>LR990652.1:15553333-18531041 GCA_905147715.2 Xestia xanthographa
CTCCGTGTCATCACCGCTATAGTTTCCGATTACGTCCAGGAAAGACGATAACCGTTTTGATTCGCTGTTTTACGCGTTATTACCAGCAAATCTTAAAAAATCTCTTGCGATTATTGTTAGAAAATATATTGTCATTGACTGACCGGCTGATATTACACGAGGCTTGTATGTTTAAGCGACTTCTGCCTTCTGCTATTCGTGACACGCCTCAGAAAATAAATCTAAATTTGTGAATCGAATTATTCTTTTCTGTATTTGTGTCATTTTAGTGATAGAGACGGTTTTAAATTACGTAACTGTTGTGGAATCTTGAAGTGTATAAAGAATGGCCTGAGTGTGACCACTCCATTACCGTCATGTGTGACGAAGAATTGTTTGTTTAGGCTATAATATTGTGCATCCTACGGAAAGTGCGCGTTCGTCTCGTGGACTGGGCCAGATCATGACCCTGCTTGAAACAAAACAATTTTCGCATTGATCGACGTCTACCTATCGTCATTTGGGACACTTTTATATTACCAAAATGTCTTCGGGAACTTTTGTGGACAGAATTGACCCTTTCGCCAAGCGGTCGCTGAAGAAAAAAACCAAGAAGTCTCAGGGTTCTTCTCGATACCGCAACACGCAAGATGTTGAGCTGCAGGCACTGCCCTTGCTCAAAGGTTGGTCCAATTTATTGTATGCCGATTTTTACCCCAGTCTGCCGTTATTTTTGCAATTTTTGCTAGGTATTTACATAAAATTTTGCATAACTATGGTTCATTTGACCCTCCCAGTTCATTGAACTTTTGCCTTGATTTTTGTTGAAATAAGTATGTAAATAGGTTAGGAATAAAATTTGTTTACTTATAGAAAGAATGTTAACTTTGTTAGAGAGGAAACATAATTTACAATGATAACAAAAGTCATGCACAAAACATTTAAATGTTTTGAAGGTGTATCGAAAGAGTTCAGCCAAGAAGTGTTGTCAGTCAGACTGCTGACAGTTCACCTGACCTACCAATTTAATAAGAAGTTTCTGTGTCAAAATGTGTCATGGTCAATTAATAAACTGTAAATATTTCTTGTAAATCCCATTAGGCATGAATATGATAGTCAAATTAGCTTAGTAGGTATTTATTTTGTCATTTGAATCTCTTTGCTCTTAGCACAACAACACCCCTGTTCCTAATTGATTATGCAGTTATTGAACCTCAGTTTTTATTTAAAAATTATACATAATATTGAAATTAAAAAGATGTTTTTAACCAACTTAAAATTAAAGATGAATTCCTAATTTGTTGCATTTGGAAAGTTTGGGTAGTGCTGTTATTTATTAACCCTTCATCTGTGAGGCCCGAGCGAATCGGTCTGATGCCATTGTTTAACTATTGTGTCTACTTCGCTAACAGATGAAGGTATAAAGGGCCGAGATAAGAAGATAGCTTGTGCCCTGCTATTGGATTAGTCCAGGCAGTCTATTTACACACATAGTATATGTATACAGCTAGAGGTACATTACATCATTATTATGGGTACTTAATAGATAGCTAATAATATAACTATGAAATCTGGCCCATTAGCATGTTGTTAATTGAAGAATATCCATATGAGAATTGATTTCTTATGAGAACCTACTAAAGATAGTATTTATCAGATAATACATCAGGTCCATGCTTGAATAAGTCGGTCAGTTTTTAGTTTTTCTTTATCAAAATTAATTTATCTATTCATGAAACCTATGAAATGTGAAATAAATCTATTAACTATTCAAAATACAAATATCTACAACAGATTGTATTCTAATTAGAGTCTACTCAGGCATTTACAGTGAGAAAACAGGATAAATATAAATGTTGTACTAAATTCTGTTTATCCTTTTAGTGACAACATAAAATGTAAAATACTCATAGTAATGTAATTGTTTTCAGATGTTCCAAGCAGTGAGCAAGAGGAGCTATTCATCCGTAAGCTGCGACAATGCTGCGTAGCATTTGATTTCATGGATCCTGTTGCTGATTTAAAGGGGAAGGAGATCAAGCGTGCTACCCTCAATGAGCTTGTAGAGTACATCACTGGAGGACGCGGCGTGCTTACTGAACCTGTTTACCCAGAGATTATTAAAATGGTAAGTTACGAGTTGGGCCTTCTTGACTATAACGGTATAGCTTATTCTTATCAGGTATCGGTGCCGATTCCCTTGTTCACAAACTAAACTAAATTTAAGTTGAATGCATCTTTTTCTTTCGATTTCATTATGAAAAGGACAGAAGATAAATATTAGTTTAATCCTGTCAAATTAGTCAGCACCTGACGTAATTTGATGTAATTTTAGTAGTCAACTTTTTAATCGCGTCTAAAACTTGTATGGCGCTCATTTATTTGACAGAACATAACTAAAATTTATCTTCTGTCCTTTTCTTAATGAAATAGAAAGAAAAAGATGCACTGAACTTAAATTTGGTTTAGTTTGTAAACAAGGGAATCGGCACCATCATCTTTCACAAAAGTTACTCTGATCTATCACAAATCATTTGCCACCTATCTCCTCTCTAATTACAGATACCTATCATGGATAACCTATCAGTAATCACCAATACCCTATCATTAATCACATTCCACTGTGAAGTGTTGCAAGTGTAATTAGCATAATTTTGTAGTTATTGATCATTATGGGTGAAATCTTACATGTACCATTATAACCATTTCCTCAATGTCTTTTTGTCAGTTTATAGTGCTAAGTCCAATCTCATTTTAAGCATTGCATTGCTTAAAATGAGATTGGATTTTGCACTAAAAGAAGATTCTAAGTGGACTTCTCGCACTAGCTACAAAATGACGTCTTTACGAGACATAAATTGATCACAAAAAGTTAATCCATGCCTACAAGTATGCTTTCTTTTTATTCTCTACAGTGTATGCGATTCCATACAAAATGAAGTTCAGGTCTACAATATCTCAGAACGCAATATTCATCCTTAACATTATCATTTCAGCCCAAAATCAACCACTGGTGTCGATTCTGTTGAGCACAAACTAAACTTAATTTAGGCCATTGCTATCTTTTACTAGAAGGCAGTGCGAGAAAAGGACGGCTATAGCTATGAACTAAGTTAGAAATGTCAAACTAGTTTATGCTTTGCCTTCACCGTGTTTTTAGTTGACATGTTTTTACGTGCACCCTTCATTTGTATGGAAATATTAGTTCCAACTAAATTTGACAGCTCTAATTTACGTCCGTCTCCTTCTCGTTTTATTTGAGAGAAAAAGATAGCAATAGCCTAAATTAAGTTTAGTTTGTGCAAAACAGAATCGACACCAGTGTTGGGTATAGGCCTCCCCTTTCTTCTGCCACTCAATATTCATCCTATTCCATTTTCAAAGCTATATCTAAGTGTACGAACACAGTGGCCGCTCGAAACGAGCGTGCGGCGCGGCGGCGCGTGCAGCGTTCATGTCAAACACTGAACACCTGCATTTATATGTGAGTGGCCACAGTAGACGCCCGCCGCGCCGGTCGGCAGCTCGACGCCCCGCAGAACGCGCCGCCCGACGCTATTGCACTGTGTACGAACACTAAAAGTTGAAAGTTTTTGACCACTCTATCCAATAAAAAAAATCGCGTTATCATTTATTTGTGATTTCTGCTACCACTACCACTGTTTTGCTTATGTACACTCATTACAGCTTGCTTAAAAAACGGTTATTAGGTGAAATGTGGCTGGTGACAGAAAAAGTTTGCGAACAAATTGGTCTCAGAAACCATAAAATTAAATGAATGATATTATGTTAGTTGTTGCTTAATTTCCAGAGGTTGGCTAGTCACATAATATTATTCTATTATTATGTCGCATGACGCCACGTTCAGTTTTTCGAATGCCACCATAGTCCTAGTAATGCCATGATAACATGTACTAAGTCATTGTTTCATGGTTATACGTACTGAGCATTCGGCCTGGTATGGACTTGGTGAATCTGTGTCGGTCGCCACTGT
Source organism: Xestia xanthographa (assembly GCA_905147715.2). Lineage (NCBI taxonomy): Eukaryota > Metazoa > Arthropoda > Insecta > Lepidoptera > Noctuidae > Xestia > Xestia xanthographa. Next base: position 15,557,307 of record LR990652.1, read on the forward strand.
AATCGGTACGTGTAGTCGTCATAAAACATCGTACCGAAAATTGTGTAGTGTTGGTTGTAATGACATACATTCACATTTTGTATACTTACACCTAATGAATAATTAATATGATCTATTCTGTCGCAGATATCGGCCAATTTATTCCGCACTCTACCGCCAAGTGAAAATCCTGATTTTGATCCTGAAGAAGATGATCCGACTTTGGAGGCCTCGTGGCCGCATCTTCAACTAGTCTACGAATTCTTCCTGCGCTTCCTTGAGTCAACTGATTTTCAGCCTACTATTGGCAAGAAAGTCATTGATCAAAAATTTGTATTGCAGGTATGTTTAATAGTACATTATGATAATATATAAGTGCGGTAAGTTGAAAATTACAGCCGAGGCTGTAATTATCAAAGCGCACGTATGTCATACGACGTTTTATAACATATTTGCGAGGAAATAAATAAAACTCGGATTTTTTTAAACAAATAAATCTTTAATCACTTGTTTAAAGCATTTATAATAAAACTAATAATAAAACTTTAATCAGTTATAATAAAAATTTGAACAGTTAGCATTTTTAATGTTGTCAAGTTATTATTATTATATTCATATAATGTTGACCACTTTTCTGACATAAAAACTCTTTGCTAAGATTTAAAAAAGTACCGTTGTTTTAGACGGAGCATCTTGATAAGCCGTGCGTTTTACATTACAATAACGCACAAGTACGTAATGAGATACAATACGATATCGAAATTGGTGAAATAAGAGACCCTTTACGAGCATAATTATGTGTTATAAATATAATTACGTCACGCCTCTCTTAGAAGGGTTTGGCAGTAGAGTACACTGTACTGTACACTGAGTCCAACCGAATCGATCGATCGATTGTCAGCCGAAATCGTAAACGAAGCTGAAACGTCAAAATCTAATACAGTATTAGAAATGTGTGGTCAAATTGAAGGGTGTGAGATATGGGCCAGCAAGGACCATCATCGTAATCGCAACAAAATAAAACACCTGTACCATACGGTACTTCAACACCTACTCGATCCTATTGATGGGGCAGCTAATTTATTTATTTTGGTCACAAGGAAAAACGTGGTTCAGTTTGATGGATTGTGTATACCCTTAAATAGCCACACGCTTCTGATACATCCTGTATGTAAAAACAAAAGATACATAAAATCGAAAAAGCGACCACAAAATTACACTGAGAAGCTTCCATTCTTAGTAGTAATTAAGTATAAAACATCGAATTTTTTGGACGAGTAAGTAAGTTTTGACCAAAGTTTAACATTGGTGTCGATTCTGTTGTGCACAAACTAAACTTAATTTAGGCTATTGCTATTTTTTACTAAAAGGCAGTGCGAGAAAAGGACGGCTATAGCTATGAACTAAGTTAGAGTTGTCAAACTATGCCTTGCGCTTCACCGTGTTTTTACTCTACATGTTTTTACGTGCACCCTTCATTTGTATGGAAATATTAGTTCCAACTAAATTTGACAGCTCTAAATTACGTCAGTTTCTTTCTCGTTTTATTACAGAGAAAAAGATAGCAATAGCCTAAATTAAGTTTAGTTTGTGCACAACAGAATCGACACCAAAATCTAATTAAAATAACTTTAACTTTTTGCCTGCAAGAAGGTCTGAAATATTGTGATATTTATAAAACGTTATTTAATTTTAATTACTTATTACTGTGATTTTTATAAAATGTTATTTAATTTTAATTAAAATTACTACCAATAATACAAAATACAAATAATATTGGACTTTCTTACACATAATCCATCCCGTCCACTTCGAGTCTTAATATCTCATAGCTTGGATTTTGATTGTACGATGACCAAGCGGCTTTCAGACTACGCTATACTATTGTGCTATATAGTATAGCAAAGAAGGACCTAATGCTATACTATATAGCTTGGCGTTCACATTATGCGATATTATCGCAAGCATTTATAGTATATAGTAGCAAGCTCAGTTGACCGCGATCTTTGAAGAGTGTGCACAGTTGCACAGCACACATCATGATCGACACAATGGATTTAATACTGGATCTTGAAAGCTCATCGAGTGATGATGACATATTAACTAACATAACATAGAAATAAATAAATTATTATTATAATTATTCTTCTTTTATGCGGCCGGGGGTGAGGGATGAGGAAGAGCGCGGCGCGTGATATAGCACAGCATGAATTCAGCGCATCGCACAATTTTATAGCGTATAGTAAGCTAATAATATATAGTACAGTACAGTGTGAACGTGTCCATAACAATGTATGGTGCGCGATATTGTTGTGCTATGAACTATATACTATATGCTATTATATTATAGCGTAGTCTGAAAGCCGCTCCACTACGCTACGCCTTATCTTCTTTATACAAGCTTAGTTTTAGTTTACCATAAACCTCTAACTAAAGGGCTCGTTGTACTCATTATTATGAACAACTTTACTAAGGGACCAATACTGAAATCGCAATAAAAACAAACAAATGTATTATTTTCCGATTTCATTGTATCAGTACCATTTTGTCTAACCTTTGATGTAGCTTAAAGATTAATTCTGTGTTACCCCAAAAGATAACGCCGTGCCAACGAGTCCGTGATGTGCCGTGAGCGGAGTGTACTATCTTTGATCCTGCGTACGGACATAGCAGATTTACTTATTATTTTGCTTAATTCCTCTGTTTATGTAAATTTCCAATCTAGTTTTTATATCTAATTCAAAGTTATTATTGTAAAAAAAATAAGTAAAATTTATAAGGTCAAACGTGTCGAGAGAGAAGAGCGGTTTCAGACTAACGTATTTTGTTGCATTTCTCGCTTATACTAGCTTATAAGCGCGTCAACCCTAGTCCGAATTGCGCGTGTGGAAAAAAGCGCGCGTAAACGGGTTTCCAAAAACGCTTCTAATGCACTGAAAATACTTTACTGCAACCGGCCCGCCATAAGGATATATTGACGTAATCGAGATTTGCAGAAAAACGGTAATTCGGTTTCATTAGGGACCGTTCAAATTCAGGTAAAATAATCTGCAATTGGTTTTATTTTCACAGACAATGGTGTCGATTCTGTTGTGCACTAAACTAAACTTAATTTAGGCTATTGCTATCTTTTTCTCTCTAATAAAACGAGAAAGTGACGGACGTAATTTAGAGCTGTCAAATTTAGTTGGAATTAATATTTCTATACAAATGAAAGCTACACGTAAAAACATGTCGACTAAAAACACGGTGAAGCGCATGGCATAAACTAGTTTGACATCTCTAACTCAGTTCATAGTTATAGCCGTCGTTTTCTTACACTGCCTTTTAGTAAAATATAGCAATAGCCTAAATTAAGTTTAGTTTGTGCACAACAGAATCGACACCAGTGTTTTACTTAGTCGGCTAGTCTATACATAAATACTGGTTTTATATTCAGCCACCAGCACTGCTGCGCACGCCACTGTAATTTGCGCCAGCATCGATGGCAGTGAGAACAAACTCAACCGCTTCACCATAAGATGCTTTACGTTAGACTTTAAGCTAAAGTCGAATTAGTTGGCCGAGCAGTTTAAAAATAGTTTTTTGTGTTACCGCTCTGCTGTTAGTTCTTTGACTATAGTTTCGGGAGTGTCCGCGACATGTAATAAGGCCGCGTTGACACCAATCATTTTAGTCAATAGCCAAATGAGCCCCAGTGACACATGGGAGTTCTGTGATAGCGTATTGACCGTTCAATGTGACCGAAAAGTTGAATGTGAATGACAGCACATTGTGTGACATTAGCTCACAATCAGCGGCTGACAATACGTTTGGCGTGAACACGGTCTTTTAAATAATTGTGTTTACATTACCGAACTCACTTCCCCTCCGCCTGCCTTGGAAGTAAGCTGAATGTAAATGGGCATTAGACGTTGTATAACTGAGATGGTAATGTTTCATGATCAATAGGAGTGTAATCGTTAACTTTAAAGCCATCTTATGTTTGACATCATTATGGGCGTCGGAAGTCATCCTAAATGTAAACGTAAAGAAACGTTTCTAAAAGGCTTTAAGAATAAAAACGCGGATATGCAATAATCATAAAGTGCCGATCCATGTAGGCCAAAAAGTTTATAAATGACTAGATATACTCGAGATAAACGTCTGATAACTGATAGGTGTCATCATCACACCATTATGTATATACGTACTTGTCTGTTATTCCCAACTAAGATATTCCTATGTAATCCTAGCAAAAACTTATTTTTTATATTATAAAACTATACCACGCCGGTAATCTCTGATGGGTTAGGCAGTGCTAAAAAACCTGTTTTAACAATTTATACTGTTTGATATAATATATTAGTCTAAGGTCCAATAACTATGGCTGCGGGACTGTTCGAAAGAGATACCGTGGCCCCGGAACACAAAGGGCGATGAAGGAACATGGATGGGATTTAGTCAGTAAAAGTCTGACACTCCCTCCTGCTCCGCCCAGAGCGGGAGGAGTTATTTGATGATTTCCCATCCGAAAAAAAAGTTCCAATAACTATACAATATGGCGAGTTTTCATTTAGACGCAAATTTTAATTACTTGTTATTCATTGCGTAGCGAGGTTTACAGCGTTTTAGGATGAAAGACGGTGATCAGTGTGTTCAAATATTCATCTCCAATTATAAATTATTGAGCTGCAAAGTGCTGTCATTAGGATTCTATTTTTGTATTACGGTGAACCTGCTATAAACGCAAATCTATACATATGTGTCGGAGTCATAATACTCTTAATAATGAAAACATTTTATTTTGCAGCTTTTAGATTTGTTCGATTCCGAAGACCCGCGTGAGCGCGACTTCCTAAAAACGGTGCTACATCGCATCTACGGCAAGTTCTTGGGGTTGCGTGCCTTCATACGAAAGCAGATCAACAATATATTCCTACGATTTGTTTATGAAACGGAACATTTTAATGGCGTGGGCGAACTTTTGGAAATATTGGGAAGGTCAGTAGACAGTCTCATCTGTGGTACTATCTAGGACACTCCCGCCTGACCACCACTAAGCTCATTTTTGCTTGCACTCGCAACATAGAAACGCTCTCTAGCCCCGCCCCGTTGACTTTGTATAGAAATAATGAATGAAAAGATACCGAATCGGCCGAGCGCACTGACGACGCACACCCAACGAGAGATATTGTTATTTTGCGCGCCAGAGTTGACGCTCTCCTAATAGGCCCAAACTTTAAGGGGGCGTGGCTCGGCGCCTCCGCATGATTTAAGCGAAAAAAAATTAAAATGGTCAGGCGGAAAAGACCCCGATAGTACTTAATCATATATGTAGGTAGTCAATTAAAAGACGAAGCGCTTCGAGAAAAGGTAGGTAGTGCCATTGTGCTTCGCTTGGCTCTTCTTGGCGGGGCCACTACCGTGCCCCCAGATAATAATTCCTTTTTTAAACAACTAGCGGACGTCACGCGGTTTCACGCGCGTAGTTCCCGTTCCCGTGGGAGTACGGGGATAAAATATAGCCTATGTTACTCAGGGTGAATGTAGCTTTCTAAAGATGAAAGATTTTTTGAAATCGGCGCAGTCGTTTTCGAGTTTATTCATTAAAAAAATACAAATATTTCCTCTTTATAATAATAGTGTAGCTGTAGACTAATATAGATAACATAATATATATAATCGATATAATAATATATAACTAGTATAAGATTTTTTGTATTTCAGGCGCATGGGGGCCGCGCCTGAAATACAAAAAAATCTTATACACCTAATACATATAAAACAATAACATTTGTGTTAGTATATGTATACAATTTAAAACTATGTTGACACTTCACTTGCACGATCTTTTTGTGCGTGCGTTCGTGCGGAATTTGTTCGCGGAAGCGACGGAACACCACATCCTGTGTCTAAAAACTTTCTTCCATCACTACATGGAGTAAACACGTTGTTATGTGAACCACAAAAGCCTTGAAATAGGGTAGATGACACCATAAAACAATAATTCCAAAACACCAATCTCTAAAAAAAAACACTTTATTTTGGGCCTGAAAACCCGATTTATTTTAATTAATTGGCAAACTCGAATTTTAGTTGCTTTGAAATCAATAAATAGTAGAGTCATTGAGTTGAATAAACAGTGACGTCACAGTTGGCTATTGCCATACAAAATCTATGAGTGAACCGCGTTTTGACAGCTCTTAAAAAGTTATTTCAATTGATTGGTGTGTCATCTACCCCATTGAAGTAGTTGCGGCGCGACTCCATCAGCCTTGGCGCTGTTGGCGTGACTAGTCTTTGGCGCTCTCTGATGGTAAAAATATGGTGGTAACGTTGACTATGACAAATTCCATTGTTCTGAGATTCAGAATATAATTTTTCTCATTACAGTATAATCAATGGATTTGCCCTTCCATTGAAGAGTGAGCACAAACAATTCCTGGTGAAGGTGCTGTTGCCCCTGCACAAGGTGAAGTGCCTGTCGCTGTACCACGCACAGCTCGCCTACTGCGTGGTGCAGTTCCTCGAGAAGGACGCCACACTTACGGAGCATGTTGTGCGTGGCCTTCTCAAGTTTTGGCCCAAAACATGTTCGCAGAAAGAGGTATTTATGGAGTCATTTATCCCATGATCTGTCCGTAATCCGAATCGGTGTGTTGCCCGCGTCTGTCCGTCATCCGCATCGGACGAGTACTCCATGCGTTAGTTTTTTTCATAATTGATGATGAAACTTGTTTCTACCTCGCTCAAACACAAACGCACGAAAAATACTCATTTATTTTATTTTACATGTTAATCAATAGTTAATATCATGCAGACTGAGAGATTTTAGAATATTATACATTCCAGGTGATGTTTTTGGGCGAAATTGAAGAAATATTGGATGTGATTGAGCCCGCTCAATTCGTCAAAATACAGGAACCGTTGTTCAGACAAATAGCTAAATGTGTTTCCAGTCCACATTTTCAGGTAAGTCGCCTTTTACGTATTTTTAAGATAGAACAATGTAAGTCGATCGCAGGAATACACAAAAGTTCGAAATAATGCGTATTTGACTATAAGCATAAACCGGTCTATAATGTTCCCACTGCTGGACACTGGCTTCCAATCTATGAGAGGAGAGAAGGTATAGGCTGTCTGTAATCCTCTACGCGGGCCCACTGCGAGTTGGCATGCGTAGGCGTATTTGATTAGTATTGCTCTCTAAAAAAAACATAAGTCAGGCATAGAAATAGTGCCGGGGTTGCGGGACTGTTCGAAAGAGATACCGCGGCCCCGGAACACAAAGGGCGATGAAGGAACATGGATGGGTTTTAGTCAGTAAAAGTCTGACACTCCCTCCTGCTCCGCCCAGAGCGGGAGGAGTCATTTGATGATTTCCCATCCGAAAAAAAAGGCATAGAAATAGTAGGTGTAAAAGTACTCATAACGAAGCTGAAAGATACTTGTTCTCCCCGTCATTGCGATTATTTCTTTGGGGGTCAAAGTTCCAACTTTTCTCAAGCTTTTTTAAACACACATTTCTAACATTATAACTTTAAATACCTCCACGACACGACCCCCGTACTATTCAATGCAGTATTTTGAGTGCGTTATAATGAATTCTACCGTAAAACGTGGATTTTAACCCCAAAAAAAAATAAGTTTGATGTACAGACTTCAGAATGCTTGGTTGCCGGCTTCGTGAAGGGTCCATTTACACCTTGTATATTCTTCTAGTTCGATCTAAAAAAGTTGAAACTTCAAATCTATTGCGCGAAGTGTCTAAATGGACTGCTAATTAAATTGTTTTGAGTTGTAAAGGATAGTACATTTATAGCTCCCCGTTTTTCAAGCTACGGGTTTCAAGACACTACGAAGACAAATATACAGGGTGTAAAAGACCTCATCACAAAACTGTCAACCAAGCATTTTGTACATTAAACTAAGTAACTTTACGCAAAAAATATTGCTGGGAAACGTTTTTTTTGTTTTGGGGAAAAATCATGTTTTGTGGTAGAACTCAATGTAACGCACTTAAAACATTGTGCTGATGGATGGATTGAATAGTAGTAGTAGTTGTTTAGTAGTAGTAGCCAATATGTATGGAGAGTGATGTCTTTTTTGTCAGCCTCCATTGATTTAACTCGAAAAATTATTAACAATTAGCTTCTACCTGCGACTTCTCCCGCGTAAATTTATATTTTAATATTTTTCTATAAATAACCTTTGTGTTATTTTATCTATAACCTACACAAGTTATATCAAAATCCGTGCGATATGTTTTGGCTTGAAAGAGTAAGAAATGCCTATCAAGCCATCCATACAAATCTTAACTTTCTTGATAATAGTAATAAGATTCAATATTACTATCTAAATATTGTATGAAGATGAACCATAAAAATCAGTCCGAACTAAAGATACCAGTATAAACAGGGTGATTTTTGCATTGGCTCATGAGAACAAAATCAAAAACTGAACGAAAATAACCAATTCCTTTGATTTGACACATTATATTTGTTCGCAGCATTTGATACTTACCAGCTACACTATTGATTAGTGCAATAATAATACAGGCAGCAATTTTTGTAAAAAAAAACGCATTATTCTAAGGACTTTATCACACTCGCTCGCAACTCGCTAGTGTGATAAAACCCTAATAGGGTTATTTGAGTTGCACGTAATAAAAGTCTGTCATGAGCATTCTATTTTGGATTTCTTTGAACTTTCCAGAGCAGAACCAGAACTTTTATGAGAGTAAAAAATAATAATTTCTACATAAATGGTCAAGTCCAATATAAGTGTATTCATAACGGGCTAGACTCGTCCAACCGCAGTAGTATATGAGTGTATTCATAACGGGCTAGACTCGTCCAACCGCAGTAGTATAATAATATGAGTGTATTCATAACGGACTAGACTCGTCCAACCGCTGTTTCTTCATTAACAGTGGCGGTAATGGCAGTATGTCATCGCAACAGCTGATCGGTATGATACTTGTTGTGATAATGTAAATTACCGCCGCGTGTCGTGACCGATTAAGAAGACGTTGTTTACCTCCGACCCAAACCATATGGTAAGCCTCAGGGTGCGTACAGACTATATAACATATTATATAACTTGTGTTTTATAACACGTCCACATTATGATATTGACATTGATATTTATAACATTCAGTGTCCACATTAGCTGAAACATGTTATATAGCAATGTTATGTTATATAGTCTGTACGCACCCTCAGCAAGGTAATTAAACAAAAATGTGGCAGGGAATTGTGATGTGTGTTGCCGTCTAATACTCATAAATCAGCAACAATCAATACAATTGTTGCTGATTTATGAGTATTAGACGGCAACTCCTTGATTATAGGTGAAAGTGAGTTACAAAAGTGTAAACTTACGATTGGAGCCTCAGTTATTTTGTATTTTACGCTTACTTTTTTTCTGTTTCATAAGAAAAGAAGTTTTAGGTATTTAGTTATAACGCGCTAGAGCCGACACAAGTTGAATGTCAATTGACAACATTTCTGTACTGACTGCCTCGTTGGTCCAGTGCTTGCAAGCACGACTGCTGAGCATGAGGTCGTGGGTTCGAATCCCTGGTTGAGCAAAGTTTTATGGTGCTTTTCCATCAGGAATTTCTTAGTAGCAGCCAAGGCTCGCCGCCTATTACATGGGACTAAAACATAACTGCGGGTCTAAAATGGCCGCTATAGCAGAATCTACGTAGAATCTTAGCATGAATCACGTTAAAAAATTTAAATTCTTAAAATGGACTTTATATCCATAACCATAAAGTCCATTTTAAGAATTTTTATTTTTTAACGTGATTCACGAATTATTGTGAACGTTGATGTACTCGAAATTAATAAATATTATAATAGGTTATGATTGAAAATGGTTCAGCCATGTTGGAGCGTATAAAGTCATCATCTGCCTAGCCTTTTCCCAACTATGTTGGGGTCGGCTTCCAGTCCGGATGCAGCTGAATACCAGTATTTTACATGGAGCGACTGCCTATCTGACCTCCACAACCCAGTTAGTACTGGGTAATACGACACCCCTTGGTAAGACTTTTAGGCCACTGACTGTCTGTAACGACTGTCAAAGATCTTCAATTGACAGCCGGGACCAACAGCTTAACGTGCTTTCCGAGGCACGGAGGAAACTGTATGTAATGGGTCCCATCCGCAGACCAACCTAGGCAAGCACGGCTTAACCTAAAGATCGACCTGAGCGGCAGTTATTATTTAGCCACGAGCTCCTCGTTGGAGCCTATAAAATAAATACATAAATATTATTTTCAGGTGGCTGAAAGAGCACTATATTTTTGGAACAACGAATATATAATGTCACTGATGGAAGAAAACAATCACGTGATAATGCCTATAATGTTCCCTGCGCTGTATCGGATCAGTAAGGAGCACTGGAATCAGACCATAGTGGCGCTCGTCTACAATGTCCTCAAGACTTTCATGGAGATGAATTCCAAGCTCTTTGATGAGCTTACTGCTAGCTATAAGGCGGAACGGCAGAAGTGAGTGCACTATTCATTTTAGAATTTTCTTTATTTGTTTTTGCCGGCATGTACTTCTATTTTCGTAAAGTACATATATACTTACATATTTTTGTGTTATTGAGTGGACTAGGGATGATAACTGACAAAAAAAAAAAGATTCTGTTTAGTCCGTCAGTTAGATTATCGAAAAATATTAGATACGTGGTTTTTATCTTATCAAATTAATAAAAATTGATGAAGATAAAACCTGTCTCAGATCATAAGTGGGGGCTTGTGACGTCACATTTGAGTAAAAAATGTACTCAAACGTGACGTCACACGAGTTTTCGACGCAATGTATCGTCTTCATTTTTTGTTTACGTGAAAAAAGAAAAAATATGTGTCCAATATTTTTTTGAAATCTATCTGACGGACTAATTCGATATTTTTTTGTCATCTACCCTATTTGCCGTTTACCCACTACCTACACACAATAGGGTAGATACATGATTTTTTTTTATCACTCTAAACAAAGCGTATTAACATCAGAAATAGCCAAGTGAAATTATTTTTTAAATATCTATTAAAAATACTAAGTTATAAGCATTTGAAACTCCTGATTAGACAGAGAGATCCGATAACACGAATGACGTCATTCTCTGCATCGACGTACAAAATCCATACTAAATTCCGTTTATCTAGAAAGAGATAGAAACAAAAGTTTAAATGGTTATAACTTTTGTGTTATTTGGCCGATTTATGTCTTGTTTCCGCTTTTTGTCATTATTTTTATAGTACTTTAACATAATGAAATAAACAAAAGAAAATTTGTGCATCTTCCCTATTACTGTCAATCAGGACCATTGAAAATGTGACGCCTCGATTGAAATTTACTGGTACGAATCAGGTTCCAGTTGAGGGTAGGAAAATAATAACTACTAGAAGTGTGTTTTTGTCAGTTGTGCAACTGCAGTCTAATTTTGAAGCTCTTAACTCACTGTTGAATTCAATCATTTCCATAGGGTGGATCTATAGTCTGCGCCAGATAAATAGGAATTGAAGGTCATTAACCCGCACACATTTATTCAAATACATAATTCCGAAAACAGAAATAATGACATAAACTTGTCCCAAAACGAGTTTTTTCGTGATCCTTGACTTTTTCTAGTAATAAAAAACGATTCATTATGTATTGTCCGGGTACCTACGCAGAGAAATTAAGGAAAGAGCAATGACCTTTAATTCCTACTTATCTGGCGCAGACTATAGTTGTTCAACAGACGATTTATTAAAAAAAAACAATCAAGGAATTTTGTTATTTATTTTAATTCTACACCGTTTTGGTTAGAGAAGTAACAAGTGTAGATGTGAACGGTCCCTGTGTAACAAACATACATGTGTTGTTGCAGAGAGAAAAAGCGCGAGAAGGAGCGCGACGAGCTGTGGAAGCGGTTGGGCGAGCTGGAGATCAGCCACAAGCGGCAGCAGGCGACCGCGGGCGGCGCCAAGTGATGTTCCGAGACCACACCCTCCATCCACGACCTAGAATAATGCGATTGAATTTGTTTTCAGCTATGTATTGATATTTTCTATTCGATTACATTTTTGTTAATGACGTTATAATTTTTAATACCTCTAACGGTCGGTCGTCCGGATACTGTCGTGCCGATGTCTCTGTGGATTCGGTTCGCTCGCGAGCGCTGTCTGACCGCAACGCGTGCATGTTCGGTGTGACTACAAATTACTAATAGTGCTAAATGTTAATATGTCCGCATCCCGATGCACTATCATAATGATTATTACTATTTTATATACGTTTACATAGGTCTCTAGTTTACTTTAGGATTTTTTAATATTGTTAAATTGTTTAAATAAGTTAAAGTTGTATGTATTATTGATGCATGATCGATTGTAACGCATTTCGGATCACCGATAAATGTATTAATCGGGCACCCAGCTTTTGGCTGAATATGATTGTACAAAAATGAATAAGAAAAAAATTAAAAATGTAATTTGTTTAGTGTACGCGGGACGTCGCGGCACGGCCATCGTCTGTCCTCGCCGTCTCGGCCCGCGCCCGTAGATCGTTGTATGAAATTTTCATTTAAATTAGATGCTCGATTCAATAATGTAATTTCGTCGTACTATCATTTTGTATAGTTACATAGTGTAAATAGGCATTTATTTATTATAAATTTATAGCAGTGTGATTTCTATACATAGCTGCGGGAGAGGAACACTTTAATTGGGCAAAATCGGTCTGAGCGAACTGGAGACTATTCATGTATCATGCATACAGCTCGGTAAAACTAAAAAGTTAATTTGGATTATATTGGTGTAGAACAATGCTAAAAGTAGATATAATAATTTGTAAGGGAATAGTCATTAATTTGTATGATATTATTGTAGCAATTAATTTTTTCTATCATCACTTGTAGAGCGCTGCGGGCGCGGCTAGGCCAGCGGGCCGCAGTGCCGCGCGAGTGGACGCGTCCGCGCCTCTGTATATACCGACATAGCGCTACTGCGTGTGTATGTGTGTACACAATGGAGATGTTTGTTATGTAAAATGTATTAACATTGCAAAAATTATATATGATCTTATATAAATTACTATTATAGAACACAGTATGAAAATAAAAAAGTTGACTCACATGAATTGAATTCTTTAAGTAAACATAATGTATGCGTAGGCGCCCCGCGGCGGCTAGTAGTAAGCGCCGGCCTCGCTCGCCCGTCTCTCCTACTGTCCTCCAGAGATAACGTTCCCCTAGTGATTACTCAGTTGCGTAAACCACATTGGAAGAAATACACAAGAAATTTTCACATTACTCGGTTTTTCATTTCAAATCGAGGCCCTATTAGACATTTGCAGAGACGTTCAATTAAAAAAATATATGGTTATTTCAAACGATCTTGAAAATTTTACCATTTTTTTTAAATTTCGCGTTCCGATAGAATCCTTTGGACCCTTGAATAGGTCATTGAACACGAGCGTACGATGAACCCTGTGGGATCGATACACCGCAACAAACCCAAGTTCAAGTTAACACATCACTATGGCTACCGCAGGCCAAACAGTTACAGCTCAAGGTGATTGGGACTGATACTACACACAATTCTCTTCATTTCTATTTCCACACTGCCATGAATACATATCAAGCCGTTACGAAAAAAATTGCAAGTGCTAAGTAAAACAATTCACTCACTAATTAGCTTACCTACATTGTGCGTGTGGTGGGGTCTTAAGTGTCTAGTTAACAATTTAATAAATAGAAAAAAATGAGGCTAACTGGCTCTCGAGCATATTATAGGACGACGCCTCCAAAGATGCCTTCAGGGCTGGTGGAGCTAATAGAAGGGTTAACAAGGGAAGTGCTCAGACACAATCCAACCGATATATATGGGTTTTGTGCCGGTCATGTGCAACAACTGCTGGAAATAAGAGATGGTCCTGGTAAGTTACCTATTTTTTAATAATAAGCATGTTTGCTACACAAAATTAATAAAAGGCTCGTTCATAAACAACTGGAATTTATTTATTATTGCACTCAATAACTTTACAGTTCAAAAGAAAACAAGAACTTTGGAAGAAAAAATTGCCAAGGTCCAAGAAAAAGTACGGCAGCGGGCAGAACAACGGAGACAACAATATGATAACGACATACTAAATCAACAGAGAGGCAAAACTCCTGAAATAAAGGCTACTTCAGATCCTACACCAGTTCACGATCTTATAAAGCCTCCTCAGATAGAACAAGATTTGGGTAATTTATCACAAGCTGATTTATCACATGAGTTGTGTACACCGAGTGAAGATCCTCAATACCAAGAAATTAAAGTTGAAGCAGTAATAGATGGTGAAGCAGTAAAAGGTGATGAAGCAGTAAAAGTTGATGAAGCAGTAAAAGTTGATAAAGCAGTAAAAGATGATAAAGCAGTAAAACTTGATGAAGCAGTAAAAGATGATAAAGCAGTAAAAATGGATTTAGCAGTAAAAGTTGATGAAGCAGTAAAAGATCATAAAGCAGTAAAAGTTGATGAAGCAGTAAAAGATGATAAAGCAGTAAAAGTTGATGAAGCAGTAAAAGTTTATGAAGCAGTAACAGTTGATGAAGATTTAAAAAATGATATAAAATCTGAACCCAATGTTATGGAGTACGAGTCAAAAAGTAATATTAATTTGGCGGAATCGTCAAATGAAATAGATAGTACGCTTACCCAAGATTCTTCTTTAAACGAGTTTCCAAACATCGAGACTTCTGCTACTAAAGTAGAAATGTTAGATAATCTTCTTGCACCTATGGTAGATGAACAAATATCGCACGATGGGGCACAATCTTTTCAGGAGAATCAAGAATTAGTAGCAGAAGCTGGTGTTTTGCAGGAAGACACCTCGTCAAATTCCTCTCCTGCTCCGATACAACATGTACCAAGTCCAATTAACTCAATAAATACAAAACAAGATAGTGGAATGGTTGATACTCCTGAGAAAATCACTACTGTGTTATCAGAGTCAGAAAAGGCCGATGATTTAGATGGTCAAAACTCAGGAATACAGGCAGTTGATATAACTTCTAATGAAATCGCCGAAACCAACCAACCAACCAACCATGTAAATAATGCACTTCATAAAACAGACACTCAATCAAACGATACCGAGAACATACAACATTTTATCGAATCCGAAACTACAAACCGCTCAAATATAATAGATAACGTCGAACTCAAGTCTAACAGTGATGATACTGTTAATGGAAACGATGAAAATTCGCAGGAAATAAACACGTTTGATATTTCTTTTCAAGAACCGCCTACTGTCGATCTACAAGATTCACAAATAAATCCAGATGTGCTGGAGTCACTACTGGAATCTAACAGTGATAGTGATATCGCAACACTTATTACACAGGAATCTACTAATGACGAGTTAAAGCAACATAACGGTTTTGAACGTAATGCTACAAATGCTGAATTACTCAAATATAATTTCAACACAAACGGGATAAGTCTTTCGCCTGAAGAACATTCAGAGAATACCCAACACCAAAATCACACAAATGGTATCGATTTGATAGAAAGAAACAATAAAGAAAATACTGATATTGATAACAGTGGTTATGAGTACACATCAACAAAGTTGAGTGAAACTCCCCAGATCCCTAATCCAGATAGTAACATGGATTTAGAAACAGCAGCAGTTACTATACAGAAAGTTTTTCGGACATTTCTTTTTAAAAGCAGAGCCTCAACTTTCGAAGACACGGTAAATGATGAAACAATGTATTTAAATGAAGTCGAAAAAAATAAGGTAATAGAATAGGTATAATATGTAATTAATTGTCTTGTCTATGAGTTAATGTTTAATTATAAAAACACGACTTTTGTCTTCCAGGAAGAATGCAATTTTCCTATTGCAGGTTCTTTGAACGAAAGAAGGCCACATGGACTTACAAGAATGGATACAGTATTACAAACAGTAAACGAGGAGAAGTCCCTTTCCTTATCTACTGATGACTCTTCTACGATGTCCAGTGCAGCAACTGTCATTCAAGCCCATGTTAGGGGTTTCCTGGTTAGAAATAAACTTCATTCAAATAAGACAGTTTCTACGAATTCTTTAGCTGCTAGTAATTCCAACGAGCCATCCCTTACTTCGCTAGAAATGGACAATGAACAAAATAAGAATAAAACAGTGTTGAACATACACATTGTTCCCGAAGGAGGTAACTACTTAAGCAGAGATGAAAGTTTAATCACTTCAATGGATTTGTCTCTGGACAGCCCGCCATCATCTATCAACTTGCATCCTTTAGGTTATGATAAAAGTGAAAGGCGGAAGCAGTTAAAACGAGAAGATGCTATCCAATCTGTGTCCCCACCGAGTAATAACAGTGGAAAATTAAGCGAAGATGTGGATTCCGTGAAAGAATTGCCGCTCAATGATAATGAAATAACGGAAGAGCATCAAGCAGAAAACAATGTCGTTAAAAGTAATTTGAACGAAAGTACGAGCGTAAGAGGTGGTGTAGAAGAAGTGCATGGTGAAAATGTTGCATTAGAACCGATCTTTTCTGATAGTACAGAATCAGCAATGAAACAAGAAGAACCTGGAGACAAAAAACATTCTGATGAAATGGATGTTGTAACTCCTTTCGTTACAAATGATAATAATTCGTTAGATCAGAAGCTAATACACTCTGGAGAGTTCCACGACGCCGTGCTTCCCACCAAGGTGTCGCGCAGTGACACAACAGTCGCCAGTGGTGAGTGAAGACATCTATTATCAGGTGATAATTATTTCCGTTCTGTCAAGGCGATCGCATGAACTGCTACTCAGTAAATCGATGCTGCTTGCCTTGTAACGTAGATAGCGATCAGTAGCAAGTAATCTAGTATACGCATCGCCATTACGCATTTATTAGGTAAAACAAATTAACGAAAACGGTCAATAAAAATACGACGTCAGTAAAAAAGTAGAAGTAGTACAACAGTAATTGATTTGCGTAATGTGATGGAGATAGAAATCATTTGGTATGTATGGTCGAACAAGCTATTTGGTTTACAGTTTAACCCACAAATTACATTGTAAAATATAAACCAAATAGCCTGTTCGACCCTAGTTAGAAAAAGTTTTTTGTTTGAATTTTTTAACTAGTTTTAACACCCGGGTTTCAGAAGGGTAACCCGGGCTTGGTTGGACTGTGTTATTTCCTGTAGCTTTCTGAATTGAGAAATTGGAGTTACAAACCTGTAAAACTCTACTTTAGCAATATACCTAAATCCTAATATAACTACAATATACATAAGTAGATACTTCTAATTTATTATTCTAATTCCTTCGAAAATCAATATTTTATGCCAATGTCGAGCTTCACTCGTTCATCATCTGCCTAGCCTTTTCCCAACTATGTTGGGGTCGAGTCCGTTACCCCAGCCAGATGTTGTCGAAAATGGTCATTTCAATCTTATAGATAATTAGTTATGCGGCTTCTGTAATTGTTGCGCACATTTTTAAATTTGTTGCGCTTATAGTTTTTTAATTATTTCACAAAAACATTTCCTGCTGGGGTAACGTTACCCCAGCCAGACCTTTTTCTTTCTAATGGGAATATTTAAATAATTACTAGCTATAAAATTAGTTGTCTAGATGAAGTAAATGTTGTGCCTTATTTTGTATTTGTTCTTTCTTCGGTTGCGAAGTTATTCGAGATTTTGCTGGGGTAACGTTTTTGGTTTTGCTAGATCTTTGAAATGGTTAAGCGGATTCTTACCATATTTTGTACATGACTTCTTAGGAATTAGTTTAAATTAGTTCTGCAATAAAAAAACCAAAATAATGCATAGCTTAAAGGTTATTTCATTAAATAGAAAAACACTTCAATTGGTCCCAGCACTCTCAATAAGAGGTCTAAAGACTTACTTTCAACATTATTTTGAAGCTTGTAACGGCCTTCAAATGTATGTGAAGTTTCATTAGTATCCTGTAAGTATTTAACAAGTTATGATGATATTCAGTTCTTCACGAGCACGGTCTTGATGCGCGCGGTGTTATTTGGCCACTGGATTGGATATATGAACTGAATGTTATGTCAATTATTAGTTGTTTAGTTCAGTTGTATATCAGTAAAATTTCAGCGTAGTACATTGGATAATTAATGAGATAATACGATTAAAGTCATTAGGAAGTGAATGACCGTGGTAACCCGACCAAGTTTAGGTGGTTACGAAAAAGCGAAAACGCAGAACATTATACTATCTTTTGAAATGTTTAGTATAATACACCTTACAATTTCGGTACAGACGCGTACACTGTTAAATACATAATAATATAATAATATCTGTACTATGAAAACATTATTATTATCTTCCAGTTGCACAAACTTATCAAAAACCGGCCAAGTGCGAGTCGGACTCGCGCACGAAGGGTTCCGTACCAATTATTATAAAATAAAAAGACGTTTGTTGTATGGGAGCCCCCCTTAAATATTAATTTTATTCTGTTTTTAGTATTTGTTGTTATAGCGGCAACAGAAATACATCATCTGTGAAAATTTCAACTGTCTAGCTGTCACGGTTCATGAGATACAGCCTGGTGACAGACAGACGGACAAACAGACAGACAGACGGACAGACAGCGAAGTCTTAGTAATAGGGTTCCGTTTTTACCCTTTGGGTACGGAACCCTAAAAATCACCGATATAACATGTCGTTTAGTAGCAAAATTATTATTAATATGTTCATGTTGTTAGGTACTTATCTAAAACTGTATTTTTTTAAGGCCTAAATATTTGAATTTAAGAACTTACTTATTATTTTCTTTTTTTAGCAAAATTAATATCTGTAATTTTAATCTGTGATTGTTTTTAAGTATAAGTTTATTAATACTTTAAAAGTTCAATTGAAATGATTATTTTACCTGTCAATAAAATTTCTTTAATAATCATGTAGTTTTTTTAAAACTTGTGTACATGTCTGTACTAAATTTGTAACACTATCCTACATATTTTAGAAGGTACCATAATGTTCTGCGTTTTCGCTTTTTCGTAACCACCTAAACTTGGTCGGGTTACCACGGTCATTCACTTCCTAATGACTTTAATCGTATTATCTCATTAATTATCCAATGTACTACGCTGAAATTTTACTGATATACAACTGAACTAAACAACTAATAATTGACATAACATTCAGTTCATATATCCAATCCAGTGGCCAAATAACACCGCGCGCATCAAGACCGTGCTCGTGAAGAACTGAATATCATCATAACTTGTTAAATACTTACAGGATACTAATGAAACTTCACATACATTTGAAGGCCGTTACAAGCTTCAAAATAATGTTGAAAGTAAGTCTTTAGACCTCTTATTGAGAGTGCTGGGACCAATTGAAGTGTTTTTCTATTTAATGAAATAACCTTTAAGCTATGCATTATTTTGGTTTTTTTATTGCAGAACTAATTTAAACTAATTCCTAAGAAGTCATGTACAAAATATGGTAAGAATCCGCTTAACCATTTCAAAGATCTAGCAAAACCAAAAACGTTACCCCAGCAAAATCTCGAATAACTTCGCAACCGAAGAAAGAACAAATACAAAATAAGGCACAACATTTACTTCATCTAGACAACTAATTTTATAGCTAGTAATTATTTAAATATTCCCATTAGAAAGAAAAAGGTCTGGCTGGGGTAACGTTACCCCAGCAGGAAATGTTTTTGTGAAAAAATTAAAAAACTATAAGCGCAACAAATTTAAAAATGTGCGCAACAATTACAGAAGCCGCATAACTAATTATCTATAAAATTGAAATGACCATTTTCGACAACATCTGGCTGGGGTAACGGACTCGTTGGGGTCGGCTTCCAGTCTAACCGGATGCAGCTGAATACCAGTATTTTACATGGAGCGACTGCCTATCTGACCTCCACAACCCAGTTAGTACCGGGCAATGCGATACCCCTTGGTAAGACTGGTTGTCAGACTTTTTGGGCATCGTACTACCTAACGACTGTCAAAGATCTACAAATGACCAGCCGGGACCAACTGTTTAACGTGCTTTCCGAGGCACGGAAGAAACTCGGTATGTAATGGGTGGTCACCCATCCACAGACCAACCTAGGCAAGCACGGCTTAACCTAACGATGGACCCAAGCGGCTGTTATTATTTAGCCACGACCTTCACACGTTCTCAACATAAAATTCTCAATTCAGAAAGCGACACTTATTGAAAATGTGTTCCTTTTTTTGTGTACTCACACGCACAAACAGTTACCACGTATTCAGAACATCATTCTGAACCCCTGCCCCCACATAGACATATTTTATCGGTAATAAAATAGTACATTATGATATAAGTGCGGTAAGTTGAAAATTACGGCCGAGGCGATATTACTAGCCCGAGCCGTAGGCGAGGGCTACAAGAAAGCAGAGGCTGTATGTCATACGACGTTTTATAACATATTTGCGAGTAAATAAATAAAACTCGGACTTTCTTAAACGAATAAATCAGCAGATAAAATATTTTTTACTTGTTCACAAATTAGCGATGCGCGCGCATCAGCGCTTTTTTATAAGGCAAAGGCATTAAAACAGCCAGTATTACTAATAAAGTAAATTTATATTTTTGTGCTTTTGTTACAGATAAATGGTTGTAATTTATTGTCAAAATTAATTAAATTAAAGAATTAAATGTTTATTTATTATATTTTATCTCCCAAATTTATTTTTATTCATAAAATGTTGACCACTTTTCCGACATAAAAACTCTTTGCTAAGATTTAAAAAAGTATCGTTCCTTTTTGACGGAGCATCTTGATAAACCGTGCGTTGTACATACATTACATTACTGCACAAGTACGTAATGAGATACATTACGATATTGAAATGGGTGAAATAAGAGACCCTTTACGAGCAAATGTGTTATAAAATTATAAAAGTTCTTTCCTACAAATGTGTAATAACCGTTTGTGCGCCGGTGCCTTCCTTCCACTCAGTATATTTTGTAAAAAAAATACCGTACCGTTGTAATTTTTTGTTTGTATTTTTTTTTTGTTGTATTTTAAAGAGTGCGCGCTTAGTGGCTTCGTCGTCACTTGCGTCGCTGGACGTGGCTGGACTTACACATTCTGAATTCGGAGTCTGAATTCGTATTATGAATTCCTGCAAGCGGCCTCACACAAGAAAATCATAATCTGAAAAAATCAGAATGTGTGTGAGGTATAAAATTGTATGCATTTCCGGACTTTCTTAATTAATAATATGAATTCCGGCTCTGAATTCACAGAGGTATTCAGAATGTGTATGAGAGCTCTTAGGCGTGTGTGACATTAATTGTGGCCTTTTTTTTTTTTTCATAAATTCCAAAAAAATATATATGCCTTCGATGTGATCAAAGCTACTAGTCCCTTTAGCTGTCATTTTAAAATGAAATTATATCCTGGGCTTATTTTATTATGTCCATGATTTAGATTCAATGCCACTTGTAGGGAAAGTACTCTAAACACTAGAGATAGCAAATTTTACTCATAGGGAACATACCCTTATTATTAAAAAGAGACAAATCTGCTTTATTTAATTCTCGGATTTTTTTAAATTCGCTTGCCTCACTCGGGAATCGAACCGACTAAAATTCGAAAAAAATACATCCTGGTTGGTTTTTACATCAATCGATAGGGGCAATCGTATTGATCAAATCTCTCTAACAAACGAATCCAATCACTTGTTTATGGTTGTTTAAACAAGTGATTTGTGTAAGACGGGACTTGTGTTGTAAATGTTTAATTAAATAAATTCTAATTTTCTTTTCAGAATTCAAGAATGTACTGGTGTATTTCTTGCTTTGGAATCATTCATAGTGTTACTTTATGCCTTCAAGTTCGAGATAATGTCACCGCAGTTTAAATAATTAAATAAATCTGATTGTAGCACCATTAACAACATTGTTTTATTAATCACGTTTTTATGGCAATCAGACGATTATTATCCAAAATACGAGAATTTCCTATTTTTTTTACGTCTGTTCAAGGATTTTTTTGTGGTGAGTGGCCAATATCGGAACTAATGTTACATACGAAATAAGGCTGCTTTACACCGGGGCAACACTGTGCGGCATTGCAGCATGCCACAAAGCCGCGTGCTATAATAATAAAACTTAGCAGGTACACAAAATGATTTCATGTTTATGTAATAACCAAGGAACTTATATACTAACACAGCGCGTCCGGGACTGGCAATTTGATTCGAGCGCCAAAACATCCCCGCACTTGAATAGAGTACGCGCATGGCCAAAATTAGAAATGACTTGACTGACCGCCATCTTGTTTTTTTTTTAAACGTTTCCACGAAACAATTTTATTTCTGAAGGTATAGGCCCGGACTCCAAAGTGGACACGTCCGGAGAAGCGAGGAGATGCTTGGAGCTAGGGTGTACCCACTGAAGCTGTGTGATATGTATTCTTATTCTCTACTACACACAAATCTGTTTTGCTCTGTTCTCGGCTCCGCTGTGCGTGCGCTGTTGTCTGCTTAGCCTAAACAAATATGGAACATCTCTCCCGTCTGCTCAACCGTTTTCACTAAAGCTAAGCGGAGACGAGAAGTGTAAATAACGAAATACTATTATTCAATACCATTGGTGGTTTACAACACATTTACGCTCCTTCTTGTCTCCAGTTTAGTAGTCTGGGCATTCACACCATGTGGGGACATTTTGACCGCTGAGAGAATGCGTTCCTGACAGGTCGCGAGTATTAGTATTATTGGTGATGTTATAACTTCTAGCGTTGATAACTTACATAATATTACCCTTTTTGCCCTATTATTAAATAATATTATTTATAACGATATCATTAATTCATGTAACAATAAATGTTATAATTTCGCGCGAAAGGGAAATGCCTATTCTTGGCCACGTTTTGCCCACCAATGTGTAAAGTACAAAAAAAATATACCTACCCATTTTTAACTAAAATATTGCTATTACTTATTTGCAATGAAACCTCCGTAATTAAAAGCCAAATTAATCAAGAAACTCAATCGTTTATATTGCCTCATTTAACACTTCCGGTCGTTGTAAATCCTAAAGAAAACAAATAAAAAAAAGTCCAACCGAGTTCTATGTACAAAATAGTGTTTGTTTCTTCATCTGTGATTTTAACCATATATAGTTGGTTTCTTTCATGGGCGTCACTTGGCCAAAACCTCTTCATCAAATGGGCATTTGCCTTTACGTACCAACTGACACGTCAGGAACAGTGTTGCCACCTTGGTGGTTTTCCCACCAGAACTGGTGCTTTTTCAAGGCTTCTGGTGGTATTTTTTAATCATTTAGCGGTTTTTTTTATGGTTTTTAGCGGTTTTTCAATATAGAATCTGGTATCTTATTTTTGAGAGGGAAATCTCCTACCGTTTCTCTAGTTCACATTTGTTTTTAACTTTTTTCTCTTGAGTCTAATGAACTATATTTTAATTAAACAGACTCTTCACAAAGCCGTCAGTCAACAAAGCATTCTGAATCTATTTAGCTTATTAGATAACTTTAGGTGTAAAAAATGTTTTTGCGAAACGACTTTTTTTTTGGGTAAAAATCACAAATTATGCTTTAGGTCAATGTACCGCACTCAAAACATTGTGCTGATGGATAGATTGAATACTACGGGGGTCGTGGAAAAATATAAGTTATTATAAATCTGACATTAAAACATGCATCTAAAAAAAAAACTTGTGGAAAAGTTGTACCTTTGACCCCCAATATCTCCGAAACTAGAAGGTTCCCGAGTATCATGGTCTAGAACAAAAAAAATATCGCATAGACGAATACTTGAAATTGTATGGTTATTATGAACGACCAACTATTTTTTAGCATTTCATACATATTCGTTCGTTTTTAATGTAAATAAGGGTTTTTTTGTCTGAGATAATGCAGTAAGTTTAGCGGAATTTGGTGGTTTTTTTTTAATCCAAATTTCTGAAATCTGGCGACATTTTACTCTTGATCTAGCGCCTTTAAAAAATCCAAGGTGGCAATCCTGGTCAGGAACGCATTCTCTCATGCCCGGTTCCTATAAACAAGAAACGAGTCGTTTTGCTTACGGATAGTAGTATTTTCAACGAGACGCAAGCCAAAACCATTCCTATAAAAAACGTTTCGTTACATAAGTTACCGATAGATCAGTTCTACGGATGGGAGGGTTTCGAATAACGAACCGTAAGCCTGTATGCAGATGTCGGGCGATGGTGTTCCTATAACAAAAAAGGTAGGTCAACGAGCTGTCAAAGTAACGAGTCGTTTACAATTTGTTTACCGCCCGATTTCGGTCGGTTGTCTACAATAATTTTACTTATTCCTTGTTATTTGCTATAAATAATTGTAAAATGTCGCGTTCAGATAGTGAATTAAGTGATTTAGAATAAAGGTTATTGGACTGGAGTAACTCCGAATCAGATGAAGAAAGTGGTTCTAGTCAACGGAATTACAAAACGAGGGTCGATCATTTTAGTATCTTGGATAATAAATCACAAATTAGATTTCGGCAAGATATGTCGTCTGTACAAAGTTTACTCGTCAAAATTTATAAGGGAGCCAGGTATGTATTTCTCAAACAAACCTTAAAATATTTATTAGAAACAACCATAATACATTACGCACATAGGTATATAAAAGTACTCTGTGATTTTTATGATCCTATGTGCCTTACAAATTACAATTTAATTTACAGTTCCGTTACAATGTAATGTGTCAAGAAAGTCTGTCGCTCTCAATCGGGTTTTGTTCACTTCAGTAGCCAAAATATTTTTTATTATTATTTTTTAATAGAGATTTTTTCAACACCAAAATTTAAAAATAAACATAAAAGATAAGTTTTCTGAATAAAGGTAGGAATCATATGATTCTGTTTAGTCCGTGAGTTAGATTATCGAAAAAAAATGGACACGTGTTTTTTGTTTTTGTATTTTTTTGTCATCTACCCTGTTGTAATAACGAAACATGGGGTGTCGAACACGTGTTGACGGAGGGCTTTGGTAAGTGGGTAACCAACATCCATTCGGTGCAGGTAGCTGACGCAAAAATATATAGGAACGCCACAATCCTTCCGTTATTCGTAACTCAAAAACGAATGGTTCCTTTTGCACAATAACGAACCGTTGTTTATAGGAACCGGGCATCAGTGGACAGCGGCCAAACTGTAGTGCTGCAATAACAGCCGCACGGGTTGACTTTCATGGAGCAGCGCTTGCCTAGGTGCCCGGTTCCTATAAACAACGGTTCGTTATTGTGCAAAAGGAACCATTCGTTTTTGAGTTACGAATAACGGAAGGATTGTGGCGTTCCTATATATTTTTGCGTCAGCTACCTGCACCGAATGGATGTTGGTTACCCACTTACCAAAGCCCTCCGTCAACACGTGTTGGACACCCCATGTTTCGTTATTACAACAGGGTAGATGACAAAAAAATACAAAAACAAAAAACACGTGTCCAATTTTTTTCGATAATCTAACTCACGGACTAAACAGAATCATATGATTCCTACCTTTATTCAGAAAACTTATTTTTTATGTTTATTTTATAATTTTGGTGTTGAACAAATCTCTATTAAAAAATAAAAATAAAAAATATATTGGCTACTGAAGTGAACAAAACCCGATTGAGAGCGACAGACTTTCTTGACACATTACATTTTAACGGAACTGTAAATTAAATTGTAATTTGTAAGGCACAGAGGATCATAAAAATCACAGAGTACTTTTATATACCTATGTGCGTAATGTATTATGGTTGTTTCAAATAAATATTTTAAGGTTTGTTTGAGAAATACCTACATACCTGGCTCCCTTATAAATTTCGACGAGTAAACTTTGTACAGACGACATATCTTGCCGAAATCTAATTTGTGATTTATTATCCAAGATACTAAAATGATCGACCCTCGTTTTGTAATTCCGTTGACTAGAACCACTTTCTTCATCTGATTCGGAGTTACTCCAGTCCAATAACCTTTCTAAATCGATTAATTCACTATCTGAACGCGACATTTTACAATTATTTATAGCAAATAACAAGGATTAAGTAAAATTATTGTAGACAACCGACCAAAATCGGGCGGTAAAGAAATTGTAAACGACTCGTTACTTTGACAGCTCGTTGAACTACCTTTTTTGTTATAGGAACACCATTGCCCGACATCTGCATACATTTGGCTTACGGTTCGTTATTCGAAACCCTCCCATCCGTAGAACTGATCTATCGGTAACTTAAGTAACGAAACGTTTTTTATAGGAACGGTTTTGGCTTACGTCTCGTTGAAAATACTACTATCCGTAAGCAAAACGACTCGTTTCTTGTTTATAGGAACCGGATGTCCGGTTCCTATAAACAAGAAACGGCGAAGCAAAAAAAAAACTGGCTAAGTGCGAGTCGGACTCGCGCATGAACGCTTCCGTACCATCGTATTAAGGGACCCCTCTTTAATTGTTAATTTATTTTTATAAATTGCCTATCCTGCACCTTCCAGGATTTAAACGAAGCCAACGACAGAGCTGTGCAGGAAATAACATACTGGTCGGGTAATATTTGAGTCTATCGACACGCAAAGCAGATTTATTTTTATTAGCTGTTGTTCTAACGGCAACAGAAATACATTAGCGTCATCTAAATTATTACATTATTTTTTTTACACGTAGTTTTGGGAAGGATTAAATATCTACTAGTGAAATAAATACCTAAATACCTACGGTCTTGCCAGCAAATCGTACGTATGAGTAATGAAATGACAGTGGTCAAAAAAATTCGTGTGGCTCATGGTATCATTATTTAAAATCATGTGTGGCTATAATTTTTTTTTTTGTCATTTTCAGATTTCCCTCCGATATTCCTCCGATATCCCTCCGATATATATATTGCTAAGAGGCAAAAATTGATCAACGCTATTGCACGTAACAACTGGGAATGGAAAAAACAACATCGTATTTGTTCCAAACATTTCAGCGATTACTGCTCTAGTAACAACAACAACAACCCAAATATTTTTTGTCAATGATAAATAAAATATCGCTAATGCTACCAACGTCAATTTTTGATGATTTACTCGAACATTCGTTCGATAGTGATGTATTGGATGATCATAGAAATTTGTTGATTAAATTGATAAGCAAGGAATATTTAGCAATTAGAATTCATTATATCGCAAAAGAGTTATCTTCTCCGTAGAAAAAGTAAGGACATTTCTAACAAAAACTATAATTTTTAAAGGACAGTGATTTTAATTTTTTGTTACTTGTTCCGGGGCCAATAACTCTCTAAAAATTATTTAAGCGTTTTCTTGGTAATTTCAATTTGTTAATAATTTATCCTGTGTTTTTAGATAGATAAGTTGGTCAGACAGAGGTGAGTTGTTCTTTATTTCACCTTAGAATATTTTAGATTTATTGCCAAGGAGCGATACTCTAAACTAAGAAGTCGATATCCATTGATTGAAATAGTAAAGATACGGTCGTCCGAACGTTCGCCGAACGCGGCGGTTATTCCCGTTCGCCACCGCCAGTATTGCCCCCTCCGGTGGCGACTGGGAATTATTCTAAAAAAATATCCCAGTCGCCACCTCCGGGGGCAAGCGGGATTGTTGGTAGTAAAAATCCCAGTGGCCACCCCTAAATATAGTTAACATAAAAACTAGGTATGCTACCTATTATCTTTATTTTTTTTTTGGAATGACAAAGAATGTTAATTTTATTAAATTTCTGATTAAAAAATAGAAGTACGTAGGGTTAATCAAACGAGAGAGTTACAATATTTATAAATTGGTAGAAAATTAAACAAACATTATTTTTTACTATTTTTATTTTCAAAATCAACTATTTTAAACACAAATCCAAAATCACAGATAATTAGGTACTTTCAATAGAATATAAAATATTTCTTAAAATATACTTGAAAAAACAATTCTCCGCCTTCTTAAATCTACATTTTCATTTCCAAAATCAACAAGTTTTATACAAATTCTAAACAATCACATCAACAAGTCAACAATCATTTCTATAGGAAAAAAAAATATTATTAGAAAATATACAAAACAAATAAAGTATTACTCTGCCCTAATAAAAAAATATTTTTAACAAAATTAAAAGTATGCACTAAGCATAATGAGTATTTTCAAATAATCACAGACATAACGAGACTCTACCCTACCCTAATCAGTATTAGAAAAAATCACAGATGCGTCCTCTCAATTAAATTCGTCATTAATGTACTCGTATCACAGAGTATTTACAGTAATTGGGTTTTATATGTAAAAAAAAAACTTAGAACTAGTAACTATTATTAGGGGTGGCCACTGGGATTTTTACTGACCAACATTCCCGTTTGCCACCCGGAGGTGGCGACTGGGATATTTTTTTAGAATAATTCCCAGTCGCCACCGGAGGGGGCAATACTGGCGGTGGCGAACGGGAATAACCGGAACGCGGTCGCCATACAGAAACACTAACGCCATCTATTAGAACTACTATGAACTACGATGTCAATCGGCGTGGTCTGCCCCTACAAGTCTACTTATTAATTCACTGGAGTAATCTGACGTTTACGGTGTTACCATTTTTTTATGAAAAGAAAATAGTGTGGTGACAAGAAGATTGACATCAATCACTCGCTCATTCATTCTTTACGTTCCAAATCAAATCACATTATTTTATTTATTTTAATAAGAAATTTCCCAGCTTAGTTTTGTTTAACCTCTAAAGTCCTAAAGGTTAGAAGCCGAATGAAAGACAAGCAAAACAAGATGGCCGCGCGGGTGGCGTCCCGCGTCCGTCACGTAGGGAGGCAATAATGCCCGACCCAATAATGTCCAGCCCAATAATTCGTGTACATCGTCTCTGATAGAATTTATGATTACAATTAATTACTTTTTATAATAAAAATGTTCCTATTGACTTTGTGTGAATGAGCTGAATCACAACGAACGGAACGCATCACTTCACTATTACAATAAATGTGGCAACATTATTTTACAAAGTGACATTAGCATCTGTCAGTTTACTCCAGTGAATTAATAATTTAACTTTTAGACGTAACCTTGTAAGAGCGGGTATTTTTAACCGACTTGAAGAAGAAGAAGAAGTGTGCGGAACAAACACGTAAATAGCTATTTGACTTAAGAGGACGCATTGGAAATCATGTAGTCAATGATCTCAATTTTTGTCAGTAATTACAAAACAAATGAAAATATAAGTTGGTGACCTGATAATTCATGATAAAACCCTTATTTTGTTAGTTTTCAATACATGATTAAGTAACTTTTGTAACAGAGAAAAAAATATCAAACATACCTCTTTTTAAAAAGAGATTCACATTTAATGGGCAAACGGGACCAATTTAAGCCTCTTAACTTTCTCCGTAGATGAGCCTATACATACTCTTTAAAATTATAGAAGGAATTTCTGAAATTATCGTTCCCAACTGAATTAAATAACAAAAACCATTTTGTCGTTTACGTCCTTTAAGTTATAAGCTAGCAATCCTCGCCCCGCTCAGACGCCCAGTCCCCCGCTCAGTCCCGATGCGCGCGTGCCCGGATTTAGAACGATGCCTCGCCTTAAAATATGGTTCACCACGTTCCTGTCTTATGACACGACTCCAAGCTTCATTTCGCACCGAATCAGTAGGAAATCTGCAAATTAAATACGTATTTTCACTGTACTTATATATTTTTACCAGTAAGTACATAAAAACACATTTTAATTTGCTTGTAATAAACAATAAAAATTATTTTATTCATATAAAATTAATTTTATGATATGAATGATTAAATCTTTTCATTTCATCGGTTAAAACGCGCGCCGCTGCAAAGTTATGTCTAACTTTTACGCGGCTTCGCGTCGTCTTTGCCAAACGTTGAGACAAATACGAAAGAAAATTGTTTTAAATAATGTTAGAAGTTGATATAATATTTTTTTTTAACTTACCGGTGATAAGAAATGTTATCATTTATTTTATTGTGCTTTTTGTCGTAGTTCACGCATCCCTTCACGACACAACTTGGCAGTTTTGCTTGTAAAATTTACGACCGCTCCCGAAGACAGCCGAACGCGTTCTAGTTTAGTTCGCTATAGGGAAGACCATTTTGGGACCACGTTCGAGGCGTCATTGTAACATGCGGTACACCCAGTCCTTACGCAGTAATATATATGTCAGTGTCGATATCGGTATTTATTTTATGCGTAGTCACATCACTAGCTAATACTCTTTTGTCTATGACAGCGTACACTTCAAATGTCCTAAAGCGCCTTCTATGCTATAAATTGTTCTGAGGATACAGCCCGCTGGATGTCAGAGACGGAGGACGGTTGGACAGCGGAGGCTTAAGGCTGCTTTACACCGGGGCAACACTGTGCGGCTTTGCAGCATGCTACATATTGTGTCGTGCGTCATCCTGTGGTATGCTACCAATACAATAATCAACTTACGCGGCAATTGAGGTATGCGGCAGCCTATTTTACGCCGAGGCAACATCCTGCCTAGATAATTTTCAAAGCATCGTGCTGTAAATTTTATTGGAGTGTTTTGGTCCAACTTGATTGATCGAGGGGACAAGACACCGTAGAATATGGCTGATGAAGTAACTTTAGCAGCATGACGCAAGGTGTTGCTATGCCGCACAATTCGTGCCACAATGAGCAAGATTTTAAACTTTTGTAGCATGCGGTCTTGTGGCATGCCGCAACGACGCAAAGTGTTGTCCCGGCGTAAAGCAGCCTTTAGTAATATGGTTCCGGTGGTTACCCTTCGGGTACAGAACCCTAACAACCATGCACTACTGGTCTTTACGTGCTGGAATGATATTGATAGGTTACTGTAAAATAGGTTTTAAATATCAATTTGACTACCATAAATCTATGGTTTATGTCGACACAGCCCTAAATAATTCTCATAGACAAAGTAGTAACATACGAATTTGATTAATCTATGGATGGCAGTGTTGCCAATTCAGCATATTATATGCTAAATTTGGCATATTTTTTTCTTATTTAGCACATTTTTTTAGCGTTTAGCATAATAAAGCATATTTTTTATATTTTATTATACAGACATGTTGTGAGCGCGCAATCGTGAAGACTCGAAAACGAGCAAATTGGCCTGTTTTGCCTTTATTCTGCGTCACTGCGTGTGTGTGAGCTGGCTCTGCCCCGCGGCACACTTTTTTCGGTGGTTTTGTAGGTGTCTAACATAACTGTTTGTTCGAATAATTGTATTTTGTAAAACATGAAAATAATGTACATCACAATAATTCTTGAAATAAAAATCGAAATCGATACCTGACTTCGCGGCAGTTTGGCGGTGATAACCCTGAATGCTATTTTGTACGTACGTCCAGACCATGTACTAGTTTGTATCGGAACCAAAGAGAGTTTCGACTCTACCTCTCAGCCTTCCACATCAGCTAATGTTGATGAATATCAAGACATTGATATTCTATTCCCCTGATTTAATTTCTTAATAAATACTGACATTTATTTATGTTGGCATTTTTTATAGAAGGTTAGCATATTTTTTACACCAATCTAGCATATTTTGAAGTAGTTGAGTTGGCAACACTGATGGATGGTCAATCAAATGTTGAAATGTCATTGATTGTCAAAAAATCGCAAAGCAGAAGCAGGATTTAGCTTGGTGTTAAAAAACGTACAAAATATAATTTGATTTCGTACAATGCCGTTACCACCAGCTTTAGCTGCGCGTTTAGCTAAAAGAGGACTTTTGAAACCAAAACCCGCAGTTCCTGATCTTATCAATGAAACTACTCCGCCTGTGCAGTCGAATGAAGAAATCATAGCAGAAGATTACGACAATAAACTTGATGAGCGCGTCAATAAAGAAAACTTTTGGGAAGGCATCGAGGGTGTCAATGTTGACCCTATCAAAGGTCATAAAAGTTGTCCAAATAAAAGTAATATCTACCACGAGTGCTCCATGTATTGTGTAAAAAGATGGAAAACGGGAAAGTTGGTGCCTAGCGAAACATACATGGAGTATAAAAAAAAAGCGTTGGAACTGTGGCCCTTGCCGCCAGGTTGGGAAGAAGTGTATGATGAAGGATTTGGTCAGCATTACTTTTGGAATGTTCACAATAATTTGGTCAGTTGGCTGCCACCTGCCCACCCGCGTGCGACCCCTACTGAAAGTGCTGCACATTTACGCGAAGAACGATTGTTGAAGGAAGGTGATGAAAGTGATGATAGTAGTGAAGCTTCCGACCAAGAAGTTCCTCAACAGCAACCGCACAGAGAGAAGAAACAAGAACGCAGAGAGAAAGAGAAAGAATTAGTACATCATAGGAATAAAAGACTGAGGGTTAAAGACAATGACTTGGATCCAATGGATCCTGCAGCTTATTCGGACATATCGAGGGGGAGCTGGACCTCTGGGCTAGACACCCATGCTAAGACAGGAGTGGACTCGACTGCTACGGGATCCTTGTATCAAATGAGACCATATCCTGCACCTGGAGCTATACTTGCAGCAAATGCAAAACAATCTTCACCATCACCATAAATATTATAATAAATATTACGTCATAATCATAATCTTTTATTTACCTTCCATAAACTCACACATGTAAAGCAAATGCCTGGGTACCTAGTCTGTTTAGGATGTATAAGTGTCTGTTTGTAATTTCAAAACAACAGCTTTTCACTGAGGAAAATATAATTATACTGTACCATAAACAAAAATGTGTATGTTTGTTCCCACAAATGTCTGAAACAGCTGGACCAATTTTCACGGGCCTTGGAATGGCAGATAGCTGATGATAAAAGGAGTTACTTAGGCTTGTTTATTTTGGTATAAAGGACTAAGGTTCGAACCCTTGAAATCGTCAAGAGAAAGGTCAATATGTATTGTTAGGTATTGAAATCAAACCATGGATACTTATTACATTACATAATTATATTGTAAGATATAGAAACCACACGTCACTCTCGAATAGGGTTGGGACAACCATGGGATTATCACTAACAGTATACATCTACATTTCACCCTTGCGAAGCCGGGCGCGTCGCTACTAGTGTATTATAAATGCGATTGTGAGGATGGATATCCTTACAAACTTTCGCATTAGTAGTAGGTAGTATAATAGAGTAGCTTATTAGATTAATTTGCTGCTGGCTGTGCTTATTTATTTATATAAACTTCATGTACAATAGCGGTAAATAGGCGGACTTAATGCCACAAGGCATTCTCTACCAGGGATATCCTAATTGATATAAAATTAGAATTAAAAAAAAACAGTCAAAATACACATATTTTATTACCAGAAGTAGAATAATATGATTATAACTTAAATAATATTTTTGATGTGGTCCGCGATTTGGCTCCATTTCATCAAATGCAATATTTATAATGGCTGAAATTAATATTTCAAAATAAATTATTTGTATAATGTGTATAATTACATTTTTGAAGTTCTTTTTACAGAATTAATACTGTCTACAGTCTGTTCCAAAATTCTATGCAAACGAAAACAAATGCACATAGAAAATGCCATGCCAATTTGTAGTGCCACCTACAAATTGAGTCATTTCATTCTATAAACACAATAAAATGCTGAAATCATTTTAAATCACCAAAATGTATCCTGCCAATTGGGCTAAAATTAAATGATAGTCAACGATTTAACAAAAAGAAAAGACAATTTATACTAAACAATGTTAATAATGTATGCATAAGTATTTTATCCTGAACAGCATTTGTTTAAACTTTCAACAAACACTTTTCAAAGAGATTATAATTTTTAATTAGGTACTGAATGTCGATGTGAAGTACATTCTTGGATTTTTACAATATTAAACCATTGATGTGAATCTCACTAAGTAGGTACAAAAGGCTTGCGCATATTTGCGGATCAAACTATTTACAATAATTTACATTTTCAAGACGACAAACAGAAGCAATTAACAGTCTTAAGTTTTGGAAAATATATTGTTAGTCACAATTCATAACATTATTTTTGCTTGAAATAAGATTCAAGCTAAATCTATGTCGATGCATATTTATATAAAAACATCACGGTTGCGTAGTAATAGTTGTCTTGCAAACATAATAGCTAACAAGTTTTAGCTTCCATTCATGTATTTGGTTTCCAACGAGGAGATTGTCACCAGTAGATCTTCTGAAGTCAACAGTCCAATTGAGCTTTGTGTGTTCGTTGATGCATCTGTAAAATAAGAATCATGGTTGAGAAAAGTAGTATTCGTAGTTTTCTCATGTAATATTAGGTACTTATTTTGTAAAATAGCCTTTTTACAAAATAATAATAATAATATTATACAAATATATAATAATATTTTGCTTTTTTTTTGGCTTTTGTGCCTTTGCCAGAAGCAATCAAGATGGAAACAGCAAGAAATATAGTCATTTGATTAAAATGTAATGTGCGTAGATATACATACCTGTTTGAACAACAACAACGTAAGGGGCGATGTCGAGCATTCGTGAGACTAATCCTAGTGTCGGTTTGTGCGCAAGGTCAACTTTATAAAACTTCTTGATGGTGAATTTTTCGAGATCTTCCGACAATGAACCCGACAGGTTGGCCAATCTTCGACGGGCATTGTCCGCCGTGAACACACCGATCACAGATCTAAAACATAACAGACCACTTGTTATAACAACTTGTTACAATTGAACCCGACAGGTTGGCCAATCTTCGACGGGCATTGTCCGCCGTGAACACACCGATCACAGATCTAAATTAACATAACAGACCACTAGTTTTAATAATACAATATATGGTAACACTCAGGCAGGAAACGGTGTCGGTCACGTGTCCCAAAGTAATTTTCCAATTACACAAAAACCCAAATAAACTAAAAATGCTGACTTCAACGCCATCTCTCGGGATCTTAATATGAACGTGGATAGTGTAGCGAGCGCAAAATCGTGATCAACTATCTGGTGTCCACGACACAAGCCTCGTTGCTTAGTGTGGCACTAGATGGCGCTGTGTGTAATGTCCAGCGATAATTATTTATTTTAGTAAAAAAGTAGGTAGTGGTGTCGATTCCGTTTTGCACAAACTAAACACGCGCTTCACAGTGTTTTTAGTCGACATGTTTTTACGTGCACCCTTCATTTGTATAGAAATATTAGTTCCAACTAAATTTGACAGCTCTAAATTACGTCCGTCTTTTTCTCGTCTTATTAGAGAGAAAAAGATAGTAATAGCCTAAATTAAGTTTAGTTTGTGCACAACAGAATCGACACCAATATTTTCATTATTAGTTCACTACATATTATGGTGTAGATTAGGAAAGGAATGTAGGATTCTTGTTCGTTACCCTTTATCATTGACGACCGTCAGTAGTGGTGACTGTGTTTCTTTGAGGGCGGCGAGTGCTTCAGCCGGCGTGCTGGAGTGCGGTAACCTCTTGACAGGCTGCACCATGTCTTGCGTCACTGGTTTGCTCCACCACCTTACGAGTTTACAAATAAATAACATAAACCTGGCAAGGGCGGATTTAAGGGGGGGGGGGGCACAGGGGCACGTGCCCCCCCCCAGGCGGTATTTTTGTGTGCTGTGGAGATTCCATTACAGTACATACTTAGAAGCAAATCAAATTATCAGAGTTGTTAAAGTAAATGAATAAAATAACAGAAAAAAACATAAGTGCACTTGAACTTGTAGAAACAAACTTGAAGTATTTATACGTACTTCAAGTTTATTTCTTCAGTTATTGTTGATTATTTTGCCCGACTGGGACGGTGGCCCTCCCAGAAAAAAATCCTGGATCCGCCCTTGAAACCTGGTGTGGCGGTCAGGTACACAGAGGTACTGGAAGATACAAGGTATCATTGAAATAATTGAAAACCTCTTAACCTATTCATGATCATACTCATAATAAAAAAAACTGGTCAAGTACATATTGGATCACGCACAGTGAATAGTTCTGTAGTCGTCGGTTTGAGTGATCTATCAAGAATCGCGCAACATACATGGGGTATTTGCGGATCTAATCTATTTTTTTAATGAGGATTTTTGTGTGATGTCTATTTGGACCAACTTGTATCTATACATTGTAGCTTGAAATAAAATAATTAAATATTTTATCCCACGAACGAACTTACGTTTGTAGTTGACGAACGTGTTCCCTCATACAGGATTTATGGGAGAACAAGCTTTACAATGTATATTTTTTACGCACAATAAAAACCCTCACTATTATAAATATATCTATTGATATTATTTGACGACCCGAATGGCGCATAAGTAGTGAGGTTGCCTTACGTTCTTGGGGTCCCGGGTTCGAATCCTGGTAGGAGAAAATGTTTGTTAGATGAGCATGGACATTTGTTTCCGAGTCATGGATGTTTATATGTATAATAAGTATGTATTTACAAACAAAAAGTATCTATGTATCATATCAACTATCTGGTGTCCACGACACAAGCCTCGTTGCTTAGTGTGGCACTAGATGGCGCTGTGTGTAATGTCCAGCGCTGGGGGGATATTTTATATTACATAATCAATTAATACGACTGTGAGTTATAGGTAGGGTTCGTCTGATCGCCGAGACCTAACAAGGCGGGCTTAATTATGAATCAATCTTCTTGAATGTTTAATTAATTAATAAGAAGCAAAGCAACCACGTCGATCAACGATGAACGATCCTTAATATGGCTACGAGATGTCAAAGGTACGCCCATTCCGGACTGTTTATCACATTATGTCCATCAAGCTATGTTAGGTATCCATATTTGACCTAGCTCTAGTCTATAGTGGGTACCTATCTAAGTAAGTACCTAGTACCGATTCATCGGTTTACCAGTTTGCGCTGATCCAACGAAGTAGTGGTGTAGGGAATATACACATATTATACTATTTTGTCTTTGTTATTTCTCAACCATATTAATATATTTATTTTTTAATTTAAAAAAACACAATATAAAGGGTGTAAAACAACTCTTAACGAAGCCGAAAGGCACTTATTCTCCTCGTCATTGCGATCATTTTTTTTGTTCTACACCATACCTGGGAACCTTCTAGTTACGGAGATATTGGGGGTCAAAGTTCCAACATTTTGACAAGTTTTTTTTTTTAAATACAAGTTTTTAATGTAAGATTTTTACTTTCAACACCTCTACGACCCCCTTTCTATTCAATCCATCCATCAGCACAATGTTTTGAGTGCGTTACATTGAGTTCTACCACAAAATATGATTTTTCACCCCAAAAAAAAAGTCGTATCCCAGCAATAATTTTTGCGTAAAGTTACCTACTTAGTTTGATGTACAGAATGCTTTGTTGACGGCTTCGTGATGAAGTCTTTTACACCCTGTATTATACTATTTTGTCTTTTTTATTTCTCAACCATATTAATTAAAAATTTTTAAATACCTATCAAAAACACATTTTTTTTTTTTTTCTTTCTTTTTGTTATTGAAGCGTTATCGGCGTTATCGCAAACATGTGCTAAAATTCTTAATAACACGATAACTCCTTGACACCGCGATGATAGTTTTGCAATTATTGACATTAAAATGAACATTAAGTTCAATGTGACGTAATTTTAACGAAATTGATTAATGTTTATCTCTAAGGAAGGTCAACATCAATATTTTCCGGGCGATCTGCAAGTTAATGAGACGACATTTCTGTTGTAAATAAATAGCTTAAATATCTTTGCAGTATTTCATGCGGGTAAATAATATAAATGATATAATTACAAAATCTCTAATATTTAAAAGACGTAACAACTGAATCTATAATTTTATTCGTTATAACGATCAGTTAATATAATAAACGATTGATATAATTTTAAATTTACTATTTTTTATAAGCTTAACCTACATTGAATTTAAAATCGTTTGATATAGGTAGAGGTACCACTCAAAAGACATACAAATTATTTAGTCCAATATGATAAAACGCCTAGTAAAAAACACATCGCAAAATTTCAGATAAACACATTATAACATTGTCTATAAATTTATTAATAAAACAGTTGATTTGGAACATATGTGGTTTTTATTTCTCTGTAAAAAACATGCTAGCAAACTAAGCATACACCATGTATGAAGCAGGCATGCAAACAAGCATACACCATACATGCAGCATGCAGAATGCAAGCAAGCATGCAACATGCAGCAGGCATAGTTTCTGTCACAGCTCTGGCGCTGCGGGGCTCCGGCGGTCCCATGCGAGCTTATCGTCGCAGATGTGGTTCACGCTCACCACCGCGGCGGCGAGTGTTAGAACCACCTGCTCATCAGCTCGCGGGCCGCCTCACCCCTCCGCGCTTACGTGCTAATACGTAGTATGGTCATAAGTTTTGTCACATATGGAAAGTTAAATAAATGACACAATGAGTCACGCAATATAACCATTTATATTACAAATGAAAGGGTATAAAATACAGATTTAAACCACGTTAAAATTATTCGAAATATCCTCCTCTTGCTTTGATACAAGCCTTCAATCTGCAAGGCCAGTCATCAATCGAAGCACGCACGACGTTCATCGATATTAATCAGGGATGCTTTAAGTGACTCCAAGTTGCGATGGGGTTTAGCGCAGACCTTCTCCTCTAATCATTTAATCATTTATTTATTTATTTAGTACAGTATTTAAAACCATTAACACTAAATTAAATTAAAATTCTAAGTGCTGCCATATTTTGTAATCCAAGGGATTCAAATCTGTACTGGATGAGGGCCAATCCTCATGCCTGATAAAGTGATTCCACGGGTCGTGAGCCAGTTTTGGGTATGTTTCGCCTTGTGAGCCGGCGCAAAATCCTGCTGGAATACCCAGTGCCTGTTTTCCAACATTGTTTGTGAAAGAGGTTCCACAATGTTTGTTAGAACAGTGTATTGATATACGAGGGCACTGGTTTTCACTCCTTTTTCACAAAAAAAACACCTCCGTTAGGCCCAAATAGGACACCCCAAGCCAAACCATGAATGCCGAAGGGTGATGACCACGCTGAACACGTGGCACACGTCTGCTCGCTTCTTCACTAGAGTGTGCATACACTTTATCATTTTGTTTGGTGAAACTCTCCTCAACATTAAACATTTTTTCGTCTGAAAAAAGTATTTCGCGGTATTTTTTTCCCGCGTACCGCCTTAACAAAACACGGCTTTCGAGTCTGATTGTCTTCAGCCGTGCGTTAAGAAGATGTGCTGTTTTTTTTCTATAAGCACGCAGTCCTAGGTCTTCATTCAACACCCTTTTAACAGTAGTTCTGCTTAGTCCCATCTGCAGAGTCAACAATTTTGGCTTGCGGACAGGATTTTGCGCTGGAGTCCGAACAGTACGAGGTCGACCACTCCTTTGTTTGTCTTCTAATCTTGAATCTTCCCTGAATCATTTGATAGTACGATAAATAAATCTCAGTGGAATTTTCAAATTTTTCAGCAGTTTCAAAATCTCAGTTGGCGCGTGACCGCAACGATGCAATGCAATACACACATACACATACATACACACACATACATTTTTGACTTTGACTTTTGACTTTGACTTCAATAACTGCGACTCTGTCTTCTTTGCGCGTCCACTCCATTTTAAAAAATGGACAAAATTCCAGAAACCCTTGTTTTTATTTTCTTTAAATATTCATATTTCGAATGCCCATAATATTTTTCTCGGCTTGCATTCTAAATTTGAAATTTTACCTATGTAACAAAACTTATGGCCCGACTACGTAATACTTTAGGGGTAGGGCAAACAAAACTACGATGGACTCGGTTTTGAAGCGATTTGTTTCTTTCACGCTTTTCGATAAAATAAACGTTTTAATATCCAATAACGTTATACGAAATAAGTTTTAAAGTATATAAATGTTATATCTAAAGAAATTATATCAACAGTTGGTATAACTCACGTTTATTATATCTTGTGAACGTTATTGAAATGAAAATATAGGTACCAAGTAACTTTATATGTTATGAGACGTACCCATTTCATGCTATTACTCAAACTATGAGACGTACCCATTTCATGCTATTACTCAAACTAACAGTAAGATGTTTCCGTCGGCTTTATTCCGCATACGCACTAATCAATTTTAGCGTATCTTTTCGATAGATTGGATAACGCATATATAATATATTTTAAGAAGGTTATTGCTACAATCATATCTGCATTTAGTTTTGGTATCATTTCGATAAAAAAAGGTTATCGTTACGAAAACAAACAGGTCTGAGGTCGCCAGAATTTTATATTATTATTGTTTTATATTTATAGTTGTATACTTGTATAATGTTATAGCCTTTGGTAGAAAGTTAAAAAAAAACCGGCCAGGTGCGTGTCGGGCCACGCGCAGTGTAGGGTTCCGTAGTAACCCGTTATCACAAGCGACTAAGTACTTCATCTAAGTATTTTGTTTTTGGTACAAAATTATCCAAAACCCAAGTTCAACGACTATTACCTACTGCTAAACTAATAAAGTTATCTTAACCGCTATAATTTTCCTTTATAGTTCATGAAATGTACCTACCTACTATCATCATGAATTTTTCCAGATTTTTCAAGCCAGCAGTTTAGCTTTTAGAGGGGGGGGGACGCCTTAATGGAACAAATATTTGCACTTTGAAGTTTAATATTTTGTAAATGGAGCATTAATTCAAAAAATAGTATTAGCAACCCCCAAGTCATTTTAAAAGACCTATTCAACAATACCCCACATGATGGGACAGACGACGAAAAAAATGTACCCCCACTTCACATGTAGGGCTGTAGCTACACTAAAATAGTACATTTTGATACAAGTGGAGAAAGTTTGTTATTGCATTCGAGGCGGAATTATAACACACGAGCCGTAGGCGAGGGTGTTTTTGAGCCGAGAATTGCAATAACAAATGTCCACGTGTATCAAACGACGTTTTTCAATACACTTTTGAAGAAATAAAATAAAATAACGAAAAGTATTTTTGTCACGAACTATGAAACTATAATTTTTTTTTTTTTTTTTTCGCGCTTTGGGTTCGCCAGGTTGAAGGAGAGGCAAAGGTATGAAGCCGTTAAACAGCCTAATATAAAAAATAGATTTATTTTATATTTTTGAATTAAGAACACAAATAAATGTTAATTTGTGTATAAAAGTAACTATTAGTTTTTAATAATCATGTTTATCTATGATATTCTATTTATAAACACAATTTGAATATTCAAAAAATATTTATGCCATAAAGACGCGTAGTGCTTTGCCGAAATAAAAAAAAAACAATCACCTCAGACTATAGGCATTGAACCAATTTGAACTTACGTATAGGTATAGTTATCTGTGGCAATTTTCATTCCCGCACACGTGCGGGAAAGTGGAAAAAATCGCACACGTGTGAAATA
The DNA here is from genome assembly GCA_905147715.2 of Xestia xanthographa. NCBI lineage: Eukaryota > Metazoa > Arthropoda > Insecta > Lepidoptera > Noctuidae > Xestia > Xestia xanthographa. The sequence goes on from LR990652.1 coordinate 15,598,594, forward strand.
CATTGCATGTTGTACCTAATCGTAGTGCGTTATGGACCAGTTTTCGAGGAAGTGTATTGAAAACTATTTTCCAAAAATGTATTTCACCATTTTGTCGGCGTAATTTATAGTTACCTATACTCTTTATTTATATACACACCTTGTCAGAACTACGGAGCCCTAAAAAGGCACCTAGTGCTAATTTTGAGTACCAAGTGACATTTTTGTGAAAATCGAAAATGAGCTTTAAAGTTATGCAAGTAGCATTCAAAACTATTTATTTCAGGTTTTGTCACATGATTCGTTGATTCTTTACGCGTAGGCGCGTAGGTATGTTATGATCTGTCTGAGTGCAAATGACGTATGTAGACTTTAAATTACGAACACCGCCCTTACTGCTACGCAATAAAGACGCTTTGAAAGTCAAGCCTTTGACCTTTGACTGTACGACGTACGTGCGGTGCGTCTTATGAGGAAGAAATAAGACAATAATACTCACGACAGGTTCTCCTTCTTGACTAAAGGTTGGAAATCCCTTGCCTCCATCCACTGGTCGGATATGAACTTGGTCATGTAGTTGCGAATGTTGTCAGGTAGCAGCACCACACACTTCTGGCCCTCCTTCAGTGATTTTGCTGCTTGGATGGCTCCCCACATGGCAGAACCACTGCTGCCGCCTGCACAAATGTATTTTTATAACAAGGATTTGAAACCACCATCCTTAGGGCCCTTCTAACCCTAAAATTAGCAACTCTATTTGTGGTGGTTCAATCTTCGTTTGAAATACTGTTAGAATAAAGTTCTAATCAGCTTGTGCTACAAAGCGGTTGTTACGTCGTAGGTTTTCGCCCATGGTCCCGGTCCCTTAGTCTTGGAAGGGACCACGAGTATTACCCGTGGTTAAAGATAGATGTACTGCCCGAATTAAATTGTACTTAGATATTTGAAATAAGTTATGTTGTAACATTTTTATTCAATGCTATGTCATGTTTTTACATAAATATAATGAGGGATTTTCTTTTTAGCTCTTCCATAGTCGCTGGATAGATGGCGCTAGGAGTTAGTATGATAATGCAAGGAACGAAACCTAAAAAAACTGATTTTAACAAAGCGCGAGAAAACTAGGTTATATTCGGAAGGTTAAGCATATGAAAATGTCAGTCAACGAGAGTATGTGACGTGACACAATGTTTTTTTTTCCAAGCGTTTTTGCTTTGGCACCAACTATCATAGTAATTTCAACGGCATCTATAGAGCCATCTTCTTGGGAACTAAGTTTTTTAGGGTTCCGTACCCAAAGGGTAAAAACGGAACCCTATTACTAAGACTTTGCTGTCTGTCCGTCTGTCTGTCACCAGGCTGTATCTCATGAACCGTGACAGCTAGACAGTTGAAATTTTCACAGATGATGTATTTCTGTTGCCGCTATAACAACAAATACTAAAAACAGAATAAAATTAATATTTAAGGGGGGCTCCCATACAACAAACGTGATTTTTTTGCCCTTTTTTGATAATAATGGTACGGAACCCTTCGTGCGCGAGTCCGACTCGCACTTGGCCGGTTTTTTTTAATACCTCAGAAAGAAAACCTCTTATTACATTTGTGACAAAAAGTGCATGTATTTTTTTTTTAATCCTTTATGGGATGGCATGGGCACCAGGCCGTAGGCCGACGAAGGAGGCCTGCGAAGGCTCGGCACTTCGGCGACAGAAGTCAAAGAGTGTTATTTAATATGCGAGCGCGTCATTACACCTCTGTGGTTCCTTCTAGGGAAGGACCACGGAATTTTCCAGTATTATAGGGACCACGAAGAAAAAAAAGCTCCGTGGTCCCTCCAGGGTCTACGAGAAGGGGACCACGGGCGAAAAGGACTCGTTGGTCTAGTGGTCGCAATTGTGACTGCTGAGCATGAGGTCCTGGGTTCGATTTCCGGGTCGGGCAAAGCGTTATTGGGTTTTTCCTTCCAGAATTTCGCAGTAGCAGCCTCGGTGTCTGGATCTGTGCCCGGTTGATGGCAAGGACCATGTGGGTCACATTTATATTTTTTGTTTATTTTTTCCCACAACTGTCTGACAGTTTGAGTACTCTAAGCGACCTACCCAAATGTCCTTTCTCTGGTATTGTTCGTCGTTTCGTTGAGCTCCTTGAGTTATAAGTCGAGCTACACAAATGCTTGCACTGACTGGACAGGTCCACTCAAATCTGTATGGTTCTTTCTTCAAAAGACCATATCAGACACTAATCTGCATAGTCCTCATGTGAATTGAGCAAGATTATCTGGACTTTAAAAGAGACTATGACCTCTGAGTTTGTTTCGGCTGTTTCTTCTCAGAGTAGTCAGGTACGAAACACCGGCCCCATCTAGTTTTAAAAAAAACCGGCCAAGTGCGAGTCGGACTCGCGCACGAAGGGTTCCGTACCATTATCTATACATTAGACAAAACGGCAAAAAAATCACGTTTGTTGTATGGGAGCCCCCCTTAAATATTAATTTTATTCTGTTTTTAGTATTTGTTGTTATAGCGGCAACAGAAATACATCATCTGTGAAAATTTCAACTGTCTAGCTGTCACGGTTCATGAGATACAGTCTGGTGACAGACAGACGGACAGACAGCGAAGTCTTAGTAATAGGGTTCCGTTTTTACCCTTTGGGTACGGAACCCTAAAAATGACGTGAAAGTGTTTGTAAAAACCTACTTGCAAAATAAACATCATTTATCATTTAATAGGCTCGCTCTCCTATTACATGGAGACTTGAACGTAACTGGCGATGTGTGTGCTATTAGGTACACTTTTGCGTAACCATACGGGGATTACAGGCGTGATGTTATGTTATGTTGATTAAATATTATAAAGAGGTAACATTTGTTTGTAAGTTTGTATGTTTGTAAGTTTGTATGTAGGGGGTAATCTCCGGAAGTAATGAACCAATTTTAAAAATTGTTTCACTGGTAGAAAGCTACATTATTCGTGAGTGCTATAGGCTATATTTTATTCCCGTACTCCCACGGGAACGGGAACTACGCGGGTGAAACCGCGGGACGTCAGCTAGTGTTGATTATAAAGAAATGGCTCACCACATAGTAGTCCCTCGTCTTTGATAAGTCTTCTCGCCATGTCCAAGGAGGCGTGGTCCTCGCTCTTCACCCATTTGTCTATGACAGTCCTGTCGAGAGACTTGGGCAGGAAGTCGTAACCTATGCCTTCCACCTTTTGATAAATAAAAACAGTTCTATAATATTTTATATAAATAATATAAGGAGTTAAGAGTCCGTGCACAAAGTTCAGTCGCTAGAGTTTAGGCAAATTCGTTGCGATCCTATGTTAGTGTGCATTGTTCATGCAGATACACGCACACACGGGTGAAGATCGAGCGTAGTGATCGCTTAAACCATTTTGATCCTGTAGACGATATTATTTTATGATACATAATTATAAAGTCAGTACGGTTTAGAAATAAAAGTCTGGAATGTGTGTCTACTGTATATTTATCACAATCAAAATAAAAATGGTTTAATTTTGTATTAGAAGAATTTAGATACATATAAACATTTTACAAAATGATAAATAAAAGTGCGAGTTGGACTCGCGCACTGAGGGTTCCGTACAAACTTTTTATAGGACAAGTTAATTTTTCTGGATCTGGGACTATTGCGCGAAAGACACTTGCGCGAAAAGACAAATGCGCGCATGGACTTTTGCGCGATTGGACTTATGCGCGAACGGACTTTTGCGCGCCTGGACACTTGCGCGAATGGACTTTTGCTCGATTAGACTTATGCGCGAACGGACATTTGCGCGCCAAGACACTTGCGCGAATGGACTTTAGCGCGACTTAATGGCCAGTGAGGTTCACTCTGTAGGGTAAACATAACATACCCCTGTTATTACTTGAAGGTGGTTTTTTCTTTTGGTTTTTCTGTCATGGATGTCATTTTCATGGTTAAGGAGTAGCTGATAACGAAATGAGATCAAAATGAAAATCCAAGATGGCGCCGAGGAAAACTTCTGTTTTTTCCATCATGGGTGTCGTTTTTATGTTTTGTCAAAATGAAAATCCAAGATGGCGCACAGGAAAATTTTTGTTTTTTCCGTCATGGGTGTCGTTTTCATGGTTTTTGTGGTTGCTGATTACAAAAATGAGGTCAAAATAAAAATCCAAGAGGCGCCGAGGAAAATTTTTGATTTTCCGTCATGGGTGTCGTTTTTATGGTTTTTGGGGTTGCTGGTTACGAAAATAAGGTCAAAATGAAAATCCAAGATGGCGCCGAGGAAATTTTTTGATTTTCCGTCATGGGTGTCGTTTTCATGGTTTTTGGGGTTGCTGGTTACGAAAATGAAGTCGAAATGCAAATCCAAGATGGCGCCGAGGATTTTTTTTTGTTTTCCGTCATGGGTGTCGTTTTTATGGTTTTTGGGGTTGCTGGTTACGAAAATGAGGTCAAAATGAAAATCCAAGATGTCACCGAGAAAATTGTTGTTTTTCCGTCATGGGTGTCGTTTTTATGGTTTTTGGGGTTGCGGGTTACGAAAATGAGGTCAAAATGAAAATCCAAGATGGCGCCGAGGAAAATTTTTGATTTTCCGTCATGGGTGTCGTTTTCATGGTTTTTGGGGTTGCTGGTTACAAAAATGAGGTCAAAATGAAAATCCAAGATGGCGCCGAGGAAAATTTTTGATTTTCCGTCATGGGTGTCGTTTTCATGGTTTTTGAGGTTGCTGGTTACGAAAATGAGGTCAAAATGAAAATCCAAGATGGCGCCGAGGAAAATTTTTGGTATTTCCGTCATGGGTGTCGTTTTTATGGTTTTTGGGGTTGCTGGTTACGAAAATAAGGTCAAAATGAAAATCCAAGATGGCGCCGAGGATTTTTTTTGATTTTCCGTCATGGGTGTCGTTTTCATGGGTTTTGGGGTTGCTGGTTACGAAAATGAAGTCGAAATGAAAATCCAAGATGGCGCCGAGGAAATTTTTTTATTTTCCGTCATGGGTGTCGTTTTCGTGGTTTTTGGGGTTGCTGGTTACGAAAATGAAGTCGAAATGCAAATCCAAGATGGCGCCAGGGAAAATTTTTGATTTTCTGTCATGGGTGTCGTTTTCATGGTTTATAGGGGTGCTGGTTACGAAAATGAAGTCAAAATGCAAATCCAAGATGGCGCCGAGGAAAATTTTTAATTTTCCGTCATGGGTGTCGTTTTTATGGTTTTTGGGGTTCCTGGTTAAGAAAATGAGGTCAAAATGTAAATCCCAAGATGGTGCCGAGGAAAATTTTTGGTTTTTCCGTCATGGATGTCGTTTTCATGGTTTTCGAGGTCGCTAATTACGAAAATGAGGTCAAAATGAAAATCTAAGATGGCACCCAGGAAGCAAAAAAATTAAAATAATCAGCGACCTCAAAAACCATGAAAATGACACCTACGTTGGAAAAACCGAAGTTTTTTCTCGACGCCATGTTGGATTTGCATTTGACCTCATTTTCGTAACCAGCAACCCCAAAAACCATGAAAACGACACCCATGACGGAAAATAAAAAAAAAATCCTCGGCGCCATCTTGGATTTTCATTTTGACCTCATTTCCGTAACCAGCAACCTCAAAAACCATGAAAACGACACCCATGACGGAAAATCAAAAATTTTCCTCGGCGCCATCTTGGATTTTCATTTTGATCTCATTTTCGTAACCAGGAACCCCAAAAACCATGAAAACGACACCCATGACGGAAAATCAAAAAAATTTCCTCGGCGCCATCTTGGATTTTCATTTTTACCTCATTTTCGTAACCAGCAACCCCAAAAACCATGAAAACGACACCCATGACGGAAAATCAAAAATTTTCCTCGGCGCCATCTCGGATTTTCATTTTGACCTCATTTTTGTAACCAGCAACCCCAAAAACCATGAAAACGACACCCATGACGGAAAATCAAAAAAAATCCTCGGCGCCATCTTGGATTTTCATTTTGACCTCATTTCCGTAACCAGCAACCTCAAAAACCATGAAAACGACACCCATGACGGAAAATCAAAAATTTTCCTCGGCGCCATCTTGGATTTTCATTTTGACCTCATTTTCGTAACCAGCAACCTCAAAAACCATGAAAACGACACCCGTGACGGAAAATCAAAAATTTTCCTCGGCGCCATCTCGGATTTTCATTTTGACCTCATTTTTGTAACCAGCAACCCCAAAAACCATGAAAACGACACCCATGACGGAAAATCAAATATTTTCCTCGGCGCCATCTTGGATTTTCATTTCGACCTCATTTTCGTAACCCGCAACCCCAAAAACCATAAAAACGACACCCATGACGGAAAAACAACAATTTTCTCGGTGACATCTTGGATTTTCATTTTGACCTCATTTTCGTAACCAGCAACCCCAAAAACCATAAAAACGACACCCATGACGGAAAATCAAAAATTTTCCACGGCGCCATCTTGGATTGGCATTTTGACCTCATTTTCGTAACCAGCAACCCCAAAAACCATAAAAACGACACCCATGACGGAAAATCAAAAATTTTCCACGGCGCCATCTTGGATTTGCATTTTGACCTCATTTTCGTTATCACCAAGCCCAAAACCCACGAAATCGACACCTATGAAGAAAAATATCGCTCGCTCACTCGACCCCGCCATACCCTTCTTGTATACCTCCTACTATACACACACACACACACACAACAACATACGGCATTTTCTTACGTGACGATTTCTACCAAATCGCACTTCCAAAATGGAAAATTATCTTTATTTTAAAATCAAATTGTAGCTAGGTACCATAGGTTACCATGAAAACCAATAATAATATGAAGTAGTGAAATCCCCTAAATGAAAGAATTTTCGGAATCGGATCAGTAGTTCCGCAGATTATTACCCTTACATACAACATATTAAGTACAAACAAAGAAACCTAACTTTAAATAATATGAAGACGAAATAAATCTTAATAAACAACCAACGTCAAAAAAAACTCTTATCTTAATACAATCAAAAAGTTTAATAATTTTAATATAAATACTGGATCGAAATGTGGTAGTCTGCGTATATCTCGGAAATATATTCACGTAATAACTCGGGAGCGCTTGCGAAGCAAAGTGATACGTGCTCACGCTGGGAGAGCCCTTTCGAGTTTCGTTACTGACGGGATCGAGTTTGCGCGGTCGATTATATAGTTCACTTTGCATTTAATTTACGAAATGAAGTTATTGTTTATTTATAAATTAAAATTCAGATTCTATTAAAAAGCTACCTTGAGATTAAGAATTATTTTTTTAATTTTCTTTAAAGTGTTTCTAAGGTATAGAAAAAAATACTTATTTGTCCCGACGTTTTCCACAAATTACGTTTTTTCAACATTTTTTTTCTGCTATTTTTCGTATTGAAATCAATAATGTTTCTTGCTATGTTACGAGTAGACCATATAATGATGTTATTCATATTTTTTAATGTTCAGAATATTTTGTAGTTCTTTGTTCAGCGAACCACAAACATCACTCGCTCGTTACTTTTGCGGAAAAGGGGTTTTGAATATGGGTGATTGCCATTAATATATACATTATTTTAAAAAATTGTTCAAGCAGTCGACAAGATGAAGAACCTGTCTCTTATAATAAAAATAAATAAGGTTCAAATTCTTCTTGCCTTTCCCACAAGTAGTGATCAAAAATGTTCAAAATGCCTTAATTTTGTGCACGGGCCCTTAAGTAGCTACGAGTATATTTAGCTAAAGACAAAGCTAAACTTAAACATTCATGCAAAGTTATATTCGAGATGAAAATTCTCGACATATCGGATGTTAACCTAAACCAGTGTTTTTCAACCTTTTTCATGACACGACCCTCATAGTATGAAAAAATAATTGGCTACCCCCGACCCTTCGCTTTTTTTCCATTTATTTTATTATATTACAAATAAGAAATCCATACAAAATTTTTGTGCATTTGCATAATTAGGATTCGGATAAATATGTATATTATTATGAAGGTTTTTAGGATTATGAAGGTTTATAAGATTTAACTATTTTTTTATTTTAATTTGTAGTTCGATTTATTTCTCAATGTAGCAATAAGAGATGTCACACAATAGGAGAAATTATGAACTTATCGAATGTTTATATCCTTTAGTTAACATTTTCTTATTATTAAATCTATCTTTTTAGGCTTTATTGTTTTGTTTATTAAGGTAGTTTACGCGACCACTTGCGACCCCCTTGGGGTTGCGACCCACAGGTTGAAAAACACTGACCTACACTGTCTGGTTCGGATCTACCAATATAGACCAGAGGACTTCGTCGATCTTCATTGCCTCGGTGCTTTTCTGGTGGTGTCAACTGTTGATTCTGGCTTTCAGGAGTTAGAGTGGTTTGGGAATAGTGTGGCGGGCTACCGCTCTGTTTCTCGCTCTAGCAAATCACGGTTCTGAGCGACGGAAAAGGATAGGAGCATGGAAAATGCGATTTCATGCTGGTAGATGTGGTTCTATACTAAGGTAGCTGCCCTGCCTGAACCTGGTCTGGCACTCCTGACTTCCTGAGCTTGCTGCCTTTCTGCTTACTACAGAAAATTCTTGATTGACTTCCCCCTCGAAGCGAACGCGAAAAGTTAGGTACGCCCATGACTGGGGGGTCTAATCGCACAAGGCGATCTCTAAGGGGCCGCCTCCACGAGCGAGAGAATCGCGGCGACGATTTCTATACGAATATATCGCCGCGATTTTCTCGCTCGTGGAGACGGCCCGAATGAGAGTGTTTAGAAAAACATGGCAAGGACGATAATATCGCCGCGATTCTCTCGCTCGTGGAGGCGGCCCCAGATAACATATCGCTATATTTTGCTAAATAACACTATAATCTGGACGGATTATTATTTTCAGTTAACTAACATGATTTTGTGTCTAGGTAATAAACATGACCATCGTAAGAAAATAATGATAACTATGTTTACGACAAACGCCGAGCATCTGGACCACGCTCGGCTGATGTAAGAGAGCATCAAACTTGTGGTATGAAAAATGTTTTTCACACATTAACCGATATTAGCTGTAACGTCATGTCCTGTAACAAAACATTGGATCTGGGTTACTGGTTATCAGCGTATTTTGTTTGATCTCTATGCAACGTCGCGCGGCAGGTCACGGCTATGTCGAATATACATGGCATGGCGTACCATCCGTGAACAATTGATTACGACTGAAAGATTATTCGAAATAACACTTTTAAAAAGACTTATGCGATGCTATCACGTTAACCCTGTCGTTACAGTTTAAAAATAAATATACATAATAACAATAGAATGGGATATACAGATACATAGGTACATAATGTGTTACAGGATAGAACAGTTTAACTGATAAATAATGTAGGTATAGGTACCTACGAAGACGTCAAGAAAGTTATCGCAAACGTTATTTTTTGCGCTAGTTATATTCTAGCAATGTAGGTAGGTATTGCTGTGTATAGTTTTATAGTTAGGTACCTAGTTATCTAATGTAAAGTACTTATGGACGTTTTATATGTATCTATTGGTAAATGTTTCCAGGACAGGACGGATGTAGGTACCCAGTGATACGAGATACGACGCAATTCTAATTAGTAAGACTGTCGCGGGAATTGTTAATTTAAAGCGCACATGTTCATAGCAATTATCGCTCCATTACCTACACGATATGCATTATATAGAATATATTAAAATAGTAGGATTCTATGTTTAATAGCACAAGCACCTCAACCATTAAAAAAAACCTATAACTCACTTGTGAGTAATAGGGTAAACCACCCTAATATCGGCCCCTTAAGCCTTTTTCAGTTTTAAACTACTCATAATATCTCAACCTGATAAGTAAAGTGTTAACATTGTTGTTTTCCTATTGTGAAATTTAATTGGTTTCTTATTCTTACGTAAAATTTTGAAAATAACCTAGTTGTTTAATTATTATGATTTTTTTAATCAAAACATTCCGATTTTCCCCAATATCGGCCCCTTTTGCCTAAAGCCGACCAGATTTTTTCCTTATATCGGCATATGCAAAATGTATGGTTAAACACTGGTTCTAACAGTGAGCAGCAGTGGACAAATCGGGTAATTTGAAAAAAAAAAACATCAAACATCGATTTGTCAACTTTGTATAAGTAATTAAGTTCCAGTCCAGTCCAGTCTTCAAAATTATTATTGATTAGGTAGGTACAATTGAGATCAAATAATCAAAAACACGTAAATTGAACACAATAAAATCAACGTCACAATATAATTAGGAACACACCTAATAGGTGTTAATAGGTATCTAAAAATATGCAATGTGGACATAATGTAGTTAGTAGTCAACAAAAAAAGATCCTTGTACCTAAAGTCAAAAGATCCATAATTATTACACTTATATTTTACATACATATTTTTACAATCAAAAGTTTTAATGTGAATTCAACCTTTTTTGAATAAAATCGGATTGAGTTTTTAGACATGTTTGTGTCAAAATAAAAAGTTATTTAAATCACAAGCATAATGGAGTATTTATATCAACTTCGAAGCAAATCACCGCCAAAATAACTTTCTACCCCTTTTTAATCCCGTTAAGGAATGAATTTCAATAAAATACGAAACACGTTTTCCATCAATTCTGCTAAAAAAGGTTTATGCAAAATTTGAAGTAGATTGGACCAAGGAATCACGTTGTCCCATACAAACTTTGCCCCCTTTTTTTACCCCCTTAGGGGTAGAATTTCGAAAAATCTTTTCTTATCAGATGCCTACGTCATACAAAGAACACACCCTCCAAGTCTCAGGTCTCTACAATCTGCGGTTTAGGCGGTGCATTGATCCGTCAGTCATTCATTCAGGAACTACTTCGTTCCCAAACTCCTTCGTTACCGTTCCGAATCGAGTCACCCTCCCATAAGAAGTTATATAGCACTTCAAAAAAAATTGTATAATGAAGAGAGATTTAAAAAGACTAAGTAATATTATTTGAATGTCTTTGATTATGACAAACGGAGCCGCCTCTGCCGGTTTTAGGATTCGTTGTTAAAAAATAATTGTCTTATATCGGCCGCCCCGGCCGATATTTGGATTTGTACTAATAAACAGAAACCTAACTCCGGCCTCTTAAAATTACCATAAAGCATGATTTTTTTATTAAAATAAGTATGTAAGGCGATTCTTTATTTTATTATGTATCGAAAACAATCAATTCTCATTACTTTTAATGAATATCAAACGCTAAAATCGCTTTTCCTAAAATGTCGTCCACAGTCGGTCCGAGATCAAAAAGCCGGCGATAAGAGGATTCTCGTACGCCTCCGCGTTCTACGACCGACTGAATATCCTATAGCGCACAGAGCGCCGCCATGTTGGTATTGTCTATTGTGTATAATATAAGGTCTATTTTGGTGCAATATTATCCTGACATTATGTCACGTTTTTTAATTTACGTCACGATTTCTTCGACACGGCCGATATTAGGACGGGGCCGGAATTAGGGCACTTTACCCTACTAATGAAAAAGTCACGGTTTGATAACAGGTGTCATTATGTGCCTAATTGCGGTGAAATTAGAGCCATTTTATGAGCAAGTGTGTTGAAAATAAATTCACCTATTGCTTGCTCATTTCATGAAACTTCGTATTTAAATAGATAATTTCAACTTGTACGTTTTTAAGAAATAAAATTTTCACTCAAATATAATTTTTGTTTTCTCTGTAATAATTCCCCATTTTGTACGTGGCTAAAACGCGATCCGCGAAAAGCCAAAAAAAAGAAACCTCATTCTTTAGTCTTTGGCCGATCGCCATTGATAATGTCCGCGTATAGGAAAACTGATTAAGTTTTCCCGCCATTGCGAAAAATTTTCACAACTCGTTTTCACTGTTGAAATTATAGTTATTTATTAATTAAAATGTCCACAAGTACTAGTTATGAAGAAAATGATTTATGTTGTACACCGCCCGATATAAGATGTGAAGCCCTTACCGTTATGGAAAGTTTACTACCTGAAAACTCCAAGGACCAATATCTATAATATACTAAATAAAGTGATTTTTTTGTATTATTTTTTTCACAAGTGTGTTGAAAAACGTCGCGTCGTATGATACACGTGTGTATTGATGATTAGCGTCCTCAATAGCGCCTCAGCGGTAATCACCAACATTACACACTTGAACCATAATGTACTATTACTCCCTAATTATGTGATGTTTACCTCATATATCTGCACGTCCGATTTGTTGAGGTCTTCGGGCTGCGCGAGTATGGAGCCGTACGGGTCGACTCCGACGACAACGCAATTAGGGCAGCGCTCCTTGATCTTGTGTCCCACGCCGGATATGGTGCCGCTGGTGCCGGCGCCCATCACCACCATGTCCACGTCGTCGTCCAGAGACCACAGGATCTCTTCAGCCGTGCCATCGTAGTGCGCCAGTGGGTTGCACGGGTTATTGTACTGTAATTATTTTAACATTCGTAAATCCCACAGGTTTACTTAGGATGCACCCACACCGACACATGAGATCGTTGGACCGCGGTGTGGTTGCGCCCTTAGTAGTGGGATTAGTAATGGCAGTGTTTTTTTTTATTACTTTTTTCTCGCACGTTCATGTTTCTTGGGTGAGAGCAAAGACATGAACAAAATCTTAGAACAGTGACAACAGCATGGGTGAACACGATACTAACGTCTTGATCAATATAGGGGTTAATCTATAATATGGTTTAATTTTAAATTCTTGTCTAGGATGGAAGTAGCTGTATGAGATCAGTAGGTACCTATGCATTTACAGTTTTAATACGTAAAATAAATCCCATCAAAAACATAAATGTGAAATGAGAGCCAAGTTCAATATTATGATATAATTATATGCCTTGGTTGTTGACTTCAACGACAAAAGAAGTGAAATCTAAATGGGTGCCAAGTTCAATGGTCAGTCCTGAAATTTATTTATAACACCATAAAATATCATTTTTTCTTATCATCTTAATCTTCAACTTAAGAGAATATATTGTAGCCTAAGGTCTAACTTGCCTAGTTTTCATATACGAATTATATTATAGCCTTCACAAGTTCAACCTGTTACTTGTGGGTTCTTATTTTATTTAAAATAACTTGGCTCTCATTTCACATAAGTTTTTGATGGGATATCATTACTTTTTGTACATAAATTAGCAGTAGGTATGACATTATTCGTGTCTTGTTCCACTGGAATACACACGTCATAATGGCCCGAAGAGGGATTTCCTGTAAAGAGCAAGCGCTTTGTAGGATATCCCTCTTCGCCGAACAAACCTAGCAGAACCCCATCCTGATGATACACTTCGATCTTTATATTATGTAAATTTACTGCAGCCTTTAACTCAGAAGCAGCTCCATAAGTTGTCGAACAAAGCATGCTTGCTCGATACTCTTTTTCAGAGCAGTAAGGATCCCCGTTTGGAGCGCTAGTTACGACATACATAATCTACTATAGCCTCACGCAACCTATTTGTTTGTTGTATATTAATATACTCAAACAAAGAATATGCAATCGAATGGAAAAGGCAGCTTCCATCGGGAGGCATTGGAACAATTCGGTGTAAGGTAAGTGTTTATCACCCACCCGTAATTCTATTGTACGACTCATTGTACGCGCAATAAAAAGATAATTATTTAAAACGATTGCGTAACAAATTACCTGTTATCTATTGAATTCTCAAGAAAAACAATTTGTTAACAATAAGTTCTCATTCTCAAACTCATTCAGAGTTAAGTGTACATACATACCTACTTTTATCTATTATAACTATACTAAAATTATTATTAATTTTTAATTGAAACTATTGCTTTACTAAAAGATTTTTAATGTAATAATTATTTAACCACAAATATATGAGATTTTTTTAAGACATTATGAATTTCGATTTTCGTAGCATAAATCGTAACTAGGGAATGCAAATCCGTTGTTTTAAAATCCGGTCTATAAGAACGGATTTTTGGTTCTAAATGATAAATGATGTTTATTTTGCAAGTAGGTTTTTACAAACACTTTTACACGTCATTTTTTTTTAAACGGTTGGTTCAATCCGGATTATCCGGATTTTACGGATATTTAATGAAAATAAACAAATCCACCCATGTTAGTTTATTAATATGATGTTTCTTATATTTGTGTAAATAGGTCAAAATAAAAACACAGGGAAATCAAAATAATGATTTTTTAAATTTTTGTTATTTGAAATTATTCAAATTAAATACCATAATTTTGGTGTTATAGCCATTATATTCTTATTATTAAAATAATAATTCTGTGACTCGCGTGCTAAGTAACGTTATAGATTAAGAGGCCGCGACGATTAGGTCATCGTTATTTTATAAAACCTGAAAGTTTCTCTGTGTTTGTCCCTAATACAGGTATGAACGATCCCAAAGTATGAATTTTGGATCACGGTTCCTTTGAAAGTTATCAGGTAGTAAAAGTGTATAAATTTGCTTACATCGTTCGTAGTACAACACCTGAATTTTAATATGTTAACTACTGGAGGAACTATGTAAAGATGTTTTCTCAGATGGTTCTTACATCTTGTCAGACACATTAAGACTGGTGCGAGCGCGAGGTATACTACACTACAACAGCCCATAATACGTCCACTGCATGACATAAGCCTCTCCCATGATGGGAGGAATTTGCCGTAATCTCCACGCTTGGCAGGCGGATTGGTGATCGCAGTGATGAAACATTAACAGAAAACCAGCGCGAGGTATAAAGGGTGTAAATAGACACTTAACGAAGCCGAAAGGCGGGGTTCTCCCCGTCATTGTAGTATTTTTTTTGTTCTAGACTCTCGAACATACCTGGTTTAGAGACAGTTTAGTTCGATTTTTAAATGACAGATGATAGTGAAAGGTCGCAATAGATCAAATGCGCTATTTCACTCGCACCCATTTGCATATACAAGGTGTAAATGGACCCTTCATGAAGCCAAAAATAAGGATGGTATTCAACTCGTTATATATTCACGTAAAGATCTTAAAATCCACATTTAGAGATTTACAGGCACTAATAATAATAAGTTAGTGAAAATTATAATAAAATGATAAAAAATTACCAGTTTCTGATTTTTTCCTTTGTATTCACCTAATTACCTATCTGCATGCCAAATTTGAACTTTCAAGGTCATCTGGAACTGGGTTATAGTTTTGATCTATAGGTCAGTCATAAAAATGACGATTTTTGGACGTTAATATCTAAATAACCGTTTGAGATATGTTTATAAAATTTGAAACATATGTATCTCGCCAGTCTCAATATATGAGCCAAATTTGACAAGTTTAGGTGAAATAGTTTTTGAGTTATGAGCAGGCACGGATACAGGGGGAGGGGGGGGCAATGGGTGCAATTGCCTCCCCCTGGACCGGACCAAATACGCCATTAACCAAGCTTGAACCTGTTTGACGAAATTGAAACTAAATATTCTAGCTGTATGTATTGTAGCTGTCTTGTCATGGGCGTCGCCAGGAGGAGGCAGCTGCTCCTAGAGGCTCAGGATTTTTGAAAGTTATAGCTTTTCCTACCTGATGCCATAGAATGGTATTTATACGTAGTAATAAGTTAGGAGCCCCTTGCCCCGAGGCCTTATATTGATATGCAATTATAGTAAAATTATCTGAGGCAATGTTGTAAAAAATTTCGAGCTCGCTACGCTCGCTCTTGAAGCCTAGTTTTCCATAAGTCTTAACTTTGTCTATATGAGGCCCAGGTAACTCCAGTAGGTCGGTAGGAAAAGTGTTAAAATTTTCGAGTTCGCTCTACAGGCTACTTTCTATTGAAGTTATCTAAAATTCGACAGAGTGATTCCTATATAAACGTTCGAAACCATTCTAACCTGTCCAAGGCAGGGAGTCGTAACAATTTCTCGCTACCCCCCCCCCCCCCTCCTGGCCCAAAAGCTGGCGGCCCCCTTTTATCTACATATCATGAATTTCTGTAAACGCCCATTTATTATCAAAAGTTTATCATTCTTTTTTTAATGAATTTTCCGAAAATTGCCCCCCCTTACAGGGAATCCTGTATCCGCGCCTGGTTATGAGGGGCTCAAAAGTGGCTCCAAATGGTTCTTGTAATATTACACATGGTGAGCTGCGCGCCAGAACTTGGCTTGGCGTGTCTAGAGGCTCAAAAGTGGCTCCAAATGGTTCGTGTAATATTACACACGGTGAGCTGCGCGCCAGAACTTGGCTTGGCGTGTCTAGAGGCTCAAAAGTGGCTCCAAATGGTTCGTGTCGAGAACTTGGCTTGACACGCTCCCGCGTGTCTAGATACTTAATGTTCAATTTAAATTCTTAGGCCCAGCGCACACCGCTACAGGCGCAGCGGAGCGCATATGAATACAACAATTTAATATAAACCTTAACTACCTTGATTTACGGTCAATATAAGAATAAATTCGACCGCGGAACTCGGAGCGCCCTCAAGCTACTACAAGAGCATGCGCTCGACCGTATATCAAGGTAGTTAAGGTTTATATTAAATTGTTGTCTTCAAATGCGCTCCGCTGCGCCTCCAGCGGTGTGCGCTGGGCCTTAAAGAAACTCCCATTCCTATAACTTAACGTTATTCTGATTCATGAATAAATCTGGTTGTGGTTGGATCATACAGTAGGAATGTGAATTAATGCAATTTGAAGTAAACAATGACTGTTGCAGGAAAGAGGAAAGTCCACAGAGTGCACACTGACCAATTAAATATTGCAGTACTGCTTACAAAGTGCTTGCACTTAAAACATATAGGTAAGGTACTATCGAGGACACTCCCGCCTGACCACCACTAAGCTCATTTTTGCTTGCACTCGCAACATAAAAACGCTCTCTAGCCCCGCCCCGTTGACTTTGTGTAGAAAAAATGAATGAAAAGATACCGAATCGGCCGAGCGCACTGACGACGCACGCCAAACGAGAGTTATTGTTATTTTACGCGCCAAAGTTGACGCTTTCCTATTAGGCCCAAACTTTAAGGGGGCGTGGCTCGGCGCCTCCGCATGATTTAAGCGAAAAAAAATTTAAACGGTCAGGCGGAAAAGACCCCCATAGTACATAAGCAGCTTTTCACCCACAATCCTAGTGAACCTATAAGAACATTTGAATTAGGGTGCAAGTTTAACTACCTATCTCTTATGAAATTGCTTGCACTACACCGTTTTTTATTGACAGGATGTTTATAAATTATTCAGGGTGGTGCCCGATCAGGTATGGTGCATTGTTATTTTAATTGTGTCTGTAATTGCGGTCATCAAAGAGCTACGGAATGTTTTGGAACTTGCGAGTTGGCAACATGTGTTTAGTATTTATACCTATGCGGGGGTTGTCAACCTGTCAGTGCTAGCCTATTAATCTACATCATGTAGAAATTGCTGAAAATGAAAAATATTGTCCTGTGTCTAAACTACTGTGTATATCTTAATTACCTAATTAAATTGCATTTTTGTGTGCAGACTGGGAACGTCATGAGGTATATGCAGTTTAATTTGTCAGATTGTCAGCAACAACCTGTACTTGTTTAAATAAAATATTAAATAAAATTATAATTTCACAAATAATAATAGTGTGGATGTAATTTACAGAAACATACTTGGTCCAGGAGCACTGCATCAGGTATCTCTTTGGATAGCCTGTGGGCCACCATTATATTGCTAGTTGGATCGTCCCATGCTGCTTCTGTTGGAGTTCTGATTATTTCAGCTCCCAGGGCTATTAATGTATTCACTTTTTCATCAGACATTTTTTCTGGTAATACTATAATACACCTGTAACCTGGAAGAAATTGATGTGTAAGCTTATTAAACACATTTCACACTTACATATTTATTTCCTAGCATTCTTGCTTCTCAAGGCAATCTACTGATGTGGCAATATTTTAACACATCAAAAAAAAATTACAGTAAGTAGCATAGATATTTTTTAAGGTATCATCAGTTTCAAATGGCTTACAGAAAATGTAGTTAAGTTTATATGTTAGTGTTTACCTCTGACTGCAGAAGCCAGAGCCAGCCCTATGCCAGTGTTGCCAGATGTAGGCTCCACAATAACAGACTTGCCAGGCTTCAGGATACCCTTCTGTTCAGCGTCAATTACCATCCGGTAAGCTATGCGGTCCTTTACAGACCCTCCAGGGTTTAAGAACTCACATTTTGCATCTGATAATAAAATTATAAAAAAATATTTGAGGACTTTAATGACATCATTTAGAGTATAAGCTAAAACATTTTTGTAAAGATATCCACTTGTGATTTATATGTTTGAATGAAATTGGCACTTGCACATGAATTTAGAAAAATAATAAACTTAAATACTACTCACACATATCGCATTTAATTCCTTCTTCTTTAGGTATTTTCGAGAGTTTCACCAATGGAGTATTACCAATTACATTTAGAATGTCCGGATAAATTTTCTGATTTCTGTCACTAAAAATTTAAGGAAAAATTAGATCTCACTGTCATAGTATTAAGTAATTCTTAGATGTAACTGCAATAATCAAGGTTGTTCTGAGTATACTTACAGAGCTCCCACTATGTGCGGCAATTCCTTGAGGTTAAAAAACTTCCTCACCCCATTTTCCGTAGCGTTGTTCACTTCCACATGGTTAGACATTTTATAGAATTTTTATGTAGTTTAATCTGTGGGGGAAAAGCTTTGTTACTGCAAGAATGCTAAGATTCTTTATTAGTTATAATTATTATTTTATAGAACCGTGCCATTTCTTATAACAGAGATTAGAGTTGTTGTGTTAGCATAATTATAACGATTCTAGTTCAGTAGAAGTTACAAACCAAGTCACTTTCTTTGATTTGCTTGAGCGCGCTCACGAGCAGGTTTTTAATAAAAAAAGAAGTCTAAACACTCAGCTCACACTCTCACAGACCAAGCACTGCACACCACACTCACAGACTGACTGTCACATATGACATAATTTGTGACAGGGTTGCCACCTTGGATTTTTTAAAGGCGCTAGATCAAGAGTAAAATGTCGCCAGATTTCAGTAATTTGGATTTAAAAAAAAAACCACCAAATTCCGCTAAATTTACTGCATTGAAATCTCAGACAAAAAAAAACCATAATTATTTTACAAAACGAACGAATATGTATGAGATGCTAAAAAAAAAAATATCTTTTTTACTAATCATACAATTTCAAGTATTCGTCTGCTGCGATATTTTTTTTGTTCTAGACCATGATACTCGGGAACCTTCTAGTTTCGGAGATATTGGGGGTCAAAGTTCCAACTTTTCAACAAGTTTTTTTTTAAATGCATGTTTATAATGTCAGATTTTTAATTCTACTACTCTTCAATACCCGCAATTACAGACACAATTAAAATAACAATGCACCGTGCACCCAATCGGGCACGGCTAGGGACATAAGGGTTATTTTATTAAACACCTCCACGACCTCCATACTATTCAATCTATCCATCAGCACAATGTTTTTAGTGCGGTACATTGACTTTTACCTTAATTCGTGATTTTACCAAAAAAAAAGTCGTTTACAGCAATATTTTTTTCACGTATAGTTATTTATTCAGTAATAATAACAGATTCAGAATGCTTGGTTGACGGCTTTGGGAAGAGTCTGTTTAAAATATAGTTCATTAGAATCAAGTGAATCAAGGTAGACAAAGTGAACTAAAGAAACGGTAGCAGATTTCCCTCTCAAAAATGTGATACCAGATTCCATATTGAAAAACCGCTAGAAAGCACTAAAAAAAATAAAACCACTAAACGAATAAAAAATTCCACTAGAAGCCTTGAAAAAGCACCAGTTCTGGTGGAAAAACCACCAAGGTGGCAACACTATGTGATGTGACATACATCATACATTGTATGTGATATGACCAGTGTTACCAACTTTATTTTTTTAGATGATCGTACCATGGACTAGAAAAGATCGTATTTTGCCGACATTTTAAGAAAAAAAAAATAGTACGTAATGAAATTACAAAAAAACAACGTGAATAACTTTAAAACGGAATGTAATTATAATTTTGAATCAATATTTATCATTTAAGGAACATGAATCAACATTACGCATTAAGATTTATAACTGAATTTTTATATTTTTAGATAAAAGTTACAAGTGTGTTGTAAAACTCAGATGAAACCGTGATTAGGTGTCATTTCCATAGATACAGATTTTAAATCTCGAATTTGTCTAAGGATAAAAGTTGTCCTCTACCTTGATTATGTAAGATTTGAAGCTAACAATTCTCAATTTCAGTTGATTGAAACCGTAATTTTTGCGATTATGTATGTACAATTTGACAGATGGTTATAGGATCCATTCATAAAAATACAAAAAAGTTTAGCTCGTTCATGTCTTTTAGTCGTTTTTTTTTGGATAAGTATAAAAAAATAATTATAATTGTCATCTATTTTACTTCACTATGATGATGGGTATATGATTTGAAAAGATCGTATATTTTGCGTACGATTTCGACTCGATCGTACATCGTACAAGAGCCAAAAAGGTCATATAAATACGATTTAAATCGTACGGTTGGCAACACTGGATATGATTGACATTAACGGACACGAACTGTCACTACTGTCAGTGTCAAAAATGACAAAAACAATCAGCTGATTAGGGAATATTTTTTTTATTTCGATATGGAATGTTAAAGTACTAAATAATGATAAAAAACGAAAATAAGACATAAATCGGCCAAACAACACAAAAGTTATAGCCATTACTTTTGTTTCTATCTCTTTCTAGATAAACGGAATTTGTTATGGATTTTGTACGTCGCTGCAGCGAATGACGTTATTCGCTGTATCGGATCTCTCTGTCTAATATATTCTTTGGAGATATTAAGGCTGCTTTACACCGGGGCAACCTCGTGCAGTATTGCAGCATGCCACAACGCCGCATGCATGTTGCTTTGTGGCAAGTGTCGTGCGGCATGGAAACAAATACGTCATGTGGCAGACTATCGCAGCCAGTCGCAGCTTTCTGACACGATGTTCGCTCTCGGAGGTGACACTTTCTGAGGTCCATGGAAACAGACGGCCTCAGATTTCTGCAATGCCACCAAAGCGCCGGACCTCATCTAGACGACCCCAGTTGTCGCCAAGATGGTCACCTGCCGAAACGTTTCCTCCGTGCCTTCACCAGCGTGTCATCAGCATAACAGATGACACAGATAGCATGAAGAAACGCATCGCGAAGCGCCCAGTCGTACCCAATGTTCCATAATTGCGGCACCAGAATGAATCATTGTCCCACGCAACATCCTTCTTACCATCCGGGTAGAATGGTAGATGATATCTCTATCCCTCAGATAGGCCCTGATTATGCGGCAGAAGTTGGTACGGCATAGGTTTAGCATGGTATAGGAGTGCCTCCAATTTTTTTTTCTCGAGGAGGAAATCCTGAGCCCTGGGGAGAGTCGAGGAGTCTGACAACAGCGCAGTTGCTTTGGGAGGCAGCGGCATCTAAGCGGGTCCGCCAGATCCTCAGTGGCCATGCTGCTGAAATACCTAGAGTCTACAGTTTAGCTCTCAAAGAGTTTGTCTACCTCATTCAAATCGATGGGCCGGTATGCATATGGGGAGTCTGTAGGGCGCTCCTTCTTCAACAGGAACAGTTTTCACAGAAATCAATGAATAATTTGTATCGTTACGACTCATCATTAACGCAACTTTGACCATACGTTAGCTTGAATTTGCCGCCCTCTGAATTTGCCGCCCGGGATATGGGCCCGGCTTGCCCCCCCCTAGATCCGGGCCTGGCCGTTTGGGGTTGAAACACTAAGGTCAAGGGGTCCGAGTGACCATCTAGTATTTTGAGATATGGCCATGTGGTTGGTCGACTCATAACGTGACTAGAGGGCTGGCCTTCTTTGTCGCCAAAGAATCGAAACGCTGCTGGCAGCGGTAAAAAGAAAATTATTTTTTACTTTTTTATTTCATAATTATTTATTAGTTCGTAAAGTAACTTTATTAAGTTATTTGGGTTAAGTAAATTATTTAGCTATTTGGGTTTTGGGAGCTATTTGAACAAAAATATCGATAACTGTCGGTTGGTGTATGGTAGAAGTTATTTTACAAACTCTAGCAAGACTTTGATTGGCTGCTACTGAGAAATTCTCAATGGAAAAAACCCACCTCAATAGAAATTTAACACTTAGTTCTAAGACGTTTAACACCAATGAAGAGATTGATAATGCCATAGGTCATTTGCAACAAACTATCAATGATGCCAGAGACTCTTCCATACCGTCCACAACTGCTGGGTTTAGCGATACCCCTACCAAGCTACCCAGGTATATTCAAAAATTAATTCGCTACAATAACTACTTGCGTCGCATTGAACAGAAACTGCCCAGTGGTTACCTTCGTAGTAATATAAACACTCTACAAGCTCTCATAAGTACAAATATCCGTAACCATTTTGATAACGTCTCGCGTCTGGAATGCCAAACTGGCTAAAGTTGATAACCCCAGTCAAGATATCTGGCGTGTAACTAAATCCCTCAAACCTAGATCTGAGAAAATACCTCCTCTTAAGGGTCACACAGTATCCCAGCTGGCGTTCCGCAGGGCTCTATTGTAGGACCCTATTTATTTCTCGTTTTTGTTAATGATATCCCTATTCAGCCTCGTACGAAATTAGCGTGTTTCGCTGACGATACTGCGTCTTATACCTCTTCTGACCGATTTGATTATAGGTCACCTACAATATTCTATTGATTTACTCCAGGACTATTTCAAGAAATGGAAACTAAAAATAAATGAGGCTAAGACTGAAGCAATATTTTTCTCTCGTGCTAGGCAACCCCCCGCAAGAACCTTAAAAATAGCAGGCCATAATATCATGTTATTACCAGTTTAGCTATCTTTTATAAGCTTTCAAAGGCGAATTGCTAGCCTAATATAGTGTTTTTATTTTAGTGTGTTAATGTAGCTTAGGGTTAGTGCATTTTGTTAGTGTTTTGATGATTAATAAAGATATTTGAAAATGAAAATGTAAAATGGAAAAACCCAATAACATTTTGGTATTTATATGGTACCAAATAGTCCCGAAAAACCCAAATATACCCGTTTTACTGTATATAAATTACGGATAAAAGCTGAAGTACGGCTATCGGCTACCCTACGTCTAGCCGCTATACCTAGGTGAGGCCGGTAGCAGTTGGTTAAACTTATTTGTACTGTGCATCTTTTTGATTACTAGGGCACTCCGACCAAATAGGTTGGGTTGTGGTTTGAACTATGACCAAACGCGCGCGTGCCGAGCCAGCACTGCGAGCGCTACATCCAATTTCTGTTACATTATTTTGACATGGTCTCTATTTCAAAAAACAATAGTTCGACCACCTACTCATTGCTTCGACAGAACCTATGTAATATTCGACTAGCATTAGTCCAACAGAACATACTTCGACAACACACACCTTCGAAAAACTACTTCGACAGAACCCTTCTTTGTATTGTTCTGGAAAGCGCGGGAATAATCGAATTTGGCGGGCCCGCAGGCGTGATTTTTCTTTCGTTTTCTTCTAAATATTAAAAAAAGTTTGAGATTGGAGATAGGTATGTTGTGTAGATTTATGTAAATATTGGTAAGATTAGTTAATTTAATTACTACCGATGAAACAACTGAATAACTATAATAATCACAAAACACTTCAAACTCGATCACAAGTACACTACTGATCACTATTCGCTTAGCGAGCGGCCAGACAGAAAAGACGCAAGACGAGGGCGGGGCGCGGACCCGTTGCAGACAGGGCGCCGTCACGACTTTTTAACATATATAGAAAAGACACGGACGCGTCGCAGACAGGGCGCCGCCGTCACGACTTTTTATGGCGTGCACTAGAAGCTTTTCTCGGCATTCAACCGTCCGATTTTGATACGACAACATATCTTCTTCTGAAGATAATACGACAACATATCTTCTTCTGAAGATAATCTGCAGAGGGTTAGACGTTACTGGGTACATCCGGTATGGCTAAGCAATGGACAGAATAGACTTTTTAAAATAATGGAGGATCTACATTATTATCCTGATCGTTTTCAAGAAGTATACAAGATGACTCCACAATGTTTTAACAGGACACAAATTGGAGAGAATGTATAAGTCCTCAACCTGCCCTCCGCGACCTTTCCGCTCCCCCGCTTGCGCCCGTGCAGGCCCGCGCCGTGCCCGCGCCCTGTCCTTTCTATATGTTTTCCAATAGGGCGCCGACGAGTTAACGTCGTGACGGCGTCCCGTCTTTTCTGTATGTTTTACGTCGCGACGGCTGTATACATTTTATATGCAAGTAGATTAAACGGGCGCTGCGACTGCGACAGGTCCGTGCCTTGCGTCTGTTCTGTGTGGCCGGTGCCTTAGATATCGCACTTACTAGTTCACTTCGATTCGCTTCGTTGCGTAGCCAAAATCAAACTGCCGCTCCTGCAAACATGTCCGCTATTTATATGGTGACCAACCCTTCTAGAATTAGGTATTCTAATTAAGAAATAGAATTGGGTATTCTAGACAATTACATAGTCGGTCATTGTCCCTTCACAACTTATACAAAATAAAGAAGTAGGAACTTTATGCCCTCGGCGTACGGTCGAAATTACAATGACAATTTCTATACCTACATCATTCGAAACTCGTCCTACGTAAGTACCTACCTACTACTATCTACCTACCTACTTGTAATTGTAGGTACGAGTACGACGTAACACTGCCCCTCCTTAGACATGCTCGTCCCGAGTAGGGTTCCCAGATCAAAATATCAAAAATCCGGAGAAAATTCCTGACATTCCATGAAATTTCCGGACAATCTTGTTAATTTTTTATTAAAATCGTTACGCATCGTGCAAGTAAATAAACTAACCAAATCGATTGCCAAATCGTTCGAATTTTGATTTTCTTTGATTTAGAATAAAAATAATTAATAAATAATTTGGTTTTTTCATTTTTTATTTCACTCTTCACTTATTTGTAGAAATTCCGAACGGTTTAAGATTCCCCCCGCATTCCGGACAAAGACCTATATTTCCGGACTTGTCCGGAAAATTCCGGACGTATGGCAACCCTAGTCCCGAGCATCATTAGCCCCGAAGTATCGCGCCAATCGGTCTACATGGACAATCTTAGGCGCACCTCGTGGACCCTTCTGTATTCGGTAGGTGACATCGTTGATCCTAGTAACGACTCGGTATGGTCCATCCCAGTTTGCTTGCAATTTCGGAGACTTCCCTTTGCTCCGTACTGGGTTATGCAACCACACCAGTGGACTCTCGTCGAAACCCCTACGTGGGGTCCTTTCACGGCCGCACAACTGATACATTTGCGACACCAGTCCTCCAAATCATCTCGACAGTGGATCCAGTAAAAGCGTTCTCGAATTTTTAGTAATGTCCTTTTTAATATGTCCTCCTGAACATCCATCATAGTAGAGCCGTAAAACATCCGGTACCTTAGCTTTAGGGACAATCATTTGTAGATGACAGCTGTCCCCTCGAGCGTTTCCCCATTTACGGCACAAGACTCCATCCTGGATCACCAAGCTGTTCCTTTGCGCCCAATAACTCTTTGGAATGGAACTCATCGCAGCCACATCACTCCACTTGGGTTTAGGAGCACCAGCTTTGATCCACTCGAAGATTTGTTTGATGTCCGAGTCATTTTGCTGAGCCTGCTGTAGGTTTTCTTTCCATTCATCGCAGAGATCCATTCTAAGCATCCTCACGGGCACTACTTCCTTAGTCTCTTGCCTGGCACAGTACTTAAAGTCTTCAGGATAAGGTCTTCTTGACAAGGCGTCTGCGTTACCGTGGGTTCTTCCACTGCGATGTTCAGTTACGAAGTCAAATTCTTGCAGTAGTTCAATCCATCTCGCCACTTGCACCTCTGGATTCTTGAACTGTAATAGCCACTTTAATGCAGCATGGTCAGTTGTTAATTGGAATTTACGTCCCAACAAATATTTATTGAAGTGCTGCAATGTTTTTACTACGGCGAGTAGCTCCCGTCTTGTAATGCAGTAATTTCTTTCTGGTTTGGATAAAGACTTGCTGAAGTAAGCTATCACAACCTCTTGGTTTCCTTTTCGTTGAGACAGCACGCCCCCAATTCCAGTATTACTTGCATCTGTCATCTGTGTCAACTATGAAGTCATTTTCTGTGTCAGGATATCCCAAAATAGGCGTATTGCACAGATGTTTCTTTAATTCCTGAAATGCGACGTCGCAGGTCTCGTCCCAACAGAATTGCCGCTTTACCTCAGTCAGTTTGTGCAAAGGTTTTGCAATGTCGGCCAAATTCTTGACCAACCTTAGATAGTAGGAGCACAAACCCAGAAATGCTCTGACCTGTGCCTTGTCTTTCGGAACTGGCCAATCCTTGACGGCGACTACTTTTTCTGGGTCCGTTTGAACACCTTCCCCCGAAACTATGTGTCCTAAGAATTTCACTTATCTTCTAAAAAACAAGCACGTTTTCGGACTTAACTTGAGATTTGCTGTTTGGATTTTCGACAGCACTTGGTTGAGACGTTTTTAAGGTGATCTTCAAATGTACGGCCCACGATGATTATGTCGTCTAGATAGACAAGACATGCGTCTCCAATCAATCCGGCGAGTACTTGCTCCATCAGCCTTTCAAACGTCGCAGGAGCATTGCATAACTTTAAACTGCCACAACCCCTTCCTTGTTGAGAATGGAGTTTTTTCCTTATCCTTGGGGTCTATTTCTACTTGCCAGTAGACACTTTTCAGGTCAAATGTGGTAAACCACTTCATACCAGTTAGCAGTGTATGTGTGTGTGTGCCAGGTGCCAGTGTGTCATCGATCCTAGGCAGCGGATAGCTGTCCTTTTTCGTGACATCGTTCAGTCGTCGATAGTCCACACAGAAGCACATGCTGCCGTCTTTTTTCTTTACCAGGACCACAGGAGAACACCATGGACTCGATGAAGGCTCTATAACACTGTCCTTCAATGATGAAGGACAGTGGAAAAAGAGATGGAAACCATGATGGAGGGAATGATCCCTCAATCATGGTTTCCATCTCTTTTTCACGTGCAACTGGCTGTCTACTTGGTTGCTGATGGATTAGTAACTCGTTACCCGTATTAATCCTGTGCTGAACTAGTCCAGTTCTTCCTATGTCAGCATCATTTGAAGAGAAAGTGTCGGCGTACTGAAGTAACACCCGCGGGCGTGATTTTTCTTTCGTTTTCTTCTAAATATTAAAAAAAGTTTGAGATTGGAGATAGGTATGTTGTGTAGATTTATGTAAATATTGGTAAGATTAGTTAATTTAATTACTACCGATGAAACAACTGAATAACTTTAATAATCACAAAACACTTCAAACTCAATCACAAGTACACTACTGATCACTATTCGCTTAGATATCGCACTTATTAGTTCACTTCGATTCGCTCCGTTGCGTAGCCAAAATCAAACTGCCGCTCCTGCAAACATGTCCGCTATTTATATGGTGACCAACCCTTCTAGAATTAGGTATTCTAATTAAGAAATAGAATTAGGTATTCTAGACAATTACATAGTCGGTCATTGTCCCTTCACAACTTATCTATATCTATATATCTATATGAATGAAAAAAAAAATGAATAATGAAAATATTAAATCATCATTATCATTACATTACATAATCTATATCTATATAATTATAATAAAACAGCAAAAAAACTGTGTGTGTAAGTTGAATTTATTAAAAAAAATGATAAATAATTGAGGGGGGTTTAGAAACAGTAATAAAGCACGAATCCAAAAAAAAAATCTGTCTGTTTGTCTATGTGTCTGTTTGTCTGTGTGTCTATTTGTTTGTACACGCTAATCTTCTGAACTACTGGACGGATTTAAATGTTTTTTTTTTTGTTGTATAGGTATTAAGTCTGGGCAACATATAGGCTAATTTATCTTGTAAACTTAAACACCTGATGCAGAACCGCAACAGACCAGCTAAACTATAAGAGATACAAAAATGGTACCATAGCAAAAACTGCTCCACGTGATGAGAATTTTCTGCTGAGTGAATAAATTTGAAGATCTGGAACACCTGATGTGGAACTCCAAGAGCCCAGCTACATTAACATATATAGGAATGACGTCTTAGCAAAAGTTGTTCAATCTGATGAGCACTCTCTGTTGACTTATAAAAATCGAAGATCTGGAACACCTGTTGTGGAACTCCAAGAGCCCAACTATACCATAACACATATAGGAACGACGTCTTAGCAAAAGTTGTTCGGTCTGATGGGCATTTCCTGTTGAGTTTTATCTTGGAAAAAACATAAACACCTGATGCAGAACCGCAACAGACCAGCTAAACTATAAGAGATACAAAAACGGTACCATAGCAAAAATTGTTCCACGTGATGGGCATTTTCTGCTGAGAGAATAAATTTGAAGACCTGGAACACCTGATGTGGAACTCCAAGAGCCCAGCTACACTATAACATACATATAGGAATGACGGTTTAGCAAAAGTGGTTCAATCTGATGAGCACTCTCTGTTGACTTATAAAAATTGAAGATCTGGAACACCTGTTGTGGAACTCCGAGAGCCCAGCTACACCATAACACATTTAGGAATGACGTCTTAGCAAGTGTTGTTTGGTCTGATAGGCATTTCCTGTTGACTTATAAAAATGTTTAGTCTGATGGGCATTTTCTGTTGACTTACAAAAATGAAAGATCTGGAACGTCTCGAATCGTTTCGCGCATCCTGTTGTATTAGTCCCTGGGCTCTTAAAATTCGACATCAGACGTTTCAGATCTTCGATTTTGACGACCCCGTTGTCGCTGGAATAAGCAACAGGATCCGCGTACGAAGTCGCGGGCAGAAGTTAGTACAAAATAAAGAAGTAGGAACTTTATGCCCTCGGCGTACGGTCGAAATTACAATGACAATTACAACCTATATCATTCGAGACTCGTCCTACGTACCTACCTACTACAATCTACCTAACTACTTGTAATTGTAGGGACGAGTACGTCGTAACAATGTTACAATATACAAATCCAGTCCATACTGGATTCGTATATTGTAATATTGTTACGTCCTTAACCAGATCGGAGCGGAAAAGGGCTAGAGCTCCACGCAAAATATGTAAAAATTGTAATAAAAGAAGGCGAAGTGGTCATCACTCAACAGGAATAAATAAT
The DNA here is from genome assembly GCA_905147715.2 of Xestia xanthographa. Taxonomy (NCBI): domain Eukaryota; kingdom Metazoa; phylum Arthropoda; class Insecta; order Lepidoptera; family Noctuidae; genus Xestia; species Xestia xanthographa. The sequence continues at coordinate 15,627,732 of LR990652.1, forward strand.
GAAACAAATTGTCATTGTGATAATGAATCAGTAGTCAGTCCAAAAATAACATCAGACGTTTCGGTTCATTCAGTTTTAGTTCACGAAGAAGCCACTCCACGTTCTGTGGATGGTCTCCAGACTGAAAACCTCTTAAAGTCAAATCTTCCTCAAAAGGCGCCACAGGTTGCTAGGGCTCTGTACGAAGCCACAGACCTGTCGCCATACGTTGTACACATCCAAAAAATGTTGATACACAAAACTCGGCTCAGACATTACAACCAGTAACTTTAGGGCATTTCCTGAATAATCGCCGATACAACAACTTTATTAACGGTTCTCTAAAACGCATTGGTCGAAACAGAATATCTTTAAGCTTCTCCCGTTACGTAGGTGCTAATTCTTTTATAAATGACCCAAGTTTGGCCAAGGAGAAATTGAAGGCATTTGTTCCATCAATTAATGTGTGTCGCATTGGAATTATTAAAGGCGTACCTACTACCTACCGAATGGTCTCCGGAGGAAATAATGGAAAATATATCTGATCTGTCCCCGCTGGTTGCGGGAAAGTCATCAAGGCGTCTCAACTATAAAATACACGAACCGACCCCTGTGTGGAAACGATCCCAAACAGTCATGCTCAGCTTTGACGGACAAATTCTACCAAAACGTGTGTTTTGTTGTTACAATTCCATGCCAGTGAAATTGTATACATTCCCAACAATTCAATGTTTTAATTGTTGTCGTTTTGGCCATACAAAGGTACAGGTGAAGATGCAGGTCGAACCCTCGGTGCTTCAAGTGTGGGGAGAAGCATTCTGCTGACATTTGCAGTATTGAAGACGAGATTAATAGTAAATGCTGCCATTGCGGTGGCATTCATTACGCCATCAATAAAAAATGCCCAGAATTTGAAAGACAAAAATCAATTAAGCATTATATGGCCCGTAGCTGCGTGTCATATGCTGAAGCGTCGCAGCTTCATCCACCAATCTCAAAATTGTATGCAGATGTCCCATCTGCCCCATCACATACCCACTAAAAAATATTTTTATTCACAACCTTTGCCCAACTCACGTAACACACGAATTGTCTCCTCACAAAGAAAAACGGTATTCCTTAAACCTCGGGATCCCCCAAAAACTGCTAAGGGATATGACCGGGCAGCTCATCAAGCATTAATCAGTAATGAAGTTTCTATGTCAGGGAATGTGAGAAGTTTGTACTTTGGTCGGTAAAATGAAAGGCGTGGTTCTTCTATATCAAAAGGTATATTCCAAGAGAGAGAGTCAGTCTGTCTACATGAAGTTCGGGGCCTGGGTTGCCATACCTGAGTACCGGTGTTACCATACATAAAGTACGGTATGACCAATTAAATAAATGTGTGGCACCGAAATACATCACAGAATGGTGTTGCATTCCAAAATAAAACAACAAATAATAATGAGAGTCAAATTTTAAATTTAATAATCATGTTAATTAATACCTTATCTAAAAATAATAATATTGAACCGTCCAACGTTGCTACTTTAATTGATAAACTGTCTAACTTATTTAACCTTAATCTTTATGGATCCAAATCTACTCAAGATTGTCCAGTGGAACAGTCAGTGGAACAGTCGCAGCATTGCATCTGATCTGTCCTACATATTGAACAAATACGATCCCTTTGTCTGCTCTCTGTGAGACAAGGCTTAAACCAGGGTTCTCTTTTAGAATTCCTGGCTATGCGTGTCTAAGAACAGACAGAAGCGATGGGTATGGCGGTGTCGCCATACTTATTAAAAATAACTTGTCTTTTCAATCTTTTCCTCTTTCAAGTCTCAGTGACGATATATCTGCTGTCGCTGCTATTGTAAATAAAATCTGTTTAACTAAATGTATATTATTCGCATCCCACTGTAAATATTCTTTCTGAAATAAACTGTGTTCTTCTTTCAGTTTTACCTAAACCATTTTTGGTAATGTGCGACTTTAATACACAACATCAGTCCTGGGGTAGTTCTAGTTCCAATCACTATGGGGAAAAGTTACTAGAAATTCTAGACTCTAATTTGTGTATTTTAAATACATGTCTCCCAACACGCCAAACGAATCCAGATGAAGTAAGTGCCCCTGACCTCTCAATCTGCACACCTGATTTAGCAACGACTTTATCCTGGTCTCCTTTACCGTCTTCTTATGGTAGTCATCATTACCCTTTAATAATTTATTTTCTACATAAAAAACCAGCTGCTTGTAATCCAACACTACGATTAAAGTACAGACTTCAAAATGCAGATTGGGTTATATACAAAAACTGTATAGAAGAAAGAATTCTTGCTATAACTAATTCTTTACAACTACATGATCCTCAGCTATTATCTAATCAAATAAGAAGAATTTTAATAGAGGTGGCAGATAATACTTTACCTAGTAAGAATGGTGCTACAGCCAAAATTCCAAAATTCCTTCCATGAAGGTGTTTTGTTAAGGCGCAGCACTATTTAAAAATAAAAATCGACCTTTTGTCGTATAAAAAAACAAAATTGACATGAAGTCATAACTTTAACATTAAAAAAGCTCATGTTCTGCATCAAAAAATTTTCTGACCTAATAATTTGGTGTCAACTGAACAGGATTTTCTTTAGTATTATACCTCTGGAGAGTGGAAAAAGCAATTTGGTGCTCTTTAGCCGCCAGTCAGATGCTTTTTCCGGCTTTAACGGCATTTAATGCTCTTTGCATTTGCTCCTCGGTATGAGTGCCTATTTTTCTATCTTTTTTATTTCTGCCCATTCTGTAAGTAGTGATGTATTAAGTTTAATCCTAGCAAAATCATGCGCATCGCCTTAACAACAAGTACACAGTGAGTCGCGACCCACCGTGTACACATCAAATCAGACCCACCCTTGACCATAGGTCAATATTAAACATAAACACGTAAAATAGCTAGTCAATTGTCTAAGCTAAATATTACAGCAAAGGAGAATGCCCATTTTTCTACTGACCGCCGTTGCGCATCAGAACTTTTTGTATGATAGCATAAATTGAATATAAAAGAGGGGTGATGTCGTACTTTCTAAGGAAAAAAAAATATCCATTTATTTTGTGGGGGTTTTAGTTGTTTTTTGATTTTCTGTTCAGTTTTGAGGTTAGTTTTGTAACGAACCTTCCACTAAAAGCAGCAGCCCATTACAACAGTATGACTTGAATTGACATAAGACACGAACAGTACGCAATGATAAGTTATTTATAAGCACAACAAACTCAACAACTATCGATGCACAAGTGAAAACAAAAATTCGGTGTTGTTTTGTTTGTTTCACAAATTGACAGAGACAGTTCACATATCACATTGTGATAGTGTTACCAACAGTCAATATAAATCACTCTGACTGTCAACTAAAGAAAGATTTTTAATTAGCAAAGTAATATTATCTATAGGATGTGAACTAAGAAAATATGTTATTTCAATGAGAGGTTTTCCTTTTGAGGTTTTAAAAAAAAACTTAGTTTCCAAGAACTCTATAGATGGCGTTGAACTTACTATGCCAAAGCCAAAACGCTTGAAAAAAAAACATTGTGTCACGTCACATACTCTCGTTGACTGACACTTTCATTTGCTTAACCTTCCGAATATAACTAACATTTCTCGCGCTTTGTTAAAATCAGTTTTTATAGGTTCCGTTCCTTGCATTATCATACTAACTCCTAGCGCCATCTATCCAGCGACTAGGGAAGAGCTAAAAAGAAAATCCCTCATTGTGCTAATTAAAAATATAAATAACGACGATAAAGTCATAGTTGAATTTATTTTTAAAACTGAGTGACGGATTATGTCCCAGGTTATAATAAATTGGCAACATTGATTTTACCAAAATACGCCATTTTAAAAAGTAAGCAATAAAATCCAATACTGTAGCTAATAAAATACAAAATAGTAACCCCACATACGATTTCGTTCAAGTGAACTTAGAGAAGTTAAAAAAATATTTTATAATTTATGAGTTTATTTTTATGGCCATACTCTTTTACTATAAAGCGACTCTGATTGTGGTCAATGTCCTTTACAAGGTCAAAGTGTGGTATAGTCCATCCAACAAAGAGATTGTAGAGTGCGTGAGCAAGGCCCTAAGCAATTACTACAGAAAACTGTTCAGGGTGCTTAGAGAGTTAACATACTAAAAGTCCTGACATCTAGGGGGTGAGGCGGAGTGGGGGGAGGGGGTTAAAGTTCCCATTTTTCAGTTTTTCGCATCTTTTAAACGGTGCGTCATGGAGATAAGAAGTCTTCTAGGCAATGAAAGCTTATAAAATTATGTACAACTTTTATCTTAAACACTTTTTCACATTCCTACCTATTTTCGAACTACACCTTCCGGAAAAGTGAAAATGGAAAAAAAAAGTACTTGAATTGAACACTACCTTTTGTATACTACTTCCTTCACGTTATTTGGGGATAAAAAGTATCTTATATCTTAAATCAACTCCTACTTTATCAATTTACTAAATTTTATCCAAATCTGTACAGCCGTTGGGATATCAAAACTTTTATCTACACTTGTCTTATACACTTTTTCCAAATTTTCACCAGTGTTCGAGTATCGTGCTCCGAAGAAAGTGAAAATGGAGTTCATTTAGTGTGATGTGACAAGCATTACCGAATGTTAAATATGAGCTAGTATATAAATTAGGTATTTTATTGATAACATAAGCTGGGAGTACCTCCAAGCGGTGAAGGCGGTAACAGTTTGAGATCTCGTTTTCTACCAATGGTAATGGAGCAGAAGCGGGTCGTCACTTTTCATTCCATATTTCCTGTCGGAGAAAACGAGATATCACTGACTAAAACTTCCATAATCATCCATGCCTTCGGGCTTATGTTATTGTTGTCGTTTATGATTTCAACCTCTTTGGCACGGTAGCCTACCCGGTAACGCAGGGGAGCAGCCGAAAAGTTCTTTGATTTGTAATCGTCATTAGTTACGCAATTGGATTATCCATCATGAGTGCTAATAATAATAAGTGTCCTGTGTGTGATAAGGACATCGTTAAAGGGAGTAAGGATGTTTCTGAGGTGAAACAAAAAGGAATACTCGGCCTTATCAAAGCTAGTAAAGATCGGAACGATGATGCACCAAATTTTCCGCGCCTTGACATCCGTTTTAATTCACACTAATTGTCGTAAAAACTACACTCGAGCCGATATAATTAAAAAAGATGTACTAGTGTTGCATCTACATCTCAAGAAGAGGCAGGCCTTTCTCAGGTCTTCAGCTCCCCAATTCGACTTCATGACTAATTGTTTATTATGCGCACATAATGTAAAAGAAGAAACCAGAACGCCTTTGAGCAGAAGAAGAATAGTACATTCAGTTGAAACTTTCTATTCAGTATCGTATCAGGGAAGCATGTTCTATGAGGAAGGATTCTTGGGGTGACGCAGTTCTTGGTCGCTTGGCGTCCATTAACGATCTTGTTGCTGAGGGGGCAGTATATCACAAAGACTGCTACCACACTTTTGTAAAGCCCATCGATTTCCCAAGTCCGAAAGCTGAAATCCCTAGAGACAGCCATATCACAGAGGCTATGGAGGAGATTTTTAACTACATGGAGGGAAGCACCGATTGTCAGTTCTCCCAAGATGAGATACTAGGTGTCATAACAGGGGTGAAACCTCAGTGGCGAACCATCAAGGCTGAGTTGGAAAGGAAATATTTGGACCGAATATTGATCACTCCAGGGGTCAACAGATTCAAATTGCCCGTAGTGTGTTTTAGAGACACCGGGGTTGAAGAGGTTGAAATCATAAACGACAACAATAACATAAGCCCGAAGGCATGGATGATTATGGAAGTTTTAGTCAGTGAGATCTCGTTTTCTACGACAGGAAATATGGAATGAAAAGTGACGACCCGCTTCTGCTCCATTACCATTGGTAGAAAACGAGATCTCAAACTGTTACCGCCTTCACCGCTTGGAGGTACTCCCAGCTTATGTTATCAATAAAATACCTAATTTATATACTAGCTCATATTTAACATTCGGTAATGCGTGTCACATCACACTAAATGAACTCCATTTTCACTTTCTTCGGAGCACGATACTCGAACACTGGTGAAAATTTGGAAAAAGTGTTTATAAGACAAGTGTAGGTAGATAAAAGTTTTGATATCCCAACGGCTGTACAGATTTGGATAAAATTAAGTAAATTGATATAGTAGGAGTTGATTTAAGATACTTTTTATCCCCAAATAACGTGAAGGAAGTAGTATACAAAAGGTAGTGTTCAATTCAAGTAGTTTTTTTTTTTCAATTTTCACTTTTCCGGAATGTGTAGTTCGAAAATAGGTAGGAATGTGAAAAAGTGTTTAAGATGAAAGTTGTACATAATTTTATAAGCTTTCATTGCGTAGAAGACTTCTTATCTCCATGACGCACCGTTTAAAAGATATTAGCGAAAAACTGAAAAATGGGAACATTAACCCCCTCCCCCCACTCCGCCTCACCCCCTAGACGTCAGGATTTTTAGTATGTTTATTCCCTAAGTACCCTGAACAATTTTCTGAAGAAATCACTTAGGGCCTAACTCACGCATTCTACAACTCCTTATGGGCGATTTATTGGGTGAACTAGTAATACAATTATAAACAAAACTTTTAATCACTCATAAAAATATTTTCACAGCGTCACAACAAAATCGGGCGTCGTACATTAACCGAAGAGCACGGACACGCGCGAACTAGTCGAGAGCGGATCGCGTGCGGGGGGGCGTTAGTGTGTGAACAAGAAGGGGGGGGCGTTAGTGTGTGAACAAGAAGCTACGCTATCTACACTAGTTTCGTCAATGTGTGCACGACCCAGTGTGCCCAACCGACCCACCGTTTACCCGGTAACCCTACTTTTTAGGGTTCCGTAGTCAACTAGGAACCCTTATAGTTTCGCCATGTCTGTCCGTCCGTCCTCGCTTATTCTCTGTGACCGTTAGCACTAGAAAGCTGAAATTTGGTACCAATATGTATATCAATCACGCCGACAAAGTGGTAAAATAAAAATTGGAAAAAAATGTTTTATTAGGGTAGCCCCCCTATATGTAAAGTGGGAAGTGTTTTTTTTTTAATTTCAACCCTAACGTGTGATATATTGTTGGAAAGGTATTTAAAAATGAATAGGGGTTTCCTAAAATAATTTTTTGATAATGTCAATAATTTCGGAAATAATCGCTCCAAAAGTAAAAAACAATATGTCCCCCCCCCCTCTAACTTTTGAACCATAAGTTTAGAAAATATGAAAAAAATCTGAAAAGTAGAACTTTATAAGGACTTTCTAGAAAAATCATTTTGAACTTGATGGAAACAACAGTTTTTGTACAAAAAGACAAAAAGTTCTACAAAATAATTTCTGGACTAAGTTTGTAGTATATTCGTATATGCAAGCATTTTTACATAATGGATACCCACCTTTAAACTCATAAGTGGGAACACTTATTGTGACGGACAGGAAACTACGGAACCCTACACTGAGCGTGGCGCGACACGCTCTTGGCCGGTTTTTTAGAGATGTTATGTTTACATTACATACCATTTTTGAGAAAAACATGAAACCGCGTTGATGTCTTTTTCAAGCCCCTTTCTTGGTTTTATACTCTATGTTTAGACCACGCGACTGAAGTAAAAAAATGTTAATAAAATGAAAGCTACTGGGCCAAACTATGTTAAATTTTTATGGGACCAAATGACAACTATTCCGCATTAAACTAAAGAAGAATCACGTAAATCGGATCACAAATCTCAGCGTAATCGGTGTACATACATTAAAAAAAACCAATCGAATTGAGAACCTCCTCCTTTTTGAAGTCGGTTAAAACATAATTGATTATTATTTATGTTTTAATATTTATATAACCATAAAGAGAAATGTCACATTTCAGATCAGTATTAAGTCGAAGGTATTGTTCCGTCGAAACAGAGATCCGCCGAACAAGTGCATATCGAAGAAGGGTTCTGTCGAAGATATTCTGTCGGACTAATGCTAGTCGAATATAATCTAATCGACTATTTTTTTTCGAAATTGAGACAGTGTCGAAATAATTAACTGTCGAAATTCAGGATGACACTCCCAAAGGTTGCATGAAATCGCCAGAATAGTTTTCTTTTGACCATTTAAACAGATTTTAGATGTTGATTTTTGGCGACTTACGTATAAAGTTTTAGAAATATCAAGAGACTGTCCTAAGAGATTCCCATTCAAGAGCGAAAGAAGCGAACTTAAAATTTCGCGCTGTTATTTTGAATTTTCATTTAATAATTTTGTTATTTGGCCAAGGTTGGCCACCCTGCTTAATTAAATGTGCACTGGCATCCATTGCGTGCTGGCTGACTTTTGCCCATGGTCGTTATACCTACATGGGGTTCACGCACAGAGCTACTATATAGAGGGTTCACGTGACACACCCAATCCAATTTTATCCTGGCAACCTTTTTGTCTACGTCAATAATTTATTCCTGTTTTGGACCGCAGCGTGGTGTTTCATATTCTATTTGATCTGTTTACACCCAGAATGCTGCGCTCCATTAATATTTATATTCCTCCATTAGTATCTATGGATTTAACGTAGCGCATGGCACACGCCAACAGAATCGCAAAAACCCTTTTCCGGCTAGAAACTGGGCTTGTCTACATTCTACCCGGGCGTCGGAGTTACCTTACCGACGCCAGGGTAAAATACGTGTGTACGTCCGGTCTTATGAACACGGGCTCATAGATTATCATTTCTACTTGTCCGTGCGCCGAGCCTATCACAGCCACACCTGACACCGGGCTCGGCACAAAGCTATGCCAGTCTTGAACTACGTAGATGCGATTGCGCTTCATATATAACTGTCGTCCGGGCTGCACCGTGCCGGGTAGAAACCAGTCGTGAACAAGAGACATTTGGTGAAAACGACTCGCTAGAAAGCTAGAATAATGAATATGAACAGTCAAGCCTCATAATGGTCACCAATTTATCGTTCTGCATTTTAATATAATAAGATTTGATTTTAATAATTTTTTTTTTTTTAATAATTTTTGGGACCTGGTGGTACCTTTAATACAAATTACTTAGATTTACTTGCAGCTATCAGTCTTAGCTCTTAGGTGAAGTGTACCGGTTTTATCTGAATGGAAATAAATGGAATGGAATGGAAGTTAAGGTCTAGGAGGTTGTTCTTTGCGTAACCGAACAATTCTTTCGGACAGCAAAAGAATAAAACTAAGCGACTAGGTAGGTACACGCGGATGGATCTCGGCTTAGGTTATCGCTGGGTGACGGCAGCAATGGGGAAGGCTGGACCGAACCAAATAAGACAGGTAGGTTTTTAAGGCGGCTCCCCGAGCAAATGACCTTGAGCGAGCAGTTTTTCGGAGCCTACTTCTCTTTATCCAAAAGCAATACCAACTAATAAAAAATACATTAAATTACTACATGTCCTTGACTCCAAAATTGTCGTTTCATATTTTTTTTTAAGTTGCTTAATGTTTAATAAATCCCCTCACAACGAAACCATAGACATGCGAAATAATGATTTATAAAATGCTACTCCTCGTAAAGTAACCATTATTTTGATTTGCTACTTATACTAATGGATAGGCAATTTAATAATGGACATAATTGTCGTTTTATTTTTTCCAAAAGACGTAAGTTTGATTTTATAAAGAATAAAAACCACTTATTTCGCACAATTCGGCCTGCAGTGACTGACGTAACGACCAATTCGTAGTGCAAGCTGATTAGAACTTTATTCTAACAGTATTTCAAGCGAAGTTTGAACCACCACAAATAGAGTTGCTAATTTTGCTCGGGGTACCGCCTTAATTATTCTTTGTAAGTGTTGAATAGTGTTGATGAATGCGACTGACGTTTGGCTGCAGGAGGTCGTCTTATGTGCAAGGTAGGCTGCAGTAAATTGTGAATAAAACGAAGTTTTTTATTTGATTTTTATTTAATGAATAAATATATTTTGAAGTGCATTTGTGCGTATTATATAATTGTCACTTGCTTCGGTGAAGGAAAACATCGTGAGGAAACCTGCATGCTTGAGAGATATTCTCGATGGCATGTAAAGCCAAGTCAGAGGCCCATGGGCGGCTTAAAAACTTTGACACCAGGTGAAAGAAGAAGATTGTTAGATATTATTCTGTGACTTAAATGAGTAGGTTATCATAACTTATTAACAATTCTTGTTTGCTTAAATACTGCGTTGATGTTCAAGGATGTAGTCCAGAACAATTTCAGAAGTAATAATGCCTTTTGGTATCAATCCTGAAAATTATAAAATAATACGTAGTTTAGTTCATTAAATTAGGAGAAACTAATTTATTGGTATTCAAAATCTTCCAGTGGTAGTTAGGAATGTATCCCTGAATACGTTCCTAACTGGAATGCTTGCGTTTCATTCGGTATTAGGATCGACCGAAACTTGAAGATACGATTCGAAGCCATTCGATACATACGATGCCGCGATGCTAGATCCTAGGATCGTATCGAATGGCTTCGATCCGATTCTCCAAATATGAAAGAAGAAAATCAAAATCGTATCATATCGTCTTCTGGGATGCACAATTACCAGTGATAGGAATAGGTAGTGCTTATTAGCCTAAACTTCGAAGAACAGAGACAAGAATCGGAGACTTCCTTAGACTATATTTTTTTCCGGGACATCACGTAAGTACATCAAAAATTAATGTTATTTGGAATAAGTAATTGGTCTATGTTTACCTAAAGTTTGCGACTAGACATAACATAACACAGTCGTTACAACCATCAAAATTTCTGAAAGTTTTCTTTTTAAGAACATTTTGGAAACGACTTCTTCATCATAAAACTATGATACGCTCTCTTAGGTACGCACTCTTAGAATTTACAAAAAAAAACTCGCCGTGGTCGCATAATAAAATATAGTCTAAGGAAGTCTTCGATTCTTTTCTCTGTTCTTCTTCGAAGTTTAGGCTAATAAGCACTACCTATTCCTATCACTGACAATTACTTGCATTTGTATTGTAACGACACTTTAGATCAATACAACAATACAAATGCAAGTAAATACCAGAAAAATTATAGAAAATGAGAGGGAGGGAAATCCTTTTGCAATTCTACAATGTCCATCTTTTATATTCTTCTGAATTAACTAATCATACAATTTAGGACAATTTAGCATAATACAATCTATTCATTCCAATACCGGTACCTTTGTATTGGTCCTTCCGGTACTTTTGTATTGATCCAAATTATCGGAGGATCGATACTTTAAATTATTGGAACAGTCTGACCCATCAAGAAGGTAGTCTCACTAATAAAAAAGTTAGAGGTATCGAATCTTACTTTTTGCCGAAAACCTAAGCTAATAGATAAGAAGCACAAGCACAATTGCTAAGAACAATTGTTCATAATTACCTGGACCGTTATTGTTGCCATTAACATATTCTTCCACGATCACCACGAATGGTGCTATATCTAATATTCTTGCCGCTAGCCCAACTGTAGGGTTTCCTTTATTTTCTGCAATCTTGTAGAATTTTTTCATCACATGTTTGCCGACTTTTTCATCGAAATCGAGATTACCCTTCTTTTTTGGATTTGTGGCTTCAGATCTTAAACTATCTTTACTAACGACGCCTTTTAGGAAACTAAAAAAGAATAAGCGTACGTTTAGAGGAGAAGTGTAGTGACACGTTTACAAAAATAAGAACCCAATTAGTAGTAGTACTTAGTTAGTCGAGTTTGAGTACTCGCAAAAGAAAAATCATAAATATAGAGTAACCGCCGTATAGTATTTTTTTGCAACACCTCAGATCGGTGCGAGAATCGCGCATTATAACATTTACTAACTACGAGTACTTCTACTATTGAATAAAATAATTAAACTCGAATCATTTTCATTTACAAAACACAAATTAATGAGCCAACATCAGAATATTATATGCAGGGATAGGCAGAAGCGAACACCGCATGTAGAGGATGAGCCTATAGCTCTTTTTTGTACTCTATTATCAATTTAAACCACTAAAAATGTTTAATACAAACCCATCATCATCGACGACGAAGGCTACTGTGTTCTGATGTCCCATAGCGACTAGCGCGTCCATACAAGAGAGATTGTCTTTAACATTTGCCACTGAACGGTTGATTTTTAAATTTGAAAAACACCTGTTCCACCAGCTGAAACATTACAGAAAAGTTCAGCTTCAGTAAACGTCACGTTTGGATTTGGGCGTTGCGTTTTGAGTTTTTTAACCATAGTTCCAATATCAAAAAGGGATTCCTAACCATAGAAAGAGAGTTTAAGGCCCTTCTAACCCTAAAATTAGCAACTCTATTTGTGGTGGTTCAAACTTCGTTTGAAATACTGTTAAAATAAAGTTCTAATCAGCTTGCACTCCAAAGCGGTTGTTACGTCAGTTACTGCGGCCGAATAGTGCCTAATGAGTGGTTTTTTGCGATTTAAAAGAAATCTATTGATTGGACTAAAAAAATAAAACACATGAGTTCTGCTTTATAGTTAGTTCAGTTAGTATGCAAAGTTTCATGATCTAATTTGACATTTTGTACATTTTGTATACCAGTGGTTTATTGTTCGATTTGGAGGTAACTTTGGATTTTTTTTCTATGGAGAAAAGTTTATGGAATCGTGTTTTCGTCACACCTAGTACCTAGCATTAATCCTCAACTTTACCATATATTTAATTAAAAATTAATGCTGCAGTATTTTAGGCGTAACGGAGGATCATGCTAAGCCATTTGAGGCATGTTAGGCCCTTAAGGTTCAAACCAAAAATTAATTGGTATACGTACGGGAATTCCCGTTCCGGAGGTTCCATGAACAGATTGGCTTCCATCCACTGATCGCTCACGAACTTCGTCATGTAGTTGCGGATACCATCGGGAAGGATCACCACTACTTTCTTACCGGGACCGAGTTTGTACTCTTTCGCAGCTTGAATGGCTGAATATGTAATTGCCCCGCTGCTACCACCTGAAATGTTATGCGGGTAAAGAAGCCTGTTGAAGAAGGTTCGGAACGGAGTAGTATTGTAATTGTTCAGAAAAAGCAATAAAAATTACAACTTATGTTAGATGTTGGTATATGGATGGAGGTATCTTAGAAAAACGAGAGCAGCGGTGGCCCAGTGGTGGCGGCCCCGACTTACGAACAGTAAGTCGTAGGTTCGAACCCAGACAGGCGCATTACTTTGTGTAATTTATTTCGTCACCACTGCTCTGAAAACGGTGAAGGAAAACATCGTCAGGAAACCGGCATGTCCTAGAACCAAAAAATTCGAAGACATGTGACATCTACCAATCCGCACTGGGCCTGCGTGGTGGATTATAGCCCATTTCCTCTCATAGAGAGGAGGCCTGTATCCCAGCAGTGGGAACATTAATAGGCTGATGATGATGATGATGTCAGATGTTTTCCTACGGTAGCTCTCAAATAAGCTCTCAAAACTTTTGTTACCGCATAATAATCCTTCTTTTTTGATAAGTTCTCTTGACATGTTGAAGGATTGCTTATCATTAGATTTGATGAACTTGTCGATGACTGATTTATCCAAAACTTCAGGCACAAAGTCGCCGCCAATTCCTTCGACCTGAAAATATAATGGCATTAGTCTGCTGCTATGCAACCTGCCCCTACTGTACGCATGCTTTCTAAGACGGTTCCAAATTTTTCTATAAGGCATATAATATGCATGATTCGAATCGATTGGTGGGGAATTATAATATATTTTGTGCTCCCTTTGGTTTAAAATACAATAATTTAGCTTCATACACAGCATGTCACGTATGTGGCACTGCATTCTAATTTGTGAATAAACTTAACTTATTCTAAGGATATTTATTAATAAAAAAAAAAAGGATATTTTTTAATGAGGATATGTGCCAAGTTGCTTCTTTATATGGGTTAGTGAATTTAAAAAAAATAAGCCATAGCTTTTTTGGTATAGTTTAGGGTCTTACGTAGCGCTACGTGGCATGTTAATTTTTTTTACCCCCGACGGAAAAAGAGAGAAAAAGAAGACAGCACTGTCTGTCAGCACTGGCTCCAGCACTTTCTGCCAGAACTGTCCGATTTTGAAGCGGTTTTAAACTGTTCTATTCTGTTTGATAACTGACGTGATCAAGATGGTTCTTGGCTATATTTATGGTTCAGGCGTTTGTAGATTTCCTTGTTGACAAAAGGGTTTCACCAACTTTCACAGGTCTGATTTATTTTAAAAGGTATAGGTAGAAACTGTTACTTCAGTGGTAAATGGTAAGTCCAAGATATGCTTATCTTGAGCTGATGCTGCAGCATCAAGTAGTCTGTGCGATACAGTGTGTTTGCTCATTAGAATAGTCTCAATGAGTAGTTTGAGTAGTATTTGATACCTATTAGAATTAACGGCGTATTTTGTCCCGAACAGTATTTACGTGGAGCTTATAAAGTGTTTTAAAAAAAGGTTATTTAAAAATAATAATAATTAATTAGTAGGTAATTTAAAAGTGAAAATAAATATTCTACGAACTGAATTGAGTTTTACAAATTGAGAATTTAACACGTTCAGACCGGCACCTCATGAGTAGGTACTTGGTATCCTACGGCGCAAATCTTCATATGGCCACCGGTGGTACATCACCGCCCCATGAACCAAAAGTCTTGCCGGGCGGGGTGCGCCAACGGTGGACATGGACAGCATTACACAGGAATTGAGGATTTGTCTCTCTTTCTAATAAGCTAGTAATCGTAATATAAACTACGAACGAATTTTGTGCATTTTTCGCGCCATAACACGACAGAACAAGAAGCATCTACCAAAGCAAGTGGTAAATTCCCAGCAAAGAAAGGGTGTCAAATAAATGGACCAAAGGATGTCGAATAAATGGACCGACAAACGTACAGTTCATAATTTATTGCTTTCGACCTACAATAATCATACAGCAGCTCTAGTGCCAAAGGCCACATCGCTGGAGGCCAAACACTGTCGTAGCGAAACCAGACTCTGTTTTGGATTATAAAAATGCGAAAAAGAGGGTAGATATTTGTGATCAAATGGCGTCGTACTATAACCAGCCTTAGAAAAATCTTAAAATGGTAGGAATGGTAAATGGTAGTAGTGGTGAGATTGTCTGTGGCACAATGTTGGTAAATGCTTGGGATAATCACCAAAAATTTGGCGCAGGAAAAAAACTAAGTATTTTAGAATTTCGGGAACAAATTATAAAAGAGATGGTTACAGCAAGCCCAGCACTGATAATCAACCCGATGACGCTGCAGAGGAGGGTGGGCCCCATGCACAAAGATAGCCAAAACATAGGTTAGAGAAAACGGAAGGAAAGCTCAGGGAAACCCGAAAGAGATGCAGATCTTGTTACGACCATTTTACAACAACTGAATCTGCGGGTATGGCTAGAAAAAAATCAAAACGCGTAAAAATACATTTTGCTCTGTGTGTGAAAAAAAAATGTGTTTGGATTGTTTCAATCATCATCTGCCTAGCCTTTTCCCAACTATGTTGGGGTCGGCTTCCAGTTTTACCGGATGCAGCTGAATACCAGTATTTTACATGGAGAGACTGCCTATCTGACCTCCACAACCCAGTTAGTACCGGGTAATACGATACCCCTTGGTAAGACTGGTTGTCAGACTTTTTGGGCCTCTGACTACCTAACGACTGTCAAAGATCTACAAATGACAGCCGGGACCAACGGCTTAACGTGCTTTCCGAGGCATGGAGGAAACTCGACCGCCCATTACATAAATGGGCGGTCACCCATCCACAGACCAACCTAGGCAAGCACGGCTTAACCTAACGATCGACCCGAGCGGCTGTTATTATTTAGCCACGAGCTCCTCGGATTGTTTCAATACGATTCATAAAAAAATTGTTATTTATGCAACTGTTGTATAATGAGGGGTATTAAAACACGAATGTGGGTTTATCACACGAGGCGAAGCCGAGTGTGATAATAGTATCACATGAGTGTTTTAATACCTAATTATGTAGGTACAGTTGCATACAAGACTTTATCTACATCCATGATATGAATCGTCGATATAAAAGTTTCTGAAACCATAGGGTGTTGTAGTGTTGTAAGAAGTCTATGTAAATTAATGGAAAGTTTAATTGCTGAGTATTTAATACATACAAACCATGTGTAGGTAATAATATAATTATTAACATTTTGGATTGTACAATTTTTAAAATGCACAAAGCTTGTATCACTCATTTTTGTAAACAACAAAGTACATAATGCAATACTAATTTGAAACAAAAATGGCGGGATACGACGTAAATTCGAATTAACCTCCTATAAGTTTTTTTTTTAATTACGGCGATGTGGTAGTGAATCGCACGTGCTAGACAATGTTCTTTTTTTAAAACGAGTTGCATGAAATTTAGTACAACATTATATAACACCCGTTTGGGTGTTATAATGGCTATTATGACACTGGCTGTTTTAATGTTGGCAATAAGCTAACTGTTTCAGATACTTTTTTATAGGATTTATAGTATGGGTGTAGATAATAGCTATTTATTCACCAAGGGGAGTAAGGCACAGATTACTAATCGAGTGTGCATTTGAGGCCCGGCGACGCGAAGCGGAGGGCCGTGAACCACACGAGTTTAGTAATCTGTACTTACCCTCGAGTGATATATACTGCTTTATACTACACTTGCACAAAGAAGTAAAAGACAAAAAAGCAAAAGGGCATTTTATTAAAAAGAGTTTTCGCGCCAAAAGACCTTAGAGAAGGTAAAAACGCCCCGTTTCGCAGGTTCCAACTTACGCGAGTGTTAAAGCGAGAGAGTGTTATAAATCTCTCGCTCTATCGCATAGAGGTTTTAGGAATATATGCTACCTGCTTAAGTGCTAGTGGCTAGTACTTTTTACGGTAAAATTAAATCGTTTGATTAGAAAAAAACGTGTTGCGCCGACCAAAAGTCACATTGGATAAGGGCAGGAAGATGATAATGATGACGTCATCAAGACTTCAAAACGCGTTAGTAATGCATTACTACCCTGATTTTTAGGGCTGTAATGGATTACTACCCTGATTTTCAGGGCAGTAATGAAATTCCATACAACATAACTGCCTAGATTTTTGAGAAGGTTTAATGAACAGCTTTCAAGCCTTTTAGTGGGGTAGTAATGGTACACTTACTAAGCAAGTGTAGTATAAAACATTTTATACCATCCAAGACGGCATTTAATATTTTATTTTTGATGTAATTTTCTTATTATTACATTTTCTCAACGTAATTTTTCATGAATAATTTGCATTTCGTACAATTTATGTCGTGATTATGTATTTTTTTTTCTAATAAATACAATTTTTTTAATATTGATTTTTGCTTACTTTTCGAAATAATATCCACCTCCTGAGCTGCACTATGAAAATTTGTCAATTTTACTAGGCGGGGACGGTAAATACAACACTTTCTCTCAAAGCGGCGCGAATTTCTTAGTATATTGAAAGTATAGTGTGACGTGGCCACCGGTGGTACACCTCGCCATGTCAGCAAATACTCCGTGCTCCACCGGTTGTACACGCCGGTCTAAACGTGTTAAACTTAAAATTTTAACTTAGGTACCACCTAAGAGACCTTTTAATTATTTTTTTTAAAGTAACCTTACAACCACCCACCAACCAACCAACCTACTTGTCACCTATCATCAAGTCAATCAACGATTTTTCTGACCGTATCTTTACATAGTTATTTAGAAGTGAAACTTACATAGTATAGAGCCAGATTGCCGTCACCGAAAATGATGGAGCCTTCTGGGTCTACGGTGACGATGATACAGTCGGGGCACTTCTCCTTGAGCTTGTGGGCCACGCCGGTGATCGTGCCTCCTGTGCCGGTGCCCATCACGAACATGTCCACAGTACCCAGCGCATCCAGGATCTCCACCGCCGTGTGCTCGTAATGTGTCAGGGGATTATATTTGTTTGCGTACTAAAATAGTTAAAGATCTCATAAAAACAACATATATAAATAGAACCTATGCGAAAGATGTTGTTGCAATTTTCATCAGCATTCATCATTTCAGCCGAAAGACGTCCACTGCTGGACATAGGCCTCCCAAAAGGTTTTGCCATAATCGCCACGCTTGGCAGGCGGGTTGGCGATCGCAGTACGGTTGTTACAAAAACACAGAGAACGCTGCGGGTACGTCCCTTAGTCGCCTCTTAAGACACCCACGGGAAGATGGTGCTATTCTTTACGTCCGACACCATACAGACCTTTACGTCCGACACCATACAGACCAATTTTGCACAGTTGCAATTTTACTTAGTACCTAATAATATAGTTTTTTTTTTTTTGTTAAATGTGGTCTTCAATTGATTCGAATTCGAAAATAGCGAGTTTTTAATATTGTACAGATACTTTTTACCAATGTTCACTTAATAATGTTTTTTAAAGATTTTGCCATAGGTTTTATCTTTTGCCTCATTAGTATTTCAAATGCTAACTGTGTAACTGGTGTCTGAAAATTGAATATCGGTATCTGAAATCAATCATTCAATTTCATTCTGAAAATCAGATTGCCATAAAACAGCTTAGTATATTTTTCTTGACTTATGTATTGTAATTTAATGCAGCTGGTCAGATGTAACGCCGAAAATGTCTGAAATTAGAATTTTTGGAATCGGAATGACCAAATCTTTCGATTTTTTACGGTTTTGGTCGTATGACATTGTGAAAAAATTTTGGTCATGGTCTCTTGTACTTTTGAGTTCAAAATAGTCCCCTTTTTTTACATTACATAGAAGGGGGGGGGGGGGGGTTGTCGGGGGGATTTTGGGATCGGGTCCGATTCGGGACCGCGGTCCCAGATTCCCACTAAATATTTTTGAGAGTACAGTCAACCAAACAATTTAGAAGTTATACAAATAAATGGGGAGGTATATACTTGAGCTGACAGTTAAAGCATATCTACTGCTTACCTGATTCAAGGACATAGCTTTCGGATTATGTTCCAGTATCCGTTTGGTGACGGACACGAAGCTGTCAGGGTCCTCGTGATGGGCCATGGCCGGGGTCTGAATGATTTCCGAACCTAGCAGACGCATGGTGCTCATTTTCTCATCGGAGTTCTTATCTGGAGTGACGATGGTGCAACCATATCCTGAAAATACATAACTTGCATCGTTACTGACTGCCAGTTTTCATTTTACTTGGACAGTTTATGAAATTTTGTGATCGCCGCGATTTGCAGATGAGTTTGACAGGTATACTTTCTTTTTTTTTTTTCGGATGGGAAATCATCAAATAACTCCTCCCGCTCTGGGCGGAGCAGGAGGGAGTGTCAGACTTTTACTGACTAAAACCCATCCATGTTCCTTCATCGCCCTTTGTGTTCCGGGGCCACGGTATCTCTTTCGAACAGTCCCGCAACCCCGGCAGGCATCGGTCCTTACGGACCCCTTCCTTTTTGCTGACTCTCTTTGAGGCGCGCGTGGAACACGAACGCGCCGTCGACACGGCCTGTCGTCATGAGACGGATGGACGGCGAGCTAGCCCATAGCCCACCGTCCACAGGCCCGCGCCTACGGTGGCCGGGGGCCACGTGGTGGTGGCCCCCGACGCCCGGGGCGTCTCCCGCGGCGGTGACAGGTATACTTCAAAGTCTCAGTTATTAAAGGATGACGCACGCTAGACCGTGCCGGGTCCGAGCCGAGTGTCGGCCGTAGCACAATCCATTGTCCGTTGCTCGGTAGCGGCTTGGAAGCGCGAGTGTGTCCATACAAAATTGCAGTCAGTCGTCTCGGACCCAAAACGGTCTAGCGTGAGTCAAGCTTTAACCGATAAATAGTAACATAACTGAGCATTGTTGCTAGCAAGACTGAAGGCCACTTAAGGCACCGGCCACACAGAACAGACGCAAGGCACGGACCCGTCGCAGTCGCGGCGCCCGTTTAATCTACTTGCATATAAAATGTATACAGCCGTCGCGACGTAAAACATATAGAAGAGACGGGACGCCGTCACGACGTTAACTCGTCGGCGCCCTATTGGAAAACATATAGAAAGGACAGGGCGCGGGCACGGCGCGGGCCTGCACGGGCGCAAGCGGGGGAGCGGAAAGGGCGCGGAGGGCAGGTTGAGGACATATACATTCTCTCCAATTTGTGTCCTTTTTCTGTAAAGCATTCGTCACTTTGGACATAATAATAATAGTAGTAGTAATAGTAGTGAGGCTGCCTTACGTTCTTAGGGTCCTGGGTTCGAATCCCGGTCGGAGCAAATGTTTGTGTGATGTGCATGGACATTTGTTTCCGAGTCATGGATGTTTATATGTATAATAAGTATATATTTACAAACAAAAAGTATCTATGTAGTATATCAACTATCTGGTGTCCACGACACAAGCCTCGTTGCTTAGTGTGGCACTAGATGGCGCTGTGTGTAATGTCCAGCGATATTTATTATTTATTTAATAATGTTAAAACATTGTGGAGTCATCTTGTATACTTCTTGAAAACGATCAGGATAATAATGTAGATCCTCCATTATTTAAAAAAATCTATTCTGTCCATTGCTTAGCCATACCGGATGTACCCAGTAACGTCTAACCCTCTGCAGATTAGCGAGATATACCAGTGCCAATACATCTTCATCTTCAGAAGAAGACATGTTGTCGTATCAAAATCGGACGGTTGAATGCCGAGAAAAGCTTCTAGTGCGCGCCATAAAAAGTCGTGACGGCGCCCTGTCTGCGACGCGTCCGTGTCTTTTCTATATATGTTAAAAAGTCGTGACGGCGCCCTGTCTGCGACGGGTCCGCGCCCCGCCCTCGTCTTGCGTCTTTTCTATCTGGCCGCTCGCTAAGACAGCAGTGCATACTGTACTGCTGTTTCCGGGTATATCCAGGTGTTGGCAAAATTAAGTATTAAAAGTTAAGGTTTAGCGTTGTTATTTATTGTGTATTTTAGTCAATTATACTAACATAGGTTAAGGATTACTAACAAAATTGGTTATCTACCTGAATTAAAGATAAATAAATAACATAATCCTATAACCTAATCGTGCATCCATATTACGTCAGATGTATTTTTCAAGCGTTTGCTATCAACAGGGCAATTCAGATTCCGTGTAATTAGAAATTCCTTATGAAAAACCCAATAACACTTTGCCCAACCTGAGAATCGAACCCAGGTCCTCACGTTCCACATAGTAGTGCTCGCGATCACTAGACTAAACGAAAAAGTAAGTAACACCAAATTTAGAAATAATGTACTGTAGGGAAATTCGCTGTGAAAGTCTATACAGTGCATGAAAAGCTTTATAATGTTATGCTGAGTTTCATATAGATACTTGTGTAGAAATCATAGTTACCGCAAACTGCAGCAGTGAGGGAGACTCCAATGCCAGTGTTGCCAGACGTCGGCTCAACGAACCTGGTGTCAGGTTTAACTAAGCCAGCATGCTCCGCTTCTTGTACCATCGTATACGAAATACGGTCCTTTATCGATCCTCCTGGGTTCATAAATTCGCATTTTGCATCTAGGACAAATAAAGGCACTGTTGGTCTGCAACATTTGTTTGTTTCAACTTATTAAAACAAACGCCGTAGCGCGTTACGCGACGTCTCTGTAGCTTCAACGATTATTCATACTTATACGTTCTCTGTTACGTGACAGAGACGTCGCGTAACAGATGAAGCTACAGAGGATCGGCGTAGTAGTTAAACCTACGAAAACGCCGCGTAGCAGTTGAAGCTACGGAGACGTCGCGTAGCCGCGTAGCAGATGTAGCTACGGGAATGCCGTGTAGCAGTTGAAGCTACAGAGGCTCGGCGTAGCAGAAAACGCTGCGTAGCAGCTGAAGCTACGGAGACGCCGCGTAGCAATTAAACCTACGGAAACGACACGTAGCAGTTGAAGTTACGGAGACACCGCGTAACTTTTGAAGCAACGGAGATGCCGCGTAGGCATTGAAGTTTCGGAAACACTACGTAGGCGATTAGATCTTTGTTTGCTTTCGGCTTAGTTCAGGGGCCATTGGTTATGTCCATGGGGTTGTATGTATAGCTGTGTCGCTCGCATTGAGAACAACATACAAAGCACTCGCACACCCGTCGTGCGGACATAAAAAAAAAAACAAAATTAAAGTTTCAGTTTCAGGTGAAATTACATTGTCTTGATTTAAGTTCTGTTATTGACTAACAAAGGAAGAGTTCCGATTCCGAGATTAAATTACATTACAATTATTGATTGGTTTCACACACATCCCTCGCTACGCATCCTCGCACATCTCTGGTGGAAACGCAGCCTAAGGTCTATGTCATAGAGTTCGCTCGTTGCGCGCTTTTTTAACACGTATTTTTTTTTTAATTTTCACGACTGTGGTCAAGATTGAGCCATTTCTGATTCCTTATGACTTGAAGATTTTAAGTAGCAAGTTGGGATCTAATTTTTTTTGTAGTTGAAGAAATAATGTTTTTTAAATGTTTCATGCTTGCTAATTTTAGGGTGAATATTGTAAATATGTATCTGAAGTTTACTTTACGTTGTTATACGTAATAAGAATAAACTAAAAAAAGATAAAATCTAGATACTTAAACTTTTTATGAAATTATTGGTACGTTTAAGTATAAAATAGAATTAACAGGACCTTACTCGACAGTGGCACCACCTGGTGAGCTCTCAAACGGTAGTCCCCATTGGAAGTTTACAGTCCTCGTTCATATTTTTTGGTTGGTATATAGATACCAACCAAAAAATATGAACGAGGACTTTTTGCCCCGGTTTATGCCGTACCCATCGTTTCCGATGATCTCGTTGGGAGTATGTCTAGAAGTCTAAGTCAAAGTCAAAGTCATAACATTTATTGCGAACCAAGTGTACAATGTGGTGTTATGTTAATACTTATTACATTGTCTTGATTTAAGTTCTGTTATTGACTAACAAAGGAAGAGTTCCGATTCCGAGATTAAATTACAATCTGTAAGACGGTAAAAAAAAAAGAATAAAGGTCATTAGCTGACTCGTCGTCGACAATTTGCCGACTACAATTATGACCGGATAGTCGGCTTTCCCGACTAGTTGGCGACTGGTTGACGACTAGTCGGTACATCTCTAGTAATACACGTTAAAAACTGGTTATTTTGTTATTTTTCTCCAGCAATATACATGTTTCTTTAATTAAAAAAAAAAACAATTATAAGTTGTAGTTTTCCTGGTCTCTAAGAACTTCCTCTTTCGATGTTTGTTGATATTTTTCCACATCTGCCTCAATGAATCACTTTGTATTTTTATTTTCTGAAGGTACATACACTTGGCCTCGAATTCTTATTATAAGTATTTGCGTATGTTAGGCAATGTGTTGTCACGAATGTACCTCAATGACATATACTTATTTCATTCATTGCTTACTTGCTTACAAGCGTACAATTATATTAATTTGCTAAACACGCATCGCGTATTTATCACAATTGTGTCAACAAAAATATTGCAGTAGGCGAGTTTTTATATTATCAGGTGTTGATGTAAAGATAAGTATCAAGTAAATGCATAGGAGGTTACTTATAGATACGTGTTTACTATCACAAGCGAAGCGATTATATCGGGAAAGTCATAAAAGTCTGTCTGTCTTCATTTTTCAATTCAGGGTTCCGTTTGCGAAATATTAAGGGTGGTAATTATTCTTCCGGACTAATGAATTCAGCTGCACCCGGTTAGACTGGAAGCCGACCCCACCATATTTGGGATTTGGGAAAAGGCTAGGCAAATGAAAATCCCAACTACGGAACCCTTCACTGTGCGTGTTCCGACACGCGCTTGGCCGGTTTTTTAAGTCATAATTTATAAATTTATATTGTATTTAACTGATGAAATATTGATATCTAGTCTCGACAGAGTTAACGATAAAATCGCTAACTTTCAATTGATAATTACCTACTAACGAATAAATTCGGTTGCAATGATGATGCTTGCGAATAACGCAAGTCTCTACATCCAAGATGCGTTTATTTATTCGTTAGTAATTAGCAATCGAAAGTTAGCGATTTTGTCGTTAACTCTGTCCAAAGTGCCGAGACTGGAAGCCGACCCCAACGTAGTTGTGATAACTTGATAGGTAAGGCTAGACGATATTTGATTGATGCGTTGGTGCTGATTTATTGCGTTACCAATGTGCGCATTTTGCTGATGATTATCACTTGATTCAAGGTAATTCATTACTTCAAAAAAGTAGGCGAATTTGAGATCTCGTAAAGTTGTTCTGGTCTTATAGCCGGGCGAGACCTGGTCTGGCCAAACTAGAGTTGTCAATCTCGATACGAGATTGCATATACACAGATTTTGCATAACATTTCGTCGGTATTTTTAAAAGTCACGCGATAATTTAACTTTAATTCAGGTATTCTATTCAAACTCATAATTTACAATTGTTTAAAAATACTAAAAAGTCTTAAGAAAAAAAGCAAATTTTTTTTAAAGCAGAATTTTTCCTACTAAGTGTCATCACCAAGGTAAAAAAAACACTTGTTGTTAAAAGTCAATAGTAATAGTTAAAGGTGTACTTACATACTTCACATTCCAGCCCATAACTTTGTGGTATTCGATTTAACCTGACTAGGGGTGTGTGCCCGATACATTGCAGTATGTTGTCGTATATTTTTTTCCCTCTGCGAAATATTTTTTTTAATCAAAATTATGACATATTCTGATATAAAGTCACATCAATATTTTCCTAGCAGTAGACATGAAATATTAAAAAGTTATTATATGTATACTTTACTATCGTAGGCCAAGTTTAGGCAAAAGAGCGTTGTCACGTCTAATAAACTTTTATTGAAAAGTTCTGGTTTCTGCAGAGTAAGGTAAGCGAAGATTTTTTCTTTGGTCTTTCGCTTCTTATAGCTTAAATTGACGTTTTCGAACTTGTCTTATTATTATTTTCGTTAACAAATTATTCCAGTGGTCTAGCAAAAAAAAAGTTAAAAATAAAATAATATTTCACTCAAAACTCACGGTACGTTGTGACTGACGTTCATTGTGGAAGTCCGTGATTGTTGATCTTCAGAACAGAACGAACACTGAGAGACTTGCTAAGTGCAAGGATGTGTTGCCGTGTTTGGACTTATATATATGAACATTCACGTTTCATTTTATAGCATTATTTATGTTCGATAATGTATTTTTTATCACAAATCAAAATGTCGATTGTATTTCTTATCGCAGAGATCAATGTATACCTTATTATCGCTACTACAGTTATAAACTTTGATTTATGAACATGCACCGTTTACTTTCCTTCAGAGAATAATTAAATAGGAAGGCACTCGTTCAGTAGGTAGCACATTACCGAAGAATATAATTATCAAAAGCTACGCGTGTGCTTGCCTGTTAGAGTATTTTATATAATTAAATATGTCCACGTTGTAAAGTAGATATGATGGTGAGAAGATCCACTCACAGACGTTTGAAATGACCAAGTTCAATTAAATATAATATATTTTAATCCAGTTGTCATGCACGTAACAACTTCCTAGCATAACAAACCAGAGTAAACAAACAGCTAAAATTAACATAAGTCTTGTATTTATAGGTTTATTGGAACATGTTTCTAATGCATGTTACCATTTGTAACCTTCATCCAACCTTTTCAGGGTTAACAGGTTATTTACCACTCGTAAAACGTAGTAAATAAATTGATTCCTTATTATGTCAGAGACGTACCATGTCCATGACATAATAATATACATTCAAAGGTACAACTTGTGATCAATAGTGATGGAAACTCATATATTATTGGAACTCTTGTTTTTTAATCAGTGCCTTTATTTTATAATGTTTATAAATTACTAGCGGACGTCCCGCGGTTTCACCCGCGTAGTTCCCGTTCCCGTGGGAGTACGGGGATAAAATATAGCCTATGTTACTCGTGGATAATGTAGCTTTCGAATGGTGAAAGAATTTTTTAAATCGGTCCAGTAGTTTTTGAGCCTATTCATTACAACCAAACAAACAACCAAACAAACAAAGTTTTCCTCTTTATAATATTAGTATAGATAAGTTAGCAAAAAAGTTTCTGGTATTTATAAGGATTATTCACATCATATAATTTAATAGTAGTGGACTCGTAAAACGGTTAAGTATAGTCGTGTAGGGTCACGGTCATGTTGTCAGTTGTACCAAATTTGAAGGCTGGGTAAGCCCATGTACGACGTCCGACTCGAGGACGTCATCCCCACACGGTACCACGCCATTTGGAATTAAGAAATTTGAAAGAAATCAAGAATTACCTAATAAACTTTTGTAAAGTAAGCACATAATTATAGGAAGGTACGGTCGAACAAGCTATTTGGTTTACATTTTACAATATAATTTGTGGGTTAAACTGTAAACCAAATAGGCTTGCTCAACCGTACAAATGGGGACAAGCAAAGACTAAAAATTGAAACACCTCTTGTAAGTACCTGTCTAGGGATCCTTGTGATTCTTGTGTTGGGCATACCAGCCAACCCACACTAGCTTTGCCCAGTGATAGATTTTCAACCCCTATTTCACACGCATAAAGGTTCAATTTTCCATAATCTTTTCTTAGCGGGTGGTAAAGCTAATTATATGCTGCTGTACATGCCAAATTTTTGTCTGATCTTCCCAGCAGTTTGAGCTGTGAATTGGTCAGTCAGTCAGGACAAACGATTTTATAAGTATAAAGGCTGTAAAAAACCTCTTAACGAAGCCGAAAGACACTTGTCCTTCGAATCATTGCGATCATTTTTTTGTTGTAAGTACACCATACCTGGGAACCTTTTAGTTACGGAGATATTGGGGGTCAAAGTTCTTACTTTATGACAAGTTTTTTTTTTAAATGCAAGTTTTTATTTTAAGATTTTTACTGCAGCTCTTCGATACCCGCAATAGGGTATATGCATGATTTTTTTTATCACTCTAAACAAAGCGTATTAACATCAGAAATAGCCAAGTGAAATTATTTTTTTAATATCTACAAAAAATACTAAGTTATAAGCATTTGAAACTGCTGATTAGACAGAGAGATCCGATACAGCGAATGACGTCATTCGCTGCATCGACATACAATATCCATACTAAATTCCGTTTATCTAGAAAGAGATAGAAACAAAAGTTTAAATGGTTATTTATAACTTTTGTGTTGTTTGGCCGATTTATGTCTTGTTGCCGCTTTTCGTCATTATTTTTATATCGAAATAAAAAAAGAAAATTTATGCATATTATTACAGACACAATTAAAATAACAATGCACCGTTCCCCTTCGGGAACGGCTGGGGACATACGGGCACTAGCTACGTCCCCCGTACTATTCAATCCACAAAATTTTACACCCAAAAAAAAGTCTTTTCCCAGCAATATTTTTTTGCGTAAAGTTACTTAGTTTGATGTACAGAATGCTTGGTTGACGGCTTCGTGATGAGGTTGTTTACACCCTGTATATGGATAGATTATGCAGAATGAGCGCCAGATTCATGTAGCTTTAGTAGTTTAAATACTTAGCTAAAGGGACCTACATTTGCAAAGTGGAGAAGAATAGTAAAAAAAATACCATATATTATAAATAAAAATCTTAGCAAATCCTCTTTGAATAGCAATTGGCAGTGAAAACACCATACTTCATGTTATCGGTGGATAGGTAAATATTAAAACTTTATCTTTCCAATGAAGATAAGGATTGTTTATATGTCTAAGTACTTATCTACGATAGACAGTCCAGCGGACCGCAACAATAATGCGCCGAAGATTTCAGGTTTTGACAGTAGGGGCTATCGTGCATGAATTCACCGTTAGAGGTGTTCTTTTCCACCAGAGATGAGCGAGAATGCGTAGCGAGGGATGTGTGTGGAACTAACCAATCACATTGCTAGAATACCTCAAGCTGTGAAAAAGAAGCGACGTTATTGGTTGGTTTCACACACATCCCTCGCTACGCATCCTCGCACATCTCTGGTGGAAACGCAGCCTAAGGTCTTCAGAAATGTCAGATGTCATAGAGTTCGCTCGTTGCGCGCTTTTTTACACGTATTTTTTTCAAATTTTCACGACTGTGGTCAAGATTGAGCCATTTCTGATCAACTATGACTTGAAGATTTTATGTAGCAAGTTGGGATCTAATATATTTTTTTTAATTAAAGAAATAATGTTATTTAAATGTTTCATGATTGCTAATTTTAGCGAGAATATTGTAAATATGTATCTGAATAGTAAATTATTAACCAAGGGGTTAGAGCAGTGTCTTCTGTCGCGGGTGACGATTTAAATCGCGTGCGTAACGAAGGACTCGAGGTTTACTCTCGAGCGTAGCGAGGGTGTTAAAAACTTAAATCACTAGCGTTGATGGTTGTGGCTCTGATGGATTAAGTTTTATATTTTTGTTAATTTGACTGCCTAATATGGTTTTATTCGCCATTGAGCTTTCGATATAACCCTCAGCTACTCTATCAGAGCTCCAACCACCGTGTCTTTTTATTGACGTAATATCCGCCCCTGAATCCGCCAAGAAAGTCGCCGAAGTTCTTCTAAAGCAGTGACCGGTGTAGAGTTCAACATCTTTAAGTTTTAAATATTTAGCAATTTCCTTTAGCATATTGCTAATTTTATTTTTGCCGATGGCTTGTCGAGTACATTTCCCATTCCGATAGTTTATAAAAAATCTATTGTTTTCCATGTTGGTGTGACGTAATGCTTGGTATTTATGAATGATGACCGATTTTTCTTTGTCTTAGTTTCCTTTACATTAATCAGCAGTAACTCATTGGAATGATTTTCAACGTCCTCCACCTTTAAGTTTACAAGTTCACATCCGCGGCAAGCACCATTGAGTCCAAAAATTAAGGCCACCTATAACAAAGATAAAAAACAGGTAAATATATAGAATAATTACCATTACTAAGATTCTATACGAAATATTCATAGTTAAATCATGTATACTTACTTTTGTGGCCAGAAAAATTTCGTCAGGAGCTTCAGAAATTTTTCCACATTTTGAGTCGTAAAAATTTTAGACTTCTTTGCGCAATGCCCTTCTGATTTTTGACTAATATTTTTTTGTCGGAAAAGCAAAGGCATCAAGCTCATACGGCCTCGTCGGTTTTCGTAATTTTTATTAATTTCGTAATTTTTAATCTTAGCTGCATAATAAATGCGTATTCCTTTTTCAAAAAGATGTATAATGCTTTTTATACAAACTCAATGGTGTAAACACAGATGTAGTTCAGTATAAATTTCGGTAAGTATTCCAAATTTAAATCACATTCTCCCCCCGCAAGTGGTACGAAAGTGTTGACGTTGTGTGTATCTTTAACCTTGGGTAGTTTGTCAGTATTTTTAAAAACAAATACGCAAATGTCAAGTATGTACGTATATTGCCGGCAGAGTTAGCATCTGATACTTTATGAAGTATGGTTTAAAGGTCTCCGTATTATCTATTTGGGCTAGAATTCTTATAAATACACTTCTTTTGTATTATGAGTAGTTTCTCTACGTTAACACTATTTCCTCATAGCATGACGCCATTTCGCAGCCAGGAGTACCAATGCGTATGCGAGTAAGCAGCCATAGCTGTTTGTGTGTTAGTGCTTTGTTTAATTTGACAAAGTACATAAGATAATCTGGAGAGTTAGGTTTTTATATGTTCCCTATGTGACTTCCAGATAATGTGTGTGTCAATATTTAAGCCAAGGAGGCTAAATGTATTAACTTCTTCTATTTGCGTATTTCTAAATGTTGTTTTTATATTGAGAGGTGGTTTTTATATGATCTAAATTGTATTAAGTATTTTAGTTTTATTGCTATTAATTTCCAAGATGTGGATCTGGAGCCAAGTATCTATAGTTTGGAGTGTATTTTGTATTTGTAGACTAGGGTTATTTACGTTTCCACACTTGATTAATATTGAAATATCGTCTGCAAATAGTACTGCTAAAGCGTTTTCTTTATCTAATATTTTAAGAATGCCGTTAATGTATATAGATTAAAAATAGTGGGCATCATCCTAATACGCTTCCTTGTGGGATTGAGCAAGTAATTTGTCTTTCTTGTGATCTAATATTTTTGATCTCATTTTTATCATGGTCGTAATTTTCAATTTGTACTATTTGTGTCCTATTTTGTAATTATATGATTTAAACCACGAATAAGCTGGTCCTCGTACACCGCAACCATATAGTTAGTAAGTAGATGTCATAAAGGACCTTGTCGTATGCTTTTGTGTTGTATGTTGTTGATCTACATTTTCTAAATCCATTTTGTGCGTCGTCAAAAATATTAAATTTTTCTAAGAATATTTAAAAAGTCTACGCCAGATAAGTAGTAATTAAAGGTCATTGCTCTTTCCTTAATTTCTCGGCATAGGTACCCCGACAATACATGTCATTATGAATCGTTTTTAGGGTTCCGTACCCAAAGGGTAAAAACGGAACCCTATTACTAAGACTTCGCTGTCTGTCCGTCTGTCCGTCTGTCTGTCAACAGGCTGTATCTCATGAACCGTGACAGCTAGACAGTTGAAATTTTCACAGATGATGTATTTCTGTTGCCGCTATAACAACAAATACTAAAAACAGAATAAAATTAATATTTAAGGGAGGCTCCCATACAACAAACGTGATTTTTTTGATAATAATGGTATGGAACCCTACGTGCGCGAGTCCGACTCGCACTTGGTCGGTTTTTTTTATTACTAGAATAAGTCAAGGATCACGATAAAGGTAGTTTCGGGACAAGTTTATGTCATTATTTCTGTTTTCGGAATTATGTAGGTATTTGAATAAAATAATGTATGCGCGTTAATTACTTTTATTTCCTACTTATCTGGCGTAGACTATAGGTGATTACGCATAGCTTTTTCAAATATTTTGGAAAAGGTTGGTAGCAGTGCTATGGGTCTATAATTGCTAGGGGTATGCTTGTCACCTTTTTATGCACTGGTTTTACTACGCTTTAAGCTACTTTAATCTACTTTAAATGTGTCTGGAAATTGGCCGGCTTGGAAGAATCCGGGACAGAAGACCAATCGTAGGATTTCCTGC
The DNA here is from genome assembly GCA_905147715.2 of Xestia xanthographa. NCBI lineage: Eukaryota > Metazoa > Arthropoda > Insecta > Lepidoptera > Noctuidae > Xestia > Xestia xanthographa. The sequence goes on from LR990652.1 coordinate 15,658,735, forward strand.
CTCTACTTTTTCAGCCAAAGTGTAAACGTGTTTGTTGGTTGTCAAACACCACGTCTTGGAACTCCAATATCTCAGAATCTTGTCCGGGCAACTTGATAGGATTCGTCGATCGGTTGCGGAGATTGTCTTTCGAAACAGCACCCACGAAATCGAAATGACGAAAAATATAAATTGTAATAAATTCGGTGCGATTCCACTGAAATCACGGCGTTGTGGTTTGTTATCAGGACTGTTTCGAAAGTTGTTAATTTTTTTTTCGTGCTTATTGATGTAATTTTGTGTGGATACTAAACGCCGATAAAAAGGTAAGCATTTACATCTGTACCTATTTTAGTATTTTGTTTTGATTTTAGATATCTCTAGTTGATTTGTGTAAGTCAAAGCCAAGGTAACATGCATTATGCTTTTCTTTTGTTCACCGGTGAATACAATACTAGGCATAGAAGCATAACGGGGACAAGGTTACGGGGCATAATGGGGTACCCCATTTAGGTATGTAAGATGGTGCGAAACTATAGATAGAGACTAGAGGTAGTTGGTCTGTGGATAGCACGAAATAGACCTTAGATGCAGTATTGAGTAAAACAGTTAGGGTACAGAAAGGCAGCACAGCTACATGGAATTCCACAGACTACATTGGAGCGTCACGTAGCTAAAATAAAGGAAGGTAAGATTACTTTTGGCTCTACTGCAGTAGAGCCAAAAGTAATCTTACCTTCCTTTATTTACCTTCCTTTATTTACACCGGCACTACCTGCAGGTAGTGCCGGTGTGGACGATGACGGCACCGAAGAAATACATATAATATGCCTCTACTGCGAAGCTAAATAACGTGTTAACACGTACCCCATACTGCCCCGTTTTTGGTACCCCATACTGCCCCTACCACGGGGCATAATGGAATTTTCGTAGAGTTGCAGTGTGATAAAAATATTAAGGTTATTTTACTAGTTAACGAGCCGAAATACAGGGTGTGAAAGACCTCATCACGAAGCCGTCAACCAAGCATTCTGTACATCAAACTAAGTAACTTTACGCAAAAATTATTGCTGAGAAACGACTTTTTTTTTTGGGTGAAAGATCACGTTTTGTGGTAGAAGTTTAGAACTCAATGTAACGCACTCAAAACATTATGCTGATGGATGGATTGAATAGTACGGGGGTCGTGGAGGTGTTTAAAGTAAAAATATTACATTAAAAACTTGTAATTAAAAAAAACTTGTCAAAAAGTTGGAACTTTGATTGACCCCCAATATCTCCGTAACTAGAAGGTTTCCAGGTATGGTGTACAGCAATAGTACATTTTGATACTGTAATGTAGGGTATCTCTAAGTTGTGTTCCGATATAAACACTGTGGACCACCCGCGGCGCTCAGTCAATAAATGTCTATCGAACCAGAAACTCGTTTCACTTCACAATACTACATTGGCGACGAGGATGGCTAAATTTGGTGAATTCGACATGAAGACGGGAAGCTGCAATGATATTATAAAGAAGATACGCCATGTTCATACTGAATGGCGTTCAGATATCGTTGCGTTGTTATTATAACTACGACAGCGATAGATAATACGGAACGTATAAGATAGAAAGAGATAGCTAGCTATCAAAGTGCAACAATTGTGTCACTTTGTCCTCAACAATTTGTGCGTGCTAGTGCGATATCTACCTCTTTTTACTATATAATATCATTGGGAAGCTGGCAGACATACTGTGATAGGCTGGAAATGTATTTTTTGGTTAATGCAGTGAAGGAAGACCTAAAACTACCGACGCTAATAGCATACATGGGTGAAGCGGCATAGGTACGAATTGTTAGTGAATTTGTGTAGTCCGAAGAAGCCGGCGAACATGACCTTTACCGAGGCCGTGAAGGTCATGCAAGAACATTTGCAACCAAATCCGTCTATTTTGGCAGAACGTTATAAATTTCGACAAAGAAGACAACAAGCCGGTGAAAGTATTTCGGATTATGTGGCGGAGTTGAAGAAAATTACGCGGTATTGTGAATTCGGCACAAGTTTGGACGATAATTTGAGAGACCAATTCGTGTGCGGTATCTTGAGTGACCTAATTCGACAACGTTTGTTTGCGGAAGGAAACATAAAATTCGTAAAAGCGGTATCAGTGGCGAACGCCTTGGAGGCGGCGGAGCGGGATGCAGCCGCTGTAGACGGGCGGGGCAACGCCAGCGGGCCGGCGGCCGCGGCTTGCGCGAACGCAGTCGCGGCGGGGCTCGAAGGTTCGAGAACTAACACGGTGTCGCGGCGTAGTTCGGCAGCATTTGACCAAGATGATGACGTAAATCGTATGCAAGTAGGAGGATGCGCTGCATGTGGGGATTACAGACACACGAAAATGGAATGCAGGTTTTCAAAGTATCAGTGTAGTAAATGTAAGCAAGTTGGGCACTTGCGTCGGATGTGCCAGGAGAATGGTGCAAGTGTTATCGGTGACCATCGAGACCGCGGCCAATTACGGAGGGGTGGCGGCGGAGCAGGCAGGACGGGTCGCGGCGCCGGTGCAGGCGCTGGGAGGTCCCGCACGGCCAGCCGGGGCAACGGGCAGACCGGGAAGGAGCGGCCGGGTGCACATGGGCGGCCAGCCATGCACACGTTCGAGGCGCATTGGGAGGAAGACCGCGAAGACTTTGCGGAGGAAGAGGAACCGATATATCAAATGTGAAATGTCGTTAAGCCAATATAGGCCGGTGAGCATGAACATTCTTGTAAATAACGTGTTATTACCAATGGAAATTGATACCGGGTCTCCTTTATCTTGTATCTCGAGTAATAAGTATGAAGAATGTTTTTCTGATATATACCGTTGTTACCGTGTAAATTATCAGTAAGATTTTATAATGGAAGCAAGGTTCAGCCCACAGGGTTTACAGAAGTTACTGTTACCTATAAAAACCAGAAAAAGAGATTAGATTTATATGTGTTTAAAACTAGAAGTACTACACTTTTAGGAAGGCAATGGTTATCGGAATTAAATATCAGTATACCCTCTATAACAATAAATAATGCGAGTTTAACAGAGCAAGAGTTAATGGGGGTTCAACAAAGAAATAATATTGTATATAATATCTATTCTAGGTAGGTACCATGAGTTATTTGATGGCGGATTGGGGTGTTTCACGGGCGGTCGGGCCACGTTACATTTACGTGAGGGAGCCGTGCCGGTATTCAGCCGCGCGCGGCCACTGCCGTACGCACTGCGCTCGCGTGTCGACGCCGAGCTCGAGGCCATGCTGCGCGCGGGCATCATCGAGCCTGTTCATACCTCCGACTGGGCCACACCACTGGTAATAGGGAATATGCATACATTTTCTTTTTTTTATTTCGATATGGAATGTTAAACTACTATAAAAATAATGACAAAAAGCGAAAACAAGACATAAATCGGCCAAACATCATAAAATTTATAACCATTTAAACTTTTGTTTCTATCTCTTTCTAGATAAACGGAATTTAGTATGGATTTTGTACGTCGATGCAGCGAATGATGTCATTCGCTGTATCGGATCTCTCTGTCTAATCAGCAGTATGAAATGCTAATACCTTAGTATTTTTTATAGATATAAAAAAAATAATTTCACTTTGCTATTTCTGATGTTAATACTCTTTGTTCAGAGTGATAAAAAAAAATCATGCATACACCCTATTGTACACAAGCCGGATGGCGCTTTACGTTTATGTGCTGACTATAAGGTTACAGTGAATCATATGTTAAGGGTTGATAAGTATCCTGTGCCTAAGATAGACGACTTATTTACTAAGTTAAGTGGTAGTAGGTATTTTACGAAACTAGATTTATCGCAAGCGTACAATCAAATACTGTTAGATGAATCCAAGGAATTTACAGTTATAAATACCCCTAGGGGTATTTTTAGATACAATAGATTAGTGTATGGACTCGCCTCGAGTCCAGGAATTTTCCAAAGAATAATGACACAATTGTTTGATAAAATACCGAATGTGACTATATTTTTAGATGACATATTGATCACGGGGAATACGATTGAGGTACATGTAGATACTATAAACAAGTTTCTTAAAATATTACAAGAAAATGGTTTAAAAATAAAAAAGGAAAAGTGTGATTTCTTGGTTAAAGAAGCCAAATATTTAGGGTTTATAATTAGTAGACAGGGCGTCAGGGTTGACCCAGAAAAAATTAAACCCATAATTAAACTATCTCCTCCGACTAATGTTTCCGAACTAAAATCCTTTTTAGGCATGGTTAATTTTTACGGCAAATTTATAAAAAATCTAAGTTTCTATTTATCACCATTTTACGAATTATTGAAAAAGGGTAAACATTGGGTGTGGGGTAATACACAATCTCAGGCATTTAACCAAATAAAAAAGTTATTAATTAGTTCAGAAATATTATCACACTACGATGAGTCACGGCCCGTAATACTGACGTGTGATGCGAGCTCACGGGGCATCGGCGCTGTGCTGGCGCAGCGAGCGCCTGACGGCCGCGAGTACCCTATAGCGTACGCACCAAGGATGCTCACCTCCGCGGAATATCATTACAGTCAAATACATAAAGAGGCTTTAGCCATAGTATTCGCCGTGAAGAAATTTCATCAATATTTATGGCAGACCATTTGTTTTAAAAACAGATCATAAACCATTAGTTAGTATATTTGGATCGGAATTAGGAATTCCAAACATGACAGCTAGTAGGTTACAGAGATGGGCGTTAATATTATCAGCGTATGATTTTAAAATTGAATATGTGAATACAAACTCCAACACAGCTATGACGTTTTATCTCGATTAGTAGAAAGTTATAAAGCTAATAGCGAAACAGCATGGACGAAGTGCCGCGGCCGGAGCAAACGTACCTTCACTTTGCCTCTGATGCCTTGTTACTTAAATATGAAGATATAAGAAAGGAAACAAGAAGAGATCCAATGTTAACGCGTATATTGAGCTATGTTAGGGATGGCTGGCCTAAGGAAGTCGAGATAAAGGAACTTAGACCTTATTTTAATAGACGTAGTGAAATATATACAGAGTTAGGTTGTCTTATGTGGGGTCACAGGTTAATAGTGCCAAAAGCTTGTCAAGATAGCTACATGATACTCATATGGGGATAGTTAAGACAAAATGTATAGCTAGAAGTTATGTGTGGTGGCCGGGGATTGATGAAATGTTGGAAAACCTATGTCGAAACTGCACAATCTGCGCAGAAATGGCCGAGGCACCAGTACATCACGCACCGCAGCCTTGGAACTGGCCGTCTCGTCCATGGACTAGGATACATGTGGATTTTTTAGGGCCTATACACGGACACAAGTATTTAATCATGGTCGATGCCACCTCGAAATGGATCGAAGCATGTCCGGTCGCTTCGAGCAATAATAATTATGTAAAATTAGAGAAATTTGGTCACGTTTTGGTATACCAAAACAATTAGTCTCCGATAACGGGCCACCCTTTAGTAGTGAAGAATTTAATTCATTTTTAGAAAATAACGGAGTAGAAAATGTATTTTCCGCACCATATCACCCAGCATCCAATGGCCTGGCAGAGAATGCGGTCAGACAGTGCAAAAGAGTTATAAAAAAAGCTATTATTCAAAATATTGATGTAGAACTTGCCCTTCAGCGGTTTTTGCTAGTATACAGAACCACTGAACATAGTACCACAAAAGAAAGTCCGTCACAAATATTACAAGGTAGGACATTAAGAACTCGGTTGGATCGGCTAAAACCATCGCGCGAGAAGCAGGTGGCCGACGCGCAGCTCCGGCAGAAAAATGGGGCAGGCGGAACGCACCGCGCTCTTGGTATGGGGGACGAGGTTCGGTGCCGGGTGTACCAAGGATTAAAGAGGTGGGTAAGTGGTACTGTCATTGAGCGCTTGAGTACTACAGATTACCAAATAAGATTATTAGATGGCACAGAGATACATAGGCATATTGATCAGTTAAAGTTGAAATGTAATGCAAATCAATCACAACCGACTGATAGCGTAATAGTCAGCACAAAAGCAGCGCCCAAAGATTCTAACCGGCCTTTAGGAAATTCACTGGTTTTCCCGACTGTACCGGTTACGAAAATACCCAATGAGGTGTGCTTAGGTGGAGGTGTGGGAGGTTCGGGATGCGGTAGGGATGAGGAGCACTCAGAACCGGGGTTGATAATGCCGGATTTATCTAAAGAGCTTGTTGATGGACCCAGCAGTGTAGCCTCGACCGTCGGTGAAACCCGTCTCGTTAGAAATAGGAAACCTCCCCAAAGCTATGGTCAGCCCTAATTATAGTTTAGTTAAGATTAAGTATCCACTAGTTTTAAGTTTTGTAAATAGTATTATTAGGTAAGTAGATGATAAGTAACTCTTATGTTTATATAGTAATAGTAGTACGTAAATAGTTATTGTAAATAGTTATTAGGATATAACTAGATTATAAGTAACTTTGTATGTTTATTTTAAGTTAGTTAATAAGGGTGGAGGTGTAATGTAGGGTATCTCTAAGTTGTGTTCCGATATAAACACTGTGGACCACCCGCGGCGCTCAGTCATTAAATGTCTATCGAACCAGAAACTCGTTTCACTTCACAATACTACAGATACAAGTGGAGAAAATTTGTTATTGCATTCGAGGCGGAATTATAACACCCGAGCCGTAGGCGAGGGTGTTTTTGTGCCGAGAACTGCAATAACAAATGTCCACGTGTATCAAACGACGTTTTTCAATACACTTTTAAAGAAATAAAATAAAATATAACCAAAAATATTTTTGTCACGAAATAAGAAACTATGATTTTAATTTTCTTTTTTTTGCGCTCTGCTTTCGCCAGGTTGAAGGAGAGGTAAAGGTATGAAGCCGTTAAATAACTATTAGTTTTTAATAAGCATGTTTATCTTTCATATTCTATTTATAAACACAATTTTAATATTTAAAAAATATTTATGCCGTAAAGACGCGTAGTGCTTTGCCGAAATAAAAAAAAAAAACATTCACTCAGACTATAGGCATTGAACCAATTTGGACTAAGTATAGGTTATCTGTGGCAATTTTCACACTCGTGCGGGAAAAAACGCACGCGTGTGAAATACATTGCTTGTTGTACCTAATCGTAGTGCGTTATGGACCAGTTTTCGAGGAAGTGTATTGAAAAAAAATTATCGCAATGACGAGGAGAACACCCTTTATGTGGCAAATTGTAGTATGATAAATTACTTTTGTGTTGTGATTATTGATCTACACTAAAATTATAATAAAAAGAGGAAAGATTTGTATTTTTGTATGACGTGTGTGAAACTCAAAACTACTGCGCCGATTTCAAAAATTCTTTCACCATAAGAAAGCTACATTCACCCTGAGTAACATAGGCTATATTTTATCCCCGTAATCCCACGGGAACGGGAACTACGCGGGTGAATCCGCGTGACGTCCGCTAGTTATATATAAATATATAGATTTTTGATGCTTTTATAAATGGGTTTCCCTTAACGTCCCCGTTATGCCCCCCTTCCCCTATAGGTACCATCCCATGGGACCCTAGAGAATGCCGAATAACTAAATAATTCAACGATGACAACGATGTTCATGTTCTTGGTCTTCATAGCTTGCAGCCTGCTCGTATGTGAATTGTGATGTCTTTATTCAGCTTGGGATAAGTGCGGTTCAAGTAAAATATTTAAATTAAATTAATGAATGAATGAACTGGAATTAATCAATGAAATGGAAATTAATGGTGTTTTTGTCAATGTATCTATTAAAGTAAAATAAATACTGTTGGAACGAATGTTTTATTTTATAGTAGAATGACAAGAAGAATAACGAAAAACTGTTGATATGGAGACTGAAGGTACAGTCCTCCTAACATCCACTCCTCTTTTAGGAACTGAGGCCAAGAGCTTTAGTTAGCTTTTCCAGCCTGGGTGCATATACGGGCTTTGTGAAACAATCAGCCAGTTGGTCCTCAGTTGTAACTTGCTTGACCTCAAGCATGCCAGCTGCCACACACTCTCTGACATAGAGATACCTTCGTTGTATGTGCTTCGTCCGACTATGTTGCTCGTACGGCGGATTGTGCGCTAGCTTTATTGTTGACTCATTGTCAATGTAAAGAAGTGGCGGCTTTTCAGTTTTCGTTATTTCCTCCAACAACTGTTGTAGCCATATTATTTCCCGTGCTGTGTCCGAAGCTGCTATTAGCTCCGCCTCTGTCGACGATAAAGCTATCGTCTTTTGTTTATTACTCCGCCAGCTGATTGGTCCATAATACAAACAAAGTATGCCGGACGTTGAGTGCGCTGCTGAAAAATCCGCATCGCTGTAGCAGATTAATTTGTTATTGACATTATTTAACGAACCGAATACTAGGCTTTTATTCATTGTACCTTTTAGGTAACGTAGTATTCTTTTTACTGCTAATAGGGCACGAACGGTAGTAAGGCGCACTACAGGGCTGAATGTCTTGTCATAGTCTACCCCTGGTTTTTGTGAGAATCCCTGTACTACCAATCTTGCTTTATGTCGTTCGACACTACCGTCTGGATTGGTCTTAACTTTAAATACCCACTTGCAAGGCAGTGCTTTTCTGTTATTTGGTAAAGGAACAAGATCCCATGTTTGGTTCTCATTAAGGGAATGTATCTCGCTCAGCATCGCTCCTAACCACTTCTCTTTGTCTGTGCTTTCTAGAGCTTCGCGATAGGTTGAAGGTTCTCTATAGCTGTTAAACTCTTCAGTAGCAGCGAGAACAAATTCATCAAACCTTTGTGGTTTTCTGAGAAGGCTGCGATCACGAAGTTCTCGTTGTGCAGGAGAAGCTTCATTGGTTGTGACTTCATTATTGGTAACTTCATCAGTTGGATTTATTTCGATAACAGTGTCATCATCTGATTCAGATTCTTGTTCATCATTTTCTTGCACTGACTCATACTCACTTTCAACATCATCGTCAAAGAAGTTTATTTCGGCGTAGTGTTTATAATTATCCTTTGATTTCATAATTTCCGAGATTGAATTTTGTGTTTCGGTATAGAAGAGTTTGTCAGTGAATCGAACGTCTTTGGCAATCATAATTTTATGTTTTGAAGGTACCCAAATTCTATAAGCTTTGGAAGTATCTGAATAGCCTGCAAACATCCCAGGTATAGCTTTCGATTTGAATTTATCACGTTCTTTGCCATCTTTCAGTAGTATAAAGGCTTTTATTCCAAACTGACGCAGATGGAAGATGCGAGGCTTTTTTTGTACCCAATTCTCATAAGGTGTAGTAACAGTACCAAAATGTGCAGATATAGTTTTGTTGACACTCCGATTGGAAAGGTAGTTTGCAGTTTGAACAGCTTCTCCCCAAAGGCTTTGAGGTGCTTTAGATTCGATCATCATGCTCCTAGCCTTTTCAAGTAGGGTACGGTTTTTGCGTTCTGCAACACCATTCTGGTGTGGTGTATATGGTGCTGTTAATCGTCTTGTAATGCCATGCTCTTTCAAGTAGTTGTCAAAATTTTGATTGCAGTATTCCAAACCATTGTCGGACTGGAGATTGATAATTTTATCACCTGTGAAATTTTCCATTTCTGCCTTGTAAAGTTTGAATTTGTCCAATACATCACTTTTTTGTTTTATACAATAGACTCTGCTGTATCTAGTATAGTCATCGATGAAGGTTATGAAGTATTTCTCTCCACCGGGGCTTTGAGTCATTGGACCACAGACGTCGCTGTGCACTATCTCGAGTCGTTTTGTCGTGCGTGGTGTGTCATTTGGTTTACTAGGCAGTCTTTTAATCTTTGCTTGAATGCATATTTCACAATCTCCAAGTTTCTCATCTGGCTTGAAATCTAAACCGATAAGTGTCTCATTCTTCAATGCCAACTTCATATCACCTTCATTCATATGACCTAAACATTTATGCCATTTATGAATTTTCGTGTCTTCTGCCAAGTAACATTTATCTTTTTTGTTGTATTTACACGATGCAGGATTTAAGTAGTACAGTCCATCTTTGCCTTTTGGCGCATCGAGGATAATACCTTCTTCAGGATGTGTAATTGTGGCCTTTTTGTCTGTAAATAAGACAGTCCATCCAGATTCTGTGGCTTTTCCAATGGATAGTAAATTCGAGGATATGGTTGGCACATAGTATTTGTCAAAATAACCTCTTGAATTTTACTTTTGCCTCCGCCTCTGAAAACTGTTTAACGTCTTTTTCTTTCCTCTTTTATTTTCGCTCTGCTACCATATTAAAGTAAAATAAATACTGTTGGAACGAATGTTTTATTTTATAGTAGAATGACAAGAAGAATAACGAAAAACTGTTGATATGGAGACTGAAGGTACAGTCCTCCTAACAGTATCCTTATGGTTGTTAGTTGTACGGGTACACCTAACAACCAACTAAAATCGATTATTAATTTAAGTTTAAGTGCCCGTTAATGTTTTGTCAGATAAAGTTATCTGACAAAACATTTTACACACAAAATAATAATAATGATGATAATTTTACACAGAATTTGTATCAAATGATACAAATTCTGTTCCATTTCTGAATTTACTCACCGTATTCGGTGAGTAGTGACTATTTGGATATCGTGAAACAGGCCCTAACCCTATTGTATGTGGAGCCAAAACAAATAATTACAATTTGACAGTCACGTAATAAAGCTGTTCGGCCGCTGAGAGAATGCGTTCCTGACAGGTCGCGAGTTTTAGTATTATTGGTGATGATAAATAACTTATTGCTTATATAACTTACCTATTATTACCCTTATTGCCCTTTCCACAAATAATATTATTAAAAACGATATCATTAAATCAATTATCAATAAATGTTGCTAAATTTTTGTACCAACTGACAGATGTCAGGAACGCATTCTCTCAGCGGCCTGTAGTGGCGATACTTTCAGACAAGCCTAGAAGCTTTACTTGCCCCGGGCTATAATCTACTACTCTTCAGGATGTTAAGGTATCTGGACAGTCTGCTTGCACTATGGGCTTGCCGTATTGTTGGCCCATAGACACGTCACTGCTACCTCAAACTATAAGTGAATAATTCATTCATCGTCAAATAGGTACGGTGACTACATCACCCGATTTCAAAATATAATCTTCTTAATATCTTCTGTTTCCACATCTTGATCGTTAATCATGATTTGATAACATTGTTGACCAATAATAGGTACAGGAAGTAATCAAAGATGCCAGCCTACTGATAAGATTAGGATTTAATGAATCAAATAAATGCGTAACGTACGAGTAGATGCTTAACGAGTTATCGCACAACAATCTCTCTTTTTCCCTTTCGTTTTAGTTCCCTGGACATCAAGATGGCTTCGATCGGTGACTTAATTTAAGGTTGATTAACCCTGGATTTTGATTTCTACTACCTATAAATTAGAAAACCACAATTGGTACTTCTAGACTATTACCCTGATAAGATAGCATAACACGTGAAAGATGCTATAATTTCATATCAAATTGATAAGTACTTACTTATATTAATTTTCTTTAAGTTTATAGAAAATAAAGGCTATTCCTCGTTGACAGCATCTTATTTTACTTAAGAAGGATTTTTTGAGAGGCCAGGTTTGGCATGCGTAAGTAAGAACCGGTGTTAGGCAGACATTCATCGCTTTTGTTTTGAGTTTTATAGGACCTGTGAAAATTTCCTTCATACTTCAGTACCTATTCCAAGTGCTTTTCACTCTGCGGTCGATTTCTTTTTCTGTGCAAGATTTTGTAGAGATTAGATGACCAAGGTAAATATAGTCCACGACATATTCTATAGGCACATTCTGTATAGATATAGGTATTTGTTCACGGTTTGTCATTATTTTCGTTTTTTCCCAATTGATTTGTAGCCCAACAGACTCGCTATGATAACTAAGGGAATTTATCATGTGGTTCAATTTGTACGGGTCCTCCGACAGAAGCACTATGTCGTCTGCAAACCTGAGGTGAGAGAGGTACTTGCCATTGATATTTATTCCCATATCACTCCAATCAAGATTTTGGAAGATGGATTCTAAGACTGCGATAAAAAGTTTTGGGGAAAGCGGGTCCCCTTGCTTTACCCCCCTCTCGACTTGAAACGTTGGTCCTCTGGTGTCCAGTCGTACTCTTGTAGAGCTTCTTAAGTAAATAGCTTTGATAAGTTCTATGTAGTCGTGGTCTAATCCTTGCTGGTTTAAAGCCTGCCATATAGAGTCATGTGAAATTGAATCGAAGGCTTTAGAGTAATCTATAAAAGCAATTTATATGGGAAGGTCATATTCGGTAAACCGTTCGATTATTACTTTCAGGGTGTGAATGTGGTCGATGGTAGCGAAAGATTTCATGAATCCCGCTTGTTCTATAGGCTGGTTCTCATCGATCTTCATTGTTATACGTCTTAGTAGGGTCGATGCGAATACTTTGTATAGACAGGATATGAGACTGATGGGCCTGTAGTTAGATATTAGCTTGGGGTTGCCCTTTTTATATAATAGAGCTATTTCCGAGCATGTCCATGTTTCTGGTAATTCTTTTGTTGTTAAGATGGTGTTAAAGAGCTTAATGATTGGTTTTATTCATGTTTATTTTGCAGCTTTTATCATTTCGTTAGTCACTCCGTCAGGTCCTGGGCTCTTTCCTGCTTTTAGTTTATTTAATGATAGCTCTATCTCGTTTTCTAGAAAGGGTGGGACTGGTTCTAGGACTGGTTTGTAATGTATAGATACTGGTTCCTCGTTGTTCATATTTGTACATGTGTAGAGGTTCTTGTAAAACTGTGCAGCTATTGTCATTAGTTATCTCCTGTGCGTGACGGTGGTTCCTGAAGTATTCTGAAGTTGTGTTATTACATGTTTGGTAGTTTCTAGTTTTTTATAAGCCTTTTTTATTCCACCTGTCTCTTCTATGAATTTGCTAATTGTCTCTAATCTCCTCTTTTTGATATTTTGTTTTATTTTTTTATGTATTGTCCTGTATAATTTACTCAGAGTTTTCTTTTCTTCCCTAGTTTTGTGTTTCTTGTTTTTTAATAAGTTTTTTTTTTATATTTCAGAGTTTCTATTTCTTCTGTTATAATTTCTTTATTTATTTTTTCAGTTGTGTCTTCAGTTTGTTTTTTGTAGCCTTTCAGTAAAAATGTCTCTATTTTCTTGTTGAGTTGCTGCACACTGTCTTTTTCATAGCCGGCTAAGGATGGTCGGTCTTCGTTTGCACTTTTGTTTTCTGTGTTTGCTGTGCCTCGGTAGTGAGCTCGAGATACCTTGTTGTTCCCCATATTTAGGGTGATTCTTATCATTCTATGGTCGCTAGGGTGTTGCAAGTTACTCATCACATTCACGTTTTGTATATTTTTCGTGACATTTGTAGCTATGAAGTCGATTTCATTCTTTGATTTTCCATCAGGTGACCCCCAGGTCCACCGAAGCTTATTTGATTTTTTGAAAATAATGTTAGAAATTTTTAAGTTGTGTTGAAGGCAAAATTATATGAACATTTCTCCTCTATCGTTCCTTTTTCCATAACCATATCTTCCCATTACTAATTCTTCATTTTCTTTGGGGCATCCTATTTTTGCGTTCATGTATCCCAAAAATATTATATTTTTTGTGCATTTATTCATTGCTTTATCAAGATCAGCATAGAATTTTTCAATTTCTTCTGTAGTGGCTCTTTGAGTAGGTGCGTAGGCTTGGATTACAGAGAATTTCTTTCCATGAATGTCTACATGTAAAGTAGCAACTCTCTCAGATATTGCGATAAAGTCTTGTACGTCTGTATTGTGTTGCTTCTTTACTAGGAATCCAACACCTTTCTCTCCTTTTGTCTCGCCATAGTAGTAGAGACGATATGTGCCCCCTGTCTTCTATTTTATAACCTTGCCTTCTCACTTCTGCTAGGCCAATAATGTCCCAGTTAATTTTCGATATCGCGTATTCCAATTCGGCTACTCTTGCTTCAGTTGCTAATGTTCTGAGATTGAATGTCGAGATATAGTATTTGTTTAAGTTTGGAGGGTGCTCGTCTACAATCCCCGCGGTGACGGGCCGTTCTGGGGGAGGGTTTGTAGGTTTTGTGTTGACGTTTAGAATATTCTGTTTGTTTCTTACTTTAGAGGGTGCAGTGTTTTCATTATTCTGGAGTGACAGTCTTAATTGCTATTCATTTGAATTATTCGAGGCCAATAGAATTTCCCCATCTTCCGGAGTAGCTGGGTTGACGTTTTGTTTACTGAAAAAGTTTTTCATGGAGCTTTGACTTTTTCCCATTGTATATACTTGAGTTCTATTCTTTTTCACTGCTTGTTGTTGGGTGGTATTCTTGTCTGCATTTTTATCTGGTTAGGGGGGATTATTTCTAGCTCTCGCTTTTTCCTAGTTTGGTCTGTTTCGGTTTTATTTGTCTTTTTCTCTTCTGTTTCGCTGCTGTCTTTCATGGATGGCTCTCGTACTATTAGTTTGTCGTATCGCAGGAAGGCTATTTTTCCGGCTCTCTTCTCTTCCTTTAACTGTTCTTGTAATCCTTTTCGCGTTTCTACAATTTGAGGTGGGAAATCTTCTTTCATGTAAAAAGTTTTCGTTTGTATGTTTTTCTTGCTTTTCAGGATTTTAGTCTTCATGCCGTACGTTGTAAAAGTTACGACAATAGGTCTCACTTTGTCTTTTAGGTATTTTCCCATTCTGTGCACCATCTCTAGTTCTCTTCTTTCACATTCTAGTTTTAGTTCGTCTGTAATTATTTGTAGTACGGTTTCTTCTAACTCCTGATATGTTTTTTCGCAATCTTTTACGCCGAAGAATATGACATTTCTTTGCCTAATGTGTTTTTCTATGGCGCTAATTCTCTTGTCATGTTTGGAGTTGGTCTCCCTAAGCTGTTCGAGTTCCCCTTGCAATATGTTGAAATTTTGATCTATTTTGTCGTTGATTTTAGTCGTGATACTTGTCTCTAAATTCATCAATGAATTATTAACCCTGGATTTTGATTTCTACTACCTATAAATTAGAAAACCACAATTGGTACTTCTAAACTATTACCCTGATAAGATAGCATAACACGTGAAAGATGCTATAATTTCATATCAAATTGATAAGTACTTACTTAGGTATATTAATTTTCTTTAAGTTTATAGAAAATAAAGGGTGAAAATAGAAACTTAACGAAGCCGAAAGGCGGGTGCCTTTCGGCTTCGTTAAGTTTCTATTTTCACCCTTTCTATTTTCTATTTCTTATATTTTCTATCTTTTCTATTTTCACCCGAACAAAAAAAATATATAAAAATAAAAATATATAATTTTTTTTTTGTTCTGGACCATACCTGGGAACCTACTAGGTACTTAGTTACGGAGATATTGGTAGGTCAAAGTTTCAACTCTTTCACTAGTTTTTTTTTTCATATACTTTTTTTAAGGTCATAACTTTACATTAAATACCCCCATAACCCGTTTACTATTAAATGCGTCCATTAGTTACATTGAGTTTTACCGTAAAACGTGATTTTTCACCCCAAAAAAAAAAGTCGTTTCCCAGCAATAATTTTTGCGAAGAGTTACTTAGTTTGATGTAAAGAATGCTTGGCTTCGTGAAGTATCTGTTTACACCCTGTAGCTATATACGATGCTCGTGCAACGCCATAATAGCAAAAAGATTCCTTCGATTTTCAACCGACTTCCAAAAAGAGGAGGTTCTCAATTCGACTGTTTTTTTTTTTTTTTTTTTTTTTTTTGTGTTTGTACCTCAGAACTTTCGACTGGGTGAACCGATTTTGATGGTTCTTTTTTTATTTGAAAGCTAGTGCTTCCCGTGTGGTCCCATTTAAATTTTGTGAAAAAAAAACTAAATCAATCAAAAAAAGGTCACCGACTTCTGAAGCTAAAGTTATTTTTCCCTTTTTGTGTTTTTTGAAGTCGGTTTTATTTTTTGCAAAAAAGTTTTTTATTTTATAAATAGTGAATTATATTTACCAAATAGGGATGGGATTTCCCTGTGGTTGTAGTGCATGAAGAAGCCGTCACTCGGTCATCAGCTGACCATAGGAAACAGCAGTTTTTTTTTAAACTAGCTGACCGACGCAACGATACGTCGAGCTTCATTGTCTCGGCGCTTTTCTGGTGGTCGCAACTGTTGATTCTGGCTTTCAGGAGTTACAGTGGTTTGGGAACAGTGTGGCGGGCTTGTCCCAATTAATGACCGACGCAACTTCGTCTGCGTCACTTAAGAGAGAAAAAGCTCACAAAATAAATATTTTTTCCCCGTTTTTACAACATTTTTCATTTATGCTCCGCTCCTAATGGTCATAGCTTGATGTATATAGCCTATACCCTTCCTGAGGTGCTCGTGGCTAATATTAACAGCCACTCGGATCGATCGTTAGGTTAAGCCGTGCTTGCCTAGATTGGTCTGTGGATGGGTGACCACCCATTACATACCGAATTTCCTCCGTGCCTCGGAAAGCACGTTAAGCCGTTGGTCCCGGCTGTCATTTGTAGATCTTTGACAGTCGTTAGGTAGTCGGAGGCCCAAAAACTCTGACAACCAGTCTTACCAAGGGGTATCGTATTACCCGGTACTAACTGGGTTGTGGAGGTCAGATAGGCAGTCGCTACATGTAAAAATACTGGTATTCAGCTGCATCCGGTTAGACTGGAAGCCGACCCCGACATAGTTGGGAAAAGGCTAGGCAGATGATGAACCTTCCTCGATAAATGGACTATCCAATACAAAAAGACTTTTCAATTCCAACCAGAAGTTCCTGAGATTAGCACGTTCAACCAAACAAACAAACTCTTCAGCTTTACAATATTAGTATACAGGGTGTAAAAGACCTCATCACGAAGCCGTCAACCAAGCATTCTGTACATCAAACTATAACTTTACGCAAAAATTATTTATGGCTGGGAAACGACTTTTTTTTTGGGGTTAAAAATCATGTTTTGTGGTAGAACTCAATGTAACGCGCTCAAAACATTGTGCTGATGGATGGATTGAATAGTACGGGGGTCGTGGAGGTGTTTACAAAAAAAAACTTGTCGAAAAGTTGTAACTTTGCCCCCCAATAAGTATCTCCGTAACTAGAAGGTTCCCAGGTATGGTGTAGAACAAAAAATGATCGCAATGACGAGGAGAACAAGTGCCTTTCGGCTTCGTTAAGAGGTTTTTTTTTTTTTTTTTTTAGATGGGACCACTCGCAGACACAACACGTTAAGGTTGTCAAACTGCTTAACCGGACTATCCTGTGGTGGCCAAAAATTACTTTAAGGCCCCCAGCCAGGGCTTACAAGCTAGGATTTTTAATTAAATGAACAACACTAAGGGCACTCCCTGTGGAGTTCGGGCCTCGGCTTAGTGAGTCATTGAGGGAGGGCAGCAAAGGTGGCTGGGTCGGATTATTATTTTGGGAATTTGAAGCTACATGCTCAGCGGCGCGGGCTGGCTCGTCGAGCAAGGGTCGGTCGGTGATGTTACAGGGGGGTTGCGCTCGCGGTACGTCACGGTGGCGGGGTCGGTTTCGAGTTCGCGGTTTGTATCTGTGTTTGTTTTTACGTAGAGTGCTACTTTCCCTACAGCTTTCTTGAATGAGGGTGGTGGGGTCATCGGGAATGAGTAATGTATGCCTGGGGCGGCGAATCTTGGAGATTTTAGATGGGGCATAATGGGCGGCTGAATAGATCAAGGGGTTGGTATGCTTCTCGGCCTTATCAAAGAAACTCTTAGAAAGACGTTTCATGAACTGTTGAATGGTTGGGATTTTAAGATCTACGTGAAGTTGCTCGTTCCTAAGGTACCACGGTGAGCCCGTAGCCCTTCGGAGAAAACGGTTTTGTAGGGTCTGCATTCTGTGGATTAGGTAGGGTTTTGAGTGCGCGAACACGGGGCACGCGTATGTCATGATAGGCCGAATGCACGCGGTGTAGATACGCAATTTGCACTTAAGTGACAATTTGCTGCGTGCATTCAGCACATAGTGGAGCCTACCAAGAGCGAAGGCGGCACGCGAGCGTACCGTCCTTATGTGCTAGCGAAAGTTTAGGCGTTGGTCTAAGATGACCCCCAAGTATTTAGCTTGCGTCTCCCAAGGGATCGGCTTGTCAAACATGGTGATCGGACTAGGGTTCGGGGGAACAGAGCGGTGGGGCCTGGTGAAAAGTACCGCCTGGCTCTTGTCGGGATTGACTTCTATTCTCCATCTCCGGAACCAATCGCCTAAGGCGTTTGCGGAGGTTTGGAGGGTGCTGGCGATTTTTGAGGGATTCCTACCAGAGCAATAAATGGCCGTGTCGTCAGCAAAAAGGGCTAACTGGGCTGTATTGCTCTTTGGGATGTCGCTAGTGAACAGCGTGAAGATTAACGGGGATAGCACCGAGCCCTGAGGGACACCGGCGCGAATCGGATGAGGGGCGGAAAGCGCACCCTCGATGCGGTACTGGAAGGTGCGATTCGACAAAAAGTCTCGGAGGATGAGAACTAGACGATCTGGCACACCGAGCCGATACAGCTTGTATATGAGCCCGTTGTGCCAAACCTTGTCGAATGCTTTAGCAATATCGAAGAACAAGGCACCGGTCATCATGCTTCGCTGGAAGCGGTCGCTGATGTGTTCTACAATGCGGTGCACTTGTTGGACACAAGAGTGTTGGGATCTAAATCCAAACTGCTCTTTCGGAATTAAGCTCTTTGCCTCGGCGTAGTCCTTGAGACGCTTATAAATAAGCCTCTCGTAGATTTTGCCTATGACATTGAGAAGACTAATGGGGCGGTAGCTGCTCGGGGAAGATTTAGGCTTGCCCGGTTTGGGAATACCAATAACGGTAGCCTGTTTCCACGACTGAGGGAAAATATTATTGGACATGGCGCTATTGAAGATAGCGGTTAGTAATACTATGAGGGCGGGGGAGAAAAGTTTGAACACCGTTTTGGTGATTCTGTCAGAGCCAGGGGCTTTCCTAGGTTTGAGACCTTTTATGATGTCCTCTACCTCGTCTGGAGTGACTGGGGGTAGTGGGTCATCAGGGTCTTCGACAGGGGGTAAGGAGGCCCGGCGTTCGACTTCAGCATCCACCTTAGCAAGGTGAGCTTGGTCTACTGGCTGGGTGCTGGGGGAGCATTGAGACTCTAAACTGTCGGCCAGACATTCGGCTTTATCGTCGTCGTCGAAGGCGACACTCTGATCAGGGTTAATGAGAGGGGGCATGGGAGTGACCTCAGAGGAGCGGAGTTTCCTCTGCAGGTTCCAGAAGGCCTGATGGGTCAGTTCTAGATCGTCGAGCATCTTGTCCACTTGTTCTTCACGCAGTTTTTTGACGCATCTACTTACTTTGCGTTGTAAGCGACGCATAAAAACTTTGTTATTGGCACAAGGGAAGGCTCTGTAAGCACGGATAGCCGCGTTCTTCTCGGTCACCAGTTCACGTACGTCATCCGGAAGTTTCCAGCGGAGGTGATCCTCCGCCGGAACCTCCCTTGAGCATTCGCTCAGGATTGACTGAACGTGGCCAGTGAACAAGCCGATCGCGGCCTCCGTGTCGGCTACGGTTACTATCTTGTCGGGGATTTGATCTAAGTGAGGGGACTGGGTGGATTTCAGCAATTCGCTTACTTTCCCCCAGTCCGTGATCACTTTGGGGGGGGGGGGTTGAGAGGGGTCAGAAGGACCGTATCTGGGGGCAAATTCTATAATCACAGGTCTGTGATCCGAATTGAGCTCATCGATCGTTTCCATAGAATGTAATCGCAAGTTTACATTCTTCAGAAGCGCGACGTCTAGCACATCGGGGGTGTGATTAGGGTTATTTGGAAAATGTGTGGGATGCATCGGAGCGATGACATCAAAATCGAGGGATTCGTTAAGAGGTGTTTTACACCCTTTATATATAGTTACGGCTAATAGCCGAAGTGCGGCTACACCTAGTTTTAGCCGGTTAGGACTAGGTGCAGCCGGCCACATGCAGTTGAACCTAGGTGTATCCTCTTATCTTCAGTTAGAACTAGGTTTAGCCTTCATCATAGCGGCTAGAACTAGGTGCAGCCGCACACCGGTGGTTAAACTTAGGTGTGCCTTATTTATCATCGGCTAGAACTAGGTGTTTAGTTCAGTTAAGCATAATTATTGGTTTTGTTTTGAGATTCTTATCTTGCGTTTCCCGATTGATTCGATTTCGTATTAGGTACCCCCGCAGATGCATCCGAATCGAGGGAGAACCGGTCGAATGGGCCCCGCGATCGGGGCTCCAACTTTTGAATGGTTTATAAAAAAATAACCACGAAGGGTATGGCGGGGGTCTATTCGACCGATGACAGGTCTATTCTTCTAACCTAATCTATCTGTGTCGTCTTAGCCGTAACATATATATCAGATAGAGCCTCTTGCGGCGACATATACATACTTACTATCAATATAAGTACATTTATTATTTTTGTAAAATATTTTGTGATTTCCAAACCGAAAAAAAAAAAAGGATATCGTTTTACCCAGTACTAACTGGGTTGTGGAGGTCAGATAGGCAGTCAGTCCATGTAAAATTCTAGTATTAGCTGCATCTGGTTAGACTGGAAGCCGACCCCAACATAGTTAGGTAAAGGCATCTGCCTAGGCAGATGATGATTTTTGTGCCTGACAGTACATTTGATCAAAAATTGCTTTGAATTAAATTTATCGAATCGGGGGCGTCGGCCACGGGTGCCTCGACCACTGGGGGCCTAAGCGGACGGACCCACTTAACAAAGGTTTTATTTAAATTTCGAATAGGGAATATGGATGAAATACAAAACTCTTTTATTTATGAAAAATGCCTTTTGGCGCTTACAAACATTGTGGTACACTTGTATAAGTTTCTAATACATCACTTATTTTACAATTTAATGTTTTATTTAGCATGATTTTGGTGAAACAGAACGCACTCTCGAAACGCATCGTCCTCGATAACGGCGGTATTGACGTCAAAGTTCATTGTGTTAAAAATATACTTTTATTTGAAAAGTGCTTAAAGTTTAACTAAAATTTTATTATAATATTGTTATTGCAATTTTTACTTGAATAGAACACATATTATTAGTAAAATTATTTTATTAAGGCCAAAAAAATTAGATCTAATTAAGGCAGATTATGGATTATAACGTCACATCATGGCCGCGACAGCTACGGACGTTTGAACTGTCGTAGAAAATTGCTGGAGTTTAATATTATTTTTGTGCGACAAGCAGTAGTTGAACTTAACTTTTAATACTTTTCTTGGGTTGGTTTACTGTATTTTATTGATTTAAGTGAAGAAAAAATGACGTGCATATTCCCTATTGGCTAGCAAATAGAAAGCGGTTTATTAAAAACAAAAACAAATGAACTCTTCAACGCGGGAAAAATTATTGTTGTTTGTGTGCATCATTGATTTTGAAAAGTAATTATTAATTTCCTCGCATTATTTGAGAAAAGTAATATACAAGCTTTGGCCACAACTAGGCATTGATGGACTTACGTATTGTGTGCCTCGGCTTCGCCTCGGCCCACATTTACAAGTTCGTCCATCAATGCCTCTGTTGCTGGCCGCTGTAGTAATGTACTATTTCTATACTATTAGGAATCAAAATACTATTTTCTGTACTATTAGGAATCAAAATACGTGTACAAATATAAGAATAAGGACAGCGAATGAAAGTAATTTTTGTTTAATTTTAATAATTTTAACACTGGTTAAAAAAGTGTTACGTTACAAATGAGTTTCTTTAAAAACAGTCTTTAACATTACAAATACTCGTAATTATGTCAAAGTCTGTGTTCAAGTGAATTTTCGTTAATTCCCGTTGCAAGGTTGGCTGTGCTCGTGGATGTAGTCGAGGACGTCATCTCCGGTCACCACGCCACTTGGGACGAAGAAGGCTGGAACAATCATGATTCCATTACTATGATGAATGTATTTTGTAAAAAAAACTTAAAACACTAAAATGACTTGTGGCTGTAGATACACGTAATAACTTCATTGTCTCAGATAGATGGTAAAACGTAAAATACATAGTTAAGTCTTGTCTTCACCCTGTGTTACGTTACGAGAAACGTAGTTTTCATTAAATTTGTGCATAAAGGGTGTAAACAACCCAACATTATGTACATCAAACTAAGTAACTAAACGCAAAAAATATTGCTGGGAAACAACATCTTTTTTGGGGTGAAAAATCATGTTTTGTGGTAGAACTCAATGTAACGCACTCAAAACATTGTGCTGATGAATGGATTGAATATTACGGGGGTCGTGGAGGTGTTTAAAGTAAAAATCTAACATTAAAAATTTGTTAAAAAAAAAAACTTGTCTAAAAGTTGGAACTTTGACCCCCAATATCTCCGGAACTAGAAGGTTCCCAAGTATGGTGTAGAACAAAAAAAAATGATCGCAACGACGGGGAGAACAAGTGCCTTTCAGCTTCGTTAAGAGGACTTACCACTAATGTCGTAACCCTCTTTTCCAATGATGACGTAAGGAGCGATGTCCAGTATGCGAGACAGAAGACCCATGGTGGGCTTTCCCTTCTCCGCGTTGTCGGCGAGCTTGTACACGTGCTTGTCCAGATGGTCGGTGACCACGTCCTCGAAGTCGTACTCCACGCAGTCCTCACCGGGCAACTTGGTGGGATTCGTTGCTCTGTTGCGGAGGCTGTCCTTCGATACAGCGCCCACGAAATGTCTGAAATAAATGTTCATGTTTAACCAATCTGGATCTTGGTTTCTTTGTATTTTCTCAGTAATAAGTTTATTTATACTTTTTTCTTATAGCAGGAAGGTTTATTTTTGTGTACATGCATTGCTTTAGTATTTACGATAGGTTAGAAAGAAATAAATAATACCGAACAGTAATCCTCCTGAGTGCTAACTGTACCTACTTTCGAAAAGTTTATCAAATGGGATTCAATGTATGAAGATCAAAATAGTTAAGAAATGGGATTAAATGTATGAAGATCAAAATAGTTACGAAATGGGATTCAATGTATGAAGATCAAAATACACACATCAAAAGTATCTAGGGATCAACATATATTTTTGCAATAACTTTTCTCCTGATTGATATTAATTAAAATTTTCTTTAAGGATTCATCAAATAAAGTGTTTTCGTTTGTCACAGTAACGATAAACCAAGTCACCTTTGCATTAATAAAGAAATTTGCCATTTTCCTAATAAAGGGATTTTTGACATTTGAACCACTAACATTAAAGTTCGAAAAAATGACTGAAAACACAGTTTTCTTTAAAATTTTATTGGGTAACTTAAACAATTAATAATCCGTGTTTCTACCGCGAACACTAACAACACAAGAACATCGGTTTGGCATACTCAAAATGAGTTCATCCAAATCACGCTGTGGAATGGCCGCCCATGTTCGTTGCAACAACAAAAAAAGGTCTTCTTGCGACTGGATACCCTCCATATTCGGCAGAGCTCTTCTCTGTAGCATATCCCATGCATGCTCAATCGGGTTCAAGTCTGGCGACTGAGCAGGCCAGGGCAGGACATTGATGTTAGCTGCGGCGAGAGTCTGTCTTACAACTCTTGCGGTGTGCGGTCGTGCATTATCATGCATTAACTGAAATAAGGGACCGATTTGCACTTGTAGAGGAACGATGACGTCTGATACAATCGTCTCAGCATAAATTTGAGCGTTGAGGTTGCCTCTGATCCAAATCAACTCAGTTCTTCCGCCGATCCAAATACCCGCCCATACCATGATGGTTCCACCACTATAAGGATGGACTTCCTGGCAGGATTTTAATCGCTGTTGGCGTCCAGGGGTTCTGCAGTGTCGTATACGTCTTGTATCCGGTCTCATACCAAAACGAGACTCATCAGAAAAGCACACGAAACGCCATTGTTCTTCTGCCCAATTTCTGTGTTCAAGAGCCCATTGATATCGAATCCTACGATTGTGCATTGCTATAGGTGGTACCCGTAGCGGTCTTCGGGAATGAAGGTTCACTTCATGCAAGCGGTTTCTGACTGTTTGGTCGCTAATTAAGTTCCCTGAAGAGTGATGAAGCCTCACGGCTAACATCATGGCGGTTATTGTTGGAGCTCTTCGAGTTAAGATTTCAATGTATCGGTCTTGTCTCCGTGTGGTGCAGCGATACCGTCCTCCATGGCGCTCAGCCACGGTACCAGTGCTTCGGTAACGTGTCCAAAGTCGACTGATAACACTCTGACTTGTATTCAGAGCTAAAGCTACAGTACGTTGCCGGGAACCAGCTTCTATCATTCCCACGGCTCTGAGCATTTCTTCCCTGCTTAAATGACGTCGCCGCTCCATATTAACGTTGGTTTTAATCAGTAGTAGGGAAACAGTAGCACTAATAATGTCTTCAATGCGTTGTATGTTTTTATAGGGAAAATATTGACAGCTTATTTTCATCTTTTACTCGAATTTGATTGAGAGTTCCTGATTCAAATTATGAAATGCACCAAAAAGGATCCATATAAATTTATAAAATCATAAATTTATTACAAAGCCACATCTCAATCTCAAGAAATCCGCATAAAAATGCTTGATCCCTAGACACTTTTGATGTGTGTAGTTACGAAATGGGATTCAATGTATGAAGATCAAAACTGTTACGAAATGGGATTCAATGTATGAAGATCAAAATAGTTACGAAATGGGATTCAATGTATGAAGATCAAAACTGTTACGAAATGGGATTCAATGTATGAAGATCAAAACTGTTACGAAATGGGATTCAATGTATGAAGATCAAAATAGTTACGAGATGGGACTTTTGTGATGCTGTTTTGTTTAGTTGTCGAAATGGGAAAGGCCGGAGCCGTATCACACTATGCTTCATCGATTTTATAAAATCTAGTCTATTACATGATGAAGTAAGTAGCGTTCTCTTGTTCGTTTCTTTTTTCAAATTTCTTCTATCGATTCTACTGATGCTCAAGCTACGCGAGCCTAAGTAAAATCAGTAGAATCCACATCAAATAATAAATTGCCAATTGTGTTAAATATGATTAAAGTCATTAAAATTAAAATTGAGTTATTTACCCGATGTTATCGACGATGACGGCGATATTCACGTTGTTTGACTTCATGGCCTCCAGCGCCTGTTGGCATGTGCAGTCTTTTTTCAACTTGGGATAGGAGCGGTCCAAGCACAACTCGCTAATCGGATGCTTCCACCATCTAGAATAATCACAATGTTATGTTTAAACAATGAAAACTGAGCGATGATCGTCAATTAACATCATCATCATATAGCCTTTTCCCTAGTTTTATTGGGGTCAGCTTCCAGTCTAACCGGATGTAGCTGAATACCAGTACCTTACATGGAGCGATTGCCTATCTGACCTCCACGACCCAGTTAGTACTGGGTAATACGATACCCCTTGGTAAGACTGGTTGTCAGACTTTTTGGGCCACTGACTATCTAACGACTGTCAAAGATCACAAATGACAGCCGGGACCAACTGCTTAACGTGCTTTCCGAGGCACGGAGGAAACTCGGTATGTAATGGGTGGTCACCCATCCACAGTCCAACCTAGGCAAGCATGGCTTAACCTAAAGATTGACCCGAGCGGCAGTTATTATTTAGCAACGAGCTCCTCATGATCGTCAATTAACAAACAGGCAAAATGAAGGCTGATATAGGTACTGCCGCCTACTACTAATTATGGGACCACTTTTAACCCCTATGCTCTTTGTAATAAGGTTGAAAAGTAGTCAACCGTCAGTAAGTACATGTAAACCATTTCACTGATGAAAATATAAAATGCTGTCGTGCCAGTGACACGGAGCAGAAGAAGAGATTGTTTTATTGCCAATTATTTAATGTTATGTTATTCGGCAAAAATTCTAGGCTTACTTGAATTATTAAAAAGAAACCGGTTCTCAAATGATGATAACTGGTGGGGATTGTTGTTTATTTTTCCAAAAATCCCCACTAGGCTGAGATTACACACATCAAAAGTATCTAGGGATCAACATATATTTTTGCAATAACTTTTCTCCTGATTGATATTAATTAAAATTTTCTTTAAGGATTCATCAAATAAAGTGTTTTCGTTTGTCACAGTAACGATAAACCAAGTCACCTTTGCATTAATAAAGAAATTTGCCATTTTCCTAATAAAGGGATTTTTGACATTTGAACCACTAACATTAAAGTTCGAAAAAATGACTGAAAACACAGTTTTCTTTAAAATTTTATTGGGTAACTTAAACAATTAATAATCCGTGTTTCTACCGCGAACACTAACAACACAAGAACATCGGTTTGGCATACTCAAAATGAGTTCATCCAAATCACGCTGTGGAATGGCCGCCCATGTTCGTTGCAACAACAAAAAAAGGTCTTCTTGCGACTGGATACCCTCCATATTCGGCAGAGCTCTTCTCTGTAGCATATCCCATGCATGCTTAATCGGGTTCAAATCTGGCGACTGAGCAGGCCAGGGCAGGACATTGATGTTAGCTGCGGCGAGAGTCTGTCTTACAACTCTTGCGGTGTGCGGTCGTGCATTATCATGCATTAACTGAAATAAGGGACCGATTTGCACTTGTAGAGGAACGATGACGTCTGATACAATCGTCTCAGCATAAATTTGAGCGTTGAGGTTGCCTCTGATCCAAATCAACTCAGTTCTTCCGCCGATCCAAATACCCGCCCATACCATGATGGTTCCACCACTATAAGGATGGACTTCCTGGCAGGATTTTAATCGCTGTTGGCGTCCAGGGGTTCTCCAGTGTCGTATACGTCTTGTATCCGGTCTCATACCAAAACGAGACTCATCAGAAAAGCACACGAAACGCCATTGTTCTTCTGCCCAATTTCTGTGTTCAAGAGCCCATTGATATCTAATCCTACGATTGTGCATTGCTATAGGTGGTACCCGTAGCGGTCTTCGGGAATGAAGGTTCACTTCATGCAAGCGGTTTCTGACTGTTTGGTCGCTAATTAAGTTCCCTGAAGAGTGATGAAGCCTCACGGCTAACATCATGGCGGTTATTGTTGGAGCTCTTTGAGTTAAGATTTGAATGTATCGGTCTTGTCTCCGTGTGGTGCAGCGATACCGTCCTCCATGGCGCTCAGCCACGGTACCAGTGCTTCGGTAACGTGTCCAAAGTCGACTGATAACACTCTGACTTGTATTCAGAGCTAAAGCTACAGTACGTTGCCGGGAACCAGCTTCTATCATTCCCACGGCTCTGAGCATTTCTTCCCTGCTTAAATGACGTCGCCGCTCCATAATAACGTTGGTTTTAATCAGTAGTAGGGAAACAGTAGCACTAATAATGTCTTCAATGCGTTGTATGTTTTTATAGGGAAAATATTGACAGCTTATTTTCATCTTTTACTCGAATTTGATTGAGAGTTCCTGATTCAAATTATGAAATGCACCAAAAAGGATCCATATAAATTTATAAAATCATAAATTTATTACAAAGCCACATCTCAATCTCAAGAAATCCGCATAAAAATGCTTGATCCCTAGACACTTTTGATGTGTGTATTTAACTAGTGGGGATTTCTGGAAAAAAAAGTAACTATCTCCACTGGTAGGGATTTGTCGGTGGGGATTTCTGGAATAATAACTTACTTCATGGTATGTGCTGGTGGTTCCATGAAGCGGTGCGCTTCCATCCACTGGTCGCTGACGAACTTGGACATGTAGTTCCGGATGCCGTCGGGGAGGATGACCACCACGCGCTTGCCGGCGCCGATGTTCAGCGCCTTCACGGCCTTGATGGCTGCACACATGGCCGATCCACTGCTTCCACCTGGCAATCACATGTACATATTACGTTACTGCCATGCACCAAGCGATAATATATTAATAAAGGAATTAAAAACTACGGGACCACGACTTCTTTCTGAAATATTTTAATAAGGGCTATTATCTGCAAGCTTCCATACTTTCTAGATACCTATCGTTTTATTGTTTCTTAATCATTTAAATATCAAGATTTTTATGGTCAACTAACAACGGCGACTCGGTCATACATTCTTATTTTAAAGTACAATACATAATATAATATTACAACAATGCGTGATTTTAAATAAAGTCATAAAATCAAAACACGCAATCTTTTATGACTTTATTTATAATCACGCATTGTTTTCCAACCATATTTAGATCTACTTATTGGGTCAAGTACAAGCGTCATTACTAATAGGCTTGTTTCCTGAAAAAATCTAATTAGTCCGCCAGTTAGATTTTCAAAAAATATTTGACACGTATTTTTTCTTTTCTTACGTAGACCAAAATTGACGAAGATACGACGTTTTTAAAATTCTCGATACGTCACGCCGTGAAATAATTTTTAGTGCGTTCTGACGTCACGAGCCACCACTACCGAGTTTTGATGCATTTTATCTTTGTCAATATTCATTGATTTCCAAAAACAAAAAATACATATCCATTATTTTTCCAATACTCTAACTGACGGACTAAATAGATTTGCAATTTATTGAAGGTGGAAACTAGCCTATTGTTACTCACCACATAACAAGCCCTCCTTTCTGGATAGTTCCCTGGACATCAAGAAGGCTTCCTGATCAGTGACAACTTCGACATGGTCAACTACCGACTTATCCAGGACAATTGGCGCCCAGGTTCCTCCGATACCTTCCACCTAAAACACGATCATTTATTAAAATTGAAATATTTTGACTACGTATATCGAGCAAAGGTAACAAGCAAGAACAATGTAAAACAGCATTAAAATGCACGTAAAAAGTATCTATTTAAAGTCTATGAAATTATATAGGTATATATATTACCAAAAACGAATGTGCCTTTCCATTCTTGTTGATCATGACAGAACCGTCGGGCTCCGCCGCCACCACCAGGCACTTGGGGTTCTTCTCCT
Organism: Xestia xanthographa; assembly: GCA_905147715.2. Lineage (NCBI taxonomy): Eukaryota > Metazoa > Arthropoda > Insecta > Lepidoptera > Noctuidae > Xestia > Xestia xanthographa. The sequence continues at coordinate 15,687,552 of LR990652.1, forward strand.
TCAGTTTCTTGCCGACCCCGGTCATGGTGCCGCCGGTGCCCGCACCCAGCACTACCACATCCACGTCACCCAGAGCTGATACTATCTCTGCACCGGTGTTCTCGAAGTGAGTCCTCGGGTTTACGTCATTGTCAAACTGGAATTGTAGGGTTACACGTTAAGATTTACTAATTGGGTTGGTAATGTAGCTGTCCAGTTGATTGAATTCTGAATGTTTCGTCTAAAACGAAAAATAATGTAAAAAAAGATGAGGTCCATACCTGGTTCAACATCACCATAGTGTCAGGGTTTTCGTTTTTCAGCTGGCGAGCGATCGAGATTTCAAGCTCACCATTTTTGGTTTGAATCACTTCGGCCCCCAACAAACGCATGGTGTTTACCTTTTCCGAAGAGTTCTTATCTTGTGTTACGATAATACACTTATTTCCTAGAAAGGAAAACATTTCATGATTAACTAGTTTTAAATTTTTATCTGCGATTGATTAGATTATCAGATTCGTACGACGATTGATTGTATCTGTTTGCGTTTGTACGGACGTAAAACCAACTCCTTGTTCAAAATACAAAATTTCCATACTTAGTTGGTCATCGTAACATAAATAATGATGACGCATTGTACTTAAAGAACTTCCTTGTTCCCTAGTGTCCTAATAACTTCGTGGGAATCGCTACTAGTAACTGAACGTTGTATTTACCCATAAGAGCAGCATTGAACGCAATCCCGATGCCGGTGTTTCCCGAAGTAGCTTCCACAAATTCAGTGTGGTCATCCACAAGCCCCCTCTTTCTTGCATCCTGGATCATGGCCAAGGAGATTCTATCCTTTGTAGAGCCACCAGGATTCATGAATTCACATTTGGCGTCTAAAAATTAAAAAATCGGTTAGTTAAAGATACACCAATGTTGGCTGTTGGTGGTGGTTAGCCTGTTCAAACAAAACTTGGAACTCACAAACTTCACACTCCAGTCCATGATCTTTCGGTAACTTGTTCAGTTTAACAAGGGGTGTGTTACCCACTAGTTCCAAAACGCTGTTGTACACCTTGCAGTCAGCCTTTCCACTGAAAGTGACAAGAACACGAATAAAGCATTATCGGCCTCAAATGTTTCCACTACCTACTGGAGAGATTTCATTCTCCGTGAGAGGGAAAAAAGCTATCTAAGAAAGTAATTTGAAAGTTTTGTTAATACATTATTTTTCATCTATGCTCTTTAATTTATAGAAACAGGTTGGGTATACCAGAATCAGCAATAAGTAGATAGGGAAAGAGTGAGTTCGTGGCTAAACAATAACAGACGCTCGAATCGATCTTCAGGTTAAGCCACGCTTGCATATGTTGGTCTGTGGATGGGTGACCACCCATTACACGAGTATACCGAGTTTTGTTTGTAAATCTTTGACAGTCGTTACAGTCTAGTCAATGGCCCGAAAGTCTGACAACCAGTCTTATCAAGAGGGGTATCGTATTACCCCGTACTAACTGGGTTGTGGAGGTCAGATAGGCAATCGTACCAAGTAAAATACTGGTATTTAGCTGCATCCGGTTAGACTGGAAGCCGACCCCAACATAGTTTGGAAAAGGCTAGGCAGATGATTAATAATAGAGCAGAGCTGTTTTTTCTTTGCAATTGCTCTGAACTATGAAGCTTCAATTTCAAATACTATTTCACAAAGACACTTGACTTGTATTTATGTAAAGCTAAGTATATCGTCTTCAAGTTAAATGTTTGCTAGTAAAGTAGAAACTTACCTCGAATTATAGTTATTCTGTGGTTCCTTAGTATCGAAGCGCCTCCTGATGCTGACTAAGTTGTTGGCCTTCTTATACATTTTGGTGCAGTACAGTTATTTAACTTTATTGCAAAGCTGACGCAAAGGCGTTTATGTAGGTTGGTACAGGACTGAGTGATCCTCAAGAATGATCTTCCTCAGACATCCCGCGGCTTTTATATATCTTAAAGTTGTATGGTAAAGGATTTTATGACGTATAGGGAAATCATACACGTTGAAAACTACTGCTGAATCATTTCATATTCTATTTTCCCCAAGTTGTTATTGTACCTTTACAGTTAAATGGCCAACATTTCTTGCTGTGTGGAAATCCTCGTCGATACAGTCTCCGTTTAGAAAAACAGAATCCACATTGTGTTGTCAATCTCAATTTTAGGTTAAGGTTCTTTATTAACACATAGGGCGATGAAGGAACATGGATGGGTTTTAGTCAGTAAAAGTCTGACACTCCCTCTTGCTCTGCCCAGAGCGGGAGAAAAAAAGGTTTCGACTCGGTTTCAACTTCAAACAATGTTCTTTTATTTATATATTTTATTATTATAGAAATATGGTAACTTAGCAGGAGTTATGACATCTTAAAATTACAAAATGAACGATATAAAAATACTTAACAGTTATTATTTACATCGCAGTTAGAGTTAGTAGGTAAAGTAGCTAATTTTCCATTTCCCTCTTCGGAATTGGAATAAGCCTCCATGATAAACATAGGTTACACCAAAAGTCTCACGAAACAAACACACACGATATTGAAACCTCAGTTTTTTGATAACAGTCACTATTTACCGCCAGATTCCGAAATCACATGCTATCAATAGGGTCAGTTTTAAATTGAGCACTCGGTGATTAACAGTACTAATATAGTCACACTCCAACTGGCAGTTAGTGTCTGAACACCTGGATTCACTTATCACAAAATTGTACTCGGTCACTCGTTATCTACAGTTGTATTGGTGGTGGCGTCTACCTCCTGCTTGGCTGCGTAGTTGTCGTACAGCCAGTTCCAGAACTTGACTCTCTTGGCCTCGGGCTCCGACTGCACCGTGAAGTTCCCGTTGATGTCGAGGTAGCTGATGTGCTCTGTGTCGTTGACTTGAGGCCAGACGAAGTCGACTACTGACTCGTAGTCCACAGTAGGTGTTGGGTTCCTGAAACATATCGGTGCGAACGGATAGTAACTTCTAGAATTGGCCACAATTATTCGATCGCCGATGCTATTTGCAACAAAAAAATGTGTCAAATTGGATCAAAGAAGAGCTGTAGAAATCTCTTTTAACTGTTTTGGTTTTTTCCCTGAAATCATATCAGTACCTATCACTGCACCGTGCACAGATTAAAACAATTCATCATTACGATATATCAAATTAGCAGATAACGAGTAATCTAAAGGATGACTATGTACTTAATCAAACAGCGTGTTAGCAGTAGGTACTCGTAAACGCACTTTATATGTACATTATATCGGATGGTAGCTTGTCGCTGCGCTGAAAGTATTTATGAAGGCTGTTTAAAATCGAACAATAGATGACGACATTTTTCACGATCTAGACTAAAACGATAGGTACTTAAATTGCTGTGGCGTAAACGCCTGCAAACATTATAGATCCGTGATAAATTAACATGCTGTGATGCCTGTGATATTTGAGATATCGTATTTATTTACATATACGTATTTACAAATACAATGTTAGAAAGTAAGGATTATCGCTTACCCAGTTTTGGCAAAGTTCGTCCACATTTGGACCATGCGCCGTGAGACTGCTAGCTCGGGCGAATCATCGTCCAACCTGTAGTTAAGCCTTGAGAAATAGAAAAGGTATCCCATTTCATCACCGTGGCAGGCGCCGGGGTGCGTGATGCCCAGCATGCGTTTGAAGAGCCCCAGGGCTCCGTCGAACGCGAACCGGTACAGGTATGTGGGGCTCGTACGATTACTCTCCACTTGCTGGCGGACCGTCTCCAAAACTGGCCGCAGGAACATCACATCTGTGAATAACTAATGAAAACACATAATATTCATAAGTAAATTATCTGGAATTACAAAATGTGGATGGTAAAGGACTCGTTTGTTTGTTCATCGCTTATGCGGTGCAGATGTGCCTATTTTAATTCTTGTCAGAGTTTAAAGTTGTATTTCACGGTTGGCACATCTGCAGAGCCTGAAAGCTGTACTGTAATCTTACATCAATAAGGCTGTCAATATTCCGGTTTTCGATGGGTTTCTGCTGGAAGTAGAATGCTCTGATGGCGTCAGAGATCTTGTCAGTGCGGGTGTCGTTGTGTCCGAGGAGCGCCGGGGGCACCACGCGACGGAACTGTTGCTCCAGCTCGCTCAATAGCTTCGGGTACCGCTGGAGACCTGCAATCATCGATACGTGGAAGCTGAGCTTTGTGGCAGGCGTTGAATAGTCACAGTGGTCCGCAATTTTTTTTCGTTTAAGGTACTATCGTAGACACTCCCGCAGTCCCGCCTGATTACCACTAAGCTAATTTTTGCTTGCACTCGCAACATAGAAACGCTCTCTAGCCCCGCCCCGTTAACTTGGTATAGAAATAATGAATGAAAAGATACCGATCGGCCGAACGCACTGACGACGCACGCCAAACGAGAGTTATTGTTATTTTGCGCGCCAAAGTTGACGCTTTCCTGATGGGCCCAAACTTTAAGGGGGCGTGGCTCGGCGCCTCCGCATGATTTAAGCGAAAAAATGTTTAACTGATCAGGCGGAAAAGACCACGATTGTACATCTAGAATATCGAAAAATTTTGTAGGTACACCATAAATGAAAACTCAATTTTAGATAGTATTCATTAACATTTATTAGGTATTGAAGTTTTGCGGCTGTTTAAGTAGGTTATTTTCCTCAGTTTGTGTATTAACTTAAAGAGATAACCTTATTTTTCCGAGGCACACCAACAAATGACCACGGTACACACTTTGCGGAACACTGGAATAGATCACTGATGGTCACTGATCGATGACATTTTAATTAATGGATATCCGACGATTTTTAGATATGATTGCTGCTAACGCTGACCCTGAAAGCTAGTGATGGTTTTATTCCCGCGACATTTTTGAATGCGACAGCAGAAGGTAGTCGAAGAAAATCCGGGCCCGGTTGGGCGCCAAAATGAACCTAATCAACTATTGTAATAAGATTTCTTGTTAAACTACCTCAATGGTCTAGTGGTAGCAAGTGCTACTACTGAGGACGAGGACCTGGGTTCGATTCCCAGTACACTTTTAATTCCAGTATGGGTTTTTCCCTATGGTTTTTCCCTATGGTTTTTAGCCTACGGTTTTTCCCTATGGTTTTTAGCCTACGGTTTTTCCCTATAGTTTTTCCCTATGGTTTTTACCCTACGGTTTTTCCCTATGGTTTTTCCCTATGGTTTTTCCCTATGGTTTTTCCATTAGGATTTTCTCAGTGTTGGCAACAGGTTCGCCCCCTGTTGTATACTAATACAATATGACTCCTCGAAAAATAAGCGTAACGTCATGTTTAATTCGTCTTTATGGGATTCAAATTATTTAATACTTAGTTAATTCATTAATTAATTCATTATTAGTTTTTAAACAGAATTATGATACTTATTATAACCCGAATTCTTAATACTTACTTATTTATATAATTCTATCTCTGACAATGAAATTAATTCAGATAAAATTTCATAATGTTTAAACAAGGTTTTCCTTTTCGCAATTATTATGATTTACCGGTATCTCCAATTTCAAATACATACGTTTCCTTAAATGAAACCCAATGCGGTTGGTGTTGAAATTTACGTAAACACTGTGCTACGTTAGTGCGTAATTTGCAATCGCTATGGCGATGTCTCCGGCTTAGTGCAAATCGTAAGTAATTCTAATCCCCTCCGATCAACAATACCACAATCCCTCAAAAAACCAAAACGCCAATTTAAGGCACTTATCTCTAAATACTTAATAATAATGAGCCACTCAAACAATCGTTCAAAGAATGAGTTCCTATTTTAAACAAAAAACCAAGTCACACTTTTTTTTCGAATTTTCAAAGTGACAGAGATAGCCAACATTTTATTGCAATTCGTACGAGTATCCGGAGTGACCGGAGTATCCGGCCATAAAGTTGTTTTGTACGCATCACCGAAGCAGGATACGACAAAGTAATGTTATTGTCAGTCGTGTGAGAAAGTGGCACGGAGTGGATATGATCGCATGTGTAATATTCTCATTTATTATGTAAATACGAGTAACGACTCGGTCCAACTGCGGTTAGCTTGTTGCCGGTTACTTTGAATACAGTTAGTGTATTATGTAACGTAACAGTTTACATCATCGAAGTAACATAAGTCTTTTCACTCAATTATGACCCACCTACTGCCAATGTTAAATGACTTTCGTCAATATTATCTGCGTGTTCTACTTTTGACTGAAAGTTCAGTAAAAAAACAAAACGATGCTTTAGACAGTAGTGTTCCTTGTTTATATTTAAAAAAAAAGTGTCATTGCGTCTACCTGGCATGTAGATAATTTGGGTATATGATGTTGATGTACCTACGGCTACGGTGGATAAAAAGTGGCTAATGCCCGTGCCAGACTGTTGTAAACAAGCCCTCCACACACCTCTACATCGGTCTCCAACTCTCCACGGTTTACAACAGTGCGTCAACAGTGCATGTTGTTGTAAATCGCCGGTGGAGACCGATGTGGAGGTGTGTCGAGGGCTGCCCGCTTAGCATGAACGCCGTAGACACGAAAGAGAAACGACAAATCTTTTGTTTATCTGTCATTGAATCGACAAAATAACAGATGAACAAAAGATTTGTCGATTCTCTTTCGTGTCTATGGCGTTCATGGCGGGCTGGTTTACAACAGTCTGGTTCACGCTGTGTCATTTGTTTTTTTTATGCTTTTATGGTTCGAATATTTATTCGAAGGTCCATCAAATTAAATCGGTTACTTTAATATTCAATAAGCGTCAGTGACGTTATTGATGACGATAACCAATAGCTGACCCAATACTTTATAATTGCTTCTTGTCCTTAGTGACTGTAAAATGAGATGACGCAAAGGATCTGCCCTTAACTAAATTATTTTAAGGAAACTCTTAGTTAATGAAGATGAGTCTTGAATTTTCTAGAAAAGCTTCTGTCGTAAGTAACCATTTATTGTGAAACCGAAACGTCGCTAATGTGTGAGTCACAGTGAAATTGGGTTCGTAGAAAACTAGAGTCGGGTAAACCGTCCAACGACGATATGACATAATAGGTACCTCCCAAGAATAGCAAACAGTTTGAAATGTTTATCTCATTTTAACACCGCAATGACACTTAAAAGTTAAAAGACGATACTATGATTTTATCAGAGTATAGGCATGACGACTATTTAGTCCGTCAGTTGGACTATTGGAAATTAATGGACACGTATTTTTTGTTTTTGTAAATCAATGAATATTGACAAAGATAAAACGCATCAAAACTCGGGAGTGGGGGCTCGTGATGTCAGAACTAGCTAAAAATTATACCAAGGCGTGACGTATTGAGAATGTTAAAAGCGTCATATCTTCGTCAATTTTGGTTTACGTAACAAAAGAAAAAACACGGGTCATATATTTTTTGATAATCTAACTGACGGACTAATTAGATTTTTTTTGTACGTCAACTGTCTTTGTTTGATCATAGAGAAGAGTCAAGAGATGTTGCTCCTTCTTATTTTTCTTAAAAAAAATGTTGCCTAAGAAATTCTCATGTATCGTGGCCTCGTGGGTGCGTTTACAAACATTTTAACTTACAAACACACAAAGAGGCAGACCCGGAACAACTAACTGTAGGTCATACAAATATTTGTTCCGTGCGAGGTTCGAAGCATAGCCACTGCGCCAACCGTGCCGAATAGTTGAAGGCTAATATTACCGCTATTCATTACACAGGGTTAAATTTTGAAAGGGGGCAATAGAGTGACTTGTGTTCTTTTAGCGTTGTGTAGCTACATAAAAACCGTCCATAAGAAACAAAACCTAACTTTTGACCTGAATAACTGACAAGAAAATAGTAAATTTTCACAAAAACTTTTTTTGTTAACAATCACAGCTACTACTAGAAAAGTCAGAAAACACAAAAAAAGAAAACGATTTAAATAATCTTCAACCTTCCTTTGGTTTAGGCGTAATTGGGTAAAAAAGATAAATCAACAAGCGTATCGATTTCACAAGAATCAATTCATTTATAATCGGTCAATTTTATTGAATTGAAAGTACCTACCATGTATAGTAAGGCAGTATCTATTCGCCAAGGTGAAAGTTTAAAGTATGTGTGAAGGGCCCATCGCCCCAACTGCGTCCGTTCACCCGGATTGCAACATGTCGCCAACTCGCCAAGGATTTATCAAGTCGCCTTCATAGTTATTAATGTTAAATTGCTTTCCGTTCCCGTGCCTATAAAATTGAGCAACTTGACAAACGAGGACATCGGTGTCGGCTACTGTACTTAGGAATTTCCGAATAGGATAGGAACAAAAACAAACTAAGAACTTATTTAATTAATACTTAGAGGTGTTTCTTAATAATATCAAAGTATATTTTTTTATTTTTGATTTTAGAAAGAAATATTTAAAAATGTAACAAATTGTATAGAAATAAATAAAGGAAGTTATAATTGAAGCTAATTTGCAGCATTCTACTTACCTTTCTGAGGTTAAGTGTTATATTTGTCGTAAGTTACTTGTTCTACAAAAAGTAAGTTTAGAACATAACGGCTGTAATGGATCATTATATATTTATGTATGTACGATTGTTGTCGATGTAATCACCCGTGTCGCTATTGTAGGCCATTTGTGGATGGTTTTAGACACCTTCCTAGCTATTTGTTTACTACTGTATTGTTAGAATAGGGTTTTAAATTATCCTTTAGCATAATCAACCTATAATGGTTTCTCTGCTGGACACCATGTCTCCTCTCTACGAGAATAAATGGACTAAAATCTACCACTCTAGGCTCTAGGGACTCTAGCCCAATGAGAGTTGGTAGATGTCACATGTCTACGAATTTGTGGTTCGAGGACATGCCGGTTTCTACACGACACTATTTTACAATTTTATAACACACTAGCTGACGTCCCGCGGTTTCACCCGCGTAGTTCCCGTTCCCGTGGGAGTACGGTGATAAAATATAGCCTATACGGATTCGGAAGAATCCCTCTAAGTAATGGTAAAAGAAATTTTGAAATCGCTCCAGTAGTTTTTGAGGTCCTCTTTATAATATTAGTATAGATTTGCTCGTAAAGGGTCTCTTATTTCACAAATTTCAATATCGTATTGTATCTCATTACGTATTTGTGCGTTATTGGTAATGTAAAACGCACGGTTTATCAAGATGCTCCGTCTAAAACGAACAGTACTTTTTTAAATTTTAGCAAAGAGTTTTTGTCAGAAAAGAGGTCAACATTTTATGAATAAAATTAACTTTGGGAGATATAACTTGACAACATTAAAACTGGCAACGTAGGTAATCGGCTGTAATTTTCAACTTACCGCACATATATCATAATGTACTATTTCAACACATTTGCTCAAAAAATGCATTTACGGAGCGTGTATACATTGTTCGAAAGTTAAAAATTACGCACCATAGAACGGAACGTGCTGTAAAATAGGTACTCTCACCTAAGTACCTACACACATCAAAAGTGTCTAGGGATCAAGCATTTTTATGCGGATTTCTTGAGATTGAGATGTGGCTTTGTAATAAATTTATGATTTTATAAATTTATATGGATCCTTTTTGGTGCATTTCATAATTTGAATCAGGAACTCTCAATCAAATTCGAGTAAAAGATGAAAATAAGCTGTCAATATTTTCCCTATAAAAACATACAACGCATTGAAGACATTATTAGTGCTACTGTTTCCCTACTACTGATTAAAACCAACGTTATTATGGAGCGGCGACGTCATTTAAGCAGGGAAGAAATGCTCAGAGCCGTGGGAATGATAGAAGCTGGTTCCCGGCAACGTACTGTAGCTTTAGCTCTGAATACAAGTCAGAGTGTTATCAGTCGACTTTGGACACGTTACCGAAGCACTGGTACCGTGGCTGAGCGCCATGGAGGACGGTATCGCTGCACCACACGGAGACAAGACCGATACATTCAAATCTTAACTCGAAGAGCTCCAACAATAACCGCCATGATGTTAGCCGTGAGGCTTCATCACTCTTCAGGGAACTTAATTAGCGACCAAACAGTCAGAAACCGCTTGCATGAAGTGAACCTTCATTCCCGAAGACCGCTACGGGTACCACCTATAGCAATGCACAATCGTAGGATTAGATATCAATGGGCTCTTGAACACAGAAATTGGGCAGAAGAACAATGGCGTTTCGTGTGCTTTTCTGATGAGTCTCGTTTTGGTATGAGACCGGATACAAGACGTATACGACACTGGAGAACCCCTGGACGCCAACAGCGATTAAAATCCTGCCAGGAAGTCCATCCTTATAGTGGTGGAACCATCATGGTATGGGCGGGTATTTGGATCGGCGGAAGAACTGAGTTGATTTGGATCAGAGGCAACCTCAACGCTCAAATTTATGCTGAGACGATTGTATCAGACGTCATCGTTCCTCTACAAGTGCAAATCGGTCCCTTATTTCAGTTAATGCATGATAATGCACGACCGCACACCGCAAGAGTTGTAAGACAGACTCTCGCCGCAGCTAACATCAATGTCCTGCCCTGGCCTGCTCAGTCGCCAGACTTGAACCCGATTGAGCATGCATGGGATATGCTACAGAGAAGAGCTCTGCCGAATATGGAGGGTATCCAGTCGCAAGAAGACCTTTTTTTGTTGTTGCAACGAACATGGGCGGCCATTCCACAGCGTGATTTGGATGAACTCATTTTGAGTATGCCAAACCGATGTTCTTGTGTTGTTAGTGTTCGCGGTAGAAACACGGATTATTAATTGTTTAAGTTACCCAATAAAATTTTAAAGAAAACTGTGTTTTCAGTCATTTTTTCGAACTTTAATGTTAGTGGTTCAAATGTCAAAAATCCCTTTATTAGGAAAATGGCAAATTTCTTTATTAATGCAAAGGTGACTTGGTTTATCGTTACTGTGACAAACGAAAACACTTTATTTGATGAATCCTTAAAGAAAATTTTAATTAATATCAATCAGGAGAAAAGTTATTGCAAAAATATATGTTGATCCCTAGATACTTTTGATGTGTGTATTTTACCGCTTTACCCCGTTGTATAGCACTGTGTGAAAAAAATCCAAGATGGCGCAGAGGAAAATTTCAGATTTTTCTTCATGGGTGTCGTTTTCGTGGTTTTTGGGGTCGCTGTATGATAGCTACTTACGTCGGAACAGAATAATGCCTTCCTGTGCGTTGTAGCCAGTGAGGAAGGGCACGTCAGCGCCGGGCAGGGTGTCGGCGGGGGGGCGGGTGAGGAAGGCGTCGGGCGCCTCAGGCTCCAGCGTGGGCAGGAAGGGCAGCGCCACGGTGCTCTGCAGGTCCGCCGACTGGCCCGGCGCGCTCGACAGCCGCGCGCCCGCCTTCACCAGTAACTCGCTCGGCGTCGCGCGGAGGTAACCTGCCACCATTCACCAAACACAACACAGTTATTTAGGTACTCTTTGACACCTCCAGCTAAAATCATCATTGTCGTAATCATTGCTGATATGTGTTGATAGCGAAAATCAATGGGATTCCAACTTAAAGTATATAGTAATCTATAAGACTTCAGATTATACAGTGTGTAAAAAACCCCTTGTCCGCTTTAGGACAGCTTCGCCTAATGACAGATCTGCCGTAAAGCAAGTCTGTCGATAAGCGAATCTGTCCTGTGGCGAATCTGTCCTAAAATGAACAAGGGTAAAAAACCTCTTAACGAAGCCGAAAGGCACTTGTTCTCCCTGTCATTGCGATTATTTTTTTCTTCTGGACCATACCGGGGAACCTTCTAGTTACGGAGATATTGGTGGTCAAAGTTCCAACTTTCTCACAAGTTTTTTTTTAAATACAATTTTCATGGTCATAACAACTTTAAATAGCTCCATGGCCCTCGTACTATTCAATGCATCCATCAGCACAATATTTTGAGTGCGTTACATTTAGTTTTACCGTGAAACGTGATGTTTCATCCCCAAAAAAAAATACCCAGCAAAAATTGTTGCGCAGGGTTAGGTACTTAGTTTGATGTACAGAATGCTTGGTTGACGGCTTCGTGAAGGTTCGTTTACACCCTGTATAATAGTTGTACTTACCCAGCAGCTCAGCAGTGCTGTTGGTGTCGATGCCAAGCTCCCTGCCGAGATCGAAGGCGCGCGCGAGGGGCTCCTGCGCCAGCGCCCACGGGGCCACCGCCACGCCGCTCTGCGCAATGGCGGCGTGGAACAAACCCTGCCACATAACTAGTTGTTAAGAAACATCAGACGAACGTCGGAGCCGTGTGGTATCCGTCAGAGTAGAATAGAACCAACCCATTACACTCACGGGTGTCGTATAAGGCGACTAATGTCTGAGGCAGAACACCTTGCGCCTCCGTAGACCAGAGAATGGGCAGCAGCGTGTCTTTCATTACTGCGATCTCCAATCCGCCTGCCAAGCGTGGAGATTACGGCAAATTCCTCCCATCATGGGAAAGGTTTATGTCCAGCACGTTATGGGCTGTTGTTGTATCAGACGAACGGACGTGACCTGCAGTGGCCTATGTGGGAAGCAATCAATCGACTGTGGACCCAATTAAGCCGCTTCAAGCACCACATATACCAAACAAACACTCAGTGTGAATGCGGTGCTCATGACGACTTCTGAGGATTAAAAAACACCATTGATATCGCGGTTGTCGTTTGGCCAGGGGCACGCCTAATATTCTATTTTTTTTTAATGGATTCGAAAAAAGAACTTATTGTTAGGTCTTGGTTATTTCGTCCAAAAGCTGGGAAAAAGAGATATTGGTCGTTCGGCAGCGAGATGAGCAGACGACATTGTTGATGAGAAATCTATGCATTATTTAATTTTAATTAAGTCTTGTCTACCTTAATATTACCCACTCACAAATACCAATAACACTTCGTCACATTGGCTCTTGTTTTACGTATTTTGTCTAAATAAGCAACGTCCTATTGTCGGGCCTACGCCCTATACTTAATTGCTGTAACACATTAATATTGTAATACCAAATGATTTGAAAAGAGTAACCATGGAGTTTCTTGCCGGTTCTTCTCCATGGAAACGACCAACGCGAACTGTGCACCTTTTCGACGTTTTATATGTGCCCAATGTAGGTCTATGTGAAATAAAATATTTCGATTTTGCTCTCAGCAGTCATTTAGTCACTCTCTATGATTACAGATCGAATATATCAATTGAATTAACATTATCTGATCTATGATTGTCTCTAATTTATAAACAGCTATTACAATAAAAACCCCCAGTTTAACAGTTAAAATAGTATCAATGTATTGAGTCGTAGTCAAGTGTCCTGCGTTTTCCTGAATAATTACCAATTAAGTTTATAAATCAAATTAGTTCTCACCATTGCGTCATATGTATGTTCATAATATTATGATATACATATTATTATATCCTTATACGAGTACATACCAATAATAATTATGCACCGGGGTTAACTACTGTGACGTAATTATTACTTCTACCTACGTAAATGTACTTAGCAGGATAAACAATAACATAGGGCATTTATTTACAACGTGTAAATATGTGTCATATATCTTGCTTACATTTTAAAATATTTTTATGTCATCGTCGTCATATAATTTATAAAAGTGTGTCAGGGATGCAGCCTGCAGCCGGCAGCCTGAAACGTCATCCGGACATTTATGTAATGTTCGTAATCCGCTTTTACGTTGTCATGTGCCAATTACCAAGGTATTGTAAATTTGCATATTATTTCGACATGCTTACTGTATGCATTACTATAGGTACCATTTTTAGGGTTCCGTAGTCAATTAGGAACCCTTATAGTTTCGCCATGTCTGTCCGTCCTTCCGTCCTCGCTTAATCTCTGTGACCGTTAGCACTAGAAAGCTGAAATTTGGTAACCAACCAATCAATCACGCTGACAAAGTAGTAAAATAAAAATTGGAAAAAAATGTTTTATTCGGGTTATATAAAGCCGAATAAAATTATATGTAAAGTGGGAAGTTATTTTTTTTTTAATTTCAACCCTAACGTGTGATATATTGTTGGAAAGGTATTTAAAAATGAATAGGGGTTTTCTAAAATCATTTTTTGATAATGTCAATAATTTCGGAAATAATCGCTCCAAAAGTAAAAAACAATTTGTCCCCCCCCTCAAACTTTTGAACCATAAGTTTAGAAAATATGAAAAAAATCTGAAAAGTAGAACTTTATAAGGACTTTCTAGGAAAATCATTTTGAACTTGATGGAAACAACAGTTTTTGTACAAAAAAGAGAAAAAGTTGTACAAAATAATTTCTGGACTAAGTTTGTATAGTATATTCGTATATGCAAGCATTTTTACATAATGGATACCCACCTTTAAACTCATAAGTAGGAACACTTATTGTGACGGACGGGAAACTACGGAACCCTACACTGAGCGTGGCCCGACACGATCTTGGCCGGTTTTTATTTTATCACAATCTGATGCTAATAAAGAAGCTAAAGAAACATTGGGAGAGTACCCCTCTATCCCGTTTTCAAAATCTAAATCCATAAACATCATCATCATCATCATCAGCCTATTAATGTTCCCACTGCTGGGACACGGCCTCCTCTCTATCGAGAGGGAATGGGCTATAATCCACCACGCGGGCCCAGTGCAGTTTCGTAGATGTCACATGTCTTCGAATTTTTGGCTCTAGGACATGCCGGTTTCCTTACGATGTTTTCCTTCACCATTTGAGAGCAGTGGTGATGAAATAAATTACACAAAGTAATGCGTCTGCCTGGGTTCGAACCCACGACTTACTGTTCGTAAGTCGGGGCCGCCACCAATATCCAAAATCAATCATATTAATCCATAATACGCCAAACCAACCTAAAAGCCCAAAAGCCAAAACTAGAGAACATTAACGCAGTGTGGCATGCACTTCGGCAGTAGCATAGGTTTGTTGTTTACTTACGTTACTACACATTTGGATTGCACAAACCTGGGAGGCAGGCGACAACATGTGCAGATGCACGGAGGCGGCGCCGGCCGACTCGCCGAAGATGGTGACCCGCCCCGGGTCGCCGCCGAACGCCTCGATGTTGTCCCGCACCCACTTCAGCGCCATCACCTGATCCTTTACACAACAATAACCCATCAGGCCATTATCACACACACCTGCGAATGCGATCAGGTCACGTGCGCGTGATTCCAGCGTGAGCACGCATCGCGCCTGTGCAATAGGAGCTGAATCGCTTCAATCATCTTGCCTAACGACAATCTATTGTCATGAACAATTACCGAACTAATAATTGACAGATATCAATCTTATTCGAATCTTCATCATAAATCAGCGGCTCCATGTGTGTTCTTTATTTATAAATGAACTAGCTGTTGACCTTCACCCAGCGCTGACCTCCGTAAGCGTGAAATTATTATTAAAAAATATTACTTCACTTTTTGAATCGAAATTTGTTACCAATTTCAAGGCTGTTATCTTTTTTGCATGGAAGCCTATTCCTATTCTAAATTTAAAGTACGGCATTTCAGAGATCAACCGGAACAAACAGACAGACACACAGACAAAATAAGTGCCTATAAGTGCCGTATAATTTCATATGCATTCAGGTATAACCCTTCCATGGCAGTCGGGTAAAAAACCGTTATTTTAATATTACAAATAGACACACACACGGTCGCAATCGCGACTGAGCATAAGGTGCTGGGTGCGATTCCCGGGTCGGGCAAATTGTTATTGGGTTCTTCCATCAGATCAAGCAACTGAGCAAGCGAGCTTATTACAACAATAAGCTATTACAGCTTGTTGTTTTAATAAGATATTACAACAATAAGCTCGCCCCTGTTATACATGATTTAAACAGCTGGAGAAATGTCGGTGTACTAGGTATTAGGTATTATACACATCTGCCTAACCCTTCGGGGAGTACTGGTGTGAAGTTATGTTATGTAAAAATAAAATAAAAAGTAAACATTGTCCATTTCTCGATTAAAGCAATTTATACTAATTTAAAGACGAATTTCTTAACAATATGCGTTTTATGCCGTAAATTAGACAACTTTATAAATAAAATTTTATTTCCTTATGGAAATTTCCTAATATTTATGTTTGTTGTATGTTGCGTCAAAAGATTTCGAACTTGACCGAAATGTGTAAACCATGACAGAGAATTACAAAATCCTGCGAATGCCTGACTTATATTATATAGTTATTGTGTCGTTTTACTTAAAGTTTTCACTGCTACAACCAAAATATAAGGCATGTAAATATCACTACCAACTCGAGTTTACACGTTAACAAACGACTCTGTGAGTACTTGCGCAAAAATTACAGAACTTACTTCGAAGGCGTTTGTAAAAATGTTGTAAAAAATAATGTAACTAACAACCAGTTTCTAGTCAGCAACTACTATTGCGTGAAGGAAGACCTATAGAAATCAGCAATGAAAAACTTCACTATCATCAATATTTGATCAATGTAAAAGGGCCAATAAAGTCTTGTTACCTTTAGACCCATATTTCCTGAAACTTCATCATTTTCGAGGCTCAGAAAGCCCAGCGCACCGAGCCTGTAGTTGAGCGTCACCAGCACCACTCCTGCGCTGACGAGGTGGTCAGGACCGTAGAGGAAGGCGTTGCCAGAACCCATGGCGAACGCCCCGCCGTGGATCCAGACCATCACTGCCAGCTTTGGATTGTACCTGGCAACAAAGATAGACCTCAAACCAAAAATAATGTATTTTTTTCTGGAATTGGAATGCCTTTTCTAATATTTGTTCTCTTTGATACTTTGGCCCCTTAGTCACCCCGTAAGAATTCACCGTAATTGGTAACCGCAAACACCCCACCAGTGACGTTACGTTATGCTGCAGACTTCCCATCTCTGGTTACAGTAATTACGTCCGCCTCACAAGTTAGATGATTCAACCAATCATCAACGTCACTCTTTCATCTGAGCCTCATTACTCAGTCAGCGAAAGTGATAGATGACGTCTGGCTAGGGGAAACCCTGCGTTTCAGTTAATTGCACTCAAGAAGGTAGATTTTGAAAATAATTGATTTCCGCATCAGTAGTTCAGGAAAGAATAATTATTTTATGATTTAATAATTAATTACATTTAAATAGCTTATAAATAAGAGTATAATATTGAAGATATTAGAGAGATACAATATCTTAAAATAATAATACATTTAAAATATTTAAAAAATATATTTTATTTTTACAATGAAAATGTAAAGTTTTAATTAAACTATTTAAATAGAAATATTAATGGAATTTAATCGTACCTTTGGTCTATAATTTCATAGAACAAAATTTTATCTTATCCCAGGAGTTTTCACCCAATAAGTACAGTGACTGACATGCAATATGTGATAAACATTCTGGACTACGCTGAGTTAACAAAATATTTTTCTAATTATCGACCTTCAATCGAGTCAATCGCTATCACCGTAATATTGAACTTTTCTGAATAGTTATAATGTTCATGATTCTTAAAATATTAATATTTCCTATTCACAAAAAAGAACAGATGCTGGGCGCCAGTCTGTAACGTTACATGTTCCTGGAAGGAGCCAGAAAACTGTAAGGTCACACTGAGCACTCACCTACCTAACTTAACAGCTAAATTGAAACCGTCGTCGCTAAAACCTCCAGTTTCAGAGGGTGGTGATGAGCTTGCCTTACTTACCCAGACATATTGTCAGGGAGTGCCGGAGTGTACACATTGAGGAAGAGGCAGTCCTCGTCACCCTTGTAGGTGTCGAAGAGCATGAACCTGTGCGGGCACACGGCGCCCTCCTCCAGCGCGTCTCGTACTCCTGACCACGGCTCCAGGGGCGCCGGCGGACGGAACCGGAGCGATCCGCGGGGCGGTTGCGCGTACCTACAAGCTCATCATTATTCAATTACTATCACATAGATGCGCAAAATCCTAAAGCAATATTAAAACAATGTATCTTTACATTATTTTGTTACTATAAAGGGTGTAAAACACCTCTTAACGAAGCTGAAAGGCACTTGTTCTCCTCGTCATTGCGATCATTTTTTTGTTCTACACCATACCTGGGAACCTTCTAGATAAGGAGATATTGGGGGTCAAAGTTTTTTGATGTAAGATTTTTACTTTTAACACCTCCACGACCCCCGTACTATTCAATCCATCCATCAGCACAATGTTTTGTGTGCGTTACGTTGAGTTCTACCACAAAACATGATTTTTCACCCCAAAAAAAAAGTCGATTCCCAGCAATAATTTTTGCGTAAAGTTACTTAGTTTGATGTACAGAATTCTTGGTTGACGGCTTCGTGACGAGGTCTTTTACACCCTGCATATGTCCCGTTGAAAGTTGTTTTTTTCGTTCGAAAGCTAACCACTTGTTTAACCCTTTTATGAGCAACATTTGTATTTATCTGAAGCTGGAAGGAACTGGATAACCATAAAACAAAATTGCCAAATGGAAGAGATGTGGATGCGATCTTCACTCAGTATTAGGTGGCCAAAAGGTCATTTGTGAGGAATGTTTCGTACCTAATACCCTTGAAGCTGTAGTAGGGCGTCTGCGCCGTGGTCCTGGTGAGGAGCTTGCGCCCGCGCAGCGCGCCGAGCTGCGTGGGGACGAGCGGGCCACCGCCGACGCGCATGCGGTCCACCAGCGCGTGCACGAGCCGCGCCGCGCGCGCCGGCACCGCCTGCAGCCGGCGCAGCGCGTGCTTCAGCCCCACGGACTCGCTCACCGTGCTCGACAGCCGGCGCCATGCCCCCGTCACCTGATCAAAGGTACTATTATCAGAGTTTAGTTCTGCCAAAATATACCAACCCACATCTAAACATCCAAATTACTCTCATGTTCCGTAGTAATTGTAGTGATTTTGGATAGTTGTAGCTGTTGAATTTTAATTCTAAGCAAACGTTTTGGATGTAGGTACATATATACTTGGGATATACGGTACTGAATTAGTGCCTAAGACGTACATAATAGCTATCAGATTGGGTTTGGAGCTAGGGTGAGAGCTGGCTCATTTTGGCAGCGAAATGAGCCAGCTCTACTCAACGCAGTAGTGAGGTGATAAGTAGAGCTGCTGGTTCTACAGTCAGCTGCAACTATATCTTAAATTATACTTATTAAAGTAGCTTTTAGTATACAGGGTGTTAAACTAGTAGCGTGCCATAGCTTAGGGGTGAGTTCAGTATCGATAAAGGAACCCGTAAAAAATAAAAAATAAATACCTTTATTTTTTTTTTTACTTAAAATTAGGGTGTTAGTGTGAACACCGTTATCCTTGAAACCAGTGCATGCAGTGGTTTGATTTCATTAGTAGAACCTAAAACCATTGAAAAAAGCAAACTTTTTTTTTTTAAAAAATCCACTTATTTTCCTCAAGATCATTTCACTCTAATGGGCTCGGAAACAGCTGACCGCGGAACGGGCGGGCACTTAGGGTCATCGACCGCGCCGCAGTCAGCTGTCGCTAGAGCGAGTGCGCGTCGGAGCGCGCGCCGAGCGCCGCCGAGCCGTTTGTTTCTCGCGCGTAAATTGAGTGAGAGCGGGTGACCTACAACTCATTCGCAAAAAGGTAAGTAAGTAAAGCATTTAAACAATTTTAATTCTAAACAATTGCTATTTTAAGTAAGTAGACCGTACTAAATTAGGTTGATCTTGCAATATTTTTTTTATGCTAATTTTTTTTTGTTTTTTTTTTTTTTTTTTGTTTTTCCTGGGTTCCTTTAAATACTGAACCCATGCAAAGCTATACCTAAGCTATGGCACGCCACTAGTTTAACACCCTGTTTAAGTGAAATGGCTTTGTTCTTCTAATCGAAAGTTGTACAATTCTGTCTTGTACAATGTTAAGTCGTATTTTGGCGAATCGCTAGTTTTAAAATAACGAAAATAAGTACCCCTCACATCTTTTACAACCGCTAGCACATCGGACTTGTTGATTCATAAATACCACACAGAGACTAGGTTGGATGGGCGGTCACTGGACTACGGTCCAATGAGTTACAAAAAGTTGACTTTCATGCCCTTACCATAGGTACTCGTACTTGAAAACCAAAATTAACTTTCAAAGAACGTGCAACAGAATGTCAAGAATCCCATCTATAGGTTCAAGTAACGACGAAATAACTACTTATGATTTAAATAATTTTCACACTGCACTGCTGCGTGTTTAAACATAGCCGTTAACTTATTAAACTAATGGGCGTAAAGTTTAAATGCTTGCTGTAATCATTCACACTCCAAAAGCTGCACCTACGGACCACACGCAAGTGCCACAAGCTACCAGACTCGTAATGAGCAGTGATCGGAGTGCCTACTCCGATCACTGGTCATTACGAGTCTCGAGATTGAATTGCGGTCATTGATCCGAAACTTAATACAGGGTGTAAAAGACCTCATCACGAAGCCGTCAACCAAGCATTCTGTACATCAAACTTAGTAACTTTACGCAAAAATTATTGCTGGAAACGACTTTTTTTTTGGGGTGAAAAATCATGTTTTGTGGTAGAACTCGAATGTAACGCACTCGAAACATTGTGCTGATGGATGGATTGAATAGCACGGGGGTCGTGGAGGTGTTAAAGTAAAAATCTTACATTAAAAACTAGTATTTAAAAAAAAACTTGTCCAAAAGTTGGAACTTTGACCCCCAATATCTCCGTAATTAGAAGGTTCCCAGGTATGGTGTAGAACAAACAAATAATGATCGCAATGATGAGGAGAACAAGTGTCTTTCGGCTTCGTTAAGAGGTGTTTTACACCCTTTATATTAATATGGACATTCCTCCGGAATTGGTTGATTATTAAAAAAAACGGAACTTAGGTAGGAATTGTATTAAAATGAGCAATATTCATTCTTCATATTTTTCTTGAAGCATACAGTCAAGATTTGTCACAACCCAACGACCAATCAGCACAAAAGATCATGGGTTAAATAACAAATTAATTTAGTTTTGATACCTTCCTTTAAATTTTGAATTGAGTAGTAATAATATCACTACCAACATTGCTAATATTTAATAATGACACACGACACAACGTATAGAGTCGTTCATATAGCGGTAAAATAATAATATCTTTATTGAAAAAAGTGGAAGTAAGTACATTTTACACATATCACAATATTGTCACAAGTACAGTATGTAAGTAAACAGATCAAAATGAACCCTAACGTCTAATCTAGGCCAAGCCTGTATCTTAGACGTTAGTCTCTTCCAATGTTGTTACAATCAGAGATCTACGTATGAGTATAGTGTGAATTGTGATTAAACATTACTCAAGGTAAATATTTTATATTAATAAATAAGTAATGTATGTTTAGAATGTGGGTAGAAAAGAGTAAGTATGAACTTATGCAACTTTAGAAAAAAATGAAATTGATGATTTTATTTAATAACTTTTCTGTTTTCTTGCTTTTTTTACCAGTTTGATTGATTTAACTTTATTCATTCCCATGTTTACGTACGTTTTATGTGTAGGTAATTAATTTTATTTTTAGATTTTGTTATTGGTTAAATTATTGATATTTTTGAATGATTATTGTCTGCCAGTTTATAATCTTTATTTTAAAATTGCAATAATAGGTAGTTGGGTAAGTATAGGTAATATCAATAATATTACCTTGTCAGTTAAGTTATGTGTCGGTTACATAACTACTGCACTCATAATTTATACAGACTTCCGAGAATTTAATAACTATCTGTACAGAACACAGACTAATGGCGGATACGAGGTCTTGTTCATACAAGAAACGAGCAACTCGAGAAATATGTGATATTGACAGATGCCCTATATCCATTGATCCTGGCACATCCCCAGTTGACCCCGATATCTGCCCCGACATCATCACATATTTCTAATAGTGGAGTAATTTACGCGAAGGTTTATTGTTATGGTTTAATCAAAAAGCTGATTTTTAGGGTTCCGTACCTCAAAAGGAAAAAACGGAACCCTTATAAGATCACTTTCTTATCCGTGTGTCTGTCCGTCTTTCCGTCTGTCCGTCTGTCACCACCGATTTTCTCAGGAACGGGTGAACCTAGCAAGTTAAAATTTATATCAGATACATGAGGTCTATAGTCCCTATTAGGTGTATAAAAATCAAGGTCCTGTCAAATTTAGATTTTTGCGAAAACTTGTAAGTACCAAAATTTACCTTAATTTTTTTTTTTTTTTCGGTTTTTCCCTTTACTTGTGCTGTGCCCTTTACCTTGCTTTTAACCAAATATGATAATTCTAGGTCAACCGGAAGTAAGTACCCTATAGGTTTTGGGTCGAAAACCTATATGGCAGTTCCCGTTGACCTAGAATCACGAAATTTGGCGAGAAGCAATGTCTTACAGCACATATCAAGGAAAAAGTCTGAAAACCGTAAATATGTAGTTTAATAACAAAAAAAAGCGATTTTACTATAACAAACTTATTATTTGCAGTTGGTGCAATAGCCATTTCATGGGATCGAACAGCAAAGTTAAGTTTGTCCTTTTAAAAGTTTGTACGGAACCCTCAATGCGCAAGTGCGACTCGCTCTTGGCCGATTTTTTTTATTAACTTGACAATTAAAGCGAAGTTTAACCTCGGAGAAAAATATATACTATTTCTATAAAGTTACCACAATGTAACAAATATGTATTAGGTTCGGGATCCTGCCGTTTTGCCGAAAAGATTTTGACAAAATTTCATTACCCAAACAAATTTTAGGAACCTTTTTTTATACCATTGCAATATTTCGAATGATTTTAGTACGCTTATTTTTATTTGGTCAAATTTTTACTTGACAAAATATTAACAAGTATAATGTCATTATGGCATTTGGTCTTTAATCAAATGATTTATTACAGCAAACAATCTTCAGACAATAAACGTTTGGTGAAATGATTTTTTAAGACAAAAAATATTAAGGCAAAAATAAGATTTTTTGGGAATTATATAATTAAAAAATGCAATTTTATTTTAATATAATCATTTGTTTAATGCAAAATATTTTTACATTACAATTTTATTTTTTTTGCAATGGACATTAGCAATTTTATTTCGGAGTATCCAGACGGGCGAGTGCCAGACACGACTTGCATTAATAGAAAAAAAGATTTTGTTTTTAGTAGGTTACCCGGAACTCAACTATTTAGATTAGGTTAATTTCTTCTTTAAACAAAATGGGTAGGTTAGGTTAGGTTAAAACTGTGACCTCAAGATATTTGGTGCCACTTTAAAGACTGTAGGAAAGGAAGAATTGAAAAAACCGGCCAAGTGCGAGTCGGACTCGCGCACAAAGGGTTCCGTACCATTATTATCAAAAAATCACGTTTGTTGTATGGGAGCCCCCCTTAAATATTAATTTTATTCTGTTTTTATTTGTTGTTATAGCGGCAACAGAAATACATCATCTGTGAAAATTTCAACTGTCTAGCTGTCACGGTTCATAAGATACAGCCTGGTAACAGACAGACGGACAGACAGACAACGAAGTCTTAGTAATAGGGTTCCGTTTTTACCCTTTGGGTACGGAACCCTAAAAATGATGATACTAAATATTTGGCTTATTTGATTTTGCGTAAAAACTGTTATTCCAACTGAAATATTTGACTAAATAAAAAATGTTAAAAGTACTAGTTGGTAAACAAGTTATAGTTTAAAGGTTCATTTCCCAAACATTAGGTTTGCGTTACAATTTTTTGTGAATAGATTTTTTGCTTAGTAATCATTTGGCAAATGAAATTATACGAAACATTTTTTGGGAAGTGAAAATTTGTCAAATTCCTTTCGGTCAAACTAGGGAGACCCATTAGCACCATTAGGTTCTTATACGACACTACCTATTTCAACGCCATGTTTACGCACCCTATTAGAGATCGAGTGTTCTTCACAAATCTCAACGCATAAAATGTCATTGAAATGAGTTTCATTGACATAGCAGTCACTCCAGTCACTAATCAAATAAATATATAAAAACCTATATGATCGCAGACTTTGCTTTGCAAACTTTGCTATGACGTGACATTCATAATCTCATTATTATTCTACTCACACATAACATAACATCATGACTGTAATCCCAGAAGGTTAGCCAGAGATGTACGTACCTAAAATACTCACACATTTCGCCAGTTATGTTTAAGTCCCATGTGATGGGGGCGAACCTATTGCCATCAACCGGGCCTACATTCAGACTCCATGGCTGCTACTGAGAAATTCCTGATGGAAAAACCCAATAACGACCTTACCCGACCTGAGACTCGAACCCAGAACCTTAGGTCAGCACTTGCGTCTGCGTCCACTAGTTCAACGAGCTTTTCCTGCGTATACTCGTTCAGTTCTGTGCAGTTCTTACCTCTCAGGCCACGATGACAAACACGGAAACCGGAGGTGGTCTTTGACGGTAATCATAGACCGATTCTTGGGTAAGATATGTGTATACTCGTGCAGTTCAGTGCAGTTCTTAACTCCTCAGGCCACGATGACAAACACGGAAACCGGAGGTGGTCTTACGCGGTAATCACGGACCGATTCTTGGGTAAGGAATGCGTATACTCGTGCAGTTCAGTGCAGTTCTTAACTCCTCAGGCCACGATGACAAACACGGAAACCGGAGGTGGTCTTTGACGGTAATCATAGACCGATTCTTGGGTAAGATATGTGTATACTCGTGCAGTTCAGTGCAGTTCTTAACTCCTCAGGCCACGATGACAAACACGGAAACCGGAGGTGGTCTTACGCGGTAATCACGGACCGATTCTTAGTTAAGGAAGAGGAAACACGATTCCCACCTTCCTACTTTCCCTTCGGATCGGCCAACCGCCAAAGTGTCGCAGTCGACCAGTATTTGTAAGCAAGTAATCTTGTCATTTCTATCATCATAGATTTAAAATCAATCCATAGAAACTGTTGTTACGAATACGGGAGTTACTCTGTCTGTTACCTTTTCACCAGTAAATTGTACAAAATGTCACGTAGTATGGGTACGTTACCCATACTACGTGACCCATTTTGTACAATTTTTTATGGCCCTCGTCCCCCTCTGTGCCTCGGTAACCACCCATATGCCAAGCCCCGTCCCCCTTTAGTTTTCACGTAGTAATCATAAATATGATTTTAAATATTTTTTTTCAGATGAAAGTTAAAAAGAAAATCATTTGGCTCATAATTGTTTTTATTTTATTAATGCAGCGCTTGCCGTGTGACGCAAGGAGTGCGATGAACGCGTATGCCACAGATAATATAATAGCGTGTGCGTTCATGGTGCCAATTTTGGTAATGGTCATTTGAGTCGATATTTTTTCTCTTAACTAAAGAACAAAACAAAATATTTACAGAGAAACATCATGTCAATACCTATAGCTAAAAAAAACACGAGATTTCCCTATACTATAAAGGACCGTTGATATATAGCAACGGTCAACAAATTCGTGTTACAAGTACGAATTGGTTTGGTATTACTTAGTAACTTCATTTTAAACTGCAGATGAATAAAACACTAAGTTTTAATTAAATATCTTTTAGAATGTAACATTTTGCGGTTGCCACTTGCCACATCAGGTACCATAACAGATGGCAGGATTGATTATTGACATGGCCGTCTAGGGACCGCAGCGGCCTCGAACCACGCTCCAAATACCACAAAATACATGAACTATGTATTTCAGACTAACGTATTTCGACATTTATAATTCCGCTATAAGTGTATTGCAAAGAAATATTTTAAGATGATATCATTATTTAGTTTTACGTATGATGGATGTATGCTTATCTTAATATTTTGGCCTTCAATGTCGAGAACTATAAATAAAGAGAAAATAAAACCTTCGATGCTGACAAAGCTACCCGAGATGATACTTATTGATGTTTTGTAACATTAAGCAATAAGCAGAGGTTCTCTGTTGCTCAATCTGCGAATGTTAAAATTGAATGGACGCTTCATTGAAGATCTCGAAGAGTTACATTTTGCGCAATGTTAATAAAATCAAAGGATGGCCTTTAAACAAATGAACAGGGTTGAGCAACAAACACGGGTTACGTTCAAATACAGTCCAGTTACAGCGAGGAATAATCAAGTACTAATTTTGGTACTTACGTAAATTGTGAAAATGTCAAGGTATTTATGTACGAGTTTGTACCTAGTAATAAAATAATACTTATATGTATGTACTGAATGCTAAGAAGCAATTTATATAATTTATACGGTTATAAATAAATTCTGGCATTCAATTTTTTTGACAGCTACAGCAAGTTGTACGGGGGTATCGTATTATCGGTTGTGGAGGTCAGATAGGCAGTCGCTTCATGTAAAATACTGGTATTCAGCTGCATCCGGTAGAAGTGGAGGCCGACCCCAACAAAGTTGGGAAAAGGCTAGGCAGATGATGACAGCAAGTTGTACGGGCCTAAAGATGTGACACGTTGTGCATGTTTTTATGTTTATATGCATTGCCAATCCTTCTCAAGATGAGTAGGATTGGCAATGTAGGTACAAGACTTTAATATTTAAGTACTTTGTTTTGTTCATTATTAAAATAAACACGTGAGGTTGAAGTTATCAATCCCGGATAAAACATCTCATGGCCGAAATTTACGAGTGGTTCTCTAATTTTATCGTTTATATTGGCCAAATAAAAATAATCTATTTAATATCCCTGAATGCTGTTGTCATTAAACATACTAGTTAATCGTACTTAGTTCGCTAAGTAGGTACCTAATGAATTTATACATAACCGTAAAAGACAATTACATAACGCATAACGTGTAGGTAGAGTTATCCAATTTATGTAATTCAGAACCAGCTGCTCGCCGGCTTGACTCAGACGAAGAACATTGACTTTCGCATAATAATCTAATAAAGCATCGTGGATGTTGGTCAGGGTGCATCAGTGTTGCGAAAATGTCAGCCATAACGTAGTCCTGCCGCCATGTTTGGTAATGATTTTTTTAAAAAGGGACAAGCCCGCCACACTGTTCCCAACCACTGTAACTCCTGAAAGCCAGAATCAACAGTGGCGACCACCAGAAAAGCGCCGAGACAATGAAGCTCGACGAAGTCCCAGAGAATGAATTTAACTGTCTTGGATCCCGCAACGAAATTAATCAGAAAAGTATAGCGGAGGAGTAGGAAGATCTGTAATTTCCACTTCCCTCCATATCAGCAGGAGACACAAAGAAACAAGGCCAATAGGCACAAAGGGACGTTCACAACTGGGATAGGCCCAGTTGCCTAGCACCACGGATAAAATATTAACATTAATGGGTCCTAAGTTGTGAGCAGTTATATTTGATTCCAATAATAGGTATGGCAAAAACGCTTGAACGCACGGAAATTTGTTCTAGTTTCTACAAGGTCTGTGTAGTAAATAACTCCGGATGTAACCTGTACACTATCCAACATAATATTGCGTTCATTCTGCCAAAGACTGCACTCCCATAAAATATGATGTGCTGATTGTTCATATTCGCAGTCAGATGTGGAACATTGACAAAGAGGCGAGTCAACAAGCTTGAAGGAAAATAATTTACTCTTAAAGTTACCATGACCGGTGAGAAATTGAGCAACACAGTGATCAACCTCCAGCCATGTCCTGGCCAGCCGTTCACGAACGGATGGAAAGAACTGGTGGAGGTGTCGGCCCTTGATGGAATTATCCCACCTACATTGCCATTCAGACAAAAGTTCCTCCCAGACGTCGGTCTGTGGTTTGAATAATCTAGAAATCTTATCACGGTCACGTAGGGTTAAAAAGTCTGCGTCCGTGGTCTCACGCGCGTTATAGTACATTGCAGCCCGTCGCTGCACTTCAAGATCGACTGGAAGTACACCTGCAAGTACCGGTAAGGCTTCAGTACTAACCGTCCTATACGCTTTGCATAAGAATATCAAAGCCAAACGCTGGCTTTGAAGCAATTTACGTCGTACCGCTCCTATGGTGGCCCTATCGGCCCAAACAGGTGCCCCGTAGCACATACACCCCAAATAGGTAGCCCCATAAATGGTCTTTAAAGTTAGAAATGACAGACCCCACGTAGATTTGGATATTCTAGTTAAGGCATAAAAGTTCTTTTTAGCTTTTTCACCGACAGTTTTTATATGATCTATGAATGAAAAATTCTTCTCTAAGACCAAACCAAGGTAGCACACGGACTGCTTTCTTTTCACGGGAACGTTATTAAATTTAATACTAGGCCACGATTTAAGATTACCTTTTAAAATTAGTTGATACGTTTTTTGCGGTGCAAAGGTCAGACGGTTTCGATCGCCCCACTGAGATATTAATCGTAGGCAAGTGTCAGCTAAATTCTCGAGTCCAGCCCGAGTACTCGACTGAATGAGCAGCAGGCCGTCGTCCGCGTAACCGGTTAATGAACAGCCGGGTGGGAGAGGAATCGCGAGAAAATCATCGAAACCTAAATTCCACAGATACGGAGCGATTACCGAGCCCTGAGGACATCCCATGGTAAGGGACTTTGACATAGAATGATGTCCGAGTTTGAGTTTCGCGGAACCATTTAAAAAATATGAATAAACAAGATTATATATGTTTTTATAGCAGCCGCGATTCTTCATTTTAAGTAGTAGCATCGGCCACCATGCGTTATCAAAAGCCCCGGAAATATCTAAAAAGATTCCAACCACGTACTTGTGTTCCGAGTTATTAACAATTTTTCTAACAGAAAGTGCCGCGTCTACGGTAGATTTTCCCACGGTGAAACCGAATTGGTTGTTATGAAACTTTGGCCCGTCTGGCAGCAAACGTGGAACGATAAGGCGCTCCAGGAGTTTTCCCAAAGATGGCAGTAGGGTTAAGGGCCTGTACGACTTAGGGTCGTCTGGTGGCTTATCACCACTTTTTGGAATTATTCGTATAAAGCCACGTCGCCATACACGAGGAAAAACGCCGTCCGCAATACATCGGTTGAAAACAGATAAAATGGCGTCACCCGCTGTTTTACAAGCTTCTATTATCATCCGATTAGATATTTTATCTTCACCTGATGATTTGTTAAGAGGCAGTTTCCTGACAAGATTAATGAATTCGTCAATGGATGGAAGGTCTGACGTTGGTGATTCAGGTGGCACAGATGCCCACGCTCTGATCTGCTGATGGTAGTCATTGTCATTTACTGGCGAATCATCAGGTATCAGACTATTTAATAGAACTTCGGTTGTTTCCTCAATACCGGTCGTGTGTCTATTATTTACTTTAATGTTCTGGACAAACGCCAGGTCGACTGATCGATTAGCTTTGAACTCGTGATACAAAGGAGACCACGGACCTTCTTTATCTAGTTTTTCTACTATTTTTCGCAGTAAATTACCCTTAGACTTTTCCACTGATGCTCTGTAGCGGGACTTGGCAACTCTAAATGCATTTAAAGCAAAGTTAAGTGGGTCTCCGGTGACCTTTTGTTTTCTAAGCTTGTTTAAATGTCTGCGCGCTCGGCGATAGCTTTTACGCTGCTCAATTAAGTAGTCACACCACCAATCACATCTATGGATGTTGGTCATAGATGCGCGACCAATGGCGATGTCAGCACAGTAAGTGAAGGTGTCTGACATAATTTCAGCACTTTCTTCAGCTGACAGCCCATCACGAGTGAAGTCTTTGGCGTGACACGCAAAAAGCAAGCCAAAGAATTCCCAATTCGCGCCTTTACTTTTATATCTAAAATTACCAGTGATATGAGATGGACCTTGAGTAGACCTCGGAACAAATTCGTACACGATCAGGCGATGATCACTACAAGACGCATCTGGTAGGACACGCCACCTATCCAATCGTACGTCTGCACTAGAAAGTGTGACGTCAATACAAGATTCGCCCATTGGGCTGCAAAAAGTAGGTGGTGCATCAGGGGTATTATGAATTGATAGGTTCATTTCTGCTATAAAATCTTCAACAGCACAACGTCGGTCGAAATCCGTTGACCTAACCTTGCCATACCACAGAGACGATGACGCGTTAACATCAGCGCCAACGATAACTTTACTGCCCGCGAGTGACTGTAAGACGTGACGGAGGTTATGTATATGAGGTGCAACAGGGTCTGAGTATTGAAAGTAACAGCTCACAACGTAAACTTTAAAAGAAGCTGATGAGACTTCCGCAACGGCACAGTGGGGCGTCATGAGGTTACGCAAAGACGTTACTGTAAAGTTAGAAGAACGCGCCACGTAAATTCCGGCTCGTGCTTTGCTGTCCAGCTGAACTACTTTGTGACGTAAGTGAGCGTTCTGGTATTGTTCTTGAACAAGTACTATGTCTAAGTTATAATCGATAATTAATTTGTCTAATTCAGAGGTCGCCACCCTATCGTTGTGGAGATTTAATTGTCCTATAGTTAAACTATCCATTATTTTAGTAGTTGGTATTGAGGATTAACTGTTCGAGCTTAAGTTTGTAAGTGGTACACTCTGGGGACCCGCAACGATGGTCAAACGGTTTTTTAAAACGTTTACACGCCACGCAAGTCGGTATGTAATTTAAATTATCCTTGTGCGGGCAGTTATTTGTTTCATGTGCTTCCGAGCAGTTAGCACAGGTAGGTGATTTATTAACGCAGTGTTTCTTAACGTGACCGAACTGCTGGCAATGTAAACAACGAACTACTTCGACATCATCGATGAAACGGCAAGTCGCCCAATCAATAGAGATGGACTCGATTTCAACGCCTATCCACTTGCGACCGTTATCTAAGGAACGCCTACGAATAATTTTAGTTGACTTAATAAAATCATCCTCATTTATTGGCAGCTCGTCTTTAATGTTTTGACGGTATAACGCGTGCAGAAAAGCATTGTCTTCCATTGAGGATGGGACGTCCTTAACTAATATACGAGGCCTTCGGCCTTTCGGTTTTTCAAGTCTTAAGCCGGCGGACCTAATAGCATCGACCGATTGCAATTTTTTTATTTGGTTGTCATTAGCGACACGTAATACAACGCCAGATTTCGCGGTTTTCTTAACGCCTACAATTTGAAATCCGTCGTCACTAGGCTTAATCGCTTTCATAAGCGCTTGTTTAGTCGCGGACGATGACGAGTAATCGGCTAACCGGTCAGCTGTAGGGTACGCGACGACGCACGGAAGGGGAACGCGGGACTCCACGGCTGGCGCAACTTTAGGTAGACGAAGTTTCAAAGAATCCGCATACGAAGATTTGTTACAATCACTAGTATTGACATTATTAGTATTACGATTTAATTTCATTATATCCAATTCGCGTTTCGTATTGGCTAATTTAGTTTCATTGGAGGATGATTTTATGGCTAACAAAGAAACGATGGCCGTTACGCGCTGAGTCATGTCCATGATAGCGGATTTATTTGCGACATTAATGCGGGACCCTTGATCATTAACAAGGTCGTTAATTTTAGAAAGAAATGCAGACGCCTGTGAGACTAAATCGCAGTAATTGTCATTGCTCGCAGTACTGACGTTTAATATTGGCGAAGGTTTCTCAATTGAGTCGGATGTGTGAAGCCGTTTTGACCTTTCCTCGGGCGATATGTACGAAGGTGACATTTCGCGAAACAAACGTTTTGTTGAACTAGCGGAGGTCGTCGGCGACCCGGGTGTATGGAATGCATCTCTGCCACGGTCAGGCGGGTCATCATTAATGGATAACATATTATAAATTATGAAATTCAAACAAACTATTAGAACGTAAGAAAGGTAACAGAATTAACGGACGATAAAATTATTTCGAGGTACCCACACACCAAAAAAAGTAAATGTACTCACCGAAAGTAAACGAAATTAACTAAAATACCAGTAAAACCGACGTAAAAACACTAAAAAACTTACGATACCAGCACTTAGCACAATAGTACACAACTAGGAACAACTCACGAGCCGGGAATTGATCACGGAACACGAAAATCGTAATTAAAATCGACAGCGAAATAGATCGCATCCAAACCGATCGAGTGCGCGGAGGGAAGTGATAAGTGTGTGTTTGGTAATGATTATAGTACTTCGCGTAATTTAATTCATAAATAGTGTTAATAGCCCTAACAATAACAATAATATTCGAGCGGACGTGTTGTTGATTCACCGAGGGTTCTTAATCCCATCCAAATGCAGATGCAGGTGGGCAAGAGGTGAATACAATCGCACTTAAACACCGGTCAACGACTTGGTAAAGAATAGTACATTTTGATACAAGTGGAGAAAGTTTGTTATTGTATTCGAGGCGGAATTAAAACACCCGAGCCGTAGGCGAGGGTGTTTTTGAGCAGAGAATTGCAATAACAAATGTCCACGTGTATCAAACGACGTTTTTCAATACACTTTTGAAGAAATAAAATAAAATAACGAAAAATATTTTTGTCACGAAATAAGAAACTATGATTTTAATTTTCTTTTTTTTTCGCGCTTTGGTTTCGCCAGGTTGAAGGAGAGGCAAAGGTATGAAGCCGTTAAACAGCCTAATATAAAAGTAGATTTATTTCATAGTTTTGAATTCAGAACACAAATAAATGTTAATTTTTGTATAATAGTAGTTCTATTAGTTTTTAATAATCATGTTTATCTATGATATTCTATTTATAAACACAATTTGAATTCAAAAAATATTTATGCCGTAAAGACGCGTAGTGCTTTGCTGAAATTAAAAAAAAAACATTCACCTCAGACTATGGCATTGAACCAATTTGGACCAAGTATAGGTATAGTTATCTGTGGCAATTTTCATTCCCGCACACGTGCGGGAAAGTGGAAAAAATTGCACGCGTGTGAAATACATTGCATGTTGTACCTAATCGTAGTGCGTTATGGACCAGTTTTCGAGGAAGTGTATTGAAAAAAACATTTTTGCAAAAAAATAAAACCGATTTCAAAAACAAAAATGTAAAAAATAACTTTAGCTTCAGAAGCCGGTGACAAAAACACCAAATCAATCAAACAAAGTTTGACTTTGAAGTTTTTTTTTGAAGACTTGTAGACTTTGAAGTCGGTGACCTTTGTTTGATTTATTTAGCGTTGTTGTCACTAACTTCGAAGCTTGACCTTTGTTTGATTGGTACAGGCGTGATGTTGTATAAACAATAAATCCAAGCGATTGTAGCAATGACGATAGATTTTCCGTCTATTTTTGAAGAGTTCCATTGTATATCTCCGAAGATCAGCATCGGATCTTCACCAAATTTAAATGGGACCTTATAATAGGAGAATACTCTTTCAAAAAAAAAAAGAATTTTGAGAAGCGGTCCACAAATGGGGGAGAAATCAGGTAAAAAACAAAAAAAAATACATACACGAACATATAACCTTTTTTTTTCCTTTTTTGAATTCGGTTAAAAAGTAAACGATGGACACCTAGTATACTACGTAGAGTGCCTTGTTCCCGAAAGATAGCCGGCAGGAATCGGCTTCGATAGGCAGGCTTCTAAGATGCCTTCGAGCCTGAAAGGAAGTCATACCTTTCTCGTAAAAAAAACTAAGTAGATCGGATGTGAAAAGTAGTGACTGGGAGGACGTTGACACCTTATTCAATATAGGAGAAAGGCAACATTTATTTAAGTGACAGCAGGCTGACAGCTAAGTAATAATGCGTTTTTTTCACCATTGATAGGGCATTATTATACTTTTGTGGCAATCTGTTGCAGTAATACCCGGATTAAATTCGACATAATCGACAGGAAGTCATTACACTACATAACATGAAATAAATCGTCAACTGAGATAATACTCGTACGTGCAGCGCACAGATTAACCTAAAATATACCTACCTATTGCAGGCACCTGCAAGGAATGCAATTTATAGTATTGCAGAAAACTCAAGAAAACTGCATGTATATTGCGGTTAATCTATTTTGAAACCAATGTGTCAATAAATGTTTTGAAGATAATGGTATCCGGGTAACATACCAACTGCGTCCATTTTTTCCCATTTTGCAGGTACGCACTGAATTGTGTGGAAAAAGGAGTACGTAGCTAGAAAAACAAAATGATCTGCGAAATAAATATGAAGAGACTGACGACAGGCTCTACCTGTGGTCAGTCTCTTCCTATTTATTTCGTTCGTTTCTACGTATATTTATTTACTCACAGCACAGCACTGAAAAGCTCTCGGATCGGCCCGAGAACCCGTTTTCCCAGAGACAGTGGGATGAGCCGCTCTGCAGGTTGGTACGGAATAAACTTATTAATACGTCTACCAATACTGCTGAGCGTGCCTGCCTGCTGGCTGTGGGTGAATGGGAATCGGGCCTCTGGCTTCAGGCACTACCGTCAACCTAATATAGGCACTATGTTAGGTGACACAACCTTCCGGCTCGCTACATGTTTGCGTTTGGGCGCTCCTTGTCGGCTCCACATCGCTGTCAATGTGGTGAAGCAGTCGACCGCCTCGGACACCATGGCCTTTCATGCAGTAAGAGTGCAGGTCGGATAGCGCGGCACGCTAGCATTAATGATCTCATCCGCCGTGCTCTTGCCACCGCCGGGGTGCCAGCTGTATTAGAACCCCTGGCTTGGCACGCGTCGATGGCAAGAGACCAGATGGTATGACCATAATGCCATGGAAGTTGGGTAGGCCTTTGGTGTGGGACGCAACTTGCGTCGACACCCTTGCGCCATCCCATTGCATCTTCCTAGCACAGTGTGCGGCGCTGGGGCGGCTGCTGCAGGTGCTGAAAACCTCAAACGGCGCAAATACAATAATTTAATTGGTAATTATGTGTTTGAGCCGTTTGGGGATGAAACACTAGGGCCATGGGGTCCGAACTCCGAGTGCCCACCTAGTTTTTCGAGAAAATCGCCAAACGGTTGGTCGACTCTTCACGTGACCAGAGGGTGGGCCTATTTTTTAGCCAAAGAATCAGCATTAAACGTGGCAATGCGGCCAGCCTTCTGGGCACTTTTCCTGTTGACAGCGATGTGGACGAATTTTTCGACGCCATGTAACCCTTTTTGATAGGTACTTGTAAATGTTTTTATTTCTATTATACTTAGAGTTTTAGTATTAGGTAAATAATGTAAATATTTTTGCAGGCCATTGTATTTAATAAAAACAGGTGT
Organism: Xestia xanthographa; assembly: GCA_905147715.2. Classification (NCBI taxonomy): domain Eukaryota; kingdom Metazoa; phylum Arthropoda; class Insecta; order Lepidoptera; family Noctuidae; genus Xestia; species Xestia xanthographa. The sequence goes on from LR990652.1 coordinate 15,722,492, forward strand.
TTTTAAAGACTGTGTATGACTAGCCGTTACAACAACAAATAATAAAATATAGGAAAAAATAGAAGGATGTTTTACATTCAAATGGTACGGAAGCCATCCTGTGCGAATCCGACTCGCACTTGGCCAGTTTTTTGGTACTAAATTAAGCCCTTCCCGCAAGTTCAAATAAAGCGATTATCAAACTAAAGGTTTCAAAGGCGATGATGCCCGAGTTGCATCACCTGTGAAGTGCATAATGTGGACCATATGAATGCGGCTCAGTTCTCGTTGCTTCACTTCTGATTCGTCTGTTTAGGACATTCCCCGGGGGCCTGGATGATAACGCAACGCGCTGTTGTAACTTCACGTGCAGAGTTTGGAAAACGCCACTTTTCTATTGCAGAGCAAGGTTGAACATAAACACGTTGGTAACATAAGACCTTTGTGGGAGATTCATATTAGATGGGATGTGTCGTAATATGCTTTCCTAACCTTTGCAATATAAGGGCTATTATAAAACTACACATATTTCGCAACGGTTTCGGTTTCTAAATTTTGTGTGTTCCTTTGACTGTGAAGGCATATACTCGTCTTCATAGCTACAAGTACAATAAAATTACAATATTGCTATGCAAAATAGGTATGTAGTTATATTATTATATGTACAGTCACGAGCACCAATATATAAACACTTAACAACTTCAAGAAGTGTTTTTCTCGTACTGTTCTGATTAAAATTTCATGGTGTTACGAACATACACACATCAACAGAATCTAGGGATATTTTATATTTCATCAAATATCTAAAAATCTATGAAGAATTTTCTGATATAGTAAATGGAAGAATGATAGGTTATTTTAAGGTCTATAGTAAAAAATAAAAAACATTTCGTGATTTTTTTGTTTTAAATAAAAATGTTTATTTTTTTAATCGCCGTAGCAAATTAATATGGTAAAAAACTTCATTTCTTCTTATAAAGCTATTAATTTTAATGAAAATTGAAAAAATCTTATAAAATCTAATTATTAATAATCAGTGTTGCCACCTCTTACATTAATTACACATCGACATCGATTGTTCATGCTTAAAATTAGATTGTCAATGTCTTGCTGCGGTATGAGGTCCCATGTTCTTTGCAAGTGTTCGTAAATTTGTTGTTCTGTCGTCAAATTTGCCGGGAAATCTCTCAAAGCTTTTCGTTGTAACATATCCCAGGCATGCTCGATAGGATTTAAGTCGGGCGACTGTGCAGGCCAATCCAAAACTTGAATATCGTGGTCTCGGAGAGCGGTTGACACCAGCCGCGCCGTATGGGAAGGAGCATTATCGTGCATGAGTAGAAATTCCTGGCCCATTTGGATTCTGTGTGGGACAATAACAGGCTCTACTACCTCCTCGTGGTATTTTTGTGCAGTCATGCTACCTTGGATCCAAATGAGCTGGGTTCGTCCGCCAAGACGAATTCCTGCCCACACCATGATTGTCCCGCCTAGGTATGAGTGGACCTCCTGAGGGTGCCGTAGACGGCTAACTCTCCCTGGAGTTCTCCAAACGCGTGTTCTTCGTGAATCCGGATGAAACCCAAACCGGGACTTGTCGGTGAATAGCACCAAAGACCATTGTTCGTCACTCCATGGTAAATGCTCCCGAGCCCACGAAAGCCGCCGACCGCGATTGCCACGTCGCAATGCTGGAACACGTAGCGGTCTTCGAGCATGAAGACTAACTTCATGCAACCTCCTTCGCACGGTTTGGTCGCTTACCAGCAGCTGGTGGTCCTCCTGGAGCCTTTGTACTCGTTGCATCGCTGTGATATTGGGTTGTCTTCTAGCGGACATTTGGAGAAATCGATCCTGTCTCTGCGTAGTAAAGCGATATCTACCCGTGTGCTGTTCAGCTACATCCCCAATACTGCGATAACGTGACCACAACCTTGATATCACGTTTTGGCTGGTGTGTAGGGCCTCAGCAACGACGCGTTGAATAGCACCATTTTCTAGCATGCCCACGGCTCGTAAAATTTCATCTCGACTCAAATGACGACGTGACATGACTCTTAAAGCTCACACGACACGTTAAATTAAAAAAGAATAACAATCTAATCCCTTTTCATTAATTAATATTAATAAAACAATTTTAATTTTCCTTAACGTAACGAATTACTAACAATTTTGCCGCCGTATTTTGTTTTTTCTTTTTTTTTTAAATATTTATTTTTTAAATTTTGAAAATAGAATAAATGAGGTTTCAATCTGTATAAAAACTTTTTATGAAAACTAAAAAGATTTTAAACTAAAAATGCGTAAATAATTTAGGATTAAGGTATCCCTAGATTCTGTTGATGTGTGTATATTCTGAAATTTATATTTTTAGGAAAAAGATCTTATCTTCAAGTTATAATCGTTATTTCTCGCGAAAATTTCTTTTAAATTTAGGAAAGTGGTTTATTGGTGTTCGTGTCTATATTAGGCTAGTATTTTCCTACTAAATATTTGATTGTCGCTGTCGGCTTTCAGCCCCAACACAAAGTTTTACACCAAGTGACTGCAGTCTGCAGTGCAAGCCTACGAAAACCAAAAAAGTAAGGCAACCTCGTTACCAAGATTGGTAATAAGCGTGTCCATAATAGATACTAGGTATAACCAAAATAAAAAAAAAACCCGGAACCAAACAGTTACCTAATTTTTGTACGTAATAATAATTGTTTTAAAGTGAAGTATAGCAACACATGCTAGGTACTCATGCTGGGTATTATAGCAATTTTTTTGATCAATTACATCACACACGGTCGATATAATGTAACAGTAGAGCAGTAGGTTAGTGAAAGATTTTTTGAGGTTTTATTTTATACTTAGAGAAAAAAATGTGCGAATTGATAAGTAACCTCCTTTTTTAAAACCGGTTAAAAATGATGACTGAAACACTCCTTTCGTTTCATAGTTAACAAAAGGGTCTCACCAACTTTCGATGGATTGTCCCAGTTGATAATGACCGGTGAAATTCGGAGTCAGTTTCTAAGTATTCAATCTTTTGTTTTAAATGAAACGAACTTTTTTGCCCTTTGTATTTTTAAAATGGAACAAACTCAGAGGTACAGTACTATGTGCATTCAAAAAAAGTACCATGTGGTGTTGAATTGTGTGTGTGTGTGTGTGTGTTTGTGTTTGAATTACCTGATCCCGTTTATTATACGCAAGCTATTATTACAAATTAAGTACTATTCGGCTACAAAATGTCTTTGGATTTCCTAAATTTTACTTTATGTTTTAGGTTGTAACTTTCTCCAAGGATTTAATTTCCTCAAAATTTCCCCTAGAACGATTTGTTTCCCTGTAAAAGGGAAAAAATGCCAAATAAATTTATTTTTTTAATTTTTCCGTTTATTCATCTTTACACATATAAATTACATTTTTAAATATATTCTAATATAAAACTATATAAAAAACATTAAAAATATAAAAAATAGGTACCCACCAACATCGGTAACAGGGTCCGAGCTACCGGTGGTCAGGGCTCCAGAGAGAGGTACACCTCACTAGGCGTGCCGTGTCCAGGAGTACTGCTTTCTGAATCAAGCCCTTGACCCAGCCGCGCAATGAGAGCCTCCAAAGGTGTTGGTCGAGGCTCTTTGCTATTAGTCTATTAACCGTAACGACTATCGGTACAATGATTGCAGAGTCCACGTCCCACATGTCGACAACCTCGGGTGCTAAATCAAGATACATGATTTTTTTATTTTTCTCAGCTTTCACGAGATTCCCGTCATGAGGGACAGTGATGTTAACAATCATTGTACGGCGCTCTCTGTGATCTATCACCACAATATCAGGTTTATTTGCCAAAATAGTCCTGTCCGCAATGATGATTATTTTATTTATAATTATTATTTTATTGGTGCAACCCCGCGGTAGAATATTGGTGCACGGCACCATATTTCGAAAATCGAATTGGTTTTTATTTATTCGCAGGAGGTGTGAAAAGTAGCGTATGCTCATCGGGGATTCTCTGCAGTGCTCTCAAAAGTTACTCATAGCTCCGTCCCTCGTTGCGTTCAGGATTCAAAATGGCGCCCGTGACGTAAGACACAGCTTTAAATATCGCCTTGGTGCTTAATCTATTATTACGTACTTACCTATTAGAATTAGCAGATTTGCAAATGTTTGGCAAACACGATCTTATTTTAGAGGTCCACCGACGCGATGCGACGACACCGAACGCGTCGACGCTTGGACTAAAAGGGGGTACCTATATTTATTTTTACTTTTTATAAAATGTTTTTTTTTCGGTGTTGGAATTTTTTAAATTTAATTTTACCTTCTTAAAATTAGTACGGTACGGTAATCGAACCGATCCATTAAAAACTTATTGAATGTAAACTTCATGTTCAGTTATAATAGCCTCATTTTGATAAATGAGAATAATTGTTAATGAAAGAAAGCATTACCTTCATGGAGTTGAGGCTGGTGGCGGCGTTGGCGACGACATCCCCTAGCGTGGCGGGCGGCAAGGCGTCGCTGCGCAGCACGAGCGCGCACGCGCACAGCACCACGCCGCGCCACCAGCGCACACGCATCTTCACCACCTCTCCGAATCACTTAGCACTTTAGCACCAACACTTGTAATCGATGGCAGTCACTCCATACACTGCCTATCGAGGCATTGTTTTTCGTTTATCACTTTTATGAACCACTATTTTGGGTTTGGATTCTTCTAATTCGCTGTTACTGTAGGTTTTCCAGATACACCATCTAAAAATAAATACGTCGAATGGTTAGGGACAAATATTGTTAACAAATGCACAATTATTATTGAAAAAAAAAAGATCCGGTGTTTGAATTGAGAATCTGATTTATTATGAAGAAATCACCATGCCTACCTATACTGCTAAAGTACAGTTTAATTAACAAGTTCTCAACTACAATGCAAATTCTCGATTCGAAAACCGACCGAGAAATATGTTTTAAAAGAGTCATGTAACATGCCACACACCGTAATAATAAGTGTAGGTACCTACATTTAATTGTTGGCACACTACAATATTATAACCGGTTAGTTACCTAATCTAGAGTAGGACTTATCTATAGTTGGTGCCAGTTAAGATGAGAATAGCGGTCATTGCCCTTTCCCTAATGTCTCTTCGTACGAACCAAAACAAATAAACCATGGGTATAGTTTTTCATTACAAAAAATGTTGAAGATCACGATAGATTCAAGACTTGAACAGCCATATTTTTGGTGTTTAATAAATGTAGGTGGGTCAATGACCGCTATTCTCATCTTAACTGGCACATACTATTTTCTTCTGTCGTCTTCTTCTTTCTTTATCGTGTGGTTAGTGCCTAACCGTGGTGTGGTGTTAGAGTTTTATACCGCCCATGTCATGCCATGCCATGTCTTATCTAGTACCTATGTTTTACACAAATATGTCAGCTTAGAACTTAGGTAGGTATCAGGGAATTATAACATAACAACCTCAACCTCGTCGAGAACAACCATCATTCATTGTTTATTTATTCAAATCTCCCTTACAACTATCATAACAGGAATGTTCCTAATGCGATAGCTCGGTCTCAAAATTAAATTTACTTATTTACAATGTAAATACATTATATGATAAACCAAAAAAAAAATAGCACAATACAATCATAGTAGTAACTAATTCAAAACAATGCGTGGGCTTGAGCCTGTTATTAAATGCCTATTAATTACTAACCCTAAAATTAGCAACTCTATTTGTGGTGGTTCAAACTTCGTTTGAAATATTGTTAGAATAAAGTTCTAATCAGCTTGCACCTCAAAGCTGTTGTCACATCAGTCACTGCGGCCGAATAGTGCGAAATGAGTGTTTTTTTGCGATTTACAAAAATCTTTTGATTGGACTAAAAAAATAAAACACATAAGACCTGCTTTATAGTTAGTTCAGTTAGTATGCTAGGTTTCATGATCTAATATGAAGTACTTTTAGAATACCAGCGGTTTATTGTTCGATTTGGACCTTTAGAATTTTTTTTTATCGAGAAAAGTTTTTGGAATCGTGTTTTCGTCACACATAGTACTTAGCATTAATCCTCAACTTTACCATATATTTATTTCAAAAATTAATGCTGCTGTATTTCTGGCGTAACGGAGGATCATGCTAAGCCATTTGAGTATAGGCCCTTAAAATTGTCAAGATATGCATCAAAATGGTAGAAATATGCATGTGAAATGCTCGACATAAATGCAACAAGAGTCAAAATATGCAACATCAAAACAAGTAAGTACATACATTACAGACGACGACGACGACGACGACGACGACGACGCGACGACGTTTTTGTTTCAGTTTCGATATGATGTTCCAAATTATCAATTTAATTGGACGATTGAATCTTCTGCAATAAAATATTTTATTACAGAAGATTCAATCGCCTGCCCTGCCTGTCCTGTGCCTGTGGACAATCCTTTTTAATTAAATAAAAATTTAATTTAAAAGGATTGTCCACAGGCACATTCTTGCATTTTTCCAATCAAATATAGTTTAGAAACTATAATATGCAATTGCATGTACAAATATGCATTTGCATATAATCCAGTCTCTACCTACTTTAAAAGTTCAAGAAGTGAAATGAATTTACTAAAACAATGGTTGGGAAATAAGCATGATTTGCCGCTTCAATAGATGCGCTGAGGTAAGTTTGGACAAATTACTGTCTGATTAGTTTTATCGATGTCGACAAAGATGTAAACGAAATAAACCCCAAAAACCTTAACATCTAATTGCTGCCGCCACTCATAACCTCCTTTAGTTAGTTATCTGCCACTGACTAACGAAAGCAAATTAGAAGTCGCCCCAAAACCCCCTTACCCCCGAGTCGGGGCTGTAGAGCATTTTAGGGTCGGACCTAAAATGCTCTATAGTTAGGTAGAGCGTAGAGCTAATTAGAGTACTTTTACTATGAAGGCATATCTTGAACATTAGGGCTAATGACATACTATCTTTTGTTTATTCTATCTACACTACACGTGTTACTCTGAGATACGATTTATCGAGTGCTTTACCATCTGCAACTATAGTAGGAAGTCCTGTATCTGAATAGTATGTCATCTCTGATGCGAGCTGCATGCTCCACTACTCGCGCCAGTGCCCGGTGCCGCCGAGTCGAGCGCGACGCTCTCGATATTATTCAACTTACACTTTCACTCACAGTTAAACTGCCCACGTTTGAACCTTGCACGTCTCGGTGGTGACAGGTTAATAACATACCAAGAAATTACTTAGTATTAGTATGACTTCGTCAAATAAACGATCTATTAAATAAAATTAGATACATAAGTAAGTCATAATCAAAACTGAATCCCCGGAATTACAATTTGGTTGAAGCATAATGTTTATGGATGAAAATAAGATCAACTTAATCTAAGCTCTTGAACTTGATATTTCAGTAAATTATTACAATTTATACAATAGTGAAACGAAAGAAATCTATCAGCAAAAAAGTAAACTTCAATTTGTCAAAAAACTTTTCACCATAGAAAAGACATCAACGATTATACTGTATTACTATATTACTAAGTTCAAATCGGTTCAATGCCTATAGTCAGTGAATGTTTTTTTTTTTAAATTTCGGTAAATCTATGTGCGTCTTTACGGCGCGGCGTAAACATTTTTGAATATTCAAATTGTGTTTATAAATAGAATATCATAGCTAGACATGATTATTTAAACTAATATTTACTTTTATAAACAAATTAACATTTAATTATGTTCTAAATTAAAAAATACAAAAAGAAAATGTATATACTTATATAAGGCTGTTTAGCGGCTTCATATCTTTGCTTCTCCTTCAACCTGTGGCGAAAGAATGCGCGGAAAAAATTAAAATGAAAATCATATTTTCTCAATAATTTATTCCTGACAAAAATATTTTTTATAATGTATTTCTTCAAAAGTGTATTTAAAAACTTCGTTTGATACACGTGGACACTTAACTTGTATCAGAATGTACTATTTCACATCACAACATGCATTTATGGTTTTTATTTTAATAAATACTACATACAACTACTTACTTTTAGTTTGGATCCGTACACAGATCCGTATTTGCTTGGTTGGTGATTAGCTACTAAATACATTTGCTTTTTGTTACTGTGATCGCTTACCCTCATATTTGTTATTTTTTTACAATGAACGTAGATTCTGTACGCTCGTAGACATTGTATTTAAATTTAGTTTCTCAGTAAGTGAATTATTGTTAATTCTTGATGAGAAGTAATAAAGTTCTTAAACCATAAGTGAGACACACGTGTATTTTTTTTACTGTTTTAGATACATTACTTAGTAGGATTCACCTCGCAATCTTGATTCACACAGGAATAGTCGTATCGTTCATTAAACAATTGTTTAAAACGAGACCGTCAAATGATTTTACTGCTTGATTTTTTAATTAGTATTGTTATCATAAACCCGCAAACCACTATCCTCGTATAATATGGTTTACCCAATTAATTAAAATTAAATACTTTATATGATGTACAGTATTGACCACAATATATTTTATTGAGCAGGATAAAATTATGAATCTATTAATAAACGAATTTTATGTATATTACTGTTTATATTAACGAATAAGAATCTACTACTCTTTGTTCTCAAACTGTCGTCTTTGATGACGAAACAGATACAAGGTAGGTACTTATCTAATTTAAATAAGTAATTAAAGGTCCAAACGGAACTTACAACCACAGTTAAACACTTATTGGACTCGTAACACAAACCAGCCAGTAATGCATATAAACAAGATCAGAACCCGGAACTGAGTTATACAACGTTTGAGAGTATATAGTTATTTCAGAATCAGTTACATCACTAGAGACCAACATCCCTGAATGTAGGAAGTAGGCGGGGCGGGACTGGCTACGTTGCTCGTAGATTGAGCCGTTTCTAAACCTCTAGAACATAACGTCGCCCCTGCATCCCCGAAGGGTACGGCAGAGATGTACATAGGTAAAGCTTTGCCGTATACATAAACATATACATTATACATACATATACATTTCACTAGTTATTATTTGAGTCCCGTGAAATTTACTTGGGAAGAGACTGGACCCCACGACACAGGGTATCCTAGTGTGGAGTCCAGGGAATTTGTAAAAATCTAGTGCTTAAGGATCATTGTTTTTTTGTTTCAAGCTTTTTAATATTGTACCTTGTTATGCGTTAACTGAATAAAAATGTTATTATTTTATTATTAAATAGGGGGCGACCCAATTGCCATAGACGTGATGGAAAATCTCAATAATACTTGAATGGAAATTGAACCCAGGGTCTTATTCTTCGGAGCAGTTGCGCTTGCAACCTTTGGAAATAGAAAAAGATGTACTCAAATTACACCAAAATTTCTAATATAATCTATACTTACATTTAATAAATTTGTAGAAAAATCGTTTTTGTACATCGAAAATATTTCGAAAAAAAATTGTCAGGGTGTTGAAGGATAACCAAAAGAACTCATTTCCAGCATTTTTGGATTTTTTGTCTGTTTGTCTGTTACGATGATCAAGCATCACGTAAAATATACGAAACCAATATAGATAACTTTTATACATAAAAATTGCGCGTATCTTGAGGTATTATTTAGTTTGTCTTTCATCGTAATCGATAAAAAGATATATGAATTTAAGGTGTTCAAGAAGAACTAATCATCAATAATGTAAGATACATACATGCAGCGACATCTGTTGAACTAAAATATGCTCACCACATAAATTTTAAATCAAATGACTGTTTTTAAAATAATATATTATAGCATAATATATTTTAGCAGTGTAAATCTTAATTTGTAATTTTAGTAATAAAATCTTGGTCGATAGATGGCGTTGGTTGTTCATATCACTCCATTTTTTTAATCGCGGTGTTGAGATTTTCCGTGCAAGAATGACCCTAGCCCGTGTCAGTTGCCTCATGTTTAGCTTTTTAACCGACGAAACAAAAAGAGGAAGTTCTCCATTCGACGCGTATATTTTAACTTCTTACAGAGAAGGCCGTTAGGCATGATCCTTTTTTTTGTGAAAAGCGTAGGTATATCTCAAAGTTGGTCCCATCTATATCTATATCTATACTTACTAATATTATAAAGAGGTACCATTTGTTTGTAAGTTTGTATGTTTGTAAGTTTGTTTGTAGGGGGTAATCTCCGAAAGTAATGAACCGATTTTAAAAATTGTTTCACTGGTAGAAAGCTACATTATTCGTGAGTGCTATAGGCTATATTTTGTTCCTGTACTCCCACGGGAACGGGAACTACGCGGCTGAAACCGCGGGACGTCCGCTAGTTTAAAATAAATCCGCGTTAGCATTATGTCTATGTTTTGGTTGAGGTTGAGTCACACTCTCTTTCCTTAAGTGACGCAGACGAAGTTGCGCGGGTCAGCTAGTTATTAATAGAATTGTGGAAAAGTGCAGCAGAAATATTTTTCTATGCTAAAACTATCCTCAGATGTTATCTTTTCTCTACTACGGAGTACGAAGGAAGAGTTTGTTACGGTTCATTATTCTACCAGAAGTTTTAAGTATTTCATAGCCGTGGTCCGCAGTACACACGTTCTGGGCTGCTGTGAAGCTGTGCCTAATATCAACTTAAGTTCTTCTAATACCACGATCATAAATCGAATGCGCCTGCATCGACGTGCGTGTTAACAGTTTGCAGTTCGTTCCGCCGTGCGCTGTCGAGGCTGCTTCCCTGAGATAAGCGCACGTAACACTGCTGTGATCGTATCATGACATTATCTGGCATGATCATACAGTTCCTGGTTATAAAGTAATCACGATATGCTTGAGATATATGTATAGTAAGCACGCGATGCACTCGCAAATTGTTTGAGATGCAACGTAAAAGAAGACATGCCAGTAGAAGTTGTAGGTACCCCAGATTGTGCACTTACAGAAAGTTGCTTACTTAATAAAATAAACAGGAAACTTAGGGATAGACCAACTAATTCAAATGCATGCAACTGTATTAGATGAGAATCTCTCACTGTATGACTGCTAAGATGTGGATTTTATTCATATACATTTTTATTATTATCTTTGAGAAAATTTGGCGTGGTTGTTAGCTCCATCATTATAATTATTTGCTTATAACATAACATAACATGACGCCTGTAATCCCTTTAAGGTTAGGCAGAGGTGTATCTGTAGTCATCATCATCATCAGCCTAACTGCTGGGACACAGGCCTCCTCTCAATGAGAGGGAATGGGCTATAATCCACCACGCGGGCCCAGTGCGTGTTGGTAGTGTCACATGTCTTCGAATTTTTGGTTCTAGGACATGCCGGTTTCCTCACGATGTTTCCCTTCACCGTTTTGAGAGCAGTGGTGATGAAATAAATTACACAAAGTAATGCGCTTGTCTGGGTTCGAACCCACGACTTACTGTTCTCTGTGTTCTTCTGTGTATCTGTAGTACCTACAACCAATTTGATAGTATTTGGCCAGTTAAGTCCCATGTAAAAGGGGGTGGGGTTATTGCTATCAACTGGGTACAAATCCAGTCTCCAAGGCTACTACTGCCAAATACCAAATAGTACAAAAAAGGTACTAACACTTGGTATTGCTCAAACTTCCAAAATCTCTCTTGGTCCAGCCATCCTGACTCTGACGAGAAATTCCTGGTGAAACAACTTAATAATCAGACCTTACGAGGCAGTTAGGTAGATTAGATGACGCCATAAATAAAACAATAATTCCAAGACACCTATCTCTAAACAAAAACACTTTATTTTGGGCCTGAAAACCCAATTTATTTTCAATTAATTGCCAAATTCGATTTTTAGTTGCTTTGAAATCAATAAATGGAGTAGTAGTAATAGAGTCATTACGTTAAATAAACAGTGACGTCACAGTTTGCTATTGCCATACAAAATCTATGAGAGAACCGCGTTTTGACAGCTCTTAAAAAGTATCTCAATTGATTGGTGTGTCATCTACCCTATTTCAAAAGTCAGTATCTGCTCTACTGAACTGACGATGAAAGCCCTATAATTTAACGACAGAAACTAGTACTAGTTACAACTAAGTAATACATGACAAGAAATTGTGTGGGATACCTGCTGGGGTTCCCAGATCCATAAGTAAGATTTCCGGAGAAAATTCCGGACATTTGTACACTTTGACTTTGACAAGTGTACGGGCGGGCGACTGGGCGTGTGCTTATAAATATGAATCCTGAATGTCTACACATACTTACGTTATACAGGGTGTAAACAAACCCTCCATGGAGCCGTCAAGCAAGCATTATGTACATCAAACTAAGTAACTCTACACAAAAAGTTTTGCTGGGAATCGACTTTTTTTTGGGGTGAAAAATCACGTAAAACTCAATGTAACGCACTGAAAACTTAGTGCTGATGGACGCTTTGAATAGTAAACGGGTCATGGAGGTAATTAGAGTTAGATCCTTAAAAAGAATTAGAATTAAAAAAAAAAAACTTGTAAAGTAAAGAAATTGGAACATTAACCTCCAATATCTCCGTAATTAGAAGGTTCCCATTGCAGGTATGGTCCAGAACAACAAAAATATAGCAATGACGGGGAGAACTAGTGTCTTTCGGCTTCCACACCTTTTATTTACCTACTTACGCAAGGGATACTGTTGGTTCCTGAATATTGATTTTGTGATTTATGATTTAAAAAAAACAATGTTTTCACTACTGGTTTTAATATTTAAATTTTTGCAAAGTTTAGATTCCGGACATTTTAGAATTTTCCCCCCACTTCGGACACTAAGCTAAAATTCCGGCTGACTCTTCCGCAAAATGCCGGACATATTATGGCAACCCTAGCGATACCACAACTATAAAAGAAAAAAAAAAGTTTTTCTAAAATTAATGTGCTATTTATAAGTTTAGGTTCGGAAGCCCGTGACTTTTGTTTATTTGATTTATTGTCACCAACTTCCGAAGCCAAAGCTACCTTGCAAATTGAACTCAACTCTAACAACTTCGACCAACTGAGCTATTTTTTTCGCATGCGCTGCAGATAGCAAAAAGTTGGTTTGAAACTTTTAGACTTTTATCTTCTCTTATACCAATTGAAAATACAATACAACACAATACAACAATATAATTGCTTTAGGTAGAACCAGTATTTACTGTTGCATCACGGCGAGGTTTAAATTGTTGGCCCTTATCTGATATTAATTATCTATATAATATTCTGTGACAATCATTGTCCGTCCGTCTGTCTGGTATCTACCTTCTTTTTGAACCTATTTTATGAAGTACCACTCTATATAGTGGGTACCTACAGTAACAACTTAATTTACGGTCGAACAAACTATTTAGTTTACATTTTATAAGGTAATTTGTGCGCTACACTATAACCCAAATAGCTTGTTCGACCGTACATAAGTACCTGAACCTACTTTTCAAACTAGCAAAGTCGCGGGTTCGCACTCGTAGGTATCAAACAAAAACAAGGGCCCTACTCTCTAAGATTCCGTCCGGATATTCGGATCTATCCGTTTCTCTCGCGCATGTCTGCAGATGAGTGCGTGTGAGAGAAACGGATAGATCCGAATATACGGACGAAACGTTACAGAGTAGGGTCTCTAGGCCAGTTATTGTCAAGAAATAGGTAGAGATATGGGCAGGGCACATCACACACAGTTAAGTACAGTCGATTGCATTTCCAGGTTACACGTTAACCTTGAGCTGACCTAGCGCGAAATGGAGTTTCAAAAGCCATTTCGCACTGGTTTGTTACCGCTGACGTGCGGCCCACTGTACGTAGGTATATGTACGGTCGAAAAAGCTATTTCGTTTACATTTTGCAATGTATTTTTGTGGGTTAAACTGTAAACCAAATAGCTTGTTCGACCGTACATAATGTTAACCGACGCATACTTAAACTGCTAAATTAATAACAACAAAACCTTACAAAACAAGACGATTACTTAATCATCATTAATTACCTACCCAAATATGGTTACATAGAAGCGAAAATTTGGCTCAAACAGCACTCGAACACTGCACTTATTACAACTGAGTTCTTAACTATAACAGGGTCGATTGCTATACAAACTGTCTATACGAAATAGTGTTGTTAAAATTTCGTCAACCGATTCGACAGCGGTGAATGCGCGCGCGGGTCGCAGGTACGTTCACTTCACTGGTCGGGCACTGCCGCACGCCGCGCGCCGTCGTAACTCGCCTGAGAACTGTTACTCAATACCCACCACCACCAGCCTGCGCTTCGTATCCGAGGATCTATGTTATCCAATACACAATTTTGGACACTGTCTTTGCAATTATGCTTGTAATGTGAAGTTTCTAGCAAATTCAATCTTCTCTTGCTTAGAGCCTTTTTAATTTACATAAGTGCTTATTACGAAACTAAAGTCGCTGTAAATTGTAATTGATGGAGCTTATACACAACAACAACAACATCCCATAACGTCCACTGCTGGACATAAGCCTCTCCCATAATGGGAGGAATTTGCCGTAATCTCCACGCTTGGCAGGCGTATTGGAGATCGCAGTGATGAAAGACTTACAGAAAACGCTGCTGCCCATTCTCTGGTCTACGGAGGCGCAAGGTGTTCTGCCTCAGACATTAGTCGCCTTATACGACACCCGTGAGTGTAATGGGTTGGTTCTCGTTCTATTCTACTCTGCTTTCTACACGGCTACATCAAGCGCAAGCAGCGGCGGCAAGTTACATAGTAAGTAGTTTATTTTTTACAAGAGTTAGTGAGATAAGTTAAAAATTATTTAGATTATAACTTGCTACAGGTACAGTCGGCGTCATTATCAGTCTGCTCTATGTCTCAATGCCCTTTATTGGGAATTGGGTTCTAACCAGCCTAGATATACCAGTATATTACATGGAGCACAACACATCCCTTGGCAAGATTAGTTGTCAGACTTATGGGCTTCTGCTGCCGTTTACGTGCTTTCTGAGGTACAGTCGTTAGATATTTCAAATTTCAGTTATCGTCAGTGTACTTTAATACAGTCGATACAGTGAAACTTGGATAAGAGGGACCTGGATAAGTGATAAACCTCCATAGCTGGAACTCATGCTGACGAGGTCCTGACATTTATGCCTGGATATCTGAGACTGGGTAGGTAGGTAAGTGGAATAGGTACCTCTTTAAGTGAGACAAAGCAGGTCCCGTAATGTCCCAGTTATCCAGGTTTCACTGTACCTATATTGTTATAGGTACCTATTTCAAATGAAGATAAAACACAAATAATTAGTATAACTACCTCCTACCTTTTTTGTTCAGTCAAAAAGTCATCGAGAAGTCATCAAATGACTGATCCCGCTCTGGGTGGAGCAGGAGGGAGTGTCAGACTTTTACTGACTAAAACCCATCCATGTTCCTTCATCGCCCTTTGTGTTCCGGGGCCACGGTATAGCTCTTTCGAACAGTCCCGCAACCCCGGACCTACCTCCTACCTTATTTACGTAAGAGTATTTTTTGTTAAAAAAACAACAAACAAAAGCATTATAATAAAAGAGACCATTTATGTAATCGTTTATTAGAACATTGATGGAGAATGCTGCCTGGAGGAAAGGAGTACTTTCTCCTACCATACAACTATGCGTACCGTTACATAGATAGGCATCTGCTACCACCCCAGTCAGGTCCCCGACCTTCCGCCTGCTATGATGAGTCAGTTAAGCAGTTAAGAGTTTGTCCTTGTTTAAATCTGAGGCACATGGCTTTGAGGAGGATGCGTAACCCGCGAAATTATTTTTTTTACAATTCGCAGGTCAGTGTCATGTTGTATGTTGGTTAAAATAAAATATGATTAGCGACCGTAACACGTATGTGAATCATATTTTGTTCAACATGTAGGAATGTAAGGTGAGTTAAGTGGCAACACTGGTTGAATAAGGGAATGTAAGATGATGGAGTGACAATACTGTATGTCAAGGGAGGATGCGCAGAGAGCATTATTAGACGGACGACCATATTACTATACTCTATGCGGACGACGAATGAGAAAGATGGAAGACGTAAGATTTTTCAAAAGAGTATTATAAAACGTAAAGTTCCCGTGCTGTTTTATTTTGGAATCCCACAACACACTACATTTTGGAGGCTCGTCCGGGATTTCAAAATAAAATAAAACGAAGCGAAGCAAAATGTTTTGCGTTTCTGACGTTCTGCGCCCAAACCGTTTCTGCGTAGCGGGTTTGAAAAAACAACCACGATGACGTCTGCGGCAGAACAAATGAAGATGGATGGTGCAGCAGGTTCCACACTTCAAATGAGCTTGGACCTGATACCAAAGTTTAACGGTCAGGACAAAACATATCCATTGAGGCGGTGGATACAAGATGTGGAAGATAACGGCGAAATCTGTAGTTGGACACCATTGCAACAACTGCTAATGGCAAGAAGATCCCTGTCAGGTACTGCACAGCTTTGGATTCAAGCTGAACGCCCTCACAAAACATGGGAAGAACTCAAAGCGGCCCTGAGTAAAGAGTTCCCTGACACGGTCGACATCAAAGCAATACACGAGCTTTTTTTTTTTTTTTATAGGGACAAGCCCGCCACACTGTTCCCAACCACTGTAACTCCTGAAAGCCAGAATCAACAGTGGCGACCACCAGAAAAGCGCCGAGACAATGAAGCTCGACGAAGTCCCAGAGAATGAATTTAACTGTCTTGGATCCCGCAACGAAATTAATCAGAAAAGTATAGCGGAGGAGTAGGAAAATCTGTAATTTCCACTTCCCTCCATATCAGCAAGAGACACAAAGAAACAAGGCCAATAGGCGCAAAGGGACGTTCACAACTGGGATAGGCCCAGTTGCCTAGCACCACGGATAAAATATTAACATTAATGGGTCCTAAGTTGTGAGCAGTTATATTTGATTCCAATAATAGGTATGGCAAAAACGCTTGAACGCACGGAAATTTGTTTTAGTTTCTACAAGGTCTGTGTAGTAAATGACTCCGGATGTAACCTGTACACTATCCAACATAATATTGCGTTCATTCTGCCAAAGACTGCACTCCCATAAAATATGATGTGCTGATTGTTCATATTCGCAGTCAGATGTGGAACATTGACAAAGAGGCGAGTCAATAAGCTTGAAGGAAAATAATTTACTCTTAAAGTTACCATGACCGGTGAGAAATTGAGCAACACAGTGATCAACCTCCAGCCATGTCCTGGCCAGCCGTTCACGAACGGATGGAAAGAACTGGTGGAGGTGTCGGCCCTTGATGGAATTATCCCACCTACATTGCCATTCAGGCAAAAGTTCCTCCCAGACATCGGTCTGTGGTTTGAATAATCTAGAAATCTTATCACGGTCACGTAGGGTTAAAAAGTCTGCGTCCGTGGTCTCACGCAAGGGCTTCAGTACTAACCGTCCTATACGCTTTGCATAAGAATATCAAAGCCAAACGCTGGCTTTGAAGCAATTTACGTCGTATCGCTCCTATGGTGGCCCTATCGGCCCAAACAGGTGCCCCGTAGCACATACACCCCAAATAGGTAGCCCCATAAATGGTCTTTAAAGTTAGAAATGACAGACCCCACGTAGATTTGGATATTCTAGTTAAGGCATAAAAGTTCTTTTTAGCTTTTTCACCGACAGTTTTTATATGATCTATGAATGAAAAATTCTTCTCTAAGACCAAACCAAGGTAGCACACGGACTGCTTTCTTTTCACGGGAACGTTATTAAATTTAATACTAGGCCACGATTTAAGATTACCTTTTAAAATTAGTTGATAAGTTTTTTGCGGTGCAAAGGTCAGACGGTTTCGATCGCCCCACTGAGATATTAATCGTAGGCAAGTGTCAGCTAAATTCTCGAGTCCAGCCCGAGTACTCGACTGAATGAGCAGCAGGCCGTCGTCCGCGTAACCGGTTAATGAACAGCCGGGTGGGAGAGGAATCGCGAGAAAATCATCGAAACCTAAATTCCACAGATACGGAGCGATTACCGAGCCCTGAGGACATCCCATGGTAAGGGACTTTGACATAGAATGATGTCCGAGTTTGAGTTTCGCGGAACCATTTAAAAAATATGAATAAACAAAATTATATATGTTTTTATAGCAGCCGCGATTCTTCATTTTAAGTAGTAGCATCGGCCACCATGCGTTATCAAAAGCCCCGGAAATATCTAAAAAGATTCCAACCACGTACTTGTGTTCCGAGTTATTAACAATTTTTCTAACAGAAAGTGCCGCGTCTACGGTAGATTTTCCCACGGTGAAACCGAATTGGTTGTTATGAAACTTTTGCCCGTCTGGCAGCAAACGTGGAACGATAAGGCGCTCCAGGAGTTTTCCCAAAGATGGCAGTAGGGTTAAGGGCCTGTACGACATAAGGTCGTCTGGTGGCTTATCACCACTTTTTGGAATTATTCGTATAAAGCCACGTCGCCATACACGAGGAAAAACGCCGTCCGCAATACATCGGTTGAAAACAGATAAAATGGCGTCACCCGCTGTTTTACAAGCTTCTATTATCATCCGATTAGATATTTTATCTTCATCTGATGATTTGTTAAGAGGCAGTTTCCTGACAAGATTAATGAATTCGTCAATGGATGGAAGGTCTGACGTTGGTGATTCAGGTGGCACAGATGCCCACGCTCTGATCTGCTGATGGTAGTCATTGTCATTTACTGGCGAATCATCAGGTATCAGACTATTTAATAGAACTTTAGGTTGTTTCCTTAATACCGGTCGTGTGTCTATTATTTACTTTAATGTTCTGGACAAACGCCAGGTCGACTGATCGATTAGCTTTGAACTCGTGATACAAAGGAGACCACGGACCTTCTTTATCTAGTTTTTCTACTATTTTTCGCAGTAAATTACCCTTAGACTTTTCCACTGATGCTCTGTAGCGGGACTTGGCAACTCTAAATTCATTTAAAGCAAAGTTAACTGGGTCTCCGGTGACCTTTTGTTTTCTAAGCTTGTTTAAATGTCTGCGCGCTCGGCGATAGCTTTTACGCTGCTCAATTAAGTAGTCACACCACCAATCACATATATATGGATGTTGGTCATAGATGCGCGACCAATGGCGATGTCAGCACAGTAAGTGAAGGTGTCTGACATAATTTCAGCACTTTCTTCAGCTGACAGCCCATCACGAGTGAAGTCTTTGGCGTGACACGCAAAAAGCAAGCCAAAGAATTCCCAATTCGCGCCTTTACTTTTATATCTAAAATTACCAGTGATATGAGATGGACCTTGAGTAGACCTCGGAACAAATTCGTACACGATCAGGCGATGATCACTACAAGACGCATCTGGTAGGACACGCCACCTATCCAATCGTACGTCTGCACTAGAAAGTGTGACGTCAATACAAGATTCGCCCATTGGGCTGCAAAAAGTAGGTGGTGCATCAGGGGTATTATGAATTGATAGGTTCATTTCTGCTATAAAATCTTCAACAGCACAACGTCGGTCGAAATCCGTTGACCTAACCTTGCCATACCACAGAGACGATGACGCGTTAACATCAGCGCCAACGATAACTTTACTGCCCGCGAGTGACTGTAAGACGTGACGGAGGTTATGTATATGAGGTGCAACAGGGTCTGAGTATTGAAAGTAACAGCTCACAACGTAAACTTTAAAAGATGATGAGACTTCCGCAACGGCACAGTGGGGCGTCATGAGGTTACGCAAAGACGTTACTGTAAAGTTAGAAGAACGCGCCACGTAAATTCCGGCTCGTGCTTTGCTGTCCAGCTGAACTACTTTGTGACGTAAGTGAGCGTTCTGGTATTGTTCTTGAACAAGTACTATGTCTAAGTTATAATCGATAATTAATTTGTCTAATTCAGAGGTCGCCACCCTATCGTTGTGGAGATTTAATTGTCCTATAGTTAAACTATCCATTATTTTAGTAGTTGGTATTGAGGATTAACTGTTCGAGCTTAAGTTTGTAAGTGGTACACTCTGGGGACCCGCAACGATGGTCAAACGGTTTTTAAAACGTTTACACGCCACGCAAGTCGGTATGTAATTTAAATTATCCTTGTGCGGGCAGTTATTTGTTTCATGTGCTTCCGAGCAGTTAGCACAGGTAGGTGATTTATTAACGCAGTGTTTCTTAACGTGACCAAACTGCTGGCAATGTAAACAACGAACTACTTCGACATCATCGATGAAACGGCAAGTCGCCCAATCAATAAATAATTTATCTTTGGTGGACACTAAATGTTTTCGAACTGTGGACTCGATTTCAACGCCTATCCACTTGCGACCGTTATCTAAGGAACGCCTACGAATAATTTTAGTTGACTTAATAAAATCATCCTCATTTATTGGCAGCTCGTCTTTAATGTTTTGACGGTATAACGCGTGCAGAAAAGCATTGTCTTCCATTGAGGATGGGACGTCCTTAACTAATATACGAGGCCTTCGGCCTTTCGGTTTTTCAAGTCTTAAGCCGGCGGACCTAATAGCATCGACCGATTGCAATTTTTTTATTTGGTTGTCATTAGCGACACGTAATACAACGCCAGATTTCGCGGTTTTCTTAACGCCTACAATTTGAAATCCGTCGTCACTAGGCTTAATCGCTTTCATAAGCGCTTGTTTAGTCGCGGACGATGACGAGTAATCGGCTAACCGGTCAGCTGTAGGGTACGCGACGACGCACGGAAGGGGAACGCGGGACTCCACGGCTGGCGCAACTTTAGGTAGACGAAGTTTCAAAGAATCCGCATACGAAGATTTGTTACAATCACTAGTATTGACATTATTAGTATTACGATTTAATTTCATTATATCCAATTCGCGTTTCGTATTGGCTAATTTAGTTTCATTGGAGGATGATTTTATGGCTAACAAAGAAACGATGGCCGTTACGCGCTGAGTCATGTCCATGATAGCGGATTTATTTGCGACATTAATGCGGGACCCTTGATCATTAACAAGGTCGTTAATTTTAGAAAGAAATGCAGACGCCTGTGAGACTAAATCGCAGTAATTGTCATTGCTCGCAGTACTGACGTTTAATATTGGCGAAGGTTTCTCAATTGAGTCGGATGTGTGAAGCCGTTTTGACCTTTCCTCGGGCGATATGTACGAAGGTGACATTTCGCGAAACAAACGTTTTGTTGAACTAGCGGAGGTCGTCGGCGACCCGGGTGTATGGAATGCATCTCTGCCACGGTCAGGCGGGTCATCATTAGTGGATAACATATTATAAATTATGAAATTCAAACAAACTATTAGAACGTAAGAAAGGTAACAGAATGAACGGACGATAAAATTATTTCGAGGTACCCACACACCAAAAAAAAGTAAATGTACTCACCGAAAGTAAACGAAATTAACTAAAATACCAGTAAAACCGACGTAAAAACACTAAAAAACTTACGATACCAGCACTTAGCACAATAGTACACAACTAGGAACAACTCACGAGCCGGGAATCGATCACGGAACACGAAAATCGTAATTAAAATCGACAGCGAAATAGATCGCATCCAAACCGATCGAGTGCGCTGAGGGAGTGCCCATACACGAGCTTATGAGCCAGCGAAAGAAAGGACGTGACGAGAGTTGCATCGACTATATGATGGTCATGAAGGAATTGGGGAAAAGAGGAAAGATACCCGATTACGTGGCCATTAAATACATTGTCGATGGCATAGTTGACCACGAGACCAATAAAATCATGCTATACGGTGTAACTACGTATCCTGATTTTAAAGAGAAGCTTAAAATTTACGAGACTGTGAAAGAAAAGATGAAGCTGCAATATTCTAGAAGTACCTACAGAAACGAAAAAGGCGGTTTCGTACGTCACGAAAAAACGTTGAAAAGGTGCTATAACTGTGGTGACGACGAACACGTGTCGGAAAACTGTCCGCAGAAGGCACAAGGTCCAAAGTGCTTTAACTGCAACGAATATGGTCATATGGCACCGAAGTGCCCGCATAGAAAAAACATGGCTGAAGGCGGTCGTAAAGAAGATTCGAATTGGAGTTCGACAAAATGGCGTAGTTCCGGCACTTCCGGCGATAAAAAAGAGCACAACGGCGCATCGACAAGTGGGAGCGGGAGCGGCGAACGTGTGAGCAAGCAAGCAATGTTCGGCCAATCACCGTCCAACAATGGGGATCATACGTCATACTCACACAATGACAAGATGACAGATGACGGCAAAAATTTTAAAACTCAAATTCAAAATGAGTATGACAGTTACGATGTAAACAAACAACGGCGACGGGAAAAACCTTTGAAAATTGTGGAATTATGTGGAAAAACGACAAGTGCGCTTATTGATTCAGGTAGCGATGTGAACTTGGTGTCTTCTGAGTTTTGTGCCAGTGTTAATAAGGTGATGAACAATAATATAACACTGTCTGGACTTGGTTTCGCCAAAGTGGAGTCACTAGGTTGTATAACAACAAATGTTGTGATCGACGGTACGAAATACGACGGTGTGTTATTCTACGTGGTGCCTAAAGACTGTATGCCTTTTGATGTAATTATAGGTCACGATTTTCTTAAGAATGTTTTAACGGTTATGAATGGAAGTTTGGTATGGATGAGACCAAGACATGAAGATTGGTTAGACAGATTTAATTGTTTTCCCTGTGTTTCAGATAGTATAGGTTATATTGGCAGCGAACAACTGAAGAGCCAAGTGGTAACTTTGATCGAAAATTACCAACCAAATCAAACAAAGGATATTCCCATACAACTGAAGATAGTTCTCAAGGATGATGTTCCAGTTGCTCAAAGACCACGCCGAATTTCTTTCGTGGAGCAACAAGAGGTTGACAGACAGGTTATTCAGAATATGCTAGTCCGTTGGTCCTGGTACGGAAAAAAGATGGTACTACTCGCATTTGTGTAGATTATAGGCGGCTCAATGAAAAGATAGTGAAAGATGAATTCCCACTTCCGTTGATAGAAGACTACATTGATAGGTTGGTAGGTGCTAAGGTCTTCAGTGTTTTGGACCTGAAAAATGGGTTTTTTCATCTTAAGGTTGATGAAGACAGTGTAAAATACACATCTTTTGTTACACACAATGGCCAATACGAGTTTTTGAGAGCACCATTTGGTCTGTCTGTGTGTCCTAAATACTTCATGCGTTTTATCACTTATGTTTTTAGAGATCTTATATCAGAAAGAAAAGTTATGATCTTCATTGACGACATCGTAATTCCGGCGGATGATGAGTATCAAGCTGTGGAAAGACTAAAGGAAGTTCTGGAAGTAGCATCCCAGTATGGATTGCAGTTCAGCTGGAAAAAGGCAGCCTTGGTATGTCGTAAAATTACTTACCTTGGTCATGTGATCGAAGATGGGAAGGTGAGGCCTTCCAGTGACAAGATTGATGCGGTGATTAATTTCCCAGAGCCAAAAACGGTTAAACAGTTACATAGTTTTGTTGGTTTAGCCTCGTACTTCAGAAAATACATTCAGGATTTTGCATTAATAGTTAGTCCATTGACTAATTTACTAAAGAAAGACATGAACTTTAAATTTAATGAAGATGAAAGCCGTGCATTCAATACAATTAAAAATAAGTTGTCTAGTGATCCGGTGCTAAAGATATTTAATCCAAAACTTTACACAGAGTTACACACGGATGCATGCTGTGTTGGTTATGCAGCTATACTTATGCAGCGTAGTGTGGACAATCAGCAGCTACACCCTGTTTACTACATCAGCAGAAAGACAACAGATGCAGAGAGCAGGTATACAAGCTATGAACTTGAGGCATTGGCAGTTATCGAAGGTGTCAAAAAGTTTAGACACTACCTATTCGGTAGGCATTTTAAGATTATAACAGATTGTAGAGCATTTCAAATGACTTTAAAGAAAAAGGAGCTGGGTATGTCGACAAGAGTAGCCAGATGGATTTTGTTTCTTCAGGATTTTGACTTTACTGTAGAACACAGAGAAGGTTCTAGTATGAGACATGCTGATGCACTAAGCCGTAATCCTTATGTAGCAGTTATCAATGAATTGTTTGACAGCATTAGAAAAGCTCAACAAGCAGATGAAGGTTTGAAAGCTATTACAAGTATTTTGCAGAATGCGCCATATGAAGATTATGTGTTGGACAATGGTCTTGTCTATAAAGGAGTTGAAAAGAAGTTGGTGGTTCCGCGAAATATAGAAGACGATATTATCAACAGAGTTCACCAAAATAGTCATTTTTCAAAAAAGAAGATGTTAGAATTGCTTGATATGGATTATTTTATAAAAAACGTAAGTAAAAAAGTTGAAGATTTTCTATTAACATGTATTCCATGTTTATTAGCAAGCAGAAAGGAAGGAAAACAAGAAGGATTCTTACATGTGATTGACAAAGAAGCTATACCCTTGCACACCCTGCATGTTGATCACATTGGACCGATGTCAGATACAAAGAAACAGTATAATCTCATCTTGACTGTAGTGGATGGATTCACTAAGTTCGTTTGGATTTTTCCTACAAAGAGCACTACGAGCAAAGAGACGTTAGACAAGCTACGTATTTATCAACAGCAATTTGGTAATCCAAGTAGGATTGTTACAGACAGAGGAACAGCATTTACTAGTTCTGAGTTCCAGGATTACTGCAAAGAAGAAGGGATAGTGCATGTGAAAATTACCGCAGGAATGCCAAGAGGTAATGGACAAGTTGAGCGGATACATAGAATTATTATTTCAGTCCTGTCGAAGCTGTGTATAGAAAACCCTACACTGTGGTATCGGCACGTTAGTCGTGTGCAGCGAGCTATCAATAGCACTTATCAGAGGAGTACAGGTACAACACCACATGAACTTCTAGTTGGTGTGAAAATGAAGACCAAAAAAGATGTCAATATTTATGAAATGCTGCGGCAAGAAGAAAGGGACAGCTTTATTCTAGAAAGAGAAGAACTCAGGCAGAAGGCCAAAGAACAAATATTAAAAGTACAAGAAGAAAATATTAAAAGCTACAATAAGAGGAGAAAGAAAAGTATTGAATATAATAAAGGAGATAAAGTAGCAATAAGAAGAACGCAATTTGGAACAGGGTTGAAAATCCAACCAAAGTATTTTGGCCCATACACAGTTACCAAAGTGAAAGGAAAAGATCGCTATGATATAGAGAAGTGTGATAGTAGCAGTGAAGGTCCAAATAAGACATCAACTGCGGCCGACAGTATGAAGTTGTGGCCAACATGATATGACAGGTTTACTGTGTTAAGGTGTGAAGTGTAACGTATGTATGCATGATGAGGAATGAATAGTTTAAAGGAGCAAAACTGTAAGACTGCTTATTGTTATGTTTTGTAACTGATGATGTTAAGTATTTAATTATATATTTTTCATCCCTTCTATTCGAAAAGTGACGTTTTGTTCCCCTTTGAGCGGGAGCAAAGTAGATCTTTTCTCCACTAGTCTTTTTAGCGGGCAGTAATGAGATTTGAATTTGGAACATGAATCGTTCATTGAAATCGCAAGTAAATTGTATGATTGGCTGTAGTAAGTGTTGGCTGTACGGTGCGGGGGTCAGCACCCGTATTGTACAAAATATTAAATTAAGAGCTGCAGATAGTTCGCCCATACCATACGTCGCCACGCCCTTCTACATCAAAGGAATCAGTGCCTTTTGTCGAGCACCAGCCAGATACTGAGATTACAAACACTCAAAATACCAGATAAGAAGATATTAGGTTATAACTCCAAAAAGAAAGTCATTATCTGTGGAGACTTTAACATTGATGTTTTGAAAAGTACGAGGTCTTCTACAGAACTCGAAAATCTTCTTTATAACTATCGATTGAAATTGAGTGTGCGTCAACCAACCCGATTAGATAGTGATACCTGTATCGACAACATAATACACAACATTAGAGGCAGCACTAGCGAGGTGTTGGAATTAGCTATATCTGACCATACAGCTCAAATCACAAGATGTCCTGTTAAAAAAACCTGTACTATTACACATTGGTATATTTTTAAACGAGATTTTTGTGAAGAAAATATGCTTAAATTTAAAAGTGCTCTTCAAAGCCTTAGTTTTAGTAATGTTTACGATCTTACAGACCCAGATGATGCATTTCGTGAATTTAACAGCCTGTTTAAACTGTTCTACGATCTTTGTTTCCCCATAGTTAGAATTAAAAATGAATGCTCCAAAACTCCCAAATGGATAACGAAAGGTATAAAACTATGTTGTAAACGGAAGCGTGAAATGCTATGGCTATTAAGACGCCAACCAAACAAAACTAATAAAAACACTTATAGCACCTATTCTAAACGTCTAAAATTAATCATCAAACTAACTCAAAAGACGCAAAACAGCTACTTCATTAACAATGCTGACAACAAGGTTAGAGCAACTTGGAAAGTTCTAAACTCAACTAAAACAAACTACCCAAAAGAAAATCCTTCTAAAATACTTACAGATAACAATGAATACATCACAGAACCAAATGGGATTGCCGAATTGTTTAATAACTATTTCATTAACCAAGTTCAACCAATCAACAAACATAACCACAATAACGATTACACATCTACATTTATTAACTCCAACCCTAATTCAATGTTCTTAGCACCGACTGTTCCACATGATATACATAAAATTATTATTGCTCTTAAAAATACCAACAGTTGTGGTTATGATGAAATTGTTACACATGTAATAAAAAACGTAGTTATAGAAATCTCTCCAGTTCTTAGCTATATTGTAAACCTGTGTATAGATAGTGGAAAATTCCCTGAAGATTTAAAATTATCTATTATAAAACCTCTTCATAAAAAAGAAAATCCACAAAATATGAAAAATTATAGACCTATTGCTCTTTTACCAGTATTTTCTAAAATAATTGAAAAAGTAATTTATAACAGCCTTTATTCATTCCTTGAAAAACACAATCTTCTAACTAATGAACAGTATGGTTTCAGAAAGCACAAAAATATTAATATGGCCATCTATGAACTAATAAATAAAATTATTACAAACATGGACAACAAAATCCCGGTTTCAGCGTTATTCATGGACATGACGAAGGCGTTCGATTTTGTAGATCACACAATCCTACTCATAAAATTAAATAAGCTTGGAATCAGGGGTAATGTCCTAGAGTTAATTAAGTCATACCTAGTCAATAGAAAACAAATAACTAAAATAACAAAAGTATGCCCTAAAACCAAAACAGAAGAAACCTACCTATCAAAACAAAGATTTATATATTACGGTGTACCCCAGGGCAGTGTACTAGGTCCGTTGTTATTCCTATGTTATATAAATGATATACCCTTAATTATAGAACATCCCATGACTCTATTTGCTGATGACTGTACTACAATATTTACAGGAAGAAACTTAGAAAAATATGAAACTGATATTAATAATAGCTTAAGTTTAATTATTAAATGGTTAACTGATAACAACCTAAAAATTAATATCGGAAAAACACATGTCATCCATTTTAACCAGCGAACCAATCCTATAAATCCAAATGTTAAATATGAGCATAACAACATTGTTAAAATTGAACACACAAAATTTCTAGGGCTTTGGTTAGATCGACACATGACATGGAAAACACACATTGAGCATTTAATAAAAAAACTGAATCAATATTGTTATGCCCTGCACAATTTAAATAAAGTCGCGAATCGCAGTACCGTTCTTACCGCATACCATGCATATGTCTCCACAACACTGCGATATGGAGTAATATTCTGGGGTAATAGTACAGATAGGGAAGCGGTCTTTAAAGCCCAAAATGTGTTCGTGCAATATGCATGATCCAAAACACCGACAGTTGCAAACCATTTTTTATTAATCTAAAATTACTAACACTCCCGTCCCTTTACATTTATGAAGTTGCCCTATTTATTAAAAATAACCCTAACCAATTTGAAACCGTATCCTCTAAACGCCAACAAGGTGCACTAAAGTCTAAATCCCATCAAACAGCCCTTTACTCAAAAAGTTTCCTAGGAATGGCACCAAAAATATTTAATAAAATACCTAAATCAATGAGAGCATCAAGAGATAATACATTCAAAAAAACACTATATAGATTCTTAATTCAAAAAGCCTATTATTCGGTCAATGAATACCTGGAAGAAAAATGATAATTCCTGTTTTTATTTTATGTTTATATTACTTTTAGTAGCTTTAGTTCGATTGTTTTATTTTATTTTTTAATGTTGTATAGTATATAATTGTTTTTGTTTGTTCTACTTATGTATATTTTATTAAAGATTTAATATTAGGTAGGTAATTAGCTCTAATAACGTTAGTTTTAGCTTTTAAATTTCAGTTTTTATACACATAAAAACTACCTTACACTACATAAGTGTAAACATTATTTGTACGCCTTGCAAGGCAACACATAGTGAGACATATTTTTATTTGATAACACCATGTACAGTCACGGACTATAAATGATGAGCCACTTGCCACCATTCGTATTTTAGCCGTGTAATGTAAATCGGGTTTAGTCGGTTATATTCGTACATAGTACAGAGTGACTACATAAAGGCGACGAATTGCAGGTATAGCAACCGTAACCTAGCGACAATTGTTTTAGCGTAGCCATAGTAACGGTGGCCTACGGAGACATTTTATCTTTTTTTTTTTTCTCCTTTTGGCATTGCACTATTCGTGCTTATTGCCACTGACAATATTATATTTGATAACAAAACGTAAGAATCAAGTACTCGCGAAATGATAAAATTTTACAACGAAAAATTTGGAAATGGAAAGGAGATTAGTTGTTAAATAAATATAATAAATTAATAGTCCGGGAAATATAAACAACAGAAAACTAACCATAAAACGCAACCAGGTGGCCCAACAAAAAGGCCGACTCGGTGCGTAAACTAGGAACTACATTATATTATGTACATAAAATCTAGAAAATGTTTAAATAGCTATATCATTATTTACAAAGAAAAGAGCTATGGTTTTATAAATATCTACATTAAAATTAAATAAAATACATGAGATAGAAGTGGGTAAAGGGACTCGGAGGGAAACAAGACTTTGGAAAAGTAAGGAGTGGTCATAAAGGGGGCAAGAAAAAATAAGGTGGTTCAGATCTCCCACTTCAGCGCCACATTCACACGCAGGGTTCTGCACAATGCCAAGCCTGGCAAGATGAGCAGGAGTGCATACGTGACCCAATCGCATACGTATGAATATTGTTGTAATCTTTTTGTTTAGCTTGTACTTACTAAACCAAGGTTTAACAAAAATGGATGGCTGAATATTACGATAGAATTTCCCTTTCGCTGATTGCTCGGACCAAAGCTGACCCCAGGATTTCTGTAGATAAACCCTGGGCAGAGCTGCCAGATCTTGGGTGTTATTTTTGTACGGAAAAACGTCGCCACACAATACGGCATCATTAGCTAACTGGTCAGCTCTCTCATTACCTAGAATGCCACAATGCGAGGGTATCCACGCAAAATGCACTGAATACCCCTTATTAAAACACCTATAGAGGAGTTCACGTGTTTCAAATATAATATAAGGATTATGAGAATAGAAAGGGAATCTGGCCAAAGATTGTAAGGCACTCCTTGCATCAGTTAAAATGAGTGAATTCCGTAAGCCCATCATAAGTATGTATTCGACAGCTTTGAATAGCCCGTAACATTCTCCCGTAAATACAGATGATTCGGGCGGGAGCTTTATTTTTTGGACGATATTATATTGGGAGTGGCATACACCTACTCCCACACATGAGTCTCTTCCATGCTTCGAAGCATCTGTAAACAAGAGATGGCAGCCCTTCCAGTCTCTATCCATAGTGAAGTTGAAGTTAAGGTTATGACATACGTCATTTCGAAAAATGTTAAGGTTATAATGTATGTTCGGTGACAATAATAATGAACTGTAATTACAGTGAAATAAAGGAAGAAACTCAGATTGGTGACAAGGAGCTTCAATTAAATTGTATTTTCTAAAGCTTTTAACTAAACACGGAGTAGCTTTGTGCCTCCAGTAAGTGGATGAAATTACTTCTTCAGAGAGAATGGAAAGTTTATTTCGCAAAGGATGATACGTAAATTGCAAACACCGAGCCATAAATCTATCAGCTAAAAATTGACGTCGTAAATGAAGTGGAGGGTCTCCACATTCCACCTGAAGACAATTAATAGGACTGCTTTTCATTGCACCTGAAACCACTCTAAGTGCCTTGGACTGAACACTGTCCAGTTTCTTAAGACCAGCAACATTAGCAGGATCCAGCAAAAAAGTTCCATAATCCAATACGCTTCTAATCAAGGTGTTGTACAGTAATTTTAATGAAAAGGGATGTGCTCCCCACCAAACACCAGCAAGACATCTAAGTATGTTGATATTTCGTTCGCATTTAGCAGCTATATAATCACAGTGTGGTAAACCAGTAAGATGTGTATCCAAAATAAGACCTAAAAATTTTACCTGGTTTTTAATGGGCATAGGGATATTATTATACCTTACTGTAAATATAGGAGGCTTACGCATTCTAGTAAACAAGACAATGTTGCTTTTA
Organism: Xestia xanthographa; assembly: GCA_905147715.2. Classification (NCBI taxonomy): domain Eukaryota; kingdom Metazoa; phylum Arthropoda; class Insecta; order Lepidoptera; family Noctuidae; genus Xestia; species Xestia xanthographa. The sequence goes on from LR990652.1 coordinate 15,752,960, forward strand.
TCAATTGACAGGTCTAGACCATTAGTTTCTAGCCAAGTCTTCAGTAAGACTAGAGAAGAGGTTAAGGAAGTACAAATATTTTCAACAGAATGACCAGATAAATAAAGAAGTAAATCATCTGCATATTGAAGGACTTTTACTGACTCATTTAGAGAGGATTCCAAATCATAAGTGTAAATATTGTAGAGAATTGGACTAAGTACAGAACCTTGAGGGAGACCTTTCCATACTAAACGGGTAAATGTATACCCTTCAATATGAAGATGTAAAGATCTTTCTGAAAGCATGTTAATAATGAACTTAGACAGCATTGTTGGAACTTGTAATGAATTCAACTTTTGTTCTAGGATTGATACCAGGACATTATCGTAAGCTGAGCTAATATCCAGGAAAGCAGCAATTACAGAGTTATTAGAAGTGAAGGCTAAGCGAATATCTGTTGTGAACACACTAAGGCTATCCATCGTACTTTTACCCTTCCTAAAACCAAACTGTGATGTAGCTAGCAAGTTTTTGCTTTCCAAAAACCACTCCAAACGATTCTTAACGAGATGTTCAGCAATTTTAGCAAGAACTGTAGAAAGTGCAATTGGTCGATAAGAAGAAACATTAGAAGAAGTTTTGTTTGGTTTCAGAATAGGAATAATTGTTTGAGACTTCCAACTTGATGGAATGTTGCCAGATATCAAAGCTGTATTGATGAGATTTAAATATATTAAAAGAACAGAGTCAGACAGATTAGCTATAAATGAATATGGTATACCATCTTCACCAGGAGCTGAATCCTTAACATGTGAAAGGACTCCTTTCAATTCACTTAGTGTGAAGAGAGAATTCAACTCAGAATTAGGAATAGGAACATAGGGAAAATGCATTAAAGATCTCTGTTCTGGGACTGAAGGAGGAGCTAAATGATCCATAAACTCATTGGCTAATTCTAATGGTAGTTTTGAGGCTGTTGTGTCACTGAATGCTGACCTGAATCGCCTAATATTTTGCCATACTAGAGATGCATTAACTTCTGGGGAGATAGATGCACAGAATCTTTGCCAACCTTCAAATTTCTTTTTCTTAAGGAGCTTACGAGTTGTACGAGCAGCTTCTAGGTATATCTCAAAATTATGACGAGTCATAGTATGACTATAATTTTTTTCTGCTTCTTTTCTTTTTTTTATGGCCTGAGTGCACTCAGCATCCCACCAAGGTGGTGAAGGAATTTTAGCTGTAGCACCATTCTTAATAGGGAAAGTATTATCTGCCACCTCTATTAAAATTCTTGTTATTTGATTAGATAATAGCTGAGGATCATGTAGTTGTAAGGAATTAGTTATAGCAAGAATTCTTTCTTCTACACAGTTTTTGTATGTATCCCAATCTGCATTTTGAAGTCTATACTTTAATCGTGGTGTTGGATTACAAGCAGCTGGTTTTTTATGCAGAAAAGAAATTATTAAAGGGTAATGATCACTACCATAAGAAGACGGTAAAGGGGACCAGGATAATGTCGATGCTAAATCAGGTGTGCAGATTGAAAGGTCAGGGGCACTTACTCCCCCCTCATCTGGATTCGTTTGGCGTGTTGGGAGACATGTATTTAAAATACACAAATTATTAAAGTCTAGAATTTCTAGTAACTTTTCCCCATAGTGATTGGAACTAGAACTACCCCAGGACTGATGTTGTGTATTAAAGTCGCCCATTACCAAAAATGGTTTAGGTAAAACTGAAAGAAGATTACTTATTTCAGAAAGAATATTTACAGTGGGACGCGAATAATATATACATACTAAACAGATTTTATTTACAATAGCAGCGACAGCAGATATATCGTCACTGAGACTTGGAAGAGGAAAAGATTGAAAAGACAAGTTATTTTTAATAAGTATGGCGACACCGCCATACCCATCGCTTCTGTCTGTTCTTAGACACGCATAGCCAGGAATTCTAAAAGAGAACCCTGGTTTAAGCCATGTCTCACAGAGAGCGACTGCAAAGGGATCGTATTTGTTCAATATGTAGGACAGATCAGATTTTTTATTCACAATGCTGCGACTGTTCCACTGAACAATCTTGAGTAGACTTGGATCCATTAAGATTAAAGTTAAATAAGTTAGACAGCGTATCAATTAAAGTAGCAACGTTGGACGGTTCAATATTATTATTTTGAGATAAGGTATTAATTAACATGATTATTAAATTTAAAATTTGACTCTCATTATTATTTGTTGTTTTATTTTGGAATGCAACACCATTCCCTGACATAGAAACGTCATTACTGATTATTGCCTGATGAGCTGCCCGGTCATATCCCTTGGCAGTTTTTGGGGGATCTCGAGGTTTAAGGAATACCGTTTTTCTTTGTGAGGAGACAATTGGTGTGTTACGTGATTGGGGCAAAGGTTGTGAATAAAAAGAATTTTTATTGGTATGTGATGGGGCAGATGTTACCACATCTGCATACAATTTTGAGATTGGTGGATGAAGCTGCGACGCTTCAGCATATGACACGCAGCTATGGGCCATATAATGCTTAATTGATTTTTGTCTTTCAAATTCTGGGCATTTTTTATTGATGGCGTAATGAATGCCACCGCAATGGCAGCATTTACTATTACTCTCGTCTTCAATACTGCAAGTGTCAGCAGAATGCTTCTCCCCACACTTGAAGCATTGAGGGTTCGACCTGCATTGTACCTTTGTATGGCCAAAACGACAACAATTAAAACATTGAATTGTAGGGAATGTATACAATTCCACTGGCATGGAATTGTAACAACAAAACACACGTTTTGGTAGAATTTGTCCGTCGAAGGTGAGCACGACTGTTTGGGATGGTTTCCACACAGGGGTCGGTTCGTGTATTTTATAATTGAGACGCCTTGCTTTGATGACTTTCCCGCATCCAGCTGGGACAGATATATTTTCCAATATTTCCTCCGGAGACCATTCGGTAGGAACGCCTTTAATAATGCCAATGCGACACACATTTATTGATGGAACAAATGCCTTCAATTTCTCTTTGGCCAAACTTGGGTCATTTATAAAAGAGTTAGCATCTACGTAACGGGAGAAGCTTAGAGATATTCTATTTCGACCAATGCGTTTTAGAGAACCGTTAATAATATTGTTGTATCTGCGATTTTTCAGGAAATGCCCTAAAGTTACTGGGTGTAATGTCTGAGCCGAGTTTTGTGTATCAACATTTTTTTGGATGTGTACAACGTATGGCGACAGGTCTGTGGCTTCGTACAAAGCCCTAGCAACCTGTGGCGCCTTCTGGGGAAGATCTGACTTTAAGAGGTTTTCAGTCTGGGGACCATCCACAGAACGTGGAGTGGCTTCTTTGTGAACTAAAACTGAATGTACCGGAATGTCTGATGTTATTTTTGGACTGACTACTGGTTCATTATCACAATGACAATTTGTTTCATTATTTCCTGTTGAGTGATGACCACTTCGCCTTCTTTTATTGCAATTTTTACATATTTTGCGTGGAGCTCTAGCCCTTTTCCGCTCCGATCTGGTTATGGATGAGTCTGTATCCATACTGGATTCGTAAATTGTAATATTATGCCCGACCGAGGGGACTGTGCCCCCCGGATCAGGCGGTTCGTTGTCCATTGTGGCCACTGGCCAGAAAAAATAAAATATAAAAGAAACTTACCCTATTATACGAAGAATTCTATCTACAAACAATTAAATTAACTAATCTAATGAATATTTACATAAATCTACACAACTTATCTCCAATTTCAAACGTTTTTTAATATTTAAAGAAAAAGAAAGAAAAATCACGCCCGCCAAATTCGATGATTCCCGCGCTTTTTTCCATTTTATCTTTTCTGACATCGACATCTCAACTGTCACTCTGGTTTCGGATAGGTTTTCAGAAATAAAGAGTATTTAATAAGGACTATTTCAAAGGAGGTCAGTATCAAATAGATTGGGATACACGTCAGCACCATTGTATGGTTTTATCACTGACAACTTATAAATAAGTAATTTTTCAACCTCTAGGGATAAGACTATTTCCGATTATTAGTAATGTGTCATTTTGTTTCCGAGCATTCGGTTTGAGTTCGTGTTTAATCGTGTAATCTCGTGAATGTATAAAACTGCAAAATTGGAAATCTTGAAAGTGGCTTATCAAATATAGTCCGTGACTGTACCTTTTATTTTTACATAAGTGTCACAAATAAACAATTTTGAATTTGAATTTGAATTTGACTTTCTTATCACTTTCCAAAAAAAATGGTTATATTATGTGAACAGAGTAGAAGCTTATGGCATACCTAGTTTTGTTTTTCTTTTTTCCACAGCTTAGAAAAGAATTCATCCATCAACAAAAAACGCTACAAATTTCAAGGAAACTTTTCATATACATTCAGTCAAAAAAGTATCGGGAATGGATGATTTGTTTATGGTTCCAAATTCAAATTTTTGTTTTTTTGTAGTTGTTAGATTGGCACAACTGTTTTCCATTTTAGCGCGGAGTTTGAGTTGCATCTGTTATTTATATTAAAATGCAGTGCTGGTTTTAGTAATATCATATAAAGTGTGTATTGCGAATTTCATAATGGACAAAAATATCGAACAAAGAGTTTGTCTTAAATTTTGCATCGCCAATGGAATTTCGTGTTCGGAGTCACTGAAAATGTTACAGAAGGCTTACGGTGAATCGACTTTATCAAAAACTCGTGCTTATGAGTGGTTCAAAGCGTTCAAAAGCGGTCGAGATGTGATGGAAGATTTGCCTCGCTCTGGTAGGCCGTCAACGTCTGCAACTGAAGTTAACATCGCAAAAGTGAAGAAAATAGTGACTAAAAATCCCCATTCAACTCTGAGAGAGATAGCCGCCGAACTTTCTGTATCTCACGAGTCGATCCGTACCATTTTAACTAATCATTTGGGTATGAAACATATTGCTGCTCGGTTAGTCCCAAAAGATCTGAATTTTCTCCAAAAACTCAATCGCATGAAAGTCGCTGAGGACATGCTAGAACGAGTCAGTTCGGACCCTACATTCATGAAACGCATTGTTACTGGTGACGAGACGTGGGTTTACGAGTTTGACATGCAAACTAGTCAACAAGCTTCGGAGTGGCGCCTTCCAACTGAACCGAAACCGAAAAAACCACGCCAAAGTCGATCAAAAGTCAAAGTCATGTTGACTGTTTTCTTTGACTATCGCGGTGTTGTGCACTCTGAATTCTTACCGGAAGGTCTAACGGTAAATAAAGAATATTATTTGAGCGTTATGCGGCGTTTAAGAGAGCAAATTCGACGAAAAAGGCCAGATTGTGGAAAGAAAATTCTTGGATTTTGCACCACGACAATGCGCCTTCGCACAAGGCTATCATTGTGAACGAATTTTTGACCAAACACTCAACAAATACCATCCAGCAACCACCATATTCACCAGATATGGCTCCTGCTGACTTTTTTCTTTTTCCTAAACTCAAATTACCACTTCGTGGCACCCGTTTTCAATCGATAGAAGACATAAAGGAGAATTCGCGGCGAGAACTGAACTCAATTCCGGAAGCAGCGTTTAAAAAATGTTTTGATGAATGGATTATTCGTTGGCGCAAGTGTATCGTTTTTATAGGAGCATACTTTGAAGGTGATAAAATAAATTTGGATGAATAACAGACATTTTGTGTATTATTGATCTTTTCCCGGTACTTTCTTGACAGAGTAGTAAGAACAAAGAAAGAGAAATTTAAAAAAAAAAAAAAAAAAAAAGTAAAATATCGAATTTAATAAACTAAGTATGCCATTTGCTTCTACTCCGTTCACCTATTATACCCATTTTTTATTTGGAAAGTGATAAAAATGTCATCCTGTATAAATAAATCCACAACTATATCGATCCCAAATAAAACACACACACAGTGACAATCAATTTTCAAAATTTCGCCAGTGTATTAGATATAAATATAAATTTGTAATTAACCTTTTTTACATTCATGTCATTTTTTAATTAAACTTGTTCATTAATTACTTAAAAGTGTCTCTTATTTATTTTCTCATAGAACGAGATGAAAAGTAGAGTATATGACTCGAGAGCAAACATATTTTTCCCTCAGGCGATGTACTTTGAATCCCTCGCTACGCTCAGGATTCTATTTTAGAATCCCTCGCTATGCTCGGGATTCTATTCTAGAATCCTTCGCTTCGCTCTGGATTCAAAATAGCGCCCTCGCCGTAAAAATACCATTTTGCTCCCTTGTCATACAATCTACTATTTCTTTTGTTTTCATATGATGTTAAAGTTTAGTTGTACTACAAATGTTGTTGTATTGTAATAACTTAAGTTTATTTTAATGTGTTATAACTTATAAGTTGTTTAAATGGTATGTGTTTGGTTGTTAGAGTAATGAATATATGTAAGCGAGTAATGAGTGGATGTAAGCAGAGCAATGCATGACTGAGGACAGTCATGAAAGTCAGAATGGCCGAATGTAGGAATGTAAGGTGAGTTAAGTGGCAACACTGGTTGAATAAGGGAATGTAAGATGATGGAGTGACAACACTGTATGTCAAGGGAGGATGCGCAGAGAGCATTATTAGACGGACGACGAATGAGAAAGATGGAAGACGTAAGATTTTTCAAAAGAGTATTATAAAACGTAAAGTTCCCGTGCTGTTTTATTTTGGAATCCCACAACACACTACAAACATATTGACACTGCAAGAAAATTGAAAAAAAAACGTTGAAAATTTGAATTTCGCGGGCTACCACCACGCACTTCTTTGATCTTGAAGAAAGCCGACATTATAAATACCTAAACTGGGCCCGCTCGATCTAAATTGTGCCTTGACGCCACGCGTTAGCGTATTTTATTCGGCGTCTCACTGCTTAGTGGTCAGTCGGTAGGGTTGCCTCAAGTACCTACTCAAAATAAAATACTACCAACATTTTTGTATTTTAAGTGTTATTATATAAATGTTAATTAAAACTTTTATAATTACAATTGTTTTACTTTATTATAATGTCTCATATACCTATATCTTTCCGTCTCTAAAATTACGATTACCTACTTATAAAATTTAATGGCAGCATAAATGCGAAATCTAACAAATAGGTAATTTTAAAATAAACTCTGATGAGAAGCATGGACATGGAGCAGTGAAATTTATATAAAAAAGACAATTTTTTTCTACATTTATTAACAGCAACAGTTTATCCGGCTTGTAATTTTCACTAGTAATGATTAATGATCAATAAATCAGTCGGTTAACAAACACGAAGTACGAGTAGGTAGGTAGTTACGCGACGCAAGGTCAAAAGAGCGCGAAAAATTAACGCGGCATACGTACGCAGTTACGCACGGCTGGAGCGCGACAGGCCCTAGAGAGCTTGCATATTCAATATGCGCGAAGCGGTAGGTAATTATCTCATGCCTACACACGGAGTGCAATAGCTCTGGCGTTGACGAGACATTTTAATAAGCCAAGGCATTATTGACATAGATAGATCATATAAATTCGTAACAAAGTGTGGAACTATAAGCTTGCGTCTGTGCCACCCACATTTAACCCGCCTGCCTTCAAAGCAAGAGTGAACAGGCATCTTCTGGGCACGCTCGTTCCATCACAGATCTCATCTATCGCTTTCCATCAGGCGAGATCGAGGTCAAGAGCAGGCCCATAAAGTAATAAAAAAAATAAAAACAATCATTTCGTAACATTGATAATAATCTATTATTTATTTTTTTCAGCAATGACTTGGCTTAGTGAAATGGATCGCGAAATAATTCAGGGGGTGTACTGGCATAGTTTTGTCATAGCAGCGATTTTTGGAAAATTAAGGAAGATCTCAATGTTGTTTCTAAACGTCATTTTTAGTGTGGAGAAATACTTAACAACTTACTACAGGTTGCGGCACGTAACTCTAGCGACCAAGACATTCTTATTTTTTTACTTCTGCGCAATAACGGTCAGCACTAGAGTTTCGTGCCGCGACTGGTGAACGCAGACTTAGCCGCGCCGCAGTCGCCGCATTCCAATTCTTCGTATTATAGTTCTATGCAATCTGTGTCTGAGTGCAATCTGTGTCTATGGCTGTGTGCGAGATTGCATAGAAAAATTAGAATGCGGTGACTGCGGTGTGGCTATCTAAGTCTGCGTTTACTGCGTTTGTACCCTAACGCACCATGGTGGTTCGTACCCGCGAAATTTACTAATGATTGAAAAAATGCAACAGGGCAACCCTGACCATTGTGCAGACAGTACACTTGTCTCTTTGCACAAGTTGTGAATTTATGTTGGTTTATAATACCAGAATTTATCACTTTAAAACTTAAAACCATCTTGCCATTGCCGTTGGTATGAATATTCGAACGCACAGTCATTGAATGCTTTGTTTTTCATTCAAGCACCTGACTATCCTGACATGACAGTAGACAGGGTGACATTGACATATGACGTCATGTTATGTTTTATCTCTAATTTGTGCAACACTTTGTAAAGAATCGCTAACAAATTTTTAGTTTCCGAGTATTTGAGTCGCTGTAGCTTATTGGTTAATTTGATCATCGCATCCGGCAAGTAAACACCTTCTACTTGGGAAAAGAAAAAGAGAAAACAATGGCGAATATTCCTGGACCAGGTGCAGTGGCTTCAGCACCTGAAGATCTTCCGCCGCCATACTCAGCTGTCGTGGGTAATCCTCAATATGGCTTCGTGGCGCCTGGAGGCGAACCGTTTACGGCCGCAGCGGGCGGGTACCCGCACCCGCAGCCTAAGCAATATACAGCGCCGGGGGTGTATCCGCACCCCACTATCACAGTGACGAACACTCAGCCTCAAGCGGGTGACATGGTGCCCCCGCCGCCTCCCATGCCCGTGGGGATCGTTCTGCCGCCTGCAGTTGGAACTGAACCAACTACAATTAATTGCTTCAACTGTGGAAAAATTGTCACAACAAGAGTTACATACACAACAGCCTGGCATACCCATTTAGTGGCCGGATCCATATGTGTCATAACCATGTAAATATACTCTCTTCTTTATCATCATTCACCTAAATTATTACCACTGTTGGACATAGGCTTCCCACACCAGCTGAACTTCTGTTGCTGAACCTGCGCTAGTATAGTATGAACATAATCAGCCAAAAATTTTCCCACTATAGAGTCAAGAGCATCTTCCGTATGAGAGTGGGCTGTAAACCACCACATCAGCCCAGTGCGGGATCGTAGATATTATGTCTTTCTTTTGGTTCTAGGACTGGGTTTCTTTTGGTTCTGGGACTGGGACTAAGTTCTGTCACAATGTTTACCTGCACTATTATCAGAGCAGTAGTCATGAAATTCCCTCATAGAGAGGAGGCCTGTGTCCCAGTAGTGGGAACATTAATAGGCTGATGATGATGAGTCATGAAATAATTATGGGAAGTAACACGCCTGCCTGAGTTCAGACCCACAACTTACTACTTGCAAGTTGGGTGTATTGCGAGTGGACCACCACTGCTCTTGTATAGTATAGAACCGTATCATTACATTAATTTTATCATAATATTCCTCTATATTCTTGTCTTTCTACCTTTGTACAACCTTTGTCTTGTGCCCTGAGAATAAATTACTTTATTCTATCATTGAAGTTTTCCACCAGTCTCACCAAGGGGTACTGCATTACCCAGTACTAACTGGGTTGTGGAGGTCAGGTAGGCAGTCGCTCCATGTAAAATACTGGTATTCAGCTGCATCTAGTTAAACTGGAAACTGATATCAACATAGTTGGGAAAAGGCTAGGCAGATAATCATGATAGTACTATTGACATTTGAGAATATTTCACACAATCAATTATCATCCTAACAATTTTACTTTGTGTTTTCCAGGGTTTGCTCTCTCTGCTGTCTCGGCCTCGTCCCATACTGCTTCGATACCTTCAAGGATGCTGAGCACTACTGCCCCAATTGCAATACTTTCATCGGTAAAAGTAGCAAGTGCTAATTGGGTCACGGCAATTCCACCTTGCTGAGTTATGAAGATTGCAGTTTCGTAAATATAGCTAAGAAAATGTTTAAAAAATATATAAAATTGTAAGAAGCAAAGGTGCCATCAACTCCACTAAAAACGCCATGTGTACCTAATTGCTAGTGGTTATATTATTTATCTTTTTGATCCCTAATGCTTGTGAATATTCAACAATGTATGACTCACTTAAAAAGATATTTATGTGTTGATTCACAATTGCACGAGGTACTTGAGTACTTCACCTGCAGTGTTATCAGTGTATTTTGGGTGGCAATGCAACTATTTACTCACAGTACACAACAATGGTTTAGGATGCAGGTGAAGTTGAGGATAATGAGCCATAAATTACTCCATTTACTCTTATGAATTTGAGTCAAATTAAAAACAAAATAAGCCTATAAAAAATCAAAACTTTTTAATATTCAGATATCTTGGCCTTCCGCGACTGGCAATCGGCATGGACGCGGGTTTGACGGTCTGCTTTGGTTTTACCAGAAACATCCACTCGTGTTTCACGTAATCCCCCTTCGGTCGAACTATGCTCGTACTGCGTCGGATTAGGTGTATGCGTCACGAGCATCATGTAAATATTTAAACAATTTAAAAACTACAAAATATTACAATATGACCTCTCTGTTATATAAATTGGTTTTTATCACTATGGTTCAATTTTTTATCAGTGCTTGCTTACTGCATAAATTCATTGATATTGTGTGTTTCACATAATGTTTATGACTGCGGGCCTAAAATGGCCACTTTAGCAGAATCATAATGTATTTCACTTTAAAGAAAAAAAATCTTTAAAACGGACTTTATGATCATGACCATAAAGTCCATTTTAAGAATTTACATTTAGCAGAATCATAATTTAATTCACTAAAAATTAAATCCTTAAAACGGACTTTATGAGTATGACTATAAAGTCCATTTTGAGAATTTACATTTCTTAACGTGATTCATATTAGGATTCTGATAAAGCGGCCATTTTAGAACCCCTGTTCAATAGTTTTACTCATCTGCGTATTTCAGGAAATTAAGCTCTTATGTATTTTATTGTACTTTCTTTCCCCAAATACGCATCTGATAACTACTACTCTCTAGAATATTAACACTCTAACATAGTGCAACAATTTAAGTCATCAATTGTAATTATTGTTCTCATCTAAAACCTCTCAAAATGTTAGGTACCATTAAATTGAATCCAATCTATTTGCTTCTGCAAGTTGCATTGAATTGTGTAGCATACGAAAAATCAATTTTCTCAAATCTTCTGCAAGTTATTATCAGTGCATTCCATCTATCTTCTTTTTTAGTAAGTACTTAACAACTAGAAAGCCTGAATATTTTTTTTCTGAAAATATAAAGATGAAAAAGACATTAGGTACCTACCTACCTACTTACTTTTATTAATAATTCTTCACTTAAAAATATTTTTAAACAGTTAACATTGTGACTGAAATTAGACTGAATTATTATGATTGTGAAAACCAAGAAATATAACAAAACAATAATATTATGTAGTTTCAGGAAAAACTTAGAAATTCGTAATTGATTTTTCTATTGGTATGTTTCTCACCTAGTTTTAAATGCAAAATAATTTTAGTATATAATTAACGTAATCCATTTTTTTAAGGTGTAATGTAATGAAAACTTATTGTAAATGTTCATTCACTGTTTACAAAATATATATATAAGGTATTTATACTGTAAACTTGGTTTGATTTTTTTATCTCTAGAGCTAGTACCTACACATTAGGCGCTCGGTGTTGCGTTAGTATTGAATCGATCGCGACCCAAATAAATGAGACGACAGCATGGAAAAAGTTGTTCAGTTTGTTGGTCTGTAGCACTACTTCCACAACATGACTAGGTATGGTCCATCGGTCGAAAGCGCGAATTATTCTACGTAGAGACACAGCGCATATGATAGGCATGAGTTCCTGGGTTCAATTCCCAAGACGGGCAAACTCATAATGTCATTGGGTTTTTCCATCAGGAATTTCTCAGTACCTAGTAGGTAGCCACGGAGCCTGGACTTGTACCCGTTTGATGATAATACAACAACAGCCCATAACGTCCACTGCTGGACATAAGCCTCTCCCATGATGGGAGGAATTTGCCGTAATCTCCACGCTTGGCAGGCGGATTGGAGATCGCAGTGATGAAAGACTAACAGAAAACGCTGCTGCCCATTCTCTGGTCTACGGAGGCGCAAGGTGTTCTGCCTCAGACATTAGTCGCCTTATACGACACCCGTGAGTGTAATGGGTTGGTTCTATTCTACTCTGCCGGATACCACACGGCTTAAAGGCGTATGACAATACGGTCGCTCCCTATTACATGGAACATTAAACAACGGGTACCCAACCCTTCGGTCACAGATAATATAATACTTCGTCTTCGGTGAATACAGACGTGATGAGATGTTATATTACACTCGTAACTCGAATACTTTCAAAAACGTGTCGCCCAACCCCGACACGTGAAACAAAACTACTATAAAGCTTAATCATTATGATTACATATAATAAAACAGTAAAAAAAACTGTCTGTACATTTAATATATTAAAAAAAAAATTGAGGGGGTTTAGAAACAGTAACAGAGCACGAATCCAAAAAAATAATCTGTCTGTTTGTTTGTACACGCTAATCTTCGGAACTACTGGACGGATTTGAATGATTTTTTTGTTGTTGTATAGGTATTAATATTAATTTATCTTGGAAACTTGAACACCTGATGCAGAACCGCAACAGACCAGCTAAACTATAAGAGATTCAAAAATGGTACCATAGCAAAAATTGTTCCACGTGATGAGCATTTTCTGCTGAGAATAAATTTGAAGATCTGGAACACCTGATGTGGAACTCCAAGAGCCCAGCTACACTAATATTATAAAGGGTGTAAAACACCTCGTAACGAAGCCGAAAGGCGCTTGTTCTCGTTCTCGTCATTGCGATATTTTTTTGTACTACACCATACTTGTTCTGTAGCGCGTCAGCCATGTTTGCTGAATCTACTACAGATAGTTTTTCAGCAATCATGAGGAAAAGAACGGCATCATTGTTACGCAGGATTCGTGGGAGCGCCAACGGCATACTGAAGGTGATCGGGGATAGGCTGGACGGCGTTTTCCTGGAGTATTGGACCCGTATGCACAGCTACGGGTCTGATACTGCAGGAAAATACATGAATTAAATTGTATTGTATTGTAGGTTTTATTTTGTTTGTTTTTAATTATAAGTAAGTACTAACATAGTTACGTAAGTTGTATCACTAACAAAATATGGAGCAAGTTTCCGAAATAAACGTTTTATTATTATTATTATACCTGGGAACCTTCTAGTTACGGAGATATTGGGGGTCAAAGTTTCAACTTTTTGACTAGGTTTTTTTTAAAATACAAGTTTTTAATAATAGATTTTTACTGTAAATACTTCCATGACCCCCGTACTATTCAATCCATCCATCAGCACAATGTTTTGAGTGCGTTACATTGAGTTCTACCACAAAACATGATTTTTCACCCCAAAAAAAAAGTCGTTCCCCAGCAATAAATTTTGCGTAAAGTTACTTAGTTTGATGTACCTACCTACAGAATGCTTGGTTGACGGCTTCGTGATGAGGTTTTTTACACCCTGTATATAGGAATGACGTTTTAGCAAAAGTTGTTCAATCTGATGAGCACTCTCTGTTGACTTATAAAAATCGAAGATCTGGAACACCTGTTGTGGAACTCCAAGAGCCCAGCTACACCATAAACCATAACACGTATAGGAATGACGTCTTAGCAAAAGTTGTTCGGTCTGTTAAGCATAACGCTATCACTAATTTCAATGTGTAATTTTATCATAAAATAACATAAGCTGGGAGTACCTCCACGCGGTGAAGGCGGTAACAGTTTAGGACTGATTTTCGATGACGATGGTATATCATTGTAAATTCGACTCTACTGGCCATAATTCCATTTTTTTTTTTTATCGAATAAATATGCCTTATAGAGGCTATAATTTATATTGGAAAATGGAACACCTGATGCAGAACCGCAACAGACCAGCTAAGTATAAGAGACTAGCTGACGTCCCGCGGTTTCACCCGCGTAGTTCCCGTTCCCGTGGGAGTACGGGAATAAAATATAGCCTATAGCACTCACGAATAATGTAGCTTTAAACCAGTGAAACAATTTTTAAAATTGGTTCATTACTTTCGGAGATTACCCCCTACATACAAACTTACAAACAAATGTTACCTCCTTATAATGTTAGTAGGTATAGATATAAAAATGGTGCAATAGCAAAAATTATTCTACGTGAAGAGCATTTTCTGCTGTGACAATAAATTTGAAGATCTGGAACACCTGTTGTGGAACTCCACAGCCCAGCAACACTATAACAATACTATACTATAACAATATTTGAATGACGTATAGTAAAAGTTTAGTCTGATGGGCATTTCCTGTTCACTTACAAAAATGAAAGATCTGGAACGTCTCGAATCGTCTCGCGCATCCCGTTGTTTTCCCGTCCCCGGGCTCTTAGAATTCGACATCCGACGTTTCAGATCTTCGATTTTGACGACCCCGTTGTCGCTGGCATAAGCAACAGGGTCCGCGTACGAAGTCGCGGACAGAAGCTGGTAAATAATAAGTTTCGCAAAGAAATCCCTGAATCTAAAAACCCGCCAAGTGCGTGTCGGAAACTCGGAACACGTAATCAATGAAGGGTTCCGCTGTCGGGATAAATAACTAAATATAATTTTATCCCAAGAAAGAACTTATCATGAGAAGTCAGGACCACGGCCACAGCTGGGCTACCAGTAGGTAGGTACCACTGCTTTACAACTACGATTGACGTCACGACCGTTTTGTAACAGCACGTCAAGTGCGGCTCGTATTGCTACCGCATTTACACATGTGTGCTCGCAATTCAAACGAATTATTTTTGGCGAAGAAGAAATTCGTATGGCTTTGTGCTACACGAGTGACCGTTTGTACATTCGTCTCTTCACTTATAGCGTAGGTACTTCAGCTTGACGAAATCTAGGTAGGTACGACGGTTTCATTAATCAAATAATTCATCTTCATTTTTAAATCGTTCACTAGTAGGTACTCCCATTACTTCTGATATAGTTCAGGCATTGTATACTTTCTGCTTATTCTTAGGTTGTTGTTTTGGATTCCAAAGCGAGCGTCACGACTACACGAAACATGACGAACCGCCGTTTACAAATTCGTACTCGCCGCCGCTGCTGCTGGCGCCTGTCACTTGCGCGAATGTGTAAATGCGGCTTATAATATTTAACACGAGCAAAAAACGCCGGATAAAAATGTTTCTTGTAGGTTTAAAATAAACATAACATCACGCCGTTATACCCCGAAAGGTTAGTTAGGTGGAGGTACCTACAACTGTACCTGTTCTAGAATAGTAATGATTATCCATGGTGAAAATATATGTTATCTATGACAGGTTGTCTATGATCAAGTCAAGTGTCTGTAGAATTTGGAAATAAATGTTGAATTTTAATCCGTTTCAATCTTTAATTATAAAACATGGCGCAGCCGGTAGGATATATATTATTGAATATGAGAAAGTCTGTAACTAAAAACTTTCATGATAGGAAAGCTAGAAGAAAGGAACAAAGTTTTGAGATAGGGGAACAAATAGTAAGCAAATAGTGTATAAAACTGATAAGGAAAATACTTGGAAAAAGGGAACAGTATTAAATAAAGCTAAAGAACCTAGATCATACATAGTAAGTGGTAATTCTAGACCACTAAGAAGAAATACTTATCACATGAAAAAGTCTCAAACTAATACAAGTCATGGTTCTAGAGATATGTTTATAGATTTAAGCAATAATGATTGTCATCTAAGTTCACCTAACTGTCCACAAAGTGTTTCACCTGAGGCAGCAAATAATAATAATAATTCAAGTTTGCCTCAGACTAGATCTGGCAGAATTATTAAACCTAGACAGATTTTAGATTTGTAATGAATAATGGCCAACCAATGTTGATTAAACTAAAAATGTTGTTTATTGTTGATTTCATTGATTTGTTTGTTTAGGTTTACAAGAATAATAAATAATGCTTAAGGGGGAGGTGTTCTAGAATAGTAATGATTATCCATGGTGAAAATATATGTTATCTATGACAGGTTGTCTATGATCAAGTGTCTGTAGAATTTGGAAATAAATGTTGAATTTTAATCCGTTTCAATCTTTAATTATAAAACAGTACCTACCTAATAAATAGTAACTACACTCACATTTCTCCAGTTACGTTTAAGTCCCATATAATGGGGGGTAGTCTATTGTTATCACTGGGCAGACTGGCTGCTACTGAGAAATTCCTGATGGAAAAATCCAAAAACATTTTGCCCAACCTGGGAATCGAACCCAGGACCTCGAGCCAGCAAAATAATGTATTAAATAATCGCTAGATAATGGTCGCAAACCGAAGTCCTGACCCCCTGGCGCGACTAGTGCCCTACTCATGACCTCATAGGCTCATACGGAAGTTAGGTTCCTACCTAGTGTAGGTATATAGGGTGTAATACACCTCTTAACGAAGGCGAAAGACACTTGTTTTCCTCATCATTGCGATCATTTTTTTGTTTTATACCATACCAACCTGGGAACCTTCTAGTTACGGAGATATTGGGGGTCAAAGTTCCAACTTTTTGACAAGTTTTTTTTTATAAGTACTAGTTTTAATGAAATATTTTTTCAATCCACCTATTAGCAGTGTTTTGAGTGCGTCACATTGAATTCTACAAAACATGATTTTTCACCCCAAAACAAAAAAAGTCGTTTCCCAGCAATATTTTTTGCGTAAGGTTACTTAGTTTGATGTACAGAATGCTTGGTTGACGGCTTCGTGATGAGGTCTTTTGCACCCTGTATAGTCTTACCTAGGTTACGACAACTTTACTAGGTAGGTAGAGGTACTAGATGCCGATGGACCCAAACCAAGAAGTCTCCATCATCACCAGTCGCAGCTAAACAAAGGCCTCCAAACACCATTTAACTCTATCATAGAGTATACTCATAGCTAATATCAGTCACCTTGCGAAGATTGTCGCTTCTCCCATCCTTACGCTAATACTAATACCCTACGTTTTCAAATTCGCGGATCATCGGTTCGTCTAATGTTGCCGAATTGCAACTGCAGCTACCTTTTTTATATTTCTCTAGACAAAGTAGGCACCCTACCCAAGCTGTTAGCTGTCTCCCAGCATAGCTCTTTCGAAAGGTCGCTAATTGACTTCTAAGAGAAATATAATTATACTACTAGCAACATAATTATAATTGCTAGAATTCCAATTGCCGATCCAATTATCTTACTTCGAACGAAAGCTTTGACCTAAAGGTCTAGGTAGGTACTTAAAATAAACAAAAGATCCCCTACTCGATTGGATGACGAATTGGAAAACAAAATAAAAACATACATACATTCATATTCCATTTCTACCTACTAACATATCAGGTCTAAAAGATAAGATAGCAGCAATCACTAAAGATAACAAGGTAAATTTTTAGTGTATAATCGTAATCAATACTGTATTCGTGCGAAGTAAAATGTTTTAGTATCAGTACATTTCCCTATCATGGATATGAACAGTGGTGTGAATCCAGCTCAAAGTGATATAGTCAGAGCAGAGTTTCAAGGAGACAGAGAGGAAAAAGATTTACAACACAGGGAACCACCACCGTCATACGAAGCGACGTACAATTATGTGCCACCGAGGCCGCCCGCGCCAGTGACTCATCCACCAATTACTCAGCAACCAGCAGTTACTAATCAGCCAACAACTCGAACTGTTATCGTACACCTGCCGCTGAAGCATTCTCCGACGCTCTTCAACTGTCCTAAATGTGATGAAAGAATCGTAACTAATGTTACTTATTCTAGTACTAACAAAACTCACATGCTAGCTGGCTTTGTTTGTGGAATTTCTTGGTGAGTTGATTACAATTAAACAATTATTTAATTGATTACTAAGTAGTTTTAGCTCTTGTCCTGCAAAACGAACAGGATTCAATGTGCAATGTTTAAACTACAAATGGGTTCAAAAAATACTTATTCTTTTTTTTTTTTTTTGCAGTTGGTGCTGTCTTTGTTGTTTGGCTGCAATACCTTACCTCACAAAATTTTTCAAGGAAGCTCAGCACTACTGTCCTAACTGCAAGGCACTTATAGGTTCTTATTCAAAGTTCTGAATTTCTGAACTGTAATACTCACAAATTGTAACCAAATAACTGACTTTCCGAATATAGGTACAAGTTTAACTAAGTACTTCATTTGCATGTATAATTAATTTCAGTTTCAAAAAACAGGAAAAAACTAAAAATCAAAGGTAACTTTAATTAATTATGTTTTAATCATGACATTTATTCAGGTATTGTTTATGCTAAATTTAAATTTAGAATAATAACAGTATAAAAATTAGTTCCTTTGTTTGCATTGGAGTCCAGTAGATTTCTTCTATCTTGTAGGTAGTTTGTAGTTGTCTGTTATTACTTCCAGGGTTGCATTACTTCTTTGAGTTCTTTATTTAAACTGTATGCACAGCTTGCCATTAATGCCACATCATGGATTCTTCTTTTTATCTCTCTCTTTTTCTTATCTTAGCATCTGAAAATTAAATACCTATTCTAAAGCCTTGGTGAAATGAAATTTAAAAGCAATCTATGGGCATGTCCCTACCAAGTTTTAGGAAAAAAAGATTTTGCTGTGGAATACCTGGAAGTCCTGGACATATCCACGTCATTTGTGAATTTCATACAACAGCAAACATAATGTACCATAATAATATATTTATTATTTATAATTATGTAAAAAAAACTTGTAAATAATGAAAATTAATAATATATCCTAACATAAAAATAATTGTTTCATTAAGGAAAACTCCACACCAAATTTTTCATCTGTATGAATTATATTATTATTGTATTTTTTTATCAGAATGAATAGCAGCACGTTTTTTTTTTTCATCAATGGATTACAGACCAAAAGGACTATGTGGCATTGGATTATATGCCAATGCAGATAGTCTGTAACACCAACGAGTTGCTGACCTTACTTTTGGAACTGGCGTGGATCAAATGATTGATTTTCCCACCTGTACACATAATACATACTTTGGACGTGAAGTTGAACACACCCCCATTACTCAATCCAATATGCAAAATGCATATTTTGGCAATGCATTTACATATTGTGCATGTATGTGTTGATTATGAAGACATGTACCTAATATTGCCATGTAATAGTGGGGCAAGTATATTGCCAACAAACACAAACAAAATCTATACAGAATATTGCCTGAAGATTTGCACTACCTACAATTGCATGGGAATGAAGGTATACGACTTGGTTCCAGACGATAGCGATAAACTTCGACAGGCCATTGTACTCATCATTATGAACAACTTTTACTATGGGACCAAACCAAAGAGTATAGTAATATAATATGGGACCAAGCCCTGAATTGCAAAAAAAAAAATCAGCTGTTTCATACATTTGGATGAGTTATGCGAACATAATTGTAGGGAACACCTTTTTTAGTGAACATTTTTTTTGCGATTCAGGGTTTGGTCCCATAGTAAAAGTTGTTCATAATGATGAGTAAAATTACTGATGAAAAATTTCTATGTAGCTTCTGAATGATGATGTACCGAATACATGCTACCCATTTTAGTGCTGGTGTCTCTTCCACCTTTTATGTCACCAAGACTCTAATAGTTAGGTAGTGCAGTAAATTGGAAAGCTTTGTTGGAAATATTTTGCCACATGCACTAGTGGCAGTGATGAAATCAGTTTGTAATACCCTTCTTCGTGTCAAAACAGTTGTCACCACTAAATGCAATGTGATACATACACTGTTCACATCTGCCTGAGGAATACAGTAATGAAAAAAGGATAAGACATAAGATAGAAACAAATTAATGCACATACCTTTAAAGTACGATTAACTGTTATATGGGACTTGCAGTCTGAAACAATCTGATGCAATTTTCCATTTCCCATCGACAGCAACTATCACAAATGTCTGTTGAAAGGGTTTCTTGCTGTCGTCATTTTGATAGGTTACATCTCCACAAGCTTGTATCAGGTATGTCAGCTTGTTTGATACCAGATTCTCTGATATAGGTTGTGCATCTAATGTCTTGAGCACATGATTACTTGCTGGCAAATCCATTAGAAACTTCTGGATCTTGTCATTTCCGTTAATTCCGTTGCCATTCCAAACCAGCAGGCCAGTGTCCAAGTATAGTTTCGATGACAAATGCCGGTTATTATCTACCTGCTTATAAAATATTTTGGTAAATTCTTCAGCAGTTTCGCAAGCATTGTCAATGTTCTTTATGGCCGCCTCTGACATTTTTCTAAGGTAATTTAATTTTATTAAACACAGTCAGTATACAATTTTGTTTCACAACAATGTGAAATGAAATTGACAATATTGACATTAATGACAGTGAGCCAGCAGTGTTGCCAACTTAACTACTTCAAAAGAAGCTAGATTGGTGTAAAAAAAATGCCAAAAATATGCTAACCTTCTGTAAAAAATGCCAACCCACTCCGGCGCTATCTGTCACACATTGTATATCGCTGTCCTATACATAAACGCTATCTGTCACGATATTACTACGCGCACCCGCCTCCCAAAAAACTGCATTAAAAACCGTCTAAAACTGTCTCCTCTAGAGCTTATACCTCTGTGTTCAATTCGTTACTAAATTCCTCAATAATAAAATCGAACATCGCAACACTACTCCATAGACAATTTGCCGAAAAAAAAAAAAACTTTCATTTGACAGACGGTGAACACTCGAATTTCCCTTCGCAGCAAATGTCGTTGATAACTCTGGTATTTTTAATGGTAGCTGATACTATTATATATCAAAATTATCCTTGAGAACCGTGCTTCATTATTTTGTCAACGTAAATTCGTTTTGGAATCTCGAAGTTGCAATATTTCGCCCGTGAAAAAGTAGTTATTATATGTACCTATAGTGATTGTGTTGTGTGAAGAAATACGTGATTTAGTGACTAAAACGTGTGTGAAATGGGAAAAGCAGTGCTTAATTAGTGAGGTGATTAGATTGTTCAACTATCTACACCAAAAAACATGTGGGTTTGTGTGTTTTTTCATCCAACACCGGCTGCCAAAAATTAGTTCCCAGATGTAAACAAACAGTGAGTATCTAGTTTCATAAGTATATTTAGATATGATGCTATTGAGCTATAAATGAGATTGTGGTCTTGTTGGAAAGGAAATATAGTCTAGTTTATTTCTTTAATGTTAAAATGGATAAAAAACTAAGAGAAAACTGATATTTCTAGCGAAATATCAGTTTTTGTAACTATTTTTTGCTATACATTATGACTTGGAGTATATAATTAAAGTATTTCATTTTGATTTCTAGATAAGTAGATTCCTTATCTAATCAGCTTGACAACAGTATTTTTGTAATTGCTCTAGGACTTGTAGTTTTTGAGCTACAGGTGTTTTTATCGGAACGGGCAGAAAATGTTTTGAAAACTTGCAAAAATTTTTGCATGTGAGCGGTTACGGTATTTGCAAATCCGCGCGCTTAGCGTCGGAGAGGATAAATAAGTGACAGTATTTATTAAGAAATTAAGGAATAGAATATCAATGTCTTGATATTCATCAACATTATCTGATGTGGAAGGCTGAGAGCTAGAGTCGTAACTCTCTTGGTTCCGATACAGTCATACATTGTCTGGAACAGTGTAAGAATATCAGCACTTTCATGCTCTTTTTAGGCCAAATCTGACGTACAAAATGGCATTCAGGGTTCTCACCGCCAAACCGCCGCGGAGTCAAGTATCGATTTCAATTTTTATTTCAAGAAAGATTATGATTTACATTCTTTTCATGTTTTATTATAGCTTTTAGCAGCATAGTTTTTTAAACATATTTTATGTTTAAAAAACTATGCTGCTAAAAGCTGAAAAATATGCTAAACAAGAACAAAATATGCCAAATTTAGCATATCATATGCTAAATTGGCAACACTGACAGTCAGTGTCAGTGAAGTGAATCCGGGATCACGTTCACTCATTTCATTGCCTTTTGACGCTGCATTCATCCACAGATTATTAACGAAATGAACAGTTAATAATTTGTATAGGTGTAGGAAGTACCGACTACCGTACCCCATAAACTAACTAAAGTTAAATACATAGGTATGAATGCGTTTGTATAAAAATACCTAGCTCAATGCTAGTCCAGGGGGTCTAAAATGGCCGCTTTAATAGAATCAATAGGCTAATAAATGAAGCCCGTTAAAAAAATTAAATTCTTAAAATAAACTTTATATTCCTACTCATTATTAAAGTCCATTTTAGGAATTTTAAATTCTAACGTGATTCATATTACGATTCTGCTAAAGCGACCATTTTAGAGCCCCTGCTCCACAACCACAGGGGTAAACTAATTGATTAAAAATAGCATCTGGAATTATTGTGGCAGCCGCAGAAGATTTTAAGACTATTTAGGCATTATAAATACGGCTTAATTTTCTAGTATGGTTTTTATAGTACATGTGTGAGTACTATGGACCATCATTCAATCGAGTGTGATCTGATGGTTGTGAGAATGGTGTCGATTCTGTTGTGCACAAACTAAACTTAATTTAGGCTATTGCTATATTTTACTAAAAGGCAGTGCGAGAAAGGGACGGCTATAGCTATGAACTAAGTTATGGATGTCAAACTAGTTACGATGTATCATTTGGATCTTTTAAAAACGTCTGTTATATAACTAGATTACTGACTACTTGCCTATCCTCCCTGGGTCAACACCGATTGTATTACGATTTTGATTAACTAAACTATAAAACTGCTTTAAAGCCTTGCGCTCCACCATGTTTTTAGTCGACATGTTTTTACGTGCAACCTTCATTTGTTTAAATTAGATATATCTAATTCAAACTAAATTTGACAGCTCTAAATATTATGGGGAACAGGGGTGACAGATCGGAATAATCCAATAATCCCAAGCAAATTCATCCACAAAGAAAGATAGAGCCAGCCCAGTAGTCCGCATGACGTCCGGCGAAGCACCTTACTTTGATTAGACTAATCGCTGTAACAGACTATTGCGACTGCACCTTCTGCTTAATGTTGTTGCAGTTCTTGCTAAATGTTAATGACCTGTCCAGAGTAACAGCGAGATATTTAGGAAAGTTGTTGAGCTCTATGGACATCCCCACCCCAAACGATGTTAAGTTTGCGGCTCGCCTCTCTATTGCGAAGATGAAATATATATATTCACGACTGCGTTTTGCTCGGATTGGGCTCGAGTGAGTTAACGTGAAAATACGAGGCTACGTCAACAAGATCGTCCGACAAGTACACGTTGGGAGGTAAGGGCAAAGTCGTCTGCATAGAGGAAGCGGGAGGCGTACGGGCTAGATGGTTGACCGTTGGTGTAGATATTGAAGAGAAGCGGTGCCAAGACACTACCTTGGGGTAGGCCGTTTATCTGTGCTCTCCAACGACTTTTTTTTTCCGAGAGAAGGTGGATCTGAAATCGGTGGTTGTGGATTTCTCGCAGTACGCGGACGATATTATGATCGCTGATCATGGTGCATCTTCCACAACAGCCGTTTAAGGTTAACTGTATCGTAAGCAGCCGACAGGTCCACGAATACAGCACCAGTGACCATTCCTCTCCCGAATATCCATCTTAAGCGCAGGCCACACCGCCAACTAGCGGGCGGGCGGGCGAAGCGAACGAGGCCCTTTTCATACTTCGTTCGGCTTTTTCGGTAGCTCGCGGTATGAACCCCGAAGTATGTAAAGAGGTGCAACGATGTTCGCCCGCCTAGCCCGCCCGCCCGCTAGCTGGCGGTGTGGCCTGCGCTTTAAGGTGAATGCTCCAGGGTAGCCCGCGAAATTTAAATTTTCTTGCGTTTTTTGCAATTTACAGGCCAGTGCTAGGTTGTATGTGTTGATTAAAATATTATTCGCGGTTGTACGACGTATGTAGTTACTGATTTATATTCATCAAAATCATCAATACAACCCTCAAAGTTCATAAAGGTGTAAAAATCACTTTATCAAGGTCAAAATCATTCCTGCACCTGTAGGAACTTGGGAGGGTTGTACTGATTTTGATCATTATAATTCTGTAACTACATACGTCTTACAGTCGCGAACAATATTTTAATCAACATACAACCTAGCACTGGCCTGCAAATTGCAAAAAACGTGAGAAAATTTGAATTTCGCGGACTACCCTTTAGCATCAGCCTTAAATATGTCGAATCTCCTTACCGGGTCTGAAACCAGCTTGCTCGGAAATCAATTTTGAGTCCATGACGCTAAACAATAGTTTATAATAATATGTATGACATAGTAGAGAGATAGGGCGAAGTAATGTTGAAAATAATAAAATCAAGAAATTAGGAAATAGTTTATTTGATGTCTTTCTATTATCATACAAAGTGGCTTACGTATTATACAATTAGATTTCATAATATTATTACTATCTCTATAATAGGTGACCCTTCGCATCCACGATTTCGGCTGCTGTTGCGATTTATTTAATTATGCACGGATATAGATGCTTGCTCATAAATACATGTTTTTAAATAGACGTCAATATTATGTGGTCGAATACTTTACATCAGTTATCTGGCATCACAAGGAATATTGCAAAAGCGAGGTTCATAGTTAAAACGATAACGCAGAACCAAACCGTTCGTGGATATGGGCGTTCTACTACATATTCAGAACATTTGACACAGTGATCCACTACATGCGTCGTACTCTATTGAAATAATAAAAAATAAACATTAAAATAACTTCAAACTAGATCTTATCTTTAACAAGCATTTGATTTATTTATTACTAGAAATAAAACAGTCAGCATTTTAAATTCAAATCTTACCCTAAGGCACTGACAAAATGATTATGCGCTAGATAAAAAAAATATTTATAAATAATATTATAATTCTAAAGAGTAAATAACATTCCTTATGAATAGAAACATGTTAATTCGGCAAATTAGAAATAGGGTAAATCAGAATCATTTAAATCGGAATTTTATCCATTATACAATCGCACGTCACAATTTTTTTTTTTGTGTTGCCATAATTTACACTTTATTTTAAAATATTTTTTAGTTAACTAGATAGTTATATAAATAAAATAGTAATTTTCAAGATCATCAATATTGCTCAATTGCCACAACGAATTGATTTTATTTCACATCACAATTAAATATTTACTGATCAATATTTTAATAATATCTTTTGATCTGGCAGATAAATAGAATGATTTCAAGTATCGACGATTGGATTCGATACAAAGTAGTTCAAGTAGTACCTACTTACTAGTTATAAAATTATCGTATTGCCTATACAGTCCCAAAAATCACTAATACAATTTTTTAGGAATCTAGGTCTCGCAAAATAATATAATATGTAATAATTTAATAATAATTTACTCATTTAAAATAAATTTGTACGTAATTTTATCCTCCCAATGAAAAATAATAATGAGTTTGTGTAGTACCACATTGCGAAAGATCAACGTGACAGTATTTTATAGCAATGTGACAACGACGACGCCTGTGGGCTAATGAAAAAATAAGTCGGTAAGATTAACAGCCATTTCAAGATTAATTTAAATACATAACTAACTCTCATCTTCGTTTCCAATGTGTCGATTAGCGAATCTACATTATTATTGAATTTCTACGCAGCCACTTCCTAATAGGCTAGTATAGTCTAGGCGGCATAAATAAAAATGAATCTGTGATGAGACTTGTCGTTTTAGAACCCTCATTGCTACCGAAAACTTAAAAAAAAACAAAGGAGTAATTGATGGCGTGACGGGTGACGGAGGAAAATGGAAGAAAAAAAAACGTGTTGCGCCGACAACAAGTGACATGACATAAGGCAGGAAGATGATATTTGCTGCCTAAAAATGCTGCCTGGTCAACACTACGCAATAATCAGTAAAATCAAGTTAAAAAAATAAACGTAAAATTAAACTAATTGCATTTTTTTTTTAAATAAAATTGGGAAGTGCATAAAGAGTACGCTTATTTATTGCAGTCTCCACTAAAACACAAACGTTACCATTACTCTGGTGCAATTTACATCAAGTTACGTAACTACTTGAACGGACGATATTGCGATTGTACGTAGTCGAGTATGATCAACGCTGTACCTTTACATTCTGAACATTAGTTTGCGAGTCCCTTATAATATAATTACCAATATCGATGAATAGTAACATACATCAGATCGGCAGCGCGACGGCGGCGTCTGCGCATCTATGTTACCTGTGCGCGAGCGCACGCACTGGGCAGGGATGACACCTCGATACTACGTCGCAAACGCTTGCCTCTTGTTATTTTTCTTCGAGCCCCACCTGTGTAAGTTACAGCATAATATAATAACAGTTCGTGTGATAATACTGTTTAACTACTCTAAAATTGTAAGAGTTTGTAACTGACTGACACAATAACTTTAGTAAAGCCGCGTTGACACCATCAGAGTATGCTCGGATAGCTACTCGGACGCAACTCGTATTGTGGCAAGTTGCCACAATACGAGTTGCGTGAGCGCACTCGTATGTGGTATGGGTTGCCACTGGCAACCCATACCACATACGAGTGCGCTCGGATTATGGCATGGTCTAAAAAAACAAGGTCTGGCATTCCGGGAGTGACACATGTTTACGTCACTATTCAGTTGCCACTTTATTGCAACAAAACACTAAATTATGGAAACATTTTCGGCCACCATTATGTTTAAAAATATATATAAGCATTTAAATAGTTGTTTTCGTTTGCCTGATCAAACGAAAAAATTCAATTTAATCATATACTAAAGTAATTGTAATTTAAAACTTTAATGTTTGATCGGATTCGCACAGGTATTATATGTGGTTAGGGAGTTATTATTTCACACTACTGGTAACACAAAAACGGGCTGTCTCATTGACATTCCGCCATTTCGCCGTGTATCGCTATTCTTTTTTAACACGTGTGCCTGTCTCGCTCAGTGCCAGTACAAATAGTGATTCCCAAACTGTTTAGTGTTGATGACGTAGACTTGTGTCACCCACGTGACCTCTGTGTCTCGGAATGCTATACCTGGCGAAGTATATTATTATACCATGGATTATGGGTTGCCACAATACGAGTTGCGTCCGAGCACACTCTGATCATGTCAACGCGGCTTAATTATTTTTTACTAAAATAATATTATATTTACCTGTAATGGTCCGTTGCTAACGTCTAAGTTGTGTTTGTCAGACAAACCGGCCATAAGTCTTTCCTGCAAGCAGAACAGTTAATTATTTTATAAATAATATTGAACAAAATATTATAATAAAATTTTGCTGTTCTTCTATTTATACTCTATAGCAAAAATATTAGTCCAACAAACCTCGGCACTCCGTTCTGCATCAGCAAACGTGTGGTTGTGAATGGATGTTTTTGCCTGATGCAGCTCATCTTGTAATGAGTCGATTTTATTTTGCATCTGTGGGAAATGCAATAAATGTTGAATATATTTTTAATAAAACTTTCACACCAACACCAGGCGTACGCACATTAACATTGTTCCACAATCATAATAGGAGAAAAACAAAATGCTCATCTGAACAAGTTTTTAAAATAATAGGACCCACTGCCGATAGATGAAAAGTTTGCATTTAAACTGGATTCATTTCTACATGTATTTTTTTATGCCTTGATCTCCTAGATTTCGTTTATAAAGTAGAGCAGTTGTAGGAGTGAAAGCTGAACATGAATTTTGAAATGAATTTTGAAAAAACAATCTCTTTTCCATGAATTCAAATACATTGTTTAAAGTCAAGGACATATTCAAACCCTGTTCAAAAACATTAAGTATTCAAAAACTTAATATAAAGACATGTTATTTCATGTCTTTATATTAAGTATTATACTAACGCGTGCGACTTTCATTAACTAAAAACGTATTCATAGGATCATAAAGTAAAGTCATACAAACAAAAGATGTCAGGCTGCGGCCGTGACCTGGACATAAGAACACAAAAGCACACAAGTGCGAACACAACGATCACTGGTATCAGTACCTCCTCTACGATCGCAGGCAATGACTTTTCCATGCAGGAGTATGCGAACGCCAGAGGTTCCTACGTAAAATAGTAAATTGCAATGAGAGGTTTTCCTTTTGAGGTATTAAAACAAAACTTAGTTTCCAAGAACTCTATAGATGGCGTTGAACTGACTATGATAGTTAGTGCCGATGCCAAAACGCTTGAAAAAAAAAACATTGCGTGACGTCAAATACGCTCATTGACTGACACTTTCGTTTGCTTAACCTTCCAAATATAACCAAGTTTTCTCGCGCTTTGTTAAAATCAGTTTTTTTTTTAAGTTCTGTTCCTTGCATTATCATACTAAGTTACTAGGGACGAGCTAAAAAGAAAATCCCTCATTATGTCACGCATTAGCACTAACAACTAACGAACATAACAAGTACACTATGAATGCTTTAAATCGGTATGTATTGGAAACACAGAAAGCTAGTTACTACATTTTCATGTGGCCCACTTAGTTGACAACTCGCATATTATACAGAACAACTTTTTTTTATAATTAAGCGACGGTAGCTTTCTGTTCATTACATAGGAATCGATCGTAATCATAATAATAATACAGCTCGCTAAATACCTGCAAAACTGTGCGCTGCCTGAGATCATCTAGTTCTCGTTGCTTTTCAGCCAACTGTTGCGCCCACCGTTGCTCCTCTAACGACACATTTTGCTGTAGGCGGCTTAATACTCCTTCCTGTTTCATACAAAACAGTTTAGCTAAATTTTTCCAGGACATACTTGAACTAAGATATAATTTTATGCGAAGCTGAGATAACACAACTTACAGTATCGTCAATGATCCTTTTGTACTTCTCCACGAGAGTTTGTGACTGCTCATTTTGCTGGATCAAGTCCTTGAGTCGCTCGTCATTGTCGGGTGTGGGGGCGGAGGGTGTGGGGGCGGAGGGTGTGGGGGCGGAGAGCTCTGCGGCGAGGTTGCGCGCGAAGGCCTGCAGCCAGTCTCGGCCGGCGCCTGCACCCGGCGCGACCGAGGGACACGCCTCACGCAGCACTTGAGCCACTTCGTTGTACTGTGCCTCTTGTGCTTTGGCTATGGCTTCCTGATACGACAACCATAAAAGTTTGAACGCATTCTAACAAAATGTCTTCAACATTTAAGTTCTACGACATACACGACTACTGATATGGTTCAGTTTGAAGAAAATACCAAAGATTCAAAAGTAAATTAAAGTGAAATTGGTTTCATCCACATAAAAACCATTTGCTGAATAATCATTTTGCATCTAAGAATTTATTAACTATAAATAATATGGATTGGTTATGTAATATTTTTAAACTACATGAAGTGCATACATTAAATATGTTAGCAACAAATATAAACAACAAAGCGAAGCCGGCCAAAGATGTATGTACATGCGAGTGTACACGATAACATTGCACATAGATCGCCTGGTGTATGTACTGTAGATAAAGCGGGCACTTACGCGCAGAGAGTCTTGGGCCGGCATCGCACTTGCCGCTTTCGTCTGAAGAGCCTTTTCGGCAGATTGTAACGCCTCCATTACTTTCCAGTTTTTAGTTCGCAATTCCTATGCGGGACGAGTCAAGTAGCTTCATTAATTACGTTAAAAGATTAAGATAAAATAGATTCAAATATTGTAAGTTTTTTTTTGTAATTATAATCATGCATGTTAGGACTATACCATATTTTTAAGTAGAAGTTTGGAAGCACGACATTTCAAAATCGTGCAAGGGAAAAAAGTATAAAGGCCAATCCTAAGAAGCAGATGTGAAGGAGACGATATCAATATTATTTTACACTAGGGATGATGACTGACTAAAAAAAAATAATTCTGTTTAGCCCTTCAGTTAGATTATCAAAACAATTTGGATACGTGTTTTTTGTTTTATCAAATTAATAAAAATTGACGAAGATAAAACGTGTCAAAGATCATGAGTGAGGGCTTGTGACGTCACATTTGAGTAAAAAATGTACTCAAATGTGACGTCACACGAGTTTCAACGCACTGTATCGTCTTCATTTTTTGTTTACGTGAAAAAAGAAAAAATATGCGTCCAATATTTTTTGGAAACCTATCTGACGGACTTATTAGTTTTTTTTTGGTATCTAACCCTATTTCGTTATTTTAGAAAGTATTTGATTAATTGAATTCGATAGCAAGTGGTCCGCTAGGGGGCGGCAAGTTCGCTGTATGCGTGGCTCACATTGTTCTTGTCCTGGTAGGCGCGCAGCTGGTCCTGCAGGCGTGCGGCCTGGTCGCGCAGCTCGCGCGAGCCGCGCTGTGCGGCCGCCAGCTCGTCGCGCAGGGACTCCACGATACTCTCCACCTTCGCCAGCTCCGCCGCCTGACAATCACACACGACACATTCTAAATAGCCTTTTACCATTGCCACCCGAAAAAGGGCATTTTATTCGTCGAAAAGGCTGCGGTTCCACTGAGGCGGAGCGGAGACGAGCTGTGCCGCGATTCACCAATCACACGGCAGGAGTGGAGAAGAGATGTGGATTTCAAGCCATGTGATTGGTGAATCGCGGCACAGCTCGTCTCCGCTCTGCTCCGATCCGCCTCAGTGGAACCGCAGCCTAACAGTGAATAATTGCTTTGAGAGATTGACCAAGGGCTTTATATACTTTCCGACGACGCATGGAGGAAAATCGGTATGTAATGCCGGTATGTAGTGTAAAATCGGTATGTAGTGGTCATCCATGCATAGACCGACCTTGGTAAGCGTGGCTTAACCTTGAAGATCGACCCGGTTGGCTGTTATTATTAACCACCCACGAGAAATAGAAATGCTATACTTCTTTTATTTTCTCGCAGTCAATGGTAAAAAGTAGAGTACACAACTCGAGAAAAAAAAACATCCCGGTTCTTGTATCCCTCGCTCCGCGATTATACTCTAGAATCCCTTGCTACGCTCGGGATTCTACTCTAGAATCCGCTGGTCTCTAGATCCAACAAGTCCCTCGAATTAAATTCCCTTCTACCCATCTACTATTTCTCAACTATGTTGGGGTCGGCTTCCAGTCTAACCGTATACATCTGAATATCAGTACTTTACGAGTACATGGAGCGACTGGCTATTTGACCTCCACAACACGGTTATACTAGGTAATACCCTTTGCCACATTGGAAAGACTTGGTGAGATTATTATAATAATATATTAAATCACACCTATGGATGGAAAAATGTATTCATTCAATTTGTACCTGCCATCAGTGACCTAATCTAATACGTTGATTTTAGTGGACCTCATGACACAAATCTTATAGAGAAGGTAGCAAAACTATTCTTAAATACTTTATTTTGCCTTTAACAACGGAATGCGCTGAGGTAGCTAACGAAATTATTTTGAGACTTTTTTGTATTTTATAGGTGGGTTGCATGTTGATCAAAATAAATGATTATAACAAATATCTATTGAATAGATGTAAGAGTAACATTGATAATTAAACTCTATCAGTATAATTTGAACTGGCCTCAAATGCCCATGAAGTCATGAAATAGTAATTCAATAGGTAGTCAATCAATTTGAATTATACAGTTGCATATTTTTTAATGGTTATACTTCGATGCGTATTTGCTTACGGGCGCGTATATTTTTTTAATGAGCTGCAACCTGATATTGAGCTGCAAAATGCAAAAAAACAAAACAAGATACCAATGGGGAGACACACAGTAGAACTAATGGCGCTAGCATAGTTGGTACCCAACATCGTCATTGGTTGAAAATGTGGTAATGTCATTGTAGTGACCGCCAACGCACTACATAGTCCGCTCCGCTTATGAATCTTGGACCGCGTCCTAAAGGTGGCGTGATCTTTTGTTTGACGCGCAGGCTCCGCCTTCCTTCGAGAATGTTCCAGAGAAATCATACAAGGTGCGGGCGGCCGGCGGCTGGCCGGCATTCCACGATTGGTTGTCGACCCGCGCACGCGCTTATTTAGCTTTATATTCAGTTTTAAATTTAGTTGCACTTGTTTTCAGTTTTATATAGCTTATGTGTTCTTTTGAGTTAAATTGTGTTAGTGTTTAAATTAATTAATAAACCCGTTCAAACCTAAAGTGAATAAAATAATTAATTCTGTGTACTGCGAAAATCATCTTTCCGCCTATACACATAAAGTTCATTATTGCCTGCTTTCATTCAAACACCTTGCACTGACGTCCCTGGGGAAATTCCGGGATAGCTACAACTGCAGCTTAAATACCCCTAAATCATTTTATATTTCAAAATAGATTAAGACCAGCTATTGTGGCGCCATCTGAGATTATCTTTGCCTGTGTCTCCCCATTTGAAGTTTGCGGAATACCTTGGCGCTTTCACAAATATTCACAATGAAAATATTATATCCTTGAAATAAGTCCGTAGAATTTATTTATTTTAGGACAACCAACAAAGCATACACCAAAAATACATGTTTAAGATATATATATATATAAAATGTCAACTTCAACATGAACTCATGATGAATTTAACATTTTATACTGTAGCCTTAATTAAAGGCTGCCACGGCAGCATTAAACATTGGAGAAAAAAATGCAGTTACAAAACAGATCTTACCCATTCAGATCTATCTAAATAAGTAAAATCTGCTTTGCGCTGCCTTATCTGCTTGTTTCTGTATTTATTAAATGCATTTATACACCAATTATCTATACTAATGTTATAAAGCTGAAGAGTTTGTTTGTTTGAACGCGCTAATCTCTGGAACTACTTGTCCGATTTGAATGATTCTTTCAGTGTTGGGTAGTCCATTTATCGAGGAAGGCTATATAACATCACGCTGCGACCAAAAGGAGCGGAGCATAAATGAAAGATATTGCAAAAACGGGGAAAAATGTATTCCTTTTGTGAGCTGTTTCTCTTTTATGTGACGCAGACGAAGTTGCGTGGGTCAGCTAGTTGGTATATAAATACAGCCAATTGTAACCTAAATCTGACATACAAACATATAAAAAACTTCTCTAGAATCTTTGCGATGTTGTAAAAACCCCGATCATTTGAATACGAACCTTAAGTTGATCGTTGGAAGGCAGTCCATTCTGCGCGGGCGCAGCCTTCAACTGTTTAATTTCCGTTAGTTCAGTCTCTCGCGCGGCCAGCTGTTCACGCAGCGACGCGATTTCTTTTGACAACTGAGCAAACATAACACATGAGGTTAACGTAACGTTGGAACAGTCACTTTGAATAAGCAAATCATTAAGGACATTGACCAAATTACTAAAGAAACCTTGAATCTGTATGTAACCAGCGTTGACTCAAACATTTATAACTTAGTTTAAAGGATGATAATGGTGTCGATTCTGTTGTGCACAAACTGAACTTAATTTAGGATATTGCTATCTTTTACTAAAAGATAGTGCGAGAAAAAGACGGCTATAGCTATGAACTAAGTTAGAGATGTCAAACTAGTTTATGCCTTGCGCTTCACCGTGTTTATATGGTCGACGTGTTTTTACTCTAAATTACGTCCGTCTCTTTCTCGTTTTATTAGGGAGAAAAAGACAGCAATAGCCTAAATTAAGTTTAGTTTGTGCACAACAGAATCGACACCAATATTCGAGCTTTCAAATCTAATTTACCATTTTACTGTAATTCTTCGCACTACACATTATGTACCTATAAATCTAAGTTAAATCGAATCTTTTGGTGGTTTTTTGACAACACGTATTATATTCATCTGTAAGTTGTGTCACCTCATAACAAGTCAGGGTATTATACTCTTTATTTTGGATTAAAAAAAAAAAAAATAGTTTATAAGATTTTCAAATGAAAATTGGTTGTTATCTTGTTATTCACCTGTTGTTTTTGTTTCTCAGATTCCTCCTTTAGTATTTCAACGTTGTTCTCTGCAGTCTGGGCCCGGCTCGCCAGTCTCTGCACTTCATCTAAAAACATTGTATTAGCAATTTACTTATAACTTTATCAAACATCAAACTGAACAGGGGCCCTACTCTCTAACGTTTCGCCCGTATATTCGGATCTATCCGTTTCTCTCGCGCACGTCTGCAGATGAGTGCGAGTGAGAGAAACGGATAGATCCGAATATACGGACGAAACGTTAGAGTGTTGGGCCTCAGCTTTCTCCATTAGACTATCGATTGCTATAATAATAAGATCCCATATATTCAGGTCGAGTTGGTGTTGAAGTTTGGCATGGGATAGTCTTTAACTGTGTCACTGTGCCCTTAAATATGACCACATGTGTAGTGTTTGAAAGCATAAACTTCACTGAAGATTTCACAATAGAGATAGTGTGCTGGTTTGAATAAGAACGGCGTCACACATGTGACACATGTGATCCAATACGTTAGCGTTCGACTAATGATGTCTGGCCTGTAAGTATGCGTAGTTAGTGACCTGCGAGTCGCTCCTGCGCCTGGCGCAGCTCCTGCGCGGCGCGCTGCTCGCCCAGCGCAGCGCACTGCCGCTGCTGCTCCAGCTCGCTACACGCGCGGTTGGCGTCCTGCACAACAATCTACACGTGAATCATGCCGCACTACTAGGAACCGACACTCATGGTAAAACAACTAAGACGACGGTAAAATGCAAACATTTAGGGTAAGAGTCGGGGGTAACCAATAACTGTTCTACTTTTCTTAAAAATAATAGTCCTTGCCGCAAGTAGTTGATGTTTAGCCGGCCGCGTCCATGTCATTACTAGTGCAGTAGTGCCGCGTGGCTAGTTCGTTGTACTGGTACCTGCAGCTGCTGCGCCAGGTCGGCGGCGTGCTGCTGTGCGCACGCGCAGGCGTCGCGCGCGCCGGCCGCGTCCATGTCATTACTAGTGCAGTAGTGCCGCGTGGCTAGTTCGTTGTACTGGTACCTGCAGCTGCTGCGCCAGGTCGGCGGCGTGCTGCTGTGCGCACGCGCAGGCGTCGCGC
Source organism: Xestia xanthographa (assembly GCA_905147715.2). NCBI lineage: Eukaryota > Metazoa > Arthropoda > Insecta > Lepidoptera > Noctuidae > Xestia > Xestia xanthographa. The sequence goes on from LR990652.1 coordinate 15,787,951, forward strand.
GCGCCGGCCGCGTCCATGTCATTACTAGTGCAGTAGTGCCGCGTGGCTAGTTCGTTGTACTGGTACCTGCAGCTGCTGCGCCAGGTCGGCGGCGTGCTGCTGTGCGCACGCGCAGGCGTCGCGCGCGCCGGCCGCGTCCATGTCATTACTAGTGCAGTAGTGCCGCGTGGCTAGTTCGTTGTACTGGTACCTGCAGCTGCTGCGCCAGGTCGGCGGCGTGCTGCTGTGCGCACGCGCAGGCGTCGCGCGCGCCGGCCGCGTCCATGTCATTACTAGTGCAGTAGTGCCGCGTGGCTAGTTCGTTGTACTGGTACCTGCAGCTGCTGCGCCAGGTCGGCGGCGTGCTGCTGTGCGCACGCGCAGGCGTCGCGCGCGCCGGCCGCGTCCATGTCATTACTAGTGCAGTAGTGCCGCGTGGCTAGTTCGTTGTACTGGTACCTGCAGCTGCTGCGCCAGGTCGGCGGCGTGCTGCTGTGCGCACGCGCAGGCGTCGCGCGCGCCGGCCGCGTCCATGTCATTACTAGTGCAGTAGTGCCGCGTGGCTAGTTCGTTGTACTGGTACCTGCAGCTGCTGCGCCAGGTCGGCGGCGTGCTGCTGTGCGCACGCGCAGGCGTCGCGCGCGCCGGCCGCGTCCATGTCATTACTAGTGCAGTAGTGCCGCGTGGCTAGTTCGTTGTACTGGTACCTGCAGCTGCTGCGCCAGGTCGGCGGCGTGCTGCTGTGCGCACGCGCAGGCGTCGCGCGCGCCGGCCGCGTCCATGTCATTACTAGTGCAGTAGTGCCGCGTGGCTAGTTCGTTGTACTGGTACCTGCAGCTGCTGCGCCAGGTCGGCGGCGTGCTGCTGTGCGCACGCGCAGGCGTCGCGCGCGCCGGCCGCGTCCATGTCATTACTAGTGCAGTAGTGCCGCGTGGCTAGTTCGTTGTACTGGTACCTGCAGCTGCTGCGCCAGGTCGGCGGCGTGCTGCTGTGCGCACGCGCAGGCGTCGCGCGCGCCGGCCGCGTCCATGCGCAGCTGCGCCGCCTCGAGCGCGTGCGCGTTGAGCTCGGCCTGCAGCGCCGTCAGCTGCCCCACCAACGTTGCCTCCGCCTGCACACGCAGATAGTTACTATTCGTGTCAATACCACTCCTTAATAGAGCTCAAAATAAAGTAAGTGGCTCACCTCGGACAGTCTCTGGATGTGCACCTCCATCTGAACACGAGCGGCCTGCGCCTCGCCCTCCACGCCCAGCTTGGACTGCAGCTAAAAACGAGTACCGACATTACGTATATATGCTGAACACGACGAGACTCGGTCTAGTGTTATACACATGTGAGGCTTAAAGACCGAAAACGCTGATTAAACAAAAAAACAGCAACAAAATGTTGAGGTAATTTCGAAATGTACGGGTGGGTCTTTTGATTTTCTCGCCTAACACACAGTGGTTAGTTACCATGAGCTTCTCCTGCGCCAGCTGGTGGTTGTCGTCCAGCACTCGCTGCAGGCGCGCGGCCTGCGCGTGCAGCTCGGCGCGCGCGGCGGCCGCGGCCAGCTCCGCGCCGCGCGCCGCTGCCGTCGCGCGCGTGCGCTCCGCGTTCAGCGTGTTCCTGTGCGCAATACATTACTGACTCCGTACGCTTCGTACATCATTCGATGGTTCTAGCACAATGAGTTAATATTAAGAGGGCTTTTACAATTTTTCTTTTGATGTGTGATTATTGTTTAGAGAGAGGCCACAAAATAAAATAAAAAATATGCACAAGAAAGTTTGATTATTCCTTTAGGCAGCTCTCAAAATAAAAATCAAAAATTTTCTTGTATTTGAGTGTTAGACAACCTTTAAACACTAAAAAAACAACAAAAATTGTAATCGTAAGGTCGAGTGAAATTAAAACTCTCTCAAAAGTAACTTGACATACAGGTCTTCAAGGAAAACTATGCTATGGTGCTTCCTAAATCATCGTCTGACAAGGGCTGAGGAGCTGAAACACCTCGCTTTCTGTTCCAAATATAACAGAACATCTTCGAAAATACGAACGGACAGTGATGTGATCTATTATAAAGCTGTTACAACAATGAAATAGTAACATAAGTAGGTATACACCCGACTTAGTGCTTGTCAACAAAGCAGGTAGTAGATGTTGCAATCATCACCCTTGCCGAGTAATAAAATAACTTTGGATTAGGAACCTTATGACATCGAATATATCAATTTTTTTTTAATTCATTCCAAATAAACATTTGACAGACAGATAACGATCTGCAACCAGAGTAGGTAACTATTTGGAATTACATTTTAATCCTAACAGAGAAAACTGACCATGCCTCTGTGCGCGAAGTTAGTACCAGAACTCGTACCTTTCTGATTTAACAGTATTAAGATATTAGCTATTACTAGCCGTGTGGTATCCGGCAGAGTAGAATAGAACCAACCCATTATACTCACGGGTGTCGTATAAGGCGAGCAATGTCTGAGGCAGAACACCTTGCGCCTCCGTAGACCAGAGAATGGGCAGCAGCGTTTTCTGTTAGTCTTTCATCACTGCGATCTCCAATCCGCCTGCCGAGCGTGGAGATTACGGCAAATTCCTCCCATCAAGGAAGAGGCTTATGTCCAGCAGTGGACGTTATTGGCTGTTTTTGTTGTTTGATGTTATTAGCACCCATTAGAGAGGTATTACATTGTTTCCTAAGGCCGTCTGAGTTTACCTGAGTTCCTTAAGTTTAGCATGAAGTGCTTGGGAGGCCTCGATCTCGTCGGCGAGCGCCTTCTCCTTGTCGGCCAGCTGCTTCTTCAGTTTCTGGATGGGGTCGTTGGGACCCTGTGAGATACAATATTTATACAAATAAGTTTTTCAGACTCAATAACTATCCGAAAATGTTAAGAGGATATACCTTGTTAAACAACTTCTGGACAGTGGCATCTGGTTATGGTAAAAATGCAGCATTTGCATGCATTTTTATTTATTTATTTTATAAATTACATGTTCAAAAACACTTAAACAAATCCTTAACTTAGCATGCCATGGCCTGATATTTGATCAACGCGCTATAAACAGTTAAGTTATAATCGACTTGATGTAATATTCTTTTAGCTTATGCTTTATGTTTTTACTATTCATCGAGTCTCTGATGCCTACAGGTATTTGGTTTAGTAAAGTGGGTATTGTGAAAGAAGCGGTACGCCTGCCATAAAAGTTATTTTTGCGTGACACTTGATGTGATTTTGATTTGGCTTGTCGTGTATTCACGTCATATTTAATTGGAATTTTAATATCACTGTTATCATAATGTTCTACTCAGCGCGCGCTAGAATAGGTAATACTTTGCAATGTTTAAATAACCCTGTTTAATTGTCTTGGTATTTATTTTTTACATAGTTTGGAACTACAAGTTTCAGCAAACGTGTTTGCAAATTGTATTCTGTCTAGGTAAGTTTAAATGTGCGTCCATAACTGGTGAGTCCATATGAGATTATCGACTCAGCAAGAGCTGTGTACATTTGAAGGAGGGATCTGTACGGTATATTTCGCTTTATAATAATTGAAAACTTGTTGAGTATCGATTACAGATTCCACCTGGTAACTCCAGTGGAATCGGTTATCAATTATTAATCCCAGATAGGTATGATATGGGACTTACTCTATATGCGAGCAGTGGCAGTCTGGTACGTTTTTATGCAAACAATCATGACTATGAGCTATGATTTGAAAGGGATAGCCTATTATATAACTTGAATGTATGTGTATAACTTTAGTTTTTTGTGGATTCAGAACAAGTCCCATATCATGGGCTCACTTAGTCATAGAGGTAAAATCTTTTTGCAAACATTCTGCAGCCAGATTAAGATTTTTGTTAGCAGAGCGTATACAGGTGTCATCAGCACTAGTATTGATAAAGGGAGCAGTATGTTTATAATGTTTTCTAGGTCATTCACGTATGCCAGATAGTGGAGTGGACCAGACTCTGAACCTTGGGCTGTGCCTTTTCCTTTTATTTTTGAATTGTATTTTTTTTTTACTATGCACATCTTGCTACATTGTTCTCACATAATATACCATCTCAACGTGAATGATATAACCAAGATTTTGTAACAATATTTTGATTTAAGAGTGTCCATGGAGTTTCTTGCCCGTTCTTCTCCATAGAGGTCTACGCTAGGGAATGGGCAACTACAGTAATTTCACAGTTTTTATGTCTTGTGTGTATTTTTATCTTTGTTTCGACAATTCAAAAGTGCCTGTAACTGGCCTACTTGAATTAAATGCTTTGATTTTGATTTTTGTCACGTTTACAGGTCTACTAACAATACAATATTGCTAGAACCAACTTTGACGCGAAAACTTCGGCTACGAAGTTATTCTTTACTCCAGGGGGTTTAAAATGGCTTCTTTAGCAGAATCGTAATATTGAATCACGTTAAAAATTTAAAATTCTTAAAATTTACTTTATGATTAAGCAGACTATTAATGACCTATACTACCTCAAATGGCTTAGCATGATCCTGCGTTACGCCTAAAATACTGCAGCATTAATTTTGAAATAAATATATGGTAAAGTTGAGGATTAATGTTAGGTCTTATGTTTGGCGAAAACACGATTTCATAAAATTTTCTCGATAGAAAAAAATCCCAAAGTTACCTCCAAATCGAACAATAAACCGCTGGTATTCAAAAAGTACTTCAAATTAGATCATGAAACTTTGCATACTAACTGAAATAACTATAAAGCAGGTCTTATGTTTTTTATTTTTTCCAAAAGACGAAAATTTCATTTTATAAAGAATAAAAACCACTAATTTCGCACTATTCGGCCGCAGTGACTGACGTAACAACCGCTTTGTAGTGCAAGCTGATTAGAACTTTATTCTAAGAGTATTACAAACGAAGTTTGAACCACCACAAATAGAGTTGCTAATCTGAGGTAGTATAGGCTCTTAAGTCAATTTTAAGAATTTAAAATTTTGAACGTATTTCTTATAAAGATTCTGCTAAAGCGGCCATTTTAGGTCCCAGTCGAGTATAATTTCCCTCTTATCCCCGAGTTTCCGAGCGTTTTTAATAGTGTACTATGCCCGAGTGTGTCAAACGCTTTGCCGAAATCAATGAATATGAGTATAACATGCTGCTTCTCATCCGGGTAGTTGTTAACTTCGTTCATTCAGCTGCTTTTCAATAACTAAAGTATATCTGTCACAAAAGAAATGAAAGTTTTAAAATTGATTTTATACATTGTTTGAAAAGACAATGGTGTCGATTCTGTTGTGCACAAACTGAACTTAATTTAGGCTATTGCTATCTTTTTCTCTCTAATAAAACGAGAAAGAGACGGACGTAATTTAAAGCTGTCAAATTTAATTCGAACTAATATTTCCATACAAATGAAGGGTGCACGTAAAAACATGTCGTCTAAAAACACGGTGAAGCACAAGGCATAAACTAGTTTGACATCTCTAACTTAGTTCGTAGCTATAGCCGTCCTTTTCTCGCACTGCCTTTTAGTAAAAGATAGCAATAGCCTAAATTAAGTTTAGTTTGTGCACAACAGAATCGACACCAAAGGCATCAGGTAATGGTAAAAATGCAGCAACCAGTTGATTCGAAAAACTAAAGTATAGCCGTATCTATCAGTCAAAATCATGAAAATAGGGAATATGCATATTTTTTTTTTTTAATTTCGATACGGAATGTTAAAGAACTATAAAAATAATGACAAAAAGAAAAAACAAGACATAAATCGGCCAAACAACACAAAACTTTCTAGATAACCGGAAATTAGTATGGATCATAGACTTAGTATATACTGCCGTATAGACGAACTGACAGCTCGATAAAGCGTGACCAATTTTGATTTGTCAGTGTGTGCGTTAGTTAGTGATGTACCTTTTACTTTGGAGGACTATCGATAAGTGGTTGAAGTTGGAGGAACATGTTCCATAGACTGCCTTTGTCCAGATTATAATTTTTACATTATGTTAAAAAAGTGTAATACATTAAAAAAATAAAACAGCCAACATTTTATTAAAAATCGCTCAAAACCTTTAAACAGAAAAATCTTATTTAACTGGTTCCTTACAGTTTCCTTTCCTAAATGATTAAGTTTACATTCATGTTTAAGTCGAATGTCAAAGTAAATTTCTATAATGTATTCTATTATTAAATATCTACGATCACTTAAAATATCTTGGTCCAAATTTTGGCTCTCAAACTCGAAAATAAGCCGAAATTATCTTCTAATATATTATAAGAAGTACAGCTTGGCAAATTGTAGATTTCCCAATACCTTGACTGGTTTTATTATTTTCACGAATAAAATTTTCAATCTGTAAACAAAGTTGTATCACGTCTTTGGATTTCAACTAACGCGCCCAATGAATCCCAACCATTTTCCTCGAATTATAGTATCTAGAGGGAATCTGTTGTACAAATTCTACAAAACAATTAGTTTATTTGTTAAAAGTTAATTAACTTTTTCCTGATAAAATGGTTCAGTTAACAGACGGTAAACGTAAGCTATGCTTATTTTCATAGTTAACATTCAAGATAAAATATCGATAGTATCGATAAATTTAAGTCAATCCCTAGCGTACATGTAAAATAGATTGATGAAAAATCTATTCACCAAAATCATGTAAATTATCAATAAATGGACTTTTAGCTATTCAAAATATGAAAGTAAACAAAAACATTGGTATTAATTTATATTTTATATAGGTAAAAAGGCAAATTTTAACCAAAAATAAACGCGTCTTATCGGTGACTACGTCCTGAGTATTTACTTATGAAATGTGCAATTTTCAGGTTCATTTCTATGATTAACACCATAATCACGCACAGAACAAGTAACCATTGTTTAATACAACTGTATTCACTGAAAATAAACCACGATGTACGCTAAAAATCCAAAATACTGAGGAGTTGATTCCCCGCGTGCCGACTTGTGCAGACCTGTCATTCAAAACCGGTCACAATGATATTAGATTCGCGATCCTTTTTCATCTTGCTATATTTCCATAAGGGATTTTCTTTTCCCTCGCACGCTTTGTTGGTCTATATTTACTAAGTCTATGGTATGGATTTTGTACGTCGATGTAGCGAATGACGTGATTCGCTGTATCGGATCTCTCTGTCTAATCAGCATTTTCAAATACTTTTATCTTAGTATTATTTATAGATATTAAAAAAATAATTTCATTTTGCTATTTCTGATGTTAATACGCTTTGTTTAGAGTGATAAAAAAATCATGCATATACCCTATTCGCAAGACTCGAGTCTTTGTGATGACGCGCGCGAGCGGCAATATGATAGTTCCGGGCATAAGTCCTACATATTATTCACACATCGGCTGAGCGACGTCGAGGCAATTTAAGTAAGTGCCCGTCTCGTGGTCATCTGATCCTCAGACTGCTATACCCACATCATATCAGAACAGTGCAAAATTGTTCTTTATTTACCTACTAGCGGACGTCACGCGGTTTCACCCGCGTAGTTCTCGTTCCCGTGGGATTATGGGGATAAAATATAGCCTATGTTACTCAGGGTGAATGTAGCTTTCTAATGGTGAAAGAATTTTTGAAATCAGCGCAATAGTTTTTGAGTTTATTCATTACAAACATACACACACAAAAATACAAATCTTTCCTCTTTATAATATTAGTGTAGATTACACTACTTGAACCACGTAATGAGATAAAAACATCATTCATACTATTTATTAATATTATTATGAAACATTATTGTTTGACCTTTATTGTCTTTGCCACCAAACAGAGATAATCGTTGACTTGTCACTACAATATGTTAGGTCATCAACATCTGACTTTAGTCATTATTTATGCCATTGAAGAATTTGCACCAAAGTTAGTTGTTTTTTTTAAAAGCCTGTTTCCCAAATTCCAGTTGACTGCTTAAGTTGGCTTATACTTTCAGCGATCTTGAATTTGGAAGCATGTGTTATGCCAAGACGGACTTTTTTTGGTTTGTGATAACTGGTAAGTAGTAGTTTCTTCCCTCTATTACATGGCACTTAAAGTCATCACAACTACAGTCGTGGTCTTTTCCGCCTGATCAGTTAATTTTTTTTTCTGCTCAAATCATGCGGAGGCGCCGAGCCACGCCCCCTTAAAGTTTAGGCCTCTTAGGAAAGCGTCAACTTTGGCGCGCAAAATAACAATTACTCTCGTTTGGCGTCCGTCGTCAGTGCGCTCGGCCCATCGGTATCTTTTCATTCATTTTTTTTATAGAAAGTCAACGGGGCGGGGCTAGAGAGCGTTTCTATGTTGTATAAATTAGCTTAGTGGTGATTGGGCGGGAGTGTCCTCGATAGTACATACCTCGGTCCACTCGGAGTGTTCGGGCAGCGGGTCGTGGTGCTTGTTGAGCAGCGCGTCCGTCAGGATCTGTATCTCCGTGCGGGACAGCGCCGCGTCGCGCACCACGCGCACCAGCTCGCCCACGTTCACGCCGCCGCTGTCGCCCGCTACTGACCACAACGTCGCATCACAATACTGCTGGTACACTTTATGATGCCAACACTTCAACTGACCAACTTCCTGCTACCAAGCCTGTTACTACGTGCAGTTGACTGGAGAGAAACTTTACTTCTTGGAGCAATAAGGCGGTTTATACTTAAAGAAATCATACAGACCCCAAAAAAGTACCTTATCAAGTTTTCATGGTGTTTTGTATTTTTATCATTCTTATGAGTTTGCTCAGTTGATGCCTCCTGTATAATGGTATACTATAAAGACAAGCATAAAACTGTACTGGTAAACTACTTGTGAATTCCGAATGCAAGCATTGCTTGCCACACGCGGCGACTTTTTTTAACATAGGTGTGACAAACAGCTAGTGTAGAAATAAGAAGAAAAGCACTCACCCATAAGCGAGAGTACGTTGGGCTCTGGTTTCTTCTTCTTGTTCTTGGGTGGCGGGGTGGAGGCGGGGGGCGCGGGCGGCGCGTGCGCCAGCGCCTGCCGCAGCAGCTTGTCCGTGGTGAGCTCGCCGGGCTGCGGCGCGTTCAGCGGCGGCACCACCTCCTCGCGGACTACGGCACTATCCGGCACCTCCTCCACGGCCTTCTTCTCAGTCTTCTTACCTAAAGTTTACACACATTACATTCCAGGGCTCCAAGTGCTTCTTATGATTTTCAATCTTTATCATTTATCAAGCAGACGTTAAAGTACGAAAGTTTTGTCATTTCATGTTAAATCCATGTATTTTACGATTTTTATATTATGAAACATATAATTATGCACCTTTGCGCTGTTCCTTCGCTGCTTCGCCACTGTTATGTCGCTCACGAGTAACTTCTTCTTTAACGACTTCAACTGGCGCAGGGGGCTTGGCAACTATCTTGGCACTCTTGGCAGCCTTCGCTAGTTTGATTTCCTTCTTCTCCACAACTTCTTCCACTTTCTCAGGAGCCTAAAAAATATTTCATAATTACGATATCGCATTGTTAAACCTATAATGAATAGCATGCTATTATCAGAACATACATACAAACTATTGTTACTTTGTATGAAATCATGCTTACAAACGCGCGCATCGATAGTGATATGATAGACTTACAACGAAGCCACGACACGACATAAAACAGTGACACGAAGACGGAGTTGAGACTATGACTGACACGTGTTTAATGATGTAAATAATGAAAACGAGGCGAACACATTACTGCAACTAAGAATACAGTTCAATGATAATTAGTACATGCGAACCAGGTGGAAAATTCTAAATAATTCGTTATAATTTACTGGTATTTTTACTTTTAGTTACACCTCTGCGTATCCCTTCGGGGATTACAGGCGCGATGTTATGATGCATATTAATAGAAATCTAATCAAATTACAGAAATTTAAACATTTTATACTATGTAGTGATGCATATTAATACAAATCTAATCAATTTACAGAAATTTAAACATTTTATACTATGTAGTGATGCATATTAATAGAAATCTAATCAAATTACAGAAATTTAAACATTTTATACTATGTAGTGATGCATATTAATAGAAATCTAATCAATTTACAGAAATTTAAACATTTTATACTATGGAGGCCAAATGCACTATATTGTAAAATAATGTTTAAACCAAAACCAATGAAGAGTTGAAAGCATTACTATTCTCTACTCAACTACAAGTCAACAACAGGTCACTATTCAACAGACACACTTAGACACAACATGGCGACACATATAACGTTCGTAGGTGTAGACTCACTTTTTCCGCTACCAGTGATGAATGCATCAATTCAAACTCATCTTTGGGATGCATTTCCTCAAAGTGGTTGGCGACAGTGTTGGTGGTGATGTCGGGAACCGCGCTCGGATCGCTAACGCAACTCGGATCCTCTTTGTTTATCAGTATCGGCTTTACTTTAGGGTCCTTGCCGCGTTTGCGGATCTGTACAGACAGTGTCGCGCTGTAGTGGACCCGACTCAACAAATTACAATTGGTGTAATCTACTTTTAGTTACCAGACTCAACAAATTACAATTGGTGTAATCTACTTTTAGTTACCAGCATTCACCCATTCTATTTCATTCAAGATTCATTAATTTTAAACATAGCCCACAAAGAAGAGGCAGTATAAGAGTTAATACTAAATGCCAAACAAGGCTCTACAAGTTACACTCAGCGGCAGTAAATGTTGCCGAAGACTAAAACGCGAAATTGTGAACTAATTATTATAAACTGTTTAAAATACATAAAAGATATTTTTTTGAGAACAGGTCCCAAGTCTAGGTTCTCTAGTTGATTGGGACCTGCCAGGGGTTCCAAATAGTAAGAGGTGGCAATTTTAATAACACGATTTATGAGCATCCCGAGCACAGCACGAGGATATGCCAAGCCAAGCTCGTTTGTATTGACGTGTTGCGATACAACTATATTATAGATTACGACAAATACATTATGATGTAGTGCAGTATACCTTATTCTGCCCACTTTATATCGTCGCGAGTTCGTCCATCAAGAATTAAACAAGGAGGCCTTACCGATAACCACTTGGCAAGCTTTGAATCAAAGTTGGCAAGATATATTTTTTTATATCTACACATCAATAAATAATCGTATAAAAAAAGATTTAAAGCTAGAAAGTAAAAATACTTTCGAACTATACACCTCTAGGGCAACCCGAGAAACAAGTGCACCATACATTTTTATAAAGCTAAAGTGAAACTATTCACTTAAGCCAGTTATAAAGGCTAATTTCGCACCTACTCCCATAACATGTCAAAGAATTGGTTCTGTACATTCACAAAATCACGTTTAGAGCTTGGGCCATATTAATTTCCACTAAATGTAGCTGATTTAATAAACTTAGTGAAAAAAATCAATTAATAATTTAAATTTGATTTAGGGGATCTCTTATTTTGTTAGTTTTCTTAGTTTAAAATCAATTACAATAATCTTGTCATGCAAGTTTTTTTATAAAATAAACCATGTTAGGAGGAGCCCTAAAAAATATTAACATATCCGAACTTTATTACAATGTATTAATCTTTCTCTGTATAATTTGTTTTAAAATATAAATAATTTAAACTTAATTTAAAACCAATGTATTATTAATTCCTTTTGATAACTTAGTAGAGCTTTATCTTTTGAAAAACATATTTTTTTCAGATAACATATTTTTTTAATAACATGATAAAACTTTTAGGTTATTGTTATGCATACCATCATGCAATGTTGCCCATTTAGGAAGTGATAGATATTACTGATTTGAATACTGTTCAGAAAGAAATTTAATGAGTCAGATCAATAGATTAACATCTTTAGATAATAAAAAGTGCAATAAGTTATATTTGAAAGATAGATTGAGATAAAATTCAGCCATTACATTCCTGAAGTGTATTAGTAAGGAAAATCAACCAATCCCTTTCCTGCAGTTGTAAAACAAGAAAATATTACATAAATTAACCTTTTGAACACAACTGTCACATATACATCATATACATGACAAGCAAGTGCGTGTCCTGGTTCGGTTCAAACTTAATGGCGGCTCGGAAGTTAGCTGCGAGTGACGGTCTGCGCATTATACAGACAAAACGATGCGTCACCTGCACCCCATTGATACCTAAAACTTGTCTGCGCAGCTTTACACTAGATGTTCCGGATCGCCATAAAGTTTAAAGCGTTATTCCTGCGCAGACCGTCACTCGCAGCTAACTTCCAAGCCGCCATTAAGTTTGAACCGAACTTATACGCCAAATGACACAATTATGTGTCAAAAATTGTAGTCTGTAGATGAAATTGTGACTTTACGTGGAGGGCACGCGCGCGCGTTTATGCTCTGGCGATCAAAAGGTTAAAAACCATCAAAGATCAACTAATCCAAAAAAGTCCACACAAGCTACTTGTGTGGACTTTTTTGGATTTGTTGATCTAGCTAGTAGCAATCACATTTTTTGTCCCCAATTGCACTTTCAAACAAAGAGCTTACCTTAACATTGGGTGTATCCCTGGGAGCATCAACAACTACTGCTGGATTAAACTCAACATGTCCCTTAGGAGCCGGCATCACGTCATCTTCTACTCCGCTCTCAGCCGGTGCCTCACTCTCTTGCTCACTGCCAGTCACCACTGCACTCTCCTTGTTCTTTTCCTTCTTTGCTAACTAAAATGCGATGATCATTATTTTAACTGTCATTACTATTATGGTTTAAGGACTTTGTTAATCCTCATCAAGAATTAACAATAATTCTCTTACTGACAAACTAAATTTAAATATCATATTTATTTTAAGAATTCATACAAAAAAAAAAACAAATATGAGGGTAAGTGGTCACACAAAAACAAATGTAATGTATCCAGCAGCTAATTACCAAACAATCAAACAGGGATCCAAACTAAAAGTGAGTTGTTGTACTAATGTAGCAAGCAATACATGGCGATATACTAATGAATGTATTTTTTTATTATTTAATGTAGGATCAACAAGTGTTTTTGGCATAAAAAGGAGAACATATCATAAGGCTTTCCAGACTTTATTTGACTATACACTCAAAGAAAACTAACTCTGGACAACAGGAATTTATCTGTTACATGATCATTAATGGATGGGACAAAAAATACTAAAAAAGGAAGGACACTGTTATGTATCAATTATGTAGGTATTTGGAAACCTTCTTGACTAATAAGGTATTTATAAGTACCCTACACTTGCATTTGTAAATCCAGTGCAGTGCTACCTAGTGCTTGCTAAGAATAAAACAAATGTTACTTAATGCTTGTTTTATTGAACATAATAGTGGCGACGAGGACTAAAAGTGATTAAAATGGAGTGCAGAGCAGTGAAATACAAAGAGTTTGATGCTCAAACAGACAATTGGGACAATTACATGGACAGGTTAAAATTTTGCTTTGAAGCAAATGGCATTGTGTTGGACTCATTAAAAAGGGCAAATTTTTATACAATATGCGGTTCTCAAGTGTTTGATACCCTTCTGGCGCTAATTACGCCTAGAAAATCTAGTGATGTGACATTCAGTGAAATCGTAACAGTGTTAACAAAACATTATAGTCCGAAACCTAATGAAATTTCAATGTCTTACAAATTTTATAAACGCGATCAAAAACAAGGTGAATCTGCTGCGGAGTACATAGCGCAGCTCAGAAAAATAAGTGCCGATTGCAATTTTTCCAACTTGGAACGTATGCTACGTGACAGGCTCGTGTGCGGCCTGTCCGACCATAAATTACAGTACGATCTCTTGAAAAAAGACAATTTATCTTATGATAATGTGGTTCAAGCTATGCTATCTTCAGAGAGTGCGGGGAGAGATGTTCGTATGATTCAAAATGCTAACCCCGGGAATGTCGCACATGGGACCAATGTAACGGCGACTACTACAACAACAGCAGCAGAGCCTGAGCCTATGGACATCAACGCAGTACAGTCTAACAGTAATTCTCGACTGTGTTACCGGTGTGGTGGCCGCCACGGAGGGGAATGTCGATTTATTAAAGCTACGTGCCGATACTGCAAGAAAATAGGACACATAGAAAAGATATGTATTGCTAAGAAAAAAGGGTCGAAAAGCCAAGTGAATCATACCCATAATGATGACGTAGATATTCAAATGAATGGGATTTACAGCGTCAATAGTGTAGGACTACGAGTACCTTCCTATGACATAACGGTTGAGCTAGACGGCAAGCCAGTGACGATGCAGGTGGACTCCGGTGCTGGAGTCTCGCTGGTAAACGAAAGTACGTGGAGGAGGCTACGAGCAGCGCGGTCACGAGATGCCGCCACTCTTCGCGTCGCGCCGGCCAACCTACATACCTGGACAGCGACGCCCATATCTGTGCTTGGCCAGACAACTGTGCAAGTAACGTTTAGAGACATTAAGTGTGTTTTGAATGTTATAGTAGCTAGAGGGTTAGGACCAAACTTAATTGGTCGTGATTGGTTTTCAGCCCTTAACATAGAGGTATGTATTAATGCTGTAATAGATTCCCATGTGTCAATTTCCAACGAAATGTTAAAAAAACATAATGAAGTTTTTAAACAGGGTCTAGGTACTTACCGAGGTGATCCGGTTACAATACATTTAAAGGCAGATGCTACGCCTAGGTTTCTTAAGGCTCGCCCCGTTCCGTTTGCAATTAAAGACAGGGTTGAAAGGGAAATTGACCGCCTAGTGGCAGAACGGGTACTTAAACCAGTTTCTTTTTCTCAATGGGCGACACCAGTCGTACCTATCGTTAAAAAATCGGGAGATATTCGTCTGTGTGGCGATTATCGCAGTACAGTCAATCAGGCTACTGAGTCGGATACATATCCTATGCCAACTGCTAACGAAGTGTTTGCTATCATTGCTGGTGGGAAATATTTCACCACATTGGATTTAGAACGTGCATATACACAGGTAGTAGTAGACGAGAACACAGCTAAATTGCTGACTTTGAATACGTGCAAAGGTCTTTACACTGTTCACAGGCTGGCGTTTGGTGTAAAAGCATGTCCAGGAATATTTCAAAGGTTGATGACAGCATTGCTGGCAGGTGTTCCGGGAGTTGCGGTTCTAATTGATGACATCATCATTAGCGGACACACCTTGCCAGATATGTGCAAACGCCTAGACATGGTATTGACACGCATACAGAGAGCTGGACTGCGACTCAACTCCAGTAAGTGCAAATTTGCTAAAGAATGTGTAGAGTTCCTTGGATTTGTCATCGACGCCAACGGCATTCATCCAGCGCCCGGTAAAGTGGAGTCTATCACTAAAACACCGGAGCCCAAGAATGTCCAGCAGCTACAGGCATTTTTAGGTTTGTATAATTTTTATGAGAGGTTCATACCTCACAAGGCGACTATACTTGAGCCACTTCATAGGTTGCTTGACAAGTCACACAAGTGGCAATGGACAGATCTAGAACAAGAAAGTTTCGACAAGGCGAAACAATTACTATCTTCAGATATTACATTAGTACATTATGATTTAAACAAACCGTTGGTAATGACGTGTGATAGCTCTGAATATGGTGCTGGTGCAGTATTGTCTCACGTTATGGAGGACGGCCAAGAGCGACCTGTTGCCATGAGTTCAAGAACATTACATTCACATGAGCGGAAATATTCTCAACTTGATAAAGAAGCGACGGCGATTATGTTTGGGATTCAAAAGTTTCATAACTACCTAATGGGAAGGTCTTTCACCATAGTAACGGACCACAAACCGTTGGTCAGTATATTTGATCCAAAAAAGCCAATACCTAATATTATATCACCACGGTTAACAAGAATTTCTATTGTACTAACTTCACACAGTTACAACATAGTGTACAAGCCGGGCCAACAAATAGGAAATGCAGATGGTCTCAGTCGCTGGCCACAACCAGTGCCTGAGCAACCTGAGGAACAACTTTGTGACATTCTATTGATGGCGGAGGCTCCTGAAGACTTTCCTGTGGACATCCAGCAGATTGAAAGTCTTTCAAAAAAGGACAAGATTCTTTCGCGAGTTATACATCATATTTTGAGCGGTTGGCCTCCGAAAGTCACGGAGGAAGAGCTACGCATATATTGGTTACATCGGAGTGAGCTCTCTATACACGAAGGCTGTATTCTTCTAGGTTGTCGCGTAGTGGTGCCACCGTCACTACGTAGTGAGGTTTTACGCACGTTACACAAATCACATAGCGGTATTGTACAAACAAAAGCTTTGGCCAGGAGCTACGTGTGGTGGCCTCAGTTAAATGAAGATATCGAGTCAATGGTCGGCAACTGCAATAAATGTCTCGAAAGTCGACACATGCCACCAAGGACCAGCTATGAGTGGGTTGTACCCACAAGACCATGGTCTCGCATTAACGTTGACTTTGCGGGACCTTATCAAAATAAAGTATTTTTAATTATAGTCGATGCATATTCCCGATGGCCTGAGGTGTTCATCGTTAATAATATGACTACAGAAACAGTTATCAAACATTTAAGAATGATCTTTGCTACACATGGGTTATGTGAGACATTGGTCTCTGACAATGGTACACCGTTTGTCTCATCTGAAATGAAACGATTCTTAGATTCCAATAAAATAAAACACATTACCACAGCGCCATACCACCCTGCAACGAATGGTTTAGCGGAACGCATGGTACAAACTGTAAAAGACAAGCTACGTAAAATGGACCAACTACCATGGGATATTAGGATGCCTAATATGTTGTTAGGGTTAAGAGCGACGCCATGTGCAGGGACAAGGAAAAGTCCTGCTGAATTATTGATGAATAGACGACTACGGACCTTACTCGATACTATCCAGCCTTACAATAAACAGCATGAGCAAGTTGAACAGCAAATCGTTAACAATGGTCTGAGGAAACATAGGGATACCAATGTTGGTCAAAATGTTATGTATAGAAACTACGGTAGAGGACCACGTTGGTTATCAGGCACAGTGACGAGTAAAGATGGCCCATCGAGTTACAAAGTAACAACTGAAGATGGAGATGTTGTCAATAGGCATATTGACCAAATACTAAAGAAAAAACCAGGGAATGACGTTACTGAAAAGGAAGGGAGGAATACTTCTAATGGCAGGGAAGACCAGACAGACAGCCAGAAACAAGAAGAGACAGGAGATATAGAGGACAGTCAAGGAAGTGAGCAAGTAATACAGATACCTAGCTCGGAAGAATGGGCTGACATGTTAGGAATACCTAGCGGAGTAGAAGCCAGCTATGCCGGTGGCAAGTTAAAACATAAATTGTGCTCTCATCCCAAGTCACCTTATGCCAGGCCCAGTGATAACAACTTCATTCTGTAACTGCTAGTATTAAGTATCAGTTCCTCGATTTTCTTCTGTTTCTCATTAAGTAAATGATAATTGCTACAAGAGCTAGTAGATTGATAGTTTATGTACTTAGTGGTGTTGTACACTTTTGGTTTATATAATTGTTGTGCATACTTGGGGGAAAGATATGTTATGTATCAATTATGTAGGTATTTGGAAACCTTCTTGACTAATAAGGTATTTATAAGTACCCTACACTTGCATTTGTAAATCCAGTGCAGTGCTACCTAGTGCTTGCTAAGAATAAAACAAATGTTACTTAATGCTTGTTTTATTGAACATAATAGACACTATTCCTCATGCACAAGTTCTAAAATTATAAGCCAAGATTGTAAATGACCAAGTTTAACAACAGATTAAAAAGTACCTTTTTGGACCAATGGACATAATGCAGTGGATTTAATTTATTACAACCTCGGATGTAGCAACCATTTAGTTATAGCGACGTTAAAACTATGTCCCTTGAATTTAAATTGTGGAGGATGGAAGCCACTACATCCTAGATTACCAAATGAAATAAAGACTTTTATGATAATATTTTATCTTTTACTTTTTAACATTTTACATAGTTTTTACCTATCATACAATCATTCTAGCTCCATTTTTTATATTGACAAATAAGATTTAAAAAAAGGTAAAAAAAATAAGAAATACATACTAAAATATTATAATAAGGTTTTTCGTTCCACAACATAAAGCATACTTTAATATAAAATTCATGTGGCTATAGCGACTTTGAATGTAATGCTGAGTTTGGGTGTAGTGACTGTTTTTCATTGTAACAAATTCCTAGAAACCCCATGCAGATATTGCTACCTAGGCCACCAAAGACACAAAGACCTTTCATATCTTTTGTTTACATCCACACAGATAGTCAGCAACTATCAAGACCTTTTTCTTTTGTTTATAGATATTATTGTAGGCAAGTAAGCCTGTACATTTTGGAGTTAAATTTATGTTTCAGTTACAGTGTTACTTTTTTGTTTTGTGTCATTTACCTTTGCCTATTACAACTTCCGGATATAATGACGAAATTAGAGTGGCCCATTCATCGTCGTTATACCCGAAATCCACTGTAATATGTTTCTATAAAGTATTTTATACCCTCAAAATAAATACATGTATGCGTAATAGGTGCCTATTACAAAGCCTGAATGTCTTCATGCTACTAACAAGGAGATTACTAGATTATAGACATAATGTAATCTTTATAAATATTTTTGGTTAAGTCCTATATAACTCTACTGCAGTTTTATACATATTTTTCTACAAGTGACTGCTTAACTGTACTGTCATAATTTATGTAAGTAGTCATTATTATGATTACCAGCCCATGGTATCTCACAGCTGGTCCTCCCACTTTTTATTTATCCCAAACGGCGGCTAAGTAACAAAACAAAATTGAAATGTTGTTACCTTTTTATTAGCTTTCTTTTCCTTCTTTTTAGGTTTGTTTTTGCTTTCAGCAAGAGCAAGTAGTTCAGTGGTGGCTCGGCGTTGTTGAGCTATAGCCTCCTCATAGCTGGTGCCCGAGGCTGAGAACAGCCCCATGAGGAGCAGCATAGCGAGACCGGCCACCCCCACGCCACATAGCACGAGCAATGCCTGCAGTTCCATTGGATCTGCCGCACACGCCTACACCTGAGCAAAATAACAAAAATATAAGTAAGTAATGTCATTAAAAATCTTATTGGATTTTTCGATACATATGGGTCAACACAACAGTAAACTGCTAGCTTATTATTTCGTCTTCCAATATTTAGAATGATGCATTTTATTCATCATCTACGATTCTAGCGGCACATTTTCGAGAATGCTACAGAGTATCTATGAAATATTTGCTATAGTATACCAATCGCTGTCCAGAGAAAATATGTATCGAGTAGCGCTAACAATAGCCAAGATGTAACTGTAGTTTTTCACCAATTTACTTGGAAATAATCTAACAAAATGAAGGTATGAGCTGACACGTAAGCAATGACACATGTCAAAGGTTATTGACAGTCCTTTCGCTCAAAAAGAAGCTGACGATACTGTAAAAAGTAACAATCCAATTGGGGCATCCAGTACATAAATTAACGCATATATTTTCACATCTAATAATGACTTTGTAGATTTACAACTAGTAATTTATATACAAAAACCAACAACCACCATAAAACACGGTAATTTTATGGTTCAACGATAAGATTTAGTAAATGTACCTGTACGCAAAAAGTCCACTGTAATCTAGGCAAGCAAATACTTCAATATACTGATTATTTTTTAATCAATTTACACCTAGCCTCACTAAACAAAAGAAATTGATAAAACGTATATTTGCTTTCAACTTTTCTTTTTCCGACGACGAGACCGGAGCTGGAGACACGAACCACCACAGAACATATATACTCAGACAGATTACTTAGGTACTATACAATAGTATACATACAGTTTAGCTACATAGTATTTTGTACGTAAACGAAGTCGAACAAACCAACAAACCGGGTTACGACCACAGACTAGACACCACAGATAGCATTTTTTTACCATGGAATTATTAGTTACAATGTTATAAATGTGTGAGGTATGAGGTCTAAATAGCAATGGGTGAGTTCGGGCTGCTGATAATGGCTTCTTGTATTTTATACCCTAGGAATAAACCCTAGAGTTGCATCGCTGGACTTACATCCAGGGTAATTTGATTGGTAATTTTGTGCATTCCCTGAATGGGAAAGGCTGGTCAAAGCTGATTGTAGATGGCGCGTCCATAGCTTAGACCCAATCTGACTAATGAGTTCAAACTATTTTGAAATATAAAATGACATTGACAGATTTTCAACCAATGACGATGTTTGGTTCATGCGATGCTAGCGCCATTAGTTCCACAAGTTGCCCGTCCCTTAGACTATCGTTCATGCAGTGCAAGTACGTAGCACTCGATTCGATAAGATTCGATAAATCTGACAGTTATTCTCGATAAAATGAGTTTTTAACCAATCGAAAAGTCGGATTTATCGAATCGTATCGATTCGATCGTTATCGATTGCTACGTACTTGCAGTGCATCACTGCAAGTACGTAGCAAGCAATGATGTGGTACCCCTTTGAAAGCACCTACTTTCGAACCCGGAGTGCTGGGTACCCCACCAGGGTTCCCAATTGACCCACATGCAGCCCACCGAACATGCCTTTGTAATAAAAAAATATCCCAGTAGTATGTAAGCATCCATTTTCTAGCCATCAGATCAACCTCCGTGTGGACGAAGCTAAGCTGTGGACAAAAACTAGTAAACACAAAATTATACGAGAATGTCATCGTGTTTCGACAAATCCCCGATCATCAACGTTTTTGAACGAAAATAAAAAATGGATGTGTAAACCAGTTCGTGTGACAGATGTCAGCTTTCTTAATCAGTTGCATTTCATCGTAGCAAATTTTTGTCAATTACTAAACAGCTGTCCTAATTCCATACTCATAATACAAAAGTCTCATATATTATGTAAAAAGTATTCCTATCAGTGTGCCAGTGTTAGAAGTTTACGATTCTAATGTAATTATAAAGTGTCACAATAAATCCTTGATTTAATCTTTTTGTCAAAGAATGTCGATTCCTCCACTCGTTTGCAGTACTCCACCACCACCCGACCAGTGTGAAGACGATAAGGATCCGGGGGATTTTGATATATCATACAGATGTTAGTATTTGTGGTTATTTGTTTTGTTAGATACACATAAAATCAAGTTGTTCAAGTGGCCTATACAAAGTTACTTCTTGTGTGAGTAATGATCGACAGCTTGATCATACAATAACAATGTAATGTGTTGGTAGTAACACTATAAATATTTGATGAATTCCACATTCTTTGAAACACATAATGTGCAGAAGTATAATGTAAATAGAAGAAGTTCATGAAAGTTTTATTTGTTATTTTCATTCTTGTGTGCAATTGTTGCTGTCCAAAATTGGTTTTATTATTTAAATGTCAGTAACAATTTATTGTAATTTGTTTTTATTCATTGTTTTAGTGTCACAAGAGGATGATGATGATGAGGAAAACAATGATTACAACTATGGCAACTTTTCTTCATACAATCATTATCAATCTGATAACAGACCACTTGAAATTAGGGATCCTGAGATAACAAAAAGTATAGACACTGGGGTTCATAAAGATTTACCGAAGGAATATGAAAATAGTAAAGAAACAGAACAAAGAAGCGTTAGCCATGATGAATTTGAAACCAATGATATTAATGAAAATAAATTAAAATGTGAAGAAGATATAAATATTGAAGATTTAAATTTAAAACTAGATGAAGAAATTGTTACCAATATTGTTGAAAATAGTGATGAAAATGAAAGTAGTGACCAGAACACTGATAGTTTTAAAGACTTGAACATTCCATGTAATTCTAATAATAGTAGTCAAGATGATAGTGCTAATACATCACCTTTTGAAAATGTGATTGACCCTACTGTTGCTTTAAAGCAATTGCATGTAGATTCTGATGAGGCAATTGTTGAACAATCTATCAATGTTAATGCTAAACATGAGACTAATGCAGAAGATCTTGACCTCAGCAATTTGAAAGAGAAAGATGCTGAGTCGTCTATTATAATAAGTGAGCCCACAGGAACAGAATGTTCCTTGCAAAGTTCAAATGACTTTCCAGAAAATGTTCATCAACCCTTGAAAGAATTTGAGATACAAACAAATGAAAATGTCGTTGATGATTTTGGAGATTTTGATGATTTTCAATTTGCTGATACTAAAAGTAAAGTTACTAGTGTTGTTGAAAGTTCTAATCCATGGGAAAATAATGACACTAATGAAATGGAATTTGGTAATTTCACAGCAAACTTTGAAGAAAACAAAATACACCCACAGGATTCACCACTGTTAGAAACTAGAGCTATATCCAATAATGATCAAATTGAGGATCAGGTTAAACAAGAAGATAATAATTTAGATGATGATGATTTTGGGGATTTTGATGATTTCAAATCATCTGCTGTAAAAACGGAACCAAGAGAAGTCCAGGAAGAAGATGAATGTCAAGAGTTATCAGTTCTTAATCTACAATCAACTGATAACGAACATCATATCATGGAAAGCATTACTAAAGTATTAACTTCAGTATTTATTGAAGAAATTTCAAAACCTAATGTTGAGTTTGAGGGAAAGCTAGAATCATTGCTAAGTGAAACATGGGGCCATTTGATGGAAACTGATGAAAGGCAACCATATGTTGTGAACTGGAATAATTCATTAGGACAAAAAACCCTATTGAAAGCTTTATGTATAGACTCCAGAAACATTGTAAGTTATTTTAAATAATAATTACTATCAAATATCATTAAATGTACAGTCATGGTCTTTTCCGCCTGATCAGTTATTTTTTTTTTCGCATAAATCATGCGGAGGCACCGAGCTACTCCCCCTTAATAGTTTAGGCCTATTAGGAAAGCGTCAGCTTTGTTGCGCAAAATAACAATAAATCTCGTTTGGCGTGCGTCGTCAGTGCGCTCGGACGCTCGTTATATTTTCATTCATTATTTCTATACAAAGTCAACGGGGCGGGGCTAGAGAGCGTTTCTATGTTGTAAGTGCAAGCAAAAATTAGCTTATGCTAGCTTGGTGGTCAGGCGGCAGTGTCCTAGATAGTACATTAGGTAGAGGTTTAGCAGGAGGAAATGGAGGTTTTTGCCTAGCAGTAAAAACTAGGTCATCAACATAAAAACACAAACTAAATAGTTTAGTTTGTGTTTTGTTTCTGAAATTTCTTTGAAAATAACATAGCTTTGAAGACCAATCAGAATCTACTTGTAATTCAGTTCAATAGTGAGAAAAGTTGGTCAATTTAGGTGTTTTAAATGATAGGAAAGAGTATTAATTATTGTTTTTAATACAATTGTGCTACTATATCTTTCAGCTCTTTGGACCAAAATGGAGTAGCCATATGCCTAAATATGCAGCAAACTTAAGTGTTGCACCTTTACAACCTCAGAAACAAACTTCAGCCCTGTCTAATGTCAGTCAAAGTGAACCAGTTGCTGACAAAATAGCAAGCAAACCCACCACATGGTCTGATCCTTTCACCTCAGATGGGCAAGAATGTAAGTTACTGTAATCTCTGATTTTATTAATGACTAACAAAATGACAGTGAATCAACCTTAATTAACATTATGTAATTGGCACACTAAGCAACTCAGTAAAACAACACGCAAGTTATGCACAGTCCAGTTGAAATGCCAGAAAAATACTAATATGTTTGTGTATTGTTATTGAACCAAAATATTGTGAATACTTGAACAACTAACAGAGCTTGTCATAATATACTCACCATGGTAATTCTTTTGCATGTCTTGCACTTGGATCAATAACATCCACCTGTAAATTATCTGCTTCATCCTATTCCAATAGTCACCTATGCCGAAGCCCTTCTCCTTGACCTAGAACACCTTATGGCCACCCTAGACCAAATGGCTCATAACCATTCTACCCTCAAGATATCTGAGTTACTATCACATGGTAAGTTGATTGATCTTTACAGGACTTGAGAACAGTTGGTAAGACTTAGTATTTAATTATTTAGTCAATCAGCCTTTGCTGGTTCATAGTGTACAAAAACTCTTAGGTTAACCTTGCGAGTGGCACATGACTAAAACCGCACAGTTGTAGCGATGTAACAACGCCTTTCTGCGATAAAACATTATAAAGAATTCATCGTGTGCGAAACAGCAACAACTGCTTCACATAATGTAGCATGTCTTATGGCGTCAAGTGAGCATACAACACGTGATAGAGTTGCCTGCCTTCACTCTTAAAGTGGGTAAAGAAAAAGTTGTAATTTAGGCTGGAAACAGCATAGATACAATATTGCTGAGGTGCATTTAAGCACCATAAACATATATCGGCTAGTTTTTTTTAAACACGAAATTATACAAGGACTTCAGTAGATGTTATCACATTGAAACTGATACTATACTCATTTTAATCCTCTCGCGTAATAACATTACACTGAAACTTCATTTCATTCTCATTACCTGTTTCAGCTTGTAACACAGAACACGAAAGTACCACCATAACGCCAAGACCAACAGATTTAGATGTGTTTGAAGCTGCAATGTCGACTAAGTCTGAGAAGATATACTCAAGTACACTAGGTGTACAGCCAATAAGGCAAATAAACTTACCTGACACCCATATTTTTACGCCGACTGACTCTGAAATACCGAGGTCCAAAACAATCCATTATGATCTCGGTCCTACAGTTCTCTTGCCACAGCCGGTCGTTACGGATGTTAAGAATCCGACAGACAAAACTCTTACGCTGAATACAAATAGCGTAGTTGAAGCTGACACAGATGATAATGAATACTGGGAATTCCAAGATTTTAAGAGCACTTCCAACTCCAGTTCCTTGCCAGGTCTGGCAAGCCAACCAAAAACACCAGAGGAAAACAATTTTGAGACAGCTACGACAGTTAATGCGTTACCTAAACCTAGCATTGCGTACCAAACACAGCTATTGCAACCCATTAAGATAGAGTCCTCAATGCCTACACTAAATTGGCCTGACCCTGGAGAAGTAAAAGCCGCATATGATGATTTCACAGACTTCGTATCATCAACACAGTCATTTGAGAAACAAGACAGTGCTACAATGCAGCAGCCAGAATCAGGAGTACAGACAAACGAAGTCATCAAGTCTGAATATTTGAATGATCTCAAAGAAACTAAAGAATTGGCAAAGCCTGAAAATGACGGTTTTGACGACGATTTTGATACATTCCAATCAGCAATGCCCTCGAAGGGAGCACAGGATGACTTTAAGACAAACGCTTTTGAATATTCAATTACTCAAATGCCATTGGCCCGACCGACAGACTTTGATTATGCATCTCCAAAAAGTAACTATATAAAGTCTGATTCCATATCATTTACGCCTATGCCAAGACCAAACGAAGCTTTAACTCAAAATGTAAGTTACAATTCGAATACAACAGAGCTAGCAAGTAAGAGTTCGCTATCTTCAAACACACCAATACAAACCAGTCTTCTGCAGCCTACACCTGCTACACACACGAACACGCAAAGTCAACGAACACCGGGACAAATACTGCAACCTTTATCTTTAGAAAGTTATTCACAAATAAACTGGCCAAGTCCTGGAATAGACTTGCAGGATCTCTCGAGATTTAATCCTGTTGAAACTCTACAATCATTAAAAAGTGATTTAAGTGTCAGTGGTCTCAGCAAGGGTGCATCACCAGTTCACACCCAAAAAAATTCAGTAGGTAACCAATCGGCAGATGATGATGTATGGGGCGAATTTGTTTCAAGCAAGCCTAAACAACAAGCTTCTCAGCCTAAGAAACCTCCGATATTTGCGGAAGACGACGAATGGACAGACTTTATATCGAGCCCAAATGTGAAGCCCCAAAATGGTTTAAATACAATAAGTTTAAATGTTCACACTAACTCAAATATTCAGAAAACTGTACAGAACAAATTGTCCTTGAAAAATAACCAGACACCTGTCGATATTCCGACATTAAATTACATAACTCCCAAATCCAACCCTCACAAGACATACAACAATAAACATTTCCAAAACTTATAACAACACAAACACAATGATTGTTCTCATAATTTATTAAAACTGTACTTAATTTAAGTAAGTATTACATCAAAATATAATTATGTAAATATGGGTGGTGGTGCATGTATATTTGTAATATTTTTCAAAGTATTTACATGAAAGTCAGAATTTATTGTAATTGATTTTGCACTAGATTTGTAGTATAGTAGGTATTTGTACCCGTTATTAGCTGTTATATTAGCACTTGCACAATATGACTAGAGAAAGAGATAATAATTTAAATAAATGGTATGATATTGATGTACATGACTATGTATATCTTAATGTACAGGATGTATCATGATAATTTAATGTTCATTTAAATTGTCATAATGTGCAAGTTTGTATCAAGTCCCGTCCTTAATTGTTTTGAATTAGTTTAACATTAAGTTTTCGTTTGTGAAATCGAAATAAGTTATGTGTTAATACAAAAATGTAAGCCAGTAAAAGCAATATGATATTGTAAAAGTACTAATTTTATTGATATACTGACTGTATATGTATATAATGTGAATTACTTATTATAAATTGTAAATTTATTTAGAAATGTATATAGTACGGGAGGTACCGTTAGTCTGACGAAGTCTTTTTATACCGGCTGAAAATCATATCAAATAATAAGTTTCACCATAGCTCGGCGGAGCTATGGTGAAACTATTCGGCGGTCGGAGCAGCTGCTCCAGAAGGGTACTCCTTCCATATTTATCCATAGTTACAGCAGGTCAAAGTTCATCATCAACATTTCAGCCGAAAGACGTCCACTGCTGGAAATAGGCCTCCCCCAAGTGTCGCCACATTGACCGGTCCCGTGCGACTCGCATCCAGCGGATTCCCGCAACCTTCACCAGGTCATCGGTCCACCTAGTGGGACGCCTTCCAACGCAACGTCTTCCGGTTCGCGGTCGCCACTCCAGAACTTTTCGGCCCCATCGGCCATCCGTTCTGTGAGCAATGTGCCCTGCCTACTGCCACTTAAGTTTGGCAATTCTTCGGGCTACGTCGGTAACCTTGGTTCTCTTGGATGTCTTCATTTCTGATTCGATCGCGCAAGGAAACTCCGAGCATAGCTATTGCCCTTTGGGTGACTTAAAGCCTTCTGATGAGGACCATTGTAAACGACCACGTTTCGGTCCCGTATGTAATCACTGGCAACACACACTGGTCATAGACTTTCGTCTTGAGACACTGCGGTAAGTTGGACAAGAAGATACCGCTCAACTTCCCGAACGCTGCCCAGCTGAGTCGGATTCGATAATTGGCCTTTTTCTTGAAGTTAGACCTACCTAACTAGACTGTTTGTCCCAGGTACACATAATCGTCTACAACTTCGAGTGTAGTCTCCAATCTTGATAGGAGTGGGTGTGACATGGGCATTCAACATGACCTTGGTTTTGTCCATGTTCATTTTAAGACCGACTCTTCTGGAAGCTCTACTGAGGTCCTCCATGGTCTCAGCCATGACCACTATATCGTCGGCAAACCGAAGGTGAGTGATGTACTCGCCATTGACGTTGATGCCTAGCCCTCTCCAGTCTAGAACTTAGAAGACATCCTCCAGTGCAGCCAGTTTCGGAGAAATGACGTCTCCCTGTCTCACACCTCGCTGCAGGAGGATAGGTTCCGAGGCTTGGTCCACAACACTTCAACACCTTGATGTACCGATTGTCGATTTGGCACCGTTGGAGAGACTGCAGTAAAGCCCAGGTCTCGATCGAAACGCTAAACAGAGGCGCAGGTTATATACTCTTCGGTCTTTTGTATAACTTGCCGCAGCGTATTTATGTGGTCGACGGTGCTAAAGCCTTTTCGGAAACCAGCTTGTTCGGGACGCTGGAAATCGTCAAACCTGCGCGAGAGACGATTCGTAATGACTCTAGAAAACAACAACTTGTAGACATGGCTTAGAAGTGAGATGGGCCTATAATTCTTCAACCGGGCATTGTCACCCTTCTTGAAGAAGAGTACCACCACACCCTTGCACCATGCCTGTGGCGTTTTTCCCTCAAGTATGACGGAATTAAACAGCTACTGAAGGGCCTTAAGTACCGGTTTTCCACCCGCCTTCGATTCAAAGTTGTAAAAAAAATATTCATACGTTACATCCCAAAGATAGGAGAGTTGTTATTTTGTATGCACCGCCATCATTGTGGGTATCAATATTATAAGAGTTAGAGGAATACGAAAAAATGACGTCAGACCTATATTTAAAAGCTTGTTAGGGTTCCGTAGTCAACTAGGAACCCTTATAGTTTCGCCATGTCTGTCCTTCCGTCCGTCCTCGCTTAATCTCTGTGACCGTTAGCACTAGAAAGCTGAAATTTGGTACCAATATGTATATCAATCACGCCGACAAAGTGGTAAAATAAAAATTTGAAAAAAATGTTTTATTAGGGTAGCCCTATATGTAAATTGGGAAGTGATTTTTTTTTTAGTTTCAACCCTAACGTGTGATATATTGTTGGAAAGGTATTTAAAAATGAATAGGGGTTTCCTAATATCATTATTGGTAATGTCAATAATTTCGGAAATAATCGTTCCAAAAGTAAACAATGTGTCCCCCCCCTCTAACTTTTGAACCATAAGTTTAGAAAATATAAAAAAAAATCTGAAAACTAGAACTTTATAAGGACTTTCTAGGAAAATCATTTTGAACTTGATGGAAACAACAGTTTTTGTACAAAAAAGACAAAAAGTTGTACAAAATAATTTCTGGACTAAGTTTGTAGTATATTCGTATATTAGGCAAGCATTTTTTTTTACATAATGGATCCTATAATATTGGACCTTAATGCCATAATGGACCATAATGGACCTTTAAACTCATGAGTGGGAACACTTATTGTGACGGACGGGAAACTACGGAACCCTACACTGAGCGTGGCCCGACACGCTCTTGGTTTTTAAAATGTTTCTGCTTTATGCTTGTTAAAATTATTATTTTTTTAAATTGACAAGCTGTAACTTTAGATTTCCCCATGGGTCATCGGACTTTCATTTGAATGATCAGTGCATATTAAACAACTAAGTACTAGAAATTAATTTAATACGGTATAAAATTGCGCGCTGCCTCCCGTAGTAGAAATGATAACATGAGAAATTTATTTGTTAAAACACTGTTAAATCAATTCCAATTTTTTAACATACCAAAACTGGTAAATATTTAGGTCATTTATCGAGTGAGGCACTAAATACTTATACATAGATGGTTACTCAATATCAGAAAATAAAAGTAATATAGATGCGAGAATGTGAAACTGTCTGTCTTTTACCTTTTTATGCCTTAACGGCTGAATGGATGGATGTGGATGTAACCTGGGTTACTACCTACATTTTTCTCTGTATTTGATCCCATGGGCATAGATTTAAATCATAGTTGTCATCTTACTTAGGTCTAGGATTTTACGAAGGTGTTACGTGTTGTACACGGAGAGACAGAGCTCGCATATCCTGCACTAGCGGACGTCCCGCGGTTTCACCCGCATAGTTCCCGTTCCCGTGGGAGTACGGGGATAAAATACCTATAGCCTATGTTACTCAGGGTGAATGTAGCTTTCTAATGGTGAAAGAATTTTTGAAATCGGTTCATTACTTCCGGAGATTACCCCCTACATACAAACTTACAAACAAATGTTACCACTTTATAATATTAGTATAGATGAAACCGATCATTCTCAGAAGATCCATTGGCCAGATTGATGATGGATCTAATGAAATATAGAGATAGATAGGATGTGCAGTATGAGTGAGCGAGACAATACTATTCAAATTTCATTGTCAAGAAATAGAAACGAACATTTTTTAACGTAGTATGGCGAATCTACGATTTAAATCTTTGGTCATGGGATAATTTTCTAACGAAACCGAAGGCACGAGATAGTTTATTATAAAATTAAGCATTTTAAATTCATAATACTAGTGAACTGTCAGTTTTTGGGAGTATATTTTTGTCAGTATTTAAATGTCAAGAAAAACGTAAATATATTATTTAAAATCTTTAATTTTTCAGATAATATTCTATAAATTATTTTATTAATTTTAAAGACCAATATAAACTTATCAATGTTTCTTGTTTATACTATAAACGATTGGTTGTAGCAGTCATAGAGTCGATTGTAATAAAGTGTAAATAATGAGACTTATATCCTTCTAAACTGTGGTTTTATTGAACATGTCATGTTTAATTTTCCGCATCTGAGTGCTCTATATCATCTATGTGTGTGCCTATACCTTCCTTGTCGTCATCATCGATATGTGTAAAGGATTTCGGTAAATTATTCTCCATTGTAACTCTAAACTGACATTGCTCGAACTCCGGCCAAGATATGAACCTGAAACAAATAATAATTCAAACACTGTTTTAAGCTTTCACGGTTTAAAACTAAACTTATATAATTGTCACTTACGGGATATCTTCCGTGATTGGTAATTGTTTTGAGCTCCCGATATTTCGACGCTGTTGCAAGCGCCATGATCGCGGGTTCACTGCCAATCACAACCACTACCAATCACGGAAGATATCCCGTAAGTGACAATATAAGTTTAATAATAATTCAATTTAGATAACACGCGCTGGTGCACGCTCGCGTGTCTATAGGGAACGTGCAGGAACTATAGGTGGCAGCACTAAACGACAAAAGAGACACTATGCGGACAGTAAAGGAAACTTATGCTGTCACCTGTCACGCAAATCTCTTCAAAAGTATTATTTTTGATTATGATAAAAGGTATAGGGAACGTGCACAACGACGGTGCTGCCAACTGGCGTCGCCAATCCAAATCTTGTGCTCTATTAATGCTTGACATAGACTTTTCTAACAAGTAAACAGAATTAATTTTATAGTGAAAATTAATTAACTAATCATAATGCATTGTTGCATTTCTGAATGTAGGTACCAATACATCCACAAAAATGAGAATTTTACGCTAGTTGATTTATCAATTAGCGTAAAATTCTATTACTTTCCAAAGAATACTACTATCATACCATGTTTTGGTGAAAAACGCAAAAAATGGATAAACGCAGTAAGTAAAGAAAATTATTTGAAAATAACTTGTTTTTGTTACACTCTGCATTGAAAAGGCCCTCAAAATCAACCGTCCATGCAAACATACCAGAACCATTTAAACTTCAACATACACGTGTTCTACTAGACCGCACTAAAGTTCACACCGAATATCCCTCAACAGTTAATCAAAGACTCCACATGTACTCAGAATATAAACATGGTTATACCCACAATAATGTTTTTAATTGGCTGCACTCCTTTGGTTTTTTAAGTTTTGTATCTAAATGCTACGGACTGCATTTTATTGATTGCTTCATCAAATGATTGTGAACTAATTGATTTATTAGAGCCTGGAGATACTGTTCTCGCTGATAAACGATTCCCTTCCATTATAACATGTGTTGAAAATAAGAAAGCTATCTTAGTTATACCAGCCACCATGTCTTCAACCACCACAATTTTCATCAGAAAGTAAACGAAAGATATGAAATTCATATTATTAAACATTTTTAATACGCTGACGATCGTTATTGATAAACCGGAACTCATAATTTATACCTTTTAGCATATTCAAAAATTGGTTGCCTGTAAAGTCGGTATACGGGCGAAAGTTTTACGTGACAACGACTTTGAGTGGTAAAATAAACTTTTTATGTCTGTCTCTCTCGCTCTTAGGCGGGACGCGTGCCTCTCACTCGCTCTCATTGTGAGCGGAGCGTTACCCAGTTTCTTGAAGTGTCACCCGGCAAACCAATTTATAAGACGTTGTCACGTCAAAATAATATAATTGAAGAGACAATTTTGTTTATGTAAATTGAAAGCACGATGAGAAGTGATATGTTTCCTTTTCTGTCCGCATGGTGTCTCTTTTGTCGATTAGTGCTGCCACCTATAGTTCCTGCACGTTCCCTATAAAACATGGGTTCCGGTCTATCAATAATGTTTGTCAGCGTAACATGAATGTTGACCAATATGAATTTTGTATGTTTCGTTTATTTTCTCTGATGAAAATTGTGGTGCATGAAGAAACGGTGGCTTAGACAACTTTCTTATTTTCAACACATGTTTTAATGGAAGGGAATCCTTTATCAGCGAGAACAGTATCTCCAGGCAGAAAAATCAATCCACAATCATTTGTTATAAGCAATCACTATAACGCCCTCCGTAGCATTTAGATACAAAACTTAGGAAACTACAAGGAGTGCAGCCAATTAAAAACTTTATTGTATAACTATGTTTATAATCTGAGTTCATGTGGAGACTGTTGAGGAATATTCGGTGTGAACTTCAGTGCAGTCTGGAACGCCCTCCGTAGCATTTAGATACAAAACTTATGAAACCACAAGGAGTGCGGCCAACTAAAAACTTTATTGTATACCAATGTTTATAATCTGAGCACATGTGGACTCTTTGTTCAACTGTTGAGGAATATTCGGTGTGAACTTCAGTGCAGTCTAATCCATAATCATTTGTTATAACTAAGCAATCACTAGAACGCCCTCCGTAGCATTTAGATACAAAACCTAGGAAACCACAAGGAGTGCAGCCAACTAAAAACTTTATTGTTTATCCATGTTTATAATCTGAGTACATGTGGACTCTTTGTTTAACTGTTGAGGAATATTCGGTGTGAACTTCAGTGCAACATATGTGTGTTTGCTGAAGTTTAAATGGTACGCCAGTACCATTTAATGTTTGCTTGCACGGTTGATTTTGAAGGCTATTGAACTTTTTCAATGCAGAGTGTAACAAAAACAAATTGTGTTCAAATATTTTTGTTACTGCATTTATCCATTTTTTGCGTTTTTCACTTAAACATGGGATGAGAGTACTATTCTTTGGAAAGTAATATAATTTTATTATTTTACGCTATTTGATTAATTTTCATGTTTGTGGATGTATTGGTACATCCAGAAATGCAACAATGGATTATGATTAGCTAGAATAATCATTTTCAATAATAAAATTAATTCTGTTTACTTGTTTTACATGTCAATGTCAAGTATTAATTTGGTACAAGATTCGGATTGGTGACGCCAGTTGGCACCACCGTCGTTGTGCACGTTCCCTATTGAAAAATAGTATGAGTAGCGCCTGAAGGCGCGGACGCGTCGCGTTATGCGGCCCGCGCCCGCATTTATTTCAAACAATATGGCGATGTATGAGAGCGGTTACAGAGAAGCGATTTTACGCGCTTATGTTTGGAATGCAGCGCAGACGACATCTCGACGTCGCGCGCGGCGGGTAATATCCGTGCAATCCGTGGATATTTATAATAGATAAATATCCATGGCCATTACACACAGCGCCATCTAGTGCCGTAACGCGGCTTGTGTCGTGGACACCAGCCCGCTTAGCATGGACGCCGTAGAAACGAAAGAGAAACGACAAATCTTTTGTTCATCTGTCATTGAATCGACAAAATGACAGATGAACAAAAGATTGTCGATTCTCTTTCGTGTCTACGGCGTTCATGCTAAGCGGGCAGATAGGTGATATCTGGTATACCTACTACATAGATACTTTTTGTTTGTAAATACATATACATATATATACATACAATACGTTTTTGTGTACCTATAACATGTGTAGGTATATATAATAAATACACATGTTATAGGTACACAAAAACATCCATGACTCTGAAACAAATGTCCATGCTCATCACACAAACATTGCTCCTACCGGGATTCGAACCCGGGACCCTAAGGCCGTTTGTCCACCGCCGCCGTCACCGGAACGTCAACGAGAACGAGATGACGGCGCCGAAGTACTGATACATAGACTACTATAGCCGCGTGTCCACCGCAAGTCCGTCACCCGGGCACCGTCATCCTATTTATCCATATAAACTCGGCCCGAAATAATCTCGTTCTCGGTGACGGTCCGGTGACGGCGGCGGTGGACAAACGGCCTAAGAACGCAAGGCAGCCTCACTACCGTTGCGCCATTCGGTCATCAAAACACTTATGGCTCGGCCACGAAAATATCGCTTTGGGCGTTATTCGCTACAAGCGTCAAAAATAGATGTGTATTCATTTATAGAATATCAACGTTATTCTAATGTAAAGTAGGTTCAATTTGTTTTCAACGCTTTACGCTGACTTTTGAAGTGCAGAGCGAAAAA
Organism: Xestia xanthographa; assembly: GCA_905147715.2. Taxonomy (NCBI): domain Eukaryota; kingdom Metazoa; phylum Arthropoda; class Insecta; order Lepidoptera; family Noctuidae; genus Xestia; species Xestia xanthographa. Next base: position 15,822,007 of record LR990652.1, read on the forward strand.
AGCTATAAGCGTTCGTTTCGTGGCCCTCAGGTTAAAACGTACAACTAGATGGCACACCACACGCGACTCTTCTCATAAATGAGCCCTAAGGAAATTTTGACAGCGGGCACCCCGCGCGTATTTTAGCCGACGCCCTTTTACTTGAATATTTTCAATAGTAGAAACTTGTCAATTTGTCGTTATGAAATCAACTTTATTTCTGATTCAATAAAGTTGTTATTTGTTTAAGTGAAAATAGTTGGCACTTGGAAACAAGGATGACGAACCAATACGTCTTTGTTTCGTTTATTTTTGGTCGCCCCATATCGTAAATTTCCATTGATAAGTACTTAGTCATATTAGGTACTGTTCTTGTTATCTAGACATATTTTATTTAGTAAGTTTCCTGAAATTACAGGCACATATTCTGTTGTGCACAAACTAAACTTAATTTAGGCTATTGCTATCTTTTTCTCTCTATTATAACGAGAAAGAGACGATCGTAATTTAGAGCTGTCAAAATTAGGTGGAACTAATATTTCCATACAAATGAAGGGTGCACGTAAAAACATGTCAATTAAAAACACGGTGAAGCGCAAGGCATAAACTAGTTTGACATCTCTAACTTAGTTCATAGCTAAAGCCGTCCTTTTCTCGCACTGCCTTTTAGTAAAAGATAGCAATAGCCTAAATTAAGTTCAGTTTGTGCACAACAGAATCGACACCAATGTGTATTTTTACTTCTTATAAGTATCAAAATGCAGGAGAACTTGTAAGTATCAAAATGCAGGAGAACTTGTAAGTATCAAAATGCAGGAGAACTTGTAGTGATAGTCGTCTTTTAAAGCAGTGATTCCCAAAGTGGTCCACGCGGACCACGGTAGACCCGTCGGGGATCTAAGTTCGCGCTGGCGTGAAAAATAAAAATCTGGTTGCGATACTAAAGAACAAATATGTTGTCTTGGCTATAACTATCAATGTAGGCAGATAATAAGCTACTCGAAAAAGTAAAAAAAAACAACAAATGTTCCGGTAACGACCTGTCATTACCGGAACATTTGTTGTTTTTTTTTACCTGTTCAAAGACATTCAAATATATTACTCTCTTAGGACAGGTTGTTTAAAGTGAGACTAAAAAAAGCATTTCGAAGCTATAAGTATCCATTTTTCAGATTTTTTGCCAAAAAAATATCTTAAGAGCTAACAGTCTTCATGCAATCATAACAGATAGCGCGAAAAAATAATAAGTATTGCAAATTTCTTGCTTTTCTCTGGGCCGTCTTTACCTTGCACACGGACGCAGCGGTCCTAGGGGGCGCCGAGCGCCGCTCGCTACGGAGCCCCACTCAGCGCGCGCATTGTCCGGTCGTGGCACTTTCATAGACCAACGTAAAAAGAGCTCCGCTTTGCATACATTTTGTATAACATCTGGAGCTCTTCTTATATTTGTCGAATTACAGCAAAGCAAGGCATGTTAACATGGGTACGTTTTGGCTTGTTAGTGTAAACACCAGAACACCCTGTATAATTCTGACAACAGCACATCCTGGAATCCAAAACCGACAAATTTCTTCTTCAAATTTAATTTCCAAACAAAAGAGGGGGATTATTATTATTATCCATTGGGGAAATTTGTCAGTTTGTGGTAACTTGATGTGCTGTTGCTTGTACTTTGTACCCATTCCATTTTGACCGCGCGCTTACTAGGGGGCGGGTAATTTTTGCACACGGGCGCTACAGGGGCTAGAGACGGCTCTAGCTTTTCTTTTTTGGTCCACAGGGCTTCAAGGGTCCATCGAAACCAGTTTTTTTTTAAAGGATCAGCTCTCAACTAATGACTGAAATCTAATTACAAAATAAATGGGCCAGCTCAACCAGCAGCTGATGCCTCTGTAACTCACTTTTTGAACACAGATATTTTTTGTTGTAGATTTAAATCTCCGAATTCCGTGAATATGGTCATATGAGGTAATTTGGCGTCGCGTTCATTAGGTGCTAATTCTTTGTTAGCATCAGGAGGATCTTGACCTGTTATTAGCCATACTCCGCAGCCAGGTATCCATTGTCTGAAATAAACAGCCACAAAACAGTCAACACTCAAATAAAAGAAAAATTTAGATATTTATTTAGAACACTTTTGATTTGATTTGATTTGAACACTCCCGAGAGAAATAATCAAAATTTCTTGGGCATTTATTTTTTTTAATTTTTGGCCTTATCTAAACCCACATCAAAACTCTGTTTAGACCAAAAATTGTGATAGCCCTCTTAAACATGAACTTATTTTACAATAACTCAATAAAGTGTTTTTTTATTGATTGCTTACTCTAACATTGGTATAACCCTCGTAGTCTTAGAAAACATGTGTGGTTTGAAGAAATACCAAAGCAGTGGTAAATATTCAGATGGACAAGGCAGCTTGTCTTTTTGTGTGATATTTACTAGAAGAAGTCTGTGTTCATCAATCTGAAACACAAACATTATACATTAGCTGATGCCCGCGGCTTCGCCCGCCCATAAATTATATACTAAAACCTTCCTCTTGAATTATTCTATCTATTAAAAAACCCCGCATCAAAATCTGTTGCGTAGTTTACAGATCTAAGCATACAATAGGGACAGACGCGGCGGGCGACTTTGTTTTATTATACGTTTATGTAGTGATTTGATATTATGATATACACAAACAAAACACATTCCCAAATATGCTGTTGACTCATCTTTATAGTGAACGCAGACCTGGCCGCAACGCACGCGCCGCAGTCGTCGTATTCGAATTCTTCTATGCAATCTCGCACACAGATACATAGACACAGATGGCACACAGACACAGATTGCATAGAACTTCATACGAAGAATTCGAATGCGGCGACTGCGGCGCGTGCGGTGCGGCTAAGTCTGCGTTCACCTTTAGATATTTTACATTTCACATTTCCTAACTACCTACTATTTGTAATGAAAAGGTCATAAAATATAAGCAAAGGAATTACAACTTTGTCATAATTTTGTAAGATTTTGAATTGGTAAACCAACCGTTATAACTTTTTTGCTGACTGGTTTATGTGTCCATGGCAAAAAATGTCCTCTTGGCACGGTTGTCAGTACTTTATGATCAAAAAGCATCTGAAATAATGCTGGTACTGATCTGTGTTTTTTCAACTGCACTTCATTATCTGTAAGAAACTAAAAGCTTGAATGAAAATAATTAAATTCTTAAAAAATTACACAGTGAAATTAAAGTCATACTTCGTAGTGGTGACCTGGCATTGTGATGAACAGATCTGGTCTTCCAAGTTGGTTAGTTGAATTGTGAAATATGATGTTGTTGATTAAATGTTTGACAAAAGACAATCCAGGCATTGACCCAATTATTTTAACAACTCTATCTGAAACAGGAAATTAAATTTTATTACAGTTGCTGCCAGTTAGGATGTCAATAGTGGCCATTTACCTAATACATATCTCTTTGTACAAACCAAAACAAATGAACCATGTATCGTTTTTCATTAGAAAAAATGTAAAGATCACAATAGATGACGATTCAAGACTTGAATAGGCTTATTTTTGGTTTTTAAAGTTAAGAATGTTAATAAATATAGGTGAGTCAATGACATCTTAACTGGCAGCAACTATAGAACACATTACTTATTTAGTTGCCTCATGTCAGTGCATTTCATTCCTTGATAATTCGAAAGTGTTTGTAAATGGTTTAATTGGAATGTAGTTTGCTAAACAAACACTGGATTAGGTATTGTAAAATATTTAGGTGTAATATTGTGAGCTCTCAATTATTTTTTACATCTAAACCTATTATTTAGTGTCACAATATTTATTTGTCATCATCATCACTCTCTAGCCCTTATCCCAATTAATTTGGGGTTTTATGTCACTAATTATTTATTTAATTCAAGGAAAAAAAAAAAAAGCTATTTGTGACAACATTATTTCTGAATGCACCTGTTTAGAATTCTTAGGCATCTATATTGTATTGGGAATTTAGGACTAACACATCTTTGTTTACAGATTCAAAGTTTTTTTTAAGATTATCAGGTTTTGGTAAAAGTTCAGTTAATTTAACCAAATATAAATACATCAAACCTTTGTCATCTGTGCAAAGTTCTCCCAGTAGTTCTTCAATTCTGTTTCCTTGGTCTATTTTGTCTTTAAAAGCCAATTTCCACATGCCAAAGAAATCGGCTAATTTTAATGTAACTCTACCTGGATATTTCTCTTGCAATTTCTGTGAATAGATGGCATTAAATATATATTATACATGTAAATGTTAGTGTGATTGAATAAAGATTTATTTTTTAAGAATTTGCATACATTCAACTTACACTCAAATGAGTTGAGAATTGGCTAGACATTTCATACATGTAAACAGGACATTTTTGACATTGCAATAATTCCTCACTCAGGAAACCGAAACCTGGATTGACTTCTATTAAAGGCGAGTTGTTGTTAATTCGATCCTTTAATGTGTTGACTATTGCTTTAGCAGTTTTCTTGTTTATCAGGTACATACTCTCGGGGGTTTTATACTTTTTAAGAAGTGCGTTGGGTACTTTGTCTTTAATTTCACTGTATTCAGGTGTACTGCTTACGTAATTGACGACATCAGCAGACAGTTTTGGAAGTGGTTTCTCCTTTGGTTGTCTGCTGGTTTTATGAGTTAACCTCAAACATAATTTCAGGCTATTTCTGTCGGTAATCAAATGTACACCACATAATGTGTTTTTTAACATTGCGAACAATTATCGACTTCTTTCTACTGTGGTCAGAATACTTATATAGTTCTTTTATAATTAGCCTTGTGAAATAATAGAAATAGGCTAAGAACCGTTCGTTGACAAACAAACAAACCATGAAACCAGTGACAGGTGAGTGACAGTGAGTGATGATCAATCAAACCACCAGTCTTGCCCACAGTTAAACTAACTCTCCACCAAATTCAACATCTAAAACCCAGTATATCTTATAAACGCTTCGATTCGACAAGTCATAAGTCTATCTTATTTTGGCATTACGAAAGCGAGCGAGATAGAAATACGACTTTCCGAATCGAAGTGTTTGTGAAAACTACTAACGAAAAACGGCCCTCTATCATAATTCGCTATATTTTCCAACAAACATTTATAAGAAAATAATAATTATATTAATCATTGGTTTCTTTTGTTATTACGTAATATTAACAATCAATAAATCAACATACAAATAGTAAATCAACAAGTCAAGATCAGAAACAAAAAAAATATTATCAACAGTAACTTATTTTAAATTAATTCGTATTCTTCAGATGAATAATTATTGTCAGCACCATCATTGTGTCCCCAGCCATAGGTACCCGATCGGGCACGGTGCATTGTTATTTTAATTGTGTCTGTAATTGCGGGTATCTAAGTATTACGATTCTTTGGTAACTGGTACTACCGATTTGTTTTACCAACAACGTTTAGTTTTTTTTTATTACAAAATGAGCCTGCTCTTTCTATTCACATTCGTTGCAGCATTTTCCTTCCAAACACAAACCAAAGCGTATCCTTAATTTAGCAGATAAAATATTTAACTTTAATCTATTCCTCTCCTTGTTTTTTATTAGATACATTCATACTGCTAAAGTCTCTCAATATTGGCATTGGAATGAGGCAATATTAGAGGAGATTAATCGCAAAAGTCGCTTATTCCTCAAAGTAAGTAGAAATATCAAATTATATATACCGAAACGTGGCTTAGCGGTTGAGTGATCGCATTTTCAGTAATTAAAACTGAATTCTACTAAACCCCTAGAAAAATGCACTAGCCATTATAAGCAATATTTCCCCGCTAATAGGTCGAAACCACCAGTTTTAGTGGAAAATGCACTAGGTTAGCAACACTGCAAACCACAGGGATAAACGTCAAAAAAAGTTTGCACTATAGAATAATAGGCTATGCTCTGTGCCACAGAATATTATCATGATACGATACAGGCTGATTGGGGGCCAGCTTCCAACGAAAAATTATAGATGGCGCTGTGCAAGAAGGAGTTATTGCTCTACGCGGGTAGGTATTATGTATTGAAATTATAATCCTTCTTCAGTAATTATTTTGGATAGTTTTAAGATTACCTTGTGTAGTGTTTGTGACTATACCATAGATACAATACATTGTCTCACGTACACGGGTGGAAGGGTTAGACGTCGTGTCCGTTTCGACAGCGCGGCCACGGCATTTAAAAAAAATAAAAAATAAACCAAGATTTTGCATAAGTTTGTAAAAGTTGATTCCCAAAACCATAAATTTGTCAAAGTTATGGTTAAAAAGTTACAAGGGTTTGAACGTGGCCGCGCCATCGAAACGCGGCGAACCGCGCGGCCACGGAGATCTTTAAAACTAAGCGTTACAGACACCTGAAATTTAGGTAAATAACAGATTGAATTTGTAAAAAAAAATGTAAAAATTTACAAAAAATCCTAAGTTTATATTTTAGGAGCTGTAAGACTTTTATTATTAAAATTATTTTTCAAGGATTATAAATTAAGTTAAAATGATATGATACAAAAACATGTTTATTTCTTAAAAAATCACATAAATCACAGATTGCTAACTTACATATTTCTGACAAAACCACAAATCACAGATTATTTACTTACACTAAGATTTTTTTTTATATTTTTTTTTTTAATACGACTGTGAAGTATGGTTTGTTTAAAATTACTGTTTTTTTTATTTCTTAATCATCTATGTAAGTATAGACTATAATTATGTTAGATTATGTATTGTCATAGGTTGTTCAGAACTTGCATGCACGCAAATCATTCTGGAAATACTATGCAATGACACATATTTCTGTAATAATACATATACATATTTCAAATCCTTTAGACAAATTCAAAACAATAACTTTTTTAATTTAGATGCTTTTTCAGCTATAAGTAATGGACCCCTTCATTGCTTGATAGCTGAAAAAGCACCTAACTGAATAATCTGTGATTTAAGTGTTTTTTTTTTTATATAATTAAAAAAATAAACTAAAATAAAACGATAAGATCATCATCATCATCATCAGCCTATTAATGTTCCCACTGCTGGGACACAGGCCTCCTCTGAGAGGGAATGGGCTATAATCAATGACGTATTATATATAGACACGTCATAAACCAACATCGCGGCGCTTAAAAACGGCGAAAATACTAGAACTACTTCTAAGCGTGAAGAAAGAGAAAGAAAATATGACACCGAACGGCGGGATGCCTGTTGCGAGAGGGAGATAAATATACATCTTCAGTCACGTCACAGGATTTCATTTTTTAAATTATAAACAAACGTAGCGTCGCGCGACAGGTTGGTGCGTAACTAAGCGCGATGTGGCCAATTGGCTTCATTTCATGTTGTCATTTTAGAGTGCGGACAACGTATCTATAGTTTATATATCATTGGCTATAATCCACCACGCTGGCCCAGTGCGGATTGGTATATGTTACACGATGTCAAACGATATGATACAAAAACATAATTATGTTTATAAGAAATAAACATACTTCCTTTTAATTTAATTTAGGATCCTTGAGAAATAATTTCTAATACAATAGGTGGAAAGTTTTCTGTAAACAATAAGTCATGGTCACCCTATCGAAACATTCAAAACGTTATTACAGGGTTTATATTATTTAAAATACATTATTTAAAATATTTATGTCTTTCGAGTTTTCAGGTAGTAAACTTTCCATAACGCATCTTATATCGGGGGCGGTGTACAACATAAATTAAAAAAAAACCAACTCACTTGTGAATAATAGTAATGACAAAGTCACAGTTTGATTACAGGTGTCATCATGTGCCTAATGAGGGATTTTCTTTTTAGCTCTTCCCTAGTCGCTGGATAGATGGCGCTAGGAGTAAGTATGATAATGCAAGGAACGGAACCTAAAAAAACTGATTTTAACAAAGCGCGATAAATGTTGGTTATATTCGGAAGGTTAAGCAAATGAAAGTGTCAGTCAACGAGAGTATGTGACGTAACACAATGTTTTTTTTTCCAAGCGTTTTGGCTTTGGCATAGTAAGTTCAACGCCATCTATAGAGTTCTTGGAAACTAAGTTTTTTTTTAAAACCTCAAAAGGAAAACCTCTCATTGGGGTGAAATTAGAGCCATTTTATGAGCAAGTGTGTTGAAAAATTAATTAATTAGCCTCATGATGTTAATTAAAATAACTATATAAACCTAATACTAATAATATTTCTAAAATAATTACATTTTGTTGCCTACATAATCAATGGATGCTTGTTTTGTCCAATTTATTAAGTTGCCACGTGCGCAAGGAACTTATATCCAACCTGGAATGTGCACAGGCTGCCGATGCTCGGTCCGAGCGAGATAGCTTCGCGAGAGCCCTCTGTCCCTTTTAATAGGGTAACCAAACAATATGATGTAGGTAGATACTAATATAATAGGATATAATATAAAATAAATAATTTCAACCAACAATTTGATTTCATAAAATAATAATAATTATGCTCTCATCATCTGTCTAGCCTTTTCCCAACTATGTTGGGGTTGGCTTCCAGTCTTACCGGATGCAGCTGAGTACCAGTATTTTACATGGAGCGACTGCCTATCTGACCTCCACAACCCAGTTAGTACCAGGTAATACGATACCCCTTGGTAAGACTGGTTGTCAGACTTTTTTGGGCCTCTGACTACCTAACGACTGTCAAAGATCTACAAATGACAGCCGGGACCAACGGCTTAACGTGCTTTCCGAGGCACGGAGGAAACTCGGTATGTATTGGGTGGTCAGCCATCCACAGACCAACCTAGGCAAGCACGGCTTAACCTAACGATCGACCCGAGCGGCTGTATTAAGCCACGAGCTCCTCTAAATAATAATGGCTTAGGTTTAAGCAATCACCAGATATAATGAAATATAACGCCCAAAAAATCTTAAGTACTTACCAGAATTTAATCCCCATTTTAATATGAAATTATCACCAAAAAACGTAAAATCTGCTAACCTAAAAAAGGCAAGTATCTTCAGAATAATTGCTGAGCTACCCAAAAAGGCCACGCATGCACCAAATATGGGTAATTCTTCCATTTCGTGCAAATTTGGCGAAAATTACAGAATTTTTTTTACTTCAAAACTAGACCTGTATTTCTAAAATATGCATAATTCTTTATGTATTTGCCAATTAATAGCCAATTGCACACATAAACTTAGAAGTTATAAGGGTTTTAATTTTTTTTACGAACTGGTAATGACTTTGATAGTGATGGTAATGACAACAGGGAAGATGGTAGTGATACGATCGTACTGGTAATGATTACAAAAAGTTTTGTGATTACATTAAAAGTCTGGGTAATGTTTTTTAACATTTTATTAATTAGTGAACACAATTATAAATCAGACTTACAAATGATCTTAAAATAATTTTTACTTTTATTGGTGTTTTACATTAATTACTACAAAAACACTTTTATTATCTTATAAAGACAAGTGAAATTAAAAAATCGAATAAAATAGGAACTTTGGACTTTCAATATCTTTTCAATGCAGAGTGTAACAAAAAAAAGTTGTTTTCAAATAATTTTCTTTACTGCGTTTATCCATTTTTTGCGTTTTTCACCAAAACATGGTATGATAGTAGTATTCTTTGGAAAGTGTTCTTTTTTAGACAGAGATCTTAAAGGCCAAAACGAATTGAAAAGACACATAAAAAATTATAAAAAATGTGATAAGTATATAAGTAGGTAATAAACATTCTACTTGTTTATGTTCTTTTTATTTCTTGTGTAAATTTTTAGGTATCTATTTAGATAGAGAGATAAAAAACAGAACATTTTTAATCAACTTCGTAAATAAATCTGTATAGTATTTTATAATTCTCGATATCTATTTGTACTCATATTATCATTATTATAGTAAATAACAAAATTAAATAAAAACTAAAAAAAAGTATAAACGAAACCAAAATATAAAGTTAAAGAGTCATTTCAGTCACTTTCATAACTAACTTTTCCTCAGTAGTTTTCTTTTTTTTCGCCTTCGGTTTCGCCATGATTCTTGTTTCTGTAAATAAAACACTGTAATTAATGATCTATTTAACTAAAGACTACTTAGCTTACTTTATGTTCACTCTGCCGTGACAGTGAACCTTTATAAATATATATATTTTCTATAGAAGTTATAAAGTATGTGTATAACAAAAAAAAAGTACACGATAATATCCTTAAACTTGATAACACCCGGTGATCTTAAGAAAAATCCAACCCAAGACAGCATAGAACGTGTTAAAAATAACACTATACTATACCTATATACTACATTAACGTACCGAGTAATTGAAACGATTTAAGTACCTACTCAGAGCTTTAAAATATAAAAATAAGATTTAAAAAGTTTTTTTTTTATATAATTTCATCACTACCTTCTGTTTAGGATCATTACCTTCAGTTTCAAAGCTGAAGGTAAAAGAAGGTGATGATGCTGAAGGTAATGACATTCTAGGACATTTTAGACTGTAACCCTATATCCGTAAATATGACAATTATCAAACCAACAAGAACATTAATAATCCTAGTGAGCTTCCTTTTTAAAGATCAAACATAAATAAAATCTTATTACTTACCCCACAATTTAGGCGATGGTAAACACAAATATTTCGTGACAAAGAAAAATTTCGAGTATTCAATGTTCGATAATTCTCCAACCCAGACGCGCACCCTTCCTCTACCGTGCCTGTGGCTCAACTGCACAGAACACAGCAGAACACTAATACTCCTAGCGGAGCTCAACTGGCTGGCGAGCGAAATGCGGGGCGAGGGGAGTAAAACCACAGAGTAAAATATACTGATATTTTGTACTTACAAATTTTGCCGCTGGTAATGATCAATTTTGTGTGACAAAAGTTTGTTTTTTTCTTTTCAAATTAATTATACAGTTTAAGTTTGTAAAAAACATTCTACAGATTCTTTGTAATGTATGTAATAATATTTATTCACTTAGTGATTGATAGTAGCAACGCAGCATTAGAATTGAAACACCTATTCGGCAATACTCACGATGGGACACTGAAGGTAGATGATTTTTAGCATATTTTTGTAAAATATTTATTAAACCCATTGAAAATAGCAATTCACGTTACCGTATGGCTATAGCTTAATATTATACTATTTCGTTCTGATAGAAAGAACACACTCAAAATGATTTTTATTTTTTTTATGACTACAAATAGCGAATTTGCACGAACTCGTAGAAGTACCCATATGTACTCGCATTTTATTTAAAAATTTCATCCAAATATGTTACACAATTTTATCCTATTAAAGTAAATATATACAAAAATCATTGTTTACCCAAAAAATATAAATTAAGTTCTAAATTCCCTTCTCCTGCCAAACAACACTAAATAAAGCCAACCCAAATTTAGAAGGGACGGGGCAAACTTTATATTTGCCTAAAAAGCGAAATCGATGGAGCCCCGCTGTGCGGGGCTCCTATTTCTGTCTGCAGGGTTTAAAGGAAGAGGAACCTAACTAACCTAACGTCGGGGTGCCCCAAGTCCTAGTAGTATCCTATACCACTTACGCACACACGTGTCTCCATCTCGTGGTCGTTCATTATACACATTGCCTGTGCTTCAACTGGCATTCTATACATTTCCTAGGAAAAGTGTAAAATAGTTTAAACATTGAACATCATTTCATACATTGCCTAAACGACCCCGGCATTCTATACATTTCCTAGGTATTGTATAGAATGCCTGCATTGTACACATTGCATAAAACACATACATTTTATGGCAAACGTAGTGATATATTTGGGTAGTAATGACACAAAACTTTGCTAGTTAAAATTTGGTGCACGCGTGGCCTTTTTGGGTTATGAAAAGTTTTAGTAGTGCAGGCATGACTTAAATAGGCCGAAAAATTTTGGTACAGGTTTCATTATTGTTAACGGGAAGAGATCTCCTGGATCCGTAGTAAGAATGGGGGTACCACAGGGCTCAATTCTTGGTCCATTTTTGTTTCTTATTTACATAAATGACTTGCCTCACCTCATAAAGGATAATCATGACATAGTATTGTTTGCAGACGACACTTCTCTTTTATTTAAACTCAAACGTCAGCAGTTAGTTACGGATGATGTTAATAGCGCCCTGGCAAAAGTCGTTAATTGGTTTAATGTTAATAACCTACTCCTAAATGAGAAAAAAACGAAATGTATTAAATTTACGATACCCCATGTAAGACAAGTGGAAACTACTGTACTAATTAAGGATGAAGAGTTGAAACCGGAAGATAGCACAGTGTTCCTAGGCATAACTTTGGATGCCAAGCTTCAGTGGGGCCCGCATATAGACAAATTGTCAAAAAAACTTAGCTCTGCAGCATACGCCGTTAGAAGGATTCGTGAGTTAACTGATTTAGAGACAGCCCGTTTAGTTTACTTTAGTTATTTCCATAGCGTGATGTCGTACGGTATTCTCTTGTGGGGCAATGCCGCCGATATTCAGACAATATTTGTTTTGCAAAAAAGGGCAATTCGTTCAATTTATAAATTAAGTCCCAGATACTCCCTCAGAGAAAAATTTAAAGAGATTAATGTTCTTACTGTCCCTTCTCAGTTTATTTATGAAAACCTTTTGTACGCACACAAAAATATTAATTTGTTTAAAAAATACAGTGATATCCACAACATAAATACGAGGAACAAACACAAATTTGTTGTTCCTGCAACGAGGCTCAAAAAAATAGGGGGTACGTTCAGATGCCAATGTATACGTTTTTACAATAAACTTCCGAGCCAAATTCAAGCACTAAGCCTAATTAAATTCAAATCGTTTATAAAACGGAAGCTGTGCCTGAGAGCCTACTATCATGTTAATCACTATCTCGAAGATAAAAAGGCTTGGGATTAAGCTGCTCCAATGAAATTTGCTCTGTGAATGTCGAAGCTTCGGACTTCGCTTGTTTATTATTTATTCCTTTCTTTTCCTTTTTTTATTTTTTCTTTTCCTTTTTTTATACACTCTGACATTTAATGTTTTGACATGTATTTTATTATTTTTTATACACTCTGACATGTAATGTCTTGACATGTATTTTATTATTTTTTTATTTGACATTTATTGATTTGACATGGATACTTATTTTGTTAAGTATTTTAGTTTTTTTTTTTTATCATTGTGCCTTTTAATGATTTTTGTGATTTTTATTTACATTTTTTTTTTTTAATAGAACTTGTTATGAATTTTATATGATTATTGTGAATGTGGGGACCATGTGGGTCACATTTATATTTTTTGTTTATTTTTTCCCACAACTGTCTGACAGTTTGAGTACTCTAAGCGACCTACCCAAATGTCCTTTCTTTGGTATTGTTCGTCGTTTCGTTGAGCTCCTTGGGTTATAAGTCGAGCTACACATTAACTGACAAATGCTTGCACTGACTGGACAGGTCCACTCAAAACTGTATGGTTCTTTCTTCAAAAGACCATTTCAGACACTAATCTGCATAGTCCTCATGTGAATTGAGCAAGATTGTCTGGACTTTAAAAGAGACTATGACCTCTGAGTTTGTTTCGGCTGTTTCTTCTCAGAGTAGTCAGGTACGAAACACCGGCCCCATCTAGTTTTAAAAAATGACGTGTAAAAGTGTTTGTAAAAACCTACTTGCAAAATAAACATCATTTATCATTTATCATTTATCATTTATTTGTACATATTATTATTTTTTTGGATGAGGCTGTTTAGGGTAACGATTGTTTTTTTGGTGGTCATTCAATTTCATCCCAATAATAATTATGCTCTAAGGATGGATTAAAGTAAAACGCATTAAGGAGAATTTGCAGATATTTACAGCCAGTTTCACACGTTACTAAATAAAACAGTTTTATGAAATTTCTGTCCTAAAGTTGATCTGTGACCTATAATTATTAAATCAATGTTTGAGTTTTATTGTGGCTCATCATACGGGCGGTAAGATAATGAGACGTAAAGCTTTTAATAAGCTGCATTTCGTGAGAATCTTCACATTGAAGTGTGTGTGTGTGTGTTGATGCTGTGTTGAAAATGTTAAAATCAGCCTAGTATAAACATAAAATACCTGTAACAGACATGCGTAATTATGCTTACGTTGAAGACTACCTCCTATTTATATGCTGCTTTGTGTAATAGTACATTATGATGTAAGTGCGGTAAGTTGAAAATTACAGCCGAGGTGATTGCTACAAGAAAGCAGAGGCTGTAATTATCAAAGCGCACGCATGTCATACGACGTTTTATAACATATTTGCGAGGAAATAAATAAAACTCGGACTTTCTTAAACAAATAAATCTTTTACTTGTTCACAAATTAGCGATGGGCGCGCATCGGCACCTGTTTTTAAGGCAAAGACACAAAAAACAGCCAGTATTACTAATAAAGTAAATTTATTTTTGTGTTTTTGTTACAGCTAAATGGTTGTAATTTATTGTCAAAATTAATTAAATTAAAGAATTAAATGTTTATTTATTATATTTCATCTCCCAAAGTTAATTTTATTCATAAAATGTTGACCACTTTTCTGACATAAAAACTCTTTGCTAAGATTTAAAAAAAAAATACCGTTCGTTTTAGACGGTGCATCTTGATAAAACGTGCGTTGTATACGTACATTACATTACTGCACAAGTACGTAATGAGATACATTACGATATTGAATTGGGTGAATTATGAGACCCTTTACGAGCAAATGTGTTATGAATATATAACATTATTTGACAAAAGATAGATATCTTGTGTGTAATATTATTTGACAAAAGATAGATATCTTGTAGACAGGTGCTATCTTTCAAACTATTGGAAAAGACAGGTAGCTGAGTCGCTATCATACTTTTTTTCTATTACAGCCAAGAATTTGGCTGATCAAGTTGCCTCTGTTGAACAATGCAATACTCAATTAAATCACTGTGCCAATAGTTTGATCATAATGAATGAATCAGTCAATCATTTAAATTAGAAAATAGGACAACAGAGACGACCTCTTGCAATATTATAAGGAAGCCAGATAATAAATCAGGCGAATGTTTTGAGAGTTTTAATAGTATCAACCTGGTTCATCAAAATATTCAAGGATTTTTGAACAAAGAATTAGAAGTAGAACTATTCCTGAATTATAACAATATAGATATTCTTTGTGTAACGGAGCATTGGCTCAAATGTCATCAATTAATTTTCAATTTTAGTAATCACCAGGTTGGTAGCTCATTCAGCAGGGTAAACGCTATACATGGCGGCGCATTAATCTTAGTAAATAATCATCTTAAATTTAAAGACCGCAAGGATATTGTCAGCCTATCTGTTGAGCGAACAGTTGAAATAGCCTGTATAGAATTGGAGCAGTTTATTATATTAAGTGTGTATAGACCTCCTTCAGGGCTGTATGATTGTTTTGAAAAGGTAATGGATGAAGTGTTGCATAAAATCTGTAGTTCTAAGAAGTCAGTAATCATTTGTGGTGATTTTAATATTAATTTGTTAGAAAATTCTGGGTTATGTACAAAAATTATAAGCCTTTTTCAGTCATACAATCTTGAAAACAAATTTCTCGAGCCTACCAGAATAACCCCAACTAGTGCCACTTGCCTAGATAATATTTACACTGATATTATACCTACCCAAAAAGCAATTATTAACTTAATAGATTCAGATCATTGTGGGCAATTGATCACAATTCCAAATGTAAACAAGACAGTCACTAAAAAGGATATCATTATTAATCCAAAAAGTAAAAATCGCCTGGAAACTTTTAAAACTAAACTTTTATCTAAACTACCACTTTTGTCAGTTAATGATGATCCAAATCAACAATATAACGATTTTTTCAGTATGTATTGCACACAATTTGAAAACACATTTGTCCCTAAGACAATATCTGTAAATAATAACGCTTCTTTCAACGACTGGGCCACCATTGGTATTCATAAGAGTCGAAAACGACTTTATGAGCTGTATGATGAGCGGACTTATAAAAACACTGTAGAATTTAATTTGTATGTTAAGAATTATTCTAAATTATTTAAAAAAGTTTGTTTCATAGCAAAGTCACGTTACTTGAGTTCAAAAATTAAAAATAGTAGTAATGTAATTAAAATGACATGGAACATTATTAATAGCGAAACGGGAAAGTCTTGCAACCGAAATAGTGACTACACACCTTGCTATTGGCGATAATATTTTGAATTCAGACACTCAAGTTGCCACAGCCTTTGAAAATTTCTTTGCGGATATTCCCGTATCGACTACTAAATCGCTAAACTCGTCAGCTGCTGCTGCCGAGTCTTTACTTAAGGAAAACGTTTCAGTCTGTGATTCCGAATTTAATTTTCAATATGTCACCTGTAAAGATATAATTAAAACTTTTCACACCTTAAATGTTAAAAAGACCGCCGATCTTTGGGGTCATTCTGTGGACGTTGCTAAATCCATTATAAACATTGTAGCTCCTTCATTAGCTGTAATATTTAACGATTGTATTGACCATGGTGAGTTTCCTGATTTAATGAAATATAGTAAAATAATACCATTGTTTAAATCAGGTAGTACATCAGACCCCACTAATTATAGACCCATTTCAGTACTACCCACCTTTAGTAAAATTTTTGAAAAATTAATTTTGGCACAAATGCAAAGCTTTTTCAATAAACATAAGTTATTGCATAAAAAACAGTTCGGTTTCACAAGGGGTCGTTCAACTACTGATGCCGGTGTTGAACTTTTAGGACACATTTATAATGCCTGGGAGGACAAATGCGATGCTTTGGGCATTTTTTGCGATTTATCTAAAGCTTTCGATTGCGTTCTTCATGAAACATTAATCAGGAAACTACACCTATACGGAATCCGTAACGCCTCTCTGGATCTTCTTATTTCATATTTGAGTAATAGGATTCAGAGAGTTGATGTTAACGGGAAGAGATCTCCCGGATCCGTAGTAAGAATGGGGGTACCACAGGGCTCAATTCTTGGTCCATTTTTGTTTCTTATTTACATAAATGACTTGCCTCACCTCATAAAGGATAATCATGACTTAGTATTGTTTGCAGACGATACTTCTCTTTTATTTAAACTCAAACGTGAGCAGTTAGTTACGGATGATGTTAATAGCGCCCTGGCAAAAGTCGTTAATTGGTTTAATGTCAATAACCTACTCCTAAATGAGAAAAAAACTAAATGTATTAAGTTTACGATACCCCATGTAAGACAAGTGGAAACTATTGTACTAATTAAGGATGAAGAGTTGAAACCGGAAGATAGCACAGTGTTTCTAGGCATAACTTTGGATGCCAAGCTTCAGTGGGGCCCGCATATAGACAAATTATCAAAAAAACTTAGCTCTGCAGCATACGCCGTTAGAAGAATTCGTGAGTTAACTGATTTAGAGACAGCCCGTTTAGTTTACTTTAGTTATTTCCATAGCGTGATGTCGTACGGTATTCTCTTGTGGGTCAATGCCGCCGATATTCAGACAATATTTGTTTTGCAAAAAAGGGCAATTCGTTCAATTTATAAATTAAGTCCCAGATACTCCCTCAGACAAAAATTTAAAGAGATTAATGTTCTTACTGTGCCTTCTCAATTTATTTATGAAAACCTTTTGTACGCACACAAAAATATTAATTTGTAAAAAAAATACAGTGATATCCACAACATAAATACGAGGAACAAACACAAATTTGTTGTTCCTGCAACGAGGCTCAAAAAAATAGGGGGTACGTTCAGATGCCAATGTATACGTTTTTACAATAAACTTCCAAGCCAAATTCAAGCACTAAGCCTAAATAAATTCAAATCGTTTATAAAACGGAAGCTGTGCCTGAAAGCCTACTATCATGTTAATCACTATCTCAAAGATAAAAAGGCTTGGGATTAAGCTGCTCCAATGAAATTTGCTCTGTGAATGTCGAAGCTTCGGACTTCGCTTGTTTATTATTTATTCCTTTATCCTTTTTTATTTCTTTTTTCCTTTTATATATTTTTTTTTCCTTTTTTATACAATCTGACATTTAATGTTTTGACATGTATTTTATTATTTTTTATACACTCCGACATTTAATGTTTTGACATGTATTTTAAAATTTTTTACTTTTTTATTTTTTTATTTGACATTTACTGATTTGACATGAATACTTATTTTGTTAAGTATTCTACTTTTTTTTTATCATCATTGTGACTTTTAATGATTTTTGTGATTTTTATTTACTTTCTTTTGAATAGAACTTGTTATGAATTTTATATGATTATTGTGAATGTGGGGACCATGTGGGTCACATTTTTATTTTTTGTTTATTTTTTCCCACAACTGTCTGGCAGTTTGAGTACTCTAAGCGACCTACCCAAATGTCCTTTCTTTGGTATTGTTCGTCGTTTCGTTGAGCTCCTTGAGTTATAAGTCGAGCTACACGTTAACTGACAAATGCTTGCACTGACTGGACAGGTCCACTCAAATCTGTATGGTTCTTTATTCAAAAGACCATCTCAGACACTAATCTGCATAATCCTCATGTGAATTGAGCAAGATTGTCTGGACTTTAAAAGAGACTATGACCTCTGAGTTTGTTTCGGCTGTTTCTTCTCAGAGTAGTCAGGTACGAAACACCGGCCCCATCTAGTTTAAAAAAATGACGTGTAAAAGTGTTTGTAAAAACCTACTTGCAAAATAAACATCATTTATCATTTATAATAATCTTATAATTTCGTTGATTATGGGCACCCTACTTCAAGATTTGAAATATACTTAATGAAAGAAACACCGCATCCTGCATAGGATTCGCTTTTGCAACCTTGAATCGCACACTTTTTAATTATGTTCATTACGTCCGAATAAAGAATTTGATTGTTTTATCGACGAATAGCGTTTAAATTAAATATCACTAAGTTTATCACCATAATTACAACAACGTAATATGGCTGACGGGCTGCCAGTCTAACTTATATAATATATTCTACTAATAATCTTTTCTTTTTTAATTACATTGCAATACAGTGTCCAAATTATTGCCAAAAAAATGTTTTCATTCTAACAGATAATTGAAAAATATTAGAAATATAACAAAACGAAAATTAATGTTTTTTTAATAAGACATGACAATATTAGTTTTTCCTACCATTCCTACTAAATTCGGGAATAATCCTCCTGGCAACACTTTAGAAAGGGACACAGGGCTCTCAAAGAGCTTTCTCTCTCGGACCGGATTTCTCTTTGACTAAGTGATTGTCTGTAATAGAACTTAGCTTCGTATACATTAGGTTTATTTTTATATTGGTGTCAAATTGACACTGCACATTCCAGGTTGGATATAAGTTCCTTGCGTGCCATAGGTACATAACTGGTTTTCATGTTTGAACTTACTAAATGCAGGTAGGTACACATAAATGCAATAAAGAGTTTGAGTTTTATTATTATTATCCTAGTAAACATTACTGGTATATGAAGACATTTCTGTATGCTTTCGATCCAAATGTTTTTCTTTTTTCTTGTAACTCTGTTCTGTTGCTAATTTTTAGTCACCCTAATTATTTTGCAATATGTTCTGTAGTATAGAGAGCGCGCAACGAAGTGAGAACAGTAGGCACGGGTGAGAACAACACGACGGCGACGTTCCCCCCGCGAGTACATGTAGTCGCGGTTGAGTGCTAGCAGTGTGCGTTCCTCTAGAGATTTTTTTCATATTTACGTATCAAAATGGTCAAATGTGCGGTTCGATCTTTCAAAAACGATACTAGGAAGCACACAAAACTGAAATCCAGTATCACATTTCATCGGTAAGTCGATTTTTATACTTATTTTTATGAAAACAACTCACGCATCGCGGGGGTGAAGGAGACGTGGGAGGCGGGGCACGCGCAGCCTCCCCGCGCACCGCGCTGTCAACGCGAGACTGTAGTGATGTGACGCGATCAACACTGTAGTCGATATTTGTAATTTTTTGACGTGACAACGTCTTATAAATTGGTTTGCCGGGTGACACTTCAAGAAACTGCGTTACGCTCCGCTCACGTTATGCGCTCACAATGAGAGCGAGTGAGAGGCACGCGTCCCTTCCACTCGGGCATGGTTAGCCCGCCTAAGAGCGCCACTCAAAGTCGTTGTCACGTAAAACTTTCGCCCGTATACCGACTTTACAGGCAACCAATTTTTTTTTTTTAATTGTTTGCTAGGAGATGAATGCGAAAGTATTATAGCGTAAACGTAAAATTTGGAATGGTACGATATCAATATCACATATTTTGAAGAATTTTGGTGTTTATAGAATGAAGTACACACTGCAAACTAGTTCGGTTTGCAGGGCACACTAACAAAGTTATAGGGAACGTGCAGGAACTATAGGTGGCAGCACTAATCGACAAAAGAGACACTATGCGGACAGAAAAGGAAACTTATCACTTCTCATCGTGCTTTCAATTTACTTAGACAAAATTGTCTCTTCAATTATATTATTTTTGAATATGCTAAAAGGTATAAAATATGAGTTCCGGTCTATCAATAACGATCGTCAGCGTAATATAAATGTTTAATAATGTGAATTTTATATCTTTCGTTTACTTTCTGATGAAAATTGTGGTGTATGAAGACATGGTGGCTGGCATAATTAAGATAGCTTTAATTCTTATTTTCAACACATGTTATAATGGAAGGGAATCCTTTATCAGCGAGAACAGTATCTCCAGGCTCTAATAAATCAATTAGTTCACAATCATTTGATGAAGCAATCAATAAAATGCGGTCCGTAGCATTTAGATACAAAACTTAAAAAACCAAAAGGAGTGCAGCCAACTAAAAACATTAGGTGTGGGTATAACCATGTTTATATTCTGAGTACATGTGGAGTATTTGATTAACTGTTGAGGGATATTCGGTGTGAACTTTAGTGCGGTCTAGTAGAACACGTCTATGGTGAAGTATAAATGGTTCTGGCCCCTTATTCACAACGCTTCGATTCGTTTTTCGATTCGGAAAGTCGTATGTCTATCTTTTTTTGACATTAGGAAATCGAGCGAGATAGACATACGACTTTCCGAATCGAAAATCGAATCGGAGGGTTGTGAATAGCTATGCAGGTATGTTTGCTTGCATGGACGGTTGATTTTGAGGGCCTGTTCAATGCAGAGTGTAATAAAAACAAGTTGTTTTCAAATATTTTTCTTTACTGCGTTTATCCATTTTTTGCGTTTTTCACCAAAACATGGTATGATAGTAGTATTCTTTGGAAAGTAATAAAATTGTACGCTAATTGATTTAATTTCATTTTTGTGGATGTATTGGTACCTACATCCAGAAATGCAACAATGCATTATGATTAGTTAATTAATTTTCACTATAAAATTAATTCTGTTTACTTGTTAGAAAAGTCAATGTCAAGCATTAATAGAGCACAAGATTCGGATTGGCGACGCCAGTTGGCAGCACCGTCGTTGTGCACGTTCCCTATTGGTGTGCGTAAAATCAACGTGGTCTGGCTTCGCCTATTTATTAGTGTTTGTGCTTCACAATAGGGCATGCAAACCGATAACCGATAATCGATAATTTATCGGTTATCGATCCATTCTGACAAAACGATAAATATCGAAAACAAAAACGATAAATACCGATAATCGATAATTTTATATAAAGAATTCTGACACATTTCTGAACGAACGTTGGATGCGTCCCGTTCCCTCGCCAACAATAATTATATTGGCTATTAATAAAAATATCAGGGGGTAATTTGTTTTAAGTGAGTGATGTTATTGTTGGTGAGATAACAATTTAGGATACATGTATCTTAATATCTTTCTTACTAACATGTTTATTTATGTCACTAATAAATAAATTACCCACTTGAATATGAAAAATAACGTTATTTCCTGTCCGACTTAGAATATTTGTCATGCACAAAACTTTTTTATTTGTAATTAAATTAAACCTAGTCAATAAATATTGTAGATTTCTTATTACAAATTGTTTAATTTCCACTTCCATATTTTTTTCTTATTATCAGATAAAATACTAAAAAAAATCAACAAAATGACAACAAATGTTTTTAAAAATGCAAAAAGCTAGTGTTGGCGGCGGGATTCGATCCTACGAACGTTGCTTTATCAGTCGATTGCTTTTACAGCTACGCCACCAGACCAGTTAGTAACATCGTGAAATTTATGCTTCATATTCTTTGCCTCCAAAATAGACCTAACCGTTTTCAATTACGACGGCCAATCTTAGCGAAGATTAGCCACACACACACACACACGTGCTGCTGACATATTGTGAGACGTGAGGCGAAGTAATAGTAAAACCTTAGAGTATATATTACAGTAGTATAGAGCGCGCATTGCACAAATTGCTTAGTACGCATCGTAGGCAAGATGAGTGCATGACAGATAGGGATGTATCAATTATGTGACGATCGGCAACGGGCTATTGATAAGTTATGTAAATCAATATCGTGGAAATTTTTATGTATAAACGAGAAATGTTTTTTTAGTTATTTACATAAATATTTGTTTGTTTGTTTTGTAATCACAAATGAATTACGTGTAATAGAAATGTCAGAAAATCGTGTGGACTTGTTAAATATAGGTTAAATTAGGTTTATTAAATAAAAGATCGGGTTTCGTGTTTATGTTTTATTAGTGGTAGTAGTAGTTTGGTTCAAAATTTGTTTGTTTTAAAGCGAAAATCCACTTGTTCGTCAAGTTTCGGTCTTTCGGAAAGCTGAAATAAAGAAAAAAAAATTGTTACACATTTTTTTTTTCTATTTTAGGTACTTCATTCTATAAACACCAAAATTCTTCAAAATCAATTAAGCAGTTTGGATGTGATATTGATATCGTACCATTCCAAACTTTACGTTTACGCTATAATACTTTCGCATTCATCTCTTAGCCAGGCGCGGATACAGGATTTCCTATAAGGGGGGCATTTTTTGGAAAATTCATTAAAAAAAATATTGATAAACCTTTATAATAAATGGGCGTTACTTTACAGAAATCCATGATACGCAAGATACAAGGGGGCCACCAGCTTTTGGGCCGCGGGGGGGAGGAGCGTAGTGAGAAATTCTTACGACACCTTGCCTTGGACAGGTTAGAATGGTTTCGAACATTCATACAGGAGTTACTTGATCGAATTTTACCTAAATTCAAGTTCGCTCGCTCGAAAATTTTAACACTTTTCCTACCGACCTATTGGAGTTACCTGGGCCTCTTATAGGCAAAGTTAAGACTCATGTAAAAGTAGGCTTCAAGAGCGAGCGTAGCGAGCTCGAAATTTTTTACAACATTGCCTCAGACAATTATGCTATAATACCATTCTATGGCATCAGGCAGGAAAAGTTCTAGGAGCAGCTGCCTCCTCCTGGCGACGCCCATGACAAGATATATGACTAGAATGTTTAGTTTCAATTCCGTCAACTAGTTCAAGCTTGGCTAATGACGTGTTTGGTCCAGTTCAGGGGGGGGCAATTGCACCTATTGCCCCCCCCCCCTGTATCCGCGCCTGCTCCTAGCCAACAATAAAAAAAAATATATATATAAATATCGACTACAGTGTTGATCGCGTCACATCACTACAGTCTCGCGTTGACAGCGCGGTGCTCGGGGAGGCTGCGCGTGCCCGCCTCCCACGTCTCCTTCACCCCCGCGATGCGTGAGTTGTTTTCATAAAAATAAGTATAAAAATCGACTTACCGATGAAATGTGATACTGGATTTCAGTTTTGTGTGCTTCCTAGTATCGTTTTTGAAAGATCGAACCGCACATTTGACCATTTTGATACGTAAATATGAAAAAAATCTCTAGAGGAACGCACACTGCTAGCACTCAACCGCGACTACATGTACTCGCGGGGGGAACGTCGCCGTCGTGTTGTTCTCACCCGTGCCTACTGTTCTCACTTCGTTGCGCGCTCTCTATACTACTGTAATATATAATTATCTAAGCATTGAACATATTGCAAAATAATTAGGGTGACTAAAAATTAGCAACAGAACAGAGTTACAAGAAAAAAGAAAAACATTTGGATCGAAAGCATACAGAAATGTCTTCTTAGACCAGTAATGTTTATTATGATAATAATAATAATAAAACTCAAACTCTTTATTGCATTTATGTGTACCTACCTGCATTTAGTAAGTTCCAACATGAAAACCAGTTATGTACCTATGGCACGCAAGGAACTTATATCCAACCTGGAATGTGCAGTGTCAATTTGACACCAATATAAAAATAAACCTAATGTATACGAAGCTAAGTTCTATTACAGACAATCATTTAGTCAAAGAGAAATCCGGTCCGAGAGAGAAAGCTCTTTGAGAGCCCTGTGTCCCTTTCTAAAGTGTTGCCAGGAGGATTATTCCCGAATTTAGTAGGAATGGTAGGAAAAACTAATATTGTCATGTCTTATTAAAAAAACATTAATTTTCGTTTTGTTATATTTCTAATATTTTTCAATTATCTGTTAGAATGAAAACATTTTTTTGGCAATAATTTGGACACTGTATTGCAATGTAATTAAAAAAGAAAAGATTATTAGTAGAATATATTATATAAGTTAGACTGGCAGCCCGTCAGCCATATTACGTTGTAATTACGGTGATAAACTTAGTGATATTTAATTTAAACGCTATTCGTCGATAAAACAATCAAATTCTTTATTCGGACGTAATGAACATAATTAAAAAGTGTGCGATTCAAGGTTGCAAAAGCGAATCCTATGCAGGATGCGGTGTTTCTTTCATTAAGTATATTTCAAATCTTGAAGTAGGGTGCCCATAATGAACGAAATTATAAGATTATTTATAACACATTTGCTCGTAAAGGGTCTCTTATTTCACCCAATTCAATATCGTAATGTATCTCATTACGTACTTGTGCAGTAATGTAATATACGTATACAACGCACGTTTTATCAAGATGCGCCGTCTAAAACGAACGGTATTTTTTTTTAAATCTTAGCAAAGAGTTTTTATGTCAGAAAAGTGGTCAACATTTTATGAATAAAATTAACTTTGGGAGATGAAATATAATAAATAAACATTTAATTCTTTAATTTAATTAATTTTGACAATAAATTACAACCATTTAGCTGTAACAAAAACACAAAAATATTAATTTACTTTATTAGTAATACTGGCTGTTTTTTGTGACTTTGCCTTAAAAAAAAGTGCCGATGCGCGCCCATCGCTAATTTGTGAACAAGTAAAAGATTTATTCGTTTAAGAAAGTCCGAGTTTTATTTATTTCCTCGCAAGTATGTTATCAACTGAACTGATCAAATGTTGCTCAATCGCGCCTCAGCGGTAATCACCAACATTACACACTTGTACCATAATGTATTATAATGTACTATAGTTACTTACATGTATTAATTTTTATATTTTATTGGACAACCCGATTGGCGCAGCGCTATTGAGGCTGCCTTACGTTCTTAGGGTCCCGGGTTTGAATCCCGGTCGGAGAGCAAATGTTTGTGTGATGAGCATGGACATTTGTTTCCGGGTCATGGATGTTTATATGTATAACAAGTATTTGCTTTGTTCGCGAGCTGCGCGCAGCTCTCGGGTTTCGTGTTTTTGAGAAGTATTCCTTAGCCTTATAAAATTTTGAGAATCCATAGGAATCCTTAAATGAATTAGTTTATCCGTAAATCAGTATGAAAACCCTTAAGACATCCTAAAACATTACCCTAAAGCCTCCTTTCGTCGCCCGTGAGTTACGCTTCACTCAGGACCTTCCTACCACCGTTCCCTATCCATTTGCATAACATTTTGAGACCTAATATAACTTGACATACTTTTGTTACCTACTTCTAATTATATTTTCGCATAACATTATTTACGCATAACAGCTTACGCATAATATTTTAAGCATAATTTCTCTAATCATAATAATGATTAAGCATAACATTTTTAAGCATAAATTTATTTACGCCTAGTGCTATTAAAACATATTTTCTATAGGCATAACAAAGAAGCATAATAATTAACTCCTAAAATGTTAGACATACCCTAATTGGATATACCAATTTATTTTGACGGTTGGAAAAAATACCATATCTCCTGAAGCAGGTAGGTAATAATATAACATAATTGTTTTGAACATGGTTGATTGTGAAGATATGTGATTTTTTTCCCTGTAAGAAGCATGCAAACAAGCATACATGATGCATGCAGCAAGCATGCAGCATACAAACAAGCATACACCATGCATGCAGCATGCAAGCAAGCATGCAGCAAGCAAGCATGCAGTATGCAACATGCAGCAGGCATGGTTTTGCAGCTGAGGCTGGCCGGCGTTCGCCGGCCAACAAGCCGAAGCCGCAGCGAGCGTTAAAACCACCTGCTCCTCAACTCACAGGCCGCCTCGACCCTCCGCGCCTATGCGATTTTAAATTACACTCTAGGGGTAGGGCAGACAAGACTACGTGGAGTGGGTTTTGCAGCGATTCGTTTCTGTCACTAACTTTTGTAGCACAACTTAATGAATTTTTAGTTCAAAATAAATACGTTAAAAAAACTCAAATTTGATTCCGGTATTTATATTATTTGTATGCCTAGATACTATTATGCTATTAGTCATTATGCGTAGTAACATTATGCAAAATTCAATTTATGCGAAACCAAATTAGCCTTCAAGATGATTATGCCAACATAAACAGTAGGTATGCCAAAAACAATTTTGGCAATGTATTGTTATGGCAAAACAAATTATGCTAAAACAGTTATGCCAAAGACAGTATAGTAGGAAAAAGAAACTTATGCAAAAAGACGGGATCCCTCCTACCACCGGACAGGTTTCGACGCCTACTATAATATTTGTTCAAACACCCAATGGCTATCTGTAACCGTTACGAAGTTACAGCTCTTTCAATTTTAGGGGAGGTTGGAGGTTGGGGAGGGGAGGAAAGGGTATACAAATTTCAACGCCCCTCAATAGTTTTAGGTAAGAATCAAAAGATTTTTCAGTTGTAAAAAAAGGGGTGAAGAGGGGGGTGAAGTGGGATAGAGGGGGGAGATTTGAAAAATGATTTTGGGTAACGCATTGCCCCTATAAATAATCTGAAAAAAAAATGTTTCATAAGTCTCTTATCTTCTGAGATCATTTTTTGCTCCAACACATGCTAACGCAGACGGCGCACACTTTTTAACCGACTTGATGAGATGAGGTTATCAATTAGTCTGTTTTTTTTTGTGTATGTTCAGCCTTATTTTCGACAATTGTAAACCGATTTCGACAATTCTTTTTTTGTTTGGAAGAAAATTACTTCGCGGTGGTCCCGTTTAAATTTGGTGAAGATTTGATGGTGATCTTCGCAGAAATATAATGGAACTCTTCAATTATAGACAGCAAATCGGTCGTGATTGCTGCAATCGCTTGGATGTTTGTTGTTTTCACAACATCATAACATATCATCACGCCTGTGTGCTCTGAGGGGCTATGCAGATGTGTACAGTACACCCACATTTCGTTAGTAAGGTATTTTAGGTCCCATTTTATTGGGGATAAGCCTATAAAATAAATGACTGCCTCGTTGGTCTAGTGGTGGCGAGTACTCAGCATGAGGTTCTGGGTTCGATTCCCAGGTCGGGCAAAGTGTTATTGGGTTTTTCAATTAGGAATTTCTCAGTACAGTCTGGATTTGCTCCAGCGCTCGCCCTCTATTACATGGGACTTAAACATAACTGGCGAAATGAGGGTGTAGGTACTATTGGGTACACCTCAGCACAACTCTTCGGGGATTACAGGCGTGATGTTATGTTACGTTAAAATAAATGTATAGCTAACAGTGGCGAAGAGTGAAAATTGAGTCAGGGGAAGCCGAGGAAAAAAATGAGAATAGGTCGATATTCAATTTTTTTTTCGTTTTTTTCTATGTTCATTTTGACCTCATTTTCATTATCAGCGACCCCAAAAACCACGAAAACGACACCCATGAAGGAAAACCCGAAAATTTTCGTCGGCGCCATCTTGGATTTCCATTTTGACCTCATTTTCATTATCAGCAACCCCAAAAACCACGAAAACGACACCCATGAAGAAAAAACCGAAAATTTTCGTCGGCGCCATCTTGGATTATCATTTTCACCTAACATAAAAAAAGTAATTTTATCCTAGATGTAAATAAGTCAACAAAATAAGTACTATATACGTAATTTAGTGTACCAAATCGACATTCGACATTATCGACCATTACTAATTCTATCTCGTTCTCCCATACATACTTTCTTTTTCTGCCCCTGTCGTAACTCGATAATCTTCGGCTTAATAAAACCTAGCTCCCTACAAAACAAAATAATGTCATCAAGCATTGAACGATTTCCGATTCTATACGAAATTCAACGAGCGATAACGATATTTCCCCAAATCGCTCACGCGCACGCATATTATTATTACTTTCTCTATGAATAACTCGGTTTGCGTCGGCTTACCAGAGTCCTAATATAGGCGGGCTGGCTAGTGACGTCATGACGTTTATTTTGCAAAGAAATGTAGCTGCCAAAAAGCCGATAGCGCCTGCGGGTTATTTTATAGCAATGTTGTTGAAAAGCAAATTTTTGTTGATTGAGTACGAGTAGGCGTTTCGTGATGTTAAGTAAAGTTATTTTTTACTTTGTTGTGTTTTTGAAGTCGGTTTTATTTTTTGCAAAAAAGATTTTTTGTATGCAATCAGTATATATATACCTAACCTACAGTGTACTCTGTGGTTAGGGTTGCCAACTTTTTGTTTCAAGAAATAAAGTATATTTAGGTCTGAGAAGGAAAATAAACAGTATTCTAGAAAAATGAACAGTATAATTTATTTTTTCAAAGTTTTAAATACATATTTTTTAAAGCTTCTTGCATAACTAATCAATGTACTATCATTTTTGAAGGCTCCTTAGGCCTCATTACAATTATTATAATTAAAATAAATGAGAAGCTCATTTTTTATCTTACCGCCACTTCGCATTCATATAACAGAAAAAACCGGCCAAGTGCGAGTCGGACTCGCGCACGAAGGGTTCCGTACCAATTATTATAAAAAAAATCACGTTTGTTGTATGGGAGCCCCCCTTAAATATTAATTTTATTCTGTTTTTAGTTTTTAGTAGTTGTTACAGCGGCAACAGAAATACATCATCTGTGAAAATTTCAACTGTCTAGCTGTCACGGTTCATGAGATACAGCCTGGTGACAGACAGACGGACAGACGGACAGACAGCGAAGTCTTAGTAATAGGGTTCCGTTTTTACCCTTTGGGTACGGAACCCTAAAAACCCTTTCTGTAAATGCTGAAGTGGCAGCAACAGATAGCAGGATAGGAAACAATCTCAAAAACGAGGGCTGAGGGCTGGGGTTAGGCCAGCAACACTATAATGAAATGATGACGCATACTATTTTTGTTAACTTTTTGAACACTATATTTTATGCTAATAATGTATGCGTTGAAAACAGTATTTTGTATACTTTATTTTTGTTCAACAGTAAAAAGTATAATGTAGTGAAAAACAGTATAATTCTGTTTTTAACAGTATGGTTGGCAACCCTATCTGTGGTATGCAGATTGCAGTCTGCACTCGTTAGTGGATATTGTGTATTTTTAACGCATTAGGTTCAGGGTTGTTGGCGAAACTCAAATTTTATTAATCAACCCGTCATTTGTGTTTCGGGTGGCTTCGAATCGAAATCGAATCGAACCGTTTGTGAAAAGCTATACAGATCAGCTTCCGTATTCACAATTCTTCGATTCGATTTCGATTCGACAAGTCGGATGTCTATCTTTTTTACCCGACTGCGTTTGGCATTACGAAAGTGAGCGAGATAGATAGGTATCACTGGGCGATGTGATCGCTAAGCGACAAAGCCTTAATTAAATAAAAAAAATAAAAAAATAGGTATGCGACTTTGCGAATCAAAGATCATTCAAATTTGTGAAT
This sequence comes from Xestia xanthographa, assembly GCA_905147715.2. Classification (NCBI taxonomy): domain Eukaryota; kingdom Metazoa; phylum Arthropoda; class Insecta; order Lepidoptera; family Noctuidae; genus Xestia; species Xestia xanthographa. The sequence goes on from LR990652.1 coordinate 15,851,903, forward strand.
ACGGGGGCAGGTAAGATCTGTCTCTATCTGGTGTATTTTAACCTATCCTATTAGACGGTTTATTTTCTTCTGTTTCACCGGAATCAAGAATACTGCTGAACTGTTCCATCTCCCAAAAGACGAGGATTAAAAAAAAGGAGTTGATGAACTTTCACTACCTACCTACCAGTAGCGAGGGGTCAATTTTTGGAAGAAGTAAGCCAGAGAACATATCTTTGGTGTGATTATGTTATTTGTCTATAGAATGACTGTACAATTTTTCAAAGGCAAGCCGGTAGGAATCGAGTTGTATGGCACCATCGCCACTGCTACCTACCTAATTGGAGTCTTCAATAAGTGGTGCCTGCCAGAAGAAAAAAAAGAAAATTAAGAAGTCTAGTCGGATTGCATGTAGGTACTAATTTTTGTATGCATTTTTTACCCGACTGGTCCAGAAGACGGAGGGTTATGTGGCTCTATGGCCTGAACGACTCGATGGATTTTAGCTTGAGAGGTGACGTTAGATTCGTATTTACGGTGAGAGTGACACTGGATAAATCAATATAAAAAAAAAAAAAATGGCGGATGTTTGGCGCCAAATTCAAATGTTTGGCATGCTCTGCAGCCTGAATGGCTCGATAAAGGGCTCATCACGAGGATTTTAAAATGGTATTTCCAAGTAAATTATAAAGTGTAAAATTAAAAAACCCGACTGCGTAAAAATTAACTAGTAACTTTTAAAAAAAAGCAATAAAACAAGTTCAGGAAAAAGCGCGGGAATCATCGAATTTGGCGGGCGTGATTTTTCTTTCGTTTTCTTCTAAATATTAAAAAAACGTTTGAGATTGGAGATAAGTTGTGTAGATTTATGTAAATATTCATTAGATTAGTTAATTTAATAGTTTGTAGATAAAATTCTTCGTTTATTAGGGTAAGTTTCTTTTATATTTTATTTTTTCTGGCCAGTGGCCACAATGGACAATGAACCGCCTGATCCGGGGGGCACAGTCCCCTCGGTCGGGCATAATATTACAATTTACGAATCCAGCATGGATACAGACTCGTCCTTAACCAGATCGGAGCGGAAAAGGGCTAGAGCTCCACGAAAAATATGTAAAAATTGCAATAAAAGAAGGCGAAGTGGTCATCACTCAACAGGAATGAATAATGAAACTAATTGTCATTGTGATAACGAATCAGTAGTCAGTCCAAAAATAACATCAGACGTACATTCAGTTTTAGTTCACAAAGAAGCCACTCCACGTTCTGTGGATGGTCCCCAGACTGAAAACCTCCTAAAGTCAGATCTTCCCCAGAAGGCGCCACAGGTTGCTAGGGCTTTGTACGAAGCCACAGACCTGTCGCCATACGTTGTACACATCCAAAAAAATGTTGATACACAAAACTCGGCTCAGACATTACACCCAGTAACTTTAGGGCATTTCCTGAAAAATCGCAGATACAACAATATTATTAACGGTTCGCTAAAACGCATTGGTCGAAATAGAATATCTCTAAGCTTCTCCCGTTACGTAGATGCTAACTCTTTTATAAATGACCCAAGTTTGGCCAAGGAGAAATTGAAGGCATTTGTTCCATCAATAAATGTGTGTCGCATTGGAATTATTAAAGGCGTTCCTACCGAATGGTCTCCGGAGGAAATATTGGAAAATATATCTGTCCCAGCTGGATGCGGGAAAGTAATCAAAGCAAGGCGTCTCAACTATAAAATACACGAACCGACCCCTGTGTGGAAACCATCCCAAACAGTCGTGCTCAGTTCACCTTTGACGGACAAATTCTACCAAAACGAGTGTTTTGTTGTTACAATTCCATGCCAGTGGAATTGTATACATTCCCTACAATTCAGTGTTTTAATTGTTGTCGTTTTGGCCATACAAAGGTACAATGCAGGTCGAACCCTCAGTGCTTCAAGTGTGGGGAGAAGCATTCTGCTGACACTTGCAGTATTGAAGACGAGAGTAATAGTAAATGCTGCCATTGCGGTGGCATTCATTACGCCATCAATAAAAAATGCCCAGAATTTGAAAGACAAAAATCAATTAAGCATTATATGGCCCATAGCTGCGTGTCATATGCTGAAGCGTCGCAGCTTCATCCACCAATCTCAAAATTGTATGCAGATGTGGTAACATCTGCCCCATCACATACCAATAAAAATTATTTTTATTCACAACCTTTGCCCCAATGCAATCACATAACACACCAATTGTCTCCTCACAAAGGAAAACGGTATTCATTAAACCTCGAGATCCCCCAAAAATTGCCAAGGGATATGACCGGGCAGCTCATCAGTCAATAATCAGTAATGAAGTTTCTATGTCAGGGAATGGTGTTGCATTCCAAAATAAAACAACAAATAATAATGAGAGTCAAATTTTAAATTTAATAATCATGTTAATTAATACCTTATCTAAAAATAATAATATTGAACCGTCCAACGTTGCTACTTTAATTGATACGCTGTCTAACTTATTTAACTTTAATCATAATGGATCCAAGTCTACTCAAGATTGTTCAGTGGAACAGTCGCAGCATTGTGAATAAAAAATCTGATCTGTCCTACATATTGAACAAATACGATCCCTTTGCAGTCGCTCTCTGTGAGACATGGCTTAAACCAGGGTTCTCTTTTAGAATTCCTGGCTATGCGTGTCTAAGAACAGACAGAAGCGATGGGTATGGCGGTGTCGCCATACTTATTAAAAATAACTTGTCTTTTCAATCTTTTCCTCTTCCAAGTCTCAGTGACGATATATCTGCTGTCGCTGCTATTGTAAATAAAATCTGTTTAGTATGTATATATTATTCGCGTCCCACTGTAAATATTCTTTCTGAAATAAGTTATCTTCTTTCAGTTTTACCTAAACCATTTTTGGTAATCATCATCATCATTCATCATTTCAGCCGAAAGACGCCCACTGCTGGACATAGGCCTCCCCCAAGAATGGGGGGTTTTGCCATAATCGCCACGCTTGGCAGGCGGGTTGGCGATCGCAGTACGGTTGTTACAAAAGCACAGAGAACGCTGCTGCCCATTCTCTGGTAAGTCCCTTAGTCGCCTCTTACGACACCCACGGGAAGATATGGGATGGTGCTATTCTTTACGTCCGACATCATACAGACGATTTTTGGTAATGGGCGACTTTAATACACAACATCAGTCCTGGGGTAGTTCTAGTTCCAATAACTATGGGGAAAAGTTACTAGAAATTCTAGACTCTAATAATTTGTGTATTTTAAATACATGTCTCCCAGCACGCCAAACGAATCCAGATGAGGGAGTAAGTGCCCCTGACCTTTCAATCTGCACACCTGATTTAGCATCGACATTATCCTGGTCCCCTTTACCGTCTTCTTATGGTAGTGATCATTACCCCTTAATAATTTCTTTTCTACATAAAACACCAGCTGCTTGTAATCCAACACCACGATTAAAATATAGACTTCAAAATGCAGATTGGGATACATACAAAAACTGTGTAGAAGAAAGAATTCTTGCTTTAACTAATTCCTTACAACTACATGATCCTCAGCTATTATCTAATCAAATAACAAGAATTTTAATAGAGGTGGCAGATAATACTTTCCCTATTAAGAATGGTGCTACAGCTAAAATTCCTTCACCACCTTGGTGGGATGCTGAGTGCACTCAGGCCATAAAAAAAAGAAAAGAAGCAGAAAAAAACTATAGTCATACTATGACTCGTCATAATTTTGAGATATACCTAGAAGCTGCTCGTACAACTCGTAAGCTCCTTAAGAAAAAGAAATTTGAAGGTTGGCAAAGATTCTGTGCATCTATCTCGCCAGAAGTTAACGCATCTCTAGTATGGCAAAATATTAGGCGATTCAGGTCAGCATTCAGTGACACAACAGCCTCAAAACTACCATTAGAATTAGCCAATGAGTTTATGGATCATTTAGCTCCTCCTTCAGCCCCAGAACAGAGATCTTTAATGCATTTTCCCTATGTTCCTATTCCTAATTCTGAGTTGAATTGTCTCTTCACACTAAGTGAATTGAAAGGAGTCCTTTCACATGTTAAGGATTCAGCTCCTGGTGAAGATGGTATACCATATTCATTTATAGCTAATCTGTCTGACTCTGTTCTTTTAATATATTTAAATCTCATCAATACAGCTTTGATATCTGGCAACATTCCATCAAGTTGGAAGTCTCAAACAATTATTCCTATTCTGAAACCAAACAAAACTTCTTTTAATGTTTCTTCTTATCGACCAATTGCACTTTCTACAGTTCTTGCTAAAATTGCTGAACATCTTGTTAAGAATCGTTTGGAGTGGTTTTTGGAAAGCAAAAACTTGCTAGCTACATCACAGTTTGGTTTTAGGAAGGGTAAAAGTACGATGGACAGCCTTAGTGTGTTCACAACAGATATTCGCTTAGCCTTCACTTCTAATAACTCTGTAATTGCTGCTTTCCTGGATATTAGCTCAGCTTACGATAATGTCCTGGTATCAATCCTAGAACAAAAGTTGAATTCATTACAAGTTCCAACAATGCTGTCTAAGTTCATTATTAACATGCTTTCAGAAAGATCTTTACATCTTCATATTGAAGGGTATACATTTACCCGTTTAGTATGGAAAGGTCTTCCTCAAGGTTCTGTACTTAGTCCAATTCTCTACAATATTTACACTTATGATTTGGAATCCTCTCTAAATGAGTCAGTAAAAGTCCTTCAATATGCAGATGATTTACTTCTTTATTTATCTGGTCATTCTATTGAAAATATTTGTACTTCCTTAACCTCTTCTCTAGGCTCACTGAAGACTTGGCTAGAAACGAATGGTCTAGACCTGTCAATTGATAAAAGCAACATTGTCTTGTTTACTAGAATGCGTAAGCCTCCTATATTTACAGTAAGGTATAATAATATCCCTATGCCCATTAAAAACCAGGTAAAATTTTTAGGTCTTATTTTGGATACACATCTTACTGGTTTACCACACTGTGATTATATAGCTGCTAAATGCGAACGAAATATCAACATACTTAGATGTCTTGCTGGTGTTTGGTGGGGAGCACATCCCTTTTCATTAAAATTACTGTACAACACCTTGATTAGAAGCGTTTTGGATTATGGGACTTTTTTGCTGGATCCTGCTAATGTTGCTGGTCTTAAGAAACTGGACAGTGTTCAGTCCAAGGCACTTAGAGTGGTTTCAGGTGCAATGAAAAGCAGTCCTATTAATTGTCTTCAGGTGGAATGTGGAGACCCTCCACTTCATTTACGACGTCAATTTTTAGATGATAGATTTATGGCTCGGTGTTTGCAATTTACGTATCATCCTTTACGAAATAAACTTTCCATTCTCTCTGAAGAAGTAATTTCATCCACTTACTGGAGGCACAAAGCTACTCCGTGTTTAGTTAAAAGCTTTAGAAAATACAATTTAATTGAAGCTCCTTGTCAACAATCTGAGTTTCTTCCTTTATTTCACTGTAATGAGAGGTTTTCCTTTTGAGGTTTTAAAAAAAAACTTAGTTTCCAAGAACTCTATAGATGGCGTTGAACTTCCTATGCCAAAGCCAAAACGCTTGAAAAAAAAACATTGTGTCACGTCACATACTCTCGTTGACTGACACTTTCATTTGCTTAACCTTCCGAATATAACCAACATTTCTCGCGCTTTGTTAAAATCAGTTTTTTTTAGGTTCCGTTCCTTGCATTATCATATTTACTCCAAGCGCCATCTATCCAGCGACTAGGGAAGAGCTAAAAAGAAAATCCCTCATTACAGTTCATTATTAATGTCACCGAACATACATTATAACCTTAACATTTTTCGAAATGACGTATGTCATAACCTTAACTTCAACTAGACTATGGATAGAGACTGGAAGGGCTGCCATCTCTTGTTTACAGATGCTTCGAAGCATGGAAGAGACTCATGTGTGGGAGTAGGTGTATACCACTCCCAATATAATATTGTTCAAAAAATAAAGCTCCCGCCCGAATCATCTGTATTTACGGGAGAATGTTACGGTCTATTCAAAGCTGTCGAATATATACTTATGATGGGCTTACGGAATTCACTCATTGCAACTGATGCAAGGAGTGCCTTACAATCTTTGGCCAGATTCCCTTTCTACTCTCATAATCCTTATATTATATTTGAAACACGTGAACTCCTCTATAAGTGTTCTACTAAGGGGTATTCAGTGCATTTTGCGTGGATACCCTCGCATTGTGGCATTCTAGGTAATGAGAGAGCTGACCAGTTAGCTAATGATGCCGTTTTGTGTGGCGACATTTTTCCTTACAAAAATAACACCCAAGATCTGACAGCTCTGCCCAGGGTTTATCTACAGAAATCCTGGGGTCAGCTTTGGTCCGAGCAATCAGCGAAAGGGAAATTTTATCGGAATATTCAGCCATCCATTTTTATTAAACCTTGGTTTAGCAAGTACAAGCTAAGCAAAAAGATTACAACAATATTCATACGTATGCGATTGGGTCACGTGTGCACTCTTGCTCATCTTGCCAGGCTTGGCATTGTGCAGAACCCTGCGTGTGAATGTGGCGCTGAAGTGGGAGATCTGAACCACCTTATTTTTTCTTGCCCCCTTTATGACCACTCCTCACTTTTCCAAAGTCTTGTTTCCCTCCGAGTCCCTTTACCCACTTCTATCTCATGTATTTTATTTAATTTTAATGTAGATATCTATAAAACCATAGCTCTTTTCCTTGTAAATAATGATATAGCTATTTAAACATTTTCTAGATTAAAGGTACATAATTAATTTATTACGTAGTTCCTAGTTTACGCACCGAGTCTGCCTTTTTGTTGGGCCACCTGGTTGCGTTTTATGGTTAGTTTTCTGTTGTATTATATTTCCCGTACTGTTAATTTATTATATTTATACTTAACAACTAATCTCCTTTCCATTTCCAAATTTTTCGTTGTTAAATTTTATTATTTCGCGAGTACTTGATTCTTACGTTTTGTTATCAAATATAATATTGTCAGTGGCAATAAGCACAAATAGTGCAATGCCAAAAGGAGAGAAAAAAAAAAAAAAAAAAAAAGTTCAGGAGACAAGATTTTGACAGGATTTTGATTGCAACGTCGCGTCGGGACCCATATTGGATGTAATGATTATTTAATGGGTCCCGACTGTTGCAGTCAATATGTCCTGTCTCCTGAACTTGTTTTATTCTTTTCAGTTTTTTTTATTTAGGAAAAGACAGTTATTTGTTGTTTTTTACGCAGTCGGGTTTTTTATTTTAAATTAGTAGACGATGAAATGTGATTCGATGCTGATAAATGTGATTCAGGCTTAAGCTGTTGCATTCAGCGTTGCATCGATACTGTCGAGTCAAAACTCAAATCGTTGTTTTTGTTGTAGTGTTTGTGTTGTACCTCCTGGTCCTCCTGTAGCAACAGAGCAGTATAGTATCGAATCTATCCAAAGAATTTACTATGTTATCATAATAACGTGATGCATATTTTGTAGCTAGGTACACATATTAAGTAGGTACCTACCTACACAAAATTTCATTAATTAGGGGTAATCGTAATCACCTTTCGTCCAATGCAGCTGAACTCCTATTCGGGCCCGGTACAATGTTATCAGAGCCGATAATCACTGGGCCTGTTGATATATCATTTAGCACAGTAGCAAAACTTTCATTCTACTTGTATGAATAACACAGTGATTTTGAAAAAACAAGTATTAAAATGATTCAAGTGTATATTTTACTGCAGCTGGCTTTTGTTAGCGTGCTCGGAAATTCCGTCGCATTTATTGATTGTGGTAAGCAAATCGTATATCCCTTTTGAATCGTTCTTGACTATGCTCGTAAAATTAGCCGTGTATTAAAATTAAATATGTTTATTTAACTTATTTAATCTTGCGTTATGTAGGTAGGTCGTAGAAACTGGAATCGTACCTGTGCTTTGTTTTAATTTCAAATGGTAAATGAACGCCCTGTAGCCTGTAGGACTAGGAACCTAATTGCTACAAAGATACTGTAAGTACCTACATAAGTAATTACTGGCACCTGATTGGCAACTAGAACATCCTGAACATTTAAAACTGTCTCAAAGTTAGGTAGTTTTTACAAGTTAAATATAATCGTAGATACTACTTACCTATCTAGTTATTTCAATAGTGACTGCATATTTTATAAGTAGAGAAACTTACGTAACCATGTACTTAATAAAATTAAATATTTTTCCCTGCTGGACTCACAGCTTTTCCAATAGTAGGTAACTCACTAAAGGTTTAGTGTAAACTGATCTACATTTTACATAACTTGCTGTAAAATGGTTAAACAACTTATTTTTATCACCGTTCACTTTGTGTTGATTACTTGGTGGTAGCTGGCTCCTAATCGTTTTACTGCATTCTCAAATCATCGAGTATAAATCTAATAATTACGTCATTATCATTAGATTGAATCACCTTTGGGTATTGTGGCAATTAGCAGTACCTAAGTATAATTATATGTATACCTACTTAATACCTGTATCTACGTACTAAGTACTTACTTAAAATTAATTAACGATAAAAATAATCAATTAGCCGTTTCATTGAATATTACTATCTCACTTTTATGACGTTGCTGTGATTTCAAAGGCAATCGATTTTGTTCTGCTTTGTCATGTCTGTATTTTAATCAATCATGACTTTTCTAGAAAGTTCCAAGTTCCAACGTCCTACCATGGTCGAGCGATGTTCTCTCTGGTTTGCGACTTCCTTATTTATTGGTATTCCTGAGTATTTTAAGATAATGAGAACAGAAAAAATAACATAAAGCAAAGGACTATTTTGATTTGTTTATTGTTAGCAGGGATCGCAGGATTATTTATCTATTAGGTATATCTTCAGCTCCAAAAAGCAAAAATTGGAAAACCTCGGATATGTTTGGTTTCCGTAGCGCAAGGGTAGCCCGTGAAATTCAAATTTCCTTACGTTATTTGCAATTTTCCGGTCAGTGTCAGGCTGTATGTTGAAAAAATTGATTTGCGACAGTAACAAATTGTCTGTACTTAAATAATTATACTCATTAAAATCATTAATACAACAATACACAACGCTCTAAGTTAATTTATGGGATTAAATAAATATTGCGGACTACCTTACCTTAGCTTAAGGTGAATGCTCCAACCATCCCGCGAAATTTAAAATGTTCTTACGTTTTTTGCAATTTGCAGGCCAGTGGTAGGGTATAATGTTGATTAAAATATTATTCGCGGCTGTAAGACGTACTTATGTAGTTGCAGAATTATACCTAATCATCAATACAACCCTCCAAGTTCATAAAGGTGTAGAAATGACTTCTGCTTTTTTTTAGTTCCCTACACCTTTATGAACTTGCGTAACTGTGTGTGTAAAGGAATGCCAGATGAAGGAAAATTACCCATTAAACAATATTTCAGGGTTTTATTACACCGGGGTTGTTGGGGAACATGGATGGGTTTTAGTCAGTAAAAGTCTGACACTCCCTCCTGCTCCGCCCAGAGCGGGAGGAGTCATTGATGATTTCCCATACGAAAAAAAAAAGGGTTTTATTTCAAGTTTTTGTGACGGATATTTTTTGACGACCCGATTGGCGCAGCGGTAGCGAGGCTAACTTACGTTCTTAGGGTCCCGGGTTCGAATCCCGGTAGGAGCAAATGTTTGTGTGATGAGCATGGACATTTGTTTCCTAGTCATGGATGTTTATATGTGTAATAAGTATGTATTTACAAACAAAAAAGTATCTATGTAGTATATCAACTATCTGGTGTCCACGACACAAGCCTCGTTGCTTAGTGTGGCACTAGATGGCGCTGTGTGTAATGTCCAGCAATATTTATTTATTTATTTATTTATTTTTAAAGTAAGGGGAAAATATAACAGCTAGGGCACGCCACAATATTGGCGATAAGTCCCCTCTTTGAGGAGTGGCTTGAGAGGCGCCACGGCCTCCTTACCTTCCGCCTGACGCAGGTCCTCACCGGACACGGTTGTTTCGGGAGGTTCCTGCACCGAATCGGGCGGGAGAAAACGCCCGGGTGTTATCACTGCAAGGATCGACTTCGACCGGAGGACACGGTGGACCACACGGTGGAAGTGTGCCCCGCTTGGGCGGAGCATCGCAGTGTCCTCGAAACGGCGATCGGCGGCGGCGACCTCTCGATCCATGGTTCGGAGCGAGACGGAATGGGACGCCGTCACCTTCTTCTGCGAAGCAGTCATGCTAGAAAAGGAAGTGGCGGAACGTGAGAGGGAGAGAACCTCACGTCCCGGCCTGTGGACGGTGGGCTATGGGCTAGCTCGCCGTCCGTCCGTCTCATGACGACAGGCCGTGTCGACGGCGCGTTCGTGTTCCACGCGCGCCTCAAAGAGAGGAAGCAAAAGGAAGGGGTCCGCTAGGGCCGATGCCTGCCGGGGCTGCGTGACTGTTCGAAAGAGATACCGTGGCCGCGGAACACAAAAAGCGATGAAGGAACATGGATGGGTAAAAGTCAGTGGATAGTAAAAGTCTGTCACTCCCTCCTGCTCCGCCCAGAGAGGGAAGAGTCATTTGATGATTTCCCATCCGAAAAAAAGAAAAACAAAAGTGGGAAAATATAATGACCACCAAAAATAACTTTGTGACGACTAACATCTACTAACATCACCTAAAATATCTACTGATCACTCTGATCACCAAATTTAGTAAATTGAGCACCAAATTTTAATGAGGTGGTTGATGACAAACTAGTTGTGCCTAGGCTGACTTGGGGCACCCCGAAACGGATAGATTAGGTTAGAAGAACTATAAGGCAGGAATAGAACTAGGAATAGACCCCGCCATACCCTTCGTGGTTATTTTTTTATAAACCATTCAGAAGTTGAGCGGGGCTCCGTCGACCGGGTCTCCCTCGACTTGGATGCAAGAGCATGACAGTTCATTTTGTGGTGGTCATTAACTAAAATAATACATTTTAGGTTTTAATTTCACGATAAAATGGGGATTAATTTTGGTGATCATTTACTAATATTGGCAATCAAAAGTTATTTTTTTTCCGTTACATTTTGCTAAATTTTTGTTAAATTTTGTATGCCATAAAGTAAAGGTAAAATAAATAAAACACGTTGAATTACTATAAAACACATTGACTTACTATTGGTGTGAATGTGTGCGGGTGCTGGCTTCATATTATTAGCGCGCTGAATTACTATGAGTGCTTCAGTTATTGGTAAAGGAGACGGGGCCCGCCTAGCAAGCATAGCAAGCGAAGCGAGCTCTTCGAGCGAATAATTTTGGAAACGGTCTCGAATAGGCCATATTTTCTTTTCATAAAAATGATGTAGGTAGGTACATTGCTGTACTTTGTGCTTAAAGTGTTTTAAAACTTATGACACTACATTTACTAATATTTGCTGCAATCTAAAAGAAATTGTGGTCACCCTATTTCCTAAATTCAGAGAATAGAAATATAAACGGCAATATAACGGTTACCAAACGGCTTTACTTAAAAACAACATCTTAACCATGGGTCCTATTAAATATAATAAACTGTCATTACATTTAAAAGAATTACCCATCAAAGTTTTTAAAAAAAAGTTAACAAAACAGCTACTGGACAAGTGTTATTATACAATTAAAGATTTTGTCACTGACAAAACATTTTAGTGTCATTTCTATATTACAATTCTAATGTAATTTTTTTGCCATTTTATTTATATTTGTAAGTAGTTGAATTTAGTAATAGGATTTTCTGACATTTTAAAACTAATTTGTTGACATTTTGTATTTTAATTAATTGAGATTAAGATTTAGTTTTTTTTTTTTATCTTTTAATTTAATTGATTGACATTTGTAATTTAAATGACATTTTTAATTCAATTGATCGACATTCATTTGGAGTTTAAGTTATTGACATTTTTATTTGTTTTTCATTTATTTTTGTCTTAATATGATTATTAGTGCTATGATTATTACTGCTTAGTGAATGGAAGGCTTTTGTTTGTTTACTGAATGTTAATGTTTAATAATTTTGCATGCCGTATGGCAAAATGTATCAGGACTCTCATTGAAATTACCATCATATCCTGTATACCTACATTATTAGCAAATAAATGATTTCTGTTTCTGTAAAACTTGATTTTCTTAAACAATAAAGGGTCTTATAATTTCTTCCTGGTAAGTATCGAATTTGTTGCACAATTAATTTCACAAAAAGACACAATTTTGTGTTTGTTTTCTTTAATACGTTATGTGTAATAAAAGGAAAACAAAAGAAATGGATGACTGAGGGCCCGAATCTTTATCAAGGTCCTAACTTTCAAACCACAAGAAGTGGGGACCTGTTTATGCCTTCACAATTTTTCACAATTTATTTAGTAGCATACATGATTTTGTAGAAGTATTTGGTTGTTAGCTAGGCTCGAGCTTATGTGGGCAGAAGACGGGTTTCATGCTATGAAAACATACTGGATGCGATATACTATTTTATTTCACATTGCACATTGCACGGTTCGGTATGGTAGTTTCCATGGAGAAGAGCCGGCAAGAAACTCCACGGTTACTCTTTTCAAACAGATACATTGAGTCTAACAAATTACTTCACATTACACTTTGACACATTAACACTGGGCACAATGATTCGGGTACAGTTTTAAGACTTCTTAATAATTGTCAATTGTCTTCGACGTTCAGCATCAGAATGCCCTACTTGCCCGCTCGGGCTCCTGACCAAGACTCCTGCCGTTGGAGGGAAAATCCAGCGCCCTGAATGGCTCACGACTTTACGCCACGTCAGTCTCGTGATCCAATCAGAGAACCGCTTCATTCTCGCGCCAAACATTTTACAAATCAAATGATAGAAATATTGCCATTCTTACGGAATCAATGTTACCAGTTTACATAATAAAATATAAAGCATTTAATATTTTACATTATAAACAAAATTCTTTCTGAAAACATAGGAAATTGACTAGTAAAATCCGGAAACCTAACAATCGTCCGTCCTGACATCGTGTGCGTCCCTGCACACGACACCAGGTGGTAACCTAACAATCAGGTATCTTGGCCAGTAGCATAATAACGTTACGTCCCAAAAAAAAAACAATGACTGTATTACAAAATATGACAACTTAAAATTATCCAATTGATTGTGAAAGAAAAAGAACAAATTTGTGCTGAGTATGGAACTAAACGGCTGAATACTATTAGTTACTAAATTAATTTGTTATTCAATAAATAATCTAGGCACTAGCTTAAACAGAATAATTTAAAAACATCAGCAGTTGCTTTACTGGAACTGAGTACAGTGAACACAAACGATCGATTAATTGCGTCACTAAACAACTTCACAAACTTTAACAAAAAATGGCGATATTCTGACTGAAAAACAAGTAATAAACGTTGTCTATCAGATAGTCTTGATAATTAACAATAACAACTTTAATAACATTACAAGTAACAAGATGTTAAATTCGTCAGCAATCGATTTGCTGGTACTAAATATAGTGAACCCAAACGATCGATTAATTGGGACAAAAAAAAACAAAGTCACAACCGATCGATTAAGTCGTGACAAAATATGCATACGAGTATCCTGAACGATCAATTAATTCAGAATACTATTATATTATACTATTTATTTTATATAAATCATTTTTATCAAATAATGTCCTGAATATGCCTGGCAACAGGCCCCAATACGTCCTGAATACCAATGACAACAGGTTCTAATACGTTCTGAATACCCCTGGCAACGGGCCCCAATACGTCCCGAATACCAGTGGCAACAGGCCCCAATATGTCCTGAATACCCCTGGCAACGGACCCCAATACGTCCCGAATACCAGTGGCAACAGGCCCCAATATGTCCTGAATACTATTATTCCCTGACGATCAATTAATCAGGGTGCCCTAACCTCCTGAACGATCGATTAATTCAGGATGCCTAACCAAAGTCACAACCGATCGATTAAGTCGTGACAAAATATGCATACGAGTACTCTGAACGATCGATTAATTCAGAACACTATTATTCCCTGACGATCAATTAATCAGGGTGCCCTAACCACCTGAACGATCGATTAATTCAGGATGCCTATCGACGCCAGTACGAGCCGATCGATAAATGCTCATAGTGGCTGCCGTAGGTCTTGCCTTCGTTGCACCAAGCCGCGATCCGATCGATTCTCGCATACTTGATCTGTAACAACAAATAATATCTGTGTAAGTAATTGTTCGCACATTCCATGCTATTAAAGTAAGGTTTTTATTTTAACTCAATATACTGCCAGAATCATCTATGCCATTATCTGAACTCTCATCGATATCATTATCATTTACTTCTAAGGCAGTCACATGAATCCACGACTTAATGCGATCCGCGGCCACGGTTGTCGACCGTGTTCTGTGTATCAACAAGGCCTGATATCGGGGCTACAATATAACGGTCCCTGACTAAGACCTTGCTAACCCGATATGGACCTATGAAGGCAGACATCAATTTTTTGCTTTGTCCATTATTATTAAAATAAGTCTTTGTTATTTTAACAAGGTCCCCTACACTATATAGGAACGGGAAGGTTTTCTACCTATTTTATACCTCTCCTTTTGCTTGACCTACCCTAGACCTATCCGAGCCTTAACACTTTCGCGGATCTCTGTCAAGTCATCATCTTTACAAGTGCCTGCAGTAGTTTCATTAAGCATGGGGTTAAATTCGCTATTCAAACAAGTTCCAAACATCACCGCTGCCGGTGTTCTGCCCATAGTTTTCTGTATAGTGTTATTGAGTTCCTATTGAACTCGCCTAAGATGACTGTCCCAGCCCCGCTTTTAACAATGTTTAATGCTCAGTGCCTTCAGGGAATCGAGAATCGTGCGGTTATACAGCTCAACCTGTCCGTTGGACTTAGGGCTAGAAACCGCATTTAGGACATGTTTGATTCCCTTATCTAAGCAGAACCGTTTGAATGAATGCGAAGTAAAACAAGTGCCACGGTCGCTTATGAGTCGGTCAGGGTTTATAAATATACAGAAAGTATGTTCTAGAGCCCTAATTGCGTTTTGGGTATTCATGTTTTCAACAGGCCTGAGGAAACAGAATTTGGTGAAACCGTCAACAACTACGAGTAAATGAGTAAAAACCCCTAGTCGATTTCACGAAGTGTCCAAGGTGGTCCACGTGAACTGTAGGGTGCTTCCCTAACATAAGTAATGTCAATGCAAATGTAAATGTCAAATTTAAACTTAAATGCAGAAAATGTCAGTGAATGCTCAACGGGATGAATCTAAATAAAAATGCAAGTTGTCCGACTCAAACCACGTCTAATTGAACACTAAAAATGTAATATACATAAAATGCATAGAACAATGCAATATGTCAGTGTCAATGCACTGCCAAATGTAGGTCGCGTTCAAAGTGCAAATACGCGAGCCTACTGGCTAACTTATTGTAATAAATATATTTTAAAACCCATGTACGTTCACCGTACATATTGCCACAACACAGAAAGAGAATAATTAAATAACAATCCCAAAATATGTAAAAATAATAAAATAAGAATGTAAAAAACAGTGTAAAAAATGTAAAAATGCAGGACTCTAATGTAAATATGATTGATCTACGACTACTATGAAGAAATATAACTAAAGTCTATAAATAGAATGTCACCATAATAATAAATTAGCACACTTCACTATGTTTTTCAGTGTCAAATTTCACTTCACTTGAGGTAGGGTTAGCACAAGACACTTTATTCACTGTTGAGTCCCGTTTGTCCATCTTGCTGTTCCTGTCCTTGATGTCATGATCTTCTTCTCGTCTGCTTCTGCTTCTCGCTTCTTGCGGACCCTCCCCCTGTCTTTGGGTGGCCATTTTTCGCCAAAAGTACACCGATGTTACAAACAGTGCAATGCTAATCGCAACAACCACATAAATTGCAATGTAGTGATGAACGTCGTGAGAGGATAAGGTGTCTAGCTTAGACTGTTTTTCTATAGAGCGTAGTTGCGTGTCAATCTTCTTGAACGTCTCTTCGTGCGTTTCAATATGCAACGATGAGTTACGAATCGATGTATTGATTATGTTGTTGATTGGAGAGATCGTGGGCACGATCATCGCATATGGTATATTGACTAAGATTTCACTTGTTTGTTCCATATATGCGTGCAATGTGAATGAGTCGCCTTGCAAGTTGCATCCTTGTTTCAGCGTTATCAGACCCGAGTGACGTAACGTCTCCGATGTCATTTGAGTGCCGCACACTAATTGTACTTCGCACGTGTCACAACAATAATAAAACCAGGTGTTTTGTTTATGTAATTTGACCCATTTGTCGGCGCATACTTTTATTTCCGTATGGCAATAAACGCTGTGTTCTTCGTTGTCTCGAATCAGCTGTACATCGCAAATAGATTTGTGACGATCACCGGTGTTGTATATAGGGTGATTTAGTTTGCACAGTAGAGTTTGGTCATGTAATTTTTGGCATCCGTTAATGTCATATTGTTCTAGGGGTATAAATGAGTATTGGTTGGCATTAAATGCTATTAATGCAGAGTTGGGAATAACGTACATTACCCGATTTATGTCAATACGTTGAGGAATGCTGATAAGTCTGTTAAGTTCGTATAGGGCATCACTCAAGATCGGTACTTTTATTTCCATCAACAGGTAGTGTTGTGTTATGCGTGCATGTATTCTGAACAGCCTGTAGATGTCTCTTATGTCATTACGAACTTCAGGTAGTGTAGAATCGCGAGGTAGTAGTCGAGCTACTCTATCTAGTTCGCTTTGCATTTGGGTTGGTGATAATAGATGTACGTCCATATGTCCTTGGTACATATTTGTCAGTGTGTTGATGAGTGATTCTTGGATATCTTTTAAGTTTTGGGCCATTCTGTCTGCAGCTATGGCCGATGTAATGATGTAGAATGCATTGGAACTCTCAAGTTTATCTTTGAGCGTCTTGTTTTCTAGGGACGTGAGGTGATCGTTGATAAAAGTGAACTGCTTCACCATTGTTGCTTCGTTACGCTGTACAATGTTGTTCTCGGTTTCCAGAACACTTGTCTGGTTTTTAAGCAGTTGGAATAGGTGATTTTCATTGTGTTGGATTGTGTCGATATCCTGTTCATATTTTTCTGCAAAATGTTGATCTAACACTCCAAATAACGAATTTGCAACATACCCTACTCCGTCGATCATTCCTCTTTTGAACCTATGTTGAATTATCCGCTGGGACCTCAGTAATTCGTTGTAATAATTTGTTCACTCGTGCTTTGTTCAAGTTGGTTAATCAGAACATGAAATTGCATCAACCATTCTTCGCAACGAGCTTGCTTTATATGAGATACGAATGCTTGCAGAGTGTCCATGTTGCGCCAATAGTTTGTCATATTGTAATAGAATACCAGTTTCCATTCATCTCTAATTTCTTGTAGATCTGCAATCTTGTCAAAGTAAATTGTTTGATTTTTTGTCAGTTGAGTAAATTTCATATCTTGCTGAACAGTGGGTGTTATCAATGTCATAATTAGCATCAGCATATAAGATACCATGCTGTTCCAGGTAAGCCCTTTAGCTCGGTTTCGCCTGTTTTTGGGTAGTTTGTCAGTATCAGTGTTGGTTTTTTCCTCAGCCTCCACTAGTGGTACCAGTTTTGTAATAGGTCGTTTAGTTTCGCCTTTTGCAGTTTGTAATGTCACAACTCTAGTGTGGCCGTCCTTTCCAGGGTGTAATTCCGCTACTCGACCCAGTGCCCATTTTCCTGCAGGTAACCTTTCATCTTTAATGCATACAATGTCATTTTTCTTTATGTCAGTGTTCGGTCGTTTCCACTTTAGTCTTGCTTGTAGTTGTTGGAGGTACTCTTGCGACCACTTCTTCCAGAAATCCTTGCTAAGTTGTTGTACAATTTGCCATCTCGTGTTTAAACGGTAAGTATTGTCTATGTCGGGTTCTGGAATTGACATGAGTGATGTGCCGGTTAAGAAATGTCCTGGAGTTAAACAGTTAATCTCTTCGGCGTTCTCTGAAACGGTGCATAGTGGTCGTGAGTTCAAGCAAGCTTCTATCTGACATAGCAGAGTGGTAAATTCTTCGTATGTCAGACGTTGGTCTCCAATGACCCGTTTGAGATGATATTTCATGCTCTTCACAGCGGCTTCCCACAGTCCGCCTGCGCTTGGCCAGACCGGGGCATTGAAGTGCCATTGAACTCCCATCTCTGATATTTTGCCCAAGAAGAAGTTGTCAATGTTTTCTACAATGCATTTGTATTGTTGCAATAGGATCCGATTTGCACCCACAAAGTTCGTGCCGTTGTCGCAGTACATGTCCCGTGGTGTACCTCGACGTGCGCAGAAGTGCTTGAAAGCCGATAGGAATGCTGTACTGGATAGTTCTGAAACCAGTTCTAGATGGATGGCTTTTGTTGCTAGACAAACAAATACTGCAACGTACGCCAGCAATGTTCTGACGCCTCGGCCTTTACTTGCCTTGATCTCAACGTGTCCAGTAAAATCGACACCTGTGTGTGTAAAAGGGCGAGATACTGTCACTCTCGGCTCTGGTAGGTCCGCCATAATCTGGTTTGTTTGTTTAGCATTAAATCGGCGACATGTTACGCATTTGTGTAAGACCCTTTTGACGGCGCGATGTCCTCCTACGATCCAAACTCTTTGTCGAAGATGTGTCAGGGTTAACTTAGGACCTCCGTGTAATGTTCTTCTGTGAGCTTGCCAAATTAATAACTCTGTCAGTTTGTTGTCATGTGGTAGTAGGATAGGATGTTTAGTGTCTTCGGGTAGTCTTGAGTTACGTAACCTTCCACCCACTCGCAGAATGTCATGTTTGTCAAGGAATGGATTTAAACTCAAAAGGTTACTTTTTGTGCTCAAACCTTTGTTTTCCTTCAATCTCATAATCTCGTTATTGAAAGCATGCAGTTGAATATGTTTCATTATTAGGTTTTCAGCGCTTTTTAGTTCTGTAGATGTCAAATAAGTAGTAGTACGATGAGTGTCGGTGTTCGAACAGCTGTTAATGAAACGTTTCATCCAGGCAATGACCCTTGTAATACGAGTCAAATCGCTGTGTCTGTCTAATAACTCAATTACTATTGAAGACGGTTCACATTTCACAACATACGTTTGCATTTGTTTTTGTTTTGATTCGCATTTTGTCGGTGTAATTGTAATTTTGTCAAAGGTATCTTCACTGTAATTTTTCATCCAGTAGGGGCCTTGCCACCACAAAGGATGTTGCAATAGTTGGGAACAACTGATTCCGCGTGACGCGCAGTCTGCAGCATTTTCCTCGGACTTGACATAACTCCAGTGCTGTTTTGGGATTACGTCATGCACTTGCTGTACTCTGTTGCTGACGAACGACTTCCATTTTGTGACGTCCCCGTGCAGCCAGCCTAATACAATCATAGAGTCCGTCCAGGCGTATGTATTTTTGTGCACATTGTCCCATTTAAAGGCTGTCAGGACCTTTTTCATGAGCCGTGAAAGTAGTAGCGCTCCACATAATTCGAGTCGCGGTAGTGTCAATTTTTTGTTGATTGGCGATAACCTCGACTTTGCAGCGATAAGTCTAATCGTAGGCTCGTTTTTGTCATTTGTTGTCAGCAGGTATATAGCGCATGCGTAGGCCTTTTCGGACGCATCGCAGAACCCATGTACTTGGAATGGTTTAGTAATATCTCCCAGCCACCTTGGTATTTGGTATTCGGTTATGTTGTGTAAGTCGCTAGTGAACTGCTTCCATTCTTCTTGCACGCTGTCAGGTAAGGTTTCATCCCACTCGCATCCCGATAGCCAGACGCTTTGGAACAGCAGTTTTGCTTTTACTGTCAAAGGTGTCAGCCAGCCCAGTGGGTCGAAAATTTTCGAGATTTCCGATAGCAGCTTCCTTTTTGTCAATTGGTTTTTATTGTCAAATTGTATTTTGTTTGTAAACGAAAATGTGTCAGTTGTAGGATTCCACTGGACCCCCAGGGCTTTTGTCATTCCATCGTTTGTAAAATGCATTGTCGTTTGGTTAAGATCTGAAGAAAATAAGCTGTCAATCAAGGTCTGGTCGTTGCTTGACCACTTCCGTAGTTTAAGGCCAGCTCCACTCAGCATGTCAATAAGTTGCTTTTGAATTTCTTGTGCTCGTTCGATGGAGTTGCTGCCACTTAGGACATCATCAACATACATTTCATTAGCGATGACATCCGCTGCTAACGGATATTTCTGTGCATCATCCTCTGCAAGCTGTTTCAGCGTTCGAAGAGCTAGAAATGGTGCTGCCTTGGTTCCATACGTCACTGTGCATAACTGGAACTCCTTTAAAGGACCTTGGTTGGATTCCCTCCACAGGATCTTTTGCAAGCGTTGGTCTTCTTCATGGACAAGGATCATGCGGTACATCTTCTCACAATCTGCAGTAAAGACGTACTTGTATAGCCGCCATCCTAATAATAATGTCAATAGGTCTTGATGAAGCTTAGGGCCACACTCCATCAAGTCATTCAGGCTGTAACCTGTGTCAGTTTTCTGGGAGGCATTAAAAACCACCCTCAATTTTGATGTCACTGAGTCCTGTTTTATATGATGAGGTAAGTAGCATGCCGTGTTGCAGTCAGGTTTGCTCTCCTTCATATGTCCCATTTCCAGGTACTCTTGCATAAATTTGATGTAACTATCTGATAATTTGTCATCCCTGCCTAATCTCCTTTCTAATTGCATAAACTGTGCTACCGCTCGTGGCTTTGACTTGCCCAGCAGCTGATTAAAATTAGGCTTCATTGGCAAACGAACTGCATATCTGCCATCACCTAATCGCTCGGTTGTTGCAGTGTAGAACTCCTCACAATATCGTTCCTCTGACGTCATAGAGTTGCATGCATCTCCATTGATGTCTTCCACTTCCCAGTATTTTGATAAATCGTTAACTTCATTAACTACGACGTTGCAATTAAATGTTTTGGTGACATTGCCTGACAATATCCACCCCAACCGTGTTTGTTGAGCCATGGGTTCATTAACCTCCCCTTTGACTAAGCCATTCATGAGTATTTCGGAAAATACGTGTGCATCCAGAAGTATGTCAATGGGCCTAGATAAGTTGTAATCTGGGTCGGCTAGTGTGATGTCTGTCACATGAGCCCAAGGTTTCTTTGCAAATGTAACGTTAGGCAGACGGTTTACTACCCGTGTCATGATTAACGCTTCCGTTGTAAACTGGAAGTCGTTATATAAGGACTTGCAGGATAGATGGACCTTTCCTTTACTCCTGTTGGATAAAGTACCGATGCCGCTTATGTTTGCATTCAGCTGTTGACGCTTTATGCCCAATCTTTGAGCTGCATTCTCCGTTATCAACGTAATTTGTGAGCCTTGATCAACTAGAGCCCTTAGTGTAATGTAGTCACCTCCAGCTGTGGCTACTTGCAGTAATGCTGTTGGTAATAGTATTTCATCATCATTATTTGACGCGAAGTTGTTTTGCAGATTTTTATTTGACCTAGTTGAAGTCGATGACGACGGTTTAGGTGCTGTTTGTGTTGCTGAGGGCGTTTGCGCTGACTTCACAATATCGCTGTGCAGAAGTGTGTTATGTTGTTCGTTGCAATCTCTGCATCTTTTCTGCGACGCACAGTAACCCTTAGTATGCACATACAAACAATTTTTGCATATTTGATTGTTTTCTATAAATGCCATTTTTTCCGAACTCAGCATGTCAGCGAATTTGGAACATTGAAATAATGCGTGATTGATATTGCACAATGGACAAATAGTCTTGCTGAATTGTCCAGCGTTTGACGCATGGAAATTGCGAGAATAGTTTGCTGAACCTTTATTGGGTTGTGAATTTGATGACTTGGTATTTTTGCCGAACGGATGTTGCGTGTTAAAATGTGGTTTTGATGCAGGTTTATCACCGTTTTCTGGCTTTTTCCTGTGCAATGGTTCTAATGCCATAAACTTGTTTTCGACGAAATCCATAAAATGATTGTATGTTGGTATCTCGCGTGGATCCGACCTGGACTGCATGTATTCCGAATACGTTTCGGAGTCTAATTTTTCGCATAACACGTAAACTAGAATCGGATCCCATGAGCTTGTATCAACGCCCAAGTTGTGTATGGCGTTTACGGTTTCGTTGCTAGTGTCATATAACCGCTTGAGGTCGAATGCCGATTGTTTTTGCAAATTAGGTTGACGCATAAATGCCTGGAAATTTCTGGTGAATAACAGAAACTTATTATTATATCTATGGTTCAAAATTTCCCAACACGTGTCATAATTTTCAGGTGCAATGTGTAAATGCTGCACGAGCTTTTCCGCTTCACCGCGAAGTCTACCCTTTAGATGCTGCATTTTCTGAGTTTTTGCAATCGCCGAATTATTATGAATCGCTTCTACGTAGAGATCCATAAAAGTAGGCCATAAGGTATAGTTGCCGTTAAAGATAGGTATGTCAATTTTAGGCAATGTTTGCTGTTGATGTATAGAAGCGTTTAATTTCGTGTTCAACGCCCGTTTCATATCTGTATATTTATTTTCGTGACGACAGAACTCGTCATAATAGTCCTGTGAATTCCCCTCTAATATGCCATCAATTTGTAAATGTAATTTGTCAATCGCAGTCCACCGAAACTCTACAGTCTTAAGCATATCCTCAATTTCCCATTTCTCCTTAACCTCATGTAAGCTTCGATTTACTAACCTAGTGAATGCACGGAAGTTAGCTTGTTGCAACTGCTGTAACTCGAGTAGCTTGTCCTCTGCTCCTACAGATGTCTCGAACAGGGTTTTGTCAAACTCAATGTTTAACTTACTATGGCCGGCGTTACTGGGTCCAGCAAGAGTCTTCATCTCGAACGCTGCAATCTCCTGACGCGTTCCATGGTACCAGCTTTTAATGACCTCATAAATGTTACCAGTGAAATATTGATGATCTTTCTCCTCTACTGCACTCAGCTCTCGGTTCTTCTCTCCACATTCCGCCCATAGTACATCTAACCTCTCAAGCCTTTTACGAATGTAATCGGTGGTCTTCCTGCTCGCTGAATCCTTCTTAAAAGTAGAATGGATTCTCTTCACTTCCTCGAGGATCTCAGCTTGACGCACGATTAAACCCTCCATTGTAAAGCCGTAAGATAAATAATGAACGATCTTACTTGAAACTCAGGAACTCTCCCTGTATGCAAATGCAATGCAATGTGACGCTCTGGAACCTGGACCGCTGCTACCTCCCCGAATGCTCCTGCACGGCAACACACGTGGCACGGTATGACACGACACGACACAGATCCCGCGCGGCGACTTATCGACCGACGTATCGGACTGTATGGTACTTGCAATAGTTACGAAGGACCAAAAAACTATGTAGGGTGCTTCCCTAACATAAGTAATGTCAATGCAAATGTAAATGTCAAATTTAAACTTAAATGCAGAAAATGTCAGTGAATGCTCAACGGGATGAATCTAAATAAAAATGCAAGTTGTCCGACTCAAACCACGTCTAATTGAACACTAAAAATGTAATATACATAAAATGCATAGAACAATGCAATATGTCAGTGTCAATGCACTGCCAAATGTAGGTCGCGTTCAAAGTGCAAATACGCGAGCCTACTGGCTAACTTATTGTAATAAATATATTTTAAAACCCATGTACGTTCACCGTACATGAACTGTGTGGAAAGGAATCTCCAACTTTGCGATAGGATATAGTACCCTTCGCGAGTGCTGGAATTGATCTTTGCATATGCACACTCAATGTAAGCACCTACATACTTCTTACTACTGATAGACATTATGGCTGGAAACTGATCGTAGAGACATTCCGACTATTCGACAGGATTCCGCGACAATGCGTTGACATGGCTCATTTTAACCCCTGCCCTGTACTCTATAGTGCAATCGAATTCCTGTAACGTCAGCCACCACCGTGCTATTCTTGGAATCAAGTCCCGTTTTGAAAACATAGAACGCAAAGCGCTGCAGTCGGTGATAATTCTTGGATTCCTTCCCTAACAAATGAACCCTAAACTTACAAAGGGAGTAAACCACCGCTAGGGTTTCGAGCTCGTAAGAGTGTTTTTTTCCGGGGAAGTTTATCGGCTGTAAAACGCCACAGGATGGAAGTTATCAGAGCCCTGCGTTCGCTGTAAAATAATCCCTCCAATTCCAAACCTACTTGCATCCGTGTGCAGCTCCAACTCTGCATTAGGGTCATATATAAGTAGAACCGGCCTAGTAACCAAAAGATAGGAAACGATATTTGCGCAAAATTTTCTATAAATTTACGAAAATAACTGGTCAAACCCAAAAACTGCCGGACATTGTGTACGTTCTGAGGTCGGGGAAAATTTACAACGCTGGATATCTTGTTTTCACCGGGCCTGATACCACTAGCGCTAATTTTGTAGCCTAAATAGTCTACCTTATCACGCAGGAACCCACACTTTAATAGGTTCTGAGTAAGGTTCGCCTTTTCTAGCATCTGTAACACCTCTTCAAGACGTTCAAGACACCTCCGAGGGTTTTTACCATAAATAAGAACATCAGTAATGTACGTGGTTGCCTTATTAAATCGTGCCGATCCCAGTATGTTATTGATCATCCGTTGAAAAACGGCAGGCGCATTTGTTAAGTCGAACGGCATACGGTTGTATTCGTATTGACTGTCCTGCGTAACAAAAGATGTCAAGTGTTTGCTTTGCTCAGAGATTAGCACTTGGTAGTAGCCAGAAGCAAGATCGAGAGTTATGAAACAGGACTGACTAGAAAGTCGTGATACTTCATCCTCGATAATAGGCATGGGATACCTTTCCTTAATCGTCATTGAATTCAGCATACGATAGTCTACGCACAACCTTGAGGAACCATCTTTCTTTCGTACGAATAAAATGGGACTAGAGTAATCTGAAACAGATTCTCGTATCACACCGGCATCCAACATATCTCCGACCATCGAACGTAACTTCTCCCGTTCGTAATGCGACAACCTGTATGGACGATAAACAACTGGACGTTGACTATTGAGATCAATCTTCATCTCTGTAACACTACATACTACCTCCCACAACGAAGAAGCAAAGCAATGCTGATATTTCTGCAACATGTTTATTAAGTCTTTCCTGATCTCTGCAGGGACCCCCTCACCCACGCGGACCTTAGTTTCATCAAACCTCCGACTATCTACAATCCCTATAGATCGCTCATCAACAATCCTATTCATCACATCAACTATTTCAGCACGGCAGAGAACCTGTTTAGATGAAATGCGGCAAGATTCAGAACAAGGCAAGACCATTATCTTGATTTCACCGTTGATCGAGTGATGTAGCCCGCCGGTGATGATCTCAGAAGGACATCACCACTGAAAGGAGACTGAGCCTTCACTTTAACGGAAGCTGGACCATAAACTACAACTGATCTGGCAGGAGAAAACTTCACTAAGGCATCACCATCATCGGCGTGTTCTGAACTAGACAATTCTTTCACGATATCAAAAAACTGCAATCTATTCTTGTCCTTATAAACCAATATATGTGACTGCTCCGTGAAAGTCTGCCCCATAAGCACAGGGACCTCTAGCAAGTGATTATTTACGACTTTGCGTGTCACTCTAGCCTCTACCCCATCAACGATCATGTCAATACTCAAGTTGCCTAACGACTTAACTACACCATTCCTAAAAGAGTTCTTTAATGAGAGTAACGTCGCTTCCGAAATCTACAAACGCTTGGAGTTCAGAATTGTTGACATTTATTTCTTTCAAAAATTTTGCTCCGGGGTTATGTACGCTCGCGTTTTCATTTATAAAATCGATTCTCATAGTTTTCTGCAATCGTTGTTTACCGGGGGTAATGCAAGACCATCCCTCAATTTAAACAAATCGAATATATATCTTTTATATAAAGAAGGGCTACGTGTCCTGTCAATCCGTTCGTGCCGTTGTCCACGCTCGACCTGTCGCTCCGCCCGTAGCCCAGCATCCCGACGCCTCGCTGCCTCGGAGGTGCTCTGTCGTCGACTGTTCGCCCGTGGCTCGCTGATGCGTCGCGATGCGTCGCGCAGATCTTCTGCGGCGCGCACGTGACCACGTTCCCGCCGAACTTCCACCTCCAGCATCCGTAGTCGCTCACGTCGCAGCTCGATATCCGGTTCCGGCCTACTACGGCTGGGGCTCCGACTTCAAAGGCGACTTCGGTTCGGGGTGGCAGAGTGGATACCCCTTCGACTCGGTGTTGCGAGCCTTCGTCAGCCCGGAGGCTGCGACATCGTCTGAAATCTCACGTCCACGAGTTTGAGAATCTAAATTTTTAAAAGTCTAACGCATTGGGAAGTCGAGTTGAATGCACAAAACACGATAGAAATTGAAATGTTATTAAAGTCAAGACATTCAAAAGGTATGTCACCCCTAAAAATATAATCATGAAATATAAATTACGTAAACCTTTTAAATATTATTCATTTTAACCGACGTGGCTCACAAAATTAACTAAAAAAAAAAGTATCACAATAGGGTTTATATACAGAAAACCTCAGGGAGTTTATAGGTATTAATGGGAAAAGAAATACTAGAGTATTTAGTTATGACACTTAAATGCGTTCCCAGTTAAACCCAAAGAAACAATATGCATGTGCACTGAGAAAATGTTATTAACTCACAATTGTTGATGCGTCAGTTCTTTTTATTATTTCTAATCCAACCAAACCGTCCAGCCGCTGCGCTGACTAGGATACGATTGAGTAGTTCTTATTTTCAAAAATATATTAATTCTTAAGAACAATGACCGCGTAGCATTGTGTAATACATTTACTTTATTTCAGTGTTAAACGAGCCCTTGTACTACATAACTAGCATTACCAATAAATAAATTGAATTTACGAGAGTTTATTCAGCCTTGCGGAAAAATAGATCTACCCTCCAACCAAAAATATGAGTACAAAGGGCAATATTAAATAATAAAACGGAATTAATTAAAATAATTGACGGCTTTAAATTCGATATGTAACCGGTAGATTTACTTGAAAGTGAAACCACGGGTAATATCGTTAACTAAAACGTTAAGATTCTAAACTGGCTTCGAACCGAATTACGAACAAAAAAAAGAAGCATAAAATGTTGGGCGTGTACGCGTTTTAATTGTTCTTGTCACTTCTGATATGTAGAAGTATTTGGTTGTTAGCTAGGCTCGAGCTTATGTGGGCAGAAGACGGGTTTCATGCTATGAAAACATACTGGATGCGATATACTATTTTATTTCACATTGCACATTGCACGGTTCGGTATGGTAGTTTCCATGGAGAAGAGCCGGCAAGAAACTCCACGGTTACTCTTTTCAAACAGATACATTGAGTCTAACAAATTACTTCACATTACACTTTGACACATTAACACTGGGCACAATGATTCGGGTACAGTTTTAAGACTTCGTAGCACTTCAATACCCGCAATTACAGACACAATTAAAATAACAATGCACCGTGCCTCTGGAGGC
Source organism: Xestia xanthographa (assembly GCA_905147715.2). Taxonomy (NCBI): domain Eukaryota; kingdom Metazoa; phylum Arthropoda; class Insecta; order Lepidoptera; family Noctuidae; genus Xestia; species Xestia xanthographa. The sequence goes on from LR990652.1 coordinate 15,879,386, forward strand.
ACGGCCGGGAGCATACGGGTTAATAATTGTCAATTGTCTTCGACGTTCAGCATCAGAATGCCCTACTTGCCCGCTCGGGCTCCTGACCAAGACTCCTGCCGTTGGAGGGAAAATCCAGCGCCCTGAATGGCTCACGACTTTACGCCACGTCAGTCTCGTGATCCAATCAGAGAACCGCTTCATTCTCGCGCCAAACATTTTACAAATCAAATGATAGAAAAATATTGCCATTCTTACGGAATCAATGTTACCAGTTTACATAATAAAATATAAAGCATTTAATATTTTACATTATAAACAAAATTCTTTCTGAAAACATAGGAAATTGACTAGTAAAATCCGGAAACCTAACAATTTCAAGTAGTAGCTGTAAGTTATTGGTTTAATTTTATTTGCGTAATAAACTTTTACGTGTATGAGAATTGAGGGTCCATTTTGAACGTAAATATACAAAGTGGGACAGCGTTTTGCGACAAAATTTTGTTTTCACAAATTTTGTTTGGCATTAGCTTATAGACTTTGGTATAAAGACTTTTTCGGGAGTGTTCATAGTTTATCAGGTACAGGCAGGCGGGCCCTCAATCCTCTATGTGAGAACTGAGGGCGCAACTTTGCAGACCATAACTCGCTTATTTGACTTTCACAAAATCTGATTCCAACTTTTACAATTCTTTGGGAATGTTCACTAAACCCTAAGCATATTTTCAATTTTTTTTAACAAAGTGGCCCTCAGACCACACGGACATCATTATTTGCTCTAGGCTGGACCATTATAACACCATCAACACTCTTTTTCACTTCTATAAAATTCAGAATAACTTATTCAAGTCTGTCCCCGATGTATTGGTTGTTGCAACTGATAAGTAGGTAGGTAAATATTATGCTAAAAATAAAAACATTTGTTGCGCGTTGTTTATTTCTAAGTTAGCAGGTAGAGTAGTAGCCGGGTTAATTCAATGTTATCTAAAATAGAATCGTGTTATCTTGTCTTGTGCAATCTTAGATCTACTTATATTTATTCTTTTTTATCTTATCTTAGTACCTAATAAAGGTATAAACTAAAACTGATTTTAGCCTAATTCCAATTACCGGGTCTACGGAAATGAGTGTAGGTATCAATTAGTCGTGATTGCGAAAGGAAATCTGTTGATTAAGTATGTAGGTGTAAAATCATGTGTAGATAACAGTCTACTGTATTTGAGGAAGTACCTGCCTAGATTGGTTCTTACATTTTATCAACTAATACCTTAATGTTAATCTATTTTAATGTCGAGTGCGCAACGGCTGCGATTTGTGAATGAGAATGGCATACAATCAACGAACCATCGGATTTAGCAAAATGTAACGGCAAAACAATCACTTTTGATTGCCAAAATTAGCAAATGATCACCAAAATGAATCCCAATTTTATCGTGAAATTGAAACCAAAAAATTATATTTTTTTTAGTTAATGACCACCAGAAATTGAACTGTTATCCTCTTGCATCCGAGTCGAGGGAGATCCGGTCAGCTCCTACTTCTGAATAGTTTATAAAAAAAAATCCCCAAGTCGGCTTAGGCAAAACTAGTTTGTCATCAACCACCTCATTAAAATTTGGTGCTCAATTTACTAAATTTGGTGATCAATTGATATTTTAGGTGATAGATGTTAGTGGTCACAAAGTTATTATTGGTGGTCATTATATTTTCCGATGGATGGATTGTGTGAGGAATGATATGAATGAAAAAGGTGTAAATGATTGTGTGACGGTTGACAGAGGAGAATGGAAGAAGAAAACGTGTTGCGCCGACCACAAGTAACATGGGATGGGGGCAGGAAGATGATGATTATATTTTCCCCCAATGAGAGAATACAGTTTATTAGGATTCTGAAACATTTCTCCGACATTCGTTTCGCCGTTGAACGGTTCACCGACAGAACGATTCACTTTTCATTATTTCACCGACAGAACGTTTCAACGGCGAAGGTTTCGCCGACAGAACGATTCACTTTTGAAAATTTCATCGATAGAACTTTCACCGGCGAACGATTCGCCGACCCAACTGTTCCTTTGCCCCTTTTTTTTCGGATGGGAAATTATCAAATGACTCCTCCCGCTCTGGGCGGAGCAGGAGGGATTGTCAGACTTTTACTGACTAAAACCCATCCATGTTCCTTCATCGCCCTTTGTGTTCCGGGGCCACGGTATCTCTTTTGAACAGTCCCGCAACCCCCGGCAGGCATCGGCCCTTGCTGACCCCTTCCTATTGCTGACTCTCTTTGAGGCGCGCGTGGAACACGAACGCGCCGTCGACACGGCCTGTCGTCATGAGACGGAAAGACGGCGAGCTAGCTCATAGCCCACCGTCCACAGGCCCGCGCCTACGGTGGCCGGGGCCACGTGGTGGCCCCCGGCCACGACGCAGGCGCACGAGGCATATTGCCTCCAGATCCCAAGGCGGCAATCCGGCAAGGAGGTTCGCCGCCTCGCGGGCGATACGGCCACCACCTTTTGGGGCGCGTTTAGGTAGTGGGTGGCACGCAGCCTCAAGGCTACCACCTTTTGGGGCGCGTTCAGGTAGTGGGTGGCACGCAGCCTCAAGAAACGTGCCCACACCGGGGCCCCGTAATGGGCCATGGACCGCACGACTCCCGCGTAGAGCCTCCGGCAGGAGGCGTTTGGCCCCCCTAGGTTAGGCAGGAGCCGCCTGAAGGCAGCCCCAGTCCGTTCCAGTTTGGGGGCCCCCGGGACACCACGCGGGAGTCACCTCTCTCGACATTGCCAACGCCTTCAACTCCATGCCCTGGAGCTGCATAAGGGAGGCACTTCGGTATCACCGGGTGCCGACCTACCTTTGTCGTGTGGTCGGGGACTATCTGACGGATAGAGCCGTCATCTCACCCCGGTCGCAGCGGAGAATGAAACCGGCGAGAGATGTCGTGTGGTGTTCCGCAGGGATCGGTTCTAGGGCCGTCCTTGTGGAACATCGAGTACGACTGGGTGCTGTACGCCGACCTCCCTAGCGGTGTCAGCGTAGTTTGCTACGCTGACGACACGCTGGTGCTGGCACAGGGGAGTTCGCACGAGGCGGCGGCCGAAGCTATGACACGCGGGGTTGCGATAGTCGTTGAGAAGATCCGGCAACTGGGTCTCGAGGTGGCACTGCACAAGTCCGAGGCATGTGCTTTCATGGGCCTTGGAATGCGCAACCGACGGGATCTTACTCACCGTAGGTGGGGTATCCATCGGCGTCGAGTCGACTTTAAAGTACCAAGGACGCGTCCTCGACAGCAGCTGGAACTTCGTGGAGCACATCCGACGTTTGGCCCCCAAACTGAAATGGACTGGGGCTGCCTTCTAGCGGCTCCTGCCCAACCTAGGGGGGCTAAACGCCCCCTACCGGAGGCTCTACGCGGAAGTCGTGCGGTTCATGGCCCTTTACGGGGCCCCGGTGTGGGCGCGTTCCTTGAGCCTGCGTGGCGTCCACTACCTGAACGCGCCCCAAAATGTGGTAGCCGTAAGGCTGGCTTGAGAGACGCCACGGCGTCGTCACCTTCCACCTGACGCAGGTCCTCACCGGACACGGTTGTTTCGGGAGGTTCCTGCAACGAATCGGGCGGGAGGAAACGCCCGGGAGTTTCCACTGCGAGGATCCGGCCCCGGCCACCGTAGGCGCGGGCCTGTGGACGGTGGACTATGGGCTAGCTCGCCGCCTTTCCGTCTCATGACGACAGGCCGTGTCGACGGCGCGTTCGTGTTCCACGCGCGCCTCAAAGAGAGTCAGCAATAGGAAGGGGTCAGCAAGGGCCGATGCCTGCCGGGGTTGCGGAACTGTTTAAAAGAGATACCGTGGCCCCGGAACACAAAGGGCGATGAAGGAACATGGATGGGTTTTAGTCAGTAAAAGTCTGACACTCCCTCCTGCTCCGCCCAGAACGGGAGGAGTCATTTGATGATTTCCCATCCGAAAAAAAAGGGGCAAAGGAACAGTTGGGTCGGCGAATCGTTCGCCGGTGAAAGGTTCTATCGATGAAATTTTCAAAAGTGAACCGTTCTGTCGGCGAAACGTTCGCCGTTGAAACGTTCTGTCGGTGAAATAATGAAAAGTGAATCGTTCTGTCGGTGAACCGTTCAACGGCGAAACGAATGTCGGAGAAATGTTTCAGAATCGTTTATTAGAAGTGAAGATGTATGTAGCTAAGCTACCTACTCGCATCTTAGTTCAGGACTAGGTAGGTACACCACGGTATACAGGATGATTTTATGAAGCGGGCGTGGATGTGGCCAATTTCGAAACTAGTATAGGTACCTACCTGTTACAGTATTTTTTCTTCCAAAATCAATGGATTCGATTGCTAGGCTAGGTACGAATATTGGTTTTTCAAAATTCCAATGATACTTCCAGTTTTAGTTTCAGGTCAGGGGGCAACTCGTCCACTTTGAAACTGGGACCAGCCAGGTACCAGTTGCCCCCTTTCAAAAAGGTTAGGAGCAACTCGTCCCACTGCGAAACTGGGACCAGGGACCAGTTGCCCCCTTTCAAAAAGGTTAGGGGCAACTCGTCCCACTGCGAAACGTGAATGTATTTTTTTATATTAAAAAAAATCCTTCCTTCAAAAATCCGTCGGTTGCGTGATCGTAAGCGCGACAGCTTAGCGTGTTCACGTGTTGTCATTGGTTAGATTCCCAGGTCCGGGTATAGTGTTGTTGGGTTTTTCCGTCCGGAATTTATCCGGAATTTTGTGCCCGGTTGATGGCAATAGGTCTCCATAACATGTGACTAAAACACAATTGGCGAAGTCTGGATTTACTATTGATTAACCTCCGCCTACTATCCTTTCGGGGATAAGACGTGTTGTTGTTATATCCTAGGTACTATCGAGGACACTCCCGCCTGACCACCACTTTCTGCTTGCACTCGCAACATAGCAACGCTCACTAGCCCCGCCCCGTTGACTTTGTATAGAAATAATGAATGAAAAGATACCGAATCGGCCGAGCGCACTGACGACGCACGCCAACGAGAGTTATTGTTATTTTGCGCGCCAAAGTTGAGGCTTTCCTAATAGGCCCAAACTTTAAGGGGGCGTGGCTCAGCGTCTCCGCATGTTTTAAGCGAAAAAAAATTAAAATGGTCAGGCGGAAAAGGCCCCGACTGTACCTAATTGAGCATGGAATTTATTGATGTCAATTTTCAACAGGATCGGACTACGAGCTAACGACTGTGGACATTCAAGGGTGTGATGATCGAATTCCTTGTTTCGTCACGGTTGGCGAGGACGTGCTAGTCCGATTGGTATTTTTCGCAGGTAAGTTTACCGAAAATATTATAGTGACAGCTGAACAGTTTCAAAATCTAAGATATTAGGTATAGGAAATATCTAGGTATCTATTACATAAAGTACCTACATAGATAGGTATGTACTATCGAGGACACTCCCGCCTGACCACCACTAAGCTAATTTTTGCTTGCACTCGCAACATAGAAACGCTCTCTAGCCCCGCCCCGTTGACTTTGTATAGAAATAATGAATGAAAAGATACCGAATCGGCCGAGCGCACTGACGAAGCACGCCAAACGAGAGTTATTGTTATTTTGCGCGCCAAAGTTGACGCTTTCCTAATAGGCCCAAACTTAAAGGGGGCGTGGCTCGTCGCCTCCGCAAGATTTAAGCGAATAAATTTTAAACTGAACAGGCGGAAAAGACCACGATAGTACATCATAGGTACCTATATCTTTCATTCGCAACCGAATTGTTACCCGATTGCGGCAAGCCTAAGGAGCGTTATGATTAGTTGGCGTTCTTTAGTTGGGTTTTTCTTTGATAACTGTCGTTTTTATTTAATTTATTTTGGGGATAAGACACATTGAGGTTTTGAACGGGGTATCCTACCCTTCAAAATCCTTCGATTTGTGATAGAAAAAGTGTTTGTGTGCCACTGCTGGACAAAGGAAAAAAAAATCGAGGCTGGTAACGACTGAAACATTTGCTGAAATTTAAACTTGAATTAAGTAGTTAAAACTTATTTTTGTTGACCAAACGTCCACATGTATGTCCCCATCTAGCTAAGCTAGGTCACGCTAGTACTATTATCTATTCTGTGGCTAGGTATTAAGTTTATAAACCTGCAGAAAAAAATAGGTATAGATAAACAGTGTTGGTAATTAAGATCCATAATTTTATTGCAGATTTCGTGTCTCAAAACCTTGACCAAAATGTTTCATTCAACATAAATTATCTCAACTTGAGAACGCAAGTTACTCCCGGTAAGTTTGTTTGAGACTTTATTAATGTATCAACGGTAAGTTTATAAAATAAGTGTATTTTTTGTTGCCTCTGGTAAAGAGCTTTTAGTGCCTAAATTGAGAGGCAGTCATTTCAACAAGACAGCGCGCCTCACGCCATCGCCATGGTGCGCGGCGCAAGAAGAAACAAGCCGCGGTGCCCACATGCCCAAAATCATATTCAAACATAAATGGCATAATTATCAATCAAATGAAGCCAATTTCGTGGATATAAAAAAAAAAGAAATGTTATTTTATTTCAATTGCGGCACGATTTTTTAACCGACTTCTAAAAAAGGAGGTTTCTCAATTCGACCGTATACCTATATGTTTTTAGGGTTCCGTAGTCAACTAGGAACCCTTATAGTTTCGCCATGTCTGTCCGTCCGTCCTCGCTTAATCTCTGTGACCGTTAGCACTAGAAAGCTGAAATTTGGTACCAATATGTCAACAAATCACGCCGACAAAGTGGTAAAATAAAAATTGGAAAAAAATGTTTTATTAGGGTAGCCCCCCTATATGTAAAGTGGGAAGTGATTTTTTTTTTAATTTCAACCCTTACGTGTGATGTGATATATTGTTGGAAAGGTATTTAAAAATGAAAAGGAGTTTCCTAAAATCATTTTTTGATAATGTCAATAATTTCGGAAATAATCGCTCCAAAAGTAAAAAACAATGTGTCCCCCCCCCCTCTAACTTTTGAACCATAAGTTTAGAAAATATGAAAAAAATCTGAAAAGTAGAACTTTATAAGGACTTTCTAGGAACATCATTTTGAACCTGATGGAAACAACAGTTTTTGTACAAAAAAGACAAAAAATTGTACAAAATAATTTCTGGACTAAGTTTGTACTATATTCGTATATGCAAGCATTTTTACATAATGGATACCCACCTTTAAACTCATAAGTGGGAACACTTATTGTGACGGACGGGAAACTACAGAACCCTACAATGAGCGTGGCCCGACACGCTCCTGGCCGGTTTTTTTTTTTTTCGTTCGCGGATAACTTCGTCGTTTATGAACCGATTTAGATGATTCTTTTTTTATTGGAAAGAAGATATTCCAAGGGTGGTACCATGATAATGAAACCAGGGTCTGATGATGGCATTCCTGAGAAATCGAGGGAAACCTTCGAAAATCGTACTAGTGACTATAGTGCGTTTGTTAATATTTTCATTAAATATTTTAAAGCACTACTATTTAATGCAGGTCTGGAATCGATCTGATGATGGAGCCTAAGGAACTCCTCAAAGATTTACAGCAATTACCTGGCGTTTGGGCTTGACTAATATACTTACACACATCAAAAAAAGTTTGTGATCACTAGCATAAGCTGATATAATTTTTTAAATTGAACTTTATGAAGAAAAAATCTTTGTTGTGTGTTTTATTTAAATAGAAATACCCTGTTTGAAAATAAAAAATAAAACTATTTTTTATCTACGAAGTGTAGATAAAAAATAGTTTAATATAATATATAATAATACACTAATATTATAAAGAGGAAAGATTTGTATTTTTGTGTGTATGTTTGTAATGAATATACCTACTCAAAAACTACTGCGTCGATTTCAAAAATTCTTTCACCATTATTTATATTTTTTATTATATTTTATGCTTTATATTAGGTTCAACCGCGTGACGTCCGCTCGTTTTTAGGGTTCCGTACCCAAAGGGTAAAAACGGAACCCTATTACTAAGACTTCGCTGTCTGTCCGTCTATCTGTCTGTCCGTCTGTCTGTCACCAGGCTGTATCTCATGAACCGTGACAGCTAGACAGTTGATATTTTCACACATGATGTATTTCTGTTGCCGCTATAACAACAAATACTAAAAACAGAATGAAATCAATATTTAAGGGGGGCTCCCATACAACAAACGTGATTTTTTTGCAGTTTTTTCTAATGTTTTTAAATAATGGTACGGAACCTTTCGTGCCGGCCGACTCGCACTTGGCCGGTTTTTTATGAAAACGTAACAAAAAAGATTTCGAATTTTCAAAGTGATCACAAACTTTGTGTGTATGTATTGATGAGAACTTTGCACCTAGATGGGTTGTGACTGTCATTAGGGGTCTGATGATGAAGACGAAGGACAGTCAAGGGAACTCCTCAACATTTTCATTTCTATTGATGAGACCTTTGCACCCATATGGGTTTTAAGTGCGGTGTGTGGGTTTTCTGGGTTTTGGTTGTGTGTGGTGTGTGTGTGTGTGTTTTTTTTAAGTGCCATTAGTGTCTCGTACAGTCGACGGAATTCTTCAACGATTTACAGCAGTTACCTTTTGTTGGGCTTACTTTAAATTGAAGTTTGCATAGCAAATATTTGTATTATTAAAAAACTTTTTTGCATAAAATAAAACCGACTTCAAAAAAAAACAAAAAAGAGTCGGCGACAAAAAAACTACAATCAATCAAACAAAGGTCACCGACTTCTGAAGCTAAAGTTATTTTTCACTTTTTGTTTTTTTTTTAAGTCGGTTTTATTTTATGCAAAAAAGTTTTTTGGCTACTGCGCTGTTTCGTGGGTTCGATCCAGGCGCTAAACAAATATTATGTAAGATTAAATAAATGTTTATTAAACGCACCCACGAAACATGAAAAAATCCTAGTGTGGGGAAAGGTTTAATAAAAATTGTTCGCGCCTCTAAAAACAACACAAAAAAAGTACCTATACCTGTAGGTACGGTTTTCTCTCTTAGTACCTACTTATCTATCTAACATTATAAAATCGGCCAAGTGCGTGTCGGGCCATGCGCAGTGTAGGGTTCCATAGTAGCCTGTTATCACAAATTCACAATATTATAGGACGAACCCGTTGGTACAGCGCCATCTAGCGGCAGCTTTGTGAAACTTATCATAATTTATTATGGTTTTTTATTTTAGATTTTGTTTTTCAATGCAAGTCTTTACCCGTTATAAACAAGCAACTACTTCATCTTAGTCACTTTAAAGGATTTATTCTAAGAATTTTGTATTTGGTACCAAATTAACCAACACCCAAGTTCATCTACACTGCTAAACTAATAAATGAAGTTTTCAAGAAATGAGAAAAAAAACTAGCCAGCAGTTTAGCTTTTAGAGGGGGGGGGGACGCCCTACTGGAACAAAAATTTGCACTTTAAAGTTTAATATTTCGTAAATGGAGCAATATATCGAAAAGTAGTATTAGCAACCCTTAGAATAAATCGTTATAATATTGTGATAACGGGCTACTACGGAACCCTATAATGGGCATGGCCCGACACGCACTTGGCCGGTTTTTGTTTCGACTGCCGCATCACTTGCTGGATGGAGAGGCACTGACTCAAAACCACCAAACAGTTAATATTAAACAACTTCTAAAAAATACACATCGACAAAGCCTTTTTACGATCTGCAGGCCTATTATGTAGGTATGTATAAGTATTTCTGATATCCAGTGACCACCATCCAGTGTACATCGAACTTTGATGACAACCGAGAATGTCAAAACATTGTACGTATTACACAGAGTCGACATCACTTTACGGTGACAACAGCACGGGTACGCGTACGGTGTAACGTCTTTCCCGAAAGCCACTTCAAACTCAGTTATCATCAATTTGACGTCCACTATGCTTACATAATCGCAATATTTAGAAGAATCGATACGAAAGCGTCTGTGAAAATTAGTTACGGTGACTATCAGACACGATGGGCACCGATGACGTCATATTCGATCGCGACTGGTCATACATAATAAGAAACTAACCTTTTGACAGTTATTTGATGGACACTGAGCCCAGTTACTATCATTTCGAGCTGTCAACAGAGATATGTAATAGGCCTGCTGGGTGTGTTACCATAATATGTCTGTGTTTAAAAATGTAGTTTTCTATGTTGTAGAACGCTGTGGAATCTACGACTGTGCAATGATGACCACAGACAACAAGAATTCTCTCACCAGCGTGATGTCGGTGCCGAGTCTCGCACTGGTAATTATCTCTATCTATATAAATAAAAACAAAAGGCCTGACTGACTGACTGACTTGACTGACAGACTGACTCGCCAACGCCCAGCCCAAACCTTTGGACCTAGAAAGCTGAAATTATGCACAGAGGTTTCCTTTATAATGTAGACAAGGAATAAGGAAGGATTTTTCGAACTTCAATGCTTAAGGGAGTTAAATAGGGGATGAAAGTTTGTATGAAGGTCCGTCAGTTTTAAAGTTAGGATATCTGAGGTTAGGATCTTCAAATTTTGTGTTTAGGCTGACAATTAAACATTAATTTATGCGTGTCTCTACGTTTTTCATAATTCCACCAAATAGAAAAAATAGCAATGCAACTAGTCACACGTGGGTCTCCCGCGTCCTTCTATACTACGGCAAAACAAATCTGAATCTAACTTGATTAGATACATGTAAACTAGGGTGAATCTCATTACCCCGTGGCTCCGATTCCCCCGTATTTCCCTAATTCATTCAGTCTAGTGTGAACCTGAGAAGTTTTATAAATATCGCCTCTCTTTCTTAAAAGGCGACTGAACTTAACTAAGTTGAGCTGGAACCTAGAATGATAAGATAAACTCGCGAGTTATCGAGTCTTTGCTAATTTAATTTTTTAACCCCTATGACCAATATGACCATCTAACAGGAAATATTAGTTTCCTCGAAGTTATCAGACAACCGCAGTAGGTAGGTACTAGGTACCCGTGGTAGTGTAATCAATCACTTGAATAGTTATGAAACCCTTGTTGATCGAAGTGAAATCCATTTTATTTGCAGAATCAGAGGGGCTTTTTGGTGTGGCGCATTGAAAATGAAGCAGGCCGGCAGGTGATAAGTTACCGGGTGATGATACAAACGCAGAGTCGTCTCCAGAGGCTGTTGCGAGAGTATATGGAGACTGCTCCTACTTCACGTGACGATCAGGGGTCCACATTGGCTCACCTAAAGTTCTTTACCCGAAATTGTTCTTCCTAATGATTTGCAATCCGAATGATCACTCTTCCTAAAATTTTTCATCCTAAAGTTTTCATTCATACTATTTGTAGTGCTACCGGTAATGTTCATAACACTCATGTTTCCGAAAATTGTAATAAATAATATCATTAATGTAAATATATTTAAACTCCTACTGTTTTTTATCATAACGCTTTTATCCCTAAACATAATTACCATAATATTTTCACTCATACTCAGAAAGAAACATTTACCAAGTGTAATAAAAAATATATGTGGGTAGAAGATGATATTTATAGTTTAAATTTGAGGGTATGATTATTATTTGGGGGTAAGAAAGAAAGAAAGAAGAAAGAAAAAAGTTTATTTGACGTCAGATAAAAGCACACACACATATAAAAAAAAGATACAAAATAAGGAGGAAAAACAGCTGTGTGCCTCACGGCTGCGCCAAAAAGGTCCATTTCAGCATTGCGTGCCAGACAGGTGATGGTGATTCTGTCTGACGCTGGTCTTCCAATGAACCTTGAGGGGTATGAAAGTAACGGAAAACAGTTTCAAACAAAATGTATAGATAAATGGTTACTAATAAATAAATAACGAGTACATTAGCTAAAAGATTTGTGAGTTCGGTTATAGAAGAATGTAAGTAGGTATATTAAGTATCGTATTTTGTTATAAAGTAACACTGGTAACAATAAATAAAAACAGAGATAAGTTCTTTTGGCTTAAATATTTTATAAAGAAAACAAGAGAAAAAAAAAAAGGTAGGCAACCCATATTTTAGTTTTAACATAAAACCTGCATGAAATATAATATAAGTAAACTACAAAGAAAATAAATACGTGCACCTATGAGTGCAGGCTAAACAAAAACAAAATGAACCTAAAGTAGGTACAAATTAGGCATGGCTGGCGTCTTTCTGTCTCGCTTCCACCCCACCCTCCCGCCACCGTGCGCCCTCGCCTGCGCGCGCGCCGATGAATTACGATACGATACGACCATCACCACATTTCTCCCGTGCACCTGATAACGCGATGACGTACTATGCGTCAAAAAGTCAGAGCGGTGCCGGTGGTGGCTCGGCGCCTCACGAGGCGACCCGTCCCGCTCCCGCGTTACCTACGTAGTTTCCTACCTACTTGTATCTTGGTCGACGCATAATAACGAGTAAGGCCGTCTGTCCACCGCCGCCGTCATATATGCGCCGGGTATGCTTTACATAACGTACTGAGTTGTGTCTATTGGTTATTGTTGTTACATATTACTATAACTATACTTGAGATAATTACGTCTAAAAAACCAACTGTTTAGAATGATTCAAGGTCGTTTCACTGATTTTTGTCTTAAATAAATTAAATTCAGGTCAGAGTCAGTCAGTCTGTCGTCTTGGGGGCACTATGAAAAAAATACTAAGACGAGACCAATTTCGAGATAGCGCTCGCCGGCCGCTGCCGCGGCACCGCTCGCTACGCTCTCTCGGCTCGCGCGTAGTTGGTCACAGTTCTAACCTAACCTAACTTATGGATATCTTTGCAGGTACACACCGCTATATATAAAATTAAAGAAGACGCTTTAATTAATAAAAACAAAAAAATAATTCATATAATTAGTAAGCGCGAAGCAAGCACTTCCTCAAGTATACGTGCTAATATGCCAACAAACTTGAACTTGAAACAAGTAATATATCGTCAAAGAAACGCAAAATTAATGTATATAATACTGATTATTATCAATAAAAAGAAATCTAAACAAAAAAGATATGACTTTGAATAATAGTGTAAAAGATGGTTATGTTGAGAAAATATAGGAAAACAAATAAAAGTATAATAGATGTTTATTGCTACTGACATTATGAAGTTGAATGCTTCGGAATTATGAACATTAGAGACAGAGTAGTTAGGAATTGTGATTGTTAGGATGAAAAATGTTAGGAAGAACATTTTCGGATTTCCAATTATCGGAGTTGAAAATTTAGGTGAACTTTGGCGCACCCGACGATCAGCCTTGACACCACCCGACCCCGCCGATACCGAACCAACAACAACTAACTAAGATAATACAAAAAACTGATTTTGAAATAAAGTCAATGACATGGAATCCAGTTACAATTTTATTTAATTACCCTAAGTATTTAAAATCTTGTCTACAATCTGAAATGATTCTCTAGACTCAACAGAGTGTTCCATACATTTTGACCTTAGGTTTTGAAGAATTATTTCCTTTATTCATTTCTGTGCAAATTCATTACATTTTTTAATACTTAATATATTCATTTAAAAAAGTAAAAAAAAAACATACAAAAACGAAAATCTACACTAATATTATAAAGAGGAAAGATTTATATTTTTGTGTGTGTATATTTGTAATGAATAAACTCAAAAACTGCTACGCCGATTTCAAAAATTCTTTGCCATTAGAAAGCTACATTCACCCTGACATAGGCTATATTTTATCCCCGTACTCCCACGGGAACGGGAACTACGCGGGTGAAACCGCGGGACCTCAGAACAGAAAAAACAGTAGAAACAGCATAGCGCTTTATTAGTATCGGAACCAGCGTACCCCAAACTAACACATAAACAGGTTAATTGTATTTCGTAACACTAAGAAAAGCGTGGTGTGATTGGTAATTTAATATGAAATGAAAGTAAGTGATATATTAGTCTTCGTTTATTTGAAAATAAACCATAATTGCATGCTAATACAGTGGTTTATTATCTACTCTGTTTACGTATTAGCTCTTAGAGAATAGTTTCACGAGCAAGTTCTGCTACTCGCCGCTAGATGTCACTACACTAAATGCATTTAATAAACCTTTATTACTTTTGCAATAAGATTGATATTTCCGTAACGAGCTCATTACTATTTTTGTGCTATTCGTCTTTTCCTAGGGTTGTACCACTGTCGTTGCCTTTTTATCGACATTGCGTTTTATTTTCAAATATAATACAAGAGTCGATAAATATTTTTAAATTTCAAAATGAATGAAGTACTTACATATTATGTTTGAAATCAAGTGTTATAAATTTATAATAATAATAAAAGCTACTGTTTTTTATATTTTTAAATGTAGTATGTTTTTTATGTAGTTTTATTAAGAAATATTTAAAAATATTAAAAAATATGTGTATAAATGAATAAATGAGAATAATAATAATATTGTCATGTTAAACAACTGATTGACTTCGAAAATTATACTATTTGATAGAAAGGTAACAGATTAAACTACACGATTTGTTACTACCAGTACCGGTACCTAGTACCTACCTTCTATTGACATGGAACCCTGCGATTTCGCCGGCAGCTACACTCGTTCTAAGTATGTTTTAGCTCGACGAGCTCCTTAGCGAACTTGGATGAAATTTCAGACTAACACAGAGGCCATTTATTAAACTAACACGGGCCTGGTCCCTATCTGACGGCGAGCCACCCATCTTCACTCGCCGTCCGCAGGCTCACGCCTACGGTGCGGTGGCCGGAAATCGCCCTGCGACTCCCGACTGGACTTGACCAACTCGAGACTTTGTGAATGACCTAAGGTGAGATAAATCTTTCCTCGTTTGAATAATACGAATAGATTCCCCGTATCCATGTTTTAAACTTATTTCAAACCTGATATGGAAATATGTACTACCACTACTATTACTAATTCAGAATCATAAAAAAAAAACGCACACGGTTAATTTTTCGCCGATACATCATAGAACATTGAAGTCTAAAATATCGTTAACTCATTATCGATAACGTCAATCTCTAATTGAGTAGCGGACTGTGACATGTGCGTAGTTGGAATCTGCGAGAATAATATGTTTGGAGTTAAAAGAAAGTAGACCCTATGGTGTAAACAATAAAGTCTATTTGTACTTGTCTTGTCTAATAAAATAATGTTTTTCAAATTTTAATCGAAATAAAGCAAATTAGGACTACCGATGGTATGATATACCACCATTTGATACATTTTTGGTTCTGCTATCGTTTTTACATTCTAGAACAGCACAATAAGGCATTTTAGTATTTTTTTTAAGTTAAGTTAAGTTTTGTAGAAGTTATTGTCACTGTGACGCTTGTATCTAGACTGATGTGCGTGGCGTGTGCGTGGGGGAAACACTTTGCGGAACAGCGCAAAGCTCGGGGTACGCGCGCCCCGCCCACATACGACTTCTACTGTTTTTTCTGTTCTGTGCGCGGGACTGTGGAGTGGGAGACGGTGGACTGGGGAGTGAGCCGCGCGCTGACGTCACGACCGACCGTACGCGACTGACCGTCAGCGCTAGAAGAATTGAAGCCTAAACACTCCGCATCGACCGCAATCGGAGATGACACTGGGACGTGACGTCATCGCAGTAGCTCGCGAAGGAACGCAAAGTTAAATAAAAAAGCGGTGAAACTTTAAAAAGCTGTAACTTTTTAAATTTTGGCCCAATTTCGATGAAATAAAAACTATTATTATTTGCGAATATGCGCATTAAATGCAGTAACTTTTATATTTTTATGTGTTGGTGTGACTTAACATGCTTGTAAACTACTTAACTTATAATTACTTATGTAAGTACTCACTAAAATAATATTTTATTTTTGTTATTACCTATATAATTATCAACATAATAGTAACTAAGTGATATCGTAAATATAAGTATTTACGACAGTGGTGCCGATTCCCTTGTGGATTGTATTGTATCTCAAAGTTAATGGGCTGTCTGCAAGGTAAAAGTCCAAATGGAAATTATGTTGGTTCTTATTTACTTACTTTATGTACCTACTGTTGTTTGTTAGGTAGGTACTCATCAATTTTATATTATTGAGTAGGTAAACAGCTAAACAGACTGATTTGTTTGTAATGTTTTGTATGGGTCTCTTATTTTAAGATTCAACTTTTTTTTATTTACCCCGAAAAGAAGGCCTTTTTTCGGGGTAAATAAAAATTAGAATACCTATTGTTTTTTTTGGGTTCCGGGTACCTAAAAACGGGATCTTATTGCTAAGACTCCACTGTCCGTCTGTCTGTCTGTCACCAGGCTGTATCTCATGAACCGTGATAGCTAGACAGTTGAAATTTTTACTATTCATGTAAATTTCTGTTGCCGCTATAACAACAAATAATAAAATTAAAAATTATAAGGGGCTCCCTTACTATGATGGTACGGAACTCTTAATACGCGAGTCCGACTCGCACTTGGCCGGTTTTTTACATTAGGCTGTTTTGCTGCTTCATAAGTTCAACGGTATGAACTTATGAAGCGCGGATAAAAGCAAAATAATTCATACTAATACATTGTAATACAAGGGGCTAAAATGACCCCTTATACAGAATGACTTTTTTATCACTTTCCAAAAAAAATGGGTATAATAGGTGAACGGAGTAGGTACAAGCAAATGGCATAAGTAGGTACTAAGTTTTTGTTTTTTTTTTTTTTGCTAAAAAAATAAAAAAAAAAAAATCGAAATTCAAATCATAAGCTTATAGCGTATGATTTGAAATACGATATTTTTAATTTTATTTTTTTCAAAATTTCTCTTTCCTTGTTCTACTAATATGAAAAGTTTACTTGAAATTTGTAGCGTTTTTAGGGTTCCGTAGTCAACTAGGAACCCTTATAGTTTCGCCATGTCTGTCCGTCCGTCCGTCCTCGCTTAATCTCTGTGACCGTTAGCACTAGAAAGCTGAAATTTGGTACCAATATGTATATCAATCACGTCCACAAAGTGGTAAAATAAAAATTGGAAAAAATGTTTTATTAGGGTCAAAAAAAATCACTTCCCACTTTACATATAGGGGGGCTCCCTATATGTAAAGTGGGAAGTGATTTTTTTTTTAATTTCAACCCTAACGTGTGATATATTGTTGGAAAGGTATTTAAAAATGAATAGGGGTTTCCTAAAATCATTTTTTGATAATGTCAATAATTTCGGAAATAATCGTTCCAAAAGTAAAATACAATGTGCCCCCTCTAACTTTTGAACCATAAGTTTAGAAAATATGAAAAAAATCTGAAAAGTAGAACTTTATAAGGACTTTCTAGGAAAATCATTTTGAACTTGATGGAAACAACAGTTTTTGTACAAAAAAGACAAAAAGTTGTACAAAATAATTTCTGGACTGTTTGTAGTATATTCGTATATGCAAGCATTTTTACATAATGGATACCCCACCTTTAAACTCATAAGTGGGAACACTTATTGTGACGGACGGGAAACTACGGAATCCTACACTGAGCGTGGCCCGACACGCTCTTGGCCGGTTTTTTGATGATGGATCAATTTTTTTCTTAGGTTTGGAAAAAAGATAAAAAAACTAGGTATGCCAAAAGCTTCTACTCCGTAAGTCCGTACCCATATCCATATTTTTTCGGAAAGTTATAAAAAAGTCATCCGGTAGACGAGATAATAAATAGGAACCGAGTTATAATGGGATTTTAGCGCCGTGTGTTATACTGTACTTTTCACTTTGAGTACGAGAAAAATAGTCAATTTAGTTAGACGGACAGACAGATGGACTCACAGACGGGCAGACAGAAGGGCAGACAGACGGACAGACATACAGACAGATGGACAGATAGACTGACAATACTAACGAAACGAATTAAAATAAAGAGGTTATTCTATGAAGTAGAAGTTGTTCGTGTGGCTGTTGGACCGATTGCCTTGGTCTTCGACGAAGATTTTACTTTATGCTCTAGACTTCTAGAGCATAAAAAGCTACTTTATGTCGCCTATTTTAGCCCCTTGTACTACAATCTACTATTTTCACTTCTCATGCTCTAAAAGTACGCCAATATAGCCTTACGAAGCGGGACTAAAGTGACCCTTTTAGTCTCTAGGGAGTAATAGTACATTATGATATAAGTGCGGTAAGTTGAAAATTACGGCTGAGGCGATATTGCTAGCCCGAGCCGTAGGCGAGGGCTGTAATAAAGCAGAGGCTGTAATTATCAAAGCGCACGTATGTCATACGACGTTTTATAACATATTTGCGAGGAAATAAAATAAAACTCGGACTTTCTTAAACGAATAAATCTTTTACTTGTTCACAAATTAGCGATGCGCCCGCGTCAGCGCTTTTTTTAAGGCAAAGACCCAAAAAACAGCCAGTATTAATAATAAAGTAAATTAATATTTTTGTGTTTTTGTTACAGATAAATGGTTGTAATTTATTGTCAAAATTACTTAAATTAAATAATTAAATGTTTATTAATTATATTTCATCTCGCACAGTTAATTTTATCAATAAAATGTTGACCACTTTTCTGACATAAAAACTCTTTACTAAGATTTAAAAAAGTGCCGTTCCTTTTCGACGGAGCATCTTGATAAACCGTGCGTTGTACATTACATTACTGCACTAGTACGTAATGAGATACATTACGATATTGAAATGGGTGAAATAAGAGACCCTTTACGAGCAAATGTGTTATAATAGTACATTATGATTAATTAGTTTTTTAATTTCCTTCATGTGACTTAGTAGACAAACTCCAAAGGGTAAAAACAGGACCCTATTACTAAAACTCCGCTGTCCATCTGTCTGTCCGTCTGTCTGTTCATCTGTCTGTCCGTCCGTCTGTCCGTCTGTAAGCTCGTCTGTCTGTCCGTCTGACTAAAGTAACTATTTTTCTCGCACTCAAAGTGAAAAGTACAGTGTATGTAACACGGCGCTAAAATCCCATTATAATATAATAAAATAATAAAATCAAATATTGTTGACATATTAATTATTTAACCCGTACCTATGTATGTCCCCAGCCGTTCCCAAAGGGGAACGATGCATTGTTATTTTAATTGTGTCTGTAATTGCGGGTACCTAAGAGCTACAATAAAATATACTTACTAAATTATTATAAAGAGATAATTATTTATTATTATATATTATTTTGTAGTTTATATATTTGTGTTATATATTTTGTCTTGTATGTATGTACCTACGTATATTCTTGTATTGTATGTTATATTTAAATTCTATATTTGCTTTAAGTTTTTATGTATTCTATTTTGTCATCTTTTACACACTATGTCTACATCTCTTTGTATCTTCTCTCCTTTCGCAGGTATGTTGGAAGAGATTTCTTTAGAAATAAACATCACCTTTGTACCTATTTTTCAATTCCTTTCTTCTTTTCTGTATTTAGTGTGTACATAAACCGTTAAATAAAATAAATAAATAAATAAAGAGGAAAGATTTAATTTTTTGTTTTGTTTGTGTTTGTTACGATTTAACTCTAAAACTACTCGACAGATTTTAAAAATTCTTTCACCATTAGAAGGCCACGTCATTAAATTTTAATTTGACGACAAACTACTATTTTGTTTAGGGCATACGAACCGGTTTTTCCTGGTTTTCAAAAACCCGGGAATTCCCGGTTTTTCAGTTTGTAAATAAATCCGGTTTTGTCCTTTATAAACCCGGGTTTTCGGGTTTGTCGGTCTTTTTTAAATCAATCATTATTCTATCTGTGAACTTCGCAGATCAGACACGCAACACTTCGTAGGTCGTTTAAAATGTAGAAATATGGGTAAGTAAAATTTTATATGCCCCGAGTTATTCATCTAATTTATAATTTATTCTCAAAAATACGCTATAGGGAACGTGCAGGAACTATAGGTGGCAGCACTAAACGACAAAAGAGACACTATGCGGACAGTAAAGGAAACTTATGCTGTCACCTGTCACGCAAATCTCTTCAAAAGTATTATTTTTGATTATGATAAAAGGTATAAAACATGGGTTCCGGTCTATCAATAATGTTTGTCAGCGTAACATGAATGTTGACCAATATGAATTTTGTATGTTTCGTTTATTTTCTCTGATGAAAATTGTGGTGCATGAAGAAACGGTGGCATAGACAAGTTTCTTATTTTCAACACATGTTTTAATGGAAGGGAATCCTTTATCAGCGAGAACAGTATCTCCAGGCAGAAAAATCAATCCACAATCATTTGTTATAAGCAATCACTATAACGCCCTCCGTAGCATTTAGATACAAAACTTAGGAAACCACAAGGAGTGCAGCCAACTAAAAACTTTATTGTTTATCCATGTTTATAATCTGAGTACATGTGGACTCTTTGTTTAACTGTTGAGGAATATTCGGTGTGAACTTCAGTGCAACATATGTGTGTTTGCTGAAGTTTAAATGGTACGCCAGTACCATTTAATGTTTGCTTGCACGGTTGATTTTGAAGGCTATTGAACTTTTTCAATGCAGAGTGTAACAAAAACAAATTGTGTTCAAATATTTTTGTTACTGCATTTATCCATTTTTTGCGTTTTTCACATAAACATGGTATGAGAGTACTATTCTTTGGAAAGTAATAGAATTTTATTATTTTACGCTATTTGATTAATTTTCATTTTTGTGGATGTATTGGTACATCCAGAAATGCAACAATGGATTATGATTAGCTAGAATAATCATTTTCAATAATAAAATTAATTCTGTTTACTTGTTTTACATGTCAATGTCAAGTATTAATTTGGTAAGTACAAGATTCGGATTGGTGACGCCAGTTGGCACCACCGTCGTTGTGCACGTTCCCTATTGTAGCGCGTCGTCTGCAACAAGCCTGCACTCTTCCCCCCGCTACACCGAGTCGGCGCTCCGCCCGCATCAGTGCCCGCGTTGAAGCCGCGCGATCCTAGGGCGCCGCCCTGCCCCGCTCGGTAGTACCTCGCGAGCCACCGATCTAATCGCACGCGTGCGCGGTCGGGCTGCGCGCCGATCTAGTAGTCGTAACACGTATCTTCCTTCAACTAAATGATAACTTTTGTTTTTGTTGTTGTGTGAATAAAGGCACTTCAAACCATATGACTGTCTATTCGTAAAAATCCTCAGTGTTTATATCTCCAAGAACTATAACTGGCAGCCTAACGTGGAGCTGAACTGTGAGTGACAGACAGTAGTAGAGTGAATCAGTGAAATAAGTACATTTTTTTTGAAGTGCAGAACTTTTGCGTGTTAAACCAATACCTAATATTATTTATGTGCCGTGTAGTGTGGTACGTTCTACAGAAAAGCGCGCGAACGGCTATCATAACGCAATTAATAATTTCGCAATATTTCGAAAGTCTAGGTTCGTGAAGTATAGTAGTCGCGAACCTCGTGTCCCGGTCCCGGGAAAGCAGGACTCCGCCCACTTCGGGAAGGATATTTGTCGCAGCGCTCGTGTCTTATAGACACTGGTTGCGGAAATTTCATGCATCGGGCGTAGGCGCAGGGTCGTAATTTGTGCGCTAGGTTTTGTCGCAGGTATTATGTTATATACCTGAACCTAGATTACGGACCAAATACTGTGCCGGTATGAACTGTGAACTTGTGACTCTCGTTTGTAATAAGTGTGATGATTAATAAAATAATTGCGTGGATGTAAACAATACTATCTTGTGAGGTATTCAAATAAACTCCCGTAACATACTTATATTCAGTTAGTGAATGTGACTATTAATTGACTGTTTGATCGCGTAACTCTATAGAAGTTTTAGTCCGTAATATCTAAAACCTAAGTGCGATCTAAGTGTGTTTAGAACCTTTAACGCGATCTGTGTTGAGTACATAACTGTTTAAGTGTTGTGGGACTACGAACAGCCGTAGTGCTTAGGTGGAACCTAGCCTACCTATAAGTACCTAAGTTGGTGTTTCGTTCGTTTGGTGGACTATTTCGCAATGGTGCTAACGAGATCACGCGCTGCTAGTCCGACTTCGGCTGGCGCCTTGCCCTCGGACATGGCGCCGCCCGTGCCCGTAGCGCCCGCGCCGGAGGTGGCTCCGCGCGGCGCTGCCGCCGACACCGCTGCCGCGCAGGTGGCCGCGGTGGATCCGCAGCTGGCTGCTGCCGCTGCAGCGGCTCCGGTCACCATGTCAACCGAGCAGCTCCTGTTGCTGATAAACAGGCTAAGTCGCAGCGAACCTGTAAGTACTCCAGTTTATTCTGGCCACAGTGGCCACTTCGCCAAGTGTACGGCGCGCTTCAACGGCGAGAAGTCAAACAATGTTTTGGCGTTCATCGATGCTGTAGAGACGTATATAGAGTGTGTTGGCGTTGATGATCACAACGCTCTTCGTGGTTTACCCATGTTGTTGACGGGGCTTGCCGCTACTTGGTGGCAAGGAGTAAAGGATACCACCGTCTCCTGGCAAGATGCTGTAGAGTCATTAAAGCAAACATTTGGACCACGATTGCCACCGCATAAATTATATAGAAAAATATTTGAACGGGAACAACGAGTAGACGAAGCTACGGATTTGTTTGTGTGCCATGTTCGGGCCTTAATTGCTCAGCTACCACCATTCTTGCTTCCGAAGGTGGTTCAGGTGGACATGGCATATGGATTGCTCAACCACCGCATTCGAGAAAAGCTTCCACGTACCGCTTTTAATACTTTTGCGGAAATGTTGCCGCAGGCGCGCCGCGTCGAAGATATTCTTGATGAATCCCGCCCGCGCGTCGCTGCCGATAGGAAACCTCCAACGTCCTCGTCGTCGCCGGCTCCGCGACCAACGGCTGTGCCTTCCACAAGTAAGACGAGGCCCCATTGCAATTACTGTAGACAGTACGGGCATGTTAAAGAGTCTTGTCAGCGGCTGGCAAAGCAAAAGAAAGCCAAGGACGGTACCGTAGAGGAAGAGTCGCCTGCGCCAGCGTCTTCGATTACATGTTTTGGGTGTGGAGCACCCGGCGTCATTCGTTCGAACTGCTCGACGTGTAAAGAAAAGAAACCTAATACGTCTGCTATTCCGTTTCAATCAGTGTCCGCGTGTGGTGTTGAATCGTTAGTTCCTCGTAGTAGGCCAAAGCTAAATATTAAAATATATGGTGAAAGTGGTAGTGCTCTTTTAGATACCGGTGCTAAACTATCGATAGCTAGTGTTAGCCTAAGAAATGTTTTAGTTAAAAATGGTCAAAAATTTGTAAAAACCTATTCTGAAATCAAGCTTGCTGATGGTTCTATCAATTGTTTAAATGTAGAGACTGCGATGGTTGATGTTCATTTTTGTAATAGAATTGTACGCACCCATTTTATTGTATTACCTGGGGCTGTAGAGTCGTTGCTTGGCATAGATTTTATTAGGGAGGCTGGCATGGTACTTGACTTCCATAAGAATTGTTGGTCTTTGGAAGGCTCACAGGTAATTTATCCCATTTTGTATGAGGGAGGGCGGTCTGAAACCGTGTGTGCCGCTTTTTGTCTCCGCGAGGACGAGGGTACTCTCCTGCAACCATCTGAACGCAGTAAATTGGCCAACCTGCTGGAGTCCAATAAGGATATATTTGAACCAGGGGGAGGATCAACTACTTTTGCATTGCATAGGATAGACACTGGGAACTGTGCTCCAATTGCAGTGCCGCCTTACAGGGTGACACCGGCAAAGAAAGAGATCATAAGATTAGAGATTGATAAAATGCTAGAAGAAGAAGTCATAGAAGAAGCAGAATCACCGTGGGCATCCCCAGTAGTGCTGGTGCCTAAGAAAAATGGAGAAGTAAGATTCTGCGTAGACTACAGGGCCTTGAATAGAGTAACCAAAACGGATAAGTACCCCTTACCTGTTATTGATGAGGTTCTACAGTCAACCAAGGCTAATAGTGTGATGTCAACCATAGATCTGAAAGCTGGGTATTGGCAAATTGAGGTAGCCCCTGAAGACAGGGACAAAACGACTTTTATTTCACCTTTTGGAATGTTTCGTTTCCGACGTATGCCGTTTGGTTTAAAGAATTCCCCGTCGACATTCCAACGTCTTATTGACAGATTTCGAGCTGGTTTGAAGAACATCACTGTGGTCGCATACTTAGATGATATCCTGGTGATCTCCGAGGATCTAGAATCCCATGTGGGGGATCTGCAGCAGGTCTTCGAGCGCCTCCGCCTGTTCAACCTGAAAGCAAACAGAAGCAAGTGTGTTTTCGCTAGGGATAGGGTAACTTACCTGGGACACGTCATTTCGACAAGTGGCATCGAGCCTGATCCCGCCAAGGTTGAAGTGGTGGTGAACATGAAGCCACCGACGAACCTTAAAGAGTTGAAGACTTTTCTGCAAACCTGTTCTTGGTTTCGTAAGTTCATACCGCAGTTTTCAAATGTAGCGCGGTCTTTGACGGACCTTACAAAGAAGGATCGACGCTGGCAATGGGGGGAGAATGAGCAAAAAGCTTTTGAAGAGCTTAAACTACGGCTCTCAACTTGCCCCATTCTTCGTCAACCAAGCTTTGACAAACCCTTTATACTGCGCACGGACGCAAGTGCTTATGCGCTTGGAGCAGTTTTAATGCAAGGTGAGAATCCTACCGAAGAAAGACCTATTGAGTACGCAAGTAGGTTGCTGACCTCCGCCGAGCGTAATTACCACACGACAGAGCGAGAAGCTCTAGCGGTTGTCTGGGCTCTGGATAAATTCAGAGGATACATCGAAGGAGCGCAGACTCGTGTGGCTACCGATCACCAGCCGTTAAAATGGCTCTTGTCCCTGAAGACACCCAGTGGCCGTTTAGCCCGTTGGGCGATGAAAATTCAGTGTTACAACTTGGATATCGAGTATACACCTGAAAGAGTCAACTTAGTCGCTGATACTCTTAGTCGACCAGTGAACACCGATGTTGAAGAGCCGAATTCTACAAGCTCTGTCAGCATTTGTCCGGTGATCATTGACTTACCTCAGAGGAAACCAGAGGATATTCGTGATGCTCAACGTAAGGATCCCGAGGTAAACAAAATCATAGAAGATTTTGAGGGTCCCAATGACCCAGACGCAGCCATGCGCTGGACTGATAGAGGTTATTATCTTTCCCAAGGCGTGTTGTATTGCTGTGACCCGGATTGTGATTCGGAAGAACCGCAACTAGTTGTTCCGGAGTCGTTAAGGGCCGAGCTCATGAAGGAGCTTCACAATGCGCCCACTGCTGGACACTTGGGTTTGGAGCGGACCTTGAGGAAGATCAAGGAGAAATACTTTTAAAAAAATATGCGAACTTACGTAGCACAGTATTTAAAATCCTGTGATTTATGTCAGAAATATAAATCCACTAATCTCAAACCTGCCGGTCTACTCCAAACCCCAGTGCCGCAGCAGCGATTCGAGGTTCTTGCAATGGACCTATTTGGTCCACTTCCAGAAGGTAATAAGGGAGAGAAGTGGATTCTTCTGGTGGAGGACACCGCTAGTCGATGGGTGGAATTGTTTGCATTATGCGATGCGACTGCTGAGGTGTGTGCAAAAGTACTTATCGAAGAAGTGTTCCTGCGATATGGTTTCCCTCGTCGAGTAATTTCGGACAACGGGCCGCAATTCGTGTCCGCAGTAATGCAGAAGGTCATGCACGTCCTTGGGGTTCCGCAATCTTTGACTCCGGTCTATCACCCCGAGGCAAACCCCGCTGAGCGAAAGAATCGGGAGATGAAGAAAATGTTGGCAATATTGTTGGATTCTGAACATCGTCGCTGGCCTGAAGTATTGCCTGCTGTACGGTTTGCCTTAAATACCGGTTATAATCAAGGCACTGGCCACTCCGCCGCCTTCTTGACTTTTGCGCGAGAGTTTCGATCCCCGGTGGACGTAGCATACGATCTGCGGACTATCGTCGATCAGGAAAATCACGTTCCGCAAATATCACCGTATTTGCGCGACTTCGTACACCGCTTGCAGGAAGTTAAATGGCGAGTTGAACACCAACAATACCTACGTAAAGAAGTAGCCGACAAACATCGTCGTCCTGGACCCTGCTATCAGGAGGGTGACCTCGTCCTCGTGGAAAGCCATCGCCATAGTCAGGCAGCAAAAGGATTTACGAGCAAGTTTGCTCCGCGTCGCGAAGGCCCTTACCGTGTCGGCAAAGTAGTCTCACCGACTACCTACGAAATAGTTGATAAGGATCAAGTACCTCGAGGCAGGTATCACGCTAGCCTCCTAACGTCTTATATAGGTGACTCCGATGTAGTTGTTCACAACAGAAAGAAGGGCCGTCCCCGTAAGGTATTGGGTTCCAAGCCAGCTCCAGAGACTTGTGCTAACTTGGAGGGGAAGATTGTAGCGCGTCGTCTGCAACAAGCCTGCACTCTTCCCCCCCGCTACACCGAGTCGGCGCTCCGCCCGCATCAGTGCCTGCGTTGAAGCCGCGCGATCCTAGGGCGCCACCCTGCCCCGCTCGGTAGTACCTCGCGAGCCACCGATCTAATCGCACGCGTGCGCGGTCGGGCTGCGCGCCGATCTAGTAGTCGTAACACGTATCTTCCTTCAACTAAATGATAACTTTTGTTTTTGTTGTTGTGTGAATAAAGGCACTTCAAACCATATGACTGTCTATTCGTAAAAATCCTCAGTGTTTATATCTCCAAGAACTATACTATAGGGTAAAATTTTCATTCAAAAGTACTCGTTGTATATTTTTTGTCTTAAATTTATTGTGCATTTATTCTTCTGAGATATAATTTTACATTTGTATTTCCTTTAAGATCACCTCATTCCTGACGCGATCCCTCAGGGAGACTTCAAGCATAGTCCGCTTTATACCTAGCTAAGTGACATCGAATTTATGCACCAGCCGTACCGTGAGTGTCCACGTTTCGGCCCCGGTCATAACAGGTAGTAGAACGCACTCGTTGAAGAAGTTAGTCTTTAGGCTCTGTGGAATACGCAACGACAAGATCCGACGAAGTTTTCCAAATGCTGCCCAGCCCAGCTGGATTCTCTTGGTAGCCTTCCTCTCAAAGTTGTTCTTACCAAACTGTACAGTTTGCCCGAGGTAAATATGTTCTCGAACAACCTCGAGGGTTCGTAGAATATAATCTTTTTTTGTCTAAGTTTTTTTATCTTTTTTTGTTTTTGGGTTTTGTCTAAGTTCACCCTGAGACCAATGCATATTGAAGAATCTACTAGGCCATCCAGCATTTGCTTCAAGTCGTGAAGCGATACAGCTAGTATGACGATATCATCTACAAATCTCAAGTGTGAGATGCAGTCGCCGTTGATGTTAATGCTACGTCGTTCCCAGTTCAGCGTCTTTAATACATCCTCCAGTGTGTTGGTGAACAATATCGCGGGAATTACGTACCCTTGCCTCAGCGCCCGACACAATGGGATGTGCTATATTTGCTGGTTCTCAGAACTAAGATGTATCGCTAGTCTACTTGGAACCGCTGCAGAGACTCCAGGACTGAACATGTTTCGATAGAATCAATAGCCTTCTCATAGTCCAAAAATGCAAGATACAGACGCCAATTATACTGTTCGGACTGTATAATCTGCCGCACTGTGTGGATGTGATCTAGGGTTCTGTAATCTGTATCCTGCTCGATACTCGGCTTGCTTCGTTGGCTAGAAGTCGACGAGTATTCGCGCTAGACGATTCGTGACGTCTCTTGAAACCAGCTTGAACATGTGGCTAAGGAGCGAAATGGATACGTAATTCTTTAAATAGTCTTGTTCCTTTTTTTTAAATAAAAGAACGACCACGCTCCTTTTCCACACTTCTGCAGTTTTCCCAGAGAACAGGACTGAGTTGAAAAGCTCTCTTAATAGATGATTTCCTCCCGCTTTCAGAAGCTCAGTCGTTATCTCATCCTCACCAGAGGCTTTTCGATTCTTAAGCTGTCTAAGAGCCGCCTCGATTTCATCTTGGCTGACTCCCGGCAGGTCTTCTGTGAAATGACCGGTTAAGGTTGCTCTGGAATTCTCATTTTTGGGATCAGGTCCAAGATGCGTACAACTGACCGTATAAGTTTTTGACTTCCAAAAGAATCTCCGGCATCGAAACGACGATATCCCCATTCCCCACTAGATTGAGGCAACTTCGTCAGGTGGCTTCTCCCAAGTAATTAGACGGACACATTCGACTCCCAGTTTTGTTATATTGCTTTTTCTATTGAGCGTGTGCTGGAGCATCGAAGATCGCGTCTTACCAATTTAGTTAATTATTTTGCAGAGTGCCTGTAAATCTGTCGAAGTGATGAGTGGGTTTTCACGTCATTCCGTCATAAGCCCCAAAATCTACTCCGAAAGTTTGGACTTCCTGCCCGTACGCCGCATTTTGCAAAAACGCGTCTAGAGCTTCCTCCCTGAAGATTTCCACCATTTGGTCGAGCACCTGGTCAATATTATAACCTTTGTAATTGTTCATTAATAAATAGAGCACGAGCATTTCGTATTAATGAAAAAACCCGAAAAACACGGGAACCCGGTTTTGGAAAAATAACCCGAAACCGAAAAACCGGTTCTGAAAAATGGCCAATTTTCGAAGCCCTAATTTTGTTGTATTTTGTCTCGTTGGCACTTTAAGGGTACGGATCCCTGAAAAGATTGGGGTCCAGTGGGACACCTATACGACGTGGAAGTTTCCAACCCGTGGTAAGTATAGGTAACTTCAAAGTCTCAACCTCGACGCGAGCATAGCCGCGGGCTAAAGCTAGTTTGTTTTAACTCAAGATCAATAATTCATTGTTACGAGTAGGTAGGTAGATGATCTTATCGGTGAAAATTCGAAATTATTCAAATACCTACCTTTAACAGGGATAATTCTAAGAATCGATACTGAACAAAGCCTCATAACTCACGTATGCTAGTTATCCGTTCGTACATCAGCTGCATAACTCATAAATTCTCTTATAAGTAACCGTATGGCATGTACCTACAATAGGTATGTATGGCAGTATGCGACCACCACGCTATAGTTATAGGTAGCTACCTGCCTACTCTGATATATTGGTAAATAAGCATGATCTTAGCAAACTTGTTTCTCAGATTCACACTCTTGTGTCACTAAGGAGTCGGTCGACGGACGGCGCGAAACGTTGGCGTTTGTATCACAGAACACTAATAAGTTTGTATTGTCGATACGATAGTGTGCTTCGTCGAATATTATACCTACCTATCTGCTCTGCGAGCGTGATGACCGTTGCTCTGTCAGACAGCGCTGTGGGAGCGCACTTCACTCAAGAGCAAGACTAGGCCACTCCGCCAGTTCGCCACTTGTCAGACGCAACAATGGTCGCTTTCTGTGTAGTCGTGTGCCTCGCCGTGCTCGCGGCCTCCGCCGCCGCCACCAACGTGCAGCAATGTCCAGGTAATACTTGCTTTTACATAAGCCCGTTAGTTGGAACGCGACCCGCTTTCGTTTTGATCGGTACCGCAGAAAACATTGTGTTTGATAATAATGTACGAGTATTGTCATGGTGTATTGTGTTGTGATATGCGATGCCGCCGATGCGATGTTTAGACAGTTGAGGTCAGCCAATCTCGATAAAAATGTTCAAAGCGTTAAATGTACTTTATGTACGTGATAATGTAGACATAATTATTAAAATATTATTGAGTAAGTAGTATTTGCCCAACAGTGTGACATACAAAATAAATTAGCAAAAAGTAAACATTCTGCGATGATATTTTGATGATTTAACAATGAATATTATAAATCAATTAATGTTTATGTAGGTAACTATTTAATTCATTCATACTGTTAATTGCTTGCCACACTAAACAAAAGAACAACTTATTGAGCACAGAATATTTACCGGCACGCATATCTCTGTCAAAAAAAACATGAATGCGTTTTTTGATGGTAAGTAATCAGAAACAGACCTTGCGAAATATTGGACCTCTCTACTTAATAAGTAGGCAGTGCTCTAACACATTACGTTATACGGTTTTATTATCATGTAACAATTAATGAGTTACAATAAAACTCTATTATTGTTTTTATATTGAGACTAGCGGCCCGTCCCGGTTTCGCACGGCTGGACATTTATTTTACTCTTTTTTTCTAGTAGATAATAAATATAGCGTAAGAAACTCACAAATAATGTGGCTTTCTATTGGTAAAAGAATTTTCAAAATCGGTTCTGTAGATTCAGAGATTACCCCTACTTCGATCAGTAATAATATTGATCGAAGACCCCCTACCCTACAACCTCACAAACTTTACCTCTAAAAAAAATTAATTAAAAAAAAAACCCGACTGCGTAAAAAACAACTAGTTATTACTTATCTTAAAAAAAAAACCTAAAACAAAAAAACAAGTTCAGGAAACAGGACATATTGACTGCAACAGTCGGGACCTATATTGGATGTAATGATTTTAGTCTAGATTATTTAATGGGTCCCGACTGTTGCAGTCAATTTGATATGTCCTGTTTCTTGAACTTGTTTTTTTTTGTTTTAAGTTTTTACGCAGTCGGGTTTTTTCTATTTTTCTTATTTTACACTTTTTAGTTACTTAGATATACCATTTTAAAATCGTCATGATGAGCCCTTTATCGAGCCGTTCAGGCTGCAGAGCGTGCCAAACATTTGAATTTAGCGCCAAAGACCGCCATTTTTTTTTTTTTTTTTTTTATATACCTACCCAGTGTCATTCTCACAGTAATACGAATCTATCGACACCTCTCAAGCTAAAATCCATCGAGCCGTTCATGCCACAGAGCGTGCCAAACAAATACTTACATAGGTACCTACATACTCTCGAAAAACATAACCCTCCTTCTGGCGCAGTTGGGTAAAAATTAATAATTAGCTTGTTGTACAAGTGTATGACAAACCAATTTCTTAGAGCTAATAATAAGTAATTAATTGTTAATATCAGTGTGACCTATGGCCTTGCTTTGTGTTGTTCCCCGAATAGAGATCCGTTGTATTGTGTTTATTCTTTGCTTATTATTACACTCATATCAATCTCGCGTAACTAAATCTGTTAAGTATCTAGAAGATCAGTAAGATGATTAAAAGATCAGTAAGATGATTAATTTTCGTTAACTGACAAACTGACACGAAGTAAATACGAAACAAAATCAAGTCAAGTCTCTCGGACTGGTTATCAAAGGTTCCGTAGTTCGGGATGAATTGCACATGCACAGTAATCATAATTGTAATGCTGCCACAAAAATAACTACTTGCCTAAGTGCGGTACCTAACAAATAAGTTATTTCAGATGTTGTAATTTTTACCCGAACCGAAACTGCTGTAAGTAGGTACCTAGTGTACCTACTGGGTGGGTAGATATCTAATTAATTTAAAAAAATAACGTAGGTAAACATCGCCAAAAGTCGAGTAGCTTTATTGTATTCTGTGGAGTTTCTTAAGTGTGTGTTATATGTATATTACTTAGGGAAGCATCAGCCATTATTTACAAAGTAAATATGTAAATTGATGTCACAATTTAACGTGTCCTGTTGCTAAATTACTCACACGTGTCAAGTTGCTAAATTGCACACAGAAAATATTACAATCGGAGGGACAAAAGCAAACAAACTTATATGCTATTCCCTTAGATTAAAAAATGCCGCTATTCCGTTTGCCTTTTGGCTGCAAAACTAATAATTTCGTACCGTCTGCATCCTCAGCAATTTTAATCGAAGACTATTGACACTATTACTGTGTAGTGGCATTCTTAAAATTAAATAATGAGAGGCACACATAAAGAAAAAAATCAGTAGGTATACTTATCTACACTGTTTTTTTTTTCATGAGGACGGGTATCTTAAAATTGTAATGTTACCTCACTCGCGGTAACATTACAATTTTAAGATACCCGTCCTCGCCGCTGCGCCCGCCGTGGGTCATTAATTATAGGGGCTGTCTAGTGTTTACTAATAAATACTTACTGATCGTCGAATTTTGGCGTAAGTTTTTTTTATTCAAAATTGCTAATTTGACCGCACATCAGTAGTGGTCAGTGGTGGTATTTCCAGTTTTCTCTGAAAGCTAGTTTCGTAGGGTTCTGTGCAAAAAAATTGAATTTTATTATATGTATTTTTTTTACTTTCCTTGTATTCGTAATGAAAAGCACAGTGTTTACCTCGGTTTAAAGACTTATTTAGTCCCTCGAACTATTAGCGCCCTCGCTTCGCTCGGGCACCTATGACCTAACCCTGTCTCGGGACTAAATAAGTTACTTTCACCCCTAGGGTAACAATGTACTATTACTTTCAGAAGCCGGTGAAAATAACACCAAATCAATCAAACAAAGGTCAAGCTTCGAAGTCGGTGACCTTTGTTTGATTGATTTAATGTTTTTGTCACTGACTGTGTTTTCTTTTAGTGTTTTATGTTTGTTAGTTTTTTTTGTTTGTGTTTTTTTGAAGTCGGTTTTATTTTTTAAAAAAAAGTTTTTTTTTATTGTTCCATTTTTAGTTGTTCCCAAACAAGTCGCCATGAATTTATTTTATATTATTAACAATACATGTCATGGTAATAGGATTATCCCCAATAAATGGCACTTAACATTATTTATTTATTTATTAAATTACAACGGCTATATTTAAACCAAGAGGAGGAGCTCGTGGCTAAATAATAACAGCCGCTCGGGTCGATCTTCAGGTTAAGCCGTGCTTGCCTAGGTCGGTCTGTGGATGGGTGACCACCCATTACATACCAAGTTTCCTCCGTGCCTCAGAAAGCACGTTAAGCAGTTGGTCCCGGCTGTCAAATGAAGATCTTTGATAGTCGCACCAGGTAGTCAGTGGCCCAAAAAGTCTGACAACCAGTCTTACCAAGGGATATCGTATTACCCAGTAATAACTGGGTTGTAGAGATCAGATAGCCAGTCGCTCCATGTATAATACTGGTATTCAGCTGCATACGGTTAGACTGGAGGCCGACCCCAACATAGTTGGGAAAAGGCTAGGGAGATGATATTATTTAAACCAATTACTGTAACTAAAACTAGAACTGAAAGAGTAAGAGATTACATAAAATAAAAATATACCATAATAACAAAGAAAAGGTTCACACATTCATAAATTCCTCTCACAATACTTCTGACATGCCAATAATAGTACATTTTGATACAAGTAGAGAAAGTTTGTTGTTGCATTCGAGGCGGAATTATAACACCCGAGCCGTAGGCGAGGGTGTTTTTGAGCCGAGAATTGCAATAACAAATGTCCACGTGTATCAAACGACGTTTTTCAATACACTTTTGAAGAAATAAAATAAAATAACGAAAAATATTTATGTCACGAACTATGATTTTAATTTTCTTTTTTTTTCGCGCTTTGCTTTCGCCAGGTTGAAGGAGAGGCAAGGGTATGAAGCTGTTAAACAGCCTAATATAAAAAATAGATTTATTTTATATTTTTGAATTCAGAACACAAATAAATGATAATTTGTGTATAAAAGTAACTATTAGTTTTTAATAATCATGTTTTCATGTTTTAATCATCATAGTTCGTGACAAAAATATTTTTTGTTATTTTATTTTATTTCTTCAAAAGTGTATTGAAAAACGTCGTTTGATACACGTGGACATTTGTTATTGCAATTCTCGGCTCAAAAACACCCTCGCCTACGGCTCGGGTGTTATAATTCCGCCTCGAATGCAATAACAAACTTTCTCCACTTGTATCAAAATGTACTATTTCCATCCATCCGCAAACATAGGTACATATGTCTCGAAATCTGGGTGTATTGTCTGCGTATCCCCTCAGAGCATACAGGCGTGATGTTACGTCACGATGTTGTATAAACAATAAACATCCAAGCGATTGCAGCTATCACGACAGATTTGCCGTCTATTTTTGATGAGTTCCATTGTATATCTCCGAAGATCAGCATCAGATCTTCACCAAATTTAAATGGGACCACCTCAAGAGTATACTCTTTCAAATAAAAACAGATTTTTGAGAATCGGTCCACAAATAGAAGAGAAATCAGGAAAAATACCCACGAAATAACCTCGTCCTTTTTTGAAGTCGGTTAAAAATGATACCTACTGAACTTACATATTTTTGTTAAGCGGTTATTAAAAACACTGACACGTTTTTAGGGTTCCGTACTTCAAAAGGTAAAAAAAGGGAACCCTTAAAATATCACTTTCTTGTCCGTCTGTCACCACCGATTTGCTCAGGAACGGGTGGACCTAGTTTTATTACAAACTAGGCAATCGGTGTTTTCTATTTGACTACTCTGAAAAGAAACAGCCGAAACAAACACGGATACTTAAATAGGTCAGTCTCTTTTTAAAAAATAAAAACAAATTCAAAAAGATCAATTTTTTTTGGCTCTGGCAAATATAATGTTTGGAC
Organism: Xestia xanthographa; assembly: GCA_905147715.2. Taxonomy (NCBI): domain Eukaryota; kingdom Metazoa; phylum Arthropoda; class Insecta; order Lepidoptera; family Noctuidae; genus Xestia; species Xestia xanthographa. The sequence continues at coordinate 15,913,584 of LR990652.1, forward strand.
TTTATGGTCCTCACATGATCTGTCATGTACCATACGTCTGTTATGGACCCCGCTAGATTTCCTTCCCCCTTACCTCCTAATTATTATTGTGGGTTATGTCTTATTAAAGGAAACACGGAGTCCATAATAAATCAACTGTATATTAATTAAAGTACAACATTAGCGTGGTTACATGAGAAGTAGTTGTAAAAAGAAGGGCGGGCTGTCAACTTCAATAGAATGACATGGACAGTTGACAGCCTGTGTTATAGGATGCGTTCCAATATTATTGTTTAATAAACAGTTTTAATTCGTAACAATTATGACCAGTCGACCTAAGTATCTAATTGACTAACCGGTTTGAAAATAATTCCAAGATGTAAATCATATCGTAACCTTACTCAGAAAAACAAATAATAAACCCAAATGCAAAGGCCATCCACAAAAGATCCTTGTACGGCTATATTTTTAAGATTATGTAGTACCTACTTACGTATCTTCGAATTTGGAAGCAAGTAAGACCCATTCCCATTAGTGATTAAACTATGGAATGGGTTCCGACTGCTTCCTATTGCATCGGACAGACAGATAGACACACTAAAGTGCGTGACGAAATTGTAACGGTTTTGTTTTTGCCATCCAACCCTACAAAGCTGCAATATTTTTGACGAATAGTTGTTACATAATAATTATCTTAAGTAACTGCTTGAGTGCAGTCGTTGGCGTCTAAAGGCACACCCACCCGCACAGCGGTTTTTTTTACGGAATGGCTTCTCGCAGTTCACCGTTCAACCTAGAGAGGTTGTCGTCTGCTTAATCGGACAATCCTGTGGGTACCTTAAGTGTAAGGCCTCCAGCCAGGGCATAAAACTTACAAACTAAACGACTACACGCTAAGAGCACCCTCTGCGGGGTACGGGCCTCGGCTTAGGGCGTCGCTGGGAGAGGACAGCAAGGGGACAGGCTGGATCTGAATGGTCCCGCACAGCCTCCGGACGTAACTCCTATTTATATTTGTGGACTAATAAAGAGTGTAAAAGACTTAACGAAGCCTAAATGCACTTGTTCACCCCGTCTTTGCGATAATTTTTAGGGTTCCTTATTTTGTTCTAGACCATACGGGACCAACTTTAAATTTGGAAGTTTAAACACCACAAATTCCACTTAGAAGTCGTGCAAAAAAGCTAGAAATGAAGATTGAATCATTTACAATACTAAATGATTCTATTTCGGCGCTTTAAAGTGCGAAAAGATTCTGTGTAGGTATTGGTAATTTTATCTGACCTTTGAATCTAGGTTAGTTGCATTTTAAATAATATATTTCAATAACGGAGGAACAGTCGACACAAGGGCGCCAATAGTACATTTTAATATAGGTAAGGTTGCATTCCGGACGGAATTTACAACCGAGCCTTTGGCGAGGTTTAATCTTATAGCGCCGAGACCTGCAATAACAAATGCCCACGAATATCAGACGACGTTTTTCAATACACTTTCGAATAAATGAAATAAATAGAACGAGAAGTATTTTTGACATGAATTAAGAAACTATGATTTTAATTTTCTTTTTTTCCGCACTTAGCTTTCGCCAGGTTGAAAGAGAAGCAAAGGTATGAAGCCGCTAAACAGCTAATATAAAAAAAAATACAGAAAACTTATATTTATAACACAAATATAAATGTTAATTTGTTTATAAGAGTAAATATTACTTTTAAATAATCATGTTTATTATGATATTGTATTTAAATAAAACAATTTAAATATTCAAAAAATATTTACGCCGTAAAGACGCACATTTCTTTGCCGAAATTAAAAAATCGGCCAAGTGCGAGTCGGACTCGCACACGAAGGGTTCCGTACCATTGACTATATTTAGTATTTGTTGTTATAGCGGCAACAGAAATACATCATCTGTGAAAATTTCAACTGTCTAGCTGTCACGGTTCATGAGATACAGCCTGGTGACAGACAGACGGACAGACAGACGGACAGACAGCGAAGTCTTAGTAATAGGGTTCCGTTTTTACCCTTTGGGTACGGAACCCTAAAAAAGAACACCTCCGTCTATAGGCTTTGAACCGATATAAACTTCGTATGAGTAGGTATAATTATCCTGCGGAAATCTGCAGATCAATGAAAAAAAATCGCACTCCTATGAAATACATTGCAAGTTAAACCTAATCGTAGTGCTCATCTTGCGAGACTTTTTGTCGAATCGCACGTTCCGATACCGCATAGGAAAATCGCTCTCTGCTCCTCACCCCATTCGCGCCGGAGTCCCCCAGGGCTCCGTCATCTCTCCGCTCGCATTCACGTTGTTCACTAGTGACATTCCCAAGAGCAAAAAAGCTCAGTTAGCCCTGTTCGCGGACGACACGGCCATCTACTACACCGGTCGCTGTAAAAACGCAATCGCCAAAACCCTCCAAACCTCAGCCAACGTCTTAGGCGCTTGGTTTAGGAAATGGAGAATCGAGGTTAACCCCGATAAGAGTCAGGCCGTTCTCTTTTCGAGATCGCGTACTAATGTCACTTCCCCCAATCCGATCACTATGTACGGCAAGCCTATCCCCTGGGAGAAGCAAGCCAAATACTTAGGAGTCATTCTCGACAACCATCTAACCTTTTTTTTTTTTTTTTTTTTTTTTCGGATGGGCAATCATCAAATAACCCCTCCCGCTCTGGGCGGAGCAGGAGGAAGTGTCAGGCTTTTACTGACTAAAACCCATCCATGTTCCTTCATCGCCCTTTGTGTTCCGGGGCCACGGTATCTCTTTCGAATAGTCCCGCAACCCCGGCAGGCATCGGTCCTTACGGACCCCTTCCTTTTTGCTGACTCTCTTTGAGGCGCGCGTGGAACACGAACGCGCCGTCGACACGGCCTGTCGTCATGAGACGGACGGACGGCGAGCTAGCCCATAGCTCACCGTCCACAGGCCCGTGCCTACGGTGGCCGGGGGCCACGTGGTGGTGGCCCCCGACGCCCGGGGCGTCTCCCGCGGCGGCCGGGACGTTGAGAGGTTCTCTCCCTCTCACGTTCCGCCACCTCCTTCTCTAGCATTACTGCTTCGCAGAAGGAGGTGACGGCGTCCCATTCCGTCTCGCTCCGGACCATGGCTTGCACCAGGGCCGGACGCGAGAGGTCGCCGCCGCCGATCGCCGCTTCGAGGACACGGCGGTGCTCCGCCCACGCGGGGCACACCTCCACCGTGTGTTCCACCGTGTCCTCCGGACGATCCTCACAATGGAAGCACCCTGGCGTTTCCTCCCGCCCGATTCGGTGCAGGAACCTCCCGAACACTCCGTGTCCGGTGAGGACCTGCGTCAGGCGGAAGGTGAGGACGCCGTGGCGTCTCTCAAGCCACTCCTCAAAGAGGGGACTTATCGCCACTATCGTGGCGTGCCCTGCACGGGGTTGCGACAGTCGCTCTCTCCATGTCGCCATGAGATCCCGCCGGAAGTCTGTCCGCTGAGCGACAATTTGTCGCGGCAGCGGAGTTTCCCCCCGGCGCAGCGCCTCCGCGCGCCATTCGTGTAGGCGCGCGAGGACTATCGCCTCCAGATCCCATGGCGGCAATCCGGCAAGGAGGCTCGCCGCCTCGCGGGCAATCGTGTGGTAGCCCCGGGCCAGCCTTACGGCTACCACCTTTTGGGGCGCGTTCAGGTAGTGGGCGGCACGCCGCCTCAAAGAACGCGCCCACACCGGGGCCCCGTAAAGGGCCATGGACCGCACGACTCCCGCGTAGAGCCTCCGGCAGGAGGCGTTCGGCCCCCCCAGGTTGGGCAGGAGCCGCCTGAAGGCAGCCCCAGTCCGTTCCAGTTTGGGGGCCAAACGTCGGAAGTGCTCCACGAAGTTCCACCGGCTGTCGAGGACGGGTCCTAGGTACTTCAAAGTCGACTCGACACCGATGGATACCCCTCCTACCGTGAGTAAGGATCCCGGAGGTGGCGCATTCCGAGGCCCATGAAAGCACATGGCCTCGGACTTGTGCAATGCCACCTCGAGACACTGTTGCCGGATCCTCTCAACGACTGTCGAACAACCATCTGACCTTCGGGCCACATATCAAAGCAGCTCGCGACCGAGCTGCTTTCGCGATGGGTAGACTCCATTACTTACTTACGGAAAAGAGCAAATTGTCTCTCAGGTGCAAATTGCGTCTCTATACCGACGTGATCCGTCCCATCATGACCTACGCTTGCGTCGTGTACGCCCACGCCAAGCCTAGATATCTCTATAGGATGCAGGTCCTTCAGAACCGATTCCTTCGTAAAGTCACGGGAGCCCCCTATTACGTCCGTAATGACCGTTTACATTTAGATCTTAAAATCCCCACGTTAGCTCAGTTCATGAAGCGCCTATCCAAGCGCTTCTTCGACTCTGCTATTAAACACCGTAACCCCCTGATCGCAGCGGCCGCCCGTTACGAACCCTCGCGAATTAGTCAGATCCGCCGCCCAAGGCATACTTTAGTCGATCCCGATGACGCTATTACCCTCCTCCAGGAGAACAGGAAGGAAACTAGCACGCACACCCTTCACCCTTCACCCTTCCAAAAAAATTTTTCTTGTGTTACCACGTTTAGATGTCGTATAATTTAGGCATTCAGTGAATCTCTCTCGGTGCATTCATGCGACCTGGCCAGTGGCCAGCCCATTCCCACTTTAGCCTAACTGGTTTTTAAACCCCGACCAAAAAAGAGGGTGTTATCATTTTGAAGTGTGTATCTGTACTATCTGTGTCTGTCTGTTGCATAACAGCTTTGTTTAAAAGGTGTCATAATCGAGAATGTTCTTTGCTATTTTTCTCCAACATACTTGAGTTATTGAAATAAAATTGGACTTTGGTACATAATCAATTATGGGAAATAGCTGCTACATCACACAATATAATAAAAGACGATATCAAACAGTGACTTCGATTGAACAATGTCTGTCAGGTCAGGCCAATTAGAACGCATTATTATGCGGATTATAGAAACGTTAATAATTACATGAATGCATTCGCGACCACGCTCATGGCTATCAACTCCATTAGGTATAGCGTGCAATTAACTGAGATTCTAAGAACTAAGAAGAGTGAGTGAAGGGTTTATTGCCGTTTTATGAACTTACTAGAGATACAAATATTAGGTTCTACACATCTTGTTTTGATGCAGAAACAACTTTTTCAATACACTTCCTCGAAAACGGGTTATTATAGATTAGGTTCTTATATCTTCTACTATTAGGTTCAAAATGCAATGTATTTCACACCAGTGCGATTTTTTCATTTATCCGCACGTGTGCGGAAATAGAAACTTCCACAGATAACTATACCTACTTATACGAAGTTTAAATCGGTTCGATTATCGTTAATCGGTGTAAGCCTATGGACGGAGGTGAATGTTTTTTTTTTAAATTTCGGCTAAGAAATATGCGTCTTCACGGCGTAAATATTTTTTGAATATTTAAATTGTATTTATAAATAGAATATCATAATAAAGATGATTATTTAAAACTAAAATTTTCTTTAAAACCAAAATTAATAATAAGTATTTGTGAACTGAATTCAACAATTTAAAAGTTTTCTATTCTTTAGATGCTGTTTAGCGGCTTCATACCTTTGCTTCTCTTTCAACCTGGCGAAAGGAAAGTGCGGAAAAAAAAGATAATTAAAATCATAGTTTCCTAATAATTCATGTCAAAAATACTTCTTGTTCTATTTATTTTATTTCTTCGAAAGTTTATTGAGAAACTTCGTTTGATATTCGGGGGCATTTGTTCTTTCAGTTCGAGGCGGAAAATCAAGTTAACAAAAAGACGCTTCACTATCACTACATAATTATTATAAATCAAAGTCCCCCGCCGCGTCTGTCCCGAAGCCGAAAGGCACTTGTTCTCCTCGTCATTGTGATATTTTTTTGTTCTACACCATACCTGGGAACCTTCTAGTTACGGAGATATTGGGGGTCAAAGTTCCAACTTTTTAACAAGTTTTTTTTACTTATGCAAGTTTTTAATGTAAGATTTTTACTTTAAACACCTTCACGACCCCCGTACTATTCAATCCATCCATCAGCACAATGTTTTGAGTGCGTTACATTGAGTTCGACCACAAAACATGATATTTCACCCCAAAAAAAGTCGTTTCCCAGCAATAATTTTTGTGTAAAGTTACTTAGTTTGATGTACAGAATGCTTGGTTGACGGCTTCGTGATGAGTTCTTTTACACCCTGTATGTATGCTTAGATCTTTACCGGATTTCGATGCGGGTTTTTTAAATAGATAGAGTGATTCAAGAGGAGGGTTTTAGTATATAATTTGTCAAGCGGGCGAAGCCGCGGGCATGAGCTAGTAATATATATATATATTTTTTTTAATTAAAACTTTATGCACATAAAGTACAAAGGCGGACTTAATGCCTTGGGCATTTTCTACCAGTCTACCTTAGGGTGATGCAGAGATAAAACTACATAATTGAAAAAATACATAATTGAACTAAAAGTTTGTTATATTTTGATCAAATTAGATCCTGTACATTACATTTGATCAAAATAAAACAAACTTTTAGTCACATTAGAAAATAATGACGTTACAGTTACAGTGCCAATCTTCATGAAAAAGATTATTTTCTTACAAAAAAAATAAAAAGTAAGCATTTTTATTTAGACCCAAACGCTCTTTTACTCACTTGAGTGAATTTTGATACAAGTGGAGAAAGTTTGTTATTGCATCCGAGGCGGAAGTAACTTCCGAGCCGTAGGCGAGGGTGTTTTTGAGCCGAGAACTGCAATAACAAATGTCCACGTATATCAAACGACGTTTTTCAATACACTTTTGATGAAATAAAATAAAAGAACGAAACATTTTTTTCATGAATTACGACGAAAACCATGGTTTTAATTTTCTTTGTTTCCGCGCTTTGATTTTGCCAGGTTGAACGAGAAGCAAAGGTATGAAGCCGCTAAACAGCCTAATATATATATATATTTTTTTTATATTTTTGTATTTAGAACACAAATAAATATTAATTTGTTTATAAAAGTAGGTAAATATTAATTTGAGATATTCACGTTTATCTATGATATTCTATTTAAAAACACAATTTGAATAATGCTTTGCCGAAAATTAAAAAAACCATTGAACCAATTTGGACTAAGTATACGTATATATCTGTGGCAATTTTCATTCCCGCACACGTGTTGGAAAATCTAAAAAAAAAGGCACACGTGTGAAATACATTGCATATTGTATAAGTGTGATAAGAACCATTTTTCGAAGAAGTGTATTGAAAAGGCATTTTGAATCTGGAACAAGGACTAATTATGAACAAATAAAACGTGCCGACACGAATATAAGAACACTGTATTTCGAATATTGTTCTAATTTCAATCAGTATTATATATTTACATGGAGCGACTGCCTATCTGAGCGTCACAACCTAGTTAGTACCGGGTGCGTAATACGGTACCCCTTGGTAAGACTGGTTATCAGACTTTCGGGGCCACTGGCTTCCTGTGAAGATTGTCAACAAACTACAAATGACAGCCGGTGCCAAGGGCTTTACGTACTTTCCGAAGCACGGAGGAAACTCAGTATGTAATGAATTGGTGGTCACCCATCCACAGACCGACCTTGGTAAGCGTGGCTTAACTTTGAAGATCGACCCGAGGTGCTGTTATTATTAACCCATGAGAAGTATGAATTATGAGTATGAATTCTTCTATATATTTTCTCGCAGTCAATTGTAAAAAGTAGAGAAAACATCTCGTGAAAAAAAAATCATCTCGGTTTTTGTATCCGTCGCTCCGCTCAGGATTCTACTCTAGAATCCCTTGCTACGCTCGGGATTCTACTTTAGAATCCTTCGCTGCACTCGTGATCCAACTTAGTCCCTTGAATTAAATTCCCTTTTTTTTCACTTGTTGTTCACCATTGACCTGGCGGTGGCGGCACCAAAGAAACAATCAAGCAATTTAACTACTTAAGGGGCTGCTGACAACACCTAATTGATGTTATGTAAGCAGTTTTTAAGAAAAACTATTTGTTCTAGCACATCAAAAAAATATATATGATAGGTATATAATTATATATTCATCATATTTCAAAGACCGTGGACAGACTCGATACATTATTGGACGAAATCGGCTCGATAGAAAATAATTGCAAAGAGTGATCGTAGCTCTTCGATACCCGCAATTACAGACACAATTAAAATAAAAATGCACTGTACCTGATCGGGTACGGCTGGGGACATACAGGTAGGTACTAATAATTTAACTAAAAAAATGTTTTATTTTGATCCAATTTATCAAATTTGATAAAAATATAACAAACTGCCAATCGCCAACGGTTTCTATTTTGACCCATTGTGATAAAACTCACACTCATTTTGAGTAGATTTTGCGTCAAGTGCACATTTTGCGTAGTGCACATCTGCACATTTTGCGTCAAACCCGCTGTTTGTATCAAAAACGATATTTCCATTTAGGTAGTCCATTTTATTTATCGGATAAAGTTTTTTTTTATAACAAAGCGCCAATCTACGTGGAACACGCGCAATCTGTATACAGAGCGAGTCTCAGACTTCGCGATCAGAATTAACCAATGTTCGGTGGACGACATCGACATCGATAACTGAAACGCCTTGTTATCTTTGTTTAAAAAAAAACTCCGGTCGTAATCACTGAGGAAGTTTAAAATAGGTACTTAGGTACCTAGGTACCTACTTATTCACATACAATCACGTACCTACACGTGCCTACATTTTAATAATTCCCTTCGAGTGTCAAGGTCTACCTACCTACTTAGTTACGTAAAAGTTTGTTATGAGTATTTTGATCAAAATCTAATTTGATCAAATCAAATCAAAGCATTTATTTCAAGTAGGCCAGTTACAGGCACTTTTGAATTGTCGAAACAAATATGAAAATTAAATGTAGCTACAGTCCCAGACACAAGACATAAAAACTGTGAAAGTACTGTAGTTGCCCATTCCCTAGCGTAGATCTCTATGGAGAAGAATGGGCAAGAAACTCCATGGACACTCTTTTAAATCAGAATATTTTTACAAAATCTTGGTTACATCATTCATGTTGAGATGGTACATTATGTGAGAACAATGTAGCAAGATGTGCACGTTAAAGGTGTCCATAGTAAAAAAAAAACAAAAACAATTAAAAAATAAAATTATTAAATTCAAAAGCCGTGGCAACCAAGAGCTGACCAGTCCCAACTGACAGCGCTCGTTCACGAACATGACGCATGTATCAGCACCATTCAACTCAACCATTTTGAAGGGAACTAAATGATCCGACACACGCGTCACCATCAGCGAGACATTTGAGTGAGCATGACATATCTCCTAATCGCCACGGCACATTCAAGTCAAGGAAAAACGTAGGTTTCTAGCGACTGATAGCATTCTAGTACATAGCACTCACACAATATGCGATATGCGGCTATATAATAATAAAGAGATTGATTCTATACAATGCAAAGATAGTTGTACAATCTTCAGCAGCTCCAACAGTACAATTTAATGCTATCAATTTATGCGCCCCTGTCCTTGTGGAGCAGGACCGGCATTGAGCCAAGCAGTTTTATCAGCGATATAGTCGTCCAATTTGTAATATGCTTGCTTACAAAGTGTGCGTTTAATACATGTTTTAAATTTTGTTTCATTCAGCTCAAGAATGCTTTGTGGAATTTTATTATAGCATCTCAAACAGTACCCCATGAAAGATGAGTCTACTTTAGCGAGTCTGAAGCCTGGCTGAACTAATTGGTCCCTATTTCTAGTACTGTAATTGTGTCTGTCACCTCTTTTACCAAAAATATGTAGATTTTTTCTTACGTACATTATGTTTTCGTAGATGTATTGACAATGTACAGTCATGATGTTTATTTCCTTAAACAGTTCCCTCAAAGAATCGCGCCTACGAAGATTGTATATGGCTCTGATGGCTCTTTTTTGCAGAATAAATATAGACTCAATGTCAGCAGCCCGTCCCCATAACAAAATGCCATAAGACATTATACTATGAAAGTAACTAAAATAGACCAATCTAGCAGTATCTACATCAGTAAATTGACGGATTTTTCTAATAGCATATGCTGCCGAACTTAGCCGCCCCGCCAGAGATGTTAAATGAGAACCCCATTGTAGCCTTGAATCAAGCGTAATCCCCAGGAAAACCGTTTTATCTACGAATTCAAGTTTCTCAAATCAATCAATCTCAAGATCAAAATATAAAATAACTTTTAGTTAAATTCTATGCGTCTTTTTGTTAACGGTTACGCCAACATTTTGAAACTAATAACTATCAACTAAATGGTACCGTGCTAAAAAGTCGTGCAAAAGAAATACATACAAAATACAGTACCTAAGCAAACGGTTTTATTATTCATAAAATTCACACACATTTTGAGTAGTGCTCATTTTAAGAAGTGCTATTTTGCGAATTGCACATTTTGCGAAGTGCACATTTTGCGAAGTGCACATTTTGCGTCAAACTGCACATTTTGCGAAGTGCACATTCTGCGTCAAACCCCAAATAGCAATTTGTTTTAAATTCAATGCATGCCTATAATGTATATTCATTCATTTGATATACAACAACAAAATACTTGTTTTTAAAATGCCATTGTTGTGGTGACTATGGCGGTGAGTCGCATTTTTGGTACCCACTTATGTAACTAACTACAGCCATAGGTAGGAAGGTCTTGTTTGTTTTATGCGTGTTTTATGAACAAAGACGGGAAATGAAAACCAACAATGTGACTGCCGCCTATGGGTTTTTGGCGAAATTAAAGCCCACAAGTGTAAAGCAAATTAGCAACACGTCATGTTGTTTTGTTTTTTACCTACTTACGTTTCATGCGACTTTACGTTTTAGGAGATCAGATATTACACCATTGGACTATTGACGTAATACGTCAAAAAAATAAAGACAGAACCGTTTAAAATGATGATTTTAAGATCACTCTTTGCAATTATTTTCTATTGAGCCGATTTCGTCGAATAATGTATCGAGTCTGTCCACAGTCTTTGAACGTTTTCTTTTATTTTTCACTAGCGGACGTCCCACGGTTTCACCCGCGTAGTTCCCGTTTCCGTGGAAGTACGGGGATAAAATATAGCCTATGTTACTCAGGGTGAATGTAGCTTTCTAATGGTGAAAGAATTTTTCAATCGGTTCATTACTTCCGGAGATTACCCCCTACATACAAACTTACAAAAAAATGTTACCTCTTTATAATATTAGTATAGAGTATAGATAATTAGTCCTTGTTCCAAATTCAAAATGTCTTTTCAATACACTTCTTCGAAAATTGGTTCCTAACGCACTACGATTAGGTCCTACAACATGCAATGTATTTCACACGTGTGCGTTTTTTTTAAATTTTCCAACACGTGTGAGGGAATGAAAATTTCCACTGATATAACTATACGCCAACTACTACTCACCCTCCTCCTACCTCTCCTCTCTCTACTCTCTCTCTCTACTGGTTCAATGCCTATAGTCGTAGTGAATGTTTTTTTTTTTTAATTTCGGCAAAGAATTATCCAAATTGTGTTTTTAAATAGAATATCATAGATAAACATGAATATCTCAAATTAATATTTACCTACTTATAAAAACAAATTAATATTTATTTGTGTTCTAAATTCAAAAATATAAAAAGAATCTATTTTTTATATTAGGCTGTTTAGCGGCTTCATACCTTTGCTTCTAGTTCAACCTGGCGAAATCAAAGCGCGGAAAAAAAGAAAATTAAAACCATAGTTTTCTTCGTAATTCATGAAAAAAATGTTTCGTTCTTTTATTTTATTTCTTCAAAAGTGTATTGAAAAACGTCGTTTGATACACGTGGACATTTGTTATTGCAGTTCTCGGTTCAAAAACACCCTCGCCTACGGCTCGGAAGTTAATTCCGCCTCGGATGCAATAACAAACTTTCTCCACTTGTATCAAAATGTAAAAGTGAATACGCGAGCAATGACAACAACAACAATGTATGCGACTGTCCCTTTAAACTTATTATTGTTTATTCATTTGTTTTTTTGACACCGGTCCGTTCGGACGTAAACATTTTTTGTCTACGTCTGAACGGACCGCGGTCCGTTGAGACTAAACACCCAGTAAAAGAGCGTTTTATTCATTGTTATCGATGAATAAAATGCCCTTTTTCGAGTGGCAATGGTAAAAAATATTTTTACTTACATACGTACCTACAGCTACATAGCTATAGGTACTATAGGCACCTAGGTACATATTTTATTTAGGAGATTTTTTTCTTTTTCGGTTCCTTTTTTGTAGGTTTGTCCGTAATCTGCTATCCTGTCCTTGACCTGTTTACATTTTTTGATACCTACCTACTTATAATATCTTATTGTGTAAGTTTGTTGTAATGTAACATTCACAATGGGTGCGGACAATTTAACACAGCTATGGATGTCACGTCTATTCACATTTAATTTACAAAAACTGTGTTTGTGATCGAGATAACATTAAATTCCAGTACCCTATTGAAATCCTTACCGTGTACTCTACAAGATCATTTTTATCAACAACTTTTATACGGTAGTGGGAAGTAGTTCAATACAATAAAATTACTGTATCTACTTACGTGTAAACAACCCAAACTGGTTAGTGAATTACTTACGTACACAACATCCAGTTTGTAAACTTACTGACGACATTAAAAAAAACTGGCCAAGTGCGAGTTGGACTCCCGAGGGTTCCGTATAAACTTGTAGGTATTTGGTTATTAAACTAAATATTTACGTTTTTCAGATGGGTTCCTTCTATCTGGCAGAATCTTAATGCTCCGAAATTTATTTGGCATAACACACTTGGCATAATCTTCTTTAAACGAATATTTTTAAGGCATCAAAAATATTTAACATAGTTATTGTTTGGCGGAATGTTTGTATGTCCGAATCTATAATGGCATACTTATAAGATGGCAGAATATTATTTGGCATAATTACCTTTGGCAATGTTCAAATTCCGCATAATTTCGTTTAGAATAATGATTATTTAGAGCGACTATTATTTGGTACAATTTCACTTGGCATACTATGAAGATGGCAGAATTCCATTTGGAATTATTGCCATTTCTATAAAATAGCAATTTTAACCTTAAATTAGAATAAAAATATTGTCCTACAAAGACAATACTTATGTTACGCTAAAAAAGTTAGTGACAGAAACGAATCGCTCCAAAACCGACTCCACGTAGTCTTGTCTGCCCTACCCTTAGAGTGTAATTTAAATCCGCGAAGGCGCGGAAGGGTGAGGCGGCCTGTGAGCTCAGGAGCAGGTGGTTTTAACGCTCGCCGCCGTAGCGAAGCTGCGGTAGTGAGCGTAAAACACATCTGCGACGATAAGCTCGCGTGGGACCGCCGGAACCCTGCAGCGCCGGAGCCGTGACAGAAACCATGCTTGCTGCATGTTGCATGCTTGCTGCATGCTTGCTTGCATGCTGCATGCTGGCTGCACGCATGGTGTATGCTGGTTTGCATACTGCATGCTTGTTTGCACGTTTGCATGTTTGCATACTGCATGCTTGCTGCATGCATGATGTATGCTTGCTTGATCAGAAATATGCAGCAATTAACATTATCATCGTATGTTTGTGGCGAAAAAAATAATGTACTATTAATTTTATTATTATGGTAAGGAATACAAAATTATTAAAACTATGATTTTTTTGTTATGTGATAGATCAGATGAGGTTTTCCATTATTTTTCATAATGAAATGTATGCCAAAAGATGATTCTGACTGTGAACTTTCTGCCATAAGATGGTTCTACTTTTAATTCTTATGCATATGAAATTTATGCCTAAAGATGATTCTGACTTACAAAATTATGAGTTTTGAATGTATGATAAATGAGTGTCTGCAACACGATTTTCTGCGAAATGAAGTTTATGCCATCTACTGTTATGCAAAGTAATATTATGACATAAAAAGTTCTGCTATAAAGGGTAGACCCTTTTCAGATTTGTGCTGCAAAATATAAAAACTTGACACTCTAGAACATTTTGTCTGAGAGAAAACTTGTTTGTATTGATGCCAGAGCTATCGATTGATACACGTTAGCATGTCTGATCTAATCAGTTGTGCTGAAGATGGGACATAAACTTTGATAGCTCATATCTCGGAAACGTGACACTTTAGAACATTTTGTCTCATTCAAAATTTGTTTGTATTAATACCAGCCCAGCTATTGATTAATATACGTCGTAGGCGGGGCCGCTACTTTGAAAAAAACCAAAATGGTGAAAGTTAATTAATAATATATAATCGTCTAAGCCCTTTTCATGGGATAGCTTAATAATTATTATTTTCGAAACTCATAAAGTCTGCAATGTTTCGACTTTGTGCATTATTATAAATAAATTGCAAGCGTCAATAATCGTTTTGTTGGTTTATAACACGATACCTAGTCGATAAATTGTTTTATGTTCTATGTTAAGACCAAGGTTATACACGAGAACTTCCCGGTTTCCGAATTTTGTATTGAAATTGTGGTTGTTAATAATTATTTTACAACTGTTATTAGTGTCGATTCTGTTGTGCACAAACTAAACTTAATTTAGGCTATTGCTATCTTTTTCTCTCTAATAAAACCAGAAAGAGGGGGACGTTATTTAGCTGTCAAATTCAATTGGTAGGCACTAATATTTCCATACAAATGAAGGGTGCACGTAAAAACATGTCGTGTGCGTTTACAGACCCTAATTACCTGAACTACTCTATCTTTGAGTCAGTAATGAAAGATGCTTTAGCAAAACTTGTAACTGGTAATAAACTAATAATTATCTGGTTAATATCATAAACAGCAGTAGATTTTTAAGTTTCTTTAGATCATTTAATTTGTCAAATGTTATTTCAGAACCAACCCGAATTACTACAAATACTGCTACATGTATTGATAATGTTTTTTGTTGCTGCGACTACTTAGTTAGATCCATCGTAAATTACCTTCTTTAAATTTAAATCACAGCGGACAGACTGTTGCTTTCGCGTCCAAGATGAAATTACAAAGAACTCAGATCCAAACAAGACAAATAACACCTAGCAAATTTGAAAAAAAATAAAAAAATAATTAGCAAGTTAAATATACCAGGCCTTATTTAAAAAAATGTAAATGAATTGTATGAAGAATTCTTTTCGGTAGTGCACACTGCACGCCGAGTTCAATAATACTTTAAAAAAGAAAACTAAAACTATTGGCCCAAAGTTTATTTTCAGTGATTGGGCAACACATGATACGGAGGACGGAAGGAGTACGGAACGATTGTTTGAGCTGTACGGCCGTAGGTTGCTACTTATTCAAAAAAAATTAAAAAAGTCTTGCAGGGTAGCCAAATCTCTCTTTATTAGCAACAAGATTCAATCAGCCGATAACAAAATTAAGACAGTCTTGGAAAATTATCAACAGTGAAACAAATAGAAATAAAAAACAAAGTAATGACATAACACTGGAGACCTCACGTGGCCTCGTGAGCTCTAATAATGAAGTTGCTCAAGAATTTGTAAATTTCTTTACCAGTAGGTATCCCACTTAAAACTACAGAAACCTTAAATTCCTCTCCCTTGCTCTTTATTGATTTATTGAAAGCGAACGTTCCAGCCTGTTCGAATGAATTTAAATTTTAGCATATAAACCCAATAACAATCATAAAAGCTTTTAAGCAAATCAAGATTAAATTAACCGAAGATCTATGTGGTATGTCCATCAAAGCTTGTACCTCGATTATTGAGACTGTAGCATCGTATTTAGCCTCGATATTTAATTTGTGCGTGGATCAAGGGGTCTTCCCGGATCTAATGAAATTCAGTAAGGTAATACCTCTTTGTAAATCCGGGGACAGTAAAGACAACAATAACTATAGGCCCGTATCTGTGTTGCCAGTTTTCTGCAAGGTGTTTAAAAAAATTTTGCTCAATCAAATGCTTAACAATTTTAACATCAATAAAATCTTACACGAGCAACAGTACGGTTTCACCAAAGGACGATGTACGACTGACGCCCGCCGCCGGTGTCACTTTATTAAAACACATATTTACTGCATGGGAAGAGGCACAAGATGCCATAGGAATCTTCTGTGACCTTTCGAAGGCATATGATTGCGTAAATCACGAAACCCTGATCTTGAAACATGAGCATTACGGTTTAGGTAAACTTGCGCTCAGTTTAGTAAAATCATATTTGAATGATAGACAGCAGCATGTACAAGTAAATCGTGTAAATTCAATGGGTTTAAAAGTAAAAATGGGTGTACCACAAGGTTAAATGATAAATGATGCTTATTTTGCAAGTAGGTTTTTACAAACACTTTTACACGTCATTTTTTAAAACTAGATGGGGCCGGTGTTTCGTACCTGACTACTCTGAGAAGAAACAGCCGAAACAAACTCAGAGGTCATAGTCTCTTTTAAAGTCCAGACAATCTTGCTCTATTCACATGAGGACTATGCAGATTAGTGTCTGAGATGGTCTTTTGAAGAAAGAACCATACAGATTTGAGTGGACCTGTCCAGTCAGTGCAAGCATTTGTCAGTTAACGTGTAGCTCGACTTATAACTCAAGGAGCTCAACGAAACGACGAACAATACCAAAGAAAGGACATTTGGGAAGGTCGCATAGAGTACTCAAACTGCCAGACAGTTGTGGGAAAAAACAAACAAAATAAAAATGTGACCCACATGGTCCCCACATTCACAATAATCAAATAAAATTAATAACAAATTCTTTTCAAATTAATGTAAGTAAAAAAAAAAAAAACACAAAAATCATTAAATGTCGCAATGATAATAAAATAAAAAAGTAAAATACTTAAAAAAATAAGTATTCATGTCAAATCAGTAAATGTCACATAAAACAATAAAAAAAAAAAGTAAAATAATAAAATACATGTCAAAAAAAAATTCAATGTCAGAGTGTATAAAAGAAAGGAATCAATAATAAACAAGCGAAGTCCGAAATTTCGACATTCACAGAGCAAATTTCATTGGAGCAGCTTAATCCCAAGCTTTTTTATCTTCAAGATAGTGATTAACATGATAGTAGGCTTTCAGGCACAGCTTCCGTTTTATAAACGATTTGAATTTATTTAGGCTTAGTGCTTGAATTTGGCTCGGAAGTTTATTGTAAAAGCGTATACATTGGCATCTGAACGTACCTCCTATTTTTTTGAGCCTCGTTGCAGGAACAACAAATTTGTGTTTGTTCCTCGTGTTTATGTTGTGGATATCACTGTATTTTTTAAATAAATTAATATTTTTGTGGGCGTACAAAAGGTTTTCATAAATAAACTGACACACACACACACAGTAACACACAGTACACACAGTGTCACAGTAAGAATATTAGTCTCTTTAAATTTTTCTCTGAGGGAGTATCTGGGACTTAATTTATAAATTGAACGAATTGCCCTTTTTTGCAAAACAAATATTGTCTGAATATCGGCGGCATTGCCCCACAAGAGAATACCGTACGACATCACGCTATGGAAATAACTAAAGTAAACTAAACGGGCTGTCTCTAAGTCAGTTAAATCACGAATTCTTCTAACGGCGAATGCTGCAGAGCTAAGTTTCTTCGACAGTTTGTCTATATGCGGGCCCCACTCAAGCTTGGCATCCAAAGTTATGCCTAAGAAGACTGTGCTATCTTCCGGTTTTAACTCTTCATCCTTAATTAGTACAGTAGTTTCCACTTGTCTTACATGGGGTATCGTAAACTTAATACACTTAGTTTTTTTCTCATTTAGGAGTAGATTATTAACATTAAACCAATTAACGACTCGCCAGGGCGCTATTAACATCATCCGTAACTAACTGCTGACGTTTGAGTTTAAATAAAAGAGAAGTGTCGTCTGCAAACAATACTATGTCATGATTATCCTTTATGAGGTAAGGCAAGTCATATAAATAAATAAGAAACAAAAATGGACCAAGAATTGAGCCCTGGGGTACCCCCATTCTTACTACGGATCCGGGAGATCTTTTCCCTTTAACATCAACTCTCTGAATCCTGTCACTCAAATAATGAAATAAGAAGATCCAGGGAGGCATTACGGATTCCGTAGTGGTGTAGTTTCCTGATTAATGTTTCATGAAGAACACAATCGAAAGCTTTAGATAAATCGCAAAAAATGCCCAAAGCATCGCATTTGTCCTCCCAGGCATTATAAATGTGTCCTAAAAGTTCAACACCGGCATCAGTAGTTGAACGACCCCTTGTAAAACCAAACTGTTTTTTATGTAATAACTTATATTTATTGAAAAAACTTTGCATTTGTGCCAAAATTAATTTTTCAAAAATTTTACTAAAGGTGGGTAGTACTGAAATGGGTCTATAATTAGTGGGGTCTGATGTACTACCCGATTTAAACAATGGTATTATTTTACTATATTTCATTAGATCAGGGCAGGCAGTCTCGACATAGATAGCGACAAATTCGCTAACTTTCGATCGCTGATTACTAACGAATAAATTCGGTTGCAATGACGATGATTGCCAGAAACGCATCTTGGATGTAGAGACTTGCTTTACACATAAGCATCGTTATTGCAACCGTATTCTTTCGTGAATAATTAGCAATCAAAAGTTAGCGATTTTGTCGTTATCTCTGTCGAGACTGCCGGCCCAGGAAACTCACCACGGTCAATACAATCGTTAAATATTACAGCTAATGAAGGAGCTACAATGTTTATAATGGATTTAGCAACTTCCACAGAATGACCCCATAGATCGGCGGTCTTTTTAACATTTAAGGTGTGAAAAGTTTTAGTTATATCTTTACAGGTGACATATTCAAAATTAAATTCGGAATCACAGACTGCAACGTTTTCCCTTAGTAAAGACTCGGCAGCAGCAGGTGACGAGTTTAGCGATTTAGTAGTCGATACGGGAATATCCGCAAAGAAATTTTCAAAGGCTGTGGCAACTTGAGTGTCTGAATTTAAAATTTTATCGCCAATAGCAAGGCTGTAGTCACTGTTTCGGTTGCAAGACTTTCCCGTTTCGCTATTAATAATATTCCATGTCATTCTAATTACATTACTACTATTTTTAATTTTTGAACTCAAGTAACGTGACTTTGCTATAAAACAAACTTTTTTAAATATTTTAGAATAATTTTTAACATACAACTTAAATTCTCCAGTGTTTATATAGGTCCGCTCTGCATACAGCTCATAAAGTCGTTTTCGACTCTTATGAATACCAATAGTGGCCCAGTCGTTGAAGGAAGCGTTACTATTAACCGAGATTGTCTTAGGAATAAATGTGGTATTAAATTGTGTGCAATACATGCTGAAAAAATCGTTATAATGTTGATTGGGATCATCATTAGTTGACAGTAGTGGTAATTTAGACAAAAGTTTAGTTTTAAAGGTTTCCAGGCGAGTTTTAGTTTTTGGATTAACAATGATATCCTTTTTAGTGACTTTCTTGCTTACATTAGGAATTGTGATCAATTGCCCACAATGATCAGAATCTAATAAGTTAATAATTTCTTTGTGGGTAGGTATAACATCTGTGTAAATATTATCTAGGCAAGTGGCACTAGTTGGTGTTATTCTAGTGGGCTCCAGAAATTTGTTTTCAAGATTGTATGAATGAAACAGGCTTAAAATTTTAGTACTTAACCCAGAACTTTCTAACAAATTAATATTAAAATCACCGCTAATAATTATAGACTTCTTAGAATTACAGATTTTATGCAACACTTCATCCATTACCTTTTCAAAACAATCATACAATCCTGAAGGAGGTCTATACACACTTAATATGATAAACTGCTCCAACTCTATACAGGCTATTTCAACTGTTCGCTCAACAGATAGGCTTACAATATCCTTGCGGTCTTTAAACTTAAGCTGATTATTTACTAGGATTAATGCGCCGCCATGTATAGCATTTACCCTGCTGAATGAACTACCAACCTGGTGATTACTAAAATTGAAAATTAATTGGTGACATTTGAGCCAATGTTCCGTTATACAAAGAATATCTATGCAATTACAATTCATGAAAAGTTCTACTTCTAATTCTTTGTTCAAAAATCCTTGAATATTTTGATGAACCAGGTTGATACTATTAAAATTCTCAAAACATTCGCCTGATTTACTATCTGGCTTCCTTATATTGCAAGAGGTTGCCTCTGTTGTCGAAATTGCTAATTTAAATGGTTCACTGATTCATTCATTGTTGACAAACTATTGGTAGAGTAATTTAGGCTAATATTGCATTGATCAACAGAGGCAACTTGATTAGCCAAGTTCTTGGCTGTAATAGAAAAATAATAAGATAGCGACACAGCTACTTGTCTTTTACAATAGTTTGTCAGATAGTACCTGTCTACAAGATATCTATGTTTTGTCAAATAAAAATTGTTGCCAATATAATTGTTGATGTCAAGTAAATGAAATGAATTATTATTGAATGTCAAATTATGCAATGTCATATTAATATTATATCTATAGTCATTTTCTTCCTGTGGCAAACTTTTACTATAAGGAAATGTAAACAACACAATTTTTCTTAAATTTAAGTTTGACAAAGTTCTATAATACTGGAGCAATTCTCCTTTGTTCACTTTTCCTCTATTACCTATCAAAATTAATAATATGGTGTCCTGGTTAAACTTACATTTAATAATTTCTTTCATAATATGATATAAAGAACATCCTGGCATACAATTGTTTATTACGGAGTGTCCTGGATATTCATCAGTTAACAAATTACCTAGGTCTTTTCCAATCTCATCACAAAAGATTACTATGTCATTATTTACACTTTGTTTATATTGCTTAAGGGAACTATTCATAGGAGTATGCAAATCAACACATGGCTGCGGTAAGGTGGTATTACATGTTGTCAATGAATGGTCTGGTGTATTTACATGTGAAGTTGTTTGACAGTGCTCACAGTTGTTGGTTTGTGAGTTTACCAAATCATTCATCGCCAACACATATTCCCTCATAACATGTTCAGAGGTATTATATTTGCTAGTCATTGAACTTAGCTTCTCTTGTAGGTGATCAAGTTTGGATTGCAGGTGTTCTGTGTCAATTTTGTACCTCCTAGTGCTTTGTTCCAAATTAGATGAATATATATCTAATTGTTCGATATTGGGTCCCTTCCTCTTTTAAGTGTACATAAATGACCTACCCCATTCATTTAACAACCACCCGCAATTGGTGTTGTTTACTGACGACACTTCTTTAATATTTAGAATAAACAGACGTGCTACAAATCTTGACGACATAAATAACGCCTTACTGCAGGTTCATAATTGGTTTAACGCTGATAATTCAGTACTAAATGGGAAAAAAACAAAGTGTAAGTATAAGATTTGCGTTACCAAATGTCAAAAGTAGTGACTGTGAGTCTGTGACGTAGTATTGAATCAAGAGAAACTTGAATTTGTCGATAAAACGGAGGTTCATTTTTCATGGGGTACTGTTTAAAATGTTACAATAAAATACCTACCTAAATTGTACCTGTTCTAATAAACACAAAGTTAATGACAACGTTTTAATTTGTATTTACAGACAAATCCTTCGAAAACCTGAGCGAAAACGTACAGCTGTCACCATGCAAGAAGCCGCCCTGCCGTCTTAAGAGAGGAACAGATCAAGCCATCATGATTCATTTCACACCAAGTAGGTTTATATTATTACTTAATTAATACAATTCAAATATATCGAAGAACAGAAATGAAATGTATCACATACACGTTCACACGTTGATACAAAGTTGGAAAGTTATTGTGTTACATTTCATGTTGCATTACATTATTTTACATTTCACCCGGCTTACATACTCTGATTCTTCTTCCTGCCCCTATCCCATTTTATTTGCGTTCAGCGCAACACGTTTTCTTCTTCCATGCACCCCTGTCAGACGTCACGGCATCATTTACCTACTCCTTTCTCTTTCATATCATTCCTCACACAATCCTTCCATCATTTCTTTGGTCTTCCTCTCCCTCTCCATCCATCAACATTCATGTCCATCCATCACTCTTTTAGCCACATGCATTTCATCCCTCCTCGTAACATGTTCACACCAAGACAAACGACTTCCTTTCAATTTTTCTGTACTATCAGCCGCCACTTTCAAACTTCCTATATAGGTAGGTACCTACAGGGTGTAAACATCACGAAGCCGTCAACCAAGCATTCTGTACATCAAACAATAACTTTTGCGTAAAGTTACTTAAACTTTACGCAAAAGTTATTGCTGGGAAACGACTTTTTTTTTTGGGATGAAAAATGTTTTGTGGTAGAACTCAGTGTAACGCACTTAAAATATTGTGCTAATTGATGGATTGAATAGTACGGGGATCTTAGAGGTGTTTAAAGTAAAAATCTTACAATAAAAACTTACTACCTACCTATTTAAAAAAAAAATAACTTGGAACTTTGACTCCCAATGGTGCCGATTCCCTTGTTCACAAACTAAACTAAATTTAAGTTGAATGCATCTTTTTCTTTCTATTTCATTATGAAAAGGACAGAAGATAAATATTAGTTTAATCCTGTCAAATTAGTCAGCACCTGACGTAATTTGATGTAATTTTAGTAGTCAACTTTTTAATCGCGTCTAAAACTTGTATGGCGCTGATTAATTTGACATAACATAACTAAAATTTATCTTCTGTCCTTTTCTTATTGAAATAGAAAGAAAAAGATGCACTGAACTTAAATTTGGTTTAGGTAGTTTGTAAACAATTTGGTTTAGTTTGTAAACAAGGGAATCGGCACCAATATCTCCGTAACTAGAAGGTTCCCAGGTATGGTATAGAATGAGGTATAGAACAAAAAAATGATCGCAATGACGGGGAGAACAAGTGCCTTTCGGCTTCGTTAAGAGGTGTTTTACACTCTTTATACCTACTCATTTCTTACTCTATCTATTCATGTCACACCACACCACACATCCACCTCAACATTCTCATCTCCGCTACATGCAATCGTTTTTCATTCATCTTTTTCACATTACATTGCAGACTATAGGTACATACACACAGATAGGTACCTATGTGACAAAGGGTTGTAGGAGGGTATAGTAGGTCAAGTTCCTGTGATCCACATGCTGATAAAACTTTATTAGCATGTGGATCACAGGAACTTGCTTCCATAAAATCTAACTTGATTAAAATAACAGCTGCCAAAGTAAAGGGAATAAAGTAGCTTTGGTCATATCGAAATAGATAATTACAAATGCCTAAAGGTATTATAATATAATTACTTAGTGCAGTTAGTATTTTACGCTATGTAAATATGGGTACCTATTAATATAGGCCTATTAAATTAAACTATAAAAACAGTTGCTGTCATTTTAATCAAGTTAAATTTTAAGAACTGTAGGAGTTGTGTCTATAGCAAAGGATGGCCTACCTGCAACTCTTTGCAATAAAGCCAGACTTAACTTATGTTTAAAAAATTAGTTTTAATTTGGGTACTTAATTAACTTATTCTAATAAATTATAGTTACATAATATGACAACATAATTATTGAAATAAATAGGTAAGTAGGTAGAGATATGATTTCGACAAACAAGTGCCGCGAATCTGTGATTAATTATTGGCAGAGCAAAAAAAGGCCTTGGTATAACCTATACGCAGACTAAACTAGCTATCAGTGTAACTAGCCTGCGAGTTGCGACCTTCGACCAAGTCAAATTATTACCTACTAGCAAAAATATAAATTTCATGGGTTTTAATTTTTTTTCACCCTAATCCATTCTGTAATCTATCATCATTGCATCTATCTGCTAGTACCGTCAAACCGTACAACTTTGCCCAAATTGCTGATTTTTTTTTATTAAACTTTAAATATAAAAAAAAGAATGTTTAATGTGTGATTGTGCTACACGACATTTAAATGTACCTACTGTTCTTTGCATAGGATATATAATAATATCAAGAATATAAGTGTTTATGTGCTAAAAAGCTTAATTTGTACAGTAGTTGTACTTTTTACAAGTTTGCCCATTTTGCCAATGATATTCTAACAAACAGATATGTTATACACCTACAAAACCACCGAAAAAAGTGTGCCGCGGGGGAGAGCCAGCTCACATACACGCAGTGACGCAGAATAAAGGAAAAACAGGCCAATTGACACGTTTTCGAGTCTTCACAATTGCGCGCTCATAACATATCTGTTTAATTAAATATCATTGCCATTTTGCAGAAACTTTTGTAACTTCGGTACTTATCTTCTACCTTTAGAACATATGGTTTAGGGATCAGTATAGAAGAATAACCAATCTATAATTAAAAAATACCTTAATACTAAACGTTTAAACGTTCATATTGCCTGTCAAATTTGAGTGGGCAAAGTCTAGCTAGCTAGTGGATTTTTTCGTAATTTTTCATTCAAATACACGGAAAAACTTCACTTTTAACCGACTTGTAAAAAAGGAGGAGGTTATGTTTTCCACCAGTATCTTTTTTTATTGTACATCAGTACGGTGTACCGAGGTGCGTGACGATCAAATAGTTCGCTCTTAAAGATTAATCTAAAAATATCATGAAATTGGCAGCATTTTAGAAAAAACAATGTTATAATATTATGATTATTATCAAGTCATAATATTCATTACTGGTACATTTCTGTATACTTTCGATCCAAATGTTTTCTTTTTTCTTGAAACTCCGTTGCTAAATTTACATAAATAAAAGTACCTGCTTATCAGTGATGCAATTTGACGTTGAGGTGACAACCGTAACGGTAATATTTTGGTGGGAAAAGATGTAACAACTACTTCTGAAAAACTGGTTTATCATTGCCCACCCCACCATCATATTTCCGATGTTGCGAGAAATTTCGCTTTGTATATTCGATCTTCCTTGTGTATTTATTACAAACTATCAGTGGTTCAAAATTTTATTTTCTGCTGTAATTAGAAATCGAGTTTTAATGAAAGTTTTTCACACGTGTTTTGGCCCGCAAATTAGACTACCAATTTCGACACGGTTTTACAGCCGACATAGGTGACATTAGGCATAGTCCGTTACGCAGGTAATGTTGCCCGAGACATAATCAAAATTCTTCCTAAGATTAAATAATAAGCACAACTAAAAAATGTAGCCGGGTTTTTTTACATTTGTGAAAAGTACCATGCTGGGCAATTGTAAATAAAACTATTATTTTATTTATTGTTATCATGTTTTATTAGCAATCCATGATACACCGGCCTTCCACAGATTATCCCAACCTCTTTAGAGCTGTCCTTCAAGTAGTGATGTACTACTTCTTAAATCTCCCTTTCTTTATTAATAAAATTATTTTCTTATATTTAAACTTAGATTACTTACATACCTACTTCAAAATCCTCAAGGTATTTTGGTTTGTTCACTACTGTACCTGATCTAGTAGTGTACTCCATCCTGTAATTTACATTGTCATTAACTCTACAACTATTGTCCATAAAATTATTTTCATTTGTACTATTATTTTGTGCTTGCATACTATCCTCATTTCTTAAATTATTACCGACTTCAATTTTTTCCATCACTTGTTGAAATGTCAGTTTCTCTTTATTATCAAAGTTGTTGTAAATTACCAAAGCTTGCTCTCCCAAGCAGTGTAGGAGCAATGACTTCTTTTGGGCTTTAGTTAGTTTTTCGGGTATTGATGCTCCGCTTGCTTCATAATAGAACTCAATTTTTTGTTTCCATATCTTAAAATTCTCACTCACGTTGCCCGCCATTACAAGCGGTGATGGTGGCGTCAAATTTTCAATTTTTGCACAAAGGTGTTTCCTTCCACTGAGTTTTTATTTCGACCTCCTAGTTATTCGAACTCGGCCGCAGCGCCATGTAAATAAAACTATTATTTTAATTATTGTAATCATGTTTTATTAGCTATCCATGATCCACCGGCCTTCCACAGATTATACCAACCTCTTTAGAGCTGTCCTTCAAGTAGTGATGTACTACTTCTTACAGCAATCTTGTAAGGTTTGACGGTAATGTACCGTCTCAAACGGTCCAGCTATTTTGGTAGAAGCCGGAACAAACAGAAAGACAAGTATTTTTGTTTTAAGTAGGTACCGCATACACTTTCATAATTTTATTATGCATTCAATAAAAAGCTGTTATTTTGGAATTACAAACAGACACATCAATTTAATTTATTTCTATAGATTACTTTGTATGTAGGTAACAATGATTACCGAGAGATTACCCGATAAAAATATGAAACGTCATAAGATTGTTCAAGTCTATGCCATAAGGAAAATGTGCATTTAAAACTCTGCGGTAGTAAACACATTTAAGTAAAGGTCGCGACTACAAGCACTACCTACGACTACTTCCGGCATGGCAAAAGATCAAGTTACTAGTCGGTAAGTTGATCAATAATGGCAAACGCGACGTATTCTAAGTAGGTTTACACTGACACAATATTTTATGAGTAGGTAGGTAATGTAAATACAGACAACAGAGCGCTTTTATGTACCTATTTAATTATGTGAAAATAGACATATCAGCAGAAGGCAATCCTGCAAGATGATAATAATATCCTGTAGTAATTCTACCTTTTGTTATAAATTTAAATTTGAGAGACAGTCCGAGGCGTGTGGCTGACACTGGCAGAGCCACCATCAGGGATTTTAATTTTGATAACACAAAAATTTAATCGCTAATTAGTCGAAATTAGTCGCCAAATATCAGATTTGGTCGGTCACTGGTTCAAAAGATATTATAGGGGTAGGGTTTATAGGTGGCTCTGCTGGAGAGAGCCTACCCCAGCAGAGCCACATTAATATCTCAAAAACTAGGGCACCTAGCGAAGATCTGTTTTCTCCCATATTTACTTGCTAATTAGTCGCCAAATATCAGATTTGGTCGGTCACTGGTTCAAAAGATATAAGGGTTTATAGGTGGCCCTGCTGGAGAGAGCTTACCCCAGCAGGGCCACATTTATATCTCAAAAACTAGGGCACCTAGCGGAGATCTGTTTTCTCCCATATTTACTCGCTAATTAGTCGAAATTAGTCGCCAAGTTACAGATTCAGTCGGTGTGTCATTAAAAAGATGTTAAAGAATTTAATTTCCCCATACAGTGGTACAACCAAGTACAAAATGCTTAAAGTAGTTTTTAGACAGGTGTATCTACGACGTCTGGAGGAATTCTATAACTTCAACCCACCAAAGGAAAGCAGTATTCATTACCTTTAGGTGTTTTTAAACAAGATCTACAATAAATATATGTAATTATTTAGGTATCGAACAAAATGTGTGCATTTAGTCGCTGGCAGATAGATCGCTGCGCTCCGTTACATTTACACGGTAAGTAAGAAAGAGATAGATGCGCGTGTACAGACGAGCTACTTAGAACGAGTTGCCCGTGACGTACCTAAGTAAAAGTCGGCCAGTTTAAAGTGGAACTTAAAGAATAGTTAGGAACTCGAATGTTGTAAAAAAATAAAATCCCTGATGGTGGCTCTGCCAGTGTCAGCCACACGTCCGAGGCAGGGCGAGCGCGAGAAAAAAAAAACGAAATTCAAATCATACGCGTATTGCGTATGATTTGAAATTCGACATTTTTCTTTTTTCTTTTCAAAATTTCTCTTTGTTCTAATATGAAAAGTTTACTAAGTACTTGAAATTTGTAGCGTTTTTTGATGATGGATCATTTTTTTTTCTAAGCTGTGGAAAAAAAAATAGGTATGCCATAAGCTTATAAGTACTCCGTTTACTAAAACCCATTTTTTTTTTTGGAAAGTGATAAAAAAGTCATCCGGTAATAGATATCAATGGGAGCTTGTTTACTTTTACAGCTGAAGATCTTGACGACGTGAGGAACAGCGTGACTGCGAACGTGGCGGGCCTCAACGTCCCGTTCGTGGGGGTGGACGGAGCGTCCGTCTGCGACAAGATCCACACGGACGACGGCGAGAAAGCCTCATGCCCGCTCAAAGCAGGCACCACATATACCTATAACGATACTTTCCCTGTGCTCGCCTTTTACCCTCCCATACGTACCAACGTACATTGGGGGCTGCAAGATAAAAACCAAGTAGACCTTATCTGCTTTGAAGTGCGCGTGCAAATTACATAATTTTAGAACCTTTCATAACAACCAACCGGAATACAAAATCATTTTGAACAGATTATTATAACTTCAGTCATTCTCATGGGAACGAAGAATTATTTATTCAGCCTAATATTTTATTTATAAAAATTGATCATGCGTTGTGAATCGAATAACATTATGTAGAAGTAAATTATGACATAGGCATGGCGTAGTATTAAAATATAGTTGCACACAGATCTTTCATCACGTAGCCAAAATTGGAACTTTTTTTTACGAAATAATTGCTCAAAATGTTGACCAACAACGGTGTAGGTACAACAGAAGATCCTTGCAGTCCTTTCACACTTAATTTATCTTCGAGTGTCACCAGCAACGACAACGGAATAATATCACTATGATTTTGACAGTGATTTAAATACAGTGCTGCACAATAACCGTTATTGTGCACTGTAGGTAGGTTAAGTTTCTATGTAAGTTGAAAAGACGAAGAACTTTTTTCAATTGTTTTAATTGCCATTACAAGTAATTAATTAAATTTAATAATATTTTACAAATTATGTGTTTCATTTTAAATGTAGATAATTATTGTTATCCTTAAATTAACCTCGCATCTAGAATCCACTAATTAGGTACATTTTGCTCTCAATCGACGAGCTCAATTAATTCTTACTTTTCTTTGGGGCATTAGTAATGGCTGCAGGAATCTCGAAGCATATTTGAGTTTTTTTACCGTCTTTGAGGGCCCAATGTACTTTTGTGCTGATTGTGGGGTACACGGGCAGGATGGGGAACACGTTGGTGTACACGTAGACCTGGCCGGCGGGCAGCGGGCACGACACGTACTCGTCCGCCGCCACGCTCTTCACGTGCTGGCATGCGTCCGTCCCGTCCACGCCGAAGAACGGAATGGGTACCCCTCCGATTTCCGCGAACACAACATTCGTCAAGGAATTGACATCTTCATCTGAAAACAATAACCGTAAACAGTTAGATTTAGATTTCAGAATCTTAGTGGTAGAGTGAAAGAACCGTGTCAATTCACACCGAAATGGCGTGTGTGGTGTACTTCGTAGCACAACCACGAACACATATTATACTTTAATGTGCGTCAGAATGGCTGGTTGTCTGTGGCGTTGGTCTATGAGAGTTGAGAGTTGAGCACTGTTCCTTGGGATAATTTAAATAATTGCTAAATCCTTTATTTAACATATGTTTGAAGTTAGAACTAAATGAGATAAACGAAGTAAATATGTAGCAATTATTGACGCAATACATTTCGGGAAACTCTGCACGCTTGACTTTTTACTACAAAGCTCATTGCAGACGAAATTCACAATGGAAATGTTATGATGAATCGAAAAAAAATACGAAGAGTAAAAAGAAGCTAATTCCACATTGTATAATATATGCGAAAAAATAATATGAAAAGAAGGTAAATTAATGAATATTTTTTAAGTAAATTGTAATATTATTAAACTGAATCTTATGAACGAGCCACATTTTGTTTTTATTTAGGATATCCTTTTAATATGCTTATTATCCACTTACCTAATCATACATAACATGCCATTTAACAATTTAGAACGCCTGCCTCCTAAAGAAGCAATACTGTTGAGTGAAGACGCACGGCAACTATTTACCTTTTTTATTTTATCAGGCACTTTTTCTTGGGATAATTTAAATAATTGCTACATCCTTTGTTTAACATATGTTTGAATTTACAACTAAATGAGATAAATGAAGTAAATATGTAGCAATTCTTGACGCAATACATTTCGGGAAACTCTGCACGCTTGACTTTAAACTAGGAGGTGACCAGCCCACCAAACGTCAGGATTGCTGGTCAAATAAAATATTTTATTTCTAAATATAAAATCCTATGTAGCAATTATTTATTATATGTAGCAAATATAAGCAATTATGTAGCAATTTTTGAATCAACTCCCATAGACCAACGCCACAGACAACCAGCCATTCTGACGCACACTAACTTTAGATAGATAGATATTATTTTTATTTTATTTTATTTATTTATATAGACATAAATAAATAAAATAAAATGCTTTTTATTCAGACAAGTCCATTTGGTTAGTACAACACACAACTTAAAAACTAGTGTTAGTACTTAAATCTACCCGAAGAACTAAAACAAAACAATTATTAATTATGCGCCACAGTGGCATGAAGGCGCATCCAATGCCCCAGTATGGGACTGTCCCACCTGTCAGCTAAAGTTTTATATAAGTATCATGACTTAATATTGTTATAATCCTAGATATTATAATCTTTTTAATTTATACTATTTCATACCTCTCAATTATCGTAGATAAACATACATAGGTACAAACGTGCTCCCGTTTCATCAACTTTTATGCCAGCTGGAATTTTAGCGTGCGACCTGTGTATCTGCGATAATTGAGAGGTATAAAAATTCTAATTAGTGGTATAAAATAGTGTAAATTAAAAGGATTTTATTACCATCTAAAGTTATAATTAATGTGTTCATGGTCGTGCGTGCTACGAAGTACCTACAACACGAAATGGCAGCGGTCGGCAGCGCAGTTTCACTGTCAAACCATTTTATGCTTTATCTCCATCAGGAAATACATAGTATTGCTATTAATAATTATATCTATATCTATAATAATATTACAAAGAGGTAACATTTGTTTGTAAGTTTGTATGTAGGGGGTATCTCCGGAAGTAATGAACCAATATTAAAAATTGTTTCACTGGTAGAAAGCTACATTATTCGTGAGTGCTATAGGCTATATTTTATTCCTTATTCGTACTCCCACGGGAGCGGAAACTACGCGGGTGAAACCGCGGGACGTCAGCTAGTATACCTAATATAATGCGAAAGTTTGTGACTACTAAACGGATTTAGATGAAATTTTGCACACAGATAGTTTATAACCTGGATTACCACATAGGGTACTTTTTATTCCGGTAGTAAAATCGCATGGGACAATTATCAAACCTCACGCGGGCGAAGCCGCTGGCAGAAGCTAGTTATACCTAAACGAACTAGGTCAGCAATGTCCTAGATAGATCGACAAAAGGCTGAATAACGAAAGGACCAACCTCGTTAAGCCAGGATAGCATTAAGTTGCCCTCCTGTCCTGCAGTAGTGTACAGTACGCGCACTGGGCGTTGGCAAAGGGCGAACACGCCCTCTTGAACAGCTCATGGGGTGACGGACTCTGGGACCTCCGTCGCTCCCTCATCACACTGGACCCGAAAAGGCTATTGTTCCACACGCGCCTCTCTGGCTTGAATTACTGTCGCGCCGACCGTCGGTCGCGCACTATCGGTCGCGTACGCCAGCGAAGTCAAATTTGAACTTTATTTCTTCGCTGGCGAACGCGACCGACGACGGTACGACAGTAATACGGGGTGAGTTTAACACCCCCCTCCCCCACGGGACACGGTCCGCAGGTCAAGCGGACCGGCATCGGCTTCGGCACCAAATCGGGGGTAGCGACAGTCAATACTCAAATCTTTATTGTATTCCTTATGTATTAAATACATATTATGGTGTAAGCAAATTATAAAAGATCAATAGGTATGGACCCTGTCGGGCACAGCAACATAAGGCGCAGGACACACAGAAAAGACGTAAGGCGCAGACGGGGCACAGACATATGTCTCTTCTTCGTCTCTTTCATACAAAATGTATAGAAGTGTCGCGATGCAAAACATACAGAAAAGGCAGGGCGCGAACACGACGCTTGCCCGTCTGCGCCCTGTTGTGAAACAGATAGAAAGGCAGGGCACGGGCGCGAGCGGACG
Organism: Xestia xanthographa; assembly: GCA_905147715.2. NCBI lineage: Eukaryota > Metazoa > Arthropoda > Insecta > Lepidoptera > Noctuidae > Xestia > Xestia xanthographa. The sequence goes on from LR990652.1 coordinate 15,945,423, forward strand.
AGGTGAGGGCGAGAGCGGGGGCACGGGTGGGGTGGGGCGCGGGTTTCGGCAATCGCGCGGCACGCGCCTCGCTCGTCGTCTCTCGTGCCGCCCAGGCGTCACGCCCGTGCCTTGTCTTTTCTATATGTTTTGAAAAGTCGCGACGGTGCCCCGTCTGCGCCCTGTCGGCGCCCCGCCCTCGTCTTACGTCTTTTCTGTGTGTCCAGCGCTTTAGGAGAGAGGAAGAGGGCTAAGTAGCAATTCAATAATAGGTATTATTATAAGTTATTAATTAGTCGCATCGACTTTGCAGCTCTCCGGCGAAAATAGGATAAAAGGGTGGTTTTCATCATCATCATCATCATTTCAGCCGAAAGATGTCCACTGCTGGACATAGGCCAAATGTCGCCACATTGACCGGTCCCATGCGACTCGCATCCAACGGATTCCTGCAACTTCACCAGGTCATCGGTCCACCTAGTGGGAGGCCTTCCAACGCAACGTCTTATTTATTTATCTTATTTTCCGTTATAGACAAAAAAGAATACATTGCAAAAAGCGCCGCAAGCTTTGAGCAAAAAAATATCGTCATACCAAAGGTATCCCTACATACATAAGAGGGCACTGTCAGGCAGTGTAAACTTACCCGGAGTGAATTCAAATGTGACAGTGACATTGGTGTTTTTCTGCAGTTTGCAGGTAGTTGTAGATTTGCCGGCGCACGGTGCCACTTGAATCCTATCCTGTAGACCCTCGAACGATTCGCCTGAAACAAAAGCGCAAGTCTTCATCAGTCTGGGTCTGGTATGTACGTCCTTACAACATAGGTAGTAGGTATCTATTGCATGAGTAAGTATCTATATTTATTAATTTGTAAAGCTACATAATTAACAATACAAAGACATAAAAATCACACACACGAATGGAAAGCAAAAAACAGTCCAAGTACGAGTTTATTTTTAGTATGTTAATGAAAAACAAAGTTACCTACTGCTGCAGTTTCACGAAAAAGTTTCTTATCTCAAAAGCTAAATATCAAATCAAAGTCAAACAATTTTTGTTGAAAGTTCTTTTTTACGTTCTATTTACAAAACTAAATTATTTCAGAATTTTCCTTTTTTTTTTAGAAATTAGGAGGGGAGGCCCGCCTCCCCCCCTGATTTCTAGCCGGGGCAAATTTTTTACAGCTTTAGAAACGAATATCTCATCAACCATTGCAGATAGAAGACACCTGCTCCCCAAATTTCAACTCAATGTGGTGTCAACAGTCCGGAGTCAAATGTTTGTGACATACGGACGGGCCAGAAAGACATCGGACGGGAATCAATAAGTGTTCCGTATTTGGCACTTGGCAACAGAACCTAAGAGACCAACATAGTTATCTACCAGAAAACGTTGTAGTTTTCTAATGTTAAAAATTAATGAAACTGGTTCATTCTATGTAAATAAAAAAATATATATATATATATTAATCGAATTGAGAACCTCCTCCTTTTGGAAGTCGGTTAAAAGCAATATAGGAAGTCTTGATACGGCAATGTGACATACCTTGGCACTGCTGCAATGGCACTACATTACCGCTACTTAGTGTTAACACGATCGTAACTATCGCAGCAACGAACCACACTTTAAAAAACATTTTAGAAGTTATACAAAAAACGTTAAGGAAAAAATAACCGAATTTAGACAAGTTTCTTGGCAAGTTATATCATGCACATTAGACAAGGACTGGCGGTAGCTCTGACTGAAGCGTAGCGACGACCTGTTTATATAGGTACTTACCTCGAAACTGCACACGAATTATTATTCGAGTAGATACTTAATTTACCGAGATTAAAAATGAATAAAAACTTGGAAGTTTTTGATGATAAGTACTTAATTATGCTGTTGGATACGCGCCTCAAGGTGTATAATCCAAGTGCAGCAAAATGGTCATTTTGAGACAATTAATAATATTAACTGAGTCTGTGACCATTTTAAGAATTATAACGCGATTGATATTATGATTCTGCTAAAGCGGCCATTTTAGGCCCCCAGGAGTTCGATACCACCCGGGGCTGCGGGACTGTTCGTGAAAGAGATACCGTGGCCCCAGAACACAAAGGGTGATGAAGGAACATGGATGGGTTTTATTACCACTTCAGTTATTTTTTTAACAATTGAAAAAACTTACATAAACTTATGATTACTTAGTTTTTTTTCTTTTAAAAAAAAATGCAATATTTTACTTATAATGAAATTGAGAAAAGTAGTGCAGTCCACTAAGTAAAGTACCTAGACCATATTATTATACCGGTTTCAAGATGAGCCCGGCTGTGCCGCTTGGCCACCAACAACTCGGCGCTTAGCTAAGTCTCACCGAATCACGTGTTACAAGCAGGTATTTTACTCAATCATCTTGTAAGAGAATCTGGACAAATAAACGAGCTGACCACGTTTTTCCTCCGTGTGTATCGCCTCGCTCATGCTAGATTCCCAGCTTTTTTGTTAGTCTGCAGTGTTTTCGATTCGGTGATTGAGTCGAAGTTGAGGTTCCAAAACTTCCAAGCAGTCGGCAACTGATACAGATTTAACTCTGAAATTAAGAGATAATTATAACTATCATCATTAAGCAGTAAAATGACAAGCCTGTTTTCAGAGTTGTTTTAGACTGTCATCGCCCCACTGGGAAACGAGATTTAACGTCAAATTCTTTCGCTCCACCATGGCCTCTCTAAGAGCAGCTATTTCTACCCTGCTGGTACTTTCCCTGCTGGTTCCAAAACTGTGTTGTCACATGTGTATACCCAACAGCTACAAGCTGTAGCACTTTTCTTGCTTCAGAGTTTTAATTGTTAAACCATATGTTTCTTTGGTTAAAAAACAATTACGGAGCTGAAAGATCGCTGTTTTGGCCATGTCCGTTTCGACCGCGCGGCCACGGCGTTTTTTTTAAAAAAAAACTATGCCAAGATTTTGTAAAAGTTTGTAAAAGTTGAGTCCCAAAACCATAAATTAGTCAAAGTTATGGTTAAAAAGTTATAAGGGTTTGAACGTGGCCGCGCCATCGAAACGCGGAGAACCGCGCGGCCACGGAGATCTTTAAAACTAAGCGTTGTAGAGACCTGAAAGGGGGATGCCAAATCGCCATAGTAGTTTAGGCCCACTGTGCACACATATAAAAAATCATGATAATAATAGGGGACAATTCCAATAACGAATTAGTAAAAGAACTGATTTATTTGAATTTATTAATGAACATAATTAACTGGGAGTCTAATAATACAACAAACATTGTAGTTTTACATCTTTATTGATTTAATTCATCATCATACACCACTAAAACATCATACAAAAATTGTGCCGGGGGAAAAATATTATTCTGATGCCGTGCCCATCCCAAGTACCATATCACTGTAATGACGTGGGCACGGCATACTGCAGTACGGCGACCGACAATACACACAATACATTAACAGCAGTACTGCTAGATTGCTGTGCGCCCTGCGTTAGCAGTGCTGACTAATACATACACGAAGTAGACTTTGCGACTAACATGACGACTTGCACGAAGTAGACTTGCGATAATTATGACCGATTATTCCGATTAATTAGGTACCTGTCAACGTTTTTTTGTAAAGCCAACATTTAGAAATTATTTTTTGTTCAAGTTTCACTAATTTAGTCGTTTCAATATTTATTATTTTCGAAAAAATGTTGCTGACTTGCACAGATTAATGAAGACGTGGAAGACATGGGAAAATTATTGACATATTTTTTAGGGAAACCAATCCCATGTGCAAGTCTAGGCCTAAAATTGTCATTCCCCTTTAGGTAAATAACATTGAATTTGTAAAAAATTGTAAAAATATACAAAAAAATCCTAGGTTTATATCTTAGGAGCTGTAAGACTTAAAACCCCATGGCCGCGCCATCGAAACGGTGAATAACACGTTATCGCCGATATCTCGCTGAAAAAGCATCGTAGAGGTCTGAAGTTTTTTGTAAAACACAGATTTGAATTTTTCAAAACTAGTAAAAATACTTCAAAAAGTCCTAGGGTTATATTTTAGGATGTACGTGTGGTATGAGGGCCACTTTGTTAAAAAAAAATTGAAAATGTGCTTAGGATTTAGTGAACATTCCCAAAGAATTGTGAAAGTTTGAATCAGATTTTGTGAAAGTCAAATTAGCGAGTTATGGACTGCAAAGTTGGGCCCTCAGTTCTCACATAGAGGATTGAGGGTCCGCCTGTACCTGATAAACTATGAACACCACAGAAAAAGTCCTTATGCTAAAGTCTATGCTAATGCCAAATAAAATTAGTGAAAACAAGATTTTATCGCAAAACGCTGTCGTACTTTGTATATTTACGTTAAAATGGGCCCGCAATTCTCATACACGTAAAAGTTTATTACGTAAATAAAATTAAACCATTCACTTACAGCTACTACTACTTGAAATCATTTATGCTACTAAATTAATTGTGAAAATTTGTGAAAGCACGAACAGGTCTCCACTTCTTGTGGTTTGAAAGTTATGACCTTGATAAAAAATCGGGCCCTCAGTCCTCCATTTCTTTTGTTTTCCTTCTATTACAGTTAACGTATTAAAGATAAGACGAACACAAAATTGTGTCTTTTTGTGAAATTAATTGTGCAACAAATTCGATACCAGAAAGAAAATAAAAGACCTTTTATTGTATAAGAAAATTGATTTTTTTTTATTATCTGAATTAAGAAATAGGGTGACCACAATTTCTTTTAGATAGCAGCAAATATTAGTAAATGTAGTGTCATGGGTTTTTCCTCTTTGAGGAGTGGCTTGAGATACGCCATGGCGTCCTCATCTTCCGCTTGTCGCAGGTCCTCACCGGACACGGTTGTTTCGGGAGGTTTCTGCACCGAATCGGGCGGGAGGAAACGCCCGGGTGTTTCCATTGCAAGGATCGACCGGAGGACACGGTGGAGTACACGGTCGAGGTGTGCCCCGCGTGGGCGGAGCACCGCCGTGTTCTCAAAGCGGCGATTGGCAGCGGCGACCTCTCGCGTCCGGCCCTGGTACAAGCCATGGTCCGGAGCGAGACAGAATGGGACGTCGTCACCTCCTTCTGCGAAGCAGTAATGCTAGAGAAGGAGGTGGCGGAACTTGAGAGAGAGAGAACCTCACAGCGTCCTGCCCGCCGTGAGAGACGCCCCGGGCGTCGGGGGCCACCACGTGGCCGCTGGCCACCATAGGCGCGGGCCTGTGGACGGTGCGCTATGGGCTAGCTCGCCGTCCGTCCGTCTCATGACGACAGGCTGTGTCGACGGCGCTTTCGTGATCCACGCGCGCCTTAAAGAGAGTCAGCAAAAAGGAAGGGGTCCGCAAGGACCGATGCCTGCCGGGGTTGCGGGACTGTTCGAAAGAGATACCGTGGCCCCGGAACACATAGGGCGATGAAGGAACATGGATGGGTTTTAGTCAGTAAAAGTCTGACACTCCCTCCTGCTCCGCCCAGAGCGGGAGGAGTAATTAGATGATTTCCCAACCGAAAAAAAAGAAAAAATGGTAAGAAAGCAAATTATCTAGAAAGACAATTTCCTTTGAAAAAAAAAAGATGATTCCAATAGAATGTATGGTTTCAATTTCAACTCGATACCTCCACGCGTTCCCGAGATAACAGGTCTTGACAGACAAACGGACTAACAGATGGACAACAAAGTGTTCTCGACCTGAGACGCATTAGGTCTGATATGGAATTTTACAAGTTTAGAGGATAGCCAAAAGAAAATTATTGACAAAATCGTGTTAAAACTTTTGTTTCTTATCGAATAGGCTAACAAAAATAATATAATGTTTTAGCTAAGTCGTGTACCTTTGTATAGTACAGTAATAAAACCAGTCACAGTAAAATATGAATATTTTATTAATCAAAAACTACTTTTTTGGTGACATCCAACTGATCCAACCTTATGCTTGTACAGAGTTATTAAACGACGAATTCTTTTAATTCTATTTACTGATCCAACTTTATGCTTGCAATTTTTTGGTAAATTCAATACGTATTGTAAGCTTTTTTAAAACATATAACATTATGTTTGACCTAAAATAGAAATTTAGTAACGTCCGATCTTGTTAATATCTATTTTATGAGGCATTTAAATTTCCGATTGGAAGCTCAAAACAATTACCAATCACGGAAGATATCCCGTAAAAGTGACAATATAAGTTTAAATTTCCTTTATTCATTTCGTTACATATTAATTACATTTTTAAATATTCTTATAATTAAAACAATATAAATAAAAACACTTAAAAATATAAAATAGTAGCCCACCAGCGCTGGGAACAGAGTCCGAGCTGCCGGTGGTCAGGACTCTTGAGAGAGGAGAACCTTCTAACAATACGTGCCGTGTCCAGAAGTAGGTATTGTTTTCTGAATCAAGCCCTTGATCCAGCTGCCAAGCGAGAGCCTCCTAAGATGTTGGTCGAGGCTCTTGGCTATTAAGCCATTGGCCGACACGACTATCAGCACAATGAATAGTGTTCACGTTCCACATGTCGACAACCTCGCGAGCCAGATCTTTCAATTGTTTATCTTTCTCTGCTTTCACGAGGCTCTCGTCATGCGGGACCGTTATATCAACAATCATTGTGCGACGCTCCAATCGATCTATCACCACAATATCAGGCCTATTGGCAACAACAGTCCTGTCAGTGGTGACAGATCGATCCCAATACGACGTGATACTACCATTATCGAGAACTGGGTCGGGTGCATACTTATCGTATGGCACTTCTGATTCCACAAGGTTGTACTTGAAAGCAAGTTGCTGGTGAATAATCCTGGCAACAAGGTTGTGTCTATGCAAGTACTCTCCGTTAGCCAGACTTGAACACCCGAAAATAATGTGTCAGACTGATTCTCTCGGACGGTGCCATGCCCGACATATTATTATGTCAACCGTGCCGTCCTACACAATGTGTTTCCAGTAGTTATTCGTCATCATAACTTCGTCCATCATAGCACAGAGAAAACCTTCGGTTTCCCCGAAGAGTTCATCGAAGCGCAGCCAGGATACGGACGCTAAGAAGGCTACATCGGGGCCGTGTGTGGCCCGGTAAAAGCGTCCGTGAAGCTCTTTACCATGCCATTCCTCCCTGCGGTCATTAGTGTCTAATACTTTAGGTTTGCGCCAGTTCGCGTTAGTTTGGGAGACCTTGTCCACTGAAATCACATCTCGGTGCACCCCACATCGACTTCTAGGAAGTATTCCCTGAGACTGCATACCTCACGGTTGTGCAGATTCTCAGCATTTAAGAAGCTTCGGGTGCATTCGATTTGCGGTCAGCAGTGTGCGTACCCTCCTATCCAGGGCATCAAGTTCCGTCTAGAATCCATTTGAGTATGCCGGAAGAGTACAATAAAACCGGCATGAACCAACCATTAAAGGCGTGCACCTTGTTCCCACCTGATGGAAAGCTATTTAATACCTTCTTCAGGCGACTTAAGAAGGGCTCCCTCAACGATTGCTTCGCGTCAGTTACGTTAATGCCTAACGCTTCCGACATACCCAAATACTTGTAGGTTTCTGTTGAGGAGAGGGATCTAAGGTGTAACGAAACCCCGGGGTTGCGGGACTATTCGAAAGAGATACCGTGGCCCCGGAACACAAAGGGCGATGAAGGAACATGGATGGGTTTTAGTCAGTAAAAGTCTGACGATCTTGCTCCGCCCAGAGCGGGAGGAGTCATTTGATGATTTCCCATCCGAAAAAAAAAAGGTGTATCGAATCCGAGAGTTGAGTTCCCACGGATTCCATAATCTCCTCTCGCTTCACATGCATGACCGCACATTTGTCCACACCAAATTCCATCCTGATGGCATTACTGAAAGTTTCTGTTACCTTCAGTAGCTTCATCAGTTGCAAATTGTTGGGGGCAAAGACTTTCAGATCATTCATGTAAAGAAGGTGAGATATGACCTGACCATCTTTCCTCAACAGATAACTTAGACCTGAATCCTCCAGCAGTGTGTTGAGAGGGTTCAAGGCTAGATAAAACCACAATGGAGTCAGACTATCACCCTGGAATATACCGCGCTCGATCCTTATCGGTTCCCTAGGATCTGTCGACATTCTGGATAGTGAAGAACCGTTCTTCAGTGCCTCATACATGACATCGGGAAAATACGTAGAGTTGCATCTACGAGTACTTTATACATATACAGCACCCTCATGAGCCATGTATGAGGCACAGGCACATCATAGGCCTTCTTAATCTATCCAACATGTAGACATTATTTCGGGAGCAGCGAACCTGTTGGCTAATGCAGAGCAGCTCCTTAGTACCGCGGGACCCGTTCCTACATCCATTCTGAGAGGCAGATATGATAAAATTACTCTCAATATGTTGATTGATTTAGAAGTAATTAAATTCACTAATAATTCGGCACGAATAACGACTCGATCGCGAATAACTTGTAAACAAAACTAGATAGGTCAATCCACCGTGGCGCTGAAAACGGCTGAGTGACGGGTGATAATGTCCGATGTCATTCTATCGCGTCGATGTGCGGTCACGAAGTTAATGGAATAATGTTTCTTCTTCGCATAGGCATTTCTGTACAACGATCAAGTAGCACTTTTTAAAGGCATAAGGGCTAATTATGCTTGTAGACCTTAACCAAACAAATAAAATTTTCGAGGCATAACACTATATCTCAAGGTACGACATCTGATTATTTCATTTCAAGAGGCATAAAGTTCTATCTGTCAATACGTATTATTTTTACCAACAATCCTTGTAGGATAAAGTCGAATTACAAAATAGTCCCTTCCTTATGTGTAAAATAATTTAAAAGCATAAAAGCTGAAGTCAATGTTCGACCTTCTATTAAACTAAAATTTTAAGCATAAATACTGTAGTTGCTATCAAGCCTTATTCCACGATATAAATTTAAAAAATCGACAGATTCGACCTTATGCATTTGTATATTATCAGAACAAAAAGAGATAGAATTATGTTTGTTATATGCTTAGAAAGAGCGCGAGATACTGGTTTCAGCTGATTGTTAAAGTTATTTTGCTCTGATCTCGAAATTCGACCTTATGCGTCTCAGGTCGAGTTATAAGGGTTCCGTTTCTCTCTTTTGACGTACGAAACCCTACAAATCTAAGAAAGTTTATTAAAACCTATGATACAACATTTACTAATATTTACCGCAATCTAATAGAAATTGTGGTCACCCTATTTCCTAATTCAGAGAATAAAAAAATAAAACTCGATTTTCTCATACAATAAAGGGTCTTTTATTTTCTTCCTGGTATCGAATTTGTTGCACAATTAATATCACAAAAAGACACAATTTTGTGTTTGTCTTATCTTTAATACGTTAAGTGTAATAAAAGGAAAACAAAAGAAATAGAGGACTGAGGGCCCGATTTTTTATCAAGGTCATAACTTTCAAACCACAAGAAGTGGAGACCTGTTCATGCTTTCACAAATTTTCACAATTTATTTAGTAGCATAAATGATTTCAAGTAGGAGGTATAAGTTAATGGTTTAATTTTATTTAAGTAATAAAATTTTACGTGTAAGAGAATTGACGGCCCATTTTGAACGTAAATATTACTAAGTACGACAGCGTTTTGCGATAAAATCTTGTTTTCACAAATTTTGTTTGGCATTATCTTAGACTTTAGCATAAAGACTTTTTCTGTGGTGTTCATAGTTTATCAGGTACAGGCGGGCCCTCAATCCTCTATGTGAGAACTGAGGGTCCAACTTTGCAGTCCATAACTCGCTTATTTGACTTTCACAAAATCTAATTCCAACTTTCACAATTCTTTGGGAATGTTCACTAAATCCTAAGCACATTTTCAATTTTTTTTTAACAAAGTGGCCCTCAGTCCACACGCACATTATTTTAGGAGCTGTAAGACTACAAACCCATGGCCGCGCCATCGAAACGGTGAAAAATACGTTATCGCCGATATCTCGCTGAAAAAGCATCGCAGAGGTCTGAAGTTTTTTGTAAAACCTAGATTTGAATTTGTCAAAACTTGTAAAAATACACAAAAAAATCCTAGGTTTATATTTCAGGAACTGTAGTACGGTATTGCTTAGAAATACAAGTCGTGATTATTTATCGAAGAAAGTAAGTATTAGCTTGATTTTTTTTGTAAACAAAACCTAATTAAGTAGAACTTACGATAGTAGGCAAAAAAGTATTTTTTTTTTATAATATAAACCCTGTAATAACGTTTTGAATGTTTCGATAGGGTGACCATGACTTATTGTTTGCAGAAAACTTTCCACCTATTGTATTAGAAATTATTTCTCAAGGATCCTAAATTAAATAAAAATGAAGAGTCGTATGTTTATTTCCTATAAACATAATTATGTTTTTGTAACATATTTATTGACATCGAGTAACATCTACCAATCCGCACTGGGCCAGCGTGGTGGATTATAGCCCATTCCCTCTCAGAGGAGGCCTGTGTCCCAGCAGTGGGAACATTAATAGGCTGATGATGATGATCTTATCGTTTCATTTTAGTTTATTTTTTTAATTATAAAAAAAACACTTAAATCACTGATTATTCAGTTAGGTGCTTTTTCAGCTATCAAGCAATGAATGGGTCCATTGCTTAATAGCTAAAAAAGCATCTAAATTAAAGAAGCAATTGTTTTGAATTTGTCTAAAGGATTTGAAATATACAGGGTGTTAAAGTAGTCGCGTGCCATAGCTTAGGGGTAGGTTCAGTATCGTTAAAGGAACCCAGGAAAAATAAAAAAAATACAAAAATAAATAAAAATATACATAAAAAATTATTGCAAGATCAACCTAATTTAGTACGGTCTAGTAACTTAAAATAGCAATCGTTGAGAATTAAAATTATTTTATTTGTTTAAATGCTTGAATAACTTAAGAGTCCGTGCACAAAGTTCAGTCGCTAGAGTTTAGGCAAATTCGTTGCGATCCTATGTTAGCGTGCATTGTTCATGCAGATACACGCACACACGGGTGACGATCGAGCGAAGTGATCGCTTAAACCATTTTGATCTTGTAGACGATATTATTTTATGATACATAATTTTATTATAAAGTCAGTTCGGTTTAGAAATAAAAGTCTGAAATGTGTGTCTACTGTATATTTATCATAATCAAAATAAAAATGGTTTAATTTTGTATTAGAAGAATTTAGATACATTTTACAAAATGATAAATAAAAGTGCGAGTTGGACTCGCGCACTGAGTGTTCCGTACAAACTGTTTAAAGGACAAACTTAATTTTTCTGGATCTGGGACTTTTGCGCGAAAGACTTGCGCGCCTGGACACTTGCGCGAATGGACTTTTGCTCGATTAGACTTATGCGCGAACGGACATTTGCGCGCCAAGACACTTGCGCGAATGGACTCTTGCGCGAAAGGACACTTGCGCGACTGGACTTTAGCGCGACTTAATGGCCACTGAGGTTCACTCTGTAAACATAACATACCCCTGTTATTTATACTTGAAGTTGGTTTTTTCTTTTGTTTTTTCCGTCATCGGTGTCGTTTTCATGGTTTAAGTGGTCACTGATAACGAAAATGAGGTCAAAATGAAAATCCAAGATGGCGCCAGGGAAAATTTTTGGTTATTAAGTCATGGGTGTCGTTTTCATGGTTTTTGGGGTTGCTGATTACAAAAATCAGGTCAAAATAAAAATCCAAGAGGCGCCGAGGAAAATTTTAGATTCCGTCATGGGTGTCGTTTTTATGGTTTTTGGGGTTGCTAGTTATGAAACTGAAGTCGAAATGGAAATCCAAGAAAGATGGCGCCGAGGAAAATTTTTGATTTTCCATCATGGGTGTCGTTTTCGTGGTTTTTGGGGTTGCTGGTTACGAAAATGATGTCTAAATGTAAATCCAACATGGCGCCGAGGAAAATTTTTGGTTTTCCGTCATGGATGTCGTTTTCATGGTTTTCGAGGTCGCTAATTACGAAAATGAGGTCAAAATGAAAATCCAAGATGGCACCCAGGAAGCAAAAAAATTAAAACAATGAGCGACCTCAAAAACCATGAAAATGACACCTACGTTGGAAAAACCGAAATTTTTTCCGGCGCCATATTGGATCTGCATTCGACCTCATTTTCGTAACCAGCAACCCCCAAAACCATGAAAACGACACCCATGACGGAAAAACCGATTTTTTTTTCTAGCGCCTTCTTGGATTTTCATTTTGACCCCATTTTCGTAATCAGCAACCCCAAAAACCATGAAAACGACACCCATGACGGAAAATCAAAAATTTTCCTCGGCGCCATCTTGGATTTTCATTTTGACCTCAGTTTCGTAACCAGCAACCCCAAAAACCATGAAAACGGCACCCATGACGGAAAAACCGATTTTTTTATCTGGCGCTTTCTTGGATTTTCATTTTGACCCCATTTTCGTAACCAGCAACTCCAAAAACCATGAAAACGACACCCATGACGGAAAAACCGAAAAAATTTTTGGGCGCCATCTTGGATTTTCATTTTGACCTCATTTTCGTAACCAGCAACCCCCAAAACCATGAAAACGACACCCATGACGGAAAATCAAAAATTTTCCTCGGCGCCATCTTGGATTTTCATTTTGACCTCAGTTTCGTAACCAGCAACCCCAAAAACCATGAAAACGACACCCATGACGGAAAAACCGATTTTTTTTTCTGGCGCTTTCTTGGATTTTCATTTTGACCCCATTTTCGTAACCAGCAACTCCAAAAACCATGAAAACGACACCCATGACGGAAAAACCGAAAACTTTTTTGGGCGCCTTCTTGGATTTTCATTTTGACCTCATTTTCGTAACCAGCAACCCCAAAAACCATGAAAACGACACCCATGAGGAAAAAACCGAAAATTTTCGTTGGCGCCATCTTGGATTTTCATTTGACCTCATTTTCGTAACCAGCAACCCCAAAAACCATGAAAACGACACCCATGACGGAAAATCAAAAATTTTCCTCGGCGCTATCTTGGATTTTCATTTTGACCTCATTTTCGTTATCACCAACCCCAAAACCCACGAAAACGACACCTATGAAGAAAAATATCGCTCGCTCACTCGACCCCGCCATACCCTTCTTGTATACCTCCTACTACACACACACACACACACACAACAACATACGGCATTTTCTTACGTGACGATTTCTACCAAATCGCACTTCCAAAATAGAAAATTATCTTTATTTCAAAATCAAATTGTAGGTACCATAGGTTACCATGAAAACCAATAATAATATGGAGTAGTGAAATCACCTAAATGAAAGAATTTTCGGAATCGGATCAGTAGTTCCGCAGATTATTACCCTTACATACAACATATTAAGTACAAAGAAACTTAACTTTAAATAATATGAAGACGAAATAAATCTTAATAAACAACCAACGTCAAAAAAACTCTTATCTTAATACAATCAAAAAGTTTAATAATTTTAATATAAATACTGGATCGAAATGTGGTAGTCTGCGTATATCTCGAGTAGACCATATATTGATGTTACTCATATTTTTTAATATTCAGAATATTTTGTAGTTCTTTGTCCAGCGAACCACAAACATCACTCGCTCGTTACTTTTGCGGAAAAGGGGTTTTGAATATGGGTGATTGCCATTAATATATACATTATTTAAAACAATTGTTCCCGCGTTCAATTGTTGCTTTTTTCAGTGGTTTTAAGTTCTACTAATGAAATCAAACCACTGGTTTCAAGGATAACGGTGTTCACACTAACACCCTATTTTTAGGTTTTAAAAATAAAATTAAAGGTATTTTATTTTTATTTTTGACGGGTTCCTTTATCGATACTGAACTTATAGCTCAACATAAAAGAGTAGAAATTAAATATTTGGGAACTAAAATTTTTCATTTTCTGGCAACATCTAAAATTAGTACTTTAGTTGTCAATTCTTCTCGATCGGTTTCTTTTTTCATTAGAATTTTGGTTTTTGTGTGTTATTTCTGAGTGTGGACAGGAAAACAGCGACATATCATGAATAAGGTAATTCGTGGAGGTGCCCGTGAAATAATGTTTAAGTTTTCATGCGGTGTTTGACCGAATTACAAGCTGGGAAGCTGCTATCCTACTTCGAAGATGTTTGCCATCGTACAGCAGATTTTACTGGTAACTATTGAAAGTTGCAGTAAACGTTAATTACAAACGATTATTACATTCAGGGAGCAAAATTTTCGATCTAAATAGTATTTACAAATTGGTTGTCTACCATTTTTGAGGTTATGCTAAGATAAACAAATACCCTTGTAGTTATAGCGCGACTTAACAACATTGATAGTAAGGCAACAACATTTGTAATTAATTGCGTATTACCAAATACGTTTTTTGCTATACCATATTTGTTGAAGCAACCGACTAATGGAAAGAAACAATTTTAAAATATTTTCACGTTATGAACATATTTGCGTTTTGCGCGGGACTTTTTTCGTCGGACTGACAGCAGTTATATTATTTATGAAGATAGAGCACTAATTTAAAGTTGTATCTATAAGCTTATGTTAATAACATGCTTTGTTTGTTTTAGGTGTTTCTGTAAGCACAGTGCGCAGAATTGTGCAAAACGGCGGGAAATTCTCGACTCCAGCTATACACAGAAAGGGTCGCCCCTCATAATATATATTTGAGTGAACTTGTAGTTTTATTACTATTACGTACCAAATCTATTTATTATCTATGAGGAACTTATTGAAAGCAATGAATTAATAAACATACTTATTTAAAATAATTATTTTCTCATTATTTATAGCTATTAGACCAATAATACTATTCAAGTATCAAGATCAGTTATGTCGTACTAACTGGGTTGCCACCTGAGCGATCGCAGCGCCCTCATTTAATTTCTACTCTTTTGTGTTGCACTATACCCCTAAGCTATTGCACGCGACTACTTTAACACCCTGTTTGTATTATTACAGAAATAAGTGTCATTGCGTAATATTTCCAGAATGATTTGTTATGACGATGGTAAAACCGAAATGCACGCAAGTTCCGAACAACCTATGACAATACATAATCTAACATAATTATGGTCTATACATAGATGATTAAGATATTTAAAAAAAAAACAGTAATTTTAAACACACCATACTTCACAGTCGTATATTATAAAAAAATATAATATAAAAAAATTCTTAGTGTAAGTAAATAATCTGTGATTTGTGGTTTTGTCAGAAATATGTAAGTTAACAATCTGTAATTTATGTGATTTTTTAAGAAATAAACATGTTTTTGTATCTTATCATTTTAATTTAATTTATAATCCTTGAAAAATAATTTTTAATGTAATAGGTGGAAGTGTTTTGTAAGCAATAAGTCATGGTCACCCTAACCAAACATTCAGAACGTTTTGAAGGTTATAAGCGATACCGCACTACAGCTCCTGAAATATAAACCTAGGATTTTTTTGTGTATTTTTACAAGTTTTGACAAATTCAAATCTGTGTTTTACAAAAAACTTCAGACCTCTGCGATGCTTTTTCAGCGAGATATCGGCGATAACGTATTTTTCACCGTTGCGATGGCGCGGCCATGGGTTTGTAGTCTTACAGCTCCTAAAATATAACCCTAGGTCTTTTTGAAGTATTTTTACCAGTTTTGACTAATTCAAATCTAGGTTTTACAAAAAACTTCAGACCTCTGCGATGCTTTTTCAGCGAAATATCGGCGATAACGTATTTTTCACCGTTTCGATGGCGCGGCCATGGGTTTGTAGTCTTACAGCTCCTAAAATATAACCCTAGGTATTTTTGACGTATTTTTACCAGTTTTAACAAATTCAAATCTGTGTTTTACAAACAACTTCAGACCTCTGCGATGCTTTTTCAGCGAGATATCGGCGATAACGTATTTTTCACCGTTTCGATGGCGCGGCCATGGGTTTTAGTCTTACAGCTCCTAATATATAAACCTAGGATTTTTTGTATATTTTTACAAATTCAATCTGCTAATTAGCTAAATTTCAGGTGTCTGCAACGCTTAGTTTTAAAGATCTCCGTGGCCGCGCGGTTCTCCGCGTTTCGATGGCGCGGCCACGTTAACCCGGCCGGCCGCGGCCCGTTGGCCTTATAACTTTTAACCATAACTTTGACAAATTTATGGTTTTGGGAATCAACTTTTACAAAAACTTGACATATTTTTTTTAAAAAAAAAACGCCGTGGCCGCGCGGTCGAAACAGACACTTTTGGCCGACAGAGCATATTTGTTCTTTATTTTCATAATTGTTTAGTAATGGACATTTTCAATAATTTACTAGTCAGTTTCGGTAGATTGCTATCTCTATCTGTGTGACATTTTGCTTACTGGACGGTTAGAAACAAAACATCAAAGAAAAAGTTTTCTTTAATTTTTCTATGAATCAAGTGACAGGTAGGTGACACGGATAGGGATAGGATATTCTCTGTATAAAGAAACACCGATAGCTACGGAAGAAGGCACATTAACCAACAGTTATACGTAAGTAAGTTATAGCAAACGGCCGCAAGTACTATCGTGGTCTTTTCCGCCTGACCAGTTTATTTTTTTTTCGCTTAAATCATGCGGAGGCCCGAGCCACGCTCTCTTTAAGTTTGGGTCTATTAGGAAAGCGTCAACTTTGGCGTGCAAAATAACAATAACTCTCGTTTGGCGTGCTTCATCAGTGCGCTCGGCCGATTCAGTATCTTTTCATTCATTATTTCTATACAAAGTCAACGAGGCGGGGCTAGAGAGCGTTTCTATGTTGCGAGTGCAAGCAAAAATTAGCTTAGTGGTGGTCAGGCAGGAGTGTCCTCGATAATACATATGAGGATAGACACGAGCTTCATTAACATTCTGTTTTTCATTTCCCACGCTATGTAAGTAACAGGTTAGTTCGACAAGTTAAGTATTTCTGGTTCTTTTGTTCATGACCATAAGTTCATGTTTTTGCTTTGTTAATTATGTTATATAGGTAATATTCTAAAATTGGGAAAATAAAACACAAAACAAACAAAATTCTATAAATATTACAAAAAATATAATTGTAAATAATAAAATTATAAAAGATTCTTCATTTCAAAGGTTACTTAATGTTATGAGGCAGATTTAATACTTTTGTCTTTGTTAAACTAGGTATATACATACAAAGTTACAAACGTATACTTAAATAGAATAAAATTAAACAATAACCATAAACAGCTACTTCTGAGTATGACGCCATTTCCAGTCAGTTAAATTAATATTTGATATTACAAGAATAATAAAATCATACACGATGTACCATTTCAACGAATTTAATGTGAGTACCTATTTTTTTAGGGTTCCGTACCCAAAGGGTAAAAACCGGCCAAGTGCGAGTCGGACTCGCGCACGAAGGGTTCCGTACCAATTTTTATAAAAAAATCATGTTTGTTGTATGGGAGCCCCCCTTTTTTTTTTTTTTTTTTTTTCGGATGGGAAATCATCAAATAACTCCTCCCGCTCTGGGCGGAGCAGGAGGGAGTGTCAGACTTTTACTGACTAAAACCCATCCATGTTCCTTCATCGCCCTTTGTGTTCCGGGGCCACGGTATCTCTTTCGAACAGTCCCGCAACCCCGGCAGGCATCGGTCCCTACGGACCCCTTCCCTTTTGCTGACTCTCTTTGAGGCGCGCGTGGAACACGAACGCGCCGTCGACACGGCCTGTCGTCATGAGACGGACGGACGGCGAGCTAGCCCATAGCTCACCGTCCACAGGCCCGCGCCTACGGTGGCCGGGGGCCACGTGGTGGTGGCCCCCGACGCCCGGGGCGTCTCCCGCGGCGGCCGGGACGTTGAGAGGTTCGCTCCCTCTCACGTTCCGCCACCTCCTTCTCTAGCATTACTGCTTCGCAGAAGGAGGTGACGGCGTCCCATTCCGTCTCGCTCCGGACCATGGCTTGCACCAGGGACGGACGCGAGAGGTCGCCGCCGCCAATCGCCGCTTCGAGGACACGGCGGTGCTCCGCCCACGCGGGGCACACCTCCACCGTGTGTTCCACCGTGTCCTCCGGTCGATCCTCACAATGGAAGCACCCGGGCGTTTTCTCCCGCCCGATTCGGTGCAGGAACCTCCCGAACCGAACCGTGAAAATCATCATCTGTGAAAATTTCAACTGTCTTACCGAACCGTGACGGCTAGACAGTTGAAATTTTCACAGATGATGTATTTCTGTTGCCGCTATAACAACAAATACTAAATATAGTCAATGATACGGAACCCTTCGTGCGCGATTCCGACTCGCACTTGGCCGGTTTTTTATTACAATGCTCAGTAATTTTATTTTAAAGAGCTTTAGGAGTTATAAATTGTTGAATACAAACTAGAGGTACCGTACGGCTGACGGATGACTCTATAAGTATCAGGTTTACCTTGATCAGCCACTTATATTATTATGCTTATTTTTAAACTGAGTTTAGAATTTCAATATTTTATTTTTACTTCATACTTCAACTTACCTTATAACTATACTCTTTACTACATATTTCAAGTTTACGCAAAAAACGGAAACATATTGGTACTTACTCTAAATTTTTTTTAGCGGCCTTCGACACATTTTTAAAACACACACACACATTGTTTTTTTTTGTTTTTACTAAGGCGTCAAAGTAAAAAACTATTTGGGTTCGGAGATATACATACTTATTATTTAAAGGGTGTAAAAAACCTCTTAACGAAGCCCCCAAAAAAAATCGTTACCCAGCTTTGATCAACAATTAGCAACTTACCCAGCAATAATTTTTGCGTTAAGTTATCTTTTCATTCATTATTTCTATACAAAGTCAACGGGGCGGGGCTAGAGAGCGTTTCTATGTTGCGAGTGCAAGCAAAAATTTGCTTAGTGATGGTCAGGCGGGAGTGTCCTCGATAGTACCAACAGAATGCTTGGTTGACGGCTTCGTGATGAGGTCGTTTACGCCCTATATGTATTCGTATAAGGTGTATCTATTCATACACGATATATTTTCAGAGAATCATCTAACGGTTGTCACGAAGCCTTTTCAAGAAAAAAAAAATCTGTTTACTTATATAAAAAAAAAATACTTGACCCACAAAATTAATACTGGCACCTGGCACCTTATTTTTCAACATCCATGCAATAAGTACCTACGCTAGTTGACTACGTCGTTGCCGCGTCGTATACGTCATACTACGTCGTACCTTTTAAAGGTTTTATTAAATGCAAAATGTCTAAAGAAATTTTGGAATTATAATAATTTCGTAAAAACAAAAAAAAAACGTAATTTTTTATACAAAACTAGCGGACGTCACGTGGTTTCACCCGCGTAGTTCCCGTTCCCGTAGGAGTACAGGGATATAGCCTACGTTAATCAGGAAAGACGTGGCTTTCTAATGATAGATTTTTTAAAATCGGTCGAGTAGTTTAAGAGTTAAATCGTAACAAACACGCAAACACAAAAAATCTTTCCTCTTTCTAATAAGTATTATTATATTATTATGAGTGATCTCCTTTCAATTATATATCAATCGCTCTGTTTAACTAAATTATTAGGTATTAAGTTTGTTTCGAGAAGTTTTTGTGCTTTAGTGAGTACCATGCAATCTACTTGTAGCATATAGGTACAAGGCAACAACAAAGAATTCTAAAATTAACCTCGATAACACATGTGTTTTGCCAAATTAAATGCAAGCCGGATACAGAAATTCAGTAATAATAAACTGTATTTCATTAATAGTCACTAACTCGGAAAACAATCTACCTATAATATTTCAAATTAATTAAGATGTTTTTAATTTAATGCTTATTTATGAATTAGCATTAACATTCAATTTGTTTCTGTTATAAATCAGTAGGATTCTAATTAAAAGAATTGGCAGATACAAGGCAAAAACTTAGTCCAAAGGTGGTGCAAATGTCGGTCAAAAGGTCCAAAAACTGGTTTTGTGCAAAACGAGCGCAAGAACACGACGCATCTAATGTCTGGCTAATAATAAACATATAACAGCTTAGTCGGTATGTAAAATATTCGACAATCTCATGGTAAGTACAATAGTCATGAGTAACGAAGCGAGCTTCAGTTATCTAAGTTTTAACATATCAGAAAATTTACCATTTTATCAATTTTACAAGGTACCTACCTACCTATCTTTAATTTGAAAACCTCGTTATTAGTATCTAATACTTATATTCATAAAGAATGAGCTCTATTTAAGGAGTAAAATACGCAGCGGTGACTTGACGCTGCGTGACCCACCGCCGCCCGTTCGACGTCCACCACGCACAGGATGGAAGAAAAACAACAGCATATTAGTCCATCCAACAAAGAGATTGTAGAGTGCGTGAGCAAGGCCCTAAGCAATTACTACAGAAAACTGTTCAGGGTGCTTAGAGAGTTAACATACTAAAAGTCCTGACATCTAGGGGGTGAGGCGGAGTGGGGGGAGGGGGTTATAGTTCCCATTTTTCAGTTTTTCACTAATATCTTTTAAACGGTGCGTCATGGAGATAAGAAGTCTCCTACGCAATGAAAGCTTATAAAATTATGTACAACTTTTATCTTAAACACTTTTTCATATTCCTACCTATTTTCGAACTACACATTCCGGAAAAGTGAAAATTGAAAAAAAAATACTACTTGAATTGAACACTACCTTTTGTATACTACTTCCTTCACGTTATTTGGGGATAAAAAGTATCTTATATCTTAAATCAACTCCTACTTATCAATTTACTAAATTTTATCCAAATCTGTACAGCCGTTGGGATATCAAAACTTTTATCTACACTTGTCTTATACACTTTTTCCAAATTTTCACCAGTGTTCGAGTATCGTGCGCCGAAGAAAGTGAAAATGGAGTTAATTTAGTGTGATGTGACAAGCATTACCGAATGTTAAATATGAGCTAGTATATAAATTAGGTATTTTATTGATAACATAAGCTGGGAGTACCTCCAAGCGGTGAAGGCGGTAACAGTTTGAGATCTCGTTTTCTACCAATGGTAATGGAGCAGAAGCGGGTCGTCACTTTTAATTCCATATTTCCTGTCGTAGAAAACGAGATCTCACTGGCTAAAACTTCCATAATCATCCATGCCTTCGGGCTTATGTTATTGTTGTCGTTTATGATTTCAACCTCTTTGGCACGGTAGCCTACCCGGTAACGCAGGGGAGCAGCCGAATAGTTCTTTGCTTTGTAATCGTCATTAGTTACGCAATTGGATTATCCATCATGAGTGCTAATAATAATAAGTGTCCTGTGTGTGATAAGGACATTGTTAAAGGGAGTAAGGATGTTTCTGAGGTGAAACAAAAAGGAATACTCGGCCTTATCAAAGCTAGTAAAGATCGGAACGATGATGCACCAAATTTTCCGCGCCTTGACATCCGTTTTAATTCACACTAATTGTCGTAAAAACTACACTCGAGCCGATACAATTAAAAAAGATGTACTAGTGTTGCATCTACATCTCAAGAAGAGGCAGGCCCATCTCAGCTCAGGTCTTCAGCTCCCCAATTCGACTTCATGACTAATTGTTTATTATGCGCACATAATGTAAAAGAAGAAACCAGAATGCCTTTGAGCAGAAGAAGAATAGTACATTTAGTTGAAACTCTTTCTATTCAGTATCGTATCAGGGAAGCATGTTCTATGAGGAAGGATTCTTGGGGTGACGCAGTTCTTGGTCGCTTGGCGTCCATTAACGATCTTGTTGCTGAGGGGGCAGTATATCACAAAGACTGCTACCACACTTTTGTAAAGCCCATCGATTTCCCAAGTCCGAAAGCTGAAATCCCTAGAGACAGCCATATCACAGAGGCTATGGAGGAGATTTTTAACTACATGGAGGGAAGCACCGATTGTCAGTTCTCCCAAGATGAGATACTAGGTGTCATAACAGGGGTGAAACCTCAGTGGCGAACCATCAAGGCTGAGTTGGAAAGGAAATATGGGCACCGAATATTGATCACTCCAGGGGTCAACAGATTCAAATTGCCCGTAGTGTGTTTTAGAGAAACCGGGGTTGAAGAGGTTGAAATCATAAACGACAATAATAACATAAGCCCGAAGGCATGGATGATTATGGAAGTTTTAGCCAGTGAGATCTCGTTTTCTACGACAGGAAATATGGAATTAAAAGTGACGACCCGCTTCTGCTCCATTACCATTGGTAGAAAACGAGATCTCAAACTGTTACCGCCTTCACCGCTTGGAGGTACTCCCAGCTTATGTTATCAATAAAATACCTAATTTATATACTAGCTCATATTTAACATTCGGTAATGCTTGTCACATCACACTAAATTAACTCCATTTTCACTTTCTTCGGAGCACGATACTCGAACACTGGTGAAAATTTGGAAAAAGTGTATAAGACAAGTGTAGATAAAAGTTTTGATATCCCAACGGCTGTACAGATTTGGATAAAATTTAGTAAATTGATAAGTAGGAGTTGATTTAAGATATAAGATACTTTTTATCCCCAAATAACGTGAAGGAAGTAGTATACAAAAGGTAGTGTTCAATTCAAGTAGTATTTTTTTTTCAATTTTCACTTTTCCGGAATGTGTAGTTCGAAAATAGGTAGGAATGTGAAAAAGTGTTTAAGATAAAAGTTGTACATAATTTTATAAGCTTTCATTGCGTAGAAGACTTCTTATCTCCATGACGCACCGTTTAAAAGATATTAGCGAAAAACTGAAAAATGGAAACTATAACCCCCTCCTCCCACTCCGCCTCACCCCCTAGACGTCAGGATTTTTAGTACCTATGTTTATTCCCTAAGTACCCTGAACAATTTTCTGTAGAAATCACTTAGGGCCTAACTCACGCACTCTACAACTCCTTATGGGTGATTTATTGGGTGAACTAATAAGTTTAGTAGTTATTCATGAGCTATTGGTGTAACTAATTGCTATGTGTGGCGTTCCAGTGAGAGGATAATCAAATAAATAAATCAGCGGCTTAGCTTAATCACTGCAGGCCACGTAGCATGATCACCGTAGAAACGGATTTCTTTGAAGAAAGAATCGACAAAATGACCGATTTATATTGTTCATCTGACATTTTGTCGATTCTTCGTCGACAAAACCCGTTTCCACGGCGGTCATGCTACGCGGGCTGGAGTGCCACCCTCAATACTTATTATGACACTTTTCTGGTACACACTGTATATTTATAGCTGATCGCTGACTGTTCACACCGCTATGGCCAGTCAGCGAGTAAATACTCGCCCAATGACGCTCGCTTGGCGGCAGAACACCCGCTAAGAGGCTCTCGCTTGGTGAGGACGCATGCCAGCGAGTAGTTACTCGCCAACTCATGTTTAATTGCAAGCTCTACTCATGTCTCGCTAATTTAACTTTTTTGTCGATAATAATCAGCTCCTAAAAACATGTTATTATAGATATAAAAAATAATCTCGATATGGTTTTGATTCACGTTACACGTAAAAGTTATGTATAACTACTAGCTGTTGCCCACGATTTCGTTCGCGTGGAAATTATGATGTGTATGTATGAGACTTAAAAAATAGCCTACGAGTTACGCCCTATTCTCAGACCTACCAATATACAAAAATATTTATAAAAATCGGTGAAGCCGTTTCGGAGGAGTTCGATAACAAACACTGTGACACGAGATTTTTATATAATAATATATTGTAAGTTTTTCCGTTTTTCGATATCCACGCGGATGAAGTCACTGGCTAAATAAACCTCGTAAAAAATAAAACCCTGATACTTAGATACATACATTCTCTCACCACACTCTAATCTTACAGCAGGATGTGATGGGTGCTATCTGTCTGGCACTGGATACAAATTACTAAACGTTTTGGTCGGTACTTTTAGGAAAGCTTCCTTCAAGTTTCCGCAGTTAGACGGGGGAGCCTGGGAGAAATACTGATCCATATTTGTAAGTACATACTTCGAAGGGTCAGTCCCAACCACGTATTCATCTATCGCGCGATACATTGCCTGAAACAAAACATCAACATAAATTAATGTCCATATTTATTTTGGGGGGACGCGACGGAGATTAGACCTCTAACTCATTGAGCTATTACTACTACGTATAGAGGAGACAGCGCTAACAATATCTGTGCGCAGTGCAGGGCACGCGGGGGGCGGCTAACCCCGTATATCAAGCGACTGAGTGAACTGCAGCCGGCTGACTGCAGTTGAACGGAGCACAGATTTTGATCGCGCTGTCTTCTCTATACGTAGTAGTAACAGCTCAATGCTCTAACTACTAATTAGTGTCGAATGTCCATAATGTAATACGTGAGAGTAGGTAAGGCACTACCACCACTATCAGCTTCTGCTTAAGATCACCGATCCATCAGCCACGCACGTGTGGATTACTCTGTCAGTATCTAGTAGGACTGGATATATTGTTATATTGTTGAAGTTTGTGTCAGTCAGTAATATATTGGTTGGCAGTAATTTGTGTGAGTCGCCTTTACAAAAATCGGAGCAATCTTTGGGTACTGCCGATAGAAGTGAAAACAAAAAGTACACAGGCCCCGCCCCAGTCGTAGCACTGGTTATGCCTCGCGCATGCCTATGTGGTGCTACGCCGTAGCGGATGCTACGAGTGCTACGGACGGCTACGAAGCGTGACCGCACGTTACGTTACGTGACGATGAGTTCAATGTTTTTCCTTCTCCCAAAAAGTGCTCAACGCGCCTAAAGAAGTTTTCACTTCAAAAATAAATTTTAGATACATTTATTTATTTGTTATATTTTTTTGTTATTGAAAGAGGGAATAACGCAGTGTTTACCTGAAAGGCTGGCTGCTTATCACTGTGGAAGGCTTTGCGGCTGCCGTGCAGCAGGTAGACGCCGCGCGCCGTGGCGTCTGCGCACGCGTCGCCGTACATGCACTGGTCGGAGCGGTAGTTGTAGCGGCACGACAGCACGTGTACCGCGCGCTCGTGGTAGTGGAATATTATGTTTATGATGTCCTGCGAACAAATTCAACATTTTAAGGTGGATGCTCCAGGGTAGCCCGCGAAATTTAAATTTTCTTACGTTTTAAAATATTGTTCGCGATTGAAAGACGTAGTTACAGAATTATAATCATCAAAATAATCAATACAATCCTCCAAGTTCATAAAGGTCGACAAATGACTTTGACCTTTAAAAAATACATTAATTTATAAAAAATACAGCCGCGAACAACATTTTAATTAACATACAACCTAGCACTGGCCTGCAAATTGTAAAAAACTTAAGAAAATTTGAATTTCGCGGGCTACCCTGACGTTGGGCTGAGGTGTACCTACACCCACATTTCGCCAGTAATGTGTCCCATGTAATAGGTAGTGAGCGCTGGCGCAAATCCAAACTCCGTGACTGCTACTGAGAAATTCCTGATGGAAAAACCCAACAACACTTTGCCCGACCTGGGAATCGAACCCAGGACCTCATGCTGAGTAGTCGCCACCACTAGACCAACGAGGCAGTCATTTATTTCATACTGTTAACAATACATGCCATGGAAATAGGCTTATCCCCAATAAAATGGAACCTAACATACCTAACTGTCAAAATGTGGGTATACTGTACACATCTGCATAGCCCCTCAGAGCATACAGGCGTGATGTTATGTTACGATGTTGTGAAAACAACAAACATCCAAGCGATTGCAGCAATCACGACCAATTTGCTGTCTATTTGAAGAGTTCCATTGTATATCTCCGGAGATCTGATGGTGATCCGCGAAGTAATTTTCTTCCAAACAAAAAAAGAACCATCAAAATCGGTTGATGGATGTAGAGAGAGAGGAAGCCAACCAAAAAACGATGTGTTGACGCTCGTGTTTTGTGTGTTGTTGTGGAGCGGGCTCGCTGGCGGGATGTCGACTGGAGAGAGTACGATGTTTGCAGTAGGAGCGAATAATAACGCTTATTCTTCAAAGTTTTCTTGTATTTATTTCTTGATGTTGCTTCTTACACTGCTGGGTTTGGAATGCCTGACCACAGAAAATGCCCCTTTTTTATAGGCGGCTCTGACCAATCACAGCCCTTCAATTTTGCACACGGCACTAATGACCCACCTCTCGACCAATCAGAGCGCAGGTGGCCTTTGTATGAGAAATTTAACATGCTGTTTTCTGTGGTAAAACACCCCTTACAATATTTCCTTATGTACTATCTTAATTAATTTAGTCTTAAAAACCTTATTCTACACCTTAAAATATGCATAACACTTTAACAGAATCTAGAAAATACCATGAGGAATGCATAACACTTCAACATAGAATATACTTACTAGCTCTAGAAAAATACCACGAGGAATGCACAACACTTCAACATAGAATCTACTTACTAACTCTAGAAAAATACCATGACTAAACACTTTAACATAGAATCTACTAGCTCGGGAAAAAATACCACGATAGGAATGCATAACACTAACTTAGAATCTACTTATTAGTTCTGGCAAAAATACCACGATGAGGACAGAAAATACCACGATGGAAGATAGAAAATACCACGATGATGATAGAAAATAACACGATGAAAGACAGATTAATCAAACTAATTAGACATTAAAATATTTAAATGATTAATTACATATCGTCGCTAACATTCTCCCCCACGGTGCGCAGCACTTCGTCCTCTGGAGGCGACGATGCCGCAGGAACCAGCACGATGATCCGTCGAGTTGGGCGACGAAGTATTCCTCCCGATGTCCGCACGTCCAGTACTCTGGTCCTTCCGTCTGGTCCAGGATATGTCTTGACAACTTCTCCGCGAGGCCATGAATTTCGTGGCAATGTGGCGTCCACTATTAGCACGATATCTCCTTCTCTCGGGTCTTTGGTTTCTTTGCCCTCAAGTTTCCTCGGCATTAAGAGTGGCAGGTACTCTTTGATCCATCTTTTCCAAAAGTGGTCTGCGAGTCTTTGGGTGGTTCTCCAATTCGCCTTCCCGATCAGCTCTGTGTCGTTGAATTCTCCCGGTGCCATTGCTCCGCACGATCTTCCCAGTAGGAAATGGTTCGGTGTCAGACCTTCTTCGTCTTCTGGATCCATGCTGACCGAGGTGAGGGGTCTGGAATTGACGATGTGTTCGACCTCGGTCATCAGCGTATGGAGCACTTCTTCGGGTGGGCTTCTTTCATTGAGAACCACTGCCAACGCCGTCTTAACTGTTCGCACAAGTCTCTCCCAGGCGCCTCCCATGTTTGGAGTCCCTGGAGGGATAAACTTCCACTTGATGCCCTTCTCTTGTGCGGCCTCTTCCAGCTCCTTTTTTGCTCCAACAAAGTTGGTCCCGTTATCGCTGAATATAGTTTTTGGGGTTCCTCTTCTGGCTGCCATCCGTCGAAGTGCCATAATCATCGAGCTAGTACTAAGAGAGGGCACTAACTCTAGATGTACGGCTCTGGTGGTGAGACATGTAAATAATACCCCCCAGCGCTTCTCAGTTCTTCTCCCAATAGTGACTTGCATCGGCCCGAAGTAGTCTACGGCCGTGCAAGAGAATGGGAACTGATGATGCTGTAGTCTCTTGCTTGGTAAGTCTCCCGTCGGGGGTATCTCTGGTAAGCTCTTCTTTGTCTTGCACCATTGACAGCTGTGTGCGACTGCCTTCAGAGTTGCTCTTAAGCCCAGGATCCAATACTTTTGTCGAATCTCGTTCATTACTGTAGCAGTGTTTCCGTGAAGGAACTTCTTGTGGTAATGTTGTATAATGAGACGCGTTATCTTCTGTTTTCCATCTAGGATGATGGGATTCATCTTTCTTTCGTTTTTGTCGTGGAATTTCATTGTCCTGCTTCTTAGCTTGATAATTTCGTCGTCTCCCTTATAAACGTCAATCTTCTTGAGCCGGCTTGCGCTTTCTAAGGGTTTTTCTGACTTCAAATTCTTTATATCTGACGCGAAACTATCGTTCTGGCTCATCTTCATTAATAACTCTTCAGCCTTCTTTAAGTGATTTTCTTCCAGGGGAAGGTACTGCCGCTTGTTATTGTTTTTGTTGGCTGATTGAATTGAGCTTCGTGTGTCTTTCTTCTGGGTTTTTCTTTGAGGTTTCCAGGACTCGTCTTTCCGGCGCGTGGCGGTGGTGGATGCTTTACGGGCCTTCAGTAAATGGTATGTAAAGGCAATCACTCTGGCTGTAGTGCGTAGTAGTCGCTCCCAGCTTGAGAACCTCTCTGGATCCAGAAAGACGTCTTCTGCAGCTTTTACCGCCATCACCTTTTGCTTATTCTTTTCTTCTGGCAGGATACCCTCTGGTTTGAAGTCGTGGAACGGCCATTCTTCTTCTGGTTGACGGAGAAATGACGGACCTTTGAACCACCTGGCGTTGTGGCCGAATTCAATTGGAGTTCCCCTCGTGGCGTCGTCTGCTGGATTTTCTTTAGTCGGTACCCATCTCCAGTCTTCTGGCTTGGACTTCTCTTCGATTTCTGCCAGTCGGTTGGCCACAAAAGTTTTGAACTTTCTTGGTTCCGCCTTTATCCACTGCAGTACTGTGCTAGAGTCGGTCCAGTAGATCTTCTTTGATATTTCAAGCTCCGACTCTTCTTCGACCGTGGCAGCTAGTCTGCTGCCAAGCAATGCCGCTTGTAACTCTAGCCTCGGGATTGATACTGGTTTCGTTGGCGTCACTCTTGCTTTGCCGGCGATCATGGAGATATGGACTTTTCCTCCAGGCTCGACTGTCCTCCAGTAGACTACTGCTGCGTAGGCTTCTTCACTTGCGTCAGTAAACGTGTGCAGCTGTCCTTTTCTGCCGCGGGGTGAGATGCACCTTGGAATCTTCAATCTTGCTAACGCCGATACTTTTTGTAAGTAGTTCATCCATGCTTCTTTTTGTGGTTCGTTAATTTCTTCGTCCCAGTCTATTTTCGTTCGCCAAATGTCTTGAATTAACTTCTTTCCTTGTATTAAGACTGGTGTTGCAAAACCCATGGGATCAAAGGTAGACATCACTGCCCTCGTGACTTCTCTTTTTGTTGGAGTTCTTCTACCATCTTGCAGGTCTTTTGACGTGTTGCGCAGTCCAACATTGAAGGCTAGTGTATCTTCTTTTACCAGCCATCTCAGCCCCAGAGTCTTCTCTTCCTTCGTCAGTTGCAGGGAATCTTCTTTACTGGTGTCTCCTACTTCTGACAGTACCCTTGAATTGTTACTGGCCCAACCCTTCAGATGAAAGTTTGCTCTTGCGTGAATATCTTTAACTTCTTTTGATATCTTCATTGCTTCCGCTGTAGACGCGAAGCTCTGTAGATAGTCGTCCATGTAATGGTTTCTCTTTATTGCCTTTACTGCTTCGGGATGAGATTTCTTGAATTCCTCTGCGTTCTTGTTCATTACATATATTGCTGTTGCTGGTGATGACGCTGCTCCAAAGATGAGTGACGACATTCTATACTCTTCAGGCTTGCCTGATCTTCGGCTTCCACGCCACAGGAACCTGAGACTATCTCGGTCATCTTCTCTGACCTTGACTCGAAGAAACATATCTTGGATGTCAGCCATGACAGCCACTGGTCCTTCCCTGAAGCGAAGCAGCACGCCAAATAGTGACTGCAATAGGTCAGGGCCTGAGAGCAAGGCGTCGTTGAGGCTCTTCCCTTCAAACTTGGCAGCTGCGTCGAACACTATTCTCAGCTTCTTCTTAACTGGATGCACAACGGCGAAATGGGGTAAGTAGAATACTCTTCCTTTGTTTGCAGTTTCCGGAGCTTTCTCTGCATATCCCTTGTCGATCAGACTCTGGATCTGAATCTCGTAGTGCACTTTAGCTTCTTGGTCTTTATCCAATTTCTTTTCGATGTTGACCAGGCGTCGGATTGCTTGATTGTAGTTGTTAGGTAGGGTTTCATCTTCTTTCTTCCACAGGAGTCCTGTTTCATATTGACCGCTTGACAGTTTCTTCGTAGTTTTCTCGAGGGTTTCTAGTGCTCTTCTATCGCTGTCATTGGTTGGTGACCGATTTTGAATCCCAAGAGATTCCAACTGAAAGTGTTCTCGGACGATTTCTTCTAAATTTTCTTCGTCAGTGGTCGATCTGCCATAGTGAATGAAGTTTACTAAGGCAGTTGCCCCTGTTTCGCATCCGTGTAGCACCCACCCTAGGTTGGTGAGTGAGGCTACAGGTTCGGATGGTTTGCCCTTCTTCAGTCTTCTTGTTACTATCAGTCCCCAGTTGTCTTAGCCTATCAGCAGCTTGGGCCTTTCGGTGACGTAGAGGAGTTGACTTTCGATTGCCCCGAGATGCTGACAATTCTGCACGGTGTCCTTATTTATGCATTGTTCAGACAGCTTCAGGTCGTCGATGGTTGGTGGTATGGTATGCGATGGTATGAGCCCCTTTTATCTTGAACTCGATCTTCTGTGAACTATCTTTTCTTAACACCTTCCCGCCGACTGTTTCGATTGTGAGTTTTTCTTGCTTCCCTTTGATTCCGATCTTCTCAGCAACTGATGCGTCTAAGAGTGTGACTGTTGACCCCTCGTCCAACAATGCTAGTACGTGAACTTGGCCTTTTGGACCATAAATGTCCACTGGGATGATCTTCAGGTACGCTTTCTCTTCTCCTTTTGCGTTGTGGATTGAGGCGACCTTCTCTTCGGACGAGCTTCCCTGGTCTTCTTTGTTCGTTTCTTTTTCTACTGGTACTGGTGGTTTGTCGGAGTGCAAGATGGTATGATGCCATCTCTTGCACTGCTTGCACACTGGAGCTTTACAGTTGATTCTAGAGTGTTTGAATCGAAGGCACTTGAAGCATATCTTTGCTTTCTTGATCATATCCCACTTTTCATTTATGTTAGCTTCTTTGAACTTCTTGCATTCTATTGCGAAATGCTCTTCTTCACAGAATGGACATGACTTCTTATATTTTTCTTGTGACGCTTCTTGTACCGTATGTATGGGTCTTCTTATTGCCTTCTTTTGCTCCGAGGACACTTCAGGTGGAGCGAAGTCCCCACACATGTCGGCTTCTGTTTCTAGAAACGCTTCAACGAGTAGTAGCTCTTGAATTTCTTCATCTCTTCTGCTTCTGTGGTAAGCAAACCAACGAAATTTCATGGATGTTGGCATCTTGTCGACTATGATTCTCAGTGTTTCAGGAGAACTGAGGTACTGTGGTTTCTTCAAGGCCTTGATTGTCTCGACGGCGTTCTTCACTTTGCTTGCAAATACGCAAATGTCGCTTGGGTTCTCGCCGACTTTCGACAGGTTCTTCATTTTTTCTAGTTCTGCTAATGCCAGCGCTCCAGGTCTTCCAAATCTTGCTTCCAGTCCCTTGATTACTTCGCGTGGGTCTTCAGCGGTGAACAGCAGGCTTTGAACGACTTCTCTAGCTTTTCCTTGAATTGCAATTCTAAGGCGCGCTAGGTTCTGATTGTTACTGAAGGAAGCGGCCGTATCTTCGTATGATCTCTTGAAAGCTATCCATTCTTCACAGGACCCGTTGAAGTGAGGGAGTTCAAGATGCTTCGATGAAACGTTGTCACGTGACTTTTCGGATAACTTAAGTATGACTGAAGCCAACTCCTGGATGTCGCTCTTCTTTTCTTCCGTCTCAATCGGCCTCCGATCCTTAGGTCTGTCCCCGGATTGGATGAACCACTGCTCAAGTTCTCGAGTTTGTTCGTACAGCTCTTCTCCAGCACTTTCTTCTTCTTCATCTGCGGCAAGAAGCTCTAGTTCAGCTTGAGCGACTTTTGATCGTGCTTCTGCCAGTTCCAATTCCCTTAGTGCTATTGTCATTCTTGCTTGCGCTTCTGCTCGCTTCCTATGCGACGAGCGAACAGAATGTGTGTCTAGATCGCGGGTCGTCTTCTTAGGGTGAGGCCGCTGCAGACTCTCTTCTCTGGACGTTGGTGTACTTCCATCGTTCAGACGCGTTTTCACTGCGACACTTCTTTCTTGAATCTGCGGCGATGGATGACTCTCTTCTTAGCTAACGGGAATCGACGCTTCGATAGTGCGGGTCGGGGGGGTGGTACGAGTCACTTCCCCCGGTGTTGATTCCTCTCCAGTAGTGTCCTTGGGATAAAGTACAGGTTGCTGACGCCCATGTATGTTGCTCGGCAGCGATCTTCTTGTAAGTGTCGATCGATTTGGAATCACCGTGTTCGTAGTCGTCGCACTTGTAGATTCACTCGGCGTATTCATACTCCAATCCGTTGTACCGGTACCCGTAGTATCCGTGGTTGCGTTACTTTCACTCGTAGTTGTAGCCTTCGACTGCAACGATCTTGATCTCGTGTTCGCAGGCATCTTTCCAGTTTTCTTGAACCCAATCCGGCTTCCGAAGGACCAATGTTGACGCTCGTGTTTTGTGTGTTGTTGTGGAGCGGGCTCGCTGGCGGGATGTCGACTGGAGAGAGTACGATGTTTGCAGTAGGAGCGAATAATAACGCTTATTCTTCAAAGTTTTCTTGTATTTATTTCTTGATGTTGCTTCTTACACTGCTGGGTTTGGAATGCCTGACCACAGAAAATGCCCCTTTTTTATAGGCGGCTCTGACCAATCACAGCCCTTCAATTTTGCACACGGCACTAATGACCCACCTCTCGACCAATCAGAGCGCAGGTGGCCTTTGTATGAGAAATTTAACATGCTGTTTTCTGTGGTAAAACACCCCTTACAATATTTCCTTATGTACTCTATCTTAATTAATATAGTCTTAAAAACCTTATTCTACACCTTAAAATATGCATAACACTTTAACATAGAATCTAGAAAAATACCATGAGGAATGCATAACACTTCAACATAGAATATACTTACTAGCTCTAGAAAAATACCACGAGGAATGCACAACACTTCAACATAGAATCTACTTACTAACTCTAGAAAAATACCATGACTAAACACTTTAACATAGAATCTACTAGCTCGGGAAAAAATACCACGATAGGAATGCATAACACTTACTTAGAATCTACTTATTAGTTCTGGCAAAAATACCACGATGAGGACAGAAAATACCACGATGGAAGATAGAAAATACCACGATGATGATAGAAAATAACACGATGAAAGACAGATTAATCAAACTAATTAGACATTAAAATATTTAAATGATTAATTACATATCGTCGCTAACACGATGGGTGGACTGTGTGAGGAATGATATGAATGAAAAAGGAGTAAATGATAGCGTGACGGTTGACAGGGGAGAGTGGAAGAAAAAAACGTGTTGCACCGACCACAAGTGACAAGGGACAAGGACTGGAAGATGATGATGAATACATGGTAGTCTTGCGCATAGTAGTTCGCGACGCAGATCGCTTAGTTTAGATCGCCGCTCGTATTCGATAAGTACAAAATCCAGCTCCACGAGGATCACCGCTGCGAGGGATTAAACCCCGCGGAACTACGGATCTTCACGGATGGATCTAAAACAGGTACTGGCACAGGTGCTGGAGTCTTCTCCAAGGATCTCAACATCCAGATAGCCAAACCTCTGGGGGCCCACAACACGGTATTTCAGGCAGAATGCATGGGCATTTCCCTGGCGGCATCTGCCATCTTAGCCAGGAAGGTTGTGAACCACTCAATCCGTATACTCTCAGACAGCATGGCTGTACCAGGCGCGGATACGGGGGGGGGCAATGGGTGCAATTGCCCCCCCCTGACGCAGACCAAATACGTCATTAGCCATGCTTGAACTAGTTTGACGGAATTGAAACTAAATATTCTAGTTGTATATCTTGTCATGGGCGTCGCCAGGAGGAGGCAGCTGCCTCTGCCCCTAGAGGCTCAGGATTTTTAAAAGTTATAGCTTTTCCTGCCTGATGGCCATAGTATGGTATTATCTGAGGCAATGTTGTAAAAAATTTCGAGCTCGCTACGCTCGCTCTTGAAGCCTAGTTTTTCATGAGTCTTAACTTTGTCTATAAGAGGCTCAGGTAACTCCAGTAGGTCGGTAGGAAAAGTGTTAAAATTTCTCTTGAATTTCTAAAATTCGACCAAGTAACTCCTTTATGAACGTTCGAAAACATTCTAACCTGTCCAAGGCAAGGTGTCGTAAGAATTTCTCGCTACGCTCCCTGGGCCAAAAGCTGGCGACCACTTGTATCTAGCATGTCATGGATTTCTGTAAAGTAACGCCCATTTATTATCAGTTTTTCTATTTTTTTATTTATTAATTTTCCAAAAATGGCCCCCCTTAAAGGAAATCCTGTATCCGCGCCTGGGCTGTACTGCTGGCACTAAACAACCACACAGTCAACTCTGGGGTTAATACACGAGTGTCACCAACGCCTGAACCAGGTTGGTAATCTCAATAATATAACCATCCAATGGATTAAGGGACACAGCGATTCCCGTGGCAATGATGCGGCGGACGAACTCGCTAGAAGGGGATCGAGCATGGCAGCGGTGGGACCCGAACCTATCGTGCCACTCCCTTTCGGATACCTACGCACACTGGTAAGGAACCGAACTAGTGAACAACACCACAAGCAATGGCTAGACCACGGCGAGTGCAGGCAGGCCAAGGAAGCACTTCCTACTATCGACGGCCGCCTCACCAAACGCCCGCTTCAGTTGACCGAACCGCAGCTGCGCACAGTTACAGCCGCCATTACTGGACACGGCTCTTTTAATAAACACCTCTTTGTCATAGGAGTCACGGACAGCCCCCTGTGCCGTGCCTGCATGGAGGAAGACGAGACAGCAGCCCACGTGCTTCTGCACTGCCCAGTGGTTGCAACATACCGGGCAAAGTACTTCGGTAACCCAGGTACTCTCCGCGAGATTATCAGCAACACCAAGGCGCTGCTGGCCTTTCTCGGGGAGTTAGGGTGGATCGAATAAAATTCCCACCCGTACGCAAAATACGCGCTTTGACATGGAGTTGCGGACACCAGCCCGCTATACAATACAATAGGTCGCCGCTCCTAAAAGAACTAGTTCACTCTTCTAGTTCGTCCGCTCCCAACTTGAATCAGAGGAAGGCAGATCGTTCGCTCGTTTTGATACTGCTCCTGCACGGGCATGCGACAAGATTATGCATTGCTGTACTTTTACCTAATTTTTTTACACTTTATACTATAAACAGCAAAAAGCTCTGACTGAATATTCATAAAAGTATATAATTATTGTAAATAATACCTAGGCTTAATGGTGCAATAAATAAATACACTCCTTAATTTTGTTAGTGATTATAAAGTTTCGTTTTTTTTTTTAAGATTTATAATAAGTTTTGACAAAAATCAACAATTAAATAAATAACTTTAATTAATGGACATAAATAACTGTAATAACATAAAAATTTAGTTTGGTTGACGCCACCCTTGCTCATTCGGTCACGAACTAACGAACTCTGGAGCGGGGAATGAAGGAACTAGTTCGCGTAGTTCATCTGTGGAATCGCTCTTACGACCTAGTTCGTTCGCACCACTACACAAAAGTAAAACGTGGTAATTGTTTGTGTTGGTGTTCCTTCCACCCTGTACTTATAGGCTACAGTAAGCATTAACTTAATGCATTGTGTCTTCTTTGCTAGACAGCATACCTGATCTCCCCATGGTATGTTGCGCTTCCATTTCAGCATGATTGGAGTGACATAGTCCACCCAGCCAAATGACCGCATCCTTGTCAAGTTCATTAACATTACACCTGAGTTGAGACCTACAAAAATATAAAGAGAAATAGTCTCAATTTCTTCTAATTGCAAGCCATACATACGTATAATTATTTATGGCTTGCATGCTTGCTAGCATTTCAGTGTTCCAAACTTCAGTCGTCAAACAAGAATTTTGGATCAGAAATATTTATATGGGAATAAATACAATCATGTGATTTTTTTTGTCTTTACAACTTGAGAAATTATATTTTCAGTATTTTCTAGAAGCATTAGGGAAAATTAACTTATTTACGTGACAGATAAAATGGTAGGACAGTATTGTGTATGCATAAATATTTGTTCCACACACACATTTGATCAGATTTTCTTGTTTTTTTTTTGTCTCTTTTATTAGGTTCATGGGAGGTAACACAACTCACGAAATGCGGGTGTTACTATACTTATCTGCTAGGTATCCAAACCTTTGGGGCATGCATAGTGGATAATAGATGTAATCTTACCATATTTGCCATAAAAGGGATGTTTTGCAAATCTTGGATACCATGAAACATTAGGATTATCGTCTTCCAGGGACATTGCAGATATTTGCGATGTATTGAACTGAGTGAAAAAAAGCCAGAGCTCTTCCACAGGCCCCAAGAACAAAGTGTCTGCATCCACATAAATCATAGCATCAACATGAGGTATTAGTTTCTGAAATATAATAATATTATTCAAGTAAATTTCTCAAATTAATTATTTTTGCATTTAAATTGGTTTGACTCCTGGCTCAGTTAAGGAATGTTTACAAAAAAATTAATATGTTGTTTATAAGCTATTGTTTACACAGGAAAGAAGCATAATTATCACAGAGTAAGGCTAATTCATTTCTTAAGATATCATGAAGTTTCTTACAGGAATAAATAATCGTTGAGCTGCACATTTACTAAATAGGTTCATCCAGTCCTGTTCATGTTGTTCCGGAAAGCTGACTTCGTGAAGTTCGAATTCCAGTTGGTTCTTTGTTAGAAGACTCCATTTAGTTAAAGTTTCATTAAATCTTGGTCGCAGGCTGTCGTCAGCGAATATTACGAAGTGTACACGAACTTTTGTAAACAGCAACACAGACTTAACCACATTCAAAGACTCGTTGAATCGTGAGTCGCACACTACAAAAGATAACACTACCTTTTCCACCTCATTATTCTCCTTGTTGTTAGAAACTCTGTAAAATTAATTATCAATACTTGATAATTGACACTATTACAATAATACAAGAAAAAAACATCAAACAGTAGTACTTACGTGGTTGGCAGAGGCCTGTTGACGGTAGAGTATTTTTTTTTATTACTATTTACTCTAGAATATAGGTATAACACAGTAAAGCTACTCAATATCAACAAAATCAGTTTAAATGACAACTTTCTCATATTTTTGCTTTGAATTACTCACAAAAAACAGTAATATCCGTTAACTCATTTCAGCTCATTGACATTACAACAACAACAAACAATTATTTATTTGGTTGGTAGTAGAAGTGACATTCTGTCAAACCAAACGTTTTGGTTATTACCTGTTATTACCACATTGGTTATTACAGTAATTATTAGTGTGTTTTGGTCGATCGTCTTGCGCTATCTATATTATTGTGTTTTTATATAGAATATCATAGATAAACATGATTATTAAAAACTAATAGTTACTTTTCTATACAAAATAACATCTAGTTGTGTTCTGAATTCAAAAATATAAAATCAATTTATTTTTTTATATTAGGCTGTATTTTAACGGCTTCATACCTTTGCTTCTCCTTTAACCTGGCGAAAGGAAAGCGCGAAAAAAAAGAAAATTAAAATCATAGTAAGTGTCAGTGGCAGTTTCCTGCATTTTTGGCAGGATTGGCCTCATATTGAATGTTTAGCTGGTTTAGCTAACGTTCTATAAACTTGGCAGTATTGCAATGTAAAAAATAAAACTATACTGACATCTCAAATTGTCTAAAATGGCCATCCTAATAACCTAACTAGATGGGCCAGCATGGCCGATTAACTTCATTTAATAATTGTAGTATGCTCCAGGGTAGCCCGCGAAATTCAAATTTTCTTACGTTTTTTGCAATTTGCAGGCCAGTGCTAGGTAGTATGTTGATTAAAATATTATTCGCGGGTGTAAGACGTATGTAGTTACAGAATTATAATCATCAAAATCATCAATACAACCCTCCACGTTTATAAAGGTGTAGAAATGACTGTTTCCTACACCTGGAACTTTTGATGATTATAATTCTGTAACTACATACGTCTTAAAGCCGCGAATAATATTTTAATGAACATACGACCTAGCACGGGCCTGCAAATTACAAAAAAAACCGGCCAAGTGCGAGTCGGACCTAGGTTTAAGACTTTACGGTCTTAGTAATAGGGTTCCGTTTTTACCCTTTGGGTACGGAACCCTAAAAACGTAAGAAAATTTGAATTTCGCGGGCTACGCTGGAGCATTCATTGTGATGTGACGTCCAAATGTTGGATAGAATCTACTAGACTAGGTTTAAGACTTTACGGTCTATATAATAAATAGAGTTTAAGAGTCGTTTTTTATTTGCGTTATGTGTGTTTGGTTTATGATAATATGTAAAAAAGGTACCAAATTTTTTTTTTACTACTAATAATAGAACGCTAAACAAACTTGGCAATTTTTGGGCATTTTTTATTCGAGTCTGGCAGGATTTAGCAGGTTTCAAACCAAAGTATGGCATGGCAGTATCGAAAATTTTAAGATGGTCACACTGATCATAGTTTCATAGTTCGTGACAAAAATATTTTTCGTTAAAAGTTTATTTTATTTCTTCAAAAGTGTATTGAAAACGTCGTTTGTTACACGTGGACATTTGTTATTGCAGTTTTCGGCTCAAAAAGACCCTCGCCTACGGCTCGGGTGTCATACTTCCGCCTCGAATGCATGACAATCTTTCTCCACTTGTATCAAAATGTACTACTAAATTCATTTCTACGGACGAAGTTCGAAGTCAACACCTACTAGTATTATTTTATGCGAATGCTCCAGTGAGGTAGTGCCTTATATGAAAATAAAATGACGATTCGATTGATCGGATTATTATTTTATCAGTGAGCTCGAACAATTGGAGCTTTCTGAATCGCGCTAAGTTATATTTTCAATTTATCTTTTATCAAGAAGAAGAGGTTGGGAGGTTTTGTGATTTTTTTCCTCATTATCCCCTTGTTACTCGGTGGCCCCATTATCATTGATACGGCTAATACGGCGGTAGCTATGCCTTTGGTTAGAACGCGAGCACATTCGCTTGCTGGTGGAGTGGTGGATAACTTTAGACTTTATCTAGGTATCTAACTTGTAAATAATATTATTGTATGTGCGGGCGCCCTCTGACGGGTGGCTGGGGAACCACTCTGGGTTGCCATGGTATAATGTAACTTGTGCATTACCAATGCAGTGTTGCCAACCGTACGATTTAAATCGTATTTATACGACCTTTTTGGCTCTTGTACGATGTACGATCGAGTAATCGAAATCGTAAGCAAAATATACGATCTTTTCAAATCTTATACCCATCATCATAACGAA
Source organism: Xestia xanthographa (assembly GCA_905147715.2). Lineage (NCBI taxonomy): Eukaryota > Metazoa > Arthropoda > Insecta > Lepidoptera > Noctuidae > Xestia > Xestia xanthographa. Next base: position 15,984,507 of record LR990652.1, read on the forward strand.
GTAAAAACAGATGACAAATATTATATTAATTTAGGATATTATAAAAAAAAAATTAGTAAAGACTTGAACGAGCTAAACTTTTTAGTATTTTTATGAATGCATCCAATCATTTTGAATCTATCTAATTCGCACTTTCAAGAAATAAACAGCGTATGAGTATACATATGTGTCGGCGTCAAATTAAAATAAATATTGCTGGACATTACACACAGCGCCATCTAGTGCCACACTAAGCAACGAGGCTTGTGTCGTGGACACCAGATAGTTGATATACTACATAGATACTTTTTGTTTGTAAATACATACTTATTATACATATAAACATCCATGACTCAGAAACAAATGTCCATGCTTATCACACAAACATTTGCTCCGACCGGGATTCGAACCCAGGACCCTAAGAACGTAAGGCAGCCTCACTACCGCTGCGCCAATCGGGTCGTCGAAATTGTAAAACGTCAGATTGTAATTTGTCTAGTCAGATTGTAAACTGTCGAAATATTGTCAACTGAACATAATGCTTACAATATGACGCATTATTTTTCGGCAGATTCTAATGTCGTGAAATGTATAGGTACCTATGTGCCTACTTTTGTTTTCTTTTCGTTTGTTTCCTTATGATAAATATTGATTCTAAATTATAATTACATTGCATTTCAAAATTATTTACGTTGTTTTATTGAAATTTCATTACGTACTATTTTTTTCCTTGAAATGTTGGCAAAAAACGATCTTTTCTAGTCCATGGTACGATCTTCTAAAAAAAAGTTGGCAACACTGCACCAATGTTCTGTTCTGTGTGCATCCATAGCATATATACTTATTATACAGTGTGCATCAGTAATGGCGCATCCACACATGCCGCCGGCTTATGCCGCCGGGTTTCAGACCGCCTTGCCGCTGAATCCGGCTTTCATCTCAGCCGCGGCACGCGCGGCTGAGACGGCATGGCCGGCGGCCCGCCGGGCATGTGTGGATGCGCCATAATATGAACACAGAACATATTATATACTTTATGGAGAATATGAATGACATCAGCTGTAGTTTGTAGCACAATGTTTTGACAGCAAAGTTATTATTGAAACAAAAACTTTAATCTACTGGCTAAGTAAATAATTTTCCCCAGGTATATTTACTTACCTAGCAGTGTTTACGTATTTTATGTACTTGTGATATAAAATGAACTAAACTCAAGTCATATTATCTGGATTTTCAAATAGATATTAATCAAAATATAGTGATAGGACACAAGACACCGAACTATTTTTTTACGAGGCTATTCTTTGAGTTTTTGAGTTACTACTACTACAAGTCTACAACAACATCATGACATTCATGACGTAACATCACACCTATGTCTGACGGGGTACGCAAATGTGTAGGTACAGTACACCCAGATTTTGATAGGTAGTTATTTTTATTGGGCATACGCCTATTACTATGAAATGTATTGCTAAGTACCAAAAAAATAAATGCATAGTTTATAGAGGATAGTACAACAAAAAAAACCGACCAAGTGCGTGTCGGGCCACGCGCAGTGTAGGGTTCCGTAGTAGCCCGTTATATTTTAGATTTTGTTTTCCAATGCAAGTCTACCCGTTATAAACAAGCAACTACTTCATCTTAGTCACTTTATAGGATTTATTCTAAGGATTTTGTATTTGGTACAAAATTAGCCAACACCCAAGTTCAACGACTATTACTGCTAAAAGAATAAAGTTATCATAACCGCTATAATTTTCCTTCAAACTTCATGAAATGCACTATCATCATGAATTTTTCTAGATTTTTCAAGCAACCAGTTTAGCTTTTAGAGGGGGGGGGGGGGGCCTCTCCTGGGACAAAAATTTGCACTTTATAGTTTAATATTTCGTAAACAACAAAAACAAATATTACTGGACATTACACACAGTGCCATCTAGTGCCACACTAAGCAACGAGGCGTGTCGTGGACACTATAGTAGATATACTACATAGATACTTTTTTTTGTATTTTTTTGTAAATACGTTACATACTTATTATAAGTAGGTACATAATAAACATCCATGACTCTGAAACAAATGTCCATGGTCATCACACAAACAATGGAGCATTAAATCGATTATTAGTATTAGCAACCCTTTAGCAACCCCTAAGTCATTTTGAAAGACCAATTTAACGATACCCCACACGATGGGGTACACGACAAAAAAAATCATCCCCACTTCACATGTGTAGGCAACAACATTTTACAAAATTTTATTTTACCGTTTTGTTGGCGTAATTGATATTCTTACACACCCCAGGTACAAAATTACAGCTTTCTAGTACAACCCATCTCTCAGGAAAATCTCGAACAGACTGACTGACGGACGGATATGACGAAACTATAAGGGTTCCTTGTCAGCACTACGGAACTCTAAAAACTATTTTTTTCGGTCTTTCGGCTGATCGCGTTAGTCTTTTTTTTGACACTTAGGTTGTTACGAATAAATAGCTAGTTATATAAAAGTCAATAAAGTTATACACAGTCCACAGTACGAGAAGCAGCAACCCTGTAGTGGCCTCAGCATAGGTACCTTAATCATTTTATTACATGACTAGTGAAGTAGTGACAACGTTTTGATAAACAACCAGTGTTAGTGTAGATATCTAGTGCGTTGGTTCAGTCAGTGGTGTTCGTACATTTACAACTGGTGTAATAGTTCCATTCAGTAACACATTTTGTAGAACGGGTGTGCATATTAATAGAAAATGATAATAAACAAAGTAGTTTCGACGGGACCGGCTTTGAGTGTGCCTAGCCACTTGTCTTTCGGTCAGTATGCGATAGACAAATTGAGACAACATTGCGAAGGAGATGATGCCATTGCTGTCGTAAGTAAACACATTTATAAGAAGTTGGTTTTTAGTATATTGGCGTAGACTTTGTACTGTACTGCGTTGTTGTATAATATTGTCGTCCTTGACCTACGTGATCCCGAGTATCAATAGCGAAGTAAGCTAAAAATATCCTAAAAATAACGCAAAAGAGTAGGTGGGTTGGTAAGGAAAATGTGTATTTTGGAACTTTATTTATACCAATGTAGGGTCGTTTCGCCGGTATCGCGACCACCTTCAGTAGGCGACCATTTGACGGACTAAGTTTCTTTAAATCAAGATAATAGTATTTGTAGAGGTAACCTAGATAAAAAATAAATCTAACGTGCTTTATAAATAAATAGGAAATAAAAATTAACACAGTTTAAAACAAATGGGTTAACCCAGAGCCGAAAAAAAATTGCTCAGTGCGCGTCTTGATTCCGCGAGATGATATGATACCGCGAGTTGGAAAAAAAATAACACGGCGCGCGGCGCTCAAAGCTAAGTTTTATTACTTATTTCATGTTTTACACACAAGTTAGATGTTAAATTGTACAATCGATAAGTTTTGCTTATTATTTAGTTGTATTTTGCTATTTTTGAACTTATTATTAAGATAAAATCCCGTGGTCGGTAACCGAAATGCTTATTTATCAAAAACGTTAGATAGCGACCACATGGTCGCAAACCGACGAGAACCGCATTATTTTGTTTTGATTAATATGATCGTAATGCTTCATACAGAACTGTTACAATTTTGAAGGTAGCATTGTAAAAGGTTTTCTTTGTAGTACTTTGGTAAGCGACCACCAGTTTCTTTGAAAGAACTTTGTTTAAATTACGTACAAAATTGGGTGGTCGTAAACCAAAATGATCGTAATAAAGACATTTGTTTCCGGCCACCATAATTTAGTATGAGAAAAATAACGGCCGCTAACAGAAATAAGTATGAAAGTTCATTGAGTATGCGACCACGTCTGATTTTTTTAATTTGTTTTGTTAATGAAATGTCCGTTTAATAATTATTTTAGCAAGCGGTTGTACCTAATCTGTCGAAAACTAAATATTATTATTTTTCAGTTTAAAACAAAATGAGCCATAAAAACAACAACAAATATTATTATATTTTTTTTAGATGGAGCTCCCAAATAATTCAAAGTAAAAAAAAAATAAAGAGACTGTCTAATACCTACACTGAAGAAGCCCTGAAAAAAGCTTTCGATGATATAAAATAATATTAAACCAGATGACTAGAAAATATTGATGTTGATTATTTTTAAATGTATATAATTTAGGATATTGTTTGACTAATGAATGTTAATTCTATTACAACTATGATTAAGTTCCTACGAAATGTAAGATTGTTATTTTTAACTAAAAAAAAAAAACATTACACCAAAATAATGATTCCCATATTTGTTTTTACTAACGAGGCAAAAATTAAACTATTTTTAAAGCGATTATAATTGTTTTAACGACATATTTTTCATATTAAAATAGCGGTCGCAAACCAGCACACTGGTGGTCATAAACTGATAAAAATGGTCGTAAACCGACGTTTTCGCTATATTTTCACTTTTTCAGCATTTTATAAGTATTTTTGTATGAATGTATTTTATTTTATGTATTGTATTCAAACTAGATTATATTTGGGATAGACAACATTTTTTTTTCCTCATCTTAAGTGGGGAACCCAGCTAACTGGTCGCTAACCGGCGCAATGACCCTACGGTGGAATTAACTATGTAATAAAAACAGAGTTATGTCCGCACCCTTGGTCCCAATCCAACCCAAGGTTGCAGCATGTCAAAGTTTTAAAAAAAGCTATTTCATATTCGCGCCAAAATTATACGACAAAAGGGAAGGGAAGGGGAATAAGCGTCATCTGCGCTAATGAACTTGGAATTTTGAAAAGCTTATTACGGTAAATTCGAAACTATAGGTCAAATAATATCAGTCAAAGAAACCATGACTTAGATTTTGAAAAAAACTACCTAAGTACCTCAATGATATTCTACTCTTACCTACATTTTTTAATTTTGGGCTGTAAAAGTTTTCGGCCGAACCAGGAATCGAACCCGTACAAAAACCCCACAGTTTTATCGCACAAAATGCCTTATTTTTTTTCTTTTTCAAAAATCATCCCCTATGGTTCCGACGCGGTATGAAATGACTTGTTTTATCTTTTTTTTTTTACAACTTTGAGTTGCTATAACTTTGGATTCCCCCACTTCTGGAGCAGCTGAGGCGCGGGTCCCCGCTGTGCCATGGTCGGGCAAGGAATGAAACTATCATTTGATATGATTTACAGCTGGTTTAAAAAATCTTCGTCAGATTAACGGTACTCTCCCGTACTAATATTATTAAAGGTAGGTACTACTAGTAAGTTGATTGAACCAGGTAATTTATTGTACTTAGTACCTAATATTCACAGATCAATGGCGACACCGATGAAAAGATATCGTACAGGCAGATATTGCAAGAGACTGTGAATGTGGCGACGGGGCTCAGGAGGCTCGGGGTGAAGCGCGGCGATGTGGTGGGTCTGTGCAGTGAGAACCGGGATGAGTTCATCCCCACCGCGCTCGCCGTGGTGTGCTGCGGCGCCACCGTCACCACATTCAACGTCCTCTACACTAAAGGTAATAGTAGATTGTATCATAAGGGAGAAAAATAATATTTTTACGGCGAGGGCGCTTTTTTGAATCCAGAGCGAAGTGAGGGATTCTAGAGTAGAATCCCGAGCGTAGCGAGGGATTCTTTAATAGAATCCTGAACGTAGCGAGGGATTCAAAGTACGTCGCCCGAGCCAAAAATATATTTTGCGCCCGAGTGATACACTCTACTTTTCATCACCCACTATGAGAAAATAAAAGGCGCCTCATAATTTTAACCGACTTCAAAAAGGAGGAGGTAATTCGACTGTTTTTTTTATGTATTTACATCGATTACGCTGATATTTATGAGCCGATTGACGTGATTATTCTTTAGTTTGATGCGGAATAGTTGCCATTTGGTCCTATAAAAATGTAACATAGTTTGGCCCAGTAGTTTTCATTTTATGAACATTTTTACTTCAGTCGTGTGGTCTAATTTCAACATGTAAAATAAATGCATATCTAATATTTGGATAGGATATTACAACTAAAAATGGAAAAATAAAAAAACTTTTTTGCAAAAAATAAAACCGACTCCACAAAACACAAAAACGTTAAAAATAACTTTAGCTTCAGAAGTCGGTGACAAAAAAAAACTAAATGAATCAAATAAAGGTCACCGACTTCTGAAGATCTAAGGTTATTTTTCACTTTATTGTGTTTTTTATTCACTGTCATTTGAAGAACTAATTTTTCAAAACAAAACTATGAATTTCTAACAATTCATGAAAATTGACGAAAACGCGGTCTGTAGTTCACGCGTTTTTAATTTGATTTTTTTTATTCAGTCAGCGCGGCGGCCGGCGGGCGGCGCATAGGGCGGCGCGACTGGGCCGTCGTACCAGCCAGTCTTTATTCAAACATATTTGCGTTCGATTTCTTTCGGCGCTGAACACTAAGATGATCCAAATTCAAAAAGTGCGCCGCAATTATCTTTGCGGCGCACTTTTTGAATTTGGAACATCTATAAAGAGGATTAAAAACTCATTACTGCCCGCTAAAAGTTTCCTAAAGAAAACACCACCTTTGGGTGCACTTAAAGGCGAACCAAGTCGTCCTTTTCGAATAGATGGGATGAAAAACCATATTTTTCATTACTCATACTCTGAAAGTAGGTCTGAAGTTGCCTGAGGAGCGGGTTGAAAGTAATACTTTTCAGCCCTAGGGAGAATCGTTTTCAACTGACAGCTGTCAAATTATTTTAAAAAAAATGGTTCATTTTTCTATTGAACCATGTTCCAACTTTCTATACAGCCACGATGTAAAATGAGGGATTTGCTTTTTAGCTCTTCCCTAGTCGCTGTATAGATGGCGCTAGGAGTAAGTATGATAATGCAAGGAACGGAACCTAAAAAAACTGATTTTAACAAAGCGCGATAAATGTTGGTTATATTCGGAAGGTTAGGCAAATGAAAGTGTCAGTCAACGAGAGTATGCGACGTGACACAATGTTTTTTTTTTCAAGCGTTTTGGCTTTGGCATAGTAAGTTCAACGCCATCTATAGAGTTCTTGGAAACTAAGTCTTTTTTTAAAACCTCAAAAGGAAAACCTCTCATTGAAATAATAGCAGCGTTTTTCCTGAAATAAAACGCTTATTAAATTACTTACCTAAATTCGAAGCTTAAATATTGAGACAGCACTTTCGTTTCCGCGTAGTTCCCCTCTCTCTTTCTACCCTATACACCCTTCTCTTTCGCACATCCATCCCCTCTCCACCTCACCACCAGGTGGGCTCATGGCGTGATGCGCCTGAGCGTCTTGCTCATTGTGTTGAAAATCAACAGGCAGGAATTAAGTTAAGCTTCGAATTTAGGTAAGTAATTTAATAAGCGTTTTATTTCAGGAAAAACGCTGCTATTAAATAACTTGACCGTAAATTCGAAGCTTAAATATTGAGACGTGTTTGTTATCGCCTGGTGGTGAAGAACGCCAATGTGAGAATGAAAATAAATAAGAATTTAATCTCCCAAGGACGAGGGGAGTTATGATATTGTAGTTTTACATTTTGTAAACATAAAACAAAAACATCGATGTGCGTATAAACTTTAATTTTTACATAAACAAAATAAATCCTATAACAATCACCATTCAATGAGATAAACTAAAATAAGAAATTTTAATGATAATTTATAATAATGGAACAATTTAGTTATACAATTACACAATCATTATTTAATTGTGTGATACGATTACCATATTCACTCACTTAATTTATAGGATCAAACAAATTCGTTATGGTTAAACCAGAAACCGAGGCAGCTGGCATAACTTGACGTTTATAGAATTTCTGGAAAGTATTTTCAACTTTCCAATTACCTCTAGCCAAGATGGTATCAATTGGAAGATTTTCTGACCAATATTTTGATGCAGCTGCAGAACGAAAGCTACCAGGAGTCGCTATTATCTTGGCTTCTAATAGGAGAGATCTAATCCAACCAGCTATTACAGCTCGAGAAGCAGGTCTAGCCTGACCCCTTATGTTCACAAATAAATTGTGACATTTAGCTAAATTCCGTCTACTTTCGAGTAGGTCAATAGTCTGACGTATCCAATAAACAGGATCTAGATTCTTGTTATCAGAGTTTTTTAACAACTTCCAACCAGATTGTCTATGCGTAGTAGAATCAGTTTTGGAACCAAAAACTGGCCACGCTATCACACTATCATCTGACATAATTAAGTGATCAGAGTCAACACAGAGGAGAGTTAAATCATGAACTCGTCTGCCCGAACAAAGGAGTAGTAATGCGGCTGTATGCCTAGATGTTGCGAAAAGATTGTTGGAGTCTATGGAACTATTCGCCAAATGAGACAATAGATCGTCAATGTTCCAGATAGGGGGTTTGCTTGTTACCGGCTGTTTAAGAGCAATTGATTTTAGCACATGCTTTACTAGAGTATGGGAACTTAAAAGGCTACCTGTATCCGCATTGCACAGGGTAGCAACTACAGATGTATGCAAGAGTATTGTATTATACGACAATTTTTCAATTAAATACAAATCCGCTAAAAATTGTGCCATTGCAGATCCTTCTGGATTAACTGGGTTAATTTTATGTTTTTCTGCCCATTTTAACCATCGTGACCAAGCAGCTCTGTAGGTTTTGCGAGTTGATGGCCTCCAGGATGATTCTAACAATTTTATTTGGTCTAAATTCCAGTTTTTCAAGGTTTGACCCCACCCCCACATTTCCATACCTCCAAAGTTATATCTTGGACTCTGGGAGGTGGAAGGCCGGTAGCTGTGTTCACTAAATAATGGTCCAGGTTCCGAATAGTGAAGGGAGGACCTAATGCTCGTGTCTTCAGGTCTCCTCTCCAGAAAACTCGGTCCCACCGAGGAACCACCAAAAGGAAAATTCCGGTCGCTCGATTGAGGTGCGCTAGTACTCTTGGAACCAGACAAGGTGGTGGGAACACCCACGCTAGCTGGTAGTTCCATTCGATCGAAAACGCATCGTGATAAATGGCCTGTTTGTCGTTCAAGTCCAGCGAAACATAATTGGCAACGACATGAGCCGTTTTCGAGGCAAAAAGGTCTATTACCGGGATTCCGAATTTCCGAAAGATTGTTTCTGTGCATCGAGATATTAAGTGCCATTCTACGGCAGCCCGACCCCGAGACGATCGGCCAGAATGTTGAATTTCCCTGGTAAGTGAAAAACTTTTAGAACGATACTGTGTTGGGTCAGTACCTCGAAAACCTTCTTTGTAATATTCATCAGGGGTTTTGATATTGTCCCCCCCTCGTTGCGCAGGTAAGCTACCACAGTCTTGTTGTCGCACTGTACAAGCACTGTGGAGCATTGCAGGAGCAGACAATGACCTTGTAAGACTTTTAAAATTGCCAGCATTTCTTTTTGGTTGCAATGCAATCCGGTCTCCTGCTCGCTCCAAGGTCCTGACAGTGACAGACTGTCCAACTGTGCGCCCCATGCTATATCGGAGGCATCTGTTGTAAGGAAATGACTTGGATGTGCAACGTGAATCGGTGTCGAGGCTTGGTAGTTTTGCATCCACCATTCCAAATTTTCTTGCGCCTCTGCTGGTAAGGCATGCAGGTTTTTTGACGATTTCGGAATTGAATTTAGGAAATCTAACATGCTCCGGTGATTGAGCCTGCCGTTTGGAACTACAAAACTGGCAAAATTCAGAAGGCCTACAAGGCTTTGTAGGTCCTTTAATACTACTTTGTTGTCCCTCCTCATGCGTGACAATTTGGCCAGAAGGCCCTGATATTTGTCTAGCGGAAGTCGTTTTTGATTGAGCCAGGGGTCCCAATGAACGCCTAAATAGACCAAATTCTTTTGGGGCGTGAGCTCTGATTTTTGGAAGTTGATCTGCCAACCTAGGTATTGTAGCCGTTGCACCACTAACTGAACCTGTGATCTGAGAACGCCTATATCCTGATGGGCGATCAAAAAATCGTCTAAATAGACAATTACGCGTATGCCTTCTTCGCGCAGAGTTTGAGCGATCCAATTGGTCAGGGACGCAAAAACCTTTGGAGCTGTGCTCAGCCCAAATGGGAGGCATGTCACTTGGAGTAATTCTCCTTCGTAAATTATTCTGAGAAACCGTCGTTGGGACTGACAAATGGCCAAATGAAAATAGGCTTGGGAAAAGTCTATCTTGCAAAGCCAATCTCGAGGCTGTAGAAAATCTGGTATTCGAAAAATGTTTATCAGCTTGAATCGGTCTGTGAAAACAAACTCGTTTAGAGCTTTCAAGTTGAAAATTGGACGGACGGAACCATCGCCTTTTGGTACCAAAAATATTGTTGACAAGAAGCTCGGGGATATAGCTACATTTTCGAGAACGCCCTGTGCTTTCATTTGATTTACAAGCATTGACATTTCTGGTGACGTCAGAGTATTGAAGGCACTGTTTGTTACATTTGGGACAATCAGTGGAGGTCTTCGAAGGAATGGTATTCGATAACCATTTATTATTTTTATAATGAATTTTGGAGCTCCCAAGTGTTCCCAACGGTGGGCAAAGCGGATCAACTGGCCGGCTCTGAACTCGGTGCTCGAGCGACTCGAGTCAGTTGTTCCGTTTTTTAAACTGATCATTTTTAGACGCGCTATTGGACGCGTTCTGATTTCGAATGTTTTTGAATTGGCCATTGCCTGATCGATTATGACGACCGGTTCGGGATCGAAAGGAACCTCTTGTATTGGAGGCTCCTCGTCGATTAGAGTGGTTGTCTATATATCCCTGGGGATATTGAGAATGATAGCTCCCCTGCGGAGGAGCGTTATATGCCGGATGTGCAGCGTGTGCATGGCAGCATCCAGGTACAATACCTTGCGAAGGCTTGTTGTAACAGACCGCCCCCTGCGGAGGGCGGATGTTAAATACAGCTTTACTAGATCCAGCTTGACGGGCAGAGCTGTCATTACTTTTCAGTGGTAAGAACGCCTTCCTAACTCCACCGATTTTTTCGAGGGCGGTCGTAAAAGACTCGGCATTAAAAAGGTTCTGGCATGAGGGAGGTATTTTACGTAAAGATGATTTTATAAGAGGATCTCGAATAAATTTCAATATGGCATCACGTCTCATCTGAATAATTTCGGCTCTATGGCCACAAAGTAATTGCAGTAAATCGGATGATACCTTATAGTAGGGTAAAATTGGGGGACCTGGATCAAGTAGATCCAGGTACCCCCAATTTCACAATAATTCGTTTATTCATTCATTCATTACACAAATACAGAGTTTTATTATGTGAGTAATTTTGAAGGTTTGATGAACTAGTGTTTAATAATTTTCTGACCAGTCATATCTTGAGTAAATAATATGATCTCTTCACTCGTATTTGCTGATGCTGTTCAAAGGGTAAATAATCATGATGTCATATTGATGATAGTGGTCATCGTTTTAGAGCGGTATCAATGAGACTCGTTAGCTCAGTTTGGTAAGAGCGCCACCGATTAAGGTTCGGAGATACGGAGGTCGGAGGTTCGAATCCTTCACGAGTCTATTTTTTGTTTTTTTTTCGTAGATGTATCAATTTTAACAAATAGTTTTATATTTTTGTTTCTTTTAAAAATAGACATCTCGATTTGTCGACATAATATTTTCCTTTCACAGCATTTAAATAAAAGCAATCAGGAAAGTGTTGAACATGCTGCAACCAAGGATCATCGTAAATCTCCCAATCTTCTATAACACCTCCACATGAGAAACAAGCTGCTTTATCATTTACACTATTTCCACAATAAAAAAATCCAGCGTCAGCCATTTCCATCACTAATCTTCTCCTCGAATCAACCGTTGCCCAATAATGATTAAATGATAATTCACGCATTTTATACGTGTTATACATGTCATAGCGCGGATTGTATTTATCTTGAGACATATTCTGTTTACTCAATCTCTACTTCTTGCTGTAGATAGTTATAAAAGCATAATGAGGCTGTATAGTTGTTGCTAGCAACTTATAAAGATTAACATGTAGGGTTTGGGAGGGATAGGAAACTACTTATTCGCAAAAATTAAACAAGAAAATATTTATATCAAAATTTTATTATCTACACACCATCTATTTAAACATAAAACATTTTTTAAAGCACATATTGAATCATGATATAATACAACTATACAAATCATGACAATCTTCATATTTTTTGTATAAGCTTATCAAACTAGGACAATCTTTATCTTCTAAATTATTTACATTATTATTATCTGAAATATCTTTTAACCATAGTACTTTTTCTATACCTTTGGTGTAAACACATTTATCTTTCAAAATATTTCTAATCAAATACCGATAATTTTCGTAAGGCACAAATCCTTCATCCCAGTATATCTTCCTATTACGTTCAATCCAACTAACTTGTCGTTTTTCTGGCTCCGTCAAATCGCGAAATGGAAATGGAGACTTAATTAAAAACACCTGAATTTTATTATTACATAATATAGCAATTTCTTTACTGATAAATAAATTAGATTCTGTTTTGAAACCTTGGACATCTACAATGGCAGTCATGATAACCTGCGCACTATGTTACTCAAAGGTTTGTACTCCACAAGTCGATCGTTAATAATTAAACAATATCCAGTTGTGTTATCTGGTATTGGTGCTGAACATTCAATCTCCAAACGCACATCTACGGGACCTGTTTTCAAACTATCGTTTTGCCTTGAACAGTCTATGATAAAGAGTGGAGCCTTCTCCTTGAAACCGTTTAAGTCAAGCAAGGGGTCTGCAGGACAGTTGTAATACGACTGACGAAATTTCACATACATTTCATATAATATACTGTATTTGCTCTCGGAAAAATTTAAGCATAGAGGCTCGTAAGGATAATATTGTGAATTCAAAAACAAAGTTATGTTAGTAACCCCACAGTGATCAAAAAGAGAACTGTCTTTGGTTTTACTATTTTTTCTACCGGTTTGCAAGCAAAAAATTACATACCGAGGTTTTTCTAATTGTGAGGCAGTTTTAACAGACCAGCAATGTTTTGTAGTTTTAGGGAGCAAAGGATACTCGTATAAATCCCAATTTCTAAAGGCTATCTGAATAGGTTTATCTCTTTCCAAATGCTTAAGAAGCGTCAGTCGTTCCCGATCTGATACTTTTATATGTGGCACCCGCCATTGCACTTTTTGCATATCTATTTGAAAATGTGCAACATCGTCAGTTACTATAAAACTGTTTAAGTTAGAGTTACTTCTATTCAGAATAAGTTCATGTTTACAATTTATTACAATTTTGTTGTAATCCTCAGCAAATCCTAAAATCTTATTAAGAGGAACAATAGCACTAAAATAACCATCGCTTTTAAATCCATCCATGTTCCAACCCCACAAGGCAGCGACTTTATTTTCTCCATCATTCATTGAAACGTATGACTTTATTGTTGATGTTATTCCAGAATTTTTAATGCGATCTATTTCTATACCATTTATTTCGTATCTGATATCTTGAAACAAAAACATAACAGGGTTGTTACTGAACGTAATAGTTTTCTTAATAAGATTTCCATCTTTACCGAAGAACTTTGCTTGCCCTTCGACGTAAATTGAGCTGGCTGATGGCAACACATATACGTCTTGCTGGTGTATGGGAATTCTGATTTCATCATTTTCTCTAAAGCCGTTGTTGTAGGGATTGTACGAATGGACTTCATAACTTTCAATCGAAGTATCGAAGTGTGGTAATTCAGTTATCTGTAGCATATTCATACTTTTAAACCTAGGGCTTTAAGAAAATCTTTATTTGCTTTAGTTAATTGTATAACTTTTTTCTTACGTCTTTGCTCCTTAGTGGTTGTACAAGAAATAGGACGCTTTTTGCTAACTACAGGGTTTTTATAATATAATATCATTTTATTTCTCTTATATGAAGGCGTAGTTCAATATTTTTATGTTCTTCTTTAAAGTTAACACAGAACCCAAACTGATCAACTATCTTAATAGATATCGATGTAATAGTATTTTTGTTCACTGGAAAGTAAATAAGGTTTCGCGGTATTTCTATGATTCCCTGACCTGTAGCAGTATTAGATACAAATTCATGAATTATATGAGTTGGTAACCCGTTAGAGTATGAACCGTGTACAAGATCACATTCGATTCTGATCACGGGAATAATGTCGTTATTAATACGCACATTTGGTATTGAATTTAATACTGAAAAGTATAACAAACCGCACTCATATTGACCAGATAAATATAGAGGTGGTTGGAAGAATGTATCCAATTCTGATTTATTTCCAGAGATGGTTACCGTTATAGACATGCTAGTAGACTGAACACTTTTAGGAGATCCTGTTCATTTTATTCCTTGACAACACCAAAAATTCTTTAAAAAATATAAACATAGGTGTCCGCAATTGTAAGGGTGGTCGCGCTGAATATTATCATAATTATAGTGTACTTTAGCACCTAAGTATTTTATAAACTCCTTTGGTGGTTTAAGATTTCCATAACTATCAAAATATTCAATATAATCATTGCTTTTTGCATAGGCTACCCAATGAGAACCTGGATTTTTAGAACTATCTAAATTAACAACTCCACACTCTTTTTTAAAAGGCTGTATAGGGAGCTCATCTCTCATAAATACACCTCGAAAATAAGGAATATTATTTCCATACTTCAAAATGTCAAAGTTAGTTAAGGCTCGTTTGGGTAGCCGATATCTTAGTTTTTTTTCTTTTGAGATAAAAATTCCAAGCCCATGTTTATGCGGTTTAAGGTGTAAACCTTTTCCAATGCGAAGAGCTTCCATTTTTTCATTGTGTCTCTTCGATTCAGCCAATTGCTTTTTAGCCATCTTGAATTCATTTATAGTTTTGGCAATACCAGCTGCGCCGCCTGCTAACGCTCCCACCGCCGATAATCCAGCAAAAATAGGAATCAAAGGTAATACACCACCACTTTTCGGTATAGGAATAACCCTCGGAAGTTTAATAGATGAATCGTCAGTTAATTCTCTGGCGGCCGCCATAGCTAATTCTATCGCCACTTTTTTACACTTTGGCTTCAATTTTTTAAAGCGTTTTTTCGTTTTACTAATAACATTTTTAAATTTATTTTTTAACCCTTTTCCCGATGTAACTTTCCGTGAGCGCTTTTTATTACTGTTTTTTAGGCCACAGCCGATTTTAATTTTTGAAGACATTACCTTGCTTACTAAACGTGCCATGATTTTTTCACATACATTGGCATCCGAAGCAACTGCTCGCTCTTTTGCCCTTTTTAACAAAATTAAATCAGCTTTATGACGATCCTTTAAGTTTGATGATTTGTGATAGGCAATGTCGTGTTCTTTGCAATATTCGTCTAATTTATTAATACCTATATCTCTATTTGCAAGCCTTTTAATTAATTTTGTACCAGGGCCGCAATAATTGTATCCGGGTAAGTGTAATTCAAATGGTAAATTGTTTATAAGCCAATTGAGAAGACTATTCTCTCCAATACACATCATAAGACTAATGAATCTGAATCGAGCGCTATAATAAATACTTACACGCTTCATCAATGACTAACTTTTGAGTTAATTTATGTTTATTTATAATACTATATTCGTTATATCAATCCAACTGTTTTCAGCAGAAGACAAACCTAGCCATTTAACTAAAACCCTGTTTCCTTTTCTTCGAAGAACTTTCTCGACTAGATATACATTATGATGTTTTGTCTTTTGAAGTTCTTGCGCATAAAATGCTCCTAAAATAGGCTGGCCTCTGATTGTATCTTCAATTAAATAGGTGATAGGAGTTGTATTTTGTATTTTTCGAATTTTAAATATTTCCGTTGACCAGTTAGGGGTATATCCTTTTTCAAATGTTCCTTTGTACTTACTGATACGTACATAATCACCTACATTAAACTTGCTTCTTATACTATCATTTTTTACCAACCTTAAGAATCTTTCTAATATTCGCTGTTTATTACTGTTATCCACGTTAGCAGGGATTTCATCAATTGTCCGATGGTAAGTGTGATTGTATTTGTAAATAATTTCATTAAGGGTATTATCTACCCAATTATAGTTGCCTTTTAAACTAAATTCCTTATAAAGTTTAGATTTTAATGTTCTGATAAATCGTTCAACTATCGAAGCCTTTTCTGTTGAGAAGGTTGAATAGTGGTTAATTTGATTAGACTTCATAAGCTTTTGGAATTTATTATTATAAAATTCTGTTCCATTATCTGTTTGCAGATTTTTAGGAACACGTCCTATAGCTAAGAAAATTTTGAAACAGTTACACACATCATCTTTGGTTTTAGTTTTCAGAGGAAAGGCCCAAGCATACTTTGAAAATGTATCAATAACAGCAAGAATAAATCTACAATTTTTATTTTCTTTTGAAATTGATTGCATATCAATTAAATCTGCTTGCCACAGGTCGTCTATATCTTTCATAATAACATGTCTTCGGGGAAAGTTTACCCTTACGTTTTTATGAATTTCGTTTACCACGTCGGCTTTGCTCATGTTCAGAATTCAGTACATTTGTCTTGAATTCATGTATAACACTGAATGTACAGCATATTATTATGACTATTTATTCTTTAACTATGCCAGCTTCTTTTAATTCTTCAATTATAGATAAAATTTCATTATCATGGTTTGTATTGCCAGCATCTCTTGAAGCAACTAATAGTTTCAATCTCTCGACTAATTCGTTAGGATCATCCCAATATACCAAGTCGGTGTTGTTTTTATATTTTTTTAGCGTTGGTAAGTTTCCACCAAGTTTAGCGTGAAGAAGTTTATCATCGTTTGACGATTCAGAAAATAGGGGTTTGATTATTTTACAATATTTTATACCTTTGTCACCTTTTATTTGACCTTTAGGATTAAAATCTCTTTTATGCGCATTTGTATAATGTAACATATCCTTATAGACAAGTTTATCTTCGCTCGATATTAACTTTAAATTAGGTTTTCTTCGAAGTAAAAGTTCTTTTAGGCCAACCGTTAAATTGTAAGCTTTGTCGCCGATTTTAATTAAAATGATAGTATCATTATTCAAACTATCAATTTTAGAAAATGATACCGCCGAATTACCCATCAATAAAGTTTTGTTTTCACTTCTAATTCCAAATGGTATACTAACACCGTCATAAATACCAAAGATATCATCACCTTCTAACGACATTTCTAAATTATCTATTGATTCCTTTTTAGCATTTTCTTCAACGAATTGGGCAGAATTTAGATTTGCATCGTAATAGTCATCGATCTTTGTAGATGAGCTAGTATTATTTTCATCGAATTCGATTCCTTGAGAGTTATTTAGAATTGTATTTTCAATTTTATTCATTTTATCTGCAGATCTATTACAATCAACTCGAGTTTTTAGAGGATCTGTGACAGGTTTTAGCATTTTATCAAGTGACAAGTTCATTGTATGTTCTTGATTTTTCATTTGTTTTATTTTGTTCTTTATGGAGTCGACAGACTTCACTAATTCCTTTTTAATATTTCTCTCCATCTTTGAATAAAAATAACAACTATATTCAGCTAAGAAAGAAATAATACTAACAAAATGTATGTGTGTAATTCATATTTAAGCATACTTAAATATCCAAGAATGAAGATTCATAAACCTTCATTCAAAGTTTAAAAAAATATCGAAATTCTGTCTATACCTTCCATTGTTTAATGGCGACTCTTTGTTAATAAGTAGAAAATTATAGGGGTTACTCCAAACAGTTTTACAAATGTCTTTAAACTGATTCCATAGTAGATCAGAATTTACATGTTCTTCATAGATATGTTTTAAGTTCACATCATCTTGTTTAAATATTATAAGAAAGTTGGCATTATCACGTAACAACTGTTTCGGTATTTTCGAGTAGGTTTGTGATAAGTAAAAGCAGTCAATTTGCTTATGTCTACCCATACAGAAATAATTCCGAATGTTTATTTGATTTTCACACACGACATCATCAAATATAAATACAGAATTTGGTAAAGCTTCACTCGGAGATATGACATCTTTATCGTTATTGAACTCATTGAATTTTATCTGAGGTACTCTTCTTAATACTTCTCGTAAAAAACAATATTTTGGCTGAAAATTAGTCTTCGAATAAAGGTAAAGGTTTTGAAATTTGAGCCCATTTTCATGCAGCAGTAAACTAATCATAACATTTGTTTTACCGCAGCTTGATGGACCGCATATTATACAGCGAATAGTATTTGGCAATAAAGCGCTATGTCTAATGTGGTGAACAGAGTCACTTAATCTTATATTATTAACATTTAGAGATATGGGTTGTTTGATCAACTTCATAGTGCATATTAATCGAATTACCGCCTAACGTACACTTATATACTCATTACTACATGAACCTCATCATGGAACAAGCATGAACATAAATTTGATGATGATGATGATGACGTTTAGGAAGTTGAATACGTTTGAATAAAAGTCGATTGTTTGAGAGACATAATTTTATTATAAGTTCATCGTAATAGTAGCTTAATATATTTATTAATAGTACATGCCTTATTCTAAAAATAATTACCATACAATACATTAATTTATTCTTATTTTAGTATTTAAATCATATATTTCAAATGAATATAATTTAGAACAGTGGTTCTCAAGATGTGGATTCCATAATAATTGAAGCTGAATTTAAACGTAATAAGTTGAATAAAAAGTTTTTGGTTTAGATCATCGCATCGTAAAATCCCCAAGGCAAAGTGTGAATTTGATCTGAAAGTATCTGAACTTTGTCATCGTTTCTGTTTAATACTTGCTTACTAACTTGTTGTGAGTACAATATATGTTTGATAGATCTTATAATATTCATTTTTAAAGATTGACTTTTATCTGATAACAAAGAATCATTGTAATGACTTTGTTTTAAATACTTAGTAACAGATTTAGACATACCTTTCGCTTTTGTTATCCGTGTGTTTAAACTTCTAATGCAATACAGTTTTGCTCGTAATCCTGTAAATTCTGTAATTACGTCACCCCCCATTTCGTCCTTAAATAGGCCAGGGATTTTTGAGTTAATTCTTGGTATATTATATTGATTATCTTTTGGGAAATTGCTAGTATCATAATTTGTTAAATTATCATACATATCATGATAAAAGTCATCTGTATGAATTAAGTAAAGTAAACTATCGGTATCTGTATAACATAATTCAACTTTATCCCCATATTTTTTTTTTATAAAATCATAATGAAACTGATATAGATGTTCTTTAGCGTACTCTAGAACTGTAAATCCTATGTAAATTGGGCGGTCTAATATTATTTTATCGCGATTCAATTGTATAGCCACGAAATCTTCTGCAAATATTGATACACTTTTAAAATTAGGTTTTGAAATCAATTTCTGTGCACAAAGTTTCTTATTCGTGAAGTTTTTCTTATCATCCCATTTGGTTACCAGTTTTATGTCAACTTGTTTCCTTTTATTTTCTATAGTTTTACCAAATATCGAATTATTTAGAAGTTTAAAAAAATCTTTTTCAAAAGAAGTTTTAGATGCCATCCGTCGATTGGTATTAAGATCTATATATTTCTTTAAGAAATCATCTTGTCTAAAGGTTAGTATGCGATGAATTTTTTGTAAAATCAAACCATTTTTTATGCATTGTTTTAAATGTACGTAATGAATAACATAATTTACTTTATTATACAGATTAGCAATTAACTTAGCTGATTTCCCTCCAGGGGGTACAAATTTCTCTGCAGCAAATGGTAAGTCTTTATGCTGATCGTGAATACAATCCGGGTAATATAAATCTACTTCTAAAATAAAACCATACAAACTGTCATCTGATACATGCAATACATTAAAGTTGACAATTTCATTTTGAGTTAAAAATATGAACTCTGAAACAGGCAATTTTTTAGCCATCGCATAACCGTAAAGATTATTGCAATCTAGATATATCAAATAACTTGAGGGTTTTAAATCATTATAATGAGGTAAATACTTATTATTTGCCTTAGCATGACGGAGGAAACATTGTGCCAAGCCCCCTCGTATACCTTTTTCAATAAATGTATAAATTTCTAAGTCACTAATGAGCTCTAATTCAGCGTTAGTTTACAGAAGCATAGCGTCCCAGCTCAAACTAGGTGAAGTCACATAGTGAGCAGGATCCAGTTTGTAAAAATTTAAACTCGTGTCTCTGAATTTTTCAAATATGTCGCATAACAACAAAACATCACATTTTAAATACAGATCACTGTATTCACCAAGCGTTGTCATCTTAAATTTGTTCCAAATATCTTGAGCGTGAGCATATTCATCGTCTGTCAGAGATTCCATAGTTAAACTATTATAAAAACTGGACTTTGGGGGTAGTTGATTTTCACCAAATTTTGACCAGTCGTCCATATAATCATATGGATAAATACCTTTCTTGCGTAATAAATTAAGTTTAGTTTTATCCGTAAATTCTCTTGACAAATAAACAAAATCTTTTTCTGACAAGCTTTTACTTAAAGAATCTAAGCTTGAGCTAAGAAAATGAAATGAATCAATAAACTTAATCTGTACTGAACGAGTGCCTTTTTTTGTCTCAATTAGTTTAGTTATTGTAAGATATTTTTCTTTAGTTTTTGGGATTATTTTAATTGAGCCTTCATATTTAGCCAACTCTCTTATAAATATATGTGAGTCATAACCACTTAGATTATGAAATACTACCGGTATGAATGGACACACTTTATACATCAAATTACAATATGAGTGCGCTGGCCCTCTATACTCGGAAGTAATATGATCATGGTCTCGAACTTTATCTCCAGACAATGACTGATTACATATATGACACTTAGTTGCATTTCGATATTCTCGTTCTTGATTATAAGTTAAAGATTTCATTGATAAATGAGTCGACAAAACTTTGTTTATCCGCTTTACATCTTTTACTAACCGTTTAATAAAGACTTTGACGCAATCTATGCCTCTGTACGTGACAAACTTGTTAAGTTTGCTGTCGTGACAGCAACATATGTAATATGCAAAACTTGAAGGTTGATGCATTTTTATTGTCTTAGTATTTTTAGAACTGTTTTCATTGCAATTTATTAGCAAACTCTCAAAATCAGCATAAATAATAAAATTAATTTTTAGTTTTCTTTCATAATGTTTAAATTTTAATATGGTATCTTTTTCCGGTAGTATAGTTAGTATTTTAGAACAAGTGTGACAAACATATTTCTTTTCATTTGTAAAGAAATTTAAACATGAATCACATAAAAAAACTTTGCCATGATGATGAGTAACCTGACGTCGAACTAATCGTATCAGATCTTTTATTAAACAGTAATGTCCTTTACCATTCCGCTCGAAGTATAATAAATTAACATGTTTTTCTTTTTTCATATTCGTCATGTATAACGGGCCAGTAACAACGTATTTGTTATCTAGCCCATAAATGGTAACACTTATTGTAGGATTTAAACGTTCAAAAAGTTGGATGTCATTCTGTGAAGGAGGAAATAACATTCCTTGAATATTGAGAACTTGGCTATAATGAGGATAGGATGTCGTTCTGCACACATTTTTCGCGCGAGGAAATAATGCGGCTACGACGCACCATACGAAACAATACTCGTCATTATTATGTAAATTCAAACAACTTTTAGTATTTTTTATTACTGAGGGCAACTCTATGTACGTGCCGCCTCTCATAGGACAATATTTACATATATTAACCTCAATATGACTTAGCGAAAGATATGTCCAACCTGACTGTATATGTTCAAATTCAGACATTTTGCGCATAAATACATGTATTTTATTCAAAAATAACTCATGTATATCAGTATTTTTATAGATAATATCATACTTAGTGTTAAAAGATTTCAATTCTATTTGTTCGTCGTCGTCAGATTTTGGCAGAAGAAACTTAGCAAAAAGCTCAAAATTTACTTTTATGCAATCATATTTTTTCAATATCATAGTTATTAATTTATCAATATCTGGATGTACAGAATTCAGGATCGCCTCGCAAGTGAGGTGCTCGTCATCCTGAGGTATACATGTCTGAGTATTACTCGGGATCGCCTCATGAGTGAGGTGCTCGTCATCCTGAGGTATACATGTCTGACTATTACTCGGGATCGCCTCAAGAGTGAGGTGCTCGTCATCCTGAGGTATACATGTCTGACAATTACTCGGGATCGCCTCAAGAGTGAGGTGCTCGTCATCCTGAGGTATACATGTCTGAGTATTACTCGGGATCGCCTCATGAGTGAGGTGCTCGTCATCCTGAGGTATACATGTCTGACAATTACTCGGGATCGCCTCAAGAGTGAGGTGCTCGTCATCCTGAGGTATACATGTCTGAGTATTACTCGGGATCGCCTCATGAGTGAGGTGCTCGTCATCCTGAGGTATACATGTCTGACAATTACTCGGGATCGCCTCAAGAGTGAGGTGCTCGTCATCCTGAGGTATACATGTCTGAGTATTACTCGGGATCGCCTCAAGAGTGAGGTGCTCGTCATCCTGAGGTATACATGTCTGACTATTACTCGGGATCGCCTCAAGAGTGAGGTGCTCGTCATCCTGAGGTATACATGTCTGAGTATTACTCGGGATCGCCTCATGAGTGAGGTGCTCGTCATCCTGAGGTATACATGTCTGACAATTACTCGGGATCGCCTCAAGAGTGAGGTGCTCGTCATCCTGAGGTATACATGTCTGAGTATTACTCGGGATCGCCTCATGAGTGAGGTGCTCGTCATCCTGAGGTATACATGTCTGACTATTACTCGGGATCGCCTCAAGAGTGAGGTGCTCGTCATCCTGAGGTATACATGTCTGAGTATTACTCGGGATCGCCTCATGAGTGAGGTGCTCGTCATCCTGAGGTATACATGTCTGACAATTACTCGGGATCGCCTCAAGAGTGAGGTGCTCGTCATCCTGAGGTATACATGTCTGAGTATTACTCGGGATCGCCTCATGAGTGAGGTGCTCGTCATCCTGAGGTATACATGTCTGACTATTACTCGGGATCGCCTCAAGAGTGAGGTGCTCGTCATCCTGAGGTATACATGTCTGAGTATTACTCGGGATCGCCTCATGAGTGAGGTGCTCGTCATCCTGAGGTATACATGTCTGACAATTACTCAGGATCGCCTCACGAGTGAGGTGCTCGTCATCCTGAGCTAAGTTCAGACGAAAAGTTACTATTCTATTTTTAAATGCTGTTGCTATTATAAAAACATTTTTAAATTCAGTACTCAATAAACTATTTGTCTTGTGTATATTAGTTCTCTTATGATATGCATACTGGTTTCGTGGTATTTCAATTTCACATTAATTTAGTACAATTCACAATTTTACTAAATGGTCTTGTTAATGGTGTTCTGCGATCTCTGGACTGTACAACTGTGAAATAATACATTGGATTTAGCATAATATTTTATTTAATAATTGATTAATTAGGTACAAGTATTAAGATATTATACAGATTACTTGTTATCTTGTGTTTGTTTAAAAACTAGTAAGAATACATAGTAAGTACTAATAGTAAGAATTTATAAGGGTAACTGGACAATTACGAAAATCTTGTTCAACTGAGGACGTAAATCCTTTAAGATGGCGCCACATCTCTGTGTCCGCATTAACTTTTGTTTTAATGGTAACTATTGAATAGCGCCACCTATTTACTGGTGGTATGTTTGCGATTTCATTGCAATTATAAACTTTTACTTCTACATAATACGGCCCCTGCTTTGTCTCACTTATTTTTCTAGCATAGCCTTTGCTAACCCTCTTAGTAAAATAAGAATTAAGAGGAGGCGGTGTATTACCAGTCGATGTGGACGGGTTCACAGACGAATCCTCTTCATCGCTCTCACTGCCGAACAGGTCCCGTGCAGTTAGTTTGTTGTTGGTTAACGGCACCGGTTGTATTCGAGGCTTCTTAGATCTGTGCGTCTTAGATCCATTGATTCGATCGGTTTTAGACCGCTTGTTTGCAGTCGATTTTTCGAGTCGAGTCGAAGAAGAAGAAGAAGCAGTCGATTTCTGCTGCTTTGACTGCGTCTCGATTTCTGACTCTTCATCCGATGAAAACAGTTGAGGCAACGTAGATGAAGTTAACTTGGACCTGAAACAATATAATTTGAAATATTATATTAACCTGATAGATTAATGAGGGATTTTTTAAATTATTTATGTCACTCCGTTAAACTCGGAATACAAAATATAAAATTAACATTAAAAACATGGGGGAGCTTCTAATTTATAGATTACGAGATTCAGAGCTTCTAATTTATAGATTACGAGATTCAATCAAGTGGTTTATTTTCATTTATACGTTCGTCCATTCATTCATTTATACATTACATAATTCATTCATACGTTCATTCAATTATTTATTCAATCATTTACGCAATCATTCATTCATATATGCATTCATTCATTCATACATCAATTCGATCTTTCATTCATTCAAGAATAAACCTCGTGATGACACATTTAAACACATCTAATAAAATAAAATATTAATTGATCTACTTACATTTTGAAGATTTTTGATTCTGGTTGAAGATGAAGCGTAGATGCGATAGCGTTGGAGGTGATGATTGTTTCCTTCGGGAAAGCAGTTTGTGATTTTGTCTGGCTTCGATGCACTTTATATACGGCAAAAATATGACGATGTACTACCAAATATGTCATCGAGAAGATGTATGCGTACATTGCAAAACAAGATATCATAGTAACCAGTGCGAAAAAATATATTAGTTATTGATTATGTTATACTATGCAAGTACCATGGCTTCACTCATTCTAATAATTATCGTACCTGCATTTATTTTCATACAATATAAACTTCAACAAACAAACATTCAACCGAAACCATTATCAATATAGTGACTTACTTTTAGCATCAAGTAATAGGAGAACTCTGTCAGCATTTTATCCAAATACAGATTATTTAGGGTAAAGGCACGTATTGTTGGCTACATTTTATTTTAACCACATTTTATTATATAACATTATGCGTGTAAAAAAAACGCCTGACCAGTGACCCTCTTTTAAGTGATACAGTTGTATACTAATAAATTCCCCCATGGTTTGCTTCCACAGTACATCAGAATGTGTTAACTATTACTTTTGACTGCTAAAACAACATTTAGGTAAGCATAGTCACGGGTAATTACCAGTCGTAAATATATTCAACAAACAAACAAATCAACCGACACCATGATCAATATATTGACTTACTTTTAGCATCAAGTAATAGTAGAACTCTGTCAGCATTTTTATCCAAATATAGATTCATTAGGGTAAGGGCACACATTGTTGGCTACATTTTATTTTAATCATATTTTATTGTATTTTATGTGTACAATAAGTACACCTGACCAGTGTAAATACACCTTTTTTTTGTGATACAGTTGTATACTAAATTCCCCATGGTTTGCTTGCACAGTACAGCAGAATGTGTTAACTATTACTTTTTACTGCTAAAAAACAACATTTAGGTGAGCATAGCCACGAGATATTCCTAGTCATAAATATATTCAACTCAGCATTACGTTATTTTGAACTCTATCAACAGCAAAATATTTAATACCTATATAAATCGGGGTAAAATAAGATAAAAATTCACTTCATTTCTTCCATTATTTCAGTGTGCTAGTGTTATTTTATACAATGTCTGTAAGTACTTACCTAATTTTACAAAATATTTTATTTTCAATTATATTATAGAATGTATTATAAGTATACCAGTGAAAATAAAAATAAAAAATATTTATTCTGTTTCAGATACCGAACTGGGTTTATTCACCAACTTCACCTCCGTTAATGATAGAGCCTGATGTGATTGATAAAGTTGTAAATTATTTGGACGAGGAAGAACTACAACGAACTCCATGTGTTCCAAATACCAAGAATAATGTTAATGTTACAGCTAATAATAATAATAATAAGGAGTTGATGAGTTTTTACAAAACGGTTTCGACCGGTGGGGCTAAAGTTATACGGATCGAAATTTACGATGCAAACCAATTTGAAAGTAATTCTATGTGCCAGTGCAGTGCTGAAATATGTGTTCAGCATATTGTTAAGAGTATTTACACTGATAACATCTACTTACGTGTCAAAGACATGCTACCATATTTAAACAATACTTTTTATCAATCCTTGTAAAAAGACGGAACGGAAACGGAAACGGAACGTGAACGTGAAACGGATCTCCTACAAGCACCTGGATCACCTACTGCGTCTGTTAATTCCTAATTGTAATTATTTAGTTTATTTAATTTGTAATTATATGAACTAACAAATACTTGCTTATATTCATTGCAATAACATAGTTTCATTACTACTATACTATGTAGAGATATTAATTATAATGTAATATGAACTAATAAATTTTGTTTGTTAAAATTGTTAATATATTACAAGAAAATTCTACTATCATTTCAGTAGTTTAAAGTTTACTTAAAATCTACATTCTAATTAGCATATCATAATCAAATAAGAAATGTTATTGAAAACAAATTGCTAAGTAAGCAAACATTACTTATAAATGGTATGCATAAAACAACGCTCGCTCACAATGAGCTCCACACATCAGTTCGAATGAAGGTGTCGTATGTCTGTTTGGTATCTGTGTCGATTTTTTACTAAAATATTTAATAATCATACTTAGATAATAAAACTCTGTATTGATGTAATGAATGAATGAATAAAGTAATTATTGTGAAATTGGGGGTACCTGGATCTACTTGATCCAGGTCCCCCAATTTTACCCTACTCCTTATGCACATCACCTTTGAAAAATATTTCATTATTTTTTTCTTGTAAATTATCAAAACACAATTTATCTCGTTCGTCTCTTGCCCATGTTAAGAAACTTTTCAAGGAACCTTGTAAAACCTCCCTAAGTTTTAATAAACAGAAAGTCTGGGCAGCATAGGCCCTATCTGCTTGAGCTAAATGACGTGTAGACTCATAGGCTTTGATTTCGTCATTAATCTCTAAATCTACAAAACCAGGTGAATGGCTATACATTTTTTGAGTATCGGCATAACGAACATCACACCAGTCAGTATTATCAAAATGTTGAATACAGTTTAGGGTATTTAAAAAATCGCTAGGTGCTTTAGGTACTGACGGTTTCTTAAGCTTGGTCTGAATATTAAACGAAAACTCTTTTGTGGCTTCACTACTACCCTCATTAATATCATTATCACAAAATAATTCACGGCTTTCATTTAAATCAATGCAGGACTCATTACAAAAATCTATGGGATAGGTGTGTGTACTATTATTATTATTACGGCCAAGCAAGTCACGAAGCTCCTCAACCTCCTTAGACAATTTATTTACTCTAATGTTCCTAGAACGTCGCGAACGTTTTGATTTCCTAAGACGGTGGCGTCGTGAACGTTTTCGTTTACGCCCTACCGATTTCTTTGAACTACTAGAGCTTGTAGATGTGCTACTAGAGCTACTCGAAGAGCTGCTGCTCGATCGGCGGCGTGATGGGCCCGGAGTAACCGACACATCACCAGGATTAGTTTCAGAAGGTATAGCCCTGCCTTCCATCCTAATAATACGAAAAAAATATCACTCTAATAACACTCGTGATTTAACTAGTTACTAAAATTAACAAATAGAAAATAAAAAGTCATACAAATGTAGGGTAGAATCAAGCAATTCTTGTAGAATAATCTACAGCAGAAAAAAATAAATTTATCCACATAAAGACAATGTAATCTGGTGGGTATAAGTATAAATAAATCGAACAGCAAAGCTGTTATAGAGTTTAAAAATAATTTCTGTGCAAACACTTACGTGAATAAACTGCGCTCGGTGTTAAACACTTAGCAAGTTATTAGAAACAGTAAATTTAATTTTGGGGAATTATAAGATGGTTCGTGGTCGAACCGAACGCGCCGAGAAACGAAACGCCAATGAGCAAGACGCTCAGGCGCATCACGCCATGAGCCCACCTGGTGGTGAGGTGGAGAGGGGATGGATGTGCGAAAGAGAAGGGTATATAGGGTAGAAAGAGAGAGGGGAACTACGCGGAAACGAAAGTGCTGTCTCAATATTTAAGCTTCGAATTTACGGTCAAGTTATTTAATATAAAGTTAAGTATTAAATAAAGAATATATATATTTTAAATATCTTTATTATAATTAAGTTTCAACTATTTCTTTAAAATAACATGGATTTGGGAAAAAATATTTACCATTTTTCGATGATGAAAATGAAAAATAGGTATTGGCTGAATAGCTGGCCGGCCACAGAAAAAAAAAGCAAAGTAGGTGGGAAAGCGGCAATACGGTAGATGACACCATACAACAATAATTCCAAGACACCTTTTTCTAAAAAAAACACTTTATTTTGGGCCTGAAAACCCGATTTATTTTCAATTAATTGCCAAATTCGTTTTTTAGTTGCTTTGAAATCAATAAATAGTCGAGTCATTGAGTTGAATAAACAGTGACGTCACAGTAGGCTATTGCCATACAAAGTCTATTAGAGAACCGCGTTTTGACAGCTCTTAAAAAGTATCTCAATTGATTGGTGTGTCATCTACCCCATTCGAATTCCGATCTTCATTAGTTTTTTCGAGTTGTATGTTTTTTTTTTACTTTCCTTGTATTCGTAATGAAAAGCAGTGTTTACCTCGGGTTAAAGACTTATTTAGTCCCTCGAACTATTAGCGCCCTCGCTTCGCTCGGGCACCAAACCCCGTCTCGGGACTAAATAAGTTACTTTCACCCCTAGGGTAACAATGTACCTACTATTAAGTTTTCAGATAAACAGGTGTTTACCTACTACTCCAAAGAAATTCGAGTTTGTCAATATGTGCCGGCCGCATGTGGAGAAAAGCACAGAAAAATAGAATAGCATTATGTGTTCCGCAGAGCTATCCCAAAACCATAGAACTCGTTAGTAATCCTAACCAGATTTCAGGGAATGAAACCGCAAAAATATTTTATATGAATGCTAATAAAAAAGAACGCTTGTTAGGTCACTAATTGTCGTGTAGTGTATGATTGCAATGTTCACTTGATGAGCTTGATCACCAAACAAGTAATTTAATCATCTTGATTAGGTAATTGGTTCTGTGCGAGGCAAATTACCCTCTCCGGCGCGGCGCGTTAAGGTGACAGCTCACAGGCTCGAACTCATTGGTGGGCGTGACCAAAAAGCACGCTGTCTCACCTGGCATCGTGCCCGACAGAGATAGTATCAGTGATGAGCAGTTAGACGCTAGTCTTCACGCACGTCTAGTTCGTACATACACACACAGCGTTCCGAACCGTTCCGAACAAAAACGAAGTTACACGATGCACACAATTGATATGAAAAAACAGTAGCGTTTGTCTTTCTTGAGCGTATATACTGCTCTGCTAGAGAGTATGCTCTCCAGCAGAGCCACAATCAAGGTCTATTTTATTATTACCTAATGCACGTAGGTACACACGCACGTACGTTAGCCGTGGGGTATCCGGCAGAGTAGAATAGAACCAACCCATTACACTCACAGGTGTCGTATAAGGCGACTAATGTCTGAGGCAGAACACCTTGTGCCTCCGTAGACCTGAGAATGGGCAGCAGCGTTTTCTGTTAGTCTCACATCACTGCGATCTCCAATCCGCCTGCCAAGCGTGGAGATTACGGCAAATTCCTCTCATCATGGGAGAGGCTTATGTCCAGCAGTGGACGTTGTGGGCTGTTGTTGTTGTTTCACGTACAGCGATAACGATATACGTTGATACGTTGATGTACGTCAACGTACATCATTTAAAGATATAATTGATCGATTTCTAAGATAGTGGCTCCGTGGCACAGCATGACACCATTCGACGCCAGCTCGAATCGCCGAGAAATCATCAAGTAAGTATCTACAAACTCGTACTAAAGTAGTAGGCGCTGCGTCATCGTTTTATACCTGTATGGCTCTCTAAGAACCTAATATAGATTGCTTATTATGTTTAGTTTTCCCCGGGTGGTCATGCAGCGATCGCCTCAAGAGTTCACGACGCTGCCGCCGCGACGACGCATGCTTACTTGAAAGTTCATCGCAGTTTATGTCCGATTGCAGCAGCATAACCAGCCTATAATGCTCCCACTGCTGGGACACAGAGCTCCTCTCTGTGAGAGGGAATGCGGGCCCAGTGCGGGTTGGTCTTATGTCAGAGTGGATACCTAATAATTGTAATTAGTTCTGCCTACATAAATTGTTTTACAAAAATACTTACACTTTTTTTTTAGGTTTATAATTATGCTCAATATCACTAAATGTAAACACATGTTTTCATCAAGACAAATAACAAATCAAGATTTTTTTCTTAGTATTTACATTTTAGAGTCCATGACAAAAATAATAGTCAATTTAGTCAGACGGACAGACAGACAGATGGACGGACTGACAGACGAACAGACAGGTGGATAGACAGACGAACCGACAGACGGACAGACAGATGGACAGCGGAGCCTTAGTAATAGGGTGCCGTTTTTACCCTCTGCAGTTTGTCTATGTCACATGAAGGAAATTAAAAAAGCTATTGGCATACTTTTAGAGCATGAGAAGTGAAAACTACATTAAATATGTATAGAAAACTATTATAGAATAATTTATGCCCAAAAAGTATACATATTTTCATTAGTCAATTTAGTCAGACGGCCAGACAGACAGATGGACAGCCAGACGGACAGACAGACAGACAGATAGACAGACAGACGGACAGATATACAGACGGACAGACAGATGGACAGCGGAGTCTTAGTAATAGGGTCCCTTTTTACCCTTTGGAGTTTGTCTATGTCACATGAAGGAAATTAAAAAAAAACTAATTACTTTCACTCCCTAGAGACTAAAAGGGTCACTTTAGTCCCACTTCGTAGGGCTATAATGGCGTACTTTTAGAGCGTGAGAAGTGAAATCTACAATGTATAGAAATCGAATAAAGAATAATTGAATGCCCAAAAAGTATACATATTTTTGTTACTAAAAATATATATATTTTTTAGTTAGCCTATTCTATCCCACTGCTGGACAAAGGCCTCTCACATTCCTTTCCAACTCTCCCGGTGTTTTGCCTCCTCCGGCCAATCAGTCAGGAACGAGTCCGTAAAAAAAATATTATTATACATAAATATTTAAAATGTAATAAATTTACATTTTTAATTTTTTAGTAACAAAACTATAAATAAAATTAAAAGCATATAAAATAGGTAGCCCGCCAGCATCGGGAACAGGGTCCAAGCTGCTGGTGGTTAGGGCTCTTGAGAGAGAAACTTACTAACAATACGCGCCGTGTCCAGAACTGCTTTCTGAATCAAGCGCTTGATCCAGCTGCCTAGCGAGGGTCACCTCAGATGTTAGTTGAGGCTCTTGTCCAATTAAATTATTATTATTATGGAATTAATAACACAATTACTGACATTGTTTCTTTTTACGTCTGCGGTTTGTAATTACCGCCACTATAGCTCAAAATAAGTGATTCCTAATAAACAGAAAAATAGTAAGGTATTTATGGTACTAGCCGTGCCGTGTGGTATCCGGCAGAGTAGAATAGAACCAACCCATTACACTCACGGGTGTCGTATAAGGCGACTAATGTCTGAGGCAGAACACCTTGCGCCTCCGTAGACCAGAGAATGGGCAGCAGCGTTTTCTGTTAGTCTTTCATCACTGCGATCTCCAATCCGCCTGCCAAGCGTGGAGATAACGGCAAATTCCTCCCATAATAGGAGAGGCTTATGTCCAGCAGTGGACGTTATGGGCTTTTGTTGTTGTTGTATGGTACTAGTGTGGAAAGTTGGTTTTTACAAACGAGTAGACGAATGTAACCGTAATTTACGCACGTGTACATTGTAATACAAGGGGCTAAAATGACCCATTATACACGAGGTAGTGAATAGGAACCGAGTTATAATGGGATTTTAGAACGAGTTATAATGGGATATTAGTGTGTCACACTGTAATTTTTACTTTGAGTGGAAGAAAAATAGTCAATTTAGTCAGACGGACAGACGGACGGACAGACAGGCGGACAGACAGACAGACGAACAGACAGACGGACGGACAGACAGACTGACATACAGACAGACGGACAGACAGATGGACAGCGGATTCTTAGTAATAGGGTTCCGTTTTGAAAGCTATAGCTCTTATAATGGGATTTTAGTGTTACACTGTACTTTTCACTTTGAGAGCGAGAAAAATAGTCAATTTAGTCAGACGGACAGACAGATGGATGGGCAGAGCGATGGACAGACAGACGGACATACAGACAGACAGATGGACAGCGGAGTCTTAGTAAATAGGGTAACGTTTTTAATGCTATAGCTCTTATAATAATTTTCTATAGCACATACATATTTTCCCTATTTGTCTTAGTTTATTTGAATAATTTCGCAGTACTGCATTCTATTTTTCTTACATATGTGAACATTAGGACCATACACCATTGCGTCTCTTAGAGCGTTTATTACACTGCTATCTCCATCACTAATTACCTTAGTATACATGAGCCCGTGCAACTGCATGCTTACTTTGCATCCATCTACACCTGACAAGTTTTTTTTTAAATACAATTTTTTAATGTATGATTACACCTCCACAACCCCCGTACTATTAAATTCAATCCATACATCAGCACAATGTTTTGAATGCGTTACATTGAGTTGTAACACAAAACATGATTTTTCACACCAAAAAAAAAATCGTTTGATGTACAGAATGCTTGGTTGACTGACGGCTTCGTGAGGAGGTCTTTTGCACACTGTATTCATGACGTGTCATCAATTCTTACTGCGTGGTCCTGTAAACGTTTAACTCAATTAGAATATGCAAAAACTAACAAAATAGTACATTGTAAACATAGTCAATTTAGTCTGACGGACAGACAGTTGAACAGACAGACGGACATACAGACGGCTAGACAGACAGATGGACAGACAGAGGGATAGACAGATAGTTGGCCTGACAGACAGACAGTTGGACAGACAGACGGACATACAGACGGCTAGACAGACAGATGGACAGACAGACAGATAGACAGACAGATGGGCAGACAGACGGACAAACAAACAGACGGACATACAGACGGATAGACAACAGATGGACAGACAGACAGATGGGCAGACAGACAGAATGGTGGATAGAAAGAAAGATGGATAGACAGACAGACGGATAGACAGACACACAAGGATAGGCAGCGGAGTCTTAGTAATCATAGGGTACTGTTTTTACCCTTTGGAGTTTGTCTGTCACATGAAAGAAATTAAAAAAAAAAAAAAAAACTTTTACTCTCTAGAGACTAAAAAGGTTACTTTAGTCCCTGATGGACTAAAGATGACTAGCGATAGCATAAATTATTATTCACAGAAAACACGTTTCAGTTTTCAGACATTTTATTGAGAACTGTTGAGAACTGTTGTCATGCCTACAAACAAAGTCACTATGTGACAGATTATATACCATGAAGGTATCAACCTCCAACAGTCCCGCTTCGTAGGGCTATATTGGCGTACTTTTAGAGCATGCGAAGTGAAATAGATTGTACATCAAGTGCATAAAATGCACCATTTTATGAGACGTTTTTTTTTTGTTAAATAGAGTGTAAGGGTGCGTACAGACTATATAACATAACATTGCTATATAACATGTTTCAGATAATGTAGACACTGAATGTTATAAATGTCAATGTCAATTTCATAATGTGGACGTGTTATAAAACACAAGTTATATAATATGTTATATAGTCTGTACGCACCCTTAGGTGTGGTCAGTACATGAGGAATATCGGAACTAATCTATTCACATTGTGCAGACATTGCTTCATGTGCTTCTGCTGCACAGGTATCTTGCCCGAAATCTCGTGTTGATCTAAAAAAAAAAATGGATTACACAGGGTCAAATTAAATGAGTTAGCGAAACTCCGCACATAAAAATCAAAAGCTGTTTTTTTCGGGTCAACGATACACACAGCACAGTGGGTCTAAAATAGCCGCTATAGCAGAATCTACGCAGAATCTTAGCATGAATCACGTTAAAAAAATTAAATTCTTAAAATGGACTTTATGTCAATAACTATAAAGTCCATTTTAAGAATTTTAAATTTTTAACGTGATTCTCAAAACGATTCTGCTAAAGCGGCCATTTTAGACCCCCATTTCAACACCACTGCTCTCAAAGCGGTGAAGGAAAACATCGTGAGGAAACCGGAATGTCCTACAACCAAAAATTCGAAGACATGTGACATCTACTAACCCGCACTGGCCCGCGTGGTGGATTATAGCCCATTACCTCTCATAGAGAGGAGGCCTGTGTCCCAGCAGTGGGAACATTAATAGGCTGATGATGAGGCACCTACTATTTGCGCAACCATTTCCATTTACATACTGATACTGATACTGTTAGCCTGCGTCATCCCACTGCTGGGCAAAAGCCTCTCTCCATTTACATAAACATACAAAATAAAAGTCACTAGCGCATTGCACTGTCTGTCTTGCCTACATAGGGTGCCCTAATGCCTATACACAAAGCCGCGCCGCCGGCCACCATGGGTAAAGTAAGCCTGCGGCGGCGCTGTGTGTAGAGAATAGCACTAATGGTTGAAGTCACCATCGACACGTGCCTCTGATGTCGATGCCGCGTGTCGCTCGTGTGTAAGAACACTAAATAGATTAGGTGCAACAAATTATATGACTTACCCATTGTTAATTTGTAGTTATTCACACCTGTTCTTCAATGAACCAACACAATATCACTCGCACAGCGTCCACTCAAATCAAAAATTAATTTTTTTATCAAAAATCCGGAGTCCAAACAGTTATACGTCAAACGTCACACGAA
Source organism: Xestia xanthographa (assembly GCA_905147715.2). NCBI lineage: Eukaryota > Metazoa > Arthropoda > Insecta > Lepidoptera > Noctuidae > Xestia > Xestia xanthographa. The sequence continues at coordinate 16,019,318 of LR990652.1, forward strand.
TGACATAGGCTTTAGAAGCAGTCGAAATTTCGAATATAACTGGAATAGGGTGGAGTCTCCTAGTATCAGCCTCCTCCTAAAATCGGCCTTTTCTAGAAAAAGTAACATAACTATAAAAATAGCTAAAATCATAATACTTTTCATGCAAAAACGACTCTAGTTCCATACACATAACCTCCCATACCATAAATACATTTCATTTTAAAATCTTCATGATGAGAAACATTTGAAATTTATTTATTCTTTTATACTATCTGTCATTTCGAATTACATTCAAACGTTGAATACATTTTTGTAATCATCTTTTAAAACCCTTCATTTTGATACCCCACTCGATTGTATTAGAAGAAAAAGAAATTCGAAGTCTACAATATGGCACCCCAAATCCACGATTTTTTTTTTTTTTGCAAGAAATCAAAAGCACTTAAAAATTACAAGTAGTCAAAGTTCAAAAAAAGTTGACACGGTCGATAATTGGTACCACCACCCTACGCGCGTATGACATATTGTTAATGTGTGCGTGAACGTCGTCGTCGTCCTCCCGCACCGCGCACCGCAGCGGGGGAAACATTGTTCAGTGAGATGCACGATAAGTCTAGTAAAAGGCGCGCGTAAAAAAATACGAAAAGGCCTTTGGAAAATCGGGTTTTATGAAAAAACCACTGCATAAATCAATTACAAGTAAAATTTATTGAATTCTTCGATAATTGTGCTGTGTCGGTACCGACTTTGTTTTGGAAATTTGACACTTCTTTTATTACTAATTTACGCCCAAAGTTACGTTAAAATTGGCAATAAAAATGAATCTTTGGTAGCTCGTAACTTTTTAATGGCTTTTTATTTTACTATTCTGTTTCCGTACAGACACAATTAATAATGAGACACAACGATATCATGTTTAACTTTAGTTGTACCATGACAAACAGTGGAGTAATAGCCCCCCGAAATTTGTATGGAAAATATGTTGCGCAAAGCGGTAAATCAAAGAAAGAAACCCGCTAACCGCGCATGCTTGCGAAAAATTTGCACGTAGTTTGACACTTTACCTATTTAGAAACATTTGTCGATCGCAAACTGCAAGAGTTAGAGCTATATACAAATTACAGTGAATAGCAGAATAGATAAGGAAACTGCTTAACTAAAAATCAAGATTACAATATCCATTTGTTTCAGATGAAATGACGCACGTGCTAAATATATCGCGGCCAAAAATTATGTTCGCCTCAGAAGTGGGACTAAAACGGAATTTGGAGACCATAAAAACAGTGCCGAGTATCGAAAAAATTATACAAATAAATGGCAAACCGATTGCGAGCGGTATCCTTGAGTATAGAAGTGTGAAGGTGCAGGTGGATCCGAATGAGTTCGAGGCAGAAGAGGTCCAGGGCTGGTCCGACGTCGTCTACATCCTGTACTCGTCAGGAACCACAGGCTTGCCCAAGGGAGTCATGCTCACACACCTCAACGTGTTATACTCTGCTTCCAGTTTTGAGTAATTACAAAAAGTTTCTTTATTTTTCTGGGGATATCTTCTTTAGTGCAGTTCTGTAGCGCTGTTCCACTGAACTCTAAAGTAAATAACTGACCTTTAGCTAAAAGTATTTATAGATAAATATACGGCCAAAGGTCGGTACATGCAATTAAAGTTGTAGATCGCAGATTGTGTCATGACTTGTAATTGATATCTAATTTTGAGTGGTTACGTAGATTTATTATAAATAATCATCATCCTCAACGCAGTTCACATAGAAACAAAAAGGTGTCTTTTTAAATGACATACAAAACTATAGATGATTAATGGTTGAATGTCCTTTTGTCGTAATTCCTATAATTCCATTTTGTTTTTCAGTATCGAGTCCCAGCTTCAGGACAGCACATTACTGACGATAGTGCCATGGTACCACGCCTACGGCTTAATGTCGACCGTCAACTATATCCTAGTAAAGAAGAAGTTGGTGTATTTGAATGGTTTCAATCCTCTCAAATATCTGGGCGCTATACAGAATTACAAAGTAACTATTTCGTTTTTTAACATTTTATAAATGAATTCATCGGGAAGTCGCTACATTTTAGTCTTAAATCGTCAAATAATAATTACAAAACACAACAAGAAGCGAACGAACCTGCGAGAATAACTTATGTTGTTCCTTGTCATGGTGATAACTTTTTTTTGTGATAGATTACGGAGTTAGGGGAAGACGGGGTGGGGGGGGGGGGTAAATAAAGCGTGTAATCGAATATTGATCATGTGCGAACTGATACCATTAATTCAGCACATGATTCATATACCCCCAAGATATCATTTTATCGTCGTCGGCAACTTAAAAACGATCTGCTGTTCTATAAATTTTGACCGTGTTAGTTTTACGATTTTGTAACTAAAGAACTGTTTTTTTTACACATGAAAAATACCTACCTAAATAATATGTTGGGGAGTCCGTAATAATATCCGTTTATGTGTCATATTATTAAATGAAAACAAGTTTCAAATGTTATACAATTCATGTTACCGTAGCATGCACGCATCAATGTGTTGCGTTATCTAAATCTTACATTGCGCGCTCTTGTCAGCAGCTATTTTTCACACCAAAAATAAAAGTCGTTTCCCAGAAACAACTTTTAGTTAGGTACCTACATCTTTTTAAGTTTTATGATGCATAGGCTGCGAGATGGGTCTTCTAACACCGTGTATGCTTTATTGGAACTTTTAGGTGACCTTCCTGGCAGCGGTTCCGCCTATCGTGGTGTTCCTGGCGAAGGCGCCTATAGTAGAGAAGTTTGACCTATCTTCAATCATCGCCGTCTGGTGTGGAGCTGCTCCACTGTCCTCGGAAACCATCACACTGGCCTTGAAACGGTAACGAACCATTTTATTACTATCTCACGTAACTATAGGTAGGAACATGTAGGACGTGGTCAGTCTGCTGTGATGGTGACGACATTAAAGTCTTCAAGATCAGCAGGTCGTAGTACACTTAGTAGGGCTTCAGATGTATAGATCTTCTCTGAACCCGCAACAAGAAACTCTTCGCTTACAATAGCTGTCCTACCGCTATATTATTACTTTCAATTGTATTTGTTCACATACAGTATGAAAAATTGCAAAGGCATATTCCAAGCGTACGGAATGACTGAGACTTCACTAGCAGCTACCAAGGACGTAGACGATGAGAAGATTGTGAGGAAACCAGGAAGTGGTGGCTATCCTCTTTATGGCGTGAAGGCAAAAGTAAATTGCACATGATTACTAAATCCCCTAGAACTAAATCTCGCTGTTTTTTCGGATGAGATAATATCATCAAATGACCCCTCCCGCTCTGGGCGGAGCAGGAGGGTGTGTCAGACTTTTACTGACTAAAACCCATCCATGTTCCTTCACCGCCCTTTGTGTTCCGGGGCCACGGTATCTCTTTCGAATAGTCCCGCAACCCCGGGAACTAAATCCCCTCTGGTTGTCTCTAAATTAAATAAAGAAGTATTGAATTTAGAGACAAACAGAGGCGATTTAGTTATCACGGAAGGAAGAGTAAAATAAGTAATTCACATTCTCAATACGGTACTATTCCGCTGATATGTAGGTAAATATTTGTTTTATTTTGAACTTGAATTACAGGTTGTAGATTTAGATACTCGTAAAAAGCTGGGACCTAACGAAAATGGAGAGATCTGCCTGAAGGGACCTATAATAATGAAGGGGTACGCTGGAGACGAGGCCGCTACCCGCGCGATATTTGACGAGGAGGGCTACATGAACACGGGAGACGTCGGCTACTACGACAAAGATGGCTGCTTCTTCATAGTCGACCGACTTAAAGAACTCATTAAATACAAAGGACATCAGGTAAATAATCTTTTATGCTCTATGTAGACTGGTTGATAAAGTAATTAAGTGTTTATCTTTATCTTGCCAAAAGTTATAGATCTATCAACTGTCCAAATCCCCGGCAATTTTATGACTCTTTATCTACATTTGTACTTAGAGATAATGATTGTTCGACGGCGCAAATAGTTTTGTAATTTCTATATCTTGTTGATAATTTTTAATAATTATTAAATAAATAAGTATTACGTTACGATAAGATAAAATACTACCCACCTTTGATACCCACAAACTTTAATAGGCGCTTAGTGACTATTTCGAAGAGAAACTTTGAGGCACCGTTTTGTTGGTATATTTAAATTAGATTGATTTGAAAAAAAAGTATAAAATATAGTTCATTGCTTGTAGATTACAGGAAAACTTCAAGAATTCTATCAATTGAAAATAAAAGAGGTAAACTCAATATAATACGTTCACTTACGGAAAATAGGCATTATACGGAACCCTCTCCACGCATGTTTTTTTGACACTATCGGAAAGTAGATTTCAACGAACAAAAAGCCCACCGAATAAAAAAAAAAATATTCTGACGTGATAATTTTCGATTGAAAATTAGGGCGCTTTTTCGATTTAAGTCAAAACAAGGTGAAAAAAAAATTATAAAAATAAAAAAAAATCGTGAAAAAAAAAATTGTAGGTAAACGTTAAAAATAAAAACCAAAAACTTGGTTATTTGAATTTTTCACATAAGTTTTGAGGTAATGTGGAAAAAGTGTACCTAAATACAAAAGTTGTAGATCCTGTTATTATCTACAACTTTGCCATTTATTTTTAACCGACTTCCAAAAAGGAGGAGGTTCTCAATTCGATCGGTATTTTTTTTTTTTTTTTTTATGTATGTACACCGATTACGCTGAGATTTATGATCCGATTTACGTGATTCTTTTTTAGTTTGATGCGGAATAGTCGCCATTTGGTCCCATAAAAAACTTACATAGTTTGGCCCAGTAGATTTTATTTTATGAACATTTTTACTTCAGTCGTGTGGTATAATTTCATGTATGTTCACCGATTTCTCCTCCATTTGTGGAGTGATTTTCAAAATTTTTTTTTTATTTGAAAGAGTATACTCCTGAGATGGTCGCATTTAAATTTGGAGAAGATCTGATGCTGGTCTTTGGAGATATACAATGGAACTCTTCAAAACTAGACGGTAAATCGGTCGTGATTTTTGCAATCGCAGATGTTTATTGTTTATACATCATCATGACGTAACATCACGCCTGCATGCTCTGAGGGGTACACAGATGTGTACAATACACGCCAATTTCGACAGTTTAGATATGTTAAGTTCCATTTATTGGGGATAACTATTACCATGACATGTATTGTTAACAATGTAAAATAAATGCATAGCATATATTTGTATAGAATATTACGACTAAAAATGGAAAAATAAAAAAACTTTTTGCAAAAAAAATAAAACCGACTTCAAAACACAAAAAAGTGAAAAATAACTTTAGCTTCAGAAGTCGGTGACAAAAAAAAAACTAAATAAATCAAAAAAGGTCACCGACTTCTGAAGCTAAAGTTATTTTTCACTTTTTTGTGTTTTGAAGTCGGTTTTATTTTTTTTGCAAAAAGTTTTTTTTTTCCATTGGACTTCTACTTTTGCCGGAAATCGAAATTAACCGTTTTTTACCCTTAACCCCACCCCCACCCTCCCACTTCACTACCTCAGATCGCCCGTAAATTATTTTTCTTTAACCGACTTCCAAAAGGAGGAGGTTCTCAATTTTTTTTTTTATGTATGTACACCGATTACGCTGACATTTATGATCCAATTTATGTGATTCTTCTTTAGTTTGATGCGGAGTAGTTGCCATTTGGTGGGACCAAAAAATTAACATAGTTTGGCCCAGTAGTTTTCATTTTATGAACATTTTTACTTCAGTTGTGTGATGTAATTTCATGTATGTTCACCGATTTCTCCTCCATTTGTGGAGCGATTCTCAAAATTCTTTTTTATTTGAAAGAGTATACTCCTGAGATGGTCGCATTTTAATTTAGTGTAGATCTGATGCTGATCTTCGGAGATATACAATGGAACTCTTCAAAACTAGGTGGTTAATCGGTCGTGATTGCTGCAATCGCTTGGATGTTTATTGTCCATCTCAGACACTAATCTGAATAGTCCTCATGTGAATTGAGCAAGATTGTCTGGACTTTAAAAGAGACTATGACCTCCGAGTTTGTTTCGGCTGTTTTTTCTCAGAGTAGTCAGGTACGAAACACCGGCCCCATCTAGTTTAAAAAAATGACGTGTAAAGGTGTTTGTAAAAACCTACTTGCAAAATAAACATCATTTATTTATCATTTATACAACATCATGACGAAACATCACGCCTGTATGCTCTGAGGGGTACGCAGATGTGTACAATACAACCAAATTTCGACAGTTTAGGTATGTTAAGCATTTATTGGGGGTAAGCCTATTACCACAGTTTTACAATCCATACAGTTGGGAAACGCCTTTGATGTTGAACGATGCCGCCACGCGTGTAGGTACTTAGGCTCTGAGTCGCAAGCGTGTAAGGGTTGTCAAAAAATAATAATAAAAGAAATGTGATTTTGTAATCATTTATTTACATTATTAATTAAATATGAATTTACAAGACATACTTATATACTATTTTAAACACTATTTAAAACTAAATATTTACAAAACAAAAAAAGACGTGAATTGGACCCAAGTTTATGCTATATTACTTTAATATAGTTGTACTTTAAGTACTTTTTAAGGTTTTTTATATTTTTACTATACCTACGGTATGGTACTCATTATTATCTCCTAAACGCGTGGACCGATTTACATGATTCAAACGGATAAAATGGTTTTAGACCTAAACCTTTCATTTGGTACCAAAATCGTCAAGATATCTCAACAAACAAAAAATCACATTTTCAAATTGCTCTCGTAATAATCCAACATGTATGAAACGCGTAACAATTCTTTTGATATAAGTACCTACGTTCACAATTAGCGCAGTAGAGTTGGCCGGCAGAGCTATAGGTGTAGGTATAGGAGGGCTAAGGCATAAGGTCTGTCTTTACGTACCTACTTGTCGTTTTAGTACTAGATATACGACGGGTAGGTATTACTAATTTACACGAAAATAGTAATAGGGAACGTGCAGGAACTATAGGTGGCAGCACTAATCGCCAAAAGAGACACTATGCGGACAGAAAAGGAAACTTATCACTTCTCATCGTGCTTTCAATCAATTTACTTATACAAAATTGTCTCTTCAATTATATTATTTTTGAATATGCTAAAAGGTATAAAATATGAGTTCCGGTTTATCTATAACGATCGTCAGCGTAATATAAATGTTTAATAATATGAATTTTATATCTGTCGTTTACTTTCTGATGAAAATTGTGGTGTATGAAGGCATGGTGGCTGGTATAACTAAGATAGCTTTCTTATTTTCAACACATGTTATAATGGAAGGGAATCCTTTATCAGCGAGAACAGTATCTCCAGGCTCTAATAAATCAATTAGTTCACAATCATTTGATGAAGCAATCAATAAAATGCAGTCCGTAGCATTTAGATACAAAACTTAAAAAACCAAAGGAGTGCAGCCAACTAAAAACATTATTTTGGGTATAACCATGTTTATATTCTGAATACATGTGGAGTCTTTGATTAACTGTTGAGGGATATTCGGTGTGAACTTTAGTGCGGTCTAGTAGAACACGTGTATGGTGAAGTATAAATGGTTCTGGTATGTTTGCATGGACGGTTGATTTTGAGGGCCTTTTCAATGCAGAGTGTAACAAAAACAAGTTGTTTTCAAATATTTTTCTTTACTGCGTTTATCCATTTTTTGCGTTTTTCACCAAAACATGGTATAATAGTAGTATTCTTTGGAAAGTAATAGAATTTTACGCTAATTGGTTTATTTTCATTTTTGTGGATGTATTGGTACCTATACCTACATCTAGAAATGCAACAATGCATTATGATTAGTTAATTAATTTTCACTATAAAATTAATTCTGTTTACTTGTTAGAAAAGTCTATGTCAAGCATTAATAGAGCACAAGATTCGGATTGGCGACGCCAGTTGGCAGCACCGTCGTTGTGCACGTTCCCTATAGTAGGTACTAGATGGTTATTTGGTTAGGTAGCTAATTCGAATTTATAGGAAGATAAACTTACCTCTCGTCACGGGGAAATCTATGAAATTTTATATTTTTATCCTTATATTATACCCGTATACGCAACAAGTGTACACCATTATATTCAAGTTATATAACGATTATTAATAGTATTAACAACGATTTACACAGACGCGTCTGCCCTAAACGTCCAAGTGCAACTGCGCGAGATCGCATACCGGCCATACCGCGTACGCCCAACCCCCCGCAAGATCCCCGCCGTTGCTCCACGGAAGTACATTCGTTGCGCAACTGTATGGATTGTAAAACTGTGCTATTACCATGACATGTATTGTTAACAATGTAAAATAAATGCATAGCAAATATAATGTATATATAAATATTTGTATAGGATCGCTATAGGAGGCTTCAGAAGTCGGTGACAAAAAAAAAACTAAATCAAACAAAGGTCACCGACTTCTGAAGCTAAAGTTATTTTTCACTATTTTGTGTTTTTTGAAATCGGTTTTATTTTTTTGCAAAAAAGTTTTTTTCATTTCTATTATATTCTTTCTTTTCCAATGGGTCTCATCCTACTGTTTTTTTTTTCGACTTTTTACGATTTTCAAAGGCTTCTGCACTGGTCTACTAGGTAAATTACTGCCCACCCTCGCATAGAGAGGAGGCCTGTGTCCCAGCAGTGGGTACATTATATGCTGAGTATGCTGCGTGGTGTCGTGCAGGTTGCGCCGGCGGCCGTGGAGAGCGTGGTGCTGGGGCACGCGGGCGTGGCGGAGTGCGGCGTTGTGGGCGCGCCCGACGAGGCCTTGGGCGAGCTGGCCACCGCCTTCGTCGTCAAGAAGCCCGGCGCCACCCTCACCGAGAAGGAGCTACTTGAATTCACTGCTGCAAGGGTAATGTTTAACTTTAGTTCCACGAGATAAGCTATGAAGTAATTTGCTGAAATCCATGACATTAAGGGGCCTTCAGGAGCTAAACGCGAGTATTATATTGCAAAATAGCATAATTATGATTCACTGCAATAAACAAAACCAGAATAATTTATGATAATCTTTAGGATATACGCTAGTTGATAGTGTTTTAAAACAATAAGTACAACTAATTTTAATCGAAAAAAAAATTACGAACTTATCTCAAAAAAATCTTATAACGAGTAAAAACCATACTAAAAATACATGCGATCAGTCTGATTTTTGGCAAATAATTCTACAAGCAACATATTAGCATGACAGTGTTTTATTTTTTTAATCCAATCAATAGAATTTTTTGAAACAGCAAAAAAACTACTCATTTCGCAGTATTCGGCCCGCAGTGACTGACGTAACAACCACTTTGTAGTGCAAGCTGACTAAAATTTTATTCTAACAGTGTTTCAAACGAAGTTTCAACCACCACAAATAGAGTTGCTAATTTAGCTCCTGTAGTCGCCTTAAATGGGTCTTAATAGTGCTATGATAAAATTAATAATACGTAATCATGTATGCCTCAGCTGTCTTCCGTGTCGCGACTGCATGGCGGAGTGATATTCGTCGACGAAATACCGAAGAACCCGTCCGGCAAGATCCTCCGCAGAGCACTCAAACAGAAACTACTGGACAGACAAAAGAGCAAACTGTAAATAATTTAGTTTAAGGTGAATGCAGGTGAATGAAGGTGAATAAAGGTCTAGCAATGAATTTGACCTTGAAAAAATCGTTTCTCGACCTTTATGAACTTGGAGGGTTGTATTGATGGTTTTGATGGTTATAATTCTGTAACTACATACGGCTTACAATCGCGTCCAATATTTTAATCAACATACAACCTAGCACTGGCCTGCAATTTGCCAAAAACGTAAGAAAATTTGAATTTCGCGGGCTACCCTGGAGCATCAGCCTTAATGTTTTGTTGTTAAAACATTCCTTGGTTTACGTACGAGTGTAAGCATGGTATGAAGTGAAAACTGTTAAATATTCATAATTATGTATTTTTTGTTACCTACTATCACATCGATATGATTTTTTTATATGGAAAAGAGTGATTTTAAAAATATTTTCTTGAACATGAGTTAGTACATAACTTCTGTCGTTAAAAAATGCGAATGTTTGTTTTTTTTATACGGTTATAATAAGAAATAAAATTGTGAATAAACTCCCTTTTTTTAAAGCAAAGGTAACCGCTTTTTTTTCCATATGCAAATGATAATAAAAATGTGTACCTATCTTATCCCTCGCTGTAAATCAGCGTCATCAGTGTAGCCTTCAACCCCCATCATCATATCAAAATCATCAATAGCTGTCAACTCATTCTGTGACATCTGGTAGGTAGGTAACCAAGCTTGACCTTATCTACTCGTAGGTTTCAGCATATCCATTGTGTTTATAATATAGGGAACGTGCACAACGACGGTGCTGCCAACTGGCGTCACCAATCCGAATCTTGTGCTCTATTAATACTTGACATTGACATGTAAAACAAGTAAACAGAATTAATTTTATTATTGAAAATGATTATTCCAGCTAATCATAATGCATTGTTGCATTTCTGGATGTACCAATACATCCACAAAAATGAAAATTAATCAAATAGCGTAAATTTAATAAAATTCTATTACTTACCAAAGAATAGTACTCTCATACCATGTTTATGTGAAAAACGCAAAAAATGGATAAATGCAGTAAGAAAAATATTTGAACACAGTTTGTTTTTGTTACACTCTGCATTGAAAAAGTTCAATAGCCTTCAAAATCAACCGTCCAAGTAAACATTAAATGGTACTGGCGTACCATTTAAACTTCAGCGAACACACATATTAGACTGCACTGAAGTTCACACCGAATATTCCTCAACAGTTAAACAAAGAGTCCACATGTACGATGTACTCAGATTATAAACATGGTTATATAATAAAGTTTTTAATTGGCTGTACTCCTTGTGGTTTCATAAGTTTTGTATCTAAATGCTACGGAGGGCGTTCTAGTGATGGCTTATAACCACAGAGTACAGTAATAATACTAGAGACTTATAACAAATGATTATGGATTAGACTGCACTGAAGTTCACACCGAATATTCCTCAACCTTCCTCAACAGTTGAACAAAGAGTCCACATGTGCTCAGATTGTAAACATTGGTACCTATACAATAAAGTTTTTAGTTGGCTGCACTCCTTGTGGTTTCATAAGTTTTGTATCTAAATGCTACGGAGGGCGTTCCAGACTGCACTGAAGTTCACATCGAATATTCCTCAACAGTCTCCACATGAACTCAGATTATAAACATGGTTATACAATAAAGTTTTTAATTGGCTGCACTCCTTGTGGTTTCCTAAGTTTTGTATCTAAATGCTACGGAGGGCGTTCCAGACTGCCCTGAAGTTCACACCGAATATTCCTCAACAGTCTCCACATGAACTCAGATTATAAACATGGTTATACAATAAAGTTTTTAATTGGCTGCACTCCTTGTGGTTTCCTAAGTTTTGTATCTAAATGCTACGGAGGGCGTTATAGTGATTGCTTATAACAAATGATTGTGGATTGATTTGTTATAGCCTGGAGATACTGTTCTCGCTGATAAAGGATTCCCTTCCATTAAAACATGTGTTGAAAATAAGAAAGTTGTTTATGCCACCGTTTCTTCATGCACCACAATTTTCATCAGAGAAAGTAAACGAAACATACAAAATTCATATTGGTCAACATTCATGTTACGCTGACGAACATTATTGATAGACCATGTTTGATACCTTTTATCATAATAAAAAATAATACTTTTGAAGAGATTTGCGTGACAGTATAAGTTTCCTTTACTGTCCGCATAGTGTCTCTTTTGTCGTTTAGTGCTGCCACCTATAGTTCCTGCACGTTCAGAAATGAAAAACAAGACATTAAGAAAAAAAAAGCGTGGGAATCATCGAATTTGGCGGGCGTGATTTTTCTTTCTTTTTCTTTAAATATTAAAAAACGTTTGAAATTGGAGATAAGTTGTGTAGATTTATGTAAATATTCATTAGATTAGTTAATTTAATTGTTTGTAGATAGAATTCTTCGTATAATAGGGTAAGTTTCTTTTATATTTTATTTTTTCTGGCCAGTGGCCACAATGGACAACGAACCGCCTGATCCGGGGGGCACAGTCCCCTCGGTCGGGCATAATATTACAATTTACGAATCCAGTATGGATACAGACTCATCCATAACCAGATCGGAGCGGAAAAGGGCTAGAGCTCCACGCAAAATATGTAAAAATTGCAATAAAAGAAGGCGAAGTGGTCATCACTCAACAGGAAATAATGAAACAAATTGTCATTGTGATAATGAACCAGTAGTCAGTCCAAAAATAACATCAGACATTCCGGTACATTCAGTTTTAGTTCACAAAGAAGCCACTCCACGTTCTGTGGATGGTCCCCAGACTGAAAACCTCTTAAAGTCAGATCTTCCCCAGAAGGCGCCACAGGTTGCTAGGGCTTTGTACGAAGCCACAGACCTGTCGCCATACGTTGTACACATCCAAAAAAATGTTGATACACAAAACTCGGCTCAGACATTACACCCAGTAACTTTAGGGCATTTCCTGAAAAATCGCAGATACAACAATATTATTAACGGTTCTCTAAAACGCATTGGTCGAAATAGAATATCTCTAAGCTTCTCCCGTTACGTAGATGCTAACTCTTTTATAAATGACCCAAGTTTGGCCAAAGAGAAATTGAAGGCATTTGTTCCATCAATAAATGTGTGTCGCATTGGCATTATTAAAGGCGTTCCTACCGAATGGTCTCCGGAGGAAATATTGGAAAATATATCTGTCCCAGCTGGATGCGGGAAAGTCATCAAAGCAAGGCGTCTCAATTATAAAATACACGAACCGACCCCTGAGTGGAAACCATCCCAAACAGTCGTGCTCACCTTCGACGGACAAATTCTACCAAAACGTGTGTTTTGTTGTTACAATTCCATGCCAGTGGAATTGTATACATTCCCTACAATTCAATGTTTTAATTGTTGTCGTTTTGGCCATACAAAGGTACAATGCAGGTCGAACCCTCAATGCTTCAAGTGTGGGGAGAAGCATTCTGCTGACACTTGCAGTATTGAAGACGAGAGTAATAGTAAATGCTGCCATTGCGGTGGCATTCATTACGCCATCAATAAAAAATGCCCAGAATTTGAAAGACAAAAATCAATTAAGCATTATATGGCCCATAGCTGCGTGTCATATGCTGAAGCGTCGCAGCTTCATCCACCAATCTCAAAATTGTATGCAGATGTGGTAACATCTGCCCCATCACATACCAATAAAAATTCATTTTATTCACAACCTTTGCCCCAATCACGTAACACACCAATTGTCTCCTCACAAAGAAAAACGGTATTCCTTAAACCTCGAGATCCCCCAAAAACTGCCAAGGGATATGACCGGGCAGCTCATCAGGCAATAATCAGTAATGACGTTTCTATGTCAGGGAATGGTGTTGCATTCCAAAATAAAACAACAAATAATAATGAGAGTCAAATTTTAAATTTAATAATCATGTTAATTAATACCTTATCTCAAAATAATAATATTGAACCGTCCAACGTTGCTACTTTAATTGATACGCTGTCTAACTTATTTAACTTTAATCTTAATGGATCCAAGTCTACTCAAGATTGTTCAGTGGAACAGTCGCAGCATTGTGAATAAAAAATCTGATCTGTCCTACATATTGAACAAATACGATCCCTTTGCAGTCGCTCTCTGTGAGACATGGCTTAAACCAGGGTTCTCTTTTAGAATTCCTGGCTATGCGTGTCTAAGAACAGACAGAAGCGATGGGTATGGCGGTGTCGCCATACTTATTAAAAATAACTTGTCTTTTCAATCTTTTCCTCTTCCAAGTCTCAGTGACGATATATCTGCTGTCGCTGCTATTGTAAATAAAATCTGTTTAGTATGTATATATTATTCGCGTCCCACTGTAAATATTCTTTCTGAAATAAGTAATCTTCTTTCAGTTTTACCTAAACCATTTTTGGTAATGGGCGACTTTAATACACAACATCAGTCCTGGGGTAGTTCTAGTTCCAATCACTATGGGGAAAAGTTACTAGAAATTCTAGACTCTAATAATTTGTGTATTTTAAATACATGTCTCCCAACACGCCAAACGAATCCAGATGAGGGAGTAAGTGCCCCTGACCTTTCAATCTGCACACCTGATTTAGCATCGACATTATCCTGGTCCCCTTTACCGTCTTCTTATGGTAGTGATCATTACCCTTTAATAATTTCTTTTCTGCATAAAAAACCAGCTGCTTGTAATCCAACACCACGATTAAAGTATAGACTTCAAAATGCAGATTGGGATACATACAAAAACTGTGTAGAAGAAAGAATTCTTGCTATAACTAATTCCTTACAACTACATGATCCTCAGCTATTATCTAATCAAATAACAAGAATTTTAATAGAGGTGGCAGATAATACTTTCCCTATTAAGAATGGTGCTACAGCTAAAATTCCTTCACCACCTTGGTGGGATGCTGAGTGCACTCAGGCCATAAAAAAAAGAAAAGAAGCAGAAAAAAATTATAGTCATACTATGACTCGTCATAATTTTGAGATATACCTAGAAGCTGCTCGTACAACTCGTAAGCTCCTTAAGAAAAAGAAATTTGAAGGTTGGCAAAGATTCTGTGCATCTATCTCCCCAGAAGTTAATGCATCTCTAGTATGGCAAAATATTAGGCGATTCAGGTCAGCATTCAGTGACACAACAGCCTCAAAACTACCATTAGAATTAGCCAATGAGTTTATGGATCATTTAGCTCCTCCTTCAGTCCCAGAACAGAGATCTTTAATGCATTTTCCCTATGTTCCTATTCCTAATTCTGAGTTGAATTCTCTCTTCACACTAAGTGAATTGAAAGGAGTCCTTTCACATGTTAAGGATTCAGCTCCTGGTGAAGATGGTATACCATATTCATTTATAGCTAATCTGTCTGACTCTGTTCTTTTAATATATTTAAATCTCATCAATACAGCTTTGATATCTGGCAACATTCCATCAAGTTGGAAGTCTCAAACAATTATTCCTATTCTGAAACCAAACAAAACTTCTTCTAATGTTTCTTCTTATCGACCAATTGCACTTTCTACAGTTCTTGCTAAAATTGCTGAACATCTCGTTAAGAATCGTTTGGAGTGGTTTTTGGAAAGCAAAAACTTGCTAGCTACATCACAGTTTGGTTTTAGGAAGGGTAAAAGTACGATGGATAGCCTTAGTGTGTTCACAACAGATATTCGCTTAGCCTTCACTTCTAATAACTCTGTAATTGCTGCTTTCCTGGATATTAGCTCAGCTTACGATAATGTCCTGGTATCAATCCTAGAACAAAAGTTGAATTCATTACAAGTTCCAACAATGCTGTCTAAGTTCATTATTAACATGCTTTCAGAAAGATCTTTACATCTTCATATTGAAGGGTATACATTTACCCGTTTAGTATGGAAAGGTCTCCCTCAAGGTTCTGTACTTAGTCCAATTCTCTACAATATTTACACTTATGATTTGGAATCCTCTCTAAATGAGTCAGTAAAAGTCCTTCAATATGCAGATGATTTACTTCTTTATTTATCTGGTCATTCTGTTGAAAATATTTGTACTTCCTTAACCTCTTCTCTAGTCTTACTGAAGACTTGGCTAGAAACTAATGGTCTAGACCTGTCAATTGATAAAAGCAACATTGTCTTGTTTACTAGAATGCGTAAGCCTCCTTTATTTACAGTAAGGTATAATAATATCCCTATGCCCATTAAAAACCAGGTAAAATTTTTAGGTCTTATTTTGGATACACATCTTACTGGTTTACCACACTGTGATTATATAGCTGCTAAATGCGAACGAAATATCAACATACTTAGATGTCTTGCTGGTGTTTGGTGGGGAGCACATCCCTTTTCATTAAAATTACTGTACAACACCTTGATTAGAAGCGTATTGGATTATGGAACTTTTTTGCTGGATCCTGCTAATGTTGCTGGTCTTAAGAAACTGGACAGTGTTCAGTCCAAGGCACTTAGAGTGGTTTCAGGTGCAATGAAAAGCAGTCCTATTAATTGTCTTCAGGTGGAATGTGGAGACCCTCCACTTCATTTACGACGTCAATTTTTAGCTGATAGATTTATGGCTCGGTGTTTGCAATTTACGTATCATCCTTTGCGAAATAAACTTTCCATTCTCTCTGAAGAAGTAATTTCATCCACTTACTGGAGGCACAAAGCTACTCCGTGTTTAGTTAAAAGCTTTAGAAAATACAATTTAATTGAAGCTCCTTGTCACCAATCTGAGTTTCTTCCTTTATTTCACTGTAATTACAGTTCATTATTATTGTCACCGAACATACATTATTGTTAGAGGTTCCCTGTTACTTGAGGTTTCTCTAATAACTGTAGATCGTGATTATCAAAACATGAAACGGTTAAAATAAAATAAAATTGAAAAAATCATTGACAACCGAAAAACCATTTTATTCAGAAGTGACATATCTCAGACAACAATATAAAAACATAAAATTATAACCTGCCTGAGATTATTTCAGCAAAACCTCTTTGCTTCAACACTCCTCCTTAATCTCATGCATACATGCAAACAACACACAACACACACTACTCTCAATACACCACGTTCTCATACACACAAACCCATACTCTTAACACACCACTCAAACTTGCCTCTGGGGAGAGGCTTGGTAAGAATATCCGCAACCATCCTCTCAGTTTCGCGATACTCTAACCTTATATCCTCTGCTTCAACTGCATTTCGCACAAAGTGATATCTCACATCAACATGCTTCGTGCGTTGGTGGTGAACTGGATTATATGCAATGGCAATTGCAGACTGACTATCTGAAAATACCGTTAAAGCTCGTTGGTATTCTTTTCCAGTCAGTTCCAAAACAAATCGCCTTAGGAACACGGCTTCCTTAGCTGCCTCTGACATTGAGACATACTCTGCCTCTGCAGTGCTAAGTGCCACAGTGCGCTGTTTAGTACTTGACCACGAAACTGCTCCTCCTTGAATTAAGAATACTATGCCTGAATATGAACGTCGATCGCTATCACCAGCATAATCGGCATCAGCATAGCCTTCTACCATTTCTTGGCGTTTCTCTCTTGAGTACATCACTCCTAGCTTCTTTGTACCCTTCAGGTATCGAAGCACTCTTTTAGCCGCAATCCAATGTTGCTCGCTGTAGCATTCATTGAACTGGCTCAAATAATTGACCACGTGAGCTATATCAGGTCTCGTACAGACTGCTAAATACATAAGTGAGCCTATTAAAGATCTATAAGGGATTTTCTCATCCAACTTCTTATCACTTGGAACCTTTTCTAGCCTCTGTCCTGGTACAGCTGGTGTCATCACTGGTTTGCAGTTTTCCATATTAAATGCTTTTAAAAGCTTATCTACATATTTCTCTTGATGTAGCTTAATGCCATTAAGACCTTGATCTATATGAATTCCTAGCATCAGTTCAGCTCTGCCTAGATCTTTCATCTCAAAGATAAATTTTAACTCTTTCTTGAGTGAGAGCATCTCCTGCTCATTATTCCAAAATATTAACAGGTCATCTACATAAATTGCAACGATGATCAATTTACCATCCTGTGCTCTCATGTAGACACACGGTTCATTCTCTGATCTCTTGAACTTCAACCTCAGAAGCTCAGAATGAAGTCTTGTGTTCCACGCCCGTGGAGCCTGCTTAAAACCATATAAAGCCTTTTGTAAAAGACACACATGATCTTCTTTGCCTCTTACTTGAAAACCCTCCGGTTGTTTCATGTAAACGACTTCACTCAAGTTCCCATTTAGGAATGCTGTTTTCACATCCATTTGGTCTATTTTTAAATCCATTTTAGCTGCTAAAGCTATCAGAACTCTCAACGAACTGTGCCTTACCACAGGCGCAAACGTTTCGAAATAATCAACGCCTCTGCGTTGACTGAAGCCTCTCGCAACGAGTCGTGCCTTGTAACGGATCTTTCCCCCCACCTCTTCTTTGATTCGAAAAATCCATTTCGAATCAACGATGTTACACGACCTCGGTGGCTTCACTAGCGTCCACGTTTTATTTTTCTTGAGAGCCTCTAACTCCTCCTCAATTGCAACTTTCCACTTTGCTTTATCCTCTCTCGATAATGCATCCTGGACAGTTAAAGGATCTTGAAATACATTAGCCGCTTGATAGGCTACAAAATCTGGAAATTGTTTTGGTTTCCTTACTCGTAGTGGGTATCTCCTGCCTGATATCTCATCATTATGGGAGGTTTCTTCAACATCTGATTGTCCTCTTTCATCGGATGTAGCCCACTCTTCGTCCTCAGACTGGGGAGAGCCTCTCTCTCCATCACCACCTTGTCCTTGAAGCGGCAGTTCTACTCCAGTAGCAGCAACAGGTTCTACACTAGTACTTGGCTGTATAGATGGTGCCTCATCACTGAGCATGTCCGTTATTGGTACCACTGATGAAAGCAAAGGCTTCTTACCTTGGTTGCCAGCTGGAGTATTTTCAAAAAATACAACGTCGCGCGCTCTGTGCACGTTGTGTGTAACGGGGTCAACTAACCTATACGCCTTCGTGTTCTCTTCATATCCTACATGAATAAGCTCTTTACTCTTAGAATCCCATTTCTTGCGTTTCTGGTCAGGAATATGCATGTACGCCTTACATCCAAACACTTTAATGTGGCTTACGTCAGTTTTCTTGCCAGTCCAGGCTTCTTCTGGCGTCATGTTGTGGACAGCGATCGTTGGTGAGCGGTTCTTCAGATAAACTGCATGTCTGACGGCCTCCGCCCAGAAGCGCTCATCCAAGCCTGCTTCCTGCAACATACTCCTGCTTTTCTCGCAAATTGTCCTGTTCGCTCTCTCCGCGCATGGGTTCATCTGAGGAGTATACTCGACGGTTAGCTGGTGAACAATACCATTCTCTTTGGTAAATTGTTCCATCTCCTTGTTGACGTACTCTTTCCCGTTATCTGTCCGGATTGCTTTCAGTTTCTTGCCGGTCTGTGTCTCTACAAGAACCTTAAACTCTTTAAGTTTCTCTACGGCCTCACTCTTTCTCCTGAGTGCATACATGAAAGTTTTCCGCGTTTTATCATCTATAAATGTCATGAAATATTTAAAACCTGTAAACGATTCAACACTCATAGGCCCACAGATGTCAGAATGTACAAGCTCCAGTACATCCTTGGCTCTAGAAGCCTTCTGCTTTGAAAAGGGCTGCCTTGTCTGTTTTCCTAACAGACAAGCAATGCATTCTAACCTATTATTAGAATCTTGAAAACTTACCCCGTTTGCTAACTTATCTCTCATTAGCTTTAGATTGCGTACTCCAAGGTGACCCATCCTCCGATGCCATAACTCCAGTGACTCACCGTTGTGTACGTCAGTCGCTAGCGCAGCCTTCGGTGCTGTGCACTGTGGATAATGTTTAAGTTTGTAAACACCTCTCTCTTCTATACACTTTACAGTCACTTTTCCTTTCACTACGCAATCATTCGAGTCATAAATCTCGCATCCAGCCTTAGAAAATACTACTACCCTTCCTCTCTTTACCAATGTACTCACACTCAGTAAGTTCACTGCTAGGTCAGGTACATACATAGCTCCTGTTACACACACATTCCTTCCATCTTTACTTACCACATCTCCTTTTCCTATACCATATACTTTACCGCCATCCGCACATGAAATCTCTATCTTATTATGCTTAACATAATTTCTCAACCATTCCCTATTATACGTCATGTGTTCTGATGCTCCCGTATCCACGATGAACTCGTATCTGCTTGAAGAGGCAGACGTCGCCATGGCACTGTGGAGCGCTCCGTCGTCTACAGTGTCTGCCGCTGCATGCACCGCTGTGTGCATCGTAGCGTGCGCCGTCGCCTTCTTCCGGGGATTATCAGGGCAGTCTCGTGCTTTATGCTGCGCAGAATCACAAATGAAGCATTTTGTGGTCTTCTGTGACGGTGGTATACACTTCTTCTGTGTTGTATTTGGTCTTCTCTTGGATCTGGAGGTAAGGGCTGCTTCAATCAGATTTGACTCACTCCGGTATGAAGTCAATTGAAGCAGCTTCGTCTTGACATAGTCTGTGGTAAGTGTAGTTGTTGTGTTCTCCAGGGCCAGTCTCATGGGCATACACTCTTCCGTTAGTCCCTGTAACATTAAGGTGGCTAACAACTCGTCATCAATCTCCTTGCCAAGGTCGATAAGCTGTTGGGATAGCTTCATGACCTCCGTCACATACTCCGGTACTGAGGTAAACTGTTCCAGTTTTATGCTCACAAGGCGAGATAATAACCTGCATTTGCTATTTATTCCCTTGTCTTCATAAGCTGACCTCAGGGCATCCCATGCTTGCTTTGCCGTTTTCGCACTTTTCACGTGCACCTTGCAACTTTTGTTGATCATAAGACATATTTTCGCTCTTGCCTTTTGATCCCTCTTTACAGCGTTCGCGTCTGCTACGTCTGGTTCGGCAATGATGTAGTTCCATAGCTCGTCATGAACCAACACACACTCCATGTCAAACTTCCAGTTTGAATAGTTTGAACTACCATCGAGTCGCTCAATCGACGGTAATCCACCCGAACTAGTCGATTGCTGCGCGCTATCTCCTGCTGCAGACATTTTTTAGAGATTTTTCTAGAACTTTCTTCTCAAAGTTCCACCGACTTTTTCAAAAAATATTTTTGTTATTTGGTGTTTCAGTTCTGGGCATGTTCTGGGCCCATAACCTGTTAGAGGTTCCCTGTTACTTGAGGTTTCTCTAATAACTGTAGATCGTGATTATCAAAACATGAAACGGTTAAAATAAAATAAAATTGAAAAAATCATTGACAACCGAAAAACCATTTTATTCAGAAGTGACATATCTCAGACAACAATATAAAAACATAAAATTATAACCTGCCTGAGATTATTTCAGCAAAACCTCTTTGCTTCAACAATTATAACCTTAACATTTTTCGAAATGACGTATGTCATAACCTTAACTTCAACTTCACTATGGATAGAGACTGGAAGGGCTGCCATCTCTTGTTTACAGATGCTTCGAAGCATGGAAGAGACTCATGTGTGGGAGTAGGTGTATGCCACTCCCAATATAATATCGTCCAAAAAATAAAGCTCCCGCCCGAATCATCTGTATTTACGGGAGAATGTTACGGGCTATTCAAAGCTGTCGAATACATACTTATGATGGGCTTACGGAATTCACTCATTTTAACTGATGCAAGGAGTGCCTTACAATCTTTGGCCAGATTCCCTTTCTATTCTCATAATCCTTATATTATATTTGAAACACGTGAACTCCTCTATAGGTGTTTTAATAAGGGGTATTCAGTGCATTTTGCGTGGATACCCTCGCATTGTGGCATTCTAGGTAATGAGAGAGCTGACCAGTTAGCTAATGATGCCGTATTGTGTGGCGACGTTTTTCCGTACAAAAATAACACCCAAGATCTGGCAGCTCTGCCCAGGGTTTATCTACAGAAATCCTGGGGTCAGCTTTGGTCCGAGCAATCAGCGAAAGGGAAATTCTATCGTAATATTCAGCCATCCATTTTTGTTAAACCTTGGTTTAGTAAGTACAAGCTAAACAAAAAGATTACAACAATATTCACGTATGCGATTGGGTCACGTATGCACTCCTGCTCATCTTGCCAGGCTTGGCATTGTGCAGAACCCTGCGTGTGAATGTGGCGCTGAAGTGGGAGATCTGAACCACCTTATTTTTTCTTGCCCCCTTTATGACCACTCCTTACTTTTCCAAAGTCTTGTTTCCCTCCGAGTCCCTTTACCCACTTCTATCTCATGTATTTTATTTAATTTTAATGTAGATATTTATAAAACCATAGCTCTTTTCTTTGTAAATAATGATATAGCTATTTAAACATTTTCTAGATTTTATGTACATAATATAATGTAGTTCCTAGTTTACGCACCGAGTCGGCCTTTTTGTTGGGCCACCTGGTTGCGTTTTATGGTTAGTTTTCTGTTGTTTATATTTCCCGGACTATTAATTTATTATATTTATTTAACAACTAATCTTCTTTCCATTTCCAAATTTTTCGTTGTAATCGAAACATCATTTCGCGAGTACTTGATTCTTACGTTTTGTTATCAAATATAATATTGTCAGTGGCAATAAGCACGAATAGTGCAATGCCAAAAGGAGAAAAAAATAAAATAAAATGAAAAACAATAATAACGTTCTTATAATAATAGATGGCGCCGCAAGGCTGTTTGGCCGCTGAGAGAATGCGTTCCTGATTCCTGAAATCTGTCAGTTGGTACAAAAATCTAACGCGAAATCATAACATTTATTGATTGATTTAATTATATCGTTTTTAATAATATTATTTGTGGAAAGGGCCAAAAAGGGTAATAATAGGTACATAAGTTATATACTTAAGCAATAAGTTATTTATCATCACCAATAATACTAAAACTCGCGACCTGTCAGGAACGCATTCGCGGCCTCAAGTCTGCTATTACAATAGTGTCAGAATAGTCGTTCATTGATCTCATAATTGTCGATTTTGACAAGTTTGGTAATCTACTAATATAATGGCGTCCTTTTATGGCTTTCCAATGAACAACCACTGACACTCCATTGAAAGAAATGGCATAGAATGGTAATCTCGTACACAATGACAAATGAATGACTGACATAAGCGGTAATCTGCTAAAATTTTGACAGTTCCTTTGGATCATTGACTTATCATTGAAACGTCATTGTGCGGTCATGGTTTTTAATTCGATCGTGGTTGTGGATTATTGAATGTTGACAATGAATTCACTACGAACAAAATATTCTCGAGCCAGCCAACGCAAATCAAGTCTGCTATTACAATAGTGTCAGAATGATCTATCGTTAGGGTTGCCATACGTCCCGTATATACGGGACTGTCACCGTATTTGATCATCCCGTCCCGTATTACTACTTGTCCCGTATTTGTCCCGTATTTCGACAAAATACGAAACAGGTTGTCGGTAGAGACCATAGGGAACGTGCAGGAACTATAGGTGGCAGCACTAATCGACAAAAGAGACACTATGCGGACAGAAAAGGAAACTTATCACTTCTCATCGTGCTTTCAATTTACCTAGACCAAATTGTCTCTTCAATTATATTATTTTTGAATATGCTAAAAGGTATAAAATATGAGTTCCGGTCTATCAATAACGATCGTCAGCGTAATATAATGTTTAATAATATGCATTTTATATCTTTCGTTTACTTTCTGACAGGCCCGGATCTAGGGGGGGGCAAGCCGGGGCCCATGCCCCGGGCGGCAAGTTTAGGGGGCGGCAAATTCAAGCTTGGCAGACATATGGTCAAAGTTGCGATAGTGATGAGTTGTAACGATACAATTAATTGATTTCTGTTGAAGACTGGAAAACTGTTCCTGTTGAAGAAGAAGGAGCGCCCTGCAGACACCCCATATGCATACTAGCCCATCGATTTAGATCTCTCTCTTCTGAGGAAAGACGTAAAATTTTCGAGCTCGCTTCGCTCGCTCTTACAACCTAATTTCTCTTGAATTTTGACTTTGTACATAAGTCACTTAAGTAACTCCGGTAGTTCGAAACAATTCTAACCTGTCCAAGGTAGGTAAACTGTTAAGTTTTCGAACTGGCTTCGCTTGCTTTTTAGACTACTTTCTTTTTTAGACTTTGCCTAAAAGTCGTCCAAGTAATTCCTGTATGAAGGATCGAAACAATTCAAACCTGTCCAAAGCAAGGTGTCAAAAAATTTTCGAGCTCGCTTCGCTCGCTCATGCAGTCAAGTTCTTCTTAAATCTTAACTTTGAAAGTCAACCCAGTAACTCCTGTATGAAGTGACGACATAATTCTAATCTGTCCAAAGTAGGATGTTAAAATTTTCGAGCTCGCTTCGCTCGCTCTTAGAGTCTTAGTTCCTCTTTCTCATTGAATTGTCTCCCTAAATTGATTTAGTAGCATCTATTTAAGAATCAAATTTTCATTTAGTGCCTAACCTTTTCAAATAACTCTTCAAAACCTAAACTAACCAATCCGAGGTCACGGAGGTGCTAACGTTTTTGAAGTGGCTATATGCACTTCAGCTACATCCGTAAATAGTAAACTTACAAATCGCACCCTTCTGATAGGCCCCCCTTCTGGCCCAAAAGCTGGCGACGCGCCCTTGGCCAGGCCCCAAGTAGTGTTAGCCCAGGGCCCAACAAACTCACGGTCCACCCCTGGGCCTATGGCCATCATTAGGCGTCTGATGGGTGAAATAATGATGATGATAAAAATAAAAATATAGACGGGCGGGGGCGGCATTTTTTAGTTTTTGCCCCGCCTCGAAAAATTTCAAGATCCGGGGCTGCTTTCTGATGAAAATTGTACTGTATGTAGACATGGTGGCTGGCATAACTAAGATAGCTTTCTTATTTTCAACACATGTTATTATGGAAGGGAATCCTTTAGCAGCGAGAACAGTATCTCCAGGCTCTAATAAATCAGTTAGTTCACAATCATTTTATGAAGCAATCAATAAAATGCAGTCCGTAGCATTTAGATACAAAACTTAAAAAACCAAAGGAGTGCAGCTGTGCAGCCAACTAAAAACATTAGGTATTGTGGGTATAACCATGTTTATATTCTGGAGTCTTTGATTAACTGTTGAGGGATATTCGGTGTGAACTTTATTTCGTGCGGTCTAGTAGAACACGTGTATGGTGAAGTATAAATGGTTCTGGTATGTTTGCATGGACGGTTGATTTTGAGGGCCTTCTCAATGCAGAGTGTAACAAAAACAAGTTGTTTTCAAATATTTTTCTTTACTGCGTTTATCCATTTTTTGCGTTTTTCACCAAAACATGGTATGATAGTAGTATTCTTTAGAAAGTAATAGAATTTTACGCTAATTGATTTATATTCATTTTTGTGGATGTATTAGTACCTACATCCAGAAATGCAACAATGCATTATGATTAGTTAATTAATTTTCACTATAAAATTAATTCTGTTTACTTGTTTTTGTCAATGTACAGAGCACAAGATTCGGATTGGCGACGCCAGTTGGCAGCACCGTCGTTGTGCACGTTCCCTATTGAATCCATATTGATTTGTCATTACAATTTTAAAATGACATGCGCCCAGTTCTATGATTATATAAAAAAAGAAAAATAATTTATTGCAAAAGTAAAATCAACTTCAAAATATGCCTGGGCAAAAAAATAAATACCTGAGTAATTTTATGTTAATTAAAAAAATTGTTTACTTAAGACTTTGAATAAAAAGTATGTTTCAATAATTTTTGTTTAATTTATTTTACAGTTTTGATAAGTTTGAGATCAGAAGGAATCTGTTAGAAAATACATTTGTTTGTTTCTTCTAGCTATGTAGGAAGGTACACATGCGTGCTATGATAAGTAGGTATGGTGTAGTTGAAAAACCCCGTGTCGGTGTTGAATGTGTTATGTACGATTATGAGTTTTGGGTATCGGAAGAAAAAACGTCCCGTATTGGTTCCCAGAAGTTATGGCAACGCTATCTATCGTTGATCTTCTATTTGTTGATTTTGACAAGTTTGGTAATCTACTAATTTAATGGCGTCATTATGGCTTTCCAATGAACAACCGCTGACACTCCAAATAAGAAATGGCATAGAATGGTAATCTCGTACACAATGACTAACAAAAAGCGGTAATCTGCTAAAGTTTTGACAGTTCTTTTGATCACTGACCTACTATGGGAACGTCATTGTGCAATCATTGCTTTTATTTCGATCGTGTTAGTGGAATATTGAATGGAGACAATGAATTCACTACGAACAAAATGTTCTCGAGCGCTAGCTCGCGCATCAACGCAGTGGATGCTAGAGAAAGAAGATGGGCGGAATGCAGAAGACATCGTCGTGCCCTTCGCTTGACGCGAATGATGAACGTTTTGGGAGAGTGGATGTTTTGGGAGAGTAGACGTTTTGAGCCTAAAGGGATTATTTGAACCCTTTTAAGATATTCCCGAGGCGGAATTTGTAAAGTCGTTTCGCCTTGGAAAGAACTCATATGGAGGTTAATAAATTGAAGAACTCATTCCCCATTGCAGCGTATTAGAAGCATGTTTCAGGTAAAGACCCATTATTATTTAAGCAATTTATTGTTTTAGATACTCAATAACAATGATTAGATGCAATCAATGATATTTAATTAAACAGATATGTTATGAGCGCGCAATCGTGAAGACTCGAAAACGTGTCAATTGGCCTGTTTTTCCTTTATTCTGCGTCACTGCGTGTATGTGAGCTGGCTCTCCCCCGCGGCACACTTTTTTCGGTGGTTTTGTAGGTGTATAACATATCTGTTTGTTAGAATATCATTGGATGCAATAGTTTATGTCAAGAATAGTATTAATTAAATAAAAGTTAAGTTACCTGCGGTTGTACTTATAAAAGTAAATTGATTTTTTCAGGTTGCAGTTCATGCTTTACATTATAGTCGAACAACTGCAGGCAAGATTGTGAATGCATGATACATATTGCACAACATTCCATACATGGCAAGAGCACCGTTGCCACCTGATGAAGTTTATCTAGAAGTACTTGGCTTGCAATAGGTGATTTACATTCCACATTTCACTTAGAATGAAGATGGAATTTAAAATAATACTGCTATGTTAAAAATCAACATTTAAAATAATCTTTATTTCTCATAAACTAAATATTTATTTAACATTTTAAACTTGAATTTCAAGTCAATTGAAAAACCTGAAATGTAAATATAAGTACTACATAAAACAAAAGACAAGTTACAATATCTAATGTAATAATAATAACAAATCAAAATCAGTCTTCATACAAATCAAAAAGATCTTCAATATTTTAATTTTAATCATCATTTGAATAACAAATCACAAATATTACCTTTTAATAAAAATAATAACAGTCATGTCATTAATCACTAATCTGTCTTTTAATTTAGGAGGAAAATAATAATGCAGCACCTAATTATCAAAACCATCAAAGGGTGAATCGGGATCTTCTTGAAGGTCGGGCACTGCAGCAGGCTCTTCTTGACAGACTGTGGAGAAATGCATAAATTAAATTAGCAGGTATGTACTGTAAACCTACCTTAATGTTCTAATGAAGTACGAAAATGCTCTAAGTATTAATAAAATGATTTAACTCTTTGTTACAGATCCACAGTGACCACAGTATTGATAAAATATGATTTAACGTTTCAAGCCCGGGAACAGAACATTGTTATTCCTGTAATTACGGGTATACTTATAGGTTAAAATAAATTAATGCTCTTTTTATAAACACTGTTTCATTGAATCATTTTGTCATGACATTATAATTCTGCAGAGTTTGTGTGAAAACAAAATTAAGTTTAATACAAAAGTTGCAACTTCTTTTATAGCATGTTGTGTAACCTAGCGCTTAGTATCAGAGTTACAATCAAGATGTCAGATTCTGGCCAATGTACTACTACTGATTGAGCCTAAACCTAACACAAGCTTAGATGGAGGGGTCATATTAATTATTATAATTTTTATTGTTTTGTTTTCAATGCTCCATAATACTTAGTGTGGGCAATGATATATAAACTATAGATACGTTGTCCGCACTCTAAAATGACAACATGAAGTGAAGGCAATTGCCCACATCGCGCTTAGTTACGCACCAACCTGTCGCGTGACGCTACGTTTGTTTATAATTTAATAAATCCTGTGACGTGACTGAAGATGTATATTTATCTCCCTCTCGCAACAGGCATCCCGCCGTTCGGTGTCATATTTTCTTTCTCTTTCTTCACGCTTATAAGTAGTTCTAGTATTTTCGCCGTTTTTAAGCGCCGCGATGTTGGTTCATGACGTGTCTATATATAATACGTCATTGAGTGTGGGTATGTTGGTAGCACACACAATGAGTAGAAGTTCCGATTTTGGGTGAAACCATTACCTAAAGGTGAATGACTTACCTATAAATCAACAGTAATTAGTAATTCCCTTTTTTGGCACACAGTGGCCTCTATGGTTCACCAATTTTTCTGTGGTGGAGCTGTCCATCAATGCAGCAGCTGAGTTGTTGATGGCCTGCCCGAGCATGTTTTAAAGTCGCCTCGTTCCTGGCTTCAATAGCATCCAGCCTTGATTGAGCAACTTCGAGACACTTCATGTACCCACATGGTCTGTTTCTATAAAAAAATATATATTTTGTAACATCGGGCGACATACTTTGCCCATAAAGTGGGGCGTTAATGGTCAAAACAAATAATTGCAAGATCTTTACCTTCGATAAACTTCGCCCTTCATTGGTGGTTTTCCAAATAATCAAGTGGAGCCGAAATTTGCTCAATTATCACCATTTTGTATAAAATCAATAAATATAGGCTTCTTGTGGTTTTATAATAACTCAAACACATAAGTTACAAATCAACATACACACAAACATACTATACAAACGCTTCCTCATAAATACAATACACATTATAAAAACAACTTACTCCACTATACTTATAAATGCTTTCTTCTATAGTAACGTTCAATCCCCGATAAAAATTAATTACAAAATTATGTTTTATACCAAAATTCAGTGATATAATCGACCTTACAGCTAACATTGATAGCTTATCCGTATCCCATTCGCAGACTGCTGACATAACAGAATGTCACACTATCATCACTAGTACTTCCAATAAAATACTTATATTAACGCAAAACATTCGCAGTATAAACTGCAATATGTCCGGCTTCGAGATCCTATTAAGTAGATTAAAACTAGAATGTGACATTCTAATACTGACAGAGTGTTGGCTCTCTTGTGCATCGGTAGTTCCAAAACTAGACGGATATTGTCATGTAGCAACTAAAAAGAACAACAAACAAAATGATGGTGTAGTTATTTATTATAAAGATAATCTTAATGTCCGCATAGAGGAACCTGACTTTCAGGACTGTAATGGTCTGGTGGCTATTGTTGAAGAGCAAGTTGCTATTGTAGGTTTATACAGATCGCCATCATATACCAACATAGATCCATTCCTCTCGTCCTTAGACAAAATACTTCAACTAGTATCGATCTATAAACACAATGTGTTAATGGGAGACATAAACATACCAATTAATCCAAACAAAATAGACATACACGGGGAACGGTATTTAACTCTAGCTGCTACACACGGCTTACTTCCAGCACATAGCCTAGTAACTCGTAGTGACAGTGAAACTTGCTTGGATCATGCCTTAATAAAAACTTTAAGTACGGCCACTGCAATAGTCCCATTTTCAACGCTAACAGACCATTATCCGGTTTTACTATGTCTACAGCTAAAAAAAACCTGGCATTATACAACTACAACTATAACTAAAGTTAACAATGATGGAATAGTACAAGACCTAACACAACTTGATCTTGATCCAATTTATCAGTCGGCAGATCCTAATCTAACATTAAATTATTTGACACAGTCCCTTCAAAATATTATTGAAAAAAATACACAAACAAAAACCTTACCTAGACGGTCAAAAATCATAAAGCCTTGGATAACTGCGGGTTTACTGAGGTGCATGCGAAACAGGGACAAGTTACATAGAAAAGCTAAACTATCACCGAAAAATGAAAATTTACAAATAACTTACAGACGTTACAGGAATTTTTGTAACGCGCTGTTACGAAAAATAAAGAGAGCATACGAAAAAAACCTAATACAAAGTGCACAAAAAGACAGTAAAAAATTATGGAAAGCTATTCGAAACATCGCTAACACAACAAAACCAATGCAACGCACAAAAGAACTCCTAACATTATCTACTTCTCCAGTGCAATCTTTGAATAAAATAAATAGTTATTTCATTAATGTTGGAGCCTCACTGGCTGATAAAATTTATCAAAACACAAACACACCAGATGCACATTCTCAATATCAAAAAGACGAGTGTAACCAGCAGAATAATTCATTTGTTTTGATGGACACTGACGAGCAAGAAGTTGACCAAATTATAAATGGTCTAAAAACGGACTGTGCATCGGGTTGTGATAAGATTAGTAGTAAATTTCTAAAATTGCATAAAAATATTCTTGTACCACCTATTACAAAAATTATCAATGATAGCTTACAGTCGGGCTTATTCCCAGATTCCCTGAAAAGGTCGGAAGTGTGCCCAATCTATAAGAGCGGAGGCAGAAACCAAATCAATAATTATAGGCCAATATCCATTCTACCGGCAATATCGAAAATATTGGAAAAAGTCATGAACACTCGCTTGGTAAATTATCTGGAAAAAAATAATATACTGTCTGAAAATCAGTATGGATTTCGGCATGGTAAGTCCACAGAACAAGCAGTGAACAAACTTACTGGGTTTATTAGCACAAATTTGGACAAAGGAAAAAAATGTATTTCAATATTTCTCGATCTTGCCAAGGCATTCGATACGATTTCTGTTTCCCTCTTATTGGCAAAACTCGAGAAGATAGGAATCAGAGGTACCCAGCTAGAACTTTTTAAAAGTTACTTGTCTGGGCGAAATCAATGTGTCCGTGTGAGTGAATACAAAAGTACCTACCTACCAGTTACACATGGTGTACCTCAGGGCAGCATCTTAGGACCCTCCTTATTTCTTGTGTATATTAATCAACTCACGAGTCTTAAACTCACCCAAGGCGAAATCATCTCCTTCGCAGACGACACTGCTTTAGTTTTTGCCGCCAATACTTGGGATGAGGTATTTGATGCTGCCCAGCAGGGCTATAATATCGCTAGAAGCTGGCTTCAGGCGAACATTCTAACTTTAAATGTGGAAAAAACCAAGTATATTTCGTTCAGCATCAAAAATTATTCAAGTCTCAGTAGCAACCACAAAATTATTTCTCACGAGTGTAATCTGAAAGTCAACTGTGCGTGTTGTTCACTGGAGCGTGTTCACACCATCAAGTACTTAGGTGTTACTATAGATAGAAATCTAAATTTCAAAGAACATATCAAGCTGCTCAGTACACGAGTACGCAAACTCATATATGTTTTTAAAAATTTGCGACACGCAGCTGAGCCTTATCTCCTAAAACAAATTTATTATGCTCTGGGTCAGTCTTTATTAAATTATTGCATCTCATCCTGGGGGGGTACTTTTAAAACCACTATGAAGTCCATTGAAATCGCTCAGCGCGCAATTCTAAAGGTGTGTATTTTTAAACCTATCCTTTTTCCTACTGTCTCTCTATATCAGATTTGTGGGGTTCTGACCGTAAGACAACTTTTCATCCTCAACATTATCCTTAAACAACATACAAAACTACCTTATGACCCACTCGCGCAAAAGCGAAGAAATAAAAAAGTATATATGGAACGGATCACTTGTAAAACCAAATTTAGTGAAAGATTTATTGAATTTCTTGGTCCGTTCCTATATAGCAAAATTAATAAAGAATTAAATATTTACCCGCTTACTAAATCTAAATGTAAACAAATAGTAAGTGAATATTTGCAACAACTAAATTATAAAGAAACGGAGTTATTACTAAGCGTTGAACAGTAATTGGAATGTTAGGATCGAATTAGTTTAAATAATCTTAGATAATAGTCATGCTCATGCACTTCAATCACACACACTCATACACATTCACCCTCACATACTCACAACCACCTACACACGCACGCACCCACATCACTCAAACTCCACATATAAATCACCTACTAGTTCACAAACACTCGTAAACACTTCGCACTCACATACAGACCATTTGCTTTTTATATTGTGGGTAATTTAAATTTTAAACAATGTAGCATTTAAGTTAAAGTTAAGTTTAAGTTAAAGTTAAGTCATTCAAAATGTAATTATTAGTACAACCAACCATATTTCTTTGTTGGCATTTTATTGTTTAAATATCGAGGGAAAAGGCGCTGAAAACCGAAATACAGGCATTGCCTAGTTCGGTTGCAGTGGCTACATCCACTTATTAGAAATTAATACTGCCAAACTATTTTTCTGTAAAATATTACTAAGTTTTTTGAGAAATAAATTTATTATTATTATATTATTATTATTATTCTCGGTCAGTGGGTCGTCTTAGGGGTAAAAATATACAAACAAAAATCTAACTAGACAATCAAATGAAAATAAATACCATAACAAAACACCGGCCGCTAGATACAAAAACAAATAAACGTCAGTAAACAGTAATGCCACATTTGACTTTGACATATAAACAGATAAAATATTAAATTTACATTAATCCGCGTTGAAAATTTTAATGTTTTTTCCTATTTACGAACTTTTTATTAATTCAGATGGCTTAAAACACTAATAAATAATATGTAAATAAATAAATAAATGAAATCTGGCATGAATAAATGTTCAAATGTAATAGTAGTTTTTCGAAAATCATTTCTACTAACGGGTCTTATATTAATGGCAATACGACAAAGTCATTACAACACGAGACCATTGTCCGGACAATGATCGATCACTATGAATTTAGCAGACTACGAACTTTTACCAAAATGACAATAGGATCGTGTTGGACTGACGAAGAGCGTTATCTAGAGAGCATTATTCTAAGCAATTGTTCTAAATACTCATGAGTGATTATTAGATTAAAAAATAGAAAATAGAATTAATTTCTTACTTTATAAATTTAGATTTTCTTGTTTATGTCAAGAACAGTAATTAAATATAAGTTAATCTACGTTTATCTAAATGCAGCTAGGTAAAAAAGTAAATTGATTTTTTGCAGGTGTTTGCAGCACACATGCTTTACATAGGGCTGCTTTACACCGGGGCAACCAACGATATTCTATTAAACAGATATGTTGTGAGCGCGCAATCGTGAAGAGTCAAAAACGTGCCAATTGGCCTGTTTTGCCTTTATTCTGCGTTACTGCGTGTATGTGAGCTGGCTCTGCCCCGCGGCACACTTTTTTCCGTGGTTTTGTAGGTGTAATAACATATCTGTATAATATGGCTAGTTTATACTTTACACCGGGGCAACACTGTGCGGCATTGCAGCATGCCACAAAGGCGCATGCTTCAATAATTTAAAATGTTGCACATTGTGCGGCATTGCAACAACTTGCGTCATGTATCAGACTGTCACAGCTTCTATCCAAACACTATGGATTCCATGCCACAATCTTGGTGCGTCATACAGTTTATAGGTTATGTTTGGGATGCTATGAAAATTATCTAGGCACGATGTTGCCTCGGTGTAATATAGTCTGCGGCATAATGCAATGAGAGGTTTTCCTTTTGAGGTTTTAAAAAAAAACTTAGTTTCCAAGAACTCCATAGATGGCGTTGAACTTACTATGCCAAAGCCAAAACGCTTGAAAAAAAAACATTGTGTCACGTCACATACTCTCGTTGACCGACACTTTCATTTGCTTAACCTTCCGAATAAAACCAACATTTCTCGCGCTTTGTTAAAATCAGTTTTTTTGGGTTCCGTTCCTTGCATTATCATACTTACTCCTAGCGCCATCTATCCAGCGACTAGGGAAGACCTAAAAAGAAAATCCCTCATTGCCGCTCACCGTGGTTAATTGCATCATACCGAAAGATGACGCACGCCACAATATGTAGCTCGCTGCAATGCCGCACAGTGATGACCCCGGTGTAAAGCTACCTTTAGAATATCATTGGGGGCAACACTGTGCGGCATAGCAGCATGCTACATTTTGTTGCGTGCGTCGTATTATGGTGTGCTACAAATAACGATACAATGCAGCAATTGCGGTATGCGGCAGAGTATTTTACGCCGAGGCAACATCGTGCCTTTTTCAAAGTATCATGCTGTATATTTTATTGGAGTGTTTTGGTCTACCAACTTGATTGATCGAGGGGACGAGACACCGTAGAATATGGCTGATGAAGTAACTTTAGCAGCATGACGCAAGGTGTTGCCAAGCCACACGATTCTTGCCACAATGTGTAACATTTTAAAATATTGTAGCATGCGGCCTTGTGGCATGCTGCAATATCGCATAGCGTTGCCCCGGCGTAAAGCAGCCTTTAGTGTTCAACAACTGCAGGCAAGATTGTAAATGCATGTTACTTAAGGGTTAAAATCATCATCTGCCTGCCTAGCCTTTTTTTCCCAACTATGTTGGGGTCGGCTTCCAGTCTAACCGGATTCAGCTGAATATCAGTATTTTACAAGGAGCGACTGCTTAACTGACCTCCACAACCCAGTTAGTACTGGGAAATACGATACCCCTTGGTAAGACTGGTTGTCAGACTTTATGGGCCACTGATAACTACCTGTAACGACTGTCAAAACTCAAACTCAAACTCAAAGCATTTATTTCAATTAGACCATTACGGCACTTTTGAAAGTCAAAAATACAAAAAAGAAAATCAAAGCTACAGTCCCAGTCACAAGGCATAATAACTTGAGAAAGTACTGTAGTTGCCCATTCCCTAGCGTAGATCTCTATGGAGAAGAATGGGCAAGAAACTCCATGGACACTCTTTTAAAATCAAAATATTGTTACAAAATCTTGGTTACATCATTAATTTTGAGATTATACATATATGTGAGAACGATGTAGAAAGACGTGCACACTAAGAGCATCCAGAGTGAAAGATTAGATTAAAAATGTATGAATAAAGTAATTAAAATGAACCTTGGCAGCTAAGAGATGACCAGTCCCAACTGACAGCGCCCGTTCACAGACATGACGCATGTACCGGCGCCATTCAACTCAACCATATTGAAGGGAACTAAATGACCCGACACACCCGCCACCACAGCGAGACATTTAAGTGAGCATGACATTCTCTCAGTCACCAAGGCATATTCAAGTCAATGAAAGATAAATAAATGTAAATGGTGGCTGAATAGTACAAAGTACTCACACATGTGCTATGCAATTATATAATACTAAGAACTGGAATCTATACAATGCAAGTATATTTTTACAATCTTCTGCAGCTTTCACAATACATTAACATGGGAATCAATTCTTCATCTTCTTCTTTACGTGTCGATGGACTCAAATAATGCCCGACCAGTACAAACAATTAGTTTGCCCCCCCACCTATGGTTGTGGAGCAGGACCAGCATTTAGCCAAGCATTTTTATCATCAATGTAATCCCCCAACTTATAATATGCTTGCCTACATAGTGTGCGTTTTATACAAGATTTAAATTTCGTCTCATTCAGTTGAAGAATGTGGGGAGGTATTTTATTGTAACATTTCAAACAGTACCCCATGAAAGATGAATCCACTTTAGCAAGCCTGAAACCTGGCTGAACTAGTTGGTCCCTATTTCTAGTGTTATAGTGGTGTCTGTCCCCTCTCTTACTGAATAAATGCCGATTTTTTCTAACGTACATGATGTTTTCATAGATGTATTGACAAGGTACAGTCATGATATTAATTTCCTTAAACAGTTCTCTTAGAGAATCGCGTCTACGTAATTCATAAATGGCTCTGATGGCTCTTTTCTGCAGAATAAATATAGACTCGATGTCTACAGCCCGTCCCCATAGTAAAATACCGTATGACATAATACTATGAAAATAACTAAAATAGACCAGCCTCGCGGTATCAACATCAGTAAATTGACGGATTTTTCTAACAGCATATGCTGCTGAGCTTAGCCGTCCTGCAAGAGATGTTAGATGAGGACCCCATTGTAACCTTAAGTCGAGCGTGATTCCCAAGAAAACCGTTTTATCGAAAAATTCTAGTTTCTCTTGATTCAATATTATGTCACAATCACTACTTTTGACATTTGGTAGAGCAAATCTAATGCATTTAGTTTTTTTCCCATTTAGTACTAAATTATTAGCGGTAAACCAATCGTGGACCTGCAGTAGGGCGTTATTTACGTCATCAAGATTAGTGGCACGTCTGTTTATTTTAAATATTAAAGAAGTATCGTCAGCAAACAACACCATATGCGGATGGTTGTTAAATAGATGGGGTAGGTCATTAATATATACTAAAAAGAGGAAGGGACCCAATATCGAACCTTGTGGTACACCCATTTTTACTTTTAAACCCATTGAGTTGACTCCATTTATTTGTTCTTGCTGCTGTCTACCATTCAAATACGATTTTATTAAACTGAGCGCAAGTTTACCTAAACAGTAATGCTGAAGTTTCAAGATCAGGGTTTCGTGATTTACGCAATCAAATGCCTTCGAAAGGTCACAAAAGATTCCTATGGCATCTTGTGCCTCTTCCCACGCAGTAAATATGTGTTTTAATAAAGTGACACCGGCGTCAGTTGTACAACGTCCTTTGGTGAAACCATACTGTTGCTCGTGTAATATTTTATTAGTGTTAAAATGGTTAAGCATTTGATTGAGCATTATCTTTTCAAACACCTTGCTGAAAACCGGCAACACGGATACGGGCCTATAGTTATTGGTGTCTTTACTGTCCCCGGATTTAAAAAGCGGTATTACCTTACTGAATTTCATTAGATCCGGGAAGACCCCTTGATCCACGCACAAATTAAATATTGAGGCTAAATACGGCGCTACAGTCTCAATAATTGAGGTACAAGCTTTGATAGACATACCCCATAGATCTTCCGTTAATTTGATCTTGATTTGCTTAAAACCTGACTGTTATGGGGTTTATATGCTGAAATTTAAATTCATTTGGACAGGCTGAAACGTTCGCTTTCAATAAATCAATAGAGAGCAAGGGAGAGGAATTTAAGGCTTCTGTAGTTATAAGTGGGATACTGGTAAAGAAATTTACAAATTCTTGAGCAACTTCATTGTTGGAGCTAAGGGTGGTCACCCATCCACAGACCAACTTAGGCAAGCACGGCTTAACCTAAAGATTGACCCGAGCGGCTGTTATTACATAGCCACGAGCTCGTCCACATAGGGGTTAAAATATACAAACAAAAATCTAACTAGAACACTCAAATGAAAATAAATACAATAACAAAACACCGGCCGCTAGAAACAAAAACAGATACACGTGAGTAAACTATAATGTCACATTTGACTTTGACATTTATACAGATAAAATATTAAGTTTTACATTAATCCGCGTTGAACATTTTAATGTTTTTTCCTATTTACGAACTTCTTATTAATTCAGATGGCTTAAAACACTAATAAATAATATGTAAAAGTATATAAAATGAAATCTGGCATGAATAAATGTTCAATTCTACTAGTAGTTTTTCGAAAATCATTTCTACCACCGGGTTTTAAAAATGGCAATACAACAATGTCATTCCAACACAATTCTATTACGAGAGACCATTGACCGACCAGTGATCTATCATTATGAACTTAGCAGACTATGAACTTTTACCAAAATGACAATGGCGTCGTGATGGAATGACGAATTTTATAAAAATAGCAGACTTGGGGCAGCGGCCGAACTTTAGTAGCGATCTCTCAAAAAGTTAAGGTTACTCCCACGACTTTACTTCACCATCCCAAAATTCCTTCGAGTATATTTTCATGATAATCTAAGTAATCAATTATGTGAAGTATTGTGAAAAAGTAACTCCAGCATATCGCTCGACGATGCTAGCTTGTCCATTACAGGGATGATTGATTGCTGAGCACGGAACAATACAGGCGAGCACACAATATCATCTAGTTCCCAAGGTACCGGCCAATGATCCAAATATGTCTAATGGATGAACTCCCAGCGTTCTCGTGGCTTGCTCACAAAGGACAATACGTACCTACTAGTAGCCGCCGCCTCTATTTACCATTATGCTAGTTTCCACCATCAATAAATTGCAAATCTATTTAATCCGTCAGTTAAAGTATTGGAAAATAATGGACATGTATTTTTTGTTTTTGATAATCAATGAATATTGACAAAGATAAAACGCATCAAAACTCGGGAGTGGTGGCTCGTGACGTCAGAACGCATACATATTGAGAAGTATCTTCGTCAATTTTGGTTTACATAACAAAAGAAAAAATACGGGTCTAATATTTTTTGATAATCTGACGGATTAATTAATTTTTTTCAGCTGACAAGCCTATTAAAGAATCTATTCGATACAAGAAGTTCCTGGCGTTGTCGCTGCATTTCCAGCAATTTATGATTATTAGTTATTACACGACTGCTCAAAAAAAGGAGTGTTATTGTTACGTGCTGGCGGTGCTGGGTACGGAATAAATAAATTACTACCGATGAAACAACTGAATAACTCTAATAATCATAAAACACTTCAAACTCAATCATAAGTCATTACTGATATATTCGCTTAGATATCGCACTTCTAAAATTCGATTCGCTTCGTTGCGTAGTCAAAATCAAACTGCCGCTCCCGCAAATATGTCCGCTATTTACATGGTTTTAAATTATTCTAGACAATTACATAGTCGGTCATTGTCCCTTGACAACTTGTGCAAAATAAAGAAGTAGGAACTTTATGCCCTCGACCGTCGGCGTACGGTTGAAATAACAATGACAATTCCTATACCTACATCATTCGAGACTCGTCAGTGTTGCCTCGGTGTAAAGCAGGCTTAAGCGTGGGCCAGACTGTTTTATGGTGAATCCTCCAGGGTCGCCCGCGAAATTCAAATTTTCTTACGTTTATTGCAATTTACAGGCTACCACTGGCCTGGTTGTATGTTGATTAAAATATTATTCGCGGTTGTAAGACGTATGTCGTTACAGATTTATATTCATCAAAATCATCAATACAACCCTCAAAGTTCATAAAGGTGTAAAAATGACTTTATCAAGGTCAAAATCATTCCAGCACCTTTATGAACTTGGAGGGTTGTATTGATGATTTTGATCATTAAAATTCTATAACTACATACGTCTTACAGTCGCGAACAATATTTTAATCAACATACAACCTAGCACTGGCCTGCAAATGGCAAAAAACTTTAGAAAATTTGAATTTCGCGGACTACCCTTGATTGAGCATCAGCCTTAAACAAGCCCTCCCACATCTCCGGATGGCTTCTTTACAACAGTCTGGCACGGGCATTTTTTGTCTCATGACATTCTTTTACCTTTGATCGACGCTTAGTTTATAAGTTTTTTACCTTTCGCTGGAGGCCACACTCAAGGCACTCACACACAGGACAGTCCAGCGCGTGGAAGCCAGCCTGAACTGAGATTGGGATATTGAAAAAAAAAAAAACTGATTTTCGGTTGCCAAGTCCAGATGAATCTGTCAGTGTCAACAACACTCAACTGTCAATAGATAGTGTCAATATAACCAGCCGCTGGGGCCAGCTGTTGTTATACTTTCTTGGCCTTATTTCTGTTTTGCTATAAAAATAATAAATAATAATTACATACCTCTCCTAAAATGAGTGTGAAATCCGAAGACCAGTTAAAAGATAAAATTTTAAACGTTGCAAAGAAAAATCCAAAGGGCATTTCACATAAAGATATAACAGCGGCAATTCCTGAAGTATCTTCTGCTGAACTTGTACCTGCAATCAATGAACTATTACAACAAGAATATTTCGATTTATTTAATCAGAATGGTGTTTTAGTCTATAGGTAAGGCTTAGATCTTTGTTAGATTTTATTATCTGCTAAAAATAAAATTACTTACGCTATCCGGATCATCATTGAAGTGTTTCATTTCAGGTTAAAAGCTCAAACAAGTAAGCAAGCAGTTAAAGGAGCTGACAACGAAGAAAAAGTTGTTTTTAATTTAATAGAAGAAGCAGGAAACAAGGGTATATGGATAAGAGATATCCGTGTCCGGTCTAACTTGGCCAACACACAACTAACTAAAGTACTGAAAAATCTTGAGAGCAAGAAACTAATCAAAGCTGTAAAATGTGTAAATGTGAGTACATAACCATCCACTGCTTGTTAGTCAAGTGATTGCAAGCACAATAATTGCTGAGAGAGAACTAAGTCATAGCTTTATTTTTGGGATAATAAGTGTTAGTGGGGTATTATATCCAGCCACTATTCATTCGACGACCCGAATGGCGCAGCGGTACTGAGGCTGCCTTTCGTTCTTAGGGTCCCGGGTTCGAATCCCAGTAGAAGCAAATGTTTGTGTGATGAGTATGGACATTTGTTTCCGAGTCATGGATGTTTCTAAGTATAATAAGTATGTATTTACAAACAAAAAGTATCTATGTTGTGAAATTAATAATGTCCCAATATCTATACTAATATTATAAAGCTGAAGAGTTTGTTTGTTTGTTTGAACGTGCTAATCTCAGGAACTACTGGTTGGAATTGAAAAATTATTTTTGTATTGGATAGCCCATTTATTGAGGAAGGTTATAGGCTATATAACATCACGCTACGACCAAAAGGAGCGGAGCATAAATGAAAGATGTTGCAAAAACGGGGAAAATGTATTCCTTTTGTTAGCTTTTTCTCTCTTATGTGACGCAGACGAAGTTGCGTGGGTCAGCTATTATTAATATATTGATTAAGGGTTAACTATCTGGTGTCCACGACACAAGCCTCGTTGCTTAGTGTGGCACTAGATGGCGCTGTGTGTGATGTCCAGCAGTGTTTTTATTTTTATATTCATTAAAAAGTATAAATTCTTTGTGCACTATGATTAATAACTATTGTTTTTTTAGGCCTCCAAAAAAAAAGTGTATATGCTGTACAATTTGGAACCAGACAGATCTATATCAGGAGGAGCATGGTATCAAGATCAGGATTTTGAATCAGAATTTGTGGACATCCTTAATGTCCAGTGTCATAGGTTCCTGAGTCAGAGGTCTGATAAAATGAAAAACAATCCACGTGGGCCAATTGTAGGCAGAACTCAGTCTTATGCCACAGCTGCTGAAGTACAAAAGTATATCACTGATCTAGGAATAAGTAAAGTAAGTCACTCAATAAATATCAGCTTTTTTATTGATAATCTATACTAAAAATAAATTATACAGTGGTGTCGATTCTGTTGTGCACAAACTAAACCTTATTTAGGCTATTGCTATCTTTTACTAAAAGGCAGTGAGAAAAGGACGGCTTTAGCTATGAACTAAGTTAGAGATGTCAAACTACTTTATGCCATGCGCTTCACCGTGTTTTTAATCGACATGCTTTTACATGCACCCTTCATTTGTATAGAAATATTAGTTCGTACTAAATTTAACAGCTCTAAATTACGTCCGTCTCTTTCTCGTTTTATTAGAGAGAAAAAGATAGCAATAGCCTAAATTAAGTTTAGTTTGTGCACAACAGAATCGACACCAATACATAAGAAATAAAATATCACTAAACTAATATTAGATTTAAAGCAACAAAATACTCTTGCACAATCCAAAGGGATATTTTGTGACACACAAAATGCATATTAGTTATTGCTTACTATATTTTGTGAATAAATATGTTCAATACATTTCAAGCATTTCTAGTGGCAGTAGTGACGTAAATGTGTTTCTTTTTAATGTATCATCACTGTAGAGTAGGCTGCATGTAAAGGTATTAAAACTTATGAATGGGCTGCGCAATGAGCACAAAAAGTGGTTTCTTTACTTGTAACATTTTTATACAAAGGAAAATGTGTTGTGACGTGTGTGTGTTTGTTTCAGGTTGAACTTGATGTAGAAGATGTCATCACAATACTGAACACTTTGGTCTATGATGGTAAGGCAGAGAGCAGTGTGTATCCTGATGGGAGCAAAGTATATCGTGCGATAGACCCTCTTATACCGGCACCAGGACTAGTACAAGTGCCATGTGGAGTGTGCCCACTCATTCATAAATGTGCTTCCACTGGACTTATTACGCCACAAGATTGTACTTACATGAAAGAGTGGTTAGAATAATAAAGTATATAACATTAAGCTGTGCTTATTTATTCACTGATGACTTTACAATTAACTGTTAAAATAAATTGATGTATGTACCTACTTAATCTTAGACATATAAAACAATGATGAACATTGAATAAATACAATTTCGGCACCACCTGTATAAATCATATTCTAAATAAATATACAAACAAGGTCGTAAAAAAACGATTGAAACAAGTCCATGTATTATTCACATAAAAAAACAGTACCAACAAGATATTTTGTTTTTTTCCTGGCCTATGTGTTCGAGTCTGTTTGCGTTCCTTTCCCGCATGCGTTGATACAAGCTCGTGTGAGTTTCGCATGAATAACAAGAAAAGTATGGACTGAACAATGAAGCGCAAGGAGCTGGCAGGCGGACTAGGTCAGCACGCGGCCGCAAACGCAAATGACAGAAAAAAGATCGTAATATCTTGCTGGTGCAATCTATAATATGCTAGCTGAACTGTTTTCAAATACAAAACTAAGAGTAACATTCACAGTAAGTCATCTTCAGCTAGTTTGTTTAGTGTAT
The DNA here is from genome assembly GCA_905147715.2 of Xestia xanthographa. Lineage (NCBI taxonomy): Eukaryota > Metazoa > Arthropoda > Insecta > Lepidoptera > Noctuidae > Xestia > Xestia xanthographa. Next base: position 16,061,606 of record LR990652.1, read on the forward strand.
GATTCAGAGAATACAAATTAATAAACATCAAAAACTGGTAACAACATCTACTAATTAAATCCACTTTCTCAAGCTGCAAAGCAGCAACATTGTATTCTACATTTTTCACATGCTTCAAAACAAACTTCTAAAATTATTTTCTATATTATACAACGCTGATGAGAGTACAGCGGGCTCCCGTTTAGGACTAAATGCTTTTTCTTCTGTAGTTGTATTTGTTTCCTCAATTACATCATTATTATTTTTGTTTGTGGGGAACAGGGAACTAAATGCATCCATCTGGATATAGTTCAGAGACTGCAAAATGAATCCTTTGTTAGGGTATGGAGTAGCAACCACCATAATACTATCATGATAAGTGTCCTGATGACTGACATCTTGTGGCTTTGGTGCTGGTGGTGTTACAGGTGTTGGTGCCAGTGTGGGTGTGGGTGGTGGTGTTGGAGGTGTCAGTACTGGGGGCTCCTTCAACACTGGGGGAGGAACTGTTGGCTTCTCTCCACCTGAAAGTAATACATTATGTAGGTGATAACTTTTACATTAATAGCATAATTATATGCTTTCCATTAAACTGCTCAGACAACTGCAGGTACATACTTATTGAATAGATTATCCTCTCCATTTCTCGCAACTGCGTTTGTTGTGTCTGAACAGTAAAGTACAGATCAGTTATGGTATCAGTAATGTGCTTCATTTCATCTGCCTTTTTTGCTTCTTTGGCAGCTTCCTTTTTACTTTGTCTGAAAGAAAATCAAAAAGGTCAAAGGTTGACTGGTAGAGAATGCCTTGTGGCATTAAGTCTGCCTATGTACCACTATTGTACAAGAAGTTTAAATAAATAAAATCATACTATTTAATCTTTTGCACATTCTTTATGGATTGGCCCAAGATTGCAGTAAATACACCAAAAACTATTAAGATAGGAAGGGAGGGCTCTGCCCTGCAGCATGGCAATAAACTGTTATAATTCTTGATCAACTGAGACCATCAGTTTCTTGTTCCAGTTATAATTTAATGCTAGAATGATTACTATAGTAGTGCTTACCTGTTATATTCAAGCAATAATAAGCCCGCTCCAATTGTAAATATCAATGTTTCACCAAGAAGATTTGCTCCTAGCTCTATTGCCATTTCTTGACTCAGCACAGGTATGTTCACTGGTCTTCCCAAATTTAAAATCCACATTTTAGATTTTACTTCACACCAATTATAGACTGAAAAAACACTCCAATATCTTCAATTTCCATCTGATTTACTAAATGTTTCATACTGTAAGTAATGGATGGACTGTCTGAAAGATATGGCTAGAAAGGCTGACTGCCGAGATATCGAGTAAGATTTAAACGAGTATGGAAAAAGAACACAATCATGCTGCGCCGACCCCAATTATATAGGGATAAAGACAGGAGAATGATGACTGTTACGACATCGCCAAGAAGAGATAGAGAATGCCGTTATTTATGGACAGCAGCATTTCAGGCATTACGTGTTAGAAGTACTTTAGCTTATTCATACAATAATAACACTTACATTGAGCCGGAGGCATACAGACATAAGTCCTGAAAAACGGATGATGTTTAGCTCGTTCTTTGCAAGCATTTGCGATGGGTTTACTTATCTGCTTTATCAACAAAACGCCTAGTTTTGCAATTGGAAATGCTCCTATAGCCATTGTTAACTTGGACAAATTTCGACTATTTGATTATATAGATAAATCAGCTATTGAAAATAAATTAATGTGCACATTTGAACAAGGTCACCAAGACTTCCAAGAACAACTAATAACAACTGACATTTCAAATGTCAGTTGTTATTAGTTGTCAAATCGGCAATGTCAGCAAATGTCACATTTGCTGACATTGCCGATTTGACAATTTTGACATTTTGTTTACGTTTGAGAGTTGTGCAAAATAGAAGAATAAGCACTAGAGTTGGTATAGCAGCAATGGTGGTTCGGCGTGTATATTGTACAACATGGGCGGATTTTTTTAAAAGTGTACCTTAGGTTTTCATGATGTCCCTTATGTTTAATGTTTTTTTTTATTTACTTTATTGCAATAAACTATGATTTTTCAAACGTGTCTTGATTGAGCATACGTTTGGTAGCATTTCTGTATTTCTTTTTTTTATTGTTTCTGGTCTAATTATAACTTTTCAGTGCAATTAAATGACTAATAAGTAGGTTTTTGTCATGTCCCCTCGTCAAATAGTAACTTAAAAAGTAGAATAACAGTTTAATTATCAGTATTTATTAATGTACTTACATTATTATACGGCTTAAATAATATTATTTCTGATAAACCTAGATACAACAATTCCATAATAACAAATTGATTTCAAATTATTTTTTAAATCATAGTCTGGAAATTTGACCGGGTGGAACTTTCCCGTGAGTAACACGAATTTAAGTGGTTTTAAAAAAATATTACTAAATTATAAATATATTTTTTCGTTGGCAACATTACAAAGCTGTCTGATTGACTGCCGCCATCTTGACAACAAATTTTCTGTCATCGTGCACAACCGCTACAAGGAGGACGCGTACAGTGTGTGCATAAAATATATCCAGTGACTAGCGGCACTTTTTAAGGGAATTGAACAATTTTTTACACGTTTCCTACTTAATTTACGAACTGTTAGTTAATAGTTTTATAAATTGTTGCATAATTTCCTTGATATAACGGCAAATCATGGAAATTAAAATGCAAACATATTTTTTGTCGGACTTTCGTTACATTCCACTGACTAATTCTGACGAAAACGTTACTCAATGGAGAAAATTGTTAGTCAGTGGAACGCTAAAGCTGTATTCACGACGAACAGCGTTCCGTTAGATCACATAATATTTTATTGCGTTATTAAAATAGACGCAAAATCATTAAAACTAGCAACTGTTTTGAATTGATTTTGGATATTTATTTGTTTTTGTTGTGCTTGTATTGTTTTTGTTTTGCTTGAAACATTGTCAGACAGTGACTAAAGTAAGATTTTTTTATTTTTTTCTCAATAACACACGAGTTTCAACTAAAACAAAATCTTAAATATTTTAAACCAAATTCGCTCGCGCGCATTTTGCAAGCCGTTCGCGAGCGGCGCATTACAACGTCTTAAAACCAGGCTTGTGCCAGTGAGTGAACGAGATGGCGCTAGAAGACTTGTATAGCTCTGTCACTTTCACTCGCCGGAACAAGCCTGGTTATAAGACGTTGTAATACGGCCGCGATTAAGACTCATTAAAACAAAGTCAGTTTTAATGATATTTTTAAGGTTTTTTAAATATTGTTTTTAATTACGAAGTTTATTCAGTTTTCTAGTAGGTATATTGTAACAAAGCAAAATAATTTCAATAAGTTGGTAAAACAATCAAAATTGGCAAAAAATCCTTCATTGTAACCAGAGCCCTTTCTTTTCCACTGACAAATTTCAACGTTCCAATGAGTAACTGTCCCTCTTAGAATAATTCAAAATTAAGGGTTTATTATTACTTTTGTGTTCAGTTTTTGATATTTTAATATTGTTAGACAACATATTTGTTTTACTTTCAAATTATATAACAAAATAGTAATCAATGTTGATTTGGATCTGTTATAATGAAAAACACACTACTGATTATTCAACAAGTTAGTCAGAGGACATAAACATACAATTATTTTATTGTAAAATTTCTCTGTCCGAACTAAATGTTGATTATTTTAATTAAATAATACCTACCTGATTTAATAAAGTATGATTTCCATTGTACCAGTTTTATTTAACTTACTGAGTAAGATAATAAATCGTTATTCAGTGGAACCCAAAATCCTTTATAATAGAATTTGAATAACAATTATGAATAATTTGTAGCAGCTATTTAAATATTCTATACATTTTCTTAAAGTTCAATTACTAGACAATAAGAATTCAACTACACATATTGAAAACAAAACAAAAAAAATGAGGACCTTCATTTTAACATAGGTACACTTTTAAAAAAATCCGCCCACATACATAGGTAGTAGGTATTCAAGCGTTCGGCTAAAACAGCGTACCGTGAGCAAGAGGTAAAATCACACTAACACAATATAGAGGAATATGCTTGTCACTTTTGTCACTCTGTGATTGACAATTCAACAACCGTTTCTCTATCGGTTTTGTCACAGGAGATTTCTGTGTTTTTGAGTCCGTTACCCCAGCCAGATGTTGTCGAAAATCGTCTTCTAAGTGCACTAGATTATTAGAAATACTGCTTCTGTAAATGGTAAGCACATTTTTAAATGGGTAGCAATAAAACGAGTGACTGTAAATTACAATTTTAAGTGTCAAAATTAATTAATTTGGGTTATATATTGTGAGCGACTGACTGTAAGTGACGAGAAATCAACTGAACAGTATCTTACAAACATTAATTTGAGTTACTTAAAATACAAAATGAGCAGTTTCATAATATTTGAGCGACTTCATATTTGTTTGAGTGTCAACGTTACGTCCTGCATTTTTTTCAATATTTGCCAAATGTATTTTTTATACTGAGCGGCATTTTATCTTAAATGAAGTGTTTCGAATACTAAAACCACTTTGAAAAATACACTAATGAGCTAATTAATTGTTGTTTAATGGTATTTGCAGAACTGTTTTTTTAGTTATTTTAGGACCTACTACGATTCCATGACGCGCGCTCGCTTCGCTCGCATATTAAATGACACTCTTTGACTTCTGTCCCCGAAGTGCCGGGCCTCCGCCGGCCTCCTTCGTCAGCCTACGGCCCGGTGCCCATGCCGCCCATAAAATAAATTCCGTAGTAAGATTTTATAATTTTATCCAGTCGCTCACTTAGTAATGTAGTCGCTCGGATAAAATTTTAATATATGAAATGGATTAATCACAATCCACTTTTTGTAAGCTCGTTCTGGATTTTATTACTAATCAATATTCGTCGTTAGTTAAGTTAATTTTTCGCTTACCTACTCAAATTCATACCGCTCAAGTTATTAATACAGTATGTCATCATCAGTCGAAAAAGCTTTTTTTTAATCGCTCGTTTTCTAATTCCCCTTTTTAAAGGTATGCTGATAGTTTTATAATTATTTGATAAAAACACTTCCGGCTTCCGGCAGATTTTTTGTTAAAAAATGGATATTTTGAAATAAATCTTATATAAAGAATTAGAAATGAATTTGAAATAAATGGTATAACTTAATTTGTATTTGCTATGGTTGCGAAGATATTTAAAATCCTGCTGGGGTAACGTTTGCACGATTCCTGTATCTCAGAATTTAGTGTCCGGCTGATTGTAATATTTGCACATGAGATCTGGCTAATTAGTTATAATTTGTTACGCAATAAACGAATCCACTCTAATGCACCGTTTTGAAGTTATTTTAGTAAATTGAAAATATGCTTTAATAGGTCCTAGCACTTCCAATGCGCTCAAAAAGACTAATCTTAAACGTTATCATATAGGTAATTAGCGTCTATAAATGGTACTGAAGTTTCATTAGTATCCTATACACAGATATAGATAGACCTAGATAACGCGAGAGCAACTCCTTCGCGTGCCTAGCTTACGTACAAAAATCGTAAGTGCAGTCTGCATCGGAGCATAGCGCTAGTCGGACGTCAGTTAAAAATATTAAAATGGTTAATTCTGCTGTTATAAATTGTAAAAACTGTACAAATGCGAGGAGAAAAAATAAAGTAAACGTTTCCTTCCATCGGAAAGTCATTTTATGATTAATATTATACGTAATTAATTTAAAAAACAATTATTTTTAATCTCTCCTCAGTAATACCTGGTAATACCAAATTTGAGAAAAACAAAACATTACTATTACATTGTAGCTTTTACTTGGAGCGGTCGATGAAACGTTTTGTTTTAACAAGTAATGAATATCGAAACAAGCGATACTATCATATATCGTTTCGGTTTTGTAGTACAGGCGCTTTTATCATTCCTCTGTCAATTTTGTGTGTTATGTGCTGTTCATCCTATGCAACAAAAATCGATTCTCGAGAATCGATTTCAGAAACAGAGGAATTGTATTATATTATTATGTAGACAATTTTTATATTCACAAAAGCAGCATGTTCAACTATTGTTGTACTGAAGATCACAATTAATGAAGTTAGAATAAGTAATTGATAAGTTTCTGTAACTTTTCGAGTTTTTTATAAAATGTTGAATTTTATTTGTACTTGTATTACAGAATATAGATGTAAAGGTTACGCCCGAAAAAGCTATAATATCACCAAAAAAAGAGGAAATAAGAAAAGTTATTTTTTGTTTTATATTTTTTATATAAGTACTTTATTACATACAATACAGTACAGTAATAAAAATAACAAAATAGAATGGAGTAATTTTTTCTTAATTTTTGTGACATTTTAGGATTAATTTATTTTATATTCTAATGACATCAATTTTTATTCTAGTAGTAATAATGTATGTTTTCTTGAATTGTTTATCTTGTTATTATTATATCAATTATTATCATATTATATATAAATGTTTACAAGCTAGCTGCTCTGTAAACATTCAAGGGACGCAATTAATGTCTTCCATTAGCTGATATGATAATAGTGATCGTTTTGTTCAGAATATGATTTCATCTTTGTTTCGACAATTCAAAAGTGCCTGTAACTGGCTTACTTGAAATAAATGCTTTGATTTAGATTTATTTTTGCTGTTTGACTTCGCAGTACATGACTTCTCTAAAGGATCTGTGTCATTTTCAAAAGGGTTGTCAGTAACTATGTAATGATCATTTTCATCGACATTCACTTGGAGTGTTTCTGTCTGCTTCTGCCTAAGTCTGTAATATGCTCTCGAATTCTCACGCCATTTATCTCGCTGTTTTTGCTGTTCATCTATGCTTTTATCCTTTATACTTGCAACACGCTTGTTTTTCTTTTTCTTCGGGTAATTTTATTTTCAACACATTTGCTCAAAAACTGCAGTTACGAAGCCTGTCTAAGTTGTTCGAAAGTTAAAAATTACGCACCATACAACGGAACGTGCGGTGAAATAGGTACTCCCACCTAAAACCTATTTTACCGTATACCCCGTTGTATAGCACGGTGCGTATTTTTTTCGCTTTTTTTTTAATTGGGTCAAAACGAAAATCCAAGATGACGCCGACGAAAATTTTCGGTTTTTTTCTTCATGGGTGTCGTTTTCGTGGTTTTTGAGGTCGCTGTTTGTTTCATTACATATTGTACTGTTTTCTCGCAAATGTGTTGGAAAACATTGTATGACATACGTTCAGAAATTGGTATTTACAAACTCGTGACTATGGTAAGTTAGTTTTAGTTACATTCGTCTACTCGTTTTTAAAAATCAAATTACCGCACTAGTATCATAAATAACTATTATCTTTTTGTTTTCGTAGCTCTTATAACTTTGGATCTGTTTTGATTTTATTTTACTTGCTTTTCGTTTGGCTTCTAAAATTTCGTTTCTGGATTTTTTCTTTTTTTCTGACATTTCGATAGTCTACAACAAATTCAATTAATAATAATTAGGGTAATAAGTACCAACAATTTTGTAAAAATTATAAATCCCTAAATGCCTACTAAGTAGATTTGGAATTTTATTTTCGTCTATTTACCTCATTCCTCTGTCTATCTCATTACTCTGTCTGTGACAAAATCGATTATTAAATCGATTTAAACGATTCTTAATAGGTACTTAATTCTTTACTATACACAAATTCTTAATAAACAGTATACGTACAGTAATTGAGAAATGTTCAAACTTTAGCGGTATCCGGGGGGTGGGACGAGATGTGGGTGCCACACTTGGCTTTTGTATTGAATCGATTTGATTTTCCCATCACTAAATAGTGCTTGTGACCAAGGAACTTATATACTAACTGGAATGAGTACGAACAAAATGCTAAAAATATAAAAGAAACTTTATCTCACAAGCTTAGAGTTCAAATTTGTTTAATGGATTCAATAGTTAAAAAACGTTCCGAGCGAGAAACCGACATTGGTGGATGGTGTCTCTGTCTTGCCTGGTCACCGATGTAAACAACATGGCCGACACACGTTCGCGTTGAAGTCATATTTTTGCGTTCTCAAGTTCTTTTCATTGTATTTATGTGAAATTATCCGCTCTAAATATGGTAAAATTGTGTTGTGTGAAGGGGTGTAGTAGTAAGGGGTATGCTGGATGTGGAATTTCATTTTTCAGGTAAGTTTTTTAACTTTGTTTGTATACTACGACTAGGGTTACCAATGTTTTAGATTGACAAACGGGAAATATCCATAAAAAAATATTAAAACAGCTAAGTTCGAAGTTTCGAACATCGTTGTCGTACATACTAGTCAAAAGTTTATTTTCATTTTATAAATTAGAAACATCGGACATCGCAAATGGCGTCGGTAGTAGTTTGCTTATTAAATACAAATATTGTTTTGTTTCCAAACAGATTCCCTAATAATGAAAATCTGCAGCAACGGTGGCTGAAGCTATCTCGCCTAGAATGCTATGGAGTTGCAGGTCATCATCATTAAATAATAACATAACAGTAGTCTGTAACTGTCTCAAGAGTTAGTGTGATTATTGGACACCCTATTAGAAAGAGACAACATCCACTCTTGAAGCTTTCTCGCTCGGAACGTATTTGGGTTGCCCGTCCTCATTCCAGTTAGTATATAAGTTCCTTGCTTGTGACGCACTTGTGACGTCATAGTAGGTAGTCAAAAAATGGCACGCTTAGTTTTCATACAGATCGTGATACTTGCGTTATCTAGGTCTATCTATATCTGTGATCCTATACGTAATTAAAAAGTTATGATGATTTTCCGGCGACGGCGCGCAACCGATTTATTTGACGACCGATTAACCGAGTTTACTGTAGTAGTAGGAACTGAATCTTATATCAATAATTAGAAATACCTTTCAATTATATACATGAGAAATTTCAGACCTGTACACTAATTAATTAACGAGATAATAAAAAAAAATGATGTATGCGTGGTAACCCGACCGAATCTAGAATGTTACGAAAAAGCGACCGCGCCATACATTATACTAACCTTCTAAAACTTACAGGATAATACGTGAGAATAATTACGTGTTTAGTACAGACGGGTATAAGTGGAACATAAAAGAGTAGAAATTAAATATTTGGGAACTAAAATTTTTCATTTTCTGGCAACATCTAAAATTAGTACTTGAGCTGTCAATTCTTCTCGATCGGTTTCGTTTTTCATTAGAATTTTGGTTTTTGTGTGTTATTTCAGAGTGTGGACAGGAAAACAGCGACGTATCATGAATAAGGTAATTCGTGGAGGTGCCCGTGAAATAATGTTTAAGTTTTGATGCGGTGTTTGACCGAATTACAAGCTGGGAAGCTGCTATCCAACTTCGAAGATGTTTGCCATCGTACAGCAGATTTTACTGGTAAGTAACTATTGAAAGTTGCAGTAAACGTTAATTACAAACGATTATTACATTCAGGGAGCAAAATTTTCGATCTAAATAGTATTTACAAATTAGTTGTCTACCATTTTTGACGTTATGCTAAGATAAACAAATACCCTCGTAGTTATAGCGCGACTTAACAACATTGATAGTAAGGCAACAACATTTAATGTAATTAATTGCGTATTACCAAATATGTTTTTTGCTATACCATATTTCTATTTCTATATTTATATGAGGAGCTCGTGGCTAAATAATAACAGCCGCTCGGGTCGATCGTTAGGTTAAGCCGTGCTTGCCTAGGTTGGTCTGTGGATGGGTGACCACCCATTACATACCGAGTTTACTCCGTGCCTCGGAAAGCACGTTAAGCCGTTGGTCCCGGCTGTCATTTGTAGATCTTTGACAGTCGTTAGGTAGTCAGAGGCCCAAAAAGTCTGACAACCAGTCTGACCAAGGGGTATCGTATTACCTGGTACTAACTGGGTTGTGGAGGTCAGATAGGCAGTCGCTCCATGTAAAATACTGGTATTCAGCTGCATCCGGTTAGACTGGAAGCCGACCCCAACAAAGTTGGGAAAAGGCTAGGCAGATGATGATGCTATACCATATTTGTTGAAGCAACCGACTAATGGAAAGAAACAATTTTAAAATATTTTCACGTTATGAACATATTTGCGCGTGACTTTTTTCGTCGGACTGACAGCAGTTATATTATTTATGAAGATAGAGCACTAATTTAAAGTTGTATCTATAAGCTTATGTTAATAACATGCTTTGTTTGTTTTAGATGTTTCTGTAAGCACAGTGCGCAGAATTGTGCAAAACGGCGGGAAATTCTCGACTCCAGCTATACACAGAAAGGGTCGCCCCTCATAATATATATTTGAGTGAACTTGTAGTTTTATTACTATTACGTACCAAATCTATTTATTATCTACGAGGAACTTATTGAAAGCAATGAATTAATAAACATACTTATTTAAAATAATTATTTTCTCATTATTTATAGCTATTATACCAATAATACTATTCAAGTATCAAGATCAGCTAGGTCGTACTAACTGGGTTGCCACCTGAGCGATCGCAGCGCCCTCATTTAATTTCTACTCTTTTGTGTTGCACTTCTAAACAAGTGGTTTAGTAAAGTAAAAAACATATTTGTAATGGAATATTTATTTCAAAAATAATAATACGTAGGTAGGTAAATAATAACAAATGTGGAGTACCTACCTATGTAGATGATGATGATCTTATGCAAATATTTTTATTAAGGTAAGTAAGTATATAAATTAACTTCAAAAATAATCAAAGATATTTTTTATTGACTAATATACAACATCGCTTGTTTATCTGAAATTAAAATTAAGAACTGATAAACACCTTCACTATTTTCACTGTTATGCTTAGCGTTCCGAATAAGTTAAAGTAAAATAGTAGTAGCCGTTGTAGGTAGGTAGGTTCTACTGTTTTTTTCTAATATGATTTAAAAAATCACAAATGTATGACATAAAGATAGCCGTAATCTTATATTGACTCCGACTCCGACAAACCAAATTTAAAAACTCCGATTCAGGTTCCGATAAAACCACCTCGTATAACACGCCGTTTTACATAATGGCGCGCCGGATTGAAAAACGACGCCGTTATGTAATACGGCGTCCTCACGTTCAGCCGGATTGTAATGGCGATACGTTCGTTAAAACGGCGTCTAAGGTTAGCCGTATTGTCAGCAATTCTGATACTTCAAATAACCTACTAAAATTGTCCGAAAAGTCTTGCGGTCTCCTATGAGGAGCGTAGGCCGAAGGCCGGCGGAGCAACTACGACATTTGTGACAGAAAGTGGTTGTGTAATGTAAAATGAGAGCATAGCGAGCGCGCGTCATGGCGACGTAGAAGATTCTAAATTTGCTTATATCTCGAAAACGGTGCGTCCTATCACAAAAATAATGAAAAATTTACCCCCCTTATAGAGACCCCCGACCACGTAATTCTCAACATGTAGGTATAAAAAAAAATGAAAAAAAAAAAACAGAAAAGCGGCCATTTGATTGTGACACCGTTGGGATCTGGGACTTTTGCGCGAAAGATATTTGCGCGAAGGAAACTTGCGCGAATCAGCGACCCCAAAAACCATGAAAACGACACCCATGACGGAAAACCATTAATTTTCCTTGGCCTCATCTTGGATTTTCATTTCGACCTTGTTTTCGAAATCAGTGACCCCGTAAACCATGAAAACGACACCCATGATGGAAGAACCAAAAATTTTCCTGGGCGCCATCTTGGATTTTCACTGTGACGTCATTTTCATAATCAGTGACCTAGAAAACCATGAAAACGACAACCATGACGGAAAAACCAAAAATTTTCCTAGGCGCCATCTTGGATTTTAATTTTGTTCATTTCGTTATCAGCGACCCCTAAACCATGAAAATGACGTCCATGACAGAAAACTCAAAAACAAAACCACCTTCAAGTACAAATAACAGGCGTGATGTTATGTTAACACTACAGAGTGAACCTCAGTGGCCATTAAGTCGCGCAAAAGTCCAGTCGCGCAAGTGTCCATTCGCGCAAGTGTCCTGGCACGCAAAAATCCGTTCGCGCAATAGTCCAATCGCGCAAAAGTCCATGCTCGCATTTGTCTTTTCGCGCAAATGGGTTCGCGCAAGTGTCTTGATACCACACCGCTGTCGGAGAAAAGTTCAAGAGTTCCATTGTATATCTCCGAAGAAGAGTTCCATTGTGAAGAGTTCCATTGTATATCTCCGAAGATCAGCATCAGATCTTTACCAAATTTAAATTCGACCATCTCAGGAGTATACTCTTTCAAATAAAAATTTTGAGAATCGCTCCACAAATGGAGGAGAAATCGGTGAACATACATAAAATTATACCACCTAGTGAAGTAAAAATGTTCATAAAATGAAAACTACTGGGCGAAACTATGTAAAATTTTCATGGGACCAAATGGAAACTATTCCGCATCAAATTAAAAAAGAATCACATAAATTGGATCATAAATCTCAGCGTAATCGGTGTACTTACATTAAAAAAAAAAAAAAAAAAACAATCGAACTGAGAACCTCCTCCTTTTTGGAAGTCGGTTAAAAACAGTAATATTATACATAGGTAACTAATTAAGCCTACCCTTATTAAATTATAACATTAATTTATCGATTTAGTTATTCTTATTATAATCTATCTGTTGGTTATCCAAATATAATAAATAAATAAAACACTTGCTAATAAATACTTAATTAAGTCAATAAAAATAAGTTTATTAATGACAATAATTTGTTTTAAAGGAAATTTGTATTTGTTTTATTTATTTAATTAAAGCCACGAGGTCCATACCTATTAGTTATTACATATACTTACCTTAACCTAACGATACCGTGTATCGTTATTATGTCATATTAAAATATAATAATAAATTCCTTTACATAAATACATAATTTATAAAATTACTAAAAACTAAATAGGTGCAATTTGTATCTTGTAAATTGTTAAGCAAGTAGGTACCTAGTTACCTACCTACCTTATCGATAGAATGGTTAACCGTAGGTAGGTAGATATATGAAGAATGGCATAGTGGACACTGAGCAATTTAAAGTATATTTAATCATTTAGGTAGGTATATTTTTTCAATCAAACTATTTTTTTTCGTGACTGTACCAACTTTTAAGGACAATTATGCTAATAATTTTGGATGGTTGGTATAATGTATGGCGCGGTCGCTTTTTCGTAACATTCTAGATTCGGTCGGGTTACCACGCACACATCATATTTTTCGATTATCTCGTTAATTAATTATTGTACAAGTCTGAAATTTCTCATGTATATAATTGAAAGGTATTTCTAATTATTGATATAAGATTCAGTTCCTTCTACTACAGTAAACTCGGTTAATCGGTTGTCAAATAAATCGGCTGCGCGCCGTCGCCCGTCGTTTTTTAACTTTTTAATTACGTATAGGATGGATACTAATGAAACTTCAGTACCATTTATAGACGGTAATTACATATATGATAACGTTTAAGTTTAGTCTTTGGAGCGCTTATTGGAAGTGCTAGGACCTATTAAAGCATTATAGTGGATTCGATAACTAATTAGCCAGATCTCATGTGCAAATATTACAATCAGCCGGACACTCAATTCCGAGATACAGGAATCGTGCAAACGTTACCCCAGCAGGATTTTAAATATCTTCGCAACCATTCTTCTTCTTCTTCTTTGCGTGTCGATAAATTCAAATAATACCCGACCAGTATGTTGCCACTTGCACAGCTCTGTCATTGGCTTCATTTAAACCCTGGAAGGTGCAGGTGGCTGTGCAGGATGGGCAAGAAAGGAGATGGGGCATATCCTGTAGAGGGGCTCCACACAGACATTGTATTTGGGACGGGTCATATGATACCCCATTTGGCCAGATTAGTTCTACAGCGGCCAACCTGGGCCCGCAAACGGTTAAGAGATTTCCAGATTGGCCACTGCAGTTTCTGTCCAGGGGGAAGATGTTCTGCTGGATTGATGAAGTGAGGAGGGGTGGGATGTCTGTTCCTCCACAGTTCGCATCTTTCATCTGACGCTCTGTCCTTTGAGAAAATTGTGTGTCTCACGAAGCTTTTATGGCTTTTTTTAGCGTGAAGGTGGCATTTGGTGCCCGTACAGGGGGTGGCGGTTATCTCGTTCCTGTTTTCCCTTCTCGATGCGACTAGCTATTTCGTGCCGAACGTCTGGTGGGGCTATACCTGCCAACGGATACAACATCGCAAGAGGGGTGGGTTTTAAGCACCCCGTTATAATGCGGCAAGTATCGTTCAGCGCTATGACAACTTCTCTAGCGTGGGTCGAACGGTGCCACACTGGGCATGCAAACTCCCCATCAGAAAAAGCAAGACATAGGCTAGAACTTGTGGCGATACTCCCCAGCTGGTGGATGTGGGTCGGCGAAGAACGTTATTTCTAGTCCCGAATTTTTGTTTTGTTTTAAGGCAGTGGTACTTATAAGTCAGAGATCAGAGAGATTACTGGGGTAAGGCACTCGTTTTGTAACAGTAATTATTCATATAGTATAATGTACTCTGTGGTATATTCCCTACTCTAGTCCTGTCAAAATTGTCAAATCAATGAATTTGTGAATATCACTGACGTATAAATCCTATGGACTTGGCATACCTACAAGAAAAACGTGGACATACCTACATTAAAGAGGGAAAATAAAATGGCGGCTAATAGGGTAGCCCATATCGATATTTCTCTACAATCGATGTTATATAAAAGATTGTGAGAATGTTTTCACGTTGTCACGGTCCAATATCAACGGGTAAGTATTTTTATCACACTTTTCTTAGCTTCACTTGTTTAGAACTAACAAAATAACTATGTAAGCAAATCTTAAAAGTTATTTTTCACCGACTTCCCGGTTTTTGATTAAGCTAACATTTTGCATGTTTAGTTTGGATGATATTGCTGCCGATTCTCTGGTTCAGTAACTAATCTAAAATTAGAGAATCGACATTTTTTACTAAAAGGGCAGTGTATGTGTTTATGCCTTGCGCTTCATCGTGTTTTTAGTCGACATCGACAATATTAGTTCAATTAAATGTGACAGCTCTAATTTACGTCCGTCTCTTTCCCGTTTAATAGAGAGAAAAAGATAGCAATAGCCAAACAGCGGGAAAATAAAATGGCGGCCTGGCCGCAAATAGGTATTTCAAAGACGCTAGGAATGAAGGTTTGCTATTATAGTAACTGTCAAAAACACTGTTATCCTTTTTCACTTATGCAAAATTCTAAAAGTTAAAAAGAGATAACAGTATTTTTATGATTTCGGTGTCGATATGCCTCATATTTGTATAACTGTATTTTCTATAGTCAAACATTTCAAGTCCATATGATTTATACGTCAGTGGTGAATATTGTGATGTTGGTTGATGCAATGTTGATGTGAATTAATGTGAAATATTGTGTGTCTGGTCTGATTACAGTCAAGTGTGATGTGAGTTTAATTAACTTAAATCGTCCATATTCAATTCCTATCACTCGGAAACCAGGCAAAACACTTTAGAATAATTTATTCAAGAAAATCATAAAACAGCGGTAGAGATCAATCAAATCAAACAAAATGATGCCCGGAAGGATCGGCAATTTACCCATAGCAAATGAAAACCCATTGGGTCTTTCGTGGCACGATTCTGCATGGATACCTCTTCTAAGCCCCTCTAATATTATGGACTATTTTTCTGAAAGATCAAATCCGTTTTTTGACCGTACCTGTAATAACGAAATTGTAAAAATGCAGCGTCTCAGTATGGATCAACTTCAGTAAGTATCTTTCCAAATCAAATAATAACGATACAAACATCATCGGGTTAACTTTTACATGTACAAAGTACTATATTTAATTCCTCTGTTACAGAAACATGACAGGACTAGAATACATTTTGCTGCACGTGCAGGACCCAATCCTTTATGTGATTCGAAAGCAGCATAGACACAGTCCCACACAGGCCATACCTCTGGCTGACTATTACATCATTGCTGGGATTGTGTATCAAGCTCCTGACTTAGCTAGTGTTCTTAATTCTAGATTGGTATGATAATTGGATTATAATATAGAAAAGTATCTCCTTTTTTTACATATTATGAGTTTGTTTTTCTTGTATGGAGAGGGAGATGAAGAGCAAAGAAACAATGGATGGATTGTGTGAGGAATGATATGAATGAAAAAGGTGTAAATGATTGTGTGACGGTTGACAGAGGAGAACGAAAGAAAAAAATGTGTTGCGCCAACCACAAGTAACATGGGATGTTGAGTTTGATTTTCTTGTAGTCCACTCAGGAAATATTTAAGCAACTGGCCCACACCCGCCTCTTCATGCTAGTAGTCACCAGGTCTACCATAAAAAGATCATTTTGACATGTATCCGTCCTTCTTTTAGGTTATAAGGTAACACAACAAAACTGAATTAGGTTGCGGTTTAGGATGTTAAAGTTAGGGCTTGCAAAACCTGGTTCTGGTCTCGTAGTAAAACCTGGGAGAAACCGGTTTTACTACGGCACTGAAACTCAGTTCAGCAGTTAAGGTAACCTTTATTATGCAAATATAATTATAAGAATAATGGAAGAACTGATATAATAATATTTTATAGCTGTCTGCTGTTCATCACCTACAATGCTCTTTTGAAGAAACCATGTCATATTCAAGATATCATCCCAGCAAAGGATACTGGTGGGATTTTAAAGCAACTAAACCTGGTATGTATTTATTCCCACTGGCAAATAAAATGTTGCAAACCCATCCATGTATTGTTCTTGTGCATTTGAGTCACAGAAGTATTTTGACTGCTCAAAAGGGATATCCCAAAAATCATAAAATTGATTTTTATATAAAGAATTAGACATTTAATTAACTAAACCAAATAATAAGCAAAAATCAATCTGTAAATCCATTTAATTGCAAAAAAAAATAACTGAAGCAAAAAGAAAACTATATTTACTAAACTTAAATATGCTTGAAATTAGCCTTCTCCGAGATACAGCTTTTGCATTTAGCACAGCAGTATTAATGAGCCAAAAAATAAATAGTGCATTTTATGTAGTTACTCGAGTAAATAAAATATGACCAAGAGTCTGTGTAATAGACCACTGTCAGTAGAACTGCCTGCATAGTTACTATTATCTTTGATTCTAGGGCTAAGTCCATACAATACTGGTCAGGCTTCATCAAAGGATGTAAGCAGTACTCCTAAAGAAGAACCTTCCACACTATTCCAGCGACAGAGGGTGGACATGCTACTGGCTGAGCTTGTGAGACAGTTCCCACTCCCGGTCACACAGGCACCCAGCCAAGTGAGTTGTTGTCTAATATTAGCACATAATTTCCCATAATGAAAAAGGCATGAGTTTTTGTATTCATGTAATTTCCCTCTTTCTAAATTATAATTTCAAAATTTCCAGACAAATGGTGTCACAGTTAAAACAGAGAATTCTAATGACAAAAGTACTGAAAAAGCTGCAGATGGCAATGTAAATAACATAACGATAAAACAAGAGCCTATAGACCCAAGCAGCTCCGACATGACTAATGGAGGTTTGCAAGGACATGCTGAAATCAAAACCGAAATCAAACAGGAAAATATGAAGCCACCACCAGAAAAGAAACCAAGATTATAATTTTAAAACATGTTTGTTTATTTTGAACAGTATGTTATGGTCTGATTATTTATAAAAATATATATATATAAATACCTAAGATACATTTTTCTTTGATACACATATATTTACATATTACCACATAACAGTAATGGGGCCTTAATTGGAAAACGAGAACCACAGGCTTTCTTGACAGGGTTCAGTATTATAATAAAAAAAAACAATGCCCTTTTTGTAGGACTAGTAACTAAAGTTGCAAGTACCTAGCTGCTATATAAACAAATTCTTACTTTGATAAAATTCCGGTATATCAATATGATTATGCATGTTTGCTATGGTATAATTGATAAATATTCAGTATTCTTCTCCTGTTGGATGTTGTATAGATTGCCAATATTTTCTTGAGCCTTTACAGCATTTGTACAAATCTGACAGTTAATCCTACGTTGATCTTCCAGATCAGGCAAACCAGTCCCTCTAAGGTGCACACTGAAATCACATGGAAAATTTTAAGGATTATTGATTTACAATCTGAAATTTAATATTATCTTATTAATTAGTATAGTTACCCTGAGATGGCTTCCCTCAAGCCTAATTCTAAACCAAAAGTAAAGCCTTGCTTGTAGCCAACATTGAAACTTTCTTGGAACACAGCAGTTTGACCATCAGATGCACCATCCATGTACCCAATCTAGAGGATGATTAGAATAATAATAAAATAATAAATTAGACCATCTTAATATTCAAATATTAAAAAACTTGTTTTAACCTTCCTGACAGGTTCTATCGTGCGGGACCATGTCTTTCTTGATACATTTTCACTATATTCTGACATTTGTATTGTTTTCAGCCAGAGAGTTACTGGTCAACGTAGGTGCGGGAAGTCGGGACACGTAAAAAATTACAAAATACCAAACGGAATCGTTATTTGATTGTTTGTTTATTTGCTGCTGACCAGCTGTCCTGTACTGCTGTCAATGTCACTGTCAATCAAATATTAAATCACTTGGATCTTTCATGTTTCATTTTCATGTCATGAAACTATTTCTGATTATTTTTTTTTCCACTTCTTTTTGGGGAATGGAAAATATAAAAAAATTGTAGCCTACCAGTTATTGTTGTTAGGGATAATATAGCAATGTCTTTGACGTCTTTGGAATTAAAAAAAAAAAAATATGTTGTCTATGAAGAAGCTTCCAAGATGAAGTACCTACCATAATTCGTGTGCAATTAATATTGTAATAAAAACCAGTGTTAACTTTAAATAAAGTGATTAATAAATAAAAATACATCGTTCTTTTAGTATAATATCAATACCCAGAACAGGTTATGGGCCCAGACTCCCAGAGACGCCCTAAAAGAACGAATAAAAACCGGTGGCTTGGTCAAGTCAATACTAAGACAAAGGAAATATAAAATCAAGAAAAATGGACAAAGCAGATGCTCAGATTGAAAAACTGAAGGATGGGGAGACATTTCTTTTATGGAAATTCGAGTTTAACATCCACATAAAGGCAGCAAATCTGACTACAGCAATTTCGTCAGATGTCAAAGAAGAAGATATGAAATCTGATGCATTCATAACAAAAGATGCCCAGGTGCAACGAATTATAATAAACAGTATAGACAGAAAATTAAAAGGACACATTTTAAAATGTAAAAATGCACTAGAAATGTACAATAAGTTATGTGACATATTTGAAGGCTCAGAACAAAGAAACAAGGCATCACTATTACAAGAGTTTGAGGGGAATATTACACCATTTATTTAAAGCAGATTAACAGAATCAGTTTCTAAGACAAAAGGGATAATTTCTATCACCCATCGCAGTCTCCCATAGAGTGCTCTCTTTTTTCTATCCCAAGCCGGAAGCATAGACTATACATCCCTATTTTTCTTTTCTTCCGCTTGGAATAGTGGCTTTTCGCCACATCACCCCCCTACGGAGAGAATAAGGTCATCCGTAAATCAAAATACAAACAAACACTTAAGTTTAAAACCTAAAAATAACTTTGCTAAAATGGGGGAGCCAGAAATTGTATTAATGAATAAAAATCAAACTTAAACATCAACCGGAACTTTAAATTGAACTTTCCTGCCCGAACGTGTGGTATAGTTCGGTCTGTGAGACTCAGGCCTTGCAGTACTAACTGGATCAGGAACATTGGATCCAAGGTCAGTTGCAGCAGCTGGTCTGGAGGGTGCTTCAGACGCGGCAGGAAGAACAGGTGTCGAAGCTGGAGCTTGATATGTCGATGAGGAGGTTTCGTCTAAAACGTACGCCGGTTTGACGCGATCTAGGCTCACCTGTACATGCTTTTCCTTGATAGAGATGGTAATCGTTTTATCATGACGTGCGACCACCTTATGTGGCCCTGAGTATGGTGGTTTAAGCGAGGGCCTGACAGAGTCGTCTCGTAAGAAAACGTGCGACGTTGAATCAAGGTCCTTGAACACAAAGGTCGACCGTTGCCCATGACGCGATGGTTGAGTAGGTCTCAATTGAGCCATATGACTTCGTAGTTGTGTGGCGAAGTTGTGGTCTTCGATGTAAACCGATGGCGAAGATGGAGTCATGAATTCGCCTGGCAAGTACAGGGGTTCCCCGTACACAAGCTCGGCCGAAGAAGCTTGCAGGTCGTCTTTGAGACAGGAGCGCATCCCCAGGAGTACGACGGGCAGGGCTCTGTGCCAAGTGTCTTCGTGGCACATCAAAGCAGCTTTTAGTTGTCTGTGCATGCGCTCCACAAGACCATTCGCACAGGGATGGTAACTGGTAGTGCGCACGCGTTTAATTCCGCAGTGTTGCAGGAGGCTCTGAAACAAGGCGGACTCAAATTGACGTCCTTGGTCCGTTGTTAGGAGAGAGGGGACGCCAAAGCGAGAAATCCATTCCCTAAAAAACGTTTCAGCGCATTCTTCCGCCGTCATGGTGATCATCGGCCAGGCCTCCGGCCAACGAGTGAATCTATCGACAGCCGTCAAACAGTATTGAAACCCTCTGCTGTGTGGAAGCGGACCGATGATATCGATGTGGACGTGGCGGAAACGCTTCGTCGGAGTGGGGAAATTTCCACGGGGCGTGACTGTGTGCCTGGAGATTTTGCTGCTCTGGCACCTCAAGCAGGATCTAGCCCAGTTTCGGCAATCTTTGTTCATACCGGGCCACACAAATCGTTCAGACACCAGGCGCACGGATGCTCGCGCACCAGGGTGACTAAGGTTGTGTAGCTTGTCAAAGTATATACGACGAAAAGATGGTGTCAGGTACGGTCGTGACTTTCCCGTAGCTGTGTCGCATATAATAGATATGTCTGTCCCTGGAACAGTAACTTTCTCCAGTTTCAAAGACGAATTAGACTGCATTTTGCCAAGCTCTTCGTCGGTCACCTGTTCTTCGGCGAGGGCGGCGAAGTTATCTTCGAGACTAAGTGCTTCGACTCGAGACAAAGTGTCTGCAACTACATTGTCTTTCCCGCTGATATGGACTATGTCCGTGGTAAATTGAGAGATGAAGGACAAGTGGTTCAGTTGAACCGGGGCCAATTTTTCTCGCCTTTGCGTGAAAGCGAAGATCAAAGGTTTGTGATCCGTGTAAATTGTTGCGTGTTGAGCCTCTAACACGTGGCGGAAATGCTGTACAGCGTCGTAAATAGCAAGTAATTCCCGGTGGTAAGCTGGCCAAGTGGAATGCTTCGGTGTCAGCTTTTTGCTGAAGAAAGCAAGCGGTTGCCAATGGCCTTTGATGTTTTGTTGCAAGCAAGCTCCGATGTGACTGGACGATGCATCGGTGAAGAGCCCCAATGGAGCATCAGCAATGGGATGGACTAGCAGCGTAGCAGTGGAAAGGTGTTCCTTGCAGCTGTTGAACGCAAGCTCCAGCTCTGGCGTCCAGGGCATGGGTTTGGGGCCTTTTAGTTTGGTGGCAGCCAAAGCGTCAATAAGTGGTGCTTGAAGTTTCGCTGCTTTTGGGAGGAATTGGCGGTAGAAGTTTACCATGCCTAGGAATCTGCGAAGACCTTCGACCGTTTTAGGCAGAGGGAAATTCTTTAGGGCTTCGATTCTCTCCAGGGGTGGGCTGGAACCGTCTTTGTTGATCCGGTAGCCAAGAAAAATCACCTCTTCAGCAGCGAGCACGCATTTTGATGGGTTTACGACGACGCCATACTCTTGCAGCCTCCGGAACAGGACACGCAGATGTTCGGCGTGTTCAGCCGGAGTGCGGGAGTACACCAAGATGTCATCGATGTACGGGTAGCAGAAGTCAAGCCCCCTCAAGACTTCGTCCATAAAACGCTGGAAAGACTGTCCGGCGTTGCGCAGACCAAAGGTCATAAAGGGAAACTCGAATAACCCGAAAGGTGTCGTGATGGCGGTCTTGCAAATATCGTCGTCGTTTACCGGGATCTGCTGGTAGGCCTTCACCAGATCGATGGTGCTGAAGATAGTAGCACCAGCCAGGTTATGTGCGAAGTTAGCTATGTGGCGGACGGGGTAGCGGTCAGGAACTGTTCGTGCGTTTAACGCTCGATAGTCCCCACAAGGACGCCATCCGTGTTCACCCTTACGAGCCAGGTGCAGCGGTGATGCCCAGGGACTGCTGGAGGGTCGACATGTTCCACAGCTGATCATCTCCTCGAATTCTTTCTTCGCGATCTGGAGTTTCTGCGGTGCGAGTCTACGTGGGCGGCACGCAACCGGTGGACCATCAGTAGTAATAATGTAGTGCAGTGTCGCATGTTTCACGACGCGTGGCAACCCAGGTGGTCGCGTTATGTCAGGAAACTCCATCAGCAGATTGGCGAAAGGAGACTCTGCGACTACTGTCTTGACGCTAGCTTGATTGCTCTTCCCAAATATTGCAGCAATAAAGAGTTTGGTGCAGCCATCTAGCAGTCGCTGGTTGCGGCAGTCCGGCATCAGGTGGTATTCAGCCAAAAAATCGGAGCCAATGATGGGCGTACCAACATCTGCAATGATAAAATTCCATTTAAATTCCCTGCGAAGTCCGAGATTTAAGTGCAAAAGAATGGTACCATAGGTCTTGATAGAGCTCCCATTTGCGGCGCGGACGTCCAAAAGTGGTGGGTGTGTATCGTCCTTTGAGCAGGTGACGTGGGAAACAACTAATGTCTGAGCCAGTGTCAATAAGGTAGTTATGACCAGACTTAGAATCCGTCACAAACAGCCGGCGGCCGGGGTTTGAGCAATCAGATGCCGCCTCTACTGACTGCTGGGCAGGTTTCCCTTTTGCTGGGGTTTCCACGAGCAGGGTGTAATGCACTTGCTGGCCTTCTCCCGAAAACGTCTGTGGTACCAGCACATTTGGTCACCAGATTTACTAGATGACCGTGAAGAGGACTGGGAGCGAGTGGTGGAGCGAGAGCGGTCAGAGCCGAGTGCTTCGACCTTCCTTGAAAGCTCATCAAGGCGGTCCATTATGCGAGCCAACTCGGTTGGAAATGATGAGCTGGCAGCGTGGACAGCTGTTGAAGGAGGAGTGGTCTCCGCAATAGCATCAGCAATCTCGGCCACCTTGTCTAGTTTTAAGTCTTTTTGGGCAATGAGAATTCTCTGTACTTCCCTGGGTAAACGGCGCATCCACAATTCCCGTAGGATGCTGTCATCTCCCATTTCAGAACCAGCCAAGGAGCGGAGGTGACGAAGGAAAGCTGAAGGTTTGCGGTCTCCAAGTTCCTCATCACTGAGTAATTGTCTAATTTGCTGGGTTCTGGAAATTGACAATTTTGAGATTAGTTCACTTTTAAGGTGATCATATTTCCCCTCGGTAGGGGGATTCGTTATAGCATCCTCTACTTCGGCTGCTGTTGTAGTGTCTAACATAGACAGAACATATCCAAATTTGGTGGAGTCTTGTTTAATGCCAGAGATATCAAATTGGGCCTCGGCTTGTGCGAACCACAGCTTCGGCTTGTCTGACCAGAACAAGGGAAGCTTAACTTTCACCTCGCTCGCCTGAGCACTTGAAGGCGTAAGGCTTGCTACCTGCGCCTGAAGCTGCCTCAGTTGCGACAAAAGCTCTGCATCAGCCATGGTCAATATTGCAATAGCACAAGGAACTATTTAATTATTTTTGAATTAAATTTGTTTGTGGCACCCCCAAGTTAGTCCGAACAATTATAATTTTATAACACCACCAGAAAAAAATTAAATACACATCCAGCAAATTATAAACAAACAAAAGTGTATAAATGTAGTAGATACTTCAAGAATAAGTTTTACAACTATTATTTTCCAATTACGATACAATGAAGATGGCCTTACAACTATTAACAAGTTTCCTGTACAGTAGTAAATCGTTTGCAGGGTAAATATTTCGTCACTGGATCATTATTTAGAGAAATGTTCAAAAACTTACAGTTTCCAATGTAAACATTAACATGTCATACGAACTTAGAACTTCACTGATGTTGACACATAGGTTTCCACTGTCCGTCGAATATTGTAGGCAGGTCGCGCATGTACCGGAACTCTGTTTTTCGTAGCGTTGCGTAGGTAGTTGATGCGAAACCCGCGATTCCCGCGAACCCGATGAAAGTAAAATGGCGGTGCGGCGGTACGAAAATTTTACATGAAATGATGGATGATGAATGGCACTTATCACATTGCACTAATTAGGTATCCCAACATTTTGCTGTTATTTCACAAAAATTTGAAGCGGAGAGTAGCCAAATGCGAACGGGACGGGAGCGGACGCAATTCCGCTGGAAGTTAATGCCGGCCGGCTCACAATCGTTCCCGTGCGGAGCGATTCTTCCGCTGCTGCTGGAACAGGTCGGAGGCGCGTAAGAAGGCGCCCGATGTCCAAAGCTTACTCCAAGTACAACGGAGACGGGGTCACCAATTGAGGGGAATATTACACCATTTATTTAAAGCAGATTAACAGAATCAGTTTCTAAGACAAAAGGGATAATTTCTATCACCCATCGCAGTCTCCCATAGAGTGCTCTCTTTTTTCTATCCCAAGCCGGAAGCATAGACTATACATCCCTATTTTTCTTTTCTTCCGCTTGGAATAGTGGCTTTTCGCCACAAGTTCTTCACATATAAGTTACAAGAAGGTCGATCACTTACAGAATTAATAACTGACATAGAAAATCTACAGTTTAGACTAAATCAGTTGGGTGAAAAAATTAATGAAGAAATGGTTATGTCAAAAATATTATCCTGTTTGCCGAGTAACCTAAACTATTTCATCACTGCTTGGGAGTCAATGGCAGATGATAAGAAAACCCTGACTAACTTGACAAACAGAATATTAAGTGAGGAAAACCGACTATTAAAAACCAGTGAAACAGAAAAACAGTTGGCATTTCAGGCTACAAAGAAAAATGCTTCAAGTGCAATAAAATGCTTTAAATGCAACAAAACAGGGCACATGAAGAAAGACTGTAAAGCTTGTAGTATTTGCAAAAAGAATAACCATGAAGAAAAAGACTGTAAGTTAAAGAATAAACAATGTTCATTTTGTAAGAAAACGAATCATAAAGAAGAAAATTGTTTTTTCAAAAATAAGAACAAGAAAGAAAAAGAAGAAACAGATAAGGAAAAAACAGAAAAAATATTTTTTACAAAGTTTGAAAAACAGGGTACACAAAATAAAGAATTCATAGTAGACTCCGGGTGCACTGCACATATGACCAACAGCATAGACATATTGACAAATTATGAAAGTAAGCAATCATCAGTCTTGACTGCCAATGAAGAAACAATAGAAGTAAAGGGAATTGGAAAAGTCAACGGTGAAAAATGTAGTTTAAATAATACCCTGTTTGTTCCGGACTTATCTCAGAACTTGTTGTCCGTGAATGCAGTCACTAATAATCAAGGAACTGTTGTGTTTACTAAAGAAACTGTAAAAATATATAAGGAGTCAGAGTTACTATTGACAGGAAAAAAGGAAAATGGCTTATATAAAATTAATTTAGATGGGAAAAATACAGCAGAAAAGACAATGTTAATGAAAGAAACTGGCACTGCCTTAGAATGGCATCAAAGACTAGGACATCCAGGGAAGAAAATACTAGAAATATTACCAGATGTGGCAGATGGAATAAAAATACAAGGTTTAAAACAATTAGATACATGTGAAATCTGTACACAAGCAAAACAAACAAGACTTCCATTTAAAACAGTAAGAAACAGAGCCAGTAGACCATTACAATTAATACATACAGATGTTTGTGGGCCATTTGAAAATAAAACATATGATGGTTATAGTTATGTCTTAACAGTCATGGATGACTACACTCATTTTACAAAAATATACCTGCTGAAGCATAAAAATGAAGTGAAAGAAAATTTAAAACATTACATAGAAGAAACAGAAAGAGAGAGAACAGAAAAGGTGTCTACCATAAGATGTGACAATGGGGGTGAATACACAAGTAATGACTTTAGAAAATGGTGCACAGAAAAGGGAATAAAACTAGATTATACAGTACCATACACACCTCAGCTCAATGGTAAGGCAGAAAGATTAAATCGGACATTATTAGATAAAACCAGAGCTTTATTATTTGATTCAGAATTAAATAAAGAAATGTGGGGTGAAGCCATATGCTGTGCTACTTATATTATAAATAGACTACCAAGTGAATCTTTGGAAAATAAAACACCTTATGAAATGTGGCATGGTAAAAGACCTAATATATCTAATATACACAAGTTTGGTTCAAAAGTATATGCTAAACAACTACATACAAATATAAAGAAACTAGACCCAAGAAGTAAAAAGTTAGTAATGATTGGTTATACTAGTAATGGATATAGACTATGGAATGAAGAAGAAGGAAAAATTGAAATAGCAAGGGATATTGTCATACTTAATGATAATAAGAATAATGAGGGAAAAGAAGAAGAAACAAGAAGATTGGTGATAACAGAAATAATACCAGGTAATAATGAAGAAGAAATAAATCAAGAAGAAGAAAATGATGACATCTATTATGAGATTGAGGAGTTGGAACTACAAAGTAATGAAGAAGAAGACAAGGTCTGGGACCTTGACCCAGAAATAATAGAAGTTGAAATTAATGAAAATGTAGAAAATAATACTGAAGAGATAAAAACTATAAATACTAGAAGACAACAGAGAAAACCAGCTTACCTGCAAGATTATGTATTACTTACCTATGATGAAGCCATGAAGTCTGCTGAGAAGAAGAATTGGGAGAAGGCTATAAATTCGGAGAAGGAATCATTGGAAAGTAACAATACATGGGAAATAGTTGATTTAGAAAAGGCAAAGTGATACAAGATACTGTCAAATAAATGGGTATTTTGTATAAAAGAAAATGGTACATACAAAGCAAGACTTGTAGCGAGAGGTTTTGAGCAACAAGGCATTGACTATCAAGAAATATACAGTCCAGTAGTAAGTCAATCAGCATTAAAATCATTGATAGCAATTGCAGCTTCAAAGGAATATGAAATGATTACTTTTGATGTAACGGTAACGGTGAACTAATAGAAGACGTTTTTATGAACATCCCAGATGGATATGAAAAACAGCACAATAAAGTTTGTCATTTAAAGAAAGCATTATATGGGCTAAAACAGGCACCAATGACCTGGAATAAAAAAAATTACAGAAACTATGAGAAAACTTGGACTAAGAGCTACAAAATCAGATCAGTGTGTTTTTTCTAATGAAGACAAGACCATAATAATAGCTATATACGTTGACGATGGTTTGGCTATATCTAAAGACAAGGAGAAAATATTACAGATCCTATATCATTTAGAAAAAGAATTTATGATAAAGATTTATAAACAACCAGAAAATTATATTGGGTTTGAAATCAGAAGATCAGAAAAAGGAATTTTATTACATCAACAGACCTATACAGAAAAATTACTGAGAAAATACAATATGTATGATTCAAAACCAGCAGATACACCGTGCAATATGGATAAGGTAACTGAACCTGAGACAGCTACATCAAACTTTCCATACAGAGAACTAGTGGGAGGATTATTGTACTTATCAACTAGATCAAGACCAGACATCAGCCAAGCTGTGAATGCAGCAAGTAAAAAGGTAGAAAATCCATCGAGACAAGACATATTAGCAGTAAAGAAGATATTGAAATATTTGAATGGGACAAGAGATAAAGGAATTATGTACAACACAGGACAAGACATAACAAGATTAGATGCATACTGTGACTCAGACTATGCAGGATGTACTGAGACCAGACGCAGCACAACTGGATTTATAATAATGTTATCAGGTGGACCCATATCATGGTGTTCTAAGAGACAGCCAATAGTGAGTCTATCTTCAACTGAAGCTGAATATATAGCAGCTGCAGATTGTGTTAAAGAGTGTTTATATTTAAAGACTTTTATAAGTGAGTTAATTGGAAAAAGTGTTAAAATAAGTTTAAATATTGATAACCAGAGTGCTATCCAGTTGATAAAAACAGGTTCATTTAGTAAAAGGTCAAAACACATAGATGTGAGGTTCTATTTCATTCATGAAAATTATAAGAAAGGTTACTTAGATATAAAGTATTGTCCTACTAATTTACAGATTGCTGATATGTTTACAAAACCATTATATAAAGATAAGTTTAAGTTTCATTGTGAAAAAATTGTAAAGTAAAATTATTGAGGTCTGTTACAAAGAAGTAAAAATGTATAAGTTAATATTTTAAAATTTTGATGGTGTCTCTGAAATAAAAGTGTATAAGTTTGTATTTTTAAAATTTTTCATGTTAAAGAAATTTTAAAAAATAGGAGAAGGTGTTAGGGATAATATAGCAATGTCTTTGACGTCTTTGGAATTAAAAAAAAAAATATATGTTGTCTATGAAGAAGCTTCCAAGATGAAGTACCTACCATAATTCGTGTGCAATTAATATTGTAATAAAAACCAGTGTTAACTTTAAATAAAGTGATTAATAAATAAAAATACATCGTTCTTTTAGTATAATATCAATACCCAGAACAATTGTTTTATAAAATAAATCAAATGGAGATACCATTTGATTTGTTCTGTTTGAAAACTAGAACGGGGAAAGCATTGAAAACAATAATCAGGGACCAGATTCAGAAACTTCACCTAGTAGCAACCCTGTGCATGTTGTGTCATGTCACCAGTGTTGCCACCTTGGTGGTTTTCCCACCAGAACTGGTCCTTTTTCAAGGCTTCTAGTAGTATTTTTTATTCATTTAGCGGTTTTTTTTTGTGGTTTTTAGCGGTTTATCAATATGGAATCTGGCATTACATTTTTGTGAGGGAAATCACTACCGTTTCTTTAGTTCACATTTGTTTTCTTTCTTGTTTCTCGTCACTAACGAACTATATTTTAAACAGACTTTTCACAAAGCCGTCCAGTAATGTTTATGTTTGGTTAATTGTAAGTAAATTAAAAATGTAAATGTAAAAAAAAATGTAAATAAAAACTTTGCAGTCTAATAAAAATACACAAAATTTTAAAAATACTTGAAATTGTGTGATTATTAAGAACGACCAACTATTTTTTAGCATCTCGTACATATTCGTTCGTTTTTAATGTAAATAAGAGTTTTTTGTCTGAGATTTAAATGCAGTAAATTTAGCGGAATTTAGTGGTTTTTTTTAATCAAAATTTCTGAAATCTGGCGACATTTTACTCTTGATCTAGCGCTTTTAAAAAATCCAAGGTGGCAACCCTGAGTCAACTACTCATAATAAATTTTTTGCAGAAGTGAGAAGATTCAATGACTTTTGTAAAGCCCATCCAATTTAGCTATCAAATATTCAAATTATTAAGCGAGTCGGTCCTCTTATCCGGAATTGTACGTTGGTATAAGTATTCTACTCTTTGATCCCATCGTTGTCTTACGAATTGCTTTGCATGTAACTAAAAAGGAAAACCGAAGACGACCCTCTGACCAGAATAACAAACCCGCTAAGTAGGTAATGACGGAAATAAAATCCCAAAATATTATGAAGATAGACGAATATAACGCTATTGTCGAAGACTTCAATAAACTAACATCATACAGCCGCAAATCAGAAAATGAATTGAAAAAGAAGTATAAAAAGTGAGTATAAGTCCTCATAATATATCTTCGTATGAAATGAAATTGATTCTATGATTTTTTATTTACATTTACCACTGTTTGTCTCTACATTACCCAAACATTGACTGTTCGAAAATGCCTAAGGCATCATGCTGTGTGCTTAAAGTGATAAGTAAATATTCTAGTTTGTATTCATTCTGTTTTTCAAAATACACAGGCTCAAGATTAATTTAAATTTACAGCATACCACCATCTACTTTGGGCAGTATAATATCTTTATTAGTACAGAGATCCATGAAACACAGCTACAGGAAATCTCCTCAAATTTCCAGTAAATATCATGAATTTTATGAAGGATTGATGAGGGACAAGAGTAAAGAAAATGTAATTTTACAGTAAGTGTAACAGAATCATTTACTTTTAAAATATAAATGAATTCCTAAACATTAACCTATTGACCACCAGAGCATAAACGCATGTGCGTGCCCTCCATGTCTAGTCACAATTTCACCTATTGTTTTGTCATATATTTGTGTCAGTTAGCATACAGGGCACGCGCTGGCTTGTCACATATATGTGACTTTGGTGATCAAATGGTTAACTAATCTTTTCACAAACAGGCTCTCAGATTGTCAAGGTATCAGTCCTGCATTGTTTGCAAGATCACTTTTACAAGGTGTGTACTCAGATTCCTCAATGGCTAAGAAATGCATCAAGGATACAACTTTGATAGAGGACAAGGACTTGGCTTATCAAGTGTTTATGGTATGAAAAATTAATTTACTTAAAAACTTATAGTAATTTTATAATTACTTTTATTTTTTATTTTGACGACCCGAATGGCGCAGCGGTACTGAGGCTGCCTTACGTTCTGAGGGTCCTGGGTTCGAATCCCGGTCAGAGCAAATGTTTGTGTGATGGGCATGGACATTTGTTTCCGTGTCATGGATGTTTATAATATGTATAATAAGTATGTATTTACAAACAAAAAGTATCTATGTAGTATATCAACTATCTGGTGTCCACGACACAAGCCTCGTTGCTTAGTGTGGCACTAGATGGCGCTGTGTGTAATGTCCAGCAATATTTTTTATTTTATTTTATAATTCATCTGAAGTGGTCCCGGTCTATCATTAAAGAGACCTATGTTACTGAATAATTAGTGTAATTTTAAATCACCAATAAAAACCCATCGGTGAAAAGTTCCAGATAATTTGTTTCTTTATTAATAATTTAACAAATGTATCATTATAAATGTCTAGAATCAGCAAGTGAAACTGGCTAACTTTTTCTTACTATTCGATGGATGGCCTCATTGGCATAGTGGTTGCAAGTGCGACTGAGCATTAGGTCCTGGGTTCGATTCTCAGTTTGGACAAAGTGCGATGGGACTTTTCTATCAGAAATTACTTAATAGCAAACATGGAGTTTTGATTTGTGCCCGGTTGATGGCAATAGGCTCACCCTCTATACTTAACTGCAACTGGTGAAATGTGGGTGTACGAAACACCTTTGCATAACCCTTTGGAGATTACAAGTGTGGTGTTATCTATACTAATATTATAAAGAGGTAACATTTGTTTGTATGTTTGTAAGTTTGTATGTAGTAATCTCCGGAAATTACTACATACAAAACTTACAAATGTGTGTACAGGGTGAATGTAACTTTCACCATTAGAAAGCTACATTCACCCTGAGGGAACTACGCGGGTGAAACCGCGGTACGTCCGATAGTGTTAAATATTGTAAGTGACATACTTAGGTCTTCTTAGTAATGGATGATTGGACAGTCTCATACATTTATGCCTAAATCTCCTCTATTTCAGGGTATTATGAATGATAACCAGTATGGCCCCTATGCAGATATAATAAAACAGTAAGCTTCTGAATGATTTTTTAAATATTTTATTCTACATACAATATAATATGTTTTATTAATATTTGACAGCTCTTTGTTACAACTATACTTTTTTTTTTAATTTCAGGTCTATAGGCTTAGAGTATGAGTTACGTTTAGAAAGAGAATTAAGATTAATGAACATCACATTTTCTGATGAGAATGTTCTGCGGTCACGAGGTTACGACAAAACACCAGATTTTAAGTTAGATGTACCTATTGCTGTTGATGGATTCATTGTCAACTGGGTTGAAAGTAAAGCACTATTTGGAGATGAAGAAAACCACTCGGGTTATCTCAAGGAACAACTTCTATGCTATTGGAACAGATTCGGACCTGGGCTAGTCATATACTGGTTTGGATACTTAGAAACTTTGGATTCCACCCCTGAAGTAAATAGCATGTTTATATTGCGCACTAGCTTTCCAGATAAAACAAGCTTAACTCAGTATAAAATGGATATTTAAGTAATGTCTAAAAAAAAATAAAGAAGTTATACGTAAATTCAGATTGTTGGTATTTAATTGTATTTTGTCGTATGAAGTTATAGCCCATCCATACAGCCATACTGAAACTTATGTGTTTGTTGTTTCATTTAATAAAAGACTTGAAACGTTAAAATAAATTTTATTGTCAAATAAAATTGCATGAAAGTTGTGTAAGCCTGAAAACTGGTAACAATTAACTGAAATAAAATTCCGTCAAGCGGTACGATTTTTATGGCGGTGTAAAGCAGTTGCGTCCGCGTTGCAGTCACCTCATTCCTATCGCCGCACGCTTCGCACAACAGAACATTAATACTCTCTCTCTCGCTCCGCAGCGTCCGATGCGGGCGGACCAGCGTTGATGACGTCATCAGCTGCGGCTGGGGAGTTCGACCGTTTCAAGGACTGCGGCGCGGGTAGGTGTACGAGATTGCATAGAACTTCATACGAAGAATTCGAATGCAGTCTCTGCGGTGCGGCCAAGTCAGCGTTCACCTTCATTGAATTACGAATCAACACTCCATGGCAACCATAGCCACCATAGGGTTGCTCACACACACTTACTTTAGGGATATACTACGTAATCGATTGATTCGATTGAACAGGGGACCCCAAACCTTATTAAATAAAAAATATCAAACCCCGCGCGCCGGGGCAACACTGTGCTGCAGTGCTACATATTGTGGCATACGTCATTTGTGGTATGCTACAAAAAACCAACATATGCGGCGGCCTATTTTACGTCGAGGCAAAATCGTGCCTAGATAATTTTTAAAGCATCGTGCTGTAAAAATGTATTGGAGGGTTTTGGTCTACCAACTTGATTGATCAAAGGGACAAGACAAGGTAGAAATGGCTGATGAAATAACTTTAGCAGCATGTCGCAAGGTATTGCCATGCCGCACAACTCTTGCCACAATGTGCAACTTTTTAATTTATTATAGCAAGCGGTCTTGTGGCATGCCTCAATGCCGCACAGTGTTGCCGCGGCGGCGTAAAGCAGCCTTTATAGATACACGCAGTGTTGCCATCTTGGTTTTTGAAAAGGGGCAGTCGGACAAGCTAGAAAGAGCTAGATTTAGCGAATGCCATCAAAAGAGAAGATAGAAAGGGCTAAAAACATAAATACAAATGCAAAGGGTTAAAAATTGTTTATAATATTTCAAAAGTAATTTAAGAAAGTGTAAAAACTTATTATATTAGATTCTTAAAAATCAGTCTCGTCAGAATCTTCCAAAATCGTAACTGCCGAAGCAGAAGTTATTCTTTATTCATAAATTTTTGATCTAATCTTTTACTCTGGATGCTCTTAGTGTGCACGTCTTTCTACATCGTTCTCACATACCTACATGTATAATCTCAAAATTAATGATGTAACCAAGATTTTGTAACAATATTTTGATTTTAAAAGAGTGTCCATGGAGTTTCTTGCCCGTTCTTCTCCATAGAGATCTACGCTAGGGAATGGGCAACTACAGTACTTTCTCAAGTTATTAGGTATGCCTTGTGACTGGGACTGTAGCTTTGATTTTCTTTTTTGTATTTTTGACTTTCAAAAGTGCCGTAATGGTATAATTGAAATAAATGCTTTGAGTTTTGAGTTTGAGACCACACTGTATTAATTTGACAATTTATTTTATTAGCAATCCAAATCCAAAGATATTATCTTCATTTATCCATCGCAATATACCTATTGCAATCAACATTTTCTTGGATCGTTGGCCGCATCCACATTAGTCATGTACATTATACTGGTATAAACACTATATTAAACTGGTGGTAGCATGGAACTAATAAGTAGGTATCAAGCTAAGTATTGGGGCCTAAACTGTGGGCCACACCGCCAGCTAGCGAGCGAGACGGACGAGGCTGCTTTACACCGCCATAAAAATCGTCAAGCGGTACGATTTTACACTTTCTTAAATTACTTTTGAAATATTATAAACAATTTTTAACCCTTTGCATTTGTATTTATGTTTTTAGCCCTTTCTATCTTCTCTTTAGATGGCATTCGCTAAATCTAGCTCTTTCTAGCTTGTCCGACTGCCCCTTTTCAAAAACCAAGATGGCAACACTGCGTGTATCTATAAAGGCTGCTTTACGCCGCCGCGGCAACACTGTGCGGCATTGAGGCATGCCACAAGGCCGCTTGCTATAATAAATTAAAAAGTTGCACATTGTGGCAAGAGTCGTGCGGCATGGCAATACCTTGCGACATGCTGCTAAAGTTATTTCATCAGCCATTTCTACCTTGTCTTGTCCCTTTGATCAATCAAGTTGGTAGACCAAAACCCTCCAATAAATTTTTACAGCACGATGCTTTGAAAATTATCTAGGCACGATTTTGCCTCGACGTAAAATAGGCCGCCGCATATGTTGGTTTTTTGTAGCATACCACAAATGACGTATGCCACAATATGTAGCACTGCAGCACAGTGTTGCCCCGGCGCGCGGGGTTTGATATTTTTTATTTAATAAGGTTTGGGGTCCCCTGTTCAATCGAATCAATCGATTACGTAGTATATCCCTAAAGTAAGTGTGTGTGAGCAACCCTATGGTTGCCATGGAGTGTTGATTCGTAATTCAATGAAGGTGAACGCTGACTTGGCCGCACCGCAGAGACTGCATTCGAATTCTTCGTATGAAGTTCTATGCAATCTCGTACACCTACCCGCGCCGCAGTCCTTGAAACGGTCGAACTCCCCAGCCGCAGCTGATGACGTCATCAACGCTGGTCCGCCCGCATCGGACGCTGCGGAGCGAGAGAGAGAGAGAGAGAGTATTAATGTTCTGTTGTGCGAAGCGTGCGGCGATAGGAATGAGGTGACTGCAACGCGGACGGGTGTGTGTGGCCATTAACAAAAGCAATGACTGCGGCGCGTACGGTGCGGCCAAGTCTGCGTTTACCTGTAAAAAGCAAATGTCGATTTAGTATTTTAATATAAAATATTAAGCTGAAACGTGTACGTTATTTTATCATCTTCCCTGCTTGCCGCTCTCAATTCCAACATCCCCCACCCGAAAAATAAATATAGGGTTATCCGGTCCCTAAATTACGATACCTACATCCTATAAGTACGCGGCACATGACATACGATATTTAAGAGCCCGTATAAAATCCACTCGCTAGAGTTTAGGCAAATTCGTTGCGATCCTATGTTTGTGTGCATTGTTCATGCAGATACACGCACACACGGGTTAAGATCGAGTGTAGTGATCGCTTAAACCATTTTGATCTTTGAGTTATTTTTAAGTAACCTAATAGGTAGTAACTACGGTTTAGAAATAAAAGTCATGAATTTGTGTGCTTATCACAATCAATATGTCGTCTTATTGGATTTTCCATCAGGAATTTCTCAGTAGCAGCCATGGAGTCAGGATTTGTGCCCGGTTCATGGCAATAGGCTCGGCCCCTGTTACATGGGATTTCCACAGAACTGGCGAAATGTGGGTGTACTGTACTGTTAGGTGCATTGCTGCCTATACCTTCGGGGATTAAAAGCGTGATGTTATGATGGTTAAGTCATAATAAATTAGATCCACGCAGATTAATATCTAAGATGATTTTGAGGAAAGAACCGTACACATTTGAGGGGACCTGGGGGTCTAAAATGGCCGCTTTAGCAGAATCGTAATATGAATCACGTTAAAAATTTAAAATTCTTAAAATGGACTTTATGACCATAAACATAAAGTCTATTTTATTTTTTTAACGTGATTCATGCTAAGATTCTGCGTGGATTCTGCTAAAGCGGCCATTTTAGACCCGCTGTCTATCCATTGCAAACATTTGACAGTTATCGTGTACGTCGACTCATCAACAATACAATAGGGTAGATGACAAACAAAAAATTAACGTCAGAAAGATTTGCAAAAAATACTGTACACAGATTTTTTTATTTTTTCACGTAATCTAAAAATGAAGACGATACAGTGCGTCGAAAACTCGTGTGACGTCACATTTGAGTACAAGTTTTACCGGAAAGTGACGTCACAAGCCTCTCTCTATCTTTGACGCGTTTTATCTTCGTCAATATTATTAATTTGAAAAAAAAAATAACATGTATCCAATATTTTTCGATAATCTAATGGACGGACTAAACAGAATCATATTTTATTAGTCAGGATCATCCCTAAAAAAAACATGGTTGTGTTCAACTTGTAACCCGCTTAGAGTACCGAAACTGTTAGACATTAGTTAAGAAATAAGTGAAAAGAAAGAAAGAAAATGGTCATGTTAATGTCGTAGGCAATTCGTATGTATGACGCGCCATTATTATGTATGGCGCGCCGTTATTATGTATGGTTGAAAAACGCCGCCGTTATGTAATACGGCGTCCTCACGTTCAGCTGGATTACAATTCGGCTGAAGTAAAGTACGCCGCATTGAATGAGCTCTTCGCGTTCGTCAAAGCGGCGTAATAACGTGCCGCCGTTATACAAACGGGCGCATCGTCGATACCGCTTTGAAAGTTTTAGTTTCATTTATCACCGCAAGTGGCGCTGCATGATCATAACAAGAAACATGGCGTCACAATCGACAACGATGTCACAATGAAAATGAAATGGCCGCTTTTCCCGCTTTTCAGTTTTTTTTTTTAATTTTTCATTTCGTTTTTTTTTTCATTTTTTTTTTACCTACATGTTGAGAATTACGTGGCAGGGGTGTCTAATAGGGGGGTGAATTTTTCATTATTTTTGCGATAGAACGCACCGTTTTCGAGATATAAGCAAATTTAGAACCTGCTACGACTCCATGACGCGCGCTCGCTACGACTCGCATTTTACATTACACATCCATTTTTTGTCACAATGTCGTCGTCGCTCCACCGGCCTTCGGCCTACACTCCTCATGCCAGCTAGCAAGACTTTTAGGACAATTTTAGTAGGTTATTTGAGGTATCGGAATTGCTGACAATACGGCTAAACGTTGGACGCCGCTTATCGAACGTATCGCCACCACAATCGATGGAAAAAAAGGGTGAACATAAGGGGGCCGTATTACATAACGACGGCGCATTTCAATCCGGCGCGCCATTATGTGAAACGGCGTGTTATACGAATTGGCTGCGACATTTATACAAGCATATTTTGTTGGGTAGGTACATAATCTTCTAAAGCGACACGTTTCAGAAATATGAGCTATCAAAGCTAAAGTCCATTCATGGTGGTCCATTTACACATTCATTATGTCTGAAACAGCAACGTTAGCTACGTTTTCGAATATATATAGCGTTGTGATCGCTACGTGATACGACGCACGCAAACCAAACATAGAAAACAAACTTTACGCCGTCATCATAACATTAGTATTGAAGCTGAACAAAATTTTAACAATCTCAGTAAACAAGCAAAGTTTTTTGTTTATATAATGAAAACTAGTATTTGCGTGGGTGCGCGAGCTGCGCGCGTGTTGTCGTGTTCTTGAGAAGTATTCCTTACCATCATAAAATTTAGAGAATCCATAGGAATCCTTGAAATAATTGGAAAATCCGTTACAACTACCCCTATATCAGTATGAAAACCCTTAAGAACCCCTAAAACATTCTAAAAACCAATTTAAAAAAAAAATTACCTATAAAAACCAAATAAAATTAAAGTAAAAAACCGTATTTAAAAACTCAGTCCCATAAAAAAAAAAACACTACCCTAAAGTTTGCTTGTCGTCGGCCTGAGTTATGCTTCACCCACTCAACCTTCGTTACGCTGCGGAGGTCGCCGGCTCGCTTCGCTCGCCACCTCCCCCCTTCGCTCCACTCGGTCTCGCAGGTTCGCTCCACTCAGAACCTACCTACCACCAGACAGGTTTCGACGCCTACTATAATATTTCTTCAAACACATAATGGCTATCTCTGACCGTTACGAAGTTATAGCCCTTTTATTTTTAGGGGAGGTTGGGGAGGGGAGGATAACCTCCGTTTACAAATTTAAACACTCCTCATTAATAATTTATAGTAAAAATCAAAAAGCCACTACGTGTCCTAGTTTCCGAGATACGATGGGGGGAGGGGCGAAGGGGGGGGAGAGTGGGGAGTTTTGAAAAATGATTTTGACTAACTCTAGGCCCCTTCATACGAATCTGAAAAAAAAAATGTTCCAAGTCTCTCAACTTCTGAGATCCGCCTAAAGGGGAGAGAAGGGGGAAAAAGGGGTCAACTTTGAAAAATAGTTTTTACTTTTCCGACCCTCCTCTATACGAATATGAAAAAAAAAATGTTCCAATTCTCTTGGTTTCCGAGATACGATAGGGAGGGGGCGAAAAGGGGAGGTTTGGCACTTTTCCCAAACTATTTAGAGTTATTTGTGTACGAATCTGTCAAAATATACCCACCTCCCCATCCACCATCTGGGAGAACAATTCTGTCAGTCAGTGGTAATATAAAAAAAAAAATTCAGATCAAAGTATGGTAGTCGGCGTACAATCTCCGGAATATAATTTACGTAGAACACGTGACCGCGCGCAGCAAAGTCATACGTCCTCACTCTGGGATGGCCCGTTCGTTACTGAAGGCAGTGTTGCCAGATGGAATCTGAAGAAATCAGTAGAAAAATGAAAGTTTTAGCAGTAGATTGAAAGAAAAATCAGTAGATTTAAAAAGTAATACTAAAATGAGCTTGAATGGGGTACTATCGGGGTCTTTTCCGCCTGACCATTTTAAAAATTTTTCGCTCGAATCATGCGGAGGCGCCGACTAGAGAGCGTTTTTATGTTGCGAGTGCAAGCAAAAATGAGCTTAGTGGTGGTCAGGCGGGAGTGTCCTCGATAGTACATCACAAAAAGAACTAATTTATCCGTCAGATAGATTTCCAAAAAATATTGGACACGTATTTTTT
Organism: Xestia xanthographa; assembly: GCA_905147715.2. Lineage (NCBI taxonomy): Eukaryota > Metazoa > Arthropoda > Insecta > Lepidoptera > Noctuidae > Xestia > Xestia xanthographa. The sequence continues at coordinate 16,100,430 of LR990652.1, forward strand.
CCTTTTTCATGTAAACAAAAATAAAGACGATTCAGTGCGTCAAAAACTCGTGTGACGTCACATTTGAGTACAATTTTTACTCAAATGTGACGTCACAAGCCAAACTCATGATCTTTGACACGTTTTATCTTCGTCAATTTTTATTAATTTGACGTCACGTCGTCAATAACTAGATGATACGATCTGATTTGAAAAAAAAGCAGGTAGATTTCCAATCAAGGCAGTAGATCAGTAGATTTTTTTAAGATCAGGTAGATCTACTGCTAAATCAGTAGATCTGGCATCACTGACTGAAGGGAACGGTTGAAAAGGATAGCGCTATTACTACCGCGTGCAAAACAAGGGACAGAAAGAGTGCGTGCTCGCTTAGAATTAAATAACGTAAGCGCCAAATCACGTATTGCTAATTACGAGAAAACCAAGTAGAAAAATAAAAAATTAAGTCAACACAATTTTAGATAATATTGTTATCTATCTATTAGGCTAAAAATCGTCATTAAATTCCTTATGGTTTCAGAGATCCAACTCAAAATAAGTGCAAAACGTGTTTTTTTTGTATTTTTTTTGTATCGTGATTTTTTAATCCAATCGTGTTTTCGCTTCAACAGATTTAATGATTATAAGTCAAAGTTTAATGGTGTCTAAATAGCGAACTCTTAGGCCTTATAGATACCGAGATCTAGATCGCCCAATATCACCAAAACAGCAAATACAGGCTCTTAAGTATAGAATTTTAAAATCAATATCATTTTTTTTATAATGCTTGAAATATGGTCAGGAGGCCGCTGTTTTAAATAGTGAAAATTGTATTGAAAAACTAGATCATCCTGAATCACTCTACTCTTTTTTTGTCTTAACCCATAGTCAAATGGAAAACTTTTTATGAGATAAATAAAAACAAATAGGTTCGTAAGTTTTGTGAGTAGATTTTAAATTTTATGTTAAAAACTTGTAAAATTGGGAGTATAGGGAGTTTAGCGGTGGGAAGTATTTTCCCCTTGTTAATAACGATATTGCAAAATACCATTATGTAGGTAATTATTTCCCATTATTCGGTGTAGTTTAAAAGTTTTTCAAGAATTTTATTACTGTTTTTATACTAGTTTCTCACCCTGCTTTGCTCTACATTTAATGAACACGTAGCTCTTAGGTACCTGCAATTACAGACACAATTAAAATAACAATGCACCGTTCCCCTTCGGGAACCGCTGGGGACATTCATTTACCAGATTTTTTTCCCAAACTATCAAAAAGACTGGCCTAGGCGAGTATTTTTCGTAAAAAAATCACTAGTGAGTTTGACTTTGACGTACGACGTCAGGATATTAACTTCTTGAAATTTTTTGCCTTTATTCAGTAAAAAATATATCGAAGATTACTTTTCTCTATGGTTGGCATGGCTAGGTGTTCTCTTTATAAAATAGCAGCGTTTTACCTGAAATAAAACGCATATTAAAATACTTACCTCACTGGAAGCTTTATTATGAGATGTCGTTTCCGTTTCCCGCCGATTTCTTACCAGTTTTCGTACTTTTTACCCCTCTATACTTCCGGCTCAGTGGCGCAGTGGGACAGTTTTTAGTTTTCGTAAAAAGGTGTCGCGTCATTTTTGTTCATTGTCTCATAAAACCAGGCAGAAATAAAGTGAAAGCTTCCAGTGAGGTAAGTATTTTAATATGCGTTTTATTTCAGGTAAAACGCTGCTATTAAACTACTTGACCGTCACTGGAAGCTTTATTATGAGATCTGTTTGTTATCGCCTGGTGACGCCACTTTGATTTATGTATATACTTGGAAGTATGCTTTATCACATTGGCCTATACTAGGTATAGGCCAATGTGATAAAGCATGAAATTAAACAAAGTGTAATATTAATAATTATGCATTTATTTAAATAAATGTTTATAGCAATTCAATGACAGTACACAGGTAAGTGTACTTTAGCTCAGAAATCTAATTAGCATACGAATTATTTGATAAATATGAAAAATTATTAATTCTAATCACGAACAACCAATTTAAGAATATCCGTTATAAGTAAACAAAATATTCGAAATATTTATTCAGCAATATTAATCAATTGGATTGAACAATTGTGTGACGTTTTGTGAATCGGTACTACTCATTATTTCTCGTCTATAAAACTGCTGGAATGTATTAGCTGATCGCCAATTTCCACGAGCCAAGATTTCGTCGAGGGGCCGATTTTGAAACCAGCTTTTGGAGGCTACAGCAGCCCGGGTACTACCTGGAGTGGCTGCAATGCCAGCGTCCCCAAACAGGGTCTTTACCCACCCTGCAATGACTGTACGTGAAGCAGGTTTAGCCACACCTCTTACCGTAATAAACAAATTAGTTGATTTTGCCTCATTACGTCTGTCGTTTAATAATGCTATTGTTCTTTTTATCCAGAATATAGGGTCAAGGTTTGAACTATTGGTATTTAAAAGCAATTTCCAGCCGGACTGCCTATAATTACTGCTGTCAGTTTTGGAGCCAAACCGTGGCCAGAATATTATAGTGTTATCAGATCTTATGCAATGATTAGGATCAATATCAAGTAGAGTTAGATCGTGTATTCGCCTACCAGAGCATAGCAAGAATAAAACAGCAGTATGACGTGACGTTTGAAATAGGTTATTTGAATCAATTGTATAATTAGTCAAAAATGAAATTAATACACTAACATCCCAAACTGGAGGTTTAGTGACCTTTGGATTCTTTAGGGCAATTGATTTTAAAACATGTCTAACTAGAACGTGTGAACTTAACTGACTTGAAGTTTCAGCGTTACATAGTGTAGATATTACCGATTTATGTAAAAGTACTGAACTATAGGACAACATCAATTAAATATAAATCACATAAAAACTGCGCTAATTGTAAACCAGAAGGATTCATTAAGTCAAGGTTTTTATTACGACACCAAGACGTCCAGAGCTTCCAGGCTACCTCATAGGTTTTTAGAGTAGATGTTCGCCAAGAATTTTTAAGCAGTGATAGTTGTTGAGGGTTCCACGTCTTTATCGCGTCGGACCACCCCCACATTTCCAAACTTCGAGGACAATGTTCTCGACCTTCGGTGGTGGGAGTCCCGTCGACGTGTCTATTAGGTATTTCTGCAGGTTTCTCAGAGTTAATGGGGCAGCGAGCGCTCGGGCTTTGAGATCCGCACGCCAGAACACCCTCTCCCATCGAGGTACTACTATGAGGAATATTCCTGTCAACTGGTTTAAGTGAGACAAGACTTTGGGGACTAGGAATGGTGGTGGAAATATCCACGCGAGCTGGTAATTCCATGGGACACTGAAGGCATCGTGGAACTGAGCTTGAGGATCTCTTAGATCGAGAGACACATAATTGTATACTACGTGAGCAGTCGCCGAGGCAAATAGATCTATTACTGGGGTTCCCCATTTCGCAAACACTACTTCTACACAAGTCGGTAGTAAGTGCCATTCTGGAGGTTGGCGAAGGCGCCATAAATGGTCCGCATGATTGTTGTATTTGCCCGGAATGTAGTGTATGCTGAAATGTATCTGATGTTGGTCTAACAAATTCAGAATTCGATAGGTTATTTCCAACAGGGATAATGTCCTCGTACCTCCTTCCTTTCGTAGGTAGGTGACCGCTGTTCTGTTGTCGCTTTGAATGAGGAGAGAACTTTGATGGAGCCAATGAACTTGGTTTTGAAGAGCGTATAATATTGCTAGCATTTCTTTTTGATTGCAATGCAGCGTTTTCTCTTCTTGCTACCAGGTTCCTGACAAGGCCAAATTGTTTAGTTGTGCCCCCATGCTTGATCTGACGCATCCGTAGTCAGAAAATTTATTGGTGGAGGGTACTGAAGAGGTGTTGACTTTTGACAATTTTAGGCCCACCAGTTTAGTTCCTCTAAAACACCTTGTGGTAGTGGGTAGGACTTTGATGGCAGAACTGGCAGCGAGTTCATTAACATTAACTGTCGATGATTCAGCCGACCCCGAGGGACAACAAAACTGGCAAAATTTAGAAGACCTACTATTTTCTGCAACTCCTTCAAAGTTAACTGCTCTTGTTCGAGAGCGTGATTTATCTTTGTGATGATGCCCTGAGCCTTTTCTTTTGGTAGGGTTTTTTTTTATTTTCCCATGGCTTCCATAGTATCCCTAAATAAATTATACTCTCTTGAGGAGAAAGAACAGATTTTTCGAAATGTATTTGCCACCCCAGTTTCTGTAATGTATGTACAGTTATTTTGACATGCTTGCGAAGCGTGTGAACATTGTGATGTACTAGCAAATAATCGTCCAGGTATACCAGGATCCTCATGTTCCACTTTTCCCGTAATGTTTGGGCCACCCAGTTCGTGAGCATGGAAAAGGTTTTTGGAGCAGTGCTCAAACCGAATGGAAGACAAGTCATTTCTAGCAACTCCTGGTTGTATATTAGGCGCAGAAAGCGTCTGTGCGATTTGTTTACGCTTACATGAAAATATGCTTGGGACAAATCTATTTTTCACATCCAGTCCTGAGATTGTAGAAAGTCCGGAATGCGGCACATGTTTATTAAATGAAACTGTTCGGTCCTCACATATTCGTTGAGCGATTTTAGATTGAATATTGGACGGGCAGATCCGTCGGATTTTGGAACCAGAAATAGAGGGGAAATGAAGCTTGGCGAGGGTATCGCTTTCCTTAGAATTCCCTGCTGTTTCATTTTGTCTACAATTGAAGACATTTGTTCTGAAACAGGAGTTTGAAAGGGTCCCTTCGTTACATCTGGATAGACAAGTGGGGGCTTTTGAAAGAAAGGTATGCGATACCCTTGAATTAATTTTAGAACTATTTCTGTTGCTCCCATTTCCACCCATTGTGATTGGTAGTGTTTCAACCGACCCGCCCGAAACGGTGTCTTGTCATTGCTTATACCTTTTTCCCCTGGAACTTTTTGAGGAGTTTGCACATCCTCGTGTATTTCCGCGTTCGGGCCGCGAGCCTCGGTTTCAAAATGAACTTCTAGTATTGAAGTGATCACATTGATTCGAGGAGTTACCTCTGGAAGAGCTATGTGTATGTTGGCACTGACCATGGTAATCACCCCGCGAGGGTGGGTTACGACAGGTATGCATATGCGATCCTGGGTCGTTAAATTGAGTTCCACGCGATGGAACTGTTGGTTTTCGTGCGCCTTGCCCCCGCGAGGGGCGGCTACTAGGTTGGTAAAGCTTTTGTGAAGACCTTTCAGTTTTTGGAGGCCAAAAAGCCTTACGGATCCCGCCAGCCTTCTCTAAAGTAGAGGTAAAGGGCTCGGCATTAAATATGTAGGTACTTGAAGGAGGTATTTTATTCAGGAATACTTTCACTAGTGGATCTCTAACTTGACTCGTTATAGTTTCTCTACGCATTTCAATAGTTTCAGCTCTATGGCCGCAGGCTAATTGCAAAAGGTCTGAGGATATTTTATGAAATTCGCCCTTCTGAAATAACTCGTCAATCTTCCCATTTAAATTATCAAAATTGATACATTCTGTATTTTTTGCCCATGAAAGAAGATTACGAATACCTTCCTGCAATGATTGTCTTTGTTTTAATATGCAGTAGGTTATGGCTGCGTACGATTTGTCAGAATGTGCCAGATGACGTAAGGTGTCATATGCTTTTACCTCCTCATTTGTTTCCAGGTCTATAAATCCAGGAGTATGATTATATAATTTTTGTGTATCGGCGTATCTCACTTCTGACCAAGAAGTACTACCAAAACGCTGGATATCTACCAACTTCTTCAAAAAACTTTCTGGGGTTTTTGGAACTAATGGTTCTTTAAGCTTTGTATCAATGTCAAAAGTGAAATCTAAACTTTGATGTTCTTGATTTGAACTATCCTCGTTACTAATTTTTTCATAAAGTTGACCACTAATTCCGGAAAAAACAGAAGCGTTATCATAACAAGCTGTATCAATGTTACTTGTAGTATTAATTTGTTTGCGAAGCTCACCGATTTCCTTAAAAAGCTTGTCTATCTGACTGGAACGTCGAGCACGTTTCTTTTTCTTAGGGCGGCGGCGGCGGTTTTTGGATCGCGCTGTTTGCTGCCCGAAGTAGACGTACTTGAAGAACTAACACTTGTAGCACTACTGTTGCTGCTGCTACTACGATCTCGCTTGCGATTCAGTCCACTCAGACCAGCCACAGCCTGGGGCTGGGTATTGGAGTTGTTATCCTCCATCACTGCAAACGAATTACGTTTGCAGTGGATTTATAACACTTTACACAGCACAGTTACAATTTAAATATTGATTACGAAAATTTACTGGTAATTATTCAAAAGTAAAAAATTACAGTAGTGATCCGAACGGCAAAACCGTTAAAAACTTAGATCACGTACGAATTCATAAAAGTGTTACCTCTAAAAGAGGGTGTCGCGGACTTCTATGAGATATAATCCGCGAATGTAAATACAACAATAGTCAACATAGCAACATTACAACAGTAACTTTATACAATGGCAACATCGATGGTACATCGCAGGAAGTACGTGCGAACCTGTCAAATCAATCCGACGCGGTAAGAACCAGTATTTTGTCTTGTTTTTGTTAAGCTAAAGTTTAGTCAGAAGCCGTGTTTACCAAACTGAGTTTGTATCGGGGTTGGAGCCCATCTCTGGATTGAAAGCTGAGTATCTAATGTTTTATGATTAATTAAGTTATTCACTGAAACCAGAGTTCTTGAGAATACTGAATAATGATTACATGTAAACCAATGAGGTTGGCAAACTTTGTATGTTGTAGTTTTAAATTATAACTGAAGCTTCTTGAGATCTCAATTAGTACTAGTATGATTGAGGCGGTGAGAATACCACGCCGTCTCTAGTAAAGGTATGTGCTTGACCTTAAAGCCCTGATTGAGGCGGTGAGAATACCACGCCGTCTCTAGTAAAGGTATGTGCTTGACCTTAAAGCCCTTTGTTGATGATGATTGAGGCGGTGGGTATGGCCTCATCGAGGCCACTGTCCTCTAAAGGTATGCTTGACCTTAAAGCCTTTATGAGTGCCCTTGGAAGTGAGCTTCCAGGGGTGGAAACCATACCGGTTTCCAGCTGTTGAGTAGTGTGATAACAAGATCTAATATTTGACATTTGGTTTCAGTAAATACCAATAATCTAAGATGCCCAAAATATCGAAGTGTCAGTGTCATCGATAATATCTATCTACAGATGGTGAAAGTAGCCCCTCTGCTCAGGTCTGGTTGCTCTGCGTTCTGTGCTCTGTCTCCATAAAGAATTAACAAGTGAAGCAGATAAAGTAAACCCAGGTACAAGTTACACATAATATATTTTTTTCTCATTCGCTACGTCTGCCTAAGGTTACACCCTCAGAAGAGATCAACATAATACTCTAGTATCTCATGATTCCTTTAAATACTAGAATCTTGGCATATACGGGCAGACGTCGCGACAGAGGGTACTTACGGTACAAGACTTATCCTCTTTGAAGAACACTTTACACTTTTTACTTAGTTTATAAATTAATTATTCACTTCACTTTTACGTATTATGCAACTGTCGCGGATGCAGTTACTACGCACAAGTTGCTTCGACGGAGAATAAAAAGCCAATGAACAAAAATGGCACGACACCTTTTTACGAAAACTAAAAACTGTCCGCAACCACCAGGTGGCGCCACTGAGCCGGAAGTATAGAGGGGTAAAAAGTACGAAAACTGGTAAGAAATCGGCGGGAAACGGAAATGCCATCTCATAATAAAGCTTCCAGTGACTGTCAAGTAGTTTAATAATATCATATTTGCTCAGCCGGATGAAGGGAGTTAGTTCCGATAATGGGCACTTGCAAAAATGTCCTTATTTATTAGTTCACCCTCAGCTTCTATCTATAATTATTTAGTCTGTGACTGACGTATAAATCCTATGGACTTGGCATACCTACAAGAAAAACGTGGACATACCTACATTAGAGAGGGAAAATAAAATGGCGGCTAATAGGGTAGCCCATATCGATATTTCTCTACAATCGATGTTAGATAAAAGATTGTGAGAATGTTTTCACGTTGTCACGGGTCCAATATCAACGGATAAGTATTTTTAATACACTTTTCTTAACAAAATAACTATGTAAGCAAATCTTAAAAGTTATTTTTGACCCACTTCTCGGTTTTTGATTAAGCTAACATTTTGCATGTTTAGTTTGGATGATATTGCTGCCGACTCTCTGGTTCAGTAACTAATCTAAAATTAGAGAATCGCCATTTTTTACTAAAAGGGCAGTGTATGTGTTTATGCCTTGAGCTTCATCGTGTTTTTAGTCGACATCGACAATATTAGTTCAATTAAATGTGACAGCTCTAATTTACGTCCGTCTCTTTCCCGTTTTATTAGAGAGAAAAAGATAGCAATAGCCAAACAGCGGGAAAATAAAATGGCGACCCGGCCGCAAATAGGTATTTCAATGATGCTAGGAACGAAGGTTTGCTATTACAGTAACTGTCAAAAACACTGTTAGCCTTTATCACTTAGGCAAAATTCTAAAAGTTAAAAAGAGATAACAGTAGTTTTATGATTTCGGTGTCGATATGCCTCATATTTGTATAACTGTATTTTCTATAGTCAAACATTTCAAGTCCATATGATTTATACGTCAGTGCCTCTAATATACTTATTTTACTCTATGGTGACCTCAGTGACAGTGAAGTTTGAAAGTTTGTTTGTATTTGAGGTTACAAATCAGTGAGTTATTTGATTACTATTAGTGACCGAAGAAACCAAGGATTTATTTATTGACATTTAGAATAACAACTGTTGCAATCTATTTTAATCTAATAATAAACTGTGCTTCATATTCGTTAGCCACAAACGAACGATCTAATTGTGTACACAAATCTTGTCAATCGTTCTTGGCACACCTTGTTATTTAATGTGTTTCAAGTGCTATCTCTTCTTAAATTAACTACAGGTTATCAGGTATTTCACTCAAGGTAGAGCTCAGAACAGATTTAGCTCAGTAAAGTATGCATACGGCGCACTAAAATAAACGGAAAGATAACCGCTAAAGCCCCAAAAATGGAGAACCGAATTAGATGTTTTGAAGAAATAGCTGCAGAAGTTTTCGATACAGAGAATGTAGTAACCGATTCTTCTTCTGATCAGGTAAATATAATGAGTTTTGTAGGATTTTTATTAAATATCATTATGTGTAGTGTAAATATTCTGCCCTCAACAAATTTAGCAGTTTTCATATATTTCAATTCATTCTTGAGGTTGTAGTTTCATTCCGCTCACTATAAACCTCATAAAAAATGAGACCTTCCCTTTTGAAATGTTTCCTAAAATTGATAACTATTTTAATGGTCCATTTAATTTACAGATTGATGTTGAGGAAATGATACTAAAAATTTACAAACAATTTGAGAAAAATGCTGAAATTGAACCAGAAATCCCTGTAGTGAGAAAAAGAGTTCACAGTCAATTGTTAAAAGATTGTTTGGGATCATTACCACAGAGCTACGAATGCTTAGATGCGAGTAGAACATGGATAGTTTACTGGGTCCTGCACTCTTTGTGGTTACTAAATGATATGCCTGATGCACAAATATTATCTGATGTTGTCAAGTTCTTGTCATTGTGCCAGCATGAAGAAGGTGGGTATGGTGGTGGCCCAGGACAGTACCCACATCTTGGAACGACTTACGCTGCTGTAAACGCTCTCAGCATTATTGGAACTGAAGAAGCATACAACTCTCTGGACAGAAGCAGTTTACAAAAGTTTTTATGGACTGTGAAAGATGTTGATGGATCATTTGCCCTTCACAAGGGTGGAGAGCAAGATATACGAGGTGCATACTGTGCCGTGAGTATAGCCAAAATGACAAATACATACACAGATGCGTTATTTGACAAAACAGCTGAATGGATAGTCAGCTGTCAGACATATGAAGGTGGATTTGCTGGGTGCCCTGGTATGGAGGCCCATGGAGGGTATGCATTCTGTGGGATCGCATCTTTGGCTTTGCTGAATAAAACACAGTTATGTGATATTGATGCACTATTGAGGTGGTGTGTAAATCGCCAGATGCGAGTGGAAGGTGGCTTCCAAGGAAGAACCAATAAATTAGTGGATGGATGTTATTCTTTTTGGCAAGGAGCTGCCTTTCCAATTATCAGTGCTATTCTCTCCCAAGGTATTTATCTAGGTTCATTGTTCTTGAAAATCACATGTCTTTATTATGTAAAAATTAGTGATCGGAGTAGTTAGATTGAATTGGGGTCATTGATCCGAAACGTATATATTATTATGGACATTCCTCCGGATTGGTTGATTATTAAAAAAAACCAGTACGTAGTTAGGAATTGTATTAAAATGAGCAATATTATATTCTTCATGTTTTTTTTAACGGTACACTCACGATTTGACACAACCCAACGACCAATCAGAACAAAGGATCATGGGTGGTGCATTAAGGTGAACGCTTCAGGGTAGCTCGCGAAATTCAAATTTTCTTACGTTTTTTGCAATTTGTAGGCCAGTGCTAGGTTGTATGTTGATTAAAATATTGTTCGCGGTTGTAAGACTTATGTAGTTACAGAATTATATTCATCAAAATCATCAATACAACCCTCAAAGTTCATAAAGGTGGAAAATTACTTTTCCAAGGTCAAAATCATTCTTGCACCTTTATGAACTTGGAGGGTTGTATTGATGATTTCGATGATTATAATTCTGTAACTACATACGTCATAAAGTAATATTATATATATATTTTTTTAATGTTTTTTTTTTGTTTGTTTATTATTGTGTTATTCTTTCTGTGTGCATTTATGATACAAGTACCAAAAATCAATCTACCTACCTACTCCGATCACTGGTAATAACACAACTGGTACTGCATAACTAAATAGCAAAATCAACCCTTCACCCTTACAATTTTGTCCTATCTATCTGTCTGTCCATCCATATGTTTCACAGCCATTTTACTCCGACACTATCTCAATGATATGAAAGGTGTATCTTATGAACTTGTTAGTGGGATACTGACGTTTGATCCAATAATAACAACCACTCATAATCAAGTTTGAAAGTTGATTGGACTTTTTTCAAAGGTGTTCTATGAACTTTCAGTTACTGTGTGTTTTGCAGAATAATCTAAAATACACTATACAATATATTATATTATTTATTGAAAAAAAAAACAAATATTTGGTTTGTGAATCAAAATGTTGTAATTTTAATATTCAGCACTTCATACCTATTTAAAAAAACGAAAATCTTTTCAGAAAATAAAGAACTAATTGAAGCAGTACTTTTCAACCAAGGTGCCTTACAAGAGTACATAATAGTATGTTGTCAAGCATTACCTGGTGGTGGTTTTATTGATAAACCTGGCAAGTAAGTATCATTATTCTATTTTTTTCTATGAATGTCTAAAATGGACTAGACAGGGGGTCTAAAATGGCCGCTTTAGCAGAATGATAATCTGAATCACGCTAAAAATTTAAAATTCTTAAAATGGACTTCATGGTTATGATCATAAAGTCCATTTTAAGAATTTAATTTTTTTAACGTGATTCATATTATGATTCTGTTAGAGCGGCTATTTTAGGCCTGCAGCAGCAGCAGCAGTTTTAAACGAGGCAACCATAATGTAGCAGCTTGCTTATACAATAAGCCCCACATGTGGTTCTCTATTTTAATGCCATACTTATTATAACAATACGTCTGCTGTTAATTTCTCAATGTTTTGCAAAACTTACATGTATTGCACTGAGCATAAAGTGGCTGAAAAGAATCAAATGCAATAGAAAATTATGTGTCACACAAAAGGAGAAAAGCTAGTGTGTTTCAATTTTAGAATGGACAGGCTTGTTTTCCCACTCCTATAATGATGTTAAGAGGGCCCTTCCCGGCCCGCCTTTCGTCAACGCGAGCATGGTCGAAAAGCTTGTTGTTTCATCCAGAGCCACAGCGGTGGTATTCGTTCAACTCCCCTGTCTTACCTAGCCCCGAATGCGCACTACTTGCCTCCCGCGTACTTCATACCGCCTAACGCGGGGACTTTGAACGTAAAATATTGATCGAAAATTTATAAAACTTGTTCCAGGAAATACGTGTTTTTGAATTAGTCTTACAAGTATGTGAAATAAATATTTGTTATTTAGAATCTCCACTAAATTTGCAAGGCTTCTATCAGGATGCTTTCTTTACTTTTACAATTTATAAGTACATTATGAACGGCCAAAGTTGAGGTAAAAGTTGTGAAAAACAGCAATTTTTGGAGGCACTGTATTTGTTTCTACAAATTTTTATTTTCTGCTTCGATAGAAGCCTAGATATAGTCCACAAGATACCTATTAGTTCAAAAAATTCAAAGATATATGTCTAACAACGGCATAATCACGCACGAGCTATAGTCAAAATTCTTGCGAAAAGTATGGCGGGTTGGCCGCTCTTAAGTGTTGCTTGATTTATCTTGTAGCTCCTGGTTTACTAGGATGTGAATAAATGTATATTAACATTTTTATTATAATGTACCTAGCGGACGTCACGCGGTTTCACCCGCGTAGTTCCCGTTCCTGTGGGAGTATGAGGATAAAATACAGCTTATGTTACTCAGGGTGAATGTAACTTTGTAATGGTGAAAGAATTTTTGAAATCAGCGCAGTAGTTTTTGATTTTATTCATTACAAACATACACACAAAAATACAAATCTTTCCTCTTCCTCTTTATAATATTAGTGTAATTACCTATAGTGTTAAATAATGTTTATTATTTTTGACTTTCAAGAAAAACTTAAGGTGGTACTCCAAGTAGAATCTACTGACTTTTCACGGTTTATTGCATTTACTCATTATACCTTACTTGCTCTTTTCAGGCATAGAGATATTTATCACACTTGTTATGCCCTGAGTGGACTGTCAGTGGCACAACACGGTACTGGGGCCGGGGACCCATTCGTAGTCGGCAGACCCAGTAATGAACTCAACAGAATACATCCCCTGTACAATGTTGCACCACATCTCGCCTACAATGCTGTTCATTACTTCATCAGGCATCCACCACCAGTGAAGGACAAAAATTAATTTAGTTTTAACATAATCCTTTGAAGCTTTGAAGAATATTGCACCACAGTTTTGCTTTACCCATGCCTTGGTAAATATTTTTTTCTGTGTTGATAATGGTATAGAAATATTTAAGAGTTATAAAGTCGTCCTACATTATTACCATACCTATCTATTTTAATGTCCATCAACATTTATATTGTAAAGGTCTTATTATGAAATGTAGTTTTATCTGAAATTGAAATACCTAGTAGGTAGTTCATGAAACTGTTGCAAGGAATGTATTATGAAAGTTATTTTAAAGTATTATTTTGTCAGGGAACACATTTTTTTTTTAGAGCTGCATTATTAAGATCGTCTCTTTGTGTTTGTCCAAGATCCCATGAACGCCAGACCTACTTAAACTTACTAGTCACTAGAACTTACTTAAACTATTTGAAGCAGTTTCTCGAACTGCCAGACAGTTTTGACGCTTCCTTCCCACTGCCAGGCATAATTGAAGGTCACCTGTAGATGCAACCGAAAGGTAAGGGAAATGTTACAGAATCATGGCTGTCTGGCGACCACTCAAAAAGTTTCAGTTTTTATGAGGTAGGTCTGGCGGTCACGGGATGTCCCTCTGTGTTTGTTTTTAATAGTGCAAATGTAGACAAAGGTTTTACGTACCTACCTAAAAAATAATGCTACTTATAATATAATTATCTTCGTTTTGCTGGTGACGGTTGTTGTGGGTCGTAGCTCCACGGTGTAGGTACCTAATAGGTAGGTACTGGTTTAGGTGACCTATCGATATTAACTAAGTATCTATTGTTTGATAAAATTGCAATTGAAGGTAAGAGATTATAAAAGGCACGTAGGTATTTAGCACTTATCTGATACTGCATGGACAATGCAAAGGGTGATTGTAGAAGGTGGCATTTATGTTGGTCTTTATTTAAGTGATACCACTCCTGGTAGTCGTTTTTTAAGCGAACACCCGTGTTTTATTAAAACTTTGCTATGCAACAGTTTCATAACCGCTATTGAGCACAATTTACTTTGCTGCGGTTCGGAATGGAAGTGTTAATAATAATAATAATAATAAATTTTTATTGTTTCATAAAAGTGTTACAATAAGATGTGACACTGGATCCTGCACTAGGATACCCTGTGTCGCAGGATCCAGTCTCTCTCGTCAAATATGGTTGTTTATGAAGAGGTATCAAATGCAACGGTTCCAATTATGAAAGAAAACTAAAACTAAAAGGTAACTCAAGGTGTGAATGTTACGATGAGTGTTAGTTTGTATGTGTTGGTGTGAAGGCTAGTAATCTATTGCAAGTAGGTTTTCTGTTTCGTTATAGTTAAGTCCGAGTAACCATTCCTGGACTTCTTTTTTACACCCAAACTTGGTCATGTGGAGAATTTTAAGCTTGTTATTGACCTTCCCATACAGATGTGGCCCAATGTATGAGAATGCTTTGTTTCCAAATTTAAGTTTGCAGTTAACTTTGTTCCACCTAGGCTTTCTACGCATGCGTTTGTCCGTAACCACTGTGGCAGCTGCGATTTTATGGAACTTGAGTACCACTGCCATAATAAACAGTTGGCGCACCGTAAGCACTCTAGTCTCTTGATATAACATATCAGTGGGGTAACGGATTCCTAATCTATGAGAGACTTTTAGGATAGCTCTTTGTGCACGTTCAGCAGCAATCAGAAACGTTTTTCCAGCTGGACCCCACGACATTATGCAGTAACTAAATATAGACTGACATAAGGCAAGGTATATCATCTTTAAAGTATTTTTGTCAGTTATAGAACGAAGTCTTTTAAAAATGTATAAAAGCTTTCTAACGCGCGCAGTAACCGATTCTATTTGCTTTGTCCATGTCAAATGTTGGTCTATGTCAATCCCGAGGTATCTAATGTACCTAACCCGCTCAAAGATAGGACAGCTGCAGCCACGACCGGGGCCACAATTACATTGGTGGAATTTGAGTGCAAGGTTATCAGGGGCATCTGTTTTTTTTGTCACTGAAAAGTTTAGTACCTTAGTTTTTTTGACATTTAAGGTAAGCAGGTTGTGTTGCAGCCATCTGGTAACTTTCTGCATTCCAACTTCTGCGGTATCGTAGGCTTCCCTCCAAGACTCGCCATGGAAAATAATGGCTGTGTCATCAGCGTAAGCGTATATTTGCGCATTGTCTAATTTAAGCGAGCAGAGACCATCAACGTACAGAAGAAACAAGGTGGGACCAAGGACACTGCCCTGGGGCACCCCATATGCCACCTCCGCAAGGGTACTTTCGTAGTCACCAAGACACACTTTCTGTTTGCGTTCAGTAAGGTATGAGGTGAACCATTCCAAGGCAATGCCTCTAATGCCTAAGCGTTCCATTTTCTTGATGAGAATTGGCCTAGACACGGTATCAAAGGCCTTGGCAAGGTCAAGAAAGACGCCGACACACCTTCTACCACTGTCAAGGTTACCCACGATATGGTCCACCAGGTTAGAGACAGCGTCCTCCGTTGACCTGCCCTTACGAAAGCCATATTGGTTCACGGATAGCAGTTGCTTCCCCTCTAAGTACGCCAGGAGTCGCCTGTTCACCAACTTCTCCAGTATTTTGGACACAGATGTAAGGAGAGATATAGGCCTATAGTTAGATGGGACTGACGCATCTCCAGCCTTATAGATCGGGCATATATTGGCTGTTTTTAACTGGGATGGGACTATTCCCGACGACATGCTCAAATTACACAAATGTGAGATGGGACTGGCTAGACAATGTTGTGCTAGTTTTAGAATGCGATTTGGAATGCCATCCCAACCGGGAGCTGAATCATTTTTTAGATTGGCTATGGTATTTCTGACTTCAATTTCATCTGTTGGGGTCAGAAAAAAGGACTGTGAGGGAGATGGGTCAGTGTCATCCAGCGCAAGAGCCATACTGGCAAGCTCTATCTCTGTAGTTTTTAATTGAGACAGGGAATGCTCAGCAAGTTGTATTCCCACATCAGCAAAAAAGCCATTGGCCTCATTCAGCGAGATTACTGGATCAGGATTTGCGTTAAGTAAAGTAAGGCTGTTCGTTTTTTTATTTTTAAAGTCACATATTGTTTTGATTGCTGTCCAGGTTTTTTTACTATCTGCTTTAGAACTGTCAAGGAGATTTTTATCATGCGCATTTTTAAGGTTAGTTAAAATATTATTACATAGGTTTCTGTAGGTTTTATACTTTTTTTGCAAAGAGTAATTGTCTTTATTTTCAGCTTTTTTTGTTTCAGAGTGAAGTGAGTCTCTTTTACGTACGCATTTAAGCAGACCTTTGGTCATCCAAGGTTTTCTAATGGTTTTAGAGTTTCGTAATATTTCTTTTTTAGTGTGCCGATTTATGATATGTCGTAAATTATTTGTAAATTCATTCAATGCCGTATTCAAGTCATCTGAATTTAATATAGGTCTCCAATCTGTACTTTCAATGTCGTTTAGTATGTTAGGATAGTCCAACTTAAGTTTATATTTAGTTTGCCCAGGGATAGATAGTTGATTTGACGATTCCTTTCTAATACCTATCAGAACTGTATCATGGTCGGTGAGAGAAGATTGACATACGACAGTTTTAGTGGCTTTTTTTGTCTTTATCAACGCATGATCAAGGCAGGAATTATCACGAGTCGGAAATTGGTGACCAGGATAGAAACCATGGTAACCGATTATGTCAAGGTATTCACTGGCACGTTTGTCTTCTGTACCAGTTTTTATATCTATATTTATATCTCCTATAATTGCCATGGATGATGTGTTGTTGGCGTTAAGAAGGGTTTCTAATGATAAACAGAAGTTACTTATGTTGTACACTGAGGGCGACCGGTAGATAGCAAAAATTGTAAATTCTGTGCCAACATTAATAACCAAGCAGTTCGCGTCATTAAAAGGTGGCTCGTGTATAATGACATTTAGTTCTGATTTATATAATATTGCTAAACCATCGTTCTGATTCAGATAACATTGAGAATAATGGCATTCGTAGCCATTAAGATGGACTTTTGGAGTATTCCCTTGAAGTCTACATTCGGTTAGTATGATAATATCAGGTAAGAAATTTAGCCTAGACAGAAAAAACGAGAAATTATCAAAGTTTTTTAGTATACTTCGTATGTTTTGATTAACGATGGTAAGCTGGTTTTTAACGTCGCCCAAGTCATTCACACATTGTTCTGGGTCATTATGTATAGTACTAATAAAAATATCCGTTCTGTCAATGTCATCAATTAGGTCAATTTGGTTAGCCATTCTCAAAATTAGTTAACTGTATGATTCCGTTGTAAAGACTTAAAGTTTGCGAGTAATGAACACAAGTATAAACGAAAAGAATTAGGTGTGGTTCATATTTGTATTTCAAACATGAGTTCGTGTTAGAATTATTTACCTTTGCGCGGCTTAGTGTTTTTGTGCGTTTGAAAAATATGAATGTTTGTAAGAGGTGCTGTGTTTTGTTGTTTGCATTAGTTACCTTGAAGCATAGCTCAAAAAAAAAAGTATAATTTACATCACAATAAAAAGTATTAGTTACATTAACAAGGAAAGAATAAAGATAAAAATAACTAGATGAGTAAAGTAACAAAAATGTACATTTAGTTATCACGTAATTGTGTGAGAGTGTTTTCATTTTTGACAAGTATGTACTTAGCTCCCTCTTCCTTTCGTAGAAAAATTCTCCCGTTTGCGATCCAGCAGAAGCGATATTTTTCGGTGGCAGCAAAGTCTCGAGCAAGAAAGTGCAACCGCCTGGATTTATTCGTGAGGTGTTCCGAGAAATAGAGGGGTGAAGATGTGCCAGCAAGGCCTAAGTGGGAGGAATTAAGCCGACAAGTTCCATGTTCAGAGTTATACAGTTTCGTACTCTTCAGGAATTTTTCCTTAGCAAAGATATTGGAAAACTCCACTACGACAGTCGATGTTGTGGCACTCGCTTTGTAAGGGATACGGTATACATCCCTTATTTCGTTGAGTGATTCCATGCTAATTGACTTCATAAGGTTAATAGCATGGTTTAAGAGGTCTGACTTACTTTCCTTTCTCATAATGGGATAGCCTCTAATCTCGACGGAGGTTTTCCTAATGAAACGTTCTAGGTTCTCCGACTTTTCTTCAATATCGGCAATGCAAATCCGTGTAGAATCAATCTCCTCCTCAAGCTTGCCAATTTTAACTTCAGAATCTATAACTTGATTTTTCAAAAAGCATAGTGTCTTTTCTATCTCCCCATTAGACGATATAATGTCTGTATTCTGCTGTGTGATATTAAGTAAACACCTTTCTACACTGTCCAGCCGTGCAATCAGAGGGGCTAACTTAGACGTGAGCATTTCCATGACATCTAACTTGTATAGCTCAAACTTATCAGTGACTACGTTATCTTCCAGACAAGCCCTTTTCGAGTTAGGTCTTACGTTGACGTTCAGGCTAGGTGTACGATGTGCTGACTCCGCTCTGTTTAAATTGGAGTCTGAGGCAGAAAGAGATTTCGGTGGTGTGCGCGACATTATTCTGAGATACTAATGTAGGAGGATAAGTAATCAAAAAAACTCACAGCAGTGGTGCGCAGCGAGAAATAAGTATTCCGTATTTTGCTTGTTGTTTGTTTATATCCTTCGTCGAGTCAGGCGCAGGTTACAATCATAACAAGTCCAGCAGCAGCAGCGCGAGAGCGGGATGGCAATTATTAAGTAGCTCTCTTTCCCGCGGCTCGAGGTGCGGGGCGCTTCTGACGCGGCGGCGGCTGCGGCCCTCCGGACTATGCGGCGTAGTGTTCTTACAAAAATCTTATTTATGTACTTGCAATTAGGAACTATTATTTATCGCAGGTAGAGTTAACTTTTTGTTTAGAAATTGGCAAACACGTCTGCACTGGACAAAGATTCGGACGAAAGAGGAGGTGTTATTTTGTAACATAGAAACTATACCGTAGTAACGAGTCATAAAAGGTCGTGCGTCTTCCGGACGACTCTCGGTAATTTCCTCAGTTAGCAGCTTGTAACTAGTTCATACGCTAAAGTATTGTTGTAAAGTTCATTATGCTTTCTTTCCGTTCTGCAATAATGGTGAATAACGGTTATTGAGCCTTGTCCCATGTCCTAACCAAAGCGATTCGGTTCGCAGCAAATGAAATCTAAAGAAAAGTAATTTATACAAAATAGAATAAGAATCAACAAAACGTCAAAAGCTAAGGAGAAGTGGCGGAAATAACTAACCATGTGTTTCATTTGATCGCTTTGGTATGTCACACCTTTATTTTGTACTAGCGGACGTCACGCGGTTTCACCCGCGTAGTTTCCGTTCCCGTGGGAGTACGGTGATAAAATATAGCCTATACGGATTCGGAAGAATCCCTCTAAGTAATGGTAAAAGAAATTTTGAAATCGGTCCAGTAGTTTTTGAGCCTATTCAATACAAACATACAAAAATACAAAGGTTTCCTCTTTATAATATTAGTATAGATGTCATGTGATTGTTTTCAGGTGCCTGATAGCACCTATCTATAACATCATTGTTATGAAATTAATGTAAGAGGTTTTCCCCACTTCTACAGAATTTCATTGTTTATCCTACACAAGTGAGTCAGATTGGAGAAACACCATCACAAGTCTATGATTAACTGTTGCTTCCCTCAATATTTCAATGTAACAGTCAAAACTATTATTCAGTCAAAACTACTTTTGACCAGTGAAAACTAGTCAAAACTACTTTTGACTGGTGAAAACTATTTTAACAATAGCGAACATTTACAAAAACTTATGTTGTTAGATTTTTTTTGTGACCCTTTGAAAAACATAATGTAATTCTAGGACTAGGCAATTACAACTGAGACGTTTTAAAACAACATATTTTTAATGCAGCAAATGCATTTTAACTTCCTATGGGTTTTGACTGACACCAGTCAAAAGTGGTATTGACTGATTAACAGTTTTGCCTGCAACATTATACCTTGTTGTACCTTGTTTGTAAATAAGATTCAAGGGAATTATTTACAATTAAAATGTAGCACTGAAATTTTTATTTTCATTTCAAATGTCATTCCAACCCATCATTCTCCAAGATGTTTTATTTCTTATTTTACGACTAGAATGGAAATGTAAAAAACTCTGCATTTTATTATGCTATAATTTATTTCGTCGTCTTTGATATAATAAAAATGTAACTATTACAGGATATTTATCTTTAACATTAATCATATCTGTAATTCATATGAAAACTATACACATTTTTATAGAAAACAAATATGCAACATTAACAATTTGTGTGATGAAGGTAAACAGAGCTACATAAATAAGCAATATATTTATTTGGTAATGGTTGATGTATCGTTGTTTCAATTCACACCAACACAAATTCCTCTGATTCAATGTCTGTATCACTGTCTTGGATATTAGGAGTCACCCAGTTTTGCTCATTTTCATAGATAGAGTACCTAACATTAGGAAAGTTCATAACATTACTACAAGAGCCACTGTTTAGAGTGAATATAGGATACTCTAAATTAGTAGTAACTCCCTGTGGGACTAGGAATGATTGTATTATATTAACAAAAGTTTCCAAATCATGCTGTGTTGCCAGGTAAAAGCCTATACAGCATGAAGGATCCATTTTACTAAGAGGCATTTTTCTTGGAGATCGGCAGTGAAATGACTGTATGGAAAAGTTAGGTTGCCATACATCAACCATTTCCTGACAATAATGTGGGTCTAGGTGAATCAGTCTATCATCTTGATAGCCCACAAAGTAAAGTGAATGCTTTGGTCTTCCCCCAATAATTCCTATGCAGAAGTCCAATGTTAGCAGTGAAGTTAGGCAAGGGCCATAAATAGGATTTAATTTATCAGAACCCAACTTTACAGGTACTAAAAGAATGAGTGATTTCCAATTACCATTTGGTAAACGACAAAGTGAAAAGACATCTTGAATATAAATAGTTGAATCTTGAGCAACATAAACTTCCAAATTATCAAATTCATAATTTTCTTTTGAAGCAGCAGCCATAACTGCTTTTAAGCAGTGAGCAACAGATGCAGGACCATACCAGTCGCCTGGTTTCTTTCCAAGAGCTTCTCCTAGACTCACCATCTGATGTATAGATAGGGGACTGTTTACTGATGACTTGTCACCAAACCATTTGATTATCATGCGGTGTAAACAATCCTCTTGGAACTCCCTGGCATTTTGTATAGCTTTCTCAGGACACCACCTCCAAGACCGACCAAGAAAGTGGGTCACTAAAGCTTGGGCCAGCAACATTTGTCCACTTCGGAGCATGCAACCCCAACCACAATCAGTAGTAAAAGACGAACCTGATATGCTAGGAAATTCTCTTCTGTAGGTCATCCAAATTTTGCTGATGAAGTCCGATTTAAAACCTTCAATACCTTCACCATATATCTGCTCAATTGGCTGGTGTGCAGTTGCTTCTGTACCAATTTCTGTGGAAGATTCCAATGATCCAGTCGGACTTAATTTGCGATGGTAACATCGTCCTAGTAGCCATACTGGTGATTCCTTTGAAAAGCTGGTTTTCAATTTGACTGTCCATCCAAATTTCACGTTATTCCACATGGATAGGAGGCGGGATTCAACTTTACCTTTGAGGTCGAGTAGTTCCTCCGAACCATCGCGAGCATTTGAACCAGCAGCTTTATTTCTATCAACATTTATCCCTGATGCATTTTGATTGATACCGTTCTCCGACGATTTCAGTTCAGAGTTATGTGCAACAATGCTACTAGAGCCGTTCATTATATTACTTATGCATCATACCTACTGTTACTGTTGGAAAATATAATCCAATATTTGTTGACTAGTCAGCAGTACGTTTTATCTATAGCAAAATAAGGTTCAGTCTCCATATTCATTAAATTGTTGCAAATGTAAGATTACAGTACTTGCACCGAGTTGTTCTAAGTACTAACAATAAATATAATTAATGCTATTCTCATGAATAAGAACAAAAACATTACGACTGAATGATAAAGTACACACACGCACGACCCGCACGACAAACACAATGACATCTTGACTACTATTCTTTCTTGACATATAGTATAGTCGACACTAGGCTGCGTTCCGAATTAGGCTATAATCGCTCACAGCGCTCACATCGATATTTTGCGTTCCGATTTAGATATCACGATTATGACAGCTAAGAGCCGTCATCAATTCGGAACGCTCGTGAACGCGTTGACAGTAAACATAACCCCAAACCAAAACATTTCACAAGACTTATTTTTGAAAATGGAAGTTATGTTGGTTGACTCTATCTACTCTGATAACTCACATTTTTAGATAGAGAACGACGATTCGTCCAGTGATGAAAAGGATGACGAAAGCGTTTATATTAGGGTTTTTTGCTCCCGGCAAAGATTTACCCCTTAAAAAAATCCTACGAATTACAAATTACATAGATGCAACGGTAATTAAAAATAATGTTCATGAGTTTGAAACTAATTTCAATTTTTTTCAATCAAACTAAACAACACAACCTGTGAAAAAAACTGTCATTTTTGACAGCGCTCACAGTGATATTTATTTGGGGCATGGTCAGTGTAATCGCAAAATGGCGCATGTCATGACGTCATCTATGACGATTCAAGGGACATCGATATCGCGCTCACGGTAATTCGGAACAGCTTTATGGGCGCTCAAATCGATTACAGCCTAATTCGGAACGCAGCCTTTGTCGATGGTAAGATTAATAAAAAGTGTCTCTTTGGTTAGAGCGAGTCCAAAGCAGTGTAAATATTCTGTGGTCCAAAGACATGCATGACGTTAAATAATATAGGGAACGTGCAGGAACTTGTGGCAGCACTAAATCGACAAAAGAGACACTATGCGGACTGTAAAGGAAACTTATCAGTTGTCACGCAAAATTATCTCTTCAAATAATTACGTTCTATACATAATATTTTTGAATAAGTTAAAAGGTATAAAATATGGGTTCCGGTCTATCAATAATGATCGTCAGCTTATCATAATAATATGAATGTTTAATAATATGAATTTTATATGTTTCGTCTACTTTCTGTGATGAAAATTGTGGTGCATGAAGAAATGGTGGCATGAACAGCTTTCTTATTTTCAACACATGTTTTAATAGAAGGGAATCCTTTATCAGCGAAAACAGCTCTAACTAATTTTAGAGCAATCACTAGAACGCCCTCCGTAGCATTTTGATACAAAACAAGAAACCACAAGGAGTGCAGCCAACTAAAAACTTTATTGTTTAACCATCTTTATAATCTGAGTAAACGTGGACTCTTTGTTTAGCTGTTGAGGCTAAGTGTTGAGGAATATTCGGTGTGAACTTTATTGCAGTTTATAACATGTGTTCGCATAACCACTTTCCAGCGTCGATAGCGCCAAAAGCGTATATTTTTTGCAACCAACCGCCTCCGACCGCGGTAACGATTTGCGAATTTTTCGCAAAAATTCGCCATTCTATAAAAACACCTTTGATTATTACATTATATAATCAAAGAAAAACACTTGACGATCGCAAACTACAAAAGATATAGCTATATAAACTCCACAATGAATAGCTGAATAGATATGGAACCTATTTAACCAAAAATAAAGATAAATAATTATAATTTGATACCCTAAAAATTATGTAGAACTTGATTCACACCGATAAAAACGGACATTTCGCTAATAAATTATTAATTTGTGGTTAAACTATCAACTTTTTTACTATTTTTTAATATTTAAAAATAAACTAGATTATATTACCTTTCCAATAAGACCTTAATCTAATTAATAGCTTATTAGCATCATATCAAAATAATTATATGAAACTAGGTACTCACTGTTTGTTTACATCTGGAACTAAAGTTGTCAGTCGCTGTTTGGACAAAAAAACACACAAAACTACTTGTTTTTTGGTGTAGATAGTTGAGCAATCTAATCACCTCACTAATTAAACACTAGTTTTCCCATTTCACACACGTTTTAATCACTAAATCACGTATTTCTTCACACTAAACAATCACTGTAGGTACATATAACTACTGCATTTTCACAGGCGAAATACTGCAATTTTGCGATTCGGAACCTAATTTGTGTTATCATAATACGATAGCACAACTTCTCACGAACATTTTAAGGTATAACACTGTTTTCCAATAACAAACACATAACTCGTAATTACTTGAAGTGTGACACTAACGCTAAAACGATGACGTAAAAAATGGCGCGCTCCGTTGACGTAAGTTTGTTACTTTCATTGTGACACTTGTTGACGGATGATAGCTATGGTTTTTGGTATAGAGTTGAGGAATATTGTAGAGATGGGAAGTAAAGCAGCCTATTCACGAATAAAGCCCGTTTTTTCGATTATTAAATGATTAATAGACGGGGTATTTTATAAATGTTAATGGGGAATTAAGGTACCCGGACGCGGTTGGGGGTACGCACCTCCTGGGTATGTAGGGTACCCGGACGCTGGAAGGTGGTGAAGTTTAAATGGTACTGGCTGACTGGCATGTTTGCTTGGACACTTGATTTTGAAGGCCATTGAACTTTTTCAATGCAGAGTGTCATCATCAGTTGTTGTTAAACTGCAATAGCGAACATACGTACGGATCGCGCGCGCGTGCTCTAGTTAAGAGTATTCTGCAGACGCAGCACAACACCGTCCGCGTCGTCGCGGTGTACCTACGTCGATCTATCGCGGTCAGTGCTATGACCTAGTTACAAGTGATGCAATCATGAAGTGTTTTTAATAATTGATTGTTTAGGTGTTAACTCGCCTTACAATTAAATAATGGCCTCACAGTCACAGCCCATTAAGTTAAAAACTGACCTGGAAAAACGGCTGTATGACGGTTACATCCAGGAGAAAACCGATAGAGAAAACCTGCAACTAATGGTACGTAATCTAAATGATCACATTAATAGCTTGCAGGAACAAGTACTAGCCCTTCAAGGAGAATTGAATTGCTTGAAGGAAAAAAAAGAACCTAGAGAACAGGAAAGTCAAACAATATCTTTTGCCCAGCGTCCTAAAAGTGACGTTGAATTTTGCACAGATGAGGATGAGCTCGCTAAAGAGACTGAGTGGATTAGGGCCAAGAGCAGGAAGAAGAGGAAGCTTAACACCTCGCAATCTCCAAAACAACAACCCGGAACAAGTGCCCAACAGGAAAATCTCCGAAAAACTGAGAAAGAGACTCCCGTAAAAAAAGTGCCCCCGCCACCGCCAATCATAATAGACGAAGTTAAGAACTACCAAAAGTTCTATGACTCTCTAATTGAAACTACACCAGCGGAATCATTTACTGCAAATATGTTAAATGGCGATTGTGTGAAAATTAACGCCAAAACAGAGGACTCATATAGAGTAATTTCCCGGCTTTTAGCAGAAAAAGATCACCATTGGCACTCGTACGAGGATAAGCAGGCTAGACCAATTAGAGTTGTTGTGAAGAAGTTACATTCTTCTTGCCAACCTGATCGAATCAAAGACGACCTAACAACACAAGGTCTGAAAATTGAAAAAGTAGACAGCAAATTGAGCTGGAAGAGTAAAGAACCACTCAACATGTTCGTCTTATCATTTAATAATGAAGAAGATGTCAATAAAATCTATGGCATAAAATACATTTTAGGGTGTAAAATTGAAATACACCCACTCAAACATCCCAAATTAATTCCCCAATGCAAGAGGTGCCAGGCATATGGGCATACTCATAAATACTGCAGAAAAGAGCCCAGGTGTGTAAAATGCACTGGCAAACACCTTACAGCCAACTGTACGAAATCTCCGCAAGAGAAGCCAAAATGTGTTCACTGTGGTCTGCCTCACCCTGCCAACTATAGAGGGTGTGAAGTAGCTAAACAGATGCAGATTTTGAAGAACAAAAATATTAAAAAGAAAATTGTGGCACCAACTACCCAACAGTCTTTGCAACTAAGAAATTCAGACAGAAACAACACACAAACACAGGCACAGAAAACGAGTCTCCAGTCATTTGCAAAACCCATGCAAGTAAACAAGACTGGTTCCTATGCGGAAGCTGCAAAATCAAGATCTCAGCCTGCAAATCTAGAGGATAAGATTAACCAGATTTTAAAATGTATTACTTCATTTGACAAGAGATTAGAGAAACTAGAGTCCAGCACTAAAACAGCTGTTTTAAGTCATCAAAAATGAATAACACCCTTAAAATAATGGCGTGGAACTCTAATGGGCTCCTCAAACATCAAAATGAGTTGCAGGCGGTCCTGGACACAGAAAACATTGACGTGTGTTTGGTCTCCGAAACGCACTTCACTAAACAATCTTTTGTGAAATTTAGAGGATACATGGTATACAATTCGCTGCACCCTGACAACTCTGCCAGGGGAGGCAGCGCGGTTATAATCAAACACACCATAAGTCACTACGTGCAATGTAAATATGAAGAACAAGACATTCAAGCCGTGGCAGTATCTGTTAAAAACAAATCTTGTTCCATGTCCATTGCAGCCATTTACTGTCCCCCACGGCACATGATAAGAAAAGAGCGGTATTTACATCTCTTTGAATTGTTAGGCCAGAGATTTATCCTAGGCGGCGATTTTAATGCTAAGCATACGCATTGGGGATCAAGACTTACAACGACTAAGGGAAGGCAGCTCTTAAGCGCAGTAAAAGATACCGGTTCTGAAGTTATGAGTACAGGAAAACCAACATACTGGCCCACTGACCACCAGAAAATACCGGATCTTATAGATTTTTTCATATGTAAAAACATATCCGCCAATTATGTCAGCGTGGAGGAAGGTTTTCATATGAACTCGGACCACTCTTCGCTTATACTAATGCTAAGTCTAAAAATCCTACTTAAAGAAAGCCACTTAACCCTGGTTAATAAGTTCACAGATTGGGAAAGCTTTTCTCTTGATCTAGAAAATATTATCGACCTTAAACCTCCGATAAAAAAGCAAGATCAGCTTGACTCAGAAGTAAACAAGTATATTGTCAATATACAACAATGTGCGTGGAACAACACACCACAATTAAAACGTAAATATAAGGGATTTACCTATCCTAAGGAAATTGTGGATTTACTTACTGAGAAAAGGAAACAAAGGAAACAGTGGCAGCAAACACGATGCCCGCGAGATAAAACATCACTAAATAATTTAACTAAAAAATTAAAGAGAAAAATTCTACAATTTGAGGATACAGCTCTGAACACCAACCTTCTGCAGCTAACCAATGACAAATCAACAGATTACTCCCTCTGGAAGGCAACAAAAAATCTAAAAAGGCCAATTAAACAAATACCGCCCATCAGAGATAGCGACGGAAAATGGGCCATAAGCAATGATCAGAAAGCTGTAAGGTTTGCTCAGCACCTAGAAGAAACTTTTAAGCCCAATGAAAACCTGGTAGAATTACTTGAGAGTGAAAACTTAGCAGAAAACCAGAGAATTAAGCTTGTGACTCCTAAAGAAGTAATGAGAGAAATTCAAAATAACATTAGTGCCAAAAAGTCTCCGGGTTACGACCTCATTACAGGTGAGATTCTAAAACACCTCCCGCGTAAGGCTGTAGTTAAGCTGACCAAACTTATTAATGCTGCATTTATTTTAAAACACGTACCTGCGCCATGGAAGGTCGCTGAAGTCATTATGATTGCGAAGCCTGGGAAACCACCACATGAAGCATCATCATACAGACCTATTTCTCTGTTGCCCGTGCTATCAAAGTTATTCGAAAAACTATTATTGAAGCGATTAAAACCAGTAATAGAAGATAAAGACCTTATTCCAAATCATCAATTTGGCTTTAGGGAGAAACACTCTACAATAGACCAGGTTCATAGAATAACTAATATCATTGAAAAAACACTAGAAAATAAAGAAGTCTGCGCCACTGTATTTTTAGATGTGGCGCAAGCTTTTGATAAAGTTTGGCATAAGGGTCTAATATTCAAACTCAGGCGCATGCTCCCAGAATTTGCAGATATACTAGAGTCGTATATAAGTAATAGAATGTTCAGAATACGGCAAGAGGATGCATATTCCGAACTAAAACATATAAAAGCTGGGGTACCACAAGGAAGTGTGCTAGGCCCGATTTTGTACTTGTTATACACATGTGACATTCCAGAACTGGAAAACAACACCATTGCGACCTTTGCAGATGATACTGCAATTATGGCTACCGGTTCAACCCACAGAGAAGCAGTAGAAAAAGTTCAACTAGCTGTGAACAAAGTTTATGACTGGACACAAAAATGGAAGATCAAACTGAATGAATCTAAATCAATTCACATTGACTTCACAAACAAACACCTGGACTATCACCCAATCTATATAAATGGCATGCAAGTGCCTTACGCTAATACAGCCAAATACCTTGGCATGACTCTCGATACCAAGTTGCGTTGGAAAGCTCATGTCAAAAAGAAAAGACAGGAACTCGACATACGTTATAAAAGTATGTATTGGTTACTTGGAAGGAAATCCTGTCTATCAATACATAATAAAATAACCATATACAAGCATATACTGATGCCAATTTGGACGTATGGTATCCAACTTTGGGGCTGTACTAAACCAAGCAACATCAAAATTATCCAACAATTCCAAAATAAAGTACTCAGGGATGCTGTGAATGCACCCTGGTACATAAGAAACGACGACCTTCACCGTGACCTTAAAATGGAACTCGTCACCACAATCATCAAAAAATTTGCTGAAGCCCACGAACACAGACTACACCGACATGTGAATGTTGAGGCTATCCAGCTGCTAGACAACACAGACTTAGTGCGTAGGCTAAAAAGAACTAAACCATTTGAATTAATGTAGTGTAAGTAAGTACTAACAAAGTGAGTGAATAATAGTAACATTGTTGTGCTATACATATAACACATGAACATAGTGTTTTAATATAATATATCAGACTCTAAGAAAGTGCTACGGACTTGTGTAAAAGTGCAAATAGACACTATTCTTAGTATTAACATTATTTATAACGTAGCATATTAAGTTAGAGTTAAATTACTTATTAGTCTTTTTAGGCTAGATTGTAATTAATTTATTAAGAATCCTGTTCTTAATAACAAAGGGAAAAAAAAAAAAAAAAAAAAAATGGAGAGTGTAATAAAAACAAGTTGTTTTCAAATATTTTTCTTTATTGCGTTTATCCATTTTTTGCGTTTTTCACATCTAGATGGTGTAAGAGAGTAATAACACGGTAATATTATAATACAGTACTCCGACTTCATACAAACGGACGAAACGCGAGCTATACCTACGCGCCTCGATCTCGGGGTGCGCCCGGGGCGCAGACAGTCACGGCTTGTACCGCAGTGTCGAACGGACGGTGTGTTGTTTTTTAACAATAACCGCGCGATTTTTTCTCTAAAAATCAGTTAATATGACGAGTAGGAAGTATTGTGCTGTTTTTGGTTGTATGAATTCGTCAATAACGCATCCAGACATAAGTTTTATTAAATTACCTGGAAACTCTGAAAGGTAAGACTATAAAATAATTTTACTTACTATTAGTAGGTACCTAATGTGTGTCTTTTTAATGGATAAGTATTTCCTTTTATCTCACAAAAAAAATGTGTTTGGATTAATACATAAATCGAATAGAGTAACGGAAAGTTATTGAGACGAGTGAAAAAGGTAGTTAAATGCGGTTCTGAATGAATCATGATACGGTAGGTACCTACCTACTTACGCTTGTGTTAAAACTTCGGTGCATGTGTGTTTTGTTAGTTTGCATAATTCTAAATTCTAAATAAATTTGTTAGTTTGCAAATCTACCAATCAAAAAACAACACGCATTTTTATTGAACACTTCCTATTCAATAAACAAAGTATTTCATTTATTTCTATAAAAAGGATATTTACAATCACAAAACTAAATAGAAACAGAAAGTAGGCAAATGTAATTATTTCTTCTGAATGGTTTATAAAAAAATGACCTTACATATGATAATGTATCCGTATAATAAGGATGTCCCCAAGTCGGTATTTAGGTCAATATAAAATATAATATAATATAATAAACAAACAGAAAATCCTTAGGCTGGAATCGAACTCAAGGCTCCGAGATTAAAACCTAGCGCTCTGTGCCCCGATACCAGCTAGCTTAGTGCCGACTCGTGGAAGACGCCATTCTAGTATTTCTAGATCAACGGATGGATCCGACAATCACAAGTTCACAACGCAACCTGACTAGCAACTGTACGATAATTTCTAATAACTCCATTCTGTGGTCAGCAGGACAGAACATTTTTGGGGAAAGGAAAATAATGATAACACCCACGAAGTTAAGTCGAAAGTGTTAAATTTCAGGTACACTGCTAAACTATGGAATCTAAAGGCTGCTTTACACCAAGGCACCACTGTGCGGCATTGCAGCATGCTACATATTGTGGCGTGCGTCATTTTTTGGTATGCTACAAATAAACGTAATACGGCAGCCTATTTTACGCCGAGGCAACATCATGCCTAGCTAATTTTCAACCTATAAACTGTATGGCGTACCAAAAATGTGGCATAGAATCCATTGTGTTTGGATAGAAGCTGCGACTGGCTGCGACAGTCTGCCACATGACGCAAGTTATTGCACTGCCGCACGATTCTTGCCGCAATGTGCAACATTTCAAATTTTGAAACATGCGGCCAAGTGGCATGCTGCAAAGCCTCATGTGTTGTTGTAAAGCAGCCTTTACAACCCTAGTGTCACTGTCAGTCAATGTCAAATTTATTTGTCAATGTCAGAATTATTGTCAGCGTACTTTTTATAGAGGTTATGTTTTGGTTAATGAGGTTCACATGTGAAACTCCGTGGAATAAATAAACCGCAATAAATACATTAATTTAGCTAGTAAGTATTTAAAGGAACAATATGAAAAAAAGCAAAAAGTTTTTTGGAAAGAAGAAAGGTACCTTTAAACCTACGACAAAGAAGAAGAAAAAATCTGCGGAAGAAAGAATTGTAAACAAGAAAGCAATTTTTAATAGGTACAAAAATGCACAAAAAATTGAGGAAGAGTTGGAAAAGAAAAGAAAAATGGAGGAGAAACTAAGGCACCAAGTAACATATTCTGAAAGTGAGGACGAAGAAGACGCATACGATCAGTTGTTGTCCTGTTTTAGTAACAAAAAGAGAAGACCGGTAGCAGATAGTGATGAAAGCAGTAGTAGTAATGACTTAGATGATGAGGCGGGGGACACGAATACAGGAGAGCATAGTAATATTGTTGATGACCAAGACAGTTCAGATGAGAGTGACGAGGATGTTGAGGTAAAGAGATGCATTATATTTAATGCATTTCACTATTGTCTATGTAAGCTTAGGTAATTGCGAGATTGTCAGCAACACCAAGGTGCTGCTGGCCTTTCTCGGGGAGTTAGGGTGGATCAAATAAATTTCCCACCCGTACGCAAAATATGCGCTTTGACGTGGAGTTGCGGACACCAGCCCGCTATACAATACAAGCTTAGGTCATTTTAGAGAAGACATGATGGTTTCAGACCCTTTTGTCTGCAGCTTAGTATAAAACTATATTATTAGCAGGAGTAATATTCTTAGCTCTATAGACAGAAAATGTAAAAATTTACATAGATTTAGTCATTATCAGCATACAACTTGATTGAGGTGATGTCAGTTATTGATCAATACAAGATTTATGTGTGGTTGCTATTTTGAAAATAAAATATAATGGTGGAAGTTAGACAGGCAAAGCACTTTAAAATATTTGATTATTTTCCAGGTGCCCATAGATCATGAAATGGAAACTGAAGAAGATATTATGTCAGATGATCCATTCACAAAACATTTGCAGCATGACCTCGGAGATGAATTATTAGTGTCTCTAACAAACACACCTCCAGCTGTGGAAACCACAAACAAAACCTGGCCAGTTTTAGGAAACCTATCTGTAATCATACCAAAGCCTATAGAGACACTTTCTAAAAAAGTCAAACCAAAAGTTTCAATATTAGAAGATAATACTTACGTGACAATGGGAACAGTACCTACACTGATGAATAAAATAGATTTCCAGCAGCTACATATAAAATCTCAAATACATGGCAATATAGTATCAGCTAATAAAACCAATTTAATAAAAAGAGATTTAGAACTCACAGAAATTTTCACACCATTGCAAAAGGAACTGTTTTCAATTTTCAACAACTATCAAGATCTGTATTATCCTGAGAGATCATTTAGCAATGCTGATGAAATTCGATATGCGTACTGTCTTCATGTAGTAAATCATATGTTGAAAACCAGAACTAAGATCCTGCATCACAATGCTAAACTGTCTAAAAAGAATGACTTGTCTGATGAATATCGCGATCAGGGATTGGTGAGACCCAAGGTATGTAAAGCATTGAAAGTACTTAGTATATACATTTACAAAAAAAAAGCTGTTTCGTACAATAGTGTAGTAAAAACCAAAGAGATATTTCATCACTAGTTGGGCTAGAATCATTGCATTGAATTCAAAGTAACAGTTTCTGTATAGATCTCTTACCACTCATCAACAGGCACCACTAAGGTTGCTCTGACAATATTTCTAAGGTTCCATTAGAGTGAAACCCTCATAAAGACTTCTACTTATACATAAACTTGCTTATACATGCCCAATCAAAAGCATGGATATTTTTTAAATATGTATTATTTACCTAAACACCAGCCAATGTTGATAAATAATTATGTATAATTGTTTATGCTGTTGGCATTCATTGATTTGATCATTTTTGCAGGTTCTCATTATGGTACCATTCAAAGATACTGCTTATAGAATTGTCAAAACCTTGATTGAAATTCTGGTTCCTAAAGAAGCAGGGGAAGTGGTGAATAAAAAGAGGTTCGAAGAAGACTTCACAGGTGGTGAACTGATAATGCCCCGGAAGAATCCCAAGCCTGAAGACTATGAGCTCACATTTAGTGGCAACACGGAAGATACATTCAGACTGGGCATGACTCTTACTAAAAAAACTCTCAAGGTTAGATGCTCCTACATAAATACAAGTCATCATCAGCCTATAATGTTCCCACTGCTGGGACACGGCCTCCTCTCAATGAGAGGGAATGGGCTATAATTCACCACGCGGGCCCAGTGCGGATTGGTAGATGTCACATGTCTCTGAATTTTTGGTTCTAGGACCTCAACGATGTTTTCCTTCACCTTTTTGAGAGCAGTGGTGATGAAATAAATTACACAAAGTAATGCGCCTGTCTGAGTTCGAACACACGACTTACTGTTCGTAAGTCTAGGCCCCACTGGGCCACCGCTGTTCAAATACAAGTGTATTCCCACAAATGCATTTTTTAAAATAAATTTAAAATTATGCTTGATATGACATTTTGAAACACTATTACAGCTCTATACAGACTTCTACTCTTCAGACATCATAGTTACGTCACCGCTGGGCCTGCGTATGATAGTGGGCGCGGAGGGCGAGGAAGACCGCGACTTCGACTTCCTGGCGTCCATAGAAGTGCTAGTGATGGATCAGACTGATGTCTTCCTCATGCAGAACTGGGAGCATTTGCTGCATGTCCTCGATCATTTCCATCTGCAGCCGAAGAAAACTCATGGCACTGACTTCTCAAGAGTCAGGTCTTGGGCTGTAAATGGATGGTCTAAGTATTACAGGTTGGTAAATTTATAATACTAATCTAGTTTGTAAGACAAAGTAGCTTATGTGCATCTAATATGTGTAGTTGCAAATCTGAAAAAGTCTTGATGTGATGACTCTTCAATATGAACGACCTTTCCTTAGAGAGCCAACCATTATCATCATCATTATCTTCGTACCCTGCCCTATATTACTTGGCGTCGGCGCAACATGTTTTTTTTCCTGCCTTACGTTCATAAGGTCCTGGGTTGGAATCCCGGTAGGTGCAAATGTTTGTGTGATGAGCATGGACATTTGTTTCTGAGTCATGGATGTTTATATGTATAATAAGTATGTATTTATAAACAAAAAGTATCAATCTATGTAGTATATCAACTATCTGGTGTCCACGACACAAGCCTCGTTGCTTGTGTGTCACTAGATGGTGCTGTGTGTAATGTCCAGCTATATTTATTTATTTATTATTAATTATCCCCTGTCTGCCCTCACAATGTCATTGACTCTTTTTTCTTTCACGTGTTTTTTCACACAAACTACCCCCCCTGGTTCCTCCCGTCCGTTACTAAATCTCCAGGAGAGGAGATTTATGTAAATTGTTTAACTATTGTGTCTAGTAATTAGTCGTTTAAAGGTTTAAGAAAAAGAAACTGCATGGTCATGGAGCAACCAATGTTTTTTCATGATTTCAGTTTTTAAGTTATTATTTTTTATTTTCCAGACAAACACTTATATTCTCAGCTGTAGCGTTGCCAGAAATAAAGTCTGTGATAAATAAGAAATGTCACAACTATGCAGGAAAGATCTTAATTGAGAATCCAGCTGAAGTTGGCAGCATACAACAGGTGTTGGTACAAGTGCCTCAAATCTTCCACAGGTAAAGTATTTGAAACACAATGTAATAATGAATGTAGTAGACTTAACTTAGGTGTTAGACAAATATGAGTTGACTTCGTTGCTTGATTTCTTTATCTAGCTGACCCGCGCAACTTCGTCTGCGTGACATAAGAGAGAGAGAGAGTTAGAAAGAGTGGGTCATAGGCACCTATGATACAATTCTGAGGAAGCAGAAACTTTCTTTGTTTTATCCATGAACCACTTGAGAACCATTGAACAAAATTTGATAAAATTTGGCACTCCCAGTGCGAACCAATTGTTTCTGAGATTAGCGGGTTCAACCAAAAAAACTCTTTAGCTTTTTATTAATATAGATTAATAGTATGAATAATCATATTATAGGTTTGCAGCAGCTAACCCTCTAGAGGCAGTGGAGGCTAGGCTCCAGTACTTCATCAAGGAGATACTGCCGAAACAACGCGACACCCTCATGAGCCACACACTCATTTACGTACCAAGCTACTTTGATTATGTTCAGTTAAGGAACTACTTCAAAAAAGAAGACATTGGATTCGTTCAAATTTGTGAATATTCAAAGGTGAGAGAATGAGCTAATACAGAATATACAGATGATAATGGTGTCGATTTTGTTGTGCACAAACTAAATTAATTTAGGCTATTGCTATCTTTTACTAAAAGGCAGTGCGAGTTAAGGAACTAAGTTAGAGATGTCAAACTAGTTTATGCCTTGCGCTTCACCATGTTTTTAGTCAACATGTTTTTACGTGTAGCCTTCATTTGTATGGAAATATTAGTTCCAACTAATTTTGACAGCTCTAAATTACATCCGTCTCTTTCTCGTTTTATTAGAGAGAAAAAGATAGCAATAGCCTAAATTAAGTTTAGTTTGTGCACCACAGAATCAACACCATTATTGCTAAAGTAGTTAAATGCTCGTAAATCTTAATAAAGTCCGTGTTTCTTCATCGCTTTTATTTTACTGGTTTGTAATTAATTACAGGATGCTAAAATCGCGCGCGCCAGAGACATGTTTTTCCACACGGAAGCCCACTTTTTGCTGTACTCAGAGCGAGTTCATTTCTTCAGAAGGTTCAGGATAAAGGGCATACGGCACATCATATTTTATCAGCCCCCTGCGTATCCGCACTTCTTTTCGGAAATGTGTAATTTGATGCAGGTAAGACTATGTTATTTTTGTTTCTATTGCTACCTGCATACAGATTCCCACAGGACCCGTGAATTGCTCTGGGATAAAAATAGCCTATTCAATTCTCAATATCCTAATTTTATGTCACTCTGGGTCAGCACCCCTTAAACTGTCTTAAGAAATATGCATGATTTAGCAAAGTGAAATTATTTTTTGTAATATCTATAAAAAATACTAAATTATAAGCATTTGAATCTGCTGATTAGACAGAGAGATCCGATACAACGAATGTCGTCATTCGCTGCATCGACATACAAAAATCCATACTAAATTCCGTTTATCTAGAAAGAGATAGAAACAAAAGTTTAAATAGTTATGACTTTTGTGTTGTTTGGCTAATTTATGTCTGTTTTCGCTTTTTGTCATTATTTTTATAGTACCTACATTACATTTCGATACATTCCGTATCGAAAAAAAAAGAAAAGTTATGCATATTCCCTATTGCGTTGATCCGTTATTCTGTTGCTATGAGGGATTTTCTTTTTAGCTCTTCCCTAGTCGCTGGATAGATGGCGCTGAACTTAGTACGATAATGCAAGGAACAGAACATAAAAAAAACTGATTTTAACAAAGCGCGAAAAAACTAGGATAAATTCGGAAAGTTAAGCAAACAAAGGTGTCAGTCAACGAGCGTATGTGACGTGACACAATGTTTTTTTTCCAAGCGTTTTTTTTGGCTTTGGCACCAACTATTGTAGTTGTCAGTTCAACGCCATCTATAGAGTTCTTGGAAACTAAGTTTTTTTTTTAATACCTCAAAAAGAAAACCTCTCATTATGAAAATAGAACGACAAACGAACATGCTACGTGGACAGTAGCAGTATGTTCTCACCATTTTTTTCGTCTTTTTTGTAAAATTTACCTGTTCACAGGAGGTGAACCAGAACAAGTTCGGCGGCAGCGAGTGCAACATGACCGTAACGGTGCTGTTCTGTCAGTACGACCTCGGGCGCGTGGCGGCCTTGCTGGGCACCGGCCGCGTCGCGCGCCTTCTGCGCTCCGACAACCACGTGCAGATGTACGTCACGGGAGAAAAATGATAACATTCTCATTCATAAAGTAAAACTGTAAACACATAACAATACCGTATTTCATTTTTATACCTTCTCTGTTAGTATTATGGTTACTCGCGCAAGTCTGTTTTATAACACACTTCTTCTACTTCACATCGAGCTGATGAACTGATATAGTAAGATGACCTACCTGGTATTCTCTCAGCTTTGCTTTGATTTTGCTAACTCAGGTACACCTTTTGACCCTGCATTAGTGTCACTGACGATGATATTCAAAGAATTTGAGGCCAAAATAATACTGTACCTAAGAACGTAATAGTAACCATTCTAAAATGACGAGTTTTTTAGGATCTAATGAGCTCGAGTCGTGTGGTTGAATAGGTGACAATAGTACATTTTGATACAAGTGGAGAAAGTTTGTTATTGCAATCGAGGCGGAATTATAACACTCGAGCCGTAGGCGAGGGTGTTTTTGAGCCGAGAATTGCAATAACAAATGTCCACGTGTATCAAACGACGTTTTTCAATACAATTTTGAAGAAATAAAATAAAATAACGAATAATATTTTTTCAATACACTTCCTCGAAAACTGGTCCATAACGCACTACGATTAGGTACAACATGCAATGTATTTCACACGCGTGCGATTTTTTCCACTTTCCCGCACGTGTGCGGGAATGAAAATTGCCACAGATAACTATACCTATACTAAGTCCAAATTGGTTCAATGCCTATAGTCTGAGGTGAATGTTTTTTTTTCAATTTCGGCAAAGCACTACGCGTCTTTACGGCATGAATATTTTTTGAATATTCAAATTGTGTTTATAAATAGAATATCATCGATAAACATGATTATTAAAAACTAATAGTTGCTTTTATACACAAATTAACATTTATTTGTGTTCTTAATTCAAAAATATAAAATAAATCTAATTTTTATATTAGGCTGTTTAACGGCTTCATACCTTTGCCTCTCCTTCAACCTGGCGAAACCAAAGCGCGAAAAACAAAGAAAATGAAAATCATAGTTTCATAGTTCGTGAATTGGTTCGTGACAAAAATATTTTTCGTTATTTTATTTCTTCAAAAGTGTATTGAAAAACGTCGTTTGATACACGTGGACATTTGTTATTGCAATTCTCGGCTCTAAAACACCCTCGCCTACGGCTCGTGTGTTATAATTCCGTCTCGAATGCAATAACAAACTTTCTCCACTTGTATCAAAATGTACTATTTCAATACACTTCCTCGAAAACTGGTCCTTAACGCACTACGATTAGGTACAACATGCAATGTATTTCACACGCGTGCGATTTTTTCCACTTTCCCGCACGTGTGCAGGAATGAAAATTGCCACAGATAACTATACCTATACTTAGTCCAAATTGGTTCAATGCCTATAGTCTGAGGTGAATGTCATTTTTTTTAATTTTTTCAAAGCACTACGCGTCTTTACGGCATAAATATTTTTTGAATATTCAAATTGTGTTTATAAATAGAATATCCTATTAAAACATGATTATTTAATACTAATATTTACTTTTATTCACAAATTAACACTTATTTGTGTTCTGAATTCAAAAATATAAAATAAATCTATTTTTTATATTAGGCTGTCTAGCGGCTTCATACCATTGCCTCTCTTTCAACCTGGCGAGACCAAAGCGCGAAAAAAAAGAAAATTTAAACCATAGTTTCAAAGTTCGTGACAAAAAAAATATTCGTTATTTTATTTTATTTCTTCAAAAGTGTATTGAAAAACGTCGTTTGATACACGTGGACATTTGTTATTGCAATTCTCGGCTCAAAAACACCCTCGCCTACGGCTCGGGAGTTATAATTCCGCCTCGATTGCAATAACAAACTTTCTCCACTTGTATCAAAATGTACTATTGTCACGAACTATGAAACTATGATTTAAATTTTCTTTTTTTTTCGCGCTTTGGTCTCGCCAGGTTGAAAGAGAGGCAATGGTATGAAGCCGTTAAACAGCCTAATATAAACAATTAGATTTATTTTATATTTTTGCATTCAGAACACAAATAAATGTTAATTTGTGTATAAAAGTAACTATTAGTTTTAAATAATTTATGATTAAACGAACTTACCTGTATGTGAAGTTCGATCATAATTATACGATGGCTTCGTCCGAAGAGATTAGCATATAAACACAATGTAGTAACACGTACGGTGTTGCCTTTGCGCACTGAAAGTCAAAAGCCCTATACCTAAAACTAAAAAAAATACGTTTATTTTAACATTTTTAGGTGAGGGTAGACATCAAAGAGCATAATAATAATATAGGAGGTACTCGTATTTCCTTTGCTCGATTGCATGTTCTATTGCTCATTTAGTTCAGAGCCTAGATTCTCAATCCCCGTTCTTGATATTTCAGGAAAAAGTCAGGGTATATTTATTTTTGGGGAAAAAGTAAATATGGGAGGGTGGGTTGCTAATCTCTTCGGACGAAGCCATCGTATAATTATGATCGAACTTCACATACAGGTAAGTTCG
The DNA here is from genome assembly GCA_905147715.2 of Xestia xanthographa. Taxonomy (NCBI): domain Eukaryota; kingdom Metazoa; phylum Arthropoda; class Insecta; order Lepidoptera; family Noctuidae; genus Xestia; species Xestia xanthographa. The sequence goes on from LR990652.1 coordinate 16,139,708, forward strand.
TTTAATCATAAATTATACTCAGCTTCGTCCTCGAGATTAGCATATAAACACAATGTAGAATTTGAGAGCTACTGAAATATCAATGAAACACTTTTGTGTAACAAGGCAATAAATTTTAATCAGTAGGTTTAATCTTAAATCGTAATTAATGATGATTATTTATGGTAATACATATTCTTTATGACAGTAATTAATTAAATAAATAATTCTGCTTACAGTAGAATTTTTATAAACTGAGAAATTAACTTATATTATATTATTAACATGAAACTTTAATAAATAATTACTTAATTGTTATTACAATTGTTTAATATTGATCTTGCAAATAAATCATCTTCCGTAATAGGTACATTTCTATTATAGAATTTCATAAAAACCTGAGACGAACCGCTCCATCCCGCGGTTTTTCTAACTGTTTCTAAGTTAATTCCTAATTTGTGGGCTTTAGATGTGGCAGCATGTCGGGTGCTGTGGGCTGTAAAGATAGATATATCTATGCCACATTCTCCTAGCGCCGTCTTCACCCACCGACTCAATGTTTGTGCCGAAACTAATTTATGTGGTTTTCTCACACCGATAAATAGGCTATTTACATTACCACGAAGTGAACTAGTCAGATCGAGATACGCTAAAAGTGTCAGGACTGGGCAGATTTCCGGTTTTTCACGGAAAAAAGGTAAAATAAGATTTGGCTGTACTGTTCCTACCTTTGATGTTTTTAAAATATCAGGTATTTTAATAGTGATCTTATCTGCCTGAATTTGAATATTATTTATTTTAATTTTTGCTAACGTTTGCATTCGGTGTGCAGTAACTAAAGATAACAAAGTGACTAATTTACGTGAAAGTTTATCTAAACCCAAGCTATCGTTAGGATACCAAGAAGACAAAATGTTTAGAACTATAGATGTATCCCAGGTTGTGTTATACTTGGGTAAAGGTGGTCGAAGTCTGAAGACACCTTTAAAGAAACGTTTTACAGCTTCACTATCACTGACTTTTTCAATCAGAATTAAGGCTAAGGCCGATCGACAACTGTTTAAAGTCCCATATTGGGCACCTGAATCAAACAATGTTGTTAGAAATAAAATTGCATCATTGATTGATGCCCCAAAAATGTCGATATTTTTAGATAAACAAAAATTATACCATTTCTTAAGGCAGGTGTCATATTGTTTTATAGTTGTATCGGAGAGGGAAGCCAACATTATGCCAATTGCAGGTGGTGGAACATTTCTTCTCAACAACGAGTCCCGGACAAGATACCGGCAGCCAGGGTAAACCGAGGGTGTGTATTGTTGTTGCTGGAAGGTGATAAAATTATTTGTTTATTTGGAACGAAATACAAAACAGGTGATACAAGAAGTTTTTTGAATAGAGGGTACCATGGTTGGGTGGGCCATAAGGGAACCACTACAATACCAGTAGCTTTGTCTTTAACAATTTTTCGGAGCGTTTTTAGTACCATTGAAAAAGGAGGTAATGCGTAAAAGTAAATTTGTGACCATGATAAGGTAAATGCATTTATGGCCATAGCGTCAGGATCTCTGAACCAGGATATATAGTTACAACATTTTTTGTTAACACGACTTGCAAAAATGTCTACTTCAGGAGAACCAAACGTGTTCGTTATCTTGTAAAAAACCGAGTCGCTCAATTCCCACTCAACATCTGGATGAATTCTACGTGATTCCGCGTCGGCTATTGTATTATCTGCCGAACGAATGTATGATGCATATACAATAATATTCCTAGATTGACACCATTCCCATAGTTCTTTTGTTATGCGTGTTAAATGTGGATATTGTATGCCTCCCGCAGCCTCCCATCCGATTTATGTAGGATATGGCAGTAGTATTGTCAACGCGAAGTAGTATTTGACAACTTTTCATTTTTTCTGCAAAAACTTTTAAGCCAAAAAAGGCGGCAACGATCTCTAAATAATTAATATGATGTGATCGTTCGTTAACTGTCCATGCCCCACTAGCCGTCTCTTTTCTACACGCCGCGCCCCACCCCGTAGTTGAAGCATCACTAAATATTTCTAAGCAGTATTCATCATATTTAATTTTACTAATAGGGTTATTTAATGCTTTAAACCACCAATCAAAGTCTGACGATAAATATGACGGTATGTTCATATAATTGTCGTAATTCAATGGGTCATTTTTTAGATTTAAAAATTTGCATCTTTCAAATTCTTTTGTGTATAGCCAACCGTATTCGACTGCAGGGCAAGCAGAACACAATAAACCCACTAAACTTGCAAAATCTCGTATTTTACAGCGTGACATATTTTGAAAAGTTTTTAATTTATTTTTAATTTTAATGGATTTTTCTGTAGGTAAACTGATTTGAAATTTTTTTGTATCGATTATGTAACCAAGATATTTACATGATGTCGTAGGCAATAAGGTGCATTTATCTTTATTTATAATAAATCCTAAGGCTGTCAATAGTTGCAGAGTTACCGCTATATTTTCTAAACAATCATCGTAAGAATTGCCAATAAGCAACAAGTCATCTAAATATATACTAGACACATAACCGCAGGATCTGAGCAGCCTGACAACCGGTTTCATTATCTTAGTAAATACATAAGGTGCCGTGTTTAGGCCGAACGGTAACACATTAAATTCATACAAAACATTGTCGAATTCGAATCTAAGATATTTTTTATGATCATCGTGAATTTTTATTAAAAAATATGCGTCTTTTAAATCTACTGTTCCCATAAAATTATTTTCCGACACAAGTTTAATTGCTGTGCGTAAGTCTTCGAGCTTAAAATGTTGTGTTTCTATAAATTGATTAAGATTTTTTAAGTTAAGTATGAATCTATGTTTACCGTTGGACTTAGGTATCAAGAATATGTTTGATAGAAACTGCCCGTCACAAGGACTGCAATGAGTGATAGCACCAGTGCATATCATTTCGTCAATACATTTTTTGAAATGTTGTTTTTCTGATGTTGAGTAGATTCTTTTACTAGGGATAGTATACTGTATTGCACTAGCTGAAAAAGGTATTTTATATCCAGAAATCCATGAAAGAACAGTCGGATCCGAAGTTAGTTCTGACCCAGGTGTCATAAAAAAGTGCCAGTCTACCAGCATAATTGCTTACCCCGGTAACATCTAGCGACGATTGCGGTAGCTGCCCCGTGCTGCGGGCGTTGTCTGCTGCCGACCTCGATATGACCCGCGCGAGGTGCTCGCGGGCGGATTTCTCTGTGCAGGCTCCCTCGTCCTCTGAGTCCCCGTTTGCCTGCGACTCGGGGGAGGAGCCCGCCAGTTTAAATTGTTCCGTTGTTGGAACATTGATTGAGGTGGAGTCGGCGCTGTCTTCGCTCTGTTGATGGGTGGCCTAGAAATGGTGGATTTTAATTCTGCTCCAGTTTTTGTTATCGTTTTTGCCATCTTTAATGTTTCAGCTAAGTCTGATCCGAAAAGGTGTTTGTCAATTGTTGTTTTTTGTATTTGTTCTTTTATCTCTTTTTTTAAATTGTTTAAAATAAAGTTTCGGCGGAGTGTTGAGTCCGAGTGTTGATTGTCACACAGGAGGCGTACAGTGTCCATCATCATTTGTATCAATTCCGTGTCTTTGTCCTCTTTAGCAATCATAAGAGTAATAACATTACTTAGGCATGAAATGGCACAACCTAACTGTTTTTGTTTCATCTCAATACCCTTATCTCTCTTTAAGACAACTTCTGATATGGCTGCCTTTATTTCTAAATTCAGAACCGGTGAGTCAATTAGCTTGCAATTACTAGGAGGTAAGTATCTTTCAATAAGTTCCTTGCGAAGTTCGCTAGACAAGCCCTTAGTAGCCACATGCTGTAGCCGAATAGCCAGGTCGGTCTGAATTTCTTTGCCGTAGATCTTTTCCACAGACGGATCCTCTCCAAATATTTCTAAAATTTTCGGGTCCAGCTCGATGCTCGGATGTGTGTCAGTTGTAATAAGGACTTCAGTCAATGAGGAAGGGATCTGTGGCTGTGAAGTGCTTGTGGATGGAATTGGGTCTGCAGCGCTAGTTGAGGGAACTGGTTCCAAAGCATTGATCGAAGGGGTGGGATCTCCCGCGCTCATGGATGGCTCATCATGATATTCTGGTTCCAATTCCACTACTTCTTCAAAAGGTTCATCGTCGTAGTATCGACATCGGGGAGAGGGTGTGTCCTCTGTAATGTGTAATTAATACAACAATAAGATAAGCGCGCGCAGGTGGGATGGTGTATCTATGGATATAGACACGTACCGCGTACGGCTTAGTATATATGGTGAAGTGACAATCCCAAAGACTGCCCGCATCATCATAGCTTCACGTATACTAATAAAGTAACAGTTCTTTTATCTGATCGCAATATTAGCCTTGCACGTGATATAAATTGACCGACGTTCTTAGATATATTATAACGTTTATAAATCCGAAGTGTTAACCCCAAAAATTAACCGCAGCGGAATTTGATAACGCAACCTTGATGTGAGAGAGAAGAGAAAAAAATAAAATACACCTGACTAACCTCTAAAATCCGACGCCGATCTTGTCTCACGCTGAAGTTTCTTCTCCCATTTCTTTAACTTTTTTGTAATATAATCATAATCGTGTTCTCTTTTTCTTTTCCCCATGACACTTTTTTAAACTTCACTAAAACTCACTTAACACAACTTATGCACTGCTAATAAATGATTAGAAAATTGTGTGCGCTCCGGCAGAGCACTGAACTGTGAATGAGCAATAGAACATGCAATCGAGCAAAGGAAATACGAGTACAACCTATATTATTATTATGCTCTTTGATGTCTACCCTCACCTAAAAATGTTAAAATAAACGTATTTTTTTTAGTTTTAGGTATAGGGCTTTTGACTTTCAGTGCGCAAAGGCAACACCGTACGTGTTACTACATTGTGTTTATATGCTAATCTCGAGGACGAAGCTGAGTATAATGATGTTTATCTATGATATTCTATTTATTAACACAATTTGAATATTCAAAAAATATTTATGCCGTAAAGACGCGTAGTGCTTTGCAAAAAAAAAACAGTTACCTCAGACTATAGGCATTGAACTAATTTGGACTAAGTATAGGTATAGCTGTTATCTGTGGCAATTTTCACTCCCGCACACGTGCGGGAAAGTGGAAAAAATCGCACGCGTGTGAAATACATGCCATGTTGTACGTAATCGTAGTGCGTTAAGGACCAGTTTTCGAGGAAGTGTATTGAAAATATTATTTTGCCCTTCCCTGAGTCGGGATCGAGTAAAATTCCAGAAGAGCACCGAAGCTTTGCTTAGTGATCTATACAGTTTCGTTACAGTGAATGAGAGATCTATTTCGATTTCCCAGATCTTCGCGTTCAATGAAACTGCAACGAATCAGTTAGCACAGTTTAATCGCTTGATTTTATTGACTTGGTGTGTTGCAACTTTACAGTAATGCGAACTTGCGAAGGTACCTTTGCGTACTTTGTTTTGATCTTTAATACGATAATTATGAAACTTGATTGGAAATATGTAGGTAGGTTAACCTTTCTAAGTTCCAATCTGTCAAGGGAAATGCGGGAATAAATAAAGTCCTTTAATACTATCAAAAACATTTTAATATACGACAACTCATCATGCTGTCTAGCTACACTGTCTCAAAATAAACACTAAACACCTAGAACAAACATTTTAAACAAAACTAAGTTCATAAATTAATGTAGATCTAGATACAAGTCTAATTACGAAAATAATAATATTAGGAATTTCTCTACTACACAGCTAAGCTACACCATAGGTACATAATACAAATCTCAGTAAGCCACTGACCACTAAACAATTATAAGTTTTGATATACCTATACATAGCTAAAATATTATAACTAACTGTAATGGCTAGCTTGCTTTGCAGTTTGTGAAGCACGATAGGCATGTTCCCTTCGTCCTCGTCGAAACATATCATCTTTTTTTTTGGTACAGTGCCAGGCAGCTGGTAGAAATATTTAGTCCAAACTGCATTTTTTAAAGTGAAAACTTCTTTATGCACGTTGAGCACTTTGAACACAAAAAACTTTTTTGCAAAAAATAAAACCGACTTCAAAAACATAATTTTATTTATTTAAGTAGGTATTTATTTATAGGTTTATTATAATTAATGCGACATTTAGCTTCAGAAGTCGGTGATTTCTGTGTGTTTGATTCAGTTTCTTTGCCACCGACTTCTGAAGCTAAAGTTATTTTTCAATTTATTGTGTTTTTGAAGTCGGTTTTATTTTTTGCAATAAAGTTTTTTTATTTTTCCATGTTTAGTTGTAATATCCTATACAAATATCAGTTATACATTTATTTTAACATAACATCACGCCTGTAATCCCCGAAGAGTTGATCTGAGGTGTACGAAACTATCGGATAATCCGAAATAATGACATATCCGTAACCGTATCTGAAACCGATATAGGTAATTTTATGCCTATATCTGTATCCAGATCCGAAATATCATATCCATAACATCTCTGGGCCTAAGTACAAGGTCGCTGGTAGCTGGCCTGCCTGATGGCATGGTTATGGGTGGAAGTTAGTTGTTATTGGCATACAATTAACGAACCATCAGATTTAGCAAAATGTAACGGCAGAAAAATCACTTTTGATTGCCAAAATTAGTAAACGATCACCAAAATTAATCCCCATTTTATCGTAAAATTAGAACCAAAAATGTATTTCTGACCACCAGAAATTGAACTGTTATGCACTTGCATCCGAGTCGAGGGAGACCCGGTCGACGGAGCCCCGCTTCGCGGGGCGCCTACTCCTGAATGGTTTATAATATAGGTACCCATCTAACCTAATCTATCCATGTCGGGGTGCCCCAAGTCAGCCTAGGCAAAACTAGTTTGTCATCAACCACCTCATTCAAATTTGGTGCTCAATTTACTAAATTTGGTGATCAATTGATATTTTAGGTGATAGATGTTAGTGGTCACAAAGTTATTTTTGGTGGTCATTATATTTTCCCCTGTTGTTATTCCCATTTACCTTCCGCCAAAGCTTATAATTAGGTACAATGTATGTGTAGCGATTATCGATTGCATCAGTCCAACAAAGTGGAATTTGTGCAACTGGTAATAAGTATTGATCTCAGTCCTACCTACGGTACTTAGCTATAATTACCCAATTAATTAACACGACTTATTGAGAGCGACATGACTGGGTAGTAAATTGTATTGGTACATATAATTTACAACGATACATTTTGTACGTAGGTACAGTCAGCGAGAAAAGTCGATTTACACATGTAAAATTTTAAATTGACTAAATTTGTTGTATCATTCCAAACATAAAGGCTTAAAAAAATATTTTCTTTTTGTTTTATTCTTTATTATAAAATACTGTGTTAATCGCCTTTTTGTTGTTGACTGTCCTACCCTTTAGGGGCCATCCTTTAATCACGTCAGGTTTTTTAGGCCACATTTATGCCCCTCCCTCTCCCTTGGTGATACGTCGTGACGTTTTAAAGCACCCATCCTCCCCCCTCCCAGCATCACATGTATTATATTTTATTACGATTAAAAAAATCAGTGAATTTCCGAAAACTGTTTTAACAAAATTGCTTGCTCGGGTGGAAAAAAGTAGGTAGGTATAATAAGGTCACAATTTTCAGCTTTGTCACACAAAAAAAAATCAGTCAGTCAGTCTTTGTGGACTGCCGATAGAAGTGAAAACTAAGTAACTTGTGAATTGTGTCGTCGAGCACGAGCTGTGTGTGTAATTTTTTTTTATTTTTGTGTTCAGAAATTTTCACCTCCCCCTTCCCCACTCACCCCTTTTCCTCCCGGCCCCTCCCCCTCAGGCCCCACCCCAGACATAGCACTGCTACGAGTGGTGCCCCGCGCACGACTAAGTAGTGCTACGCCGTAGCGGATCGGCTACGAGTACCTACTACGAAAAGCGTACGTGACGGTTACGCGAGTTCCATGATTTTTGTTCGCCCAAAAAGTGCTCAACGCGCCTAAAGAAGTCTTCACTTCAAAAATACTCGTGATTGTCCCTCTTTGTTTCCCCGTTTGTAGCTCACGTGATTAAAAGACGACCTCTCAGCATCGGCAGCAGTTTGGAACAAGAAGATACGCGTAGCCATTACATTAATATATTTTCTATTACAACTAAGAATCCTCACTTACCAATCGCGTCTAAATAATATTTTTTGTAGGCAACTAAATTATACTTATGCCCGGTTCCTGGGGCCCTACTCTCTAACGCTTCGTCCGTATATTAAGATCTATCCGTTTCTCTCGCGCACGTCTGCAGATGAGTGCGAGTGAGAGAGACAGATAGATCCGAATAAACGAACGAAGCGTTAGGGAGTAGGGCCTCGACAACGATCGGAGTTTCGATGGCGTGGGTAAATAGCTGACTCTGACAGATTTTATGGAATGATTTTATAAGCAATCTTTTTATGATGGACTGAAAAATTACGAATAATTTTGATATGTTGTGAAAACTAGCATTGAAGTTGAATATCCGATTGACTCCCGTCTCGTTTTAGTAACCGGGCTGTACTTATTAACATAGTGCGGCCGGTTAAATCGTTAAAACTATTGGTGTTTCTTCCTAAATTAGGGTTAATATTATGGCCATAATCTTAAACTATCGTATTTACGTACTAATAAAAATAGCTCTTCACCACTGCAACTGTCTCTGCACTCAATCGTGAAGGCGATGACTAGCATAACATCGGTTAGCTCAATAGGACCTAATGACCATACAACTGTATCGAGGAAGCAGTACCTACAATCTTCACGTTTCCATAGTCACGTTTTTTAGCTTATGAGTGAGCGAGCGTCATGTGCCGCTGTCTGTCTCGTTATTGAACAGTAAAGACCCGTTGAGTCCCGGCGTGATGTCAGCGTCAAGCAGGGTCGCGTTGGGAGTGACGTCCGAGCTGGGCTCAGTGATGCTGTCTTCATTGAATGCACCGGTGATGTTCTCCGGCGTTGAGTGAACGACGTCGCCATTCACTGTGGTATTGCCTCCTCCTAGGGAAAATATTTTTTCATTAATAACTAGTAAGTACCTACGCTTAGGTTTACGATTGAGAGGGCATCGCGAGACTACCTATTTAATTAGGTCTAGTAATTAAAATCACAAAACTAGGTATCAGTAGGTATACATCTACAACTTATTACCCGTCGGATAAGATGACCATGTAGTCGTAGGGTTTTAAAATGTAGGTAAGTAATACAATATAAAAGGTTGAAACGAAAAACCCACTTGCAACAAAAAAATTCAATACCATTTCGGTTCTCATCAGTCTAATGCAGTTGGTGGTATCATTCTGGAGATTGAACTAAAATAACTGTAATCAACTGTATCAGACTGCTTGGAAGTAGGCTCGCCTCTGGCTGTTTCGTCGCCCGCGTGGTATACCGATTATGCCGCCCTACGACCAGGACCCGGAACCGGCCCGGGCATTTGACAGACGGTCGGCTCTCCACTCTCAAGTGAAATGAAAACCACTAATGTTTCTGAATCAACTGTAGAAAACATCTAAAATAGAACGTTCGACTGAAATGCTAGGCTGCGACTTTGATGAAGAAGAAGCTCGAAAATAAAATCGACGATGCAGAACAAGGGCGTCGCCATGAAAAAGAATTTAAGTGCGAGTAAAAACGTGTTTGTAAGGGTTGAGTTTACTAGTAGGTACAGATGCAGCTGAACAGACTATACTTGATTACATAGAAGTAGAAGTTACCAATTTTAAAGAGTTATTTGAAAATTAAAGGAACTAAAAAAAATTGAGCTCTATAATTCAGAGAAGTTAGCTTTTCTTTAGTCCTTTTATTCATTGTTTCGACCTATTTGGCACAGTATACTCGGAATTGGGTCTTTAGTTCCGAAGATTACCCCCTACATACAAACTCACAAACTTTTACCACTTTATAGATTAAGTAAGTATAATTATATTACCGATAGCAAACAGCAAAACAGATTTTATTATATGGCATTTAATGGACCTAGCTAGGAAGGACACAAATAAAATGTACATAAGTAAAATATTTATAAAATGCTCAGTTCTCAGCATTTTGTATGAGACCTATTAATAGAACAAGTTGTTTATATCATCAGAACTCGGATTCATAGAATATTGCAGATGTAACACGCCTGATGTTAGATTGATGTTTGTAGCCAGTTGTGGGCCGGTGACTAATCTTGTAAACTCCGTATTCAAAAGATAGGTAGGATATATATTTTAAAACATCCGTACCTATTTACTTTTTTTATATACAGTGTTAGTTTTCAATGAACAGTCAAAATTTAAAATTAAGATCTAGATATTAAACCAAAAGTGCATTTTAAATATTATTGTAGAAAAATATAAAATAAAATAATAGCATTAATTTGAAAGTGTCCCAAAAATTTCCTAAATCATAAACCTAGTGGGAATCAATGCACTTGTGTGCGTGCATGCACCGTAAATGTATGTGTGTGCTAACTGCTACCTATCTATAAGGTTATTGAACTGAATTGTGCTGTTGTAATATCCACACTTTTGCTTTTTAGTGGTGGACAGGAATTAAATTTTATTTAAAATTTTATTTTTTCATTGTATCGAAAATGTTATCGATTCTAAAACATTTCTGAAAATTTAGCCGGTCATTGAAAACTAACCCTGTATGTGTAAAAAAAACACTAAGCATACTATATACCTACCTACTTACACCATTCGATAGTGTCGCTATTATGGCTCAAATTCTGGGAAGAAATCAGCTAACGCTTGTTAATATATCTCTTTGTTTCCGTTTAAATAACGAAGGAAAATTTAACTCTAACATTGGGAAACTCTCGCTTTTCGCTGCTTGAGTGCGGGTAATCGCCCGAGTACCTACGCATTCCTTTACTTACGAGATGCACGTTACGCTGTGCGCTATTCTGGGAAATTCGGCAGGAACCGTCTGTGATTTATATGTTATAATACATGATCAGTGAATAACCGAGTGCGAGTTATTGTGACTACCAACATACATCTATATTTAGAGTGAATGCTGGAGGCGCTTACACGAACACTCATGAAAACATCCACGGTCTGCGTGCCTATACCGTGCATTCGATCTTCATTTTTGTACTCGTAATCTTAGTACAGTACCTACCCTGCACCGCCCCCTCACTTAGGTATTGAAAAACGGGCCGGGTGTCCGGGTGTGGCACAATACAATATTTTAGATTTGTACTACTATTGACAGCTTGTATAGTCCTCGCGTTGTATGTTGTGTGTGTTGTTGTTGTTGTTGTGTGTGTTGTTGCGTTGTGTGTGTGTCCTCGCGGCTCGCGCCATGGACTGTAAACTTAATTGACAACGCTGATCGTGTATTCCCGAACACTCGAATCCACTCGAACCCGACCACGTATTATCGAGTTTCTTTGAAAACCATGAGATTTACAGAACTGCGTAAATGGTTTGTAATGGGTTGGTGGACAGAAAATTGTTTTTACAGTTTACAAGAATTTCTGCAACACAAAATTTAATTTTAAGATATAGGTATTAGTTTCGTGTGCAATATTTGTGTTATTTTTTATTTAATAATTATTTTACTTTACTTAATAAGTACATGTTAAATTTCACGTAGATACGCATTATACAATAATGTAAAATTATATTTGCATGCCCTAAAAAGGCAAAATATGGTTTGTGCCTAAACCACCAACTTTAACATCTGGTAACACCTGTATTTTAAGCAAATAAATAATTCTTATTCTTATTCTGCCGGAGATCTAATAGGTACCTTAAAATGGTTTCGTGGTCATTATCTGACTAGCCTTTTCCCAACTATGTTGGGGTCGGCTTCCAGTCTAACCGGATGCAGCTGAATACCAGTATTTTACATGAAGCGACTGCCTATATCTGACCTCCACAACTCAGTTAGTACTGGGGAATACGATACCTCTTGGTAAGACTGGTTGTCAGACTTTTTCGGCCATTGACTACCTGTAACGACTGTCAAAGATCTATAAATGCAAACTCGGAAATGGAAACTCGTTATGTAAGTACTGGGTGGTCACCCATCCACAGACAGACCAACCTAGTCAAGCACGGGTTAACCTAAAGATCGACCCGAGCGGCTTTTATTATTTTGCCACGAGCTCCTCCAATAACTTTAGAACATGAAATTCTTTTTATTTACAATCTTTTTAAAAGCAGACAGGTTTTAAATAAATAGAAGGCCTCCTTACCTAATATAGAAGTCCCTACCCTTTCCCTACCTATGTGGGGACATGTTCATTGGGTAGGCAGGCATTCATTATGCCACTCTTCTTCTTAGCGTGTCGATGGCAATCTAAATTGAGTCAGCCCAGAACTGAGCTACTAGTTTGGCGCTTTCGGTAGCGTCCATCAGTACCTGTAGTGAACAAACAACAGGACACGCAGGACACGATATTAAGTGCCCCATCGTTTGTGGAACGGCACCACATTTACACTCCAGGGCAGAGTCATTAATGAATCTCCTCCTGAGCAGGTTTTCCTTGCTGCGGCCAACCTGGGTCCGGAGTCTATTTAAAGACTTCCAAGGTCCAAGGCCATGGCAACTCATGTCCAGGTAGGAGATTTTCAGCAAGTGGAACGAATGGGATTGGTAAGGATGCACTACTTCGCCACAGCTTTAGTCTTTGCGTGGAGCGCTCGCCACTGAGAGGGGTGACACACTTCAGAAAGCTGTTTCGGCTTTTCAGCCTTTGTGACACGAGGGTATTCAGATGTAAAGGGTGTCGTGTATCTGAAACCAGTTTGGCTCTTTCGTTAGAGATTGCCACTGTCCTGCGAACTTCTGGTGGCACTACTCCTGCTAGTGGGTACAGCATCTGTACCGGGGTCGGTTTAAGGCAACCAGTGATGATCCCGGCCGGATCCCGGGATCATGTTTAATTCAGAGCTGTATCCACTAACTTTGCATGGGCTGAACGTCTCCACACGGGGCACGCAAATTCGCCAGCTGAAAAAGATAGCGCCAGTGCAGTAGTCCGCAAGACATGAGGCGAGCACCCCACTTAGAGGAGACTAGACGATGTAAGAGATTGTTGCGAATGTGCATCTTCTGCTTGATGGTATTACAGTTTTTGCTGAAGGTCAATGATCTGTCCAGAGTAACCCCAAGATATTTTGGAAAGTTACTGTGCTCGATAGACACCCCGTCCCAAACTATATTAAATCTGCGCCTAGCCTCTCTGTTTCAAAGGTGGAAAATGCAAGACTGTGTTTTGCCCGGATTGGGTTACACGTATGTCGTCAATTCACCAAGAGCATCTGACAAGCGGACCTCGACCTCCTCAAAGGTGGTGGCTTGGGAGGTGAGGGCAAGGTCGTCTGCATAGAGGAAGCGGGACGTGTTCGGACTTGATGTTTGGTCGTTGGTGTATATATTAAATAGAAGCGGTGCCAATACACTACCTTAGGGCAGGCCGTTCTTTTGTATCCTCCAGTGACTTTTGTCTGAGAGAAGGTGGACCTAGAAACGGTAATTGTGGAGAAGTTCCCGGAGTATTCGAACAAACCTCTCTCTGATCGCTAATCAAGGTCTCTACCTTCCACAACAGCCGTTTGAGGTTGACTGTCGTAAGCAGCTGAAAGGTCAACGAACACAGCACCTGTGACCATTCCTTCCTCGAAACCATCTTCAAGGTGTTGAACGAGTATAAGGGTCTGGTTACTGCAAGACTTGACGGGTCTGAAACCAGTTTGCTCTGGGATTAATTTCGGGTCATTATTAGCTTGTAAAACGGTTCAGCAGCAGTCTCTCGAAAAGCTTGTATACGTATGTATGGCACAGTAGGGAGATTGGACGGAAGTTTTTTGAGTCGTCTGCTGCTTTACCTGACACCACCACATTATGCCACTGAAAACGATACTTACAACAGGTTGACATTAGGTACAACAAAATGTTATCATTGTTAAACATTACTTGTGCCAACGGGCTAACATCAAGTACCCCAGGGATTGAGATTTATTGATTGATAATCTGCAGACGCCCCTTTTACAAAAATCTTGATGATTCTCTTCTATAAGCTGTTAAACCAAAGTCTACTAGTCTACAAGATGTAAACGGACCGTTCACGAAGCCGTCAATCAGGAACTCTGTACCTACATCAAAGTAAGTGATGACTCTACGCGAAAATTGTTGCTGCGAAACGCTTTTTTTTGGGGTGAAAAGTCACGTTTTACGGTAGGACTCAATGTAACACACTCAAAACTGTGTTGATGGATGCATTGAATGGTGCAGGCGTCATGGAGGTGCTATTACATTAACCACTAGTATTTTAACAATACAGTTTACACATTTTTTACTTTAGTTTATGTATTTTTTTTATGGAAAAAATGGCACGGTGGCTGCGGAAATGCAAAGTAAAAGGCACTCGGATCGTGTTCATAACAGAGCATGTTTATCTAAAAGCGGTGCATTATAGTGACAGTTTTTAAAAAACGGTGTTGAAATATGTAGTACCTACTTGTACATAATGATGTAGTGTGCAAAGTTTGTCGTTGCACTCGACTACTTGAGGCGGAGTTGCAGCCCTAGCCCCTAGCTGAATACGTGAATTTTAAGACCAAGGCTTTACATTGCAGCGACGGACGGTATGTACAGTCGTGGTATTTTCCGCCTGATCAGTTAAAGTTTTTTCGCTTAAATCATGTGGAGGCGCTGAGCCACGCCCCCTTAAAGTTTAGGCCTGGAAAGCGTCAATTTGTGGCGCAAAATAACAATAACTTTCGTTTGGCTTGCATCGTCAGTACGCTCGGCCGATCGGTATTGCCTTTCATTCATCATTTCTATAAAAAGTCAACGGGGCGGGGCTAGAGAGCGTTTCTATGTTGCAAGTGCAAGCAAAAATTAGCCTATTGGTGGTCAGGCGGGAGTGTCCTCGATAGTACAACACGTTTCTAAGAAAATAAATTGATTGAGTCGCGGTTTGGTGAAAAAGCTTCTGACTCTTGTCGGGAGTCACCTCGATTCTCCACTTCCGGAACGTTTATACGTACGTAGAGTACCTACGAGCGATAGCGTCTTGGCCGCGAGCAGTATAGTAGGTGTAAGCCGTGTAAGTAGGCCGTGCTAATGTATTTTTTAACCGACTTCAAAAAGGAGGACTTTCTCTACACCGATTACGCTGAGATTTATGATCCGATTTACGTGATTCTTCTTTAGTCTGATGCGGAATAGTTGCCATTTGGTCCCATAAAAATTTAACATAGTTTGGCCCAGTAGTTTTCAATTTATTAACATTTTTTTTACTTCAGTCGTGTGGTCTTAACATAGAGTATACATATAACCAAGAAAGGAACTTCAAAAATACATAAACACGGTATCATTTTTTGTCATTTTATTACTTCATTTTATGTATGTTCACCGATTTCTCCCCCATTTGTGTAGCGATTCTCAAAATTCTTATATACTCCAGAGGTGGTCCCATTTAAATTTGGTGAAGATCTGATGGTGATCTTCGGAGATTTACAATGGAACTCTTCAAAAATAGACGGTAAATCGGTCGTGATTGCTGCAATCGCTTGGATGTTTATTGTTTATTACAACATCGTGACGTAACATCACGCCTTTATGCTCGAGAGGTACGCAGATGTGTACAACACACCCTGATTTCGACAGTTAAGGTATGTTAAGTTCCGTTTATTGGGGATAAGCCTATTACCATGACATGTTTTGTTAACAATGTAAAATAAATGCATAGCAAATATTTGTAAGTATAAGATATTGTATTAGAACTAAAAATGGGAAAGAAAGTGTTTATAATTTTTGCTCCTGGGGAATATCGCTGGTGAACAGTGTGAAAATGAGGAGGGAGATGACGGAGCCCTAATGGGGGGCTACTGTACGAATGAAGTGAGGGGAGGAAAGAGTTTTCCTTATGCGGTAGTGGGAGGTGCGATGCGACAGAAAGTCTCGTAAGATGAGCATCGGATGGTCTGGAACTCTTAGTTGGTAGAGTTTTTTACATTGTGTCCGGTCTTGGGCTAGCGATATTCTAGGTACTTATGTAACAACTATTTTAATACACAAATACATGCAGTGTATTTCTGTCACCTCTGTCTGTCACCAGGCTGTATCTCATGAACCGTGATAGTTAGACAGTTGAAATTTTCACAGATGATGTATTTCGGTTGCTGCTATAACAACAAATACTAAAAACAGAATAAAATAAATATTTAAAAAACGGCAAAAATATCACTTTTATTGTATGAGAGTCCCATACAACAAAAGTGATATTACAACAAAAGTGATATTTTTGCCGTTTTTGTTAGATATTAATAACGGCAACAGGTAGACGCTTTAAATATTCACAGAATATTTAGTTCTATTGTCACTTTAAAAATAAATAGTTAAATTAAAATAAAATCAATATTTAAGAGGGGCTCCCATACCACAAACGTGATTTTGTAACGTCTAATGTTATATAGATTACGGAACCCTTTTTTTTTTTTTTTTTCGGATGGGAAATCATTAAATAAGCCCCCCTCCCGCTCTGGGCGGAGCAGGAGGGAGTGTCAGAATTTTACTGACTAAAACCCATCCATGTTCCTTCATCGCCCTTTGTGTTCCGGGGCCACGGTATCTCTTTCGAATAGTCCCGCAACCCCGGCAGGCATCGGTCCTTACGGACCCCTTCCTTTTTGCTGACTCTCTTTGAGGCGCGCGTGGAACACGAACGCGCCGTCGACACGGCCTGTCGTCATGAGACGGACGGACGGCGAGCTAGCCCATAGCTCACCGTCCACAGGCCCGCGCCTACGGTGGCCGGGGGCCACGTGGTGGTGGCCCCCGACGCCCGGGGCGTCTCCCGCGGCGGCCGGGACGTTGAGAGTTTCTCTCCCTCTCACGTTCCGCCACCTCCTTCTCTAGCATTACTGCTTCGCAGAAGGAGGTGACGGCGTCCCATTCCGTCTCGCTCCGGACCATGGCTTGCACCAGGGCCGGACGCGAGAGGTCGCCGCCGCCGATCGCCGCTTCGAGGACACGGCGGTGCTCCGCCCACGCGGGGCACACCTCCACCGTGTGTTCCACCGTGTCCTCCGGACGATCCTCACAATGGAAGCACCCGGGCGTTTCCTCCCGCCCGATTCGGTGCAGGAACCTCCCGAACACTCCGTGTCCGGTGAGGACCTGCGTCAGGCGGAAGGTGAGGACGCCGTGGTGTCTCTCAAGCCACTCCTCAAAGAGGGGACTTATCGCCACTATCGTGGCGTGCCCTAGATTACGGAACCCTTCGTGCGCAAGTCCGACTCGCCCTTGGCCGGTTATTTTAGAATATCGCTAGTGCATGACCGGATACAATATTGTATAAATTATCCGTCGAGCAAGACTTTGTCGCTATACCTATCGAAGAACAGCGCCCTTCATATTGCTCCACGCTGGTACCCAGCGCTCAAGAAACTACGATGCGGTCATGCGGTATACCGGTTGTACAGGAGTGTTTGGTTCTGAATTCGAATTGCTCGTTGGTAATGAAGCTCGGAGCCTAGAAATAATCTTCAAGAAAGCTTCTCCTAGATTTTGCCGAGTGCATTCAGGAGACTGACCCATAAGTACCTACCTAAGTACCTATTTACCTAGAATTTATAGTACCTAGCTATCAAGCACGCAACATTTAACACTACCCACAAAATAATTGGTAGGTATAATAATAATATTAAATATTATTAGTATGTACTTTGTTACAAATGAGTAATTGGCTTGGAAGATGCTTTAATGTGTAGGTATTTATGCGTTTATTTACGACGTAATGAAACTGTCGTTAATTCTACGAGTATTGCCGTAAAATATCGAACGCTTAGACAGACAACAACATAAAAAATGTGTTAATTACTTGTTCTGTCGAGATAATCATATCTTTCTTATTACAAGGGAACAATGTCCATTTCTTTATCTACTTAAATAACTTATGTATAGTGTTATAAAGTTGAATGTGTGAATTGTTGCGAATGCATTCATTACATAGTACTTATGACTATTTTCTCGTTACTATAGGATTTTTTTTTCGTGTTTTAGGGTTACCCTTCGGACACGGGTCCGAAGAGTAACCAATGGGACCTATTACTAGTAAAGTAATAATAGCCCTCTGCTGTCCGTCCGTCTGTCTGTCTGCGAGCTGTATCTTATGATCCGTAATTTTCATAGAATGTGTATTTCTGTTGCCGCTATAAATAACAAGTAACAACAAATAATAAAAATAAAATTAAAACTGACCCCTTTAATTTTTAATTTATTGAGAGCTGCCCCCTACTACGATGGTACGGAACCTTTTATGCGCGAGTCCGACTCGCACTTGGTCGGTTTTTTTGTACAGCTGAAAAGACAGGTGGTGTTCAAATAGTACATTTTGATACAAGTGGAGAAAGTTTGGTATTGTATTCGAGGTGGATTATAACACCCGAGCCGCAGGCGAGGGTGTTTTTGAGCCGAGAACTGCAATAACAAATGTCCACGTGTATCAAACGACGTTTTTCAATACACTTTTGAAGAAATAAAATGAAATAACGAAAAATAATTTTGTCACGAAATAAGAAACCCATGTAAGAAACTATGATTTTAATTTTCTTTTTATTTCGCGCTTTGCTTTCGCCAGGTTGAAGGAGAGGCAAAGGTATGAAGCCGTTATACAACCTAATATAAAAAATAGATTTATTTTATATTTTGAATTCAGAACACAAATAAATGTTAATTTGTGTATAAAAGTAACTAAGTATTAGTATTTAATAATCATGTTTATCTATGATATTCTATTTATAAACACAATTTGAATATTCAAAAAACATTTATGCCGTAAAGACGCGTAGTGCTTTGCAAAAATTAAAAAAAAACATTCACCTCAGACTATAGGCATTGAACCAATTTGGACTAAGTATAGGTATAGTTATCTGTGGCAATTTTCATTCCCGCACACGTGCGGGAAAGTGGAAAAAATCACACGCGTGTGAAATATATTGCATGTTGTACGGTGTACCTAATCGTAGTGCGTCAAGGACCAGTTTTCGAGGAAGTGTATTGAAAAAGTTATGTTTCATTACTCATACTCTGAAAGTAGGTCTGAAGTTGCCTGAGGAGCGGGTTGAAAGTAATACTTTTCAGCCCTAGGGAGAATCGTTTTCAATTGACAGCTATCAAATTATTAAAAAAAAATGGTTCATTTCTCTATTGAACCATGTTCCAACTTTCTATACAGCCACGATGTAAAATTGAAATAACATAAAGTTAAGTATTAATTAAAGAATATATATATTTTAAATATCTTTATTATAATTAAGTTTCAACTATTTCTTTAAAATAACATAGATTTGAGAAAAATATTTACCATTTTTAGATGATGAAAATGAAAAATAGGTATTGGCTGAATATCTGGCCGGCCACAGAAAAAAAAGCAAAATAGGTGGGAAAGCGGCAATAGGGTAGATGACACCATAAAACAATAATTCCAAGACACCTTTCTCTAAAAAAACACTTTATTTTGGGCCTGAAAACCCGATTTATTTTCAATTAATTGCCAAATTCGATTTTTAGTTGCTTTGAAATCAATTAAATAGTCGAGTCATTGAGTTGAATAAACAGTGACGTCACAGTAGGCTATTGCCATACAAAGTCTATTAGAGAACCGCGTTTTGACAGCTCTTAAAAAGTATCTCAATTGATTGGTGTGTCATCTACCCCATTCGAATTCCGATCTTCATTAGTTTTTTTTGAGTTGTATGTTTTTTTTTTTACTTTCCTTGTATTCGTAAAGAAAAGCACAGTGTTTACCTCGGGTTAAAGACTTATTTAGTCCCTCGAACTATTAGCGCCCTCGCTTCGCTCGGGCACCAAACCCCGTCTCGGGACTAAATAAGTTACTTTCACCCCTAGGGTAACAATGTACTATTTGTGTTTTTCTTTTTTTGTTTCTTTTTGTTTTTTTTGAAGTCGATTATATTTTTTGCAACAAAGTTTTTAGTGGTAGTATACCACACACATTCTTGTTAATCATGCGTATCCCTAAGTACGAAATACATAGATCAGATTCAGGCGCGGATACAGGGTTTCCTTAGGGGGGGCAATTTTTGTTTGATTTTACCTATTCTAAGGAAAATTTATTAAAAAAAAGATTAACTTTTGATAACAAATGGAATCAGGCGTTACTTTACAGAAATCAATGATATGCAAGATAGGAGTTACTTTTAGATAAATTAAAGAGAAAGTAGTCTGTAGAGCGAGCGGAGCGAGCTCGAAAATTTTAACGCTTTTCCTACCGATCTAATGGTGTTACCTGGGCCTCCTATAGACAAAGTTAAGACTCGAGAAAAACTAGCCTGCAAGAGCGAGCGAAGCGAGCTCGAAATTTTTTACATCATTGCCTCAGATAATTATAGTATACCTAATTGAATATATCGCCTCGGGGCAAGGGGCTCTTAATTTATTTCAGGCTGTCTATATGTATAAGTCGATTAAATACAAAAATCCAATAGGAGTCCCAATCCAGTGGTAGAAAAAAGGAGCATTGATAATTTTTTTTTCGCAGATTTAAACAATATCTTCATTTGAGTGATTCCATTTTAAGCTACAATTTATTACGTACAATACCATTCATCAGGCAGGAAAAGCTATTACTTTTAAAAATCCTGAGCCTCTAGGCTAGGGGCAGCGGCCTCCTCTAAGCGACGCCCAAGACAATATATACTTTTATGACACCAATCGATAGGGTCAATCATAAGGATCAAATCCCTCTAACAAACATGATAAATTAAATGAAAGGAAAACCATGAAATCTTAACTTGTAAATTCAATGGGATAAGATAAAGCACTTTTACTTAAAGGTCCATCCAATTATTATTTGTTAGAATCTAATAAACAATTATCTTTTGACTTAATTTATTGACTAAAATGACGAAGAACTATTTAGATAGGAAGATTGCAATTTGCACAAACAAACACGTGCAAATTTCAATCTTCTTTCTTCAATTGTAAAGGTCCATCCTTTGAATAAAAGTGCTATCGTATTGAATTGATCCCATTGAATTTATAACTTTAGATTTCATGGTTTTCCTTTCATTTAATTTATCATGTTTGTTTGAGAGATTTGATCCTTATGATAGACCCTATCGATTGGTGCCATAAAATTACAGGATGTTATTTTTTTGGAATTTAGCCGGTTCGATTCCCAACTGCGGCAAGCGAATTTTAAAAATCTTTGAATGCAGATTAATTTCTTATTTAAAATAACGGAATGTTTCCTTTGAGTAAAATTTTCTATCTGCAGTATTAAGAGTACTTTTCCTCCAGGTGGCATTACAAAATTCCACCCTGTATAATACTCAACTGGAATAATTAGTTTCAATTCCGTCAAACTATTTCAAGCATGGCTAATGATGTGTGTGTCCGGTTCATCATTGCCCCCCCCCCTGTATCCGCGCCTGATCAGATTGGCATAGTCATCTGACTGTACCTAAGTACCTTATTACAGGTAGCTAAAATCAGGCTCATAAGACCGTTTTCTTGCAGCTACAACGATAAAACCCACCTCCCCCCACCTCTAAAATTCACCCTTTCCAACAATTAAACTTCACTTTGTTTCTTAAACTATATTATACACTAGCGGACGTCCCGCGGTTTCACCCGCGTAGTTCCCGTTACCGTGGGAGTACGGGGATAAAATATAGCCTATGTTACTCGTCGATAATGTAGCTTTCGAATGGCGAAAGAATTTTTTAAATCGGTCCAGTAGTTTTTGAGCCTATTCATTACAAACAAACAAACAAACAAAGTTTTCCTCTTTATAATATTATTAGTATTAGTATATTAGTATAGATAGTATAGACTAGCGGACGTCCCGCGGTTTCACCCGCGTAGTTCCCGTTCCCGTGGGAGTACGGGGATAAAATATAGCCTATGTTACTCAGGGTGAATGTAGCTTTCTAATGGTGAAAAATTTTTTGAAATTGGTTCATTACTTCCGGAGATTACCCCCTACATACAAACTTACAAACAAATGTTACCTCTTTATAATATTAAGCATAGATATATCAAATTGATTAGCTTCCATTATTATTTTAGTGGAACCAAATGTAAAGCAGAACACAGATAAAGATAAAAGCGACAACAATTTAAAATAAACTAGGTGCCTCCTAAACTTGGGCCACCAAAACACTACATCATTATGGAAGGGAAAAGCAATCTTCATAGTTTACATCCCACTACATTAACCATCCACAGAAGAAGGTCATACGTGAAGTGGCCAGAACGTCGCGAGAAGAAAAGAGAAAAAAAGAAGAAGAGAAGAGATACCTTAAAAATACAGTTACTAAAAGAGTAAAGATGTTCTAAGTTACCAACAACTCTATTACGCTGGTGGTAGGGTAGGACAATGAGAACTACCCAATAGGATTTGAAAAGAGAGAATCATCAAAATATTATAACACAGTTGATTGCATTGCATCTCTTGTTTACGTTGACTTCCAGGCTATAGTTGGAGCCAGTTAAGATGAGAATAGCGGTCATTGATCCACCTACATTTATTAAACTTCTTAACTTTGAAAACCAAAAATAAGCCTGTTCAAGTCTGGAATCGTCATCTATCGTGATCTTCAACATTTTTGTAATGAAAAACGATACATGCGGTTTATTTGTTTTGGTTCGTACGAAGAGATATTAGAGAAAGGGCAATGACCGCTATTCTCATCTTAACTGGCACCAACTATATATAGTTGCTAGTTTGTTTTTCACCCTTAAAAAATATTTTCTTTTTATGGTTTTGTTAAGTGTTTTTGAGGAACGAAACCCTAAAAAACAAATTTTTTCGAAGTGAACCTATTTGAACTCGAACAAGTTTTCTTTCGTGTATTGTTATTGTAATAAGTAAAAGGCGCCTTGTGGGGTGCGATGGTTTATTATGTGCATTATATTATACCGACGCCGTACTTATTTGTGTATCAAATAAAACTGTAGGTTCATTAATCCCGTTACTCCGTTAGTCCCGTTTATTAGTCCAAATAAAATACCCTAGCTAGGTAGAACGTACATTGCAATCAAGTACACAGTTAATTCGGTCCGTGAAATATAATATGAAGAAAACACAGTTCTTAACGTAGGCAGGCACGGTCTACCTATATTTATAGTTCAAATCTGAGTGAGTGGTTATTGGGTAAACATACGGTCGGACTGAACGGCGCCCGCCCCTGTTTGATAAGCACTAGTTCTACGGCAGAAACGTCTGAGCATTGCGAGATATCAATCAAATGTATCCAGATAAGATCCAGATGCATTCTATAACTCAATTCTATTTACTTTAATCTACATAACGCTATGAAACCGCTCTTAGAAATGTTAGATGTAGTGATGATGGTATCCGTCGACCTAATCACCTGAAGCTGTTTTGGACCGGGGTTAGAACTAGGTATTATAAATATGTACAAGATAAATGTTAGTCGTGTCATGTGTTATTGTTATCAAAGCTCAGGAATATGCACGCTCACACAGGGGTCATCGTTATATGAGTACAACGATTATTTGGAATATCTCGTATACGTATCTGTACGAGTCCATGTTCACAACAAACACGAGTGTGGTAGGAGTTAGAGGAAGGCGTGTCGGTGGAGTGACGTACCGGTGAGGGGCATAAAGCATGTGGGCATTGGTGTAGTGCTGGTTGGCTTCTCTACTGTGTGAAACACCTTGCGTTGCGCGTACTGCGCGTCCTTGGGCTCCCAGAAGAACACGTAGTACAGAGAGAGCATGATGGCGGCCAGCGACACGCAGAACACGTACACGATGACGGTGAGCACGCGCACGCTCTTCTTGTCGCGCTTGCGCTGCTCGTAGAGCGCGTCCAGCACCACCTCGTGCCCGCTGGCCGTGCCCAGCCGCACCGAGCCGCCCACCGACCGCACGCTGCCCGACGCGCACGACTTGCCCGACATCTTGCGCCAGCACCGCCACGCTCGCCACTCAGCACTGCCGTACCGCACGCGACAAATCCAGGTAACTGGGACACGCTTATTGATATGGCCCAGTTCTCCTGATGCGCCGCGGCCGAGTTACCGTGCCGGGTCACGCCGCTCGTGTCTGCCGCTTGACACCTCCTGATGCCGACTGCTGTTTCATTATTATGGCGCCCGCTTCGGAATTCATTTGTTTATCCTTTAATTTCACGTTCGGTATACGTAAATCTATTCCAGTTCCTCTGACGTAGCCATACGATCGCGAATCGTCTGTCATAGAACCGTCCCTGAACTTTCATTGTTTTCAGTTAACTAGCATTGTGTTTTTTTCACAGTTTATATTGTACTATGGAATACCTATCACAGTTGCAAAACTGGCTGTCACTGTGTTACATCAAATACATCGTTAAAACGAAATCACATACAACCGCTCGAGCGTGTGTCACCGTGCCGGCTGAAGGGTTCACACCTCGTTATTTGTTTCGAATGAGAGCGAGAATAATGGCGAGGTAACGAAGTTAATTTACGAGAATGGTGGCACGTTATTGTGACAGCGAGAGAAGTGGGCTGAGGGCGCGTGGCGCGGGGCGTGCGGCCCGGCGGCGGCGGCTCCGCGTGTGCCGGGCGCGCGTCGCGCCGCCGCCACCGCCGCCGCCCGCCGACCCGACGACAAGCCGGCGAGATCAATAATATGCAACATTTCTCTTATTTTCTGCAACATAATGGATGTGTTGTGTTGAAAAATGCGTCAATCGGAAGCAATTTTATTGTGAGTGGTTGCAAACAGACGCTAAAATATCCATTTTATGTTATTCGTTGTTTCAACCACAATAAATATTGAGTGATGAATGTAGAATGAGCTAACTATAACATACATATAAAATGTGTCGTAAAAGTTATAGGAGGCCAAAGTATTTAATTAGCTAATATTGGTTATGTTGGTTTGTATCTAATGTTTTACTCTAAACACACTTAAATACATTTTTACACCCTTAGCAGAAGGTCCAGGATATAGTATTCCGCAACATTCGTAGCTCTCTGCAGAAATGATACGATCGATTGCGCAGCCTCCGGGCGTTTTGTGCTTAGCATATTACGTAGGTATATCGCATTGTCTCCGATGACGTTGTAGGTATTTAACTAATTAAGTAAAGCACGCTCAAACCCACGCACTGTGGAGTTACGTTACTTTATAATTAACTTAATGCATTAACCTTACACCAATTTAGTCTTTCGATCAACGTTTGTAAAGTACACAGTGGTCATGAACATCAAATCCATCAATTATCAGCTTTATTTCGCTTAGCAAAGTAGACGCGGGGTGTTCCATTCCATATTCAATTAAGTTATCGTAATGAAGTAACTACAGGGTCAGGCCGACTCAGTCGTTTAGTTTCTATTGACTGCTCGCAAACACTTGGCCATTTAGTACCTGCACTAGGTACTCAATTATGTCGGTCAATCATTGAATGGAGAGGAGGAAGAACAAAGAAAAAGATGGATGGATTGATGATTGATGTGAGAAATGATAATATTTAAGACATCGGTTAATGAAAGAAAAAGTGACCCTAAGTAGAATGGGAACAAAGGCAGGAAGATGATGAATTATTGAAAACTTAAAAAATATATTTATACCACAAAAATAGAATTGCCCAAGTACCTCCACATTTTTTTAAAATCTATGACTACAATGAAGTGCTTTTTATTTGCCTCAGGGGTTCTACGCCGTAGGCCAAGCGCTTTTATGTTGATGTAGGTCAGGTGCGCTACGCCGCCGTAGCATCGTAGACCAGGTGCCTCTACGATGCGCTGCCGTAGCGTACGACAGGCGCTCTGCTACGGTGCCTCTACGACGCGCTGCCTGTAGCGTAGGCCGGGCGCTCTGCAACGCTGTCAAACGCCAGGGGCCCTACTCTCTAACGTTTCGTCCGTATATTCGGATCTATCCGTCTCTCTCACTCGCACTCATCTGCAGACGTGCGCGAGAGGGACGGATAGATCCAAAAATACGGACGAAACGTTAGAGATTATAGGGCCTATGGCGCTCTACTACGGGGCCGTAGGCTCAGTGCAGCAGAGGCAGAGTGTCTCGACGATGCGCCGTAGGTCCATGCGCTCTGCTACGCTGACGTAGGCTCGGTGCCTGTAAGGTGCTCTGTGGGCGCACACAGCGGTGCCCCTGACGCTGCGGCGCACTGTATATCGGCCCTTACAACCTTGGAAGTTCTTGGCTATTTAGTGTTACCGTGGTTGGAAAATTATGGAGTAACAACTCTTTGCAATTCCAAAGCGTGACAGTATTTAACTTAGAAACTAATTCGGAAATACGGAGATTACCTTTGCTGGATTCACTATGCGGAAGTAGTACCTAGTATGAATATTTGCTAGTTAATATTGTTAATTGGCAATCATAAATGTACATGTTTCTGAATATACCTACCGTCTGCAAATTAACATCTTTTCACAACAGGCAATACCAATTACTTACGCACAATACAATTAAAATAATCAAGTGCTCCTACACGTGCCTGCTAATAATTGAACAGCAACTAATACTGTATTACTTACTTTGTGCAGACAAGACACTATCCGCTCGCCGCGCTCCGCTCGCTGAGGGTTGGATTCGTTTTCCCAAACCCATAATGTGAGCGTGTTGCTCATCTGCCGTCGTGGTGTTAGTAGGTATGTTTTGAATTATGTTGTGGAGTAAATCATAAAGTAATAGGTTTATTTTATATCAAAAACAAATTTATTAACACGCTGCTAACTAATGTTCGCACGAAATATAGAAAGAATAACTCGACGTTTTATTGGTTCCTCTAATAGTGTCGTACGTAACTTTAGTAACTCGTATCTCTTCGGTACGATCTTGTTGTCGACCCGGCGCGGCGGCGAGGATAAAAGGATCAGTATTTGTGGGGATTCGGGGAAGGGACACAACGGTTAAGTGCGACTATTCGAACAATGGAGTCGCTTTCATAATCGTATAAACTTAAATAGTTTTTAACCCCACTTGATTACTCGCAGTATTATTCGTTGTAAGTGGTAAAATTGGTGGTCAAGTCATTCCGTTAAAAGAGTAAAGGAAAAGATTCTGAGGCAGATGCTGATTCATTAGAGAGTTCTGAAATTCATACTATTAATGCTCTTAAGTCAGGACAAGACCTAGTCTTCTCTTAATTTGCCTTTGAAATAATCCCGATTCAGTATTTTTATTATTTTTACTAGTTTTGTGGTCCCTGGCAGATGGATGAAAAATTCATGAAGGATAAGCCTCCTATAGATTTTTAGTAAATACAGTATTGAACAATAAGTAACATATACTTGTACGCACCTAGTTAGTTAATAGGTAGGTATATATAGCAAACAGTTAACAATGCCAAACCGAAGTTATATTGCGTACTTAAATAAACACGTAAATATTCCCAAAGGCAACATTAAGTCAACAGAATAAGGTAATCGATGTTCAGTTTTGGACACAATTGGGTTAAGCTAATTGGATTACAGGAAACCCTTCGTATTTAAAACCTAATACCTAATATCGGAGCAGCGGTGGCCCAGTGGTGGCGGCCCCGACTTACGAACAGTAAGTCGTTGGTTCGAACCCAGACAGGCGCATTACTTTGTGTAATTTATTTCATCACCACTGCTCTCAAAACGGTGAAGGAAAACATCGTGAGGAAACCGGCATGTCCTAGAACCAAAAATTTCGAAGACATGTGACATCTTCCAATCCGCACTGGACCCGCGTGGTGGATTATAGCCCATTACCTCTCATAGAGAGGAGGCCTGTGTTCCAGCAGTGGGAACATTAATAGGCTGATGATGATGACCTAGTAATATCGGTACGGATGTTGTACGATGGTTCCCGTGTAAAGCTAGATATATCTAACGTAATCATTTCATCAATTAAATCAAACCTAAATCAAAGTGAAACTGGACAGTGCTCGTAAAATTGGGAAATGATTTACAACTAAGTCTTCCTTGAGATTTACCGATGCCAAACGTAAATTGTTTATTTGGAAGATTTATCGTAAAATCCACTTTTTGTCGGTACTTTTAGTAAGCAGATATTTATGTAAGAGCACACAAAAATTCGGTTTGCAACTTTGCATTGCATGCAACGCTAGACGAATTTACTGAATGCTCAATTTGCAAAAGAAAATCTAAAATTTTCTATTTTAGCTGTAGGAAAACCATGTTCAGCTAAAGTATTCTTAAACTTCTTATTATGGAGGGTTTGTGGGCGTAGGGGGTGCCTGCACTTTAAAATAAAGATACAACCATAACAAGCGGGTTGTTCTTGGTTTATTTTTTTTAAATCTGATAGCCCAATTGGTTTGTTTAGTGCACGTGCACTGTAACTAGAAATCTGGCATGTACCACCACCACCACCACCACCACCACCACTCCACCACTACCTATCAACGCGACTTTTTGATTTCGTCATTAAATTGCACTGCTCTTTATATGTAGAGTAGACTCACACGAAAATCCGAAAATGCACTAAGGTTTGCGATATTGGAAATCGCGTTACGGAATTCAAATGGAGTTGAGCAGGACACCAAGGCGCAGTGATGACAAAATTCTTAAAATGGTCCTTATAGTCATTACAATAGAGACCATTTTAAGAATTTTATAATTTTAACGTGGACTAAGGCTGTCACCGAATGGCGACAAGAACTGGCAAAAGAAGCATGGGTCGTCCAGCGGCGAGATGGGCAGACGACATAGTTGCCATCGGGGGAAAACTTTCATGAGGCTGGCACAGGACCGTGGAGATTGGCACAAGAAAAGAGAGACCTATACCCAGCAGTGGGTGAGTTCGGGCTGTGGGTGATGATGATGATGATGAGACTCACACGCTCTACGCGGGGTTTAGTTATTAAACCAACTTCTTTGAATAACCCAAATACTAAATAGATATTTGGTGCCGATTCCCTTGTTCACAAACTAAACTAAATTTAAGTTGAATGCATCTTTTTCTTTCTATTTCATTATGAAAAGGACAGAAGATAAATATTAGTTTAATCCTGTCAAATTAGTCAGCACCTGACGTAATTTGATGTAATTATAGTAGTCAACTTTTTAATCGCGTCTAAAACTTGTATGGCGCTGATTAATTTGACAGAACATAACTAAATTTTATATTCTGTCCTTTTCTTAATGAAATAGAAAGAAAAAGATGCACTGAACTTAAATTTGGTTTAGTTTGTAAACAAGGGAATCGGCACCACTAAAATGAATCTTTGGTTACGATAACTTTGGTCGTTTTGGAACTCTACATTTTTTATTCAAAGGGAAGCGGAGCGAAATAAAGCTAAAATTAACGGATTACTATTTATTATTACAGAGTGAGTATATTGCAATCAAACCACTGATTCTCTACATGACCTACTCACAGACTGTACTGACTGAACAACTGACATACCTGATATTATTTAACCAACTGGCTGCCCCGGGTTGGTACAGGGTTTATTTTTAGTTAAGGACCACATGGCCTAAGCAAACATGCGAGAAGCTTACAAGTAGATATCTGTACATCCTAATTTAGTGTATTACTGTTCTATTTGAACCACCACTGCACTATGAAACATTTAATAGCATAATTCTTATTGGCCCTGTGAACGGAAGCCTATGTGTAGATTGTGCAACGTACACTATAGGGCGGCACGGCGATCCCTTACACTAAAGTAATTATAGTGAATTCCGCCAATTAAGTACTTAATTAATTGAAAGTGCGCGATGTTTTGCCGTTTCGCTGTATCCCTGGAGGAATCCAGACAGCAACGCCGCAATAATAATTATAAAGAAAACTTTTGTTTCAATTTAACTGACTGTATGTTGGTAGGCTAGCCGTAGAAAAATATATGATAGATGTTTGTCAAGGAATGTCTCTCACGTATGATTTTATAATGTTCTGCAAGTGTATAAAAAAAAATTGCCTGCCGAGGAATATATAAAATTAACGTTTTTTTCTACTGATTATGTTTTAAGCGTGTTAGCTTACCGAAGGGGTTCGCCTCAGGGGTAGCGGTGTGCTCGACGGTCGGGAATAGCTGGAGCTGGTGGGGCTGCTGCTGGCGCTGGTACTCCTGATGCTGCGTGTGGTTGCCCTGGCGCGCGCTCGGCTCACCCGCCTCCAGCTTCAGGTCGGGCGAGCGCCACACGCAGATGTAGTACACGGACAGCAGGATGGCCGCCAGCGACACCGACAGCAGGTACGCCAGCACCGTCAGCACGCGCACCACCTTGCTGGCGGGCTTCTGCTTGTAGATATCCCTGGTCGCCGACGGCGCAGCGGGAGCTCCCTCCTCCGTCGCGCTGTCCTCCTCCGCCTGACCGCTTTGACCACACACCGACATGCTGTGGTCGCCAACTACATGTTCGAGAGAGTCGGCAAAAAATAAAAGCACCGTGTCCGCGAGTGGCACGTGTAGTGTCCGCGGTCGGGTGAGTGCGGCTGAGCGGCTCGTGGCCCGTGGCTGCCCGCCGCTGTCCGCTCACTCACGCGCTATTCGCCGAGCCTAACAACTACACGCGTCACAGATTTACGAATGCTAGGTGGGAATATCCGATAGATACATTCCTATATGTATTACTTATTACATTTTATTTTTATGTTCGTGTAATTAGAGCAACGTCCATGCGGTCCATGCCTGAGTGATACCTGCATATTGTTATGTAAATTCCTTTTAGGAAGAGGATTTTATTGGAAGGAACCATGGGCACCGCCGGCAGGATTTTTTACAGGGAGGTGCACCTTCAGTTCCATGAAAAACTGCTCGAATTTTTTCCACACCACCTCGGAAATATTAGATTCAAGGAGTAACTTGGTCAATCTATCCCGAAAATTCCCTCAATCAAAAAAAGGTACCATTCAAAAGCGAGCGTAGCGAGCTTGATTAGCACCCTTTATTATAGATATACGGTTAATTCTGGCTTCTTAAATAAAAGCTTATGAACGCAAAGAACATTTAAATGTCTGAGCGCGCTCGACTATATTAGGATAAATTAGGTTATTTTTGTGCATAACATCCAGGAAAAAGTACAGGAGTACGAGCGAGCTAAGCGAGCTAAAATTTTTTCTTTCTGGCTCGATGCATTGGTTTTTTCTTTTCCGTCAGGGGGGTGCAAGTGCACCCCCTTGCAACCTGCTGCCGGCGCCCATGGAAGAAACACAACACATAACAAACTAAAGGCACAACAATTAAAATGTACAAGGTATCCTACTATCTTGAGTTCTTAACCATAGGTATCGTACGATACCTATGGTTAAGAACTCAAACTAACTTGTAGTTAACAGATATTTTTTTATGTAGCTATGTATTCCGGGATGCTATCAATAATGTTTCCACCATCTTTACGTCACGACTGCACTTGTATTAAAAATGCATACAGATCCTACAATATTTAGCACCTACGTTTAGAAGCAAAACTTTGGTTCGACTAAAAAAAAAAATATTTTAGTCGTCAGATCAGCCGATGATACATTTTTTACGTCTTGATGGAACGCCAATATAAATATCCGAAATATTAATTTCACGAAACAGGTGGATTCCAGATATGTACGACGCGTGACGAATTTAACATACCAAAGTCACAAGTTGTGCGGTGCGAAGGTGCACAAACATTCCATAATGAATCTACATAAAAACTGGCCAAGTGCCTGTCGGGCCACGCGCAGTGTAGGGTTGCGTATCTAGTAGCCCGTTATATTTTAAATTTTGTTTATCAATGCAAGTCATTACCCGTTATAAACAAGCAACTAATCCATCTTAGTCACTTTAAATTTTAATAGTTATTTATAACACATTTGCTCGTAAAGGGTCTCTTATTTCACCCATTTCAATATCGTAATGTATCTCATTACGTACTTGTGCAGTAATGTAAATGCTCCGTCTAAAACGAACGGTACTTTTTTAAATCTTAGCAAAGAGTTTTTATGTCAGAAAAGTGGTCAATATTTTATGAATAAAATTAACTGTGGGAGATGAAATATAATAAATAAACATTTAATTCTTTAATTTAATTAATTTTGACAATAAATTACAACCATTTTTTTTTTTTTTTTATTTGTAACAAAAACACAAAAATATTAATTTACTTTATTAATAATACTGGCTGTTTGTGTCTTGGCCTTAAGGTGACACAGCACACAGGCTCGAACTCATTGGTGGGCGTGACCAAAAAGCACGCTGTCTCACCTGGCATCGTGCCCGACAGAGATAGTATCAGTGATGAGCAGTTAGACGCTAGTCTTCACGCACGTCTAGTTTCGTACGTACACACACAGCGTTCCGAACCGTTCCGAACAAAAACGAAGTTACACGATGCACACAATTGATATGAAAAAACAGTAGCGTTTGTCTTTCTTGAGTACATGTACTGCTCTGCTAGACTATGCTCTCCAGCAGAGCCACAATCAATGTCTATTTTATTATTACCTAATGCACGTAGGTACACACGCACGTACGTTAGCCATGGGGTATCCGGCAGAGTAGAATAGAACCAACCCATTACACTCACGGGTGTCGTATAAGGTGACTAATGTCTGAGGCAGAACACCTTGTGCCTCCGTAGACCTGAGAATGGGCAGCAGTGTTTTCTGTTAGTCTTACATCACTGCGATCTCCAATCCGCCTGCCAAGCGTGGAGGTTACGGCAAATTCCTCCTATCATGGGAGAGGCTTATGTCCAGCAGTGGACGTAGTGGGCTGTTGTTGTTTCACGTACAGCGATAACGATATACGTTGATACGTTGATGTACGTTTGACGTACATCATTTTAAGATATAATTGATCGATTTCTAAGATAGTGGCTCCGTGGCACAGCATGACACCATTCGACGCCAGCTCGAATCGCCGAGAAATCAGCAAGTAGGTATCTACAAACTCGTACTAAAGTAGTAGGCGCTGCGTCATCGTTTTGTACCTGTATGGCTCTCTAAGAACCTAATATAGATTGCTTATTATGTTTAGTTTTCCCCGGGTGGTCATGCATGCAGCGATCGCTCAAGAGTTCACGACGCTGCCGCCGCGACGACACATGCTTACTTGAAAGTTCATCGCAGTTTATGTCCGATTGCAGCAGCATAACCAGCCTATAATGCTCCCACTGCTGGGACACAGAGCTCCTCTCTGTGAGAGGGAATGCGGGCCCAGTGCGGGTTGGTCTTATGTCAGAGTGGATACCTAATAATTGTAATTAGTTTTGCCTACATAAATTGTTTTACAAAAATACTTACCTGTCTTTTTACTTTTTTAGGTTTATAATTATGCTCAATATCACTAAATGTAAACACATGTTTTCATCAAGAAAAATGACAAATCAAGATTTTTTTCTTAGTATTTACATTTTAGAGTCCATGACAAAAATAATAGTCAATTTCGTCAGACGGACAGACAGACAGATGGACGGACTGACAGACGAACAGACAGGTGGATAGACAGACGAACCGACAGACGGACAGACAGATGGACAGCGGAGCCTTAGTAATAGGGTGCCGTTTTTACCCTTTGCAGTTTGTCTATGTCACATGAAGGAAATTAAAAAAGCTATTGGCATACTTTTAGAGCATGAGAAGTGAAAACTACTTAAATATGTATAGAAAACGATTATTGAATAATTTAATGCCCAAAAAGTATACATATTTTCATTAGTCAATTTAGTCAGACAGCCAGACAGACAGATGGACAGCCAGACGGACAGACAGACAGACGGACAGATATACAGACGGACAGACAGATGGACAGCGGAGTCTTAGTGATAGGGTCCCTTTTTACCCTTTGGAGTTTGTCTTTGTCACATGAAGGAAATTAAAAAAAAAAACTAATTACTTTCACTCCTTAGAGACTAAAAGGGTCACTTTAGTCCCACTTCGTAGGGCTATAATGGCGTACTTTTAGAGCGTGAGAAGTGAAATCTACAATGTATAGAAATCGAATAAAGAATAATTGAATGCCCAAAAAGTATACATATTTTTGTTACTAAAAATATATATTTTTTTAGTTAGCCTATTCTGTCCCACTGCTGGACAAAGGCCTCCCACATTCCTTTCCAACTCTCCCGGTGTTTTGCCTCCTCCGGCCAATCAGTCAGGAACGAGTCCGTAAAAAAAATATTATTATACATAAATATTTAAAATGTAATAAATTTACATTTTTAATTTTTTATTAACAAAAGTATAAATAAAATTAAAAGCATATAAAATAGGTAGCCCGCCAGCATCGGGAACAGGGTCCAAGCTGCTGGTGGTTAGGGCTCTTGAGATAGGAACCTCCTAACAATACGCGCCGTGTCCAGAAGAACTGCTTTCTGAATCAAGCGCTTGATCCAGCTGCCTAGCGACTAGCGAGGGTCACCTCAGATGTTAGTTGAGGCTCTTGTCCAATTAAATTATTATTATTATGGAATTACATAATAACACAATTACTGACATTGTTTCTTTTTACGTCTGCGGTGTGTAATTACCGCCACTATAGCTCAAAATAAATGATTCCTAATAAACAGAAAAATAGTAAGGTATTTATGGTACTAGCCGTGCCGTGCCGTGCCGTGTGGTATCCGGCAGAGTAGAATAGAACCAACCCATTACACTCATGGGTGTCGTATAAGGCGACTAATGTCTGAGGCAGAACACCTTGCGCCTCCGTAGACCAGAGAATGGGCAGCAGCGTTTTCTGTTAGTATTTCATCACTGCGATCTCCAATCCGCCTGCCAAGCGTGGAGATAACGGCAAATTCCTCCCATAATGGGAGAGGCTTATGTCCAGCAGTGGACGTCATGGGCTGTTGTTGTTGTTGTATGGTACTAGTGTGGAAAGTTGGTTTTTATAAACGAGTAGACGAATGTAACCGTAATTTACGCACGTGTACATTGTAATACAAGGGGCTAAAATGACCCATTATACACGAGGTAGTGAATAGGAACCGAGTTATAATGGGATTTTAGAACGAGTTATAATGGGATATTAGTGTGTCACACTGTAATTTTTACTTTGAGTGGGAGAAAAATAGTCAATTTAGTCAGACGGATAGACGGACGGACAGAAAGGCGGACAGACAGACTGACAGACAGACGAACAGACAGACGGACGAACAGACAGACTGACATACAGACAGACGGACAGACAGATGGACAGCGGAGTCTTTGTAATAGGGTTCCGTTTTGAAAGCTCTTATAATGAGATTTTAGTGTTACACTGTACTTTTCACTTTGAGAGCGAGAAAAATAGTCAATTTAGTCAGACGGACAGACAGATGGATGGACAGAGCGATGGACAGACAGACGGACATACAGACAGACAGATGGACAGCGGAGTCTTAGTAAATAGGGTAACGTTTTTAATGCTATAGCTCTTATAATAATTTTCTAAAGCACATACATATTTTCCCTATTTGTCTTAGTTTATTTGAATAATTTCGCAGTACTGCATTCTATTTTTCTTACATATGTGAACATTAGGACCATACACCATTGCGTCTCTTAGAGCGTTTATTACACTGCTATATCCATCACTAATTACCTTAGTATACAAGAGCCCGTGCAACTGCATGCTTACTTTGCATCCATCTACACCTGACAAGTATTTTTTAAAATACAATGTTTGAATGTAAGATTACACCTCCACAACCCCCGTACTATTCAATCCATACATCAGCACAATGTTTTGAATGCGTTACATTGAGTTGTAACACAAAACATGATTTTTCACCCCAAAAAAGTCGTTTGATGTACAGAATGCTTGGTTGACTGACGGCTTCGTGAGGAGGTTTTTTGCACCCTGTATTCATGACGTGTCATCAATTCATCCTGCGTGGTCCTGTAAACGCATAACTCAATTAGAATATGCAAAAACTAACAAAATAGTGCATTGTAAACATAGTCAATTTAGTCTGACGGACAGACAGTTGGACAGACAGACGGACATACAGACGGCTATACAGACAGATGGATAGACAGACAGATAGACACACAGATGGGCAGATAGACGGACAAACAAACAGACGGACATACAGACGGATAGACAACAGATGGACAGACAGACAGAGGGATAGACAGACGCACAGACAGACGGATAGACAGACATGGACAGACAGACGGATAGGCAGCGGAGTCTTAGTAATCATAGGGTACTGTTTTTACCCTTTGGAGTTTGTCTATGTCACATGAAAGAAATTAAAAAAAAAAAACTTTTACTTTCTAGAGATTAAAAAGGTTACTTTAGTCCCTGATGGACTAAAGATGACTAGCGATAGCATAAATTATTATTCACAGAAAACACGTTTTAGTTTTCAGACATTTTATTGAGAACTGTTGTCATGCCTACAAACAAAGTCACTATGTGACAGATTATATACCATGAAGGTATCAACCTCCAACAGTCCCGCTTCGTAGGGCTATATTGGCGTACTTTTAGAGCATGAGAAGTGAAATAATAGATTGTACATCAAGTGCATAAAATGCACCATTTCACGAGACGTTTTTTTTTTTGTTAAATAGAGTGTAAGGTTTGGTCAGTACATGAGGAATATCGGAACTAATCTATTCACATTGTGCAGACATTGCTTCATGTGCTTCTGCTGCACAGGTATCTTGCCCGAAATCTTGTGTTGATCTAAAAAAAAAATGGATTACACAGGGTCAAATTAAATGAGTTAGCGAAACTCCGCACATAAAAATCAAAAGCTATTTTTTTTCGGGTCAACGCAGCGGGTCTAAAATAGCCGCTATAGCAGAATCTACGCAGAATCTTAGCATGAATCACGTTCAAAATTTAAATTCTTAAAATGGACTTTATGTCAATAACTATAAAGTCCATTTTAAGAATTTTAAATTTTTAACGTGATTCACAAAACGATTCTGCTAAAGCGGCATTTTAGACCCCCGGTACAGATTTCATAAGTTTTTACCGTGCCGGAAGTGCCAGAGGTTGGTTTTATATATGTATAGGCACCAAGAGCAGCGAGCGGTGGCCCAGTGGTGGCGGCCCCGACTTACGAACAGTAAGTCATGGGTTCGAACCCAGACAGGCGCATTACTTTGTATAATTTATTTCAACACCACTGCTCTCAAAGCGGTGAAGGAAAACATCGTGAGGAAACCGGAATGTCCTACAACCAAAAATTCGAAGACATGTGACATCTACTAACCCGCACTGGCCCGCGTGGTGGATTATAGCCCATTACCTCTCTTAGAGAGGAGGCCTGTGTCCCAGCAGTGGGAACATTAATAGGCTGATGATGAGGCCTACTATTTGCGCAACCATTTCCATTTACATACTGATACCGATACTGTTAGCCTGCGTCATCCCACTGTTGGGCAAAGGCCTCTCCCCATTTACATAAGCATACAAAATAAAAGTCATTCAGCCAGTCAGCGCATTGCACCGCTCTTAGATCGACTGTCTTGCTTACATAGGGGGGCACCCTACTCATCATCATCATTTCAGCCGAAAGACGTCCACTGCTGGACATAGGCCTCCCCCAAGTGTCGGCACCCTACTGCCTATACACAAAGCCGCGCCGCCGGCCACCATGGGTAAAGTAAGCCTGCGATGCTACGTGTAGAGAATAGCACTAATGGTTGAAGTCACCATCGACACGTGCCTCTGATGTCGATGCCGCGTGTCGCTCGTGTGTAAGAACACTAAATAGATTAGGTGCAACAAATTATATGACTTACCCATTGTTAATTTGTAGTTATTCACACCTGTTCTTCAATGAACCAACACAATATCACTAGCACAGCGTCCACTCAAACCAAAAATTATTTTTTTTATCAAAAATTCGGAGTCCAAACAGTTATACGTCAAACGTCACACGAATGACATAGGCTTTAGAAGCAGATTCGAAATTTCGAATATAACTGGAATAGGGTGGATTCTCCTAGTATTAGCCTCCTCCTAAAATCGGCCTTTTCTAGAAAAAGTAACATAACTATAAAATTTGCCCTAAAATCATAATACTTTTCATGCAAAAACGACTCTATATCCATACACATAACCACCATAACATATTTATGGTATGGGAATACCATAAATACATTTCATTTTAAAATCTTCATGATGAGAAACATTTGAAATTTATTTTCTGTCATTTCGAATTACATTCAAACGTTGAATACATTTTTGTAATCATCTTTTAAAACCCTTCATTTTGATACCCCACTCGATGGTATTAGAAGAAAAAAAAATTCGAAGTCTACAATATGGCACCCCAAATCCACGATTTTTTTTTTTTTTGCAAGAAATCAAAAGCACTTAAAAATTACAAGTAGTCAAAGTTCAAAAAAAGTTGACACGGTCGATAATTGGTACCACCACCCTACGCGCGTATGACATATTGTTAATGTGTGCGTGAACGTCGTCGTCGTCCTCCCGCACCGCGCACCGCAGCGGGGGAAACATTGTTCAGTGAGATGCACGATAAGTCAAAAGGCGCGCGTAAAAAAATACGAAAAGGCCTTTGGAAAATCGGGTTTTATGAAAAAACCACTGCATAAATCAATTACAAGTAAAATTTATTGAATTCTTCGATAATTGTGCTGTGTCGGTACCGACTTTGTTTTGGAAATTTGACACTTCTTTTATTACTAATTTACGCCCAAAGTTACGTTAAAATTGGCAATAAAAATGAATCTTTGGTAGCTCGTAACTTTTTAATGGCTTTTTATTTTACTATTCTGTTTCCGTACAGACACAATTAATAATGAGACAAAACGATATCATGTTTAACTTTAGTTGTACCATGACAAACAGTGGAGTAATAGCCCCCAGAAATTTGTATGGAAAATATGTTGCGCAGATCAACCTTAAAAAAAATGCGAGGATTCGCGGGCCTTGCTAATTTGTGAACAAGTAAAAGATTTATTCGTTTAAAAAAGTCTGAGTTTTATTTATTTTCTCGCAAATATGTTATAAAACGTCGTATGACATACGTGCGCTTTGATAATTACAGCCTCTGCTTT
Source organism: Xestia xanthographa (assembly GCA_905147715.2). Taxonomy (NCBI): domain Eukaryota; kingdom Metazoa; phylum Arthropoda; class Insecta; order Lepidoptera; family Noctuidae; genus Xestia; species Xestia xanthographa. Next base: position 16,178,626 of record LR990652.1, read on the forward strand.
ATTATAGCCCTCGCCTACGGCTGGGACTAGCAATATCGCCTCTGCTGTAATTTTCAACTTACCGCACTTATATCATAATGTACTATTAGGATACTAGTGCGGTAAGTTGGTTTTTACAAACGAGTAGACAAATGTAAGCCCGAGACGAAGTCGAGGGCTCATGGTGAGCCCTCGACTTCGTCTCGGGTTTACATTCGTCTGTCACGAGTTTGTGAATACTAATTTCTGCACGTGTGTCATACAATGTTTTTCAACACATTTGCGAGAAAACAGTACAAAATGTAATGAAACAAACAGCGACCCCAAAAACTTCTTCACTCATGAAGAAAAAACTGAAAATATTCATCGGCGCCATCTTGGATTTCCATTTTGACATCATTTTCATTATAAGCGACCCCAAAAACCACGAAAACGACACCAATGAAGAAAAATCCAAAAAAATTCCTCGGCACCATCTTGGATTTTCATTTTGACCTCATTTTCATTATAAGCGACCCCAAAAACCACGAAAACGACACCCATGAAGAAAACACCAAAAATTTACGCCGGCGCCATCTTGGATTTTCATTTTGACCTCATTTTCGTTATCAGCGACTCCAAAAACCACGAAAACGACACCCATAAAGAAAAAACCAAAAATTTTCGCCAGCGCCATCTTGGATTTTCATTATGACCTAATGAGGGATTTTCTTTTTAGCTCTTCCCTAGTCGCTGGATAGATGGCGCTAGGAGTAAGTATGATAATACAAGGAACGGAACCTAAAAAAACTGATTTTAACAAAGCGCGAGAAATGTTGGTTATATTCGGAAGGTTAAGCAAATGAAAGTGTCAGTCAACGAGAGTATGTGACGTGACACAATGTTTTTTTTTCAAGCGTTTTGGTCTTGGCATAGTAAGTTCAACGCCATCTATAGAGTTCTTGGAAACTAAGTTTTTTTTTAAAACCTCAAAAGGAAAACCTCTCATTACAAAAAAACATAAATAATACGCACGGTGCTATACACCGGGAACATGTGGTAAAATAGGTACTTAGGTGAGAGTACCTATTTTACCGCACGTTCCGTTGTATGGTGCGTATTTTTTTAACTTTCGAACAATGTATACAGGCTCTGTAAAAGCATCTTTTGAGGAAATGTGTTGAAATTGAAAAGGATTTATTTTAAGGATTTTGAATTTGAACACCCAAGTTCAACGACTGTTACTGCTAAACTAATAAAGTTATCTTAACCGCTATAGTTTTTCTTTAAAGTTCATGAAATGCACTATCATTATGATTTTTTTTCAGATTTTTCAATCCAGCAGTTTAGCTTTAAGAGGGGGGGGGGGGGGGGGGGGGGCATGAAAAAAAATATTCATCCCCACTTCACATGTTGGGGAGCTACCCTAAAACAAATTATTTTCCAAAATTCTTTGTCGGCGTAATTGATATACATACCCCTACAAAATTACAGCTTTCTAGTACTAACGGTCTCTAAGCAAAAATCGGACAGACAGACAGACAGGCGGACATGACGCAACTATAAGGGTTCCTTGTCAGGACTATAAACAGGAGGAAGACCTGGTTATTGTCTCTCCTTCTCCCTAAAATCCATACAAAGTTTGTCTCGGAAAGATCGGTGTCAACCTACGTCAAATGTCTACTTTTCTACACCTTATATCTAAGAGAGATTGAGATAAGTCTTCCTTTGTGGTCTCCTTATTACAACACCAGAGGATATTCATTTGTCATGTCGGTCTATTGGGTGGAAGGCTTGATACAGAAAACAGTCTTGTTGAACCTACATTTTTGCCCTGCTTTACTGTCAATTAGAATTTTGAGAAAGGTTATCCGATCTAAAGTTGTAGCCAGTTAAGATGAGAATAGCGGTCATTGACCCGGTTTACTAATGTTTGCCATAATTTAAAATGCAATAATTGTATATGCCATACTTGCATTTGCCATAATTTCACTAGAAATAACGCTTCAGTTGCCATAATCGTGAAATTACATAAAATCATTTTCACTAATTTCATTGGTCATAATCGATCAAGTGTCATAATAATTTTAATCCATTCAATCCATAATATTTTCATTATTTGCTATATTTTTCATTTTCAATAATGTCGTTTTCCATAACATTTATTTACCATAATATTCATTTGTTCATACTAGCACAACAATGCTAGTTCAGTACAAGCGCAATGAAAATTCACAGTCTGAATCTTCTTTTGGCATGCATTTCACATCGATAGTCATTAAAAGGCAGAAAATTAATCAATCAAAGCGTCAATCATTACAAAACAGTTGATTATGAACGTATGTGGTTGTTATTTCCCCGTAAGAAGCATGCAAACATGCAGCAAGCATGAAGCAAGCATGCAGCAAGCATGCAGCAAGCATGAAGCAAGCATGCAGCAAGCATACAGCAAGCATGCAGCAAGCATGCAGCAAGCATACAACAAGCATAAAGCAAGCATGCAGCAAGCATGCCGCAAGCATGCCGCAAGCATGCAGCAAGCATGCAGCATGCAAGCAAGCAAGCAACATGCAGCAGGCATGGTTTCTGTCATGGCTCCGGCGCTGCAGGGCTCTGGCGGTCCTACGCGAGCTTTTCGTCGCAGATGTGTCTAACGCTCACCACCGCAGCTTCGGCTGCGGTAGCCGGCTTTGCCGGCCAGCCTCAGCAGCGGCGGCGAGTGTTACAACCACCTGCTCCTCAACTCGCGGGCCGCCTTGCCCCTCCGCGCCTACGCGATTCTAAATTACACTCTAGGGGTAGGGCAGACAAGACTACGGGGAGTCGGATTTACAGCGATTCGTTTCTGTCACTAAAACCTAACTAAAGTACTAAATATTGTTTGCTGAAATAAATCATTTTATGACAGACGAATTGCCTTAATGACATTATACAATAAACGTTTTTAAATTATATTAAATGTTGCTTATGTCAAGTATCGATTATGTAATGTGTTACTTATAGGAATTAATGATTATAACACATGTTATTGTGGAAACTCATTTTCTGGCAAATAAAAGTTATGACTAATAAGTTGATATGACAAGCGTTATTAGTATAAATGATAATAGTGCAAATAAATAGTATGACGAGGGACGATTATGGAAAACAATAATAGTGCAAATCATTTTATGGAAAACAAGGTAGGTATTACCCATTGACCCACTTACATTTATTAAACTTCTTAACTTTGAAAACCAAAAATAAGCTTGTTGAAGGCTGGAATCGTCATCTATCTTGATCTTCAACGTTTTTTGTAATGAAAAACGATACATGGTTTATTTGTTTTGGTTCGTACGAAGAGATATTAGGGAAAGGGTAATGACCGCTATTCTAATATTAACTGGCACCAACTATAATTATACTAGCGGATGTCACGCGGTTTCACCCGCGTAGTTCCCGTTCCCGAGGGAGTGCGGGGATAAAATATAGCATATGTTACTCAGGGTGAATGTAGCTTTCTAATGGTGAAAGAATTTTTGAAATCGGCGCAGTCGTTTTTGAGTTTATTCATTACAAACATACACACACACAAACATACAAATCTTTTCTCTTTATAATATTAGCGTAGATTGATGAGCTTTTGCCCGCGACTTCGCCAGTTCGCGCCCTCTTTAAGGTTGGAAATAATTATAGTCTACGGCACTTGGGGATGAGTAAGTAAGTGTAAGTTTCGGAGTCGGATTACCAGAATCATAATATGGAACACGCTAGAAAAAAAAATCTTAAAATGGACTTTATGTTCATGATGTGAATGAAGCATGTTGATTGAAGATTACTCTACATCATAACTAACTCAACCTCTTTAATATTAGTGTAGATAGGTAAACACTTGAATATATTAAAACTAATTCTAGATAACTAAAATAACACTCCTTTTTTTGAGCAGTCGTGTAATAATCATTAATTGCCGGAAATGCAGCGACAACGCCAGGAACTTCTTGTATCGAATTGATTCTTTAATAGGCTTGTCAACTGAAAAAATCTAATTAATCCGTCATTTAGATTATCAAAAAATATTAGACCCATATTTTTTCTTTTGTTACGTAAACCAAAATTGACGAAGATACGACGCTTTTAAAATTCTCAATACGTCACGCCGTGGTATGATTTTTAGTGCGTTGTGACGTAACGAGCCCCCACTCCCGAGTTTTGATGCGTTTTATCTTTGTCAATATTCATTGATTTACAAAAACAAAAAATACGTGTCCATTATTTTCCAACATAAACATAAATTGCAAATCTATGTAGTCCGTCAGTTAGAGAACTGACGGACTAAATAGATATGCAATTTATTGATGGTGGAAACTAGCCTATTGGTAAATAGAGGCGGCGGCTACTTAGTACGTATTGTCCTTTGTGAGCAAGCCACGAGAGCGCTGGGACTTCATCCATTAGACATAATTGGATCGTGGGCCGGTACCTTGGGAACTACGTATATATGATATTGTGTGCTCGCCTGTATTGTTCCGTGCTCAGCAATCAATCATCCCTGTAATGGACAAGCTAGCATCGTCGAGGGATATGCTGGAGTTACTTTTTCACAATACTTTACATAATTGATTACTTAGATTATCATGAAAATATCTCGAAGGAATTTTGGGATGGTGAAGTAAAGACAGTAAAGTCGTGGGAGAGTAAATTTGGGACGTGCTGTTGATTACATTACTTGCAAAAGAGGAAGAAGAGGAATTAAAAAGAGAAGAATTATAGAGAAAAGAAGATTGTTGTGTGTGTATTGACAACAACTTGGCGGCTCTCGCCCGTGCCGCGCGAGTGTCATTTCGGCGAGCCCGTGATGGGCTCGAAGCTAGTGATGCAATGCGCATAATATTATTTTTTGGTAATAATTATGGTTTTTATTAAAGTTCTTGATTTATCGATTCGGGACATTTAGCGTCCCGATCAGGTGTAAATCGGGACGCGTAATCAGACCCCTGAAAATCGGGACGTCTCGCTCAAATCGGGACACCTGGCAACACTATTACCTACCTACCAGATGTCACAAAGGTATGAATGGGGAAGGCAGGTTACACCCAATCTGACCAATCTGCCCCCGATAGTTAAAAAGACGTATGTAACAAAAAGTAAAAACAGAGAAATAAATGTTTTAATAAATGAAACTGGAAATCGTTTGCTGTCTTCGAGTAAATCAAAATATTTACATAAGTACTAAAATTATAGTTGACAATAATGCCCACTTTAGGTAGGCTTTAACTTGGTTTAATAAAAAAATGAATTTATTAAATTATTATAACAAAAATAATGAAAAAACAGTTTCATCTTAGCATAAAAAATGAAGAAAAATATTACATACTTAGGTGAATAGACAAAATAAGTAAATAGCTAGATGCGTCCTTTTAATTTCAAACGCTTTAAGCTGTAGGTACTTTTCTTCTAAGTATTTAGTTTATCTATCTAGTATATAATTTAAACAGAAATGGACGCATATAGGTATTTCCACCTTATTTCTTAAGAATTAGAAAGTATGTAGATAACCCTTGGCTTAGATACAATGTTTTTAAAATTATTTCATAATCCTTTTATCTAAGGTAGTATATCTGAAATGGTACAGTAGGTTTGTCGTGGTTATCATATAAGCCATAGCCTAATTTTATTGACATTGTAAATTAAAGACAATTGATGTATTTCACCCACATAAACAAAAATGCTATCCATGGCACAGTAAATTATAAAGAAAATCAGAACTATGTATTAAACTTGAGCAAAATCTATTATAATTATCTCTTATATTCTTTTATTTGTTTTACATACACATTATTTTATATTTTTAAACATTCCATTACAAAACACTATAAAAAACATTTACAAATATTAAAAAAATGTAGCCCGCCGGTGTCGTCGGGAGCAAGGTCCAAGCTACTGGTGGTTAGAGCTCCAGAGACAGGACCTCCTCACTATGCGAGCGCCGTATCGAGGAGTAAAATTAAATTAAATAAGCCTTTATTGCTGTTAGACTTTAACTTATTTGACCAAACATTACTTTAAAAAAATATATAACAAAAGAAGTAAAAATTAACTATAAATTAACTCAAACTAAAACATATTTTTGGCATTCGGCTGATCTCCTCTCTTAATAGCTTGTCTTTCGACAGTGGCCACGTTTAAGGATTTCCACTTGTTTCAGTCCTTTGCTGTACTGCATTTCAATTTTCTGCATACTAATTGAACTTTTCCAAATTTAGTCTTTCCTTTGATCTTTTTAAATTGTATTTTATCCCTGCTTCTTACTCCCAATACGCTTCTCTCTATCCCATTCTGAAATACCTATGTTAAATTTATTTTGTTGTTGTTAAGTTAAGGCCCCAGTTTGGCATCCGTATGTTAAGACATGGCAGTATGAAGCATTGAAGACTTTTCGTTTCTCCGCCATAGGCATTTCTTTATTTTTCATTACTTCGCTCAACGACCCAAGATCCCGATCCCGAACTCTTCCATGTGTTTGTTATTCTTCTTTCAATTTCTTTCTGCATGCACTCTGTTGGTGATACTAATTGTCCTACATAAATGTATTCATTTAAATATCGAGGCGGTTGAATCAGGCCCTTGATCCAACCGCCTAAGGAGAGCTTCGATAGATGGTCGTCGAGGTTCTTGGCCATAAGGCCATTGGCCGTCAAGACAATCGACACAATGTTAGCCGAGTTCATATTCCATATGTCATGTCGCGGACCTCGTGTGCCAAGTCGACATATTTTATTTATTTCTCTTTCTCAGCTTTCACGAGGTTCTCGTCATGCGGAATGGTAACATCGATTATCATAACGCGTCGCGCTGATCGGTCTATCACCACTATGTCAGGCTTATTGGCGATAATTATCCTGTCAGTAGTGATAGACTGATCCCAGTACAGCGTGTTATGGTCCTTCTCGAGAACTGGGTCGGGCACGTGCTTGTAGTACGGTACCTCAGATTCCACAAGTTTATATTTCAAGGCAAGTTGCTGGTGAATAATCCTGGCTACTTGGTTGCGCCTATGCAAGTAGTCGCCGTTAGCCAGACGAGAACAACCAGAAATAATATGTCTGATGGACTCACCCGGAAGGTGGCATGCCCGACGCACGTCAACCGTCCCGTCCTTCATAATATATTTCTGGTAGTTGTTCGTCAACAAACTTCGTCCATAATCACACAGACAAAACTTTCAGTGTCCCCGAAGAGGTCTCTGAAATGTAGCCAGGACTCGGACGCTAAAAAATCTACATCGGGCCCATGTAGAGCCCGGTAAAAGCACCCGTGAAGCTTTGTCTTGCCATACTACCTTGCGGTTATCAGATTCAGTCAGAAAGTACTTCAGGTTTGCGGCAGTTCTCTTTAACCATGGACAGCAGGGTGAGTCTTTTGTCCACTGCAACCACATCTCGGTGCATACCCACCTCACTACGGTTGAATAAAATTGCACACACAAACAACAAACAAACTTTTTAAATAAAAAATACTTTGTTAATGATGAATCACGTTGCGAAAAATTGTGCGACCGCGACACGTTCGTCCTCCTACAACCTATTTGGGCGCAACTAACATAGAAACTGGTCAGGTGCCGTACTAAACATACCCCGCCCGAACCCCGCGCAATCCCAGCTTGATTCACAGTTCTAGAAAAAAAGGACGTTTCTGCACAAATGCGCCTTTTTGTATTTTTTTATTCAACGTAAAGTTTTAAGACGCTTATGGCAAATGCGTCTATGCTAAAACCATTTTGCGAAGTAAATAGGGCGTAAGTGGTCAGATGTGGATTTTTTTTTCTAAATGTGAAAGTGAAATTTTAGCGCGTTAGACTCAATGTTTATTTGCGTCTTATTAACTTCCTCTTAGAAACAGGGACCAATATGCGCCTTTTATATTACTGAACTAAAAAAAAAACTATAATGTATGAGGACATTATCTACATAAATGCGAATTTTCAATTAAGTTTGTCATAAAATTTGCGGCCGTGTGGTATCCGGCAAAGTAGAATAGAACCAACCCATTACACTCACGGGTGTCGTATAAGGCGACTAATGTCTGAGGCAGAACACCTTGCGCCTCCGTAGACCTGAGAATGGGCAGCAGCGTTTTCTGTTAGTCTTTCATCACTGCGATCTCCAATCCGCCTGCCAAGCGTGGAGATTACGGCAAATTCCTCCCATCATGGGAGAGGCTCATGTCCAGCAGTGGACGTTATGGGCTGTTGTTGTTGTCATAAATTCGTCTTTTCATCTTCAATCGGGTGTAAAAAAATGAACAGAAGCGCCCTATTTTGTTGTGCTAAAACCGCACTGAAGGAAGTTAGAAAAATATGTATTAAAAATTTAGGCAGATGCGCTTTTTTTTCTGATTCCGGCAATGTATATAACTCAAATCTGGAAAAAATGTAAAGCGCAGGCCACACCGCCAGCTAGCGGGCGGGCGAGCGAAGCGAACGAGGCCCTTTTCATACTTCGTTCGGCTTTTTCGGTAGCTCGCGGTGTGAACCGAAGTATGTAAAGAGGTGAAACGATGTTCGCCCGCCCGCCCGCTAGCTGGCGGTGTGGCCTGCGCTTTAGATGCGCCTTTTTTCCTGTCGGGGGCAGCAATGAGGTCTAACTATTTTGAAATATAAAATGTCTTTGACTTTGTAATGACGATTTTTGGTAAAAACGATGCTAGCGCCATTAGTTCCACAGTGGCCATACCCATTGACTGCGATTGATGATTATTTAAGGGGTTAAAGCGTAGACCGGGTTAAAGGCTACACTGATTGACGCTAATTTACAGCGAGGGTTAAGAGACACATTTTTATTATCATTTGCAGAGAGAAAAAAGCGGATTACCTTTGCTTTAAAAAAAGGAAGTTTATTCACAATTTTATTTCATAATAATATAACCGTATAAGACAAACATTCGCATTTTGTAACGACAGAAGTTATGTACTACTAACTCATGTTCAAGAAAATATTTATAAACTCATTTATAAACTCTTTCCATATAAAAAAATCATATCGATGTGATAGTAGGTAACAAAAAATACATAATAATGAATATTTAACAGTTTTCACTTCATACCATGCTTACACTCGTACGTAAACCGAGGAATGTTTTAACAACACAACATTAAACTAATTTATTTACAGTTTGCTCTTTTGTGTTCAGTAGTTTCTGTTTGAGTGCTCTGCGGAGGATCTTGCCGGACAGGTTCTTCGGTATTTCGTCGACGAATATCACTCCGCCATGCAGTCGCGACACGGAAGATAGCTATAACAACATGGTTAGGTATTATTTTATTGTATTATTTTATTAGGCACTTTTAGCTCTATACACTCCTCGCTAATAGTCAGCGGTGAGACAGCGTAGGTACCTAAGCGTAGCGTAGTATTTGAGAGCCGTTGACTTTTTTTCCTCGTGGAAGTACATGCACGAAAAGCGAGCATGAAATGCACCCAAACCGGTGTCTCTTTATTTGGAGTATCGGTTTAGATGTGTTGTGGTGGTCAAATAGGCAGTCTAGTCTAAAATACTGGTATTCAGCTGCATCCAGTTAGACTGGAAGCCGACCCAGCAGATGATGATGGTTTAGAATTTTAGATGCCAATTTTCGCTTTTCCTGATGTTCTTATTATTTTGGAATGGTACCCATACCCACCCTCCCGCCGGTGCTATATCAGGAAAACAACAGTGTTTTTTTTTTATGGAATCAACAATGAATATTTTGCAAAACATTAAATGTCATGGATTTCACGTGAAACTAAACTCAAATATTACCCGTGCAGCAGTGAATTCAAGTAGCTCCTTCTCGGTGAGGGTGGCGCCGGGCTTCTTGACGACGAAGGCGGTGGCCAGCTCACCCACGGCCTCGTCGGGCGCGCCCACCACGCCGCACTCCGCCACGCCCGCGTGCCCCAGCACCACGCTCTCCACCACCGCCGGCGCAACCTGCACGACACCACGCAGGGACGATGCTCAATATTTGAAAGCATAGCATACTCAGCATATAATGTACCCACTGCTGGGACACAGGCCTCCTCTCTACACAGATAAAGTGGTCCTTCGAGCCGGATGTAGTTCCTGGACACTTCCTATAGCCCAGCGGTCAGGAGGTAAGTGTTCATGAACGACTCGAAGGACCACTGTTTATGTACGCCTCAGAGTGGTTAAGTTGCAGTGAGGTGAGTTGACGAAAACCATGCATCTTGTAGGCAAGACCAAGACATGCGCCAATGTACTTCATACGGAGAAGACGAATTCATTTGTGTCGCACTTAGTCCTGTCTACAACATGCACTATAAAGACGGCCCATGTGAGGCCAACCAACAAGAGTCTTTATCATGCGTCCTCAATGACGTAATGCAAAGAAGCCTACTGCAGAAAAACGATGCCACAATATTTACACACAATCAGCTGGGAAGTAGTTATAACATGGAACCAGAGATAGAAATACCAACCATAAATTCAACAATTAACAATATCTTTGACCTCGGCTGGAACTGGAAGAATGCAAAATTAAATATAACAGAACAAGAAACGCCAACTGCAGTAGAAATAAGAAAAATAGGAATTCCAGAAGAACAGAGAAATATTACCTAAGGCGTCTGACATGTCAAGTCACGAAATCTATCTCTACTCGGTTACATCTTTGTTGTTGGGAGGAATCGCTGTGGTTGCCCTCTATATTATCACTAAACGATGGTGCGAAACACAAGAAAGGCGTCAAAACACTCTCTGCCAAAACAGGAGTGACACCTAGAGGAAGGGGTAACTTTTAAGGGGACATCGAGATAGAAGAAGTACATTCGACAGCAGCGGAACTCGTTTACAGCAAAGCAAGACAGCCGAAGAAAGCATTTCACTTCGACGAATTAAATTGAATGTTAGGTATACCTATACTTTTACACATTTACTATTGTTTACTATTTAACTTTTAACTTAACGTGAATTGTTTACTTTTACATTTATTTTTTAACTACGGGGCTCCGGGCGGGTTCCGGTTCCAGGGCTGTTTGTAATGGATGCTCATCCCACTTTTCCCTCGGGACCATGTACGGTTTACGGTTTACGTACAGGCTAGTAAGTCGCTGACGCCGCGACCTACTTTCGTTAATTCATTTTATATACTTTTATTATACTAAACGTTAGTTGACCATTAGCTACCTTAGCGATAATATCACGGATTAGCCTCCAACATCATTTTGTAACTTTACATTAAACTACTTGGGATCGTGAAGTCTGTGGTTTTCGTCAACTCACCTCACTGCAATATGACCACTCTCACGTCAAACAGTAGATTATTAACCAGGGGGATACAGCATTGTCCTCTGTCGCGGGTGGCGATTTAAATCGCGAGCGTAACGAAGGACTTGAGGTAAACTCCCGAGCGTAGCGAGGGTGTTAAAAACTGAAATCACGAGCGAAGCGTGGGATTTAAGACGAGTCCTGAATGTAGCGAGGGATTTAAGTTCACCCAAGACTAAGACAGGTTTATCACCAAGGAAAATACTCTACTTTTCGTACCATTTGCGAAAAAATGAACACAATAATAATATGAGATAATCATTTATTAAAGTGTAATTTTAATATGATAAGACCTACAATTGTAACACCTAATCCAAGCAAAAATTGTACATTGTGGGGTGAAAGGGACGCTAGTCAAATAGAAAAACACAAAGAAATATGTCACACTAAGTTAAGGGAAATTAATTACCCATTAGAATTTAAGGAATGTGCGAACGGGTTTTGTGCGAATGCGAACCACAAGCATATATTAGATAATATGTATGAAACCATTGTGTGTATACTCACTGAGGCTGCCCAATGTCCCAGTAGTGTGGGCGCAGGAGGGGGAGGGAACAGTAAACGTGTTGTAGGGTGGATTAAGCATGTTAAGCAGGCTCACGCGGATGCCCGGCTAGCTTTTCAAATCTGGAGCATGTCCGGTAAACCAACTTCTGGTCATGTGCATAAACAAATGTACGACACGAGAAAATTCTTTAAATCAAAGTTAAGATGGTGTCAGAATATACAAAATAAAATAAAAATGGATATATTAGCTGAACATCACAAAGCTAAAGATTTTTCAAGATTCTGGAAAAACACCAACAGATTGAATACGAGGCCGGGCGTCCCCGTGAGTGTGGCGGGGCAACATGAACCTACCACTATAGCAAACTTGTTTGTGGAACACTTCAAAGTGGAATCCTCTCTGGGCTCAGCATCGCAGGCGGTCGATGCTGAGGATTGTCTGATGGAGATGAATGTCAGGTTTTCAGCGTAAGATGTCGCTACTGTTGTAAAAAATATGGTAAGGGGCAAGTTTCCGGGGCATGACTACCTCAGCATCGAGCACCTGCAGCATGCTGGTGTTCACCTGCCAAGGGTGTTGGCGATGTTCTTCTCGCTCTGTCTGAGTCACGCTCATCTGCCCAGCGATCTCATGAAAACTGTGGTTGTGCCTATTTTAAAGGATAAGACTGGGGACACATCAGATCTCTCAAACTATAGGCCTATATCCCTTGCTACTGTCATTGCCAAGGTATTGGACAGTTTGCTTGATAGGCACATGGCGAGCCGCATCGAATTACATGATGCGCAGTTTGGGTTCCGACCTGGTCTCTCCACGGAAAGTGCCATACTGTCTCTCAAGCATACTGTCCAGTATTATACGTCTAGGAAAACGCCTGTTAACGCAAGTTTCCTAGACCTTTCCAAAGCATTCGATCTGGTATCCTACGACTTACTGTGGCAGAAACTGTTGAACGATACCACAGTGGATAGGGGAGTTATAGCTATATTACGGTACTGGTATAGCAACCAGACCAATTGTGTGAGGTGGGCAGGCTCGTTATCGGATGTGTACAGGCTGGAGTGTGGAGTGAGACAGGGCGGCCTGACCTCCCCTCGCCTCTTCAGTCTGTACATAAACCGGTTGATCGTTGAGCTCAGCAACACGTATCAAGGCTGTTATGTAGACGGAACATGTGTCAACAATATTAGTTATGCTGATGATATGGTGTTGCTGAGCCCATCGATTAAGGACGCGTTTGCAAAATTGATAGGTACAGAATCGAACTACTACATTAACACGGGTCATACACACAAGTGTACGCACGACTAAGTGCGAGAATAGTAGTCAAGTGAACACATTTCGATACTTTGAATGATTCATTTTTTTTACGTATTTTTTTGAAATAAAATTATGTTAGGTACCTACAAAAAAAATATTTTTGCTCATTATATTTTTACGAATTACCTCCGGACTTGATGGAGTGACCTGAAGGTGTGCTTCAGTGACTGCTACTGGAACTTCTCGACGTGTTGTACTAGGTGAGGAGAGTTTGGGCTCGTATTGTTAGTTATGATGAGACCTTACCTTTTGACCTGATGGAGTAAGTAACTTGCAGGTGTACTTTGGTGACTACTACTGGAACTTCTTGACGTGTTGTACTAGGTGAGCCGAGTTTGGGCTCGTATTGTTAGTTATGACGAGACCTTACCTTTCGACCTGATGGAGTAACCTGCAGGTGTACTTCGGTGACTGCTACTGGAACTCCTCGACGTGTTGTACTAGGTGAGCCGAGTTTGGGCTCGTTTTGTTAGTTATGATGAGACCTTACCTCCGGACCTGATGAAGTGACCTGCAGGTGTACTTCGGTGACTGCTACTGGAACTCCTCGACGACGACGACGACGGCGGACGACGACGGCTCACCTAGTACAACACGTCTAGGAGTTCCAGTACCTCACCGAAGTACACATTCAGGTCACTCCATCAGGTCCGGAGGTAAGGTCTCATCATAACTAACAAAACGAGCCCAAACTCGGCTCATCTAGTACAACACGTCAAGGAGTTCCAGTACCTCACCGAAGTACACATTCAGGTCACTCCATCAGGTCCGGAGGTAAGGTCTCATCATAACTAACAAAACGAGCCCAAACTCGGCTCACCTAGTACAACACGTCAAGGAGTTCCAGTAGCTCACCGAAGTACACCTTCAGGTCATTCCATCAAGTCCGGAGGTAATCTCACATCATAACTAACAAAACGAGCCCAAACTTGGCTTACCTAGTGCAACACGTCAAGGAGTTCCAGTACCTCACCGAAGTACACATTCAGGTCACTCCATCAGGTCCAAAGGTAAGGGCTCATCATAACTAACAAAATGAGCCTAAACTCGACTCACCTAGTACAACACGTCAAGGAGTTCCAGTACCTCACCGAAGTACACATTCAGGTCACTCCATCAGTTCCGGAGGTAAGGTCTCATCATAACTAACAAAACGAGCCCAAACTCGGCTCACCTAGTACAACACGTCAAGGAGTTCCAGTAGCTCACCGAAGTACACCTTCAGGTCACTCCAAGTCCAGGACGAATAGGCTTTTAGAAACCCTACTTACATACTTTTTATAGCGAAATAAAATAGAATAAAAATCTACCTTGTGAAGTATCAAATTTGGTTTATCGAATATTTTGTGTTTGTACAGCGATCTTTTTCAACTCGAGGCGCTCCAAACAGGCGATACGTGTCCACTCTCGACGGGGGTCGCGCGCGGACTAGTTTCATTCGAAATACTTTGCAATAAATCAAGACGGGTATCAAAAATAAAATAACCCCTAACGCAATCGATTAAGATTCATCCAGAAGGGCAAAAAATGTGAAAAAATAAGTTTCGGTTTTCATTTTTTCTGCGACTATATAAAGCATTTAGATTAAAAAAAAATCCGAGCATTAAGAATTGAATATGTTTGCCAACAAATAGTATTTTTAGAAACAGTAAAATATGTTAATAATAGCACAAAAAATGTACCTAAACTCAACCCGGTATCGTTAATTTTGTGAAAAATGGCAACAACAGATCGATTTTATATTATAAAAAACTTAAATTTTCGATGATCTAGTACCTAGCATTTGAAGATGAAGAACCAATCTATACGAGGTAGTTATTAGTTATATTGGATTTTGTTTGGTTATGCCATAAAATGTACCGAAAAACAGCATAATTTTGCCTGAAATGCAAACGCGCCCTTAACTCAATGATATGTGAAAGGTACGCGGAGGCCCATGGACTCAGATACAATGTTAAGAAAAGTGAAGTACTGGTATTCAAGGCAGGCACTAAAACCTACCCGATTGCGCCTCAGCTGAAACTTTGCGGAAGTCCCTTAAACCAAGTCACATCTTTCAAGTATCTGGGCCACTGGGTTTCCGAGGACCTAAAGGACAGCGTAGACATTGAGCGTGAGCGCAGAGCGTTGGCTGTCCGCTGCAATATGTTGGCTCGCAGATTTGCGAAATGCTCGACTGAAGTAAAGGCTACGCTGTTCACAGCGTACTGTCAGTCGTTCTATACATGCAGTCTGTGGGTCAACTACACGCAAAGGGCATACAGCACTCTGCGCGTACAATATAACAATGCGTTCAGGGTGTTGATGGGGTTGCCGCGCTACTGCAATGTTTGCAGAAGCGGGCATTGATGGCTTTCACGCCATCATGCGCAAGCGATGCGCCTCCATCATGCGCAGGGTACGCGTCAGCCCCAACAGCATCCTGAAAACTACAGCTGACAGGTGGGACAGTCCCATACTGGGGCATTGGATGCGCCTACATGCCACTGTGGCGCATAATTAATAATTGTTTTGTTTTGTTCTTCGGGTAGACATAAGTAAAGTACTAACACTAGTATATAAGTTGTGTGTTGTACTAACCAAATGGACTTAGTCTGAATAAAAAGCATTTTATTTATTTTATTTAAAAATAATGACAAAAAAGTAAAAGTTAACATTCGAAGCATTGGTCCAATTATTGATAGAGAGAGAGAGTTACATTTTTGTTTGGTACATTTATTGTTGATGAGTTGATTTGAGTATTTCTCTGTTCTTGCGTCTGAGGAACTTGCGTTTCATTGTAGATAGAATACGTCGGAGATAGTGGTGGTGGTGCATCGTGAGTTACGGACGAAGATAAGACATGAAGTTGATGGTTGTGGCTCTGATGGATTAAGTTTTATATTTTTGTACTTTGACTGCTTAATATGGTTAAAATAAACTTAACGTTTATGTATTTGAAGAAAACAAAACTTTTTTTGTCGGAGAAGCAAAGGCATCATACGGCCTCGTCGGTTTTCGTAATTTTATTGAATAATCATAAACTGCATAATAAATGCGTATTCCTTTTTCAAAAAGATGTATAATGCTTTATATACAAACTCAATGGTGTAAACACAGATGTAGTTCAGTATAAATTTCGGTAAGTATTCCAAATTTAAATCACATTCTCCCCCTAGAGGATGAATGAAATTCAGTACTTACAATTTTCTTTCCCTGTTTTTAACAGATTAAAAATGACTATTGTTATGTTCGCTTTTTGTGGCAAAAAATGACACTTTTTTGAGCAAGTGGTACGAAAACATAGTTTATTTTAAAATCTGTAGGCTGTTTGTTCGTTGAAATCTCTACTTTCTGATAGTGTAAAAAAAACCGGCCAAGTGCGAGTCGGACTCGCGCACGAAGGGTTCCGTACCAATTATTATAAAAAAATCACGTTTGTTGTATGCGAGGCCCCCTTAAATATTAATTTTATTCTGTTTTTAGTATTTGTTGTTATAGCGGCAACAGAAATACATCATCTGTGAAAATTTCAACTGTCTAGCTGTCACGGTTCATGAGATACAGCCTGGTGACAGACAGACGGACAGACGGACAGACGGATAGACAGATGGACAGACAGCGAAGTCTTAGTAATAGGGTTCCGTTTTTACCCTTTGGGTACGGAACCCTAAAAAACCGGCCAAGTGCGAGTTGAACTCGTGGAGAGGGTTCCGTACAATGCCTATTTTTCGTAAGCGAATGTACCTTAGGGGGTGGGGCAGCCAAAGTGCCAAGACAAGGCCAGGTTACGAACTCAAGTTTGTTTTTTCCATCCAAAGAGATACCGCCCCAAACATTCCATGAACCTCCTCAAAATGCTACTCTTTCCTCAATGCAAGCTTGCGCAAATCAATTTCCCTCTCTACGGGACACTTTCTGCACACTTTCACATATTATAAAATAATTAAATTATTAATTAAACATTTTCAAACATCGTCTCTCAACAGAAAATAAAGGGGTGGGCCGATTTTTTTGCACGCAAGAGTATTATATTGAGTTTACCTATTTATTTTCAATTCATAGAATTCTTAAAGGTTTTCCTGCAATCTACAAGCAATTAACTATATTTTGTATTTTTTTTTAATCAATCTAATTTAGATAGGTATTAGGTACCATAAACGAAAAAAACGGTGCCTCAAACTTTCTCTTCAAAACAGTCGCTAAGCGCCTAGATTAAAGTTGGTGGGTAGCAAAGGTGATTAGTACCTATTTTATCTTATCGTAAGGTAATAAAAAAATTATCAACAAGTAATATAAATTATAAAACTATTTTCGCCGTCTAACAATCATATCTCTAAGTACAAATGTAGATAAAGAGTCATAAAATATTGCCGGGGATTTCGATAGTTAGATAGATCTATAACTTTTGGCAAGATAAAGATAAACAATTACTTTATCAACCAGTCTACATAGAGCATAAAAGATTATTTACCTGATGTCCTTTGTATTTAATGAGTTCTTTAAGTCGGTCGACTATAAAGAAGCAGCCATCTTTGTCGTAGTAGCCGACGTCTCCCGTGTTCATGTAGCCCTCCTCGTCAAATATCGCGCGGGTAGCGGCCTCGTCTCCAGCGTACCCCTTCATTATTATAGGTCCCTTGAGGCAGATCTCTCCATTTTCGTTAGGTCCCAGCTTTTTACGAGTATCTAAATCTACAACCTGTAATTAAGTTCAAATTAAAACAAATATTTAAATATCAGCGGAATAGTACCGTTTTGAAAATGTGAATTACTTATTTTCCTTATTTCCGTGATAACTAAATCCCCTCTGATTGAAAAAAAGAAGTATTTAATTTAGAGACAACCAGAGGGGATTTAGTTTTCGGGGCTGCGGGACTGTTCTGGGGCTGCGGGACTGTTCGTAAGAGATACCTTGGCCCCGGAACACAAAGGGCGAAGAAGGAACATGGATGGATTTTAGTCAGTAATAGTCCGACACTCCCTCCCGCTCCGCCTAGAGTGAGAGGAGTCATTTGATGACTTGCCATCCGAAAAAATAAATAAATAAGGGGATTTAGTAATCATGTGCAACTTACTTTTGCCTTCACGCCATAAAGAGGATAGCCACCGCTTCCTGGTTTGCTCACAATCTTCTCATCGTCTACGTCCTTGGTAGCTGCTAGTGAAGTCTCAGTCATTCCGTACGCTTGGAATATGCCTTTGCAATTTTTCATACTGTATGTGAACAAATACAATTGAAAGTAATTATAGCGGTAGGACAGTTATTGTAAGCGAAGAGTTTCTTGTTGTGGGTTCGGAGAAGATCTATACATCTGAAGCCCTACTAAGTGTACTACGACCTGCTGATCTTGAAGACTTTAATGCCGTCATCATCACAGCAGACTGACCACTTCTAACACTATGTGGTGCATCGTCATCAACGACTTGTATGTAGGTCAACAAGCAATAGCGAAATAAATAATTATTCATTTTTAGTTATGTACTAGCGCTCGCCGAAATCAGTTGTTTTTATTTACATGACTCACAACACCTAATAAACACGTACGCAGTAGGTACACTTACATCTGGTGACCCCGATATCGAACAGTAGTGACACGCGCCGCGATTTAATATTGATTTCTGGTGAGTTTTCCCACGTCGTGGTAACTGCACTGCACAACCTTATCAGCCTTCCACAAGCGGATCTCCCTGGTTTGGTTTTCAAGAGGCACATAGTTACCGAAGACATGAACTCAGGCGGAAGTTGTGGAAGTGGAACGCCAACATGCGGAGCGACAGACATCAGTAAAGCCGAAATTGCAGCACTAGGAATTTCCTCGAAGATACCGGATTTTTGGATCGAGATGCCCAGAGTGTGGTTCGCTCAGTTCGAAACAATGATGGCCCCCCAAAAGCAGGGCGACGAAGCAAAATACGGCGTAGTAGTTTCCAAGCTCGGCAAAGATGCAGTAAGTCAGGTAGCCGACATAATAATTTCACCGCCTGACACCAATAAATATGGTGCCATTAAAGAAAGGCTCCTAGCCGTGTACGAAGAGTCAGAGGAGCGACAATTCCAGAAACTGGTCAGTGAAGTGGAATTAGGTGACCAAAAACCGTCACAACTATTGAGACGAATGAGGGAATTGGCACGTAAGAGTCAGGTGGCCGAAAAAACCCTTCATAGTTTGTGGATGTCAAGACTCCCTGATCACGTTCGAGCAGTGTTAATGGTCAGTCAAGACCAAAAACTCGACAACCTCGCCGCCATAGCGGACAAGATTTTGGAAGGAAGATCAGGTGAAGTGTCAGAAATATCAAACGGTCAAACACAGCTTATGGTGGAGTTAGTAAATCAAATGAGTAAGCTAACTATGGAAATAGCCGCATTGAAATCAAACTCAGACAGAGGACGTCGAAATTATAGACGTAATCGAAGCCAGTCGCGTGCAAGATCCCACTCGAGAACGAGGATTTCACCCGACAGCCCCAATTGGTTATGCAAGTATCATCTTCGGTACCGAAATCGAGCCCGGACCTGCGAAAAACCATGCAATTGGAAGACACCGTCGGAAAACTAAGTTCAGCGTTGACAGAGGCGGTCGTCAGCGCTATCATACCATCAAACCGCCTGTGCGTAACCGACCGAAAAAGTGGGTTTCGTTTTTTGGTAGATACTGGCGCTAATATTTCAGCAATACCAAGAAGAGGAAATTTAAAATCTGACGATACATATAAAATATACGCCGCAAACGGAACGCGAATTAAAACATATGGCGACAAAACGCTGACGTTAAATCTGAATTTGAGACGGCCGTACCATTGGACTTTCATCGTTGCTGACATTACGCAACCAATACTGGGTGCTGATTTTCTAGAAAAAAATAACATCTTGGTGGATATTAGGAATAAACGCTTAATAGATGGTACAACTGGTCTTCAGAGTAACGCAAAGTTAATGAAGTCCAGCACACCAACACTTCGGACCGTAAATTTAACCGAAGATTATGCAGACATTTTAGCAGACTATCCAAACATTCTGAGACCTATAGACGCACAGTCACAACCGCAGCACAACGTAGTTCATCACATCATCACCAACGGACACCCTGTTCACTCCAAGTCAAGACCTTTGCCAGCAGACAAGTACCTTAGAGTGAAAAAAGAAATAGAACATATGTTAGAGACAGGGTTATGCAGACCTTCCAAGAGCCCGTGGGCAAGCCCTTTGCACGTGACAACAAAGAAAAACGGCGAATTACGGTTATGTGGTGATTACAGGAGACTGAATGCGATCACTGTACCGGATAGATACCCGATTCCGAGAGTACTGGACTTCACATACCTATTACCCGGAACCAGTATATACTCAACGATTGATTTAAAAAGGGCCTACAATCAGATTCCAGTACAAGAGGTAGAAAAGACTGCAGTAATCACCCCGTTCGGTCTATTCGAATTTCCAAGAATGCCGTTCGGACTAAGAAACGCAGGTCAAACCTTTGTCAGATTCCTCAACACAGTCTTAGCGGGACTCGACTTTATTTTCGTGTATATAGATGATATATTAGTGGCGTCATTTACATGAAGTTTTCAAACGACTAGACGAGTATGGCATTGCAATAAATCAAGCCAAATGCGTACTAGGCAAAACGCAAATAGAATTCCTCGGATATCAGATCACAAAAGACGGTATCAAACCATTACCAGACAAGGTCGAAGCAATCACCAAATACCCATTACCAAAAACTGTGCAAGAGTTACGAAGATTTTTAGGCATGATTAACTTTTACCGGAACAACATACCACAAGCAGCACAACATCAAGCTCGGTTGAACAAATACCTCATTGGATCGAAGAAAAATGACAAAACTGAAATACAATGGACTCCAGAGGCGTTAGATTCATTCGATCAATGTAAAGCAAGTCTAAGCGACGCTGTTACATTGACCTCACCAACAACGCATTCCCCGCTATCACTCATGACAGATGCGTCTCAAACGTGCGTTGGCGCCGTTTTACAACAGTATGAAAACGGAAACTGGAAGCCGCTTTCCTTTTTCTCAAAGGGACTGAGTGAAACGCAATCAAGATACAGCACATATGATCGAGAATTGCTGGCAGTTTACATGGCAGTAACGCATTTTCAACCTTATGTCGAGGGACGAGAGTTGATAGTATACACCGATCATAAGCCATTATGTCACGCCTTCACTACTAAACAAAACTCCACAAGTAAATTGATAGCCCCAAGGCGACTACGTCACCTCGAGTTCATCGCACAATTCACAACAGACATACGTCACCTGTCCGGTAACATGAACCCGGTGGCCGATGCATTGTCGCGAGTCGAACAAATAGACTGCCCGACACCCGTGGATTGGAATGAGTTGGCAGAAATGCAAGACACGGACATTGAACTCACTCAGCTGTTAAACAAAAACAACCTTAGCTGGAAAAAAATACAGCTAACAGGAACGAGACAACTACTCTGCGAAAACTCAAAATTAAAATTACGACCGTATGTGCCGAAGTCACTTCGGAAACAAGTATTCGACACTATGCACAATATAACACATCCTGGTATAAGAGCATCGAAGAAAATGATCACCGAACACTATTTTTGGCCACGCATTAATACTGACGTTGGAATATGGGCGAGAACATGTGAGGCATGCCAGAAAAGCAAGACACACAGGCACAACTCGGCACCAATCGGAACGTTCCCATCTACAGAACGTTTAGATCATGTGCACATAGACATTGTCGGCCCATTACCGGAATCCAACAGCAACAAATACATTGTGACAATGATCGACAGAGAAACAAGATGGCCGGAAGCTGTACCAGTAGCAGAGATAACAGCAAAAGTTGTAGCGGAAGTCCTCATAAATACCTGGATAACAAGATTCGGATGCCCAAACACCATAACCACGGACCAAGGACGACAGTTCGAGTCAAACTTATTTATTGCTCTGACTAAGTCACTTGGTATTAAGAAAACCAGGACCACCAGTTATCATCCGCAATCAAATGGCTTAGTTGAACGCTGGCATAGATCAATGAAAACCGCGCTAATCGCGCGCGGCAACACAACAAATTGGTCGAACGAATTACCTATAGTTTTACTAGGACTACGAGCAGCACTTCGACTGAAAGAAAATATAAGCCCAGCACAAATGTTATATGGAACAAACATACGTCTGCCTGGAATGTTTATCGAGCCGAAAAAGCAAGAAACATCACCAGAAAATTATGCACAGACTCTCCAAAAGACAATGGCAAAACTAAGCCCATTTAATAGGAATCACCACGCTACAAGTCACAAACCATATATTCACCCGGACATGAAAGACTGTGAATACGTATACGTCAGAACAGATGCTGTGAAGAAACCACTGACCCCGTCTTACGAAGGCCCATATGAAGTTTTGGAGAAACATGACAAACATTTCAAAATCCAAATGCCAAAGAAAACATCAATAGTAACAGTGGACAGATTAAAACCAGCTTATATTTTAACCGATGAAAAGGTAAACGAACCTTTAGCACACATGAAAAGTAGCAGTAGCCAAGTAAACGACCACAAGAATGTTGAGACAGCAGAAAATAATAAGACCGCGCCGAACACGACACGTTCAGGTCGCGTCATACGTCCGGTGGTACGATTTTGCGATACGTCATATTATTGACACCAGACAAGGTCAGGCGGCGCCCCCAACGGTCTCCATGCGTTGCAACCATCACGCAAACGGAGCACAAGGAGCACAAAACGTATGAAGAACTTCCCAGAACGCGGTTTCTCCATCGTTAATATTAAAGATAAACAGAAGAATAGTGTAACGGCGAAGTGTAATTAAGTATTTTTTCTATTTTGTTTTACAACGTCAGTTTACTGGACCATTATATTGCTAAGTGTATAGTATGATTTTAGGGAATATTTAACAACTATGTATTTTTTTGTTTTTTATGTAAGTGTATTTACAAAGTTTTTTTTTTAAAAAGGGGGAAATAATGTGGTGCATCGTCATCAACGACTTGTATGTAGGTCAACAAGCAATAGCGAAATAAATAATTATTCATTTTTAGTTATGTACTAGCGCTCGCCGAAATCAGTTGTTTTATTTACATGACTCACAACAGTCACAACACCTAATAAACACGTACGCAGTAGGTACACTTACAACTACTTACATGTTCCTACTTCCTACCTATAGTTACGTGAGATAGTAATAAAATGGTTCCTTACCGTTTCAAAGCCAGTGTGATAGTTTCCGAGGACAGTGGAGCAGCTCCACACCAGACGGCGATGATTGAAGATAGGTCAAACTTCTCTACTATAGGCGCCTTCGCCAGGAACACCACGATAGGCGGAACCGCTGCCAGGAAGGTCACCTAAAAGTTCCAATAAAGCATACACGGTGTTCGAAGATCCATCTCGCAGCCTATGCATCATAAAACTAAAAAAGTTGTAAATTTTTGGTGTGAAAACTAGCTGCCGACAAGAGCGCGCAATGTAAGATTTAGATAACGCAACACATTCATGCGTGCATGCTACGGTAACATGAATTGTATAACATTTTAAACTTGTTTTCATTTAATAATATGCGATCATTCTCAGAAGATCCATTGGCTAGATCCATGATGGATCTCGTGAGAATTGTTTATCTCATTGGATCCTGAAAACATTCTCATTTCTCACTAGATCCATCATAGATCTGGCCAATGGATCTTCTGAGAATGGTCGATATTGACACATAAACTGATATTATTACGGACTCCCCAACATATTAGGTAGGTAGTTTTCATGTGTTATTAAAAAAATAGTTCTTTAATTACAAAATCGCAAAACCAACACGGTCAAAATGTATAGAACAGCAGATCGTTTTTAAGTAGCCGACGACGATAAAATGATACTTTGGGGGTCTATGAATCATGTGCTGAATATTAATGGTATCAGTTCGCACATGATCAATATCCAATTAGAAGCTTTATTTACCCCCCCCCCCCCCCCCCCCCCTTTCTTCCCCTAACTCCGTAATCCATCACAAAAAAAAGTTATCACCATGACAAGGAACAACATAAGTTATTCTCGCGGCTTCGTTCGCTTCTTGTTGTGTTTTGTAATTATTATTTGAAGATTTAAGACTAAAATGTAACGACTTCCCGATGAATTTATTTATAAAATGTTAAAAACCTAAATAGTTACTTTGTAATTCTGTATAGCGCCCAGATATTTGAGAGGATTGAAACCATTCAAATACACCAGCTTCTTCTTTACTAGGATATAGTTGACGGTTGACATTAAGCCGTAGGCGTGGTACCATGGCACTATCGTCAGTAATGTGCTGTCCTGAAGACGAGACTCGAGTCTGAAAAACAAAATGGAATTATATGAATTACTACGACAAAGGGACATTCAACCAACGCGATGTGACGATAATAGGTGTCAATTTCACTGTCGAGGATGTAATCGTGTCACCTTGTTCTCGCCATTGCGATTATTTTTTTGTTCTACACCATACCTGGGAACCTTCTAGTGTTCTAGTTACGGAGATATTGGGGGTAAAAGGTTATATGTGGTAAAAGTTCCAACTTTTTGACAAGTTTTTTTTTTAAATACAAGTTTTTAATGTAAGATTTTTACTTTAAACACCTCCACGACCCCCGTACTATTCAATCATCATCATCACAATGTTTTGAGTGCGTTACATTGAGTTCTACCACAAAACATGATTTTTCACCCCAAAAAATATTCCCGTCAATAATTTTAGCGTAAAGTTACTTAATTTGATGTACAGAATGCTTGGTTGACGGTTTCGTGATGAGGTCTTGTACACCCTGATGTATTATAAACCCACAAAACCCACTTTAATCATCTAGTTTTGTATGTCATGTAAAAAGACACCCTTTTGTTTATATGTGAACTGCGTTGAGAAAGATGATTATTTATAACTAGCTGACCCGCGCAACTTCGTCTGCGTCACATGAGAGAGAGAGAGGGTTAGAGAGAGTGTGACTCAACCTTAAAAGATAGACATTATTATGCTATCGCGGATTTTATTTTAAACTTTATAAGAGGAACAATTGCATAATACATGATTGTTGCGTAACTTTAACCGTTTATGCAGCGCTCGCAACGGAAGTTCTCAAAAAGAAATAATTTTTCCCCGTTCTTGCAACATTTATCATTGATGCTTCGCTCCTATTAGTTACTAAATTTAAATTTTCAAAGCAGCGTCATGTAGACTAATCCGGAGTACTTTATGCTATAATAACTTTTTCACTTCTCATGCTCTAAAGTTCGCCTTTATGTCATGCGTAGGCGACATAAAGTCGCTTTTTATGCTCTAGAGCATAAAGTAAAATCTTCGTCGAAGACCAAGGCAATCGGTCCAACAGCCACATGAACAACTTCAACTTCATAGAATAACCTCTTTATTTTAATTCGTTTTGTTAGTATTGTCTGTGTGTACGTCTGTCTGTCCATATGTCTGTCTGTCCGTCTGTCTGTCCATCCGTCTGTCCATCCATCTGTCCGTCTGTCTGTTCGTCTGTCTGTCCATCTGTCTGTCCGTCTGTATGTTCGACTGTCTGTCCGGCTATGTGTGCGTCTGTCTGTCCATCTGTCTGTCCATCTATGCGTCCGTCTGTCTGTCTGTCCATCTGTCTGTCTGTCTGACTAAGTTGACTATTTTTCTCGCACTCAAAGTGAAAAGTATATATAGTGTAACACACGGCGCTAAAATCCGTTATATAACTTGGTACCTATTTACTACCTCGTATATAATGGGTCAATTTTAGCCCCTTGTACAATGTACTATTATAAAGCTGGTCAGTCGATTTAAAAGTTATCTGGTGAGCACATTTTTAGTCATTAGTACCATTATAGTACAACAGATGTCGCTGCATCTTACATTTGATGATTAGTTCTTGAACACTTTAAATTCGTATATCTTCTGATAGAATTAACCGATTACGATGAAACAAAAACTAAGTAATACTTATATATACGCACAATTTTTATGTATAAAAGTTATTTGTATTGGTTTCGTATATTTTACGTGATGCTTGATCATCGAAACAGACAAACAGACAAACAGATAAACAGACAAAAATTCCAAAAATGCTGGAAATGAGTTCTGTTGGTTATCCTATTCCCCCTGGCAATTTTTTTTCGAAATATTTTCGATGTACAAAAACGATTTTTCTACAGATAAATCTACCTAACCACTCAAAATTATCAATTACACCTATAATTTAATTTATCGCCAAGTCATGACACAATCTGCGATCTACAACTTTAATTGCATGTACCTACCGACCTTTGGCCGTATATTTATCTATAAATACTTTTAGCTAATTATAGGTCAGTTATTTACTTTAGAGTTCAGTGGAACAGCGCTACAGAACTGCACTAAAGAAGATATTCCCAGAAAAATAAATGAACTTTTAGTAATTACTCAAAACTGGAAGCGGAGTATAACACGTTGAGGTGTGTGAGCATGACTCCCTTGGGCAAGCCTGTGGTTCCTGACGAGTACAGGATGTAGACGACGTCGGACCAGCCCTGGACCTCTTCTGCCTCGAACTCATTCGGATCCACCTGCACCTTCACACTTCTATACTCGAGGATACCGCTCGCAATCGGTTTGCCATTTAATTGTATAATTTTTTCGATACTCGGCACTGTTTTTATGGTCTCCAAATTCTGTTTTAGTCCCACTTCTGAGGCGAACATAATTTTTGGGCGCGATATATTTAGCACGTGCGTTATTTCATCTGAAACAAATGGACAATAAAATGTTATATAGAAAGAAAAAGTATAATTTGCCTCGCACAGGACAATTAATCAAGATGATTATATTACTTGTAATAACAAATCAAAATTAAATGATGGTGATCAAGCTCTTTCGTTCTCTCTGCATGAGAGGTGGTGTTAGCCCGATATTCGGGACACCACAACCAAAAATCAAACAAAATTATATAAAAAGCAAACAAAGTAATAAAAAATAATATTAACACATTCATTAGACTAAATTGGTCCTTCTGCTCTATAATTGGATGCAGGTGCATTCGTATTTGCAATGAGACCGCATATTTTGACCTCCATTCACTAACCATTACTGCATAACATGAGGGACAAGACTGGGTCTGGTGGTCGGGGAAACCGATTTTATTATTAATATCATTTCATCATCATCATCAGCCTATTAATGTTCCCACTGCTGGGACACTGGCTTCCTCGCTATGAGAGGGAGTGGGCTATAATCCACCACGCGGGCCCAGCGCGGATTGGTAGATGTCACAAGTCTTCGAATTTTTTGGTTCTAGGACATGCCGGTTTCCTCACGATGTTTTCCTTCACCGCTTTGAGAGCAGCGGTGATGAAATAAATTACACAAATGCTAATGCGCCTGCCTGGGTTTGAACTCACGACTTACTGTTCGTGAGTCGGGGCCGCCACCACTGGGCCACCGCTGCTCCAATATAATTTAGGAAAACGAAAATTTTAACCCTGGGTAATTTAGGAATAGTCACATCAAGCTTCAGACTACCCGTAGGCCGCCGGCCGTAGCGACTGTTAAAGATAGTCCACCATCGGCCGGGACGAGCTTCCTAACCTGCCTTCGAGCTTTTGGAGATTATTAGTGGCGTGATGTTATGTGTTTTATTTTACTATTTTTATTGTAGGTACTTACTTAATTAAAATATTACACAAGCTTTCCATTTACTTACATTTACTCACTTAGGTAGGTACTACATTCAGTAAATGATCGTGAAAATTTCGGTCAAATCAAAATCTGTTGCGGCGATTAGAAGAACATCGCAATCATACACTACACGAGAAATAGTGACTTAAGGCCCTTCTAACCCTAAAATTAGCAACTCTATTTGTGGTGGTTCAAACTTCGGTTCAAATACTGTTAGAATAAAGTTCTAATCAGCGGTTGTTACGTCAGTCACTGCGGCCGAATAGTGCGAAATGAGTGGTTTTTTGCGATTTACAAAAAATCTATTGATTGGACAAAAAAATAAAACACATAAGACCTGCTTTATAGTTAGTTCAGTTAGTGTGGAGAGTTTCATGATCTAATTTGAAGTACTTTTTGAATACTAGCGGTTTATTGTTCGATTTGGAGGTAACTTTGGTTTTTTTTTTCTATCGAAAAAAGTTTATGGAATCGTGTTATCGTCACACCTAATACTTAGCATTAATCCGTAACTTTACCATATATTTATTTCAAAATTAATGCTGCAGTATTTTAGGCGTAGGTACATTATTGATAAACTCAACACATTATTGATAAACTCGAATGTCTTTGGAGCAGTAGCTAGGTAAACACCTGTCTAACTGAAAAGTTAAAAGATGTTTTTACCTTTAGTGTAGAGAACGTTGAATGTGGTGACGGTGGCACCGCAGCACACCACGGCGAGCGCGGTGGGGATGAACTCATCCCGGTTCTCACTGCACAGACCCACCACATCGCCGCGCTTCACCCCGAGCCTCCTGAGCCCCGTCGCCACATTCACAGTCTCTTGCAATATCTGCCTGTACGATATCTTTTCATCGGTGTCGCCATTGATCTGTGAATATTACTAAGTACAATAAATTACCTGGTTCAATCAAGTTACTAGTAGTATCTTCTTTAGAATACCTTTGTCTGTTAGCGAAGTAGGCGCAATAGTTAAACAATGGCGTCAAACCGATTCGGTCGGGTTTCACAGACGAAGGGAAATAGTACGGGAGGTTTGGTTAATCTGACGAAGATTTTTTAAACCGGCTGTAAACCACATCAAATGATAGTTTTACCATAGCACAGCAGGGACCCGTGCGTCAGCAGCTGCAGAAGTAAGGGAATCCAAAGTTACAGCAACTCAAAGTTGTAAAAAAAAAAGATAAAACAATTTCATACTGCGTCGGCACGGCGCGGCGGCGCGGCACTCGGCACCATACCGGAAATAAATAATGCATTTTGTGCGATAAAACAGAGTGGTTAAGAAACGGGTTCGATTCCTGGTTCAGCTGAAAACTGTTTCAGCCAAAAATTAAAAAATGTCGTAGTTTAATTTTTTTTCAAAATCAGATAACGCTTATTCCCTTCACCTTCCCTTCCCTTTTGTCGTATAATTTTGGCGCGGATATGAAATTGCTTGTTCAATACACTTCCTCAAAAACTGGTCCATAACGCACTACGATTAAGTACGACATGCTATGTATTTCACACGCGTGCTTTTTTTTCCATTTTCCCGCACGTTGCGGGAATGAAAATTGCCACAGATAACCTAACCTATACTTAGTCCAAATTTGTTCAATGCCTATAGTCTGAGGTGAATGTTTTTTTTTTTTAATTTCTGCAAAGCACTACGCGTCTCTAAGGCATAAATATTTTTGAATATTAAAATTGTGTTTATAAAATAGAATATCATAGATAAACATGATTAAAAAACTAAAAGTTATTTTTATACACAAATTAACATTTGTAAGTGTTCTGAATTCAAAATATAAAATAAATCTATTTTTCATATTAGGCTGTTTAACGGCTTCATACCTTTGCCTCTCCTTCAACCTGGCGAAAGCAGAGCGCGAAAAAAAAAGAAAATTAAAATCATAGTTTCGTATTTCGTGACAAAAATATTTTTCGTTATATTTTATTTTATTTCTTCAAAAGTGTATTGAAAAACGTCGTTTGATACACGTGGACATTTGTTATTGCAGTTCTCGGCTCAAAAACACCCTCGCCTACGGCTCGGGTGTTATAATTCCGCCTCGAATGCAATAACAAACTTTCTCCACTTGTATCAAAATGTACTATTATTTCACAACTTTGACATGCTGAACTTGGGTTGGATTGGTTGGGACTAAGGGTGCGGACATAACTCTGTTTTTATTACATAGTTAATTCCACCGTACATTGGTATAAATAAAGTTCCAAAATACACATTTTCCTTACCAACCCACCTTACTCTTTTGCGCTATTTTTATGATATTTTTAGCTTGCTTCGCTATCGATACGCGGGATCACGTAGGTCAAGGACGACAATATTTATATTAAACAACAACACAGTACAAAGTCTACGCCAGTAAACTAAAAAACAACTTCATAAAAATATGTTTACTTACGACAGCAATGGCATCATCTCCTTCGCAATGTTGTCTCAATTTGTCTATCGCATACTGACCGAAAGACAAGTGGCTAGGCACACTCAAAGCCGGTCCCGTCGAAACTACTTTGTTTATTATCATTTTCTATTAATATGCACACCCGTTCTACAAAATGTGTTACTGACTGGAACTATTACAGCAGTTGTAAATGTACGAACACCACTGACTGAACCAACGCACTAATAGATATCTAAGCTAACACTGGCTGTTTATCAAAACGTTGCTAGGTATGTCACTACTTCACTAGTCATGTAATAAAAATGATTAAAAGTTATTAACTTTTAACTATGCTGAGGCCACTACAGGGTTGCTGCTACGTACTGCGGACTGTGTATACATAGCTTTAGGATTATTGACTTTTATTTATCTAGTTAATATTCATAATCACATAAAAGTGTCAAAGACAAAAGTCTGACGCGTGTAACAAATCTACTTGATCGTATTAAAATAAAAGGATAAGCAGACTTGTTCAATTTAAAATTTAATTAGGGAAGTAATTTACAGGTGATAAAAAATACAGCTAGTTATAAAAACCTACCTAACAAACACTCTTGGATAGACGTCGTTTATAGTTCACGCACTGTAGGAGAGACGGGAACCGGCATCAGGGTAGCAGGTCAATACCAGGGCAACTTCAAGGATCAGCTTCAGGAAACCTCTGCTAGGAGGGAGTCGTGCAGCTCTTTAAGGTACGCACCAGGTCAGCTCTGTAGTAAGGCAGTGTAGATCTTAGAGTCCACCAGACGTCAGGATAACTTTGCGAGACAAGTAGTAAGTCAGGCACGTAGTTAGCTTCCGAAGATCGGGAGTAGAATTCCCAGGTGAATCTGTAGCTGGATCCCCTGGGTAGATTAAGTATCTGAAAGCGAAAACCAAGCTGTTAT
This sequence comes from Xestia xanthographa, assembly GCA_905147715.2. Lineage (NCBI taxonomy): Eukaryota > Metazoa > Arthropoda > Insecta > Lepidoptera > Noctuidae > Xestia > Xestia xanthographa. The sequence goes on from LR990652.1 coordinate 16,209,731, forward strand.
CTAATGCTCATCGAATCCAAGAGTCGTCTTCTTCCAGCCGTTCGTCAGCACGTTTTCCAGTAGTATTCCTTTTCCAAATATTTGTTTTCTTATTGTGGCCATCATCTCATCTGACAAGTGTAGTCGGCCAGGGCATATCCATGAGTGCGTAAAGAATTTTATAAATGTAATTTTAAGTTATGTTATTTATTAAACAATCGTAATAATTGATTAAATACAATAGCTGAACATATTGATAAAAATAATTTAAATTACCTACATAAACCAAAAAGTAGCCATTCATAGACTAAGCAAAAAGATAATTAGGTAAAAAGTAACTGACAGTTTGACAATTTGGCATGTCACAACATGAAAATTATGAGTGAAAATATTTTATTTCAGCTATTTTTACAGTATTGAATCGTATTTAGATCGATTTGCTGAGTTTAGACATATTAACAAACTAGCTTCTGCCCGCGACTTCGTATGCGGATCCTGTTGCTTATGCCAGCGACAACGGGGTCATCAAAATCGAAGACCTCAAAACGTCTGATGTGGAATTTTAAGAGCCCGGGGACGGGAATACAACGGGATGCGCGAGACGATTCGAGACGTTCCAGATTTTTCATTTTTGTAAGTCAACAGGAAATGCCCATTAGACTAAACATTTTTATAAGTCTACAGGAAATGACCATCAGACCAAACAAAACGTCATTCCTATGTGTTATGGTGTAGCTGGGCTCTTGGAGTTCCACAACAGGTGTTCCAGATCTTCGATTTTTATAAGTCAACAGAGAGTGCTCATCAGATTGAACAACTTTTGCTAAAACTTCATTCCTATATATATGTTATAGTGTAGCTGGGCTCTTGGAGTTCCGCTTCAGGTGTTCCAGATCTTCAACAGAAAATGCTCATCACATGGAACAATTTTTGCTATGGTACCATTTTTGTATGTCTTATAGTTTAGCTGGTCTGTTGCGGTTCTGCATCAGGTGTTTGTTTCCAAGATAAAAGTCAACAGGAAATGCCCATCAGACCGAACAACTTTTGCTAAGACATCATTCCTATATGTGTTATGGCATAGCTGGGCTCTTGGAGTTCCACAACAGGTGTTCCAGATCTTCGATTTTTATAAGTCAACAGAGAGTGCTAATCAGATTGAACAACTTTTGCTAAAACGTCATTCCTATATATATGTTAGTGTAGCTGGGCTCTTGGAGTTCCACATCAGGTGTTCCAGACCTTCAACAGAAAATGCTCATCACGTGGAACAATTTTTGCTATGGTACCATTTTTGTATCTCTTATAGTTCAGCTGGTCTGTTGCGGTTCTGCATCAGGTGTTTGTTTCCAAGATAAATAAATAAATAAATAAATATTGCTGGACATTACACACAGCGCCATCTAGTGCCACACTAAGCAACGAGGCTTGTGTCGTGGACACCAGATAGTTGTTATACTACACATAAACCAATAGTGAGATGAAATAGAAAGATTTTAACAAAGGCAATGATATATAAACTATAGATCCGTTGTCCGCACTCTAAAATGACAACATGAAATGAAGCCAATTGGCCACATCGCGCTTAGTTACGCACCAACCTGTCGCGCGACGCTACGTTTGTTTATAATTTAATAAATCCTGTGACGTGACTGAAGATGTATATTTATCTCCCTCTCGCAACAGGCATCCCGCCGTTCGGTGTCATATTTTCTTTCTCTTTCTTCACGCTTATAAGTAGTTCTAGTATTTTCGCCGTTTTTAAGCGCCGCGATGTTGGTTCATGACGTGTCTATATATAATACGTCATTGAACAAAGGCTTATTTTTTAACGGAGTTGTCATCCGATCCTAATCAACTTTAGTTGATATTTAACAAGGGCTTATTTTTATGGAGTTGTCAGCCGCTCCAATCAACTTTTAGAGTCAATAGTTAACAAAGGCTTATTTTTATGGAGTTGTCATCCGCTCCAATAAACTTTTAGAGTCGATAGTTAGAACCAAATTAGACATACTAACTTGTAGAAAAGAAAAGAATAGATATATGGAAAGATTAAAATTAATCTTCTAAAGAACCGATTAATGAATTAAAAAATAAAAGTTTTAATAAATCAAAAAAAACTCTATTACAGAGGAAGGAAAGAAGAAAGGGATGAGTTATGAATATAGAAGATTTTTTTTTTACATAATTGTATAAATTATATTTTAAAGTCTTTAAATATGGTATTTAGCTCGGTTGCCACGTTGATCTTTTAGTATATAAGTCGCAGGTTTTTCATAAAATTAGGTTTTTGATCAAAATCTTAGGTTTTTGATCAAAAACCGGAAGATGACAAATTTTAAACTCAATTTCGTCATAAACCTGTAACAATCCAGATTTTTGATTAAAAACCTGAACTAGTTTGAGTTTATGATTAATCTGATACACATTTCCGTTGACAAGGACTGAGGGACTTCATAATGGCATACAATTAATGAACCACCAGATTTAGCAAAATGTAACGGCAAAAAAATCACTTTTAATTGCCAAAATTAGTAAATGATCACCAAAATGAATCCCCATTTTATCGTAAAATTAGAAACAAACATTTATTTATCACCACCAGAAATTGAACTGTTATGCTCTTGCATCCGAGTCGAGGGAGACCCGGTAGACGGTTCGCGGGGCTCCTATTCCTGAATGGTTTATAAAAAAATTAACCACGAAGGGTATGGCGGGATCTTTTCGCTCGCTTCGCTCGCTCATTCGACCCCGCCATACCCTTCTAACCTAATCTATCCGTGTCGGGGTGCCCCAAGTCGGCCTAGGCAAAACTAGTTTGTCATCAACCACCTCATTAAAATTTGGTGTTCAATTTACTAAATTTGGTGATCAAATGATATTGTTACGAGCTGGGTATGGGATAAATTAATTACTACCGATGAATCAACTGAATAACTTGAATAATCACAAAACACTTCAAACTCAATCACAAGTACACCACTGATCACTATTCACTTAGATATCGCACTTACTAGATCACCTCGATTCGCTCCGTACTGTAGCCAAAATAATACTGCCTGCTCCCGCAAACACGTCGACTATTTATATGACGACCGAACGTTTGAGAAAGATCCAGAATCTTCTAGACAATTCATACTAGGTCATTGTCCTACGAGAAACTTCCACAACTTTTGTACAAAGGAAAGAAATAGGTACTTTATGTCCTGGGCGTACGGTCGAAATTACAATGACAACTTTCTGATGTATTCTATAGGTAGTTTGCGAATTTGTACCTACATCATTCGATACATACCTACTACTACCTACCTACTTACTTAGTTGTAGGTACCTACTATTAGAAGCTACTTATATTGTAGGTATGGCTACGACGTAACACTGCCCCCTCCTTAGACATGCTCGTCCCGAGCATCATTAGGCCCGTAGTATCGCGCCAATCGGTCTACATGGACAATCTTAGGCGCACCTCGTGGACCCTTCTGTATTCGGTAGGTGACATCGTTGATCCTAGTCACGACTCGGTATGGTCCATCCCAGTTTGCTTGTAATTTCGGAGACTTCCCTTTGCTCCGTACTGGGTTATGCAACCACACCAGTGAACTCTCGTCGAAACCCCTACTATTTGCTTTCCGGTCATAACGGGTCTTCATCTTCTCAGACATCTGCTGGCCGGATTGTCTAATATGCTCATAAACATCATTCAACTTGTTACGCAAGTCATTTGCGTAATCTGTTACACTGCGTGGAGCATCAGGGGGAGTTCCAGTGATTAAATCTGCAGGCAACCGTAATTCCCTTCCAAAGTTCGCGAAGGCGGGCGTCACAGTCGTACTTTCGTGGACTGCGCTGCGGTAGGACAGAAGAAACGGCAGTATGTGCTTGTCCCAATCCCTTTGTCTGCTTTCCACGACTTTTGCCAGATATCTTTCCAACGTTTGGTTGAATCGTTCCACCATTCCATCAGATTGTGGGTGGTAAGAGCTGGTTCTGGTTTTGTGGGTACCCATTAATCGACAAGTCTCCTGAAATACTTGCGATTCGAAATTCCTTCCTTGATCGCTGTGTATTTCTAAGGGTACTCCAAAACGACAGAAGACTTCCTGAACCAATTTATCTGCGACAGTTGTAGCTTCTTGATTAGGAATGGCGAAGACTTCTGGCCACTTTGTGAAGTAATCCATGACCACCAAGAAGTACTTGTTCCCGCTCTCACTTTCTGGAAATGGTCCCGCAACGTCTAGTGCTATCCGTTCCCAAGGGGCTCCAACGTTGTACACTTTTAATGCTCCTCTGCTGCGTGTTTGGGGTCCTTTCACGGCCGCACAACTGGTACATTTGCGACACCAGTCCTCCACATCATCTCGACAGTGGATCCAATAAAAGCGTTCTCGAATTTTTAGTAAAGTCCTTTTTACCCCCATATGTCCTCCCGAACATCCATCATGGTACAGCCGTAAAACATCCGGTACCTTAGCTTTAGGGACAACCATTTGTAGATGACAGCTGTCCCCTCGAGCGTTTTCCCATTTACGGCACAAGACTCCATCCTGGATCACCAAGCTGTTCCATTGCGCCCAATAACTCTTCGTGATGGAACTCATCGCAGCCACATCACACCACTTAGGTTTAGGAGCACCAGCTTTGATCCACTCGAAGATCGGTTTGATGTCCGAGTCATTTTGCTGAGCCTGCTGTAGGGTTTCTTTCCATTCATCGCTGAGATCCGTTCTTAAAATCCTCACAGGCACCACTTCCTTAGACTCCTGTCTGGAACTGTGCTTCCAATCTTCAGGCAAAGGACTTCTTGACAGTTCATCTGTTTTGCTTTGATTTCTCCACTGTTGCTGGGCAGTCATTCCAGCCGCTTTTCTCTGCAGGGGTTGATCTTCTCTCGGTATGCTGCGCTTAGGACAGCTTGACCGAAGATGACCTCTTTCTCCACAAGTGTAACACTTAGGGCTGTACCTTTGCGAACGCTGGCGTACAGGTGATGCCACAACTTGCTTTGGGCAGCTTGACCGATCATGATCCCTTTCTCTACCAGTGTAGCAGCTAGGGCTGTACCCTCTCGCACGGTCGCGTACAGGTGATGCCACAACCTCCCTGACATGGTGTGTCCGATGGTCTTGCCTCGCTGCCTCTACTTCCAAGGCATGGGCCAACGCCTCTTTCAGGGTCTCATGATGCCCAAGTCGCACGGCGGCTCTAACTTCTAAGTCACGTATTCCATCAACGAACGCTTGTACCAGATTCCCATCGATCAGTGCAGGGGCAGACTGGTATGCTTTCCGAACAAGCTTTTCAACTTCCAGGGCCCACTGCTGTAGGTTCTCGGCACTACGCTGGACACGATCCTTCAACTTAGCACGAAATACGTGCTCCAGGTGCGCGTCGCCGTATCTGGACTCTAACGCCTCCAGCAGCTGTTCGTAGGTCACATCCTTGCCAAGCGCTTCAAGAATGTTGAGGGCCTGGTCTCGGAGGCCCAAAGTGAGCGCGGTCATGGCTTGAGATTTTGTCCATCCATTCGCCTTCATAACGGCCTCAAATTGAATTTTATAAGCCGACCACGAAGATGTTCCATCGAATGGAGGCACCTTAAAGCCCCGCGCTGAAGGTGCAGCAACCACTGAAGCCACAGTCACGTCTCCAGTCTTCAGTTCCCCCAAAGCCTTCTTCACCCCAGCGATCTGAACTTCGGCTTCTGAGATGCGATTCTCATGCTGGTGAACTTGATCCTTCATTACCTTCAGCTCTTTGCCGAAAGTTGAATGAAGATCCTTTATGAGGATCATCTGTTCTTCTTGACGGCGAGCCTGCTCCTCCTTATCTCGTTGCAACTGCTCCTGTAACTGGCGAGCCTGGTCCCCTTGACGGCGAGCCTGCTCCTCCTTATCTCGTTGCAACTGCTCTTGTAACTGGCGAGCCTGGTCCTCTTGACGGCGGGCCTGCTCCTCTTGACGACGAGCCTGCTCCTCCTTATCTCGTTGCAACTGCTCTTCCAACCGGCGAGCCTGCTCCTCTTGACGGCGAGCCTGCTCCTCTTGACGGCGAGCCTGCTCCTCTTGACGGCGAGCCTGCTCCTCTTGACGGCGACCCTGCTCCTGCAGCAGCGCCATTAAAGCTGACAAGTCTGGCGCTACTGATGCTGGAGAAACTCCGGATGGACCAGCGACTGGCACTGACGTAGGCTGGACACCACCCGGTGTCTGTGTCGGTGAATCTCCAAACCGCCTTTGGTCCATTTCCTGCTGTCGCTGACTCCTGGTACGGATACCGTCCGTGTCGTCCTTTGGTAGAATTGGCATAATTTATCCCTCACTTCTGGCACCAATTTGTTACGAGCTGGGTATGGGATAAATTAATTACTACCGATGAATCAACTGAATAACTTGAATAATCACAAAACACTTCAAACTCAATCACAAGTACACCACTGATCACTATTCACTTAGATATCGCACTTACTATAGTTGGTGCCAGTTAACATCGGAATAGAGGTCATTGCTCCGACTTTCATCCCGATATCTAAATATTAGCGATACTGTCGCTCCATCCGTACAAACCTGTCGCAAAACTGATATCGCTTGAGTCTCATAATACATCCACAGTGTCCCACATACATAACACAGTGCACAACCCAAAAAAATAAGAAATCGAGCAAACGTACCCTACGAAATTAATTGATTTAAATACTTTATTTTCGTTTTTAACACTATTTTAACTTACTGAGACAATTTTAATAAAGTAAATATATTATTATACATCTTAAAATTAGGATCTGAGACTTTTGCGCGAAAGACATTTGCGCAAAGAACACTTGTTGCGCGCACCCACTTGCGCGAAAAGACATTTATGCGCACATGGACTTTTGCGCGAACGAACTTTTGCGCGAAATGGACTTATGCGCGAAAGGAATCTTGCGCGAATGGACACTTGCACGATTGGACTCTTGCGCGACTTAATGGCCACTGAGGTTTACTCTGTAGAGTAAACATAACAACACGCCTTATTATTACTTGAAGGTGTTTTTTTTTGGTTTTTCCGTCATAAGTGTAATTTTCATGGTTTTCGGGGTCGCTGATAATGAAAATGATTTGTTGAAATCAGATTTAACCAAAGGCAAGGTAAATCATTGAATCCATTTCACTATTCGTCATTCAAAAGTGCCTTTGAATGACCTAATTGTAATAAATAATTATTGACCTCATTTTCTTTATCCTTTAACCATGAAAACGACGGCTATAACGGAAAAACCGATTTTTTTTCTCGGCGCCATCTTGGTTTTTAATTTTAACCTCATTTCGTTATCAACGACCCCGAAAATCATGAAAACGACACCCATGATTAAAAAACCAAAGATTTTCCTCGGCGTCATCTAGGATTTTCGTTTGGACCTCATTTTCATATTCAGGGACCCCTAAAACCATGAAAACGACACCCATGATGGAAATACCAAAAAAAATCCTGGACGCCATCTTTGATTTTCATTTTGAACTCATTTTCGTAATCGACGACCCCGAAAACCATGAAAATGACATCCATGACGAAAAAACCAAAAAAATCTTGGACGCCATCTTGGATTTTCATTTTGAGCTCATTTTCGTAATCAACGACCCCGAAAACCATGAAAACGACATCCATGACGGAAAAACCAAAAAAATCTTGGACGCCATCTTGGATTTTCATTTTGAGCTCATTTTCGTAATCAACGACCCCGAAAACCATGAAAACGACATCCATGACGGAAAAACCAAAAAAATCTTGGACGCCATCTTGGATTTTCATTTTGATTTCATTTTATCTAAATATAATTAAATTATGACATCACAAAAACTATCTCATCACAAAAAATTATAATTCTGATCTTATGCCGTTTTCGTTTTACGAGGTCATCGCGTCAGGTGTGCAGCACATTATGGTCACGGTGCGGGGGGCGTTTACGCCACACGTAAATTTATAAGCATAAAATTAGTTTTCTAGCAAAAAATAATAACAAATTCGAATTGGAACATCACAAGATTCTCAACCCCTGTATGTCTAGCCGACTGGTATTATGATACTCTAGCGATGTAGCAAAGTATCGCTTATTGGTCGATTCAGGTAACTAGTAAGTGTCGTTATCGCTTTGTGATCAAAAACTTGGTAGGTAGGTGTTAATGACCTCTATTCCGATGTTAACTGGCACCAACTATAGATCACCTCGATTCGCTCCGTACTGTAGCCAAAATAATACTGCCTGCTCCCGCAAACACGTCGACTATTTATATGACGACCGAACGTTTGAGAAAGATCCAGAATCTTCTAGACAATTCATACTAGGTCATTGTCCTACGAGAAACTTCCACAACTTTTGTACAAAGGAAAGAAATAGGTACTTTATGTCCTGGGCGTACGGTCGAAATTACAATGACAACTTTCTGATGTATTTTATAGGTAGTTTGCGAATTTGTACCTACATCATTCGATACATACCTACTACTACCTACCTACTTACTTAGTTGTAGGTACCTACTATTAGAAGCTACTTATATTGTAGGTATGGCTACGACGTAACAATATTTTAGGTGATAGATGTTAGTGGTCACAAAGTTATTTTTGGTGGTCATATATTTTCCCCCTTCATAATTGGATTGATTAACAGTCGCTCCATGTAAAATACTGGTATTCAGCTGCATCCGGTAAAACTGGAAGCCGACCCCAACACAGTTGGGAAAAGGCTAGGCAGATGATGATGATAATTGGATTGAAGGAGGAGAATATTGATTGGATCATGGATATAAAATTTTGGTAAATAAATATTTGTTTTCTTTCTAATACGTTGCAAATGATGATGGATTGTTTTATTTATTTCGTTTAAATTGATTTATTGGTCATAAAACAAAGCAAACCCGTGATTTTGACAAGAACTTTATCATAAACCCAAACTAGTTCAGGTTTTTGATCAAAAATCTGAACTAGTCTGAGTGTCTGACTAGACTGAACTAGACTGGTTTATGATGAAATTGAGTTTAAAATTTGTCATCTTCCGGTTTTTGATTAAAAACCTTATTTTATGAAAAATCTGCGACATATACAGGTGGAATTTTGTAATGCCACCTGGAGGGAAAGTACTCTTAATACCGGAGATAGCAAATTTTACTCAAAGGAAACATTCCTTCATTTTTAAAAAGAAATTAATCTGCATTCAAAGATTTTGAAAATTCGCGTGCCACACTCGGGAATCGAACCGTCTAAATTCCAAAAAAATAACACCCTGTACTTTTATGGCACCAATCGATAGGGTCAATCATAAGGATCAAATCCATCTAACAAACATGATAAATTAAATGAAAGGAAAACCATGAAATCTTAAGTTATAAATTCAATGGGATAAATTCAATAGGTACGATAAAGCACTTTAATAAAATGATGGACCTTTCAAATTGAAGAGAATACGATTGCAGAAGAAGATTGCAATTTGCATGTGTTTGTTTGTGCAAATTGCAATATTCCTATGTAAATAGTTCTTCGTCATTTTAATGAATAAATGTCGTCAAAAGAGAATTGTTTACTATGTTTGTAATTGGATGGACCTTTGACTAAAAGTGCTTTATCTTATCCCATTAGTTTTTGGTTTACCCATAAGGCCAAAGGGAAAGTGATTTGCGTGTTTCTATGTTAAGCAACTATCACAAATAGAAATTATTTTAGCGATATCCTTAAACATAGCTGGCCAGTAATATGGAAGTGATAATTTTTTATAAGTTTTAAAGATTCCTAGATGAGGCTGATCTGGGGACCCATGATTATCTTTGACAAGGGTTTCCGGAGATTAGGATGAAGAACTTCTTTCCACGCGAAATCTTCAGTTAACGCGTGAGGAGATTGAGTATAGCGAAATAATTTATTTTCACGAATAGTATAATTGGAATATTGATCAGGGCCGGTAGTCTCGACAGAGATAGCGACAAATTCGCTAACTTTTGATTGCTAATTACTAACGAATAAATTGGGTTGCAATGATGATGCTTGCTAGTAACGCTAGTCTCAACGTCCAAGATGCGTTTCTTCCAAACATAATTATTGCAACCGAATTTATTCGTTAGTAATCAGCGATTGAAAGTTAGCGATTTTGTCGTTATCTCTGTCGAGACTGCCGGCCCAGGATTGCTACGACATGACATTCTAAAAGTAGTTTGTTATAGTGTTCTAATGCTGGAGATATAGGTTGGGGATCAAGTGAGAGAATTACGAGAGAGTAAATCAGGGACTAAATTGTCTTTACCTCTTTTGTGTTTTAGAATAAAATTAAAAGATGACAACCTAAGAGCTACCTAACTAAGAGCTAGCTAAGAGCTACCTAAGAGCTAGCTAACCTACCAGATGGATTGGATAATTTAAGAAACCATTTAAGTGCTGCGTGGTCTGTATAAACAGTGAATTGTTTGCCAATGTTCTAAAGCGAAATGACCACAAGCGTTTCTCTTTCTGTAGTTGAGTAATTTCGTTTGCTCATTTAAGCTATAACTACTTCTTTGTCGTCTTTTACTTGTGTTAACATACCTCCAATGGCAAAGTTAGGAGCATCGCAATGTACAGAGAAAGGGAGATCAGGACAAGCTGGTATAGGAGTACCTACCTAGTAACAAGAGCTTCTTTTAGTTTATTAAAAGCCAGAGTAGCATCTTTATCCCAAATGAATTTAGAGGCGTTTATACCGGAAGAAGTGAATTTATTAAGTGGAGTTGCAATTGTGCTGAAGTTGGTAATAAAACGTCGAAACCAACTACAAGTTCCAATAAATTTTCTTACTTCTTTACGAGAAGTGGGAGTAGGGAATTCGAGTATTGCTTTAATTTTAGCCGGATCTGATCTTAAACCGTTTTCATCTACAATGTACCCTAAGTATTTACGTTAATTTTTAAAGAATTGACTTTTATCGAAGTTAATTGTTAATCTAGCAAACGTTAATTTCTCAAGAACTTTAACTAGATAAGAGATATGCTCTTCAAATGATTAAGAGATGATTATTATATCATCAAGGTACAAAATACCTTATTATCAAATTCAGGAGTAAAAAGCATGTCCATAAGTCTTTGCTGATTAGCTGGAGCATTAGTTAAACCAAAAGGCATGATAACAAAGCGATACATGCCGCGACCAGGGACATAAAAGCTGTTTTATCTTTATCCGTTTCTTCTTTTAAAGGGATTTCCCAAAACGCTTTAGCAATATCGATGCTTGAAAGAAATTTAGCGTTTTTAAGGTTATCTAAAATTTCATTAACAAACGGAAGGCTGTACGCGTCTGTACAAGTAACTGAATTTAGTTTACGACTATCAACACAGAATCGCCATTCACCATTCTTTTTAGGTGTAATGATAACCGGAGAAAGCCAAGGGCTTTCGCATTTTTCAATAACGCCCCATTCTAACATTTTATCGACTTCTATAATGAGAGCTTTTTGTTTTTCAGGAGAAAGACGTTATCATCGTTGTTTAATTGGAGGAGTGTCACCTGTATCAATATGGTGACTAATAAGATGAGTGCGACCCAGTACTCTTCTGCTTTAGTCGTTTAATCATATCATCAGCGATAGTTTTTTGCTCTAACGAGAGATGATTGTAAGGAAGTATTTGTTTAGTAGCTTTAGTAACCACTGAACATTTAGTATTTGCTTTAAAAGCCGAAGAAAGTGTGTGTGAAATAAGATTAAACTTTTTCCAAAAGTCGACTCCTAAATTAATTGAAGGAGATATATTAGGAAATACGAAGGCTTGGATTAGATGAGTTTGATTATTGTATCTAATCGGAATATTAATTGAGCCAAGGGATTTACTTTTTTGATTACTGGCAGTAGTAATCGTCATTGAAAAAGATTTGGGTAACGTGAAGCCTAATTTTTAAATTTCTAGGTGAGACTTATTACTAATTACCAAGTATTGTAATAGAACTACCGCTATCTAGTAACCCGGAAAATATTTTGTCATTGATAAAAATATCAATAAAAGGACGATTAAAATCTTTTTCACTATCATATAGTGAAGTTATTTTGTAACAATGAAAGAATTTTTTTATAGTTTGTAACCAATCATGCCAGTCTGATTGATTAAAGTTTTTATTACCCAAGTCGATGTTTAGTTTTTTGAATTGTTAGTTTTATTACAGTTAGGACAGTCAGTAAATTTAACATCTTATAAACCACATCTAAAACAAATAATTAATGAACGAGGTTGAGAGCAATAAGTGTATGACCATTAGTGCGGCAGCGTACACAAAAAGCATTATAATTAACTTTATTAATTGTATTAACTTTAGGTTTATTGTTAAAACGATTAAAATTTGTTCTAGGAGGGAACGCGTTAGTTAGAAGTTGAGGGCTTTGACAAGGGCGAATGTTACGAATTATAATTTGGAGTTTTTTAGTTTCCGTTAGTTTTTCTGAAAGTCTGGAAAACATGCCAGTTAGTATGGAAACAAAAATAACAATAGGTTCATATTTGCCTTGAGTTCGACTATTGATGGCTTTTAATAATTTATGATCATAGTCAAAACCGCCAAAGTCTGTAATCAAAGCTTCGCAAAGTTCGCTCTAAATACTAAATTCCTGAATTTTCTGTATTATAAAGGAACGCGGACACGAGTTTCCATCATATTTTATTCGTTTTAATTCGTTAAGGGAATTATTAGGAATAGAGTTTGACTGAATGTCGGGAAGCATAGTATGAAACATTGTGTCATTGGGGCCATTAGGAGTATAAGAAGGACGGTTGATTTCTATAGGTTGAGAGTTGGTGTCGTTGGAAACAGTTAAAGAAATAAATTTAGATTTTAAGGTGAACAATCTTTCTCTAATTTGAGATAAACGATTTACCTCTGAGGGATCTGATTAATCATCTTTATTTTCGACTTGAGATTTTGATAGGTTTTAATTTTTTTATTTAGTCTTTGGTTACCCTGTTCTAACGATTGTATTTTTGATTTGATATAATTTAGAGTAGTGGTAAGTTCGTCTAAATCAGTTTTAACTTCTAATATCGAGTCTAAAATATCTTTAGAAGGAGTAGGCAGTCGGGGTCTTTTCCGCCTGACCATTATAATTTTTTTTCGCTTAAAACATGCGGAGGCGCTGAGCCCCGCCCCCCTTAAAGTTTGGGCCTATTAGGAAAGCCTCAACTTTGGCGCGCAAAATAACAATAACTCTCGTTTGGCGTGCGTCGTCATTGTGCTCGGCCGATTCGGTATCTTTTTTATTTCATTTATTATTTCTATGCAAAGTCAACGGGGCGGGGCTAGAGAGCGTTTCTATGTTGCGAGTGCAAGCAAAAATAAGCTTAGTGGTGGTCAGGCGGGAGTGTCCTCGATAGTACGAGGTGCGAGTTGAAGATATTTTTTTAAGCTGTATTACTGTATCTCTTGGTTCTTCCAATCTTATTTTGATTTCATATTCGAGCTCAGCTCTGTTTAAAAGTTCAAAGAAAATAATTCTATCCATGTTTAAGAAATTAATGTTGAAAGAGGACAAATAAGAATTGATGAATTCAATGACTCAAGAGGGGTCTGAGTTAAAAAAAAACTCTAATGATAGAGAGCGCAGACTATTCAAGACTCACACTCTGAGTTAGGACTCAAGAGGGTCCGATTTAATAATAAAACGAAAAAAGAAAATTAAAAATCGTAAACCAAAGAGAACTTGTGTAGTTGTGTTGGTGGTAAAATTCGGAACTAAAGCATAAAGTTTAGTACATATGATTGCCACCGCAAAGTTTGTTAAACTTTAGTACCTAGTTTTGCCACCGCGCAAATAGACTAGAACTCCATGCCCATGCTCCATGGCCTGTTACCTGGCAACCAATGTCAAATAATAAGTCGATAAATATTTTGAGAGCCCACGATGCTAAACTTACTTCGGTTTGATTCCCAGATGATATCCCAAGTAGCACATTAGCAATGAATTAGGTCATAAACTAGCTACATTACACTCTACAGCTTTTATTCAGATGTACTAAAGGATAGGACGAGTCTTTAGACTCTATTGAGTCAATTTCATTCAACAACTCAATTTTTTACCTAATTTCCATGGACATTTTCATTTTCAGGTTTTTTGAAAAACTTTAATAATAAAGCGCAACATATCCACATTATATATACATTTTCTGAAAGGGGATATTATAATTAAATTACTTAGAGAGTTATTTGGGCCACCGAAATTGGCGAGCCACAGAAATTTTATTATTACCACCGAAATTGTATTGGTGACACCATTGACATATATATTACTGCATAAGGACTGGGTGGACCGCATGTAACAATGACGCCTCGAACGTGGTCCCAAAATGGTCTTCCCTATAGCGAACTAAACTAGAACGCGTTCGGCTGTCTTCGGGAGCGGTCGTAAATTTTACAAGCAAAAATGCCAAGTTGTGTCATGAAGGGATGCGTGAACTACGACAAAAAGCACAATAAAATAAATGATAACATTTCTTATCAACGGTAAGTTAAAAAAAAATATTATATCAACTTCTAACATTATTTAAAACAATTTTCTTTCGTATTTGTCTCAACGTTTGGCAAAGACGACGCGAAGCCGGTAAAAGTTAGACATAACTTTGCAGCGGCGCGCGTTTTAGCCGATGAAATGAAAAGATTTAATAATTCATATCATAAAATTAATTTTATATGTATAAAATAATTCCGAAATTAAAGTTATTTTTCACGTTGTTGGAAAGTGTTCTTGAGTAGTTTTCACGTTGGGAAGTCGGTTGTTATTTTTGTAAGAATTTTTTTTTTTCAGTTTTTAGTGGGTTGGTTTGTCTATCTATCTAAGTTACAATAGCTTATTGTCAACTGCTCATCAAAAATACCTAAATCGCTACAGGTGTGCCTATAATATTTGAAGAGTTCCCTCGATCTCCAAGATTTCATCATCAGATTGTGACCAAATGACAATGGGACCAACTTTGAAGTATAAAATCTCAGTATAAAATCAAATCGGTCCAGCCGTCTTCGAGTGAGTAATCGGGGAAAATATCCCGACGAATTGAGAACCTCCTCCTTTTTTTCAAGTCGGTTAAAAATACCCGCTCTTACAAGGTTACGTCTAGGGGCAGACCACGCCGATTGACATCGTAGTTCATAGTAGTTCTAATAGATGGCGTTAGTGTTTCTGTATGGCGACCGCGTTCGGCGAACGTTCGGACGACCGTATCTTTACTATTTAAATCAATGGGTGACACAGAAATTCTGCGTTTGCACCGAAATTGTGAATTATTATATATATACATGGTTTTTTAATAATATGTAAAGAAAGATAAGGTTTAATGAACAAACTGATATAATACGAATATCGTCGTTAATATATACATATTATCGTCGTAATTATGTAATAAACACCTGCATGTAACCCTTGTATCACAAATAAACGATTTGATCATTTTAATAAGCATTTCTACACATCAAAATACAACGTGGTGTACTATTGCTTAAATCAGTCTTACAAAATTAGCAATCAAGAAACTGATTATGTTTTTTACTTCTATGAAGAGGATGGGAAATCATCAAACGACTCCTCCCGCTCTGGGAGAAGCAGGAGGGACTTTCAGACTTTTACTGACTAAAACCCATTCATATCCCTTCATCGCCCTTTGTGTTCCGGGGCCACGGTATCTCTTTCGAACAGTCCCGCGACCCCGGCAGGCATCGGTCCTTGCGGACCCCTTCCTATTGCTCTCTTTGAGGCGCGCGTGGAACACGAACGCGCCGTCGACACGGTCTGTCGTCATGAGACGGACAGACAGCGAGCTAGCCCATAGCCCACCGTCCACAGGTCCACCACGTAGCCCCCCGCCACGACTGCATGTGCATGGACCGCACGACTCCCGCGTAGAGCCTCCGGCAGGAGGCGCTTGCCCCCCCAGGTTGGGCAGGAGCCGCCTGAAGGCAGCCCCGGTCCGTTCCAGTTTGGGGGCCAAACGTCGGAAGTGCTCCACGAAGTTCCACCGGCTGTCGAAGACGAGTCCTAGGCACTTCAAAGTCTACTCGACCACACGACGAAGGTAGGTCGGCAACCGGTGATACCGGAGTGCCTTCCTAATGCAGCTCCAGGGCATTGTGTTGGAGGCATTGGTGATGTCGAGAGACACCGCCAAGACAACCCCACCCCGGGAAACCGCATCTCCTGTCGTGAGGGCTCTCACGCGCATGATGGCGTCCACCGTAGAGCGCCCCTTGCGGAAACCAAACTGGTGTTCCGCAAGATCCGGCCCCGACCCCGCAAGGTGCTCGGCGAGGCGGTTTGCAATTACTCTTTCAAAGAGCTTGCCCACCTTGCCGAGCAGCACCACGGGCCGGTATGCGGACGGAGATTCCGCAGGGCGCCCCGGCTTCCGAATGTGGATTAGCTTTCCCCTCTTCCAACGAAGCGGGAACTGGTCTCTCTCCAAGCATGCGCTTAGGAGCCCCTCTAGTCGGGGCCCGAAAGCCTCCGAGGCCAGGACCCTGGCTTTGCCAGGCAAGCCGTCGGGTCCCGGGGCGGTATTTTTGACACTGAGCCCACGTACCGCCACTCTCAGGTCTACCCCAGGCACTTCCGGAGCGTTTTCGTCGTCGTCCTGTTGGTCCGCTTCCAGCATCGCAGGCGGCAGAGCCATAGGCTGGGGGGGATATTCCCCTCGCGAAGGGAACAGAGTACTCACCATGTCTTCCATGAGCTCAGGCCGGAGATTCTGCATCAGTAGGGGGGCCCAGGTGTGGAGTTTATCCCGCACCATCTTGTAAGGGCGCCCCCACGGATCTCTGTCGAGGCTCCCCAGCATTTCCTCGCGGGCCAGATCCCTGGCCCACGAGGAGATGCTAGGGACTCGAGATCTGCGCACGTCAGAGATGTCGGACATGGCCTCCTGGAACCACCCTGCCTCATTGTCAACGTCGGCAGGTCTGGCCGGTGATGTCACCCAGGCCTGCACGATCGAGGCTTCCAGGAGGAGCTCCCGGAGGATGCAACCCTCAAAGTTCAGTTAATACAATTGAATGACTTTTTCAAGAAATAGTAATACAATTTTATTTTAATGTCGGGGGCTAAGGACCTAGTTCTGTCAAAGTAATTTCGGCATAACAAGTATTGATTCTTTTCAAAAATCTTCATTATCATTAATACAATAATTGATTGGTACAATTTCTGTGGAGTCGTGTAATTTCCGTGGGCCACGAGATGCCACGGAAACCACAGAAATTGCCCCACAGAAATTGGAAACGTGGCTATTTTATTTTTTTTACAAGAAACTATCAAGGCTACGACTATTATTTTCCATAATATTAAATGTGTACCAAAGGCTACTTAGCATGCATAAAAGTGATACCTTTATTTCTTGCAAAAATCCTTTTAAAACCTGATCACCGAAATTGCAAAATTTCGTTCCGAGTAAACTGAAATCACGTACTTACATTTTTGGCGGAAAGACCTGGCAATATGGTGCACTACCGTTCTTACTGCACGTAAGCGCACGACTGTCTCTTGCCGAGCAGGGAAATAATGTTCGTTTAAACACATTGGTGGAAGCTCAGGACGGTGAAACAAAATGACCATAGAAATGAGTAATTTCGCTTGGACAAACCTACCGTTGACATGTACTCATTAAGTATGAGTCTAAACATTCAAAACTAATTAACTTCTTTTAGGTCAATCATTACTTAACGCAATCAAAATACTTTTTCCTATATATGTTGGAGATTATTTTCCTGCGAGGTAAATGCTGTGTATGATAGTGATTGTGGACAAGACACAGAAATTGATAATTCATCATTTACCGATTTTTTTCATTAAAAGTAATAGTCTTATAAATCTAATTTAAGTGGCTTCATTTAGATTCATGTCACTTTAATTCTGAGAAAAAAAATCGTTGCATTATCTGTAAAGCAGCACTACGATTTCAGCCTAGACGCGTAATTTTTTCGCCTGAGAAATTCACTCTATTAAGCATTAAAGATTTTATACTACTAAACAGCATAGCTGACTAGTGACTTTATAATGTCGAAAAAGTATACCAAAAGCATTTAAGTAGAATTTTAAAATGATCTAGTCCAGCTTTTGGCTGCATGTGATACTACTAGCTGGTTAAGAAGTCCAAAGCTTGTTATTGACTGGTTAATACGAAAAATTCACCTCTCTTGTAATGTTGCGGGCTGCATTAAAGTATCGAATAATGCCACTGGTTTTTAGGATTCTGCAAGCGTTCTCCGACAGTCGTTTCTCCTTTGGACTGTTCACCGACAGGACGTTTCGTTTTTGAGAGATTCGTCGATAGAACGTAGTTGGTGTACAGTAATTCTACTCCAACGAGCTTGTTAATGGTTAGTTAAAAGTGAATATTATTAGATTATTTCTAAGAGAATCATTGAACACCCCGAGATGTAAATTGGAGTAGGCGTACTCCATCCTAATGGCAATGCATAAAGTGTAGCTGACAGCTATTTTACAGCTTTCGGCGTTATTTAAGAGTAAATCTAGATTATTGGTTTTTAAATAAAAGCCAAACATTTTACAAGATGAAATGGTTTTCTGTGGTAATTTCTTTATCCCTGAAAAGCTATTGTATGCTCTCTTTTTATACCAGTACAGAGTAAGAAAGATAATTAAAATCCTTTCTTAAGCCACCATAATGCTATAAGCTGTTACATAAGACTTGGTAACACCACTGTACAGTAAATAGCTTTAAAGAAAAGAAATATGGAGTGTTTGTGCTGGATAACAAATGGACGCCATTTTAGCATTACAGAAACGATTTGTTATTAAATATCCAAATGATTTCTTATGGATTTCAAGGATATTTGATTGCTTTTAATTCAAACAATATATTTTTCACTTATTTCCTAAAAGAATACAATAAGTTAGAAAGCATTGAGCTATTACTACTACGTATAGAGAAGACAGCGCGAACAAAATATGTGCAACAAGCGCGGCAGTGCGGGGCGCGCGGGGGGCGGCTAATGAGTCATAGATGCGATGTCACCGTTAAGAGGCGACACTTTGTTTATATTCTGCCTATTTCATTGGATACCCCTTACGTGCACATTGTTTGACTTACAATTTTCGTTATAATATTTATTTTAGGTATAAACTAACTTTACTCTGCGGAACAAATAATATATTCTGGCATATATACCTACCTATACTAACTGGTTCAGTCAGGGTTATGGGAAGTCTCATTCTTAAACAAATTGTATTGTATTCCTAAATAAATAATAATTTTATTTCAGGCCTTTACTTGTACGAACAATTAATCAATTAAAACCAAACAATCTAAAAAAAAATTAGGTACGTAGCTAGTTGATTTTCTTCTTTCATGAATTTATCTTCCTTCAATTAATAAATCCACATTCTATTCTTTTCTAAATGTGTAAGCTTAGATTAAAAAATGTCCAGATTGATAGTTGGCCACTGAGAATTGAAGCCAAAAACACGCGGGACATATATCTCGCGTCGTACGATCCATACGTCAGTCGCCTAGGAACGTTCCCCGCGTAAACTACGTCACGAGTATAATTACTTGTGAAATGATATATAGTGGAATGTGCCACTATATATCATTTCACAAGTAAGTATTCAATTTCACTTTGTATTTCTTGGTTACCGCATTTTAAACTTATGTAAACAAAAAGTATAATTTGACATTACTGTCACGCCATATTTGTTGAGTGTTGCCAGGGGCATAATTTTTTTTACCCATTATTTGTAACTTAAAAATCTTTTCAGAACGAGAAATTACAAAAGAGTTTTGTTTACATAAACGATGTTTTTTATAAATGTAAAAGCTTTGGCTCAATGAGAGGTTTTCCTTTTGAGGTTTTAAAAAAAAACTCAGTTTCCAAGAACTCTATAGATGGCGTTGAACTTACTATGCCAAAGCCAAAACGCTTGAAAAAAAAAACATTGTGTCACGTCACATACTCTCGTTGACTGACACTTTCATTTGCTTAACCTTCCGAATATAACCAACATTTCTCGCGCTTTGTTAAAATCAGTTTTTTTAGGTTCCGTTCCTTGCATTATCATACTTACTCCTAGCGCCATCTATCCAGCGACTAGGGAAGAGCTAAAAAGAAAATCCCTCATTACTGAATTCGAAACGCTTTGTCCATTGCCTCAGTCTCATTTAGAGTCAGAGTCAGATTAAGAGTCAAACTAACTAATCAGATTCGGTCAGACACGTTCAGAATCAGTCGGACTCGGTCAGACTCGTTCAGACTCAGTCAGATTCGTTTGGACTTTGTCAGACACGTTCAGGCTTGGTCAGATTCGGTCTAACACGTTCAGACTCAGTATAATTCGGTCGAACTGGGTCAGACTCAGTCAGAATTGGTCAGACTCGGTCAGACACGTTCGACTTGGTGAGATTCAGTCAGACTCGGACATACTCAGTCAGATTCGATCGGACTCGGAAAGATTCGGTCAGACTTGGTCAGATTCGGTCAGAATCGCGTTTTTTGTAGTTAACAATAATTTCTGATAAAGCCGCACATGACAAATTACACAAGAAATAACGTTGAAAATCACCAACCGTAATGATAAAAAATCATGTCATTACTGTTGATGATATATTTTACGCTGAACGTAAAATACTGAAAATCTCTCACATTTATGGGTAAGTCTCCGCCACTGGTATTACACGCACATTGCATACAAACGCAAATCCGATACGTAATACACTACCGAGCGCGGCGCTCACTCACACATTTATAAAAAAGTGCCTTTACTTAAAACGTTCCGTTTTGTTTCAAACACGGAATCTGGACATTTTTTAATCTAAGTGTGTAAGATTATTATTTTCCACTATAAAAATATACGTCAGGTAATACTATCTACACGACTTGTTACACAGCCAATGTCACTTCTTAAATTTTTAGTCTATGACAAATGACGCAAAATGGCGTCCGCTAAATATTTTGCTCGAATTACATTTTAAAAATGATTATCTAGTTACTTACCGATGGAAAGTTATTCCTTTGCACTTTGCCGTGTTGCTTGAATTATTAGTGCAATATCGTAACACACACGTAACCATATTAGTTGAATTTTCACGTTTTATTGCTTAAATAACAAATAAGACTTAAAGCGCTCAAGAGCGAGCAAGCGACTGAGTGGGTTGTAGCCAGCTGGCTGAGTTCGAACGGAGCACAGATTTTGTTCGCGCTGTCTTCTCTATACGTAGTAGTAATAGCTCAATGTTAGAAAGCAATAATTTT
This sequence comes from Xestia xanthographa, assembly GCA_905147715.2. Lineage (NCBI taxonomy): Eukaryota > Metazoa > Arthropoda > Insecta > Lepidoptera > Noctuidae > Xestia > Xestia xanthographa. Next base: position 16,230,932 of record LR990652.1, read on the forward strand.
AGTGATAAATCGGCGTTCGCCAAATATTTTTTATACTATGGGGGTCATGTCATGAAAAAGGTTGAAAAACACTGATGTAGTGTATCAACCATAGACACAAGCCTCGTTGCTTAGTGTGACACTAGATGGCAAATAATTGTTCTAGTAAAGCCCCCCTCTAAAAGCTAAACTGGTTGCTTGAAAAATCTAGAAAAATTCATGATGATAGTGCATTTCATGAACTTTGAAGGAATACTATAGCGGTTCTGATAACTTTATTGGTTTAGCAGTAATAGTCGTTGAAATTGGGTGTTGGATAATTTTGTACCAAATACAAAATCCTTAGAATGAATCCTATAGAGTGACTAAGATGAAGTAGTTGCTTGTCTACAACGGGTAGACTTGCATTGAAAAACAAAATCTAAAAACATAACGGGCTACTACGGAACCCTACACTGCGCGTGGCCCGACACGCACTTGGCCGGTTTTTTTGTTGTAATATCCTATACAAATATTTGCTAGGCATTTATTTTTTTTGGTAAAAATACATTTCATAGTATGTAATAGGCTTATCTATACTAATCTATACTAATATTATTAAGAGGTAACATTTGTTTGTAAGTTTGTATGTAGGGGGTAATCTCCGGAAGTAATGAACCAATTTTGAAAATTGTTTCACTGGTAGAAAGCTACATTATTCGTAAGTGCTATATTTTATTCCCGTACTCCCACGGGAACGGGAACTACGCGGGTGAAACCGCGGGACGTCAGCTAGTCCCCAATAAAATGAAACTTAACATAAAGTCCGCGCAACCACTCAAGTCCGATAGACGCGGCGTTGCTATCGCAGAAATTAGCCAATCAAAACCGTCCGTAAGTGTTTTGGGCCAATCACGTGGCACTTGCATAACCTAATGAACTTAGTTCTCGCTTTTGCCAAAGCCTTCCTTCAGTCTTCAGTGGTGGCGCGGACTTTCGGTACCTAACTGTCGAAATCTGGGTGTACTGTACTGTACACATTTGCGTACCCAGTCAATGCAGTGATGTTACGTCATGATGTTGTCTAAAGTAGTAGTAGTAAAGGGTAGTAGTGTTATCTCAAAGAATAACCGTGTGCGTCAGAATGGCTGGTTGTCTGTGGCGTTGGTCTATGAGAGTTGATTCGAAAATTGCTACATAATTGCTTATATTTGCTTTTTAATTTAATTTTTTGGTATCTTATTTTGTGTTTGATTTTGGTTTTGATTTTATTGTTAAATTTCTAACTTATGTAATGTTAACGTAAACCGGAAGAGCGGAAGTACCTAATACAAGTAATTTTTTGCTCAAAAGGTACTTCCTATCATGTTATTGTTAAGTCATAAATCTAAGAAATAAAAACTTTTTTTTTTATACAGGGTGTAAAAGACGTCATCACGAAGCCGTCAACCAAGCATTCTGTACATCAAACTAAGTAACTTTACGCAAAAAATATTGCTGGGAAACGACTTTTTTTTAAAACATTGTGCTGATGGATGGATTGAATAGTACGGGGGTCGTGAAGGTGTCTAAAGTAAAAATCTTACATTAAAAACATGTATTTTAAAAAAAACTTGTCAAAAAGTTAGAACTTTGACCCCCAATATCTCTGTAACTAGAAGGTTCCCAGGTATGGTGTAGAACAAAAAAATGATCGCAATGACGAGGAGAATAAGTGCCTTTCGGCTTCGTGAAGAGGTGTTTTACACCTTTTATTTGCTACATATAATAAATAATTGCTACCTAGGATATATATTTAGAAATAAAATATTTTTTTTGACCAGCAATCCTGACATTTGGTTGGCTGGTCACCTCCTAGTTTAAAGTCAAGCGTAACTTCAAACATATGTTAAATAAAGGATGTAGCAATTATTTAAATTATCCCAAGGAAAAGTGCCGGATAAAATAATAAAGGTAAATACACACATCAACACGGTCTAGGGATATTTTAAAAAAAGCGAATTACTATCAATGTGTTAATTATTTATATGACATGTATATATTTAAAAGATACGTTATTTAATATTCTACCATTTTTTAATAATGGTTAAGGTATAGATTAAAATTTTAGGATTTTATGGGAAAAAAATGAAGCATAGACGGAAACCGTATATGAATGAACTTTTAATTTGTGAGTAAAAACTGAAAAAAATAGAAAAATCATTTAATTTGTGTTTATAAACTTGAAGTTAGTAGTCTGAGAAAGCGCCCATGATGTTCATAACACATCGGCAACGATTCGGCATGCTCAGAACAAGGTTGTCAATGTCTTGCTGCGGAATATTGTCCCATGTCCTACTGAGGTGCGCAAAAAGTTGATCTTCTGTAGCCAGATTTTCAGGAACTTCCTTCAGAGCTCTTCTTTGCAGCATATCCCACGCATGCTCAATGGGATTTAGATCTGGCGATTGAGCAGGCCAGTCTAAGGCCCTAACATTATGTGTATGTAACCAAGCTGCTACCGTTCTCGCCGTGTGTGCCCGGGCATTGTCGTGCATGAGCAGGAAATCTTGCCCCATTTGTGTTCTGTGGGGCAAGATTACGGGCCCCAGCACCTGTTGGACGTATCGTTCTGCCGTCATATTGCCCCGCACCCAAACGAGATCCGTCCGTCCTCCAAGACGAATTCCTGCCCAAACCATAATTGTTCCTCCTTGGTATGGGTGAACTTCCTGAGGGTTCTGGAGACGGCTCCATCGTCCAGGAACTCGCCAAACACGCGTCCTTCGTGAATCTGGATGGAAGCCGAACCTGGATTCATCCGTGAACAGCACATTGGACCATTGGTCACGGCCCCAGTCCACGTGGTTCCGAACCCATTCTAATCGTCGTCCACGATTGCCTCTCCGTAAAGGTGGGACCCGGAGTGGTCTACGAGAGCGTAGATTGCTTTCATGCAGTCGCCTTCTTACAGTTTGGTCACTCACAAGCACTTGGTGTTCCACTCGCAGCCTTTGGACCAACTGAGTCGCCGTTGCATTTGGTTGTGCTCGCGCAGTAATTTGCAAAAATCGGTCTTGTCTGGGGGTAGTGATGCGACTTGGCCCCCGGTGCCTCTCCGCTACTTCACCTGTGGCACGATAGCGTGTCCACAATCTTGAAATTACATTTTGATGGGTCCCTATGGCCTCAGCAACATTACGCTGAACAGATCCAGCTTCCAGCATTCCCACAGCTCGTAACATCTCCGCCCTCGTCAAATGTCGGCGTTGCATGGCTACAATACCTCAATTTTAACTTTAACTTTCGTTTAAAAATGAAAAAAAACTGTAACTAAACGTAATTCGTATTGTTTTCTAAATTTCGCACAAATGAAAATTCACTCTCCTATACATCAAGACATTTTTATGCCACCGAAACAAAAGAATTTTCAAAAATTTGAATTTGGAATTAGTCTGAGATAAATTACAAACAAATCGGTGTATAAAAGATTCCAATGCGGCCAGTACTTTTCGAGTTATTTAATTGAGTATGAAATATCCCTAGACCGTGTTGATGTGTGTAGTTGCAGTGCGTCTTCACTCAACGGTATTGCTACTTTAGGAGGCAGGCGTTCTAAATTGTTAAATGGCATGTTATGTATGAGTAGGTAAGTGGATAATAAGCATATTAAAAGGATACCGTAAATAAAAACAAAATGTGGCTCGTTCATAAGATTCAGTTTAATAATATTACAATTTACTTAAAAATTTTCATTAATTTACCTTATTTTCATATTATTTTTTCGCACATATACAATGTGGAATTAGATTCTTTTTACTCTTTGTAATTTTTTTCGATTCGTCATCATAACGTTTCCATTGTGAATTTCCTCTGCAATGAGCTTTGTAGTGACCAATTAGTGTTTCACATACTGGGGGCTCGAATTCTATTATTGACAGTAGGTAAATGAAACTCAGATCCTTGTAACGAAAGAGATGTTGGTGGATCATCTATTGAAATAAATTGATTGGAATGAAATTCAAATGCAATAAGGACTCGCAAAGATACACTAAATGATTTAACACCTTTACATTTACTTCGCCGGCATTCTGTAAGTTCTTGAGCATTAATTAAAGTATTTGCGGCTTCTTGTAAATCATTAATGGCTGAATTTATATCAACGTGTAGAACAGGTATCTTACGCTGAACTCTACAATGTTCACTTTCATCAGCACTGCATATACAATCTATTAAAATGCGTTCAAATATATTATTTACATTGCACTCACATCTCACTTCCACAGAGGGTTCTTGTTCAACTTTTGAAAAATAGACTTGAGCCATTTCAGATCTTATTTTGTATGCTTTTTCTGTATCTCTTCCACTCATGAGTTTGACAAGTTTACAGAATAAATTTTCACTCTCATGTATTGTTTGACTTATACGATAGCCATCGATATATGTTATAGCTAAAGCCTGACATACCGAATCAATCGCGCAAGTATTTAAAAATATATGAAAATAGATGTTAAAAATAAATGCATATGTATATGTATGTGTATTTAAAAATATATGTATTTAAAAATAGGTTCTATAGGTACTTAGGTCTTATCCTTAAAATTACATAGAACTATTAAAATTGCCGAATAAAATTAACTATGCCTGGACTGTGATTCCAATATGATATCTGCGGGTCTAAAATGGCCGCTATAGCAGAATCTACGCAGAATCTTAGCATGAATCACGTTAAAAAAAATTAAATTCTTAAAATGAACTTTATGTCAATAATCATAAAGTCCATTTTAAGAATTTTAAATTTTTAACGTGATTCACGAAACGATTCTGCTAAAGCGGCCATTTTAGACCCCCTGCACTAGCAATGATTAAGAATAATATTGTAATACCTAATTAATTGTAAAAATTATTGAGGGTAGATACATATTTTTTTAACGCAAGAATCGCATTACTTACGCTGTTACCAGAGCCTAAACGATTAAACCGACACCTACATAACTAAGTATTTGCCTTTATTATTTTATCAGGCACTTTTCCTTGGGATAATTTAAATAATTGCTACATCCTTTATTTAACATATGTTTGAAGTTACAACTAAATGAGATAAATGAAGTAAATATGTAGCAATTATTGACGCAATACATTTCGGGAAACTCTGCACGCTTGACTTTACTACAAAGCTCATTGCAGAAGAAATTCACAATGGAAATGTTATAATGACGAATCGAAAAAAATTACGACGAGTAAAAAGAAGCTAATTCCACATTGTATAATATATGCGAAAAAATAATATGAAAATAAGGTAAATTAATGAATATTTTTTAAGTAAATTGTAATATTATTAAACTGAATCTTATGAACGAGCCACATTTTGTTTTTATTTACGATATCCTTTTAATATGCTTTTTATCCACTTACCTACTCATACATAACATGCCATTTAACAATTTAGAACGCCTGCCTCCTAAATAGTCTGGTAAATGAATGATTGTGGTTGGAAAAGTTGAAAGCAGAAAATGTGACTTATGAACTTTGTTTGGACTAGTTAGAAGATAAACATATTAAAAGTCCTGACCCCTCCGAGGTGAGCCCGAGGGGGGGGCAAAGAAGGTCCCGTTTTTTGCTTATATCTCGAAAACGATGCGTCGTCGTACAAAATTTTGTTGTACTACATAATAAAACCTCATAAAATGTTCTTCAACTTTGCTTTTCAAATTTTTTATCTATCTCTTATCGTTGAATTGGTATGAGCTCCGAAAAACGATCAATTTTTTTAAATTTTTCCTACAATCTGTCCCGTTCGTTGTTTTTGGTTTATATCTCGAAAACGGTGTGTCGCACGAATATTTGTTGTACTACACAATGAAATCTGATAAAATTCTCTACAACTTGGCAATTTTTTTTTTTTACTATTTTTTTTTTTTTTTTTTTTTTTTTAATATTGGAGATAGATAAAAAGTGTGACAAACAAAGTTGTAGAGAATTTTATGAGGTTTTATTATGTAGTACAACAAAATTTTATACGACGCATCGTTTTCGAGATATAAGCAAAAAACCAAAAAACGGGACCTTCTTTGCCCCCCCCCCCCCCTCGGGCTCACCTCGGAGGGGTCAGGACTTTTAATATGTTTATCTTCTAACTAGTCCAAACGAAGTTCATAAGTCACATTTTCTGCTTTCGACTTTTCCAACCACACCCCCCTTTTGAGCACTCATTTACCAGACTAAAAGTAGCAATACCGTTGAGTGAAGACGCACTGCAACTATTTACCTTTATTATTTTATCAGGCACTTTTCCTTGGGATAATTTAAATAATCGCTACATCCTTTATTTAACATATGTTTGAAGTTAGAACTAAATGAGATAAATGAAGTAAATGCTTGCACTGACTGGACAGGTCTACTCAAATCTGTATGGTTCTTTCTTCAAAAGACCATCTCAGGCACTAATCTGCAATAGTCCTCATGTGAATTGAGCAAGATTATGTCTGGACTTTAAAAGAGACTATGACCTCTGAGTTTGTTTCGGCTGTTTCTTCTCAGAGTAGTCAGGTACTGTGCTGCTCTGCACTCCGCCGCCGCACCACGAGAGCGAGTTGTCTGTACAAAATATCGAACAGCACTATTAATGGGCTCGGAGTAGCTGCGCGCCGCTCCGCTCAAGGGCTCTCATCGCCGCTCGGGTCCCGCGGATCCGCCAGCGCGTTTTAAGGAAATGCGCTCCGCCGCGCCTCCAGCGGTGTGCGCTGGGCCTAAAAGTGTTACGAGCTATTAATAAAACTATCTATCTATAGTTAATTAATTAAGCTTTTTCATTTATAACTGTACAAGGATCTTTTGGCGTGTGGCTGAAATCAGAACTAACGATATCATTCCGATTAGTTTGAAAACTAATATTAATACAAGAAAATAAATATTTTAGAACATCACAAGCTATTTAAACAACAAAAGACAAGGTTTGCACAGAAATTGGCATCGGTGTATATCACAAAACCTTATAAAACACTACCTATGAGTAACGTCTATCACGATAGCAAGTTCACGCTCAGTTGTCATCAATTTGATGTCCATTAAGCTTACGTAATCGCAATATTAAAAGTATCGATACGAAAGCATCTGTCAAAATGAGTTACGGTGACTAACAGCCTCGATGTTCACCAATGACGTCATATTTGATCGCAATTGGTTATACATAATACGAAACTAACCTTTTGACAGTTAATTGATATACACTGAGCCCAGTTACTATCAATTCGAGCTGTCAACAGAGATACATAATAGCCCTGATAGGAAAAGCTTACTTGAAATTTGTAGCGTTTTTTGATGATAGATCAATTTTTTTTAAGCTGTGGAAATGAGAAAAAAAAATTAGGTATGCCTACACAGACACACAGGAACTGGCCGGAAGCAAGTGCTCAGACTCCATTCCTTCAATTACCTTGAACGGCGCTAATATAAAGCAGGTGAACAAGTTTAAATATCTGGGCCATATACTTGTCGACGACCTTAAGGACGATGATGTGGAGGAGCGCAGGGCGTTGGCGGTCCGCGGGAACATGTTGGCACGCAGATTTTTTCGTTGTACCGATCTGGCCTATTATGTAACTTTTTGATATCCAGTGGCTATCAAGCTTCGGTAGAACACCGAACTTCGATGACAACCGTAAATTTCACTTTATTGGTATTACCTAACACACTGAATGGATATCACTTTACGGTGACTAACAGCCCGCTTCGCCTCAGCAGTTAACCACTCTAATTTTTATCGATTATTATGCGGCCAAGTTGAGAAACACCCTTTGACCACAGTCTTTGACCGTTTGTACTTGGTTTTAGGGAACATTTTTTAATAAGCGGTTTATATAACATGTGACATTACTGACAATGACATTATTATTGTAAATAAATGTGTTTACATCAATGATATTCTAACAAACAGATATGTTATACACCTACAAAACCACCGAAAAAAGTGTGCCGCGGGGGAGAGCCAGCTCACATACACGCAGTGACGCAGAATAAAGACAAACAGGCCAATTGACACGTTTTCGAGTCTTCACGATTGCGCGCTCATAACATATCTGTTTAATTAAATATCATTGGTTTACATATTATAACTTCTTTAATTGTAAAAGGAACCGAAAATGTATGACATAAATGTTATAAGTTGTTGTGCAAGCCTGGATAAATTGTGATAACTCCATTCGATAACCGGCTGTCAACTTTTGGACAGTGAATTTGAATTCTTCGAACCTGGGGAGTATTCTGTTTTAATTTACGTATTAGTGTTGCATAATTTACATACTATGCATTACACAGACACCGAGCGACGTCCCAGTAAACACCAGCTACGTTTACGTCTCATTTTGCTTGACAAATTGTGTACGCAAATTCGAAACTCTTGCCCAGACTTATAACATTCACTACAAACCCTACTTCACACTTAATATGGTGTCTCTGATAGCTATGCTCTAAATATTATAACTAAACCACTTAGTTATAATTAAAGTACATATTTAAACTTTGTTCCCACATAAAACTTATGTTCATATCAATCCTTGAATCATAACAAAGTAAAAAAATAGCCTTTCCCTAAAGTGTTGACTGTAGTAAGTTTGAGCATTTCCGTACTTACCTTTATTTTTTCATTTAATATTTTACTCCATTCTAACTATAAAACTCCTACTTTCTCAAGGTTTCAACAAACATAATATTCTCTTAGCATACTCAGCTGTTTCTTGTCACATTTCAGGTGTTGGTTAAGGTAATCAAGCAATATGATGACCTGCGGAGCTGCGGTTCATGACATGAGTGACAAACTAAAAGCAGAGCTGACGGAGCTAGATTCATCTAGAAATGAGTGAGCAAGCTACTGCGGGACAGGATGGAAGTGAAGTTGAAATTTAGTCAATAGTAAACCAAAAACACTCAACTGAAGAGCTAGCTTGCAGAACTTCACACCCAACACATAGGACGAGATACTGGACAGTACTAGTTTCACCATTTCCGTCAACTAGTGTCTGGTTTCCAGCAATACCATGACACTCATGACTGAAACGAATATTTGAACTAGAAGCAGAATAATTGTGCAAGGCACTTATCACCATTAAAGCCAGCAAAGAGATCACTAACACCAATAACCTGTTCAATGAGCTGATTGATGGTGTATCCGGACTGGAGTGCGAGAAGCCCACAATTTGAACCCCACCCAAAGTAGTATCATAGTGTATTCTGATGGACTAGGAACCGGTTTTGGATCATCAACTGTTCTAAACATACAGTGTTGGTAGTACTTAGGTAATAATTAGTAGTAGTATGTAGTATAATTCAAATAAATAAAGTTAGTACAGCATTATTATTTGTCTTTTTTTTTCAAGATGTTTCACAAAACAACATGTAGAAAAGTGAAGTTAGTGTAAGGCCCAGCGCACACCGCTGGAGGCGCGGCTTAACTACCTTGACATACGGTAAATATATAAGATAGCCTTAGGCGCACGCGGTGCTCAGAGCGCCCTCAAGCTACTACTAGAACTAGCTACCTAACTAGCTCCAGTCGCCGCCGCGCTGCTCTGCGCTCCGCCGCCGCACCACGAGAGCGAGTTGTCTGTACAAAATATCGAACAGCACTATTAATGTGCGCGCTCGGAGTAGCTGCACGCCGCTCCGTTCAAGGGCTCTCTGCGCCGCTCGGGGCCCGTGGATCCGCCAGCGCGCTTTAAGGAAATGCGCTCCGCCGCGCCTCCAGCGGTGTGCGCTGGGCCTAAAAGTATTACGAGCTATTAATAAAACTATCTATCTATGGTTAATTTTAAGCCTTTTCATTTATAACTGTACAAGGATCTTTTGACGCGTGGCTGAAATCAGAACTAACGATACCATTCCGATTAGTTTAAAAACTAGTATTAAAATACAAGACATATTTTAGAACATTACAAGCTTTAAACACAATAAAACAACAAAAGACAATGTTTGCACAGAAATCGGCACCGGTGTATATCACAAAACCTTATAAAACACTACCTATGAGTAACGTCTATCACGATAGCAACTTCACACTCAGTTGTCATCAATTTGATATCCATTAGGCTTACGTAATCGCAATATTAAAAGTATCGATACGAAAGCATCTGTCAAAATGAGTTACGGTGAATAACAGCAACGATGTTCACCAATGACGTCATATTTGATCGCGACTGGTGATACATAATACAAAACGAACCTTTTGACAGCTATTTGATATACACTGAGCCCAGTTACTATCAATTCGAGCTGTCAACAGAGATACATAATAGCCCCAAGATTATTGGAAATATCTTGTGAACAGATTTTAGTAAAACTCGCAAAGAATGGTTGACTTTTATTTCAATAATTTTTCAATGTGACATACATCTTTATAAACAAAGTTACCTAGCAACCAATGTAGGCATACAACCTCTTTAACACCCCCACTGTATGCCTATACATTTTTTTAAATAGTCCTGCTTAACTTTAGTAAGTCCTTTTGTAAAGATATCAGCGGGCATCTCATCAGTCTTACAATATTTGATACTGATTTCATTTGCCTCGGCCAATTCCCTCACATAATGGTATCTTATGTTTATATGCTTAGACCTCCTACCGACTGTTGGCACGTACACTAATTTTATAGCACTTTGGCTGTCGCTGAACAGATCAATTGTATTATTCAGACCTGTCAGTTCATGGTAGAGACCTTTGGCACAAACTACCTCTTTCGCTGCTTCGCAGATAGCGATATACTCTGCTTCAGCCGTACTGAGGGCGACGCAACGTTGCTTGCGGGTCTGCCAGGAAACCGCAGCACTGCCAAGGGTAAGCATATAGCCTGTGAACGAATGTCCATCAGCGTTGGCACCCCAGTCCGCATCGGCATATGCAACCAGAGGATTGCCTGTCTTCTTGTAGACCAATTTGTGATCTACTGTACCCTTTAGGTACCTTAGTACTCTCTTGAGTGCAGCCATGTGAGTCGAATTCCAACAAGAATTAAACTGACTCAGGTACCTCACTATGAATGTGATGTCAGGTCGTGTGCCACAGGACAGGTACATGAGTGAACCCACAATCTCCTGGTAGCTCATATCTACAGTTGGATCGCCTTTCTCCAATCTGAGATTAGTCTCTGTAGGAGTCGCAACAACTTTGCAATCTTCCATTCTATACTTTTGGAGGACCTTCTTTATGAAGTGTCTTTGGTTGAGCTCCACTTGTCCCTTCCTTTGCGTGACCTCCATGCCCAGACAGTCCTTTGCCAATCCCAAATCTTTAATTTTGAAGGCATCCCCAATCTTTGCTTTCACGGCCTGAATCTCGTCAATATCATGCCCAAAAATGTAGAAATCGTCTACATATAAGGCTATAGCTAGAAATTTGCTTTTGACCTTCTTCAGGTATACGCATGGATCATATTTTGACCTCGTGAACCCGATCTCAATTATATGAGCGTGAACCTTCACGTTCCAACATCTTGCTGCCTGCTTCAGACTATATATGGCCTTCTTCAGCTTGCAAACCTTTCCTTCTTTCCCCCTCATGATGAAGGCCTCTGGCTGTTCCATATACAGGTCTTCAGCAAGATCACCATTCAGGAAAGCGGTCGTGACATCGATATGATGTACTGTCAATCCAATTTCTGCCGATAGCGCCAGCAGTAGTCGGACCGACGACAGTTTAACCACTGGTGCAAAGGTTTCGGAGTAGTCCTCCCCCCACTTCTGGGAATACCCTTTAGCCACCAGTCTTGCTTTGTGACGCTGCACTGTCGCATCAGCGCCAATCTTCAGCTTAAATAGCCACTTGCATTTGACTACGTTCGCTCCTCTTGGGCGATCCACCAGCTCCCAGGTTCCGTTCTCGATGAGCGAGTCGTACTCTTGCTTCATCGCATCCAACCACAGGTCCTTATCTCCGCGGTCCATTGCATCCTGTACCGACACAGGATCATGCAAGCTGAGAAAATTATATTCAAAATCTTCCTGTCTATTTGGAACTCTGGTCCTTTGAGGGTATCGAGGCCCCTCTACAGCTGGTTCAGCTTCTCGTTCTTCGCTTCTGTCAGAATCGGATATGGAATCCATTGAATCATGGAACTCAGATTCGACTACAACGTTTTCGGGTATGGTGGACCCGGTTGCTGGAGCTGGTACGCTCTGGCTTGGAACTTCCTCCTCAGTTTCCATGGCCCCGGTAGTCCCTCCTGTAATGGGGACTACGAAAAATTTTTCAGGAACATCCACCACCGGCATCTTAGTTAGCGATTTGTTTGGAGGTCCGAGAAAATCAATATTGTCTTTGGACTGATTTGGTAACCTCTCATCAAACACGGCATCCCGAGCAACAATAATCCGCCTTGGATTATTCTTAACATCAGCAAACTTAAACCCCTTTTTATCCTCACTATAGCCAAGAAATATAAGTTCTCGTGTCTTGGGATCAAACTTTTTAGGCTTCCATCCTTAATAAGAACCTGTGCCTTTGAACCAAACACTTTTAAGTGCGAAAGGTCCACTGCCTTTCCGGTCCACACCTGTTCAGGGACCTGTTGCGAAATAGCCATAGTAGGCGAGCGGTTTTTCAGATAAATCGCCGTTAGAACTGCTTCACCCCAATATCTTTTATTGAGATTGCTTTCTGCTAGCATGCATCTTGCCTTTTCGACGATTGTCCGGATGGTTCTCTCCGCAACTCCATTTTGCTGTGGAGTGTGCGCTATAGTTGTCTGATGTTGAATTCCACGATCTTTTAGGTGATCCTGGAATTCCTTACTGGTGTACTCGCCACCATTGTCGCTTCTTAACTTCTTAATCTTTTGGCCCGTTTGATTTTCAACTAATGCCTGAAACTCACGAAACTTCCCGAAAACTTCTGATTTGCATTTCAGCAAATAGCCATAAACTTTCCTGCTATAGTCGTCAACGAATAGCAGTATGTATCTTTTACCGCCCCATGACTCCACCTCAATGGGACCTGCAACGTCACTATGGACCAGTTCCAAAATCTGTGAAACTCTATTGAATTTCCTTTTTGGAAACTTCTTCACGCATTGCTTGCCTTGACTGCACGGTACACAGGGGTTCTTGCAGTTCCCAAGGCTATAACGAAGGCCCTTGACGATGTTCTTAAGTTTGTGCATTTCAGATTGGGATAAGTGGCCCAATCTCCTATGCCACAACTCAAAGTCATCCTGACTTTCTCCTAAGAGAACCGTCGTCTTGTTACTCCCTGAACCTAAAACATAGAGTCCGTTTTGTTTGCGTGGCGCTGTAAACAATACGTTCCCATCCACAGATACATTGCCATTGAAAACTCTGCAACGATTTTTGTCAAACACTACAACCTTGCCATTATCAGTGCACTTGCCAACAGACATCAAGTTGGTGACTAGTTCTGGAATCAACAACACATTATTCATTGTTAGTCCTAATGGACGTCCCTTGTGACGTACGTCCAACTTAACAGTACCTTGCGAGGTAGATACTATTTTGTCATTATTTGCGCAAGTAACAGCTTTCGAACTGCTTGCTATAGGTGTTAAAATAGACTTATTTGATGTCATGTGTGATGTCGCGCCACTGTCTACCACCCAGCAATTATCCCCACTAGCGGTAAGTAAAGTAACATAATCTGTAGAATCATCATCAATAATCCTGCCTACAGCCGCTAAATTGCTCTCAGTCTTACCTTGTTTGGCTTTGAAGAGCTTACATTGCCATTTAAAGTGACCTTTCTTTTTACAAAAATGACAAACTATTTTCTTACGAGCGCTACCACTACCACTACCACCTGCAACATTAGCTAACACCGTATCGTCCTTATCATCACTCACTTGATGTCGGTGACCTTCACGCAGAAGAGCCGCTATTACGTTCTCCGATGATAATTCCTTACCAGAATGTTCCATGGCCATTACCAAAGGGTCATAAGAATCCGTCAAACCAGCCAAGAGAATAACCGCGATGAATTCATCATTCAGTGCAGCTTGGATTGCTTCCAGGGCTTGATGCGTAGCTTGCACTTCATTGACGTAGGCATCCATATTTTGAAAATTATCCAGTTTCAATGAAAATAACTTACGCAGCAGACCTAATCTTCTTATTAGACCACAGTCAGCATATGCCTTTTTGAGCGCATTCCATGCTTGCCATGAGGTTTTGGCATTCTTGACAATGGTGATGCACTGTTCTGCGATTGACAGGCAAATCTTTGCCCTTGCCCTTTCGTCGCGTTTCCGGTCTTCAGGTTTGGGAGTAACGAAATTTTCACTCACACAGTCCCAGAGCCCCGCATCTATTAATAGCATTTCGATGCTGAAGGCCCAACTGCCATAATTATTTCGGCCTGTGAGCTTTTTGATCGCACTCGTTGAACTTTCCATCTTTATATCTGCAGGGCTATTATGTATCTCTGTTGACAGCTCGAATTGATAGCAACTGGGCTCAGTGTATATCAATTAACTGTCAAAAGGTTAGTTTCGTATTATGTATGACCAAACGCGATCAAATATGACGTCATTGGTGAACATCGTGGCTGTTAGTCACCGTAAATCATTTTGACAGATGCTTTCGTATCGATACTTCTAATATTGCGATTATGTAAGCATAATGGACATCAAATTGATAACAACTGAGTGTGAAGTTGCTATCGTGATAGACGTTACTCATAGGTAGTGTTTTATAAGGTTTTGTGATATACACCTATGCCGATTTCTGCAGGGCTATTATGTATCTCTGTTGACAGCTCGAATTGATAGCAACTGGGCTCAGTGTATATCAATTAACTGTCAAAAGGTTAGTTTCGTATTATGTATGACCAAACGCGATCAAATATGACGTCATTGGTGAACATCGTGGCTGTTAGTCACCGTAAATCATTTTGACAGATGCTTTCGTATCGATACTTCTAATATTGCGATTATGTAAGCATAATGGACATCAAATTGATAACAACGGAGTGTGAAGTTGCTATCGTGATAGACGTTACTCATAGGTAGTGTTTTATAAGGTTTTGTGATATACACCTATGCCGATTTCTGTGCAAACATTATGTCTTTTGTTGTTTTATTGTTTAGATAGCTTGTGATGTTCTAAAATATTTATTTTCTTGTATATTAGTTGGTAATAAACTAATCGGAATGGTATCGTTAGTTCTGATTTCAGCCACGCGCCAAAAGATCCTTGTAGAAATGAAAAGGCTTAATTAATTAATTAGAGATAAATAGTTTTATTAGTAGCTCGTAATACTTTTGCGCTGGGCCTTACTTTAAGGTGAATGCTCTAGGGTAGCCCGCGAAATTCAAATTTTCTTACGTTTTTTGCAATTAGCAGGCCCGTGTTAGGTCGTATGTTGATTTAAATATTATTCGCAGCTGTAAGACGTATGTAGTTACAGAATTATAATCATCAAAATTATCAATACAACCCTCCAAGTTCATAAAGGTGTAGGAAACAAAAAAAAAGCAGAAAAAGTTATTTCTACACCTTTATGAACGTGGAGAGTTGTATTGATGATTATAATTCTTTAACTACATACGTCTTACACCCGCGAATAATATTTTAATCAACATACAACCTAGCACTGGCCTGCAAATTGCAAAAAACGTAAGAAAATTCGAATTTCGCGGGCTACTCTAGAGCATCAGCCTTAACTTCACTTTTCTATATACATGTTGTATATTTGTTTTGTGAAACATATTGGAAAAAAAACACAAATAATAATCCTGTACTAACTTTATTTATTTGAATTATACTACATATTACTACTAATTATTACGTACTACCAACACTGTATGTTTAGAACGGTTGATGATCCAAAACCGGTTCCTAGTCCATCAGAATACACTATGATATTACTACTTTGGGTGGGGTTCAAATTGTGGGCTGCTCGCACTCCAATCCGGATACACCATCAATCAGCTCATTGTACAGGTTATTGGTGTTAGCGATCTCTTTGCTGGCTTTAATGGTGTTATGTGCCTTGCACAATAATTCTGCTTCTAGTTCAAATATTCGTTTCAGTCATGAGTGTCATGGTATTGCTGAAAACCAGACACTAGTTGACGGAGATGGTGATCTAGTCCAGTATCTCGTCCTATGTGTTGGGTGTGAAGTTCAGTAAGCTGGCTCTTCAGTTGAGTGTTTTTGTTTACTATTGACTAAATTTCAACTTCACTTCCTTCCTGTCCCGCAGTAGCTTGCTCACTCATTTCTAGATGAATCTAGCTCCGTCAGCTCTGCTCTTAAGTTTCTCACTCATGTCATGAACGTAGCTTCACAGGTCATCATATTGCCTGATTACGATAAACCAACACCTGAAATGTGACAAGAAACAGCTGAGTAAGTTAAGAGAATATTATGTTTCATAAAACCTTGAGAAAGTAGGAGTTTTGAAGTTAGAATGGAGTAAAATATTAAATGAAAAAATAAAGGTAAGTATGGAAAAATAACTTAAAATTAATTTTCTATTAATTTTAAATTTGATTTAATATGCTCAAACATGCTACAGTCAACACTTTAGGGAAAGGCTATTTTTACATTTACTTTGATAAGATTCAAGGATTGATATGAACATGAGTTTTACGTGGGAACAAAGTTTAAACATGTTCTTTAATTATGAACTAAGTGGTTTAGTTATAATATTCAGAGCATAGGTATTAGAGACACCATATTAAGGTGTGAAGTAGGGTTTGTAGTGAATGTTATAAGTCTGGGCAAGAGTTTTCGTCCTCGAATTTGCGTTCACAATTTTTCAAGCAAAATGAGACGTAAACGTAGCTGGTGTTTACTAGGACGTCGCTCGGTGTCTGTGTACTTTATAGTATGTAAATTATACAACATTAATACGTAAATTAAAACAGAATACTCCCCAGGTTCGAAGAATTCAAATTCACAGTCCAAAAGTTGACAGCCGGTTATCGAATGGAGTTATCACAATTTATCCAGGCTTGCACAACAACTTAACACATTCCAAGTCATACATTATCGGTCCCTTTATCAAATAAAGAAGTTATTTGTAAGTAAACATATTTATTTACAATAACAAGTCAGTAATGTCACATGTTAGATAAACCGCTTATTATAAAATGTTCCGTATAACCAAGTACTAACACGGCTAAGTTAAGTAACGCTCAACGGGCGCTACTTAACTTAGCCGCTTAATAGTCGATAAAAAATAGAGTGGTCAACAGCTTAGGCGTAGCGCGCTGTTAGTCACCGTAAAGTGATATCCATTCAGTGTGATACATAATACCAATAATATGACATTCACGGTTGTCAACAAAGTTCGGTGTACAACCGAAGCTTGTTAGTCACTGGATATCAGAAAGTTACATAATCGGTCCCTGGACAAAAAATTCGAAAGCGCCACGTTTCTGAAATACGTAATTATTATTATACTATATAAAGCTCGATTACCACTCACTGACTGACTCACTGACATAATTGTTCTCCCAGATGGTGGATGGGGAGGTGGGTATCTTTTGACAGATTCGTAAACAAGTAACTCCCGTGAGTATGGGAAAAGTCCCAAACCTCCCCTTTTCGACCCCCTTTCTCCCCCTCTCTATCGTATCTCAGAAACCAAAAGACTTGGAACATTTTTTTTTTCAGATTCGTATAGAGGAGGCTTGGAGAAGTAAAAAGCAGTTTTCAAAATTGACCCCTTTTTCCCCCTTCTCCCCCCTTTAGGCGGATCTCGGAAGTTGAGAGACTTGGAACATTTTTTTTTTCAGATTCATATAAAGGGGCAACGCGATAATCAAATTCATTTTTCGAAAAACGCCCCACTCTCCCCAACTTCACCCCCCCCCCCTTTTCACCCCTTTTTTTTCTACTGAAAAATGTTTTAATTCTTACCTAAAACTATTGAGGGGCGTTGAAATTATAAATTTGTATACCATTTCCTCCCCTCCCCAACCTCCCCTAAAACTGAAAGGGCTGTAACTTCGTAACGGTTAGAGATAGCCATTGGGTGTTTTAACAAATATTATAGTAGGCGTCGAAACCTGTCTGGTGGTAGGTAGGTTCTGAGTGGAGCGAACCTGCGAGACCGAGTGGAGCGAAGGGGGGAGGTGGCGAGCGAAGCGAGCCGGCGACCTCCGCAGCGTAACGAAGGTTGAGTGGGTGAAGCGTAACTAGGGCTTGTAATTCGAATATTCGAATATTCGAATAATGCGAATATTCGTTCATTTTCGCTATTCGAATATTGACTGATGTTAAATTCGAATATTCGAATAATTTTTAGTTATTGAAAGTTTGAAAATACAAACTAAGTCTGTCTTACAAGTTGTTACCTATAGACCGCGTTACCGGTACCGGCATTATACGATAGAGGTGGATCGAGACAAATACACTTAAATTAAGTGTATAAGTTTCTGATGTCAATACCGCACTCGAGCGTTGAATGTGAGAGGGTATTTTCATCCTCAAAATATATTATTAATCTGAGAAGCGCCTTACAGCACAACTCTATAGGCGCCCTAAGTTTTCTTAGATCGCATTATTACATTTTACGTCAATCCCACGAATGATTATTGTGATTGCGTGATTTTATGATCTTTCATTTACTTTTATTATAAAACTTATTATTGCTTTTGAGTAGGTTACTTCAATGTGACTAATTGTAGGAGTAATTAGATTAAAATATTACGCAAAGCCGATTTGATCTCTAGAATTTCCAAGTGCTTAAGAGTCCGCGTAAAAAATGTAATAGGACTTTTAAGAGTCCTATTACATTTTTTACGCAAATTCATGATTTTTGACGCAGTAATTTTCAGCAGCTGTAAGATATTTTAATTATTTGCTTATGGATAACGATAGTGCCATTCTCTTTCTTGTAAGTTGGAGTTACACATTTTCATTTTTCTTTTCGTGTAATTTACTATAAATATTTTACGAACTCAGTTTGCAAGAAAAGCCGTCGGTGATGAAACTTTGACGCTCAAATTCACATTGTTACATTCAATTCTTATAAAAACTAAAATTACTAAAAGATAAGTTGAATGTTTTACTTGCTTATTGGAGTTCTAAAATTTCTTAAAATTCCTTGAGTTTTCACGGAAAAAATCGTAAAGAAAGCGTAATTTAAGCCGTAAATGTCTTGATTCAGCGTCCATTGTATTCCAAATAAACTCAATTTTATCAAATAAATTAATATGATTTAAAACTTCGATCTACAATGAAAACGTTTCATTAGTTTTCGTTTGTCAATATAATAAGACAAAATTACAATAAATCAAATTAAAGTAGTATAATTCTGCGTCAATACAGCTCGCACCTCAGTTTCATGTCAGTCTGGTCTCTAATTTTCGTCGATAACAATTGAAAATCGTCCGGAGATCGCTATTATTATCGACTCGTGTACGCCGATCGAAATAATTTGATCCAGGAAAGGAAGTAAAAATCAAAAATTTGCGAAAAAAATGTAATAGGAGTCTTAAGAACTTAAAACTTTATGTTTACTGATTTACTCACTCAGTGGGTGTAAATTTTTAATAAAATTTTTTTTTTTTTTTTTTTTTTTTTCATTATGATGACAAACTATGTTGCTGAAAGGTGATTCAATTTTATGTAATAAAAATACTCAACTCTAACTTGTTTATTAATTTTTTAAGCGTGTTCTTTCAAGGTTTTAATTTGGTTTCAAAGGAAAAAGCTAGTATTCGAATAATATTCGAATACTGTCTGTAAAAACATCGAATATTCGAATATCTAAAAACTTCGAATATTTACAAGCCCTAAGCGTAACTCAGGCCGACGACAAGCAAACTTTAGGGACTGCTATTTTTCATGGGTCTCAGTTTTTAAGTAGTGTTTTTTACTTTTATTTTATTAGATTTTTTTTTATATTAATTTTTATAATGTTTTAGGGGTTCTTAAGGGTTTTCATACTGATCTAGGGGTAGTTGTAACGGTTTTTCCAATTCGTTTAAGGATTCTTATGGATTCTCAAAATTTATAAGGGTATGGAATACGTCTCAAGAACACGACGACACGCGAGCTGCGCGCAGCTCGCGCACCCAAGCAAATACTAGTTATACTATATAAAGCTAAATTACCACTCACTCACTCACTGACAGAATTGTTCTCCCAGATGGTGGATGGGGAGGTGGGTATATTTTGACAGATTCGTAAAATAACATAAGCTGGGAGTACCTCCAGTATAATTATTTTAAGTACCTACTTACATTGAAATTAGTGATAGCTTTGATTTCCACATCAGATGTTTCTGATCTTCGATTTTTATAAGTCAACAGGAAATGCCCATCAGACCGAACAACTTTTGCTAAGACGTCATTCCTATATGTGTTATGGTGTAGCTGGGCTCTTGGAGTTCCACATCAGGTGTTCCAGATCTTCAAATTTATTCTCTCAGCAGAAAATGCTCATCACATGGAACAATTTTTGCTATGGTACCATTTTTGTATCTCTTTTAATTTAGGTGGTCTGTTGCGGTTCTGCATTAGGTGTTCAAGTTTCCAAGATAAGTTATAGCCCTTATGTTGCATAGACTTAATACCTATACAACAAAAAAAAAACATTCATATCCGTCAAGTAGTTTCGAAGATTAGCGTGTACAAACAAACAGATACACAGACAGACAGATTTTTTTTTATTCGTGCTGTATTACTGTTGATAAACCCCCCTCAATTATTTCCGTTTTAATAATATTTGAGAATTTGCTTTGCATTTGTGAATATTGGTATTGTTTAATTATTAAAATGATTTATTGTGAGTTATTCTAGTATTGTTTGTAAGTTTTAATGAACTTATGTAATTAATAAACTGTACTGTGTGGTGTGGAGGACTTCCGCCCACTCAGAATGGACGCGTGAGCAACGAGCAGTCACGTTATCCTACGATTAGCAAAAACAATTGAAATACTATGTAAATAAAAGTGTTTAATGAAGTGAACGTTAAAAGTTAATCAGTTTCTGTACCTAAATGGTTTCATAGAAATAAACGTTTGTAATTTGAGTCAAGTGCTGTGTGTGATTTCAAATACCCACCTACCTATCTACCAACAATGAAGAATTGTAGGTGTCGCACGGCGATGTGATGGCTAGAGAAGTAGAGACTGAAAGACAAAGGCGGATTGGCGGTGGATGGCGCCAATATATGGGCAGAGTGTTCCTCTAAGCTTTCCCTGCCGTGATATATACAATATAATAATACGGACTTCGTGGCATAATACTTAGAAGTTGCTTCTTGTTCTTGTGGCAGCCCTACTGCTCAACTGACAGACTAGCGATGGGCGATTCCGAGATGTTTTAACAATTGAAAGAATCGGAGTCGTTAAAGTAAACCATCGAGTCAGCTATCGACTCGCCGTTTTACAAAACAATCAAGATGTTTTTGATTGTTTCGAGTCAACGGAATCGAATCGTCCGCTAGAGCGAGATTCGTCAGTCTCGATGGGTCAGTCGATTGCATGTATCGAGCCGAAGTGCATGTTAGCTAGAGGCGAGAGCGTACCAGACTCGAGCTATCTAAGTATTCGTACACAAAGTATTTTATTCCCGTCACGGTATTGATTATTTTCGATTGCTCTTTGTTTCATCCACCAAGTTTCTGAAAGCACCTTTTTGACGTTTGACACATGACGTTTCAGTTGTCAGTGCGATGACGTTTGCTTGTCAGTGCAATTTTGATTGGGAAGAAATTTTGTTCCGTTGTCTTCGTTTTTTTGATGCACGCTGTTTTCGTGTAATTATTGATTGAAACTTTGCGTTAATGTTAATCCGATACCATCTTGATCGGTGTTTGATATTTTGTTGATAATTGAGTGAAAATTGAGAGATCTCGCCACTTTGGGTCGTGACCGCGAGTAATTTGTTGGTTATGTAGCCGGCCTTTGTCATTTGGACGCCGGTAACTTCCTAAATTCAGTGCTGGACTATTGTACATCCCCGATTGGGTTAGCAAACCGGGATAAAATTCAGTTGGACATTGATGAAAAGTGCCACGTGTGTGATCAGAAGGTTTGACCAGGGAGTCGACGGTACGCGCTGTGGGGCGTACTTTGGTTACCGTCGAATCTACATGACTTTACATACACAACACAAGCACATTTACACTTACACCCCACCCAGATACGACGTGACCAGGGACTACGTCACATCACCAGTACCAACGTGATGGTAAGTGTATCTAATAGGTGTTTTCCCTTTGTCGATTGGACAAATATTATTTTGATTAGGGCTCCGCGTAATCGCGGACATCGTGAGTCTGTTTGTGCAGTCTCAAACAACTGGTAGCAGAGCGTGGTTTAATTGTTAAATTCACCACTTATTGTCGAGTTAAAAGTATTGAGAAGTCTGATTTGTTGCCTGTCAGCCTGACTCAAATTAAACATAGTTAACATAGATTGTTTGACATAATATATTATGATATGTAGTGTCCCTTGTGGCTTGTACTTTAATTTGTTATTGTATAAACAAGGTATTGCTTGTACAGGGTCGGATTTGAACTTGTAATAATTCAAACTAAGTTTTATTATTTGGTTTAAATTGTAGTTGGGTCCGGGAAAATTATTCCTGTTGATTATTTAATTGAATTTAATTTGTTTTATTTTGATATTTGTCCCAATGGCTTCATTGAAAGCTGTAAACCAAGCCATTAGTGGATTGACCTCACAGCTAAGATGGTTTGCCTCTGCTGCTGCAACCGCTGAGCGTCTAGACCTGGAAGAGGCCACGCTTGCCCGGTATGAGCAGTTGAATGCGAGATTGAGTGCGGTTGACACTTTGTTTGCTCGCTTCAATGAATTGATTTTGGACTTGGACCTGGAAGCATTGGGTCAAGCAGCCCGTGATAAGGTTGTTGCGGATTATGACCAGATGTTGAACCTGGGTGACATAATAAGTATGCGCGCCAGGGAAATTTTGAAGAGTCGGGACCCTGCCCAGGTCAAAACAGAGACCTCTGTTGTTGCAGGCCCTGGACTTTTGGGTAGACTGCCTACCCTGGAGCTGCCACATTTTGACGGTCACTTGGACCATTGGTTAAGCTTCAGGAACCTGTTTGACAGTTTGGTTGATTCGCGCTCTGACCTCCGACCGGCCCAGAAGTTGGCTTATTTGTTGTCAGCCCTAGGAGGTGAGGCTCGAGCCTTGGTGCAGCACTTGCCGGTGACCGACTCAGCCTATCCCACTGCTCTGGAACTTCTATCCCGACGATACCAGAACAAACGTTGCCTGGCTGATGTCCATATTGACCAGATCTTGGGGTTGCCGGCCATCACCAGGATGTCAGCGTTGCGTGCTGACCTATTGAATCCATTGCTGGCAGCAACCAACGCCTTAAAACGATTGGAGTTGCCGGTGGACTATTGGTCCTATCTTTTGGTGCACTTTGTGTTGCAGCGGCTTCCGTCAGATTTGAGGTCCCGTTTTGAGCAGAAGTATGGTGGGGATAGTGCCACCCATCTTCCCCCCTTTGAAGACCTCGTCAAATTTTTGGAGGATGAGTGTCGTTTCCTCGACAACGCTCGTGGTGCCACGGGGTTAAGCCAACCGCCCTCTCGGCCGAGGGCCCAGGGACGGACTAGGACTATCGGGCCTGGTGATAGCCGCCCTGCCCCCCGTTTTGGTGGCACCCAGAGTAATCCTGCTTGCGGCTATTGTAAGGCCACGGGACATGGCGTACCAACTTGCGCGGCCTTCTTGGAGTTGCACGTGAGTGCCCGCCGCCGAGTTGCCAATGCACCCCGTCTGTGCTTTTCTTGTTTGGGGAATCATTTTCATCGGGATTGCCCCAACCCCCGCCCTTGTTCAATTTGTAGGGGCTCACATCTTGAAGTTTTGTGCGCCAACGCGAACCGCTCTGACAGACCAGCCTCTGATGGGGGTTCGCGCAGGGGGGGGTATGATGGAGATGAGCACCGGGCTTCTCGTTCGCCGGATCAGAATCGAGGAGGGGCCTGCAACTTTGACCGCCGTACTCCACCCCCCGCGCCAGTTGATCGGGAGCCGCGCGACCGCCGATTGACCTCCCCTCGTGAAGGCGAGTATGCAGCTGCTGGTAGGCGACGTTGGCCAGACCAGCACCGCCTTCCCTCCCCTCCGTTGGCGGAACGTCCCCGTTTGAAGACGCGCCCCCCGCCACTCAGGCGTCAAGTGGGATATGCCCCTCCAGCGATGGCGCGCGGCTCGGGACATCGCGCGGATGAGGAGTTTGACTACTATCCTCATCGGGATAGACCCCAGCCTGGATGCGGCGATCGGTCGCCGCCCAGGCATTGCTAGGAAATTGGCGCCTGTCCCGCTAACGCACCTCCCCAGATCGACACGGTTTTGTTGCCAACGGCATCGGTCAGGGTCTGGGGACCCACGGGGGACTCTGTTGTGGTCCGTGCCATTTTGGACACGGGAGCCCAGGGTTGCCTTTTGTCGTCTTGGTTAGCGGGTCGGGTGAGCCTGGATGTCCGTGCCTTTTCAGGCACGATTAATGGAATAGGCGAAACACCTATCCCGACTGTTGAGGGACAAACCTTATTTGGGCTCACTCCTGTGAGTTGTTTGGACCCTAAGTTTTTTCCTTCGGCTATTGTTCTGACGAGTATTTTGGGCTGTCACCCCCAACGTCAGCTGTCGCCTGATATTGTCCGGTTGACGTCAGGCCTGGATTTGGCTGACCGCCGGTTTGATTCCCCTAATACAACTCATTTGATACTGGGTTCCGATGTACTAGGGAGAATATTGTTGGGTAATATGAAAGTCTTGCAGCCGAACGGTTTGGTGGCTGTCTCGACCATCTTTGGCTTTGCGGTGATGGGCCCAGTGTTGAAGGCTGCCCCTCCACCTGAGCCTGATTTTGCGTTGGCGTGTGGCTCCGCTCTCTCTGACGCTGTTCAGAGGTTTTGGGAGGTTGAGGAGCCACCGCAAGTGGCCCGCTTGAACCCGGAACATGAGGAGTGCGAGTTGTTCTATCAGAACAACACAGGTCGACTCCGTTCCGGTCGGCTCGTAACACGGTTGCCTTTTGTTGCAGTTCGACCACCTCTCGGCGAGTCCAGACCTATGGCCGAGAAGAGATTGTTGGCGATGGAGCGCCGTATGGCCAGGGATCCGGTGCTGCGGCAGAAATATTTAGATTTCATGCGTGAGTACGCAGACTTGGGACACATGTCGGTGTCAAATTTGGATTGGCGCTCAGTTGAGCATTACTTTCTGCTGCCGCATCACGCGGTCCTCAAGGCATCCACCGGTAAGCTGCGCACAGTGTTTGATGGGTCTGCGCGGACTTCCTCTGGTGTCTCTTTGAATGATTGCTTGCACTCCGGCCCCAAATTGTTGAGGGACCTTTGGTCACGTCTTTTCGTCGTCATCAAGTAGTCTTTGTGGCTGACATCAAAATGATGTTCCGGCAAACGGTTATTCACCGGGATGACAGACGTTATCAGTTGATCCTGTGGCGAGAGAATCCCCGGGACCCCATGGTTGTTTATGAGCTCAACACGAATACGTACGGCCTTCGATCGAGCCCTTTTGTTGCTATTCGTTCGCTTTGGGAGCTCGCGGACCGAGAACGCTTCAGGTTCCCTCGGGCGTCCGCCATCTTGAAAACGGACTTGTATGTTGATGACGTCTGCACTGGGGCTTCCACGGTTGAGGAAGCTATCCTGTTGCGTGACGAGTTGGTTCAAATTTTGGATTCCGCTGGCTATGAGTTGCGTAAGTGGGTGTCCAACTCGCCAGCACTGTTGGAAGATGTGGAAGAGGATCATAAGCAGGATCCTCATTTGTTTGAAAATGCTGACAACCCTGCTATGTTGGCCGTTCTCGGCGTTCAGTACCGACCAGTCCAAGACACCTTTACGTATGATGTCGATTTGGAGTCACCACACACTTGGACTAAACGACTGGTATTGTCTACTGTCGCGAGAACCTTTGACCCAAATGGTTGGATATGCCCGGTATTGTTTTGGGCGAAATGTTTTCTCCAGCGCCTTTGGACCGCGGAACTTGGTTGGGATGAGCCACTTCAGGAAACCCTTTTGGAAGATTGGCTCCAATTTCCGCACTTCCTGCGGTCAACGAGGTCGCGTTACCACGCGTTATCCTCCCCCCTGGGAACTATACTGCTACCCTTCATGAGTTTTGTGACGCATCTTCGCACGGTTATGCAGCTGTTGTTTATCTGCGCACCGTCAGCGCGACAGGCCAGGTGAAGTTGTCATTGATCATGGCCAAGAGCAAGGTGGCCCCCCTCCGGACGGCATTGACCATCCCTAAGCTAGAGTTGTCAGGGGCGGCGCTTCTTGTGCGTCTCTTGAATCACGTTGCTCAAACTTTAGGTGGATCTGTGAACATTCGGAATTCTTACGCCTGGACGGACAGTCAAATTGTTTTGTGTTGGTTGAAGACGTCCGTCCACTCCTTGGAGGTCTTTGTTGCGAACCGAGTGTCACAGATACAAAATTCCGAAACGCCTTTGATTTGGAGGCACGTGCCTGGAGACTTGAACCCCGGCGACGTAGCCTCACGTGGGTGCATGGCCCCCCGCCTGATTGTGCACCCCCTTTGGTGGGGACCGGATTGGCTGACTCGCCCCGAGGATGATTGGCCTCGAACGCCAGTTTTGATGTCGGATCCTTTGCCCGGGCTTAAGGTGCTCGCTGTTGGGACGAAGGACCCTCCGTTTGATCCTGATATTTTGTTGAATCGATACAGCTCCCTCGACAAATTGTTGAACGTTACCTCGTGGATCAGGCGTTTTGGTCACAATGCTAGGAATCCAGGGGACAAGCGCCTGTCACCGGTTCTCTCTCCTCAAGAGCGACAGGAGTCACTCCTCCTGTGGGTTCGCTCTGTGCAGGCCGTACACTTTGAGAAGGAGATCGAGACCTTGAGTTCGTCCGGTAGAGTTAAGTTGTCGGGAGCCGTTAGTAAGTTGAACCCCTTTTTGGATGAAACGGGTCTTTTGCGTGTTGGAGGACGGTTGAGGCACTCTAGCCTTCCTTATGGGGTCCGTCACCCAAGTGCCCCCGTGCCCAAGGCGGGCCATTTGATTAAATTGTTGGTGACTGATCGTCACATTAAGAACTCGCACGCCGGTTGCAATGCGCTGTTGGCCATTCTGCAGCGAGAGTTTTGGATTTTGTCGGCTCGTCGTACCATTCGTAGCATCGTCTTCCGTTGCATACCGTGCTATCGGACTAAGGCCCCAACGATGCAGCCCCAGATGGGAGACTTGCCTGCTGATCGTGTCAATGAGGCGAGGCCCTTTGCAGGCGTAGGAACGGACTTTGCTGGTCCCTTTTCGATAAAGACGTCTACCCTTCGCAATAGTAAAATTGTCAAGGCTTATTTGTGCGTATTTGTCTGCCTGTCAACTAAGGCAGTGCACTTGGAGCTGGTATCCTCCCTCTCGACGGAGGCCTTTGTGGCAACTTTGGATAGATTTACGTCTCGCCGTGGGTTACCTTCTCTGATCAGGTCTGATTGCGGTACCAACTACAAGGGTACAAGTAACTATTTGAAAGAAGTGTATGACTTTCTTAATGAGAGCCAGGTTGACATTGGTAACAAATTGGCCCGTCGAGGGGTCACTTGGTTGTTTGACCCGCCAGCCTGCCCCCATTGGGGGGGTATTTTTGAGGCCGCGGTGAAAGCAGCAAAGGGACTCTGGCGGAGATTGTTGGGAGACACCGTTCTCACCTTTGAGGAATTAGCTACGGTATTTTGTCGCATTGAAGCGGTACTAAATTTGCGTCCATTGTGCCCGCTCTCTTCGGACCCTAACGATTTGGAGGCTCTAACCCCGGGCCATTTCTTGATTGGACAGCCACTTGTCGCTCTGCCTGAGTACCCTTTTGTTGATGTGAGCCAAAATCGGCTATCGCGGTTTCAGTTGGTGCAACAGCTCACTCAGAGCTTTTGGAAGCGTTGGAGCTTAGAGTATCTGCACATCCTCCAGCAGCGCGTCAAGTGGACTGATAAAACTCATCCGCCCAAGATAGGAGACCTCGTCCTTATTAAGGATGCCAACCTTAAGCCTCTGTATTGGCGCCGGGGGCGCATTCTCAATTTGGTGGCTGGCACCGACGGGGTACCTCGTTTTGCTGAGGTTTTAGTGGATGGATCGGTTATGAAGAGAGCGGTCGCAACCTTGTCAAGACTGCCAATTGATTAGCGGACGGGACGGCCCGTCCGGGGGGGGTAGATGTTTCATCCACCAAGTTTCTGAACGCACCTTTTTGACGTTTGACAGATGACGTTTCAGTTGTCAGTGCGATGACGTTTGCTTGTCAGTGCAATTTTGATTGGGAAGAAATTTTGTTCCGTTGTCTTCGTTTTTTTGATGCACGCTGTTTTCGTGTAATTATTGATTGAAACTTTGCGTTAATGTTAATCCGATACCATCTTGATCGGTGTTTGATATTTTGTTGATAATTGAGTGAAAATTGAGAGATCTCGCCACTTTGGGTCGTGACCGCGAGTAATTTGTTGGTTATGTAGCCGGCCTTTGTCATTTGGACGCCGGTAACTTCCTAAATTCAGTGCTGGACTATTGTACATCCCCGATTGGGTTAGCAAACCGGGATAAAATTCAGTTGGACATTGATGAAAAGTGCCACGTGTGTGATCAGAAGGTTTGACCAGGGAGTCGACGGTACGCGCTGTGGGGCGTACTTTGGTTACCGTCGAATCTACATGATTTTACATACACAACACAAGCACATTTACACTTACACCCCACCCAGATACGACGTGACCAGGGACTACGTCACATCACCAGTACCAACGTGATGGTAAGTGTATCTAATAGGTGTTTTCCCTTTGTCGATTGGACAAATATTATTTTGATTAGGGCTCCGCGTAATCGCGGACATCGTGAGTCTGTTTGTGCAGTCTCACACACTCTTGTTGAAAGAATAAGGTCATTTGAATTCGCAATCACAACGCAAGTCAAGAACTCGCGAAACTCTAAACCATCGAGGCACAACTCGAATGAACGCGCCATGCGCCAGTTGCAATAACAGACCGAGTCGGACTCGAGCCCAAGTCGAAACAATCGAGAACAATCGAGTTATTCGAACAATCGAGATATTCGAACCTCTCGCCATCGCGCATCGCTATGTGACAGATTGACACTAACATTATGTCAATGACAATTTGACATTGAAAGAAGTGAGCGGAATATTTATTTTGACGGAATTGAGTTCGAGTTCAGTGTGACCATATGTGGCAGTTTCCTGCCTTTTTGGCAGGATTGGCCTCTTATTTTAGCCTCCGGCATGTTTAGTTAACGTTTTATGAACTTGGCAGTTTTTGGCAGTATTGCAATGTTGAAAATAAATCTATAATAACATCTCAAATTGTCAAAAATGGCCACCCTAATAACGATAGGTGTTATAGAATGATTCTTTTTGATGGGCAAGTGGACTGTATCTAACGGGAAAGGTAGAAGGGACTCACCGATGCTCGCTGAAGAAAGCCGGCTGGCTCCGATTACCTGATGATTTTATGCTGTGGGGCGCCCCAATTCTTGTTTCTTGATGATTTGGATGAGTATAGGTTGATGGCACACACGATTTGTCTTTGATAACACTTGATTTCAGTGTTTCACGATAATTTTGCGGAGTCGTTAAGTTTCGTGGTGAGATATGGCGGGGAACTCGTTGATGCATGTCAAAAACGTAGGGTGGCGCTGTATGCGCAGGAAATGGTAGGATTGGAAAGGGCGGGAATTCAAATTATGTTTTATGGTGCTTTAACATTATCTTCCCCCCCGCTGGCGAATTGATGAGACTGAGAAGTCTGAAAATGAATATTTGTTCACAACAACCATTGCTTTGATATATAATAGGATAAATATGATAATGCTGATGAATATATAAAACAGAATAGGTAATTGAAATGTTTTGATCACAATATGAATGTATGAAAAAATAAGACATGACTAGTCAGGGCACAACTTCACAAGTGGCCTTTTGAGCACACCTTGTGCAGTCCTGACCGTAGCAGAACGAGAAACGCCATCGCGTCCTGGGTGTAATTCGACGATTCTACCTAAACGCCATCGTAGTGGGTGAGTAGTCTCGTCTCTGATAATAACGAGCTGGTTGATTTTTGCTGGAGGTGAATCCACAGTCCATTTCAATCGCTGTGACAAATTTGTGAGGTATTCACTATGCCATCTAGTCCAGAAATCCTGGTGCATTTTCTGTAATAGATGCCAACGTGTTAGCCTATTCATTTTTGTGTTGGAATAGTCTGGTGAAGGCACTGATGTTAGGGGTGCTAATGTTAAAAAGTGCCCTGGTGTTAGCGCTGTTAGATCTGATGGATCTGAACTCAATGCTGATATTGGTCGCGAATTTAAAACTGATTCGACCTGTGTCAAGAGTGTGTTTAACTCCTCATATGTTAGGATTTGATCACCTATCACACGATAAAGGTGAGTTTTTACCGACTTCACCCCAGCTTCCCAAAGGCCACCCATGTGTGGTGATCCTGGGACATTAAATTTGAAGTCAATGCGCTCCGATTCACAAGCTGAGCGCATGATTTCTGATAATTGTGACTGCGCACCTTTGAAATTTGTTCCACAATCGCTATGGATGATGTTGCAACGACCGCGTCTAGCAATGAATCTGCGTAGAGCAGCCAAAAAGCAAGAGGATGATAAATCGCTGGCAAGCTCCAGATGAAGAGCTCTTGTTGAAAAACAAACAAAAAGACAAAGGTATGCCTTTGTTGAACGCACACCTCTATAACGTTGAAACGTAATGTTGAAGGGTCCTGCATAATCACAACCCACAACCTGAAATGGTTTGATTTGATTAACGCGAGAATGTGGTAAATCTGCCATTACTGGCTGAAAATTTCGTGGCTTCATACGGAAACAACGATAGCATTTTGAAATGATGTTATTAATGGCTCGCCTTGGCGACAAAATCCAAAAATTTTGAAGTAACAGATACTGCATTGTTTGCAGACCAGGATGTAAATTTTCGTTATGTGTGCACTGGATGATAAGTTGCGTCAAACGATGCTTGCGAGGAAGCAGAGCTGGATGTTTTGTTTCATAATCCAGGTTTGACTGAGAGAGCCTACCCCCCACACGCAACACTTGATTTGAATCTAAAAATGGACTAAGTTTTCTGAATGATTTTGATAATACATGATTTGATCTCAAATGTTTGATTTCTTCACTAAATTCGGACTGTTGGGTGTGTTTCACAAGTACCATGAGACTATGATGAAGTTCTTGTTCTGTTAAATGACCTGTACGCTTGTTCTTGCGCAGGGCGTTGATAAAACGATTGCAATATGTTAAAATACGTTGAATCTTCCTCAATGATGAAAATCTTGTTAATAAATGATCGATTGGATTAGTTTCTACTGCGTTTGACACGTTCAAAACGCAGGCACGTTGCTCACAATTCACCTCTGGATGTTGCGTCATGTTTGAATGTTGGGGCACTTTAGGCCATTGATCTTGATTTGAGGATAGCCAATGGGGGCCAGTCCACCACAGGTTATGATTGATAAGCTCGTCGGGTGATAACCCACGACTTGCGGCATCCGCAGGGTTTTGCTTTCCTGGGACATGATTCCAAATTGCTTCTGGTAATTTACGCTGAATATTGGATATGCGATTGCCAACAAAAGCCTTAAAATTTGATGAATTTGACTGGATCCATGACAAAACTATCATAGAATCAGTCCACGCATGCACACTCTCTATGGGGAGAAGTTTACTGTATATGTTGATAATGTGTCTCATTAGGTCTGCCAGCAAAGAACTGCCACACAACTCAAGCCTTGGTAAAGTTCTGCGTTTTGTTGGGGAGACGCGAGACCTCGCACTAACCAGGATGACCTGGTGTTGATGATATTGATTGGTAGCACGAAGATACACAGCAGCTGCATAACCGGCTTCACTTGCGTCTGAAAATCCATGCACCTGATAAGTCACAGCGTCATCGGATGTGATGCGGCGTGGTATCTTAAGCTGGGCTAGGTGAGGCAACTGCTGAACGTACTTTGTCCAAATTTGATTGATGTCGTCGGGAACGGGTTGATCCCATGATGAACCGAGCAACCACAAACGTTGAATTAAATGCTTTGCTAAAAATGTTAATGGTGTTAAAAGACCAATAGGGTCATAAATACGTGCCAGCTCTGAAAGCATGGTACGTTTGGTACACTCACGATTTATTTGATTCACTTGGTAGTTGAAAATGTCCTCCTGGGAATTCCAGGCTAAACCGAGAACCTTCACAAAATTACCATCACTATCGAATGTTTGATTTACATTTGGCACTGCTTTATGTTCTTCTGGTATGTTTTGTAATACAGCCGCATGATTGCTGGACCACTTTCTCAGCTCAAAACCTCCAGCCACCATGATGTTAATCAGCTGCTGCTGAAGAGCGACCGCCTCTTCGATGCTCCGACACCCTGTAACGGCATCGTCGACATAGATGTCTTCTAACAACACCTGAGCTGCAGCTGGAAACGAGCTGCCTTCGTCGCGGGCCAGTTGTTGTAACACACGAATTGCTAAAAATGGTGCTGATGATACACCGAAAGTTACACGATTGAGACGGTATTCCTGTATTGGCTTACTAGGGGAACACCTGAACAGGATTCTCTGAAAATCCAGATGTTCTGCTGCTATACGGATTTGCCGGTACATTTGCCGGATATCCGTACAAAACACAATAGCATGAAGCCTGAAACGCAAAAGAATGTTGGTGATGTCAGTCTGAAGTTTAGCGCCTATAAGAAGAGTGTCATTTAAGGATACACCTCTTTTATCCTTCATCGATGCATCGTAGACCACACGAAGGCTACGATCTGATTTTGATACGGCATGATGCGCCAAGTAAAATGCTGTAGGAGATTGACACTCAACTGCAGGGACCTTCTCCATCTGACCACTTGATAGGTACTCCATAACATGTTGATTGTATTGTTCATGAAAAGCTGGCTTTGCCATGAGGCGTTTTTCCAGCTGCACAAAGCGCCGATGAGCAATTGTGTAAGCACCCTCAAAGGCGACTGATGATTGATCACGGAATGGTAACTGGACAATGTATCGTCCCTCACTGTCACGCTTATGTGTTGATAGGAATATTTCCTCACAATGTATGTCAGCCACCGAGTGAGATTGTTTGTTGTCTTCACACGGAATGCTGTCCAACTCCCACAACTTCTGAACGGCAATATCCAGATTGGCATCCATTGACACATGATTGATTGATAGAGGAATTGATGATGATGACTTTGATAAAGTTTTTCCCATGAGAATGAATCCAAATATGGTATTGATGGCAGTTGCTGCATGTGGACCACCATCAATTTTCCCTGGTAAAAGAATTTGAGGGAATATCTCTCCACCAATGAGGATATCCACAGGACCAAAAGAATGATATTTCTCATCAGCCAATTTAATATTTGATAAATGTTGAAAATTGTTTATTGTGATGTAACGGGTGTGATCACATTTTCCTTGGAATCAGAAGTTGGTGCTGGACCTTTCCCTGTATGAGAAACGCCTGGTTGTTTATGTTGAGAGTTGACAGAACTACTTGTCTCTGTCTTTTTTGTAAAGTGTAGAAGGCTGTTGTGCTTTTGTCCACATGATTTGCATGTATGCAATGAATTACAATTGGCTGTGATATGGTTTGACCGTAAACAGTTGAAACACAATTTGTTTTGTCTCACAAGTTGAGACCTCTCATAAGGAGATTCTGATAAAAACTTTGAACATAAGTAGAGAGGGTGATCCTCTTTACACACTACACATGATTGAGAAGGCGCTTGGGCCAAAAGCATTGTAGGCTTTGATTGGTTGTTTGAAACCACACGCTTGTTATTTTGCTGTTGCACAGCTGATGATGATGATTGATTGTTCACATTTAATGTTGAGCGTTCAAGGGCATTACACCTATCTACCAAGAATGTGGATAATTCCTTGAAGCTTGGAAAATCACTACTGGTATTGGCCAGCTCAAAAGCTTCCCGAGATGCCTTATCTAATTTTGTAAGCAACGAGTGAAATAACACAAAATCCCACTGTGTTGTTGGTAGCCCTAATGATGCGAGCATTGATAAGTTCTCATTATAAAGGTCTAACATTGTACGCAAGCTTTGAGCAGAACCGGAGTGCATTGCTTTCAAATTGTTGATCTGTTCCCAACACATGAACGCCAAATACCTCCTGTTGTTATAACGATTAACTAATGCTTTATATGCACTGATGTAGTTACCCTCACACACAGGAAACGCACGAATGATACTGATTGGATCCCCAGATAAGGATGTAATCAAATATTGAAACTTCTCTACATTTGATAAGTCATTTCTGTTATGCACTAATGTGTTGAAAAGGTCAATGAACCCTGGAAAATCTTTGAATTGCCCCGTGAATAATGGCAGCTTCATAGGTGGTAATTTAGCTGTTTTATTTTTTGACTCACTGGACGAAGAAGAAGTCTCCACCTTTGCTGACAAGTATTTACGCTTGGCCTCTAATGTTTCAAAGAACATATCATCGGCCTGTTCTTGGAACTTAAATTGAGCTTGTTGCACTTCTTTTTCGTCCATACCTGCCTTTTTGTACTCACACATTAATTGAATGTGGGCTTCGTTAAAGGTTTCGAGTATTTGATCTACGCGCGAACACCAAGTTTCTAACCTATTTATTTGATTTGGGTCTGTTTTGCAATTTCGTGCGCAAATTACCGCATCACGAAGGCGCTTAAGCGCCATGTTACGCTTAGATTCATAATGTGCGATCAATGCCTCACTCATTTTGATAATTAATTATACACTTTGTTGAAAGTTTGATACGATTGTGGAATGTTCGATTGGTAAACAAAATCACGAAGTGATTGTATTTGAACTGATTTGAACGAATGAGTGAACACTACACACGGAAAACACACTTGATTGTCAGTGTCACTGTCTGAAGTTACACTAACGTCACTATGATAAATGTCACTTGTCTAAACTGTCAACCACAACAGTTCTGAAACAAGCTTCACAAACACAAAATAATCTATGGTTCGATAAAATGATATGAGAAATGATATTATGTTGGCAATAATTTTGTCTATGGTACCAACCTACCAACCCAACAAACCCAAATGATATGAGAAAATGTAGGTACAATACCTAACTGATATGTGGTTTTGAATAAAACAATGATACACAATGAAATCCTAGTGTTATATGTTGCACCAAGGATCCCAACACAAAAATGATAATTTTAGGCGCTGTATGTTACACCTAAAACACACGATTAAAATGAAAATGACGGTGACAGACTATGTTTGCTGCCGTACTCCGTTCACAAAATGTATGTGATAACACGAATGAGAAACGATGACGAAACAACTCACTTCCGACTGCGAATAAGCGAGCGTTTGGTGGGTACGTTGCTATGATGACTACCTACCACAATATGAATAAGAACACAAAACACTGGCACGATTTGATATATTTTGTGATATGTTTTTGTATGATAATAATATGTTTGTTTGATCGAATGAGTTCCCGCGATGATGAATGATAACTTCTAAATATGATAAAATACACTTGTTATGTTGTAGAACAATTGGCACCCGTAAATAAAACAAAAGTTATGTTCAAAAGTGAGGTTAAATGATAAAAATATGTTATGATTATGTTAAATAAACTAAGATTGTTTTATTGCAATTTGGTTTTTGCGAACAAATATGGCTGACCCCACAATTTTCACAATAGAAAAAATAGGATTACTGATACTATTTCAGCAATCCGGCTAGCAAGGACCATGAAAAATGTTATAGAATGATTCTTTTTGATGGGCAAGTGGACTGTATCTAACGGGAAAGGTAGAAGGGACTCACCGATGCTCGCTGAAGAAAGCCGGCTGGCTCCGATTACCTGATGATTTTATGCTGTGGGGCGCCCCAATTCTTGTTTCTTGATGATTTGGATGAGTATAGGTTGATGGCACACACGATTTGTCTTTGATAACACTTGATTTCAGTGTTTCACGATAATTTTGCGGAGTCGTTAAGTTTCGTGGTGAGATATGGCGGGGAACTCGGGGAACTGGTTGATGCATGTCAAAAACGTAGGGTGGCGCTGTATGCGCAGGAAATGGTAGGATTGGAAAGGGCGGGAATTCAAATTATGTTTTATGGTGCTTTAACAATAGGGTAGACAATCTTCATTTAAAAATAATAGAATCCACACGCCATTACACCAAACTAGAGCGGCCAGCAAGGCCGATTAACTTCATTTAATAATTGTAACAAAAAAATCATGTTATGATGTTCCAAACTTGCGTCCAAATGTTGGATAAAATCTATTAGACTAGCATCGTATGTATAAAAATATGTATAAAGAGATAGAAAATGAGGAACATGAGGGTAATTGCAATGTTTAATTAACATTTTTTACTTAGTTAATAATAAAAATATGATAATATGTAAAAATAAAGTATTTATTTTTGTTTTTTTAACTTGGCAATTTTTGGGCATTTTTTACTCGAGCCTTTGGCAGGATTTGGCAGGTTTCAAACCAAAGTATGGCAGTATCGAGAATTTTAAGATGGTCACACTGTTCGAGTTTCTCTGACTTGTGACTTGTGAGTGTAATGGAAATAGTGCGTGTATTGCTTTTGCGTGATACTGTGGTCCTTGGTACTGAGCTAAATTGATAAGTATTTGAAAGTTTAAAATTAAATCCAATTCAAGAAACGAAGGACATCGGAATATTGTTCGAAAATGACGGCAAATGTTCCTCTTGTTGTGAGACTTTTGGCTTCTTCAGTATCAGTGGCCAACAGGGCTGGAAAAATTGTTCGTGATGTTATGAGTAAAGGGGAACTAGGAATAGTTGAAAAGGTTTGTTGTCTGGTTCACGTAATATAAATGGCAATAAAAATCACATCTATGTATAAAAAGTGTAAAAAAAGCAATAACTATCTGTAATGGGGCCAAAGTTCAATATTTATGTTTTTTTTTTATAAGTTGTGTAATTTAGTAACTTGAAAAATCACAGAAATTTGTGCTTTCACTGTTTTAGGGTAAAGATGACTATCAAACAGAAGCTGACCGGTCTGCTCAGCGTTGTATTGTTGCATCACTTGCAGCACAGTACCCCAAAGTGAATATAATTGGTGAAGAGGATGGTTCTGTTAATGAGGTAAAGTGATTTCAGCATTAATCAAGCAAAAAAAAAAATGTCTAATGAGACAATAACTAAAATTAAGTGAAAATAATGATGTAGGTACTGTTAGAATACCACTAAGTCTGTGATACATCAATTATAATCTTTATATATTTAATTACCTGTGCTAAAATTTTCCAAAAGGGTTTATAGCAAGCTGTTGAATTATTCATCTCAAGGTTTCTACAAACTTTCAATTTTAGTGATACTTTGTCAACTTTTATGTCAATAAAATAGCTTTAACTCGCATCATCACTTGCTTGGAGGATGGCAATAAATGTAAGGGTTTAATCTACTGATTTCAATAGTAATATAATCCTATGTCCTAGCCCAAATCTTGATCTACCTGCATACCTGTATTTCAAATAAATTAGAAGCATTATTTCATTTTATGAGAGTCAAGATGGCGGGTGTACCATAGCAAATCAAAATATACTAATTACCAAAAAAATGTACCTAAAATGTACTATTTAGTACCTAGCTCTAAAAAATCTGTACCTCCTTCAGAACGAAATTATTTCGAAATGTAAGGTACACCCGCTATATTGACGTCAAGATGGCGGGTGTACTATAGTATTTTATTATTTAACCTT
Source organism: Xestia xanthographa (assembly GCA_905147715.2). Classification (NCBI taxonomy): domain Eukaryota; kingdom Metazoa; phylum Arthropoda; class Insecta; order Lepidoptera; family Noctuidae; genus Xestia; species Xestia xanthographa. The sequence continues at coordinate 16,268,648 of LR990652.1, forward strand.
TACTCATAAAATTGAATTACACCAAAAAATTGGTTGCCTGTAAAGTCGGTATACGGGCGAAAGTTTTACGTGACAACGACTTTGAGTGGTAAAATAAACTTTTTATGTCTGTCTCTCTCGCTCTTAGGCGGGACGCGTGCCTCTCACTCGCTCTCATTGTGAGCGCATAACGTGAGCGGAGCGTTACCCAGTTTCTTGAAGTGTCACCCGGCAAACCACTTTATAAGACGTTGTCACGTCAAAATTGTACCTAAAAAGTACCTCAATTAAAAAAACACACTTGATCAGTGGGATATTTCTTGAGAAATAAAACAACCGCGTCTGGTATATGTTACAGTCAAAACTGTTAATCTGTCAAAACCACTTTTGACTGGGCGTTAGGACTTACTACTGGGACTTAGGCGTTTTAAAACAACATATTTTTAATGCAGAAAACGCATTTTAACTTCTTAGGATTGTGGCTGTCACCAGTCAAAAGTGGTTTTGACCGATTAACAGTTTTGACTGTAACATATACCAGACGTGGTTGTTTTATTTCTCAAGAACTATCCCACTGATCAAGTGTGTTTTTTTAACTGAGGTACTTTTTAGGTACAATTATTTGGTGTACTTCTATTTTATGAGTAAAGGTTAAATAATAAAATATTATAGTACACCCGCCATCTTGACGTCAATATAGCGGGTGTACCTTACATTTCGAAATAATTTCGTTCTGAAGGAGGTACAGATTTTATAGAACTAGGTACTAAATAGTACATTTTAGGTACATTTTTTTGGTAATTGGTATAATTTGATTCGCTATGGTACACCCGCCATCTTGACTCTCATTTCATTTTTTGTAATGAGGGCTTATCCTAATCTTTAAGACTATAATTGTCTTGTTTTCTATTTCTACATTGTGCTCACTTAAAGAAGCAACTATATTGTACCCAGGACTATAATAATTATATGTAATATCTAACTTGATTTGAAAAGAGTGTCATTTCTTGACCATGAGATTGCAATTTTGGAATGGGCAACTAAACTCCATTCACAGTAATTATGCCTAAGGCTGGACTGTAGGTAGCTTATTTTTGATTATACAAGTGCCGGTCACTGGTCTATATAAAATAAATGGTTTAAGTTATAGCCAAATATTATCAAAATCAGTTCAGTTGTGAAAAGTTATCAGACAGACAGTAACTTTGGGTGGATATACTTATTTCACTGTACTGTGTCAAACTTGTGTCACCTGTATCACCCAACCTATATTTTTTGAATTTCATTTTAAGCTGGTTTTATATTTTGTTTCGGAGACTAGGTTCCAGCTTGTCAAATAAAATTATTATGACAAACATTAATATTTAAAAAAAAATAAAGTTCTCAATTTTAATACAACAGGGATTTTGAAATAATACTAAAGAGATGTAATTAAATTTGAACATTTTGTCATAATTTAATACTTAAAATTAATAATTATTTTATACCTTTTAGAACCTTGGGTTGTGGGCCTCATGTGAAGCACTTACAACCTGGGCTTTAGTTTATCATGTTAAAACTTCGTATTGATTTGATTACATTTAATTGAGTCTGTGTATTTCCTGACAGTCAAGGTTATAATAAATCTTTGTTCTCTTAATTGTCTTGTGAATGGTCTTTCAATCACAGCGGTCAGGTACAAATTGAATTTTATTTATAGTATTGTATGTATAGAATAAAATAGTAGGTATGTATTTGTCACTTCAGGGTGAGGTTGCGAGTGACTGGTTAATATCTGAAGCAGACAAAGAAGTGTTATCTTTGGAGTGCCCCGTTGACCTTCAGAGTGTCAAAGAAGAGGACATAGTTGTCTGGGTTGATCCTCTTGATGGCACATCTGAGTACACTCAAGGTAAACACTGGAGTTTTTATTTTATACATCAGTAAAATTTTAGAGAATATAGCCTAATTGCCGTAAGCACTAAGCACCCTCCCGCAAAAGTAGTTACTTAAAAAAAGAGCTGCAGTTACAGCAGTCGGGCTTTATGCAACAACAATTACTACACTTTGTTGTAGTAATTGTTGTTATTTTAATTTATTTATTTATTTCAACAAAATCAATTTTCCACCTTCTTATGTCATATCAACACCCTGCCATTGTAACATGCATTCTCATAATCTAATCCATACAAATTTAATGTTAAAATTATTTACTACAAGTATGTAAAATAATTCTAGGTGCACTAATGTTGAAGAGAGATCCATGGGAAAGATGGAAAATGTACTTAACTCATCCTTTTATAAGTGTGAAGTGGTATTTAAGTTTGCTCCAATCAAATTATGGTAAATTGAAGATATACATAGGTTTTGAGATTTTGTTATTTAGAAATGCACTGTAGTAGTATGAACACGGTGGAACATGGTCAAGAATTTCGTTTTCAATGTATGTATTGTACATATTAATTACATAAAATGACTCTAACCAATGTAATCAATAGACTAACAAGATTTTTTATGTTCTTATTTCTGACTGTACAGAAAACCCGATTTCATGTTCTAACTACTTTCTCTAGATACCTTGTTCTAAATTATAATTGGAATCGAAAAATTGCATGTTGCATGGGTGTCTGAATAATTTGATTATGAAAAATAATTTGTAAATTGTTACAGGATTTCTGGAACATGTGACTGTTTTGATTGGCATATCAGTTAATGAGAAGCCAGTGGCTGGTGTAATTCATCAGCCATATTACAAAACCATGTTGGGAGAGGAGAAGATAATTGGCAGAACTATCTGGGGCTTACATGAAGTAGGTGTGGGAGGGTTCACCCCTGCTCCTCCACCTGACTCCCTCATCATTACCACCACCAGGAGTCATTCCAATCCACTGGTCGAGAAGGCATTGCAAGTTATGAATGCTGCACAGATACTCAGAGTTGGTGGTGCAGGTTATAAGGTGTGATTTTACATTTTTAAAATTTTTAATTTGGCACATTTTTATGCTCATACACTTAAATTATAGTGTCATTAATTAACAATAATTATTTCTACAGGTGCTGCAACTTCTTGAAGGTAAGGCTTCAGTTTATGTGTTTGCCAGTGCTGGCTGCAAGAAATGGGACACGTGTGCACCAGAAGCAGTGTTGTCTGCCGCCGGAGGCAAGCTGACAGACATTCTTGGCGACTTCTACAAATACGGAGGGGCACAGTTGCACCCAAATAAAACCGGAGTGTTGGCAGCCGTTTCTAAAGACCTGCACACCTACGCATTGAACAGAATACCGCAAGAATTAAAAGATGCACTTGTCAATAAATAGAAATATTCTGCCATTATGACTGTAAATCATTCTGATGAGATCGAATGTAAATAAAACCATTTAGATTCCCTTCACATTGCAATATATTAAGAAACAATAACAGCAGTATTTAAATTAAAATTTAAACATAAATTGTCTATATTTTGTCACTTGAAAATATGTATATAATTAATTAATATTACCTATGAGGTATTGTGAATACTTTGGGATATTAAAGCTTGCTTTTATACTGTTGCAACATTTTTCTTAACTCTCTCCTGAGGATTTTACCAGAGGCGTTCTTGGGTATATCTTTGAGAAATATCACTCCGCCGCGTAGATGTTTCGCTGGTGACACCTGATAAAGAAATTCTTATCTTAATTATACTTACACTAATATTTTTATCAATGTTTATCGAGATGTTCCTAGCTTGAACAAGTAAAATATCATCATAAATAATGAATTTTTTTACCAATTGAATAACTGAAAACCTCTTAAGATGGCACTGTACTCATCAGAACATCTTCTACAATGGCGAACCCAGGAATGGCAAAACGATGTTCTTATAAGTCTTCATTTTCAAAATGTGTGTTGTTACGAAATGTATAGGAATAGTATTCTGAGATTTATGGCTTTTCTACTACTCCAACATCAGTTGCCCTGAATAATGCACAGATGGGAATTGCCACTTTGACCATGAGCTGCCCTAGCAGTGGCATTTATAAATAAAAAAACGTACGCAAATAGGTACCCGTGAAAGCTAAAAAATTGAATTGTTATAAGAATGGCGAAACAATATTATTACCTTGGACGCAACGAATTCGACGAGGTCTTTTTCGGTGACGTTTGAGTTGGACTGTGCTACCACGAAAGCTAGAGGCAGCTCACCGGCGGCCTCGTCCGGCAGGCCCACCACGCCTGCGTCGGCCACTCCGCTGTGCTGCAGGAGCAGTGCTTCTAGTTCCGCAGGCGCTACCTGAACAAATATCCACGACTTTAGAGACGGTTTTGAAGTTCACAAGTAAAGTAGGTATGAGTTTTATGTTTATCATTCAGTTTGTAATTAAGTATTGTTGTTTTTCAATATATAAGCAGACTAAAGCGCGGGCAAGAGGTGTGCATAACCCTAGCAAAATGTTGTGCCTTTGAGAGATGAGACCATAAAAAATAATTAGTGTATCATGAGGAGCAATTTGTTTAATAGTAGCAAAATTTGTGTGAATTGTAGTTTTAAAGTTATTTGAGAAAAACACATTTTGCTGGAGTAACGTTAAGAAACGTTATCCTGGCAAAATCGATTTTCAATAATTCGTTCAGCCCGTAACCAAATACATGATTAGATAGCTTTTGTTGCATAGTAAATGTTTGTAAATAGCAAAATTTGTGTGTGGTATGGTTCTTGAGTTATTTAAGATTTTGCTGCGGTAACGTTTTGGGATTTCCCAGATCTCGAAAACGGCTCAACGCAGAAGATTGAAAAAAATACCAATAAGAGACCTTAATTTGTTTAAATTAGTTTAAACATTAGTTTTTGATTTGGTTGTCGTAAACCAATGGAATTAAATGGTTTCAAAAATCAGATAAAAATGGATTTGCAAGTAAACCAAAACACTTATAACCAAATAAACAGCTGTAAAAAATACCCATGGTAGACACGTATCACGTCAAGTAAAATGGATTATGTAACTTTATACGATACGAAGATGAAAACAAAATTGATTAATTTAGACTGGTCGTACTTTAGCGATGAAATACGCAGTTCCCAAAACATTAAGAAACGTGGCATACTTTAAACTAATTAAAATTATTCATGAACATCAATTCCTGTTAATTTCAGCTTTCAATTACGGCTGTAATGAAAGTTATATCAAAATCAAGAATATGTCAGAAATTCTCTAATAGCCGACCAAATTAAAAAGGTCACGTAAAAGCGGCCGCACCATACGTACGAGTAGTCTTCGCAAATTAGCAACTTAGTGTCCGATGTTTTGTACAGTTAAGCAGAAAAACGTTTTACGTGTAACCGATTTTTTAATGTTCGAAGTGCAGGTACCATAACACACATTTTCTACTAGTTTTCTATTTTATAAATGAAAATCATGTTAATTAACAGTAGTTTAACAATTTAATGGATCATTTAAAGTCAAGTAACTTTAAAAAGGTAAGTAATAATCTCAGTAAATAATTTATAGTGTGATTTTGATTGACGACGCGTGGTTCACACGTTGATCACCTGTAACTGTCACATGTAATGTTGAAATAACCACTAAGTTATACGTTACAAAGCTTATGTTTAAATGCCATACTGTGAGTCGAGGGGAAATGGAGTCCACCTACCTACCTACGTATTTAGTAGCTGCCTATTTCCGTCTTAAGGAAAATTGTACAAACTATGAATCAACATTGTATTTTAAGTTTAAGCATTGGTACTTGACAAACAGAAAAACATTTATGCCAAATATTAAAATTAAGTACGTACGTAACTTATCTGAGATTTTTTCCTCAATATGTTAATGCTAAGGCAAAGATATACAATAATTTGTATGAGACTGATTTTTAAATAAAAATAATGAACACCATGACCAGCAACCTACGCAACAGTAACAACATCGTACGTACGCAACTGTACTAACAAAACATCCATATTATCCCATTCATTTAAGATGGTTACGATTATGTATAGTGCGGCCGCTTTTTCGTGACCTTTCCGATTTGGTCAGCTTATTAGAGAATTGCTGACATTTTCTTGTTTTTGATATAACTTTCATTACAGCCGTAATTGAAAGCTGAAATTAACAGGAATTAATGTTCATGTACCATTTTAATTAGTTTAAAGTATGCCACGTTTCTTAATGTTTTGGGAACTGCGTATTTCATCGCTAAAGTACGACCAGTCTAAAATGAATCAATTTTGTTTTTATCTTCATATCGTATAAAGTTACATCATTTATTTTACTTGACGTGATAAGTGTCTACCATGGGTATTTTTGACAGCTGTTTATTTGGTTATAAGTGTTTTGGTTTACTTGCAAATCCGTTTTATCTGATTTTTGAAACCATTTAATTCCATTGGTGTACGACAACCAAATCAAAAACTAATGTTTAAACTAATTTAAACAAATTAAGGTCTCTTATTGGTATTTTTTTCAATCTTCTGCGTTGAGCCGTTTTCGAGATCTGGGAAATCACAAAACGTTACCGCAGCAAAATCTTAAATAACTCAAGAACCATACCACACACAAATTTTGCTATTTACAAACATTTACTATGCAACAAAAGCTATCTAATCATGTATTTGGTTCCGGGCTGAACGAATTTTTGAAAATCGATTTTGCCAGGATAACGTTTCAAACGTTACTCCAGCAAAATGTGTTTTTCTCAAATAACTTTAAAACTACAATTCACACAAATTTTGCTACTATTAAACAAATTGCTCCTCATGATACACTAATTATTTTTTATGGTCTCATCTCTCAAATGCACAACATTTTGCTAGGGTTATGCACACGGGCAAGAGTGCACTACAGAGCAGTATTTTCAAATTACATTCAGTGGGCAACAGCGCACTACAGAACAGTATTTTCAAATTGGGAGGCCTTTGTCCAGCAGTAACACAATATAGGCTAAGGAAAACTAAAAACATACAGTAATAATTGCGTGAGTAATATTAACAAATAAATCAAAATAAACATTTGTTCGCCGTGACATATAAGCGCTTAAAAATAACATTGACTAAAATTATTCAAAAAATATATCGGTGACAATCCCCTTACTTCGGTGCGATCCGATCTGTCGATGTCCCCGGTTATTCGGGGGACTTGTTGTGCACGGAACATTTAGTTCCGCGTGAGATTCGTACTTATAATAAATATTATCTCGCTTTAAAAAAAAAAAAGATTTCGATTGAAAAATATCCCGACAAAAGTCCGTTGACAGCGCAGGCCTTTAAGGGCGCGTTTGCATTTCAGGCAAAATTATGCTGTTTTTCAGTACATTTTATGGCATAACCAAACAAAATCCAATATAACTAATAACTACCTCGTATAGATTGGTTCTTCATCTTCAAATGCTAGGTACTAGATCATCGAAAATTTTAGTTTTTTATAATATAAAATCGATCTGTCGTTGCCATTTTTCACAAAATTAACGATACCGAGTTGAGTTTAGGTACATTTTTTGTGCTATTATTAACATATTTTACTATTTCTAAAAATACTATTTGTTGGCAAACATATTCAATTCTTAATGCTAGGATTTTTTTTAAATCTAAATGCTTTATATAGTCGCAGAAAAAATGAAAACCGAAACTTATTATTTCACATTTTATGCTCTTCTGGATGAATCTTAATCGATTGCGTTAGGGGTTATTTTATTTTTGATACCCGTCTTGATTTATTGCAAAGTATTTCGAATGAAACTAGTCCGCGCGCGACGCCCGTCGAGAGTGGACACGTATCGCCTGTTTGGAGCGCCTCGAGTTGAAAAAGATCGCTGTACAAACACAAAATATTCGATAAACCAAATTTGATACTTCACAAGGAGGTAGATTTTTATTCTATTTTATTTCGCTATAAAAAGTATGTAAGTAGGGTTTCTAAAAGCCTATTCGTCCTGGACTTGGAGTGACCTGAAGGTGTACTTCGGTGACTGCTACTGGAACTCCTTGATGTGTTGTACTAGGTGAGCCGAGTTTGGGCTCGTTTTGTTAGTTATGATGAGACCTTACCTCCGGACTTGATGAAGTGTCCTGCAGGTGTACTTCGGTGACTGCTACTGGATCTCCTTGACGTGTTGTACTAGGTGAGCCGAGTTTGGGCTCGTTTTGTTATTATGATAAGACCTTTTTTCCGGACCTGATGGAGTGACCTGAAGGTGTACTTTGATGAGTTACTAGAACTCAGTCTCGTCGTAGGCCCGGTGCCGTACGGTCAGTTTTATTACCCACATATACTGCGATTGAGTACTTTTTCCAGCGTTTCTCAAACACTGTGAAACCTCAAAATCTTCAAAAAAAAAAAAAAAACTAAGAATCATGAATACGTTCAAGTGTGGCGCCTGTGAGGAACCGCTGACTGATGGAGCTCACTGTACAGTCTGCAATCAGGAACTTCACTTCCATTGTGCAGGAATAACGGAGACCGGGTATCGAAAGCTTGGTGACAGAAAGCTTACGTGGCGTTGCAGTAGATGTAAGATAAGTGCCACTAATCTAATGGCCGGCAATGCATTTCAACCCGTTACGCCAATGTCGTCACCTACACCTGTGCCGGAACCTGAGTCTATGGTCCTGCAGGAAATTCGTGCATTGTCTTTGAAATTTGCCGCATTGGAGCATATGAAAGAAGAAATCGTCGCATTGAGGAATGACTTTGCCGAGTTCAAAACAACCATGGCAAATCAGTACAGCGAAGTTATGAAAGAGGTCACTGGTAAACTGAATGATATGGAGCTACGTATCGTGAAAGTTGAGAGGGTCCAAGACCAAGTCGAACAACTGCAAGCCCGTTTGGATAAATTGGAAGAAGACAATAACAATAAAGATCAATGGTCGCGTATGAATAATATTGAAGTTAAGGGAGTGCCTCAAACAGGCAACGAAAACTTATTTGAAATAATAGCCAAAATCGGTGCTAAGGTCAATTACCCTATCTCGAAAAATCAAATTAACTTCATCACTCGAGTGCCTACTAGTGAAAAAGACCGTATAAAACCTATTATAGTCCGCTTTTGCCAACGTTACGTAAAGGAAGATTTTATAGCAGCTGCTAGGCATGAACTGAAGACCTCACCCCTATCGCCAGTTAAAATTGGATTAATTGGCAATAACAAAATCTTTATAAATGATCACCTGACGATAAGAAACAAGATGTTGCTTACTAAAACTAAAAAAACCTCGGCAGAAATGGATTTCAAATACGTTTGGGTCAAACACGCGAAGATACACTTAAGAAAAAACGATACGTCGCCATCACTTGTTATCAAATCGGAGAAAGATCTACAAAAAATTATTTAAATTACTCACTGTTAATACTTGTCAAATCCGATATCATAACATTATGTTTAAAGTTTGTGTTTTCCAAGTGCGAAAAAAAGTTTGAGAATCTCAGTCTTATGTGTGCTAGTTGCGTATTCCTATTAGTTTTGTGTCATTATACTGTGTGCCCAAGTAAGTTAATTCAATATTATTTTTGCAATGTCGCTTCCTGTTATTCTAATTTGAACCTTATTTACCGTATTATAGAGTACATTCTCCTTCGTGCGCCGTCCCCAATTATGACGTTTTACTCCGAGGTGCTGTTATCTCTGTACAGGTCGTCGCTTATTGTTTCCTTTTACAACAGCTGTTTTTATAATGTTATTTTTAGTGAACACTGTGTATTGCTGTGTCTATTACTTTATTTGACCACTACCCGTCTTAAGCATTATAATAGTTATAATTTGATTTTATCAGTAATATTTAATTTATATTTGACAAATATGTATCTATTCATACGTTATTTAGTTGTAGTAAAAGGTAATTATGTCTACGCTTAAAATTTATTACCAGAACGTCCGTGGTTTGCGTACGAAAACAAACATAGTGTCTCGCGGAGTGTGTCTTAGTTCCTTTGATATAATTATATTTACGGAAACGTGGTTAGATGATAGTTTTAACAGCAGTGAATTATTTGACGGACGTTACCTTGTTTGGAGACGTGATCGTGACTATTCCCGAACCGGTCAGCTGCGTGGTGGAGGTGTTCTGATAGCAGTGAAACGTGAACTTACAATAGTTGAGAGGTTGGATTGGCGTAGTTCTGCGGAGGACATATGGCTATCATTAATCCTTAAAAAATCCAAACCACAGGTAAGTTACAATTTGCATATTTGCGCGCTTTATTTATGCAAGGAGAATTTAGGTAATTCGTATAGCACTCAGTTGCGCAATTTCACTGATAGTTTAAATAACTTAATTTTGACCCATCCACTTGACAAGTTTTTGCTGGTGGGTGATTTTAATTTCGGAAATGATGTCGAGTGGTGTAATGGGGACATTGCTACTAATGGGGAGTTAATACCACAAAATATTTCCTCTCAGCATATCACTCATTTCTTTGATACGTTGCAAACATTCAATATGTCACAGTATAATGGTGAGCGGAATGTCAACTGTAGACTACTCGATCTTGTATTTTGTAACGACACTGTAACTGTCTCCGAATGTACGGACCCTCTTGCTCTGCCTCTTGATCTTCATCACAAGCCTTTAATTGTCACGACAAAATTTGTCGAAATTCATACACTTGTCGACAAACCTAAGCTACGTTATATTTTCTCAAAGGGCAATTATGACGCTATAAAATCTGAACTTGATCTAATGAATTGGCCTCAGTTTCTTCTGTCAACAAGCTTAGAAGATGCGGTCACTAAATTTTATAATAAACTGTATGAACTGAGGGATAAACACATACCTTTAAAATCGGTAAAACAATCCTCTTATCCTTCTTGGTACACTCCAGCATTAGTTAAAATTATTAGAGAAAAACATAAATATCATAAAAAATATAAAAAATACAATAATTCCTCTGATTATCATTCTTTTTCATTATTGCGTACCAGGATTATTGAGTTGGAAAAGGCTTGTTATGATAACTATATGACTAACATTGAGGCTTCTATTGTAAAAAATCCGAAAGCTTTTTGGACGTTTGTTAAAAGCAAGCGGAGGGCTGGCTCATTTCCTAGTGAGATGTTCTACCGTGAGACCTCTGTGAACACAGGGCAAGATATTAGCAACCTCTTCGCTAGCTATTTCCAATCCACCTTTTTAGAACCTGAAACAACAACGGCTGATGATGAATGTACTTCCAGTGAGCGATATAGTAATACTGCTATGTCTATCAGCTCAGTTGACATAAACCAATCACGTGTATTGAAGTTGCTCAAATCCTTGGACCTAACTAAATCAGGTGGACCAGATCTTATACCTCCATTGTTCATTGTTACTTGTGCTGATAGTCTGGCTGAACCCATCACTATCTTATTCAGGCGTTCTCTGTCTGAAGGTAAAGTTCCAGGGATTTGGAAGTCTGCTTTCGTCACTCCCGTCTTTAAAAAGGGCGATAAAGCAAATATAGAAAACTACCGTCCGATTTCCAAAATCTGCCTTTTTTCCAAAGTTCTTGAACGTATTGTCTACACTGATGTCTACGCGGCTTTTAAGACTGTTCTTGGTGATGAACAGCACGGTTTTGTTAGGAATCGCTCGACCACGTCCAACTTACTTCTGTCACAGGAATTTATTACGAACGGCATGGCACAGCGTCAAGTTGACGTAATTTATACCGACTATAGCAAATGCTTCGACCGTATTGATCATCGCATGCTACTAAAAAAGCTGTTTCTCGCCGGAATTCACGGAGACTTGTACCGATGGTTCTCATCCTATATAGAGAACAGAACACAGGCTGTCGTGCTTCAAGGGTACACATCTGGTTGGAGTTCTGTCCCTTCAGGAGTGCCACAAGGTTCCATTCTGGGTCCATTGTTATTCATATTGTTCATTACAGATATCAAGCAGTGCTTTCATCATTCGTATATTCTTCTCTATGCTGATGACATGAAAATTCACAAAGTTGTAAGAGACATGTCTGATGCATATCAATTGCAAGACGACCTGCACAGATTTGAGATATATTGCAAACGTAACAAACTCCAATTAAATGTCTCTAAATGTTTCGTCCTAACATTCTCACGACGTACGTCTTTGATCAACTTTAATTACACTATCAACAATGAATTAATTAGCAGGCTAAATAGCATAAGAGACTTGGGGGTGATCGTGGACAACAAGCTTCTGTTTGATCAACATGTGAATAGCATAGTTACAAAGGCATCAAAAGCTCTGGGATTTATACTACGCACCACGGCCTGTTTTCGATCTCTTAAACCGGTTAAAATTTTATATTGTTCTTTTGTACGTAGCCATTTAGAATACGCATCTCAGGTTTGGAACCCGCAGTATGAGATCTATAAGGCCCGTATTGAAGGCGTCCAAAGAAAATTTCTACGTTACCTAGATTATAGAGCACAGCAATACTCGGTTGACTATAAGCACCGCTGTAGACGGTACCATTTCCTTCCTCTGGAGATGAGGCGTCATATTGGAGACATGACTCTGCTTATGGGTGTCGCAAATGGCCATATTGACTGTCCTGAACTTGTTGCAAATATAGGATTACGCACGAACCTAATGGGATTACGTCAGCGACCAATATTAAGTGTACCTTTCACAACGACCAATTATGTGAAAAATGTTTTTTCAATAAGGAGTGCACGTGATTTCAATAAACTTTCTAGGGACCATGATATCGACTTGTTCTGCACTAGTGTGGCGTCCTTGCGACGGCAAATGGCACACAACTTTTTCGATGATTAAGTAGCTTCTCTCGCATGTAATCTGATGATGACAATGAATTGTCATCTGTACTTTTATTTTTTATTTTCCCCGTTATATGTATTTTCTTTTTATCTACGTGTGGAGGCTTGTAATTAGCGATTTGGAAATACTACACTGTTTATCATTTTTTGCTTGTTAGTCTGTAAGCCTTCTGTAAAATAAAATAAATAAATAAATAAATAAATAAATAAACTCCTCGACGTGTTGTACTAGGTGACCCGAGTTTGGGCTCGTTTTGCTAGTTATGATGAGACCTTACCTCCGGAGCTGATGGAGTGACCTGAAGTTGTACTTCGGTGAGGTACTGGAACTCCTTGACGTGTTGTACTAGGTGAGCCAAGTTTGGGCTCGTTTTGTTAGTTATGATGTGACATTACCTCCGGAATTGATGGAATGACCTGAAGGTGTACTTCGGTGAGCTACTGGAACTCCTTGACGTGTTGTACTAGGTGAGCCGAGTTTGGGCTCGTTTTGCTAGTTATGATGAGACCTTACCTCCGGAGCTGATGGAGTGACCTGAAGGTGTACTTCGGTGAGGTACTGGAACTCCTTGACGTGTTGTACTAGGTGAGCCAAGTTTGGGCTCGTTTTGTTAGTTATGATGTGACATTACCTCCGGACTTGATGGAATGACCTGAAGGTGTACTTCGGTGAGCTACTGAACTCCTTGACGTGTTGTACTAGGTGAGCCGAGTATGGGCTCGTTTTGCTAGTTATGATGAGACCTTACCTCCGGAGCTGATAGAGTGACCTGAAGGTGTACTTCGGTGAGCTACTGGAATTCCTTGACGAGTTGTACTAGGTGTGAGCTAAGTTTGGGCTCGTTTTGTTAGTTATGATGTGACATTACCTCCGGACTTGATGGAGTGACCTGAATGTGTACTTCGGTGAGGTACTGGAACTCCTTGACGTGTTGTACTAGGTGAGCCGAGTTTGGACTCGTATTGTTAGTTATGATGAGACCTTACCTCCGGACCTGATGGAGTGACCTGAAGGTGTACTTCGGTGAGCTACTGGAACTTCTTGACGTGTTGTACTAGGCGAGCTGAGTTTGGGCTCGTATTGTTATTTATGATGAGACCTTACCTCCGGACCTAATGGAGTGACCTGAATGTGTACTTCGGTGAGGTACTGGAACTCCTTGACGTGTTGTACTAGGTGAGCTGAGTTTGGGCTCGTATTGTTATTTATGATGAGACCTTATCTCCGGACCTGATGGAGTGACCTGAATGTGTACTTCGGTGAGGTACTGGAACTCCTTGACGTGTTGCACTAGGTGAGCCGAGTTTGGGCTCGTATTGTTAGTTATGATGAGACCTTACCTCCGGACTTGATGGAGTGACCTAAAGGTGTAGGTACTTTCATAATTATGAAAAAACGTTATCAATTTTTTATTATGAGCTCCATATTTTTTGCCTATCTGGGGTCAATCAAACTCGGCTCACCTAGCACAACACGTCAAGGAGTTCCAGTAGCTCACTGAAGTGCACCTTCAGGTCATTCCATCAGGTCCGGAGGTAAGGTCTCATCATAACTAACAATACGATCCCAAACTCGGCTCACCTAGTACAACACGTCAAGGAGTTCCAGTACCTCACCGAAGTACACATTCAGGTCACTCCATCAGGTCCGGAGGTAAGGTCTCATCATGACTAACAATACGAGCCCAAACTTGGCTCACCTAGTACAACACGTCAAGGAGTTCCAGTACCTCACCGAAGTACACATTCAGGTCACTCCATCAGATCCGGAAGCAAGGTCTCATCATAACTTACAAAACGAGCCCAAACTCGGCTCACCTAGAACAACACGTCAAGGAGTTCCAGTACCTCACCGAAGTACACATTCAGGTCACTCCATCAGGTCCGGAGGTAAGGTCTCATCATAACTAACAAAACGAGCCCAAACTCGGCTCACCTAGTACAACACGTCGAGGAGTTCCAGTAGTAGTCACCGAAGTACACCTGCAGGTCACTTCATCAGGTCCGGAGGTAAGGTCTCATCATAACTAACAAAACGAGCCCAAACTCGGCTCACCTAGTACAACACGTCAATAAGTTCCAGTAGTAGTCACCAAAGTACACCTGCAGGTTACTCCATCAGGTCGAAAGGTAAGGTCTCATCATAACTAACAATACGAGCCCAAACTTGGCTCACTTAGTACAACACGTCGAGGAGTTCCAGTAGCAGTCACCAAAGTACACCTGCAGGTCACTTCATCAGGTCCGGAGGTAAGGTCTCATCATAACTAACAAAACGAGCCCAAACTCTCCTCACCTAGTACAACACGTCGAGAAGTTCCAGTAGCAGTCACTGAAGCACACCTTCAGGTCACTCCATCAAGTCCGGAAGTAATTCGGAAAAATATAAAGAGCAAAAATATTTTTTTTGTAGGTACTTAACATAATTTTATTACAAAGAAATACGTAATAAAAATGAATCATTCAAAGTATCGAAATGTGTTCACTTGACTACTATTCTCGCAGTTAGTCGTGCGTACACTTGTGTGTATGACCCGTGTCAATGTAGTAGTTCGATTCTGTACCTATCAATTTTGCAAACGCGTCCTTAATGTAGCTACACCTCTCTAGACCTGTCAACTGTTACTTGGTATAGTAGTACCGATAAGTAGCCAGCAAAGCTTAGTTCCGTATTCTAATAACTTTACCTGGAAGCCCTTATATTTGATGAGTTCTTTTAGTCTGTCCACAATGTAGAAGTAACCGTCGGTGTCATAGTAGCCGATGTCTCCAGTTCTGAGGTAGCCTTCACTGTCAAGTAGCTCGTCGCTCGCGGCGCGGTCGCCCATGTAGCCCTTCATACGCAGTGGAGATTTAATCCACAATTCCCCTTCTTGGCCCGGTCCTAATCTCTGGCCATTTTCGATATGGATAACCTGAAAAAACACTTCGTGATGTACCTATTATAAAGTAAAGTAAAATATTTTTGGAATCGTTTTCCTTCCTGCCCCTGGGTTCTGCTTTCTTTTTTGCACGCCAAATTAATATGCGGAAACACGATAATGATAAATGAATAAATGCGGTAATATGGCTAATTGAGATTTCGAAAGAGTTCTGAGGGTCTAAAATGGCCGCTTTATCAGAATCCACGCAGAATCTTAGTATGAATCATGTTAAAATTCTTAAAATGGACTTTATTTTTATAAGTTTAAAGTCCATTTTAAGAATTTTAAATTTTTAACGTGTGTCATATTACGATTCTGCTAAGGCGGATAAGTACAAAGCTTTGTAGGTACTTAGTGTAATAAAATTTTATAATAATTTATTACGGTTCATAAAGTTTTGTAGTACTGAGGGATTTACAAAGTATATAATTACATGTAGGTACAACACAGGACAAATTGCGGAGTGAATCATTGCTCCCCTAGCTAGATTGCTGAGCAATCTGTATTTAGGAGAGACAGTTAAGTGTGTAGAGCCGAACTTAATTACTCCGTCCCGCGTGGTAGTTTCAAAAGTTTGATGGTGTACCTTGACACTCATGCCGGGTGCAGGTGTTCCACAGGACCCCACCTTCTCGCCACTTGTTAGGTCCACAAGGCAAGCCATTGTCACTTCTGTCAAACCATATCCTTGTTTAATAAAGTCAATGCCTGTCCTGCAATTAGTAAATGTATTGTTATGATCGTTTAGGACGTTAGGGCAATGCTAATCGATCGCTTTTAACGATTTTGAGGCAAATTTCAGTTTTATTTTGTAAAAAATTACACACCTTTGTTGATAGATAAATATTACCTTTCTGAAACCGCTTTCTGAATATCCTTCGATAATGGCGCAGCCCCACACCAAACTTCGACTAATGACGACAAATCATATTTAAGAACTAGTGGATGTTTCGCGAGGAACACAGCCAGGGGTGGCACTATTGTGGTCATATTTATCTGAAAATTGTGAAATGCTTTTGAAATACGTTACGCATAAAGGCGAAATTGTGAATAAATTATAGAAAACATTGAACGAAAAAAAAAAAAATCTAATAATAATCTTCGGCTATAAAATAAGAGGCTGATAAGCTGTGCCGCCGCACTAATAGGTCTTGCTGGGCGACAGGACAAAGGTATCTTATAAATAATTTGATTTCACCTTGTGTATAAGCTCTTGCAGTAGGCAGAAATGCGTCTATGCGCTGACTGATTTGTGCTTGATAGCTTACTAGTGTCGATGTCGGGCGTCGTGTCGTCCAGCTAAGTCAAGTCGTTATACTGACCTTTTTATTGATGATGGTATGTCAGATGGGAACTGCTTGACGCTGGCACGCAATGAAATAATGAATGATTGTGGAGGAGGCGTGGAGTAGGTAAGGATTGCAGCACACATGGTGTTCTGTTGTGTCTGCCTGCCTTCTTGGGAGAATGGTGTCATGTTATGAACAAAATACAACTACAAGTTTAGAAGAAAAATTGTAAATATTAAAGCAATAGGTATCTACAAAGAGATCATAATAATTATAAGTCTGTAAATCTGGCTCCTAGAGATGTTTCAAAAACAAACAAAAACACTTACTTTGTAATTTTGAATTGTTTCCAAGTACTGCTGTTCATCAAAACGGATTAAAAATACAATTTTTGTATTCATTGCCATCACAGCAAATGTTGTAATGAAGCCATAAGCATGGAACCATGGTATTAGTGACAAACCAGTTAATATGCTATTCTTTTTTTGAGTCTGTACATAGTCAAAGTAGTACCTAGGATAATAAAATAATTGTGTAAATGTAAAAAGAAGTTGATCACACAGTTTCATAATTAGTATGATCTACTGGGCATTTAGATTAATAAGTCTTTAAGGTTGAGGATTAACTCGAAAATGATATACTAAGTTGATTGCCAATTTAAATAAATCTATTTTCAACTTAGGCTCAAAGACTTCACTATTCTAGTATCCCAAAATATTTGATTAATATTACCAAACAAAGCATTCAAATTACACATAATGGAGCAAACATTTTTTGTTTGACTTACTTCATATGTGCTGACAATGTCAGGAAATTGATATGATTGAGTTCTACACCCTTTGGTAAGCCAGTTGTTCCTGAGGAGCACATCACGGCAACTGTATCTTCCACTCCATTGACATCAGTTAGAATAAAGTCATCCACATTCACCTGCTCCTTTATCAGGTTATCATACATGATGCAATTAGGAACAACATCAAACTCTCCAAACATTATCAGTTTGCAAGGAGAAGAGATTTCTTGACAGCAATCATAGATGTTCTGTGATGTTATTGGTGAAACAAAGATGAATTTAGGTTTTGTTATTTGTAGTAAATGAGATATTTCACCTGAAAATTTAAAAAAAATCTAGTATACTCTTTCAAATAACAATAACACTTTTATACTTTTACATCATGAGAAATAGTGGAGGTTTCATTGTGTTGGTCTCTTAAAAACTTTAGTAAGTACTTAATAAACTGCAAATAAGTTTTTTATTTAGATAGGCAGTCGCTCCATGTAAAATACTGGTACTCAGCTGCATCCGATTAGATTGGAAGCCGACCCCAACATAGTTGGGAAAAGGCTAGGCAGATGATGATGAAGTTTATTATTTTGATGTTTTTTTCTTGTATGTATAACAAGATCTTATGGGTTGAAGTGACCACTTACCCGGAGTATATGTGATGTTGAGTGTAGACAGGACTCCTCCACAGTACATAACAGCTAGTGCTGCTACCACAAACTCAAATCTGTTCTCAGCGCTCAATCCCACAACATCACCCTTCTTTAATCCTAGGTTACGTAGACTTACAGCAAGGTTCACACTCTTTTGAAGAATATACCTATATGTAACTGATTCACCAGTCTCTGCGCTTACCTGGATGATAATATAAAGAAATAAATACAAAGCATGATATTGTATGTAATCTATATTTAGAACTAAAAAAATGAATCTCCAACAATGCTTTTAAATGCACTATCAACCTCTATGATAGTAATAATTTATAGTTTAAAAGTAAATATTTTAAAATCTATCTGAGGTTTGGTGCCTCGTTTCATCCTTCTCATCATCTTTATCCCCTTCCCATTACTATATTATTAGTTGTTATAAATAAGTAAAGGTTTGCACTTACTAAGGCTACATTATCACCACCATTTTTCAGTTGGTCAAACAGGAATTGCCCATATGATAAATGCGCTGGAATGCTTCGCTCTTCGGGCCCCGACACCACATTATTATGGACAGTTACTGGCATGTTTATAACAACTTGTAAAGTGTTCACACTATAACACTACCTACTTCAGAAAACGTTGACTAGAAAGAGCTCAAAGAACGAACTTGAGGTTGCTATCAGAAATAATTATAATCTTATCATGCAGGTACGAGTATAATCCTAGTATCTTCCCGATTTGATTAGCAAAGAATCGCAGATTATTAAATACTAGGCATTCTTCAGTGGATTTAAAATATTCGGTTATAAGATACTAAAAAAATGCAATAATTAAATTACATTTTTAGGTTAGTTCAACGTCACTGTCACTGAGTGTCAGTGTCAGGCTGTCAGTGTCAGGCTGTCAGGTCAAACTTTATTAAAAATGTACTCTGCAGTGTTGCCAACTTTATTTTTTAGAAGATCGTACCACGGACTAGAAAAGATCGTATTTTGGCACCATTTCAAGGAAAAAAATAGTACGGATTGAAATTTCAATAAAACAACGTAAATAATTTTAAAACGGAATGTAATTAAAATTTTGAATCAATATTTATCATTTGGAAACAAACGAAAACAAAAGTAGGTACCTACTTACATACATAATTACTCAAAAAGATACCAACCGTAGTTTGAAATGAAACCCACATGAAACCAACAAACCCACACCAGACAAATACCAACTCGTATAAAAAAAAACGAAAGAAAGGAAATTAATTTGAAAGAAAGTTACCAGCGTGGTACGTATTATGGGGGTCTTTTCCGCCTGACCATTTTAAAATTTTTTCGCTTAAATCATGCGGAGGCGCCGAGCGTGTCCGTTACCCAGGCCGTAAACCATAAATATCTTGAAGGGCTGATGCTCCAGGGTAGCCCGCGGAATTCAATTTTCTTTCGTTTTTTGCAATTTGCAGGCCAGCTTATTGCTAGGTTGTATGTTGATTAAAATATTGTTCGCGATTGTAAGACGTACCTATGTAGTTACAGAATTATAATCATCAAAATCATCAATACAACCCTCCAAGTTCATAAAGGTCTAACAATGACTTTGACAAATCGTTCCTAGACCTTTATGAACTTGGAGGGTGGTACTTATTGATGATTTTGATAATTGTGCTGAAGATGACCAAAAAAAGCAAGCGAGCGTATCTGATTTTGATCAGACACGCTCGCTCGCTTTTTTTTTGGTCTAAAACGTGTATCAATCGATAGCAGGCATCAATACCAACAAGTTTTATCTGAGACAAAATCTTCTAAAGTGTCACGTTTTCCGAGATTTAAGCTATCAAAGTTGTGCTGGTAAGGACCACAACGCTGTATATTTAAGCTATCAAAGTTGTGCTGGTAAGGACCACAACCGCGCTGTATATTTAAGCTATTAAAGTTGTGCTGGTAAGGACCACAACGCTGTATATTTAAGGGGCTACCCCATGGCACACTAGCGCCACTTTAGTAAAAAAATCAGAACTCGTTAAATACACAATTAATATAAAATCTGATAGACAAAATCAATGCTTTAGAGTTCTAGATTATTGACGTCTATTTAATTCATTAAAATATACTTCACTGTAGTTACAGTTAGAAAAATTGCTAAAAACGGCCGTTTTTTTCCATTTTGCATCTGTAATGACAGCGAGCTATGTTTCAATAAGTTTTGTAGACGTAAATAATTTAAAAGACCAAAAGATTGATTTTGTCAATCAGATTTTATATTAATTGTGTATTTAACGAGTTCTGATTTTTTTTCTAAAGTGGCGCTAGTGTGCCATGGGGTAGCCCCTTAAGCTATCAAAGTTGTGCTGGTAAGGACCACAACGCTGTATATTTCGGTAACATGACACTAGAACATTTTGTCTCATACAAAACTTGTTTGTATTGATACCAGCTATCGATTTAAGTAGGTTTTGTGTCCGAAACTTTGAAAAAAAAAATTAAATGGCGGAACTTAGGCCGGCCAGGCTTCATACAAAATCTTAAAAGCCCTTTGACAGATTGTAGTAGCTTGATGTGCTGGCGTCTGTACAATTCGTTAGTTAGATAATAGACATAGCCTTCTGGCAAATTCAGTTGCCAGCTTTTGTCAAAGGGGGGAGGGGGAGGGCAGAGGGTGAGAAAATCAATTTGATTTCTAGTTTTACGGATGCAACTGTAGAAAGCCATTTTATACTGGAAATGTACCTACGTATAGCTTGATGTGTCGCCGTGTCCTGTCGTGATGCAAACAGCGTTCTATTAGTGTCGAAGTCTGCTTATAAAAATAGACATCGGCCTGATAGGGCCGCAAATTCGGTGGAGCGTTTCATGCAGCGTGCAGCGAGGTGTAGGGCCGTCACACCGGAATGACAGCGGCCGGCGGAGACGCCAACGGGCCCCGTGGCCGCTCGCGTCACTTCAGGCGGCCTCGCGACCTTTTCAAGCGATACTGGTCTTTTAAGTATGTATATAAAGTTTAAAATTATTTCACACTAAAAGTGTTCGCCGCGTCGCTGCCTTTTCAGTGTGACTCGGCCCTTGCTGGCCACTTAAGAGGGCCTTTCCCGGCCCGCTTTTCGTCAACGCGAGCATGGTCGAAAAGCTTGTTGTTTCATCCAGAGCTCAGCGGTGGTATTCTTTCAACTGCCATGTCTTACCTAGCCCCAAACCCGCACTACTTGCCTCCCGCGCACCTCATACCGCCTAATGCGAGGACATTGAACGAAAACTAGTGTTTGTATAAAATTGTGTAAAATTTATAAAACTTGTTCCATGAAATACGTGTTTTTGAATTAGTCTTACAAGTACGAGTAATAAATATTTGTTATTTAGAATCTCCACTATATTTGCAAGGCTTCTATCAGGATGCTTTCTTTACTTTTACAATTTATGAGTACATTATGAACGGCCAAAGTTGAGGTAAAGGTTGTACAAAACAGCAATTTTTGGACGCTTATACTGAATTTGTTTCTACAAATTTTTATTTTTTGCTTTGATAGAAGCCTACTGCCTAGATATAGTCCACAAGATACCTATTTAGTTCAGAAAATTCAACGATATATATTATGTCTAACAACGGCATAATCACGCACGAGCGTTTGTCAAAATTTGCAGCAGGAATAGGTTTGTGGGGCCGAAATAAAACTCGTAACGTTTATATTTTAACATTTATTTTGTGTCAAGCATCCCAAAAAAGCACGACCTCCACAAAATATCAATGTTTATCAAAATAAAACTGCGCCATTACCCGATATATAAACATAGTATATATATATATATATATACATACTAAAAATATAAACTTTTATAAAATATAACGCCACCGGTTCCGTAAGGGATCATTATTTGGCTTTCTTTTGGGGACTACAATTAAGGTATTTCATCAAGGTATATTGCACGAACAATTTTAAGGTTTGCCGGTCAGCGTCAGTCTGTATGTTAAACAAAATACCCATGCTTTGCAGCCGTAATACGCATGTATTTACAGAACTAAAATAATAAAATAAAATAGAATTAGAGTCATTCTATCGAGAGTGAAGTTACTGGAGTCCCCCTGCAACGTCAACATCAAGGCGTTCGTGGTGCGTGCGAGTGCCGAATAACATTGTCATCTGCCCCTGGTGATGTCCCCATCACATCATCATCATCAAGTCTCCCGACTTGGCAGCAGGACGTGGTGTTGCGTCGCTTCCGCGGACAAGTTGCACTGGTCAGCAAGTAAAGTGCCACTTACATAGTTTAAAGTCTTATTTTTTATTAACACCAAGTTTTGTTTCTTAGGGTTCCGTACGCAAAGAGTAAAAACGGGACCCTATTACTAAGACTCCACTGACCGTCTGTCTGTCTGCCGCCAGGCAGTATCTCATGAACCGTGATAGCTAGACATTTCAAAATTTTCACAAATGTTGTATTTCTGTTGCCGCTATAAAAACAGATAAATATTTAAGGGGGCCCCCATACAACAAACGTGATATTTTTGCCGTTTTTTGCTCGATATTATTAACGGCAACTGGTAGACACTTAAAATATTCACAGAATATTTAGTTCTATGCAATGATATTCTAACAAACAGATATGTTATACACCTACAAATCCACCGAAAAAAGTGTGCCGCGGGGCAGAGCCAGCTCACATACACGCAGTGACGCAGAATAAAGGAAAAACAGGCCAATTGACACGTTTTCGAGTCTTCACGATTGCGCGCTCATAACATATCTGTTTAATTAAATATCATTGGTTCTATGTATATTCACTTAAAAACTAAATAATTAAATTAAAATAAATATTTAAGGGGGGTCTCAAACGAAAAACGTGTTTTTTTGCCGTTTTGTCTAATGTTGTATCGATAATGGTACGGAACACTTGGTGCGCGAGTCCGACTCGCACTTGGCCAGTTTTTTTTACTTGATTTATGTTAGTCTCTATGGTACATAATATCGGGAAATTATAAGTCTAGCCACAAAATTATTGATTGGACACGTGATTAAACTTCTAATTTTATAACTAAGCAACGGGAAAGTGACATACACTCACTTGCAAGAAAGATTTTTATCTTTTTAATGCCACTTTAAAAACCCTAATGTTTCATTAAAGCATTGCAGGAAAGAAAATAAGATGCATTTTAAAGGTCCTTTAAATTTTAATCATGGAAATGTCAAACTTATCTAATGAAGTGTCATACCACCGGCATACCACCCATTAACGGTATTTTGTATTGCACGAAGCGACTTTAGCGCATCAGAGCTCATTAAATTACATTTTAGAGGTTATAATTTTTAATGGGTCGACGACGGGCCATTAAACCTATTTTACGTAGTGTTTACTTTTATTTTCGCTGCTAAATATGTCGTTGACCAGCCTATCGTCGCTGTCTGATCCAGAAGATGTTCCTCGCCGCCGCCAAATCCTAGACAAAATAAATTTATTCGAAAAACATGATGGAGAAGAGCTCTGGTTGTGCTACTGAATTTCAAAGGAGGCAGCGCTGCAGCTTCGTGACCGCCTTAATCTGGAGCCACAGACCCTGAGGAGTAAGGCCATTTGTGGTCTTACCCAGCTTCTAATCTGTTTGCGGTTCTTCGCGATGGGGTCCTTCCAGATGGTACTAGCTGATCTGACGAACATAAACAGCTCTACCTACAGTTTGCCGAATAGTACAAAAGGTGTCTCGCAAGCTGGCTGCATTAACTTCCACCTATATCAATATGCCTGAACGGAACGAGCTATGCATGAGCATTGAGGGCTCTTAAGCTGAAATGTTCCGCTGCAGAAAAGGATATTTTTCCAATAAGTAATGTTTTATGAGATCAGCCAATAGTGCTTTTTCTTCTGGAGTGAAGTTTGCACCTCCTTCACGTTTTTTGTTTTGGTTTTCAGACATTTTCACTCACAAACAAAATAAAACCTAAATAATAAGACGCGACTTTCACATCCAATGAATTTGAAAAAAAAATGTTAGTCGTCAAATAAACCGTAGGTATTACGTGTCAAACGCGTTTTGTATCGGCCAATTAATCCACAAATTGTGAATACTTTTAAAAAAAACCGCAACCACTCGTTCAATCCATTCATTTTTTCCATTTATTGTTGGCAACAATGTTTAATGCTCTCATTAGTTAAAGGATCAAGTTTTTAGCGTAAAGTAGTTTGATGCAACAAACTAATGAAATCATTATTTTAATGATTTCATTAGCGATAAAGTGGCATTAACTAAAGAAGATTTAATGTGAAGCTTGTTGCAATTGAGTGTATGCCTCTAATAAACTAATTCGTCTTTTTTACAATGCCAACTAAATATTCTATAGAAAGCGTCAAGTAAAGATCATCAATTATTGTGACTTGTCCTTCTTATTTATACATTGCCACCTTATTTACTAACTCGGCCACGGATTTTACATCTCGTCACCATTTTACGTTTTACAGCTTCAACGCAATATCCTCAAAAATATATAATTCAAGCTTCTACAGAAAGCATCATTTATTATAACTTAGCATGTAAAATGATAGATCATATTCTTTTATCGTGAAAATAGCCACTGTATGATTTGGCGCGAGTACGCGAGACGACAGCGACCGGCCATTTGCACCAATCAGAGAGCGCCATTCATGTAACGACGAGTTGAGTTGATCACGTGTAAATAGTCTTTTATTTTGGGGGAAAATATAATGACCACCAAAAATAACTTTGTGACCACTAACATCTATCACCTAAAATATCAATTGATCATCAAATTTAGTAAATTGAATACCAAATTTTAATGAGGTGGTTGATGACAAACTAGTTTTGCCTAGGCCAACTTGGGGCACCCCGACACGGATAGATTAGGTTAGAAGGGTATGGCGGGGTCGAATGAGCGAGCGAAGCGAGCGAATAGACCCCGCCATACCCTTCGTGGTTATTTTTTTATAAACCATTCAGAAGTAGGAGCCCCGCGAAGCGGGGCTCCGTCGACCGGGTCTCCCTCGACTCGGATGCAAGAGCATAACAGTTCAATTTCTGGTGATCATTAACTAATTTTAACTATTTTTGGTTCTCATTTCACGCTAAAATGGGGATTAATTTTGGTGATCATTTACTATTTTTGGCAATCAAAAGTGATTTTTTTGCCGTTACATTTGACTAAATCTGGTGGTTCGTTAAACATAAGCCTTTTATTTTGTCTCTCCTCAATAGCTTTTGGGGTAATATTAGTGGTCAATATACTATTTGATGACATTTTTAGCAAAATTTTGACGATCAATTAATATGGGATCGGTTACATTTTAAACGTACTGATTTAAAAAATTTGAAGCTAAATAAATATATTTTTTGATGTCATTTAATAGTATTTTAGAAGTTTACTGTTAGAATGTATGTTACAAATATAGATGCTAAAAAATAACCATCATGCTGAGTTGTATTTAGAGTGGTTTACATAGAAGATAACTAGTGGCTAAGATAGTATTATTTAGATGCTCGTTAATTGTGGCTGACTTAGTAATTTAGAAGGCAACATACATTTTTGGAGGCGAATAATGATATTAAAAAGAAGCTTGTTTAATTAGCACCCCATAATATCTATGGGCCATAGTAGCCTAAAATGTTACGTTATTAAAATGATCAATACAAACACGACACTGACCTACAAATTGCAATACAAACATAGAAAAGTTAGAATTTCGCGAGCTAGCTTAGCGCATCCACCTTAAATAATTACACACATAATAATAAGTTTCGCATTGATTCAATATTAAAATAAAACTAGTAACCCATTTCTTAAAATGACACATATTAAATATAACATTTTCTGAAAGATTCTATTTAGAACATTTCTTAATATTATAAGTCTAAATCCTGTAAGATAAAACAGTGTCCTACTCATTATTGTTTAGTATCAAATGCCGACATAAACGTTAATAATTTTATTGTGAAAAAAAAAAGGAATTAATCATTACTTTTAAAATTCGGCTTTTAAATTTCTGCTACGGAAGTCACATTGTGCACACTTGAACGGCTTTATTCTAATGATAGTTGGTTATGAAAAGAACAAAAAGAAAACAAATCAAGAATCACGGCTTGTGGGGGGTAACATAAAGTTACACAGAATTTGTATACTGCCGCTTATTATAAGGTACTAGCGGACGTCACGCGGTTTGGCCGCATAGTTCCCGTTCCCGTGGGAGTACGGGGATAAAATATAGCTTGTGTTACAGGTTGCGGCACGTAACTCTAGCGCTGAACGAAACGTGGAGGGGATAGCTGCGCATATTCTACGACTGGAGAGCCAATCGGCGCAACGCACGCTCCAAGGCATTCTTATGTTTTTACTTCTGCGCAATAACGGTCAGCGCTACAGTTACGTGCCGCGACCTGTACTCGCTGATAATGTAGCTATCCATTGCTGAAAGAATTTTTCAAATCGGTCCAGTACTTTAAGTTTACGTTACATTAGTAGAGTGCAAGTAGACAATAAGGTGGAACGAAGTTTATAGTGGTCGGATTTTCATGGGACTTTGACTTGAGTTCCTAGAGGGGTGGAGAAGAAAATTAAAAAAAAATTTCGACGCTCGCAACTTTTTTTTTTTTTTAATTTTCATTGAAATATTTTTTTTTCGTTTATGAATAACTTCAAATCCGACGAATTCATATTGTCGCGTAATAGTGTAACCTGCGTGCATCCATTAAACGCTAATTTGGTCTGTTTCTTTGTTCATTGTTGTCGATTTAATGTATATTTCAAGTATTTTTGAAAATTTCCTATTTTCTGCCATTATTTCTAAAATATCGAATTTTAAGACTGAGATTTCTTTTGAAATTGGTAATTGATGCTTTTTCACAGATAACTGGACCAGAAATTATTAATGAAGACCACTTTCATGAGTGTAGTGACTTAAAATTCATTCAGAAATGTTAGAAAATCGTCTATGTTAATGAAAGCATTTTTTTTTCCAAATACTGCAATAAAACTCAATATGCAAATTATTGTCATAATCCTCATTTTATTAGCTATCTAACGAGGTATAATAACTAGAAAAATATTTAAGGATACTTGTTAAATATTGGTAACTGCTGAAAAAGTAAATCATGATAAAAGGGCCTCTATCGCTAAGAAGTGGGAGTGGTATCGGTATCGGTATTGGTATTAAATTGAGCGCAGAGACCCAAGCTTACAACTTATCTCAGATAGAAATCGTGAGAAATGGTTACGTTATAATTACGATAATTTTTGTAAATTTACTAGCGGCCCCATTCCACCTTTGTCAGCACTAATCAACCTTTATCGAGCACCTCCATTTTTTTTTTAGATAGCAGATATAATAAGGATATTTGCAGGATAATATTTACGTTGACCGTCATAAAAATATTTTGAGTAAAATGGCCTTCCTTACTTTTATAGAGACGTTTTCCTGATAATTGTGAATACATCTTTATTCACTTCACTCGTAAACATGGTTTTCTTGAATATTTTTACATCCAATTATCTGTGAAAAAGTATCAGTTACCAATTTCAAAAGAAATCTTGGTCTTAAAATCCAAAATTTTAAAAATAATTGCAGAAAATAGGACATTTTCATAAAATTCTTAAAATATTTACATCGACTACAATGAACAAAGTAACAGACTAAATTAGCATTTAATGGATGCGCACAGGTCACACTATTGCGCTACAATATGAATTCGTAGAATTTGAAGTTGGTCATAAACGAAAAAAAAAAATCTAAAGAAAATTTAAAAAAAAAAAAGAAAAATGACGCGAGCGGCGAAATTTTTTTTTATAACTTTCTTCTCCATTTCTCTAGGAACTCAATAAAAAAAGTCCCATGAAAATCCGACCACTATAAACTTCGTTCCACCTTTTGAGTATTTTTTGTCTAATTGCACTCGACTACATACAAAAATACAAATCTTTGCTCTTTATAATATTAGTATAGATTAAATCTATTTTATCGTACGCATGACTTGCAAGCCGTCATATTTTCAAGTTTTCGTGTACTACATGAACGCAACCAATGTGTCATGGCGCAGCAACAAAGAATGCGCAGTTTATCTATATTTGGTTAAAAAAAATATGATGCCATTATGCGCAAATAATTGCAACGGACACTTGGAAGGCATCTATTAAGTTGATCAGGAAAAATTATGCGGTTTATGTAAAGCCACTTAATTAACAAAATAAATGTAATTTGATAAATTACAAAATTGCTAACAATAAGTTTTGATCAAGGGTCATAATATTTTAAAATTAAATATAAGATAATAAAGGCACTAATTATTATCCCGTGCACGAAGTCGACGTTATTTTCGACAATTTTCTTCAGTTTGTTAGAAAGGGAAAATAATAAGTACTGTTTGTTTGGCCATCGTTTTCATTTACTACAGCACCCTTTTTAACTTTAAAAAATATAGCAAACAAATCGAGAATACTACCGTATTTTTTAGATAATTATAGTCGCGAATGTATTCGTGACTATTATAGACAAGTATAACTTCAAGAAAGTTAAAAACCAGCGCGGAAAAGTGACGACAGGTGCTGTGACTGGAATGGTTTAGTACCTACTACATAATATATATATAATAGTTTATAATAATAATAAGTAATAAACATATACTATAAAAACTATACTTCTATACACGCTCAGACCTAAAAATTAAAATTAGGTAAAAAATTGTCTAAAATTGGTTCTTTCGTGCACGGACCCATAGAAGAAATAAGAATAAGCTTAAGTACTAACTTACAGTAAGTCTGATCTGATTGTATAAACTTTGAATGCCATGCATATAATATTGTATAAATAACATTTTAAAAAACGATAAAAATGTCTTAAATTTTACTTAAAAATCTAAAATAGAATTTTACGTATCCATAATAACATCTTACATTAATTTAAAACTAAGCTTTAATTGCAAAACATGATAATAATTTTGTGTATTCATCTTTAAAGGCACACAGCTTCTAGACGCCATTTCCAAAACCAAAACCTGTCCTGTAAAATATAATGCTAGGTGACAACCGAGTTGGTTGAAATGGTAAATGAATGGGAGTGGCCGGTGAAAGCTGAAAGCAGATGGCGCTAGCATAGTTTGTTCCCAATCTGACCAATGAGGTCAAGCCATTTTGAAATTTAAAAAATCGTTACCAGATTTTCTAACAATGACGATGCTTGGAATAAACTATGCTAGCGCCATTACTTTCACAGTTGCCATCCCCATTGCAGCAGCAGAGATTTGAAAAGAGAAAGGCTTCGAAGAAACAAATTGTCTTTGTAAAGTACGATTCACACTTGTCCGCATACCGTACGTGACGCCCACCCGAATGAAGTAAAGACAACTCAGAGGTTTACGTAATATCATTTTTAAACCATTTCATTCAATAAGTTTTAGAGACGTGCACGGGCTACTCTGCGGGCTCTGCCTGTCTTTGTTTCAAAACACTTATTATAGATGTGAACCATACTTAACGCTATCAACTTATACTAGCTAGGTACTTTCCTTGGTGTCATCTTCGCTAACCTGTTTGAGGATATGTTTGACGATTTGATCTATAGTGTGTGTATCGAGCATACGCGCGATGTTCTTGTCTTCGATCACATATAAGAACAAGTGCTTGGAGTTTTCGCGCAGGCGCTGCACGCGAGTCCATTTCTCGCGGTCAGCGGGTTTCGCACCACACTGCTCGATCACTTTTTCTAATATCTGTGTAAAACGGTCCAGTAAGAGGTTAATATTATGTAGATTCCTGAATTTGAAAATATTGTATTTAACGTATAAAATAATATACCACGTCTACGGTCTCGTCGGGCCACCCAAACAAGTCGAGTGTCTCCTCATCAATCAGCTGTGCAAGTAACATTTTCAAATTCTCTGTCAGCTCTTCCTCTGTCATTAGGGCAAAATTTCCTTTCTGGAACACACAATTGTATTTATTACAGCTAAAGAATTACGTTAACACAAATAGCGAGTGTTGCATATTACTTATTTACCTTATTCTGAACTTCGCTACTGGAACTGCTCTGGTCGTCTTGCATGCCGCCGTAGAGCACGCCTGCTCCGCCATAACCTTGCAGAATACGATCCGACTCCACATCTAACAGGTTTAGTATTGATTCTATTTCAGACTTCTTCACTCTTTCCATTGAATTGTTGGAACCCTGGAAAGAAAAAGATAGTTAAGATTGACGAGAGCATTTGCATAGCAAATAGCTTATAATAATGTAATGAGGAAATTGTTTGGAATAGGGTAGATGACAACATAAAACAATAATTCCAAGACACCAATTTCTAAAAAACACATTATTTTGGGCCTGAAAACCCGATTTATTTTCAACTAGCGGACGTCCCGCGGTTTCACCCGCGTAGTTCCCGTTCCCGTGAGAGTACGGGAATAAAATATAGCCTATATAGCACTCACGAATAATGTAGCTTTCTAGTGAAACAATTTTTAAAATTGGTTCATTACTTCCGGAGATTACCCCCTACATACAAACTTACAAACAAATGTTACCTCTTTATAATACTAGTATAGATTAATTGGCCAATTCGATTTTTAGTTGCTTTGAAATCAATAAATAGTTCAGTCATTGAGTGGAATAAACAGTGACGTCACAGTTGGCTATTGCCATACAAAATCTATGAGAGAACCGCGTTTTGACAGCTCTTAAAAAGTATCTCAATTGATTGGTGTGTCATCTACCCCATTAAATGTGAGATTGGCAATGAATGATGTCGTGTGGGGCATGTAGGTGGGCTAGTGGGCGAGTGGGTCGGGACAGACGC
This sequence comes from Xestia xanthographa, assembly GCA_905147715.2. Classification (NCBI taxonomy): domain Eukaryota; kingdom Metazoa; phylum Arthropoda; class Insecta; order Lepidoptera; family Noctuidae; genus Xestia; species Xestia xanthographa. The sequence continues at coordinate 16,299,736 of LR990652.1, forward strand.
AGACTCACGAGTACGGAGCGCACGTGCTGCAGGTGTCCGCGGAACACGGCGGGGTGGTGCTTGCGCACGTGGCGGATGAGCTGCTCGCCGCGCACGTAGGCGCGCGCCGACACGCAGTACATGAAGGTGGGCTAGTGGGTCGGGACAGACGCAGACTCACGAGTACGGAGCGCACGTGCTGCAGGTGTCCGCGGAACACGGCGGGGTGGTGCTTGCGCACGTGGCGGATGAGCTGCTCGCCGCGCACGTAGGCGCGCGCCGACACGCAGTACATGCAGCGCCGCGGCCGGTCCAGCGTGTGCGTCTCCAGGTGGCGCCGCAGGTTCACCTCCGAGTGGAACGTCTTGGCGCACACCTCGCAACTGAACGCTGCAAACATATATTTAAAACCTATATTTCGATAAATACTCATCTTCAATAACATGTCGGTTGGATATCAGCTTCCGATAAAGAAGATGCACTTACGCTTGTCTTCTAAATGCACTTTCAAATGATTATTCAAACTGGCCTCACTGATGAATTCTTTTGTTGAGTAGGCACATGTTGTCAGGGGACAAAATAACTTCTCTAATCCCATATGTTCTCTCATGTGAATCAGTAACCTGAAAGCATTTTACTATAAGTAGATTATTTTGCTTGAATCTGCACGATACAACTGCTTGGAGCAAATGATACCTGGCTCTAGTAGTGAAGGTGTCGCCACACTTGCTGCAGGGGTTGCCGGTGTGCTTCTCGAGGTGGCGCTGCAGCTGCACGCGCTGGATGTACGACTTGCTGCACAGCGAGCACTTGTAGGGCTTGTCTTCCACGTGCGTGAGCGCGTGCCGGCGCATCACCTCGATCGTGAACGTACTGTAGCCGCACTGAAAAAACACGCACGTGTTACAATACTACTACTACAACAGCCCATAACGTCCACTGCTAGACATAAGCCTCTCCCATGTTGGGAGGAATTTGCCGTAATCTCCACGCTTGGCAGGCGGATTGGAGATCGCAGTGATGAAAGACTAACAGAAAACGCTACTGCCCATTCTCTGGTCTACGTAGGTGCAGGTGTACCCGTGAGTGTAATGGGTTCGTTTTGGTTCTATTCTACTCTGCCGGATACCACACGGCTAAAACAACACGGTTACAAGTTACAATACAACCAATATTATTATCGCCAAAGCTATTTTTTTTATACGTATATAAATTTAATTACCCTTTTTAATCGAGATAACTAACCAGCTGACTTAACCTCTTTTAATTTAATCTTTGTAAATTTGAAACAAGCTGTTGCCTTTAATATAAGCTATCTGCTGGTATCTGGTTTATTCCGGCTAATCTCTGAAACGGCTGGACCGATTTACTGGCAGATAGCTGATCATAAGGCGTAAAAGAATTAGGGTTCCGTGCAAAAAAAAAATATCATGAAATTGTTAACAAAATCCGTTTAAGGCGATTATAGGAGCTAAATTAACAACTCTATTTGTGGTGGTTCAAACTTCGTTGGAAATACTGTTAGAATAAGGTTCAAATCAGCTTGCACTACAAAATGGTTGTTACGTCCGTCAGTCACTGCGGGCCGAATAGTGCGAAATGAGTGTTTTTTTGCGATGTGTTTTCAAAACACTATCGTACTAGCATATATCCTGAAGAATATCATATATTTTTCTGGTTTTGTTTATTGCAGTGAATCATATGCTTTTTTGCATTATAAAACTCGCGTTTAGCACATGTAGTCGCCTTAAATACGTAAGTATTTTATAATAATTTCACGAGGACGAAGGTCATGAACAACAGCTAGATTTTTTTTATAATAGTTTCGCAGTAAAATTTTGAAGGTCGCGAGCGCGTATAGCTAATAATATCTATTACCCAATCATTATGCAAAACATGCAATGCAAATTTCTTCATTTTGGGTGATGACTATGCTCTCTTGCTGATTTTACTTCAATGCTTTTTACCATGTTTCACTTACCTTTTAACTCCTAATACCATGACAGCAGTAAAACAAATAATAAATAGCTTTAATAATAATACACCATTAATCAAATTTATATATTTGTGTATGTGACAAATTATACAAAAGGCTAGTTTCCACCATCAATAAATTGCAAATCTATTTAGTCCGTCAGAGAATTGGAAAATAATGGACACGTATTTTTTGTTTTTGTAAATCAATGAATATTGAAAAACATAAAACGCATCAAAACTCGAGAGTGGGGGCTCGTGACGTCACAACGCACTAAAAAATATAGCACGGCGTTAATGTATTGAGAATTTTAAAAGAATCGTATTTTCGTCAATTTTGGTTTTACGTAAACCAAAATTGACGAAAATACGATTCTCAAAAGAAAAAATACGTGTCAATTATTTTTTGATAATCTAGCTGACGGAATAATTAGATTTTTTTCAGGACACAAGCCTATTCTAAAAAAGGCGGCCCTCACCGGGAGCATTACATATTTCAGATTCACTTATTCCTGTACAAAATCGAATCGTAGACTGTTACATTACAGTCGAATGCTTCCTGTGAGAGGAATGGCTAAACTTAGGGTTTTTGAAACACCTTAACACAAAAAAGCCTCATTCGAGTTATGTACTAGGGGGAGACAAAACAAAAAGCCAATAAATAAAATTACCACATCACATGCAAACTTCTTCTCGCCATGTATTTCTAGGTGCTTGGTCATGGCGGCTCGGGAGCTGGTCCACTTGCTGCAGTGGTGACATTGATATTGGTCAGGTGTCTCTGTTGCAAAATTATTATCTTGTTAAAACATTGTTTGCCACACGTGTATTAATTTAGAAATCAGTGTTTTTATTATTAAAACATAACTACTCATGTTGTGATGGCCCAGAGGCTAAGGTCTCACCTCTCATGCACATTTAAATTTTACATTTATTTAATTTTGCATTTTCTTTTATGTACTTTCTTAGTTTATCTTGGGCATCACTCACATTGGTGAAGGAAAACGTTATGAGGAGACCTGCGGGTCTAAAATGGCCGCATTGGCAGAATCCATGCGGAATCTTAGTATGAATCACGTTAAAAAAATTAAATTCTTAAAATGGACTTGTCTAGTCTATAACTATAATGTCCATTTTAAGAATTTTAAATTTTTAACGTGATTCTTATTACGATTCTGCTAAAGTGGCCATTTTAGCCCCCTGGACTTATGATTAATATAAATTTGAAATTGCCAACCCGCCAAGAGCCAGTGTTGTGATCTCATGGCGTCTCTGTATGAGGTGAGGTTTTTGCCCAGCAGTGGGGCATTAACAGCCTGATATTATTATCATAAAACATAACCGGTTATCGGAAATATAGTACTCTGCCAAACCCTGGTGCGATATTATGTTTATAAGAAAAAAAAAATTATTACCTGAATGTTGTTTGTGCCAATGGTTAACCAATTTAGAAAAGTTCTTTGTAGAGAATAGACAATGCTTGCAATAGAAAGCATTTTTGATAATGTGTTGCAACCTTATGTGGACCATTAAATTGTCTTTTCTGGAAAATTTTGCATCGCAAATCTGTGAATAACAATTTATTTATGTCAGACAGTCCATTCACATTAATCTAAACTTAACTAGAATACTCCTGCCAAGAGTTCTTAATTTCAAAATATGTGGTAAACCTTGGCAATCATAGATTAGACACAAACCATAAAGTGTTGAAATGGAAAAATAATTTTGATAAATGTTAAGTTTTTATTACAAAATTGAAAAGAAAACTTACTTCACAAGTAAATGAGGCAATTCCCTGTCCATCACATCCACTCTGCGCCATATGCCGAAGCACATGTGAGCGCCGCACAAATGTTTTCTTGCAATGCGGACATGAAAAAATGTCTCTCTCATGAACATTTTTGATGTGCTCAATCAAAGTTTCTTTATCTGGGGCACAGACATTGCACTGGTCACAAGAAACACTGCCAGGTTGCTTGGAGTGCTCATTACGAAGATGCTCTGCAAAGCTTTTCTTGAATCTGAACTTTTTAGGGCACTCTTTGCAACTGTATGCTGCCTGCAATGCAAATTCAACAGAGAATGAGATATTATTTAAGTTTTATTTAGACAAATCCGACCATGATAAGTTTCCTTGCTCAATTGAATCAGGAATGAAGACGAAGACATCCGCAAGAGAACCAAGGTTACCGATGTAGCCCGATGAATTGCCAAACTTCAGTGGCAGTGGGAAGGGCACTTTGATCGTAGAACGGATGGCCGTTGGGGCCGAAAAGTTCTGGAGTGGCGACCGTGAACCGGAAGATGTTGCGTTGGCATTGACTTGCCATGCATTTGAACTATCAGGCAGTCAACATTCACAATACTACAAAGTGGTTTGTATTGTTTACAGAATGAAAATTCAATTGCCTCATTCATACATTTAACATTAGCTTATCGGAAAGTAGGTACTACCTAGCGAATATATTGAGAAGTTATTTTTTTATCTGTATCCCCATTTTCTTGTGAATCAAGAATATTGATATCGAGCGCCTACTAATCAATAATCAATTCAAGTGCTCACTGAATGTAAAAGTTATGTCAAATAATGCACTTTGTTTACCTTTGAGGAGATAACCATTTCAGTGTATTTTAGTCTGCGACAGCGTCTATGATGTACTAATAACTCCTTTCCTGTTTTAAAATTCTTATTGCAAACATTACAGACGTATTCAACATCAGGAGAAGATATTCCTTTTTCCTTCTTCGGCATCAAAACCGAATATGAATTGTTTTTCACATGTTTTTTGTTCGACGTTTTCCTTTTCTTATTTTTGGGCCCAGGCGGTCGCCCGATCTTCTTTCGTTTCGGTGGCATTTGTATAAAAATTTGTTGTTATATTTAGTTTTGTTCCTTGGAATTAGATTATTGTTTATCAAACTAAAGACGTGCAATGAGTTCACATTTATAAAAATTGATATTCTTTTCACTCAGGCGCTCGAAATTCCTATCAAACGCCATCAAACGCCACGTCTAAACATTTTAATGACGTTATGGAATACTGGGTTGCCAACTCCAGTCACAACTCCACAGATAACTTAAGGTCTTGTTTTTTAAACTTGCCTACAGAGAATTTATTTCATAAAATTATTATTTTTATACCTATCACTATGTTTTTTTATTAGAAATATTTAAAGGACGTGCCTTCGCAGCCAGCCCCGGCTGCCGATTCGGACGCATTTTGTTCGACTCAATTACTGTTTTACTTAAAAATGAATCAATCGCAATAACGTACGATTTAATCCGATTTTTTAAGACATTGGCTATGACATTGACCTCAGCACTTGTTATTTATGGTGAATGCTCCAACCAGCCCAAGAAATTTAAATTTTCTTACGTTTTTTGCAATTTGTAGGCCAGAGCTAGGTTGCATGTTGATTATAATATTATTCGCGGCTGTAAGACTTATGTAGTTACAGAATTGTAATGATCAAAATAATCAATAATACCCTCCAAGTTCAGGTGCAGGAATGACTTTGACCTTGAAAAAGTCAATTTTCAACCTTTAAGAACTTGAAGGGTTGTATTGATGATTTTGATTAATCTGTAGCCTCTCCTATTATTATTATACTCTTTGACTGTAGCTGTCAGTTTACCGTAGGTTTTACAATGTCTACGCAGTTTACAATGAGGGATTTAATTTTTAGCTCTTCCCTAGTCGCTGGATAAATTGCGCTGAACTTGGTAAGTTACTGCAAGGAACGGAACCTAAAAAAACTGATTTTAACAAAGCGCGAGAAAACTAGGTATTTATAGATATGAAAGTGTCAGTCAACGAGCGTATGTGACGTGACGCAATGTTTTTTTTTTCAAGTGTTTTGGCTTTGGCACCAAGTAACGTAGTCAGTTCAACGCCATCTACAGTGTTCTTGGAAACTAAGTTTTTTTAAAACCTCAAAAAGAAAACCCCACCTCTGAGCTAAGTTTGAACCAACTAAATCTCTAAGAAATAAATAGAGAGCGGATATTGGGAATACAAAAATTTTGATCCCGAACATTTTCGATTTTGACACACGAATGCTTCTTGACAAGCGGGCCGGTATGACACTAGTCAGGGGGTTTAAAATCTGCCGGGGTTGCGGGACTATTCGAAAGAGATACCGTGGCCCCGGAACACAAAGGGCGATGAAGGAACATGGATGGGTTTTAGTCAGTAAAAGTCTGACACTCCCTCCTGCTCCGCCCAGAGCGGGAGGGGTTACTTGATGATTTCCCACCCGAAAAAAAAAAAAAAAAAAAAAAGGGGGTTTAAAATGGCCGCTTTATCAGAATCTTAGTATGAATCACGTTAAAACTTTAAAATTCTTAAAATGGACTTTATGATTATGAAAATACAGTCCATTTTAAGAATTTAATTTTTTTAACGTAGTTATATGATTCTGCTTGACGTCATTGGCTTAAGCGGCCATTTTAGGCCCGCAGAACGATTTGTTATTATGTAGATTCGATCAACAATATTAAGAGTAACAAATTTTTGGATTATGGCTTTCTTCGTCTTGTCCCGTCTATCGCTCGTAAATATTTGAATGACGAATCACAACGAGGAAATTATTTTTCAATAAAAATTGTCTATCGGAAAAAAAAAAAATTATTTCTGGAAACCAGCCAAAATAGCGCGTATTGAACGCATAGAATGCCAATATTAGACCTTAGACCAGCGGTCGGCAACGCGCGGCCCGCGACTGCTTTGTAAATGAAAGTTTAATTCATAAAGTTAAATTTAATAGGCGTTCCTTGGGCTTGCCTCGGTGACGACGACAGTTTTCAGACACTCAGTGTGTGACGATTCACAATTGGAAATGTGACCCACCCTGTCCCATTTTTACTTCGCAGATTTATCGCCAACATCAGCCAACATCAGCGATGCCTCTCTTGGAGCGTATTGTGGTGTTTCGTATTCAATCGGTGACTTTGACGTTTAAAATTCTAAGCTCTTCATCGCTCTTTAGCAAATCTTGAGTTTGGACTTCTAGCGTCCGTCAAAGTCAAGTCTGGGTGCCATAGGTTAGGATAGGCAGGTTGGGCCCGGGTAGGTCACACACTTTTTATTTATTTTATTTTTGTCTTTATTTTAATTTTTTTCCTTAATTTTTTTCATAAAAAAAAAAAAAAAAAGTTTATTTATTTTCTTTATTTTTATTTATTTATTTTTTTAACGTTATTTATATCACCTATGATACCTACCTACCTAGGTACATTAATAGATAACTAGGTAGACACCTATTAGGTAAGTACCAAATTATTATATGTGCGGGGCCGCCTTTATCAAATTTTTACACTATGTGGCCCTTGTCTGCCAAAGGGTTGCCGACCGCTGCCTTATACCATAATAATATTATTAAAATGTTTCTTTCGCCGGCGATCAGTCACGTGCTTAGTGACTCTAAACGTGCCTCCTTGGTGTGTACCTAGTATTATGTAGTTACCATAGTAACCATGTGTGTAAACAAAATATTAAAAATCATCATGACAACGTGTTTGACACATTCTTGGTTTCGGAGGATTTTTGTACTTACCTGTTAAATATTCCGAATATAACTGGAAGTATTGAGGACAATTCAATTCGTTTTTTTGCGCTGATAAAGCATTATGAGCTATGGAAAAAGAATTAGATCCAGAGGTTATTAAATCAACACAAGTATCCTTAGGAAAATATGTAAAGCGCCCGCCGTTAAGTGAAAAACTACTAAAGAAACCACCTTTTCGATTTTTGCACGATATTTTTACGACGGTAAGTGTTAATTCATTTAATGGTGTGTCAACAAACAAAATTTAGATAAAATTAGGACGTCTAATCTAAGGGCATCTAGTGAGTGTTCTGATCTTCGCCGTTGATCAAATTTATCTTTATCTAGCGAACCCCCGCCCAATGCCCGCCCCGATAACGCACAATGGTCCACTTTAGGGACTAAGTGCGGAAACCTAATCCCCATAAAATAGACCCGCTCTGGTTTCGCACGGCTGCAATGTAGATTTAAACCTTCTTCTTGAATCACTCTATCTATCGCTGAAAATTGCGTAGTTTAAAAGATCTAAGCGTAGGTACTAGGTACCTACTTATCTACAGACAACGGGAGCGACTTTGTTCTAAAGGTACCTAAAAAGAAGAACTAAGTAAAAATCTCATGTCACAGTGTTTGATAGCGAACTCCTCCGAAACGGCTTGACCGTGTGCTTTTTTTGTGTGTATTTAATAGGTCTGATCACAGGTCGTAGGCTATTTTTTAGTCTCACACAAGTCACACATACCTTAGACATCAAAATTTCCACGCGAACGAAGTCGCGAGCAACATCTGGTATTTGTACCTAAGTGGTGTACCTACCTACTTAGGTAATTAGGTCAACTTAAGCAGGTCAAATGTACCTACGACTCTCTGATATCACGTAGGTATGCAGAGTACTTACCTAACTAATGCCAGTGCCAGACTGTTGTAAACAAGTCCTCCACACACCTCCACATCGGTCTCCACCGGCGGTTACAACACAGTGCGTCAACAGTGCGAGGCCAATGTGGAGGTGTGTGGTGGAGGGCTTGTTTTCAACAGTCTGGACTCTGGCCCACGCGTATGTCTTATAAGTGACGAAGTTGTTTTATTTAAACAGAAGTTGGCTAGGTAAGTATCTTTAAAAAAACCGGCCAAGTGCGAGTTGGACTCGCGCACGAAGGGTTCCGTACCTTATCTATACAAAATTAGACAAAACGTAAAAAAATAACGTTTGTTGTATGGGAGCCCCCCTTAAATATTAATTTTATTCTGTTTTTAGTATTTGTTGTTATAGCGGCATCAGAAATACATCATCTGTGAAAATTTCAACTGTCTAGCTGTCACGGTTCATGAGATACAGCCTGGTGACAGACAGACGGACAGACAGCGAAGTCTTAGTAATAGGGTTCCGTTTTTACCCTTTGGGTACGGAACCCTAAATACTTACCTAGCCAACTTCTGTTTAAATAAAACAATTTCGTCACTTATAAGACATACGCGTGGGCCAGAGTCCAGACTGCTGTAAACAAGCCCTCCACACACCTCCACATTGGCCTCGCACTGTTGACGCACTGTTGTAACCGCCGGTGGAGACCGATGTGGAGGTGTGTGGAGGACTTGTTTACAACAGTCTGGCACTGGCATTAGTTAGGTAAGTACTCTGCATACCTACTTGTTCGACAGTTTGTCTGTGGCACTACACACAACTGCACTGCAGACAGTCATTCAAAAGCTGTTAGAATGGTTAATGAATTGCGTATACAAACCTCCCATTAGTTGCAATTCCATTTCTAAACATTGATCGCATATATTGTTATTGGTCCACGAACGGATGCGATCGGAACGGTCGGTTCGGTCGGTGGAACGGTCTGCGCAGGAATAACGCTTTAAACTTAAGGGCGATTCGGAACATCTAATGAAAAGCTGCGTAGACAACAATTGTAGACGCATTGTTTTGTCTGTATAATGCGCAGACCGTCACTTGCAGCTAACTTCCGAGCCGCCATTAAGTTTGAACCGAACTTTACGTATGGATTTATTTTTTTCGACCTCGACCGTCATCGTAGGTAATTATTATATAAGTACCTATATAATTTAAAGTTTCATAATCTAACTGGGTTGTGGAGGTCAGATAGGCAGTCGCTCCATGTAAAATACTGGTATTCAGCTGCATCCGGTAAAACTGGAAGCCGACCCCAACACAGTTGGGAAAAGGCTAGGCAGATGATGATGATGAATCTAACTGGGTGTACCTACTTAATGTAATTACATTTCAGGTTTTGAAGACAACAGGTTTTTTTGGAAATTTGTTTGAAGAAGACGAGTTGATATCAGATAATGTGAAAGACAGAGATAGTAAAATATCATTTCTTAACAAAGTGATATTTGTTTTGAGTAAGTGGATTTAAAAAAATACTTCTACGATTATACAATATAGTTTCGCTGCAAGTGCCATTAATATCCGACCATTTTAACACTTTCACAGGTTTAACTACAGGAAAATCACTGGCTGCGAAACCATCTAAAATAGTTGCAGGTCAGGAACCAGATAAAACAAATGAATTACTCCAGTGTTTGGCTAAAGCACTTGATGAAAGATTATCGTCAGAAGAAGCTGTAAAAAAATATAAAGAAAGTGCAAAGTCAGCACAGATATCTGAACCAAAGAGCAAAGAGCCAGTCAAATCAACAAAGAAAGCAACCGACCCTAAAAAGTTAACATCGCGAACCAGCGAAAAGTTGGGTAGTCAACGAAATGACGTCACGACACGATCTACAACTAAGCAAGATAAAGAAAAGGCCAATGATGTTAAATCAAAAAGAAAAGAAAATGGACCGGTCAAAGCTGAACCGCAGAACCTCAAGAAAATACAACAACCGAAAACAACTAACGCTAAAAACGGAAAGGACAATAATAAGGAGAAAAAAGATCTGCCTAAAGACGATAATATACAGACCAAAAATATATCATCTAACAATGTAGATAAAGATCACAAAACTTCAAACAAATCTCAAAGCCAGGAGTCGAACAGAACAGTGGAGAAAGAAGATCACGTAAGCAATCAAATAAATGTTGACCTAGTTCAAATTCCTAGAATGGAGCAGGACGACGAAGGAAAGCTTAATAGCTCCTATACAATAGCCGAAAATGAGTTGAACTCATCGTCTTCTTCAAATGATTTGAATGAAATCATGAATAATAATAAACAAGATCAAATAAGCTCACAAGAAATAAAATATACAAATAAAGAAACAGCATTTATTGATGCTGAACATCAAAATCAAATAAATATCGAAGTTAATGATGGCCTAAAGTTAAAAAGCACGGAATTAGATGTAAATATTCAAGAAAAACAAAAAACCCAAACTCTTATTGAACCCGAAAATAAAATTCTAAGTGCGGAAAAAGATCCTGTGACTTTAGTCAAAGGTTCAATGACTTCTACAAGTGATTCAAAAATGCCTCGACCCCCAAGTGTACGACCTTCTTCTTCTAGACCCGGAGCTCCGCGAATGAGGGAAAAACTTGACAACGTTATTAAAGATTCAGATAATTTACTCTTGGGCAAAGTCAACATAATAATAGAAAATACCCAAAATGAAGAGGTTTGTTAAAATTGTGGCTCACGTATATTGTGTGTAGTTTAAAGTTGTTGAGTTTGCAGTGAGTAATTAAATTTTAATTGCAGGAAGAAGAAACAAGTCTCTTAGTAATAGAACAAGATATAGGCTTGAATACAGTCCCCCAAGACCAGCAAGAACTGCAACTATCATCAAACGAACACGGACATCTAGTTCAACAGATTTTGGACTCGCAAAAAGAACTGTCTCAAATAACAGGAAAAACAGAGATTGTATGTATTTCAACATAATTGTTTAAGAAAAACTAAAAAAAATGAACGGTGTCGGGAACAGGATCTAAATCCTCGCGGATACTCACGTGCGCTATGGATAAGCCATAAGCCATACCATAGAATAATAACAGTATGTAGGTATTTAAGGTGGATGCTCCAGGGTAGCCCGCGAAATTCTTACGTATTTTGCAATTTGCAGGCTAGCTATTATAGGTTGTATGTAGAACTACTTGCTAGACTACTTATTTGATTATTTTTGCAGGAGTGGCAATTCGGAGCTCAGAAAGCTAGAGAGGCGATGAACCAAGAGGTCGAGCAACTTCGGTTTAATATCCAAGCTCTGTCTCGGGTAGCGAATCCCTTGGGAAAATTATTAGATCACATCCAAGAAGATGTAGAAGTGATGCGTCAGGAACTAAATCAATGGTCAAACATTTACGAAGACGTTACCAAAGAGATGCTTAAACAAAAGACGTAAGTCATAAGTGTTTTCGCTATCGCATTTTCTTTTCGAATCAATGGAAATTGAATCCTTCTCTGTCGATGCGTCGTGATCGCCATATGATTACGTAAATAACAGGACGGCCGCACCGCGCTTTTTATCCAACCGGGCTATACTCAATTTTAAAGGACGGTTATATGTATTTTTATGGGTGAAATCACATTTTTACGAACAGATCAACATTTTCTTGCATATTTTCCCTTTCCGTCACTTATTTGCAACGTACTAAAAAGAGTCCAATCGGAAGCGAATGATTGCTGCGACCGGACCTCTCGCTCCATCAAATGACGCCTTACGTGACAAATGAGATACAAAACGCTGATCCGTGCGTGTAAATTCACCCTTATATTGAAGTTTGCGCTGCGGCCACTGCGGCCCACCGATGCTGCAATGTGCGCAGTTCCTATTATTTTATCATTAGTTTTAATTAAAGGGTGTCCCGAAATTTACGCAAGATTTGAGAGCAAATCGGGCAAATAGCCTCCATGGTTTTGCTGGCACATACACGCTCTTTTTTGTAGTTTTCCATGACCATTTTGCATAAAATGTGGATGAATTTCGTTGTACATTCTTGTTGAATCTCATTCAATGCATGGGTGGTTGCGGGCTTGTTGCCCTTTGACTTCAAATAACCCCAACAAATCTAGTGGTATTTAATCACATGACATGATCAAGGATGTCAATTATTTTGATCACTGAAACATGACCGAAACTAACATTACCAACAAATGTCTGATGCAGTAATTGAATTGATTCATGGGCTCCATTTTTGCTAAACCCTAAGTGTACGAACACAGTGGCCGCCCGAATCGAGTGCCGGCGGCGCGCGGCGGCGGCACCGGCGGGGCGGCGCGTGCAGCGTTCATGTCAAACACGCATGTGTTTGCCAGGGTAACGCACACCACTCACGTATAAATGCATATTTATACGTGAGTGGTGTGCGTTACCCTGGCAAAAAGTTGTGCATTTGAGAGATGAGACCAAAAAAAATAATTAGTGTATCATGAGGAGCAATTTGTTTACTAATAGCAAAATTTGTGTGAATTGTAGTTTTAAAGTTAATTGAGAAAAACACATTTTGCTGGAGTAACGTTTGAAACGTTATCCTGGCAAAATCGATTTTCAAAAATTCGTTCAGCCCGGAACATTAGATAGCTTTTGTTGCGTAGTAAATGTTTGTAAATAGCAAAATTTGTGTGTGGTATGGTTCTTGAGTTATTTAAGATTTTGCTGTGGTACTGTTTTTGGATTTCCCAGATCTCAAAAACAGCTCAACGCAGTAGATTGAAAAAAATACCAATAGGTATTATAATTTTTTTTAAACATTAGTTTTTGATTTGGTTGTCGTAAACCAATGGAATTAAATGGTTTCAAAAATCAGATAAAAACGGATTTGCAAGTAAACCGAAACACTTATAACCAAATAAACAGCTCTAAAAAATACCCATGGTAGACACTTATCACGTCAGGTAAAATAGATTATGTAACTTTATACGATATGAAGATAACGGGGCGCACTGTAAAGAAAGCAGCTCTGTGCAACAGCGCTGTGGCGCGCCTACAATCACAACACAGCAACCACACACATGGGCGCATGTTTACATGCGTCCAACAGGTTTTGGATATAGTCCAACCCAGTGACGGGTCCGCAGTTGCGGACCGAGGTATGGCCACCGCGGTCAGAGGGCACAGCCCTGATACCGCCTGCCGCGCCCCCTGGCGGGGGTGCAGCGAATTCCATCGTCGCGCCGCCCGCCGCGCCGGTCGGCAGCTCGACGCCCCGCAGAACACGCCGCCCGACGCTATTGCACTCAGGCCGTACACTAATCTGTCAGTCTGTGTTCTGTGTTTTGTTGCCAACCCTTTTCCGCACATAATGTATGGCGGAAAATTCAAATCTCGCATAAATTTTAGGACACCCTATTTTATCTTTGAAGTTCTGACTTGCATAAATGATCTAAGCGAATTGCCCCTTGAAGATCTAAGTAAAATTTTCAAGGGGCCCTTATTCTCTTTTAAGATACATCCTGAATATATAAATCTAACACGACCATATTTTTTTCTTTCAGCCTGAATGAAGACTCATTGACGCCGTTCCATACTAAATTAAAACAAATAGAAAGCGACATTGAAGAGAAGCATCATAAAATAAACGATCTAAAGATATTGATACACAAAAATGCTTTTAGAATTGAAAGGTTGCTTACGAGTGGGAATGTGCAATAACAATGTAGCGTAAATTTGATATTTACAATAAACTTAATCCAACTATGTAGGTACCTATTTTTCAATTTATTTCACTACTCACTTTCACTACGAAATATTATTTATTTAAAAATAAAAATCGACGCCCTATCAAACCTAAGATCAGAGAGGTATTACACTTTTTATCTAATACAATAAAGGTTTATTCAATCGTAATCTTCTCCAGACGATGTCCGCAGGCTATGAACTTTACTCTTCTATTATAGTACAATGATAAGAGCTGCAACTTAAAAAAAAAAATACCAATCGAATTGAGAACCTCCTCCTTTTGAAAGTCGGTTAAAAATTACAGCAGAGATGATATTGCTAGCACTCGCCTACGGCTCGGGCTACAAGAAAGAGGCTGTAACAAAGAGCACTGTACACATATTTATATTTTATTTATTTCGTGTGGCACCTAGATGGCGCTGTGTGTAATCACACAGCGCCATCTAGGTGCCACACTAAGCAACGAGGCTTGTGTCGTGGACACCAGATTTATTTATTTATTTAAATAGAACGGCCGAAGCCAATTACACGTCTCCAGCGCACCAGCCGCGCTAAAAAAACTAAAAAAAAAAGTCAGACCGCGCCATACCGCGCATGCTTGCGAAAAATTTGCACGTAATTTGACACCTCGCAAACTGCAAGAGTTAGAGCTCTAGAAAAATTACAGTGAATAGCGGCTGCGCTTTAGAATCGTGCGGCACGCGGAGGGGCGTAAAATGGGTTAAAGCTGGTAGGGATTGGGTCCCCGATTATAATGCTATCACTCCTATTACTAGGTAATGCATATTTTCGAGAAAAAATTTCTAACCTCAAATCAGCTTCATAGTGAAAACGGAACGTTAAAATGGGCTATTGACACAACCAAATCTGTTCCACATATTGTCTATGGTGCAAAATGACGTGAAAAATCTGCAAAACGGAACGTAAAAAAAAAAAAAGTATGTTATTGTGTCACAGTGTCACTGTCATGTCGTTTGTTCATTCCGTTTCTCCTCGAGTTGCGTAGGCGAGTGAATTTCTCAGGCTAAATATTTACGCGTCTAGGCTGAAAATGCAGTGCTGCTTTACAGATAATGCAACGATTTTTTTCTCAGAATTAAAGTGACATGAATCTAAATGAAGCCACTTAAATTATATTTATAAGACTATTACTTTTTATGAAAAAAATCGGTAAATGACGAATTATCAATTTCTGTGTCTTGTCCACAATCACTTTCATACAGAGCATTTACCTCTCAGGAAGACAATCTCAAACATATATAGGAAAAAGTATTTTGATTGCGTTAAGTAATGATTGACCTACAAGAAGTTAATTAGTTTTGAATGTTTAGACTCAAAGTTAATGAGTACATGTCGACGGTAGTTTTGTCCGAGCGAAATTACCAATTTCTATGCAATGAGATTTTCCTACAAGAAGTTAATTAGTTTTGAATGTTTAGACTCAAAGTTAATGAGTACATGTCGACGGTAGTTTTGTCCGAGCGAAATTACCAATTTCTATGCAATGAGATTTTCCTACAAGAAGTTAATTAGTTTTGAATGTTTAGACTCAAAGTTAATGAGTACATGTCGACGGTAGTTTTGTCCGAGCGAAATTACCAATTTCTATGCAATGAGATTTGATATAACATCATTGTTTCTATGGTCATTTTGTTTCACCGTCCTGAGCTTCCACCAATGAGTTTAAACGAACAATAAATTCCTGCTCGGCAAGAGACAGTCGTGCGCTTACGCGGAGTAAGAATGGTAGTGCACCATATCGCCAGGTCTTTCTGCCAAAAATGTAAGTACGTGATTTCAGTTTACTCGGAACGAAATTTTGCAATTTCGGTGATCAGGTTTTAAAAGGATTTTTGCAAGAAATAAAGGTATCAATTTTATGCATGCTAAGTAGCCTTTGGTACACATTTAAGATTATAGAAAAAAATAGTCATAGCCTTGATAGTTTCTTGTAATAAAAAAAAAAATTGCCACTTTTTCAATTTCTGTGGGCCAATTTCTGTGGTTTCCGTGGCATCCGGGTGCCCACGGAAATTACACGACTCCACAGAAATTGTACTAATCAATTATTGTATTAGTGATAATGAAGATTTTTAAGAAGAATCAATACTTGTTATGCCGAAATTACTTTGGCAGAACTAGGTCCTTAGCCCTCGACATTAAAATAAAATTGTATTACTATTTCTTGAAAGTCTTTCAATTGGATTAATTAAATGAACTTTGAGGGTTGCATCCTCCGGGAGCTCCTCCTGGAAGCTTCGATCGTGCAAGCCTGCATGACATCACCGGGCAGGCCTGCCGACGTTGACAATGAGGTAGGGTTGTTCCAGGAGGCCATGTCCAACATCTGCGACGTGCGCAGATGCGGGCGACTCTTGACAGAGATTTGTGGGGGCACCCTTACAAGATGGCGCGGGGTAAACTCCGCACCTGCCCCCCCCCCCCCCCCCCCCCCCACTGACGCAGAGTCTCCGGCCTGAGCTCGTGGAGGACGTGGTGAGCACTCGCCCTTCGCGAGGAGAACATCCCCCCCGCCTATGGCTCCGCCGCTTGCGATGCTGGAAGCGGACCAACAGGACGACGACGAAAACGCTCCGGAAAAATACCGCCCCGGACCCGACGGCTTGCCTGGCAAAGCCTGGGTCCTGACCTCGGAGGCTCTCGGGCCCCGAATAGAGGGGCTCTTAAGCGCAGGCTTGGAGAGAGACCAGTTCCCGCTTCGTTGGAAGACGGGAAAGCAGGTCCTCATTCGGAAGCCGGGGCGCCCTGCGGTCTCTCCGTCCGCATACCGTCTCGTGCTGCTGCTCGACGAAGTGGGTAAGCTCTTTGAAAGAGTAATTGCAAACCGCCTCGCCGAGCACGGGGCTGGATCTTGCGGAAGACCAGTTTAGTTTCCGCAAGAAGTACTCTACGGTGGACGCCATCATGCACGTGAGAGTCCTTACGACGGGGGATGCGGTTTCCCGGGTTAGGGTTGTCTTGACGGTGTCTCTCAACATCGCCAATGCCTTCAACACCATGCCCTGGAGCTGCATTAGGGAGGCACTCCGGTATCACCGGGTGCCAACCTACCTTCGTCGTGTGGTCGATTTGACTTTGAAGTACCTAGGACTCGTCCTCGATAGCCGATGGAACTTTGTGGAGCACTTCCGACGTTTGGCCCCCAAACTGGAACGGACCGAGGCTGCCTTCAAGCGGCTCCTGGCCAACCTGGGGGGGGGGGGGGGGGGGGGCAAACGCCTCCTGCCGGAGGCTCTACGCGGGAGTCGTGCGGTCCATGCACATGCAGTCGTGGCCGGGGCCACGTGGTGGGCCTGTGGACGGTGGGCTATGAGCTAGCTCACCGTCCTTCCGTCATGATAACAGGCCATGTCGACGGCGCGTTCGTGTTCCACGCGCGTCTCACAGAGAGTCAGAAATAGGAATGGGTCCTTGCGGAGAGATGCCTGCCGGGGTTAAGAACTATTCGAAAGAGATACAGTGGCCCCGGAACACAAAGGGCGATGAAGGAATATGGATGGGTTTTAGTCAGTAAAAGTCTGACACTCCCTCCTGCTTCGCCCAGAGCGGGAGGAGTCATTTGATGATATCCTATCCTCTTCATAGAAATAAAAAACATAATCAGTTCCTCGTATTATATCAGTTTTTTCATTAAACATTATCTTTCTTTACATATTATTAAAAAACAATTTATATATTAATTAATAAAATAATAATTCACAATTTCGGTGCAAACGCAGAATTTCTGTGTCACCAATACAATTTCGGTGGCAATAATAAAATTTCTGTGGCTCGCCAATTTCGGTGGCCTAAATAACTCTCTAAGTAATTTAATTATAATATCCCCTTTTAGAAAATGTATATATAATGTGGATATGTTGCGCTTTATTATTAAAGTTTTTGAAAAAACCTGAAAATGAAAATGTCCATGGAAATTAGGTAAAAAATCGAGTTATTGAAATTGACTCAGGCAATGTTACTAGAAACTGAGAATGCGACTAGGATAATTTGGATGCAAGAGCGAGCGAAGCAAGCTCCAGAGCTTGCTTCGCTCCAGTCCAGACTTGGGGCACCCCGACACGGATAGATTAGGTTAGAAGGGTATGGCGGGGTCGAATGAGCGAGCGAAGCGAGCGAATAGACCCCGCCATACCCTTCGTGGTTATTTTTTTTAAACCACTCAGAAGTACGAGCCCCGCGGAGCGGGGCTCCGTCGACCGGCTTTCCCTCGACCGCGCCACTTTGAGCACTTTTTAGGAGACTATAGTGTTTTGAGGTTAGGTTACATTAATCGGTTTTTCTCAGGAACCGTACATTTCCTAATCATGGGAGTGGTACCAGGGGCCAGGAGGGACCCCCCTACCTCCCCCCCACCCCACCTACCCCCTCCGCGTGCCGCACGATACTAAATTTTAACCCAATACGATAGTACAACTTGTCACGAACATTTAAAGGTATTACCGTGGTATTACACTATAACACAATAACAAATACGTAGCTCGTAATCACTTGAAATGTGACACTGACGCTAACACGATGACGCATAAAATGGCGCGGTCTGTTGACGTAACTTTATTTATGTTATTTGACAACTCTCAATGGAGTAGAGCTGTGATTTTTGTACGGCGTTTGGAAATGTTATAGAGATGTGAAATAAACTATTGAAAACATGACCAGTGCAAGTTTTAGTCGATTTTTTATTTAAAATATCTTCTTAAAGCCGCGTGCAACACATGTGACACTCCGCTGTTAAGCCGCTAAGCAATTGCAACAAGTGTGACAAAACGCTGTTGAGTGGCGTGTACGTAACCCCAGCAGGAAAGTGTCTCCTAGAGATATATGAGTGGAACGTTTAATTAGTGCCCTAACTGGTGTCAATGTGCCCCCACATAAAAAATGTGTGCCCCCTGTCGTTTTGGAAATAAACGGAAAAAACAATGATATATAAACTATTGTAGAAGATGGAAGAGATTAGGAGGGGGAAGACCTATATAAGGCGGCGCAGAACTAGCACCGCTCTCTTTTCACTTGGAGTCGTCGTGGGAACAACATCGTGAGAACGTCACTCTGTCTGTGTGTACTTTGAAGGGATTAGGTACTCAAGAAGTAGAGAGTACAAGTTATGTGACGTTACCTATTGAGTTTGACGGCTTAACCCTCGAAGTAGATTTGTTCGTGGTATCTGCCGAATATATGAACACGCCGGTTATTGTAGGAACCGATGTTCTTAATAGGGACGGTGTTAGATACGTTCGCACTAGGGACAGTCAGTCACTTACAAGAAGTGTTAATAACTTGCACAGGATAATGAACGTAGGTACAATCTGAGGCCTCAATTCCAATTAATACACCCCTAGTTGATGGACACTTGGATAAGTTGTTGGATATAATTAATAATTTCTCTCAGTATTTTATTTTAATTCTAACACTCCTGTTTACTATCGGCCGTACCAGCTTTCTCACGCCGAGACTATTCGTGTCCGTGATATAATTAAAGACTTGTTGGACAAGGGAATTATACAGGAATCGGAGTCTGATTACGCGAGCCCGATCCTTTTAGTTAAAAAGAAAGACGGCACAGATAGGATGTGCGTGGACTTTCGTAAATTAAACGAGATCACAATTAAAGATCGTTTTCCGTTGCCACGTATAGATGACTATATAGATCGTTTAGGGCATAACAAATATTTCAGTTCCCTTGACATGGCAACCGGATTTCACCAGATTCCATTAGACCAGGACTCAATACCGCTTACGGGTTTTGTCACGCCAGAGGGGCATTATCAATATTTGAAGATGCCTTACGGTTTGGCAAATGCTACCAACGTATAATCACAAAAACGCTTCGTGAACTAATTGAATCTGGTAACATCCTCGTTTACATAGACGACATTTTAATAATGAGCCAAAGCATTGATCAGGGCCTCGTTCTGCTACAAAGGGTTCTTGACACGTTGACTAAAGCGGGGTTTTCTATCAATTTGAAAAAGTGTTCGTTCTTGGCCACAGAGATCGAATATTTGGGTAGATCAATTTGTGAAGGTCAGGTTAGGCCGAGTCATGAAAAAGTGAGGGCTTTGATTGACTCAGTCGAACCGCAAAATGTAAAGCAAGTCCGCCAGTTCATGGGCTTGGCCAGCTATTTTAGGCGGTATATAGCTGGATTTGCTCAGAAGACTGCGTGTATTGCGGGACTAACTAAAAAGGGAGTACGTTTTAATTGGGGAGTCGAACAACAGGCTGCTCGTAAGTACATTGTGGAATGTCTAACGAGCGAGCCAGTACTTGCAATTTATGACCCTTCATTACCCATAGAAGTCCACACAGACGCGAGTTCTATTGGGTATGGAGCAGTCTTGATGCAAGTTCATGAAGGTAATCGTAAACGAGTGGTGTCCTACTTCAGTAGACTTACTCAAGGAGCTGAGAGTAGATACCACTCATACGAGCTTGAGACCCTTGCGGTGGTAAAAGCTCTTCAGCATTTCAGGCACTATCTTGTGGGTATACGATTCACTGTGGTCACCGACTGTAACGCATTGAAGCTTACACAGCGTAAAAAAGATTTGTTGCTAAGGGTGGCTCGGTGGTGGATATACCTCCAAGATTTTGACTTTAGCCTAGACTATAGGAAAGGTAGCCTTCTATCCCATGCCGATTACCTTAGTCGGAATCCGGTCAATGCGTGCACAGTTCAGAAACCCCTGAATTGGGCGCGTATTGCTCAGGCGTCTGATGAAGAGACTCGGTCTCTTATTCAAAAATTGGCGGATGGCCAATTAGACTCCAGTCGCTATGTTTTTAAAAACGACATCCTTTATGTAAAATTTGCACCTACTGGTGAAAATTCCAAGTTCCTCTGCTATATCCCAAAAGGACATAGACTTAGTCTTTTACGAATTTTCCATGATGAACATGACCATCACGGAATCGATAAGACTGTTGATCTTGTCACAAAACACTTTTGGTTTCCAGGGCTAAGGGCATTTGTCCAGAAGTATGTAACGCACTGTTTAGTGTGTCTCTCCCATAAAAAAGTCCCCCGAGCCCCTCTACAGCCTATTCACTCTTGGGAAAAACCAGATACACCTTTTGAAACTATCCATTTAGATTCCCTAGGTCCTCTTCCCGAAGCCGACGGTTATCGCCATGTTCTTATAATTGTAGACGCGTTTTCTAAATTCTGTTTGTTATACCCAATGTACCGACAAGACGCTGACGAACTAAAACAACATTTCACCAATATGATCTCCCTTTTTGGGACCCCCAAACTAATAGTAGCCGATAGAGGTCGCATGATTCAGAGCACTGAGTTTCTGAATTGGGTCAAAGATATGGGTTGCGACACTCACCTTATAACCCCTGAAACGCACCAATCCAACGGGCAAGTGGAAAGATACTGCCGCACAGTGCTTAACATGGTGCGTATTGAGTGCAATCATCGACAGCAAAAGTGGCCGAGTGTTATGTGGAAACTGCAGTTGATTCTCAATATCACAAAACAAAGAACAACCCAGCATTCAGCTTTGAACCTATTGATAGGTATTGATGCTGCAACGCCACTCATTCGTAGTTTGGTTCGCGATGTGGCCTTTGAAGGCTCCAGCCCTAATCGTGAAGCTCTTCGCGAAATGAGTCGTCAAAGAGCATCTGAACGTCTCCGTGAAAATCGAGGACGTCAGGACGACTATGTTAATCAAGGGCGAAAGCCACCCCGTGTTTTTAATTTGAATTCCTTAGTTTTTGTGAGAAAACAGGCACAATCTACAGGAAAGCTGGATTCATGTATGCGAGGGCCGTATCGTGTGGCGAAAGTACTCCCACACGGTCGCTATGAGTTGCATCTTGTGGCTGGCTCTTACGGCAAGACAACACAAGCAGCCGCGGAATACATAATCCCGTGGCACGGGGAATGGACTCCCGATGTGTGTTCTGCTTTCTTTAATGGTGAGTGATATGTTTTTGTACAATGTATTCATGTAATGAGTTTTGCTTATTTTTATGAAAGCAATACACCTAATTGAATCTGACTTATTTGATATCATTGTTTGTAAAAGAGGTTTATATTAACCTCATAAGTGCTTTCTTGTTGGGATTGATAATGCTAGATGATGTTAAAGGGAAGTCGAGTCTTGCAATTTGAAATAGGCCTCTGTCTTGGAGCGCATCGGACATGCTATCTCAAATTGACGGATACACTTCAAGTGAGGTACGGTTTCATGTTATTGGATGGGCCTCTGTCTTGGAGTGCATCGGACATGCTGCCTAGTATATGGAACATACCTTGAGAACAGCTCACGAAGGGAAACTGTCTTGGAGTAGCCTTATCGGACCTAGGGTCTTGGAGTGGTGTTCTCGGACATATTATCCCGGAGCTGTGGTACATATGGAGTCAGGCCACAAGTTGGTCTTTGACTATTGTGTTTAGTGAGAAAATGTGCTTGTTGATAAGCATCTCGATGATTTATATGAGATTAGTTTGAGACATGCTTGTATGTAAACCGATTTACACACGCAAAGTTATGCCTCATGTAGGTCTCTAACGAGTCGTGAGGTGGCGATCTTCCGACAAGTCCCGCCCCGGGTGGTTGGTTTAGATATTTGTATGTTTCACACTTATTGTGCGTAGGCAATGCCCATAGTTACTTGCTTTTGAAATGAGTGATGTTGAAAAGAGCTATTTCATCAACAGCTATTTTGCTAACAGTAGCTGTTTTGTTATCTTACAAAATTGATCTTGTGCGGGCTGTTTGTTTCTTTTGCAGAATCAGACAACGATAACGGGGAGTCTGAACAGGCTGTCGATCAGGAACCAGAACCTTGCACCTCTGGCATGCAGCAGGTGGAGATACCTATCAGCACTTCATCTGTAAGCGGTCAAGACTCAGCCAGACTTTCCATGCCAACATTGGAAACAGATCTTCAAAGCTAGAAGATGAAGGAGTCCGAGGACGGTCTCCTGTCAGGAAAGGCCGTGTAGAAGATGGAAGAGATTAGGAGGGGGAAGACCTATATAAGGCGGCGCAGAACTAGCACCGCTCTCTTTTCACTTGGAGTCGTCGTGGGAACAACATCGTGAGAACGTCACTCTGTCGGTATATTTTTTTATTTGTGTGTCATTGTTTATTTTGGTAATTCTTTTATTGTGTTATTTTTGTTAGAATTGTATTTTTTTATTTGGTTAGTTTGATTGTTTAGTTTTTAATATTAAATTGTTGTCAGTTGGTTTTGTCTATTTGACTTATTTCCTGTAGGTACTTGCATAATTATTTTTTTAAAAAGTCACTTCTGGTCTAATTTCCAAGACTATAGATACGTTGTCCGCACTCTAAAATGACAACATGAAATGAAGCCAATTGGCCACATCGCGCTTAGTTACGCACCAACCTGTCGCGCGACGCTACGTTTGTTTATAATTTAATAAATCCTGTGACGTGACTGAAGATGTATATTTATCTCCCTCTCGCAACAGGCATCCCGCCGTTCGGTGTCATATTTTCTTTCTCTTTCTTCACGCTTATAAGTAGTTCTAGTATTTTCGCCGTTTTTAAGCGCCGCGATGTTGGTTCATGACGTGTCTATAAATACGTCATTGGGAAAAAACGATTCCTGCTGGGGTAACGTTTTTCTAGCAAAAAAATTCTAAACGAATGATCGGAGAGAGAAACATTGTGCATGGCCTTGTAGATTATGTTAGTGCCACAATGTGCCCCCAAAAATAAAATGTGTGCCCCTTCAGGTTTTCGAGATATTGCGTTTCCTGCTGGAGTAACGTTTTGCACAATCGTATATCTCTGAAACCATTTTATGTGCCCCTGTAGAATAAACATACATGAGTAGCTCTTAATGTGTGCCCCTTAATGCACCAATTAGATTTAAGAAAATATTTCTAATTTCCAAGTTATCGCGATTTTATGAAAACTCGAAAAAACATCACAGCGCCTAAATGAGACAAGGTATAAGCTCACTGAAAACTGTATTTTGTCCGTCTTGACACTAATAATAACCATACAAAGTTTCAAAACTGTTCATGCATGCGTTTTTGAATTATCTTATTTTATGTCAAAACGATGGTGACATAACTTTGACGGCAAAATACAAGGAACCAGCTCAATCCCAGATGTGTAGGTGTAAACCAATAATGTGTGCCTTTAGTCAAAAATATATGGTGAAAATATTCAGCTTGGAATGTTTCACAATAAGTAAATATCGACAAAAAACTAAACATGTAAATAACGGCTGGTTATCCGACCAAATTAGAATGACTACTAAAAAGCGACGGATTCATACATAACGATGACCCTCTTTATTGGACGTATTATACCTAAGCTGTTGTCCATACCACAGTATAAATATGGATAGTACAGAAAGCCAGTGGCGTGCAGTGGTCGTACACGGTGGGTAGGCCACGAAATAATGATAACTAAAAACAAATTTCGTCAGCGCCATCTTGGATTTTCATTTTGACCTCATTTTCATTATTAACTACCCCAAAAACCTCGAAAACGACACCCATGAAGAAAAAACTGAAAATTTACGTCGGTGCCATCTTGGATTTTCATTTTGACCTCATTTTCATTATTAACTACCCCAAAAACCTCGAAAACGACACCCATGAAGAAAAAACTGAAAATTATCGTCGGCGCCATCTTGGATTTTCATTTTGACCTCATTTTCATTATTAACTACGCCAAAAACCTCGAAAACGACACCCATGAAGAAAAAACTGAAAATTTACGTCGGCGCCATCTTGGATTTTCATTTTGACCACATTTTCGTTATTAACTACCCCAAAAACCTCGAAAACGACACCCATGAAGAAAAAACTGAAAATTATCGTCGGCGCCATCTTGGATTTTCATTTTGACCTCATTTTCATTATTAACTAAAAACCTCGAAAACCACACCCATGAAGAAAAAACTGAAAATTTTCGTCGGCGCCATCTTGGATTTTCATTTTGACCACATTTTCGTTATTAACTACCCCAAAAACCTCGAAAACGACACCCATGAAGAAAAAACTGAAAATTTTCATCGGGGCCATCTTGGATTTTCATTTTGACCTCATTTTCATTATCAGCGACACCAAAAATCTCGAAAACGACACCCATGAAGAAAAAACTGAAAATTTTCGTCGGCGCCATCTTGGATTTTCATTTTGACCTCATTTTCATTATTAACTACCCCAAAAACCCCGAAAACGACACCCATGAAGAAAAAACTGAAAATTTTCGTCGGCGCCATCTTGGATTTTCATTTTGACCTCATTTTCATTATTAACTACCCCAAAAACCTCGAAAAGACACCCATGAAGAAAAACCTGAAAATTTTCATGATTTTTTTATGAATTTTTATCTGAAAAATATCATAACAATAATATTATTAATTATTATAATAATAATACGCGCCAATAACGCCCGGTAATCAATATTTTAATCAACATACAACCTAAACCTAGCACTGGCCTGCAAATTGCAAAAAACGTAAGCAATTTCGAAATTTGAATTTCGCGGGCTAAAGAACATCCACCTTGAATCCTGGCCTTGTGTTGAGCAGCCAATCACAACCCAGCTACACTTGCAGGAGTTACCGCCCTAAAATGACCGCAATCTATACATGTGTGCGGTTCATACACACGAAAATATGCACTAATGTGCCGCTGTGTGCGTAAAATTATCAATGGGTTTTAGGCTAGACGACTGTTTGCCTGTCCGGCGGAGCTCCAAGCTTCGTAGTAACTTCCAGTATAGTGTGAGTTACGTGACACGGGAGCGACAAATTGCTATAAGTATTTTAACAGGAGATTGAACTTTTTTTTATATTTTGTACATAATGTGTTATTTTATTACATAGTTAATTAGTTATAGTAAATGCCCAGTTGGTAGGGTAGGCTTGGTCTAATTGCCTCTTAAGGGCGCCCGCCCATGACGGAAACTACCTACACATTTTTTATGTGGGGGCACATTGACAGCAGTTAGGGCACTAATTAAACGTGCCACTCATATACTTTCCTGCTGGGGTAACGTACACGATAGGAACTAACACAATCTAAAGAGGTCAGTAGGGGCGGCAAGATTTGAAAAGCCAACTGGCGGCAAATGTGTAAATCCGCCACTGCTAAACTACCTACATTAAATTCAGTTAGAGAGGTCCTCCTCAGGAGAGGTTGTTGGGCCCGACATCTGACTACCGTGAACAACGGCGAACAAACAGGTCTGCTACTACAGCACGCCACGTGTTTTGTGAACTCTCACATCCGACAAGTAGGAACGAGCCCTGAAACATGCGACAAAATCATTTCGTAACGACGTATAAAGTTGAACATGCTGTTATTTGACCATTTGCGCTAATCCGCGTTACATGGGAGTGCTCTCTACTCTTAGTTCGTATGCTCCAAAATATTAAAGGTGATGAATAAAAATCATTATATCATTAATAACTATTAAAGAATTTTTATTTTTAAGTCAATAATAAGAATAATACAGCCGAAGGTCATTTACACACGAAATGTTGGTTAGTTTACGCACTTAGCTGCGGCGATTTAGAAAACATGGCTGGACCGTCATCCATCATCCTACTTTTCGAGTAAGCGAAGCGTTGCGCCGCGCATTCTTGCTGTCTACAGTTGTTCCTCACTGAGCAAATTAGAAAAACACGGAGGGCGCGCTGCAAGCGCAAAAGAGACATAAGACTTCTTAATTACATAAAATAAAAAAATCTTAGGTAGGTACAAAAGAAATCATCACTTGAGTTCTTTCTTAGCTATCAACCAAATAATTAAAATTACTAAGATGCTGGTAGCATTACCACACTGAATCATAGTGCTGATTTGCAAATGATGAGATATTTATGTAACAGGAGAGTGGATTATTTAGAATCAGAATTTTATGCATTTTGGACATAGGAGTTGCGGACACCAGCCTGTTATACAATACAATTAGAATCAGAAATAGGACAAGCGTAGTTTTCCTATTTGAACAGTTTCTGCAATAATTGTGATAAAATGCCAATAGCAGATAAGATATTTACTTTTCCTTCCATCCAAGTTTTTTGGATAATCAGTGTACTATCGAGGACACTCCCGCCTGACCACCACTAAGCTTATTTTTGCTTGCACTCGCAACATAGAAACGCTCTCTAGCCCCGCCCCGTTGACTTTGTATAGAAATAATTAATGAAAAGATACCGAATGGGCCGAGCCCACTGACGACGCACGCCAAACGAGAGTTATTGTTATTTTGCGCGCCAAAGTTGAGGCTTTCCTAATAGGCCCAAACTTTAAGGGGGCATGGGTCGGCGCCTCCGCATGTTTTAAGCGAAAACAATTTAAAATGGTCAGGCTGAAAAGACCCCGACTGTACATTATGCTACTTGATTTGGGCAGTTTCAGGCAATATTGTAGAAAGAGCAGTTGCTTTTATCTGCAGTAGAAATCAGACTTTCATTTAGCACTCACTTAAATACTGTTCAGATCCACCTCCTATCTTACACAGCAGAAATATAACTTAAAATATTAATTTTACAAATATTTTTTTAAAAGTATACAATTCATTTTTAAGGGAAGTCTCCTTTCCTTATAAATTACACTGATATACTTAAAATAACATTAAGGGGTTGGTGAATCATTTTTATTGTTGTTATCACTATTTTCCTTGCCACGGTCTATTTCTTGGTCATTTCTTGATCGTTTTAAAATAACAGCAGCATGCTCCATCACCTGGACTAGTCTATGTTGGCTCTCCAGTCGTTCTAAACAACCCTTGCAAATTGTTTTTGGTAGAGGATCTGACTTTGACACCTGAAATTTTACACACCAATGTTATGATACACCTGATATTTTCTTCAACTAAAATGGGTAACAACATTATGTAACCATATATTCTGGTTAATTCTTGTTTAAGTACGGAATTTAATTGGCATATGTTACAGAAAGAATACACCACTATCATCAGCTAAAGCAACAAGTCTACAATATTTTTCCTAATTATTACTGAATTAGTCTTCAATCATTACTGGTCAAGGATTTTTTACATGTTTCAGGTTGCTGACATGGTTTTCAGTTGATACTGATTTTATAGTAATTTGGGCGATCTTATTGTTGGATTGTAAAGAAATTTTAAGCATGCTTGCTGCTACCCCAGCAACAACAAAAATATGACGACAGCTTTAAGACAAGATAATATAAAAAGAATCTACGTACATTTATTGATAGATATCTGCTTATTTTTTCGGACACGCTCAAGCGTGTGCCTTCTTCACCATAAATATGAAGGACAACTCGATGCATTTCGGAACATAATCGACATATAAATCCGGTCAAAACAGCTCTATCCAGACTTCCCATGATTATGGAGTAGAACACCACAAAGTAATAAGTTAATTTTGGTAATATTCACATCAATTTTACTAAATTAATATTGTTTTGATAATCAAACAGTGTACACACTTTCTTCTCAGCTTTATTGATAAAATAATGACATTTGTAAGTCTGACGAATGTCTGACACTGACACTTGACAGTGCGACACCTATGATTAGATACAGTCCGACATGGATCGAAATTATACGTACAACCGCACAGTGTGTAATTTTGACTTACTTGTGGCCAGGTTCAGTTTATGTGTTTATTTGATAGCTTTTACTATTTTGGAGGCTTATCAAAGACAATGACAATTTTTTTTTGAATAGTTTTGGCTAAGAAAACCCCATAGAAACCATAGAAATGCAATATCTTTTTTCAGGTACATCAGTAACGAATGAATTAAGTATCTTCTCATTAAGAAAATACAAAACTATAATATTGCCAAAAACTAGATTCGAAACGCGGATAATTAAGACGTTATTCCATGTTTTTAGCAAAAACATAAATATTTTTTTGCCGGTTTTTTTTTTTAATTACCGCATTTTCTTTTTAATGGAAAATATTTATGACATAATAATACATTTGAATAAAAAATATCAGTTCAAAAGAATAAAGGGGTGATGAGATATAATTTTTTTATATTTTGTTTAGGGTTGTCACTAACCTTCTTAACCATTTGATTACTTTATTCTGATCATTAATAAAATCGTCATTTGATTGATTTAAATTATACTAGATTATTTTAATGAACATATCACACGCGCAAAAGCCTTAGCATTTTGAACCGATTTCGAAAAAGAAGGATGTTTTAATTCGATAGAATATCTTTTTCTATTTTATTGATATTATATGACCTTTATTATAACCTATAAAGTTATACTTTCCTAAAATGTGAAAGACAAAACTTTAACAACATAAGCTGGGAGTACCTCCACGTGGTGAAGGCGGTAACAACATCAACATCATGTTATCGTCAGACAAGTATTTATCGATTGTGATAATGACGACAATGACAAAATATAACTTTTTTTTATTTGTTTTTATTTATCGTTTTTTTTAAACCTATTTCCATAGAATTTTCTAAAATATTTAGAAACGCTTTTTCTCACCACCCCTTTGAGTTACGTATGTAATTTTTTAAGACGTGATAAACAACAGTTATGTACATATTTATAGCAAAGAAAAAAATGCGTTAATGATAGGGGTAAAAAAAAAAACAATAAATAGTGAAATTCAAAAATGTTCATGTATTTCATTAACAATCAAAGCTACAGCTCCTTAATTTTGTATATAGATAAATATTCTGATATTACGTCGTTTGTGGTATTGGAAAAAACGATACCATTAATACTTTTGGAGAAAAAAAAAACAATAACTTTTCTTTGAGGTCGTTGAACTTTCACAAAAAAATATTTTTCTCTGAAAATATAGACAATTTTACCGTGGGAATTTTTACCAATTATTAAGTATCACAAGTTCTTTCGAATTAATACATAAAATATATCTGGCCACATCTAAGTCAAAATTACACACTGACCTCGCAAGCAGTCAAAACACCTACTTGATTTGCATAGCTTTCATTTCAAGAGGTTACCATTTACCACTTCGTTTTTCCAGTACTTTTCCTAAAACAGTTCACCAACAGCGCTGCCCTGTAAATATAAATAACAAAAGATGCTCGCAGCAATGGAACTAATAAGTACTAATAAGCACTGTGTGAAGATACTAGAATATGACGGGAACGTTTTAAATACAGGATGAAAGGGTCATCACTTTGAAAATCGAGGAAAATCTAGCTTCCCATCAATGATAGTTTTTTTTTTTAAATCATTGATCAAAAAATCTGTTTAACGACATAGAGGTAAAAGCTCTAGATATCTCAATCAGTGGCGAAGCCTGCGGCGCCGCCCGCCTAGGAAAAGCCTTTGGCCTGTGTGTATTTGATTTCATTTTCCAAGTAACATTATTTTTATGCGTAAATGATTTTATTCATGTTGTGTCTGATTGCAAATAAATAAATAAAATGTATTCTCCGTCCCCATAATAATAGTTCCCTGTTAGGGATAATTAGTGCAGGGAAAAATGGTTGGTAATATTATGAACATTCTTTTTGTTCAAATAACAAAAGGTGGTGGAATAAATGTGTTAGAAAGCTAATTAAATTTATTCAATTCATCCAAAAATGATTTACACTTGTCCCGTAATATTTTAACAGCTTCTACAAATATGACATTAGGCTGCATGGCTCCAACAGACTCCACATTAACTGAAACAAAAGTAATTATTAAATCTCAGGGTGATATTCAACCATTGACATATATATTACTGCGTAAGGACTGGGTGGACCGCATGTTACAATGACGCCTCGAACGTGGTCCCAAAATGGTCTTCCCTATAGCGTACTAAACTAGAACGCGTTCGGCTGTCTTCGGGAGCGGTCGTAAATTTTACAAGCAAAAATGCCTAGTTGTGTCGTGAAGGGATGCGTGAACTACGACAAAAAGCACAATAAAATAAATGATAACATTTCTTATCACCGGTAATTTAAAAAAAAATATGATATCAACTTCTAACATTATTTAAAACAATTTTCTTTCGTATTTGTCTCAACGTTTGGCAAAGACGACGCGAAGCCCCGTAAAAGTTAGACATAACTTTGCAGTGGCGCGCGTTTTAGCCGATGAAATGAAAAGATTTAATAATTCATATCATAAAATTAATTTTGTAGGTATAAAATGTTTTTTATTGTTTATTACAAGCAGTGCAGTACAGTGAAAATACGTATTTAATTTGCAGATTTCCTACTGATTCGGTGCGAAAAATACCCGCTCTTACAAGGTTACGTCTAGGGGCAGACCACGCCGATTGACATCGTAGTTCATAGTAGTTCTAATAGATGGCGTTAGTGTTTCTGTATGGCGACCGCGTTCAGCGAACGTTCGGATGACCGTATCTTTACTATTTAAATCAATGTATTCAACACAACATTAGAAGTTTATCATCACAATTTCAGCCAAAAACATCTACTGATGGCTCATAGAATTTCGCCACATGTGGCGCTTCAAACATCGTCATTGGTTGAAAATGTGGTATTATAATTTTATATTTCAAAATATCGTAAGGTGAATGCTTCAGGGTAGCCCGCGAAATTCAAATTTTCTTACGTTTTTTGCAATTTGCAGGCCAGTGCTAGGTTGTATGTTGATGAAAATATTGTTCGCGGCTGTAAGACGTATGTAGTTTCAGAATTATAATCATCAAAATCATCAATACAACCCTCAAAGTTCATAAAGGTGCAAGAATTACTTTTCCAAGGTCAAAATCATTCTTGCACCTCCACTGAGCAGCGTCGATAGCGCTAAAAGCGTATATTTTTTGCAACTAACCGCGTTGACCGCGCTAACGATTTGCGAATTATTCGCATAAATTCGCAATTCTATAAAAACACTTGACGATCGCAAACTACAAGAGATATAGCTATATAAACTCTACAATGAATAGCTGAATAGATATGGAACCTATTTAACCAAAAATAAAGATAAATAATTATAATTTGATACCCTAAAAATAATGTAGAACTTGAAAAACAGCGATAGAAACGTACATTTCGCTAATAAATTATTAATTTGTGGAAAAACTATTAACTTTTTTACCAATTTTTTTTTTTATATTAATATAAACTAGACTATATTTCCTTTCCAACAAGACCATAAACGTGTAAATACCTTATCACAAACATAAAAAAACAAATAATTAGAAACTAGGTACTCACTGTTTGTTTACATCCGCGGACTGACTCTGGCCTGCCGCTTGTGGGCGAAATGGTCCTCATACAAAACACAAAACACTTGTTTTTTGGTTTAAATAGTTGAACAATCTAATCATCTCACTAATTAAACACTAGTTTTCCCATTTCACACACGTTTTAATCACTAAATCACGTATTTCTTCACACTACACAATCACTGTAGGTACATATAACTACTGCATTTTCACAGGCGAAATACTGCAATTTTGCGATTCTGAACCTAATTTGTGTTCTCGTAATACGATAATACAACTTCTCACGAACATTTTAAGGTATAACCACGGTAATATTATGATACAGTAGTGTAACTCGGCTGCATGATAGAAATAAATGCCTACAGCCGCGCGGTACGTAAACATGCGTTAGGGCTGCCCGTCTCCAGCATTTTAATTACATTTGCCTACTTTCTGTTTCTATTTAGTTTTGTGATTGTAAATATCCTTTTTATATAAATAAATTAAATACTTTGTATATTGAATAGGAAGTGTTCAATAAAAATGCGTGTTGTTTTTTTATTGGTAGATTTAATTAAAAAAACATGTTTTTGTTTGAAAAACAAATCGGGCTTATAAATTTGCGACCAAAAAATATTTGCGCCTCGACTGAGTCGTACGAAATGCTTTATTGTTAAATTTTAAAGTATAGGCACCGAAGTTTTAACACAAGCGTAAGTAGGTAGGTACCTACCGTATCATGATTCATTCAGAACCGCATTTAACTACCTATTTCACTCGTCTCAATAACTTTCCGTTACTCTATTCGCTTTATTTATTAATCCAAACACCTTTTTTTTCGTGAGATAAAAGGAAATACTTATCCATTAAAAAGACA
This sequence comes from Xestia xanthographa, assembly GCA_905147715.2. NCBI lineage: Eukaryota > Metazoa > Arthropoda > Insecta > Lepidoptera > Noctuidae > Xestia > Xestia xanthographa. The sequence goes on from LR990652.1 coordinate 16,332,824, forward strand.
CACATTATGTACCTACCTACTAGTAAGTAAAATTATTTTATAGTCTTACCTTTCAGAGTTTCCAGGTAATTTAAAAAAACTTATGTCTGGATGCGTTATTGACGAATTCATACAACCAAAAACAGCACAATATTTCCTACTCGTCATATTAACTGATTTTTAGAGAAAAAATCGCGCGGTTATTGTTAAAAAAACAACACACCGTCCGTTCGACACTGCGGTACAGCCGTGACTGTCTGCGCCCCAAGTGCACCTTTAGATCGAGGCGCGTAGGTATAGCTCGCGTTTCGTCCGTTTCCATGAAGTCGGAATACTGTATCATAATACTACTGTGGTATAACACTGCATTTCAATAACAAATACGTAACTCGTAATTACTTGAAGTGTGACACTAACGCTAAAACGATGACGCAAAAAATGGCGCGCTCCGTTGACATAAGTTTGTTACTTCATTGTGACACTTGTTGACGGATTATATCTATGGTTTTTGGTATGGAGTTGAGGAATATTGTAGAGATGGGAAGTAAATCAGCCTATTCACGAATAAAGCACGTTTAGTCGATTATTAAATGATTAATTGACGGGGTATTTTATAAATGTTACTGGGTACTCAAGGTCCCCGGACGCGGTTGGGGGTACGCACCTCCCGGGTATGTAGGGTACCCGGACGCTATTCAATGGATGAACTTGGAGGGTTGTATTGATGATTTTATTTCTGTAACTATATACGTCTTACAGTCGTGAAAAATATTTTAATCAACATGCAACCTAGCACTGGCCTGAAAATTACAAAAAAACGTAAGAAAATTTGAATTTCGCGGGCTACCCTGGAGCATCAGCCGGTGAATGCTCCAGGGTAGCCCGCGAAATTCAAATTTTCTTACGTTTTTTTTAAATTTGCAGGCCAGTGCTAGGTTGTATGTTGAAAAAAATATTATTCGCGGTTGTAAGACGTATGTAGTTACAGAATTATATTCATCAAAATCATCAATACAACCCTCAAAGTTCTTAAAGGTGGAAAAATTACTTTTCCAAGGTCAAAATCATTCTTGCATCTTTATGAATTTGGAGGGTTGTATTGATGATTTTGATGATTATAATTCTGTAACTACATACATCTTACAGTCGCGAACAATATTTTAATCAAAATACAACCTAGCACTGGGCTGCAAATTGCAAAAAACGTAAGAAAATTTGAATTTCGCGGGCTACCCTGGAGCATCAGCCTTAAGACTCCTGGGAGATTTAGTAACGGATGGGAGTACCGGAGGCTAAAGAAACTTTTAATTATAATAAAATATGAAAAAAAAAATACATACATATAAAATGGTCTCGAACTCTGCTCAATATGACGGCATCTTTTATTTCGTCGTATCTGTAGACATTTCTGCTGCAAGTATCATATCTGGCGTCTCGTACATAAGCCCGCCCTTCCGAGTTCAAGCTGATAACTCCTGGCGCAAAGCAACTTTGTAGCAACGTCGCTTCACTGTCGCGCACTTCACGTGTCAGCGTCACTTCAGGTAATAGCCGGTAAGATGCGGTTGCTGGGGAAAAAAAAAACTTTAATGATAATCCATAGACACGGTGCGTATTGTGAGGTTCCTTTCTAACAAGCCCTGACTACTGGTAGCACGGACCTTGTTCCTGATGCTGATGGGCTACTTTGTTTTTAAATGACTTTTTTTATTTTGGTATTTTAATATTTAAAAGTGTAATTATTATGGTTGATAAATGAATAAAGGAAATATATAGATAATAAAGACATTATTATTCTGATTATTATTATTTCCAATAACATGATTAGGATTTTAGTTTAATTTGTTTAATCAACATTGTTTTAGAAAATGACAGGTGATTTGATTACTTACCAACAGGAGAAAACTTGGCATGGTCTCTGCCAATGCCTTTGACAGCAACAAGGCTTAGATCCAGCTCATGTCCGGGCCTCATCTTCGACACAAGTATGTCTCCATGCACAGGGCCAATGTCTGCTTCTTTATGGACTGAAGCTTGATTTCCAATAGGCTGCCATTTTATTTGTGATGAATAAACTGAAAAATAAATACAAATTATTAAGTAACACATACCTTGAATCACTAATTTTAGCATTAAAATAGGTAAAACAAGGAGAAATAATAATAGAATGTTCAGCATGTGAAATTGCTAATTTTTGTGCCAACGCATGACCGGATCTTGCCTGTTTCATTTACTGTTAACTGTGAAGTAGGTAAACACTCACCACTATGGTTTTCATATAAATCTTCGGCCCTATATGAGTCCTTTGGTTGTGATTTATTTAAAGTGCACTTTACTTTCATTGAAAACTCTAAAGTGTTATATTCAGTTCCTTCTGTTGCATCTGTAAATGAAATAAACATTAATTTAGGAGAAACAACCATGTATGTACCACATTTACTTAAACCACTTTTAAAAACTTTTTCTTGTGTTGCTCAAACTAGCACTCTACATATTATTTATGGGCGTCATGGCCACCGGGCCGTAGGCCGATGAAGAAGGCAGGCAGAGGCCCGACACTACGGGGACAGAAGTCAAAGAGACATGCAAGTGGCATTGAGCATGAGGGTGCTATAGGAATTACGAGGTTGAATATATGAAACATTATATTGTGCTTACCTTCAGGGCGATATTCAAACAATCTTGGGTCTGCTTTGAGGGGAATCAACCCTAATCTGTGTGCCAGCACTTCATCCTGAATAATTGAAGTATTGTTTCTTATCATAACTTTTTCAATAGCCATGCTAGGAACTTCACTCAACATCAACCTCCGGAATGCATTGGCAAATGCGGGCTGTATTCCAATTAAGTCAAATTCCATTTCAAAATTGTCCATTCGCACGATAACTATTCGAAACTTCTTTGTGAATTTTTTAAAGTTCCATTTTTCGTCTGCCATCCCATAATCGTTAGGTGCATTCTGCAATAATTATTATGAGGTTACAAACAACAATTTTAAAACAGTATTGTCGACGTTCTTGTTAAAATTGAAAAAATACTTTTGATGGATCATTTTAGTTGTTTTATACAGACTTTTAACTTTATTCTTTACATTATATTCCTGCTATGTTTGCTGGTAATTTAGGAACCCACTAAATAAAACCCCATCAAATTACAGTCACGTCTTTCGCGCACATAGGTCGGTTAAATAATATCGGCGCTAGGGGAATCGCAAAATAAGTACTTGATTTACTTGGTGATGAAGTAAGTTTATAATAAATTACAAGGAGCAAGAATGCCGGCCGACCGAACCCGTTAAATTATATCAAAATGTATTATAAAATTATTATTTGTTGTGCAACTTAATGTTCGAAAGAATTTACCTTTACACGAAACTCTTCTAAAAGTACACGCGGTTTCTCATCTAATTGAGGCATTTTCTGTTTTGTTTGGTTTTAAAGAAAATTTTTTTTTTTTTTTTTTTTTTTTTTTTTTTTCCTTTTTGGCAACTGAGCCGGTTCCGACTATTCTGCCAGTGTCACGTCGTGACGGCAGCACAGAGAGGCAGGCCGTCGAACTTCGTACTTCGTGGTAGGTGTTAGTCTAGCTGTAAGGACGAACACATAGGTTAGTAGAACAAATATAAACTAGTATTAACTATATACAGTCTAATTACATAAACGTTGCGCACCAACTAAAATTTTAGATCATTCTCATTTAGGAATGTTGCCAAAATGTTGATTAATTTAGGGGAGAAGTGGGAAAGAAGGGTATGAAAGTTGGTTGGGAGAGGTATATTGAATTTGGAAATTTTTTGGTACAGGTCAACGGATTTATTATTTAGGGAGCAGGAGAAGAAAATATGATCTAATGTACCCTCCGCAAGACCACACTCGCACAGGGAACTATCCCGGGCATGGATTTTGTGCAGGAACACAGGGCTACAACAATGTCCGAGTCTTAGTCTACAGAGGGACGAAACAGTTCTCTTCGACAATTTAGGGCATTTAAAAAACCAAGGCCGACGCTGGATTTCAGGCTGTATAGCAGCATAGTAATGGCCCTTGGTCCTAGAAGTCGTCTTCCATGTTTCCGTCCATGAATTAAATAGCTTGGGTTTGGCACTGTTTCGCAAATCGTAGTTGTGCGCAACGTAGTGCTTTCGATCAGCCGGATTCGTCGTGGCATACTTTGCTAACGAATCAGCGCATTCATTGCCAACAATACCCGAGTGACCGGGGATCCAGGCTATCTCGACGTCCAAGCCGTTTTGGGAGAGATCAAACAACAAGCTCTTTATATCCATAATGATATGACTATTAATGTTACTGTGTAGTTGGTTTTGTTTTAGGGCCTGAATACTACTATGGGAGTCTGAAAAAATTACTGATCTTGTTATTTGATGGGACTTAATATAGCATAGGGCTTCCAGAATACCAGTACACTCCCCTGTAAAGACTGATGCTTCTGGTGGGCATTGAAAAAGTAAAACTATCTTAGAATTTTGAAAATAGACTGCCACACCCGTACATTCACTGTCCGAAAATTTTGAAGCATCTGTGAAGAATAAGTTCCAACCTTCCCAATAACGCTTGACAGCTGACCCAAATTCATCTCTAGCATCTTGAGGATTCCTTGATATTCCAAGGCCCAAAACGACTTTTGGTTCATAATAAATCGCCTCGTACGCGGCGGAAAAAACCGGAAGAGTAGAATATCGACAAATAGGCGCGGATAGTTGTTTAAGCTCTCTGTACCTATTTATCAATAGAGGAACTACTTTATGGTTCCAATAGGAAGAATCATTGAAGGAGAGGTCAATTTGTTCTAAAATTTGGAGCAAGGGATGAGATGAGAGGGAAAAAACTTTAGTTAGGAAGCGATCTGCTAAATACTGTCTCCTCAGGTGTAGGGGTGGGTCTGCACATTCCACTTGAAGCGCATTTATGGGAGAGGATTTCATGGCCCCAATGACAATTCTTAGGCATTTGGACTGGATGTTGTCTAATTTTTTAAGCGCTCCTTTGTTGCAGGGCTCAAGAAGGTAACTGCAATAATCCAAAGCGCTTCTTGTCAACGCATTATAGACCAGTTTGAGGGTGTAGGGGTGAGCACCCCACCATACCCCGGCCAAAGACTTAAGAACCGATACAGAACGTTCACATTTTTTGACCGTGTTGTTTATGTGATCGACCCCAGACAATCTTGTGTCCAAAGTTACTCCCAGAAACCTAGCCTTATCTTCGACTGGAATGGTTTGTCCATTAATGTTTATATCAATTGGGGGTAGCGAACGCCTGCGTGTAAAAATGACAGCTTTACTCTTTGGTGCACTTAAAGACAAACCATTGTCAAGTAGCCATTGGTTTAATGAAGCTAGAGAGACATTCATCGAAAGAGCGGCATCCTGAATGGAACTGCCACACACCATTAGTGCAATATCGTCAGCATACTGAAGGATTTTACAATCGAAATTAAGGGAAGAGGGCAGGTTAGCTGTATAAATGTTATATAATGGGGGACTAAGAACTGATCCTTGAGGTAGTCCTCTCCAGACCGATCTTTGTTCAGAGTCACTCCCAGGTATTCTCAATTGAATGGTGCGATTGGTAAAGATGCTACCAATGATGCGACAAATCCTAGCCGGGACTCTCAGCTCGTGCAGCTTCTGCCTGAGATTAGGGAGGAGAACAGAATCATAGGCAGCTGATATATCAAGAAAAACCGCAACCACAGATTCATTCCTGCTGAGGGCCAGCCGGACCTCTGATATGAGGATACCCACACTATCAGCAGTGCCCAGACCTTTCCTAAAGCCGAATTGGGTCATAGGGAGCAGCTTCCTGTTTTCCACCAACCACACTAACCGGTTTTTGACCAAGTGTTCTAAAAGTTTCATGAGTATGGACGATAAGGCAATAGGTCTGTATGAACAATGATCATTAGGATCTTTGCCTGGTTTTAAAATCGGAATGACCACCTGAACCTTCCACTCTGTGGGAATATATCCAGAAGTAAAGCAGAAGTTAGCTAGGTCCAGGTAATATTTGTGAGTTTTTGGACCAGCTTTAGAAATAAAGGAGTACGGGAATCCATCCACTCCCGGCGCGGAATCCTTGACTTGGGATATCACAGCGTTTAGTTCCTCCATGCTAAATGGCATGTCCATTGGGTCGTCAATGTTGTCTGCATCGTGGATGTCAACACTGATTTCCTCAACACTTGGGACATAGGCTGGAGCGACTTTACAGAAAAACTGGTATCCCAGTTCTTCCGTGAGGTTGTTAGATGAGGAGGCAGGTGCTAGACTACTCCTGAAGCGTTTCACCCTCCGCCAAACCACCGAAATCGGGGTGGACGGACTCAGTGAACTGCAATATCTTGACCAACCTTCGCGTTTTTTCCTTTTTAGGAATTTCCTGGACTTGGCAAGAATCTGTTTGAAAGCAATGAGATTATCCAGATTCATATTGTCGTTGACTGTCTCTTCAGCCTCATTCCTGGCCCTGATCATGTCAGTGCATTCCCTATCCCACCATGGCGGGGAAGGAAGTCTACCAGAATGGGGTTTTTTGGACGGGAAGCAATCATCAGCTGTGGAGGCAATGGTGGAGGAGAAGGGCAAAAAACAATCCTGGGCATTATCCCTGTTAACTTCCGGAAGGGAAGATATTCTTAGGTCTACGATTTTAGAATATAAATCCCAGTCAGCTGAATTTAGTTGATGTTTTAAAAGAGGGGGGGAAACTTTAAAAGGAATACTTTTGGAAGGGAATTCAATTATGATGGGGTAGTGATCACTTCCATAGGTCATATCCAAGCGCCGCCAAATGAGTAGGCTAGATATATTGGGAGAGCAGAATGTCAAGTCAACACAACTATTATTCTGACCAGGACGTGCAGGTCTGCGTGTAGGACTGCCATCGTTGATTAGGCAAAGGTTAAGATCATCCAAAATGTCAAGTAAACCTATGCCAAAGTTATCACAAGTATCCGACCCCCATCGATAATGGTGACAATTAAAATCACCCATGACGAGTATTGGACCACTAACACTGGATAATAAATTTCTAATTACTGAGAGTTGATCGAGTTGTGGGTGCGCAATATAAAAAGAAAAAATATATATACCCTCAGCCTTCACAGCAACAACATTTATGTCATCGCCTACAAAGGTTAGAGGAATCTGGGTGAATGATACCTTGCTATTGATGAGCAAGGCACATCCTCCATATCCATCAGATCTATCATTGCGAACAATGTCGAAACATGGCAACCTGAAATTGCTTCCAGGCAATAGCCATGTCTCAGCAATGCCGCAGATTGATGGTTTAAATTTATTAATTAAAAAAGAAAGATCAGGCTTTCTGGGAGTAATACTCCTCACGTTCCACTGTAGGAATGTCAGGGGATGGAACATTGTGGATATAATTTAATATTGAGGTCAACTTTGATGCAACGTGGTCAGGTATAGATTGAGTTGGGCTTGCAAGAACAGACATTAGCATGTCAGTGATTAATTTTAAGATATTTTTTGAGTTATCTTCCTGTCTGTAACTTATTGACTCTGCAGCTTCCATTGGAAGGGCACAGCCATTTTTTGATGGGGAAAAGGAGTAATTTTGAGTGAGGTTTAGGTGAGCTTGTCTATCATAGCCAGGTGAAAGGGGAATACGGGATTTGGGTTTCAAAAATACTGTTTTACGGTATGAATTTTGGCTTACAGGGATGGGACTTGAGGATTGGGATTGTGATTTATTTGCAGTCACTTTCTTGCGTGGGGAAGATTTGGAGACTTCAGCATATGATCTGGAAACAGGTGGGAAAACCCGACTTGCCTCCGCATACGAAATCGATTTCTCTGCCATCAGAGCTTTGATACTCTTCTGTCGGCCCAATTCAGGACAAACACTATCACTTGCGAAATGGTTGCCAGTACACGAAACACAGAAACTCATTTCAGGGGTGACTTCACATCCATCACCTGGATGATCTTCACCACACTTAAAGCACCTAGGTTTCGATCTGCAAAGTGTGCGGGTATGGCCAAAGCGACAACAATGGTAGCATTGGATAGTTGGGTAAGTGTAACGCTCAACTGGGAGAGCCGTGTAGAAGCTATACACACGCTTAGGTAGGACTTGTCCGTCAAAAGTTATCACAACAGTCTGTGTAGGCCTCCACTCGGTCACACCAGAAGAGGACACCTTACGGCTCATCCTTCTGGCTTTAATAACAGAGCCACATCCCTCAGGGACCTGAATATTTTTAATTATTTCCTCTTCTGACCACTCAACCGGTATATCCCTTACGATACCCATTCTTGTGATGTTGAATTGTGGAATGGTAGCTACATAATTGTGTTGGGATAAAATTTTATTGTTAAGGAAACTGTTTGCATCCTGGTGCGACTTGAACTCGACTGACACGCGATTTCTACCTATACGCTTGATCCCATCGAAACGTATGTTATTTACGTTGTTTGTCATCAAAACCATACCAAACTTGATAGGTTGCAGCACGGTGCCTGAGGTTTGTTCGTCTTTAAGCGAAACATTCACATTGTATGGTGGATTATCTCTAGCTGTATATGAAAGTCTGCCGATTATATTTCTCGCAATCTTAGGTTTAATATATGAAATAGCAGGGGGCGAACCAGCGACCCTCTTACGACTACGGATGTCCGTATCCATAATAGGGTCCTGTGGGGTTATTTCAATGTCATAGGGGAGGGTAACTGTTAGTCCGGGGGAGAGATCAAATAGTTCATCAGGGGGGTCAGGATCAGGGGGCTTTTTGGTGCTCATCTTGAGTAACTATTGTTAAAAAGAGGACAATTACAATGAAAGCAAACCTTAAACCACGAACACAAACACAAGGAACACTTTCGATGGAATTTCCCACTAGAAAAGTTCACTAAAAACGAAAATATTCGTAGCACTAACAAAAGCACGTGTAAAGCCTTCACCACTACCAACGAACTTAAAGAAAATTATTTTGATAAACTGTAAACACGTGCGTTGGTACACTAATGACAAGTCAATAAATGACAATCAGCAGCAGTGTTGCCAACTCAATTACTTGAAATATGCTAGATTAGTGTAAAAAAATATGCTAACCTTTTGTAAAAATGCCAAAAAAAATGCCAACCTAAATAAGTGTCAGTATTTAGTAAGAAAATAAATTAAGGGATTAAAATATCAATGTCTTGATATTAATTAACATTAACTGATGTGGAAGGCTGAGGGCTAGAGTCGTAACTCTCTTTGGTTCCGATACAGTCCTACATTGTCTGGAACAGTGTAAGAATAACAGCACTTTCCTGCTCTTTTTAGGCCGAATCTGACGTACAAAATGGCATTCAGGGTTCTCACCGCCAAACCGCCGCGGAGTCGAGTATCGATTTCAATTTTTATTTCAAGAAAGATTGTTATTTATATTCTTTTCATGTTTTATAAAATATGCTATATGCTAAAATCTTCTAAATATACAGGGTGTTAAAGTAGTCGCGTGCCATAGCTTAGAGGTAGGTTCAGTATCGTTAGAGGAACCCAGGATCAATAAAAAAAAATCCTAAAAAAAATAAAAAATAAAATAAACAAAAAATAATTGCAAGATCAACCTAATTTAGTACGGTCTACTAACTTAAAATAGCAATCGTTGAGAATTAAAATTATTTTATTTGTTTAAATGCTTTAATTACTTACGTGTTCATTTGTTTAAGTACATTCAATTTACGCGCGAGAAACAAACGGCTCGGCGCACGGCGCGCGCTCCGACGCGCGTTCGCTCTAGCGACAGCTGACTGCGGCGCGATCGATGACCCCGAGTGCCCGCCCGTTCGGTGGTCAGCTGTTTCCGAGCGCATTAGAGTGAAATGATCTTGAGGAAAATAGAGGATTTTCTTAAAAAAAAAGGTTGCTTTTTTCAGTGGTTTTAGGTTCTACTAATGAAATCAAAACCACTGATTTCAAGGATCACGGTGTTCACACTAACACCCTAATTATAAGTTTTAAAAATAAAATTAAAGGTACTTATTTTATTTTTATTTTTTGCGGGTTCCTTTATCGATACTGAATTCACCCCTAAGTTATGGCACGTGACTACTTTAACACCCTGTATAAAAGAAGAAACTGACTGACTGACTGACTCATCTATCAACGCACAGCCCAAACCGCTGGGTCTACAGATTCCAAATTTGGCAAGTAGGTTCCTTATGTGGTCTAGGGGTGCACTAAGAAAGGATTTTTCAAAATTCACCCCCTAAGGGGGTCAAACGGGGCTCCGAAGTTTGTATAAGGAAACACGATTAGTTAGTCTATTTTATTCGAACCTTTACAGGAGTGCTCCTATTGATAAATGAGTAGAAACGGGTTTCAGGATTTTTCAGAATTCAACCCCTAAGAGGGGAAAATGGGGTGGCAAAGTATAAAAATCAATGCACAGCCCAAACCACTGAGTCTGGAGATTCCAAATTTGGCACATAAGTTCTTTATGGGGTTTAGGGGTGCACTAAGAAAGGATTTTTCAAAATTAACCCCCTAAGGGCAATCCCTTAGGGGGTTAATTTTGAAAAATCCTTTGGACCCCCGTTTATTGAAACGGGGGTCCAAAGATTACATGAGGAAATAAGATTAGTTAGACTACTTTATTCGAAACTTAACAGGAGTACTCCTATCGATAAATGAGTTAATATTTGTGTTTCAGGTTTTTTCAGAATTCAACCCCTAAAGGGGGAAATGGGGTAACAAAGCCTGAAATTTAACATAGGTATTGTTTGTATGGTGAATTGGGTCGGGTGTATTACAAAAACAACGATTTTAAGATTTAATGTGGCGGACCTGAATTACCATCATTCGCTGTTGGGGTGCGATGGGGTTGAAATGTCTAAAAATCAATCTGGGTGTCGAAACCGAGATTATCAGGGGTGCTGATGTCGAAAATGGCATTTATTTTGAGATCCAGAAGATAGCGGATTCAACTTTTATACAGGGTTACTGTTGATTTATTGTGATGATTGTGATAACGATGATGATCATTGTTATAATGATGATGTTGATTGTGATAATGATGATTGTGATTACGATGATAATGATTGTGGTTACGATGATGATTGTGATAATGATCATGATGATTGTGATGATGATTTTTATTACGATGATAATGAGTTTGATAACGATGATGGTGATTGTGATAGTGATGGCGATTGTGATAGTGGCGGTTATTGTGATGGTGATGAAAATGATTGAGATTACGATGATAATGATTGTGATAACGAGGATGGAGATTGTGATGATTATGATTAAGATGATAATGATTGTGATTACGATGATTATGATTGTGATAACGATGATGGTGATTGTAATAGTGATTTGATTGTGATTGTGATGGTGATTGTGATTGTGATAGTGACGGTGATTGTGATGGTGATAGCCATGGTGATCGTGATTGTGACAGTGATAGTAATGGTAATTGTGACAGTGATGGTGATTGTGATAGTGATAGTAATGGTGATTGTGATAATGATTGAGGTTGTGATAGTGATGGCGATTGTGATCATGATGATTGAGATTACGATGATAATTATTGTGATGACGAGGATGGCGATTGTGATGATGATGATTGTGATTACGATGATAATGATGGTTAAAATGATGATAGTGATTGTGATGGTGATTGTGATTGTGATGGTGATTGTGATGGTGATTGTGATGGTGATTGTGATGGTGATTGTGACGGTGATTGTGATGGTGATTGTGATGGTGATTGTGATGGTGATTGTGATGGTGATTGTGATGGTGATTGTGATGGTGATTGTGATAGTGATTGTGATGGTGATTGTGATTGTGATAACGATGATAATGATTGTGATTACGATGATGATGATTGTGATTACGATGATGATGATTGTGATAACGATGATGGTGATTGTGATAGTGATTTTGATGGTGATGGTGATAGTGATGGTGATTGTGATGGTGATAGCGATGATGATGGTGATTGTGATTGTGACAGTGATGGTGATAATGATGAAGGTGATTGTGATTACGATGATAATGATTGTGATAGTGATTGTGATGGTATTGTAATGGTGATGTGACGTTGATTGTGATTGCGATTGTGATAGTGATAGTGATGGTGATTGTAATAGTGATAGTGATGGTGATTGTGATAATGATTGTGGTTGTGATAGTGATGGCGATAGTGATCATGATGATTGTGATTAAGATGAAAATGATTGAGATTACGATGATAATGATTGTGATGACGAGGATGGGGATTGTGATGATGATGATTGTGATTACGATGATAATGATTGTTAAAATGATGATAGTGATTGTGATCGAGATTGTGATGGTGATTTTGATGGTGATTGTGATGGTGATTGTTATGATGATTGTGATGGTGATTGTGATAGTGATGGTGATTGTGATTACGATGATAATGATTGTGATACCGATGATGGTGATTGTGATAGTGATTTTGATGGTTATTGTGATGGTGATGGTGATTGTGATAGTGACGGTGATTGTGATGGTGATAGCGATGGTGATGATGATTGTGATAATGATTGTGATAATGATGGTGGTTGTGATAGTGATGGTGGTTGTGATAATGATAGTGACTTGTGATAGTGATGGTGATTGTGATGATGATTGTGATAATGATGGTGGTTGTGATAGTGATGATGATTGTGATAATGATTGTGATAATGACTGTGATAATGATGGTGGTTGTGATAGTGATGATAATAATAAATTGTGATGATTATGAAATTTGGCACATAGAAAGTTTATAACCTAAATTAACATGTAGGACACTATTTATCTCTTTAGTATGATTCAGTGGGACAGTTACCGAACTGCACGCGGGCGAAGCCGCGGGCAACAGCTAGTATGCTATATGCTAAAATATGCTATATGCTAAAATATGCTAAAAGCTAAAAAAATATGCTAAACAAGAACAAAATATGCCAAATTTAGCATATAATGTGCACAATTGCAACACTGATCAGCAGTGCCACCCACCAGTGCCACTGCCCAAGGAACTCCACTGCCAGTGCCAGTCATCAGTCAGTCAGCTATGACAGTTGACAATTTGACATTAATTTATTATTTGGAGTGACATGACAAGAGAATGACGCTGACCTACTAAACCGTACCAATATGGAACAACTGTTTTTTTCCCATAATAAAAGTTATTCATTAATGATGAGTACAATGATCGAAGTTTTCGATATAGACCGGAAACACGTCTTATACAACGTGGGGTACCAAAGAATACAGCCACAAATATTTATAGTTGCTGCCAGTAAATGACAATAGCGGTCATTGCCCTTTCCATTATCTCTTCGTACGAACTAAAACAAATGAACCATGTATCGTTTTTTAGGATTCCGTAGTCCTGACAAAGAACCCTTATAGTTTCGTCATGTCCGTCTGTCTGTCTGTCCGAGGTTTTGCTAAGAGACCGTTAGTACAAGAAAGCTGTAATTGGGTGTGTTTAATATCAATTACGCCAACAAAGTGGTAAAATAAAATTTTGCAATTTTTTTTTTTTGGGTTAGCCAAATAAGAATTCTTCCCCACTTCACATGTAGAGGGCTACATGTGAAGTGGGGAAGAATTCTTTTTTTGTCGTCTACCCCATTGTTAACGTTAAAATGACGTAAGGGTTGCTAAATACTACTTTTCGATATAATGCTCCATTTACGAAAGTGCAAATTGGGTAGGGCGTCCCCCCCTTTATAAGCTAAACTGCGGGCTTGACAAATCTGGAAAAATTTATGATGATAGTGCATTTCATGAACTTTAACTGGCAGCAATGAAAGGCTGCCTGCCAAAACGTGAGGCGACGCACCCCACTTTGTTGAGGCTAGTTGCCGAAAAATACAATTTCGAGTGCGAGAGTGTAGTAGGTACCTACTACCTACTCTTTTGCGCTAAGTACAATGTTGCGTAAACATTCCAACTTGTCTTTTGACCCAGAGTTTAGAAAACATAAACGCCGAACGGACAGAGTTTGCCCGACACCAGCCGTTAAATTAGAAATTGTCCGCCGCCAGTTCATTTTCTTCAGTCCCGTGCTTTATAATCTATACTAATATTATAAAGAGGAAAACTTTGTTTGTTTGTTTGTAATGAATAGGCTCAAAAACTACTAGACCGATTTAAAAAATTCTTTCACCATTAGAAAGCTACATTCACCCTGAGTAACATAGGCTATATTTTATTCCCGTACTCCCACGGGAACGGGAACTACGCGGGTGAAACCGCGGGACGTCAGCTAGTAGAATAAATAAAGTTCTAACAATTTATCCATGTACTCTCCGGGATTGCAAAAGGAAAATTGATCAATGGCTTCATAATCTCACATACGAAGAGTTGGAGAATCTAGTTAAACCCTAAATATCTTTCTTCCTCAGACATGCACACCATATACACGTAGCGAGGAGTGTGCTCGTGGGGAGGTTCCACAAGCACACTCTACACTTACACCCCACAGACACGCACTACACTCACATACAACACTCCCGCATGCACAACTTAAACACTTACCTATTTAATTTTTAGGGTTCCGTACCTAAAGGGTAAAAACGGAACCCTATTACTAAGACTTCGCTGTCTGTCCGTCTGTCTGTCACCAGGCTGTGTCTCATGAACCGTGACAGCTAGACAGTTGAAATTTTCACAGATGATGTATTTCTGTTGCCGCTATAACAACAAATACTAAAAACAGAATAAAATTAATATTTAAGGGGGGCTCCCATACAACAAACGTGTATTTTGATAATAATGGTACAGAACCCTTTGTGCGCGAGTCCGACTCGCACTTGGCCGGTTTTTTTTTAATAACACAATTTTGCCCAGTGGGGCTATTACGTATCTCTGTTGACAGCTCGAAATGATAGTAACTGGGCTCAGTGTCTATCAATTAAACTGTCTAGTTTCGTATTATGTATGACCAGTCACGGTCAAATATGATGTCATTGGTTGTCATTCTGGCTGATAGTCACCGTAACTCATTTTAACAGACGCTTTCGTATCGATACCTATATTATTTCGATTATGTAAGCTTAGTGGACAATAAATTGATGACAACTGAGTTTGAAGTGGCTTTCGTGAAAGACGTTACACCGTACCCGGGCTGTTAGTCACCGTAAAGTGATTTAAATCCACTCAGTGCGATACGTAATACTTACCAATATTATGACATTCTCGCTTTTCATCAAAGTTCGGTGTACAACCGAAGCTTGATAGGTACCTTACCATAGTCACATATCAGAAAGATACGTAGGTAGGTAATAGGCCTACAGATCATCACCGTGTTGATAGGTACTTGAATGAATTTTACCGCAGTTAGAAATATTAGAAATATTAATCAATACTTCAATCCTTCAAATCCAGAAAATAGTTAAAAAAATATTGAATAATTAATTTTTTGGGGTCCTTGAGTAAACGACTTTGCTTTTCGCACTCTATGTTTTTAGGGTTCCGTAGCTAAATAGCTAAAACTGAACTCTTGTTCATATGCATTCCCTTGTCCATCTGTCTGTCTGTCCGTAAATCCGTGTGTCACAGCCATTTTACTATGTTTACTCCGAGACTGTTCAGTGGTCATGTTGGCAGCACACGTCCACACAGTTGGAATTTGGAAACGTGTCTTCTCTAAACCGCTACATATAAAACTGATGTGAAATTATAAAAAAAAAGTAGTGGTGGAAAATACATGTACTGCCTAGGTATACAGAGGGTTGAAAAAAATTATAGATTAAAGTATTAACAGTTGTGGGGTGCTTATCGGCAGGTTTTGATAAAAAAAATCGGAGCAGCACTTTAGGGACTGCCGATAGATGTGAAAACAAAAAGTACACAGGCCCCGCCCCAGTTGTAGCACTGGTTATGCCCCGCGCATGCCTATGTGGTGCTACGCCGTAGCGGATGCTACGAGTGCTACGAACCGATCATTCTCAGAAGATACATTGGCCAGATCCATCGGCTACGAAGCGAGACCGCACGTTACGTTACGTGACGATGAATTCGATGTTTTTCCTTCACCCAAAAAGTGCTCAACGCGCCTAAAGAAGTTTTCACTTCAATATATGATGTCGAGATTCCTAAAACACTTTTTTTCCTTAAATCAATGGTTGATGATAATTTGCTTCTAAATAAAGCCGTAAAAATTGTGTAGGTAACTAACTAAAATGTCGAATTTCAAGTCGATAGCAGTACGACTCTGACTGAATGGCCGTGACATACAGACAGTCAGACAGATACAAAGTAAGCCGTCACTAACTCAGTTCAGTACACTACCACGCAAACTGGTGCCAGAGTGCAGAGGTCGTAAACTCGTAAGGTCAATCCGCAGTGCGTTTCACTCTTGAAGTAGTCGGTCGACACTTATGAATTCACTATCACAAGCAATTTTCATATCACTACATAATTATAAACGATTATTTTTATTTTCTACTGCCCCAAACTTACCCAAACATTTCTCCTGTATCGTGGGCGCGTTACATAGAAACACACATACAAAAACAGTCAGACCTGGAACAACCTGAAGGCGATACGAAAATTTGTTCCGTGCGGGACTCCAAACCGCGACACGCAGCGCAGCATCTGGTTGCTCAACCGCTGCGCCAACCGTGCAATTCAAACGATACAGATTGGAAGGAGTTGTTTACCTGGTCAAATGACTAGAGTGGAAATAATAATGACAAAACAGAAAAGTTCTCACTTATCCCGGGCAACGAGTGCACGTACCCTTAAAAAATAGTTCATCTACATAATGATAATTCTAGTGAATACCACATTGCGTCGTACTTGTATTTACATACGGAGCTGTGTCAATTATTTTTTCCTAATAATTGTAATGGCCATATAAAACATTTTATCGCAGTGTAGCTCGATCCACCTCCCCTATAACCCGTATGCTGTCGATCTTCTTTCTTTATCGTATGGTTATGCTGCCGATGCTCAACGTGCTCGTGGAGACTAACCCTGGATTGGACTTGTTTGCTGATGAATGGAAGACGATAATGTTAGAATGTTTGTGGTTCTGTGAGAAGACAGAGGAAAGGATTAATATGGGTAGTGTTGACTCGTGCTGTAATAAATGTAATATTATATACAGGGTGTAAAAGACCTCATCACGAAGCCGTCAACCAAGCATTCTGTACATCAAACTAAGTAACTTTACGCAGAAAATATTGCTGGGAAACGACTTTTTTTTTGGAGTGACAAATCATGTTTTGTGGTAGAACTCAATGTAACGCACTCAACACATTGTGCTGATGGATGGATTTAATAGTACGGGGGTTGTGGAGGTGTTTAAAGTAAAAGATTACGTTAAAACTTGTTTAAAAAAAAAAACTTGTCAAAAAGTTGGAACTTTGACCCCCAATATCTCCGTAACTAGAAGGTTCCCACTTTCCCAGTTATGGTGTAGAACAAAAAAAATATCGCAGTGACGATGACGGGGAGAACAAGTGCCTTCCGGCTTGACACCCTTTAGATGAGGAGGAATTAATTATGAACCATATTTTTATTATCACACTGATGCCAGCAGGCATTATTACAAAAAGGTGACAACTCTTTGTACTAGTTCTTCCAAAGATACCGGATTGACTTGTGCCAGTTATTTCGTCATTTCTTAAGGAAATTGAAACGGACATGACTGTCTCCGGCTATACGTACGTATGTGCTTTGGCATACGACGTCATTTGGGGCGCTATCGAAGGTGCTGACCTGGTTTTTTATTCTTAAGTTGATATTGACTTACATCACTGTGGTTATATAGGTACCTTTTTACTGCTGAACTACCTGCATATGGTTAGAAATATGAAATTGTGTTCAGTGCATATTCATAAATTATTGTTAGACTAGAGACTTTCTGAGGAAACGTGAAGACCACCAAAAAAAATGGTAGAAGAAATACAGGGTGTAAAAGACCTCATCACGAAGCCGTCAACCAAGCATTCTGTACATACTTTAGTATGTAGTAACTACTGTTTCTGTAGTAACTTTACGCAAAAATTATTGCTGGGAAACGACTTTTATTTTTGGGGTGAAAAATCATGTTTTGTGGTAGAACTCAATGTAACGCACTCAAAACATTGTGCTGATGGATGGATTGAATAGTACGGGGGTCGAGGAGATTTTTAGAGTAAAAATATTACATTAAAAACTTGTATTAAAAAAAAAAACCTGTCTAAAAGTTGTAACTTTGACCCCCAATATCTCCGTAACTAGAAGGTTCCCAGGTATGGTATAGAACAAAAAAATGATCGCAATGTCGTCGGGGAGAACAAGTGCCTTTCCGCTTCTTTAAGAGGTGTTTTACACCCTTTATATGCGCCATAAACAAATAATTTAAGGAAAGAGGATCCTATGTAGGAATGCAGTGCGTAGGAAGGAACCTATCTAGGTGTCTAACAGTTTTGTAATGAGACAATCAGAGCATTGGTTGAGAGATACTTAGTAGGTGTAGTGTAGCCAGTTATAACACGGCTCGTAGAGGTAACGTGTTCTCTAAGCTAGGACATGTTTCACAACTTAACCAGCATGATTTCAGTTAATAAATTAATATTATGTTATGAGCATGTGCAAGGTTTAGCGTTTTTTATAACATCAGCTGACAAGGAGAACGACTCTTTCAAATCATATCTACTGAAACAAAATAAATGTAGGTAAGTAGCGAAAGTAGGTACTGGTGTCCCCCAAATGATAATCTGTATCAACTGTGGCCGGTACTTATGCAACATGACGAGAGGCAAGCGCCGTTCGCCAGCATCAGTGACCAGCTTACCGCCAGCTGCGCCGGCCCGACACACCCGACCGCACTACCGCGGTGCTCTACCTCGACCAACAAACACCCCGATCTACAGTGCCATAACATTAATCGTGATTATATGGATAAAGATTACTTAATTAATTAATTTAAAAGTGCATCTAATTACTTATAACTAAACTGCATCAAAATGCACTCGTACAATGTTTTGGTGTTGTTGGCGGTGCTCTCTATCGGATATATAAATTCAGGTAAATTATTAATTCTTTTTTTTTTACTCTTGATTACTTACCTTCAATTTAGTAGAATCGATCACTGTTTTGCTTTTTAGGGTTCCGTACCCAAAGGGTAAAAACGGAACCCTATTACTAAGACTTCGCTGTCTGTCCGTCTGTCCGTCGGTCCGTCTGTCCGTCTGTCCGTCTGTCTGTCACCAGGCTGTATCTCATGAACCGTGACAGCTAGACAGTTGAAATTTTCACAGATGATGTATTTCTGTTGCCGCTATAACAACAAATACTAAAAACATAATAAAATTAATATTTAAGGGGGGCTCCCATACAACAAACGTGATTTTTTTTATAATAATTGGTACGGAACCCTTCGTGCGCGAGTCCGACTCGCACTTGGCTGGTTTTTTTTGTTTTTCTTGGGCTCATTGCCAATACCTTACTACTTACCAGTTGCCAGCTATTCGTAAGTATTGGTAAGTTACTAGGTAAAATATAATGTTTGTTTCTATAGACCATTAAGTACTTGTTATTTAACACTTTATTTCATAATATAATTATTTATACGGTCTACCTACTGCGACAGCTTCTTTTGATGTCCGGAAATTACTTTCAAACTTCAATGTATAGTGGATGCTATTAAGTATTTCCTTTCCTTCCGACAATGTATTACTTATTTTATTTCTACCGTTCATAACTAACGTATCGGCACTATGAACTTTAGCTATCTCGTCATTTGCTTTCGCTGTAACGACTCTTTTCTACTGGTTGTAGTATAGGTGGCTACATACAATACGTATACTTAGTAGTCTCCCTACTCCGTAGTGTCTGTAGCATGTACCCATACCAACCATCTCTAACAACCTGTATTTATTCATTGTATGTTGAATAATTAAAAATAAACGAACATTCGACGTGCTTACAAGGGAATATTCTCTAGCTAACCGTAACCATATTTTGAAAGCTTTTTTGTTGAGACATGTTGGTAGGTAGGTGGGCGGTGTAAACTGTACAATTTTCAATTGCAAGGTGTTTTTTTTTTCATGTAGGTAGGTAGGTACTTAAGTATAGACAAACACTTACGTTTACATGTCAACAACTTTATATTTAATTAAATTTCAATTTGTATACATACACAAATCATAAAAACCCTTTAAAATAGCTAATAAACCTTCATCATCATCATCATCACCCACAGCAGTCATAGCCTAGTGGTGTGTGCGATGATGCTAATGGTGTGTGAATGCCAAGTCAAAGGTCTCAAGTTCGAACCCAAGAAACGCAACTCTGATTTTTCGCATTGGTTCATGTGCGTATTGTATAAATATTCACTTGCTTCGGTGAAGGAAAGGAAACCAGCATCATCATCATCATCCACAGCCCGAACTCACCCACTGCTGGGTAAACGCCTCTCTTGTCTTGTGCCAATCTCCACGTTCCTGTGCCAGCCTCACCCAGGTTTTCCCCCCAACGGCAACTATGTCGTCTGTTTGTCGTCTTGTCGTTTCTTGAGGTTCTCCTCAGCCGCTGCGGCAGCGCCAGCACAGTTGGTTCTCGACACACGTTCCTCTAAGGCTTGTTATAGAAATAACTGAAAGAGGTCATTGTACCTAATCATAATTTTGTTATGAAGAACTTTAACAGAAGAGTCATTCGAGAGTCACTCGTAAGTAGTCCTAAGTACCTACTACTTATGACGATCGACGTACCTACGTTCAGATAGATAGCCTGGGATCTGGAGATGGTTATATTAGGCTACTTTTGATCCTGGATAAATTGAATAAAATAAATAATGGAATACAAAGGTCAACCCAGACGATATCGCGTGCTGCCGCTACAAATAATGTACTAAAGCAAATTAATGAGTATAAGCATTAGGTAGGTACCAATTCATAGTTAAAAGCGAAGATAACAATTTAATTAACTTTTAATATTGCTAATGAATTAATTTTACAAAACTTTGCACGCCATATTTAAAAATAGTGGGGGTCAAAATGTCAAGGTTTTCGATTGGTTCACATCTGTCTATGTTGTTCAATTGCAATCGCTGTTCTGCATAAGAATGACGATATCGTCCATGTATGTGTTTCATGGAGATGTTGCAGACATATTCATCATTGCTTACGACATAGTAATATTAATGTTTTATGGAACTAGGTAAGGTTTAGTTACCCAATAGCATGAAGTTATAATATTTTTAAAGACAGGGAGAAGTAAGAATAAAAGATTAAAAGAAAATGTAGATTAGATAGGTATAGATATACAGGGTGGAATTTTGTAATGCCACCTGGATGGAAAGTACTCTTAATACTGCAGATAGAAAATTTTACTCAAAGGAAACATTCCTTTATTTTTTTAAAGAAATTAATCTGCATTCAAAGATTTTGAAAATTCGCGTGCCACACTCGGGAATCGAACCGGCTAAATTCCAAAAAAATTACACCCTGTACTTTTATGGCACCAATCGATAAGGTCAATCATAAGGATCAAATCTCTCTAACAAACATTATAAATTAAATGATAGGAAAACCATGAAATCTTAACTTAAAAATTCAATGGGACAACAATTAAAGCACTTTTACTCAAAGGTCCATCCAATTACTTATGTTAGAACTTACTAAACAATTATCTTTTTACGACATTTATTGATTAAAATGACGAAGAACTATTTAGGCAGGAAATTTGGAATTTGTACAAATAAACACGTGCAAATTGCAATCTTCTTTCTTCAATTGTAAAGATCCATCCTTTGAATAAATGTGCTATAACGTATTGAATGTATCCCATTGAATTTGTAACTTTAGATTTCCTGGTTTTCCTTTCATTTAATTTATCATGTATGTTAGAGAGATTTCATCCTTATAATTGACCCTAACGATCGATGCAATAAAAGCACAGGGTATATTTTTTTCAGATTTTAGCCGGTTCGATTCCCGAGTGTGGCACGCGAATTTTCAAAATCTTTGAATGCAGATTAATTTCTTTTAAAAAATAAAGGAATGTTTCCTTTAAGTAAAATTTTCTATCTGCAGTTTCCCTCCAGGTGGCATTACAAAATTCCACCCTGTATGTACTTACTTATTCAATCATCTAGCTAGGACCTAGGTATTAAGATTTATTCATTGGTCGAAAGCGGTCGAAAGAGACTACTAGGTAATTTAATTAAAAACGAAATCATCTCCGATTAAAAATAAATGTAAAATTACAGTGGATTTTGATTCGAGTTTTGCGAGTTGCTCATACCGAGAGACTGGATACTTATGCAATTGCTCTTTTTTAATATGCATGTTTTTAAAGATATAGGTACCTACATTATCTTCAAAAAACAGTAATACCATTCTAGCTAAAATCGGCTGATTGTACATTTTTTCGGCATGTTTCCTAGAAAAATGTTTCAGAGGTGTGATACCGCAAAAAAGCACCTAAATTCAAATAGTGTCCATTGACCTCAGAGCTCAGTGATGATGAGGCTCTCGGCACTCAAATGACTAAGCTTTTGAAGATAAAAATCGGAGCAGTCTTTGGGGACTGCCGATAGAAGTGAAAACGAAAAGTACACAGGCCGGGGCCTGTGTACTTTTCGTTTTGTGGGGCGGGCCCCAGCCGTAGCACTGGTTATGCCCCGCGCATGCCTATGTGGTGCTACGCGGTAGCAGATGCTACGAGTGCTACGAACGGCTACGAAGCGTGACCGCACGTTACGTTACGTGACGATGAGTTCAATGTTTTTCCTCCACCCAAAAAGTGCTCAACGCGCCTAAAGAAGTTTTCACTTCAAAAATGCAATAATTATCTCGTTGAAAAACGCAACAAATAAAAATAAAAAACCGGCCAAGAGCATGTCGGGCCACGCTCAGTGTAGGGTTCCGTAGTTTCCCGTCCGTCACAATAAGTGTTCCCACTTATGAGTTTAAAGGTGGGTATCCATTATGTAAAAATGCTTGCATATACGAATATACTTACTACAAACTTAGTCCAGAAATTATTTTGTACAACTTTTTGTCTTTTTTGTACAAAAACTGTTGTTTCCATCAAGTTCAAAATGATTTTCCTAGAAAGTCCTTATAAAGTTCTACTTTTCAGATTTTTTTCATATTTTCTAAACTTATGGTTCAAAAGTTAGAGGGGGGGGACACATTGTTTTTTACTTTTGGAGCGATTATTTCCGAAATTATTGACATTATCAAAAAATGATTTTAGGAAACCCCTATTCAATTTTAGGGTTCCGTACCCAAAGGGTAAAAACGGAACCCTATTACTAAGACTTCGCCGTCTGTCAGTCTGTCCGTCTGTCCGTCTGTCTGTCACCAGGCTGTATCTCATGAACCGTGACAGCTAGACAGTTGAAATTTTCACAGATGATGTATTTCTGTTGCCGCTATAACAACAAATACTAAAAACAGAATAAAATAAAATAATAAATATTTAAGGGGGGCTCCCATACAACAAACGTGATTTTTTTTCCCGTTTTGTCTAATGTATAGATAATGGTACGGAACCCTTCGTGCGCGAGTCCGACTCGCACTTGGCCGGTTTTTAAATACCTTTCCAACAATATATCACACGTTAGGGTTGAAATTAAAAAAAAAATCACTTCCCACTTTACATATAGGGGGGCTACCCTAATAAAACATTTTTTTCCAATTTTTATTTTACCACTTTGTCGGCGTGATTGATATACACATTGGTACCAAATTTCAGCTTTCTAGTGCTAACGGTCACAGAGATTAAGCGAGGACGGACAGACGGACGGACAGACATGGCGAAACTATAAGGGTTCCTAGTTGATTAAGGAACCCTAAAAACACTATTTTTGAACAAATACCTATTTTTTTTAAATTTCATTTTGCATATTTATTTTCTTCTTCGTAGCGTGTCGATGGCAAATTTTCATTAAACATAGGTATTTGGCCCAAAATTCAGCTAAGCGTACTTTGCTCGCATTATTAACCGACTTCAAAAAGGAGGAGGTTTTCAATTCGATTGTTTTTTTTATGTATGCACACCGATTACGACGAGATTTATGATCCGATTTACGTGATTCTTAGTTAGTCTGATGCGAAATAAGAGACGAGACGTGACGTGACGTGTTTCTTTCTGGTCCCATAAAAAAGTAACATAGTTTAGCCCAGTAGTTTTCATTTTATTAACATTTTTTTACTTCAGTCGTGTGGTCCTATACATAGAGTATATTATAACCAAGAAAGGGACTTCAAAAAGACATCAACACGGTATAATTTTTATTACTTCATTAACTTCATTTTATGTATGTTCACGAATTTCTCCCCTATTTGTGGAGCGATTCTCAAAATTCTTTGAAAGAGTATACTCCTGAGGTGGGCCCATTTAAATTTCGTGAAGATCTGATGCTGATCTTCGGAGATATACAATGGAACTCTTCAGAAATAGACGGCAAATCTGCCGTGAATGTTGCAAGCGCTTGGATGTTTATTGTTTATACAACATCATGACGTAACATCACGCTTGTATGCTCTGAGGGGTACGCAGATGTGTACAATACACCCCGATTTCGACAGTTAAGGCATGTTAAGTTCCATTTATTGGGGATAAGCCTATTACCATGACATGTATTGTTAACAATGTAAAATAAATGCTTAGCAAATATTTGTAAGTATAGGATATTACAACTAAAAATTGAAAAATAAAAAGCACTTTTTTGCAAGTCGGTAACCTTTGTTTGATTGATTGAGTGTTTTTATCTAGTTACTGAGGTAAGTAAGGTAGATAGAAATAAATAAGACGAACGCTAATTAGTGCATAACCTCGAACACTAACTTGATAACTGCAATTTGTAACCACTTGTATACAATTTTATTATTAATTTAATCTTATCTAGATAGTACGATGCACTATAACAGGTAGGTACAGTCCTTTCACGATTATTTTACATCTAGCTAAAGGTTTGTGTGAAAAAAGCAACTGGAGAATCGTTTAACCTCAGTTATAGACTCTCGTTCACCTATATATACAGCCAGGGAAGGAATTAATAATTATTCTTTTGGTAGCTGAAAAATCTGCGTAGGTAGTGTTTTTCATATTGTAGAATTTCTTGTTGGATAACGTAAGTCGTTATAAAGTGCATTGGATTTTTTAATCATTTCAAAAGAATTAGCAAGAACCTTCTATGCAGACCGCTTAACCTACTTAATAAATTATATTTCAAGGCTATTAGTGAAAACTTGTTGTGGATATTATATTTTCAAGATTTTTGCTATTATTTCGCAATTACTTACCTAGTTAGAAATTATAGAACAACGAATATTAATATAAATCTAAGTGGTAAAGAATGGTTTAAGATTAAATCAAAAACTGTAGGGAATTCTCAAGGTGTTGTCTGTTTTTATGTTGATTTGGGTTGCTTGAGAGAAGGTAAAAGAAAACATTTTTTTAGAAAACATACCTAACCATTCCTTGGCAGTCACCCTACCTAAGTAAGTAGGTACACAAAGGTCTCGAAGATTAAATTTTCAAAAAATTTATAATAATTACTTATGACGCAAAACCAGACGAATGACAAGGTCGGACAAAGTCTGGACAAGGCCTAAAAAGGCGGACATGACTGGAAAAATAAACCATGACCGGACAAGTAAGCCTAATTGAGAGAGACTGACATAACCAACACATAAGGAGTGAAAGTATGTTCTATTAAGTTATGTCTAAGTTAAGTTACCTACAACGTTATCCGGACTGCATAAACAGATAGCGTAGCAATGAGAGTTGCTATCAAATACAGGAGTATTCGTACAGGAGTCATGAATTGGGTCAAAACCCTTATGGAAGACCTGCACTTTTGGGCGGGAGGTCTCTAACTATCTATCAGATTTTTTCTATAACCAACTCTATATCAGACTTTTTTCTGGCTAAAACCACACGATGTTCTTCAACTACTTTCGACCGGGTGCGAGAAAACTCTTTCATGCGGAAACCCGTGGCGGTGACGATGAGGGGTTCCACATACCGCCTCTCTACCGTCTCGGGTCTGACCATGTTCAGGCGACAGTTTTCCCAAATCTAATGAAGAATACCTTTCGGGGTTACCAATGGAGTAGCGGTTTTTCAAAGAACTGTCAATAATAATCTAATCTAGTCGTAGTCATGAACAATAACGATGTGAGGGTTGCTCTACCCTCAGTTCTGTTTTGATGGAACTCTATCAACAGGTTAACGCAATGCGAGAAAACACACTTAAGACAAACTGCCATCTGTCTGTCTTGCCTTGCAAAGTGCAAATGATTTTGTAAATCAGGTGCACTTTTATGTCAGTGGCTCGCTTTAGAAGGCCGATTCTTAGCGAACTAGTGCTTCGAAATCGAAATTATTATATTATTATGGTATTCCGCATCTCTATAAAGAGATTCGTATACAATTATAGGCTAGATGATGTCATGTAGATAAAGGTATAGGTACCTGTGTCTATCTGTCCAATTAGCTAGAGGTGTTTGACCCACTTAGCGGTGCATTTTCGTCGACCTTCGCCGGTGCAGCAACTGCGCGAGGTGGCGGACCTTTACGCCGCACCGCTCTCCGACACGCCAGCTTACTGCGCCACTATTGTTGTATAATTATTGTACTCGTTATCTGAGTAATGGCAAACCATACAAATGTAAGTAGATGTCAGACTGTTTTGTTCCAATAAAGATCATTTGATTATTTGAGACACAAAGATAATTGTAGTGCCTAGTGGTGTGACCGTCGGACTGCCAAGTAGGTCTCAAGTTCGAACCCAAGACACGCATCTTTGAATTTTCAGATTCATGTGCGTATTGTATAATTACCACTTGCTTCAGTGAAGGAAAACATCGTGAGGAAACCAGCATGCCTAAGAGATATTTCTTGACGGTACGTTAAGATTTCCAGTACCTCGGGTCGCTTGTCCAAGGGGATGGTGAAGTAGACCGAGACGTAACGCACCGGATCAACTCAGGATGGATGAAATGAACACAGGTCACTGGAACAACTTGCTCCCACGGATGCCCCTCAAGTAAAAGGGGAAAATATACAAGTCCGTGATTAGACCTGTCGTACTGTATGGATCGGAATGCTGGGCTGTGGAGAAGATGGATGAAAAATGCATGTAGCGGAGATGAGAATGCGGAGGTGGATGTATGGTGTGACAAGAATGAATTTTAAAATAAGGAATGAGTATCTTAGAGGAAGTTTGAAAGTTGCGCCAGTTACAGAAAAGTTGAACGGGAATCGACTGTCTTGGTATGGGCATGTGATGAGGAGGGAAGAATCGCATGTGATTAAAAGGTTGATGAATATAAATGTTGATGGATGGAGAGGGAGAGGAAGACCAAGGAAACGATGTATGGATTGTGTGAGGAATGATATGAGGGCAAAAGGTGTAAATGATTGCGTGACGGTTGACAGAGGAGAATGGAAGAAAAACACGTGTTGCGCCGACCACAAGTAACATGGGATAAGGGCAGGAAGATGATGATGTAAAGTCAAGTCAGAAGCCCATGCATGAGCGGTATAAAAACATACATCAGGTTAGGCGCAAACCGCGCAAACCACACTATAAAGAAAGAAAAAACGGCCGGAATAACCTACCTCAAGTCAGCGACAACGCCTACAGGGCTTGGCGATAAGTCCCCTCTTTGAAGAGTGGCTTGAGAGACGCCACGGCGTCCTCACCTTCCCCCTGACGCAGGTCCTCACGTTCCCCCTGACGCAGGTCCTCACCGGACACGGTTGTTTCGTGAGGTTCCTGCACCGAATCGGGCGGAAGGTCACGCCCGGGTGCTTTCATTGCGAGGATCGACCGAAGGACACGGTGGAGGTGTGCCCCGCGTAGGCGGAGCACCGCCGTGTCCTCGAAGCGGGGCGATTGGCGGCGGCGACCTCTCGCGTCCGGCCCTGGTACAAGCCATGGTCCGTAGCGAGACGGAATGGGACGCCGTCACCTCTTTCTGCGAAGCAGTAATGCTAGAGAAGGAGGTGGCAGAAAGTGAGAGGGAATGAACCTCACAGCGTCCCGGCCGCCGCAGGAGACGCCCCGGGCGTCGGGGGCCACCACGTGGCCCTCGGCCACCGTAGGCGCGGGCATGTGGACGGTGGGCTATGGGCTAGCTCGCCGTCCGTCCGTCTCATGACGACAGGCCGTGTCGACGGCGCGTTCGTGTTCCACGCACGCCTCAAAGAGAGTCAGCAAAAAGGAAGGGTCCGCAAGGACCAATGCCTGCCATGGTTGCGGGACTGTTTGAAAGAGATACCGTGGCCCCGGCACACAAAGGGCGATGAAGGAACATGGACGGTTTTAGTCAGTAAAAATCTGACACTCCCTCCTGCTCCGCCCAGAGCGGGAGGAGTCATTTGATGATTTCCCATCCAAAAAAAAAAAAACGGCTTGGATTCCGCACTTTCTTCACTTCGAAGAATTCCTTTAGGTAAAGAATCGAAGGCCTCCCCCAAGTGTCGCCACATTGACCGGTCCCATGCGACTCACATCCAGCGGATGCCTGCAACCTTCACCAGGTCATCGGTCCATCTAGTGGGAGGCCTTCCAGTTCCAACCCAAAGTCTTCCGGTTCACGGTCACCACTCCAGAACTTTTCGGCCCCATCGGCCATCCGTTCTGCGAGCAATGTGCCCTTCCCACTGCCACTTAAGTTTGGCAATTCTTCGGGCTACGTCGGTAACCTTGGTTCTCTTGCAGACCGTCCCGTATGTAATCACTGGCAACACACACTGGCAACACACACTGGTCATAGACTTTCGTCTTGAGACACTGTGGACACTGTGGTAAGTTGGACGAGAAGATCCCGCGCAACTTCCCGAACGCTGCCCAGCCGATTCGGATTCGACGATTGACCTCTTTCTCGAAGTTAGATCTACCTAAATGGACCGTTTGTCCCAGGTACACATAATCGTCTACAACTTCGAGTGTAGAGTTTCCGATCTTGATAGGAGTGGGTGTGTGACATGGACATTCAACATGACCTTGGTTTTTTCCATGTTCATTTTAAGACCCACTCTTCTGGAAGCTCTACTGCAGATCATCAAGCATTGTAATGAGGTCCTTCATGATCTCACTCAGCCATGACCACTATATCGTCGGCAAACCGAAGGTGAGTGATTTACTCGCCATTGACGTTGATGCATAGCCCTCTCCAGCCTAGAACCTTGAAGACATCATGGAGTGCAGCGGTGAATAGTTTCGGAGATATGACGTCCCTGTTTCACCCATCGCTGTAGAAGGATAGGTTCCGAGGCTTGGTCCTGCCTGAAGTCGGACTGATATGGTGGCGTTTTTGTACAAACACTTCAACACCTCGATGTACCGATACCGATAGTCGATTTGGCACCGTTGTGCAGTGCACCGTTGTTGTACAGTAGTAGGTAAAGAATAGTTTTGGAAAAATAATTAGAACGATCTTAATGATGTCACAATCTGTGTTCTGTTTTATTTTGTTTGTAAATGTATTACTAACATAGTTTGTAAGTATATTGTTACTAACACTATGAGTCTTGTTGCTCGAAATAAATAAATTATTATTATTATTATTAATTATTTAAGTAACTTGGGATATGGATAGATATTATACGTGTGAACTTTTTAGGATTCCGTAGTCAACTAGGAACCCTTATAGTTTCGCCATGTCTGTCCGTCCGTCCGTCCTAGCTTAATCTCTGTGACCGTTAGCACTAGAAAGCTGAAATTTGGTACCAATATGTATAATCACGCCGACAAAGCGGTAAAATAAAAGTTGGAAAAAAATGTTTTATTAGGGTAGCCCCCCTATATGTAAAGTGGGAAGTGATTTTTTTTTTAATTTCAACTCGCTCCAAAAGTAAAAAAAACAATGTGTTACTTATGGTTCAAAAATTAGAGGGGTGGGGGGGGGCTCTAATTTTTGAACCATAAGTTTAGAAAATATGAAAAAAATATGAAAAGTAGAACAACTACGAGTACGAGTAGTATAAGGACTTTCTAGGAAAATCATTTTGAACTTGATGGAAACAACAGTTTTTGTACAAAAAAGACAAAAAGTTGTACAAAATAATTTCTGGGCTAAGTTTGTTGTATATTCGTATATGCAAGCATTTTTACATAATGGATACCCACCTTTAAACTCATAAGTGGGAACACTTATTGTGACGGACGGGAAACTACGGAACCCTACACTGAGCGTGGCCCGGTTTTTTTTTTTGCCGCAAGAGGAGGACATCCATGAGGATTTATGGACGTAAAAAAGAACAAAGCCGTATAGAAGTAGTTACAACACACTGGGAATATGTTTTCAAAAAAATACGTGAAAAATAACTTTACTCTGGAAGTCGGTGGCAAATAAGTCAATGAAACAAAGTCACTGAGTTCCGAAAGTAATTTTTCACGTTTTTAGTGTTTTTTGGGAATTCGGTTTTTTTTTGCAAAAATGATTTGATTTCGCGTAAGTACTTACATAAATTCTCGACAGATATAAATTTTACCATGTAACGAGAAGTTATGATATCATCATAATTATGTCATCAACATAAAAGAAAACATAAATAATACAGGGTGTAAAAGACCTCATCACGAAGCCGTCAACCAAGCGTAACTTTACGCAAAAAATATTGCTGGGAAACGACTTTTTTTGGGGGTGAAAAATCATGTTTTGTAGTAGAACTCAATGTAACGCACTCAAAACATTGTGCAGATGGATGGATTGAATAGTACGGGGGTCGGTCGGGGTAAAAATCTTACATTAAAAACTTGTATTTCAAAAAAAACTTTTCAAAAAGTTGGAACTTTGACCCCCAATATCTCCGTAACTAGAAGGTTCCCAGTTCCCAGGTATAGTGTAGAACAAAAAAATGATCGCAATGACGGGGAGAACGCCTTTCGGCTTCGTTAAGAGGTGTTTTACAGCCTTTAAAGAACATAGGTATGAACTATCCAAGGTACACACACACATTACACAGTATCAGTACATTTATATGAGACCACCGCACGAGCTTCCTCTACCAAATGAAAAAAGAATCACGAAAATCGAACCAATTACAAAGAAATAGATGAACATAATTATTTACATGAAAAAAAAAAAACATGCGGGGCAGTCTTTGGGGGGGGGACTGTCGATAGAACTGAAAACTAAGTACCTACCTTGTGAAGCCATACATTTTGAAACATCTCCCCCTCCAACCCCTCCTCCGCCGACCCTCCACGCTCCCTCAACCCCCTCAGACCCCGCCCCAGTCGTAGCACTGTTACGAGTTGTGCCCCGCGCACGCCTAAGTGGTGCTACGCCATAGTGGATCGGCTAGGAGTGCTACGAAGCGTGATGTGAGGTGACGATCGTTCAATGTTTTTCCTTCACCCAAAAAGTGCTCAACGTTCACTTCTATAAAACATAAAGATGCTGCTCAGATAGGTCATAAGTAGGTTTTCATAACGTCGTCCTTTTTTAGAAGTCGGTTAAAAATAATAATACCTAGATTACCCAGATACTACTAGATTTTAATAACAATAAAGCATAACGTATCACAAACAAACTGCCATATATTTAGATTTCTTAGAAAACAAAGCAATCCTTACAGTTTTCCTATTATTATAAATGTAATTGTAATGTAATTTGGCAAGGTTGCACTGATGAATCACGTCTACAAAGTTGTGAAGTAATATAAGTATTCAAATTCATAATTAATGAAATAACATCTCAGAAAATTATTATTCAGTGGACCAATACAATCGTCCACCGAATCGTGCCTTCCATCGAGGCTTACAGTCCGGAATGGAGGGAGTAGGATCCGGAACCGTCGGGTGACACGGGCAGGGAGGCCCCGGGGGCGGGGGCGACGCGCTGGCATGTATGCGGCCGCGACAGAAGTATCCAAAGTCAGGTCGCGACACGCACAGCTTATTCTGCATGCAGTCGTCGAACACTTTCTGCGTTCTACGGCAGTGCCTCAAAGTGTAATCCCCGGAGCTTTTGTCCACACAATTAGAATATTGTTTGAACTCATGAAGACATTCGTTCTTAATCTTGCGGAGAACTCCTATGGTACATTCTGTAACTTGCTTGCCGAGGAACAGGCATTCTCGAGGGTCATTCTTCTCCTGACGACAGAGCACGAACTCATTGTTGATGCTCTCACATATCTTGCCGATGTAAGGCGAGGCAGTTAGAAGAGTAGATGCTGACATATTCACTTCATCTGTTTTCAGGTCATGAAGCTCGGGAAGGGGCACATCAGTTGTTATACCCATCTTGACCGATGGTCGTTAAAACTTGAATAAAAAAAAATCCTGAAGTAGCTCAATAAGATTCAAGGGAATTTTCCCAGTTTTTTTTATTTAATTTCGCCAAGTTAAATACGGTTTCAAATTGGTATACAAATGATAGTCAAAATATGATGATGATCTTAATTTGACGTTCAGTCAGTGTCAATAAAAAGTAAAGGACATTATTGTTGCTTCTTCATTGTTGTTTCTTTTGGCGCGTGGCCATAGTCGGAACTAGCGCTGCCGTATTGTTTTTTCAAAAGTTTATCCTACCGGGGCGCCTACTAACATCTGCAGCAGGAAGGACACAGGATAATTATGCATTAGATAACACAGTATAGTAACTAAAAAAAGGAGATAACATTTGCACAAACAATTTCACGCAAATTATTTCCGAGAGCCCTCAGACATAGCGTAGCTAGAATAGCATATTATGGGTGACGGACGACGTGGCACCTGGTGCGGATATTGTAGGTGTCACCCCAAAAATCAATCAAAACAGTTAAAAAAATAATTAAAGTAATAATTATTTTATAATTTATGTTTTATTCGAATATTAAAATAATTGTTATAATTTTTTTTATTATTTTAACGATGTGTGAAACCATAGGCACCGGCAGGATTATTTCCGGAGGTGCATGAAGATGCACCCCCGGAAATAATCCTGCCGGCGCTTGTTATAGTGGAACTGAAAAGATCCATCCTAACAAGCTCGACAATTTTTGCACTCCACCTCGGATAATATGTTAGATTTGGTTTGTCTATTCATACAAGAAGTCATTATGTCGATTTAATACAGAAAAGACTATCAATCGAAAAAATTGGTTGCCTGTAAAGTCGGTATACGGGCGAAAGTTTTACGTGATAACGACTTTGAGTGGTAAAATAAACTTTTTATGTCTGTCTCTCTCGCTCTTAGGCGGGACGCGTGCCTCTCACTCGCTCTCATTGTGAGCGCATAACGTGAGCGGAGCGTTACCCAGTTTCTTGAAGTGTCTCCCGGCAAACCAATTTATAAGACGTTGTCACGTCAAAAAATGTGATGCAAGAGCGAGCTTGGTACCTCCACGCATTTCTGAGAAAAATGGTATCTGTCTGACAGACGGACAACAAAGTGATCCATAAGGGGTTCCGTTTTTGCCGATTGAGGTACGGAACCCAAAAAATGACGACACGAAGGCCTGAGTTGTGCAAGATTGTAGCGCGTTTGGCACATGGTCGATGGTCGGGATAAACGATGGTCGCGGATTATTTTTAAGATGCATTCCTACTACCTAGTATTCTTTTTCTTTTTTTTTCGAATTTTTCCCATCGTTAAAAATATTATTATATTCAATGAGTTTGGTTAATTATGCGGTCGCACTCCAATCTCTTCTTCAGTGGCGTTTTTAGGCCCTTAATATTAATTACTATGTAAATGTGTTCCTCCTCAGTGGACTGCCAATCGGTGGTGTGTCCTGCAGTGCGCACGAGCAGCGGCTGGTTGGACCTGTTCCCACTGCCATGCCAGAAGAATTCTGAGTGTCGGGTTATGAGCAACCAGCACCTCTGCTGCAAAGGTTTCTGCACGAAAGGTGTCAAACCATCAGGTGCAATCCAACAACAACGGTTAGTAACTATTTATTTTTAGTTTACAATAACTCTTTCATGTACAATTCAATGGGGATGGCAACTCTGGAACTGTTTCCACAGTTGCCATCCCCTATGCCCCAATGGCGCTAGCATCGCTGGAACCAAACATCGTCATTGGTTGAAAATCTGCCAATGTAATTTTATATTTCAAAATAGTTTGACCTCATTGGTTAGATTGGGTCTAAGCTATGGACGCGCCCCCGTCTATATAGATGCTCTGTGACGCGCCGTCTACAATCAGCTTTGACCAGCCTTCCCCATTCAATATCAACAAAATCTAAACAACCTCAGGTCATTATCGTAAATCGTAATTTATAGCGGTACCTCCGTTCTCGCAATTAAACACGCTTTGCACATCTTCTGCTTCATTAGTAACAATGAATTTCGTGCCATACAGACTAACACTCATACCGTCAGATACCTGACAGGTTCTCCAAATAAATTAATTTGTTCATTTGTTTGTGTCAGTCATCATTGCAATGAAAAACAATTGCGTTGTTGTTAATGTTTTTGTCCTCGTACTATTATTCTTTTGCGTAAGGTCTAAGTAAATCTGGATCTCTGTAGGTACCTACCTATTTCAAACTTTCTGACGAAAACTACACGATGTTCTTTAAATACCTTGACTTAAGCGTTGAAGCACTTGTGCAGTTCGTCTTGCTCAGCCAGCTAGGTAATCGCCTTGACGTCGTCTTGGGCCTCGGGCCAGTGCCTGGTTCTGGCGACAGACCTCCTAAGTCTGTCAACTGCAGGCGACTCCGGCAACCCGGTGCGTCTGCTGCGGATAGGGAGGGAAGTTACGTCCGGCCGGTTTCCATCGTCTCTTTTGCGACTATCACTTCCTAGTAAACAAAGGTGCTTGTCCCATTCGCTTTCGCCCCGACCATGGACTCAATCATGACTGGAAGCGAGAGGTTTTCTGCAGCACCAACTATCAACACGAGGTAACACCGCTGCACTCTCTAGGTTAGACACTCCTCCAGAGAGTGCTGTGACGTGTTGTTGAGGTTTTTGTGAATATGGCAACCAGGCGTCGACTCCCGGCCTATACGGCTACTGTACAAAGTACTTACGTCCGGAAAGCTTCTGTACCAGCAGCTGGGCGCCGTACTGTCTTTCCAGCCACTGCTTCATAAGGTTTGTGTGCTGAGGCTCTGACACTGGTCGTATCACAAATCCTATACAGGGCACTCAGGGCCGTATTTATCTATGCACACTGCCTAGATACCTTTAAGTACCTACCTACTGTGAAATTGTAGGTAGGTACTTAAATGGGTACCGGCTTCACCGCTTCAGCTTCGCTAATATGACTTTGTTACTAATTATTTCATAGGTTGTAGTTGGTAGCTGATGCCTGGCTTCGCCCGCCAGCAAATTCGATACTAAAACCTTCCTATTGAATCACTATATCTATTAAAAAAACCCTCATCAAAATCCGTTGCGTAGTTTTAAAGATCTAAGCATACTTAAGGATAGACAGACGCGGCGGGGGACTTTGTTTTATAATATGTAGTGATAGTGAAGTACCTGCTACATGTTCCGTGCCATACTAGGCTAGTATTAAGGCACGGAACAGGCAACAGGCAAGACCGTCTCATGCTTGGCCAATTATTTTGCACTGCTTGGTTTTTTTGAAGGTTAATTATCTCGATCTACATACTCCAGTAACTTTCTAGGTCATTAGGAAATTTAAAATACCTAGGTACTTATTTTATGCAAATAATATGCATTTTTAAGCAGAATATAAAAGAGAATCTGCGTTTGTAAATGTACAGGAGCTACACTTCTAGTTGCTACTTAGGCAGCGTTCCGAATTACTTTGATTTGATTTGAGCATCCATAAACCCGTTCCGAATTACCGTGAGCGCGATATCGATGTCCCTTGAATCGTCATAGATGACGTCATGACATGCGCCATCTTGCGATTACCTACACCAACCATGCCCCAAAAAAATCTCACCGTGAGCGCTGTCAAAAATGACAGTTGTGTTCACAGGTTGCGTTGTTTTGATTGATTGAAAAAAATTGAAACGAGTTTTAAACTCATGAACATTATATTTAATTATCGTCGCATCTATGTAATTTGTAATTCGTGGGATTTTTTAAGGGGTAAATTTTTGCCGCGAGCAAAATACGCTAATAAAAACGCTTCCGTCATCCTTTTCATCACTGGACGAATCGTCGTTCTCTATCTCAAAATCTGAGTTATCAGAGTCGATAGAGTCAACCAACATAACTTCCATTTTCAAAAATAGGTCTTGTGAAATGTTTTGGTTTGGGGTTATGTTCACTGTCAACGCGTTCACGAGCGTTCCGAATTGATGACAGCTCTTAGCTGTCATAATCGTGATATCTAAAACGGAACGCAAACTATAGATGTGAGCGCTGTGAGCGCTTATTTTCTAATACGGAATGCAGCAGCCCTATATTACAGTTACAAATGTTACAATGCAGTATTTATACGGGATCGGGAATCGAGATGCAAGGGATAACAACGCACAAATGAGTACCACGTATTCAGAACAGCATTTCGAACCCCTTCCAAAACTTTGGAATGATGTAGGTAGGTACTTAAGTAGGTACTGAATGCAGGCGCGGATACAGGGGGGGGGGCAAATGGGTGCAATTGGCCCCCTCCTGAACCGGACCGAATATGTCATTAGCCAAGCTGATGAACCATGTAGTTGGATGGAATTTAAACTAAATATTCTATATAGATGTATCATGCTTGTCATGGGCGTCGCCAGGAGGAGGCAGCTGCCCCCAGAGGCTCAGGATTTTTAAAAGTTATAACTTTTCCTGCCTAATGCCATAGAATGGTATTGTACGTAATAAATTGTAGCGTAAAATGGAATCATTCAAATTAAAATATTGTTTACCCTGCGAAAAAATATTTGTGAAAAAGGCTCCTTTTTCCTACCTCTGGATTTGGATCGACTGGTATAGACAGAGCCTGAAATAAATTAGAAGCCCCTTGCCCCGAGCCCCTAAATGCAAATAAAGCAAGTTTAAGGCGTAATTAGGCAATGATGTAGCCAATTGCAAGCTCGCTACGCTCGCTTTTGCAGCCTAGTTTTTCTTGAATCTTAACTTTGTCTATTATAAGAGGCCCAGGTAACTCCAGTAGGTTCAAACAGTTCTAACCTGTTTAAGTAGGTAAAGTGTTAAAATTTTCGAGCTCGCTTCGCTCGCTCTACAGACTACTTTCTCTTGATTTTATCTAAAAGTCCACCAAGTACCTAACTCTTATATGAAGGATCAAAACCATTCTAACCTGTCAAGGCAAGGTGTCATAAAATTTCGAGCTCGCTACGCTCGCTCTTGAATGTTGCCTTTGCTTGAGGGTCGATCTAGTAACTCCTGTATGAAGGGTCTAAAGCTAAACAATTTAACCTGCCCAAGGTAGAGTGTTAAAATTTTCAAACTCGTTTCGCTCGTTCTTCGAGCTTTAGTTCATTTTGTTGTTAAAATTGTCGCCTTAAGTCGATTAAATATCATCAATTTTTTTTTTAGAAAAGAAGATCCGTAAGATAAGTAAAATCAAACAAAAATTGCCCCCCCCCCCCCCCCCCTAATAGAAATCCTGTATCCGCGCCTGACTGAATGGTAATCGCGTCGATGTTTCCTTCCACCCACACACAATATGCAGGATGACTTTAAAAAAAAATGGGTAGGTAGGTATAGGTCGCGGCACGTAACTCTAGCGCTGAACGAAACGTGGAGGGGATTGCTGCGCATGTTCTACGACTGGAGAGCCAATCGTCGCAACGCACGCCCCAAGACATTCTTATGGTGGATGCTCAAGCGTAGCCCGCGAAATTCAAATTTTCTTACGTTTTTTGCAATTTGCAGGCCAGTGCTAGGTTGTATGTTGATTAAAATTTTGTTTGCGACTGTAAGACGTATGTAGTTACAGAATTATATTCATCAAACTCATCAATACAACCCTCAAAGTTCATATTGGTGTCAAAATTACTTTTCCAAGGTCAAAATCATTCTTGCACCATTATGAACTTGGAGGGTTGTATTGGTTGTATTGATGATTTTGATGATTATAATTGTGTTACTACATACGTCTTACAGTCGCAAACAATATTTTAATCAACATACAACCTAGCACTGGCCTGCAAATTGCAAAAAACGTAAGAAAATTTGAATTTCGCGGGCTACCCTTGAGCATCCACCTTATTTTTTACTTCTGCGCAATAACGGTCACCGCTAGATTCGCGTTACGTGCCGCGACCTGTACCATACTTAGTTTTTTTTTTTTAGCAAATATAAAAAATAATAAAATCGAAATTCAAATCATACCCTCGTAAGTACAGCCTATGATTTGAAATTCGATATTCTCCATTCTTTTTTTCAAAATTTCTCCTTTGTTCTAATATGAAAAGTAGGTATAAGTAAGTAGGTAGGTACTTGAAATTTGTAGCGTTTTTTCATGATGTATAATTTTTTTTCTAAGCTGTGGCAAAAACAAAAAAAAAACTGGGTAGGTATGCCCATACATTTTTTTTGAAAAGTGATAAAAATGTCATCCAGTACCTATACCGCAGTGTCATAGCAAATATAAGGGTAGGTACCTAGGTTCTGAACATTTACAAACGATGATTCTGCTTTGTATTCTGTTCCTTCCACCCTGTAAGTATGATATTATCATCTAGGCAACATCTAGGTAGGTAAATCAGTTGGATATTAATGAGCGACAAAGTGAGCGACGTCATTCTTCAATCCGGCGCGCTTTTATGTAATACGGCTTGTATACGATATGCCTGCGACATGCACATCTGTTCTTGTTACTTACAAAATAAACTTATTAATTGATGATGTTGCTTGAGTCTCAGCAATTTCGTAAAACATTTTGAAACAAAGCGCAAGCTGTCTAATATATGTATTAGGCTTTTAACGTGTGTGTTTATTGTTAAAAATAAATACATAAATAACAAATGACAAGTTACAATTCAAGTAAATATTAATTTGCCGGGCGAATTAATATTTACCTACCTACTTGAATTGTATGTAACTTATCATTTGTTATTTAAGGCGACGCATCGTTCTAAAACCGGGCACGCGCGCTTCGGGACTGAGCGGGGGACTGGGCGCCTGAGCGGGGCGAGGATTGCTAGCTTATAACATAAAGGACGTAAACGACAAAATGGTTTTTTTTATTTAATTCAGTTGAAAACGATAATTTTAAAAATTCCTTCTACAATTTTAAAGAGTATGTATAGCGTCATCTACAAAGAAAGTTAAGAGGCTTAAATTGGTCCCGTTTGCCCATAACATGTGAATCTCTTTTTAAAAAGAGGTATGTTTGATATTTTTTTCTCTGTTACAAAAGTTACTTAATCATGTATTGAAAACTAACAAAATAAGGTTTTTATCATGAATTATCAGGTCACCAACTTATACTTTCATTTGTTTTGTAATTACTGAAAAAAAATTGAAATCATTGATACCAGGATTTCCAATGCGTCCTCTTAAGTATTTATTTGTAACTAGCTGACCCGCGCAACTTCGTCTGCGTCACATGAGTTACCTACCTACTACCTATACCTACTACCTACCTACCTACTACCTACCTACTACCTACCTACCTACTACCTACCTACTACCTACCTACTACCTACCTACTACCTACCTACTACCTACCTACTACCTACCTACTACCTACCTACTACCTACCTACTACCTACCTACTACCTACCTACTACCTACCTACTACCTACCTACTACCTACCTACTACCTACCTACTACCAATACTAAAACAATGAATAGATCAACGGGCAATGTATGCCCGTTGATCTATTCATTGTTTTTAAGTAGACAAAACGCACGCTTAAAATACAATGGCGGCGGGCCGGCGGCGTTAGTATCAATTCATTTTTATTTACTAAAAAACGCTTTCCTGAAAATGTCAGTCACGGCTCACGCGCATAAAGTAGGTATAGGCACCTACGCTACGCGCTAATGAGATAACCGGGTCTGAAATAATCTACCGACTAATAGACTGACTGGAGAGCTTAAACGCCGGACAACTCATTTGTCATGAAAAAAATATCGAAGCATATCGACGGCCTTACTAGAGAATCGGCATTCACTTAAATTGGCACATCAGCACCGTTTTTACGCAATCATTAGAATTAACTTCATCATTACCTACATTAGCCATCATCATCAAACTACTACCTATCATCGCTGAATCACTTCATAACTATTTTAAGGCTGATGCTCCAGGGTAGCCCGCGAAATTCAAATTTTCTATACTTATTTATTTATTATATAATAATATTTTTTAACAATATTTTAATCAACATACAACATAGCACTGGCCTGCAAATTGCAAAAAACGTAAGAAAATTTGAATTTTGCGGGCTGGTTGGAGCATTCACCTTATCGACTCATTTTATGTACGGTCGAACAAGCTAATAAGCTTATTATTTTGGTTTACATTAACAATGTAATTTGTGGGTTAAACTGTAAATCAAATAGCTTGTTCGACCGTAACTATAGCAAAGAAAACAGTTGACCTATGGAATTAAAGTGAGATTTTTATGGCGCACCAAGCTAAAGGCTTTTTTGCTGCTGCATTTTGAGCCTGAACCTGCTGTGTAACCAAAGGGTCTTAGTATATCCCACACCATTGTCCACTCCACATCATCATGTAATTTTGTAGTATCCATGGTGGTTTCCATTGTAGAATGACCCAGATTACGGCTAGCGTAGTGGCGCCGAGTAGCACAAGCCCGAGCACGACAAGCACTAGCACCACCAGTAGCACAACCACGACCACTACATCGACTACTACTACATCTGCTCCGAGTACCACCAGCTCGACCACCACCACCACCACGACCACAACGACGCCGCGCCCGACCACCACGACCACGACCGAAGCGCCGCGCCCCTTCTTGCAGCTACTGCCCCTGCAGATACCGCAAGCCACCACGCAAGTTAGCGCACCAGTCAAGACAAGTGAGTATCTTATACTTAACTAAGGTCACATAACATTTAGCTTTTTACCAAACATAAACCTTCATCTGATATCTGATAGCGAAGTAGACACAATAGTTAAACAATGGCGACTTTGCTTATTTTGATAACTTGACAGCCGAGAGGATAATCAGCCTAAAATGTTCCTTCTCACTCGCTGGTGAGAGTGTGACACAATTTTTAAGCTGTAAAAGGTTTGGTAAAAAGTCCAATTTTACGTGAAGACAAAAGAGAATATTTTGAAGGATCTTCTGACACAATATGAATAACATCCTATCCACGTAGTCCATTTCATTACGTACCTAAGGGTTTTAGAGACATTTACTTTTTTGGCTGCTACTAGAATACCTATATAGTCCTACCACTTCTAAATCCATCCAAAGGTTGTCTTGAAACGATCGCTTTTAGCGATAAGATCGCCCATTGTGACACCCTATTTTATTAACCGTTTTCAAAAAGGAGGAGGTTCTCAATTGGATTGTTTATTTTTTTTTAAGTTCTAAATTGTAATAGGTAGGTAGGTACCTACTATCGAGGACACTCCCGCCTGATCACCACTAAGCTAATTTCTGCTTGCACTTACAACATAGAAACGCTCGTCTCTAGCCCCACCCCGTTGACTTTGTTTAGAAATAATGAATGAAAAGATACCGAATCCGCCGAGCGCACTGACGACGCACGCCAAACGAACTGACGACGCACGCCAAACGAGTGTTATTGTTATTTTGCGCGCCAAAGTTGACGCTTTCCTAATAGGCCCAAACTTTAAAGGGGCGTGGCTGGGCGCTTTCGCATGTTTTAAGCGAAAAATATTTAAAATGGTCAGGCGGAAAAGACCCCGACTATCTACCTGTTGGCTATGGAATTGAATTTAAATAAAAAGTTTCCAATCTATCCTAAGCATTTTAACAGTTGTTTGTATTGTAGCGCTACTTATATGTACTATCGAGGATACTCCCGCCTGACCACCACTAAGCTAATTTTTGCTTGCACTCGCAACATAGAAACGCTCTCTAGCCCCGCTAGGTTGACTTTGTATAGAAATAATGAATGAAAAGATACCGAATCGGCCTAACGCACTGACGACGCACGCCAAACGAGAGTTATTGTTATTTTGCGCGCCAAAGTTGACGCTTTCCTAATAGGCCCAAACTTTAAAGGGACGTGGCTGGGCGCCTCCGCATGTTCTAAGCGAAAAAAAAATTAAAATGGTCAGGCGGAAAAGACCCCGACTATCTACCTGTTGGCTATGGAATTGAATTTAAATAAAAAGTTTCCAATCTATCCTAAGCATTTTAACAGTTGTTTGTATTGTAGCGCTACTTATATGTACTATCGAGGATACTCCTGCCTGACCACCACTAAGCTAATTTTGCTTGCACTCGCAACATAGAAACTCTCTCTAGCCCCGCTAGGTTGACTTTGTATAGAAATAATGAATGAAAAGATACCGAATCGGCCTAACGCACTGACGACGCACGCCAAACGAGAGTTATTGTTATTTTGCGCGCCAAAGTTGACGCTTTCCTAACAGGCCCCAACTTTAAGGGGGCGTGGCTGGCCTCCCCATGATTTAAGCGAAAAAAAATTAAACCGGTCACGCGGAAAAGACCACGATAGTACATATTATGTAAGTTTCTACCTCCATAAACATTTAAGACACGCACATCCGACTGTGGATGCAAGTAGGGTAGTAGGTAGGTAATTAGGTACTGTTTCCAATATAATTTAGAAGACGATAGATTTGTTTCATTAGATTAATATTAACGGTTTTGTAGTGAAAACCTTAGCAAACAAAACGATCAAGGCCGAGTTCTTGAAAATACAGGACGTGGCCAACCGGAACTCTTGCGCAACAAAACCGTAGTAACTTTTAGTTCTAGAAGTAGCTTTTATTTTATTGTTTATACTCTTACCTAAGTAATTACCTATCCACATATTTATAAGCGAAACCTTCGGATAAAGGAAACGCTCGAACAACAAAATTATTAAGTAAGTTCTAAGATTGACAATTATCAGACTAGCTCCTTTTTTCAAGACAACAATTAGTCAGCATTTGACAAATATACAAAAAACCGGCCAAGTGCGAGTCGGACTCGCGCACGAAGGGTTCCGTACCAATTATTATAAAAAAAATCACGTTTGTTGTATGGGAGCCCCCCTTAAATATTAATTTTATTCTGTTTTTAGTATTTGTTGTTATAGCGGCAACAGAAATACATCATCTGTGAAAATTTCAACTGTCTAGCTGTCACGGTTCATGAGATACAGCCTGGTGACAGACAGACGGACAGACAGCGAAGTAGTAATAGGGTTCCGTTTTTACCCTATGGGTACGGAACCCTAAAAACTACACCGTTTACCTGACCTACCTCACCCTGGCTAGGAATAGGGCATATGCATGATTTGTTTTTATTACTCTAAACAAAGCGTTTTAGCATCAGAAATAGCAAAGTGAAATTATTTTTAAATATCTATAAAAAATACTAAGCTATAAGCATTTGAAACTGCTGATTAGACAGAGAGATCCGATACAGCGAATGACGTCATTCGCTGCATCGACGTACAAAATCTATACTAAATTCCATTTATCTAGAAAGAGATAGAAACAAAAGTTTAAATGGTTATAACTTTTGTGGTGTTTGACCGATTTATGTTTTGTTTTCGCTTTTTTCATTATTTTTATAGTACTTTTAACATTCCGTATTGAAATAAGCAAAAGAAAGTTTATGCATATTCCTTAATAGGTCTACATAGTTGACCTTTAGCTAAAATCAAAACAAAGGTATTCGATAATGAACTAGACTCATATTGTTCTTAGGCAATACCGTAACTGCTGACGTAACTTACTCACGCTCACACAACTCTGAATCCGTTTACGGCTATAACGTGGATTACTCGAGTGCAGGCAAGACGCAGAAACTGGTGTGCCCGAAACCTGGACGAGCTCCTGTGGTGCTGTTCCCGATCCCCTGCGAGAAAAACTCTCAATGCCGAGCGACTAGCGGGCCCGACCAAGTGTGCTGCGAGGGACGCTGCGTGAAAGGTGTTCCGGCGCCACGGCCTACCTCGGCACCCCAAACACACCAACGTATGTTTTTTTGTACCTATAACTACTTTAAGTAATAATCATGCTGCGAATTACGTAAATCGGACCGGTTTACAAGTTGACCTGAGAAAAATGAATGTGCCTGCACCGCGGAGCTTGCTGCACGCATTGAGAGCGTTTATGACTGACTACATTTTTGCGCCGCAATAAGAAAGGTACTTATGGCCTATTTATTTTATTAGCAGCCTTTTTGATTACCTTGCTTTTTTGGATACTTCCCGCATCTCTTTTGTCGTGC
The DNA here is from genome assembly GCA_905147715.2 of Xestia xanthographa. Lineage (NCBI taxonomy): Eukaryota > Metazoa > Arthropoda > Insecta > Lepidoptera > Noctuidae > Xestia > Xestia xanthographa. The sequence goes on from LR990652.1 coordinate 16,377,005, forward strand.
AGCGACGAGCTATCACAGAGTTTTCGCTCACCGACTTTACGTCTTGGGTTCGATTCCCAGTGTGGTTAAGACAAAAGTGGGTTTTTCTAATAGGAATTTCTTAATGCAACAGCCACGGCGTCGTCTGCATGCATTTGCATCCGGTTGATGTAAGACCAGTCGTCGCAAGGACCAATGCTGAACGTGGGTTTCGGGTAATCCCCGGCATTCCCCGGTTCCAAGTTTAAATCCTACGTACGAGACCTAAACCTTCTATAGCTTCAGGGTCACACACCGTACGGTGTGCATAACCCTAGCAAAATGTTGTGCATTTGAGAGATGAGACCATAAAAAATAATTAGTGTATCATGAGGAGCAATTTGTTTAATAGTAGCAAAATTTGTGTGAATTGTAGTTTTAAAGTTATTTGAGAAAAACACATTTTGCTGGAGTAACGTTAAGAAACGTTATCCTGGCAAAATCGATTTTCAAAAATTCGTTCAGCCCGTAACCAAATACATGATTAGATAGCTTTTGTTGCATAGTAAATGTTTGTAAATAGCAAAATTTGTGTGTGGTATGGTTCTTGAGTTATTTAAGATTTTGCTGCGGTAACGTTTTGTGATTTCCCAGATCTCGAAAACGGCTCAACGCAGAAGATTGAAAAAAATACCAATAAGAGACCTTAATTTGTTTAAATTAGTTGAAACATTAGTTTTTGATTTGGTTGTCGTAAACCAATGGAATTAAATGGTTTCAAAAATCAGATAAAAACGGATTTGCAAGTAAACCAAAACACTTATAACCAAATAAACAGCTGTAAAAAATACCCATGGTAGACACGTATCACGTCAAGTAAAATGGATTATGTAACTTTATACGATACGAAGATAAAAACAAAATTGATTAATTTAGACTGGTCATACTTTAGCGATGAAATACGCAGTTCCCAAAACATTAAGAAACGTGGCATACTTTAAACTAATTAAAATGATACATGAACATTAATTCCTGTTAATTTCAGCTTTCAATTACGGCTGTAATGAAAGTTATATCAAAATCAAGAATATGTCAGAAATTCTCTAATAGCCGACCAAATTAAAAAGGTCACGTAAAAGCGGCCGCACCATACGTACGAGTAGTCTTCGCAAATTAGCAAGTTAGTGTCCGATGTTTTGTACAGTTAAGCAGAAAAACGTTTTACGTGTAACCTATTTTTTAATGTTCGAAGTGCACGTACTATAACAAACATTTTCTACTACTTTTCTATTTTATAAATGAAAATCATGTTAATTAACAGTAGTTTAACAATTTAATGGATCGTAATTATTTAAAGTCAAGTAACTTTAAAAAGGTGAGTAATAATCTCAGTAAATAATTTATAGTGTGATTTTGATTGACGACGCGTGGTTCACACGTTGATCACCTGTAACTGTCACATGTAATGTTGAAATAACCACTAAGTTATACGTTACAAAGCTCATGTTTAAATGCCATACTGTGAGTCGAGGGGAAATGGAGTCCACCTACCTACCTACGTATTTAGTAGGTGCCTATCTCCGTCTTAAGGCCGTCTACGCGAAGCAAAGTAGGTATTTAACGCTACCACCCTTTACGCGAAACGAGTCGTGCACACGCGTCGCCGACTTGAACCCAAAGCTGAGCGAAGTGTCACAGTATAAGTAAGCGTGTCGTGTAGGCAGTAGGTCAACTTATTTTTATTAAATTGTCAGCTTGATTTATTGAGGTATTCCATGAAGCACACCCAGACGAAGCACACCTAAAGTATTCCACTTAGCACACCCGTAGGTGGGCTTCAAATAAAAATTTAAAATAATTAATTTCCTATTCCACGAAGCACACCTACGAATATTACTCGCATAGTGTGGGGACTAAGAAATACAAATGTCGATAGGAGAAAATATCTATTATTTAAAAGACTAACTTAAATATCTAACATCTTTCAGTTTCATTATAATAATGTGATACAATACTTGTAATTTTAATAGTGTTCATATATAAATCCCATAGATAAGACGTATACATGATGCGCGAGAAAATACAAATCCATAATAATAGCATATCATATCCCACCGGGACCACGGGTAACGAGTGGTTGCATAATTTGACTAGGCACGAGTTTATTGGTTTTTTATTTTTTATTTATCTACCAACTACATGTGTGTCTATGAAAATTAATAGTCTATGGTTAGTCTCTGGATTAGATCATGTCTATGACTATGCTAAGATTCGTAATTTCGTATCATGTTCTATCTTGTAACCTTGTACAACGTGCTGATTAAAATAAAAGACTTCAAGACCTAAATGGAGTTTCATATACATACATGGTGACAGCGCGGATCTCAAAAGAATCCACAAAATTGTGTAACGCCAACGCAAACCACAAAAGAAGCAAAAAATTTCAAGATGGAGAATGCCGACCTGTTAACAAATTTGCAACAACAAGTCACACAACAAATGCAGTTGATCGTGGAGCTAACAAATAAACTTGAAAATGTCAGACCCACTCCACAACCGCAAATAGATTGGACTCTTATGCAATTTTACAACGGAATGTCGACCCCACCGCCATCACAATTTTCATTCAAAGGTACAGATTGGCCAGCATGGATAACAAGGTTCGAACAATATCGCGACACAACGAAGCTAAAAGCATTGCCACAAGAAACTCAAGTAAAATCACTTTTATATACAATGGGCAACAAAGCCAACGATATCTTTCAAGTTGTCGGAGGATGATGCCAAAAACTACAACGTTGTCAAAAATAAATTTGATTGTTATTACGTGGCGAGGAAGACGAAAACTTATGCTAGAGCTCGTTTTAATCAGAGAACACAAGGACCAGACGAAACAGCAGATGATTTCATAACTGATTTGCACACTCTTGCCAAACAGTGTGAATATGGTGCATTAGAAGACGAATTAATAAGAGACCGTATCGTAGCTGGTATGAAAGACACTCAACTGTCAAAATTAATTCAAAATCTTGATTCCGAGCCGAGTCTAGAAATTATTATTAACAAAGTCCGGCATGCAGAGATCGTTGACGCCAATATCGACACACTAAAAAACACATCAGCAGCACCTGAAATCAATCATGTAGAAAAACAAAAGAGACTGAAACCTGCAAAACCAGAAACAAGTAAGAAGTACAACGATACTTGTAGAAAATGTGGCAGGCAACCGAAACACAAATTTAGTGACTGTGAAGCAGCGAAATCAACATGCAAAGGATGTGGAATAAAAGGTCATTGGATAGCAGTATGTAAGAAATCTAAAAACATACATGAATTGGAGCCAGATCTCACTATCGACACTATTGATACTATCAGCGTTCCCAGATGTCTACCAAGATTTGCAAACATACTTATTAATGGCAAATGCATTCGCTTCAAAGTTGACACTGGAGCTTCCGAAACAGTCATGAGTCCAGAACTCCAAAAAGAGCTTCAACTTCCTGAACCTAAACCTATAAAAGAAAAGTTATATGGACCTTGTAACATAATTCTGCCAGGAAAAGGTATATGCAAGGATATAGCACTTAAATGGGAAAATAAGAAAAGGACTACTAACATTTATGTTCTAGAAGGTCAAAAAACACCATTATTGGGCTTACCAGAATGTGAAGCATTTGGTATAATAAAATTCCATAAAGAAGTTCATCAGATTATATCTACACAACTACCTGAGGATGAGTACACAACACTATTTCAAGGAATTGGTGCAATGAAGGACAAATACCGTATAAAGCTGAATCCTATAATAACACCATATGCTATTCCTGTACCACGACGTGTTTCACTTCCCTTAATGCCGAAAGTAGAACAAGCACTCAAAGAACTTCAAAGTTTACAAATTATCGAACCTGTAACGAAACCTACAGAGTGGTGTTCCCCAATGGTACCGATAATTAATGGAAATAAAGTCAGAATAACTGTAGATTACACAGAGTTAAATAAAGCTATTCATCGTGAGTACTATCCCTTACCAACAGTAGAAGAATGCTTGGGACAGCTAGCTGGAGCTAAAGTATTTTCCAAAATAGATGCAAACAAATCTTACTTCCAAGTAATGCTCACAGAAGACTGCAAAGATTTGACAACATTTATCACGCCATTTGGTAGATTCAAATTTAATCGCCTACCTATGGGTATGAATTCCAGCAGTGAAGTATTTCAAAGAAAGATGGCTACTATATTAAATGGACTCAAAGGTTGTGTAAATCATGTTGACGATACCTTAGTTTTTGGAAAAACAGTCGAAGAACATGACAAAAATCTCAAAGAGGTATTAAGAGCCCTACAGAAGGCAGGAGTAACTTTAAACAAAGAGAAATGCATATTTAGAACTCAAGAATGCACATTTCTCGGCTACAAAGTATCATCAATTGGTATACAGCCCCTACAAAGCAAGATTAAGGCCATATGTGATATGCCTATACCAAAAGATATCACAGCATTAAGAAGTTTTTTAGGAGCCATCAATCAACAATTAAGATTCTTACCTAATCTAGCACACACATCAAAACTCCTAAGAGACCTGCTAAAGAAAGATGCTATATTAGAGTGGACCGATGAACATACCAAAGCATTCCTAAAGATAAAAGAACTACTTACATCATCACCAATACTAGCTCACTATGACCCAAAACTAGAAACAAGAGTCACTGCTGATGCATCACAGTATGGTATGGGTGCAATATTGGAACAAAATCATAATGGAATATGGAAACCTACATACTATTGGTCTTCAACTCTAACACCTACACAACAAAGGTATGCAATGATAGAGAAGGAAGCATGTGCACTAACAATGGCATGTGAACGATTCTCAATATACTTGAAAGGCTTAACATTTAAATTAAGAACAGATCACAAACCTCTAGTGTCTATCTTAGGATCCAAACCTATTGGAGATTTACCTATTCGCCTTCAAAGATTTCGAATGAGACTGATTCCATTCAATTACACCATTGAGCACATACCGGGTAAAAACATGTATATGGCAGATATGCTATCCAGATCACCAATCCCTTCTGAAGCAGAAGACATAGATATACTAGCAGAAGAGGAAAATAACAAACTAACAATCTTGACCATCATGAAAACAATACCCATAACAGAATGCAGGCTACAAAAAATCAAAGATGCACAAAAAGAAGACTACATCTGTCAAAAACTACATACCTACATTAAGGAAGGATGGCCTTACTACAAAGATATAAATGAAGAATTAAAATCTTACTATGAAAACAAAGAAAACTTAAGCATACTTAATGACCTAATAGCCTATAACAACCGAATTTATATACCAGGTATGATGAGAAATGAAATACTCACCAAATTACATACTGGGCATGTACCAACACATCAGGTTCAACAGAGAGCAAAACAATCTGTATGGTGGCCAACATTGGACAAAGACATTACTAACATGACTTCAAGATGCATAGAATGTAAAAAGTTAGCAGTACAACAACCAGAACCACTAATTCCAAGTGATATACCAGAATATCCATGGGAGGTCATAGCAGCTGACCTATGTTCTTATAAAGGAAAAGAATATCTTGTTGTTAGAGACACACTATCTAACTATCCAGAAGTTGTTAAGCTCACATCAACGACTTCTGCAGCTATAATAATCCATTTAAAAAGCATCATGGCAAGACATGGCATACCAAAAATACTAAGAACTGACAATGGACCACAGTTCTCATCCAAAGAATTTGAAAAGTTCACCAGGGAATGGGACTTCAAACACATAACATCAAGCCCTCACTTTCCACAAAGTAATGGAGCAGCTGAAATAGGAGTAAAAATAATAAAGAAAATATTTGATAGAAATCCTCAAGACCCTATACTTGGCTTATTAGATTACAGAACAACACCTTCAATATTAGGTCCATCGCCAGCACAAATCTCAATGTCAAGAACATTAAACAGCACTCTTCCTAATACTATAGAAAAGTTAAAACCGCAAGTTATCGATCTTGAAAAATATAGAAGAAAATTATCTGAAAGAAGAGAGAAATCAAAATTATATTATGATAAAAAACATAGAACTAAAGAATTACCAGAAATGAAGAAAGGATCTAAAGTATACCTAACATCTGAAAAATCATATGGAATTGTATATGATAAAACACCAGAACCTAGAAGCTACATGATCAAGACTGACAAAGGTAACACTATAAGAAAAAACAGAAGAGATGTCATAGATCTTAGCAGCACAAACCCCTCACTGCAACAATACAACACTTCTGTACCAAATACTAAAAACTCTCAAATAAGTAATGAGATACCTAACAACTCAGAGTATGAAGCAACGGTAACCACATTCACAGATGACCTGCCATACACCATGAGTCCATACACCACCAAAACAGTCATAATGAGGAAACATCTGTAAACCCCTCCACACCATATGAGACACCAAGTTCATCACCTGATTCTTTGAGCCTAAAAACAACACCTGAAAAAGAGAATGAAGACAAGAAAATTACTACTAGACTGGGAAGACATATAGTGAAACCAAAGTGTTCACTTGAAAAAGAGAATGAAGACAAGAAGATTACTACTAGATCAGGAAGAAATATAGTGAAACCAAAGTGTTTGTGTTATAATTGTATCTAAGATGAATAATACTTTATTAGTGTCACATAATAATAGCAAAGTGTAAGTGAATTAATACAAAGTGAAAGTGTGATTTCAGAGAAATTAATGAACAGGATAAAGGTAAAAATAATGTACACAATGCATTAATTGTTTGAGATTTTATTGCACTCTAATTACATATGTAAATTGGATTGTAAACATACAATGTTACATTTGCTATTTGTTACTTCTTGTGATGTTAAATCGAATAATGTGGACACAATTCTTCAATATTGATTTATGATATTCACAGTTCAGCTGTAAGAAATTATTAATGTTATGATTTGTTTGACCACTGTAAACAACACAAATACTTAAGTATATTTCACTATTGTTATAAAACTAAACATAGGGCATATCATTTGTTTTATATTTTCTGTAAATCTATACAAGAGTAAAATAACTTCATTCAATCATTTAGATTTTAGAATTTTTTTTTTTTTTTTTTTTTTTTTTTTCCTTTTTGGCAACTGAGCCGGTTCCGACTATTCTGCCAGTGTCACGTCGTGACGGCAGCACAGAGAGGCAGGCCGTCGAACTTCGTACTTCGTGGTAGGTGTTAGTCTAGCTGTAAGGACGAACACATAGGTTAGTAGAACAAATAATTTAACTTACAAGAATATAAACATAATTCTACACATAAACTAGTATTAACTATATACAGACTAATTACATAAACGTTGCGCACCTACTAAAATTTTAGATCATTCTCATTTAGGAATGTTGCCAAAATGTTGATTAATTTAGGGGAGAAGTGGGAAAGGAGAGTATGAAAGTTGGTTGGGAGAGGTATATTGAATTTGGAAATTTTTTGGTACAGGTCAACGGATTTATTATTTAGGGAGCAGGAGAAGAAAATATGATCTAATGTACCCTCCGCAAGACCACACTCGCACAGGGAACTATCCCGGGCATGGATTTTGTGCAGGAACACAGGGCTACAACAATGTCCGAGTCTTAGTCTACAGAGGGACGAAACAGTTCTCTTCGACAATTTAGGGCATTTAAAAAACCAAGGCCGACGCTGGATTTCAGGCTGTATAGCAGCATAGTAATGGCCCTTGGTCCTAGAAGTCGTCTTCCATGTTTCCGTCCATGAATTAAATAGCTTGGGTTTGGCACTGTTTCGCAAATCGTAGTTGTGCGCAACGTAGTGCTTTCGATCAGCCGGATTCGTTGTGGCATACTTTGCTAACGAATCAGCGCATTCATTGCCAACAATACCCGAGTGACCGGGGATCCAGGCTATCTCGACGTCCAAGCCGTTTTGGGAGAGATCAAACAACAAGCTCTTTATATCCATAATGATATGACTATTAATGTTACTGTGAAGTTGGTTTTGTTTTAGGGCCTGAATACTACTATGGGAGTCTGAAAAAATTACTGATCTTGTTATTTGATGGGACTTAATATAGCATAGGGCTTCCAAAATACCAGTACACTCCCCTGTAAAGACTGATGCTTCTGGTGGGCATTGAAAAAGTAAAACTATCTTAGAATTTTGAAAATAGACTGCCACACCAGTACATTCACTTTCTGAAAATTTTGAAGCATCTGTGAAGAATAAGTTCCAACCTTCCCAATAACGCTTAACCGCTGACTCAAAGTCATCTCTAGCATCTTGAGGATTCCTTGATATTCCAAGGCCCAAAACGACTTTTGGTTCATAATAAATCGCCTCGTACGCGGCGGAAAATACCGGAAGAGTAGAATATCGACAAATAGGCGCGGAGAGTTGTTTAAGCTCTCTGTACCTATCTATCAATAGAGGAACTACTTTATGGTTCCAATAGGAAGAATCATTGAAGGAGAGGTCAATTTGTTCTAAAATTGGGAGCAAGGGATGAGATGAGAGGGAAAAAACTTTAGTTAGGAAGCGATCTGCTAAATACTGTCTCCTCAGGTGTAGGGGTGGGTCTGCACATTCCACTTGAAGCGCATTTATGGGAGAGGATTTCATGGCCCCAATGACAATTCTTAGGCATTTGGACTGGATGTTGTCTAATTTTTTAAGCGCTCCTTTGTTGCAGGGCTCAAGAAGGTAACTGCAATAATCCAAAGCGCTTCTGGTCAACGCATTATAGACCAGTTTGAGGGTGTAGGGGTGAGCACCCCACCATACCCCGGCCAAAGACTTAAGAACCGATACAGAACGTTCACATTTTTTGACCGTGTTGTTTATGTGATCGACCCCAGACAATCTTGTGTCCAAAGTTACTCCCAGAAACCTAGCCTTATCTTCGACTGGAATGGTTTGTCCATTAATGTTTATATCAATTGGGGGTAGCGAACGCCTGCGTGTAAAAATGACAGCTTTACTCTTTGGCGCACTTAAAGACAAACCATTGTCAAGTAGCCATTGGTTTAATGAAGCTAGAGAGACATTCATCGAAAGAGCGGCATCCTGAATGGAACTGCCACATACCATTAGTGCAATATCGTCAGCATACTGAAGGATTTTACAATCGAAATTAAGGGAAGAGGGCAGGTTAGCTGTATAAATGTTATATAATGGGGGACTAAGAACTGATCCTTGAGGTAGTCCTCTCCAGACCGATCTTTGTTCAGAGTCACTCCCAGGTATTCTCAATTGAATGGTGCGATTGGTAAAGATGCTACCAATGATGCGACAAATCCTAGCCGGGACTCTCAGCTCGTGCAGCTTCTGCCTGAGATTAGGGAGGAGAACAGAATCATAGGCAGCTGATATATCCAGAAAAACCGCAACCACAGACTCATTCCTGCTGAGGGCCAGCCGGACCTCTGATATGAGGATACCCACACTATCAGCAGTGCCCAGACCTTTCCTAAAGCCGAATTGGGTCATAGGGAGCAGCTTCCTGTTTTCCACCAACCACACTAACCGGTTTTTGACCAAGTGTTCTAAAAGTTTTATGAGTATGGACGATAAGGCAATAGGTCTGTATGAACAATGATCATTAGGATCTTTGCCTGGTTTTAAAATCGGAATGACCACCTGAACCTTCCATTCTGTGGGAATATATCCAGAAGTAAAACAGAAGTTAGCTAGGTCCAGGTAATATTTGTGAGTTTTTGGACCAGCTTTAGAAATAAAGGAGTACGGGAATCCATCCACTCCCGGCGCGGAATCCTTGACTTGGGATATCACAGCTTTTAGTTCCTCCATGCTAAATGGCATGTCCATTGGGTCGTCAATGTTGTCTGCATCGTGGATGTCAACACTGATTTCCTCAACACTTGGGACATAGGCTGGAGCGACTTTACAGAAAAACTGGTATCCCAGTTCTTCCGTGAGGTTGTTAGATGAGGAGGCAGGTGCTAGACTACTCCTGAAGCGTTTCACCCTCCGCCAAACCACCGAAATCGGGGTGGACGGACTCAGTGAACTACAATATCTTGACCAACCTTCGCGTTTTTTCCTTTTTAGGAATTTCCTGGACTTGGCAAGAATCTGTTTGAAAGCAATGAGATTATCCAGATTCATATTGTCGTTGACTGTCTCTTCAGCCTCATTCCTGGCCCTGACCATGTCAGTGCATTCCCTATCCCACCATGGCGGGGAAGGAAGTCTACCAGAATGGGGTTTTTTGGACGGGAAGCAATCATCAGCTGTGGAGGCAATGGTGGAGGAGAAGGGCAAAAAACAATCCTGGGCATTATGCCTGTTAACTTCCGGAAGGGAAGATATTCTTAGGTCTACGATTTTAGAATATAAATCCCAGTCAGCTGAATTTAGTTGATGTTTTAAAAGAGGGGGGGAAACTTTAAAAGGAATACTTTTGGAAGGGAATTCAATTATGATGGGGTAGTGATCACTTCCATAGGTCATATCCAAGCGCCGCCAAATGAGGAGACTAGATATATTGGGAGAGCAGAACGCCAAGTCAACACAACTATTATTCTGACCAGGACGTGCAGGTCTGCGTGTAGGACTGCCATCGTTGATTAGGCAAAGGTTAAGATCATCCAAAATGTCAAGTAAACCTATGCCAAAGTTATCGCAAGTATCCGACCCCCATCGATAATGGTGACAATTAAAATCACCCATGATGAGTATTGGACCACTAACACTGCATAATAAATTTCTAATTACTGAGAGATGATCGAGTTGTGGGTGCGCAATATAAAAAGAAAAAATATATATACCCTCAGCCTTCACAGCAACAACATTTATGTCATCGCCTACAAAGGTTAGAGGAATCTGGGTGAATGATACCTTGCTATTGATGAGCAAGGCACATCCTCCATATCCATCAGATCTATCATTGCGAACAATGTCGAAACATGGCAACCTGAAATTGCTTCCAGGCAATAGCCATGTCTCAGCAATGCCGCAGATTGATGGTTTAAATTTATTAATTAAAAATGAAAGATCAGGCTTTCTGGGAGTAATACTCCTCACGTTCCACTGTAGGAATGTCAGGGGATGGAACATTGTGGATATAATTTAATATTGAGGTCAACTTTGATGCAACGTGGTCAGGTATAGATTGAGTTGGGCTTGCAAGAACAGACATTAGCATGTCAGTGATTAATTTTAAGATATTTTTTGAGTTATCTTCCTGTCTGTAACATATTGACTCTGCAGCTTCCATTGGAAGGGCACAGCCATTTTTTGATGGGGAAAAGGAGTAATTTTGAGTGAGGTTTAGGTGAGCTTGTCTATCATAGCCAGGTGAAAGGGGAATACGGGATTTCGGTTTCAAAAATACTGTTTTACGGTATGAATTTTGGCTTACTGGGATGGGACTTGAGGACTGGGATTGTGATTCATTTGCAGTCACTTTGTTGCGTAGTGAAGATTTGGAGACTTCAGCATATGATCTGGAAACAGGTGGGAAAACCCGACTTGCCTCCGCATACGAAATCGATTTCTCTGCCATCAGAGCTTTGATACTCTTCTGTCGGCCCAATTCAGGACAAACACTATCACTTGCGAAATGGTTGCCAGTACACGAAACACAGAAACTCATTTCAGGGGTGACTTCACATCCATCACCTGGATGATCTTCACCACACTTAAAGCACCTAGGTTTCGATCTGCAAAGTGTGCGGGTATGGCCAAAGCGACAACAATGGTAGCATTGGATAGTTGGGTAGGTGTAACGCTCAACTGGGAGAGCCGTGTAGAAGCTATACACACGCTTAGGTAGGACTTGTCCATCAAAAGTTATCACAACAGTCTGTGTAGGCCTCCACTCGGTCACACCAGAAGAGGACACCTTACGGCTCATCCTTCTGGCTTTAATAACAGAGCCACATCCCTCAGGGACCTGAATATTTTTAATTATTTCCTCTTCGGACCACTCAACCGGTATATCCCTTACGATACCCATTCTTGTGATGTTGAATTGTGGAATGGTAGCTACATAATTGTGTTGGGATAAAATTTTATTGTTAAGGAAACTGTTTGCATCCTGGTGCGACTTGAACTCGACTGACACGCGATTTCTACCTATACGCTTGATCCCATCGAAACGTATGTTATTTACATTGTTTGTCATCAAAAACATACCAAACTTGATAGGTTGCAGCACGGTGCCTGAGGTTTGTTCGTCTTTAAGCGAAACATTCACATTGTATGGTGGATTATCTCTAGCTGTATATGAAAGTCTGCCGATTATATTTCTCGCAATCTTGGGTTTAATATTTGAAATAGCAGGGGGCGAACCAGCGACCCTCTTACGACTACGGATGTCCGTATCCATAATAGGGTCCTGTGGGGTTATTTCAATGTCATAGGGGAGGGTAACTGTTAGTCCGGGGGAGAGATCAAATAGTTCATCAGGGGGGTCAGGATCAGGGGGCTTTTTGGAGCTCATCTTGGGTAACTATTGTTAAAAAGAGGACAATTACAATAAAAGCAAACCTTAAACCACGAACACAAACACAAGGAACACTTTCGATGGAATTTCCCACTAGAAAAGTTCACTAAAATCGAAAATATTCGTAGCACTAACAAAAGCACGTGTAAGGCCTTCACCACTACCAACGAAGTCATTTTAGAATTTAATGCTATGTTTGTAATATTAGATGCATGACAGTGACATCTGTGACACTGACAGTATACATCTAAAAAGAGGAGATGTGTGTCTATGAAAATTAATAGTCTATGGTTAGTCTCTGGATTAGATCATGTCTATGACTATGCTAAGATTCGTAATTTCGTATCATGTTCTATCTTGTAACCTTGTACAACGTGCTGATTAAAATAAAAGACTTCAAGACCTAAATGGAGTTTCATATACATACACTACAAGGAGGCCAGAACCATAAAGGAGGTATTATACATTTTTGATAGGGATCTCATAATCAATCCATATACATTTCGATTATCATGCAATAGGCAATGTAGAAAATACTTCTTCATGATTCTGGGATCCTGGTAGTTTGTATTCTTCTTCTTCTTCTTCTTATGGTGTAACTGAACGGGAACAAACGTAAACAAGGATAGTAAAGTCTCACACACTAGTTAGTCTTTTAAATAATAAATATTTTCTCCTATCGACATTTTTATTTCTTAGTCCCCGCACTATGCGAGTGATATTCGTAGGTGTGCTTCGTGGAATAGCAAATTATTATTTTTTAATTTTTATTTGAAGCCCACCTACGGGTGTGCTAAGTGGAATACTTTAGGTGTGCTTCGTCTGGGTGTGCTTCGTTTGGGTGTGCTTCATGGAATACCTCGATTTATTATAATAGGTAGTAATTGCGAAAACCTAACATTTAAATGTAATAAATTAATTTGAATAGATATTGTAAATGCAAATTGCTGCAAGTCGTAATTTATTCAATTATTTGTGTACCAGACGGGTGGACTCGTGTTTGGAAATTCAAAAACTATAACGGAACCAAATCTGAGCCACTAACCGCCCTGTACCGAAAGTTCCGGGTGTAAACGTTAGCTTCGTGGAACGGAGAGGTGGGTTTGGAAAATACTGCACTATTATTGTAGATGGAGAAGAAATGAAACACTATTTGACTATGGTAAGACACTACAAGCAGACAATACTGGAAAAACTGAGCTGAAACTATAATCGGAAAGAACTGTTAACTATTCGGATATCGAAACGAAACTGACTGCTTGAATATCGAAAACAAAACTGATTGTTCCAGTGTCGAAAACAAAATTAACTATGCGGCGCCTGCGCTTTGCTTTCATACTATTAGCAGACACACAAAAAATATTTGCGAATCCTCTAGCGGTGTGTAGTATTGTTAGCTAGACAATCTTTTAATTCATATAAAAAGCATGAACAAAAAACATTAACAATAAAATACAAAGGAAACTATAAGCAAAAGGATGATAAACAACTCGAACGGAAGAAGGAAGTAGGTAGGTACTTTACGCCCTCGGCGTACGGTCGAAATTAAATTAACATTTCTCGATGTTTTTTATAAGTAGTTTGCGTACGCGCACCTGTGACGAGACTATTCTCGAGGGAATTTGTACCTACTTACTTTTAAAACTAATAATAACAGAAAGTACTCGACAAAGAATCAGAAACACGGCAATAGCGTACTTTCTCGAACGTTCTTTCTATAGACTATATAAAAACACTATTGACTAGGTTTCTTACATTGTTTTTATCTCACGAAGCGACACATGTCATGCTTAATTTGTTGTAAGTATGTGTCACCGTAAAATTGTAAATACCGTTAGATTATAATCTATCTCGTGAGATTGTAAACTCGTTCGTTGAGGAATTCCCTCGACTGTCTATGGTCTCCATCATCAGACCAATGGCACTTAATGTAACTAATGGCACTTATAACCCATACGGGTTCAAAGTTCTCATCAATAGAAATGAATTAAATCCAAACACAAGGTAGCTACTGTAAAACGTTGAGGAGTTCCTTTGACTGTCCTTCGTCTTTATCATCAGACTCCTAAAGATGACCACAACCCATTTAGGTGTAAAGTTCTCATCAATACAAATTAATCAAGCCCAAACACCAGGTAATTATTGTGAATTGTTGAGGAGTGCCCTCGACTGTCTTCGGGTTCCATCATCAGATCGAGTCCAGACTTTCTTTAAATAGTAGTGCTCTAAAATACTCAATGAACAAAAGAACAAACGCACTAGTCGCACTACGATGTTCAAAGGTTCCCCTCGATTTCTCTGAGATGCCATCATCAGATCCTAGTTTCATGGTCATGGTACTACTCTTGGAATATCTTCTTTCCAACAAAAAAGAATCATCTAAATCGGTTCATAAACGACGAAGTTATCCTACGGTCAAATTGTGAAACCTCCTCCATTTTTTAAGTCGGTTAAAAAAGACTGCACTGTTATAATTACACTACGTTCTTTAAATAAATCGTTCGATAAATCGGCGGGACAGCCGTGCGCCAGCAAAAGGGACATAGGTCCTACCTCGTCAAGGCCTGGCGGGTGACTGAATCCACGTGCGCAAGCCGTTTTCTTATATAATAATTTATTATTAAAAGGATGAAATTGTTTTGCAAAATTTAACCACAAATAATTGTTCTATATGTTATTAACTTTGCTTAGATATTTTTTTTGGAAGTAAAACTTTCATATTCTTCAAGTAAAATAAGAAAAACATAAAAAAATATTCGAATTAGGCTCCTGTTCGGATTTTTTTTTCATCGAGTGAAGTTTTTGATATCATGTTTTGAACCACAAATTATCTTAGTAAATATAGTCAATTATAATATCTATTTTGTTTGGCTTTAAAAAATCACTATTTCTTTGTTTACTATTGAATCAAAGTTATGTAAAATTGGGAAAATTGGGACTACCTGCCCTTAAGGAAAATTGTACAAACTATGAATCAACATTGTATTTTAAGTTTAAGCATTGTTACTTGACAACAGAAAAACATTTATGCCAAATATTAAAATTAAGTACGTACGTAACTTATCTGAGATTTTTTCCTCAATATGTTAATGCTAAGGCAAAGATATACAATAATTTGTATGAGACTGATTTTTAAATAAAAATAATGAACACCATGACCAGCAACCTACGCAACAGTAACAACAACGTACGTACGCAACTGTACTAACAAAACATCCATATTATCCCATTCATTTAAGATGGTTACGATTATGTATAGTGCGGCCGCTTTTTCGTGACCTTTCCGATTTGGTCAGCTTATTAGAGAATTGCTGACATTTTCTTGTTTTTGATATAACTTTCATTACAGCCGTAATTGAATGCTAAAATTAACAGGAATTAATGTTCATGTATCATTTTAATTAGTTTAAAGTATGCCACGTTTCTTAATGTTTTGGGAACTGCGTATTTCATCGCTAAAGTACGACCAGTCTAAAATGAATCAATTTTGTTTTTATCTTCGTATCGTATAAAGTTACATAATCCATTTTACTTGACGTGATACGTGTCTACCATGGGTATTTTTTACAGCTGTTTATTTGGTTATAAGTGTTTTGGTTTACTTGCAAATCCGTTTTTATCTGATTTTTGAAACCATTTAATTCCATTGGTTTACGACAACCAAATCAAAAACTAATGTTTAAACTAATTTAAACAAATTAAGGTCTCTTATTGGTATTTTTTTCAATCTTCTGCGTTGAGCCGTTTTCGAGATCTGGGAAATCACAAAACGTTACCGCAGCAAAATCTTAAATAACTCAAGAACCATACCACACACAAATTTTGCTATTTACAAACATTTACTATGCAACAAAAGCTATCTAATCATGTATTTGGTTCCGGGCTGAACGAATTTTTGAAAATCGATTTTGCCAGGATAACGTTTCAAACGTTACTCCAGCAAAATGTGTTTTTCTCAAATAACTTTAAAACTACAATTCACACAAATTTTGCTACTATTAAACAAATTGCTCCTCATGATACACTAATTATTTTTTATGGTCTCATCTCTCAAATGCACAACATTTTGCTAGGGTTATGCACACCACCGTACGGCCTGATTAAATAACTTGGTATTTGCGTTTCGAATAAAAATAGGAACGTGTAGTATAGTGAATGAGTAGCTAGGTATGGTTAGCAAATAAATTGTTATTGTTACCTATGATTTAATCATAAAGACGATACATTTGCGTAAGCTAAGTATTTTTTAAGACGACCCGAATGGCGCAGCGGTGGTGAGGCTGCCTTACGTTCTTAGGGTCCCGGGTTCGAATCCCGGTTGGTGCAAATGTTTGTGTGAAGAGCATGGACATATTTTGTTTCCGAGTCATGGATGTTTATATGTAGTATGTATTTACAAACAAAAAATATCTATGCAGTATATCAACTATCTGGTGTCCACGACACAAGCCTCGTTGCTTAGTGTGGCACTAGATAGCGCTGTGTTAATGTCCAGCGATATTTATTTATTTATTACTTATTATTAACTCATCATTCAAAGTTTAGGTCCTTAGTGTATAATGTCCTTACATTTATTTGCAGCTTTGTTGGGTGTCATTCCTCGGGAGTGTCCCTCAGCGCCGCTCGGCGAACTATTGTTTGAAGTCCAAACTTGCAAGGCCGATTCGGACTGCTGGCCGCGGATCTGTTGTCCTGATGGCACACGCTCCTACTGCCGCACTGCCCGGGCTCGACTCGATCTGGTGCCCGTCGCTAACCAGATTGACGGACGTAAGTTACCATTTGTGGGCGACGGACCATTTAGCATAAAGACAATGAAATAGAACTAATAGTAACACCTAAGATTATATTTATTATTACTTTGCCATTTTAACCTTTTAGTTTTAGTCCTTCACAAAACAACTAGTAAAAAGTAAATCTCAAAAATCCTGAAATTTTTGGTAAAAATGAGAGAGTTCCAACGATAAATTATTATATCTGAAAACATAGTTACTGTTTTCATACTACTACAGCAACAAGAACCAAAGTCGCCAGAGACCAGGGATGTGGCCAATAAAAAAAAATGTTACATTTCCTATAATTTGTCTGTTTTTGTCCTCATTTGTTTTATATATCATGTTGAAAATATTAACAGAGTTATTATTCTGAGCTAGGCTATAAACCAAAAAATTGACTTAATACTCGTTATGAAATTAATTAATCATCTCGTCATTTTGTTTCAGCTGTGCGGATGTTTGAGCAGTACTTGCAGTGCACACCTCCTCCTCAATACGACCTGTTCCCTCAGAAGTGCAGCTCCAGTGTGGACTGCTTCCCCAACTTGTGTTGCGCTGAGGGTGGCAAAAAGCACTGCAGGCCACCACAGCGCAGTCTTCTAGCATTGCTAGCCGGAGTCGGACAGGTATAGGTACTAAACTTCTTTCAACATACATTAATAATATAATAATATATAATTTCCACTAAATCCTGGTTTATTTATTTTCAGAGAGTTGGGTCTACGTTGGTCACCCTGCGTCAAGTGCAAGCAAATGCAAATAGATCGTAGAATAAGAATCATTAAAAAGAATCTTAGTTTTTATTTATTTGGTTACCTATTTTAGCAGTTAGTTATTTTATACTTTTGTACAGTTTTGTAAAATAAATGTTTTAATAGTTTCCATTTTGTTTCAATTACGTCAAAAATAGCTCTGTCTTAATAGAGGAATAAATGCTGTAATAACGTTAAGGGAATATGTTTTACAAGAATAAATGGATTTTGGGAGACAGATCATTATCTTTCAGGAATTGAGTTTGTTGACCATTAAAACAAGTTTTTTTATTTAACTTACAAGTTTATTGGCTAAACATTTTAATCAAGCTGAAACAAAAGAAACACATATGTTAATTATTATAAAAGTTCTAAAGACTGGATAAAATTAAATTGCTACTGACAAAAGAATATTGAACACTGATAATAATAATTCTGTGTGTATTATCATAACTGCGGTTAAGTTTCATTACATGCACAGTATGATTACAACAGAAGTTGATAATGCATCTATCATCGCATTGCTATGGTTTGTTTTTTCCAATGTAGCAGAATGAGAGAGATATAATCACTTGTAGAAATAAACTAGGTTTTTCAAGTACAGCAGAACCTATGCTCAGCAGTGGGATGATGCATGGTATCAGTATCAGAAGAACCAATATTATAAGGATAATGATAGTTTATAGAATTCAGCATCAATTATTATTACAGGCTCATGACAAACAAATGAAGTAATGGGAATCTTCAGATCAATAACAAGTACAGTAAACAGAGTAATAATGCATATACCTAACCTCTTCTCATTAATTGAGAGATAATGCTATTATTGTTTCTTAGATCTATCCGTAATACATCCAAGAGTGAGTAGTTGACATGGGTACATACCTTCTTGAAACCAATGTCGTGAGCGTATTCTCTGAAGCACTGTCTGCAGATGTTCAGACCGTACTTGCGGATGAGACCGTGTCTGTTGGAGCAGGCGCGGCTGAAACATGCAGAGCAACACTTCAAACACGTGTTCTAACCAAGAACACTTTCCTTGTCAAATTTAATTCTTAATGAATTCATACCATGAGCGGGAGCCCTGGCCGTATCTGCGAGGATGAGAATACCAAATGTTAGCGTGACCCATTGTGCAAATTATTTAATTCTTGCGCTGCACCGCAGTAATGAACACGTCCAAAATGGCGGATTCTACACATGAAAAGAGTTAACTTTTTATTTAATCTGTGCGACTAGGCTGACATTTGTTTCCAAGTTGACAGTTATTACTTAGTTTGACACCAAAGCATTTTGCAAAGGCAACAGCCACGATTTATATTTTAACAACATACAACCTAGCACTGGCCTGCAAATTGCAAAAAACGTAAGAAAATTTGATTTGGTTTTTTTTTTGTGAGCTACATACTTACGCGTAAGTAGCTCACAAAAAAAAAATCAAATCAAATTTTCTTACGTTTTACGTGAGGACGTGCTAAGGACACAGACCATCCATCGGTAGCAACACAACAGCAACCATACAAGTTGAAAACATTTTGAAAATTAAAGATCACTCTAGTTTTGACAGATAGGCAATATCAGACATAAAAAAACTGAAACCTGAAGACCAATGATATTCAATTAAACAGATATGTTATGAGCGCGCAATCGTGAAGACTCGAAAACGTGTCAATTGGCCTGTTTTTCCTTTATTCTGCGTCACTGCGTGTATGTGAGCTGGCTCTCCCCCGCGGCACACTTTTTTCGGTGGTTTTGTAGGTGTATAACATATCTGTTTGTTAGAATATCGTTGCCTGAAGACCATTAAATTTTATAACTATCCCCATAATATTTAAAGAATTCTGTCTCTGCTGTGACGTCGATGACGTCCTTGACATTGACGTGTTCAAAAATTAAGTCAAACTCAATAGTGGTGGATTCAAGAAGACAATCTGAATCGATTTTTAAATCGAGTTAATAATGGCGTCGTTTTAATTTTATAGAAATGTAGGATCTGTTTGTAGCAAAAGAAGACGAAAGTGATTATTTTTTAAATTCAGACACCTATACATGCTTGTCTGAATT
This sequence comes from Xestia xanthographa, assembly GCA_905147715.2. NCBI lineage: Eukaryota > Metazoa > Arthropoda > Insecta > Lepidoptera > Noctuidae > Xestia > Xestia xanthographa. The sequence goes on from LR990652.1 coordinate 16,397,057, forward strand.
ATCCAACAAGCCAAACGTCGAAACTGACTGATAAAATGTTGATGTACCAGGTCGCGGCACGAAACGTGGAGGGGATAACTGCGCATGTTTTACGACTGGAGAGCCAATTGGCGCAACGCACGCCCCAAGACATTCTTAGTTTTTACTTCTGCGCAATAACGGTCAGCGCTAGAGTTACGTGCCGCGACCTGTAAGTGCGCTAGAAGGTAGTTGTAGTTTCTCTCGCACGAATAAAGCTGGATTTGAAACATGGAAGGAAGTAATTAGAATTAAAGTGAAAGAGTAACCACCATAGAAAGCCTTGGCTTAAATTAACAAAGGCAGAACTCTGCCCTCGACAGGGAAAGAAGATTGATTTCGCATTTTTTAAATCTCTCTCTATTAATTTTACGAAAACTGAATTTTAATTCTGCAAACAATGAGTCCATAAGTCGATTAAAATGTAAGTTCAGTCGGCGTTAAAAAATTGTGTCATGTCTGAGTCAACTCATCAATATCATCGACATCAAGACGTCGAGTATTGTACCGTTGTACAAGACCATTCGAGACTACGAGTTCATCGTCGTCACGTCACTTCGTTCGTTATCGCTAGCTAGCTAGTGGTTGACTGGTTGTCGTTGTCGATACTCTTTGGGTTGTCGTGGTTGACGATATTTATGAATGGAGCATTGGAGCATCTATTTTGAAGCTTATAATTGATTTTGTTGTAAGTGAATGTTTCATTACTGTCTTATTTCGGGCATTTGTTTTTATTAAACATTTGCGGTTAGTTACTTTTATCACAAATAACTAATGTTTGTCAAACGGTAGTGTTTGTCGTTAGATTGTTGTCATTGCTTGTCCTTTTATAAAAACAACTTAATTCAATAGATCGGTGTTAATTCGATCTCTATCCAAACTGTAAAATATTTTCTAGTTCCTTTTGCACTTCATAGGTATTTATTTTAAATTTGCTACAATAGCCACGTTGACATTCGTATGTTGGCGTTTTTTTGTCGTACCTTAGAACTTGCAGAAACAATAAAATATTTAACTGTTAGATCACACATTTGTTGTGCGCGGCCCGAAGGAAATCAAACGACGTGCTACAAGATAATTCCCTATTCCAACAGACCTACAAACAAATTGTTCTAAATATTGTTCCATGCTAAAATGTATCATCATGTCAATAAAAAAGTCTGGACGTTTTTGTTGGTGTACAATAATCTGGTTTCTAAAAACACATTCCAAATAGACAAGACAGCACTGTAGTTCATAGGAGCTAATATAACAGATGTAGAGTTGTTATCACTGTAAAGTACTTAACCTGTAGTGATAAACAACTCTACACTTGAAGTGTAAATTCACTTTTGATTCCCTACAAACTAAACTACAATTATTTAGCTTGTGGCGTAAACTTTAACTATTTCTTGTAGACTTCTCATTTCATACTTCTGATTATTGAAAATTTGAAACACCCTTTCAAAAAGGTCCCTCCTAAAATTATGCAAAACTTTGGTATTACAGCACAATAATTGTTAAATAATTTGACTATCAACAACCTTGTCTTACTTTTCAGGTATCTGATTTCACAATGGGGTTCATATTTAATGCTATAAAGAGGATATTAAAGACAATCATAAGGCTGTCTTTGTATTTGGCTGTGATTGCCACCATAATTGTATTAATTCCTAATTTGCCACCTTACGCAAAGTTTACGAGCATTCAGTGAGTAGAATAAACAATTAGATTATTATAAGACACTTATTAGTCTTTTATTAGAAGGCTTCTTCAATTTTCCAATAAGAATCTTTTGTAATGTGTCACAACTTCTTCCCACTTTTAGGATAACACCAATACAACCAAGAGTTGGTCCCCTAGCCCTAAATAGTGCCTTAAACAATGCTGGGAGAGCATACAATGGAAAACTGTTAGGACCTGAAGCTTTCCAAATATTTAAAGGTGAACTGTACACCAGTCTGGCTACTGGAGAAATAGTAAAACTGTCTCCTGAAGGTCATGTCACATTTGTGACTACAGTTGGGCAACCATGCAGTAAGTAATTTTCTTTCAATACTAATTGCATAATTGAGGAGGAGCTCGTGGCTAAATAATAGCAGCCGCTCGGGTCTATCGTTAGGTTAAGCTGTGCTTGCCTAGGTTGGTCTGTGGATGGGTGACCACCCATACATACCGAGTTACCTCCGTGCCTCGGAAAGCACGTTAAGCCGTTGGTCCCGGCTGTCATATGTAGATCTTTGACAGTCGTTAGGTAGTCAGAGGCCCAAAAAGTCTGACAACCAGTCTTACCAAGGGGTATCGTATTACCCGGTACTAACTGGGTTGTGGAGGTCAGATAGGCAGTCGCTCCATGTAAAATACTGGTATTCAGCTGCATCCGGTTAGACTGGAAGCCGACCCCAACATAGTTGGGAAAAGACTAGAATAATGATGATGATGGATAGTAACTCTATCCATCATCATCATTATTCTCCTGCCTAGTTAGAGTAACTCTATCCACAAGGCACAAACATGTATTATACATATTTAAATGCAGTATTAGTTCAGTTGTGTTGCAACTTGAAAATATTTTTGTGGAAGAATTGTGCCTTTGAAGAGTCTTTTAAACACAATTGTTTAATATATTCTGTACATTGTATTAAAATTTTCAACCAAGGGTACAGTTGAATGCATAATTAAATATATATTTATGTATATTCATAGAAAGTTTTTCATCAATATTGTCAGTACCTATTTACCTAATGGCAAAAGCAAAATTAAACTTTTGAAGCCGTCATTAATGATTGTATTTATTTTAGGTGGCATTATCCATGAGCATATCTGTGGTAGACCCTTGGGGATCGTAATAGATGAAAAAGACGAATCCTTGTATGTGGCTGATGCTTATCAAGGCATCTGGAAGGTAAACCTGAAGACAAACAAGAAGCAATTGCTAGTCTCGCCCAGAGTAGAGATTGAGAAGCGCCTTCCTAAACTGTTCAACTCTATTGCATTGGCCAAGAATGGAGACTTGTATTGGACCGACTCTAGTAGTGACTTCCACTTGAAGGATGGTGCCATTTCCTTTATGACTGACCCTTCGGGAAGGTAATATGAGTTATCATTATTATACTTATTCAAATTATTTTACTGTTTCATGGTGATCAGATTGATTCACAAATGCTTCTGTTTTTAGATTGTTCCATTATGATGCAGCCAAGAACCAAAGTAAGGTTCTTCTCGATGACCTATGGTTCGCTAATGGTGTGGTTGTGTCTCCTAACAATGACTTTGTAGTAGTCTCGGAAAGTTCCCGTGCCAGACTTTTGAAATATTATATCAGTGGACCTAAAAAAGGAAAATCGGAAGTTTTCGTTGATGGATTGCCAGGTAATTTTTATTTGAAACTTATTAAAATTCTTCACAAAACTAAGGCTCTTATCTACTGACATATGAAAAAATCTTTTAATCATATCTTCGAAAATAAACTTAATCATATCATTTAATTGAATCTTAATCAGATCAGATGGTGTAACTTATAATATTTAAATTAAAACAAAAAAATATGCAGGTCATATCAAAGTATTATTTATTATACATAGGTACTGGTCGGATTGAATTTTAACAATAAGTAGGTTACATTTAATAAATGCTTTTGTATCCATGCTGAGGGGTATTGAATAATTTTTTAATCATATAAACTTGCAACATTCCAACAACAAACATTAAGAATATCTGAAAGCTCGACCACACATCTACGATAAATGTGTCTTCAAACGCCATGTAATTATCGCGCGACTTGGTCGCAGCATAAATGTTAAGCAGACGTCGAGACTTCACCACGTGCCCTAACGTCCGAGATAAAGAATCTGCCATTGGAGCTACTTCCACGTAATACGCCTGGCCGTTTTCATCCACTCCCTGCCACTCCAGCACTTGTGATTTTTCCGTGCCATTGCCATCCTCGACTGTAACTTCTGCTTCAACTTTACTTGTTTCCGTGCTGTTGCTATCCTCGACTGTCACTTCTGCTTCAACGTTACTTGTTTCGGTGCCGTTGCCATCCTCGACTGTAACTTCTGCTTCAACTTTACTTATTGAGTCATTGTCTTCCACAAGGATAAATAAAAATACGAGTTTGGAGTTTATTAAACTGTACGTGTTATCCATACAAAAGGCGTAATCTCCATCCACTTCCAAATTCATGATAATTGAATTTTCTGAACTTTTAATATCCGTCACAAGATTAACTTCATTAGGGTCAGTTAATTCGAAGGTAATATCGAGATCTCCGTGCTGTCCGTCCAACACCTGGTAGTACACTTCCAGCATCTGTCCAGCTTTCCCTGATTCAAAGACGCACATCCGTGATCCGGGTTCTATTCTAAAGTTTATATCACTCACGTAAATATTTTGTCCATAACAATATTCTGTGCTAAATATTATCGTAGCGATAAAGAAAATAGTGTTAGAATACATTACTGCAACGACGTTCTATAAGTTACAATTAAAAGTTTAAAACTAGCAAATGCTGAAAATAATGTAGGTAATTCATTACATGACTATAGACACAGGTGTTTTATGTAGAAGGTGCTCGCCTCGATCCGTCATCATGCTCCGAGCGTTTTTTTGTGTTGAATTGACGTGTTCTGTCCACCTGTACAAATAGGCGTCCCCGACAACTCGCGCGCGCTGCCCGACGGCTCCGGTCTGCTGGTGGCGCTGTACACCGTGTACGAGGAGGGCCGCCCCCCCCTCCCGCAGCTGCTGGCCGCCACGCCGCTCATCAGGAAGCTGGTTGCGCGCCTACACAGACTCTTTGAAATACCCTTCGAATATCTCAACACCATTTACCCACACATTGTGTTTGAAGAAATTGTGTACTTTGTAAGTACTATTAGTCATTATGCCAGTGCTAAAAAATAAATATAATACATATTATATTATATTTCATTTAAGCAATCAAGAAAATTGCAGGCTTGTCTATTTTTCTATTTTAATATTACTTTTAATAAAAAGGTAAAATTTGTGATCAGATTCAAAGCTAGTTTATTTCTAAATCTGTAACAAACACTATGAATATTATACCTATTTAGGTTCCAATAATATTGGTGAAAATGTATCAAAATGCTAATGTGTAGTACCACTTTACTAGGGTTTGTTATGCTGGTTTATTTATTTAAAAGTGAAATCTTATCCATTACAGGTTGGTCACTTTAAAAGTTTATCCGGCTTGACCCCACCCTTGTCTGGAGTACTGCAACTGGATTGGGATGGAAACATTGTGGCTGGATATTACAACACAGACAGAACTTTAGGCCACGTCAGTGATGCTATTGTTTTTAACGATAAACTTTATACAGGTAGTCCACACCAACAAGATTTCGTCGGAACAGTACCTGTCCCTCCTCTTTTGAAAAAGGCATTTGAAACGTCTAAAAAGACTGAAGCTCCTAAGGTTGAGAAGAATGCACAAAACGCTAAACCCGTCCAACAAGCACCTATCAAGAAGACTGAAGAAAAACCTAAAGCTAAGGTAGAGGAAAAGCCAAAAGTGGTAACTAAACCTAAAGTTGAGGAAAAGCCAAAGGTGGAAAATAAACCTAAAGTTGAGGAAAAACCTAAAACTGCAACTAGGCCAGTGGAAGACAAAGCGAAGGTAGAGAAAGAAGCACCAAAAGTAGTGAAACCAGTAGCGGCAGCACCCAAGCCTGCCGCGCAACAGCCGGCCGCTGCCAAACCTGCCGCGCAACAGCCGGCCGCTGCCAAGCCTGCCATGCAGCAGCCTGCCGCTGCCAGACCTGCCGCGCAACAGCCTGCCGCGCAGCAGCCTACCGCTGCTAAGCCTGTCGCACAGCAGCCTGCCCCTACCAAGCCTAGCGCGGAGGCGAAGGCGCCCCAGCAAGTACCGAACGCTCCATCGCCACCCAAGCCTGCACCTACTGTAGCAAAACCAGAACCTACAAAAGCACCAACGAAAACTGAACCTAAACCAACGGCTCCTAAACCTGAAGTAAAACCAACACCTGCCCCAAAGGCGGCGGAGAAAATAACTCCACAGCCTCCGACGAAGCCTCCAACAGAAACTAAAAAAGATGAACCCAAGAAAGTTGAACCAGCAGTGAAACAAACTGCTGAAATTAAACCCACACCTATAAAGGAGGATATCCCGTCGGACACCGCCAAGCCGCCCAAGGAAACATTAAAAGTGATAAAAAGAGATGGCCCTGCCGAGATCCATGTGCCTAATCAGTAAGTCAACGTGGTTGTATTCAATGTAGTAGTTTAAAGATCTCTCTTGAAGGAACAAATTATAAAGAGAAACAAACATTGGTTGTAGGTATTATACTGTGTTGAATAATTCGATAGGATTTGCAAGCTGCATTTAGTTGCTCGTGATTAGTAGTATGTTTGTATTAAATCATTTTAAAGTCATTCCAATTTAATTCCTTTTGTAGCTTAAAATACACCCGTATAGACAAAAAAAAAATAGAATCTCGGCAATGTAGTAAACTAGATGAAAATTATTATTTTTTTGTCTTTGGAACTTAAAATCCTTTGATTGATAGTATGAGGGATGGGTCATAACAGAATTTCCGCAACGATATGTATTTGTTTTACGACGGTTTTTTTTTGCGTCGAGTGTGGAGCGTTGTACCACAAACTAGTATACACTTTTACTATTCTGTTTACGCTCCTCGTGACCCTGACTTATATTAGTCTAATTTCGAAATTCCCACAACACCGTAGGTGAATAGTGTTTGCACTGTTATTATTCCAATTCTTAAAATACGTAGTGTTAGTATATTTTATAAAGTTAAGGTCTAGGCATATTCTTTATTTATGGCGTAAAATTTGATTCCTTCCTTTTATTTATTTTGATTGTGATATAAGTACCTATGAGTTTAGTTAAATTTTATCAAATTGGACCAATTTATAAATTATGTATTTAAAAAACATAATTATGTTTATGTTATGAACATCACATTTCGTTTTCTTCAAATCTCATACTTAATACCTTTTACTTATGTTTTAACTGTTATGAACAATCATATTCTGTTTAGAAATAATTATTGTTTTAGTGAAAATCATTGTACCTATTTAGACTGCCCTCATAAGCCAAAAACCGTTACCTATTTAAAAAATCGAAAATACTGTTTTTTTTGCATTATCGTTGGATAATTATTTTAGAATATTAAGAATAAAACACAAAAATGTGCAAATCTAGTTTTTGTAGTAAATAAGACAAAAATAGGTTATATTAAAAAATCTGTTTTCTCAAAACAAACATTAATTTGTTCAGTAACCGCTTTTTATCTTACGAGGGCAGTATAATCACCTCACTTGTTACATGTTATGCTATTTATCGTTACTCAGATAGTTACCAGTCACCCATTAGTGCAATAATATGGATGACATTTTGAATGTTTATTCTTTTGAAGATTATTATTAAAGCTTGGATTGTTACAAGCCAGGATATACTTATCTGGAGCTACAATCGGAAATACTGCCACAACGAAAAGAATATGTAGTGAGAGGATTTCCAAATATCGAAAGCACAAATAAAACAACAATGTTTCGGACTGAGTCCCTGTCTTGCTGTTTAAACTTAGAAATAAAGATATGTGAACATAGTAACAAGTATACCTTCAATGTTTCATCCAAAATAAACTGAGCAATATTTGTCGTGTAAGCAATATAAAGTATATTTTTATTACATAATGTACATTTCTATATTAAACCATTTTAAATTTTATATAATCTTTTTTTTTTACTAACGAAACGAGTGGGCCGCGCGCGGCTGTCGACCGTTGCTCGCACGGGTAGCGGCTAAAACCTTTATATCTTTTGAACCAGTGGCCGACAAATTATGATATTTGGCGACATTTTTTGTTATCAAAATTAAAATCCCTGATGGTGGTCCAAGCGTGTGCGTTTCGACCGCGCGACCACGGCGTTTTTTTTTTAAAAGAACTGCCAAGATTTTGTAAAAGTTGATTCCCAAACCTAGGATTTTTTTCTATATTTTTACAATTTTTGTACAAATTGAATTTGTTATTTACCTAAATTTCAGGTCCCTGAAACGCTTAGTTTTAAAGATTTCCGTGGCCGCGCCTTATAACTTTTTATTAACCATATGGTTTTAGGAATCAACTTGTACAAATTTTTACAAAATCTTGGGATTTAAAAAAAATAAAAAAGCCGTGGCCGCGCGGTCGATACGCAAACGGTCCAAGCCAGTGTCAAGTCACACGTCAGTTTGCTTTTTTAAGTAATGACTTCAGGAGGTTATCTACTGTCCTAGAGGTCACATTCTCAGATGACATGGATAGTGATAAATTAGGACGCCCTGTACTAATTTATTTCAATGATAATAATTTAAATAGCTTGCTTGGCCTACTATAATTCCAACCAGAACGCCACAAAGGAACATGTCCGTTTCGACCGCGCGGCCACGGCGTTTTTTTTAAAAAAAAACTATGCCAAGATTTTGTAAAAGTTTGTAAAAGTTGATTCCCAAAACCATAAATTTGTCAAAGTTATGGTTAAAAAGTTATAAGGGTTTGAACGTGGCCGCGCCATCGAAACGCGGAGAACCGCGCGGCCACGGAGATCTTTAAAACTAAGCGTTGTAGAGACCTGAAATTTAGGTAAATAACAGATTGAATTTGTAAAAAAATTGTAAAAATATACAAAAAATTCCTAGGTTTATATCTTAGGAGCTGTAAGACTTAAAACCCCATGGCCGCGCCATCGAAACGGTGAATAACACGTTATCACCGATATCTCGCTGAAAAAGCATCGTAGAGGTCTGAAGTTTTTTGTAAAACACAGATTTGAATTTGTCAAAACTGGTAAAAATACTTCAAAAAGTCCTAGGGTTATATTTTAGGAGCTGTAAGACTACAAACCCATGGCCGCGCCATCGAAACGGTGAAAAATACGTTATCGCCGATATCTCGCTGAAAAAGCATCGCAGAGGTCTGAAGTTTTTTGTAAAACCTAGATTTAAATTTGTCAAAACTTGTAAAAATACACAAAAAAATCCTAGGTTTATATTTCAGGAGCTGTAGTACGGTATTGCTTAGAAATACAAGTCGTGATTATTTATCGAAGAAAGTAAGTATTAGCTTGATTTTTTTTGTAAACAAAACCTAATTAAGTAGAACTTACGATAGTAGGCAAAAAAGTATTTTTTTTATAATATAAACCCTGTAATAACGTTTTCAATGTTTCGATAGGGTGACCATGACTTATTGTTCACAGAAAACTTTCCACCTAGTGTATTAGAAATTATTTCTCAAGGATCCTAAATTAAATAAAAATGAAGAGTCGTATGTTTATTTCCTATAAACATAATTATGTTTTTGTAAAATATTGATTGACATCGAGTAACATCTACCAATCCGCACTGGGCCAGCGTGGTGGATTATACGCCCATTCCCTCTCAGAGGAGGGCTGTGTCCCAGCAGTGGGAACATTAATAGGCTGATGATGATGATGATCTTATCGTTACATTTTAGTTTATTTTTTTATTACAGAAATAAGTGTCATTGCATAGTATTTCCAGAATGATTTGTTATGACGATGGTAAAACCGAAATGCACACAAGTTCCGAACAACCTATGACAATACATAATCTAACATAATTATGGTCATGGTATACATAGATGATTAAGATATTAAAAAAAAAAAACAGTAATTTTAAACACACCATACTTTACAGTCGTATTAAAAAAATATAATATAAAAAAACTATTCTTAGTGTAAGTAAATAATCTGTGATTAGTGGTTTTGTCAGAAATATGTAAGTTAACAATCTGTGATTTATGTGATTTTTTAAGAAATAAACATGTTTTTGTATCTTATCATTTTAATTTAATTTATAATCCTTGAAAAATAATTTTTAATGTAATAAATAGGTGGAAGTTTTTTGTAAGCAATAAGTCATGGTCACCCTAACCAAACATTCAGAACGTTTTGAAGGTTATAAGCGATACCGTACTACAGCTCCTGAAATATAAACCTAGGATATTTTTGTGTATTTTTACGAGTTTTGACAAATTCAAATCTAGGTTTTACAAAAAACTTCAGACCTCTGCGATGCTTCTTCAGCGAGATATCGGCGATAACGTATTTTTCACCGTTTCAATGGCGCGGCCATGGGTTTGTAGTCTTACAGCTCCTAAAATATAACCCTAGGACTTTTTGAAGTATTTTTACCAGTTTTGACAAATTCAAATCTGTGTTTTACAAAAAACTTCAGACCTCTACGATGCTTTTTCAGCAAGATATCGGCGATAACGTGTTATTCACCGTTTCGATGGCGCGGCCATGAGGTTTTAGTATTACAGCTCCTAAAATATAAACCTAGGATTTTTTTGTATATTTTTACAAATTTTTTACAAATTCAATCTGTTATTTACCTAAATTTCAGGTGTCTGCAACGCTTAGTTTTAAAGATCTCCGTGGCCGCGCGGTTCTCCGCGTTTCGATGGCGCGGCCACGTTCAAACCCTTATAACTTTTTAACCATAACTTTGACAAATTTATGGTTTTGGGAATCAACTTTTACAAACTTTTACAAAAACTTGGAATAGTTTTTTTTTAAAAAAAACGCCGTGGCCGCGCGGTCGAAACGGACACAAAGGAACAAACATACATAATTATTTAGGCTGGTACTGCTACATTACCCTCCTCAGTCGGGTAAAATAATAAAACAATCATTGTAAATGTTTAATTACATTTTATTTTTGTTAGAGAAATATTATGAATATGTTTACGTTATATTGTTAAACAAAATAGGGCTCTAGTAAAAATGGAGTGACAATTTCCGTAATTCTACAATGATCCACACGGTCACAGAATTAGTGTCGGGCTTAAAATAGTAGCTTTAGCAGAATCATAATATGAATGACGTTAAAAACAAATTCTTATAATGGACTTTATTTTCATATTCATAAAGTCCATTTGAATAATTTTAAATTTTTAACGTGATTCATACTAAGATTCTGCTAAAGCGGCCATTTTAGACCCCCTGCCCGCTTAGCATGGACGCCGTAGACACGACTCGACAAATCTTTAGTTCATCTGTCATTTTGTCGATTCAATGACAGATGAACAAAAGATTTGTCGTTTCTCTTTCGTGTCTACGGCGTTCATGCTAAGCGGGCTGGTAGCAGAGGATAGATTCTTCTTTAAAAATAGGTGCTCCTACAGTCAAGTCATATCGACATATACTAAGCATAGATTAGAAGGGTGTTCAATGTGCATCATGCTTGGATTGGGACTTTTTGATGTTACCCGGATATTCCAGGCAGGTGCCTCATACCATAATCATATGGTTCATAATATATACCTATTGTAAAAATGAGTATAATGGGTATATTATGGTCGTGTAGGCTCGCTGAATCACACACATTATCACTCCATTATTCACAAATAGAACACAAACGGTTACAGATGCAAGACAGCATAATTATTTATACAAATGATGCTCAATGCGTAACATAATGGAATGTTAAATGTCAACTATAGCTAAAATGTCCGCAAAATATGCTTACATACATTAAAAATAAATAAAAGGCATTACTTAGCTTCAACAGCTTTCCATCTAAAAAGTAAGAGCATTTTATGGTTCAGCCACATAGAGGAGAGATCAAATAGGAGAAATACATGAACTGTCACATATTATGTTATTCATAATACCTTTTTTATTTTCAATAAATACCTATTACTATGTACATTGAAAATATTAACACTATTGGTGTCTAATTCAATTTATTGCATTAAATATTCAATTCACTTTTCCGCGCTATCTCCTAATATCTACATTTATTATTTCAACTTGAACGCCACAATTTTTATACCTGTATAGTCGCTCCTCCGCACATTTTGGGACTTTGTATTAAAAATTGGCATCTGAGCCCTACAATCTGTTAAAACATAATAATGTTGTATGTAAGGCATACCGTTACAGCGTGTTTCATCTCCACCATACATCGATGATGAACAAGTCTTGTCTATATTACTAAGTGAGCAATTAAGGCGGTTGCTATATAAACACTTGCTCGGCCGCGAGCGCGTCCGCAAACGGTTTGACGACGCATCTCGTTGCGAAGTAAAATATTAAGCCGAATGTTATTGAGATGGGGAGCGCCGGCAGTGCTTTCTTGAGTATCGCAAGGAGTAGAAGAGTCAGGCACAGACCCTGTGGACAAATTAGAAAACGGTTACAATTTAGCCAACTTTGGCAATGAGGGTTTATCAAAAAACCACAAGGTGGCAGCACTGGCGTAAGGTCTAAACATTATCAAAATACGCGAGTTTCTTCTAGTTTACGGTTATTTTTTCTTTTAAATCTATACTAATATTATAAAGAGGTAACATTTGTTTGTAAGTTTGTATGTAGGGGGTAATCTCCGGAAGTAATGAACCAATTTCAAAAATTGTTTCACTGGTAGAAAGCTGCATTATTCGTGAGTGCTATAGGCTATATTTTATTCCCGTAGTCCCACGGGAACGGGAACTACGCGGGTGAAACCGCGGGACGTCAGCTAGTCATTAATAAAATACCTCAGTGTTGTGCCGCATAAGTTACCTTTCATTAAGTTTTTCCTTGCACCACTGACTTTTGCAGTACTAAGAAACTTAATCTTTAGTTCAGCTACTTTTCTTTGTCCGTAATCCATATTTATATTGTCAAACAGTGCAAATACGATGAAATTTCGGTAAAAAGTTTCCCTAGCACGCAATTCAGTACAATTTGACAGTTGTCTATACCAGACGCCTCTACGTAGCGACATCTGGTGTCAGATAAAATCCGAAAAACCCTCATTGAGACGTGTTGAGCTACATCGGTTGCAACCGAATTAGTTATCGGTCAGCTGCAATCGAGAAACTTTGGGACAAGCTTTACGCCGCCGTTTTCAATATCCATACCAGTGAACACTTTGTAATAGAATAGTCGCACTACATTATTACTTGTAAAAATACTCACAATTAATATAGCTACGAAGCAAGCGAGGGTTGTGTTCCAGTCTCCGTACGAGCTGGCCTTACCGACCAGCACGCTGTAGAATATGAAGTCGCCCAACCCGAGCTTCACGCCCTCTGAGAATTAACAACGAATTCAACTTAGTTATGTTTACTTAAGTTTAATTTTTTTGTACACACAGGGATTCGCAGATCATTTTAAAATCTCACGTCTGACAGTCGATTTATATCTTGCGATGTCAAAAATGTGGACGTATGATATTGAAATTACCTGAGTCGCCACTCATTATAATTTAGCTATACCGGAAGATTTAATGGAAAACAATCGTCGCGATCGTTCGTGCGACGAGCCCGAACAAACGATCGAAATGATTACGTTCAGTAGTTTTAGAACAATCTGGTATTACAGCTAAGCTTTCTTACTTCTTTATAAAAGAATAAAAAGAAACGAGGAATTTGAGATCAGTTTACAGTTAAGTGTACATAATAAGATGGACTCACTTTCCTCGTCGTCTGCGCCGGGCGGCGGCGGCGGCGGCGCGGGGCGCTCCAGGCGCGTGGTGTAGCGCGCCGGCTCCGCGCCGTCCACGCGCATGCGCCGCTGCTGCGCGGCCCGCGCGCGCCACGCCGCGTCGAAGCCGGCCGCGTCGCCGCCCGCGCCCGCTCCCGCACCGCTCGCTGCGTCCGCGCCTGTCGCCGCGACTTCCCCACCGCCTGAACATTCATTTTCATAAAATATGCACTCATATTTTGTAACACAGTCCAATAAAAATCCTTTTTGAAGATATTGGTGTCGATTCTGTTGTGCACAAACTAAACTTATTTTAGGCTATTGCTATCTTTTACTAAAAGGCAGTGCGAGAACAGGACGGCTATAGCTATGAACTAAGTTAGACATGTCAAACCAGTTTATGCCTTGCGCTTCACCGTGTTTTTAGTCGACACGTTTTTACGTGCACCCTTCATTTGTATGAAAATATTAGTTCCAACTAAATTTGACTGCTCTGAATTACGTCCGTCTCTTTCTTGTTCTATTACAGAGAAAAAAATAGCAATAGCCTAAATTAAGTTAAGTTTGTGCACAACAGAATCGACACCATTATGTTAATTCCACAACTAAGTACGGTAGGAACAAGCTATTTAGTTGACATTTTACAATGTAATTTTTTGGCTACACTGTAAAGCAAATAGCTTGTTCGACCGTACATGCGGCGCAAAAATCACGGTAAATACGTGCGTCACCGTATCGTAACGGCAATGTTCCTTCATGGCCATTGTTTATCACTATGGTAATATTATTGAAGCTGCTTTCAAAATTTAACTGGGTGCCGCTATCATTGTTAAGACAAGACAAATTATTTTTAGTCATGCAAGACAATACAAAAAAGTCGATTGTCACTGCTCTTTGGGTTAAACATAAAAAAAGTAAGAAAACTTAAGCTTTGGAAGGATTAAAGTTACGTTAGAAGTTATGACATGTAAGTTTTGATTATAAAAACAAAGCTGTTCAGGTACAGTAAAGTCTTTTATACCTCCGCAAGCTTTCAAATTATAAGATCACAACCACATACGCATATATTTGAAGCTACGACTGAGCAGACTATGATAATAATATACATAGCAACTTATTTACACTATAATATTATAAAAAGGAAAGATTTGTATTTTTGTGTGTATGTATGTTTTTAATGAATAAACTCTAAAACTACTGCGCCGATTTCAAAAAATAATATCAACAAAAAATAATAATAATATTTAATATTTTATCCCCAAAATCCCCACGGGAACGGAACCCGTTCCCGTGGTTTTCTTCCCGTGGATTTTGGGGATAAAATATAGCCTATGTTACTCAGCAAAGACGTGGCTTTCTAATGAAGAAATAATTTTTGAAATTGGCGCATTAGTTTTTGAGTTTATTCATTACAAACATACATACACACACACAAAAATACAAATCTTTCCTCTTTATAATATTAGTGTAGATGTAGATAACAAGGCTTTTTTTATCAATCAAATGACTCCTCCCGCTCTGGGCGGAGCAGGAGGGAGTGTCAGACTTTTACTGACTAAAACCCATCCATGTTCCTTCATCGCCCTTTGTGTTCCGGGGCCACGGTATCTCTTTCGAACAGTCCCGCAGCCCCAGCAGGCTTCCTATTGCTGACTCTTTGAGGCGCGCGTAGAACACTCCTGCGCCGTCGACACGGCCTGTCGTCATGAGACGGACGGACGGCGAGCTAGCCCATAGCTCTCCGTCCTTGATAACAAGCCTCAAAACTGGCTGAATGTCACTACGCGTTGCGCCGCACCCAGCGTGTATCGATATTATATTGTGTTGAGCTTCTAGGCGCTAAGCCAGCCACCAGTCAGTGCGTTCGTAGCTTTACTGTGTCGAAGGTATAAAAGACTCGAGTGAACAATTTTATTAGTTATTTATGCAACTGTTGTATAATGAGGGATATTAAAACACGAATGTGGGTGGGGGTGCGATAATAATAGTATCACATGAGTGTTTTAATACCTAATTATGTACAGTTGCATACAAGACTTTATCTACATCCATGATATGAATCCTCCATAAAAGGTTCTGAAACCATACCACCGGTGTTGTAGGGTTGTAAGAAGTCTATGTAAATTCATGAAAAGTTTAATTAATGAGTATTTAATACAAACAAACCATATGTAGGTAATAATATAATTATTTACATTTTTGATTGTACGATTATTAAAATGCACAAAGCTTGTATCACTATTTTTTTGTAAACAACAAAGTACATAATGCAATACTATGTAATATCCAAATATCGAACAAAAATGGCGGGATACGACGTGAATTCGAATTAACCTATAAGTTTTTTTTAATTACGGCGTTGTGGTAGTGTATCGCACGTGCTGGACAATGTTCTTTTTTTAAAACGAGTTGCATAATGAAATTTAGTACAACATTATAACACCCATTTGGATGAACTGTTTCAGATACTTTTATAGAGGTTTTATAGCATGGGTGTAGATAAAAAAATGTTAGCGTATGGGAAAAGTGGGATGAGTGGGAGAACGGACCGTGCGGGTTGAGAGGACGCAGCTCGCGCGCGCGCGGCTCACCTGCCCGCGCCGCCTCGCCCGGCGGCTCCGCGTCGCCCGGTGTCGTTGCCGCCAGGCAGTACATTACGGTCGCTGAAACATTCATCGTTATCATCGCAGAGCAAGGACTAACATAACAACATCATCATCATCATCATCATCATCATCATCTGCCTGCCTTTTCCTAACTATGTTGGGGTCGGCTTCCAGTCTAACCGGATGCAGCTGAATACCAGTATTTTACATGGAGCGACTGCCTATCTGACCTCCACAACCCAGTTAGTACCGGTAATACGATACCCCTTGGTAAGACTGGTTGTCAGACTTTTTGGGCCTCTGACTACCTAACGACTGTCAAAGATCTACAAATGACAGCCGGGACCAACTGCTTAACGTCCTTTCCGAGGCACGGAGGAAATTCGGTATGTAATGGGTGGTCACCCATCCACAGACCAACTTAGGCAAGCACAGCTTAACCTAACGATCGACCCGAGCGGCTGTTATTATATAGCCACGAGCTCCTCTACAACAACAACAACAGCCCATAACATCCACTGCTGGACATAAGCCTCTCCCATGATAGGAGGAATTTGCCGTAATCTCCAAGCTTGGCAGGCGGATTGGAGATCGCAGTAATGAAAGACTAACAGAAAACGCTGCTGCCCATTCTCAGGTCTACGGAGGCGCAAGGTGTTCTGAGTTCTGACTCAGACATTAGTCGCCTTATACGACACCCGTGAGTGTAATGGGTTGGTTCTATTCTACTCTGCCGGATACCTACACTAACACAAACAGATACCAAATTATAAAAAATCGGCCAAGAGCGTGTCGGGCCACGCTCAGTGTAGGGTTCCGTAGTTTCCCGTCCGTCACAATCCAATATGTAAAAATGCTTGCATATACGAATATATGTACTACAAACTTAGTCCAGAAATTATTTTGTACAACTTTTTGTCTTTTTTGTACAAAAACTGTTGTTTCCATCAAGTTCAAAATGATTTTCCTAGAAAGTCCTTATAAAGTTCTACTTTTCAGATTTTTTTTATATTTTCTAAACTTATGGTTCAAAAGTTAGAGGGGGGACACATTGTTTTTTACTTTGGGAGCGATTATTTCCGAAATTATTGACATTATCAAAAAATGATTTTAGGAAACCCCTATTCATTTTTTAATACCTTTCTACCGGGGGGGGGGGGGGGGGGGGCTACCCTAATAAAACATTTTTTTACAATTTTTATTTTACCACTTTGTCGGCGTGATTGATATACATATTGGTACCAAATTTCAGTTTTCTAGTGCTAACGGTCACAGAGATTAAGCGAGGACGGACAGACGGACGGACAGACATGGCGAAACTATAAGGGTTCCTAGTTGACTACGAAACCCTAAAAAGCTAGATTGAAAACCACAACTTTATAATATAGACTACCTATTAGGTTTTAGGATAATTTGGATTTATTGAAACTTGTAGTATTGTCAGTTAGCACGACCCGAATGGCGCAGCGGTAGTGAGGCTGCCTTACGATCTTGGGGTCCCAGGTTCGAATCCTGGTAGGAGCAAATGTTTGTGTGATGACATTATTTTGTTTTCGCGTCATGGATGTTTATAATCTGTATAATAAGTATGTATTTACAAACAAAAAGTATATATGTAGTATATCAACTATCTGGTGTCCACGACAAAAGCCTCGTTGTTTAGTGTTGCACTAGATGGCGCAGTGTGTAATATCCAGCGATATGTATTTATTGATTTTTATTAGTTTCAACTACAATGACCCACAGTTTAGGTAAATGCACTGCTAGTTCAGCAATCAACTGATAAATATTAAACCGAAAATACTCACATGAATAGATTAAAGCTGGGAATATTGGTTCATTTCGTTCTTGTGCTGTTTCTACAAGTATTCTTAATGGACCTTTTGGTGTCAACACTGCTATCAAGTCTGAAACATAACAATTAGTTTTGAAATAAAACTGAGTAAAGTTGAAAAGAGTACTCAACTTTACCACTCATTAGGATAAAAATAAATTGAAAATATGAGTTATAATGAGATGTAGATGAGCTATAATGAGATGTAGATGAGTTATAATGAGATGTAGATGAGTTATAATGAGATGTAGATGAGTTATAATGAGATGTAGATGAGTTATAATGAGATGTAGATGAGTTATAATGAGATGTAGATGAGTTATAATGAGATGTAGATGAGTTATAATGAGATGTAGATGAGCTATAATGAGATGTAGATGAGCTATAATGAGATGTAGATGAGCTATAATGAGATGTAGATGAGTTATAATGAGATGTAGATGAGTTATAATGAGATGTAGATGAGTTATAATGAGATGTAGATGAGCTATAATGAGATGTAGATGAGCTATAATGAGATGTAGATGAGTTATAAAGAGATGTAGATGAGTTAGATTATTTACCCCAAATAGATATAACAGCAAGAACAGCCCACGTGGTCCATTCAGGGAGGTACTTGATGAAGACTAGCGCCATCAGCGCCGCAATAAAGATCAGGTAGGCTTGCTGCAGTCGCAGTGGACCCTTCCAATGGATCACGATCATGCCCATCACGCCAAAGTTCCACATTCCGAAAAACAGGGTTATGTAGTCCATTGGAATATTGTATGCTCTCAGTGCTTCCCTGTTAATTGATAATTGAAACATTATTTTCTTTCATTAGCTTATCATACTTTTTACTAAGGAAACCTTTTATTTTTATGTAAAATGATTCAAATGAATGTATCCTCATGATAACATTTTGGTCTTAGCAGCAAATTTACCGAGATATTGATTGAAACACATGGGTGAATCAAGACAAAACTTTGAAATGGATTTTTATGTTGAATTGATATGATATGCCACAAACCAGTAGTCTATAAGTTTTACTTAATTGTAGATGTTAACATCCCTTTTAAAGTTTTGTCTCAATTCATTCCTGCATTTCTATTCACCCCGTTGTACGGTTAATTTGTGCAAAAACAGAGAAAATAGTGTCGATTCTGTTGTGCACAGACTAAACTTAATTTAGGCAATTGCTATCTTTTTCTCTCTAATAAAACGAGAAAGAGACGGACGTAATTTAAAGCTGTCAAATTTAGTTGGAACTAATATTTCTATACAAATGAAGGGTGCTGTGGCGCGATTAATTTTACATAGATCGCCACCTTTGATTTCGGAGCGAAACCGCTCCGCTTATGAACCTTGTCCCACACTCAGAAATCATACGATGTTCTTGTTTGTCATCGAGTGCGAGCGCACTGCCGCTTACACGCGCCGCACCCATTCACTGCGCGCGTGATAATTGTACCGGCGACGACGGCGTGCACGCAGGCTACGTGTGAGGGAGCCGAGCAGCGAGCGCCAGTCCACCGTTGGCTACCAGCCCATCTACTCGCGCCGCGCTTTGCTTTATATAGATTTACTTAGCTATTCATTTTTGTTACTAGTTTAAATTTTTAATTCATTATAATAGTTAGTCATCATCATCAGTCGTTGTTTATTCATCATCCTCATCCTGCTTAGCTTCGCAAACTTACGCCTGTGCATAGCGCATAGTGCTTATTAGCTTTACCATACGGGTTAAATTCCCGTGTGGAGTTAGTACAGTTATTGTGCACTTAACGTACTACATTGGTGACCCCCGACGCGCGCATACGGAGGACTCAGGTGCAGCTGTGCACAAGCATTGTCGGTGAAACAAGAAGAACAGTGATTCAACACTTCAACAGGAGCCAAGTTTATCGACTAAGGAGGTTGGTTGTGGTCCAAGCACAAGCGGTGAGCGATTTAATTTTTTTTTTAATAAGTGAAGATGTCAGATGCTGATGAATTTTCTGACGCTGATAATAAAGACGCAGTAGTGGTGCCACCCGGAGAAGTAGCTAGAGTGGGGGTACGTTGTCCACCATTTTGTCCAGAAGAACCGGCATTATGGTTCGCGCAGTTGGAAGGACAATTCGTCCTCTCAAAAGTAACCAGCGATACAACTAAATATTATTATGTTACTACACAGCTGGAAACTAAATACGCACTGCAGGTTAAGGACATCATAACGAACCCACCAGATACAAATAAATACACCAAACTCAAAACAGAGCTAATCAGTCGCCTGTCTGCATCGCAGGAAAAGCGGATACAGCAACTGCTAGTCCATGAGGAGCTCGGTGACAGGAGGCCGTCGCAGTTTCTTCGGCATTTACAAAACTTAGCCGGACCCTCCGGGGCATCAGATTTTGTGAAGAGCGTATGGACTAACCGTTTACCGCATAACATTCAAAATGTCATTGCTTCACAGATTGCTGAATTACAGGTGGAAAAACTAGCCGAGATTGCAGACAGGGTGCACGAGATAGCCCCGTCAACTCCACAAGTAGCGTCTACCACCGCAGATAATATCGACTTAGCCAAGCAAGTAAGCGAGCTCACGAAGCAAGTAGCCATGCTTACCACGAGGATGAACCGAGGGAGAAGACACTCACGTTCCCGCTCACGCTCACAGGCTCGATACAGAAGGTATGACCGCTCTAACAGCTCTAGATCACAACAGCCACCACCAAATCACCCGCACTGCTTCTACCATTACAAGTACGGTGATAAGGCGAATAAATGCAAGCAGCCCTGCACGTTCACGACGGAAAACGCCAAGGGCGGTCGCAAGTAGCGGCTAACGACTGCCCCTCTTCAACAGGCCGTCTATTTATAACCGACCGGACAACAAAAGTCCAGTTCTTGGTCGACACAGGCTCGGACTTGTGCGTTTTTCCCCGGTCGGCAGTCAAGACGCCAGTACTACAATCAAAATTTGACTTAGTGGCTGCCAACAACACTGTCATTCATACTTTTGGACCCATTCAGCTACAGCTAAACTTAGGTCTACGAAGGAACTACACCTGGAAATTCACGATAGCTGACGTGTCGCGAGCGATAATAGGGGTAGACTTCCTTAGCTTCTACAACCTACTAGTTGACTGTCGAAACCAGCGCTTAATAGACAATGTAACGTTACTATCAGTGTCTGGAATACATTGCACGTCAACAGACGACATAGCATCAGTGAAGGCTGTAGTAGGAGACACAGAATACCACCAAATTCTGCGCAAATACCCCGAAATAACACGGCCGCCAGGAACTCACCTACCGGGTAAGCATAGCACTATGCATCACATTAGGACGACGCCTGGACCACCTGTATCTTGCAAACCTCGACGTCTGGATCCCACTCGTACCTTGGTGGCTAAGAAGGAGTTCGAAGACATGCTGGCGAGCGGTGTAGCCAGACGGTCGGAGAGTGCATGGTCAGCACCTCTTCACCTAGTAAGGAAAAAAGACGACGGATGGAGACCATGTGGTGATTATAGGGCACTCAACGCCAGAACAATACCAGACAGGTACCCCATCCGCCATATACATGATTTTTCACACCAGCTGACAGGGTGCGCAGTTTTCTCTACGATAGATCTAGTTAAGGCATATAACCAAATTGCTATCAACCCTGATGACATCCCAAAGACCGCTATAACAACACCGTTTGGTCTCTATGAATTCATGTACATGACCTTTGGATTGCGAAACGCTGCACAGACCTTCCAGCGATTTATCGACGAAGTGCTGCTTGGGCTAGAATTTTGCTATGGGTACATCGACGATATATTAGTATACTCGAAAACTCCCGAACAGCACAAGCAACATTTACGAATACTGTTCGAGCGGCTGAGAGACTATGGTATAGTAGTGAACACAACAAAGTGCAATATTGGACGCACAGAGGTAACCTTTCTGGGATACTGTGTGTCAGCAGCAGGTACGAAGCCTCTAAAATCAAAAATACAGGCCATCCAGGATTACCCAGCACCCAAGACAGTCAAGGAGCTACGACGATTCTTAGGAATGGTAAACTTTTACCACCGATTTATACCTCAAGCAGCTAAGACTCAAGCGCCGTTAAATGCTGTCCTCGCTGGCCCCAAAATTAAAGGAAGCCATCCTGTGGTCATGACTCCAGAGCTACTAAAGGCTTTTGAAGAAACCAAAACTTCACTTTGCAACACAGCTCTACTGGCTCATCCAGATCCATCAGCTGAGTTGGCAATTGTGACCGATGCATCAGACACCGCCATAGGCGCCGTGTTACAACAGCGAAACGGTAACGACTACCAACCCTTAGCCTTTTATTCTCATAAGCTCAGTCCCGCACAGAAGAAGTACAGTCCGTACGAGCGCGAATTATTAGCGGCGTACGAGGCTGTGAAATACTTTCGCCATATGATAGAAGCCAGAGTCTTTGCCATATTTACAGATCACAAACCATTGGTGTACGCATTCAAGGCAAACAGGGAAAACTTACCACCAAGGCAATTCCGGTACCTCGATTATATCGGACAATTTACAACCGACATCAGGTATTTGCCAGGCAGAGAGAACGTGGTCGCTGATGCCTTGTCACGGGTGGAAGAAGTGTCACCAGCAATCAACTACGAAGACCTTGCAAGATTTCAGAGCAAAGATTCAGAACTGCAAGGCCTCATCCAAAACGGCTCATCCCTCAAGCTGGAGAAGGTTACCACTCTGAACTGTAACAAGCACATATTTTGTGACACTTCCACGACAAACCCTCGCCCATATGTGACACCACAGCTGAGGAAGCAAGCCTTCAATTCTCTACACAACTTACACCACCCAGGATGTTCTGCTACAGTGCGACTGGTAACTCAAAATTTTGTATGGCCTGGGATTCGCAAAAACTGTAGAGAGTGGGCTAGACAATGTTTGCAATGTCAAACTAGCAAAATTACCCGCCATACCACATCACCTCTTTCCACATTCCCAACTACATCCTCAAGATTCACCCATATCCACCTCGACATAATAGGGCCCCTAACCCCTTCTTATGATTTCAGGTACTGCCTCACCGTCATCGATCGATTTACTCGGTGGCCTGAGGCGTACCCATTAAAGGAGATCACCGCTGAGGCCTGCGCTGCTGCCTTGGTGTCTGGCTGGATAGCTAGATTTGGCTGTCCCGCACGTGTGACTACGGACCAGGGTCGCCAGTTCGAGAGCCACCTGTTCCGGGCCCTCACTACCCTGGTTGGTGCGCGCCATCTTCGCACCACTGCCTACCACCCTGCAGCAAATGGCATCGTTGAGCGACTACATCGTCAGCTCAAGGCAGCCATTATGTGCCACTCCTCGTCACAGTGGACAGAAGCCCTACCACTAGTACTACTCGGCATGCGGAGTTCTTGGAAGCAAGACATCCAAGCTACGCCTGCGGATCTGGTATATGGAGAATCAATACGATTACCAGGCCAATTCCTATCTCCCACAGAGCAGTTCACCACAGGAGATGTCACACAGTATGCCACGCGTCTCCGAGCTCACATGGCCAAACTCACTCCGAGGCCTACATCGTGGCACACGACTTCTCCTTTCTTCATTCCACGAGACCTCCATACGACTTCACACGTCTTCCTTCGCCGTGACCACGTCCGAGGTTCACTGGAGCCACCTTATGCTGGACCATACAAGGTCCTAGAAAGGAAGCCAAAGTACTTCACGATAGAGGTAAAAGGAAAAAAAAGTAACGTTTCTGTTGACAGACTCAAACCAGCCTTTATGATGAAGGAGGAAGAGACGAAGCCAGAGGTAGCACCAACACCTGTTGTCGTTACCACCTCTGAAACGGCGGGCGAAGAAAAGAGAACCAGAAGCGGGCGGCGCGTGAGATTCCCAGACTATTATCGACCGTAGCAACGGTCTGGCAGGGGGGAATTGTGGCGCGATTAATTTTACATAGATCGCCACCTTTGATTTCGGAGCGAAACCGCTCCGCTTATGAACCTTGTCCCACACTCAGAAATCATACGATGTTCTTGTTTGTCATCGAGTGCGAGCGCACTGCCGCTTACACGCGCCGCACCCATTCACTGCGCGCGTGATAATTGTACCGGCGACGACGGCGTGCACGCAGGCTACGTGTGAGGGAGCCGAGCAGCGAGCGCCAGTCCACCGTTGGCACGTAAAAACATTTTGACTAAAAACACGGTGAAGCGCAAGGCATAAACTAGTTTGACATCTCTAACTTAGTTCATAGCTATAGCCATCCTTTTCTCGCACTGACTTTTAGTAAAAGATAGCAATAGCCTAAATTAAGTTTAGTTTGTGCACAACAGAATCGACACCATTGTCCAACTAAATTATAATATTATATTAAGATTTTTGTTAAAACTTGTAATATTATGTTCTTGGCCCAGTAGGAGTAGTAGACTCTCAAGTCTCCACAAGTAACAAGAGTTGAGGATTGTAATATCCATACAGACCCTAAACCTGCAGCATTACAAAATATAATCCATTAGCATACATAATGTATGAACATTTAATGCTACAGGAAAATATAACATTTTTAACAAAGACATTACTTGCAAAACATCTACCACAAGGAATGTCAAACTTTAGTTTCCCTTTTAGGTAAATTCTTAGTGGTTTAATTAAGGCTGATGCTCCAGGGTAGCCTGCGAAATTCAAATTTTCTTACGTATTTTGCAATTTGAGGCCCAGTGCTAGGTTGTATGTTGATTAAAATATTGTTTGCGGCTGTTAGACGTATGTAGTTACAGAATTATAATCATCAAAATCATCAATACAACCCTCCAAGTTCATGTAACTTGATTGAATGACTTTTTCATGAAATAGGGCTTCATTCAATCGGGCTGGTTGGAGCATTCACCTAAAACAGAAACTGATACTCACTCAATATATAAATATGAGAACAAGAACAGCAACATTAGTGATGACAGTATGAGCCACCCATGGATTATCTTGTAACATCTCTTCTTGTACAGTACTATGAGCAACACAGTCATTAAGGCAATCACACATAGCAGGATTAAGGAGTTGGCTAGAGCATTCCATACTTTTGTCACTGCATATGGACTTTCCTCGTGAAATGGTGTGTAAGCTCTGAAAAAATAATAAATACAGAGTTACATATTTTAGAACAAAATGGCAGATTGAAAAAAGAATACTGTTTTAATTTGAGTTCGTCAAATCACATCTATGAATAACAAATAAATAAATGAATGATGTGAAGACATTCCAAAATGATTATGAATCAGCTGACCATTTGCACTTTTTTTTGTTAATTTAAATTATGTTTGTTTCAAGTGGATTAATACTTACAAATATACATCTTTAACAGAATAAAAATTAATTGAAGATATAGTTGCGACTACGACAAGCATACACAGCGTGACAGGCACAAACAGTTTGATGACATGACGAGCTCCATATTTCAGTTCTAGTTCTTCTAATTGTGGTTCTGGTGGTGGAGGCGGCTGGGGAGGCATGCTGGGTGCCGAACTGCTGCCTGCCCCTGACCCACTGCTCGGAATCCCCTCAACACTCTGAACAAGAAGACATTTGAATTAAACACTGCAAAATCATACATTTTGTTTTTACTACAACAAGGTTTTTGTAATAATATAAATAATATACAGTATTCTGTGTAACTTGGTTTCTTGCTAGCCAGCTTGTGTGAGTTAGCCTGTTGGTTTCTGGAGACTTTAGGTACCTTTCACTCAAATTTACATATGTTTTACTCAATAGTTTTCCAAAACGCCAAAAGATATACTTCAGATTATGCTGAATAATGGTACTATCTTCTGAAAAGTGGTTCTTAGGTTATCTGCATTTTAGTTTACAAATACTACCAGTACTCAGTTATCTCAACAATAAGTTAAAAATATGTACTGGATTTTCTATATCAGTAAAATCGAAACTTTGTGATTCATTCATTGGTGAGTACAACATAGCAGTAAATTGGTGAATCATATAAAACGACAAAACTTGAGAGTAACTGTATGTTTTTCAGATTCCATTGGTGAATCATTAAAACGACAAGACTAAATAACAGAGTAACCGTATGTTTTTCAAACAGATTAGATAGTGGGTGTTGAATGATAGTTTAGTCTTATTTTGGGCCTAAGGAGCAAACCGAAGTCGCGTAAATGTTACAAATAAAGTGCTATTTCACACGCAATTTACTTACGCCATAAGAGCGCTGATTATCTGTTTTAGTCTTTCGTTTTTTCGCTATCCGTTCTGCAATCACCCGATCGGGGCGGGCTTCAGCGATGTGGCCGTCCATGAGTGCCGTGTGCTCAGTCGCCTCCTCTGTTTCGCTGCCGGTGTCACTCATTCAAGTATTCTTTGAATCTCTAACATAATGTTAAGCACTGTTTATTATTGCTTTATTGCAGGCTGTCTTGTAAACGAGTATTCAATAGCAAAGATTTTTGCAAACGTCCTACGCGTAGTACGCGTTTCGAAAGCCACAGATTAGCTAATGCTAATCATAGAGTAAAATAAGTATATATAGATGCTAATTGTCAAAAAAAGCTTAGAATCACAGACTATAAATATATCAATCACTTTTTAAACCACAGATGAGCAAAAATGGAAAAGTCTGGTTTCACTTTACTGTGTCCTCGGTTTCTTGAGGATCATTTCATTGTATTGTAAGAATAAATAAATAAGCTAAAGAAAAAGTATCTACCTACTCCTCCGTCACCGGGAGCCTGTGGTATACGTTGAAGTAGGTTGAAGACTTTTGGGCAGGGTTGCCAACTCAATGCCACGGTTGGGTGCTAAGTAACATCTCAAATAGTGCTAAATTGCTAGAAAGTTTCAGTTTCACAGTTTAGTGCCAAATATATGAATTTAATAAAAAAGAACACATAACAGAATATGTTTTAATCTTCGAATTATTGTTACATTAATATCTAAAAGTTACATTAAAAAGCAAAAACAAACAAAGATAATTATAGTTAAATTGGAAAATGTGACCATTAAATTTTACAAATTAAAAAACATACAAATTGGAAATACTAAATTAAAATTATCTTTAAATCCAATCATCCTCACTACTTGTATCGTCTGTCTCTGCTGTGGTTCCGTGTACAGCTGTTGAGGTGGATGGCTGTGGCTCATTTACACTTATAGCGGATTTTTGCAATTTAAATGTGTACATATATTATCTTTCATGAAAAACAAAAATGAACGAAAAACAAGCAACGTTAGACAAAGAAGGAGTTATCTTAGAGAAAAAGACAAACATAGCACTGTTCGCCTCGTCTGCCCTAAACGCCTTTATTTTCACGTTCACGGTAATCCAAGTGCCGCAGATTACAGACTACACTAGTTTGCGTTTTGTTACTTCAGCTACAGCTGCATTTTGTGAGTGAACAGACAACATCAAAATTAGTGCTAGATTTAGTGCAGGGTGCTGTTTCTTAAATTTCAGTGCTAGGCACATGAAAATAGTGCTAAATCTAGCACTCAAAGTGCTGAGTTGGCAACACTGCTTTTGGGCACTTTACGGAAGTTCCTTGCTTTACGGTGACGAACAGCTAGTGTTGCCACCTTTATTTTGAACAACTAAAGTATTTTTCCCAAAAAAGCTGAAAAAATATAGTACTTTTGGGAAATTCATGGAAAAAAAACAGTACACATTTTATTTTTAAACAATATTATATGTATTTTTCCAAATTATATAGTTATAAAATATACCCATTTGTTATTGCTCTTCGCTATGGCCATCAATGACAAACATCTTCTTTGCACAATTTGGTAGTCGAACTCCCATTCGCTCTTATACTTTTGAAGCCTTTTATCTTTTTTTTTTGCTCTTTCTTGGGTGTTGTGCAAAAACCACATCACTTTCCATGTTTTTTTATTTACAGCATAACAGAAGTAGGTATATAAAATCGGGCGGCATTCATCGACAAATTATTGACAGTTTGACAGTTGACGTTTTGTTGCCGCAAATGCGTTTCGTTCTGAAATGAGGGATTTTCTTTTTAGCTCTTCCCTAGTCGCTGGATAGATGGCGCTAGGAGTAAGTATGATAATGCAAGGAACGGAACCTAAAAAAAATGATTTTAACAAAGCGCGAGAAATGTTGGTTATATTCGGAAGGTTATGCAAATGAAAGTGTCAGTCAACGAGAGTATGTGACGTGACACAATGTTTTTTTTTCAAGCGTTTTGGCTTTGGCATAGTAAGTTCAACGCCATCTATAGAGTTCTTGGAAACTAAGTTTTTTTTTAAAACCTCAAAAGGAAAACCTCTCATTCCCCGTGCAGCGCTGTGGGTACGTTCCAGACTTCCAGAAAAGTGCGACAGTTGAATTAGGCATAAAAATATAGTATATTTAGTACTATATTATTTTTCTCTAATAAATAGTACAATAATTGACTGAAATATAGTACGATATTATATAATATAGTAGGTACGGGTGGCAACCCTACTAACAGCCCGGGTACGGTGTAAAGTCTTTTACGAAAGCCACTTCAAACTGAGTTGTCATCAATTGATCCCCGAGTCCCGACCATGAGTTCGGTTCTAAACAATCCCATGGTACAGTAGAGCAAGTACATAGGCTAGTGGAAAAGACCAATTACACATTTGAAAGCAAACAACTGTGGTCTTCCGCCTTCCTAGACATTTCGCAAGCTTTCGACCGGTTTTGGCATGATGGAATTTTGGACAAAATCCGCAAAGACTTACCCATAAATTTCTACCTTCTCATCAAGTCATAACTTAGCGACAGACACTTTTATGTTAAATATGGCGACATTACCACAAAGTTACATGAATTATGAGCAGGAGTCCCGCAGGGCAGTGTAATGGGTCCAATGCTCTATCTTATATATACCTCAGACTTACCAAACAGACAAGACACAATGACAGGAACATTTGCTGACGATACAGCGGTTCTTGCCATTGATGAAACCGCAGCTGGAGCATCGGCGAAATTACAACGAAATTTAAATGATATCTCGAACTGGCTTAATTAAAGACTGGCGTATAAAAATATTTAATGGAACAACAACCAAATCGCACATTTAAAAGGTTACAGAGACGTGCTCCTCAAGATCTTCTCTAATAACACAAATATAAAAAAGACATACTAGATGGACATATCATTGGATACTGTACCATGCACGCCATACTTGTACATACATAAAATCTAGCTTATTGTCAACAAGACAGATTGCTGGAAGAAAAGGAGATTTAAAAAAAAAAAAATTGTTCAATTTGTATCGAAATAATATTATGTAGGTATCGATACGAAAGCGTCTGTCAAAATGAGTTACGGTGACTAACAGCCACGAGTCCCTATAATGCACGTCACAGCAATGCACACACCAGCAATGCACATACCAGCAATGCACGACACAACAATGTACGACCTATGTCTCCAATTGCTGGGGTGTACCTTGCTTGTCCGGACCAAGAATGTACAGCATGATAATTGGCGACCTCACGTGACTCGAAATTTTTGGACATGGATACTAGGTAATTGAGCCAGGTAGTGCTGTTCCGAAAGACGTTAGACGATTGATTGCGTGATTGAAAAGTTGATAGGGACTCGATCAGCCATTGACTGTTATAACACGTTCCATTTTAAGTTCACCAGCAAAGTAAAAATTCTATTAAATTAAATTAAATTCTGTGGAAATTGCATGTAAAAACACGACAGTCTCGCGCCAGTGTCATTTTGGCTCCGGTATGTTGAGGTTGAATGATGGGTTTAAAAAGCGTAGTCGACGCTCTACAGATAGTCGAAATGGGCAAAAAAAAAAAGCTGCCACCCTATACCCCGTCAGCCATGTCGTCGAATTTCTGCCGGCCTTTGGCCTACGCTCATGTCCCAAAGTATGACCTTCGGGGATCAAATTTTAAATGCATGAAATAAAAAAACAAAAACAATTACTCGATTCACAAAAAGACCTTTAGCTGGGATCGAACTCAAGGCTCATGATTGTAAAACAGCACTGTACCCCGAGACCAGCTGGCTTATTGTAAACCGTGGCGAATATGTAATCATACGGTGCTTCTACAGGTCGGTAATGTTCGGGATGGCGAGAGCCAAAATGATACTGGCGCGAGTTGGTCCTGGAAAAACAACTACCTATTGGCGACGCAAAGATTGTAAAGGCTGCTTTACGCCGCCGCCGGGGCAACACTGTGCGACTTTGCTGCATGCCACAAGGCCGCATGCTACAAACATTTAAAATGTTGCACATCGTGGCAAAAATCGTGCGGCATGGCAACAACTTGCGTCATGTGGCAGACTGTCGCAGCCAGTCGCAGTCGCAGCTTCTATTCAAACTAATGATATTCTAGTAAACACTAAACAGATATGTTGTGAGCGCGCAATCGTGAAGTCTCGAAAACGGGCCAATTGGCCTGTTTTGCCTTTAATCTGCGTCACTGCGTGTATGTGAGCTGGCGCTGCCCGCGGACCACTTTTTTCGGTGGTTTTGTAGGTGTATAACATATCTGTTTATTAAAATATCATTGATCCAGACACAATGGATTCCATGCCACATTTTTGGTGCGTCGTTCAGTTTATAGGTTATGTTTTACGATGCTTTGAGGAGCTCGTGGCTAAATAATAACAGCCGCTCGGGTCGATCGTTAGGTTAAGCCGTGCTTGCCTAGGTTGGTCTGTGGATGGGTGACCACCCATTACATACCGAGTTTACTCCGTGCCTCGGAAAGCACGTTAAGCCGTTGGTCCCGGCTGTCATTTGTAGATCTTTGACAGTCGTTAGGTAGTCAGAGGCCCAAAAAGTCTGACAACCAGTCTGACCAAGGGGTATCGTATTACCTGGTACTAACTGGGTTGTGGAGGTCAGATAGGCAGTCGCTCCATGTAAAATACTGGTATTCAGCTGCATCCGGTTAGACTGGAAGCCGACCCCAACAAAGTTGGGAAAAGGCTAGGCAGATGATGTTTTACGATGCTTTGAAAATTATATAAGCACGATGTTGCCTCCGCATAAAATAGGCTGCAGCATACCCCAATTGCCGCATACATAGGTTATTTGTAGCACACCACAAGATGACG
The DNA here is from genome assembly GCA_905147715.2 of Xestia xanthographa. Classification (NCBI taxonomy): domain Eukaryota; kingdom Metazoa; phylum Arthropoda; class Insecta; order Lepidoptera; family Noctuidae; genus Xestia; species Xestia xanthographa. The sequence continues at coordinate 16,428,039 of LR990652.1, forward strand.
CACGCCACAATATGTAGCATGCTGCAATGCCGCAGTGTTGCCCCGGCGTAAAGCAGCCTTTACAGGTTGCGCACCACAGAGTACTTTTATTATAATACACACTTCAACACCGTATACGGATATTTCGTATAAAATTCTTAACTAAAAAAATACTGGCGAGTTTTAAATTCTTTTGAAGAAAGCTTATTTCATAAACCTTTGAGAAATACTTCCGTAGGTACTGTACCTCCACAGAGTGCAACTCGTTCATGGGTTAATTTACAAAAAAAAATGTACGCTTCTACAACAAACTTCCCATTAAAACTCGTAATCTATGTACCCTTCAAGAAATTTAAAAATTGCATTAAAACTAAACTTTAAAAAAAAGTTTATTTCAAAATATCAGATTACCTACTTAAATGTGGTGAGACTTGGCTATCCGTGGATTATTAAAAAGGCAATGTAGATATGCACATAGAAATTTATATTTTGGTTTCTCTTTACAACTTGACAACACAGAAAATATAACAGCAGTGACGGACAATGTTCCTAACAATAACAACCTACCTATTCAAACATCCGTCATCTCTCATACCAGCCAGTCTGATTAACGCTTGCAAACCTCTTCTTAACACTCCTCCTCAAGCGTTTCCCTCTGACTCACTCTTGCACACCCATCTCCTTACGACAAAACTCATGCTTACTCTTAGGCACAGGTTTTGTCATAATGTCAGCGACCATCACATTTGTTGCCAGATATTTTAATTTGATAATCTCCTTCTCTAAGGCCTCTCTAACAAAATGATATCGCAAATCAATATGTTTGGTCTGCTGATGATGCACTGGGTTTTGTGCTATGGCCATTGCTGACTGACTATCTGTGTAAATCGTGATAGCCTTTTCTTGAGTGGCCACCAGTTCCCCCAAGAACCTTCTCAAAAATATGGCATCTTTAGCAGCTTCCGATAAGCTGACATATTCAGCCTCTGCTGTTGATATGGCTATACTTCGCTGCTTAGCACTCTGCCATGATACTGCTCCTCCTGCCAATGTGAAAACATTTCCAGAATAAGACTTTCTGTCTATTATATTCCCTCCATGATCAGCATCAGAAAAACCTTGTATCTCTGTACTGCAGGCATCATTTGAGTACACGAGTCCCATGTTCTTAGTACCTTTAAGGTACCTTAAAATCCTCTTGGCAGCACTCCAATGAATCTCTTCATAGCAGTTGCAGAACTGACTCATAATATTCACAGCATGAGCAATGTCTGGCCGCGTACACACAGCCAAGTACATCAGTGATCCTATCAACTCTCTGTAAGGTATTTTGTCACTCGGTGTGTGTGAGCCCTCTGGCTTCTTGAAATGTTGACCAGGTACTGCAGGTGTGGCAACTGTCTTGCAGTCCTCCATGCCAAATCTGCGTAGAAGCTTCTCTATATACTCTTCTTGGTCAATCTTTATGTGGCCATTCTCTTGCTTTAGCCGCATCCCTAAAAATAATTCAGCTTTTCCTAAATCTTTCATCTCGAATTTGGACATAAGTTCTTTCTTGACCTTCTGCATTTCTCTTGCATTGTTATAAAAGATTAGGATATCATCAACATAAACTGCAAGTATTATCATATCATTCTCGATTCGCCTGGTGTAGACACATGGTTCATTCTTGCAACGATGGAAATTCAGACTCTCTAGCTCTGAATGAAGTTTAGAATTCCATGAACGTGGCGCCTGTTTCAATCCATAAAGAGATCTCTTTAATAAGCATACATGGTCTTCCTTGCCTTTCTCTTTGAAATATGGTGATTGACGCATGTAAACTTCTTCATTTAAATTCCCATTTAGAAACGCTGTCTTCACGTCCATGTGATTTATTTGAAGATTCATCTGCGCTGCTAGCGCTATTAACAGCCTCAAAGAGCTATGACGCACAACAGGGGAGAATGTCTCATCGTAATCAATACCTTTTCTCTGTCTGAAGCCTCTTGCAACCAAACGAGCTTTATACCGAGTCTTATTTCCCGCCTCCTTTTTGATTCGGAACAACCATTTCGAATCAATAATGTTGCTTGCTTGGTTTGGCTCTACCAACACCCAGGTTTGATTTTTCTTTAATGCATCCAGCTCCTCCTGAATAGCAACTTTCCACTGTTTTGCGTCTTTTCTCGACAGTGCCTCTTCAACTGTTAGTGGATCTCTTTCTTCCACTATCGCCTCATAGGTGATATGATCCTTAAACTCCACAGGCTTTCTGTTCCTGAGTGGATATCTTCTCTCTTCTACTACAGGTATTGTTTCAACAAGTTGTTCTTCCTCTTGCCTCTCTTCAAATGATGTCCACTGTTCATCTTCCTCTTCCATGAATTCAGCGTCTCTAATATCATCTGTTTGATCTCTATCACGTTGAAGATCGGTCTCTTCTTGATAAACAACTTGTCTCTGTTCATCATTCTCTAGATGAATTGTTGCAGTCTTTCTTTCCTCTTCAGTCTTAGTAAATTTATGGTTCATCTGGTTTTCGAAAAATACCACATCTCTCGCTCTATGCAGCTCTCCATTCATAGGGTTGACTAATCTGTAACCTTTCGATTCTTCACAGTATCCTACAAACACTAGCTCTTTACTCCTCGCATCCCATTTGGTTCTCTTTTCATCTGGGATATGCATAAAGGCTCTGCAACCAAACACACGAAGATTAGACAAATCTATTTTATGGTCACTCCATACCTCCTCGGGTGTCTTGTTCTTCACTGCGATGGTAGGACTCCTGTTTTTCAAATACACCGCTGTATTTACAGCTTCAGCCCAGAATCGAACGGGAAGACCTGCTTCTTGAAGCATTGTTCGTGCTTTTTCCCCTATGGTACGATTGGCTCTCTCCGCCACACCATTTTGTTGAGGTGTGTAAGCAATCGTAAGTTGGTGTTTAACACCGTGTTCTCTCAAGAACTCATCAAACCTTTTATTGCAATATTCGCGCCCATTGTCGGTTCTAAAAACCTTCAGCTTCTTACCTGTTTGTGTCTCAGCAAAACTTTTGAACTCCTTCATCTTCTCAAAGGCTTCACTCTTTTGCTTTAAAAAGAATACAAAAGTTTTACGCGAAAAATCATCAATAAAAGTAATATAATATCTAAAACCTCCAAAAGAATTCTCACTCATTGGTCCACTGATATCCGAATGTACCAATTCTAATAAACTTTTGGCTCGCGTGGCTGTATTTCTCTCAAACGGTTGCCGCGTTTGTTTTCCCATCAGACAAGCTACACAGTCTATTTTGTCATTATGTTCAAACTTTACCCCAGTTGCCATTTTATCTCTCAATAGTGTCAAATTCCGTATACCCAAGTGTGCCATTCTCTTATGCCATAGCTCCATTGATGCTGTAATCGCTATTGCACAGACCTGCCGATAAGGAGATTTAACTTTATACACACCCTTATCAAGCAAACCTGTCACACATGGTTGTCCTCTCAACGTATACTCACACTCATTGAATATCTCGCAACCTCTGGTGGTAAAAACAACGACCTTACCTTTTTTAACAATACTACTAACACTCAGTAGGTTCGATGTTAGTCCTGGTACGTACAAAACATTTTCAATGTTCAGATGCTCATCTGTTACATTACCATATCCCTCTCCATACATCTTACCTCCATTTGCACAAGACACTTCAACCTTACGACCTGCCTCCGCAAATTTACTCATCCAGTCTTTTCTGCTACTCATATGCATCGACGCTCCGGAATCAATAACCCATGCATCATCTGCTTGCTTCTCTTGACTTCTCGTATCAAGTGCTATCGCTGTCGCCGTTGCTGTCTCCGTCGCCGTCGTAGTCGGTGTTGCAGTTACCATATTAACTGCCTTCACCTTCCGCTTCGGATTATCCGGACAGTCACGAGCTTTATGCGATCCATCGCAAATGAAACATCTTATTTTCTTTTCTTTGTCTTTATTCCTCTGAACAAACTTTTTCTGATTCTGATTCTTCATCTTTGCTGTAAGTGCAGCACTCGTGGAATTACTGGAACTTGCGCAAGATGTGCCTTGGTCCAATTGCAACAGTTTAGTTTTAACATAGTCAGTTGTCAGCTCAATATTGGTGTTCTCCAACGCCAACCTCATCGGATTATACTCCTCCGGTAGTCCTTGCAACATTAGAGCTGCTAACAGCTCATCGTCAACTTCTTTTCCGATATCCCTCAGCTGCTGTGCTACTGACATTAGCGCTGTCACATAGTCTCTCATAGATGTGAACTGCTCAAGTTTTAGGCTTACTAGCTTTGATAAAAGTCTGCATCGGTTATGTAGCCCTTTATCCTCAAAAGCTGACCTCAAAGACTCCCATGCCTCCTTTGCCGTTTTCGCATGTCTCACGTGAATCAGGCAATGCGGTTGTATCATCATACATATCCTGGCTCTCGCTTTTTGGTCTCTCTTTAAACCTAATACATCTGTATTCTCTGGTGTCTTCTGAGTATACTCCCACAGATCATCATGGATTAAATATAACTCTACCATAAACTTCCACGTACTATAATTCGAGTTTCCATCAAGTTTCTCTATCGACATTAAACTCATACCTGTATCTCGTACCGGCTGCGATCTCTCTAGTCCGCCGCCCGTAGTTGTGTTTACAACATCTTTCGTTTCCATATTACCTTTACTACGTGCCTGGGCCCATAACCTGGTGAGACTTGGCTATCCGTGGATTATTAAAAAGGCAATGTAGATATGCACATAGAAATTTATATTTTGGTTTCTCTTTACAACTTGACAACACAGAAAATATAACAGCAGTGACGGACAATGTTCCTAACAATAACAACCTACCTATTCAAACATCCGTCATCTCTCATACCAGCCAGTCTGATTAACGCTTGCAAACCTCTTCTTAACAAAATGTAATGCCCGATCCAGACTCTCCACGAGGCTACACGAGGGAACGCGAGTACGAGAGTGTGGACGGTGCTCTTGTGTCCTCTCGTCTTCCCTCGCCTCGCCTCGCTGTCGCTCCGTTTTGTGTCGGTTTTTCGGACGCGAGTCAAAGGATGCGAGGGGTGAGGCGAGGGAATCATCCACACTCTCGCGCTCGCTCACTTTGTTGTAACTGCTGCAGAGTAAGGAAACAGTTGAAATCTTTGTTAATCAAGAAAGGCTTTAGACTTTACCGTTGAGGAATTTAAAACTGACAAATTGTGAATCGATTTATCCTGTAATAATATTAACTTGACGTATATGTAAAATAATATTAGTTGCTACATTACCTATACCTATGACAAAAATGATTGAACGAACTGATAATAATGATTAATTATAAAATAATAAATAAATTATTGAATAATGTTTTGTAATAATTAATGTAATATAATATTTGTAATGTAAACAATTTTAATGCAATTAATTGTAATAATTAGAATCAATATTTTAAGTAATCTAATAATTTGATTCCACTTCGCAGCTAAGCGCGCGGATTTGCAAATACCGTAACCGCTCACATGCAAAAATTTTTGCAAGTTTTCAAAACATTTTCTGCCCGATCCGATAAAAACACCTGTAGCTCAAAAACTACAAGTTCTAGAGCAATTTCAAAAATACTGTTGTCAAGCTGATTAGATAAGGAATCTACTTATCTAGAAATCAAAATGAAATACTTTAATTATATACTCCAAGTCATAATGTATAGCAAAAAATAGTTACAAAAACTGATATTTCGCTAGAAATATCAGTTTTCTCTTAGTTTTTTATCCATTTTAACATTAAAGAAATAAACTAGACTATATTTCCTTTCCAACAAGACCACAATCTCATTTATAGCTCAATAGCATCATATCTAAATATACTTATGAAACTAGATACTCACTGTTTGTTTACATCTGGAAACTAATTTTTGCCAGCCGGTGTTGGATGAAAAAACACACAAACCCACATGTTTTTTGGTGTAGATAGTTGAACAATCTAATCACCTCACTAATTAAGCACTGTTTTTCCCATTTCACACACGTTTTAGTCACTAAATCACGTATTTCTTCACACAACACAATCACTATAGGTACATATAATAACTACTTTTTCACGGGCGAAATATTGCAACTTCGAGATTCCAAAACGAATTTACGTTGACAAAATAATGAAGCACGGTTCACAAGGATAATTTTGATATATAATAGTATCAGCTACCATTAAAAATACCAGAGTTATCACGACATTTGCTGCGCAGGTAAATTCGAGTGTTCACCGTCTGTCAAATGGACCGTGTTAAGCAGAAAAGATCCAACCAGCAATTTGTTACTTTTGAGTAAATACGATTTGAATTTTAGGAGTGATTATAAAACAAACAGGCAGAAGGACGCAAAAATAGAAAGTTACGTATGGTAGCACAGTAAATAAGCATTATTTTAAATGTAATGCCACTGGCTAGTTGCACACAGTTTTCCTGATTTTCTTGAAAAACTACCAGTGGATCTTTTATGCAAAAAAGAAAATTGTCGGTAACATTTCCACGGGAGATCCAAATAGCAATATAGGAAGGTTTAAAATTATTTATTAAAGGTAAAACGGTTAATAACTTACTAAGATAAGGTAAAACTAAAACTTCGTCTCGACCAAAAAAAATATATACATAAAATTATCATTAGATCAAACAAATGCTAATCAATCTGAACATTAAAACTTTTAATCATAAGCTCAAGACAGTGTATGTTATATCCACTGAACGTTATATGAAATTAAATTATATCTTATGGAGATATGAAGAGGAGGGACAAAAAGCATCTGACCCAAATAGTTATGAATATGAATGTGTATGGATGGAGAGGGAGAGGGAGGCCAAAGAAAAGATGAATGGATTGTGTGAGGAGTGATATGAAAGAAAAGGGCGTAAGTGATAGCGAGACGAGTGACAGGACAGAGAGGATGAAAAAAACGAGTTACGCTTAATGCATTTGATCCCCAAATAATCATAGAAACTATAACATTTGTCATGGAAAAAACACTGCCACTTCCGCGTATCCCAACAAATATAGTTTTTTACAAACGCCAGATATGGTTGTAAAATTTGAGTATACATCAGGTTCTGATGATCAAGGCCACTGCAACGTCTGGGTGAAGGCGAAGCAGGCAGAGGCGCACAGGATCTCGGATCTTGTCTCATCAAACCCCTGTCAGAGAAACTTAAAGAAGGAGTAACGCACCTTATTCTGTAGAGCGATTCCTGAGGCGGCCAAAACCGTAACATCAAGCTTACTCTAATGCTGAAAGCTTTCTTAGAAGACCACCCAACGTTGCAGCAAATAAGCATGAAGTTTATAGAATCGGGACATAGCTTTTTGCCGAACTATACAGATTTAGGTAAAAAAACATGAGCCCCTTCTAGTTCATCGCATGGAACCAACAGATTTTCTTAGTTCACGTCCTCTAGAGAATATTATAACTAACAGAAAAAAAAAAACACTTTCTGAAGAGAAAAGTGTCCTGGCTGAAGACGAAAGAAATTTTGCTAGAAAAGGAGGAGGCGATGTTTTCTTTGTTCATGCGGTACAGTCAATACGTCGCAGTGGCCTTGATCATCAGAACCTGTATGTATACCCAAATTAAACAACCGTAACTGGCGTTTGTAAATAACTATGTTTGTTGGGATATGCGGAAGTGGCAGTGTTTTTTCCATGTCAAATGTTATAGTTTTTAAATTAGTATTAGTTTTAACAACAATCATGTCATTTTTCGTATATTTTTAAAGGTTTGAAATTTCATATTATGCAATAAACTAACAAACATCTTGACTTGGTCCCTGTGTAATTAGCAAGATTCAACAAAACTATTTTGCTAAAAGATCCGAGGCGCTTGGTATACTTCACATTAAAAGTGATTGAGAAAAAATATTTTGCGGAAAGGATCCTAGGGGTTTGGGTTTAAAAAAAAAATACATTTCATTTTTTGGAGATCCAAGAGTCATGAATCTTTTTTGTTTTTTTTAGAAAATGCTAAATGTGTTTTGGTACATGTAGTGTCATAGAGGTTTGTTTGATGTAAGTGATGAGACTGCTTGGATCTTTTCTGCGTATATAAAGTTCGATGTGTAGATTCTTACTACTTATATAACTCGATTTTCAACAAATTGCTGGTTGGATCTTTTCTGCTTAACACGGTCCAAATGAAAGTTGTTTTTTTTTTTCGGCAAGTTGTCTATGGAGTAGTGTTGCGATGTTCGATTTTATTATTGAGGAATTTAGTAACGAATTGTACACAGAGGTATAAGCTCTAGAGGAGACAGTTTTAGACGGTTTTTAATGCAGTTTTTTTTGAGGCGGGTGCGCGCCATACAAATGTACTAGATAGCTATCAAGTGTAATGCAGCCATAACGCAAATGACCCAGATAGCTGCGGAGAGGATAATGATCAATTAATATAATAAACGTATATGTAAATATAAAGTAACTATTTTTTTTTGTGCAACATACTTACATTCACAGAACATATATACCCTAACGCTTACATTGAATATTCGTCGTCATGTTTACCTTTGCCAAAAAAAAAGTTTGTTGTGGTGGACACTTTGACAGTTGACAATGACATACAGTGATGCCAGATCTACTGATTTAGCAGTAGATCTACCTGATTTAAAAAAAATCTACTGATCTACTGCCTTGATTGGAAATCTACCTGCTTTTTTCAAATCAGATCGTATCATCTAGGTATTTTTTATTTTTTATTTTATTTATTCGGGAAAATAAACAGTTATACATTACAATCTTACACTAAGTTATAAATATACAAGGTTTATAAATGTATAACCTACGACATTTTCCACAAAATATTTAAAAGTTATATGTAACAGTACGCTATTCTAATATTTTACATTTGAAAAGTAGTTAAAAGTGAACTTAAACATAGACAGGCATGCAAACAACAAAAAAAGAGAGAGAGAGAATGAGCAAATATTATACTAAATTATTAAACTAACTATTATATTCTAAAATTATTTTTTTGGTAAGGTTTCTAAATTTTTGAGCAGAGACAAAGAAGAAGTCGATGTCTTCAAAGATCTTATTATATTGGTTGGTAAGGCGGCGTAAGGGTGCTCGCAAGCCCGCGTTTGTGCGACAAGAACTTACTGCAAATAAAGGTCTTGCGCGCACCCCACGGCATATAGTTGTTCTGGGTACTACGTAGCTGATTTTGTTGCGAATATCAATACAGTCATAAGTATTACACAGATCAAACAAGAACATTGTTTCCAACATAGTACGTCTAGCCTTTAAACTTTGCAGGTTATACTTCTGCAAAAGGTTATTGTAGGATGCATAGGTACGATGGCAACGAAAATGCATGGCCTTTAAAAATTTTCTCTGTACCTTTTCGATCATATCGGAATATTTACCATAGTGAGGATTCCATACGGAAACAGCATACTCTAGCTGAGAGCGAACTAACGACCGATACAAATACAAATAGGTAGAGGACCGGGTAAATACTGTAGCCGTTCTCATGATGAAACCAAACATACGGAAGGCATTATTAACAATTTTGTTAATATGGGAATCTAAATGTAGTTTGTCATCCAATAGAATTCCAAGATCACGGACCAGAGTTTCTCTTTTTAGATTTTCGTCTTTTAAGGTGTAGGGATATAGTATTTTATTTTTATTTTTGGTAAAACTAATGACATGACATTTGGATACACTAAGTTGAAGTTTATTGCGTGTACAGTAAGCCGAAAACGCATCTAAGTCTTCCTGCAAGAGTGAGCAATCACGACGGCTTTTAATAGACCTAAATATTTTAATGTCGTCAGCGTACAACAGTAATTTTGAATTTGTAAAACATTTGTCGACATCATTGATGAATAAAATGAATAGGAGAGGTCCCAAAATGGAACCCTGTGGTACTCCAGAAGTAACATCTACAGTGGTAGAGCAAAAACCATTTATTACAACTCTCTGTGTTCTGTTGCAAACATATGAATAAAACCATCTTAGCAAGTCCCCACGTATCCCATTAAACGCAATTTTCTGCAAAAGCAGTTCATGGTCAACTTTGTCAAAGGCTTTCTTGAAATCAGTATATATGGTATCTGTTTGAGTACGGGCATCCAAGTTGTTAAACAAATAATCTGCGAAAGTCACTAGGTTCGTCGCAGTTGATCTCTTTTTGACAAAACCATGTTGCTGTGGTAATAGAATGTTGTGAAGTAGAGGGTACACTTTGTCGTGTACTAATCTCTCGAAAACCTTTGACAAAGCTGACAATATAGAAATTGGTCGATAGTTCTCGACGTCATGCCTGGGTCCTGACTTGTAGACCGGGGTTATGTTTGCGAGTTTCCAAGCTTGTGGAAATATCCCCTTTGAAATGGATAAATTAAAAATGGTACGCAATGGTATACAGAGATTAGTGGCAGTCTTCTTAATAAAGATTACTGGCAAACCATCTGGGCCAGGTCCTTTTGAAGGGTCTAATGACTCGAGCCCCCTCAGTACATCAGCCACTGAAAATTCAATGTCACTTATAAGCGAGCAGGCAGGGGAGCAGTCTGTATGCGAGGATGGTACATTCGTTAAGGTAGATGGTTCATATACCGAATGAAAAAAGTCAGAAAAAATATTGCAAATGTCTTCGGGGTTATTAGAAGGTTGATTTTTATATTTCATGGTGGAAGGAATTCCAGTAGTGGATTTTTGTTTGGAAATGAATGTCCAGAAATGTTTCATGTTGTCTCGAATACCATCTTCTACAGAATTAATGTATTTTCTATATGATTCTTTGCACTCAGACTGAAATCTCGTGCGGTATAGTTTAAACAGCTCGTAGTCCGATAAATTCTTGTACGTTTTCCATCTAACCCACGCTTTGGATTTGTTCTTATATATGTGTATCAGAGATTTTGAAAACCACACAGGAAACCTCAAAGACCTAGTACTGACCAAAGGTACATGTTTTCTTATTATGCCAAAAATTGTGTTATAAAACGTGCCTAAATACTCGTCAGGTGTTTGATCATTTAAAAACGTATCTTCCCAATTTATTTCTTTTAAGTCATGGTTAATGTTTTCATAATTGGCTTTAAAATAATTATATTTTTTAATTGTCTTACGAACCATTGAACAACTGGGTAATGAAACAGATATCAACACACAACATGGGGGATGATGGTTATCTAACTGCAGTAAATAATCCGTAGGCGAGTATGTGGTGCAGTCGTCGTTACTAATGACCAAGTCCAATATTCTCCCATTCAGATTCCTTGTATTATTAAATTGATGTGCGCCGAGAAAGGACATGAACTGACCTAAGTGGATACCCGTAGGAGAATTTCCTCTACATGTCAGAGCAGTTTGTGAGGTACCCGCGGTGCACGTGACCCAGTCGATTTCGGGTAAATTAAAGTCTCCTAACAGATAAAAATGTTCAAGATTATTATGCCCAAGTAGGGATTGTAATAAATCGAAATAATCAACATATATACTTTCAGGCGCTTTAGGTGGTATATAAACTGCAGCAATAATTACATTTTTACCTCGACCTGAGCATGGCAACTGTATTAGTACGTGCTCAATATGCGTATGTACAGAGGAACATGGAAGTAATCTCACTGAGCGCAGTCCCTTTAACACAGCGACAAGAACGCCACCTCCGTCTTTTCTTTTGGTGGCAGCGCGATCTCTATCACATCGGTGTACAGTATATCGTTCATCAATGAACTCGCTGTCAGTTATATCGGGCGTTAGCCAAGTCTCGGTCAAGATTATTACGTCATAGGAATTAGCAAGGATATTCATATATAGCGTATGCAGCTTCGTACGGATTCCCCTGCAATTCTGGTAATATATTATTAAATTATCCGTCACTGTAACTTTGAGCTACCCGGAATAAAATAGTGCCAGCGTTATGCATTGCGAATATTAAAATCATTAATAGTATTGTAGTCTTAGGATATTCATTAAATTTCAACACAAAATAATATAACCTCGAATGAAACATGTTATAGGCATGATACAATGTAAGTTTGTAGTTCAAAAATAATAGTACAGAGTCCGTGCAAATATGATCTGATAATTCTGATATTATTATGCCACCAACGCTCAGCGAGAAATACATTGCAATCACGTCGAAGAGGTTATTTACCACAAAATTAATTATTTCCATTTCAAAAGTTAATCCATTCAACACCAATGCCAAGTACAACTGTATACAAAAACTGAAAAAAACATAACGCAATACAAATATAAACATGTAGTTCAAGAACAGTGAGAATCTTATTTTATAATCCAGGCAAATATTATGTGATGTGCCACCAACGCCTAGACAAAAGCGCATAGCAATTACATATAAACGACTTTTGACTTTAATTATTATAAAGGCAGAACATATTAAGATAAGGGCTTTACACGTAAGATCACTTATTACTATATTATAGTATATTATATAGTATTGACGACGTGTCGCGTCATCTGGCTTATAGGCCTAGATAACATGACATTTGCTCAACAACCGTAGTAAGTATCGAAAAATATTGGATACGTGTTCTTTGTTTTATCAAATTAATAAAAATTGTCGGAGATAAAACGTGTCAAAGCTCATGAGTTTGGCTTGTGACGTCACATTTGAGTAAAAAATGTACTTAATTATGACGTTACACGAGTTTTCGACGCAATGTATCGTCTTCATTTTAAGTTTACGTTGTAACGTTGTAGAAACTCAGAATAGTTTCTACCGTTACTTTGTAAACATAACCTATTCAACACTAAATAAGTTAAATGTCAAAACAAACGCCACAGAGTATACATACTCATTGGGCCGTGCAGTTACTATACGACTAAAATTAGCTGTTTTACCAGTGCTGTGCGCGCGTTACGTGTATCTGATCGAATGAGTGAAGACTTGTCTATGCGTAAACACGCCAGTATAAATGTCACGGACTCGCGATGACGAGTCCTTTTTGGAAGTATTCTGCTCCCAGTGACTAGACGCGTTTTTTCATCGGATATTAAATTTCTAGAAGTATTCGTGATCTAGAATATTCGGGCTTAAAGCAGGCAGCTTTAGTTTTTGTTAGTAACCTAACTCTTTCCATTTTGTGTCTGCGTAAACCCCATACTGGGTAAGTGTTGAACAGCAATTCACGTTTTCATATTTTGTGTATCACTAGCTACGTGGTCTCAAGATGTGAGCCACTTTCTATCACCGTTTTTGCTATGCACATTCAAATGCTTAAATCTTGTAGCCTTCAGCCGAGTGTATTTGACATTGTTACAATAACCCTCATGACACTCATAATGTGCAAATCATGTCGTGCTTACCACCACCATCATGTAAACTCCGTACTGATTGTGACTACCACACATCACTTTCATTAGCGCACGGGTATTTCTCGCTTTGCTTTTGCCTTGGTGTCTCAATCAGCGGGGATGACTGCTAGCCATTCCGTGACACGCTGGACGTTATTTTCCAGGGTTCAAGATTCCGGCTGACATGCAAGATTCCGGCTGACATCAAGATTCCGGCTGACATTCAAGATTCCGGCTGACATTCAAGATTTCGGCTGACAACCGTTTTACCGGCATCCAATTTACCGCGGGCTCCGCAGCGGGTACCTTTTACCTGCGTGGCCGCGTCGGAATTCTACGGGTCGGCGCGATCATCTGCCGTCCGTCACCCTACCTGGCGTCTGCAGCGTGGCACACCGCTACGGTCATCGTCACGCCGGGCTAAGCCAGCAGAGTACCGTGCAAACCCCCGGGCTGACTTGAAGAAACTTGTGACCATAAACCTACCCACACCCGTTTATTTTATTAATATATTTTTATGTTGACCTGGGTCCGTGGTTTTCTTTTATTTACCCCCACGGACACCCTTTCTGTCACAACGTGAAAAAAGAAAAAATACGTGTCCAATACTTTTTGAAAATCTATCTGACAGAATAATTAGATTTTTTTGTCATGTACCCTATTCAAGCTCAATTCCTTTTTACCTCATGTGGGTATGACTTTTTTAATCTACAGATTTTTTCTTCGATCTACTGCTAAAACTTTAATTTTTCTACTGATTTCTTCAGATTCCATCTGGCAACACTGACATAAGACAAGACATTACTTTCTTGCTTTCTTTTGAGGTTTGAGAAAAAAACTTGTTTTGTGTTTCACTAATTTAATTTTAATATCAAATAAATAGTCACACTCACACAGTCAATGTTTCGTCTTTGCAGTAACAGGAATGTTTCACTTTTCAACGTTCTCGGAGATAGCTGAATGAGCAAGGTACGTATTTTTATATTGGAACAGTATAAAATAGTTCTAAAGTTTCATACTTACATAGGATTCTTTAGAACATTCAAATCTTGGGTTCTTGGGACTATTTTGGCCGAAAAAGCAGCAAATAGCTGTAACGAGCAAACAAGGATTCAAGTGCTCTAATCAATTCAATACAACCAACTTTTACAATCTTTGTCATCATCTTATAGCTTTTCACATCACAGTGGCATGTTCACTACTGGAAATTGGTTTCTAACAACAGAGTGAATACACTATTAGCTTTTTCTCAATAAAAAGGCTGCTGGATGTAATTTTATATCATTTGTTTATAATTTTTTCAACTTTAGTTCCAAATGAATTTTTTTGTTTGATCATAATAATGATCACAACAATAAATTGTCACAACATGAATCCCTGAAGGGGTGTCAGAGTTGTTCCCATGTGTCACAGTCGACACCTGGTACACCTTCTTTTCACCGATGATTATTACATCCGAAGATTGGTGGAGGGAGAGTCCTATCACAATATTTACTATGGAGATTGAACCCACAACCTCTGAGTTAGCAGTCCACTACCCGAGTAGTAGACTGACTTATCACAGAGGTAGTTATAATAATTACTGTGATTAAGGTTATAATGCTGTTAATGCTTTACTTACAGACATGGAGGGGTCTCAAATCAAGGGCCAAGAGTGCGAATGCAAAGAGGGCTTGAGCTCGACCCTGGGAATTGTGCATTTACATTTAAAAGCCTGCAGTTAACATCGCACTCCTAAAACAGTTTAGGAAAAATAATTAGCATACTTGTATAAGAAGATTGTGGATGTTGTTGGGTACCTAGATACTGGGAGGGGATAAATATATCCTCTGAATGAGTTATTAAAATGTTCTGAAACACTACTGCACCTAAATGTACACTTTTGTAATACTTTTTAATAAATTATTCTAATTCCTATTTAACTTGAAAGAAATATTGGAAGATTTAATTATGGCTTTTCTGTGATTATAGATTGTTAAATAAATAAAAGTCAATACACTGTAAATTGGAAAATAAATAAGTACTAACAAACTGTGTGTTATTGCTGTAGTACCCTTTTTATACCCATATGAGGGCTCATCGGGATTGGTGTTGTAGGGTGTGACTATTGTAACATGGGTGCAATCGACACAACCAAGGCAATCTCGCTTTCCAGTGCTGGAATCCTTCCACGATGGCTCTCCTTTAGCTGCAGTTCCTGGGAGCTTCACGTAGGTAGGTGTGGAAGAGGCGGCGAACTGTTGCCCTCGATACTTCTTACACAACCTTTCTCAGTTTTGTGGCCAAGGGCAAGATTGTACTCCTGCCCAATGCACCTTTGGTAGATCCAAAATGTCGTTTCGTACTTGCATTTTCGTTGGAAATCGTTAAAATTTTAGTTACCTACAGTTGAAATAGTACTTACGTACTTGCGAAATCGATTCGATTCGATGTAGCTGTTCGATACCCGCAATTACAGACACAATTCTATCTATCTATCATGGGGTTTTGGTTTCCCCACTTAGTCCTTAAAGTGGACGACAATTAAATAATAACAATGCACCGTACCATACTCAATTTGTCGAGATTAGCTGTAAGATTTTATCGAATCGATTCCTACGTACTTTCACTGCAGGACCTACAGAAACGTGCCCTCCGAATCCGAAGCACGGAATCATCTTACTTTGTAATCAATCAGGCAGGCGCGGATACAGGGGGGGGGCAATGGGTGCAATTGCCCCCCCCTGAACCGGACCAATTAAGTCACTAGCCAAGCTTGAACTGGTTTGACGGAATTGAAACTAAATATTCTAGTTGTATATCTTGTCATGGGCGTCGCCAGGAGGAGGCAGGCAGCTGCCCCTAGAGGCTCACTTTTTCCTGCCTGATGCCATAGAATGGTATTATAGCATAATTATCTGAGGCAATGTAAAAAATTTCGAGCTCGCTTCGCTTGCTCTTGAAGCCTAGTTTTTCATGAGTGTTAACCTGGGCCACTTATAGACAAATCTATAAGTGGCCCAGGTAACTCCAGTAGGTCGGTAGGAAAAGTGTTACAATTTTCGAGCTCTACAGACTACTTTGTCTTGAATTTATCTTAAATTCGACCAAATAACTCCTATATGATCGTTCGAAACCATTATAACCTGTCCAAGGCAAGGTGTCGTAAAGAATTTCTCGCTGCGCTCCCCCCCCCCCCCCTGGCCCAAAAGCTGGCGCCCTCTTGTAACTTGCATATCATGGATTTCTGTAAAGTAACGCCTATTTACTATCAAAAGTTTATCAATTTTTTTAATGAATTTTCCAAAAATTGCCCCTCCTTGAAAGAAATCCTGTATCCGCGCCTGCAATCAGGTGATTTTGACCTGCAATGCCTTACCTAAACTTGGAACAGTCCCTTAAAGACATTTTTGTGAGACAGTGTCCCCACCGGTAATCCAACCCAGAACCTCGGATCGCGAGCCAAATACTCTGATCACAGTGGAGGCTTTTACTTTGTTGATGATCTAATAAAAATAGCTAATGGTTCATCATCATCATAACTGCAGTCCACTGCTTGACATAGGCCTCCACCAAGGTGCACCACAAGGTCTAGTGGTTAAATTGGTATTTCTTACTTATTTAATAAGTATAGATTATTATATTTATGAGGCCCATGTTCAATAGTGGACTTTCTATGGCTGATGATGATGATAATATTTATACTGCAGTTTTGTTTAGGTATTTAATTTTACTTATAAGGTATCATGGAAAGAAGCAAGCTAGGAATAGAGATCAAGAGATGATTTATGTATGGTCGCGGGATCTGTGGAGAACAAGGGAAAGGACTATCCTGCAGGACGTACCTAATACGGACGAGGAAGAGTGAAAAAAAGACAATGAAATTCAATATATAATTAATTTAATTAATTAAAACAATGATCATCATTTATTACCTATTTCTTAATTTTAATAAATTACAAATAAAAATATGTAACAAACAATTAGTAGGTGGTACCTACTATTATAAAGGCTATTTATTGTCATGGATCAAAAATAAAAGTATTACCTAGTTGGTGTTTTAGATTATTTTAGATAGAGAGATAAGCTTTAGCATTGATAGAGCAGTAACTATAATGCTATCCTGATAATAATTTACTTTGCCACTTTCATACTAACTGTCTCCACACTTAATCTTAACTCTGGTTGCGCCCATAATTTTGTTTATCCAATTACTATTTTGGTACTGTTCGCTGATCTTATTCTTGAATTTATTTCATAGTAGGTATTTCTTTCGCCTTAGCAGCTAGGTATGTAATTCAGGGCAGCTTTGACTAGGTATAACCAATTAACTTTTTACTAAAGTGTTTTTTCTTTTGCGATGAAACCATAATATATAATGTAATGGAATTCTATGCCAGGCTTGCGGTCCTCTTGAGCAGCAAGCAGCAACACAATAGTGATATGGACTATGTTTGGGGCAAATATTTAATTGCTTTTATAATTATCTCCATCAAGTGTGAGTCACACACATCTTCGATCACAGTGAAAATCTAAAATAAATAAGATTAATTAGAAAGTTGTATTGTATTGTATAGGGAACGTGCAGGAACTATAGGTGGCAGCACTAAACGACAAAAGAGACACTATGCGGACAGTAAAGGAAACTTATGCTGTCACCTGTCACGCAAATCTCTTCAAAAGTATTATTTTTGATTATGTTTTAAGGTATAAAACATGGGTTTCGGTCTATCAATAGTGATCGTCAGCGTAACATGAATGTTGACCAATATGAATTTTGTATGTTTCGTTTACTTTCTCTGATGAAAATTGTGGTTCATGAAAAAATGGTGGTTAAAACAACTTTCTTATTTTCAACACATGTTTTAATGGAAGGGAATCCTTTATCAGCAAGAACAGTATCTCCAGGCTATAACAAATCAATCCACAATCATTTGTTATGCAATCACTATAACGCCCTCCGTAGCATTTAGATACAAAACTTAGGAAACCTCAAGGAGTGCAGCCAACTAAAAACTTTATTGTATATCCATGTTTATAATCTGAGTTCATGTGGAGACTGTTGGGGAATATTCGGTGTGAACTTCAGTGCAGTCTGGAACGCCCTCCGTAGCATTTAGATACAAAACTTGTGAAACCACAAGGAGTGCGGCTAAGTAAAAACTTATTTGTATACCAATGTTTATAATCCGAACACATGTGGACTCTTTGTTTAACTGTTGAGGAATATTCGGTGTGAACTTCAGTGCAGTCTAATCCACACCCATATTTTGTTATTAGCAATCACTAGAACGCCCTCCGTAGCATTTAGATACAAAACTTATGAAACCACCAGGAGTGCCGCCAACTAAAAACTTTATTGTATAACCATGTTTATAATCTGAGTACATGTGGACTCTTTGTGTAACTGTTGAGGAATATTCGATGTGAACTTCAATGCAGTCTAATGTGTGTGTTCGCTGAAGTTTAAATTGTACTTGGCATGTTTGCTTGGACGGTTGATTTTGAAGGCCATTGAACTTTTTCAATGCAGAGTGTAACAAAAACAAATTGTTTTCAAATATGTTTCTTACTGCATTTATCCATTTTTTGCGTTTTTCACAACATGGTATGAGAGTACTATTCTTTGGAAAGTAATAGAATTTTATTATTTTACGCTATTTGATTAATTTTCATTTTTGTGGATGTATTGGTACATCCAGAAATGCAACAATGGATTATGATTAGCTAGAATAATCATTTTCAATAATAAAATTAATTCTGTTTACTTGTTTTACATGTCAATGTCAAGTATTAATTTGGTACATGATTCGGATTGGTGACGCCAGTTGGCACCACCGTCGTTGTGCACGTTCCCTATTGTATAACGGGCTGGTGTCCGCAACTCCACGTCGAAGCGCGTATTTAGTTATTATGATGGCAGCTACAGGTACTTACTTACCTTCTACAAAATTCCTAGTTTTAATAATATAAACACTGATGAATGTTTTTCATAGCTAGACTTTGCTAGCACGGTATAGTTATAGTATGTGCCTACTTATGTATTACTATTTTTAATTCTGTATTACAGCTACATGTTATGTTGAGATCTTGTCACTGTCTCCACAGCTGCCAGCTGGTGTTAGTAGGTAATATGTAGGAATGTTTTGTGGATAGGTATTTATCAGATAATATGGACCTACTTACATAATATAGAGTACCTACAAGGATTGACTAATAAATCACAAAGCCAAAGGGACCAAACTAACAGCCCCCAGCTACAGAGCTCATCATGGTATCACAAATTGAGACGATTTGTAAGAGCTCGTAGTAAGAGCCCTGGTTGCTCATGGAGAAATTGTTGTAATGCTGATACCTATTCAAACTTCCGTATTATGTAAGTACTTATACTTATGTACACCAATGATGTTGTAATTTGTAACAGTTTATGTTCTTACTTGCCAAACATGTTTCAACATCTCAAAGATCACCAATGAAATATCTGTTCTTGTTGAAAACGCTTGCACGTTGCTGATGTTATTAAAAACTACCTATTTCATTAGCTTTTGTTTTCTTCCAGGACCATTTTCTCTTCCTAATTTAGCTGTAGGAGGGTGCCTTACAACCAGAACTCAACAAGAAAACCCAAACTGCGTTTTTATAGTTCCAAACAAACCAAACATAACATCACGATTATTTCATTCACAGATTACTTCAATATAATTGATTGAACGTCAACCATACCACAGAATAATAACTAACCATACGTCAAATGAAACAAAATCAATCCATAATCAATCAAAATCAATAAAATCTGTGTATCACCCGTCCCTAGTGTCACATGGCTTTTTACTTTTTAAATGTGACGTCACTGTTTGTTTTGATTCCAATTGGCGTGCTGTACATTGTCATGCCGGGCATTCTTGGTCCGGGCCGAGAATGGCCGACATGATAATGTACGTCATTGGAATTCAAAACACGTACATTCCAATGTCGTGCATTCTCGTGTTGTGCATTGTCATGTTGTGCATTGTTGGTTCCCACAGCGACGATTACAACCAATGACGTCATTTTTGATCGCGACTGGTACTTATTAATATATTTATTTAACCGTTTGACAGTTAATTGATGGACACTGAGCCCAGTTACTATAATTTCGAGCTGTCAACAGAGATACGTAATTTTGCCCTAGGTCTGCGTGGGACGTATGGCAACCCTAAATATAATGGAACCAATATATCTGTCGAAATGTGGGTGTGTAATGTACATACAAATACAAAAACCGATTTAAACCGCGAATCCGGTCACGCCGGCGTGGACCCCCGCGACCCCCCAGTAACATCACTGCCCGACCCCAGCCCGACATGCTCGATGAGCCAATTAATGATCCGACCCAGCCTGTTGTTGTCCCTTGCTGCCCTCTTGTCAATGACCCACTAAGCCGAGGCCCGAACCCCACAGGGGGTGCCCTTAGTGACGGTTCATTTAATGTGTAATTCCTGTTAGTTTGTAAGCCCTGGCTGGGGGCCTTAAAGTAATTTTTGGCCACCACAGGATTGTCCGGTTAAGCAGTCAAGCAATCGTCTAGAATTGCAACTGCGAGTGGTCCCTCATAAAAAAAAAAAAAAAAAATGTAATGTACACATCTGCTTATCCCCTCAGAGCATACAGGCGTGATATTGTTATGATGTTGTGAAAACAGAGAGCAGCGGTGGCCCAGTGGTAGCGGCCCCTACTTACGAACGAAGTCGTGGGTTCGAACCCAGACAGGCGCATTACTTTGTGTAATTTACTTCACCACCACTGCTCTCAAAACTGTGAAGGAAAACATGGTGAGGAAACCGGCATGTCCTAGAACCAAAAATTCGAAGACATGTGACATCTACCAACACGCACTGGGCCCGCGTGGTGGATTATAGCCCATTCCCTCTCATTGAGAGGAGGCCGTGTCCCAGCAGTGGGAACATTATAGGCTGATGATGATGTTATAAAAACAATACACAATCAAGCGATTGCAGCAATCTCGACCGATTTGCTGTCTATTATTGAAGAGTTCCATTGTATATCTCCTATGATGAGCATCAGATCTTCACCAAATTTAAACGGGACTACCGCGAAGTAATTTTCTTTCAAACAAAAAAAGAATTACAAAAAAACCGGCCAAGAGCGAGTCGGACTCGCGCACCGAAGGTTCCGTACAAATTGTGTATCTACACTAATATTTTATGAGGAAAGATTTGTATTTTTGTGTGTGTGTGTTTGTAATGAATAAACTCAAAAACAACTGCGCCGATTTCAAAAATTCTTTCACCATTAGAAAGCCACGTCTTTACTGAGTAACATAGGCTATATTTTATCCCCGTAATCCCGAATGGGAACTACGCGGGTGAAACCGCGTGACATCTGCTAGTCTACATTACAACTTGATAGGTCTACCTGTTCCTGAGAAAATCGGTGGTGACAGACGGACAAGAAAGTGACCTTTTAAGAGTTCCTTCTTTTACCTTTTGAGGTACGGAACCGTAAAAACATTCAGACAAATTGATAACCTCCTCTTTTTTGGAAGTCGGTTAAAAATATTGTTCGCGACTGTAAGACGTATGCAGTTACAGTCATATAGGTCTAGGAATGACTTTGACCTTGAAAAATTAGTAAGAACAATCCCTTTCAGAGTCGATATTTGTGTGCTGTACCCTTATGAAGATATTTCAGTACATTATGCTCTCAAAACAGTGAAGGAAAACATCGTGAGGAAACCGGCATGTCCTATTTAGAACCAAAAAATTCGAAGACATTTGACATCTACCAATCCACACTGGGCCCGCGTGGTGGATTATAGCCCATTCCCTCTCCTAAAGAGGAGGCCTGTGTCCCAGCAGTGGGAACATTATTATGCTGATGATGATGATGAGTAGGTACATTATTTGTCCGGTCTCAAAAAG
The DNA here is from genome assembly GCA_905147715.2 of Xestia xanthographa. Classification (NCBI taxonomy): domain Eukaryota; kingdom Metazoa; phylum Arthropoda; class Insecta; order Lepidoptera; family Noctuidae; genus Xestia; species Xestia xanthographa. The sequence continues at coordinate 16,450,213 of LR990652.1, forward strand.
GCGTCAAACACAACGAAGGGGTGTGAGGTCGTCTAATAATAAAATGAATAAAGACACAAAGATAAAATACAAATCATTTCATTATTACACATTTTATTTACGCGGAAAATATACGAAGACAGATGTAAAATAATAATTAAACAACTATTTAAACTGTTTATAGGTAAAGTCCTTCAGGAGTGCCTTCCTTCTTGCGGTATAGGACACTCTCCTTTGATTTTTTGAAGTCTTCATTGGTTACTTTCATACGACGTTCTCGTAACGCCATTAAACCCGCTTCAGTGCAAATAGCCTAAAATAATAATAACCATTATACAGGATGTCCGGTAATTAATGGATAACCTTGAAATGGCCTATAGTAGAATGTATGGCCATTTAGAAAAAAAAAACAAAAAAAAAACTATCATATGTAGTACCTGTAAGCAAGTTCATTTATTTTGGAAAATTACTATGAATTAATTTTTAAACAAAGTAAAAAAAAATGTATGCTTAAATGAGTGACCAATAATTATAAAATAATGTTGCTTTCTAGTAGATTTGTCAATGGTACAATTCATAATTGTATCTGCCTTAAATAGTGAATTATTGCTATTAATGTAGACAAGGAAAAAAAAATACTGAAGCAAAATAATGTATAATATGGCCCCCCATTCTTATGCAGGCCCCTACATCTGCGAATGAATTTTTTTTATAGGATAGATTTTTTTTCGTATTTTTTTCTGAATGGCCATGGGCCATTTCAAGGTTATCCATTCGTTGCCATGTTTGTAGACCCGTTTTGCACGGGCCTTGATCGAATTCCAAATTGTCGCAAAAAAAATTAAAAAGCATTTACAAAATCGGGAATATTTTTTACCTTAATATCAGCACCAGAGAGATCATCTTTTGACATGATAAGTTCAGACAAGTTGACATCATCAGCTAGAGTCATTCTTGAAGTGTGGATGGTGAAGATCCTTCTTTTGGTTTTCTCATCAGGCAAAGGAAATTCGATTTTTCTGTCTATACGACCAGGGCGAATCAGTGCCGGGTCTAGAGTTTCTATGCGATTTGTGGCCATGATTACCTGCAAAATTAACATTTAAGTAAGTGTTATTGTTCTGCATGAAAACCTTTTCTTTTTTTGTAGTTGGATGAAAATATCAGTACCAATACAAGAGTTATTTTAAGATAAGTATACTTTGGTAGTGGTGTCAATTCTGTTGTGCGCAAACTAAATTTAGGCTATTGCTATCTTTTACTAAAAGGCAGTGCGAGAAAAGGACGGCTATAGCTATGAACTAAGTTAGAGATATCAAAGTAGTTTATGCCTTGCGCTTCACCGTTTTTTTAGTCGACATGTTTTTATGTGCACCCTTAATTTGTACGGAAATATTAGTTCCAATTAAATTTGCCAGCTCTAAATTACGTCAGTCTCTTTCTCGTTTTATTAGAGAAAAAAAGATAGCAATAGCCTAAATTAAGTTTAGTTTGCGCACAACAGAATCGACACCATTATCGTCGAGTTATGCAGCTATAGGCTGAAAGGCAGGCAGGCAGGGGCCGAAAAGTGACCGAACCGGCAGACGTTAAGTTGGAAGGCGTCCCACTAGGTGGACCGATGACCTGGTGAAGGTTGCGGGAATCCGCTGGATGCGAGTCGCACGGGACCGGTCAATGTGGCGACACTCGGGGGAGGCCTATGTCCAGCAGTGGACGTCTTTCGGCTGAAATGATGAATGTTGATGCAGCTATAATAAAGCAATTTGCCGTCAGGGATGTACCCTACTTACTTTAACATCACCTCGTGAATCAAATCCATCAAGTTGGTTCAGCAACTCCAACATTGTTCTTTGGATTTCTCTTTCACCACCAGAGTTGGAATCATAACTGTAGTAAATAAAATAATAATTGTTAAAAGTCGTTTTTTTTTTTGTTGACAAAATAATCAGTAATTAAGAATAACAAATGCTTTACCGTTTTGTGCCTACAGCATCAATTTCATCAATGAAAACAATAGATGGTGCATGTTCTTCAGCCACTCTGAACAGCTCACGAACCAGTTTGGGTCCATCTCCCTGTACACATCAATCATATTTATTTATGTACACACAAAATACTTAGTAGGATAATATTAACATGGAAGAGTACAAAGGTACTGCTTATTTCAAAAGATTTTTTTTCCAGCAGACCTGAGGAGGAAAGTTGGATAAGAAATGTAGACACAGTGTGTAGAAAAGTCAAACAAGAAAACTATTGTTAATATTGAAAAATATCGATAATATTGAAAAATATTGATAATATTGAAAAATATAGTTAAATATTGTTTGTTCATATTGTTTAAGAACTTTAAAAAAAATGTTGGCCCACACTAGGTCCTATTTCGTGAATGCATTTACAAACATTTAAACTCACACAAAAACAGCCAGACGCGGAACAACTACCTGTAGGCCATACAGATATTTGTTCCGTGCGGGAATCGAACCCGCGACACGCAGCGCTGCAGGCAACCACTCAGCGACTGTCATAACGTAGAACTAATTCAGACAATTTATTATTTTAGCAAGACACTGATTTCACGCACAATGGACCACTTTAGGGACTAAAAGGGACTAAGTGCGGAAACCAAAGCCCATAACATAGAAGTCACTGATTATGAAAAATAGGAAATACATACCAAGTATTTCTGGATGAGTTCTGAGCCAACAACTCGCAGGAAAGTAGCAGAGGTTTGGTTGGCAACAGCTTTAGCTAACAAGGTCTTGCCAGTTCCAGGAGGACCATAGAGGATGACGCCCTTAGGAGGCTTGATACCCATCTCCTCATAGTACTCAGGATGAGTAAGTGGCAGCTCTACAGATTCCTAAAATTATATAATCAGATAAGTTATAAATATTTCACTGGTTTTTGTAAATGATATGCATACATCAAAAGATCTTTTTTTTTCGGGTGTTAAATCATCAAATGACTCCTCCCGCTCTGGGCGGAGCAAAATTCAAATTCATTTATTGGTGTGATTTTTGGTACATTTTACATGAGATCTTAATAATAAATAGCAGCAGGAGGGAGTATCAGACTTCTACTGACTAAAACCCATCCATGTTCCTTCATTGCCCTTTGTGTTCCGGGGCCACAGTATCTCTTTCGAACAGTCCCTGCAGCCCTGGCAGGCATCGGCCCTTGAAGACCCCTTCCTTTTGCTGACACTCTTTGAGGCGCGCGTGGAACACGAACGCGCCGTCGACACGTCAAGCCTGTTGTCACGAGACGGTCGGTCAGTGAGGTAGCCCATAGCTCTCCGCCCACAGGTCATCAAAAGACCTCACACATTGTTTTTGACTGGCCAATTGATAACTACAGAAACAAATAATGCAGTTCCAATATCCTACCTTAATTTCCTGTATCTGAGTATCGAGTCCTCCAATATCAGCATATGTCTCCTGTGGAGCCTTCTCCAGCTTCATCACAGAGACCATGGGATCTGTATCATCACCTAACACTCCTACTACAGCATGGACCTAGAAGAAACATAATTATTGTTATTAATTAATGTTTTAACAATCCCTTTGTAGCAATATTCACATATAAAACATATTTTATATAGATATTTTATCAATTAATAGGCCTGCGTCAGGAAAGCTATAGTTGGTGCCAGTTAAGATGAGAATAGCGGTCATTGATCCACCTACATATTAAACTTCTTAACTTTGAAAACCAAAAATAAGCCTGTCCAAGTCTGGAATCGTCATCTACATCTACGGGTGCTGCGCGGCAGGCTGCACCACCCTGATCTGTTAGTGGGGCTGGGGCTGCGCGCGCCTACGCCTACGCTACTGGAGTCATCCTCTACGACTAACCTGAACAAGTTTGCCCCCTTGTCACGCACCGTAAGACTGTTAAATATTATTTCAGATGAGGTAGATATATTTCACTGCAGTCTGATGAAGTTCACAGGAGTAGCACTGAAGTGCATTGAGAATGTCTAAAGATGATTGTTAATTGTAGGTATTTTTTTAATGTGAGTTAATTGGTTTTTAAAATTGTTTTTTTTTTTTTGAGTGTATCTTGGTAGTAACATCGCATTGGTGTCATAGCTTTTAAGGTGTTATTTACGTAATTTTAAATAAATAATAAAAAATAAAATATCTATTGTGATCTTCAACATTTTTTGTAATAAAAAACAATACATGGTTTATTGGTTTGGTTCGTACAAAGAGATATTAGGGAAAGGGCAATGACCGCTATTCTCATCTTAACTGGCACCAACTATAAACCAACTACTGTTCTTTCACACTGTTTATTCCTGATTAGGCACCATTATCAATAGGATAATGATCTTTACCTTAATTCTAATAAAGTTGAGGTTCGGTTCCAGCTACTGACAAGATATCTAATAACAGTGATTTTAATAAGATATTATAGAGAATAATAAGATTTTAATTGGTTTACTGCTGTTAGATGTAAACTAGCTGTGAAATGAGTGTACCTTGACTAAAACTGGTAATGTGGACTTAGAATTTGTGTCTCCATCTATTCAATGGCAAATAGTCTATGCTAAATAAGCATAATTTACACCTATAGTACTTACGGGATAGTAAGTGGTAGTGAAAAACCGTGAAAGTCTAAAACAAGCTCATAATTTACTTATTTTTTAATTTACCTTATGATTCAACAGCACCGAGCAGCCAGGCTCCAGCTGGTCCTTGTCAACAAAGGATAGGATGCTGACGTAGTGCTCACTGCCCACTGATGTGGAAACAATAGCATGGTTGTCATCTATGATCTCCTCCAGGTTGCCCACCGACATTGGTGTCCCTCTCAGGTCATCAACCTGTCAAGATTATTGAAAACATTTGTTTTTTTTACAATAAACAGACATTTTATTAAAAATATTTATCTGATTTACACAGGCTTTTGCAAAGAAATACTGTAATAACATAACCCATTTTGCAGTTGGGTAATAGAGTAGTACGAGGAATGTGGAATAGCAAAAGTTACTATTGTTTTATAATTACAAATAATTATGTTTTATATTGTAAATATGTATGACTACAAGAAGTGGAGACATGTTGCACCAACCCCAAATAATTTGAGATTAGTATTACTATAATGCACTCAAAAAGCCTTTGTGTAACCTCAATGAAAATAAATATCTCACCTTCGACCTTTCTTCTTCAATTTTCTCCTCCTGTGGCTTCAATCTTTCCTGGTTGCGAATGAATTCCTCCTCCATGAGAAGATAATCCTTGATTCTTTCTAATTTCAGCAGTTTCAGCCGACACCTTGTGTGTGGTGTCACTTGAGGCAGTTTCAAGGCAGCATCGGGTCCCTTTGCCTTGCGCTTCTTCTTACCTACCCTAGTCGGGATTGGAGGTTCGTATTTCTTCTTCTTATCTTTGTCATCTTTCTTGTCTCCACCGCTTCCTCCGCCAGATTGGTTCTGACCCTAATAAAAAAAATGGTGTATCAAACTCAGTGACAAAATCTAACAATGTGACTGCCTCATTTAATGAACAAAAAGCTGTTAGTTACCATTTTATATTACTTTAATGTAATTCTAATGCACAACAATTAAATTCTCAACTAAATTCTCTCAAAATCAATGACTTCACAAACCGATGATTACAAGGCGGAATTTGAACCACAGATACAACTTTGTTTGACTACAGAATGACAGATGTTACAGAACGTTGCTTGCTAGGGTGAAAAAAGCTTACATTCTCGGTACTGGTACCAAAGCTACGTTTTGTTTGTTTTAAGCAAATCGAAATAATGTGTAAATTATTTGTTATTTTAAATTAGGCGTTCAAAATGCTAACAAAAATGTGGGCAACTAAAACGATGAAAGTTTTGTCACAGTGGTAATGTTGTCCTATTTTACAGTATTTGTATGATTAGTCAAGGCGCTGTTAAATATCTAAACGCATCTCTTTAACTTTTGACGTGTCTGCTCGTCGTGTACGCCTCATGTCACTTTATCGTTTTTGTGGAATGGAATTAAATATTCGCGAAGTGGTGTTGTGAATTTAAAACAAATAATTTGAAACGTAAACTCGATTAGTAGATTTATAAACAATGAGTTCTTAAAATGCATCTGAAATATTTCATTTTCAGTGTCCACTTTCGTTAAAAACAAACACTTTCTCTCAACAGCTGATGCCAAACAAATTTGGCTAAATTCTTTAGATTGCAGCCACTTTTGAATAGTTTTCAAGATGGTTTTAGCAGATTTAGGTCGTAAAATTACTACTGCTTTGCAGTCCCTAAGCAGGGCAACAGTCATCAATGAAGATGTACGTTTGGATTATGCAAATATTTTTAGTGAATTTTGATGTCTTTAAGGTACTCAGTTTAAAGTAATTACTCATAAACTTGCAGGTATTAAATTCTATGCTGAAACAAATATGCGCTGCTCTTTTGGAGGCTGATGTCAACATTCGTTTGGTGAAGAACCTTAGAGAGAATGTTAGAGCCGTCATTGATTTTGATGAGATGGCTGGTGGTCTCAACAAGAGACGGATGATACAGTCAGCTGTATTCAAAGAACTTGTCAAGGTATGTGCGCTTCTTAAAATACTAACAATCACAAAATGTACTTTATATTCTGTAGTGTTTAAATTAAAGATGTATTATAATGGAAACAGATGAAAGTGGTTAGTTGCACATGCAAGTAATGAATTCGTAGATTACTATTTGGTTATCCAAACATCTTGCAAGAATCTTTTTAAATTGCAACTTAAAACTTAGAATTGAATTATGTCTGACAGAAAACCAATCACAAGTACTGTGAGATGGATTTATTCTGTTGTTCTCTCGGTGAATTCACAAGGAATGCATTGTTTGTTTTCAGTTAAAATTTAGATATTAGTTATTACTATCAATTAAGATTGATATGATTGATGAAGAATGAATTAAGGCACTTTTATTGCATTGGGCCATTCATATCCTGTAATGGTAGATAAATAAATAAATACTATGGGGACACCAAATCCTTAAAAAGAACAATGTGTATTATAGCTGAACGTTTTTCGAGATAATACAATTATTCTTCTAATTTAATTTAATTTTGAACATGTGAACTACAAAATATAAAAATTAACAAATGTAAATTAAAGTTAGATAATTATGTCATTATTCAAATCAGGAATGTCACAAAGTATTTGATGCATTACAAAATCTGTTTAACGTTTCAGTTAGTAGACCCTGGTGTGAAACCATACCAACCAATCAAAGGAAAACCCAATGTCATCATGTTTGTAGGCCTCCAGGGGTCTGGCAAGACCACAACATGTACAAAACTGGCATATCACTACTTGAGGAAAAATTGGAAGTCATGTTTAGTTTGTGCTGACACATTCAGAGCCGGTGCCTATGATCAGGTCAAACAGAATTGTACTAAGGCCAGGATACCTTTTTACGGAAGGTAAGTTTACTTATTTTAGTTAACAAATTATTAGTTTTAAAAAATTGTTATTTTTAACAAATTGTTAGTTTTAACAAATTGTTATTTTTAACGAATTGTTAGTTTTAACAAATTGTTATTTTTAACAAATTGATAGTTTTAACAAAATGTTAGTTTTCATTCTTTGAAAGATAACTTGCCTAGGTTGGTCTATGGATGGGTGACCACCCTTAAATACCGAGTTTCCTCCGTGCCTCGGAAAGCATGTTAAGCTGTTGGTCCTGGCTGTCATTTGTAGATCTTTGACAGTCGTTATAGGTAGTCAGTGTCGCAAAAAGTGTGACTACTAGTCTTACCAAGGTGTATCGTATTACCCAATACTAACTGGGTTGTGGAGGTCAGACAGGCATTTGCTCCATGTAAAATACTGGTATTCAGATGCATCCGGTTAGACTGGAAGCCGACCCCAACATAGTTGGGAAAGGCTAGGCAGATGATGATGATTCTTTGAAAGATAAAGAGTAATTGGGCAACTGTTACCTCATACAGTGCCATTGTCACCTATGCAGGTCAAGCAAAGTGTATTCCAAAACTTATTATTTCTACTGCCCTACTTATAATTTATCAGGCCGCTGGTTACCTGTGTTTAACTAAACTGGGTGTCCTGGTCCAACGCAATCACTTATAAAATAGTTTGTTTATTTAATGTTAACCTGTCCAATGGTGTATCTATTTACAGTTACACAGAAGTAGATCCAGTAGTTATAGCAACGACTGGAGTGGAAATGTTCAAGAAAGAAGGATTTGAGATGATAATAGTGGACACAAGTGGTCGGCACAAACAGGAAGAGTCGCTGTTCGAGGAGATGTTGGCTGTTGCTAATGCTATTGTGAGATTATGAAGTACATTTTTAATATTCTTTTACTCTCTGAATGTTTTGTAACAAATATTCTAATGGTTTTAATTAATCAAAACATAAATGACCGATTTATTCTTATGAAAAAATGAGGTTCAGCATGTATCTCTTTATTTTGGCAAAAAATTAACGTCCAGCAGGAGATACAATTTTGGAAGACAAGTATTAGAATAATGAGTGTTAAAGATGGTTTTTGTATATGACTGCTGTCCAGATATACCTATCTAACCAATCCTGACTTTACACAGAAACCAGACAACATAATATTCGTGATGGATGCAACAATTGGTCAGGCTTGTGAGGCCCAAGCTAGAGCCTTCAAAGAAAAAGTAGACATTGGTTCAGTTATCATCACCAAGTTGGATGGCCATGCTAAGGGTGGAGGTGCATTATCAGCGTGAGTATTTTAACACCTTGTATCATTGGAACAATTAAGATGAAATATGATAAGAAATAGAGAGCAGCGGTGGCCCTGTGGTGGCGGCCCCGACTTACGAACAGTAAGTTGTTGGTTCGAACCCAGGCAGGCCCATTACTTTGTGTAATTTGTTTCATTACCACTGCTCACAAAGGAAAACATCGTGAGGAAACCGACATGTCCTAGAACCAAAAAATTCGAAGACATGTGACATCTACCAATCTGCACTGGGCCCGTATGGTGGATTATAGCCCATTCCCTCTCATAGAGAGGAGGCCTGTGTCCCAGCAGTGGGAACATTAATAGGCTGATGATGATGATGATGATGATGATGATGATAATAATAATAATAAGAGATTACAGACTAAAATTAAGATAAAGGTGTTGGTCGCAAGTGCGACTGCTGATGAGGACCTGGGGCCCAATTCTGTAAAATTACCAACTTGTCAATAGTGTGTCGGTAGTGTGTAAGTAGTGTCTCAATAGGCTAATCATTGACATTTGGTATTCTACAAATTAATTATCTATGGTCATTGACTTACCACTGTAGTGCCATTGAAACGCCATAGAAGACTACTGTAATCTGCTCCACTATAATGTGTCAATGTCATCATGATGGCGAAAGTTACGGTAGTCTGTAAATATTTTAAGTGTATTTGAAAGTTGTGTCTATCGTGTTTGAAAAGTGTTTTGGCCATCGAACCGACATTGTGAAGCCATCGAACAACGAAAACACTAAAAAATATTGTACCGCCACACTATCGACACACTACTGAGACACCACTGAAACGCCATTGAAGTTTTTGCAGAATACCAAATTTGCAACAGTGGCAACATAATGTCTGTAGTGTATCGATAGTGTCAATGGCGTGTTGCTTAACACAAAGTTACAGAATTGGGCCCCAGGGTTCGACTCCCGCATCTAGTAAAGTGTTTTTCCATTAGGAATTTCACAGTAGCAGTCATGGAGTCTAGATCTGTGACTGTTGTGGCAATAAGCTCGCCCCCTAGGTATTACATGGGATTACATAACTGGTGAAATGTAGGTGTACTGTAGGTACACCTCAGCTTAACCATTCAGTGATTAAAGGCGTGATGTTATGTTACATTTAAGAAAACATCCAAATAAGATCAACCAAGGCTGCTCAACTTATTTTTATCGTGGGCCAAAAAATTGATTACATGTCCATTAGTGGGCCATCTACTCGTAGTTAATAAAAGTTGTCTAAAGAAACATAGATAACTACTTAGCTTTTTAAATTAAACAAAACTTTAAGCTAGGTACTCATAGTTGAATAAAATTGTAATGTCTTCATTTGGAACCAATTTTGTAGACTGCTTTGGCTGCTAGTATACTTCCAGAAAAACGATGATTTCGGTTTTTTGTAAATCCTAGCTGGATATTGAAAATGATCATTTTTTTTTTCAATTTGATTTGAAATTTGTTTTTGAGACTAGCTGATTGCAGCGGGCCTAAAATGGCCGCTTTAGTAGAATCAAAATTTGAATCACGTTAAAAAAATTAAATTCTTAAAATGGACTTTGTATTGTATTGTATAGCGGGCTGGTGTCCGCAACTCCACGTCAAAGCGCGTATTTTCCGTACGGACTGTATGGTCATAACCATAAAGACCATTTGAAAAAATTTAAATTCTAAAATGGACTTAATAGTCATATCCATAAAGTCCATTTTAGGAATTTTACATTTTTAACGTGATTCATATTATGATTCTGCTAAAGCGGCCATTTTAGACCCCTAGTTGCTGAGCCAATTCAAATGTGTCGGCGTGCCATACTTTGGCCCTGGGCCTGGGGTTGAGCAGCCTCGATTTATATCTTATTGTCAATCAAAACAAATAAATAAAAACAACACTTTTTCAGAGGTTGCTTTTGTTAGGCTAATATATTACTTTTGTTTGTATTTTTCTATTTCAGTGTAGCAGCTACACAAAGTCCTATCATATTCATAGGTACTGGAGAACACATTGATGACTTGGAACCATTCAAAACCAAACCTTTTATCAATAAGCTCCTGGGCATGGGAGATATTGAAGGTCTCTTGGATAAAGTAAATGAGCTCAAACTTGATGATAATGATGAATTACTAGAAAAGCTTAAACATGGACAGTTCACATTGCGTGCCATGTATGAACAATTTCAAAACATCATGAAAATGGGACCCTTTTCACAAATTATGGTATGCTAGTTTAGATTCATCAATGTCATGCAAACGCAAATTTATTGACAGAGTAATGTATATTTTTTTTTTACAGGGCATGATTCCTGGATTTTCCCAGGATCTAATGTCAAAAGGTAGTGAACAAGAATCAATGGCTAAACTAAAACGTCTCATGACCATAATGGACTCTATGAATGAAGGAGAACTAGATCACCGTGATGGCGCAAAACTTTTCTCGAAACAGCCCACCAGGATCACGCGAGTGGCACAAGGCGCGGGCGTCACAGAAAGGGACGTAAAGGATTTAATTGCTCAGTATACTAAGTTTGCAGCAGTTGTGAAAAAGATGGGAGGTATCAAGGGATTATTCAAAGGAGGAGACATGGCAAAAAATGTAAACCAAACACAAATGGTGAAGCTTAACCAACAAATGGCAAAGATGATGGATCCACGCATCTTACAGCAGATGGGTGGCATGTCTGGTCTTCACAACATGATGAGACAGCTGCAGCAAGGCTCCAGTGGAATGAATAGTTTAATGGGTGGCAAATAACACTAGATTTAGCTATGCCATAAGTCAACTTTAATTTGAACTGTATTTTAACCAATAAAAGTGGACACCTACTTTTTTTTTTTTTTTTTTTTAGTTTAATGATGATGACCTAGGTAGTTTTCTTGTAAATGAGACCTTTTAAAGGCTAACAGACGTGGTTACAAGAAGATAAACATTACAAAAAAAAAATGTAAAACTACTAAAATAAAGGATTTCTCACGAGAGTTAGAATATGATGCTCTGGCCTCTGGTGCCAATGCCGTTTGCCGGAAAGGTGTTACGCCAGGATCAGATAAACTTACTCTAAACTAAATTGTTTATCTTGTTCTGGTTGATCGCAAAGTCGCCATATGTACACGTTTATTTAGAAATTGATCTAAATGGTACTAACTAGCAGGTGGCACTATATTTTCTGCCTACTCTCATGGGGAAAAAGGCGTCAGTTGATGTAGTACTTACTAAGTCCAACCGAGTTGACGCATGGTAAACACTGACAGTAGTCATGTGTGGAAAAAACGCGGGAACCTTGAAACGTACAAGGCGCCAAAATTCAATTATTTTAAAATTAATTTGTTATTTATTGTTGAAGTGTCTCAAAATTAGTTTTAATTGTAAAATAATAATTGTATAAGTTATAAATAGTGTAAATAAACAATGGGGGGAAGTGGTAAAAAGAGGAAAAAAGCGGAGCCCCCTGATGGTCTAGCTGTACGGGACATCACGGAGACTTCTTCCGACTCCGATGATTCAGCAGACAACAGCAGGAAGTACCAACCATTCAAAGTCCCCGGATACTCTAGGAAGTATCCCGAAAATAGTAAAAAAACGGAATACATAGTATTTTTATCTCATCAGACTGAGCGCCAATTTTCTGACAAAGACAGACTGGCTATTTCGCATGCTATACGCAAATATTGCGTCACTGGCATATTACATTTAAAATCAATAAATAAGTACAAAATAGGTATAACATTTGATCTATCCAACAATGCAAATGTATTTCTACAAAATAAAAGACTTCTAGATGAAATGGGCTTAAACGCTACAATACCTGCTGTCGACACTGAAGCGACTGGGGTTCTTACTTCAGTCCCTACGGATTTGTCTAATAAAAGAATATTTGCTTTGATTGGAAGCTCCAGAAATATCATACAGGTGAGGCGATTCATGCGCCGCGTACAAGGTGAAGGTGGCGCGGTCAAGTATGACCCCACTCAAACTGTTGCGGTTACTTTCGCCTCTACTGAGTTACCGCAATATGTATACCTTGACTCCTGGAGACATGAGGTAAGCTGTTACGTTCCTCCTGTCAAACAGTGTTTACATTGTATGAAGTTTGGACATATTGCAAAATACTGTAAGAATGAAGTTGTATGCTCCATATGTACGGACAAGCATAGTTTTAAAATTTGTGAAGAAGATCCTAAAAACGCCAAATGTGCCAATTGTGGTGGTAACCATGTTTCCATCTCAAACACCTGTCCACTGAAAAAAATGAAAATAGAAGAAAATAAAGTCAAGTCCAGAGCCGCTAAGTATTCCGATTTATTTAATGAACATTCTTTTCCAAAATTAACACAGAAGAACATTGAAACACAGATTATTAATTTGACTAAATCAGATTTTTTTATGAATACCTTAACAAATGCTATAACTAAAATTATATTAAATCAAAAAGATAATCCCATTAATTCAAACTCCATAAAAGAAATTCTGCAACAAACTTTCTGTACCAGTACTTCCACATATAATAATGGATCTTAATATAATGCAGTGGAACGCACAAAGTATTTTAAGTAACAAACTTTTATTAACTCAATTTCTTTATGAGCATAACATACATGTTGCAATTATATCAGAGACCTGGTTAACACCCATCAAAAATTTTATCATTAGAGGATACAAAATAGAAAGACATGACATTGGAAATAAACACAATGGTGTAGCTATTTTAATTCGCAATAATATAAATTACAGAAAAATAATTACATATTCTGATAATTCTCTACAAAATATTTGTGTAAGAATTACAGTAAATAATACAGAAATAAGTATTGTAAGTTTCTACTGTCCAACAAATTGCACTCCATCTTTTGACAAACATAAATTTGAATCTTTAATAAAATCTGTGCCTGAACCAATGATATTTGCAGGCGATTTCAATGCCCATCACACATCATGGGGATGTAATTCTACAAATCCAAGAGGTAGGGATATTCTAGAAATTGTTGATGATAATAATTTGGTGTTAATGAATAGTGGTGAAGTGACAACAGTTGGTTCTTTAACGTGGCGTCCAAATGCCTTAGATTTGTCTATAGTTTCCCCATCATTGGCTCTTTCTTGTGATTGGTCCGTTCATAGTGATCCTCTTGGCAGCTACCACCTTCCTGTAATTATGAAAGTTTTTATCAATAGTAGTAATATAGAAAACACTATTAATAACACAAATTTGCCCACTTATCCTAACTTTAAAATGGTAGATTGGAAGATGTATGAACAAAATGTAGATTTACAACTATCTACTTTTCAGGATCAACATGTTGCTCCATTGGAAAGTTATACAGAGTTTTGTCAAATTTTGCATTCTGCAATTAATAAGTCCCTTCCTTATCGTAATAAGCCCACTTCTTCCTCAGCTGATTATTCTGTTCATAACTCTAATAGGAATTTGGTAAAAGCCCCTCCTCTTCCTTGGTGGAATAAAAAATGTTCAGAAGCAGTTCAAAAGTCTAAGTCAGCTTATATAAATTTTAAAAACAATCCGTCAGATGAAACATTTATAGAGTTTAAAAGATTACAAGCCCTCAAAAAACTTACTTTGAAAACAGAAAGATCAAATAGTTGGGTTGAACTTTGCAACTCCTTTAATCGATGTACACCTCTGTCCAGAATCTGGAAATATATGCGGAAATTTAATAAAACATATTCTTGCAACAATAATGATGTCAATTGGATTCAGGATTTTTTGGAAAAATATACCCCAGATTATGTAAATAATAAGTCAAATTTCCCCACTGCCAGTGAGTCAAAATCTGATAATATCTTCTTAGTAAAACCTTTTTCGATACAAGAACTGAAGTCTGCTGTTAATTCTAGAAAAGATAGTGCTTTTGGACTAGATTGTATTCCATACATTATGATAAAAAAGCTTAGTGATAAGTGTATGCACACTTTTCTCAAAATATTGAATAATTTGTGGTTGAACAATGATATACCTCATTCATGGAAGTCTGATTGTTTGGTACCCATTTTGAAGCCAGATAAGCCTCGGTCTAATCCAGATTCCTATCGTCCTATTGCTCTAACATCCTGTGTTGGTAAAATTTTTGAACAATTAATAAAACAAAGGTTGGAATTTTACATAGAACAAAACAATATTCTACCTGCTAATCAATTTGGTTTTCGTAGGGGAACATCAGCTCGTGAAAGTATTTGTCAGTTACAGCTTGATATCCGAAATAGTTTAAATAACAAGGATTGCTTAATGTCAGTATTCTTTGATGTTGCTGGAGCCTTTAACAGTGTTAATATTGATGTCCTTTGTTCTGAATTACTTCTTATTGGAATTCCAAACAAAATAGTCCACTGGGTCCATGAATTCTTAACTGAAAGGAAAGTCTATGTTAGATATAATGATAAATTACATGGGCCAAGATTTGCTTCGGTAGGAGTTTGCCAAGGAGGAATTTTGTCTCCATTAATATTCATTTTGTACATACGTCGTTTAAATTTGATTCTAGGTTCCAAAGTCAAAAATCTTCAATTTGCTGATGATTTAGTTGTGTATTTGTCGGGGAAAAATTTCAAAAATATGACACTGTGCCTTAATAAAGCATTGGAAGGATTGTCCACATACTTTTCTTATTTAAATCTAGATATAAATGCACTTAAATCTAAACTAGTAGTATTTGGTAGAACTGGCAATTTTAGTCCTTCCGTTTATTACAATCAAGTTTCTATACCAATTTTTCATGAAGCTAAGTTTTTAGGTGTCACCTTCACTCAAAATTTGGCTTGGAAAAAATATGTTGAATTGATAAGTTCTAGAGCTAACAGAGTTTTTAATGTTTTGAAGACATTGTGTAGAACCTCCTGGGGAGCTGACCCAAAAATATTGTTGTTATTATATAAATCTTTGATCCGTAGTCATTTTGAATATGGTTTTCTCTGTTTTGCTGGTGATAGAAGGTTAGTAGATATTCTTGATAAAATACAAAATAAAAGTTTGAGACTCATTACCGGAGCATTTAAAAGTACTCCAATCAATGCAATGCAAGTTGAATGTAAACTTCCTCCTTTAAGTATAAGATTTTGTTACTTGAAGGAAAGGTTCCTATTAAAACTTTATAGTAAAAATAATAATCACTTGTTTTCCAATTTGAAACAATCATGTACACCGTCCATCTGTAGCTTATCATATATACTTCAGGGCTTTTCTCAGTATGTAAATTTTCTTGAAACTGCAAATTCATAAGTCATCTATTCTTCCATGTTATCAGGGAGATTTTGACAGCAAATTTCCTGCAATTGACATCATTATTGATCACAATTTATCCACTAAAGAAGATGTATATGGTAAATTTCATGAATTTACTGATCATAGATTTATGTATACTGATGGGTCTAAAACTGAGTCAGCAGTGTCATTTGCTATTTTTGATGAGCTAATGAATTCTGGTACTGGTTATAAAATAAACTCAAACACAAGTATATTCACAGCTGAGGCTGTGGCTATACTTGCTGCCCTAAAGCACATTAGGCATACAAATGATGGATGTTGTCAATGGGTAATAGTAAGTGACAGCATGAGTGTTCTTGAAAATCTCAAAAATAATAGGTTGAATGCTAACACAAACTATTTTATATCATTGATAAAAGAATCTTGGTTACAATTGTCTTTTCATAACATTAAGGTTTTGTTCATGTGGGTCCCTTCGCATGTTGGTGTGATGGGCAACGAAAGGGTTGATTTTCTAGCTAGAGCTATAACAAATTCTGCTGATGTCCCAGATTCAAGTAGTTTCCTCAACATTTCTGTTCCTTGTACAGACATAGCTCCTCTATTGAAAAAAAGGTCCATTGATATATGGAAAAGGCACTGGAATCATACAGTTCAAATTGAAAATAAAGGTATGTGGTATGCAGTATACAATATTCCCATAGGAACCATGCCTTGGTTCTGTAAAACCAATACTTACATGAACAGGAAGTTTTACTCCACCATACTCAGGCTTCGTTTTGGTCACTGTCGACTGAATTATCATTTGTCTCGTCTCAAAATTGTTCACAGTCCGCTTTGTGATCATTGTAATTCTCAAGCAGAGCAATCTCTTGCTCACATTTTCTTTGAGTGCTCATCTTTTGGCATCCAGCGCCTTGTGCTGATGGATGAGCTTATTGAAATTTATGGTAGCCCTGATTTGGTACCGCGCTCCATTCAGGCTCTTCTTGTAAATAGCTCGACGTATTTATCTTTGTTTAATTTTATTAATAATACAGTTGGACAAATTTAACTCATGGTGTCCAAAGTTAATTAGCTGTCATGTCTATAAAATATGTTTAATAAATTTATTTTCATTGACATAAATATAATTTGTATATAAATAATTGTAAATAATACTATTTGGAATAATTTGTAGGAATTAGAGTAGGTATACTGTTTACGTACTTGCTTCCCGTCAGTTGGGGGGGTTAAAAAAAAAAAAAAAATATTAGAGGACTTGACATTTGGCTCTTTACCTAAAATGAAAAATATTGGACTTGACCCAAGATTTTGTGTAATAACAAATCTTAAACATGGATTTTATTGAAATAAACTGAAGACTCTATACGGATTAACTTTTCATGGAAAATAAGAAACTGATGAATTTACCTCGATTTGATTACTATGGATAAATATAAAACTAATGAATTTTATTGGATTTCCTTATATTCTGGATTTACATACTGATGAATTTTACTGGATTTAACCTACTCAAGAAAAATGCTAACTAATGACTAGGCAGCATGGTCTCAGACCTTAGCCTGTTCCGTCAGGAACAAATGGAAAAAAAAAAAAAAAAGTCATGTGTGACATTTGACATGACCACCACTGATTATTTCATTATGTCATTAAAACGTCAAATTATTTGTTTCAAGTTTGTTTGTATTGTATTAATGATTAACCGCTCTTAACAATCGTAATAAAATCAGTTTTTGATAGCGTTATGCACACCACATGCTTACAAATATTTAAGTTTGGTAGTAACATCCCGAAAAGGGTAATTGGTATCTATTTTTTATAGGTTATGTTCACTCGAGAATAAATCATTTTAACAGTTTAAGAGACATTTTTGATGCAACTCTCTATAAAGCTCCTTTGGTTGCATGGTCTTTAACACAACTGCTGAGTGTGGGGTCCTGGATTCGTTGCCAGGTCGGACAGTATTCTGTTAGTAATTTCGGTGTTCTTAGAAACAGCTGGAGTTTGTATGTTGGTGGGTGATACCCCTGTGCCTTGAAAAGCACGTTAAGCCGTTTGTTCTGCGACTGATCAAACTGCGGTCGTATTAAATTGCCATCTTATTTGACTATGAGAGCCAGGGCTGCTGTCCTAACTAAACTCTCTTTTATACAACTTCTAGGCATACACAACTTTCAACACCAATAAGATTTTGAGACACAAAATACGCACTAAAATGGACCAAGATTTAAAATGTCGTGAAGATCCAATTGTGGTGAAGCTAGAATCAGCAGAATTCAAAAGCATATTCACTCCTGAAGTTACAGAGCTCAAGAATTTGTTTGACAATTACAAATATGAAATAAGGATAGCTGGTGGTGCAGTCAGGTAGTTAATCTAGGTATTCAAACAGTGAACATCATAACTTTGTAAAATGATTCTATCTTGTATTCCCATGTTCCTGACTATCATTACTGTCATAGATTGATTTGTTTGCATTTGCATTACCACAGTGATTATTGTGTGTAATGTTTTGAATACAAATTCATGTGTACAATTTATTTATAAATAATGGAAACATTTACAGGGATCTATTAATGGGTCAGAGTCCGAAAGACCTTGATTTCGCCACTATAGCAACTCCAAAACAAATGAAAGAAATGTTCACTGCTGAAAACATAAGGATGATCAATGTTAATGGGGAGAAGCATGGCACTATTACAGCCAGAATCAATGATAAAGAGAGCTTTGAGGTGACCACACTTAGGATAGACGTAGTCACTGATGGACGCCATGCTGAAGTTGAGTTCACTACAGACTGGAAACAAGATGCCAACAGGAGGGATCTCACAATTAATTCCATGTTTTTAGGTATATATGCTTTAAAATTAATATTATTCTTAATTTTAACATCCACATATTTTATACTAGCTAATGTCAGCGGCTTCACCTGCGTGAGTATTGATAATTGTCCCATGGGATCGTACCACCGGGATAAAAAGTTTCCTATGTGTTAATTCAGGTTACTTATAAACTATCTGTGTGCAAAATTTCATCCAAATCCATTTAGTAGTTTTTTGCATAAAAGTGTAACAAACATCCATACTCACGAATTTTCGCATTTATAATATTAGTAGGATTATTATTTAATTAATATTATTATTAATAGGTTTTGATGGTGCTGTGTATGACTATTTTTTTGGATATGAAGATTTACAAAAACGCAGGATTGCCTTTGTTGGTGACCCTGATAGAAGGGTGAAAGAGGATTACCTCAGAATATTGAGATACTTCCGATTCTACGGAAAGATAGCAGAAAAACCTGATAATCATGATGAAAACACACTCAAAGTTTTAAAAGAAAATGTTAAGGGGCTTCAAAATATATCAGGGGAAAGAATTTGGGTGGAAGTTAAGAAAATGCTTCAAGGAAATTTTGCTGGAAGCCTTTTGAAGACAATGATTGATGTGGGAGTTGGAGAATATATAGGTGAATGCTTTATATTATATTGTGCATTATTTTTAAATATATAGAGGCCTTTGCCCAGGAGTGGGACAGCTCAGGTTAATTAAAAAAAAAAAAAAAAAAAATATACACTTAATGTTCTTCTTGTTTGCATTGATAAATTTCGGTTTAAAGAAATTTATTTCTCATAAGAGCATACAGTCCGCTTATAATGAGATACAAAGTAATAAGTATGATAATACAATACAATTTCCTCCAGAGTATTAGAAGTTATAATGTTTCTTATGCTTATTTTTAAATATATTCACGTTGGTGCACTCTTTAATATCATCCGGTAATTCATTGAACAGATGAACTCCTTCAAATAATATGGTCCGTCTACCATAATTAGTGCGTACGCTGTTGACTTCAAGTTTGTTTTTAAATCTATTTCTCAGGTTATGTGACATTGTTTTTTCAATTCAACAAAGAATTATTTAATGCAGGTTTACCAGCATCTCCTAATATTGAAGAACTAGACAGAGTGTTAAAAAGAGCTGAACACCTAAAGCTGCACCCAATAAGTTACCTAGCAGCTCTTCTAACAGACCTGGATGATGTGACAGTCTTGTACAACAGACTCAAGTTCTCGGGCTATGATAGAGACCTTGCCTACTTCCTGGTAGAACACAGGGGAGACAAAGTAGCCACCAGGCCATTATTGTGAGTTGACTTGTTATTTTTGAAGTGAAAACTTCTTTAGGCGCGTTGAGCACTTTTTGGGTGAAGGAAAAACATTGAACTCATCGTCACTTGACGTAACGTGCGGTCACGCTTCGTAGCACTCGTAGGCGATCCGCTTCGACGTAGCACCACATAGGCATGCGCGGGGCATAACCAGTGCTACGACTGGGGAGGGGCCTGTGTACTTTTTGTTTTCACTTCTATCGGCAGTCCCCAAAGACTGCCCCAATATTTTTTTTATTTAGCACATTAGACAACACCAGTTGCAACATCAGTCCTCCCTTTTCAATAGGGGATGAGAAACTTACCACCTCCTCCTATCTTTGCATTGCATGTTATTTCCATAGCATTTCTTTCTAAAAATTATGTTTTGATATTTCAGACCATATGAAAAACTAGTTTTACATACCAAGATAAAACAAAAGGAGGCAATTGAATATGTTAAAGAAGTATTGAAGTACAGAGGAGATGAGCTCTTAAATCAATTTAATGAATGGGTGGTGCCAAGGTTTCCCATTAGTGGTAAAATGTTGAAGGATGCTGGAGTCCCACCAGGCAAAATGTATAGCCCCATTATAAATAAGCTCAAAGACATTTGGATTGAAAATGAATACAAACAACCTACCGCGGAGCTAATTAAACTCATCCCCAACATTATAGAGGAATTTGAGAACAAGAAAATAAAAAACAATTAAAATTATAAAATTTTATTTCTTAATAAATTTAATATACATGCTTATCATTATATTAAATTGGACATTGCTGTGCGGTAATTTCTGATCTTCAAGTGAGCAAAGCCGCGGGCAGAAGCTAGCAAGTTTATGATTTATAATTGTGTTAAAATATTTATAAAAGCATTAATTTGGTTGATGAAGGAATTTACATGAGTGATTGATTACTTAATAAATTACAGATTTTTTGGAGCTTCATAAGGTTCAAACCTATTACAGCCATCATCATCATCTCTATGTTCTAAAAAGCATCTCTTACAAAACAGATACTGGCAGCCTAGGCACCTCATCCTTGCATCTTCATTGCATATCTCACAAAAAGGCAGTTCATCAGATGGTCTTATTATGTCATCTTCCAAAGATGCCTCTGCTTTTATCTAAAAAAAAGTGAAGCTTTGGTTAAGTTACAGATCTGTTTAATATAATTATCTGTTTAGCTATTTAGCTCTATCTTTCTCTAAAAATTACCTTTTCAACAATTTTTTTGACAATAGCTTCTTCATCATCTGACTCATCATTTTCCTGAATTGCTGTAGTACTCTGTGCTGTAGATCCTTGTGAGCCAGGGTTAGGTGCTTGTGAGCCAGGGCCTTTAAGTTTGTGCACACGGGCCTCTAAATCACTGACAAGACCATCAAACTCATCAGTGTATTTTGTATCAATGCTAGTTTGTTCCATGTATTGCTTTATTAAGTCGTTTGCTTGCTCTTGTTCAGTCCTTGTATCTGGTGGTGGTAATACTGGCTAGAACAAATAAAAATGACCAAATGGAGCAAGTAAACGTGCCTATAGACATTTATATATTTTGTGATTTAGAATAAATAATTCGAAGTTACCTTACTGGTCACCACATCAATGGGCACACCTTTTAATTTTGCCAGTCTGGCATATATCTCAGCATCTGAGGCAGAAGCAGTTTCACCTTTGATGTTCTGAAGACGGCTTTTAATGTCATCATCTGTGGTTGATGAAGAAGTTACTTTTCTACCTTCTTTTAACTTTTCTAGTCTTTCTGATATGAGCTGATCTTCTGGCCCTGCAGTGGTGTTCGAATTGCCAGGTTCTTTTTGTTCCATGGCACCTATTCTCCTAAAATAGACTAGATATATCAGTAATTTTATTACAATAATATGAATCTGTTTATCACTAGTTTATTTAAAATCAAATGGTGTTAATTGATTTACCTACCTGTAGTATGCATCAGGTGCTACAATATTTCTAGGCTCATCAGGTTTTGAATTGTTTTTACATTTTGCACATACCTAAAACAATGAAGTGGTTGCTAAAATTTTATAAACTAGAAGTAAGCATTTAAAACCTTGATTTTCTAGATAAAAACTGGATTTCTGAAATCCTATTCTTCTTAGGTTTACTCTGAAGAACAAAATTCTATACAAGTAATTAGAAAAACTTCTGAAAACTTGAAATTGGATAACCGTAATATAAGACCGTCTAATCAAGGTTCCACTCGCATGTATTTATTGGTTGTAGTTAGTCTGACCTTAGTTTCAGCGTTAAGTTTTGATAAAAACATTTTGCTGTCCAAACACTTGGAGCAATAGCTGAAGCCGCAACTGAGACATCCCCTCTGAAAACATATTTTAACCATAAAACAATAAATAGTGATTGAGATGGTTATGGACATGATGTGAAAGGATACCGAATAAGACGAAATAAATAAATAAGAAATCATACCTCTTTTCGAAGCAATGAAAACGGTTTTGTACAGGAATTACAAGACATCTTCAAGAAAAAAATGAAATTGAAGAATGAAATTTTTAATCGTGTTCACAACAAATAAATGTCAGACAGATTGTCAATGTCATTGTCAGTTTGTCAGTCAAAGTCAAATCAACAACTGTCAACAGCGCGTTCCGACTTCCGAGTCTAACAAAAAGGACGGGAGCAAAAAGGAGTCCTTGGTCCTTCCTTGCAACTTTTGGCATTATGACATAGTAACTGAAATCGGGTTTGGACCATTACTCTTAAAATTTTAGCCCCACAACTACCAGTACCACCCCGGCAGTAACAGTACCCACGTTAACCAAACGCAACACCCAGCCACGCGGATCCAACCTTTTCAATGTAGAATGAGGAACTCTCAATCTCATCTCTCTAAATCAGAGTTCCAGTCAGTTCTGTGACTGCTTTAGTTCTAAATGTTTCGTTTTGGTGGTGTCACGTTCTACCCGTTCTACTGCTACCGCCCCGCGCCGCCGCCATTTTGAGGTTTTGTTTGTTACATGTGTAATCTGTGGTCAAGAGGGTATCTGTGGGTCAAGCCAACTGTCAGTGTCAGACTTAGTTCGTGTCTGTGTCTGTCTGCTGTCTGTCTTCGTGACTATAACAATTATAACAAACTAAAAAACAAACACTCCAAAACACAGACCACATAGAGCTCCAAAACGACCGCGTTCACGTAGGTTTGATGTTTACTGTTCTTGTTAGTGAAAATTATTTAATTTAAGACTACTATTATTATTTAATTGTAACATGATGACACTAAAAAAATTATTACCTCCAAATATTTATGAAGTACTAGATACAGCTGGAATATGTACGGTTAAACAAATAATTATTCTATCCATTTGGGATATTAAGAAGTCTACAAACTTATGTGTAAATGATATCTTGCGGTTAAAAAATATTGTGACTGAAAATATATGTCCAGTCAGCGCTACGGGTAATGATTTGAAGAAAAAGAACACCATAAAACGGATATCAACGGGATGTATTGGCATAGATAATCTATTGTATGGTGGCCTACGAATAGGTACAATAACAGAAATTTTTGGAGAAAGCGGAAGTGGAAAGACCCAATTCGCCATACAAGTAACTTTAAAGAATTGGGCCCAGGGGTGTGTTTATATTTGTACTGAAGATGTATTTCCAACTAAAAGATTTGAGGAAATTAAAATGAATCTTCCTAAGTTCAACCCCAAAATTGACTATGGAAAAAATGTCTTTGTTGAACATATAACCGAGGCAAATGATTTGTTGTCTTGTGTAAGGATACGGTTACCTAAGCTGCTTGTGCAGCATGACATATCCCTCATAGTTATTGATTCTGTTGCAGCACCTTTTAGATGTGAAAGTATAAATTATGTGAAGAGAGCAGAAGAACTGAGAGAAATTGCTATTGTATTGACAACATTAGCACAACAATTTAACCTAGCTGTTCTCTGTATAAACCAAGTTACAGCTTCCTTTGAAGATTCTTCTAATGTATTGCCATCCCTGGGTCTGGCATGGTCTAACATGGTCACCGCTAGGCTTATGATAAAGAAGACTTTAAAAACATTTGATGCAAATCATCTGCCAAAATCTAGAAATCAGCAGCTTACTTGTAAACATGAAACTTATATTAGAGAACTACTTGTAGTATTCGCTCCCCATTTACCTAATACTATGATACAATTTGTTATAACTTCAAATGGTATTCAGAGCATTCCTAATTATAACATATAAGTTAATAAAATGTTTTTTTATTATTTGTTATGATATTAAGGTATAGAATTACCCAGAGGAAAATCTTAATTATTATTTATAATTTTTGATTTTGATTCATAAGTAGTAAAATTCTACTATAAGTATTATCCTATACAAAATATTCAAAAAAATTCAAAATTTTGGTTTTGTATATAAACGCCTAAATAAATTGTAAGAGCCATATAATCATACTTTGCTTAAAATTATAGTTTTTCTTCAGGCGCTTTTCTGACGTAAATTATAATAGTGCAAGTTTTACATAAAAATAAAACTTGTATTATTTAGCAGAGACGATGCACAACATCGGTGAGAGGGCGTTGTATACTTCCCGTTAGTTGTGAGCCAATCACAGCTCTCGTAGTCACGTGGCTGGTTCCGGTAGTCACGTGGTCCCAGGTGGCGTGTTCGCTAGTGGCGGACTTTTACCTCATAGAAGTCTCTCACCAGGAGACCTTGAATGGATGCTGTGCATCGTCTCTGCTAAATAATACAAGTTTTATTTTTATGTAAAACTTGCACTATTATTCGGCATGTGACGATGCACAGCATCGGTGAGAGACGTGTTTATAACTCCTGGTGACCACAACGACGCTATGTGACAATATGATAATATTTGCTGAAAAATGAAACCAAGCAACATTTATTAAACAATCAATGCAACATATATATTACACAGATCAAAATATGGTACCTCCAGTTTTAAAATTCAATTTAGGTACCTAGAAATATTTTTATTTCTAATACAGTTTAGGATAGGGTCCGTGGCTTATGCCCCCAATGTAATAATCTAGAAAACAAAAATCATTCAGCTAAACAACGATCTATAGACAATCGATTTTATCTTATATTGGTTTAAAACTATTCAAGAGATTACTCGGACTTGGTGAAGTGATAGCTTCACATATAATCTGTTTGCAATAATATTTGGCAAAAATATTCGGTCTACGCTAATTACCACAAGACGGGATTTCTTCAACTGGAACATGTTCGTACCAATTCAAGGAAGCTACAGCTGCACGCATACTGCACGCATACTTCCAGCAGACACAGATGTACCTGCATCTTTTAGTAAGCTTTTAATCCAATTACTTATCACAGTTCGTGATGCACTGTGTGGGACCCCGAATTGACACAAACAATGAATGACATTCGGCTGAACGTCTCGGTATTTCCATTTCCTAAACCAATTAACTGGACATATATTTTCTTTAGCGTGGTAAGACAATTTCCAGCCTTACTGCAGCAGTGTCAGTGTTTGACCCAAACACGGGATACAGAATGATATGATCACCCTGATCAATATAGTGACTTGACGAGACCCTGAGTAGAGTAAGGTAATGAAATAGTCTTCCTGACGCTAACAACAACAGACAAGCCAATCGTCGTGACGCTTTGAATAAAGTGATGTTAATAGGAGGATTCGTCTGCATCCAGGCAATCAGTTCACATGGATCCTAAATAGGAGGCTACTCTGCTCTAGGAAAATGGAGGGACATAGTTTTGAATATAAATGTTGTACTAAGAAGTCTGAATTCAAAATTTTCATTACAGGCCGGTCGTGCAAAGGTCAGAACTACAGATTTATGCAACAACATGGTAGAATAAGCTAATCTCTCCTCAATGAATAGGAATGCAAAAATATTGTCAAACAAATATTATTGGGTTATTCGAAGTCAAAATCGTTATCTACACCATTTGACCTACCGATACCAGGCCGGTCTATAGGTTCTAAGTTCTAAGGAACCCACACTTCACGTGTGGGTTCCTTCCAGCTAGATCGGAGTAGGGACCTTTCAGATTCTGACCAATTCCTAGTTATTTCCCCACCCGCTATCTTCCAAACATAGAGCTCCATGTCTTGAATGCAAGAAGGTGGCAAGCCCGTGGTCCGATCCAATAGAACTCGGGCTAGGTTGGGGATTCTCAAAGGTCTGCCGAGTGCTCGACGTCGAAGATCCGGTAATCAATAAGCTCTCATCCACATTGAAGCCACTATCAAGAAAACGCGTTGAGCCGAGTTCAGATGGTTTATAAGAACTCGAGGGAAAAGGCTCAGAGGCTTGAAATAGCCACTGACGACTGAAGGCATTGCAAAATTGAGCTAATGAGTCTGAACATTAATTGGTAACATACTCATTCACAACCCTGGTTTCTCTGGCGGCTAAGAGGTATAACTGCAATGGGGAACTCTAATTTTGCGAAAAGCATATCTTAGAGCTGGTCTTAGTAGATGCTATTCTACCGTCTGTTTCCCGCGAGATAACCTGAAACTGAAAGATCGTCCAACTGTGGTCCCCACCCGTAATCTGCAGCATACGTTGCCAAGAAATGGTGAACCACCTCCGGGTGCAAGCTACTCCAAACTAAGGGCTCCTCCCTCTAAAGTTGTGACCCACCGTTTCAGATCGACGACGAACCATGATAATGAACGACCATGTGTGATGGTTTGGAGGTAAATGGCAGATACATTCCCGTGATCATTTCGAGAAGGGCCTCCGGAGCCCACAGCGTCTGCCACTGCCTCCGATACGCTCGGAGACAGCCTCCGTAAAAGTGGTGTGGCTGGTGGTTTGGAGGTAAATGGTATCATTCCAAGAAGGGCCTCCGAAGCCGGTGGCGTCTGCCACTGTCTCCTTTATCTTACGGACCGATAGAAACAAAACATCACAGAAAAGCTTTCTTTGTTTTTTCTCTGAATCAAGCGACAGTTAGGTGACGCGGATAGGATATTTCAAGCTAACTTTGTTTATAGAAACACCGATAGCTATGAGACGTATCATATTAACTGATAGTTATACATAAGCATTGCTTAAGTAGACTCGCATGAAGTCGCATGCCTTTGGATCGTAGAACTTGGGCTACCCAGTTGGTCAACGCTGAGAAATATAGGCCGAACGGCAGGCAGGTCATCTGCAGAATTGACCATAAATTAGTCTGAAGAACCGACGGTAGTTTCTATGCTTACGTGAAAATATGCTGAGGCACTATGTGATGGTTCAGGCGCTTCAGGTTGAATATGGGCCTCTTGAACCCGTCGCTCTTGTTTGTAAGAAACATTCATCATCTGCCTACCCCTTTCCAACCATGTCGGGGTCGGCTTCCAGTCCAACCGGATGCAGCCGAATACCTGTATTTAACATGGATTGACTACCTATCTGACCTCCACAACCCAGCTCAGTTAGTACTAGGTAATAAGATACCCATTGGTAAGACTGGTTGTCAGACTTTTTAGGCCACTGAATACCTGTAACGACTGTCAAAGATCTGCAAATGACAGCCGGGACCAACGGCTTAGCGTGTCTTCAGAGGCACGAAGGAAACCCAGTATGTATTGGGTGGTCACCCATCGACAGACCGACCTAGGCAAGCACGACTTAACCTAAGGATCGACCCGAGCGGCTGCCATTATTTAGTCACGGGCTCGCGATGATCCACACCTTCCAGAACACCTTGATCTAATAATTGTAGTACCTGGATTGACATCTCCAGCGATTGTACGATCTTGAATCGGCGCATGGTTTGTACTGATGGATGAATCAGTGGTGGTTTGGAGGTAAATGGCAGACACATTCCCGTGATAATTCCGAGAAGGGCCTTCGGAACCCACAGTGTCTGCCACTGCCTCCGATACGCTCGGAGACAGCCTCCGCAAGAGTGGTGTGGCTGGTGGTTTGGAGGTAAATGGCAGACGCATTCTCGTGATCATTCCGAGAAGGGCTTCCGGAGCCCGCAGCGTCTGCCACTGTCCCCGATACGCTCGGAAACAGCCTCCGTAAAAGTGGTGTGACTTCGATTCATTGGGAGCTCGCGAAAGTCTGGTCTATTTGGTCTGCTCGCCACTTTCACCTTTGTTGGTGCCGAACCAAGGACGTACCCATTTGTCCATGCCACCTGTATTCTGAATGTAGGCGTGCAGTTGAAATTCATCAAATAGGCAATTAGAACTGGAGGATCTTACGCAGACCGTCACGAAGGTTCTTATTTGCAATTTCGCTATGGATACGCTCCCGGCGATTTTCTATATATATAGCTCGTTTTCCGCAAACTAGCTGTATGATTTCCTCACTAATTTTGTGGAATTTTGATGAGGGTAGAAATCATTCCGAAATTTTATCAAAAATGCTAGAGGAAAAAGCTGTCCACTCAATGAAATTTTGTAAGCTTTGAGTAAATCGTGTTGTGAAATTAAAGCATTGCATAGGGCTGCTATCAATCTTTCGGAATTCACCCTTAACATACTGTCGAAGTACATCGTTAATATCAAGCTCGACAAAGCCGGGCGCAGCGTTATGAATCTTCAAGGCGTAGCGCACATCCTTCCATGAAGAATCACCGAACTTTTGTAACGCTTCAAATCGCTTCACGTGGTACGGATTAGGGCGTATTAACAATTTAATGCTTAAATTTAAACGCGGAAATCCACTGAATATATTATTGATAGTCGCCGGCGGACGATTTAAATTTAAATCCAACGCTAACGTGGAACGTTACCGTTAACGTCCAGGAACTGGTTCGGGCACCTGAGCCGCTGCATGATTATTCGGAGTCGAACCGGATGTACCCACGTTTTGCATTAAACGGTTCGTTAGTACAGCCACTTGGTTCACAAGGTTAGAAATCTGATGACTCACCGCATTTCCGTCGCTTTACCTCAGAACCTGAAGAACCAGATTGCGAAAGCTCGAATCGCTTCTTGGTAGCCGACGTTTTACGGCACGCTGAAGACATCAAGTCGTCGCCTACCAGCACTTCTTGATCCGAACCACAATTATTCACAATTGCACTATTTATTTGATTTTCACTAATTTTTATTTATTTATAACACTTAGCACTCCATACGTAAAGTACGCGCTTGGACGTGGAGCTGCGGGCACCAGCCCGTTGTACAAAACAATACAAACGCTTAGCACTTATTAAAAAATAAAATAAGATTTAAAGTATTAAAAAGTAGCTGCAAATACTAAATTCACTTAGCACTTATTTAAAAATAAAATAAGATTTAAAGTATTAAAAAGTAGCTGCAAATACTAAATTTAGATGTTGCTTGCTCGAGAAGTAACGACGCTATGAGGTAAAAGTCCGCCACTAGCGAACACGCCACCTGGGACCACGTGACTACCGGAACCAGCCACGTGACTACGAGAGCTGTGATTGGCTCACAACTAACGGGAAGTATACAACGCCCTCTCACCGATGCTGTGCATCGTCACATGCCGAATAATAAACACTTTTTTATTAAACAACTAGCGGACGTCACGCGGTTTCACCCGCGTAGTTCCCGTTCCCGTACGGGGATAAAATATAGCCTATGTTACTCAGGGTGAATGTAGCTTTCTAACTAATGGTGAAAGAATTTTTGAAATCGGCGCAGTAGTTTTTGAGTTTATTCATTACATACAAACACACACAAAAATACAAATCTTCTACACTATTTTAAAGTTCATGACGCCCAGTTCGGATTCAAGGCGGGCGTGTCCCCGGAGTGTGCCATACTTAATCAGCCTGAAGCACAACGTCAAGTACCTACAGTAGCACCGCGAGGAGAACGCCGGTATTGGTGTCGATTCTGTTGTGCACAAACTAAACTTAATTTAGGCTATTGCTATCTTTTTCTCTATAATAAAACGAGAAAAAGACACACGTAATTTAGAGCTGTCAAATTTAGTTGGAAATAATATGTTTAGACAAATGAAGGGTGCACGTAAAAACATGTCGACTAAAAACACGGTGAAGTGCGCTATGCAAGGTATAAACTAGTTTGACATCTCTAACTTAGTTCATAGCTATAGCCGTACTTCTCTCGCACTGCCTTTTAGTAAAAGATAGCAATAGCCTAATTTTAGTTTAGTTTGTGCACAACAGAATCGACACCATTATACGCGTCCTTGATTTGTCGAAAGCTTTCGATCTTGTCTCCTATGATATGGTATGGGACAAGTTGAGGGGCACGGGTGTGTTCTTCGATACTGGTATGCTCGCCAGACAAATCGGGTGAGGTGGGTGGTGGGTCGGTCGGTACCTACTCTGTCAGATGAGTATCAAATGCAATGTGGTGTTAGGTAGGGGGGGGGGGGGTTAAGCTCTTGAACTTGCCCCTGCTAGTTAATTTATGTATAGGTAAATCAACGTGTCATTGACACTGGCTCGGCCACCATCAGGTAGTCGAAATTTTCGAGCGGCTAAGCAGAACATGTCGGCTGTCTATGATTTTTTTTGACGTCCAGTGACTTCACAAGACCTGTAATTATAAACGAGAATTTGTGTGGTAGGTACTGGTATACTACCACTAAAAAACCCGACAAAAAAATCACACTCTAATTAAATTGGCGGTTTACAAGGTAAAATCGACTCCTATTGTTGAAGTAGGTTAAAATGTAGCCCATATATGCCATGCTACCCGGGCTATAATAACGAATCGATTGACAAAATCGGATGAATAGTTCAGGCGCTACGGAAAAGCGTACTTATACAGGGTGTCCCAAAACTCAACAATAATCTGAGACCGGATGAAAAGCCAAGTTATACCAGTTCTGGGAAAAAAAAAAACCATATCACTCAGTTCAGCGATAAAGGACATTTAAAAAAAAGTTGAAATTCGACACCCTTGGTCGCATTTTCAAGTCCTGTGATCACCAATGTCACAATTTCGCTGTGATTTTTTTAATTTCGTGATCTTCATTAACGATGCTATTAATCGCACCTACAAATTAATGCAAAAAACATTGTTAATTTAATAAAATAAGTTAAGTAATAATATTTTTGTGAACCATGACTCATTAAGAGTCATGGTTCACAAAAATATTGTTAGTTAACTTTGACACTTCATTTTGAAACAAAAATGTACTACGCTACCCTTGGCAAGTCATTTCAAAAGATGGCGCATTTAATCAAGATTTCAAAATGGTGCAACACTTGCCACTTTTCTTGCCATTAAAAAATTTATATCTTATTTAGAGCGCATTTCAAATAATAATTGATGCTTTTTTGTATTAACAGATCGGGGTCTCGAGTGTGTGTAATGAACAAAAGTTATCACTGAACTGAGTGATATGGTTTTTCTTTTTTTTTTTCCCCAGATCTGGTATAACTTGGCCTTTCATCCGGTCTCAGATTATCGTTGAGTTTTGGGACACCCTGTATACATACATACATGGACTGCTAAAATCATAACCCTTTCTTTTGGCTTCGCCGTAGTCGGGTAACTCATCCCATCACTAAACATGACTGTCATGGCGTCAATAATCAAAATCATCAATTTTGACCTTGTTATAGTCATTTTTCCACCTTTAAGAACTTTGAGAGTTGTATTGATGATTTTGATGAATATAAATCTGTAACTACATACGTCTTACAACAGCGAATAATATTTTTAATCAGGTTCTCTATTGTATTACCTAACTTTTTTATTCATAATTTAAAGTGCCATAACTTTTTTTGTCCTAATCATCATTTGTCCGAATGATAACTTACCCGAACTTATTATAACATAATATCACATGCCATAACATTGAAATCCCTAAGTACAATATGCTCTAAACCCGTTTGTCATAAATATTACAATTAATAATATACAAAACACTTAAAATCGTTTTCAATAATAGTTATAAATCCTAAATAAAAAAAAAAATGTTTAGATCTTAATAATATTTTTAAAACAAACCGGTATGTTCCCAGACGTTCCCAAAAGGGAACAGAACATTGTTATTTTTCATTACTCATACTCTGAAAGTAAGTCTGAAGTTGCCTGAGGAGCGGGTTGAAAGTAATACTTTTCAGCCCTAGGGAGAATCGTTTTCAACTGACAGCTGTCAAATTATTTAAAAAAAAATGGTTCATTTTTCTATTGAACCATGTTCCAACTTTCTATACAGCCACGATGTAAAATTGAAATAACATAAAGTTAAGTATTAATTAAAGAATATATATATTTTAAATATCTTTATTATAATTAAGTTTCAACTATTTCTTTAAAATAACATAGATTTGGGAAAAATATTTACCATTTTTCGATGATGAAAATGAAAAATAGGTATTGGCTGAATAGCTGGCCGGCCACAGAAAAAAAAAGCAAAATAGGTGGGAAAGCGGCAATAGGGTAGATGACACCATAAAACAATAATTCCAAGACACCTTTTTCTAAAAAAGCACTTTATTTTGGGCCTGAATACCCGATTTATTTTCAATTAATTTCCAAATTCGATTTTGAGTTACTTTAAAATCAATAAATAGTCGAGTCATTGAGTTGAATAAACAGTGACGTCACAGTAGGCTATTGCCATACAAAGTCTATTAGAGAACCGCGTTTTGACAGCTCTTAAAAAGTATCTCAATTGATTGGTGTGTCATCTACCCCATTCGAATTCCGATCTTCATTAGTTTTTTCAAGTTGTATGTTTTTTTTTTTACTTTCCTTGTATTCGTAATGAAAAGCACAGTGTTTACCTCGGGTTAAAGACTTATTTAGTCCCTCGAACTATTAGCGCCCTCGCTTCGCTCGGGCACCAAACCCCGTCTCGGGACTAAATAAGTTACTTTCACCCCTAGGGTAACAATGTACTATTAATTGTGTACCTCGATTGTGTATCGGGTACCGTACCTACAGTAAAGTAAGTATTACTTAGCTTTTGCTATGCTATGAACTTCTCTCAACACAACACATTTTTATACAATATTGCTCTTATGAAATTTGTAAGAATTAAAAAGTAGAACCATCATATCGCAGAAAGTTCATAGTTAGAATCTTCTTTTGTTTTGGCATACATTTCATATAAGTAGTCACTAAAAGGCAGAAAATCAATCAATCAAACCGTCAATCATTAGAAAACAGTTGAGTGTGAACATAATTATGTGGATTTTATTTTTCCCTGTAATAAGTATGCAAACATGCAAACAAACATGCAGCAAGCATGCAGCAAGCAGGAAGCAAGCATGCAGCAAGCATGCAACAAGCTTGCAGCAACCATGCAAGCACGCATACAGTATGCAAGCAACCATGCAAGCGAGCAAGCAGCATGCAGCAAACATGCAACAAGCTTGCAGCAACCATGCAAGCACGCATACAGTATGCAAGCAACCATGCAGCATGCAAGCGAGCAAGCAACATGCAGCAGGCATGGTTTCTGTCACGGCTCCGGCGCTGCGGAGCTCCGGCGGTCCCACGCGAGCTTATCGTCGCAGATGTGTTTAACGCTCACCACCGCAGCTTCGGCTTGCTGGCCGGCTTCGCCGGCCAGCCTCAGCAGCGGCGGCGAGTGTTACAACCACCTGCTCCTCAACTCGCGGGCCTCCTCGCCCCTCCGCGCCTACGCGATTTTAAATTACACTCTAGGGGTAGGGCAGACAAGACTGCGTGTGGTCGGATTTACAGCGATTCGTTTCTGTCACTAAAACCTAATTTTTAGCAAATGTTTAAGGACCAAAACATTTATTACACTTATATGGACATTAGGAATAATACACATTATATAATATAATACTTAGGATAATTGACTTTACGGCATATAAAATTAGAAGATTCAATTATTATAGTATTCAATATTATGACAGAACAGTTTTAGAAATAAAGATAATTATGTAAAACAAAATTTCGGGATTTTGAACATTATGGTAACTGAAGTTTATAGCAAACGTTTTATGGATACTGATTTTCGGACAAAATTTTTTAGGAGATATAAGGGAGTACCTTTTAATCAACATACAACCTAGCACTGACCTGTAAATTGCAAAAAACGTAAGAAAATTTGAATTTCGCGGGCTACCCTGGAACATTCACCTTAATGTGAACGTAACCTCTATTTAAATACACAAGCCACGACACTTAAAACTACACGACTATCTGTTGTCACTACATAGTGGGAACACGGCCTTACACGTATTTCACGTTGTTTCATTTTTCATTCAATTTAATAATTTGTAAATAAAAATATTTTGGCAGGGTAAATTTATTGCAGTTACATTACTGATTCCGTATTTTACGACTATGGTATTTAAGGTGCAGGTAAAATATTCAGTCATGATTGTGAATCAAGGCGACTTTCAAGATTGAAAAGGAACGGTACATCAAAAATGTCACCTGCGTCTTCCTGCGGCAAAAGGACTAAGTTCCCAAAAGGCTGGCAGCATTGCATTGTCCATTGAAAGATCGAGATGTCACCTATTCAAGAAAAATTCTAACTGATGACTAGGCAGCATGGTCTCACCTTAGCCTGTTACGTCAAGATCTAATAATAATAAAAAAAAAAAACGAGATGTCATTGACTGATTGTCACTGTCAAGTGTCAGCGTCAGATTGTCAGATGTGTTTGCGGGAACGAAGGATTGTTATTATTGATGTAATAAATTTAAAAAATAGGAAGGAAACCAGGAAACATTTTTTTATTTATATTACTTGCCTGATTCACACACCTTACTAAATTTATGGATTAGTAAATACGAACACAACGTTTATTAACGTTGGTTGCCGCATCTATTGACACAATGTTCACAGATCGAATTATGAACAGCATTCGTTATATAGCGATACACTTTCACCCCGCAGGGTCGAAGCCTGCGCTCAATGCCAGTCGGTCCGCCGCGCGATACGCCAGTGTTACGTCGACCGCGCCCAGTAGAAGGAAAATGGTGTGTTAAATACTTCACTTAAGTTTTAAGTTAGGCTACTGCTCGTTTCTTTTGTACGTGAAAAATCTCATGGCGTTTTTATTTTTAGGCAGACAAATTGACTCAAGAAGAGCGTGACGCACAGCTGCAGCCACTGTTACAGTCTGGTTGGAAAGTGCAAGCCAACCGGGATGCTATTGAGAAGGAGTTTCAATTCAAGGACTTCAACCAGGCTTTCGGCTTTATGAGTAGAGTGGCACTGCTGGCTGAGAAAATGGATCACCATCCTGAGTGGTTTAATGTTTATAATAAACTTCAAGTAAGTAGTCATTGGTTCAATCAAATTAATATATTCTCGTTTACAATAATAATTTCCAATCAAGATTGAGTTCAATGTCATTTTTTGCAACTTGCTGATTGCTGTTGATTTAACAAAAACAAGGTAGGTAGGTACATAGTGTTAATTAGTATTGGTTCATTCTTTTGTGAAGCAAATCTTATTATATTTAGGTGAATATACATATTTACTATGACTAACAAATAACTTGATAAAATGTTATAACTACAAATATTGTAATATTTTTTAAACCCTTCCTTAATATTTTAAAACAGAATTATGTATTCTATTACAGGTAACATTGTCTTCTCACGATGTTAATGGACTTAGCAAGCGGGATATCAAAATGGCTACATTTATGGATAAGAATTTTAGCTAAGTTGCATGCTTTGTAAGATAATAAACAAGACAATATCAATACAAATATTTACATGTTATTTACATACCTACCTATATATTTTGAATGTATTCAGTGTTGTATGAGTGCAAAAGTAAATAGTAAGTTGCAATAACAACAAGAAATTGTTTTATTTTTTTATCTATTCAAAATTTGATGTTGGTATACATATTATTAAATAATTTAAATAGGTATAGGGTGGAATTTTGTTTTTGAGAAGCAGGGCGGTAAGGGCAGGTCGCTTGACTGTTGTAGCTACATTAAAAAGGTTTTAGGAGATAACACTTAACTTTTAACTTAACTTAAAAAAAACCCGGCCAAGTGCGAGTTGGACTCGCGCACCGAGGGTTCCGTATAAACTTGTAGGTATTTTGTTATTTAACTACATATTTACGGTTTTCAGATTTATTTCTTTACATGTGCTGTAAGGCATTGCTTCTTGCTAAATTTCATGATTGTAGGTCAATGAGAAGTGCCCTATAAATATTGAATCCCTTAAGGCTGATGCTCCAGGGTAGCCCGCGAAATTCAAATTTTATTAGGTTTTTTGCAATTTGCAGGCCAGTGCTAGGTTTTATGTTGATTAAAATATATTGTTCGCGATTGTAAGACGTATGTAGTTACAGAATTATAATCATCAAAATCATCAATACAACCCTCCAAGTTCATAAAGGTCGAGGAACGATTTTTTCAAGGTCAAAGT
The DNA here is from genome assembly GCA_905147715.2 of Xestia xanthographa. Taxonomy (NCBI): domain Eukaryota; kingdom Metazoa; phylum Arthropoda; class Insecta; order Lepidoptera; family Noctuidae; genus Xestia; species Xestia xanthographa. The sequence goes on from LR990652.1 coordinate 16,486,550, forward strand.
CATTGCTAGACCTTTATGAACTTTTAGGGTTGTATTGATGATTTTGATGATTATAAGGGGAGTTCCAGTGCCTTAAGGAATTCGACAGTTGGTAGTTGCGTTGTCCTAGGTTAGTCTCAGCCCAGGGGTGAACCTCGTCATGGCAACTCACTTTGGAGGGTAGCGGGATCCGAAGCACGGTTTTGCCAGTTCCAGTTGTCTCCCACTTTCCGGGGTGCATCTTTAGCAGTTACTGACCGCCTACAGCTTTTGGGCATGGAGTTGAGTCATAGCTCAGACCGCAGCTAAGAAGCTGGGCATCTTGGGCGATACTTCAAATCTGGACAGCTTTTAAGTTTGTACAAAGCACAAGTCCGTTCCTGTATGGAGTATTGCAGTCACTTGTGGGATGGCTCAGCAAAATACCAGCTTGCTTCACTTGACTCGGTGGAACGCAGAGCTAAAAGGCTTATAGGCGACGAGACGTTGGCAGCTTCGCTTCACAGCCTAGCTCATCGGCGTAATGTTGCCTGCCTGTCGGTCTTCTACAGACTGTACTTCGGTGTGTGTGCGCAGGAGCTCCACGACCTGATCCCACCATCACCATTTTACCACCGGACTAGCAGACGTACTGCGGCGTACCATCCGCGCTTGGTTGACATCCCGATGTGTCGTACTAAGCGCTTCTCCTCCACTTTTATTATGCGCACAGCCAAAGTCTGGAATTCTCTGCCTGCGTCTGTGTTCCCACCCACATTTTTACCTTTACCCATTTCACCATTTAACCTTTACCCATTTCACCATAAATGGTGCAAAATGTGGTGGTGTGTGGTGGTGCTTGCTTTGAAGGCTAAAGCCTTCAAAGCAAGAGTGAACAGGCGAAATGAGTGGTTTTTTGCGATTTACAAAAAAATCTATTGATTGGACTAAAAAAATAAAACACATAGGACCTGCTTTTTAGTTAGTTCAGTTAGTGTGCAAAGTTTCATGATCTAATTTGAAGTACTTTTTGAATACCAGCGGTTTATTGATCGATTGATATTATATTTTTTTCTATCGAAAAAAGTTCATGGAATCGTGTTTTCGTCACACATGGGACTTAGCATTAATCCTCAACTTTACCATATATTTATTTCAAAATTAATGCTGCAGTATTTTAGACGTAACGGAGGATCATGCTAAGCCATTTGAGGGATATAATATAGCCCTTAAGAGTGTCGATATACGTTTTTTGCGGCCGTATATTTTTGTTACGTTAAGATTGATTTTTTCACAGCTCCAAGCGACTGTAGACTTGAGCATATACCGCCCAACACGAGCCAAGTGAAGCTCAAGGGCACTACCTACCTTTTCTCGAAGCGCTTCGTTTTTTTTAAACCTTATAACTTGGGTTTGGATTATACCAGATAAACAAAATTCTCGGGGTATGTTCTCAATAGCGGACTTATTAAAAATGTAAAGTTTTAATTGCATAGCTCTTATACTTTAGATTTTATTGATATCTAAAAAAACCCTGATTTCGTCATTGACTGATGATCATCAAAATTCTTAGGGTATTTACTAATGTATGCTATTTAATAATGAAAGCTGAAATTTGTTATTTAAGCTTTGAATAATACACAAACAACAAAAAAAATATAAAACTTGCAACTTTTATTCTCCAACCCCTTAAACTAAGGGATGGAAGTTTGTATGTGACTTCCGAAATTTTGACGCTAGAGGTCTGAAAATTGATATAGGGATTAGGGACTCCTTGTTATTATAAATAATAATAAAAAATGTCACAAGCAACTAACAAAATCCCACCAAAAACACTTTCATGTAAAATGTTGCCAAGACGAGAACCACAAGTAAAGGGCGTGTAGAGTTAGAAGCCAAGCTTCTAACTCTACACGCCCTATCTCTACGAGGTCTAATTTCACAAACTACACCTTATTCAAAATATGTGGCTTGACCATTTCGCTACATTCACAAGGGCGCAAGTTGAAAAAAATATCCACTGTTCATTTCTTTTCTGTTATACAATAGTTCTTGTAGTAACGAAACGGCCAAGCTTGGCTCTACATGAGATCTGATAACTTTTTGACAATGCGAGTCATATGGTCTCGTCTTGGCAACATTTTACATAAAAATGTTTTTGATGGGATTTTAATTTCAGCTCGATACCTCCACGCGTTCCCGAGATAAAGGGTCTTGACAGACATACGGCGTACTTTAAATAAATACTATATTTTTTATGATTTAATTACAAATGTATAGTTTTGCAGATTTTTCCCAGTAGTTGTACCTATACGTAGTATAAGACGATATTACTTGCCAAATTTCATAGTTCTAAGAATCTAGGCCAACGGAAAGTATCCTATGAATTTTGATTCCTTTGAGAGTTTCGAAATATGTAGGTAGGTATACGTTTTTTGCGACATAAACGGCCGTATCTTTTTTTACGTTAACTTAGAAGTTTGATTTTTTCACAGCTTTATAGGACTGTAGATTTGTATTAAGGACCGACCGAAGGTTCGGTTTCGGTTTCGGCTAGTTTCGGCCATAAAATCTAGTTTCGGCCATAAAATCTAGTTTCGGCCATAGTTTCGATTTCAGCCAAAAATTGTCCAAACCTTCGGCCCCGCCGAAACTAGGTGTTCGTGAATTGTCGCGCATCATTCGGCTAACTTCGAGTGAGTGAACTTGATTGTGATGATTTGAGATTATGTGGCTTTTCTCGCGCAAACATTATTAGGTATTTGTTCTTACTTATGATTAACGATGCTGTATTTTTATGGCATTCATTAGAGTCTTGTCCTACATGGAAAATAAATAGGTCGTAAGTTGTAATCTATACTAATATTATAAAGAGGTAACATTTGTTTGTAAGTTTGTAAGTTTATCTATACTAATATTATAAAGAGGTAACATTTGTTTGTAAGTTTGTAAGTTTATATTTTTGTAAGTTTGTATGTAGGGGGTAATCTCCGGAAGTAATGAACCAATTTTAAAAATTGTTTTACTGGTAGAAAGCTACATTATTCGTGAATGCTATAGGCTATATTTTATTCTCGTACTCCCACGGGAACGGGAACTACGCGAGTGAAACCGCGGGACGTCAGCTAGTAGAATATAATTCATTAGATATTTTACTTGGTTCTATCGAGTTATTCCTTAAAACTTAAGTATACAATATGAATTTATGTAGAAATTAAAATTACACTTAAAAGTTGTGTGAAGATACCTGTCATGTTTGATTCAAACATTACTATATTTGTTTGAAATTGTTGTTGGATTCAATTTTATACCCGTATTCGAACCGCCCCGTAAATCCGATACACAACTACCTTCGGTGATTTAACTATTACCGTGAATGACCTTCAGTAGTCATGCATGTCGCATTTTTTCCCTTTAGTACGCGAGGTGCTTAGTCAAATCGGACGCGTAGTACAGTACAATAGTACGTGAAAGTTTTCTAGTTAAACTTACATTTTTACCTTATTTTTATTTTATTTTACAAATAAAGATCTATTTCTGTTACATACCTACTTTAATTGTTGCATGTTATTTTTAACCGACTTCAAAAAAGGCGGAGGTTATATGTTCGTGTGTATGTATTTTTTTTTTTTTTATGTATGTTACCTGATTTCTCTCCCATTTGTGGACCGATTTTCAAAATTCTTTTTTCATTTGATAGAGTACACTCCTGAGGTGGTCCCATTTTAATTTGGTGAAGATCTGATGCTGATCTTCGGAGATATACAATGGAACTCTTCAAAAATAGACGGCAAATCTGTTGTGAATGTTGTGATAGCTCCAATCGGTTGGATGTTCATTGTTTAAACAACATCATGACGTAACATTACACCTGTTTGCTCTGAGGGGTACATAGATGTGTACAGTACACCCAGATTTCGACAGTTATGGCATGTTATGTTCCATTTATTGGGGATAAGCCTATTACCATGACATGTATTGTTAACCATGTACATTGAATAGCAAATATTTGTAAGTATAGGATATTACAACTAAAAATGGAAAAATAAAATAAAACTTTTTTGCCAAAAATAAAACCGACTTAAAAAAAAACAACAAACAAATAAAACACAAAGAAAAGGACAAAAAAATACACTAAAAGAAAAACAAAAAAAAAAACACTAAAACAAAACCACAAAAAAGTGAAAAATAACTTTAGCTTCAGAAGCCGGTGAGAAAAACACCAAATCAATCAAAGGTCAAGTTTCAGAAGTCGGTGACAAAAACACTAAATCAATTAAACAAGGTCACCGACTTCTGAAGCTTGACCTTTGATTGATTTGGTGTTTTTCTCACCGGCTTCTGAAGCTAAAGTTATTTTTCACTTTTTTGTGGTTTTGTTTTATTTTACACGTGTTAACTGTCTATAAATGCGTAAAAATACAATAGATTTAACATGCTATAAAAAATCAAATAAGTTTCGGTTTCGACCGAAACTGGGACTAAGACCGAAGGTTCGGTTTCGGCTGAAAATCCTGTTTCGGTCGGACACTAATTTGTATATGGTTTTAATTTCAACTCGATACCTCCACGCGTTCCCGAGATAAAGAGTCTTGACGTGGACCTGACCGCATTTTCAATTATCTCAATTTTTTATCGAATCTGTCTGATATTAGAATAATTTAGATCAGAATGTAGTTAATGACAGATTTTAAATACCGAAAACACGATTTTCGGTTTAGATTTTAAATACCTAAAACAAGATTTTCGCTTACCGCAGTACCTAGCTCACGTTTTCTCACGTTCCCGGCAGACCGTGTGAGAAAATTGAAAATGAGGCAAACAAGACCAAAAGGTGGTAGCCGTAAGGCTGGCCCGGGGGTACCGTACGATCTCCCACGAGGCGGCGAGCCTTCTTGCCGGATTGCCGCCATGGGATCTAGAGGCGATAGTCCTCGCGCGCCTACACGAAAGGCGCGCGGAGGCGCTACGCCCGCGGCGCCGGGAGGAAACTCCGCTGCCGCGACAAATTGTCGCTCAGCGGACTGACTTCCGGCGGGATCTCATGGCGACATGGAGAGAGCGACTGTCGCAACCCCGTGCCTCTTTGAGGAGTGGCTTGAGAGACGCCACGGCGTCCTCACCTTCCGCCTGACGCAGGTCCTCACCGGGCACGGTTGTTTCGGGAGGTTCCTGCACCGAATCAAGGGGGAGGAAACTCCCGGGTGTTTCCATTGTGAGGATCGACCGGAGGACACGGTGGAACACACGGTGGAGGTGTGCCCCGCGTGGGCGGAGCACCGCCATGCCATGTCCTCGAAGCGGCGATTGGCGACGGCGACCTCTCGCGTTCGGCCCTGGTGCAAGCCATGGTCCGGAGCGAGACGGAATGGGACGCCGTCACCTCCTTCTGCGAAGCAGTAATGCTAGCAAAGGAGAGAAGGAGGTGGCGGAACGTGAGAGGGAGAGAACCTCTCAGCGTCCCGGCCGCCGCGGGAGACGCCCCCGGGCGTCGGGGGCCACCACGTGGCCCCCGGCCACCGTAGGCGCGGGCCTGTGGATGGTGGGCTATGGGCTAGCTCGCCGTCCGTCCGTCTCATGACGACAGGCCGTGTCGACGGCGCGTTCGTGTTCCACGCGCGCCTCAAAGAGAGTCAGCAAAAAGGAAGGGGTCCGTAAGGAAGGACCGATGCCTGCCTGGGTTGCGGGACTGTTCGAAAGAGATACCGTGGCCCCGGAACACAAGGCGATGAAGGAACATGGATGGGTTTTAGTCAGTAAAAGTCTGACACTCCCTCCTGCTCCGCCCAGAGCGGGAGGAGTCATTTGATGATTTCCCATCAGAAAAAAGGGCAAACAAGACCTATTCAATCAAACAGTCTAGAAATCTTGTTTTCGACTGAACATTGGTCAGTTGATGCGAATATATCATTTTTTTAATATAATGTTAAAGAATCTTAGTATATCAACAAGCATATTGCGAATGGGTTTAGGTGAAGATGGTATTATGTTGCTTTAGTTCACAAAATTGTTTAATTTGATTTTGCAAATGAGTACTTACCTTTTGTGACATGCCCGCCTTCCTGTACTAAATCAAGAACGATTTTCATAATGTAGTGCATGACTTTTCAATAAGTTTATACCATTTTAGAAAGCTGATAATACAAGGATATTTTTCTAGAAAGTACATCTGGCGTAGAATTATGGCAAAATATACAAAAAAAAGGTTTGATTAGTGATCCAGGATAGGATATATATTTTTTAATAACTTAAACAGTACATTCGCGCCGTAAATCGTTTTTAAATTGGCTTGCAAAAGCTTGAACATGGGATTTTATAAAAAAAAAAAAAAACAACTCGAAAAACTATTGAATTTCGGTAGGACATTTGGTGGCTTAATTTCTTTCATTTTAACCCTACTATGACATTCTGCAAGGAATACGTTGAGTTACCAGTAACCCTGTGTATGTTTGTATTTACGTATCCGCCGTAGCGTAGTAGGCGCTCTACGGAGAAACTATTCATCCGATTTTGATGAATAAGGTGTCAATCGATTTGTTATTATGGCCCGGGGTAACATAGGCTACGTTTTAACCGACTTCAACAATAGGAGGATTTGATTTTACCTTGTAAACCCCGAATTTAATTAGATCGTGATTTTTCAGTAGTCGGGGTTTTTATTTAGACTAATTCTCGTTTCTATGAAAAATGTACCCATTTAATTAAAATTCAATAACAAAAAAAAAGTGGGGGCGGCCCCGACTTACGAACAGTAAGTCGTGGGTTCGAACCCAGACAGGCGCATTGCTATGTGTAATTTATTTTATCACCACTGCTCTCAAAAAGGTGAAGGAAAACATCGTGAGGAAACCGGCATGTCCTAGAACCAAAAAATTCGAAGACATGTGACATCTACCAATCCGCACTGGGCCCGCGTGGTAAATTATAGCCCATTCCCTCTCATAGAGAGGGAGGCCTGTGTCCCAGCAGTAGGAACATTAATAGGCTGATGATGAACAAAAAAAAAATTAAAGGAACTACTTATATGTAATTCAACTACAAATGAGTTAATTAACCACCACTGCCACCATGTCATAAATGTAGGTAAGCATTACTTCACAACGCGTGGGGGTTTAAGGAAAACTACTTTCTAGTTTATTAACTTTATTATGAGTTGCAGCAAACAAACAAATATGGAGAGCCATTTTTAACAAAGTCAAGGTAATAAGTAGTAATGCCCAGTAGATAAGTACCAAAATATAATAAAACATCAAATTATTTATATTGATGGCCACCGACTTTTTTAATATAGCAAGGACATGTCCGCTTGTCGTTGAATGGCTCATTTTCGAATGTGGAAGTGCACGGGTAGGCTTTTTCTATAGTTTTCTTCAATTCCAGTGCATGTGCCAAATCCTTCGTCTCGCAAATAACTTTCATCTGGAAAAAAGTTTCATAAAGGAACGTGTTTTATAAGGAACCTGTTTTCGCGGCTTTATTGTTGATAGCGATATCTTTGGACGAATTAGACCAGCCTGCGGCAACAGACACCACTTGACTACTCAATTTAAATAATATTTTGAAACATACAACTCCGCACGTTTGAAAGCCACGTAGAATCTAGCGATACTTATTCTAGACCCCATTTTACAAATACATAATTAATTATGTTACACTGATGTGTTGGAAAAAAAAATCCAACTCTCTAAAATTACTTAGATGAGGCAAATAACACAGGTACTAGTATACCTACAGAACATAGCATTATGAAACCCTACTTAAGGTGAATGCTCCAACTAGCCCGCGAAATTCAAATTTACTTCCGTTTTTTGCAATTTGCAGGCCAGTACTAGGTTGTATGTTAGTTAGAATGTTATTCGCAGTTGAAGACGTATGTAGTTACAGAATTATAATCATCAAACTCATCAACAAAACCCTCCATCATAAAGGTGGAAAAATGACTTATTCAAGGTCAAAGTCATTCCTGCACCTTTATGAACTAGGAGGGTTGTATTTGCATGTGTGTGTATTTGTATTTTGATGATTATAATTCTGTAACTACGTACGTCTTACAGCCGCGAATAATATTCTAATCAACATATAACCTAGCACTGGCCTGCAAATTGCAAAAAACATAAGAAAATTTGAATTTCGCGGGCTACCCTGGAGCAGACAACTTAAAACGATTTGTTAGCATAACAGATTTGATTTACGCCAGATTCGCGTTAGGACAGATTCGCTTAAAGACAGAATACGTAGGTATGTGCAGACCGCAGCATAAAGTTCCTTTGTTCGCATATGGACAGATTAGTTTTACGCCAGATTATTACACCATAATTTGCCACAAGGGGTTCGAATCCTGGGGTGCTTAGTCAGAATTCCTCCACGTGTGCCTGTTGGCTGCCGGTCCCTCTCGATACGACTGGAGGGAACAGCAGCTATTGGGCCGGTGCACCCTAGGCGCGGGCAGTATCCTTCCCCAAGGAATGGTAAAAGATTCTTATTCTTCGGGGAATGTTATAATGCCCGTGGCGAATATTCTATCACGGAGGGGTCCAACCTGGACCAACGGCGTTGCTCCGCGTGACCCTTTGGTACGCAGAGGGCACAGCGGAGGAGCTAGGGTGGCCTCGGTGTGCACTGACCCTGCCGCCGAGCAGACAAATAGAGCAGGAAAATTTTCAAATAATTAAAACATTTAGCGAATTTGGTTATTATAGAAAAAAAACCGGCCAAGTGCGAGTCGGACTCGCGCACGAAGGGTTCCGTACCATTATTTAAAAACATTAGACAAAACTGCAAAAAAATCACGTTTGTTGTATGGGAGACCCCCTTTTTTTTTTTTTTTTCGTATCGGAAATCATCAAATAACTCCTCCGGCTCTGGGCGGAGCAGGAGGGAGTGTCAGACTTTTACTGACTAAAACCCATCCATGTTCCTTCATCGCCCTTTGTGTTCCGGGGCCGCGGTATCTCTTTCGAACTGTCCCGCAACCCCGGCAGGCATCGGTCCTTACGGATCCCTTCCTTTTTGCAGACTCTCTTTGAGGCGCGCGTGGAACACGAACGTGCCGTCGACACGGCCTGTCGAAATGAGACGGACGGAGGGCGAGCTAGCCCATAGCCCACCGTCCACAGGCCCGCGCCTACGGTGGCCGGGGGCCACGTGGTGGTGGCCCCCGACGCCCGGGGCGTCTCCCGCGGCGGCCGGGACGTTGAGAGGTTCGCTCCCTCTCACGTTCCGCCACCTCCTTCTCTAGCATTACTGCTTCGCAGAAGGAGGTGACGGCGTCCCATTCCGTCTCGCTCCGGACCATGGCTTGCACCAGGGCCGGACGCGAGAGGTCGCCGCCGCCAATCGCCGCTTCGAGGACACGGCGGTGCTCCGCCCACGCGGGACACACCTCCACCGTGTGCTCCACCGTGTCCTCCGGTCGATACTCGCAATGGAAACACCCGGGCGTTTCCTCCCGCCCGATTCGGTGCAGGAACCTCCCGAACACTCCGTGTCCGGTGAGGACCTGCGTCAGGCGGAAGGTGAGGACACCGTGGCGTCGCTCAAGCCACTCCTCAAAGAGGGGACTTATCGCCACTATCGTAGCGTGCCCTGTGCGGGGTTGCGACAGTCGCTCTCTCCATGTCGCCATGAGATCCCGCCGGAAGTCTGTCCGCTGAGCGACAATTTGTCGCTGCAGCGGAGTTTCCCCCCGGCGGTGTAGCGCCTCCGCGCGCCATTCATGCAGGCGCGCGAGGACTATCGCCTCCAGATCCCATGGCGGCAATCCGGCAAGGAGGCTCGCCGCCTCGCGGGAGATCGTGCGATACGCCCGGGCCAGCCTTACGGCTACCTTTTGGGATGGGAGCCCCTCTTAAATATTAATTTAATTCTGTTTTTAGTATTTGTTGTTATAGCGGCAACAGAAATACATAATCTGTGAAAATTTCAACTGTCTAGCTGTCACGGTTCATGAAATACAGCCTGGTGACAGACAGACGGACAGACGGACAGACAGCGAAGTCTTAGTAATAGGGTTCCGTTTTTACCCTTTGGGTACGGAACCCTAAAAAATAGGATTAAAAATTGGTACAGGGAATTCATTTTTGGTTAGTTACGATGTCGAGGTTTTTTTTGTTTTCTCTGATGTTTCGTATTAATTTTAACGAATAAAATGACTTTTCATCCGACTGTACTTCTGTGCTTAAGCGAATCTGCCCTTATGCTAACAAATATACTTTCATTGCTGGGAACAATTTGTTCGAAACGTGAATGATGTCCTTTGGTAGGAGTTCTAATCTAAATGTACCTCAACATAGTAATCGTGGCCATCTGTCCACGAGTTGTCTTGAAAGTGACGGTGAATATTGTAGCCCCCGTCTGCGATCAGTGATATGAATTTAGCTTTAGACGCAGGGTTGTTCCTTATACCAACCTGTTAAATGATAAAATGATGTTTATTTTGCAAGTAAGTTTTTACAAACACTTTTACACGTTATTTTTTAAAACTAGATGTGGCCGGTGTTTCGTACCTGACTACTCTGAGAAGAAACAGCCGAAACAAACTCAGAGGTCATAGTCTCTTTTGAACCTCTTTTGAGGTGATAGTTTCTTTTGTCTCTTTTGTCCAGACATAATCTTGCTCAATTCACATGAGGACCATGTAGATTAGTGTCTGAGATGGTCTTTTGAAGAAAGAACCACACAGATTTGAGTGGACCTGTCCAGTCAGTGCAAGCATTTGTCAGTTATCGTGTAGCTCGACTTATAACTCAAGGAAGTCACGTACTGTTATCAAGAGTATCTGGTTACCATTATTTTCGAAATTGAATTCGGACTTTTGTAAAAAATGCAGAAGTGTCCGGGTATTAGGTAGATTTCGTAAGAAAAAATCTACCTATTGGCAGAGCTATTGCACTCCGTGTGTAGGCATGAGATAATTACCTACCGCTTCGCGCATATTGAATATGCTAGCTCTCGAGGGCTGTCGCGCTCCAGCCGTGTGTAACTGAACTGCGTACGTATGCCGCGCTAATTTTTCGCGCTCTTTTGACCTTGCGTCGCGTACTCGTACTTCGTGTTTGTTAACTGACTGATTTATTGATAATTAATAATTACTAGTGAAAATGGCAAGCCGGATAAACTGTTGCTGTTAATAAATGTACAAAAAAATTGTCTTTTTTTATAAAAAAGTTTCTGCTCCATGTCCATGCTTCCCATCAGAGTTTATTTTAAAATTATCTATTCGTTAGATTTCGCATTTATGCTGCTATTAAATTTAATAAGTAATCGTAATTTTAGAGAAGGCAAGATATATATGAGACATTATAATAGAGTAAAACAATTGTAATTATAAAAGTTTTAATTAACATTTAAATAATAATAATTTATTTATTTATTTATTTAAACTTCATGTACAAGAGTGGTACATAGGCAGACTTAATGCCACAAGGCATTCTCTACCAGTCAACCTTTGGGTTAAATAGGAAAACATAGTGATAGGGTACAAAATAATGTCTAAAAAACTAACTTCTTGTTAAGGAGAATGTATATATACTTATATTGATACTAATACACATATACACATAAAATAAACTAATAGATATTCTATCAAATACCAAAAATTAAATGAAAACAGCGAGAAAACTAATAATAATTATTATGACTAGACTTCGATTTGAGAGCTATTTATTCTGACTTAAATAGTGGTTACGAACTTTTCTTTTGAAAGTGAATTTGCTTTCAGCCTTTTTAATGCCAAAAGGTAGCGCGTTCCAGAGCTTTATAGTAGAGATAGCGTAAGAATTAAAATACAAAAATATTATTAATAATACATTAAAATACAAAAATGTTGGTAAGTACCTAGTATTTTATTTTGAATACTTGAGGCAACCCTACCGACTGACCATTAAGAAGTGAGATGCCGAAAAAAATACGCTAACGCGTGGCGTCAAGGCACAATTTAGATCGAGCGGGCCCAGTTTAGGTATTTATAATGTCGGCTTTCTTCAAGATCAAAGGAGTGTAACTTCTGTACGCTAGTACTATTATCTATTCTGTGCTATTGGTCTTGCACCTAAAGTCAAGTTTTTCGAAAATTTCACCATAGGGGTCCATATTTACGACCCCTAGAGCCCAAATCAACCGCTGGCTAAAAAGTTTATATTTATTTAAATATGTATACGTATGTATGTGGGGCGCCAAGCAAAATTTAGCCACAATCTACAGGTCGCAATTATGCACCGATTGCTTTCAAACTTGGCCCAAAAAACGAAAGGGTCAACCCTTAGGTTAAGTTCGTGAATGGGCGGAATTCGTCCATTGGGGGCGGCGAGGGCGCGGTTTTTCGAAAATCAGTTTTTTTGGCCATAACTGTTTTCCTTTAGAAATTTTTGAAACCGATTTTTTTTAATTCTTTTTTTTTTTTTCTTTTTTGAACATTTTTATCATTCAGACTAAGAATACGGACAATTTTAAAATTAAACTTTTCTGATGCAACCCCTAACTTGGGAAGGGGCTTGAAATTTTCAAAATTTTTAGAAAAAAAAAAATTTCCGAAACGGTAATAATTTTTAGCGTCGCAAATATTTTTTTTAAGGAAATTATTTATTCTACAATTTTTACTTTTAAAGTTTAGCTATAAAACTTATAGTTTTCGATAAAAAAAAAAAAAAAACTAATAAGTAATCAAAATAAAAGATAAAACTCTTATGAGAGGATTTTAAAATTTATGAAATTTGTTGCCATGACGACCCAAGTCTTTTAGCAACTGACGTACTCATATAGGAGGTACTTCTGGGTACTTCTAAAAAAATCTGACAAACAATCGGCCAGCGCAGCTGTGGCTAGCTATAGCTTTTGAATTTCCAGAATAAATATGGGTGGAACCTTCTTCAAAATCTACCTCCTGCGGCTTGCCGAAGGATTTTTTTTACTTTTAAGTCTTTCTTTATTCGGTATTGATTGAACTTCTTTGTTTTCTAATAAAATTCCCTTACCTTGAAAAGTTCGGAAGGGGGCCAAAGGAGGAAATGTTTAAAGGCCAATTTATAAATCAGTTACATCACCGTTTTGTACCTACAGGGACTTTAAGTAAATGTAAAAAAATAAAATTTGTTTCTTTTTTTAGCCCATGACCATTGCGAAAATTTTCCTCGACGTCATCCTGGATTTTCATTGTGACCTCATTTTTGTTATCAGCGACCTCAAAAACCACGAAAACGACACCCATGAAGGAAAAACCAAAAAAACCACCTTCAAGTTATGCGTGATGATATTTGTGCAAGTAGGTACTCTACACTGTAGACTTCTGTAGAGTCTACAGAATAAACCAGTGGCCATTAAGTCGCCCAAAAGTCCATTCACGCAAGTGTCCAAGTTGATCTTCCATTAGTACAGTCACGAACATACAACTTACGCAAAGTTCAAAAGCGATAATATGCTCGTGACTGTACATACCTCGTTATTTTCTTGTAGTAAGTACCTAGATAATACTGTAGGTTTTTACTTACCCTAAACTTCACTAAACGGCCTTCGGCGGATAATCCTCTTTCCAAACAACGAACCATCATGACATTATCAACATTTCCTCCGGTTAGTATGCAGACCACACTATAAAATACATAAGATATATTATATACATATATGGGTACATAAGTAATGGAAACGAGAAGAAGAAAATAATAGTCCTTAAGTCTTTCACGTTTGCTGTCTGCAATTTCAGGAGAGCGCATAATTCAGCTCCAAAAAGAGAGCTCGAAAATGTAGCGCTTAACTTCATGTAGTATGTTAGTTTGTCGTTTATCCATTTACATCTTATCGCATTATTTAGAAATACTTACCTTATCGTATAGTTGTCTTTCTCGTATTTCAGAGATTTCATACAGACAAACGTTTCTAGGTACATACCTATACTCAGGATAATAGATACATACTTCTTTCCTTTCAGTTCGGGAACAAGATTTCCGATAATAGCAGCCAGCGTACATGCTCCTGCGCCTTCCACTATGAACTTTTCTCTCTCTGCTAAATTGAGCATTGCTCGGGTGACCCAGTCCTCTTTCACTAGGAGCTACAAAAGATATATAAAATTACACACATGACTTATCTTCCTATTCTATTTATAGTCAATACTCGTTTACACTCAACAATGATAAGTATAAACAGTGACGTGGATCGCCAACAATACCGCAAGCTCATAAGGCAGCTGTTCAGAAACCCGAACTGAATGAAGAGCAAGCAAGTCAAGCTTATGGGCTTGTATGAAAGTACGGCCACTACCTATAAGGGTATACGGTTTAACCTGCTTTCTTCTAAGATACAAAGTTAACACTCCTAGTTTACTTAGAGCAGTAAGGTCGACCAAGCTATTAAGTTTACATTGTCATTTGCATGTTAAAAATGTAAACCAAATTGCTTGGTCCGCAACAAGCAATTTGGTTTACATTTTTGGTTGTAATGAGTTTTATTCAGTTTTGGGCGTGCAGCCTTATGAGGGAAGGGAGGTATAAGTGTAGCACCAGTAGGTAGCTAATGGTGTCGATTCTGTTGTGCACAAACTAAACTTAATTTAGGCTATTGCTATATTTTTCTCTCTAACAAAACGAGAAAGAGACGGATCTAATTTAGACCTGTCAAATTTATTTCGAACTAATATTTCCATACAAATGAAGGGTGCACGTAAAAAACATGTCGACTAAAAACACGGTGAAGCACAAGGCATAAACTAGTTTGACATCTCTAACTTAGTTCATAGCTATAGCCGTCCTTTTCTCGCACTGCCTTATGGTAAAGGATAGCAATAGCTTAAATTAAGTTTAGTTTGTGCACAACAGAATCGACACCAGTATTACTAACCATTTTATCTAAGCGTGGCTTCGCACTTGCAAATGCGTTACAACCAACTTGACTGACAGTAATGGCATCAGCGACGTTGTTTACTATCGGCAGTGTGGTAGGTTCATCGGCTTCCAATGATCTGAAAAACGTCGGTGTCTGCTCTGGTTGGACACCCTGCACGAAAATTAGAACTCATAGGTACGTACTCATTTAGAGACATATTGAGGGCATTGCATATTAGTAGGTGCAGTTAACTAGATACAATGTTACTAGAACTTACATAAATAAGAACTGAAGGCTTCTTGTGCTTAATAACCGCAGCCACGGCAGCGGCTAATCCTCCAGTGCCCACTGGCACAATCAAAGCGTCCAGGGTCGGCGTGGTTTCCAGAATCTCTATTGCCACGGAGCCATACCCTGTTAGTATATGCGGATGGTCGCGCCTGAGAAGTCAAAATAAACCGAGTTTGTTAACACACTTGATAGTGTAGCTAATTATTATGTACTTACGTCATACCTTAGCAGCTAAGAATGCTAAGAAGAAGAAAGATCCGTATGGATCTGAAGTTTTGGGTACTTCAAGCTGCTTTTCACCCGCCCAGTCTGCCCACTAGTGCCCACCCAGTAGTTCATACATTCGCCATCTGCCTCGATTAAGTTTTCTTTTAGTGTTACTGAGACCAACCCCATTAAATGTATTTCAGGTGGTCATATACCTAATTGCACACTAACTACGTAATAATTGAACTACGCGACGCTGCCGGTACGTGTCCTTGCTCTTAATTACGGTAAATCCTAACCTTTATGAGTAAAACCTGATACTTACTCATCTTCGGGCTATTACAGTAACATAATTATGCATTTAATATCTACCCATTAATATAAATAAGTCCTTTGTCTCTTGCCAGAGCTCGCGCGTGTTTAGCAGCTTCCACCAAGTTTGCTCCCTGCACGAGCACCTTCGCTCCGTACCCATGGCATCTTTGCATCTTGTCAATGGCCATTGAAACGGGCATAACCACAATAACCGGGATGTTCATCTTTGCAGCTTGATAGCACATACCGATGGCCTCATTGCCCGATGAAGCCACGACTACACCAAGCTTCCTCTTGTCAGTTGGCAAAAGTTGAAGAGCATTCAAACAGCCTCTTTCCTTGAAACTGTAATGAATGTGCTAGTGTACATTATCTTACAGGAACGTACGCTTACAGGAATTCTCATATTTATTAACCTATGGGATAATCCAGATCATGGTCTATACATACATATATGGGCCATCTAATGTTATTTTTAGCCGATAAGGTGAGATTAATCAACAAACGTATTTTTGCACAAATTCAGAGACTTAATTGAAAACTACTCGTGTATATACAGGGTGGAATTTTTGCATGCCACCTAGAGGGAAAGTACTCTAAATACCGGAGATAGCAAATTTTACTCAAAGGAAACATTCCTTTATTTTTAAAAAGAAATTAATCTGCATTCAATGATTTTGAAAACTCGCTTGCCACACTTGGGAATCGAACCGGCTAAATTCCAAAAAAATAACACACTGTAATTTTATGGCACCAATCGTTAGGGTCAATCACAAGGATCAAATCTCTCTAACAAACATTATAAGTAAATTAAATAAAAGGAAAACCATGAAATCTAAAGTTAAAATTATACATTCAATGGGATAAATTCAATACGATAAAGCACTTTTATTCAAAGGATGGACCTTTACAGTTCAAGAAAGAAGAATTATTGCAATTTGCACGTGTTTGTTTGTGCAAATTATAATCTTCTTGTCTAAATAGTTCTTCGTCATTTTAATCAATATAATTATGTCGTCAAAAGATAATTGTTTATTAGGTTCTAATATTAGTAATTGGATCGGACCTTCGAGTAAAAGTGCTTTATGTTGTCCCATTGAATTTATAAGTTAAGATTTCATGGTTTTCCTTTCATTTAAGTTATCATGTTTGTTACAGGGATTTGATCTTTATGATTGACCCTATCGATTGGTGCCATAAAAGTACAGGCTGTTATTTTTTTGCAATTTAGCCGGTTCGATTCCCGAGTGTGGCACGCGAATTTTCCAATTCTTTAAATGCAGATCAATTTCTTTTTAAAAATAACGGAATGTTTCCTTTGAGTAAAATTTGCTATCTCCGGTATTTAGGGTACTTTCCCTCCAGGTGGCATCCAAAAATTCCACCCTGTATACGTAGTGCACAGTAGCTTTCCATCAGTGAAAGATTTTTTAAATTGTATGATTCGTTGATTACCTCTTACCGAACTTGCAAAGTTTATCCTAAAAAGGTCCTAAATAACTTTGCAACTACACCGTACGTTCTGGCGCTGAAGCACTAGGAGGACTAATCCCAAATAAATTAGGATAAAAACTAGGATAAAGAAGAAGACCAGCGACATCGTCTGTATTATCGACTTAAGAATTGGGTCCAGAGAGTTTACCGGGATAAAAAGTGTTACCTAATCCAAAATTTCATAAAAATCCATTCAGCTGTTTTTGCCTGCTTGTGTAACACATTTATCCACATTTAAAATATTTGTAGGATAAAATGTAGACAAAGTATAGAGAAGTTAAATGATTAGATATACATGTAGAGACGTACGCGTGTATGAGAAAGAAATAAGGATACGTACCTGCCAGATCTTTGCATGAATTCCAATTTATAATGAATGTTTACGCCAAATTCTCTCCCGGTATGCGCCGGCTGAAATTTTATTCTGTTATTAGGTATGGGTACGGCAGTAGATTTTTTTGGCATACAATTAACGAACCACCAGATGTAACAAAATGTAACGGCAAAAAAATCACTTTCGATTACCAAAATTGGTAAATGATCACCAAAATTAATCCCCATTTTATCGTGAAATTAGAACCAATAATTTATTTTTTTAATTAATGTCCACCAGAAAGTGAACTGTTATGCTCTTGCATCCGAGTCGAGGGAGACCGGCTGGTCGACGGAGCCCCGCATCGCGAGGCTCCTACTTCTGAATGGTTTATAAAAAAATACCTATGGTGCCCCAAGTCGGCCTAGGCATAACTAGTTTGTCATCAACCACCTCACTAAAATTTGGTACTCAATTTACTAAATTTGATGGTCAATTGATATTATAAGTGATAGATGTTAGTGGTCACGAAGTTATTTTTGGTAGTCATATTTTTCCCCGATTTTTTTTCACTAAACAGGCTTGCGTTGGGCCGTAACTCGCCTGATGTGTAAGCGATGATGCGACCTAGGGCGTAAAATACATAGAAGCGACGTAGGATTCGGATACGATGCGGATGTGGATCGCATTTGTGTCGCTTCAAATTTAGTTGATCCTTTACGCATCCTTTTTAGGGTTCCGTAGTCAACTAGGAACCCTTATAGTTTCTTATAGTTTCGCCATGTCTGTCCGTCCGTCCGTCCTCGCTTAATCTCTGTGACCGTTAGCACTAGAAAGCTGAAATTTGGTACCAATATGTATATCAATCACGCCGACAAAGTGGTAAATTAAAAATTGGAAAAAAATGTTTTATTAGGGTAGCCCCCCTATATGTAAAGTGGGAAGTAATTTATTTTTTTAATTTCAACCCTAACGTGTGATATATTGTTGGAAAGGTATTTAAAAATGAATAGGGGTTTCCTAAAATCATTTTTTGATAATGTCAATAATTTCGGAAATAATCGCTCCAAAAGTAAATAATCGCTCCAAAAGTAAAAAACAATGTGTCCCCCCCCCCCTCTAACTTTTGAACCATAAGTTTAGAAAATATGAAAAAAATCTGAAAAGTAGAACTTTATACGGACTTTCTAGGAAAATCATTTTGAACTTGATGGAAACAACAGTTTTTGTACAAAAAAGACAAAAAGTTGTACAACATAATTTCTGGACTGTTTGTAGTATATTCGAATATGCAAGCATTTTTACATAATGGATACCCACCTTTAAACTCATAAGTGGGAACACTTATTGTGACGGACGGGAAACTACGGAACCCTACACTGAGCGTGGCCCGACACGCTCTTGGCCGGTTTTTTGTGTTATTTACGACGAATCTCTTTCATACATTTTGTACGACAAAATTTGAAGCGTCAACAATCCTACGTCGCTTCTATGTATTTTACGCCTAGGGTGGAGCACGCTTGCTTTGAAGAAACCGATTCACACGAACTTTGAAGATCGAGATTATAATGATCGGGAAACAGAGATGCTGGCTGTGAATTCCACAGACTGGCGGTTCGCACAATAAATGTGGAAGCAAAGCACTTTGTTCGGGTCCGTAGGACTTCAACCATAACGGTGACGTTTCGCCGTATTTCTGCTCGTCCGATGATAGAATGGGGATGGGGGATTTAGATTGCGTAATTCAAAATACAAAGTACTCCCCGAAATGTAACTGATAAAAAACTAATAGACACGACCGGAGAGAGATCAGGCGCATGACCAACGGCTTGATGTGCTTTCCGAGGCACGGGGGTATCTAACCGCTAACTTCCAAACTCCGGGCTACTACTGAGAAATTTCTAATGGAAAAACCCAATAGTACTTTTTGTCCGACCCAGGAATTAAACCCAGGACCCCACGCTGAGTAGTCGTGCTTGCGACCACGAGACCAACGGGCTACTTAAGAGGGCTATTACAAATTTTCTTGTTTTTGAGTGTTTTAAGAGTCTAGCACTCAAATATAAGAAAAATTTTGATTTTTATTTTGAGCGCTCCCTAGAGAATTAATCAATCTTTCTCGGGCATATTTTTTTATTTAATTTTGTGGCCATATTTAAACCATAATCACACTTCTAAACTGAGATTTTTGATGTGTGATTATGGTTTAGATATGGCCACAAAATTAAAAAAGATATATGCCCGAGAAAGTTTGATTAATTCTCTAGGGAGCGCTCAAAATAAAAATCAAAATTTTTCTTATATTTGAGTGCTAGACTCTTAAAACACTCAAAAACAAGAAAATTTGTAATAGCCCTCTTAACACGTTCACGGACACTGATATAAAGTTAACTTTCTCAAAAACACAAAAAAATATCATATAAAATAATATTCCGTAATTTATGATATTAGTGCGGTAAGTTGGTTTTTACAAACGAGTAGACAAATGTAACCATAGTCACGAGTTTGTAAATACCAATTTCTGCACGTGTGTCACACAATGTTTTTCAACACATTTGCGAGAAAATAGTACAATATTGTAAAGAAACAAACAGCGACCCCAAAAACCACGAAAACGACACCCATGAAGAAAAAACCGAAAATATTCATCGGCGCCATCTCGGATTTTCATTTAGACCTAATTAAAAAAAAAACCGTAAAGAATACGCACAGTGCTATACTATAACGGGCTATGCAGTAAAATAGGTACTTAGGTGAGAGTACCTATTTTACCGCACGTTCCGTTGTATGGTGCGTAATTTTTAACTTTCGAACAATGTATACAGGCTCCGTCAATGCATTTTTTGAGCAAATGTGTTGAAAAAACATTTATAGAAAAATTTGGAACCATACAGGAACCTTAGGCTGACAAACTCTTTGATCCTGACAATCTGGCTCGGATCGGGCAGTCGATGCAGCGTACCATAGACATATGGTGTACTGTCGATACAATGTATTATCGATATGGTATACTGTTGCGACGCAGCATACCATCGATGTACTGTCGATTCAACCCGTTGCTGGAACGTTTTCGATACAGCGACTGTCGATGGTAATATGAACCAGACCCCTACGCCACTGCAGTAATTTCCGAGAAACGTAATTATTAAAATAAATGCAACGTCAAAACTGGGACCCCAGATATCTACTACATACCACACAACAAGAGGGAGGGTCAGTTAGAGGGCTGTCACCCTCTAACCCCGCCCCGGTTAGAGGGTGACAACCCTCTAACTGACCCTCTAACAAATGCTTATGCGTATCACACTTCTCTCTTGAGGCCCTACTCTCGCACGTTTCGTCCATATATTCGGAGCATTTTTTGTCATTGCACTCTCGGCTAGTCGACTCCATAACGCCAATCCACTTTTTTTTTTTTTTTTTCGGATGGGAAATTATCAAAGGACTTCTCCCGCTCTGGGCGGAGCAGGAGTTCCTTCGTCGCCCTTTGTGTTCCGGGGCCACGGTATCTCTTTCGAACAGTCCCGCAACCCCGGCAGGCATCGGGCCTTGCGGACCCCTTCCTATTGCTGGCTCTTTGAGGCGCGCGTGGAACACGAACGCGCCGTCGACACGGCCTGTCGTTATAAGACGGACGGACGGCGAGCTAGCCCATAGCCCACCATCCAAAGGCCCGCGCTTACCTGACCCCCCGGCCTCCGGCACCCGGGGCGGCTCCCGCGGCGGCCGGGACGTGAGGTTCTCTCCCTCTCACGTTCCACCACCTCCTTCTCTAGCATTACTGCTTCGCAGAAGGAGGTGACGGCGTCCCATTCCGTCTCGCTCCGGACCATGGCTAGCACCAGGGCCAGACGCGAGATGTCGCCGCCGCCAATCGTCGCCGATTGAGTGCAATCATACACTTTGCAAATTAACTTGCAATAGTATGTAACCTAACTACCTACTAAAGTCATTACTTGAAACTTGGAAGTACTAGATATTAAGAAACTCTTCTAATCGGCGAAACTGCATGACTTACCAAGACAGACGAGCTGACAACATGTGGCCGTATTCTTATTGACGCTTCTACAATATCTTCGTACTTGAGTATCTTGGGATTTTCTGGGTCACAATTTTCATCGAAATCTTCCTAAAAGTTCCTTTATGTGAGAATAAGAGCCAGGTTTCGTACTAAAATGGTACAGCCTGAGGATCCAGCAATAAAATTATGGAAGCAAAAAAATATCACAGCGTCTTCGGTTCTACTTACATATTTTCGACTCATCTTGATTATTAATTACGAAAGGATGGTAGGTATGTCTGTCTGTCTAGAGTAGTTAACGTTTAGGTTTTGTGAAATTTGCAATTTTTATGTTGTTCTTTCCATTGATGTTTTATTGTTAAAAATTAAACATGCTTGAAGGCTTGAAGTTGTTTAGTCCTGTCGTTTCTGTCAAATTGACAGAAGTTAAACGTCAGTCTTTTTTGTATAGAATGACCGTGTGTATACGTGGGTGCCAGAATGAGAATAGCGGTCATTACCCGCCTACATTTATTAAACTTCTTAACTTTGAAAACCAAAAATAAGCCTTCAAGTCTTGATCGTGAATTCGTGATCTTCAACATTTTTTCTAATGAAAAACGATACATGGTTTATTTGTTTTGGTTTGTACGAAGAGATAATTATTAGGGAAAGGGCAAGGACCGCTATTCTCATCTTAACTGGCACCAACTAGGTATAGTTCGAGGAGGCGCTGTCGGGCGCTGTGTTTTCCCACCTGATATTAGCATGATTAGCCCTCTAATCACAGTTCACAGTTTTAGAAACATTACTTTTCGTATTTTAACGACCAAGAAGGTAACGCCTATTCTTTATGAAGATAATGATTTGCTTGATGAACTGGACTTGCAACGCGGGAACAGTCACGGCAAGTTAAAGCCTTCTCACCGAAGAAACAAAAATCGCGTTTAGACGCAAATCATTGTACTGTATAGGTACAGTTGTTTTGAGATATTGTTGTGACAGATACCAATAGTAAAACCGGCCAAGTGCGACTCAGACTCGCGCACGAAGGGTTCCGTACCATTATCTGTACAACACAAGACAAAACGGTAAAAAAAATCACGTTTGTTGTCTGAGAGCCCCCCTTAAGTATTTATTTTATTCCGTTTTTAGTATTTGTTGTTATAGCGGCAACAGTCACATTTGTGAAAATTTCAACTGTCTAGCTCTCATGGTTCATGAGATACAGCCTGGTGACAGACGGACGGACAGCGGAGTCGGGTCCCGTTTTTACCCTTTGGGTACGGAACCCTAAAAATGACCGTGTAGGTTTGAGGTGATGTATTTCAGCATTTATTTGACTTAAATAGCTTCGGTTGCGACTTGCGATCAATTTCCCCCTAGTTCCCCCAGCCCGACTGAACTGAAATGTTGCAGACACTTTTGGTTCTGGTGACATTTATAAGACACACATGACTTGATCCTGCAGCCAGAATCGTCGCCTCGCGGGAGAACTCCTCAACGGGACACGAAACTTTGCATTGTTGTAAAAAAAAGTTAATTTTGATTATGGTTTGTCTCAATCAGATCGCAGATTGTAGATTGGTATAACAAAACAGTAGGCACAACACCTGTTTAGATTTACTTCACGAGTAGCATGAATACCGTTGAAACGGGTTTTGTCGACGGAAGAATCGACAAAATGACAGATTGTAGAAATATTTCTATCGTCGTAAGCGAGAAAATAAATGTTTTATTTTTATTTTTTTATTACAAAATGGGCCTGCTCTTGACCTCGATCACGCCTGATGGAAAGAAATGGATGAGATCTATGATGGAACGAGCGTGCCCAGAAGATGCCTGTTTCTACTCTTCAGTCGACAAAAGTCTACAACGTTAAGCATAACGATAATTTTTTCTCTACTTTTGACACATAGGGGTGGAAACATTTCTTCTTAACAAATGTCTAATAGGGAAGATGCATAAATTTTCATCGATACGGGATGTTAAAGTACTATAAAAATAAAGTCTATGGGCCAAATAACACAAAAGTTATAACCATTAAACTTTTGTTTCTATCTCTTTCTAGATAAACGGAATTTAGTATGGATTTTGTACGTCGATGCAAAGAATGACGTCATTCGTTGTATCGGATCTCTCTGTCTAATCAGCAGTTTCAAATGCTTATATTATAACTTAGTATTTTTAATAGATATTTAAAAAATAATTTCACTTGGCTATTTCTGATGTTATTACGCTTTGTTTAGAGTGATAAAAAAAATCATGCATCTTCCCTATTGTCTACATCCTACATCATATCAGACCAAGACAAGATTTTTGAAGTGAAAACTTCTTTAGGCGCGTTGAGCGCTTTTTGGGTGAAGGAAAAACATTGAACTCATCGTCACGTAACGTAACGTGCGGTCACGCTTCGTAGCCGTTCGTAGCACTCGTAGATTCGGCTACGGCGTAGCACCACATGGCACGCGCGGGGCATAACTAGTGCTACGAATGGGGCGGGGCCTGTGTACTTTTTGTTTTCACTTCTATCGGCAGTCCCCAAAGACTGGTCCGATTTTTTTAAAATGACTATTCCTTGTTTATTGACCAATATTGATTTTACGTCACGGTCTCCTCAGTTTTTAGGTTACTTTCGAAGCAGGGAGCAGGGGCCCAAGAGCGTCGACAGGCTAGAGGCTGGTGGCGTTGGTGGCGATGGTGGCTAGAGTGACTTAGAGATACGGCAAAGATTTTATCTAACAATGCCCAATGTCCGTTTTCACCAAAACTAAATGTCACCTAACTGAATGCCTAGTTCCTGTTTTCACTAACATTAAGGGACACCTAACTGAACGCCTAATGTCCTTTTTCACCAACACTAAGGGACACCCTTACTCAGTGCCTAATGTCTTTTTTCACCAACACTAAGTGTTACCTAACTCAATGCGTAGTGCCCATTTTCACCAACACTAAGTGTTACCTAACTGAATGCCTAATGTCCTTTTCACTAAGCGTCACCTTAATGCTTTGTCCTTTTTCATTTTACCAACACTAAGTGACGACGCTCGAGATTCGTATAATATCTACATCACGAGGTACTTGCCCGTTGCTATAGAAATATAATTCCTATGTTTTTGTCCTCGTAGAAACTCGAGTCTACGGGTAACCCCCTTCATGCTCAGACAGAAGACATGTCGAGTTGAACAAAAATAACTGTCTATTCTTGGTAGAATAGTGATGGAATTGTGATGGTATGGGGGCTAGAAATAAACAAAAATAATATGGGTAATTCTGTTTTACTATGATAACATCATTAGAAAGGTACATTTTAATAAAATAAATAATTGTAATGCTTTTTATTAGAATACAGTCTTTGGGTAGCAAATGCATCTGCTTCTGGGCTTGAAGGTGTCGTCTGTAAATTCGCAGACATTGGGGAAGAACTTTTCAACCAAATTTTTGAACTTACTCGTTTGCTTGAAACTTTTGCTTTCACAAACAATACTGAACTGTAGGTACAGAAAAAAAGATTAATAACATAAACGAAGGTATTTCTTTTTTAACCTACTTCAAAAAGGAGGAGGTTCTCAATTCGTCGGAACCTTTATTTTTTTTGTATGTTCTTCGATTAGGTACTCGAAGATGGCTGGACCTACTTGGTTTTTTTTTTGTTTGAAAGGGTGTACTTCCCAGGTGGTCCCATAATCATCAAGTCAGGATCTGATGATGGGATCCAGAGATGGAGAAACAGAGAGAACTCTTCAAATTTTATAGGCACACTTGAAGCGATTTGGGTAGTTTTTGGAAGAGGACTTTCTCGGAGTGGCCCCATTTCAATTTGGTGAATTCTGTGTGATAAAGAACTTCGGAGATGCAACGGAAGTCCTCAATAAATGATAGCAAATGGGCTGTCCTTTGTTTACACCAGTTCATAACATAACATCACGCCGGTACGCTGTGAAGGGGTAAGCACATGTAAACCACTAAAAAGTGAAAAATAAAAACTTTATTGCAAAAAATAAAAACAGACTTCAAAAAACACTAAATATAGCTGGAAATATCGCTGGAAATTACACACAGCGCCGTCTAGTGCCACACTAAGCAACGAGGCTTGTGTCGTGGACACCAGATAGTTGATATTATACTACATAGATACTTTTTGTTTGTAAATACACACTTATCATACATATCTACATCCATGGCTCGGAAACAAATGTCCATGCTCATCTCACAAACATTTGCTCTGACCGGGATTCGAACACCCGACTCTAAGAACGTAAGGCAGCCTCACTACCGCTGCGCCATTCGGTTCGTCAGAACGGACATGGAAATATAAGACGGACATGAAAATATAAGACAACAGCTAGCAATTATGACGAGTTTTATTAAAAGCTACATGTATGGACTGTAAACGTCATCGTAAGTTCGCCAAATATCCGTCATTCGGTATCCGGCCAAACAACTATCCGTTTCATCTCTAGTAGGTACCCAATATTTTATTATACGTATATTAACGTTATCTTACAAAGTTATCAAGTAATTTATCTGCATCAAGCCACTCCCGTTCCGCTTCAGTACAGAGAATATTGCAATGATATAATTTCAACAATCTTAAGATCTTGTTTCGTGTCTCGGCTTTTCCTGACGCCGTACGTATCTGTAATCAGACGTATAATTATAATAGGTACAGTCATAGGCTAAAGTCCAGTAGCATCTCTAGTAGCCTAGTAGATTATAAAGGGAGTAAAACACCTCTTAACGAAGCTGAAAGACACTTGTTCTCCTCGCCATTTCCATTATGTTTTTGTTCTACACCATACCTGGGAACCTTCTAGTTACGGAGATATTCGGGGTGAAAGTTCCAACTTTTTGACAAGTTTTTTTAAATACAAGGGATAATGTAAGATTTTTACTTTAAACACCTCCACGACCCCCGTACTATTCAACCCATCCATCAGCACAATGTTTTGAGTGCGTTACATTGGGTTCTACCACAAAACATGATTTTTTCACCCCAAAAAAAAGTCGTTTCCCAGCAATAATTTTTGCGTAAAGTTACTTAGTTTGATGTACAGAATGCTTGGTTGACGGCTTCGTGATAAGGTCTTTTACACCCTGTAAGTATACCGTGCTCTTTCTGATTGACTCATGATGAAAGAGTGCGTTATATGTGTGTGCAATTTTGTTATTGAAGAAGGTCGTAAGTGCGACTGGTTTTGATGCTATTATACCTCAGTGTTTCCCAAACATTCTTCTGCTATGGCCCGGTAATTTTCACACTGCCCCTTCTTGCCACACTCTCGTTCTCTCTCTCTCGCTGGTTAAATTAAGTATACATATTTTTTTTTAAACTAATATTTCGGTGTCGCCTATTTAGTGCGAAATATGGAGCTGCTGCTTATATTTTTCCAAAGAATCCAAGATCGCGGGAAATGATGAAAGTTTTTTCCTGAGATTTGCTCAACTTCAAGTCGGTTTCTGTATACGGTAAACTAGTGTTGAAAACCCACAGCTTCACATTTTATAAGTTGCGACAGCATTAAAAAAGTTATTGTTTGATGAGCTAATTTTGTGTATTCTTCGCCACAAGATAAACAAAAATCTATCAATGGTCTTGTGTCGACTATCCCCAATTATTGTTAAAACAAGGCGGGAATGTTGTGACCCGGTATTTTTTATTTTGATGACCCGGTACCGGGTCTCGACCCGGCAAATGGGAAACACTGCTAAAGCTCTGTGAGACTGCTACTGGACTTCTGACCGCGGCGGTACATATTTTAAAACATTGATTACAAAATTATATTCTACTAGTTTGATGAATCGGTCCTTACGGTCATTGTAAATATTCGGCCTTCAGCTGCCTTCCCGTATATAATAGCCCGTTTTAAATGCCATAATTCTATATTGCCTCCGGACACGATACAAACCACCCTGTAGAAAATATTCACTCGTTCATCTTCGGTCGAAACGATCGTCGCGCATGTAAGCGATCGTCGTGCAAGTAAGCGTCGTATTCACTTATTAATATACAGGATGGAATTTTCGCATACCACCTGGAGGGAAAGTACTCTAAATACCGGAGATAGCAAATTTTACTCAAAGGAAACATTCCTTTATTTTTAAAAAGAAATTAATCTGCATTCAAAGATTTTTTCTCTTGTCACACTCGGGAATCGAACCGGATAAAATTCCAAAAAAATAACACCCTGTACTTTTATGGCACCAATCACTGATATAATAACGAAGTGGCAACAATCGATGATGCTATGGACGCACCATCTACAATCAGCTTTCACCATTGAAGAAAGTAGATTGTATATCTATACTTAATAATATTCTAGAGAAGTAACATTTGTTTGTAAGTTTTTATGTTTGTAAGTTTGTATGTAGGGGGTAATCTCCGGAAGTAATGAACCAATTTTAAAAATTCTTTCACTGGTAGAAAGCTACATTATTCGTGA
Organism: Xestia xanthographa; assembly: GCA_905147715.2. Lineage (NCBI taxonomy): Eukaryota > Metazoa > Arthropoda > Insecta > Lepidoptera > Noctuidae > Xestia > Xestia xanthographa. Next base: position 16,514,385 of record LR990652.1, read on the forward strand.
GTGCTATAGGCTATATTTTATTCCCTGTACTCCCACGGGAACGGGAACTACGCGGGTGAAACCGCGGGACGTCAGCTAGTTGAATATTATTTTTAAAAATAAAGAAATATTTCCTTTGAGTAGAATTTGCTATCCGGTATTTAGAGTAGGTACTTTTCCTCCAGTTGGCATGCAAAAATTCCACCCTGTATAACCAAGCGCAACGAGCGCTCGGTTAATTACATAATATTTATAATGTGAATATGACGTGTGCGGGAAAAATAAAGAATGACAATGTTTTTTTTTAATTTCGGCAAAGCATTACGCGTCTTACGGCGTAAATATTTTTTGAACAATCAAATTGTGTTTATAAATAGAATATCATAGATAAACCTGATTATTTAAAACTAATATTTACTTTTTTATACAAATTAACATTTATTTATGTTCTAAATTAAAAAAAGAGCTATTTTTTATATTAGGCTGTTTAACGGCCTTCAAACCTTTGCTTCTCCTTCAAAAAAAAAGAAAATTAAAATCATAGTCTCATAATAATTCATGACAAAGATATTTGTTCTACACCATACCTGGGAACCTTCTAGTTACGGAGATATTGGGGGTCAAAGTGCCAACTTTTTGACAAGTTTTTTTTAAATAGAAGTATTTAATGTAAGATTTTTACTTTAAACACCTCCACGACCCCCGTACTATTCAATCCATTTTTGCGTAAAGTTACTTAGGCTGCGTTCCGAATTATGCTGTAATCGATTTGAGCCTCCATAAACCCGTACCGAATTACCGTGAGCGCGATATCGATGTCCCTTGAATCGTCATAGATGACGTCATGACATGCGCCTCTTGCAATTACATCGACCGTGCCCCAAATAAATATCACCGTGACCGCTGTCAAAAATGACAGTTGTATTCACAGGTTGTGTTGTTTAGTTTGATTGAAAAAAATTGAAATGAATTTCAAACTCATGAACATTATATTTAATTACCGTTGCATCTATGTAATTTGTAATTCTTAAGATTTATTTAAGGGGTACCTAAATTTTTTCCGGGAGCAAAATACGCTAATATAAACGCTTTCGTCATCCTTTTCATCACTGGACGAATCGTCGTTCTCTATCTCAAAATCTGAGTTATCAGAGTAGAAAGAGTCAACCAACATAGCTTCCATTTTCAAAAATAGGTCTTGTGCATTGTTTTGGTTTGGGATATGTTCACTGTCAACGCGTTCACGAGCGTTCCGAATTGATGACAGCTCTTAATCGTGATATCTAAATCGGAACGCAAAAAATCGATGTGAGCGGTGTGAACGATTATTTTCTTATACGGAATGCACCCTTAGTTTGATGTACAGAATGCTTGGTTCACGGCTTCGTGGTGAGGTCTTTTACACCCTGTATACAGGGTGTTAAAGTAGTCGCGTGCCATAGCTTAGGGGTAGGTTTAGTATCGTTAAAGGAACCCAGGAAAAATAAAAATAAAAACCAAAAAAATAAAAATTTAACATAAAATAATTATTGCAAGATCAACCTAATTTAGTACGGTCTACTAACTTAAAATAGCAATCGTTTAGAATTACAATTATTTTATTTGTTTAAATGCTTCAATTACTTACCTAATAACGAGCGTGTTCATTTGTTTAAGTAGGTACACTCAATTTACGCGCGAGAAACAAACGGCTCGGCACACGGCGCGCGCTCTAGCGACAGCTGACTGCGACGCGGTCGATGACCCCGAGCACAGATAATATAATACCCCCGAGTGCCCGCCCGTTCGGCGGTCAGCTGTTTCCGAGCGCATTAGGGTAAAATGGTCTTGAGAAAAATAGTGGATTTTCTTTAAAAAAAAAGGTTGCTTTTTTCAATGGTTTTAGGTTCTACTAATGAAATCAAACCACTGGTTTCAAGGATAACGGTGTTCACACTAACACACTGAAACTTGCGCGACTGGACTTTAGCGCGACTTAATGGCCACTGAGGTTCACTCTGTAGAGTAAACATAACATACCCCTGTTATTTATACTTGAAGGTGGTTTTTTCTTTTTGTTTTTCTGTCATGGATGTCATTTTCATGGTTAAGGAGACGCTGATAACGAAATGAGATCAAAATGAAAATCCAAGATGGCGCCGAGGAAAACTTCTGTTTTTTCTATCATGGGTGTCATTTATGGTTTTCGGGGTCGCTGATTATGAAAATGAGGTCAATATGAAAATCCAAGATGGCGCCCAGGAAAATTTTTATTTATTCCGTCATCGGTGTCGTTTTCATGGTTTAAGTGGTCACTGATAACGAAAATGAGGTTAAAATAAAAATCCAAGATGGCGCCAGGAAAAATTTTTGGTTATTAAGTCATAGTTGTAATTTTCATGGTTTACTTGGGGTCACTGATAACGAAAATGAGGTCAAAATAAAAATCCAAGAGGCGCCGAGGAAAATTTTTGATTTTCCGTCATGGGTGTCGTTTTCATGGTTTTTGGAGTTGCTGATTACAAAAATGAGGTCAAAATAAAAATCCAAGAGGCACCGAGGAAAATTTTTGACTCTCCGTCATGGATGTCGTTTTTATGGTTTTTGGGGTTGCTGGTTACGAAAATGAGGTCAAAATGAAAATCCAAGATGGCGCCGAGGAAAATTTTTGATTTTCCGTCACGGGTGTCGTTTTCATGGTTTGTGGGGTTGCTGGTAACGAAAATGAGGTCAAAATGAAAATCCAAGATGGCGCCGAGGAAAATTTTTGATTTTCCGTCATGGGTGTCGTTTTCATGGTTTTTGGGGTTGCTGGTTACGAAAATGAAGTCGAAATGCAAATCCAAGATGGCGCCGAGAAATTTTTTTGATTTTCCGTCATGTGTGTCGTTTTCATGGATTTTGGGTTTGCTGGTTACGAAACTGAAGTCGAAATGCAAATCCAAGATGGCGCCGAGGAAGCAAAAAAATTAAAATAATCAGCGACCTCAAAAACCATGAAAATGACACCTACGTTGGAAAAACCGAATTTTTTTCTCGGCGCCATGTTAGATTTGCATTCGACCTCATTTTTGTAACCAACAACCCCAAAAACCATGAAAACGACACCCATGACGGAAAAACAAGTTTTTCTCGGCGACATCTTGGATTTTCATTTAGACCTCATTTTCGTAACCAGCAACCCCGAAAACCATGAAAACGACACCCATGACGGAAAAACCGAAAAAAATTCTGGCACCTTCTTGGATTTTCATTTTGACCCCATTTTCGTAATCAGCAACCCCAAAAACCATGAAAACGACACCCATGACGGAAAATCAAAAAAATTCCTCGGCGCCATCTTGGATTTTCATTTTGACCTCATTTTCGTAACCAGCAACCCCAAAAACCATGAAAACGACACCCATGACGGAAAATCAAAAAATTTCCTCGGCGCCATCTTGGATTTTCATTTGACCTCATTTTCGTAACCAGCAACCCCAAAAACCATGAAAACGACACCCATGACGGAAAATCAAAAAATTTCCTCGGCGCCATCTTGGATTTTCATTTTGACCTCATTTTCGTAACCAGCAACCCCAAAAATCACGAAAATAACACCTATGAAGAAAAAACCGAAAATTTTCGTCGACGTCATCTTGGATTTTCATTTTGATGTCATATTCATAATCAGCGACCCCAAAACTTGCTTACTTCTACATTATATTAATACTAGTATTTGCGTGGGTGCGCGAGCTGCGCGCAGCTCGCTTTTTGTCGTGTTCTTGAGAAGTATTCCTTACCAACATAAAATTTTGAGAATCCATAGGAATCCTTAAAATAATTGGGAAATCCGTTACAACTACCCCTTTATCACCATGAAAACCCTTAAGAACCCCTAAAACATTCTAAAAACCAATTTAAAAAAATATTACCTATAAAAAAAACCTTATTTAAAAACTCAGACCCATTAAAAAAAACACTACCCTAAAGTTTGCTTGTCGTCGCCCTGAGTTACGCTTCACCCACTCAACCTTCGTTACGCTGCGGAGGTCACCGGCTCGCTTCGCTCGCCACCTCCCCCCTTCGCACCACTCGGTCTCGCAGGTTCGCTCCACTCAGAACCTACCTACCACCAGACAAGGTTCGACGCCTACTATAATATTTGTTCAAACACCCAATGGCTATCTCTGACCGTTACGAAGTTATAGCCCTTTTATTTTTAGGGGATGTTGGGGAGGGGAGGATACCCTCCGTTTACAAATTTAAACGCTCCTCATTAATAATTTATAGTAAAAATCAAAAAGCCGCTACGTGTCCTAGTTTCCGAGATACGATGGGGGGAGGGGTGAAGGGGGGGAGAGTGGGGAGTTTTGAAAAATGATTTTGACTAACGCGTTGCCCCTTTATATGAATCTGAAAAAAAAAATGTTTCAAGTCTCTCAACTTCCGAGATCCGCCTAAAAGGGGGAGAAGGGGGACAAGTGGGTCAACTTTTGAAAACTGGTTTTTACTTTCCCGAGCCTCCTCTATACGAATCCGTAAAAAAAACAAAAAATATATTACCAATCATAATAAACAACCAACGTCAAAAATAAAACTTATCTAAATATGTACAATCAAAAAGTTTAATAATTTATAATATAAATACTGGATCGAAATGTGGTAGTCTGTGTATATCTCGGAAATATATTCACGTAATAACTCGCGAGCGCTTGCGAAGCAAAGTGATACGTCCTCACGCTGGGAGAGCCCTTTCGTTACTGACGGGAGCGGGTTTGCGCGGTCGATTATATAGTTCACTTTGCATTTAATTTACGAAATGAAGTTATTGTTTATTTATAAATTAAAATTCAGATTCTAATAAAGGGCTACCTTGAGATTAATGAGTAATTTTTAAATTTTCTTTAAAGTGTTTCTAAGGTATAGAAAAAAATACCCTTTTGGCCCGACGTTTTCCATAAATTAAGTTTTTTCAACATTTTTTTTCTGCTATATTTCGTATAGAAATCAATAATGTTTTCCCGTATGTTACGAGTAGACCATATATTGATGTTATTCATATTTTTTAATATTCAGAATATTTTGTAGTTCTTTGTTCAGGGAATCACAAACATCACTCGCTCGTTACTTTTGCGGAAAAGGGGTTTTGCATATGGGTGATTGCCATTAATATATACATTATTTAAAACAATTGTTCCCGCAGTCGACAAGAATAAGAACCTGACTCTTATAATAAAAATAAAGCAGGTTCAAATTCTTCTTGCCTTTCTCACAAGGAGTGATCAAAAATGTTCAAAATGACTTAATTTCTTGTAGGGACCCTTAAATATTTTTGTACGGAACCAAGTAACACATCAAAGCAGTATATCGGCCGAGTTACAGCATTTCTGTATCGTTTTCGCATTTTGAATTAGTTCTATGATAGCATTACAAACGTTTATACGGCTACTGTAATGCTTATTTGGGCACAAATTATACGGCTTTAGATCATAAATAAGTTCACAATCAGTTGTTTATTTGCATTACAGGCGCATTACATTAGCATTAATGTGACCAAATAAGATGCGAATTGCATTATAGAAACATTATTACGGTCAATGAAGTTGCCAATCGCATTACAGAAACATTATTACGGACAATGAAGTTGCCAATCGCATTACAGAAACATTATATTAGCAATATTATTGATAATGAAGATGTTAATTGCATTACAAAAGCATTAGACTAGCATTAGATTGTTCTAAAAGAATGATTGAGGCTATTTAAGTGTTCACAGTTAGAACTTAAATAAACCCTACATCATTGCAAAAACATCTCTAATACTACGGTACAAATGTTATAATACAATTAACTTTGTCTAGCAATATAATATTATGGACGAAGACGGTCAAAACTGAGTGAATGACACCATATTTGTTTGCATCAAAACAAAAATTATAATACTGGAAACGTTTTTGACTCTTTCCTTATTTTATGCCTGTGAATATTATTCGCAATGTAGTTTACTGTAAATCTCTATATGAGTTTCATTGAAAATTTTCACGCGCCTTCGTTATTTTGTGGTTTTCATATAAAATGTGACATAAAAATATGTGTGAAATGCCCAAAACAATTGTGTATTCCTAGTATAGAACGAATTTTGCAATTAACATAATAGTATTGGTTGAGCAGTATTAAATAAAGTTATATTATTATGATATAGGTCTATTGCTTTTATAAATAGGTCCAAATGACAATATTTTTTGGTTATAAAATATTTACAAAATGGTGTCGATCTATAGCAGCGAGATGAGCCCTTAAAAAGGGTAATTAATGCCACCGGTAGTATCAATACTCACACGTGAACAATTATTAAGCTAGAGGCCAGAAAAAAGACTTTTGATGTGCCACTGTAATACCATTGTCTATAAAGTAGCTCTTTATGGGTTCACCGGTATACCAGTAGACTTGAATTATCCATAATGGAGAAAAATCAGACACAGATTCGAATGACATAGGCATGGTTGGACCCCGGACGACCGTAGTTTAGTAAATCAAGAAGAAATGAAAATAAAAAATCCTCCCTAAAAATGGCTGTTGTTTTGTTGATCATATAATATGTGCTTTTCCCCAATATGGCCGACAAATGGTTTTACGAATACAGTGAAATGAATGTATATACAGCTTTACGCATTACAATAACTCACGTGTATTTGATTAAATACCTGTAAGCTGTACAACAGAAGTCAGTTGACCTCTATTAATGCAAGCATTACATTGATTCACGTTGATGCTGTTCAGCGGTACTAGGCTGTTACTTCCCACTTAAAAGTGCTATTACACAACAAAGGGCACTAAAAACAGCTCAAAGCTGTATGACGGATTTACGGCGCATTATAATGGCACAAGTTTATGCTATTAAGCGGCAATAGGCATTATCGTACTACTTAAAAATGCTATTGTAGATCCAAACGCACTAAAAACAGCTGAAAGCTATACAGCTGCCTTATGATTTGCTGCACTCAAACGAAAGGCTTTACAAAAGCATTTTCATATCCCATTATGCAACCGTTATACATCGTAAAGCATCATAATGGTTTTGAAATACCAATATAAAGCGTCAAGATGCTCGGTGAACTCAAATAAGAGTTTATACGGGCCTTAAGTTCTAAATAAGTTTACTATTCGTTTGTTAAAATGCTTCCTGTGTTACTTGCGCGAATCCTTTTTCGAAAACAAAAGCCGTTACTTAAAATCGGTCTAGCCGTTTCGGAGATTAGACGAAGCAAACAGAAAAAAAAGCTTTTTTGTAATAAGTACCGTCTATACCTATACTTTCTTAGTATGTATTCAGTAAAAGGTTGTTATTTTGAAACAAAAAACAGCCACTTGCATTTTATTTATTTTTTATAGATTGAACTTACTTTTTCCCTCGTAACTCTGGAAGTATGTTAGGTATGCACAAAAGGGCGCCTAAACTGATAGCGCCTGCACCTTCTGCTACCATATTTTCCTCTTCTGCTAAATGCAGAATCGCTCTGGCCGTCCACTCGTCGTGGATCAGTACCTGTCATTATTCATCATTGAGCTATTACTAATACGTATAGAGAAGACAGCGCGAACAATATCTGTGCTCCGTTCAGCTGCTGTCAGCCGGCTGCAGTTCAATCAGTCGCTTGCTCGCCACAGCATTATACAGGGTGGAATTCTTGCATGCCACCTGGAGGGAAAGTACTCTAAATACCGGAGATAGAAAATTTTACTCAAAAAACCATAAAAGTACAGGATGTTATTTTTTGGAATTTAGCCGGTTCGTTTCCCAAGTGTGGCAAACGAATTTTAAAAATCTTTGAATGCAGATTAATTTCTTTTTAAAAATAAAGGAATGTTTCCTTTGAGTAAAATTTGCTATCTCCGGTATTTAGAGTACTTTCCCTCCAGATTGGCATGCAAAAATTCTACCCTGTATAAACGGGGTTAGCCGCCCCCCGCGCGCCCCGTACTGTCTTCTCTATACGTACTACGTAGTAGTAATAGCTCAATGTTATTCATTAGAATCTATAATAAAGCTATTCAACAACAATTGTGTTTTTAGCGATTGTGTTTTTGATGGTATCTGGCCCTTTAAAATAGCACTCAAGACTTTTAGAAAAAGTCTCAAACACTGCGAAAATGCGTTTTTCTAAAATTCAATGTTTCATTTAATTGGGCATGCTTCAACTACAATGGTGCCGATTCTGTTGTGCACAAACTAAACTTAATTTAGGCTATTGCTATCTTTTTCTCTCTAATAAAACGAGAAAGAGACGGACGTAATTTAGAGCTGTCAAATTTAGTTGAAACTAATATTTCCATACAAATGAAGGGTGCACGTAAAAACATGTCGTGTAAAACAAGGTGAAGCGCAAGGCATAAACTAGTTTGACGTCTCGAACTTAGGTCATAGCTATAGTCGTCCTTTTCCCGCACTGCCTTTTAGTAAAAGATGGCAATAGCCTAAATTAAGTTTAGTTTGCGCACAACAGAATCGACAGCGACACCAATAAGTATTTCCGGTCGGCAAAACTATTTGGTTTACATTTTACAATGTAATCTGCATGTTAAAATATAAACTAAATAGCTTGGTCGACCGTACGTATGTGAGGTGAGACAAACCATTTTGTCGACAAGTGAGCGCGCTGTGTGGAACGCGTTTACGCCAGCTTTGCGCACAGTAAGCGAGGCCGCTAGACTCTGTTCGGCTTCAGTCGTGTAGGGTCGCTCGTTATCCAGGGCTTTAGCAAAACAGCAGCTTTTACCTGCTTCTATGCCCTAGCAACAGAACAAGTCTAATAAGCTTGTGTATTGAAAAAATCTAATTAGTCCGTCAGTTAGATTATCAAAAAATATTGGGGGAAAATAAAATGACCACCAAAAATAACTTTGTGACCACTAACATTCTATCACTTAAAATATCAATTGATCACCAAATTTAGTAAATTGAGCAACAAATTTTAATGAGGTGGTTGATGAAAAACTAGTTTTGCCTAGGTCGACTTGGGGCACCCCGACACGGATGCATGCCGATGCGGATGATTTTTCTTTTGTAACGTAAACCAAAATTGACGAAAATACGACGCTTTTAAAATTCTCAATACGTCACGCCACGCCGTGGTTTAATTAATTTTTAGTGCGTTGTGACGTCACGAGCTCCCCCCACTCCCCAGTTATGATGCGTTTTATCTTTGTCAATATTCATTGATTTACAAAAACAATAAATACTTGTCCAGTGTTTTCCAATACTCTAACTGACGGACTAAATAGATTTGCAATTTATTGATGATGGAAACTAGCTTATTAAGTATTTATAAGACGCGTTAAATAAATAATTAATTAACATCATGCACGAAATGATAAAACTATTAAAAGAAATCAAGAGGTTATCGGTGACACGATAATGATGTGAATAACAATATTAAGACTCACTATTATTAATACTATCTAAGGTCTTGTTTGTATTGACGCCCAAAATAACTACTTTTTAATAATGCACTTCCTGGTGACTTAGAAACTTGAAAATTTGGTACCTATAGGTAAAAGTAGGTCTAGGTCATTGATGGCAATGGGCATGCAAAAAGATTCTTTGAAGATGTAAGAAAGTTTAAGTGTGTCATTTCCATGTTCCCGACTGTTGAGATTTGAAAACTTGCTATTGTACGCCTGTCACATATAACACGTGCTGCATGCGCGTGAGCATGCGCGTGCCCTGTACGCCAAACGACGCAAATATGTGACAAAATGATAGGTGACGACTTTGTATCTTTAAAACATAAGTCTAAGTAATAAAATAATGAAAAGAACATAAGTTTACATATATCAGAATGTCTGGTTTAATGTGTTTGGTTACTGTGGCTATGCCTGCTAGCAGACCTCCGCCGCCCACAGGCACAAGTATGGCGTCCGTGTCGGGTAACTCATTTAATATTTCAACGCCAATGCACCCCGCAGCCGCTATTGCATCAGGATGGTCACATCTGAAAGGTAGACTTTTATTAATTAATCTCAAGCTATTTTTCAATTAGTCAAAACTTTCCGAGGAGACCCCACTGTGCCTTGGAAAGCACGGTAGGCTCCACGATGTCATTCGTAGGTTTTCAACAGTCGTCAAGGTGCCTGAAAGTGTGCTAGTCTTGCCAGACGGTATTGTATCTCATTAACTGATTTTCGAAGTCAGCCTAAGCATGGACAATACCTATTGTTTTTCACTGCATCCGGTTACTTAACACAGTAAGAGACTAAGCTTTGTATGTCTTCTTTTTCTTCCTCCTAGACCTTATCCCATTTACTTGGGGTCGGCCTTCCTTGTCCGCATCTTCCATTTAGCACGATTTTGTGCCGCGTCTTTATCTAAATTAGCCTCTTTCAGACCTTTTTCGATCGTCGTCAACCAGGTGGCAGGTGGTTTTCCACGAGTGCGTCTCATTGATGGCAAGTCTAGGGCAAGCTTCACCATATGGTCCGCTTGGCGTCTTTGAATGTGATCGTACCACCGTAAGCGTCTCTCTTTGACCTTATCAACTATTGGGGCAACTCTGAAACTCCCTCTGATGTACTCGTTTGTGATGATGATAATTATACTATCTGAATATGACAAGTTGAAGCGATGTACCGACCATTTACAAAAATATTACTACATTCTTACCCATTTAAATAAGTACCAACTCGACCTCCGTTAGCTAATAGTTTGAATGCGTGTGTCTTAGCCTCGTCAATGTTCTTCCCATGGACCGCAACCGTGGCCCCAAAATCTAGACACTGACTCACTATGTCAGGTCGGGTATCCTCGGGGAGTACCACAGTCAGTTGAATTTTCTGTAGATTTGCTTGATGTGCCAATGCCTGTGAACATAAAAAAAATTACAAAGCATGATTGTGTTTAAGCTGCCTTTACAGCACGGGGAGTTCAGCTCAATTTCAAGAGTCTTGATTTTTTTACAGACTTCCCATTTACTTACACTGCAATATTTATAAAAATCCTTTTTGCGTAGGGTGGGGTCCCCACAGAGAAGGCTAGTACTACTTATAATTTTCAAAGGACTTACAGTGAATCGATGCTAAAATATGCGATTGTGATGAACGTTTCACCTTAATGTTTGTTAAGAAGCTTACCATGGCCCAATTTCCTAATGACGCCGTGAAAACACCACCTTTGCGCTGCCATGTAGTTAATCGAAGTAACGTATATAATGCCGATCGTTCGTGAAAACTGTACAAGTAAAATAATTATGAGTAAGTATATAAGGTTCAAAAACAAAACATAGCATGAAGGTATGTAAAATACATCATCAATCGATATCATCAATATATTGTTTAAATAACCAAATAAATACCTTCCTGTTTTTTGCCGAGTCTCTAGTTTAAAATATAGAGACATGTCAAATTTTTGACAATATTTTGATTTCTGCAAATTAAAAAACTATTAAATAAACTAACAACAAACTATAAAAGGGCATCAAAAAATTCCCTCTGTTAGCTGGTAATGTACCCAAGAGACTGGTGGGCGGCGTTGCCACGTTGTACGACAACACTTAGCATATGGCCAAGGAAAAAGCGAGTCCCCTGGTCACGGGAAACGTCAACTATAGGCGTTTCGAAATTTCCTTAACCAGGCTGTGAGCACTCGAACCCTCAGCTCAACAAAAAGCTCGAAAATATGTTTTCACACCACCTGCTCGAAAATGTCAAATTATATGTCAAGCAACCTTAACCTAAAGTGAGTCATTAGTGGCCGGGGGCACAGCCGGTCAATAATGTTGTACTGGATTTCATTATGACCCGCTGGTTAATAATGTGATTTGAATTTGGAATCTCACATGCTCAGCTAAATTGGCAGTATAGTACTAACAAACACCCTTTGGTGCCAGAAAGAGGAAAGCTATTTTCGATACCCTTACTACGCGTGGATGATATTCTTGATTTCCTACAAAATCATAACGACTGCTTCTTCATATCGTTGCCATGTTTTCGAAGACCTAATATTGTAATAATAATTAGTTAACTACGAACCATTTTTTAAAAGGAATGGAATAACATTAAAACTGGCATTAATAATAACAAATACCGTACCGCGCCGTAATACCGTAATAGTAATTGGCTGTAACATTACTTAATTTATTTTAAGTAAACTGCGCTAAGATTGCTGTGGATTTTGTGAATAAATAAATAAATAATAAAACCTATCTATACTACAGTCAATTTATCACATTTTATCTCTATTTTCACGAGCGTCTCCAATGACGTTCTAAATTCAAAATGTATACAGCCAATCATTCAAAACCATTCTACCAGCCCTGTATAAAGCTTAGTTTACACAAACGCCACTTCAATGAGAGTGATATCAATAGACACACACGACAAAACCGTAGAAGAGACTTTTTTTTGTTGAAAATCGAATTGATCGTGTCTTGGCTACTTATTGGTAGACGCAATAAAGGCGCGAACTTTTGGCATTTAAACTTTAAATTTATCAACAAATATGTTATTCTTACTGTTTGTTTATTTAATAAATACTTTGTTTTTCGTACTATGGCTATTATTTTCTCACAGTAGGTGTAAAAAGTAGAGTATCCTCCTCTGGGCTAAAGGTGTCTTTGCCTTGGGCTAGCTTGAATCCCTCGCTGCATTCAGGATTCTTGTATTAACTCCCTCGCTTCGCTCGTGAGTTAAACTCTTAACTCCCTCGCTGCGCTCGGCAGTTAAATCCCGAATCCTTCATTGCGCTCGAGATTCAATATGACGCCCGTGACATAAGACACAACTTTAGCCCCTCGGTGCATAATCTACTATTTCATTTCCCATACTCGGAAAGTAGTGTTTGTTTGATCAGAGCAGCGGGTCGAAAACGATGCTTCCCTCCCTTGGGCGGGAAAGACTCATAGTAATTGCTTCCCTCCCTAGGGCGGGAATGAATTTTAAAAATAGAACTAAAATTGGTTATTTAGTCGGCTATAATTTTTTTTACATAATTAAGAAAAATATCGATTAAAGAAGAAATGCTGCGGTCTTGTGAGTGTATACGGCCAATGTGAATTAAAAAAAATACCTATTAAAGTGGGATGGCCCGCGGCGGTGACGCGGGCGGTGTGTTCCATATTTGAAATTTAAATTAAAAAAGACTATTTATGTATAATTTGGCGGGATACTAACTCTGTACCGAAATTATTTTATTAAAAATGAGTTCAAGCGATTCTGAAATGTCGACCCCCAATTCCGTTAAAGACGAGGCCAATACAGTTATTGAAAATCTTTTGCCAGAAATTTCAAAGGAAAGATACTTAAATATTTACAATGATTTTATGAAGTGGCGAACAGACAAGAAAATAAAATCGTTTTCCGAAAGTGTATTTCTTACATACTTCAATGGACTATCTAGCAAAATACAGCCTTCTACGCTATGGAGCAGGTATTCAATGCTCAAGAGTACACTTAGTGTAAAACATAATGTGGATTTGAAAAAATTCCATAATCTCACAGCGTTTTTGAAAAGACAGTCTCAGGGGTTCAAGAGCAAAAAATCTAAGGTTTTCACCTCTTACGAAGTGGAATCATTTTTAAATGAAGCCCCTGACGAGATATATTTGGCAATGAAGGTAAGCTAAACGTTTATCTAAGTAAGGAGAAGTCTTTTACTCTAAAAATGAACATCGTTCCCAACGTCTTTACTCTGATAAGTATTATAGATAAGTTTGTACAAAAAGAGACAATGACACTGACCAGATTGCGTATATTGAGAGTAAAGACGTTGGAACGGCATGCATTTTTAGAGTAAACCTGTTTATTTTACCTACATACCTAAAAGATAAATACTAACAAAATTCTTTGTTTTCACAGGTGGTATTGATACTCGGTATAAGCGGCGCCTGCAGAAGCAGTGAGCTCACAAATCTAACAATTAAAGACGTTGAAAATCATGGTCAGTTATTAGTTGTAAAATTGACTAAAACAAAAACAAATATTGAGCGCACATAATTTGTAGTACGAGAAGAGTTTACACAAACAGTAAAAAAGTATCAAAAGCTTAGACCTACTGACATAAAAACGGATCGTTTTTTTCTTAACAACCAAAAGGGAAAATGCTATGAACAAGTGGGGTCCATATTGGCTCACCTAAAGTTCTTTACCCGAAAATGTTCTTCCTAACGATTTGTAATCCGAATGATCATTCTTCCTAAAATTTTTCATCCTAAAGTTTGCATTCATACTATTTGTAGTGCTACCGGCGATGTTCATAACACTTATGTTTCCGAAAATTGTAATTAATAATATCGTTAATGTGAATATATTTAAACTCCTACTGTTTTTTATCATAACGCTTTTATCCCTAAACATAATTACCATAATATTTTCACTCATACTCAGAAAGAAACATTCACCAAGTGTAATAAAAATATATGTGGGTATAAGATGATATTTATAGTTTTAATTTGAGGGTATGATTATTATTTGGGGGTATGCTTTATATAACGTACTTATTACTATAACTATACCTGAGATAATTATGTCTAAAAACCAACTGTTTAGAATGACTAAAGGTCGTTTCACTGATTTTTGTCTTAAATGAACGAATTTCAGGTCAGAGTGTCGTCTTGGGGGCACTATGAAAAAAATACTTAAAAAATTTCGCGAGCAATTTTGAGGCTGGTCACAGTTCTAACAAAACCTATGGATATCTTTGCAGGTACCTACACACCGCTATAAATATATATGAAAACATGTATTAACTACGAACCACCAGATTTAGCTAAATGTAACGGCAAAAAATCACTTTTGGTCATCGATCACTAATAAAAAACTAGATACACAATCCCATGCAAAAGTTCCCTAAAAACTGTCGCCAAATGTTTTGACGTACCTACCTACTTGTAGTTGAAATAAATATACTTACATTAATGTAAATTCAACCTTAGACACATTACCTAAAGTTGTATTCACAAAGGTACGGACAAAAAGTAATAACCTTTTACAACCGATACTCGCTGGTCAACCCATTTCAAAACAAATTCATCCTTACACGCATGTTTTAAAGTCAGAATTACAAAGTGCCAATAAAAAGCAATAAAATTTTACGACCGAGGCTCGGCGGTTGGACAAGGAATGAATGGAGTCGAACTGAATATTTTTTCTAACTGTAATTATATTTTTTTTTGTGTAATGAAGCAAATTCTATTCTATTCTATGGTGTATAACTGTAATGGTAAGTGTAAAGGTTATAATTTAACCGAATGTAAATATGTTTTTGGATAAGGCACCAGCATTAGCATTAGGCATTTAGTAATGAAAGTAATTGAAACAGTCTTAATTATTTATTTAATCTTTATTTTGTGTCAAAAATTTAAAGATATTGCTTGACAAACAACTTAAATCTAAATTCAATAGTTACAAAATATAAAAAGTAAGTACAGAAAGTTCGAAAAGAATATCGAGAATATCGAGGTACAGCTGTTTTGCGTAGCCTTCTGCAGGCCTATTACGTATCTTTCTGATATCCAGTGACTATCAGGCAAAATATTGGTATTACGTATTACACAGAGTGGATATCACTTTACGGTGACTAACAGCCCGGGTACGGAGTAACGTCTTTCACGAAAGCCACTTCAAACTCAGTTGTCTTGAATTTGATGTCCACTATGCTTACATATTTGCAATATTAGAAGAATCGATACGAAAGCGTCTGTCAAAATGAGTTGCGGTGACTATCAGCCCCGATAGGCACCTATGACGTCATATTTGATAGCGACTGGTTATACATAATACGAAACCAACCTTTTAACAGTTATTCAATGGACACTGAGCCCAGTTACTATCATAATGAGCTGTCAACAGAGATACGTAATAGGCCTGGTGATTCCTTTCGTAGTCACGTATTCATCACTTTTAAAAAAATGCTTCGAACATAAAACGCTTCCTTGGGTCGGCTTGAAGAATTTTTCGGATCTTGGAAGTGCTATAACTGATATCCATTCTTCACACCTGACTGGATCTCGAGGAAAGCTAAAAAAAACTCACGTCTTTAATTTTATTACATGCACATATTCAAAATTAAATCTATAAAATGTTACTATAATATTTAGAGAAACAGTAAAGAAGTCTCATTAGACCAAAAAAAAAAACAATCATACTATAATAATAAAAAATAATAAAAAACAATAGCGTCTCCAACAAATGGAACAGAATCAACGCACATAACTCGAACAAATTAAGTGGGCATGCGATAGTATGATTAAATGCGTTTAGTAAGGGTCTTTACTATTGAGATGCCTTATAACTTCTGCTATTTATTACGACTTAATCTAAAAAATGATTTTACGATGATTTCTTGACAAAATATCAGTATTTACAATACAGTGATAACAATTAAATAATGATAATATTAATACTTACCGAAAATATTAAATTTCATCCTTTTTTGGCGTCCTGGATGTGTGATTTTTACACTTTTTAAACGAGCACTGAGGCATGTTTACCGTCGGAGCGTTCAAATGCTACTAGATTAAAAGCGCACCCAAATGTTCGAGTGGGCGCTCATTTGGTGAGGACACTTTTTGCCGCTGATTGTGTATCTAGTTTTTTATTAGTGATCGATGCTTTTGGTTGCCAAAATCAGTAAATGGTCACCAAAATTAATCCCCATTTTATCGTGAAATTAGAACCAAAAATTTATTTTTGACCACCAGAAATTGAACTGTTATGCTCGCAAGAGCCCAAAAAAAATACTTACTACTTCTGAATGGTTTATAAAAAAATAACCACGAAGGGTATGGCGGGGTCTATTCGCTCGCTTCGCTCGCTCATTCGACCCCGCCATACCCTTCTAACCTAATCTATCCGTGTCGGGGTGCCCCAAGTCGGCCTAGTCAAAACTAGTTTGTCATCAACCACCTCATTAAAATTTGGTGCTCAATTTACTAAATTTGGTGATCAATTGATATTTTAGGTGATAGATGTTAGTGGGTGGCACAAAGTTAATTTTGATGGTCATTATATTTTCCCCCCTATTATTTTGTATGGTACTATTATTCTTATATGTTATACATGTTATGTGAAAATAAAGTTACGCAAAATTAATATATATATAATACTGATTGTTTCATCCACCAAGTTTCTGAACGCACCCTTTTGACGTTTGACAGATTACGTTTCGTTGTCTGTGCGAATCTGTGCGATGACGTTTGCTTGTCAGTGCAATTTTGGTTGGAAAGAAATTTGGTTCCATTGTCTTTTTTTGATGCACGCTTGTTTCGTGTAATTATTGATTGAAACTTTGAGTTAACGTTAATCCGATGCCATCGTGATCGGTGTTTGATATTTTGTTGATAATTGAGTGAAAATTGAGAGATCTCGCCACTTTGGGTCCTGACCGCGAGTAATTTGTTGGTTATGTAGACGGCCTTTTGTGTCTTTGAACGCCGTAAATTCCTAAATTCAGTGCTGGACTAATTTACATCCCCGATTGGGTTAGCAAACCGGGATAAAATTCAGTTGGACATTGGTGAAAGGTGCCACGTGTGGGATCTGAAGGTTTGATCCTGGAGTCGATGGTGCGCGCTGTGGGCGTCTTTGGTTACCGTCGAATCTTACATAACTATACATACACCACACACACCACAGATATACTTACACCCCACCCAGATAAGACGTGACCAGGACTACGTCACATCACCGGTGCCAGCGTGATGGTAAGTGTATTGAATAGTTGTTTTTCCTTTGTCAATTGGACAAATATATTGTGATTAGGGCTCCGCGTAATCGCGGACATCGTGAGTCTGTTTGTGCAGTCTCACACACTGATTATTATAAATAAAAAGAAATCTAAACAAAAAAGATATGAATTTGAATAATAGTGTAAAAGATGGTTATGTTGAGAAAATATAGGAAAACAAATAAAAGTATAATAGATGTTTATTGCTACTGACATTATGAAGATGAATGCTTCGGAATTATGAACATTAGAGGCAGAGTAGTTAGGAATTGTGATTGTTAGGATGAAAAATGTTAGGAAGAACATTTTCGGATTTCCAATTATCGGAGTTGAAAATTTAGGTGAACTTTGGCGCACCCAAACAAGTGATCGGTAAAAATAAAATCTCAGTTATGCCAAAGCAGATAGCAACATATTTGAATTTACCAAACTGTGAGCAGTATACCGGGCATTGTTATAGAAGAACGTCAGCGACACTGTTAGCCGATTCTGGGGCGAACTTAACAATGTTAAAAAGACATGGAGGATGAAAATCCAGCACAGTCGCGGAAGGCTACATTGAGGATTCTATCCAAAATAAATCTATAATTTCAAAGAAATTAACTGAGACTATAAATATACGCCCCAATTCGCCTCAACCAACCACTTCAAGAGAGTCTCCGCCATGGATTCCACCGTCTAATGAAATACCAGAGTCTTCTACTTTTACAGAGATCCAACACAGCCAAATTTATCATAATATATCAAACAGTGTAAATATTCCAAACAAAAATTTAACTTTGAATTTCACAAATTGTTCTAACTTCTCAATTAATTTTAAATAGGTACTACTCATGTTATTACTATCAATAAATATTTTAGAAAAACTACTATTTTTTACTTTCCTTATATTTGAAATGAAAAGTAGAGTGTTTAACACGGGTGAAAGTCATCAATTCCCACTCGGACTATAGCCGCCCTCGCTTCGCTCGTGCGTCTAAATACCTCGTATGGGAATTGATTTCTTTCCACCCTTGTATAACAATCTACTATTTCCACAAAGCTGCAGAGAACCTCAGCGTTGCCTCTTACGCCGCTGAGGTTCTCTGTAACTGCAGCGGCAGCGCCAGCACAGCATAATGAGCTTGGAAGATGTGATAGCGAAAAGAGTATCGACACATGTTGCGTCCCACACTAAAGGCCTACCTATCTTCCATGGAAACAAAGACATGCCATCCGGTTTTTGCCATCGTCGCGTGCCAAGCCATTGGGTTCTAAAATAGCTGCAACGCTGACGGTGAAAAGAACTCGTCGGATGATGTCGTTTATGTTCGCGTGCCACGCAATGCACTTCGGCTGCATGACAGGCCGTGCTGACAGCATCACCTCAGTGACAGCGATGAGGAGAACAGCAGGCTGCATTAATTCGTAAAGAAGCAGCGAGGCGGAAGGTCGTGGCGTCGAACAATGCGTTGGCATCGCGTTAAGCCAAAAACCCACTGCTAACGGCTGACCCACTGAAACCTTACTTGTGGAAAAAGGTTTTATTTTATCTTTTCATTGCGTTAACTAGTCCGTTTATGAAAAGAGAATGGCGAGGTTGGACCCACGTAATTTTAAAATCAACGGAGCGCCGTTCACGGTCTAGTTTATACTAATTTAGATAGTAAAGAATTATTCAGAGTTCTATATAAACAATATTGAGTTACTAGATGATGGGAATTAAACGTTACGAATGATTTTATTTTATATAAAAATAAGTCATCGTGCAGTTTCCGAACGCAACGTGACAACTGAGAAAAGTGTCAAATTCATCTGTGGACATAGTTTGTGGATCTTTCTATTGTTTGTTTGTGTTCAACGGCTACGTGGAATACGGATAAAAGCTATTTTATGCCAGTCTACTACTAAATAATAACCAATAAGTCCGTGCCCTACTTTAGGTTATAATCTTCTACCTTTCATATCTTTTTTCTCCCAACTTCTATAACCTACTTTCCATTTGCTTTTTTGTTAGTCTTAAGTCGTTCTTTAACTATTTATAAGTTTCCACAATGTACGCTACCCATACCACTGGGTCCTGAATTACATGCAATCTCGCCATTCTCCTTTAATTTATTCTTACGGCATCAAAACTGCTTGGTTTGAAGGGGTTTAATCGTTTTAACCCGTCCACAATGTAGGAATAAGATAGCACACATAACATAGCATCACGCCTGTAATCTCCGAAGGGTTAGGCAGACCCCACATTTCACCAGTTATGTTTAAGTCCCATGTAATAGGAAGCGAGTTTATTACCATCCGTCGGGAGGAAATCCAGACTCTGTGAAATGTCTGTTACTGAGAAATTATATCACTTGGCCCGACCTGGGAATCGAACCTAGGACATCTTGCTCACCGGTCCCGCTTCCGACCACTACACCAACGAGGCAGTCAGGATAGGTTGACCAAAAACAAGCTGTTCACAGATCAGGTCATCATTAGAGTTTTGTACAAATCTTATCGTGCTTTAGGGTAGTCCGCAAAATTCAAATTTTCTTACGTTTTTTGCAATTTGCAGGCCAGTGCTAGGTTGTATGTTGGTTAAAATATATTCGCGGTTGTAAGACGTATGTAGTTACAGAATTATATTCATCAAAATCATCAATACAACCCTCAAAGTTCATAAAGGTGGAAAAATTACTTTTCCAAGGTCAAAATCATTCTTGCACCTTTATGAACTTGGAGGGTTGTATTGATGATTTTGATGATTATAATTAAGTAACTACATATATACGTCTTATAGTCGCAAACAATATTTTAATCAACATACAACTTAGCACTGGCCTGGAAATTGCAAAAAACGTAAGAAAATTAGAATTTCGCGCGCTACCCTGGAGCATCAGCCTTAACAGGACGGTTCACAGAAACGGTGCCTGGTTTACAGACACAAGTACGAATAAAATTAAAATCCAAATAATTACCAAGAGTGGAGTAGCGGGAATATGTTGTTTCAAAGTTTGTTCTGCTTTCATGACGTCGCTATGGTATATAGTTTTAGGATGGCTTGGATTGGAATATCGGTCAAATTCAGGGTAAGGTGGATTCTGGAAAAGTTTTTTTTTTATGTTGATCAATATATTCTCCAATGCTTTATTTTCTAAGATACCTACTCGCGAGTTTTTTTCGGATGGGAAATCTTCAAATGACTCCTCCCACTCTGGGCAGAGCAGGAGGGAGTGTAAGACTTTTACTGACGAAAACCCATCCATGTTCCTTCATCGCCTTTTGTGTTCCGGGGCCACGGTATCTCTTTCGAACAGTCCCGCAGCCCTGGCAGGCATCGGCCCTTGCGGACTCTTTCCTTTTGCTGACATTTCTTTGAGGCGCGCGTGGAACACGAACGCGCTGTTGACAAGGCCTCTCGTCATAAGACGGACGGATGGCGAGCTAGCCCAAAGCTCACCGTCCACTTTCCCGCGCCTACGGCGGCGGCTGGGACGTGAGGTTCTCTCCCTCTCACGTTCCGCCACCTTCTTTGCTAGCATAATTGCTTTGCAGAGGTCGCCGCCGCACTCGCGACACGCATCGGCTTCGCTCGGGTAATCAGACTTTAACCGTAAGTAAATAAAATTGGTTTTCTGTGTGATAACTTTGCCTAGAAATAACCTGTTTCGGATCCTTATTTTTATTTGTTATCTCTAGTTTATCATCTAGTGATTTTGCGTGACAGTGTGGCACCGATCTGATTCAATATTATTTATTCAACAAATTTTGGTCAGGGTCGTGGTGGTAACTTTACGAGTAATATTAGATGGATGAATGGATTTTTGAAACATACTTACTTCGGTCTACGGTCACCCTAAGTTCCAATCTCCCAATAATTTTGAGTTACATCCGAGATAGGATCTATTGGCACACGTATTGATTACTGGGTATTTGGTTCATTTACCTTTTGCCTTTTCCTCTGTTCCAAATAACCAATTTCAAGAAGCACCTAACTACCAGGCACCCTGCAGGTATAATAATCCTAGTAATATTATGAATGCGATTAAAGTTTGTGAGTAGTAATATTTTAAATGTGAAGTTTGTGAGTATGGGTGTATAGATGTTTGTTACTCTTTCACGCAAAAACTACTGAATGGATTTGGATGAAATTTTGCACACAGATAGTTGATAACCTGGATTAAAAGATAGGATACTTTTTATCACGGTAGTAAGATGCCATAGAACAATTATCAAACTTCACGCGGCCGAAGCCGCTGGCAGAAGCTTCTTAATATTAAAACAGTTACTTACTGGAAACCAAATGGCTGCCTTGTGATATTCACGTTTAGCGCGCACCGCCGGAGATAATCCCAGAGTGTCCCTACAAACTGGAGGAGTCGGAGGTAGGAGCGGTTTCTTGGGCATCTTGGTAGCTAAACCTTATGACTTATGTAACCAGTAGTAGGCAAGGCCATTTTGACTAATCTGCATGGGCAACCTGATAAGGTGGTGGCGGTTTGAATGCAAATAACATTACACATTGCATTAGTTCCCTTTATATTACTATACTCTATGCATTAGTTACATCTTTTTTCTTCACAGAACAGCTGTTGCACAGAACACATATACGAGCTGTTGTCACGATACCAAAGAGTTGAAATCCCAAACGGAATCAAAGAGTAAAGTAACTGTTGAGTAAAGTAAAACGGAACACTGCACACCCTTAGGCCGCGTTTCCACTAACAGATGATAACGTCAGTTTTACAATCCATACAGTTGCGCAACGAATGTATTTCCGTGGAGCAACGGCGGGGATCTTGCGGGGGGCTGGGCGACGCGGTACGCGGTCTACGATCTCGCGCAGTTCATAGACTTGGACGTTTAGGGCTGACGCGTCTGTGTAAATCGTTGTTAATACTATTAATAATCGTTATATAACTTGAATATAATGGTGTACACTTGTTGCGTATACGGGTGTGCCTCGAGGAGCACCAATAAGGATAAAAAATAAAATATCATAGATTTCCCCGTGACGAGAGGTAAGTTTATCTTCCTATAAATTCGAATTAGCTACCTATCCAAATAACCATCTAGTACCTACTAGGTATTACTATTTTCGTTTAAATTAGTAATACCTACCCGTCGTATATCTAGTACTAAAACGCCAAGTAGGTACGTAAAGACAGACCTTATGCCTTAGCCCTCCTATACCTACACCTATAGCTCTGCCGGCCAACTCTACTGCGCTAATTGTGAACGTAGGTATATCAAAAGAATTGTTACGCGTTTCATACATGTTGGATAATTACGAGAGCAATTTGAAAATGTGATTTTTTGTTTATTGAGATATCTTGACGATTTTGGTACCAAATGAAAGGTCTAGGTCTAAAACCATTTTATCCGTTTGAATCATGTAAATCGGTCCACGCGTTTAGGAGATAATAATGAGTACCATACCGTAGGTATAGTAAAAATATAAAAAACCTTAAAGTACTTAAAGTACAACTATATTAAAGTAATATACCATAAACTTGGGTCCAATCCACGTCTTTTTTTGTTTTGTAAATATTTAGTTTTAAATAGTGTTTAAAATAGTATATAAGTATGTCTTGTAAATTAATAGTGAATTAATAATGTAAATAAATGATTACAAAATCACATTTCTTTTATTATTATTTTTTTACAACCCTTACACGCTTGGGACTCAGAGCCTAAGTACCTACACGCGTGGCTGCATCGTTCAACATCAAAGGCGTTTCCCAACTGTATGGATTGTAAAACTGTGATAACGTTATATATTAGTAAAACTCTATAGTATAGGTACACTAAATAGATAATAATAATAATAATAAAGCCTTTATTGAACAATCTTATCACATATTTCTTATATACTAAAATAAATATTTAACATAGACACTAGTTGCGCGAAGATTGTCTTGCTACTCAGCATAGGCCTCCCCTAAAGCTTGCCATAAAGTGCGATCGTGTGTCTTCCTTCTCCATGTGGCGCCTGCTATTGTTTTTATGTCGTCTTCCCATCTCCGACGCTGTCGCCCTCTCTTTCTTTTGTGTTCTCTTGGACACCATTCGGTCACATCCTTAGCCCACTTGTCCTTTTTGTTCCTCATCATGTGGCCTGTCCACCTCCATTTTAGTTTCTTGACACAGTATGTCACATCCGTAACCCTAGTATGCTTTCGAATTGTTTCAAGTTTTATTTTATTTCTTAGTTTAATATTGAGCATACTTCTTTCCATCCCATGTTGGCAGGTTTCTAATGCGCGTACATCTTGTTTTGTTAGGCTCCATGTTTGACATCCATAGGTCATAACACTAAATAGATACGGTCTACTTATTAATTCCATGCTCTGTAGCAACGAAATACATTGATACAGTTCGGCCGCTGAGAGAATGCGTTCCTGACTGGTCTCCAGTTTTAGTATTATTGATGATGCTAAATAACTTATTGCTTATATTACTTAACTATTATTACCCCTTTTGCCCTTTTAACAAATAATATTATTAAAAACGATATCATTAAATCAATTATCAATAAATGTTATAATTTCCCGCTAAATTATTGTACCAACTGACAGACGTCAGGAACGCATTCTCTCAGCGGCCAAACCAAAATGTACTCTGTGGGCCAAACTGTAGACATGGATTTTTCTGCGCTTGAATGTCATTGCCAGGGCCTCATGGGGCGTTATAGTCTAGAGTGCCATTCTTGTGTTTCATGAAATTGTTTTGAAAAACAAATGGTGGAGTTAGTTCAGATTTTGGCCACGTGGAAAGACATCCTTTTTTATTTCGATCATCGTGAACATATTAAAAACAACAAACCTGAGCAACAAACGAAAAGAGCACATTTTTTTTTATCTAACCAATTGTATAGGAAACGTTAGTCGTTTTTAGTACTCCAACCTGGGTTGGTTCCGTAAAAGGTTTTGATCAGTATTAGAAACAGGATCGATTGGGATCAAAAAAATGTTGTGTTAAATGCAGTTCTTATGATAATTTTCTTGTAACTGAAAACAAAACAAAACAAACCTTATAAGTCAAAAAGTGTCACTCGAACCTTCATGTCACTTAAGAAAGCGAAGACCTTCACGAAACAACAATAGAACTGATCAGGCATTAAAAAAAAATCAGATGAATTGATAACCTCCTCTTTTTGGAAGTCAGTTAGAAAGGGTATACATAATTATATAAGTAAGTCCGAAAACTCTATTCCGAAAGAGGGATTTTCTTTTTAGCTCTTTCCTAGTCGCTGGATAGATGGCGGTAGGAGTAAGTATGATAATGCAAGAAACGGAACCTAAAAAAACTGATTTGGACAAACCGCGAGAAATGTAGGTTATATTCGGAAGGTTAAGCAAATGAAAGTGTCAGTCAACGAGAGTATGTGACGTGACACAATGTTTTTTTTTTCAAGCGTTTTGGCTTTGGCACCAACTATCATAGTAAGTTCAACGCTATCTATAGAGTTCTTGGAAACTTAAGTTTTTTTTAAAACCTCAAAAGGAAAACCTCTCATTCCGAATTTCAAAATACAGTTTTTCAAAATTCTGAATATACACATATGGTACATATATATGGTATACTAGCGGACGTCCCGCGGTTTCACCCGCGTAGTTCCCGTTCCCGTGGGAGTACGGGGATAAAATATAGCCTATGTTACTCGTAGATAATGTAGCTTTCGAATGGTGAAAGAATTTTTTAAATCGGTCCAGTAGTTTTTGAGCCTATTCATTACAACCAAACAAACAAAGTGTTCCTCTTTATAATATTAGTATAGATTTATATTTATCATTCTATTTTCATAATTCCTAAATTTCAATATTCCGAACTAGTCCGACCTAATGATAATACAAAACATTAAAAATACGTTTTTTTTTTTTACCTACATGTTGAGAATTACGCGGCTTACTTTTGCGATAGGACGTACCGCTTTCGAGATATAAGCAAATTTAGAACCTGCTACGACTCCATGACGTGTGCTCGCTTCGCTCGCATTTTACATTACACAGTACACCTTAACACCATTGACTTGAGACTATCTCTATGCTTAACACCCACTCTTTCTGTCACACATGTTGTAGTAGCTGCGCCGAC
The DNA here is from genome assembly GCA_905147715.2 of Xestia xanthographa. Lineage (NCBI taxonomy): Eukaryota > Metazoa > Arthropoda > Insecta > Lepidoptera > Noctuidae > Xestia > Xestia xanthographa. The sequence goes on from LR990652.1 coordinate 16,540,102, forward strand.
CTTCAGCCTACGCTCCTCGTGCCAGTTAGTAAGACTTTTAGGACAATTTTAGCAGTTTATTCGAAGTAACGGAATATCGTTTTTCAGAGTAAAGCGCAGGCCACACCGCCAGCTAGCGGGCGGGCGGGCTAGGCGGGCGAACATCGTTTCACCTCTTTACATACTTCGGGGTTCACACCGCGAGCTACCGAAAAAGCCGAACGAAGTATGAAAAGGGCCTCGTTCGCTTCGCTCGCCCGCCCGCTAGCTGGCGGTGTGGCCTGCGCTTTAGGATCCATCGAACATTTGATTCTTCGGACATTTCGGACAAAATCGGAAAACAAACAATTCGTATTTATGACTTGGAATTATGAATTTTCGGGATTTTAAATAATAGACATTGTGCACTGTTTTAGATTCACGGTTTTAGAATACGGGATAATATTCGCGATTTTCTTTTTCATCACGGATATTATCCTGTAAGTACTTTAAGAATAGACATTATAATTTTTCGGAATGATTGTCTTTTGATAATCGGAATATCTAAATTCAGAATTTAGTTTTTGTAATTTTTGGGTGTTCCCATTCAAAAACGTTAAAATTCGTCCTGCAACCAGCCGCGGCGGCACCACATATTATTATATGCATTTGGCCGTACCAAAAGTGTATGGTTCTGGCTATGTGACCAAACCACATTTAAAATATTCAAAGTCGTACATTGCGAAGCCTAGCTGTAATTTATTATACGTAATTTCATTTTTGTAATTTATTATTAGATTTATGGGTTTACAGTCTTAGGTGTTTAGTGTTTGTGAACTAAATAAAAAAACTCAACTTAGCTAAATAAAAATGAACTTTTAAAGAGCTAATAAAATTCATCATTCCATATTTATTGTATTTAGAAAAAAATAATTTGTATACTGTGACAAAATAATTATGGATTATGTGTCGTGTGATTTGACTATTGCATGCAGACAGGGTTCGGGGCGAGACACGGGCCGCGCTTGTTGCTCGTGGGTTTGTCAGACTTGCCATTCATATCTTGGAAGAGATAATCTTTATAGTTCTTCTTGATGAGATCCACCATCTGCTTAGTGTGGTCCCATCCTCTGGTTTCACCAATTATTTTAAACTGAAACATTCAATGCTTTTGTTATTGTTTCTGCTGTGATTATTACTTTACTCGTAGCTACCTCGTGATCGCGAGCCTCGCGAGCCAATCGAGCAGCGTGTAGCATCGTGTCGTATGTTCATTATAATACAGTACGTTCATTTAATTCGTACAAATGAATTAATTAAGCTCAAGCGTCCATTCTGATTTTGGAATCTACTTCATCATCTGCCTATTACAAACTAACCGATCAGCTGGAATAAGATTAGAATGCTGATGATGACATAATAGTTTGGGAAGTAAGAAGCGCGCGTGTTCCACTGCACTGTGAAAATTAACGCATTTAAGAAACGGCATACAATTAACGAACCACCAGATTTAGCTAAATGTAACGGCAAAAAAATCACTTTTGATTGCCAAAATTTAGTAAATTAACAACAAAATTAATCCCCATATTATCGTGAAATTGGAACCAAAAATTTATTTTGTTAGTTAATGACCACCAGAAATTGAACAGATTTGCTCTTACATCCGAGTCGAGGGAGACCCGGTCGACTACTTCTGAATGGTTTAAAAAAAAATAGGGTGCCCCAAGTCAGCCTAGGCAAAAGTAGTTTGTCATCAACCACCTCGTTAAAATTTTGGTGCTCAATACCTAAAAGCAAATGCCTATTCTTGGCCACGTTTTGCCCATACCCATTTTTTAACTATAATATTGCTATTACTTATTTGCAATGAAACCTCCGGGATCAAAAGCCGAATTAATCAAGAAACTCGATCGTTTATTGCCCTATCTAACACTTCCGGTCGTTGTAAATCCTAAAGAAAACAAAAAAAAAAAGTCCAACCGAGTTCTATGTACAAAATAGTGTTTGTTTCTTCATCTATAATGTCAACCCTAACATCTATAGTTGGTTTCTTTCATGGGCGTCACTTGGCCATAACCTCTTCATCAAATGAGCATTTCCCTTTGGTGATCAATTGATATTTTAGGTTATTGATGTTAGTGGTCACAAAGTTATTTTTGGTGGTCATTATATTTTCCCCCTTAAGAAACACTTTACAGTTAGTGTGAAAATGAAAAATTCGTTATTGTTAGCTAAAATCCTTACCTGAAAGGTGTACACGTTATGGCCAACGCAGCATCGCTCCGGACAACAGTCGCGTATGGTGACGCCGATGCCGTTGAGCCTCTGACACAGCTCGGCCAGCCCGCCGACCTTGTCTTGTACCGACACTTTGAACTTCACCAACCGACCTTCCGCCGCCATGCCTCTATCAAGGGAGCGTCCTAATGTCGTCGGGTCAATATTTCCTCCGCTCATGACGATCACAACTCTGAAAAGAAATATATTGTCCAATATTCGATCGATTCAATCATTAAAACTTTTAATCGAATTTGAAACGTAGGTGTTTCGGAAATGGATAAAATAACAAATCAGTATAATTATGTTAGGGGGACGTTGACAAAAGGCACAGCTAGTAACGTTATGTGGCAATCAGTTGCTATGGTATGAGCAATGTGCATGTGATAGGAGCATGAGTGTGGTTGGCTATCAATATACGTATAGAAGAAGACCAAAGAAACCATTCAGGGAATGGGTTGTCAATTCATATTATGATATTGTGATATTCAATATTTTGATATTGTGGGGAAACAGTACAGACGCACTGACACTTTTCACACTGCAAAAAAGACTGATAAGAATATTAGTAAATATAGAAGACACTGACAGCTATAAACCTCATTTTCAAGAACATAAAATATTAACCCTCCCCTGCCTATATTCTAGAAATTTGCAAATTTGTTCGCAAGTACCCACATTTTTACACTACACGAGAAAATATACAGTCAAGATACATATTACGCCACAAAAATAGACTAAACCTACCAAGCTCTAAGCTAAAAATGCATTCAACAAGTACTCTAGTCATGTCAATGAAAGTTTATAATAAATTGCCGGAAATAATTAAAAAGGAACAAAACTTTATTCCATTCATAAATAAATTACAACAATTTTTATTATATAAATGTTATTATACTATAAATGAATATCTAAATGACAAATTTTAAATTACTTAACACATAAATATTTTTTAATTAGTATTGTTACTGTGTATTACCAACTTATTAGAAAAATTAAGCTCTCTTTTTCTGTCCTACTTTGCTGTGCCCTTACAGGGTCCATATTTATGTACCTAGCTTTAAGCCCTTTGTAACATCTTTTATACAATATGGAATGCATAATAAATGAATATGAATATGAATTTTATTAATGATCAACGGTTGGAATGCCCCAGTGTCAAATTATACTATATAAAGCTCGATTACCACTCACTGACTGACTGACATAATTGTTCTCCCAGATGGTGGATGGGGAGGTGGGTATATTTTGACAGATTCGTAAACAAGTGACTCTCGCGAGTATGGGAAAAGTGCCAAACCTCCCCTTTTCGCCCCCCTTCTCACCTCCCCCTATCGTATCTCGGAAACCAAGGGATTTGGAACGTTTTTTTTTTCAGATTCGTATAGAGGAGGCTCGGGAAAGTAAAAACCAGTTTTCAAAATGAAAAAAAAAGGGGCAAGGGGGGCACCCCTTGCCCCCGTTTTCACCCCCTTTAGGCGGATCTCGGAAATTGAAAGACTTGGAATATTTTTTTTTCAGATTCATATGAAGGGGTAACGCGTTAGTCAAAATCATCCCCTATCGTATCTCGGAAACCAAGGGATTTGGAACGTTTTTTTTTTTCAGATTCGTATAGAGGAGGCTCGGGAAAGTAAAAACCAGTTTTCAAAATTGCCCCCCTTGCCCCCGTTTTCACCCTCTTTAGGCGGATCTCGGAAATTGAAAGACTTGGAACATTTTTTTTTCAGATTCATATGAAGGGGTAACGCGTTAGTCAAAATCATTTTTCAAAACTCACCCCTCTCACCCCCTTCACCCCCACTTCACCCCTTTTTATACTACTGAAAAATCTTTTGATTTTTACCTTAAACTATTGAGGGGCGTTGAAATTTGTATACGGAGGGTATCCTCCCCTCCCCAACCTCCCCTAAAATTGAAAGGGCTGTAACTTCGTAACGGTTAGAGATAGCTATTGGGTGTTTGAACAAATATTATAGTAGGCGTCGAAACCTGTCCGGTGGTGGTAGGTTCTGAGTGGAGCGAACCTGCGAGACCGAGTGGAGCGAAGGGGGGAGGTGGCGAGCGAAGCGAGCCGGCGACCTCCGCAGCGTAACGAAGGTTGAGTGGGTGAAGCGTAACTCAGCTTTTAACGATTCTAATGAATTCTCATTTTTTTATTGATTTAGTTTTTAGAATGTTTTAGGGGTTCTTAAGGGTTTTCATACTGATATAGGGGTAGTTGTAAAGGATTTTCCAATTATTTTAAGGATTCCTATGGATTCTCAAAATTTTATGATGGTAAGGAATACTTTTCAAAAACACGAAGCCCGCGAGCTGCGCGCAGCTCGCGCACCCACGCAAATACTAGTTGTACATATAATCATGGTCACAATGTTTTAGTGCCAATGGTACACATCTCAAAATGCAAGTACAACAAAAGGTGTGTTATACAAAGTGCTCGATTAATATAACGTGCTTTAAGGCCCGGTCACACCGGATGCGTTGCGTGACGTGACGCGTGCACGCATCAGTTGTAATGTTTGAAAGATGCCAGACCAGATGCGTGACGTGTGCACGTGCGTCACTCACGCACGCAGAGCCGCATCTACTGACAAACTGAGTCTGCGCGCGTGTGTAGAGGAATGGCAACGTCGCACACGCGCCTGCAGTGATGACGTTTTATGGCGCTCCCTGTTAGATATCAGACCGGGCACGCACGCACACGCAACGGTCATTGCTGCACTTGCACACGCAACGGTCATTGCTGCACTTACGCACGCACGGCAGGTTGTATTTATTAAAATCACAAAATAGTTTACGAGTGTTTTTTTCCGCAATGGAGACATTTTTATAGGAAACATTTCATAGAATCATAATTCTTCTTCTTTGCGTGTCGATAACTCAAATAATACCCGACCAGTATGTAGCCACTTGCAGAGCTATAATATTCACTGCGTTCCTCTCTTCTATTATTAATATCATGGACCCAAAGTCTTTTTGTAGCAGCAGATTCTTGGCATAGTAGCAACAATAACGCTTCTTCATCAGAAGAACTGCTGTTGTCTAACATCTTTTCGCCAAATGCTCTCAACTCAATATGGCTGCTGACAATGTGGATCGTACGCGCGTGTTGTAGTTACCTGCGTGACGTGTGCTGCACCGGTCTTGGCCGGTGTGACAGGGCTCGCACGCGCGTGCGAACGTCACGTCGCACGTCACGCCACGCTACGCATCCGGTGTGACTGGGCCTTTAGTCTAAATGAATAACTTTTCAAAATCGAGCTATTCTTGTATATAAATATCTATATGTGTGTGTTGTGTGTGGTATCATTCAGGCACTGGGTTGTCAATAGTAACGATAGATAGACTGTGTAAAGATGACATCGATAGAAAGTTGGGGTGACAAATGAGATGAAAATTAATAGATAAGTATGTGAGAAGAATCCTACTTCCTACCACAGTTCCTACTAATATTATAAATGCAAAAGTTAGTGAGGATAGATAGATGGATGGATGAATGGATGTTGGTTAATCTTTCTCGCATATGAATATATGACCGAATTTGAATGAAATTTGGCACAAAGATAGTTTATAACCCGGATTAAACCATAGGAATACGTTTTATCCCGGTACCTACGTAATACTGTTACGAGCTGGGTACGGGATAAATTAATTACTACCGATGAAACAACTGAATAACTTTAATAATCACAAAACACTTCAAACTCAATCACAAGTACACTACTGATCATTATTCGCTTAGATATACTAGTTCACTTCGATTCGCTTCGTTGCGTATCCAAAATCAAACTGCCGCTCCCGCAAACATGTCCGCTATTTATATGGTGACCAACCCTTCTAGAAAGATCCACGACTTACTCGAATTATTCTAGACAATTACATAGTCGGTCATTGTCCCTTCACAACTTGTACAAAATAAAGAAGTAGGAACTTTATGCCCTCGGCGTACGGTCGAAATTACAATGAAAATTCCTATACCTACATCATTCGAGACTCGTCTTACGTACCTACCTACCTACTACTACCTACATACCTACTTGTAATTATAGGTAAGAGTACGACGTAACAATACAATCCCGTGGGACATCCACGCGGACAGACCGAACGCCTCGCGGGCGAAGTCACGGGCATAAGATAGTGTATCAAATAAATTGGGACAGCGACAAAAATTATGATGACGAAGAACATAGTGAAACTTTTTCGGGTGTTGAGCTATAAATACTTCCAGTCGGAGGTCTTATAAATACTAACAAATCTGGAGGCACGGTAGTGGCCCCGCCAAGACGAGTCAAGCGAAGCGCAAGGGCACCACGTACCTTTTCTCGAAGCGCTTCGTCGTTTTTTTGGGTTTGCATTGTACCAGATAAACAAAATTCTCGGGATATGTTGCCAATAGCAGACTTATTAAGCATATTAACTTTTAATTGCATTGCTTAGCCGTGTGGTATCCGGCAGAGTAGAATAGAACCAACCCATTACACTCACGGGTGTCGTATAAGGCGACTAATGTCTGAGGCAGAACACCTTGCGCCTCCAAAAGACCAAAGAATGGGCAGCAGCGTTTTCTGTTAGTCTTTCATCACTGCAATCTCCAATCCGCCTGCCAAGCGTGGAGATTACGGCAAATTCCTCCCATCATGGGAGAGGCTTATGTCCAGCAGTGGACGTTATGGGCTGTTGTGGTGTGGTGTGGTGGTGGCATGGCTTTTATTAGTATTATTATTATCAGCCATTTGTGTCCTACTGCAGGGCAAAGGCCTCCCTTCCCTCCATCCACAGCATAGCTCTTAATACTTTAGATTATATTCGTCACTGATGATCATCAAATAATAATATAGTACTTCCCAATGTCCTAGAAAGCTGAAATTTGGTATGTAAGCTCTTATTAGTACACAAACAACAGAAAAATATAAAACTTGTAAAAAAAAAATCGTCACAAGCAACTTACAAAAAGAAATGAAATCCCACCAAAAACATTTTCATGTAAAATGTTGCCAAGACGAAACTATATGACTCGCACTGTCAAAGTTATCAGATCTCACGTAGAGCCAAGCTTTTAACTCTACACGCCCTAACTCTACAAGGTCAACTTCACAAACTTTACACCTTATAGACAAAATATGTGGTTAGTGCTCTACCTATAAAAGTGAATAAATTTTTCACCTTACGCCCATGTGAATGTACCGAAATGGCCAAGCCACATGTTTTGCCTAAGGCAGTGTTTTTCAACCTTTTTCATGACACGACCCCCTTAGTATGAAAAAATATTTGGCGACCCCCTTCGCTTTTTTTTTTCATGTATTTAATTATGTTATAAATATTAAATTTTATATTTATAAATGATTTAACACATTTTTAGGGTTCCGTACCCAAAGTGTAAAAACGGAACCCTATTACTAAGACTTCGCTGTCTGTCCGTCTGTCTGTCCGTCTGTCCGTCTGTCTGTCACCAGGCTGTATCTCATGAACCGTGACAGCTAGACAGTTGAAATTTTCACAGATGATGTATTTCTGTTGCCGCTATAACAACAAATAATAAAAACAGAATAAAATTAATATTTAAGGGGGGCCAACAAACGTGATTTTTTTGCCCTTTTTTGATAATAATGGTACGGAACCCTTCGTGCGCGAGTCCGACTCGCACTTGGCCGTTTTTTTTTTAAATTTGGTATTCGATTTAATTCTCAAATTCTCAATGTAGCAAAACCGGATCCAGGATGGGAGAAATTAGTTAATGACAAACAAGCGAAATCTCAATAAGATGGATGCGTACCTACTAATAGGTTTTTATTTTGTTAATTTGTATGAACATACAAATTTTTATATCCTTTAGTTAACATTTTCTTTAATTAATCTTTTTTTCTAGGCTGTATTGTTTTGCAATTTATAATTTATGTAATTTATTGAGGTAGTTGTCGCGACCTCTTGCGACCCCCAGGTTGAAAAACACTGGACTAAGGTGCAGAGTTTGTGAAGTTAGACATTGTAAAAAATCCGGCCAAGTGCGAGTCGGACTCGCGCACGAAGGGTTCCGTACCATTATCTATACATTAGACAAAACGGCAAAAAATTCACGTTTGTTGTATGGGAGCCCCCCTTTAATATTAATTTTATTCTGTTTTTAGTATTTGTTGTTATAGCGGCAACAAAAATACATCATCTGTGAAAATTTCAACTGTCTAGCTGTCACGGTTCATGAGATACAGCCTGGTGACAGACAGACGGACAGACGGACAGACGGACAGACGGACAGACAGACGGACAGACGGACAGACGGACAGTCGGACAGACAGACGGACAGACAGCGAAGTCTTAGTAATAGGGTTCCGTTTTTACCCAAAGGGTACGGAACCCTAAAAAAGCTTGGCTATACATGAGATCTGTTAACTTTTTGTCAGTGCGAGTCATATGATCTCGTCTTGGCAACATTTTACATGAAAATGATTTTGGTGGGATCCATTTTCAAGTTTTCATTGAAGATTTAAAGAAACTCACACACTGCTAAACAAAAGGGTAAACTAGGCACCATTGTTCACGGGTCGGCAGGATATAATATGATAATAAGTGGATGTTCACTGCTCACCTTTTGCCCTTTAAGTTAGGCAGCAGGCCGCTCATAAGAGCAGCCATACCGACTGCCCCGGCACCTTCTACATTAAACCTTTCCTCTTCAATGATATGCATGATCGCACGCGCCACCCAGTCCTCTGAAACGGCAACCTAAAAAACAAGTAAAAGGAAAAGTCAGAAAAATTAAAAAGTTGAAAATTAAGGTAAATTTTGGTACTTGTTTTCGCTGAAATCTAAATTTGCCCATATATTTTTATCGTGTTGATTCAGGACATTGATTTTCATACACCTAATAGGGACTTCAGTATCTGGTATAAATTTCAACTTGCTAGGTCCACCCGTTCATAAGAAAATCGATGGTGACAGACAGACAGATGGACAGACATACGGACAGACAGACAGACGGACAGACAGACAGATAGACAGACAGACAGACGGACAAGAAAGTGATCTTATATGGGTCCGTTTTTTCCTTTTAAAAACAATATGAAACACCGATGAGCGAGTCACAACCGCAGTAATGTTGACTGCCGTTTTAGATTCGCGGCCCTGTCTCAGCTCATCGGTGACGGGCCTCGAGTCTAGTCTAGCTCATTCGTTATAGCAGAATTCTTTTTCGACGAATCGGGACATACATGACGCTGTTTTGGGAAGCCCACAGAGAAGCCTACAAAAATGAAATCTCTTGGGCCATCCTGTGTACTTAGTAAAACAGTTTTACTGGAGCAATGTTCGATCTACTTGTATTTTAAATGTTTTCCTGTCTCGTTCCACCTTCAAAGGGTTGGTATATGTAAATAAACTAACCATTTTAGTGACCAGCCCTTTGATGTTAAAGAAAGTGTTAACTCCGACTCTATTGACAGCTAATCCATCAGCAATTGTTGTATCTATTGGATAGAAAATGCGTTCATTTTTCTTCAATGACTCCTGCATACTGGCAGTGTTTTCTGTTTCGATTCCCTGTATTGAAGAAGTGTAAGAATAAAGTTTTAGCAACAAATGGTAAAAACGAATAGACGCTAAATAAATAAGAAATGCAATCTAAATATAACCTAAACACCAATTTACAAATATGCAACGTACGTATTGATTACAGGTAAGTATTATTATACTTTGAAAACGCATCGGCAATATACAATCCAAGTAAATAAAAAAGAAACTCACATATACTTCAGTGTCAGGTTTAAGATGTTTTACAGCTACGGCTACTCCAGCCAGGAGACTGCCGCCACCGCAAGGCACCAAAACAGCGTCCACATTAGGCACCTGTTCTATTATCTCAATACCACAGGTGCCTTGACCTTCTATAACGTTTGGATGGTCGAAACTGAAAGGATTGTCTTATTTCAGTAACTTGTTTCCTTTATTCCTTTTTTACCAAATTAATTAAATTTTAAAATACTAATAATAATAAAAAAAAAAACATTTAAAAATATAAAAAAAAGTAGTCCACCGGTATCAGGAACAGGGTCCGTAACTTGTTTTATATTTTTAACGAAATCTAGGTCAATGTTTGCATAAAAAGCTGTTACAATCTTACCCGTTAACATACATCATTTTCTTTTCTTTAGCTAAGGTCATAGCATGTCGTTTTGCCTGGGCCATGTTATCCCCAAACAATATGACCTGTCCGCCATGTCTTTCTGCATTCCTTCTCTTAGTAACAGGGGCTTTCAGGGGCATGACGATTATGCTGGGTATGCCTAGTTCAGTAGCATTGAAGCTAATAGCGGTGCCATGGTTGCCAGCACTGGCAGTTACCACACCATATCTTCTTTGCTCCTCGGTGAGCACCATCATAGTGTTGCGTACGCCGCGCTCCTTGAAACTTAAGATTTTATAATGTTATTGTGATTAGGACACGCTCTTAGTGTGCACGTCTTTCTACATCGTTCTCACATATACGTATGTATAATCTCAAAATTAATGATGTAACCAAGATTTTGTAACAATATTTTGATTTTAAAAGAGTGTCCATGGAGTTTCTTGCCCGTTCTTCTCCATAGAGATCTACGCTAGGGAATGGGCAACTACAGTACTTTCTCAGGTTATTATGCCTTGTGACTGGGACTGTAGCTTTGATTTTCTTTTTTGTAATTTTGACATTCAAAAGTGCCGTAATGGTCTAATTGAAATATATGCTTTGAGTTTGCATAATTTTGATTTCGTGTCCACATGCGGGCCATCTAGTAAATAAACTTGCTATAGTAACGGTCTTCCTACTTAGCTTTTAACATTAAACTACAGTAATTAGTTACTTATTGTTTATTGGCTTACTGAGAATGGGTTAATTTTTTCGATGTTTTGATTTTTTTTTCGATCCTGAAATCTGTTTTTAAAAGACTGTTGTCAGCTGACTATTTTTGTAGGGCCAATTCAAATGGGTCTACCCTTTATAGCAGAATTTTTTATGTCATAATATTATTTTGGATAACAGCGGATAGCATTATCTTCATTTCGCAGAAAATCGTTTGGCAGACACACATTTAGCATACATTCAAACCTCATAATTTTTTAAGTCAGAATCATCTTTAGGCATAATTTTCATATGCATAAGAATTAAATGTAGAACCACCTTATCGCAGAAAGTTCACAGTCAGAATCATCTTTTGGCATACATTTCATATAGATAGTCATTAAAAGGCAAGGCAGAACTATCATATTTCAGAAAGTTTACTGTTAGAATCATGTTTTGGCATACATTTCATAATGCATAATAATGGAAAACCTCATCTATCACATTACAGAACATTCATTTAGAATAATTTTGTATTTCTCACCCTAATAATAAAATTGATTAAACATTTTTTTTTTCGCCACAAACATACGACGATAATGTTAATTGCTGCATATTTCTGATCAGGCAAGCATACACCATGCATGCAGCCAGCATGCAGCATGCAAGCAAGCATGCAACATGCAGCGGGCATGGTTTCTGTCACGGCTCCGGCGCTGCGGGGCTCCGGCGGTCCCACGCGAGCTTATCGTCGCAGATATGTTTTACGCTTAAAACCACCTGCTCCTCAGCTCGCGGGCCGCCTGACCGCTCCGCGCCTATAGTTGGTGCCAGTTAACATCGGAATAGAGGTCATTAACACCTACCTACCAAGTTTTTGATCACAAAGCGATAACGACACTTACTAGTTACCTAAATCGACCAATAAGCGATACTTTGCTACATCGCTAGAGTATCATAATACCAGTCGGCTAGACATACAGGGGTTGAGAATCTTGTGTTGTTCCAATTCGAATTTATTATTATTTTTGCTAGAAAACTAATTTTATGCTCATACATTTACGCGTGACGTAAACGCCCCCGCACCGTGACCATAATGTGCTGCACACCTGACGCGATGACCTCGTAAAATGAAAACGGCATAAGATTAGAATTATATTTTTTTGTGATGAGATAGTTTTTGTGATGTCATAATTATAATAATATTTAGATACTTATGGTTTTTCCGTCATGGGTGTCGTTTTCATGGTTTTCGGGGTCGTTGATTACGAAAATGAGCTCAAAATGAAAATCCAAGATGGCGTCCAAGATTTTTTGGTTTTTCCGTCATGGATGTCGTTTTCATGGTTTTCGGGGTCGTTGATTACGAAAATGAGCTCAAAATGAAAATCCAAGATGGCGTCCAAGATTTTTTTTGTTTTTCCGTCATGGATGTCGTTTTCATGGTTTTCGGGGTCGTTGATTACGAAAATGAGCTCAAAATGAAAATCCAAGATGGCGTCCAAGATTTTTTGGTTTTTCCGTCATGGATGTCGTTTTCATGGTTTTCGGGGTCGTTGATTACGAAAATGAGCTCAAAATGAAAATCCAAGATGGCGTCCAAGATTTTTTTGGGTTTTCCGTCATGGATGTCGTTTTCATGGTTTTCGGGGTCGTTGATTACGAAAATGAGCTCAAAATGAAAATCCAAGATGGCGTCCAAGATTTTTTTGGTTTTTCCGTCATGGATGTCGTTTTCATGGTTTTCGGGGTCGTTGATTACGAAAATGAGCTCAAAATGAAAATTTAAGATGGCGTCCAGGATTTTTTTGGTATTTCCGTCATGGGTGTCGTTTTCATGGTTTTAGGGTCCCTGAATATGAAAATGAAGTCCAAACGAAAATCCTAGATGACGCCGAGGAAATTTTTTGGTTTTTTAATCATGGTCATGGTTAAAGGATAAAGAAAATGAGGTCAATAATGATTTATTTCAATTAGGTCATTCAAAGGCACTTTTGAATGACGAATAGTGAAATGGATTCAATGATTTACCTTGCCTTTGGTTAAATCTGATTTCAACAAATCATTTTCATTTTCATTATTAGCGACCCCGAAAACCATGAAAACGACACTCATGACGGAAAACCCAAAAAAAAAACATATTCAAGTAATAATAGGCGTGATGTTATGTTTACTCTACAGAGTAAACCTCAGTGGCCATTAAGTCGCGCAAGAGTCCAATCGTGCAAGTGTCCATTCGCGCAAGATTCCTTACGCGCATAAGTCCATTCGCGCAAAAGTTCGTTCGCGCAAAAGTCCATATGTCTTTTCGCGCTAGTGGGTGCGCGCAATAAGTGTTCTTTGCGCAAATGTCTTTCGCGCAAAAGTCTCAGATCCTAATTTTAAGATGTATAATAATATATTTACTTTATTAAAATTGTCTCAGTAAGTTAAAATAAAATAGTGTTAAAAACGAAAATAAAGTATTTAAATCAATTAATTTCGTAGGGTACGTTTGCTCGATTTCTTATTTTTTTGGGTTGTGCACTGCGTTAAGTATGTGGGACACTGTGGATGTATTATGAGACTCAAGCGATATCTGTTTTGCGACAGGTTTGTACGGATGGAGCGACAGTATCGCTAATATTTAGATATCGGGATGAAAGTCGGAGCAATGACCTCTATTCCGATGTTAACTGGCACCAACTATACGCGGATTTAAATTACACTCTAGGGGTAGGGCAGACAAGACTACGTGGAGTCGGTTTTGGAGCTATTTGTTTCTGTCACTAACATTTTTAGCGCAACATATTGTCTTTTTAGGACAATATTTTAATTCTAATTTAAGGTTAAAAATGCTATTTTATAGAAATGGCAATAATGCCAAATAAAATTCTGCCATCGTCATAGTATGCCAAGTGAAATTGTACCAAATAATCGTCGTTCTAAATAAACGTTATTCTAAACGAAATTATGCGGAATTTGAACGTTGCCTCGAACGGTAATTAAGCCAAATAAAATTCTGCCATCTTAAAAGTATGCCATTGTAAATTCGGACATACAAACATTCGGCCAAACAATAACTATACTAAATATTTTTTATGCCTTAAAAATATTCGCTTAAAGAAGATTATGCCAAGTGTGTTATGCCAAATAAATTTCGGAGCATTAATATTCTGCCAGATAGAAGGAACCCAATTCAAATGCGTTGGCGGGCCACATTATGGCCCGCGGGCCTGGGGTTGAGCAGCCTTGGATTACGAGGAGAACGTTCCAAAAGGTATTCAGGTAGTAAAAGAAAAAAAGGTTAAGTGCGAGTCGGACTCGCGCACTAAGGGTCCCATAGCAATTAATGAACAACAACAGCAAAAATAAAGGGGTTAGAAGGTTTTTGTATAAAGCGTGGCGTGCCTAACTGCCGTCATTTAGTTTATTTCCAAAATAGCTGCCACACATAAAACCTGTAATCAATAGCTGTTATCAACACAAACAAGTTTTGTAAGACATACAATCTTTTAAAGCGGCACGTTTCGGAAATTTAAGTTAGACGAACACATGTTTTACAGCTTTAACAAAAAATAATCCTTAAGATTAACTCCTTCGAACGTTACCATAAAATACAGTTTTTTTTTCACATTTGTCGGGTACGATTCCGGTTCAAATAGGCGATTGTTTAAAAATCCTCGAACGCAGTTCAAATTATTAAAAATAAAATAAAATGGAGACTTCATTTTGTTGCGGATGACAGACTTTCGGCGACTGCGGATGTAGCGTAGCAGCACAGTTTAGCGCGCTACGGCGTAGCTGCGTAGAGCCGTGCGCTACGGCGTAGCTTTGCTATGTTTCAGTAACTCCACTGACTCCATTTTTCGAAATAAGTAAGAAGTTCAAATTATTACTAGTTAGTAGCTAGTTACTTTTATACACAAATTAACATTTATTTGTGTTCTGAATTCAAAAATATAAAATAAATCTATTTTTTATTTTAAGCTGTTTATCGGCTTCATACCTTTGCCTCTCCTGGCGAAAGCAAAGCGCGAAAAAAAGAGAAAATTAAAATCGTCGTTTCTTAGTTCGTGACAAAAATAGTTTTCGTTATTTTATTTTATTACTTCAAAAGTGTATTGAAAAACGTCGTTTGATACACGTGGACATTTGTTATTGCAGTTCTCGGCTCAAAAATACCCTCGCCTGTGGCTCGGGTGTTATAATTCCGCCTCGAATGCAATAACAAACTTTCTCCACTTGTATCAAAATGTACTATAATTACCATCCTGTGAACTGTAGGAACTCTTGTTTCATATATAAGTCCATTCCCAATCTCTCCGACATGTGAGAACGCTGCGGTCAAATAAATTAATAAATTAAAAACATCCAATGGGAAAGTACTTAAGTTGGTATATACACATACAAATAATGCATACAATTTGAGTTTTCTAAAGACTTATCAGTCTTCACAACTAGAAACACCTGCTACGTTACTTTTTCACTGATATTTAAGAAAAGAGTTCATGCATGATCGGTTTAGTCAGCTCAAAATATGAACTTCCAACTCTGGGCTGGGCTCAGCATGCCGCCAGGGACAATACGTAAGGACCGCTATAATTGCTAACAGTTAAGATGTCAATAGCATTGAGTCATCCTGCATTGACTCACCTATAAAAACAAAAAAAAAATAAGCCTGTTGAAGTCTTGAAGGGTACGTATCAAAATCCCGAAAGTTCATAATACCTATGAGTGAAATACTGAAAGTTTTAAATGCCGATAGTCGTTATATCGAAACACAAAATACCGATGTTTAATTGCCCGAAAGGACGAAATCCCGAAAGGATGAAACCCCGAATGGACGAAATCCCGAATGGACAAAAACCCGAATGGACGAAATCCCAAATGGACGAAATATCGATGGATGAACTCCCAAAGAGCGGCGGCGTAGTTCCCACGATTACGATCACCAAATTTAATAAATTGAACAACAAATATTAATGAGGTGGTTGATGACGAAACTAGTTTTGCCTAGGCTGACTTGGGGCACCCCGACACGGATGCAAGAGCTTATCAGTTCAATTTCTGGTGGTCATTAACAAAAAAAATTTGGTTCTAATTTCATGATAAAGTGGAAATTAGTTTTGGTGATCATTTACTAATTTTGGCAATCAAAAGTGTTTTTTTTGCCGTTACATTTTTGCTAAATCTGGTGGTTTGCTTGTATGCCAAATATGTTTGACCCGTATTTTTTCTTTTGTAACGTAAATCAACATTGACGAAAATACGACGCTTTTAAAATTCTCAATACGTCACGCCACGCCGTGGTTTATTTCTTAGTGCGTTCTGACGTCACGAGCTCCCCCCACTCCCGAGTTTTGATGCGTTTTATCTTTGTTAATATTCATTGATTTACAAAAACAAAAAAATACTTGTCCAGTGTTTTCCAATACTATAACTGACGGACTAAATACGGACGGACTTCCAAAAAGAGGAGGTATCAATTCGTCTGAATTTTTATTATTATTTCCTTTATTCATGTAACATCTTGTTATTTACATTTATAAAAATTTCTTAAAAACGAAAACATTATAAAAACATTTAAAAATATAAAAAATAGTAGTCCGCCGGTGTAGGGAGCAGGGTCCAAGCCACCAGTGGTTAGGGCTGTAGAGATAGGAACCTCCTCAAAATGCGAGGCCGTATCGAGGAGTACTTCCTTCTGAATCAGGCCCTTGATCCAACCGCCTAAAGAGAGCTTTGATAAATGGTCATCGAAACTCTTGGCTATAAGGCCATTGGCCGTCAAGACAATCGGCGCAATGATAACCGAGTTCATATTCCACATGTCGCGAACCTCGTGTGCCAAGTCAAGATATTTTATTTGTTTCTCTTTCTCAGCTTTCACGAGGTTCTCGTTATTACTATTTATTATTATTTTTTGTGTGTGTTCAGTCTTTTTTTGCCAATTGTGAACCGATTTCGAGAATTTTTTTTTGTTTGGAAGACAATTACTTTGTGGTGGTCCCGTTTAAATTTGGTGAAGATTTAATAGTGATCTTCGGAGATATAGGTACAATGGAACTCCTCAATTATAGACAGCAAATCGGTCGTGATTGCTGCTATCGTTTGGATGTTTGTTGTTTTCACAACATCATAACATAACATCACGCCTGTATGCTCTGAGGGGGTATGCAGATATGTACAGTACACCCACATTTCGACAGTTAGGTATGTGAGGTTTCATTTTATTGGGGATAAGCCTATTACCATGACATGTATTGTTGACAGTATGAAATAAATGACTGCCTCGTTGGTCTAGTGGTGGCGACTACTCAGCATGAGGTCCTGGGTTTGATTCCCAGGTCGGGCAAAGTGTTATTGGGTTTTACCATCAGGAATTTCTCAGTAGCAGCCACGGAGTCTGGATTTGCGCCGGCGCTTGCCACCTATTACATGGGACTTAAACATAACTGGCGAAATGAGGGTGTAGGTACTATTGGGTACACCTCAGCACAACTCTTCAGGGATTACAGGCGTGATGTTATTTTATGTTAAAATAAATGTATAATTAATATTTGTATAGGATATTACAACTAAAAATGTAAAATTAAAAAGCTTTTTTGCAAAAAATAAAACCGACTTCAAAAACACAACAAAGTGAAAAAAACCTTTAGCTTCAGAAGTCGGTGGCAAAGAAACTGAATCAAACACACAGAAGTCACCGACTTCTGAAGCTAAAGTTATTTTTGACTTTGTTGTGTTTTTGAAGTCGGTTTTATTTTTTGCAAAAAAGTTTTTTATTTATAGACAATTCAGAAGTAGTTCGCGGGGCTCCGTCGACCGGGTCTCCCTCGAGTCGGATGCAAGAGCAGAGTTATACGTATGATTATCATTGAAACTTTTGTTTTAATTATGTTATTGGTATCATCCATACCTATTATCTCCTTTTTTGTCATTGTCTTAGAGATTTGGACTTTGCAATGTAATTTCGGGATTTTGAACTTCGGGATATGGATCTTCGGGATTTTAAGCTTTCGGGCAAATGAACTGAATCCATGGTACACGTGACATAAACCTGTACCATGGATTGGGAAAATGATTCTTCTAGGCCTCCAGGCCTTCTGACAAGAAACCTTCTGAATTTGGGGAACACGAGATTACGATGTCATTTATTTTGCATTGGAATAATATATCTAATTAATCAGTGCGATTTGTCTCTCTTTCGATCATTAGTTGGGTAGATCGTTAGTGGTGTGTTGGTTAGTGGTGTGGTGAGCACAAAAGATTAGTGCAAAATCCTATTCTTCAAATGATTCAACCGCCAGCGCTTCCTTATATCTAAATAAAAAAAATCGGAGCAGTCTTTGGGGACTGCCGATAGAAGTGAAAACAAAAAGTACACAGGCCCCGCCCCAGTCGTAGCACTGGTTATGCCCCACGCGTGCCATGTGGTGCTACGCCATAGCGGATGCTACGAGTGCTACGAACGGCTACGAAGCGTGACCGCACGTTACGTTACGTGACGATGAGTTCAATGTTTTTCCTTCACCCAAAAAGGAGCACTTTTTACGCGCCTAAAGAAGTTTTCACTTCAATAAATCTGAATGACTAGAAGCTATTAGGGTATGTATCACACACGTACCGGGCATTGTGTCCGAGCAATAAAGCCTACCATACGTCGTGCTGACGCTAATATGTCTTCATACGTGATCACACGTGGATTATCCGGATCACACCACTCGTCGTATTCTGGATCCTTGAAAAAATATTTAACATTTTCAAAAATGTACCAAATGTAAGAGGAATCACGTGAATCGGCCCAGAAATCAAGGAGTAATCTGTGGAGATTACATGAAAAAAGAAGATGCTTGTGGAATACATAACTTCCTCCTTTTTTAGAAGTTGGTTAAAAACTACCCACACCATTATGTATATGTATATCTGATCATGTTTTTATTGGGTTAACATAAAGGAAGATGAACACCAGCATAGTAGATCTTATGGTGGTGTTGACAAAGTGAGGTTGTCACCTATAGCGTCTATGAATATACTCAGTCTAAAATAACAAAATATACGTCAGTCTGTTGAAATAATTGAGATATTTGAAAATGCGGTCAAGTCAGTATGTGATGCCGAAAATAACTTTAGTACTTAATATTTTTCCAATCTATCGATTTTATCCGTAGAACGTTGAGGCAAACATTATGGATATGAGCTTTCGTAATTTAACATGTTCGCGAACTATTTTTGGTGGAATCGCACCATAAGGGTCCGCCTCCGCCGATTTGACGTATTTCTGTACGAAAATATCGCCGCGATTCTCTCGCTCGCGGAGACGGCCCAAAAGAAAGTGTATAGAGAAACGTGGTATCTGCCTAGCCTTTTCCCAACTATGTCGGGGTCGGCTTCCAGTCTAACCGGATGCAGCTGAATACATGTAAAATACAGGTATTCAGCTGACATCTGACCTCCAAAACCCAGTTAGTACTGGGTAATACGATACCCCTTGGTAAGACTGGTTGTCAGACTTATAGAAAAACGTAGTAAGGCGATAATATCGCCGCGATTCTCTCGCTCGTGGAGGCGGCCTCTCACCGTTCAGATTCACTTGTTTCTGTACAAAATCTCTCAGTAAGGGTGCGCCCTAAGTCCAACAAAAGGACTTCAGGTTTTTTTGATTGACTTCGTAGTACAGAGTTCAAGCATCCTTGAATAGGCTAGGTACCACAAGGCAGCAAATTAAAATGTAGATTTAGCGCTACTCAAGTTTGAAAGAACGACTGAAATATATACTCACATCTTTAGGATTGGTCATGATTTAGTTTTTTTTTGCAATGATTTTAAACAAATGTAAGCATTGTTTAGGTCAATGTTTTTTTGGCTTATTTTTATTGTTGCTTCGATTATTGTTTGATTATTAACACTATGATTTTTGCATAATTATTGTATTGGTTAAATAGCTAACATGTAATTATGAGTTTGGGTAACGTATTATTAAAACCTACTAAACTGAATGACAACTAATTGTTTTATTACCATTTTGAACCATAGAGATTGAACCATAGATCTTTGCTTTGTACTAGTAATGATAAAAGGAAGAAGGTCATACTCCTAACCATACAACGTAATACTGTTTCAAAGTGGTTTGTTTTTTTATTTATGGGACGGCACGTGACCGCTCCGTGGAAATACAAGTAGGTACCTACGTAATAGTACATTTTGATACAAGTGGAGAAAGTTTGTTATTGCATTCGAGGCGGAATTATAAAGTTTTTGAGCCGAGAACTGCATTAACAAATGTCCACGTGTATCAAACGACGTTTTTCAATACACTTTTGAAGACAAAATTTTTTTTGTCACGAATTATGAAACTATGATGTTAATATTTTTTTCGCGCTCCTTTCGCCAGGTTGAAGGAGAGACAAAGGTATGAAGTCGTTAAACAGCCTAATATAAAAAATAGATTTATTTTAGAATTTTGAATTCAGAACACAAATTGTTCGCGACGAACGTCACCAATCCAGCACATAGAGTGTTGTTTATCTATCTATCTATATATACATATAATAAAACAGTAAAAAAACTGTGTCTGTACATTGAATATATTAAATATATATCTATATATATCTTCTATCTATATTATATTATCTATATTATATATACATATAATAAAACAGTAGAAAAACTGTGTCTGTACATTGAATATATTAAAAAAAAAATAATCTATACATATAATAAAACAGTAGAAAAACTGTGTCTGTACATTGAATATATTAAGAAAAAAATAATTGAGGGGGGTTTAGAAACAGGAAAAGAACACGAATCAAAAAAAAAAATTCTGTCTGTTTGTCTGTTTGTCTGTTTGTCTGTTTGTTTGTACACGCTAATCTTCGGAACTACTGGACGGATTTGAATGATTTTTTTGTTGTTGTATAGGTATTAAGTCTGGGCAAGATATAGGCTATAATTTATCTTGGAAACTTGAACACCTGATGCAGAACCACAACAGACCAGCTGAACTATAAGATGGTACCATAGCAAAAATTGTTCCACGTGATGGGCATTTTCTGCTGAGAGAATAAATTTGAAGATCTGGAACACCTGATGTGGAACTCCAAGAGCCCAGCTACACTAACATATATATAGGAATGACGTTTTAGCAAAAGTTGTTCAATCTGATGAGCTCTCTCTGTTGACTTATAAAAATCGAAGATCTGGAATACCTGATGTGGAACTCCAAGAGCCCAGCTACACTAACATATATATAGGAATGACGTTTTAGCAAAAGTTGTTGAATCTGATGAGCACTCTCTGTTGACTAATAAAAATCGAAGATCTGAAACACCTGTTGTGGAACTCCGAGAGCCCAGCTACACCATAACACATATAGGAATGACGTCTTAGCAAAAGTTGTTCAATCTGATGAGCACTCTCTGTTGACTTATAAAAATCGAAGATCTGGAACACCTGATGTGGAACTCCAAGAGCCCAGCTACACTAACATATATATAGGAATGACGTTTTAGCAAAAGTTGTTCAATCTGATGAGCACTCTTTGTTGACTAATAAAAATCGAAGATCTGATGGAACTCCAAGAGCCCAGCTACACCATAACACGTAGGAATGACGTCTTAGCAAGTGTTGTTTGGTCTGATGGGCATTTCCTGTTAACTTTTATCTTGGAAACAAACACCTGATGCAGAACCGCAACAGACCAGCTGAACTATAAGAGATACAAAAATGGTACCATAGCAAAAATTGTTCCACGTGATGAGCATTTTCTGTTGAAGATCTAGAACACCTGATGTGGAACTTCAAGAGCCCAGCTACACTATAACATATATATAGGAATGAAGTTTTAGCAAAAGTTGTTCAATCTGATGAGCACTCTCTGTTGACTTATAAAAATCGAAGATCTGGAACACCTGTTGTGGAACTCCGAGAGCCCAGCTACACCATAACACATATAGGAATGACGTCTTAGCAAAAGTTGTTCAATCTGATGAGCACTCTCTGTTGACTTATAAAAATCGAAGATCTGGAACACCTGATGTGGAACTCCAAGAGCCCAGCTACACTAACATATATATAGGAATGACGTTTTAGCAAAAGTTGTTGAATCTGATGAGCACTCTCTGTTGACTAATAAAAATCGAAGATCTGAACCACCTAATGTGGAACTCCAAGAGCCCAGCTACACCATAACACGTAGGAATGACGTCTTAGCAAGTGTTGTTTGGTCTGATGGGCATTTCCTGTTAACTTTTATCTTGGAAACAAACACCTGATGCAGAACCGCAACAGACCAGCTGAACTATAAGAGATACAAAAATGGTACCATAGCAAAAATTGTTCCACGTGATGAGCATTTTCTGTTGAAGATCTGGAACACCTGATGTGGAACTTCAAGAGCCCAGCTACACTATAACATATATATAGGAATGAAGTTTTAGCAAAAGTTGTTCAATCTGATGAGCACTCTCTGTTGACTTATAAAAATCGAAGATCTGGAACACCTGTTGTGGAACTCCAAGAGCCCAGCTACACCATAACACATAGGAATGACGTCTTAGCAAGTGTTGTTTGGTCTGATGGGCATTTCCTGTTGACTTTTATCTTGGAAACAAACACCTGATGCAGAACCGCAACAGACCGGCTGAACTATAAGAGATACAAAAATGGTACCATAGCAAAAATTGTTCCACGTGATGAGCATTTTCTGTTGAAGATCTGGAACACCTGATGTGGAACTTCAAGAGCCCAGCTACACTATAACATATATATAGGAATGAAGTTTTAGCAAAAGTTGTTCAATCTGATGAGCACTCTCTGTTGACTTATAAAAATCGAAGATCTGGAACACCTGTTGTGGAACTCCAAGAGCCCAGCTACACCATAACACATAGGAATGACGTCTTAGCAAGTGTTGTTTGGTCTGATGGGCATTTCCTGTTGACTTTTATCTTGGAAACAAACACCTGATGCAGAACCGCAACAGACCGGCTGAACTATAAGAGATACAAAAATGGTACCATAGCAAAAATTGTTCTACGTGATGAGCATTTTCTGCTGTGAGAATAAATTTGAAGATCTGGAACACCTGTTGTGGAACTCCAAGAGCCCAGCTACACCATAACACATAGGAATGACGTCTAAACAAGTGTTGTTTGGTCTGATGGGCATTTCCTGTTTACTTATAAAAATGTTTAGTCTGATGGGCATTTCCTGTTGACTTACAAAAATTAAAGATCTGGAACGTCTCGAATCGTCTCGCGCATCCCATTGTATTCCCGTCCCCGGGCTCTTAAAATTCGACATCAGACGTTTCAGATCTTCGATTTTGACGACGCCGTTGTCGCTGGCATAAGCAACAGGATCCGCGTACGAAGTCGCGGGCAGAAGCTAGTTATACATATAATATCTATACATATAATAAAACAGTAGAAAAACTTTGTCTGTACATTGAATATATTAAAAAAAAAATAATTGAGGGGGGTTTAGAAACAGTAAAAGAGCACGAATCCAAAAAAAAAATTCTGTCTGTTTGTCTGTTTGTCTGTTTGTCTGTTTGTCTGTTTGTTTGTACACGCTAATCTTCGGAACTACTGGACGGATTTGAATGATTTTTTTGTTGTTGTATAGGTATTAAGTCTGGGCAAGATATAGGCTATAATTTATCTTGGAAACTTGAACACCTGATGCAGAACCACAACAGACCAGCTGAACTATAAGAGATACAAAAATGGTACCATAGCAAAAATTGTTCCACGTGATGGGCATTTTCTGCTGAGAGAATAAATTTGAAGATCCGGAACACCTGATGTGGAACTCCAAGAGCCCAGCTACACTAACATATATATAGGAATGACGTTTTAGCAAAAGTTGTTGAATCTGATGAGCACTCTCTGTTGACTAATAAAAATCGAAGATCTCGAACACCTGATGTGGAACTCCAAGAGCCCAGCTACACCATAACACATAGGAATGACGTCTTAGCAAGTGTTGTTTGGTATGATGGGCATTTCCTGTTGACTTTTATCTTGGAAACAAACACCTGATGCAGAACCGCAACAGACCAGCTGAACTATAAGAGATACAAAAATGGTATCATAGCAAAAATTGTTCCACGTGATGAGCATTTTCTGTTGTAGATCTGGAACACCTGATGTGGAACTTCAAGAGCCCAGCTACACTAACATATATATAGGAATGACGTTTTAGCAAAAGTTGTTGAATCTGATGAGTACTCTCTGTTGACTAATAAAAATCGAAGATCTCGAACACCTGATGTGGAACTCCAAGAGCCCAGCTACACCATAACACATAGGAATGACGTCTTAGCAAGTGTTGTTTGGTATGATGGGCATTTCCTGTTGACTTTTATCTTGGAAACAAACACCTGATGCAGAACCGCAACAGAACAGCTGAACTATAAGAGATACAAAAATGGTATCATAGCAAAAATTGTTCCACGTGATGAGCATTTTCTGTTGTAGATCTGGAACACCTGATGTGGAACTTCAAGAGCCCAGCTACACTAACATATATATAGGAATGACGTTTTAGCAAAAGTTGTTGAATCTGATGAGTACTCTCTGTTGACTAATAAAAATCGAAGATCTCGAACACCTGATGTGGAACTCCAAGAGCCCAGCTACACTATAACATATATAATAGGAATGAAGTTTTAGCAAAAGTTGTTCAATCTGATGAGCACTCTCTGTTGACTTATAAAAATCGAAGATCTGGAACACCTGTTGTGGAACTCCAAGAGCCCAGCTACACCATAACACATAGGAATGACGTCTTAGCAAGTGTTGTTTGGTCTGATGGGCATTTCCTGTTGACTTTTATCTTTGAAACAAACACCTGATGCAGAACCGCAACAGACCGGCTGAACTATAAGAGATACAAAAATGGTACCATAGCAAAAATTGTTCTACGTGATGAGCATTTTCTGCTGTGAGAATAAATTTGAAGATCTGGAACACCTCGAAGATCTGGAACACCTGTTGTGGAACTCCAAGAGCCCAGCTACACCATAACACATAGGAATGACGTCTTATAAGTGTTGTTTGGTCTGATGGGCATTTCATGTTGACTTATAAAAATGTTTAGTCTGATGGGCATTTCCTGTTGACTTACAAAAATGAAAGATCTGGACCGTCTCGAATCGTCTCGCGCATCCCGTTGTATTCCCGTCCCCGGGCTCTTAAAATTCGACATCAGACGTTTCAGATCTTCGATTTTGACGACCCCGTTGTCGCTGGCATAAGCAACAGGATCCGCGTACGAAGTCGCGGGCAGAAGCTAGTACATATAATAAAACAGTAAAAAAACTGTGTCTGTACATTGAATATATTAAAAAATAAATAATTGAGGGGGCTTTAGAAACAGTAATAGAGCACGAATCCAAAAAAAAAAATCTGTCTGTTTGTCTGTTTGTCTGTGGGTCTGTTTGTTTGTACACGCTAATCTTCGGAACTACTGGACGGATTTTAATGATTTTTTTGTTGTTGTATAGGTATTAAGTCTGGGCAGGATATAGGCTATAATTTATCTTGGAAACTTGAACACCTGATGCAGAACCACAACAGACCAGCTGAACTATAAGAGAACAAAAATGGTACCATAGCAAAAATTGTTCCACGTGATGGGCATTTTCTGTTGAGAGAATAAATTTGAAGATCTGGAACACCTGATGTGGAACTCCAAGAGCCCAGCTACACTTACATATATATAGGAATGACGTTTTGGCAAAAGTTGTTCAATCTGATGAGCACTCTCTGTTGACTTATAAAAATCGAAGATCTGGAACACCTAATGTGGAACTCCGAGAGCCCAGCTACACCATAACACATATAGGAATGACGTCTTAGAAAAAGTTGTTCAATCTGATGAGCACTCTCTGTTGACTTATAAAAATCGAAGATCTGGAACACCCGATGTGGAACTTCAAGAGCCCAGCTACACTATAACATATATAGGAATGAAGTTTTAGCAAAAGTTGTTCAATCTGATGAGCACCCTCTGTCGACTTATAAAAATCGAAGATCTGGAACACCTGTTGTAGAACTCCAAGAGCCCAGCTACACCATAACACATATATAGGAATGACGTCTTAGCAAAAGTTGTTCGGTCTGATGGGCATTTCCTGTTGACTCATAAAAATCGAAGATCAGAAACATCTGATGTGGAAATCAAAGCTAAAAATAACATAAGCTGGGAGTACTTCCACGCGGTGAAGGTGGTAATAGTTTAGGACTGATTTTCGATGACGATGGTATATCATTGAAAATTTGACTCTACTGCCCAAAACTCCCTTTTATTATTTTATTTATCGAATAAATATGCCTTCCGGCTTATGTTATTTTAGTGTTTAATTTCCTTTTCCATTTATCTTCGTGACACGGTAGCCTACCCGGTAACGCAGCGAAGCAGTCACTTAGATTTTAATAAAACTATAACCATGCCTAGATAGAGGTCAAATCTTTCCCAATGTTCCAAAGGAGCTAAAAGATTGAGGATCATAACATCCCAGGAATCTACCGAAGAGCGTCAGGAGAGACTTGATGCTGTTCGAGAACATGAGGCTTCAACTCGCTCTGTGGAAACCTCTTCGGATCGCGAAGCAGCAGCAGCAGTATTTACGCATCTACATCCAGGTTTCTAGAGACCAGTGAAGAATATGATGCGCGACTGACCGCTGATCGTGAACGTCTGCATTGTCTCGCCAGTCGGAGACGTTCACGGATAGAGAATTGCGCTTCGACATCAGACGTATCAGATCTTCGATTTTGACGACCCCGTTGTCGCTGGCATAAGCAACTGGTTCCGCGTACGAAGTCGCGGGCAGAAGCTAGTATTACATATAATAAAACAGTAAAAAAACTGTGTCTGTACATTGAATATATTAAAAAAGAAATAATTGAGGGGGCTTTAGAAACAGTAATAGAGCACGAATCCAAAAAAAAGGATCCGCGTACGAAGTCGCGGGCAGAAGCTAGTAGTTAAAATATAGTGTAGAGTCAGTGTATGGGCAATACAGTGATATAACAAGTGCCATCAGTGAATTTAGAATAGTTTACATAGTAATTTTCAGACGCGCTAGACACATATAGGCTCGCATGTGGAGTTTTTTAGTGTAATTTAACGTTTTCACGAGGTCCAGGTAGCCTAGGTTGCGACCTAGGCCTGGATATAGTATTTATTATAACTTAGCTTATAGTTGAACCACTTAGACGAGAGTATGACGGTCTAGCGCGGCCATATTAAACAAAAAAGAGAAAAAATTGTCTTACAGATTTACAGTTGAAGGATCGTTACAGGCTGAAAAATACAGACACGAAAAAATAAGTAACAGTTTTAGATGGACCATATACTCGTCTAGTATATGGCAATTATATACTTATAGTCACAGCAACAGTTTTCGTGTAATTCAGCCTGTAAGACCCTTCATCCAGACACTTTTGGAAAAGCTGTCCGGTTTTATGGAAATAATTTCCACATTTTAATAAAGATTTTCGTTGTTTCTATGTCTGTACATAAATAACGTTATGTAGAATTGTGGCGATGTATATAATGTGTTTAAACATAAGCTCAAAATTGTAATCTGCAGAAAGATTGTACATTTCCATAATCAAATTTTCATTAAAGTTTTCCGAAATCAGGAAGCGAAATCAGGGTCCTCGTTACAGTAAAGTTCTGGAGTACCTTAGTAAACTCGACTTTTCTAGGAATTGTAGTCATCAGTACGGCAAATATATATAGTAAACAGTGAATAAGTAGTGCGCGAATAATCCTGAAATCGCTTCCTGTACAGTCATGAAAGTTAAATAAGTGTCTTATTTTCCCAGTAACCCCTATCCCCCCTCGTTAGGTCAACGCCCTGAGATAGCGAAGAATGATCAGCTACAGTTAATTAGGTGTAGGACGTCAGCGCCGTCTGGCGGCGAAGTATAGTACAAGCGTGCGCCCGGTAATAATAGGGTATAGGCAGACCACCAGGTACACGTTTCCACGCCATCAGCGGATAACGCCCGTCCGGCACACAAATAAATGCTTATTTGTGTATAAAAATAACTATTCGTTTTTAATAATCATGTTTATCTATGATATTCTACATAAAAACACAATTTTAATATTCAAAAAATATTTATGCCTTACATAGAGACACGTAGTGCTTTGCCGATTTTTTTTTTTTTTTTACTAAGTATAGCTATAGTTATCTGTGGCAAATTTCATTCCCACACACGTGCGGGAAAATAGAAAAAAACGCACGGGTGTGAAATACATTGCATGTTGTACCTAATCATAGTGCGATGGAACAGTTTTCGAGGAAGTGTATTGAAAAATATTTTTCAATACACTTCCTCGAAAACTGGCTATCGTCCTACGATTAAGTTCAACATGCAATGTATTTCACACGCGTGGTTTTTATTTTCATTTATCACAACGAGTGCGGAAAAAATAATCCAAATAGACATACTTATACCAGGGCTATTGCACTCCGTGTGTAGGCATGAGATAATTACCTACCGCTTCGCGCATATTGAATATGCAAACTCTTTAGGGCTGTCGCGCTCCAGCCGTACGTACGTATGCCGCGTTATTTTTTCGTGCTCTTTCGACTGGTCGCTTGCATCGCGTACTTACTCGTACTTCGTGTTTGTTAACTCACTGATTAGATCATTAATCATTATTAATGTAAATGACAAGCCGGATAAACTGTTGCGTGAATGTTTAAATACATAATAATACTAATACTCTAATATTCTGGTCAGTGTAATAAAAAATATTAATTTCACCATGTCCATGCTTCCCGTCCATGATTTTGCATCTAAGCTGCTATTAAATTGAATAAGTAATCGTTATTTAAGAGAAGGCAAGAAATATATGAGACATTGTCATAGAGTAAAACAATTGTACTTAATTAAATAAGTTTTAGTTAACATTTAAGTTGTAATGTGTATGTTTTTTACATGGTTTTTACTTACATTTTTGGATATTATTAACCTGAAAATTTAAGCATTCGTCCTCCCTAGGCAGCTTCATGGTCATTTCTTGGAGGCTTAGCAACGGCTTTAGCCTTTTACCTTGTAATTCATGTTATTTAAGTTTTTCTGTAGATTTTTATCTCTATTAAATCTTTGTTTACTTTTGTGATGTCAGTTAGTGACAACCCTAGTTTTATTTTTAATTTATTGCTGGAGCTAGTTGTAGGTTGTATAGGTAAATCACATCGACCTCATTATCTTTTCTTTTTAATATGTTCTAAATTCTTCTAAATTATAAAATGTCAATCATCTGGAGTTGACAGGAGCCTGGTGGTGGAATGGGCAGTCTACGTTGGGAGCTCAAAGTAGCTACACATCTAAAAAGCTTCATAAAAGTACACTTAGAGGGCAGTTACCCTTAAGTTTTTTTAAATCGGCCTCTCTCCGTGCCGCACTCTCACCTTGAACACCTGGAAACCTGATGCTTGAGCTGCACAAGCTTGTTATTAAGATTGATGTTCCTCGGCCCTCCTCTGCGGCTTGAGGATTGATGTTCCTCAGCCCTCCTCCACGGTCTGAAGACGGATGCCCTCGGCCCTCCTCTACGGCCTGAGGATTGATGGTTCCTCGTTACTCCTCCACGGTCTGAAGACGGACGTTCTTTAGCTATTCATTCCATCCTGCGCTCATCTTCAGTTCTATCCGCCGGCTTCACTGGCATTAGTGGTTAAGTAGCTCCAGCCTTAGGTTAGGCTCTTTATTAATAAATTCTTATAACTCGTCCCCTTGACTCTTTATTATTAAATTCTTATAACTCGTCCCCTTGACTATTTCTTTTAATAGTGCTCCCCTCCAGACTGAAAGTTAGTTAGGTGAGTGCACAGAGTGACCTTACAGTTTTGTGGATCCTAGCCAGGAAAATGTAACGTTACTGACTGGCGCCCAACGTGGGCGCCAGTCAGTAACGCCCAATAATTAATAATAATTGGCACCCTCTCGGCCTCTTGGTTGTGTTAACCCACTTGTGGGCATTGCCAAGGTTGGAGATTGGTTACTCTACGACGGTTATTGGACAATATCCTGTAATCGTTTATCTCATATTATACTTACTCTCTACCAAAACATCGCTATACTGCATTCCACAGACTTGCACATTACTACGTTTACCCTCTGGTATTCGTACCCAATGGCCGCTTGATGTGTTAATCCATTCGTGGACACTCCCAAGTGGGTCGTTGGGCCACTTCACGACAGAAACAGGAGAATATCCTGTGGACGTTTATACAACCCTAAAAATCTACGTTACACCCACTACAAATACTTTACTAATATATTCTGAACTATTAACACTTTAAAGATTACTTCATTTAGTTTTGATCTGATAACACGGCTAGTGCTAGTCTTTCACTGAAAAATTACTTGATCCTAGTCTAAAAATCTATCATACGCGAATCTGGCGTAAAATTGAATCCTTGGGCTATAATAAAATAACTAA
The DNA here is from genome assembly GCA_905147715.2 of Xestia xanthographa. NCBI lineage: Eukaryota > Metazoa > Arthropoda > Insecta > Lepidoptera > Noctuidae > Xestia > Xestia xanthographa. The sequence goes on from LR990652.1 coordinate 16,570,607, forward strand.
ATCTAGATTTTTCTAAGAAATTCTAACGAATTAATCTAGCCTGAGCGATGATAATTTTGGATGATATTCTTATTTAATAACACCAAAATCTTATAAACATACTCGTTAAAAAATCCTTCATTTTTTGATAAAAAACGGACTTACATACATACAGATAACATACTTAACCTCCCTTTTGAGTTTCGTCCTAGTCGGGTAAAATTGCATAAAATTTGACTTGTTATTTGTCACGCATTGCTAGGTAACATGTCCTTAAAGGACTAGTTGTTTTTGCGGCGACCAAAATAGGTACTAAAGTTTAGCAAACTTTTTATGCATTAGTTCCAAATTTTACCACTATACAGTTTTTATTGGTTACGGTATCATTTAATCGAACCTCTTTGCACCCTTTGTGTCGTACTCTTAATATTTTTTTTTAGAAACTCTTTGGACCCTCTGTGTCTTACTCTTATTTTTTAAATATCCTTGGACCCTCTGTGTCTTATAGCTTAACATAAAAGAGTAGAAATTAAATATTTGGGAACTTAAATTTTTCATTTTCTGGCAACATCTAAAATTAGTGATTCTGCAAGCGTTCTCCGACAGTCGTTTCTCCTTTGGACTGTTCACCGACAGGACGTTTCGTTTTTGAGAGATTCGTCGATAGAACGTTTCACCTATGGACGTTTCGCCGACAGGACGTTTCGTTTTTGAGAGATTCGTCGATAGAACGTTTCACCTATGGATGTTTCGCCGACAGGACGTTTCGTTTTTGAGAGATTCGTCGATAGAACGTTTCACCTATGGACGTTTCGCCGACAGGACGTTTCGTTTTGGAGAGATTCGTCGATAGAACGTTTCACCTATGGACGTTTCGCCGACAGAATGGTTCGCATTTGTTTGTTTCGACGACAGGACTTTTCAACTATGGAATATTCGCCGGCAGATCGTTTTGTCTACGATTGTTTCGACATGGCTTTTTCACTATTTAACTACAAAGCCACCAAAAAGCTACTAGTTTGCTACAAAGACATGAAGAAAAAACATGTTTTAATGTAAGATCACCTTTATTTTAATGAATAGTATTTACCTATTACCTACCCATATTATTTTATTTTGTTATTGCAAACATTGAGGAAATATAAAAACAAAAGATTAAAGAAACGTATTTATTTATTCATATTATAAAGTACCGATTTACCGTCTAGTTTTGAAGAGTTCCATTGTATATCTCCGAAGATCAGCATCAGATCTTTACCAATGCGAACCATTCTGTCGGCGAAACATCCATAGGTGAAACGTTCTATCGACGAATCTCTCAAAAACGAAACGTCCTGTCGGCGAAACGTCCATAGGTGAAACGTTCTATCGACGAATCTCTCAAAAACGAAACGTCCTGTCGGTGAACAGTCCAAAGGAGAAACGACTGTCGGAGAACGCTTGCAGAATCAAAATTAGTACTTGAGCTGTCAATTCTTCTCGATCGGTTTCTTTTTTCATTAGAATTTTGGTTTTTGTGTGTTATTTCTGAGTGTGGACAGGAAAACAGCGACATATCATGAATAAGGTAATTCGTGGAGGTGCCCGTGAAATAATGTTTAAGTTTTCATGCGGTGTTTGACCGAATTACAAGCTGGGAAGCTGCTGTCCTACTTCGAAGATGTTTGCCATCGTACAGCAGATTTTACTGGTAAGTAACTATTGAAAGTTGCAGTAAACGTTAATTACATTACGATTATTACATTCAGGGAGCAAAATTTTCGATCTAAATAGTATTTACAAATTAGTTGTCTACCATTTTTGAGGTTATGCTAAGATAAACAAATACAGTTATAGCGCGACTTAACAACATTGATAGTAAGGCAACAACATTTAATGTAATTAATTGCGTATTACCAAATACGTTTTTTGCTATACCATATTTGTTGAAGCAACCGACTAAAATGGAAAGAAACAATTTTAAAATATTTTCACGTTATGAACATTTGCGCGGGACTTTTTTCGTCGGACTGACAGCAGTTATATTATTTATGAAGATAGAGCACTAATTTAAAGTTGTATCTATAAGCTTATGTTAATAACATGCTTTGTTTGTTTTAGATGTTTCTGTAAGCACAGTGCGCAGAATTGTGCAAAACGGCGGGAAATTCTCGACTCCAGCTATACACAGAAAGGGTCGCCCCTCATAATATTTATTTGAGTGAACTTGTAGTTTTATTACTATTACGTACCAAATCTATTTATTATCTATGAGGAACTTATTGAAAGCAATGAATTAATAAACATACTTATTTAAAATAATTATTTTCTCATTATTTATAGCTATTAGACCAATAATACTATTCAAGTATCAAGATCAGCTAGGTCGTACTAACTGGGTTGCCACCTGAGCGATCGCAGCGCCCTCATTTAATTTCTACTCTTTTGTGTTGCACTATACTCTTAATATATTTTTTTTAAAAACCTCTTTGGACCCTCTGTCATACTCTTAATATTTTTTTTTTTAAAACCTCTTTGGACCCTGTGTCTTACTCTTATTTTTTTTTCTTTAAGCATTCTTGGACCCTCTCCAACATCCAGACCCTCTTGACGTTTTACTTGGAGCTTACCGACTACTGTATTGCGGGAGCTGCCCTGACGTCTACTCGGAGCTTACTGCTGCCCTCGACGTTTTACTCGGAGCTTACCCGACTACTGTATTACGGGAGCTGCCCTGACGTTTACTCAGTTTACTGAATACGGTGTTGCGGTCCTGACCTGATCCCTCTTTCCCTCCTTTTCCTCTTAAACACGAGTCCACAATCTTGAGTGCTCTATAGCACTTGAGTTTCCCTCTTAAACTCTCTCTTGGACTTGAGTCCACAATCTTGAGTGCTCTATAGCACTTGAGTTTCCCTCTTAAACGCTCTCGGACTTGAGTCCTAACTCAAACACTCTTTCATAATATTTTATTTAAATATATTTCTTTTTCGCTATCTTTTACTTTTGAATTTGCTATCGCCTTATTTTCTGTCTGGAGTTCTTTACGGTTTTTATTATTTTATAACTTAAATGCCTCACCTCTTATTCCTTGTAAATACCATTAGATTTTAAGTTTTGTAAATACTCCACAAGGTTTACCTTCCCCTAAAACTTTTGGCTTATTTAGATCCCTCTTTTTATTTTGTAGAGCGGTGCACAACTCTTTAAATAAGCCATTGTGTTGAGCGGTGCACAACTCATTAAATAAGCCGTTGTGTCGAGCGGTCGCATTAACTCGTAAAATAAGCCTTAGTGTACTTTTTTTAAATTTAGATAATATTTTTTTATCCTTGACCTTCCTTGACCTTTAACTTAAAACTTGAAGGCTTCTCTTAAGCGCCTTATGCTCTTAAACCTTGGCTGCTTTTCTAAAGCAGAAAAACTTAGTAAATATTGGTGCCGATTCCCTTGTTCACAAACTAAACTAAATTTAAGTTGAATGCATCTTTTTCTTTCTATTTCATTATGAAAAGGATAGAAGATAAATATTAGTTTAATCCTGTCAAATTAGTCAGCACCTGACGTAATTTGATGTAATTTTAGTGGTCAACTTTTTAATCGCGTCTAAAACTTGTATGGAGCTGATTAATTTGACAGAACTTAACTAAAATTTATCTTCTGTCCTTTTCTTAATGAAATAGAAAGAAAAAGATGCACTGAACTTAAATTTGGTTTAGTTTGTAAACAAGGGAATCGGCACCAATTTCTTTTAATTTTAACGGGTTTTAGAACAGGTGCGGATTACGACACCTAAATTAAATAAATAAGCCTTCGTAAACCTTAATAAACACATTACCCTCCTTTGCGACGCGCAGTCGGGTAAAAATAAATCCTTGTGGAGTATGCGTCATTGAATGTGAACCATATCCCCTAAGTATGCTGGTGATGTATGATTGAGGAAGTGTGTAGGGTAGGTTGATGAAAGGTGTATGAAAGAGCAAGGTCTTATTTACAACCTCGAAATTTTTCTAGTTAATAATTTTCTGGGGTTTTGGGGAATTTTAGTTTTAATTATTTTTTAAACTTACTGTATCACTGTAAATACTCATTTAGCTTAATTTTTGTGGATTAATGCTCTCTTAATGCTAAATAAGAAAAATTTTGTGATGGTGTTGTGATTATGATTATGATAATGATGGTGGTGGTGGTTGTGATAGTGATGGTGATTGTGATAATGATGGTGACTGTGATAGTGATGGTGATTGTGATAATGATTGTGATAATGATGTTGGTTGTGATAGTGATGATGATTGTGATAATGATGGTGGTTGTGATAGTGATGGTGGTTGTGATGGTGATTGTGATGATAATAATAAATTGTGATGATTATGAAATTTGGCACATAGTTTATAACCTGGATTAACATGTAGGACACTATTTATCCTTTTAGTATGACTCAGTGGGACAGTTACTGAACTTCACGCGGGCGAAGCCTCGGGCAACAGCTAGTACTAAATAAATGTTGATGATTATGGTACAGTCGGGGTCTTTTCCGCCTGACCATTTTAAAATATTTTCGCTTAAAACATGCGGAGGCGCCGAGCCACGCCCACTTAAAGTTTGGGCCTTTTATGAAAGCCTCAACTTTAGCGCGCAAAATAACAATAACTCTCGTTTGGCATGCGTCGTCAGTGCGCTCGGCCGATTCGATATCTTTTCATTCATTATTTCTATACAAAGTCAACGGGGCGGGGGGGGCTAGAGAGCGTTTCTATGTTTCGAGTGCAAGCAAAAAAGCAAAAATAAGCTTATTGGCAGGGCAGGCGGGAGTGTCCTCGATAGTACCAAAAGTACTGTAGTTTTTCGCTTGCCAATTGCTTGAGTAGCTTCAGTTCCTCGCTCGAAAAGTGGCTATACAACTGAATATAACACAAATCTAAGTCATTAATCATTTTATTCCATTCAACAGTTTTCGTGATTATAATAACGTAATGAAACAAAATCCAGTGAAACCACAAGTGTCAATTTGAATGTACGAAAATAATAGAACTGAGTAGGAATGGTACATTTGGGTGTATATCTACTTCTGCATGCACATAGGGTTCGGCGCAAGGCACGGGCCTCGTTTGGTTCCCGCGGTTTTATCGGTCTGCTCGATCATTTCTTGGAAGAAATGGTCTTTATATTGTTTCTTAATTTTCTCCACCAATTCTTTAGTGTGTGCCCATCCTCTGGTTTCAACAATCACTTTTAACTGCAACAAAGGTGTTTCTGAAACTTAGTAGGTAGTGGGATAACCATGCATACATTACAGATAAGTTATGATTAATTTAAGGGAAATACTAAATGTAGATAAGAGTATTAAAACACTGTACTTGAACACTGAATACGTCTCCTTTGACCCAAGCGCGCTCCGGCACGCAGTCACGCATCATGATGCCCATGCTGGACAGCATGCTGCACAGGTCGGCCAGCCCGCCGGGCCGGTCTGCCACCGTCACTTTGAACTTCACGAGCCGACCTTCTGCTGACATGCCTCGCTCAAGAGCACGCGATAGGGTAGTCGAGTCGATGTTACCTCCAGAGCAAATTGTAATTACTCTGAAACATGGTGGTACACGAGCTAGGCTATTGAAGGATTTACAAGGCGTCATGAACTTTTTTGGAATGTGTGTTTTGCCTTCTCAAATTTCGAAATGGTTACTGGTCACACTACAAATCACTAAATATACGTATGGCGTTATCCATACGTTTACAACATTATACAGTACGATTTTTTTTTGTATCTGTAATTTTAATGGTGTACAATTGTACACATTGTAACATTGTACATAATAATTCTATTCTATTCTATAAATTTGAGACTCAGATAGAATGATGTCTAAAACGCACTTCGCACTAGATGTATTTAGTAATGTGGTGCAAGCTAATCTTAGTCTATATCTTAGTTATCTTAGTTTATATCTTAGTTTATCTTATCTTAGTCTTAGTTTTTAGTTTAATCTACGGTGATGTCGGAGTCCCTAAAAGCAGACGGGGCTCTAGTATTGGGCTACTGGGAAAGCTAGCGTTCAATTCATTTACTTAATCAGCACTTACTTTTTGCCTTTAAGGTTAGGGAATAAGCCAGCCAAAATAGATGCGATGCCAACAGCTCCGGCTCCTTCGACAACTACTTTTTCTTCTTCAATAATGTGCATAATCGCACGAGCCACCCAATCTTCTCTAACAACAACCTAAAAACAAAAAACATAAAATCGTGTGCAGATTGCAGAAGAAATGGTAGGTATGCTCCATTTAAATTTGGTTACCATTTTATCGACTACTCCTTTAACGTTGAAGAACGTGTTGACTCCGACTTTATTAACAGATAATCCATCAGCAATTGATGGCTCTAAGACAAGAGTCACACGCTCATTTTTCTTAAGTGACTCTACCATACTGCTTGTATGATCTGTTACAATTCCCTGCAAATAATAAGTTATGGTTCAAGTCATTATCACACACCACTTGAGAACGGCTCGACCGATTTGGCTGTTTTATTTTTGTGTTCGTATATATTTGCCAGGACAAGCATAAGCATAGCATAGCATTATTTAAGCTATGTAGATCAGATTAAAACTCACATAAACTTCACAGTCTGGTTTAAGATGTTTCACAGCTATTGCAATGCCAGCTAAGAGACTGCCGCCCCCGCACGGAACCAACACCGCATCCACAGAAGGCAGTTGTTCTATTATTTCAATACCAATGGTCCCCTGACCTTCTATAATATTCGGGTGATCGTAACTGCAAATATGTACAAAATTTTAGATCACCGAATTTTTCGGACAAGTCCGGAATTTTAGCTCAGCGTCCGGGATTCGGGGGTAATTCTAAAACGTAAACGAGTGCACAAAAGAAACCCGCCTAGTGCGAATTGGACTTGCGCACCGAAGGTTCCGTATAAACTTGTAGGTATTTGGTTATTAAATGATATACCTACTGACGGTTTTCAGATTTTTGCTAAATTTCATGGTTCTAGATCAACAGGAAGTACCCTATAAATTTTGTTTCCCTTGAGAGTGTCGATATACAACATTATATTTAGTATACACACATCAAAAAAAGTTTGTGATCACTGGCATAAGATATTTTTTTTTTTTTTAATTGAACTTTATCATGAAAACTCTTTGTTGTGTGTGTTTTTTTTTACTGTTTTATTGTTTTATTTTCTAAATCTACATTTTTAAATTTAATAAAGAATCTAAAAAAAAAAAAAAAATCGTAATATAATCTACCGTAACAAAAATGATTTCGATTTTTCAAAGTGATCGCAATTTTTTATTAATGTGTGTATGCGGAAGCTGAATATACATAGTTTGTTCAAAATAAGCAACTGAATCGATTCCAATAATATTTACACCATGTTAAATGTTGTCCAAAAATATTTAAAAAAGGATACAAGTTGGACACTGAGCGATTCTAAGTATTTACCCCGGATCAATTACTTTGGCGTTTCCCAGGGAAGCATTTTAGGGTCACCGTTATTCCTTACACAGGGTGGAATTTTTCAATGCCACCTGCACGCCTATTACGTATCTTTCTGATATCCAGAGACTATCAAGCTTCGATTGTACACCGAACTTTGATGACAACCGAAAATGTCAAAATATTGGCATTACGTATTACACAGAGTGGATATTACTTTACTGTAACTAACAGCCCGGGTACGGAGTAACGTCTTTCACGAAAGCCACTTCAAACTCAGTTGTCAACAATTTGATGTCCACTATGCTTACATAATCGCAATATTAGAAGAATCGATACGAAAGCGTCTGTCAAAATGAGTTACGGTGACTATCAGCCACAATGGGCACCGAAGACGTCATATTTGATGAGTTATTTGATGGTCACTGAAGCCAGTTACTGTAATTTCAAACTGTCAACAGAGATACGTAATAGGCCTTCTAAAGGGAAAGTACTCTAAATACTGGAGATAGCAAATTTTACTCAAAGAAAACATTCATTTATTTTCAAAAAGAAACAAATCTGCATTTACAGATTTTTGAAAATTCGCTTGCCTCACTCGGGTATCGATTTATCGAACCGACTAAAGTTCGAAAAATAACATTAAGTCCTTTTTTGGCATCAATCGATAGAATCAATCATTCAAATCTCTCTAACAAACATAAAATCATGAAATCTGAACTAACTTGTAAATTCAATAAAGTATTTATATTTTATGAAATTGCAAAATTTGTCAGAACTAACTCTTCACTTTTTGAATTGAAAAACAATATTAATAAACGTACAGTTACACAGTATCTATTTACCATGTCTGTGATGATTTTTAGGGTTAGTCCTGACTAGGAACCATTTTAGTTTCGTCCTGTCCGTCTGTCTGTCTGTCTGTCTGTCCGAGGTTTTGCTAAGAGACTGTTTGTACTAAAAGCTGTAATTGATTTTGTATTATATCAATTACGCCGACAAAGCGGTAAATAAATTTTAGTTTTTTTTTTTGAGTAACTCCCTTACATGTGAAGCGGAGAGGATTTTTTTGTCATCTGCCCCATTTTGTGGGGTATCGTTGAATAGGTCTTTTAAAATTATTTAGGGGTAGGGTTTTCGTTGAACGCCAACAAAAAAAATACAACTTCCCATTCAGGCCGCGTCGGTCAGTGATGGTCGACAACTAGGCTTTCCGTTCGGGCCGCGTCGGTCAGTGATGGTCGACAACTAGGCTTTCCGTTCGGGCCGCGTCGGTCAGTGATGGTCGACAACTAGGCTTTCCGTTCGGGCCGCGTCGGTCAGTGATGGTCGACAACTAGGCTTTCCGTTCGGGCCGCGTCGGTCAGTGATGGTCGACAACTAGGCTTTCCGTTCGGGCCGCGTCGGTCAGTGCTGACCGCGTTTTACGTGTGTTTTCGATCCATTCATACAGGCCGTAGGGCAGTGCTATCAAACTAAATCCTTTATTCATTGACCCGCGTGGCCCTCTAGTTACGCCAAACTATAATGGTTTTTGAAAAACGTAAATGACTTTTAAAAAAAACAATAATTTGTTAAAACAATAATAAGTTTAGCGCGAAATTGGAAAGACCTTTGTCTAGCAGTAGATTCCTCCGGGCTGATGATGAGGAAAAAACTCAAAAAAGAAAAAAAACTAAACTAAACAAAACTCAGGAGGCGCGGGTGGGGAACTGGGGACCTGACGCCGCGACCCCCGCCGGCCCCCTGTAACGGAAAGCCGCTTTTTCGTCCGTAGGAGCCGCGTTGGTCAGTGCTGCCCGACGTTTAATATCTCCAGAAATAATAACTTAAGTTGACTTTTGTTAATTAAAACACACATTTGGACATTAGATACAAGTATCAACAGTTGGTCTAAATTTGGATAGAACTGTGATTTTAGCTTGTAGTCTGGTAAATGAATGATTGTGGTTGGAAAAGTTGAAAGCAGAAAATGTGACTTATGAACTTTGTTTGGACTAGTTAGAAGATAAACATATTAAAAGTCCTGACCCCTCCGAGGTGAGCCCGAGGGGGGGGGGGGGGACAAAGGTCCAGTTTTTTGGTTTTTTGCTTATATCTCGAAAACGATGCGTCATATAAAATTTTGTTGTACTACATAATAAAACCTCATAAAATTTTCTTCAACTTTGCTTTTCAAATTTTTTATCTATCTCTTATCGTTGAATTGGTATGAGCTCCGAAAAACGAACAATTTAAAAAAAAAAAAACAATTCTCTGTCCCGTTCGTTGTTTTTGGTTTATATCTCGAAAACGGTGTGTCGCACGAATACTTGTTGTACTACACAATGAAATCTGATAAAATTCTCTACAACTTGGCAAAAATTTTTTTTTTTTTTTTTTTTTTTTAAACATTGGAGATAGATAAAAAGTGTGACAAACAAAGTTGTAGAGAATTTTATGAGGTTTTATTATGTAGTACAACAAAATTTTATACGACGCATCGTTTTCGAGATATAAGCAAAAAACCAAAAAACGGGACCTTCTTTGCCCCCCCCCCCCCTCGGGCTCACCTCGGAGGGGTCAGGACTTTTAATATGTTTATCTTCTAACTAATCCAAACGAAGTTCATAAGTCAGATTTTCTGCTTTCGACTGTCCATAACGCACTACGATTAGGTACAACATGCAATGTATTTCACACGCGTGTGATTATTTCCATTTTCCCGCACGTGTGCGGGAATGAAAATTGCCACAGATAACTATACCTGTACTTAGTCCAAAGTGGTTCAATGCCTATAGTCTGAGGTGAATGTTTTTTTTTTAATTTCGGCAAAGTACCACGCGTCTTGACGGCATACATATTTTTTGAATATTCAAATTGTGTTTTTAAATAGAATATCATAGATAAACATGATTATTAAAAACTAATACTTACTTTTATACACAAATTAACATTTATTTGTGTTCTGAATTCAAAAATATAAAATAAATCTATTTTTTATATTAGGCTGTTTAGCGGCTTCATACCCGTTGCCTCTCCATCAACCTGGCGAAACAAAAGCGCGAAAAAAAAAAGAAAAAAAAACAGTTTCTTAATTCGTGACAAAAATATTTTACGTTATTTTATTTTATTTCTTCAAAAGTGTATTGAAAAACGTCGTTTGATATACGTGGACATTTGTTATTGCAATTCTCGGCTCAAAAACACCCTCGCCTACGGCTCATGTGTTATAATTCCGCCTCGAATGCAATAACAAACTTTCTCCACTTTTATCAAAATGTACTATTTCAATACACTTCCTCGAATACTGGTCCATAACGCACTATGATTAGGTACTATCGAGGACACTCCCGCCTGACCACCACTAAGCTCATTTTTACATGCACTCGCAACATAGAAACGCTCTCTAGCCCCGCCCCGTTGACTTTGTATAGAAATAATGAATGAAAAGATACCGAATCGGCCGAGCGCACTGACGACGCACGCCCAACGAGAGATAGTTATTTTGCGCGCCAAAGTTGACGCTTTCCTAATAGGCCCAAACTTTAAGGGGGCGTGGCTCGGCGCCTCCGCATGATTTAAGCGAAAAAAAATTAAACTGGTCAGACGGAAAAGACCCCGATAGTACGACATGCAATGTATTTCACACGCGTGCGTTTTTATCCATTTTCCCGCACGTGTGGGGGAATGAAGGTTGCCACAGATAACATACATATACTTAGTCCAAATTGGTTCAATGCCTATAGTCTGAGGTGAATGTTTATTTTTTAAATTTCGGCAAAGCACTCCGCGTCTTAATGGCATAAATATTTTTTGAATATTAAAATTGTGTTTATAAATAGAATATTATAGATAAACATGATTATTAAAAACTAATATTTATTTTTATACACAAATTAACATTTATTTGTGTTCTGAACTCAAAAATAGAAAATAAATCTATTTTTAAATTAGGCTGTTTAACGGCTTCATACCTTTGCCTCTCCTTCAACCTGGCGAAAGCAGCGCTCGAAAAAAAAAAGAAAATTAAAATCATAGTTTCTTATGTTAACGTTGACTAATTAGGTTAATCATTTTAGAAATAATGGGTTACATTTGTATGATTTTATAATGGTTTTAGATGATTTTGTTGCTCCTTGCTTTAAAAGTAATTATGTACAGTCAGTCGGTCAAGTCAAATGATTTAAAATGAGTTAGCAGATCTGAATGAATTAATTGTGTATTAATAATGATTTAATTGATGTTGTATTTTATTATAACTATAAACTATTTTAAAAGTTAATTTGTTCAATGTAAAAATATTATTATTCTTGGAATTTATTGAAAACGCAAGTACTGCGTGCGGGCAACACTTCCGGTAGAAAAAAGATGGCGGCAAGCCTCGAGCGTTCGGACGGGTTTGCACTTTTGTTTTGCAGTCTGTTCGGAGTGCTTGGTAGTGTTGGTCGCATGCGAGCCACGGAGCATATCTATAACCACGTGGTTGTAAGCTGTGAATATAAAAGTTAATAAATATTACAAGTGTTGGGTTTACATTGTGAATTGATACGAAAATCAAAGACATTATACTGGTGATTGAAAGTACAGCGGGAGTTTTATTACACTTAGTTCGTGACAAAAATATTTTTCGTTATATTTTATTTTATTTCTTCAAAAGTATATTGAAAACGTCGTTTGATACACGTGGACATTTGTTTTTGCAGTTCTCGGCTCAAAAACACCCTCGCCTACGGCTCGGGTGTTATAATTCCGCCTCGAATGCAATAATAAACTTTCTCCACTTGTATCAAAATGTACTATTTCGATTTAATGCTCCATTTACGAAATATTAAAATAAGTGCAAATTTTTGTTCCAGGCTTCCCCCCCTCCCTCTAAAAGCTAAACCGCTGAATCTGGAAAAAATCATAATGATAGTGCATTTCATGAACTTTAAGGGAAAACAATAGCAGTTAGGATAACTTTATTAGTTTAGCAGTAATAGTCGTTATACTTGGGTGTTGGATAATTTTATACCAAATACAAAATCCTTAGAATAATCCTTTAAAGTGACTAAGATGAAGTAGTTGCTTGTTTTTAACAGGTGAAGACTTGCATTGAAATACAAAATCGAAAATATAACGGTCTACTACGGAACCCTACACTGCGCGTGGCCCGACACACACTTGGCCGGTTTTTTTTTAAGTCCTGTGACTACAATTGATAATCCCGTGGGACAATTATCGAATTCGACGCGGGCGCAGCCGCGAAAGTGAAAAGTAAGTAATAGTAAGTTGGGCAAGCTTGAGTCTCACGCTTCTGGATTCTATATAGATGATCCTAAGTGCATCGAGGAATTCAGGCCCGCTTTGAGAGTTCGCATCAGTTAAGACTAGTCGTAGGTAACTCCTTCGCTTCGCTGAGGAGTTAAGTCAGACCACCGAAGTACAGTCACGGACTATAATTGATAAGCCACTTTCAAGATTTCCAATTTTGCAGTTGTATACATTCACGAGATTACACGATTAAACTCGAACTCAAACCGAATGCTCGGAAACAAAATGACACATTACTAATAATCGGAAATAGTCTTATCCATAGAGGTTGGAAAATGACTTATAAGTTGTCAATGATAAATCCATACAATGGTGCTGACGTGTATCCCAATCTATTTGATACTGACCTCCTTTGAAGAAATAGTCCTTATTAAATATGTCCGTAAGGATTGAGGAGCCATTTTTTGTAGCTTAATGAAATTAATATACTTATTTAGTAGTAAGTTTAAAAATATTGTAGGATCGATCCTCGATTTTGTAGTATAATACTTCAAAAGTTATATAATCATAAAGCTGGCACCTCAATCTAAATGTTTGGATTGAGGAGCCACGTCAGAACTTCGAACACCATGGATTAATATTTACCATAATTTAGTATGATATTGTAGCATTTGAGAGTTGTTAGTAGACAAAATCTGAACACGGTTGTATTAAAAGTAAAAAAGTTACCATACATTATGTATGTGGCTCCTCAGACCGTAATATGACTCATCATTTTTCAAAGAAGCAGTTGTTCAATTAATGCGCAATTTCTTTGTTATTTAGTAGTAAGTATATTAGATTTGTAGGACAAGATTCGTTAATTAAAAATGAGTGAATAAGGAGCTATAGCACATTTTAACTGGCTCCTCAATCCTGACGTTACTATACACGAGAGATCACAACGTTACTCTGTAGCTACTTGAGATCACAACGGAATCCAAAATCAGATACACTAACATTTAGTAGTAAATGTCTTCTAAATACATTTGTACAGAACAACATTGTATATATTCGGTACCTGTAAAACAAATTACTTTTCGCTATGCCTTAAGAATTCGCTGTTAAGGGTGACCATGGTATATGAATGAAACCAGGTTAACTAGTTTTTGAAATTTTATTAATCGACAATGTCTAAATAAATAAATAAATAAAAATCTTATATTTCAGATTCATCCCTAGATTATATCCATATTTGTTAGTAAAATTGCGAGCTTACAAACTAGTGTTATAAAAAAAATATTTATAGTAATAATTTATTTTCCAGTAATATTTACATTATTTACATACTAACTCTATAATAGAAATAAAAATATTTACAAGTATCAAAAAGGGCAAACAGGGCGTCGAAAAATTCGTCCACATCGCTGTCAACAGGAAAAGTGCCCAGAAGGCTGGCAGCATTGCCACGTTAAAAAATAAATAATGGACTTGAAACATAATTACCTATAATAAAAATAAAGAAAAAGTGGCAGGTCCGGGTGGACTTCCCGATGATGGCAGCAAATCACGCACAACAAATCAAATGCGTGCAGCCGTATCCAGCGCGCCATCGCCGCGCCAGTATCGTAGTGACCCACCGGTCCGCCAAAGCGCGCAGGATGGTGTTGGGATTGTCGCGCGTGCGGTGCATGATAGATGTCTGTGCCAGCCGCCGCGAACATCGCGGATACGCTGCAGTGGCGCAGCGGCCCCATCAGCACCCGGAACGCGTTATAGTATTGAACGCGCAGATCGCTGTATGTCCGCTGTGTATAGTTAACCAACAGGCTGCAGGTGTAAAAGGACTGACAGTACTGGTTGGTTATCGGCGTGCTTTATTTTGATACAAGAGAAAGCCACTGTGAGTTTGCTTGTAATGTGTCCTTCATTTTTGAACATATTGCTTTGAACTATTGTTTTAGTGCAATTTTCAGTAAAAAAGTGTACTAATCATTCATAACAATTTATCCTGATATCTCGGCAGATTGCATTTTTGCCTCTAAACCTGAATATAATTTATTTTTTTCGGAATCCATTTTTCGGAACACATTTTTCGGAACACATTTTTTTCTTCTGCGATACAAATTGCATCTTCAAGATGCAATTTGTATCGCAGATGCATTTGTATTGTAGATGTATTTGTATTTGTAAAAACATGTTTGTACGTCTTGTAACCACCAAACAGTGAATAAATATACTCTATCAAGCACAGTTTCATTTGAACTAATGTTTGTACGAAGTTTTGAGTAAACGAGGTATCAGAATCTATAATGATTTCAAGTAGACCATATACTTACGTTAATAGGCGTTATATAATTTATCCCTGCAATTAGCGACGCTGGCATGGGCTATTATAAATGTCACTACTCAACGAAGGATGAGATGTTTTGTTACGACGACTATGATTCTCACTGTAAAATTCGTAAAAGCACCGACCAACCGATATTAATTCATTCTTTGACTTATGTCGAAATAGACTAATAAATACGAATACATATTATGAAGAATCTCTGTACATATTTAGACATTGTCGATTTGTTACTAAATAAAATTTCAAAAACTAGTTATCCTGGTTTCATTCATATACCATGGTCACCTTTAACAGCGAATTCTTAAGGAATAACGAAAAGTAATTTGTTTTACAGGTACCGAATATATACAATATTGTTCTGTACAAATGTATTTAGAAGACATTTACTACTAAATGTTAGTGTATCTGGTTTTAGATTCCGTTGTGATCTCAGGTAGCTACAGAGTAACGTTGTGATCTCTCGTGTGTAGTAACGTCAGGATTGAGGAGCCAGTTAAAATGTGCTATAGCTCCTTATTCACTCATTTTTAATTAACGAATCTTGTCCTACAAATCTAATATACTTACTACTAAATAACAAAGAAATTGCGCATTATTTGAACAACTGCATCTTTGAAAAATGATGAGTCGTATTACGGTCTGAGGAGCCACATACATAATGTATGGTAACTTTTTTACTTTTAATACAACCGTGTTCAGATTTTGTCTACTAACAACTCTCAAATGCTACAATATCATACTAAATTATGGTAAATATTAATCCATGATGTTCGAAGTTCTGACGTGGCTCCTCAATCCAAACATTTAGATTGAGGTGCCACCTTTATGATTATATAACTTTTAAAGTATTATACTACAAAATCGAGGATCGATCCTACAATATTTTTAAACTTACTACTAAATAAGTATATTAATTTCATTAAGCTACAAAAAATGGCTCCTCAATCCTTACGGACATTATTAAATACTCTTTATTTCTGAAAACCTATCCGAAGCCAGAGTGACAGTTGAAATGTCGATGTTAGAAAAGATAAAATTTCTCGGTACGCCAACGTTATTATGGCTACGCTAAAACAATATTGTCGCTAGGTTACGGTTGCTACACCTGCAATTCGTTGACTTTAGGTAGTCACTCTGTACTAAGTACGAATATAACCGACTTAACCCGATTTGCATTACACGGCTAAAATACGAATGGTGGCAAGTGGCTCATCATTTATAGTCCGTGACTGTACATTACGTGTTTCAAAATTGAATATTGTACCTACCTATAAGGATTTTGTGAAAGAATTATACATACACATCAGTCCATTGACTGAACCTTACCCATTAACGTACATCATTTTTTTCTCTCTTGATTTGGTCATAGCATAAACTTTTGTTTCGGCCAAATTATTACCATATTGCACAATTTTTCCGCCTTGTCTTTCTGCTTTGTTGACTTTGTTAATGGGTGCCTGTATAGGCATGTACACAACGCTGGGTATGCCCATCCGACCAGAGTGGTACGCCAGAGCGCAGGCGTGGTTCCCAGTGCTGGCAGCTGCTACACCTAGTCTCTTTTGTTCGTCGCTTAGCAATGATAAAGTATTGACCACTCCGCGTTCTTTGAAACTAATAAAATTATTATTATTAATTATAAAGGCTGATTTACATTGATCCAGTAGCTGGATCCAGCTTCACTGGATTCCAGCGCTGGATCGGCACTGGGTTAATGTAAACATGTTACAATCCAGTACAGCGTCCAGTATCCAGAGCGCTGGATCGGAATAGACTACGTTCATTTTTTTCAATCCAGTGTCCTCCCCCCGTACGCCGCGCACCACGTACCAGTGGCACTGGATCCGTGTAAACGCAGTGGTCAGTCGTCTCAACAAAGTAAGACTGTCTATTGGACTGAATGTAAACGGCCTGATCCAGTGTCAATGCCAATCCTGCGCTGAAATCCAATGAAGCTGGATCCAGCTATTGGATCAATGCAAATCGGCCTTTAGCCGTGTTGTTTCCGGCAGAGTAGAATAGAACCAACCCATTACACTCACGGACGTCGTAAGGCGACTAATGTCTGAGGCAGAACACCTTGCGCCTCCGTAGACCTGAGAATGGGCAGCAGCGTTTTCTGTTAGTCTTTCATCACTGCGATCTCCAATCCGCCTGCCAAGCGTGGAGATTAAGGCAAATTCCTCCCATCATGGGCTTATCTCCAGCAGTGGACGTTATGGGCTATTGTTGTTTGTTATTATTAATACACTAAAAATAATTAGCCTCTTGGTCGAGTAGCTGCTTTTAGGTAGATACTCATACATAATAAACGTGAAAATAAATTCAAGAAATGATTATAAATTACAACTTCGTTAGTTGTTGAACAGTGGAACTTGATTTCGCTTAAGTAACAAAGAACTTCGTATCTTCTTCTTCTTAACATAGTTTAAAACAAATTCGGTTCCGCGGTCCCGTAGATCTTTCAAGAGTAAGGTTTAAATGTATAATATAATAATAATGCTACATTGCATCCGTGCGAAGCCGGGCGTGTCGCTAGTATTTAATAATTGTAAGTATTACCATCCTGTGACTTGTAAGAATTCCTCTTTCAAATATAACTCCATGCCCACTTTCGCCGACAAATTTGCTCTCTATGAAAAAAATTGCAATACAAATAATCATTTTGCATCCACAATATTCAACTTTATGGTGCGATTCCACCAAAAATTGTTCGCGAATATTTTGTGCAGCACAAAATGTTACCATGGTGGAAATCTGGCAAATTTGTAAAATTGTACCTACAATTGTACAAATTTCTGTTTAATTACATTGCCTAGGTTGGTCTGTGAATGCGTTACCACCCATTACATACCGAGGTTCCTCCGTGCCTCGGAAAACACGTTAATCAGTTGGTTCCCCGGCTGTCATTTATAGATCTTTGGCAGTCGTTACAGGTGTTACAGGTAGTCAGTGGCAGATAAAGTCACAACCAGTCTCACCAAGGGGTATCGTATTACCCAGTACTAACTGAATTGTAGAGGTCAGATAGGCAGTCGCTCCGGTCGCGTCCGCTAGCTGCATCCGGTTAGACTGGAAGTTGACCCCAACACAGTTGGGAAAAGGCTAGGCAGATGATGATGAAATTTTATTGTTATACATTAAAAAATGGTTCTAGCGAATAAATTAGTGGACAATTTTTGGTAAACACGCTCACATTTCCTTCATGTTCACTTGAGCGAGTCTGAAAGAAACATTTGTGAGACACACTGCCATGTGCAGCTGCGGCTCTATGCTGCACATTGGTAGGATCGCACCATTACGTAAGTCGTTTGAGGCTGACGTTTCTAATCAGCATTTAATGGTGTCGATTCCGTTGCGCACAAACTAAACTTAATTTAGGCTATTGTTATTTTTTTCTCTCTATTAAAACTAGAAAGAGACGGACGTAATTTAGAACTGAAACATTTAGTTGGAACTAATATTTCCATACAAATGAAGGTGGAACGTAAAAAAATGTCGACTAAAAACACGGTGAAGCGCAAGGCATAAACTATTTTGACATCTCTAACTTAGTTCATAGCTATAGTCTTTTTCCGTATTTTTCTCGCACTGCCTTTTAGTAAAAGATAGCAATAGCCTAAATTAAGTTTAGTTTGTGCACAACAGAATCGACACCATAATAAGTTTTGCAAGTAAGTAAATGAGATACCTGCAATGGTGTCCGAACAATCTGACCTACTATTCGTTTTGATGCAGCTAGTATACCTTCATATTTGACCCTTCGAGGGTTGTCTGGATCGCACCACTCATCGTATTCGGGATCCTAAACATGCCAATATTATGCTTTATTTTTTGTACTATTTATTTTTCAACAAAGCATTCTGTACTGTATCAAACTAAGTAACTTTACGCAAAAATAATTGCGGGGAAACGACATTTTTTTTTGGGGTGAAAATCATGTTTTGTGGTAGAACTAAATGTAACGCACTCAAAACATTGTGCTGATGGATGGATTGAATAGTACGGGGTCGTGGAGGTGTTTAAAGTAAAACAATCTTACATTACTACTTGTATTAAAAAAATAAAAAAAAACTTGTGAAATACGGGGAGAACAAGTGCCTTTCGGCTTCGTTAAGAGTCTTTTTACACCCTTAATTATAGCAACAAAATCGTGCCAGTATGCACGGGCAAGACGTGTTGAAGGCACCTGTATTGTGCACTTTGCCATTCTTCTCTAAGGTGGAAGCGCCAAGGTAGCCCGCGAAATTTAATTTTTCTTACGTTTTTTGCAATTCGCAGTGTCAGGTTGTATGTTGATGAAAATATGATTCGCGCAAGTAACACGTATGTACGGTCGACCAAACTATTTGGTTTACATTTTACAAAGTAATTTGTAAAATGTAAATATCTTGTTCGACCGTACAACCTAGTTACATTATCTCCGGACCGGGCGTCGATGACTACGCGTCAATAAACATATTTTGAAAAAGTCATTCCATGGGGGTTATATGAACTGTTGTATTGATGATTTTAATGATTATAATTCTGACGTTTGCCTGCAAATTGCAAAAATCGTAAGAAAATTTGAATTTCGCTGGCTACCTTGGCGCTTCCACCAACAATGTGATCATGTTGGAGTTGCAGTAAATCGCAGTCGAAGGTACGAACCTACCTTCGACTGCGATTTACTGCGATTTACGACGCTACGAAATCCGCAGTTTGAATAGGATCAAATTACTCACGTCTTTGGGATTCATGTTAGTGGTTTTACTGTTTTTCTGGAGTTTCTAATTTTCTCTGACTGCTTCATAAAACATCTTAAACTATTAATTTCTCATTTTGTAGGAAATTTGAATGGAATAATTCATTTATTAAAAAAAAGCGAAACCCGACATTGAGCAAAGAGTGGAATACTTTAAATGCTGATGGGAAAAGAGGTCCGTGTAGCAGAATTATTTGATTGCTAAAATTTAATGGTGGCGACATCTTTTATTCTGTACCAACAACACTACGTACTTTAAGTACCATAAGCGTATCTAAATTTTGTTATTTTTTAAATGTAATTAATATTAATTACTAAATAAATTTAATTATATACAAATATAATTAAATAAATATAATAATAATATAAATAAAATTATATAAATATAATTATATACAAATATAATTAATAAATAAAATTAATAAATAAATTTACATAAAATAGTAGCCTACTAGCATCGGGAACAGGGTCCAAGCTACCGGTGTGGTCACGGCTCTTTAAAGAGGAACCTCCTACCAATACGCGCCCAAAAGTGCGTGTCCAGAAATACTGTACTGCTTTCTGAATCAAGCCCTTGATCCAGCTGCCAAGCGAGAGCCTTCTCAGATGTTGGCCGAGGCTATAGACAATAAAGCTATTGGCCGGCACGACTATCAGCACAATGACTGCTGTACTCACTTTTTTTGGCATTACGAAATCGAGCGAGATAGACATACGGCTTGCCGAATCAAAATCTAATTGAAGCATTTGTCTATGCAAGTACTCTCCGTTAGCCAGACGAGAATATGGAATAATGCAATGATATTCTATTAAACAGATATGTTGCGAGCGCGCAATTGTGAAGACTCGAAAACGGGCCAATTGGCCTGTTTTGCCTTTATTCTGCGTCACTGCGTGTATGTGAGCTGGCTCTGCCCCACGGCACACTTTTTTCGGTGGTTTTGTAGGTATATAACATATCTGTTTATTAGAATATCATTGGAATAATGTGTCGGATAGATTCTCCCAAACAGTTGGCATGCCTGACATAATGTCAATTAAACTGTGTCATCCTTCACAATGTATTTCCCGTAGTTTTTCGTCATCATAACTTCGCCCATTATTGCTGTTGAGAGGTATTTTATGGATCGAAATGATAAAACCGTATTAATGTTGGAAACATTCATATTGACATGAAGGAATGACAGGGTAATACAAAAATATTATAAAAAGCAAAGATTGAGAGAAAACCTCCTTCAACATCCTCCCTTTTTCGATAATCTTTATCGTATAAGTCCCACCATTCCTGAAATTAGATCCAGTCTGGGTTTATGCACAGGCTTAGTCAAAATATCAGCACACTGGTATTCTGTAGGAACATATTTAACTTGAAGTTCTTTTTCAGTAACTAATTCCCTTACATAAAAATGTCTAATAGAAATGTGCTTTGTGCGACGATGTAACTCTGGGTTTTGTGCAAGCTTTATAGCAGCATCATTATCAACTTGTAAAGTAGGGACTTCTATCAAAGTAGTAATTTCATTGAAAAGTCTCTTCAGCCAAACAATCTCACGAGCCGCTTCACTAGCTGCAACAAGTTCTGCTTCGGTGCTTGAGATAGCTACAGAAGTCTGTTTACGACTTGCCCAAGAGATTACTCCTCCTGCATACACGCATAAGATTCCAGAAGTAGAGCGTCCTGTATCGAAATCTCCACCATGATCAGAATCACTAAAACATTCCAAGATTCCAGTTTTGTATCCTTTTTTTATACAATTGCTGTATCTAGGGTTCCCTGAATGTAACGAAGTATGCGTTTAACCTTGTTAACATCTTCTAAAGAGGGATTTGTAAGTTTCCTGGATACGACACTAATAGCATATGATATGTCCGGTCTAGTACCTGTCATTAGATAAGCTAGCGCACCAATGGCTTCACGATAGGGAAATGTAACCTCATCCTCTTTTACTGAGCATGGTTGTGCAGGTTGTAGACATAATAAAATCTTCAAATCGTTGTGGTGGTCGCAATGTCGATCTATCTCTTAGATTCCTTGTCGTAGGATTTCCTTGTTCATTATCTTCATCTGAATCAACTTCTGATAATTCAGGCGTAATATAAGACTCATTAGAATCTTCTTCATTTCTACAAGGTTCATCCGATATTGTAGGCAAGTTTCTTCAAAACTCGCACCATCATTCAATGTTTGAGGCACATCTGAAATAGTTGCGTCTTGTAATATATCCTCCCTTGCATCTAACATTGGATGATTTTCTGTAGTTTTAGGAAAATGAACCTCCATCTCAACAATTGGACTTTGTTTTTCTGTTTCTGAGATATCTGACTCCAATCCAATAGATGTGATGACTGACTCGTTGAATATTACGTCTCTTGACCGTATCAGTGTTGGATTCGATTTATTGTTTATGCTTAGTAACCGATAACCTTCATCACAATCATAACCAATGAGAATACATTTTTGAGCTTTTCTGGACATTTTCGTTCTCTTTACTTTTGGAACATGAGCATAACATTCAGTGCCAATAATTCTCAAATGTTTGATTGAGGGTTTCTTTGAAAACCATAACTCAAACGGTGATTTTCCTTCTATAGAAGTCGGTCCAGTTCTATTCAGAACATAAGCAGCCGTGTTGACAAGCTCAGACCACCAGGAGAGTGGAAGTTCTTCGTGAGCGTGCATCATAGTGCGAGCAGCTTCTACCAAAGTTCTGTTGTCTCTCTCACTACACCCGTTCTGTTCCGGCGTATACGGCATTGTCAAACGGTGTTGAATACCATGGTTATTTAAGATTTTCTTCACAGCTTCATTTTGGAATTCTCCTCCATTATCGCTGAGAATAGTCTTTATAATATGACCAGTAGTCTTTGTTTCGTTTATCATTTCCACAAGTTTATCTTTCACTTCAGACTTGTGCTTGATGAAATAAACATGACGATACTTACTGAAATCGTCTTTAAATAAAACAAAATAACGAAACTTTTTGAATGAATTGGGGAACGGACCACATACATCTGTGTGAATGATCTCTCCTGGTGCTTTAGCTCGATCTCTTGTTCCAAATTTATATCTATGTGTTTTACCATAAACACATCCTGTACATAGTTCAGAATTGAGTTTGACTTTTATACCAAGTTCCTTTTCAATCAATTGCTTCACATGTCTTTTATTCTGGTGAGCAAATCTTTTATGATAGAGTTGTAAAATGTTTTGTGTTGACAGTGAGTTCAATTCAGGAGATGAATTTATAATTGTCTTTACATTTAGTTTATAGAGTCCTCCATTCTTGACTCTTGTGCCAATTAAATTAATTTTTCCATCTACTATCAAATGACAAAATTCTCTTTCAGATGTGAAGACACTCTTCTCAAGTTTATCTTGCGCGGCAAGTACGGAAAATAAGTTTTTCTTTATTGCTGGAACATACCATACATCACACAGTCGAATGTTTTGTGTCTGACCGCGAACGTCTGCTATCAAATCAACTGTACCTTTGCCAATAGCTTGAATTGTTGAGCCATTTGCAGTTGTTACTGTTTGATTATTGCTGAAATGTTGAAAGCTGGAAAATATGTCGTTTCGACAGGTGACATGACTTGTAGCACCATTGTCAACAAACCAACTGTCAAGATCTTCTTCAATAATATTTACGACTTCATTTGTAACAACTTCCATTAATGAGAGGGTCAGATTAGGATTGTTAGCTTGACTTGTCGATGGGCCAGGTGTTTTAGGAGGTTTCCCGTCCGATATCCACTTGCGACATTTTTTAACTTTGTGTCCATATAGTCCGCAATATCCACACTTTTTCTTACGCATAAACTTGTTTTGTACAACTAGCGCTTGTGCTTCAGTAATATCTTCTTTGGTCAAAAGTGACCGTTCGTAAGCACATACTTGTGCTGTCAGATTATCTATATTTCGATCTTTTCTTGACATCAGCATCCAACTAGACTTGAAGGAGAAGTACTTCTCGTCGGGTAAAGTTTCCAAGATCTTGCAGATTAGTAATATCTCTGGAAGATCATATTTGGTTTCACCTTTTTGAAGTTCCATTTTCAATTCATGCCATATATTTTTCAGTTTGGATATATGCATTGACATGTCATGTGAGGGATCTTTTTTATAGCCAAAGAAACTGTAGCATAGTGAATAGCTTTTGTCTTCAGATGTTCCATTGAACAAAGTGTGCAATTCATCCCAAACCTGTTTGGCTGTTGAGAATCTCATGACCTTTTGTAAAGTGGCATCCGACATATTAGCAAAGATTGAGAGAAAACCTCCTTCAACAATTGCACAGACAAAACCTTCGGTTTCCCCGAAGGGGTCACCGTAACGAACCCAGGATACGGACGCTAAGAAGTCTATATTGGGCCCATGTTAGGCCCTGTAAAAACGTTAATTATTATTACCAGCAACGTGTAAGTAGGTAAGTATTATAATGTGGCTATATAATTTCAATTAGAATCGGGTAATTGTAGCAATAAATAAAATTAAACAATTATAAATAAGAACACTATCATAAATATTTAATTCTTGTTAGGTTTATTAACACACTGCGGCTTTTTTTAATTCGTCGTCGGTTTATTAGTTATTTATGCAACTGTTGTATAATGAGGGGTATTAAAACACGAATGTGGGTTTATCACACGAGGCGAAGCCGAGTGCGATAATAATAGTATCACATGAGTGTTTTAATACCTAATTATGTACAGTTGCATACAAGACTTTATCTACATCCATCAAATGAATCCTCCATATAAAAGGTTCTGAAACCATAGGATGTTGTAGTGTTGTAAGAAGTCTATGTAAATTCATGGAAAGGTTAATTGCTGAGTATTAATACAAACAAACCATGTATAGGTAATAATATAATTATTTACATTTTGATTGTACAATAATTAAAATGCACAAAGCTTGTATCACTCATTTTTGTAAACAACAAAGTACATAATGCAATACTAATATCGAACAAAAATGGAGTAGAGTTGTCCCATCCAAGAGCTGCATCAGTTTTTAGAGAAATGAGCAGCGCTTCAACCTCGTCTTCATCGACGTCGACCATTACGAACGAGTGTAGTGGCACGGGTGTGGTATTAGTGACATATTGAGGATTTCGGATATAAGTACTGTGTGTAAAAACGCTCGCAAGATTTTTGCCTATACCTACCGACAAAAATCTCGTTAACGGAATCCACCGACTGTTGGGGAGATGCAGAAAAAAAAGTAAGTCAGTAGTAGGATTTATTGGAACTTCCGTGTGTGTGACCCCTCTTTATAATTTTCCAAACCTTTTTGTTATCATTGGCAGCCTCACTCAACTCTGCCCTATCGTACTCCCTTCTTAGACGTTTAATAATTGTTGTGCAGTAATTCCTATATCTTTCAAACTTTATTTTTTGTACAAGATTGTCTGGTGATAGTTTCAGTTAAATATTCTTGGTACGGGTCCTTCGACATTAGATAAGGTTTGGTTTGGTTTGTTTCAGGAATTATATTTCTAAAACATCACACATTAACTTTTCATTCTTAAGTCTGCTCTATCTAATGAGGTTTGTCAAGACTTTTCAGTTGCAAAACCTTTGGTATAGAATTCAAGATGTCGCCACATTGTACGAAAGAGTACCCAACCTGACATTGAGCATGATTGATATTTTGACTATTTATTTTTATTTGTTTCTGGTTCCTAAGAGTGTGTTAGTTGAGAAAGGTTTACGTGAAAGAGGTTGGCTGTGTGAATTTCATTTGATGAGATTCTAAAGGTGTTTATTTTACTCTACGTGGCATGCAAGTCGAGACGTGGTAGCTCAACCATGTGGTTAAAAAACCCTGATGATCTAAGGTAGATATTACATTTAGCACACCCACGGTAAGTACAGGTCGCGGCACGTAACGCACTAGCGCAGACCGTTATTGCGCAGAAGTAAAAAAATGGCTCTCCAATCGTATAACATGCGCAGCTATCCACCACGTTTCCCCCCCAAGGGGTGCCCATAATGACTGTTTATTTAATTTAAATCCTTAGTTTGTAAGCCCTGGCTGGGGGCCTTAAAGTCATTTTTGGCCACCACAGGATAGTCCGGTTAAGCAGTCAAGCAATCTTAGCGAGTTGCAACTGCGAGTGGTCATACCTAAAAAAAAAAACGCCACGTTTCGTTCAGCGCTAGAGTTACGTGCTTCGACCTTCCACACTAACAGTTGCATCAGTGGTAATGGGAGAGCATGACGTACCTAATTAATGAGAGGTTTTCCTTTTGAGGTTTTAAAAAAAAACTTAGTTTCCAAGAACTCTATAGATGGCGTTGAACTTACTATGCCAAAGCCAAAACGCTTGAAAAAAAAAACATTGTGTCACGTCACATACTCTCGTTGACTGACACTTTCATTTGCTTAACCTTCCGAATATAACCAACATTTATCGCGCTTTGTTAAAATCAGTTTTTTTAGGTTCCGTTCCTTGCATTATCATACTTACTCCAAGCGCCATCTAACCAGCGACTAGGGAAGAGCTAAAAAGAAAATCCCTCATTTAATAGTAAGTATGCGAACTTCGTGGAAAACATTCATAGAAACTCTTTGCTTATGTCAACTCACTAGTAGCAGTTTCAGGTAATACAACAACCAGACGCGGATACAAAATGCTGAAATTTTTTGGTAGAACTAAATTTGCCCTAAGTCTGTAAAAATGCATTCAAATGCACAAATTGTTTTTCAATACACTTCCTCGAAAACTGGTCCTTAACGCACTACGATTAGGTACAACATGCAATGTATTTCACACGCGTGCGATTTTTTCCACTTTCCTGCACGTGTGCGGGAATGAAAATTGCCACAGATAACTATACCTATACTTAGTCCAAATTGGTTCAATGTCTATAGTCTGAGGTGAATGTTTTTTTTTTATTTTGTCAAAGCACTACGCGTCTTTGCGGCATAAATATTTTTTGAATTTTAAAATTGTGTTTTTAAATAGAATATCATAGATAAACATGATTATTTAAAACTAATAGTTACTTTTATACAGAAATTAACATTTATTTGTGTTCTGAATTCAAAAATATAAAATAAATCTATTTTTTATATTAGGCTGTTTAACGGCTTCATACCATTGCCTCTTTCAACCTGGCGAGACCAAAGCGCGAAAAAAAAAAAGAAAATTTAAATCATAATTTCATAGTTCGTGACAAAAATATTATTCGTTATTTTATTTTATTTCTTCAAAAGTGTATTGAAAAACGTCGTTTGATACACGTGGACATTTGTTATTGCAATTCTCGGCTCAACAACACCCTCGCCTACGGCTCGTGTGTTATAATTCCGCCTCGATTGCAATAACAAACTTTCTCCACTTGTATCAAAATGTACTATTTCCGTCACAGAACAGAAAAAACATTTCCGTCGAATACTTCCAAAACCGTAGAACAACGAAATAAAAGGGTACGTTAAAAGCGAACAAGGCTTGCGAGGTGGGTATTTGAAGAAACTATTGCCGTCGCGCTGCGTCAAGCCTGCTGCGCCTACAGTGCGATAGAGACAGCTAGCTCAGACCGATTTTTAGCAGAAAAAATTGTCGACGTCGACGTTTCGTATTCCCGTTTTCTTCTCGAAAACTGAGCCGATTCAATTATTTTTGACATTAAAATTTTAAGAAAGAGTATGTCTAGGTTTCAGGTATCAATCTTCTAGGGCATTTTTTGTAATTTTTCTAGGGTCATATTTTCTTTACTTATTAGTTGCTGAAAAAAAAAATGTCAGGGACGTGTGATGAACTGTTTAAAGTAGACCTTGATTTTTATGAAAAAAAAAAATGATATTTCTAGCTAGAGGCAAATTCAGAAGGAAAAAAGGGGTTTGTATAGAAAACCGTAGCCTCTGTTCCCTCTTAAAATTAAATAAAAGTTGGTAGCAGCCGGTAACCATTCTACATTGAAATATTATAAAAATGGAATGAGTCCAGCTTGCGTCCCACTTTTATTTAATTTTAAATGTGCTTGTTTTCAGCTTTTCATGTTTATATCGCAGTCGGGTTTTAGTTTTTTTTTATTATTGTAATCTTTTTATTTAGTGTGAAATATTTCGCTGACAAATTTAACGTATATTTTTTCTAAATCGGTTCATCCGTTTAGGAGTTACGACATATATACATTCGCAGGTCAAACACATAACCCTCCTTTTGGGCTTAGCCGCAGTCGGGTAATAACACTGAAAGCATTCATCTACTCCGTAAATTAGGTTAACCGGTATTAGTGAAATAAACAAACAATGGCGGAATAATGTCTTTATTTCTTTCTTAAAAAAATACAAAATATAATATATGACCCGATTTTAATGTAGGTACACTAGGTACCTAGATTTCGTGTAACAATAATTTGGTACTGAAGCCGAAAGGCACTTTTTGTCCCCGTCGCGTCATTGCGATCATTTTGTTGTTCTAGATCAGGGCTGTCCAAACTACATACCTTTGCGGGCTAATTAAATTGACTACGAAAGCTGGAGGGCCGCAGAAATAAATATTTTCAGTTTTCAAGTAAAAAAAAAATACAGGGTGTCGCAACCAATTCAATCCCTCGTACTTCCGGACGCCGCCGCGCATGTCCTCCCTCTCGCTTTAACGACTATGCACTAGAGGCATAAGAGAGAGAGAGCAATAACGCAACCCCGCCGTTCACGCGCCTCCGACGCGGGAGTTTTAGTCGACGCATCAGCGTTGCCAGAAGGTTACATTTCTTACATTTTTCGTAACTTTTGACCCCCTCGCGTAACATGTAAGTAATTTTTATATTTAGGGCAATTTTCGTAACTTTTGAGAACAACGAGATTTTTGTATTTTATTGCCAGTTTACGAACGCATTTCAATTCAACGCATCCAAATTGAACGCACCTAAAACTGGCGGGTCTAAAAAGTATTTCACTCCGTAACATACTCAGAGATGGCTCTGAATGGAAAGCGCCATGACAAAATGAATCGTATCACCCATAAATTAAAACTTGATGTTGCTTGAGCGTGTGCGCGCACGTTTCCTACTTCGCGAGTTCCCGCGGTTCTTGCCCTATAATAACAGAGCCCTCTTACGAACTTTTAGTAGAACAAGTACGATAAGAGGATTTTATACGTATCGAATATTAGTAGTTAGTTCAGAGACAAAATAATAGATCCACTACCTCCTAGTTTTGGTTCAAACTAATATAATAAGATAAGTGCTAGACTAGATAGCAACAGTGAAGATGGCGCTGCGAACAAATGAAACTATAGTCTGTTTTATCCTAAGACTAAATATTTAATTTATATTCCGCCATTTTGCTGACATCAATTTGCCTTTCGACCTCCGACCCCAAAAACACGTAAATTAAAAAAAAAACAATGATGTAACTTTTTCAGCAAAAATGTAACATTTCAGGAAACGAAACGTAACTTTTGGCTCTAGGGCCCTGGCAACACTGCGACGCATAGCCACGCTTGAAGGCCCACGGAACTTTACGAACCGCCGCCGCGCGCCGACACTCGCCCGAGCTCCTAACCGGCACGCGTGATTTCCTTTTATCGGTTTGTTTGTACAAGAGTTCCCGTGATAATCATTTTAGTGTAACCTGTACCTACTTGTTTTACCGTGATTATACGACATTTCGTTACTGATTCCCAATCCGCTTCAATCCAGTATGAACACAGTTACGAAAGATGGCGTCCCAACTGTAGGCCGAATGCCACAGTTCCTGTGAAAACTGTGCAGTGAAAGAACTTTGTGTGTGTAAAACTGTGAACTTATTAGTGATCGTGTAACAATGCCGAAGACACGGGGTAGGAAATCCCTCAATGGTTCGCATGACGATGAACTCAACGACAGCGTCACGCTGTCGCGCGATAACTTTACCGCTCTGTTATCAACGATTCAGCAATCGAATGCGGAAATCTGTGAGCGCATGTTAGAGCGCCTGTCGACATTCACGTCCCCTCTGACCGCTCAGTCACCGGCGCCAGCGCCGAGTGCGGCAGAGAAGACTGGCAATTTCTCACGATGCTCGTCCAGATTCTCCGGAGCGGAGAAGGAAAACGTCGAAACATTCATCGATGCCATTGAAGCATATTTAAAGAATGCACGAACATCATTGATGATGTCGCTATTCGAGGCATGTCTATGCTACTTACCAGCGACGCAGCAACCTGGTGGCAGAGTATCCGCGCGGAGGTCACATCCTGGGAAGATGCAATACAATACCTTCGTGACGCGTACGGCGACCGCCGTCCTGAATATAAAATATACCGGGAGGTATTCAGAGACGAGCAGGGTGAAGACGAACGAACAGATATCTTCGTAGCGAAGAGTCGCGCCCTCCTAACACGCCTACCATCAAATGACCTGTCGACCAAGGTACAACTTGATATGATTTACGGCCTTTTACACCGGAAAATCCGTAAAAGATTACGACGCGAAGAAGTCAGTAATTTTTCCGAGTTGCTATCCAAATCTAGAATTATCGAAGATTCCCTAAACGAATCGACAAAGCGAGAATCGCAAAACACCGCATCCATTGCTTCGAGTACGAAACGCAGCGCAACCGAAACGCCTACTCAGCCCGCAATGAACAACGCGCGAACATTAAACTCCGCTGCAAGCGTGAGACCGGCGCACGGGGCAGCCATCACGCCACGCGGCGGCGGCGGCGCTCCGCCCCCCGCCGCGCGCCCGCGGGACTCGCACGCGCAAGTTCCGGACGAGACGCGCGCACAGCGCGCATCACACGCGCGTGCCACCGCCGAAACCCCGCGCGATGAACGCGCACCAGCGTCATCGAAACAGCAACGACCGTTTTGTGCGTATTGTAAACACTACGGACACAAGCGCGACCAGTGCCGTAAGTTGGCGGACAAAGGTGAGTCAGCTGTTGATTCTAATAATTCGGTTTCGTGTTACAAGTGCGGATCTAAAAATGTTACTCGTGAAACTTGCAAAAACTGTAACAACGAATCAAGTTTTTGTAGTTTTGATAGTACTCTGCAAACTTCGGGACCAAAGTACACTCAAGGACTAAAGTCAAATCGCGAAAATATTGCGTGTTCCGAAAAGTATAATCGCGTAGAGAAGTGTTCTGATAAACATTACTGTGAAGATTTGAATTACTCTACTTCTAGTTTTAAAAATTTGGATGCAAATGTTTGTTGTGTCGTTCAAGAAAATAATATCTGGTCTCGTGATAGTTCGAGTGAGCCTGCGTCCAGTCAAGTTATTTCTAATAATAATAATTGTTATTCTGTACAGAGTAATATTCCGGACAACGATTTGTCGAACGATCACATTGCCAGCTGCGAGGTCGATAATAATAACGACCGTCTATGTAATTTTTCAGAAAATGATTATTTTTGTTATGATGACGCCCTTAATGTCAAGAGGCGTAAGGACGATTTTTGTACTTTTTCGGAAAATCGTAAGGTTTATTGTAATAACGATTGTAACGCGTTAGAGGTTACGAACCATTTTTGTGATTATTCGAAAGATGATAACGTTTCTAATAAAAATTCCCTCGGAGTAAAAGGGTGTAACTGCCGATTTTGTATTTTTTTGCAAAATGATGTATTTTGTTGTAATGATGTTTCTATGGATGTGTTAAATATTAATATGGTGTGTAGTGACACATGTGTAGAGAACGCGCGCGCCGGTAGGAGCTCCGACAGAAAAGTTTTGCGGCCTATTTTTGATATTAAAATTTTAGGCGCGTCGGGGACCGCGTTAGTCGACACCGGTGCCAAACATTGTATTGCGGGCCATACACTGCACACCCTCCTCTGTCGAAATGGACACCCTCTTGAACCGGCGCGAAGACGTATCAAGCTTGCCGATGGACACGCTCGCGACGTAGACGTGCTCATGACTACTCTTGACGTGCACTTAGAGGAGAAGGTCATTAGGACTCCTTTTCTTATCCTCTCTGAGGCGCGTAACAATGAAACGTTGCTCGGCATGGATTTCTTGTTTGCAGCCGAGGTAGTCATGGATTTTTCTCGGGAATGCT
The DNA here is from genome assembly GCA_905147715.2 of Xestia xanthographa. Taxonomy (NCBI): domain Eukaryota; kingdom Metazoa; phylum Arthropoda; class Insecta; order Lepidoptera; family Noctuidae; genus Xestia; species Xestia xanthographa. The sequence goes on from LR990652.1 coordinate 16,602,332, forward strand.
GGTATTTCTCTAACAACAGCCGCGTTCAGTACATGATGCGTTTTGAACCTTCCTTTTCACCAGAGCTATCTTGTTCCTCTGCTGACATACTCAGGGATGACGAAGGTACATTGTTGAACCCACCTGACCGGAACCTGCTGGCGCAGACCTTGGTTACCAATACGGACATTTTCCAGCTAGGGGGAGAGCCTACCCCTTTTGCTGAGCACCGTATCGACACAGGTGAGCACCCTCCTATCTATGTACCTCCGTACCGATTGACCCCTGCCAAAAAGGAGCTAATGCGTCAGGAGATTGAAAAGATGCTGAAGGACAACGTAATTGAAGAGTGTGAGTCTGCATGGTGTTCACCAGCTCTCCTGGTTCCTAAAGCAAATGGCAGCACCCGCTTCTGCGTAGATTACAGACGCCTTAACGCCGTGACCAAAACGGACCATTACCCGATGCCTTTGATTGATGAATTATTACAATCAACAAAGAGGAATTGTTATATGAGTACTCTGGACCTGAGATCCGGCTACTGGCAGGTTAGTGTTAATGAGCAGGATAGAGATAAAACCGCATTCATTAGTCCATTGGGAACCTTTCGTTTCAAACGCATGTCCTTTGGTCTCAAAAACGCTCCGGCGACCTTTCAACGGCTAATCGACCGTCTGCGCTCCTGTTCATCCCTGGCCAATGTTACGATCCTTGCGTATTTAGATGACCTGCTGATCATATCTGAAGGTTTCCAGCAGCATCTCCAGGATCTCCAGTCGGTATTCAGTCGGCTTCGCGAATTCAAGTTGCGAGTCAACCGGGAGAAGTGCGTTTTTGCTAGGGAAAGTGTCAAGTATCTGGGACACGTAATTACCCAGCAGGGCGTTTCACCCGACCCTGAAAAGGTTCAAGCGGTACTAGACATGAAAGAACCAAACAACTTGAAACATCTACGTACATTTTTACAAACCTGTTCCTGGTTCCGGAAATTTATCCCGAATTTCTCCTCTGTAGCCGAGCCACTTACAAGGTTAACAAGAAAGCATCAGACCTGGACCTGGGGTTCAGCTCAGACCACTGCTTTTAGCGAGCTGAAACAGCTTCTTACCTCAGCGCCAATCTTAATCCAGGCTGACTTTAATCACCCGTTCATCCTCCGCACTGACGCGAGCAATTATGCCGTCGGAGCCGTTTTACTCCAGGGGGAGGACAAGGAAGAAAGACCCATTGAATACGCCAGCCGTCTTCTGAACGCTGCTGAGCGTAACTATTCTACAACCGAACGAGAGGCCTTAGCGGTAGTGTGGGCGGTGGAGCGGTTTAGATGTTATCTAGATGGACATCCGGTGATTATTGGTAGCGACCACCAACCACTTCGCTGGCTGATGGCGCTAAAGTCTCCTACAGGTCGTTTGGTGAGGTGGGCCCTCAAGTTACAATCATTCGACATTCAGTATCAGTACACTCCGGGAAAAGCAAATGTAGTGGCAGATACACTGAGTAGACCGATCTGCTCCCAAGATACCCGTGACAGTTGCGGTATTTGCTCAGTGATAATTGATTTACCCACTAAGAGCCCTGCAGAGTTAAGGCAGGAACAGCTTGCCGACCCGGAGGTTGACAAAATCATCAAAGAGATAGAAAGTCCAGACGAGGTGGCATCTCATAGGTGGACGGAGCGCGGTTATCTGTTATCACAAGGAGTACTATACCGGTATAATCCAGACTCAGATAGCGAGGCTCCTCAACTTGTTATTCCAATTTCACTCCGTCCAGAGATTTTGAAAGAATGCCACGATTCGCCTCTTGCGGGACATTCTGGAATCGATCGTACTTACCACAAGATCGCCCAGTCCTATTATTTTCCCGGGATGCGAAGAATCATTACAGATTATGTGAAAGCCTGTGTCGATTGTCAACGATATAAGGCTACCAATGACAAACCCCCTGGACTACTACAGACACCCGTGCTGCAGCAACGGAATGAGGTCCTAGCTGTAGACCTCTTCGGTCCGTTACCTGAAGGAGAGAACGGAGAGAGATGGATACTTCTAGTTGAAGACACCGCCACACGTTGGGTTGAGCTCTACGCCCTTCAGGAAGCGACTGCTGAAGCCTGCGCCCGTACTCTTACCTCGGAATACTTTCTCAGATACGGCTTACCGCGCAGGGTCATATCTGATAACGGCGTACAGTTTGTGGGGGCAGTCATGCAACAATGTATGTTCATCTTAGGGGTTAAACAAAACTTCGTGCCACTTTATCATCCAGAGGCAAACCCCGCCGAGCGCAAGAATCGGGACCTCAAGACGCAGCTCTCACAACTCGTGGAGAATGACCATTGCTCCTGGCCTGCGAAACTCCCAGTGATTCGTTTCGCTATGAATAGCGCAGTATGTAGAACCACTGGTGCCACTCCCGCATATCTTATGTTTGCCAGAGAAATGAGGTCCCCCACAGAAACTCGGCATGATTTGAGGGCGATCCTCGATAAAGAGAATTTTCTTCCTCAAATCACTCCGTACCTGAGATCTTTTATCGACTCCTTATCTGCAGTTCGTGAACGAGTTGAATTACAGCAAGATCAGTCTAAGAAGGTTGCTGATCGATCCCGTCGACCTAGTCCAACGTACGAGGTCGGAGATAAAGTTCTGGTCCGGTCACATGTACTGAGCCAAGGTAGCAAGGGCCTCACTGCTAAATTTGTGCCCAAACGAGATGGACCGTATATTATAACGAAGAAAGTGAGCCCTACCACCTATCTTATCTCTCCAATAGGGAACCCTGAAGAATCCTTAGGAAAATACCATGCACAGGATTTAACGCTTTTTGTAGACAGTGGTACCGGCAGTGACGTACCACCTAATCCTGTCATTCCCAAGCGACGTCGCGGGCGCCCGAAGCACAAGGGCAATGAGCAAGTCCAGGAACGAGGGCGTTCTCCTAGACTAGAGGGGGAGTCTGTCGCAACCAATTCAATCCCTCGTACTTCCGGACGCCGCCGCGCATGTCCTCCCTCTCGCTTTAACGACTATGCACTAGAGGCATAAGAGAGAGAGAGCAATAACGCAACCCCGCCGTTCACGCGCCTCCGACGCGGGAGTTTTAGTCGACGCATAGCCACGCTTGAAGGCACACGGAACTTTACGAACCGCCGCCGCGCGCCGACACTCGCCCGAGCTCCTAACCGGCACGCGTGATTTCCTTTTATCGGTTTGTTTGTACAAGAGTTCCCGTGATAATCATTTTAGTGTAACCTGTACCTACTTGTTTTACCGTGATTATACGACATTTCGTTACTGATTCCCAATCCGCTTCAATCCAGTATGAACACAGTTTACGAAAAGGGTAATAATTTCTTTAAACGTTTTATTGTTTCTGCGTTAATTTATCTTTAACAATCATATCGATATCGAATGGAACAAAATGGAATTCTATTATCAAACTATTTAGGTCCAAAACTATAAATGCAACATAACATGCGGCCCGCGGGCCCTTGTCTGGACAGTCCTGTTCTAGACCATACCTGGGAACCATCTGGATGGGCCCATCTACACGAGCGAGAGAATCGCGGCGATATTAATATCGTCGTGCCATACATTCTCTGCGTCGCGATTCTCTCGCCTGTGGACACGGCCCCCTTACCGAGATAATGGGGGTCAAGGTTCCAAAATTTTACAAAGTTTTTTTTTAATCATCATCAAAATGAAAAAAAAAAGTTGCAAGTTGTTTTAATATTGTTAATAATAATGATAGCTTTTTTATAGTATTTTGTATAGAAATATTTAAAAATGTACAAGATATGTAATGTAATGAATAAAGGGAATAATAATAATAAAGCTATTTATTTCCCAAAGTATCTAAGGTTATTTCATTTTTACATTATACATTTCCAAAACTATAAAACGATGGCATGCAGTGTTAGAATCGCATGCAGACACGAACAGAAACGAACTATTAACATTAACAAAACATAACATAAAGAGTTGCTTAATTTATGTAGCATTCCTGACATTAAATATTCCAGTTTTAATATTGTTACTTTACTTTAATTAATTAGCTCCACGGGCCCGCAACGGTACTATGCAATCCATCCATCAGCACCATATTTTGAGTGCGTTACATTGAGTTTTACGGTAAAACGTGAATTTTACCCATAAAAAAGGTTGTTTCCCAGCAATAACTTTGCGGCGAGTTACAATAGTTTGATGTACGGAATGCTTGGTTGACGGCTTCGTGATGAGGACTTTTACACCTTGTATAAGATGTAAAAAAGTCTTGAAAAGAATTATAGTGACTTGAAGATTGAAGAACTAAATTGTTTTATTTTGCTATTTTTTTTTACCGATTTCTAAAAAAAAGGAGGAGGTTATGTTTTCTACCAGTTTTTTTTTTAAATATTATACGACAGAATACTACTTAGGTACCCCTTTGGACGTGAATATACTTCGTTGCCGTATCTAAATGCCCTAAATATTGAGACAGGCTCATTCGTTTATACAACACTGTTAAATAAAGATTTGCTTAATAAAGTAATAATGTCATCAGAATAAACTTCTTACCTATCACAGATAATTATGTGAAATACTTACAAACTAATTAACATTTATTTATTTAACACTTCAAGCACAAAGTACAGAGGCGGACTTAATGCCATAGGCATAACATAAAACACAATGATCTGAATACCTATTAATTTATATTGGCCAGTGGCGTAGCGTGGGTTTCAGGCTTTCAGCCGCGCGGGGCGTGAGCAAAATGCGTTCCCCATTTGTCAAACGAACACTCACGGATAGACTCAATCAATCTAAGTAAGTAGGTACTCTACCTCACTAAAAATGCCACATCGAATGATAAGCCATCAACCCTTGTGTTGTGCTTAGGGGCCGCCTCCACGAGCGAGAGAATCGCGGCGATATTATATCATCCTTGGCACGTTTTTCTATACACTCTCTTTTGAGTCGTCTCCACGAGCGAGAGAATCGCGGCGAAATTTTCGTATAGAAATACGTTGAATCGCCGCGATTCTCTCGCTCGTGGAGGCGGTCCCTTAGATAGGTATGTTTTAGAATTTGTCATTGAAGTCGTAGTCCCCTTCCTACATATCAAGTACCTGCTCGTAACCACTACTTGCTGGAAAGGCCCGGCTTGGACTTGATCTGCTGCTGATTACTAGTGCTAAGCTACTCGGCACCTACACCTCTACACCGGTGTAGTTCGGGGCTCTGCCATCGGCGGACATTAATAAAGGGTGTAAAAAAACGCTTAACGAAGCCGCAAGGTACTTATTCTGCCCGTCATTGCGATCATTTTTAACGAAGCCGAAAGGTACTTGTTCTCCCCGTTATTACGGTATTTTTTTTGTTCTACTCCATACCTGGGAACGGAGATACTGGGGGTCAAAGTTCCAACCTTTTGTCAAGTTTTTTTTAAATACAAGTTTTTAATGTAATAATTTTAATATTTAAACACCTCCCCGATCCCCGTACTATTAAAACCATTCATCAGCACAATGTTTTGAGTGTGTTACTTTGAGTTCTACCAAAAAACATGATTTTTCACCCCAAAAAAAAAGTCGTTTCCCAGCAAAATTTTTGCGTAAAGTAACTTGTTTGATGTACAGAATGCTTGGTTGACGGCTTCGTGATGAGGTTGTTTACACCTTGTATTAGTAAATAGTTGCAGAACGTAGCGCAGGCGCAGCTAATCAGTTAATGTGACACTTCGTCCAGAGAGTCGGTGCTGTTACGGCGCGGGTAGGCGTCGTACTCGCCCGCGAAGTCCCACTCCCGGTATGTGGTCGCGATCACTCCTCGCAGCTCTTCCAAGTGGTCAGGACCGCGGGTTTCACAAACCACTTTCACCTTAAAACAAAATAAAACCATGAGTAGTTCATCGTCGTCTATCATAGTGAGATGTCTAAGTAATCCCAAGAAAAGTAGCAAATCATAATTAAGGGGACTACCTACAACGGGAGAGGGAGAGAACCTCTCAGCGTCCCGGCCGCCGCGGGAGACGCCCCGGGAACCATGCACCGTAGGCGCGGGCCTGTGGATGGTGGGCTATGGGCTAGCTCGCCGTCCGTCCGTCTCATGACGACAGGCCGTGTCGACGGCGCAGGACTGTTCCACGCGCGCCTCAAAGAGAGTCTGCAATAGGAAGGGGTCCGCAAGGACCGATGCCTGCCGGGGTTGCGGGACTGTTCGAAAGAGATACCGTGGCCCCGGAACACAAAGGGCGATGAAGGAACATGGATGGGTTTTAGTCAGTAAAAGTCCCCCCTGTTCCGCCCAGAGAAGGAGAAGTCATTTGATGATTTCACATTCGAAAAAAAGGGGACTACAGGAGCTAAACGCGTGTTTTATAATGCAAAAAAGTAAATATTTCGTCAGGATATAAATGCTAGTATGATAGTGTTTTGAAAACATAATACAACAAATTTTACTTGATAAAAAAAAATCACGAACTTATCTCGAAAAGTTTCTTTTAACGAGTAAAAACCATTTTAAAATACATGCGATCATTCTGATTTTTCGGCAAATAATTCTACAAGCAGTGTTTTATTGGGTTATTCACCAACTGGACACGAAAGACTGGACACGCGTGTGTCCAGTTGGTGAAACTCACAATTAGTATCACTTATTATTTCGTCATCTGGACACGCCAAAATTTTTACGCGTGTCCACATAGTGAAACTTAAATTAAATCACTTTTATGTTTTCGCCAACTGGACACACGTTCGCATTTTATCTGAATTCATGAGAAAGTACAGTCACGCAGATTGATATTCTGTATCACAATCATGTTCGGCCACGTTCCACTGTTGGGAACGGGTGATTTTGACAATTTCTGAATAAAAAATAATAATATCAGAAATGGTGACTATTTTACATTGACATACAAAATCACCTGTTCCCAACAGTGGAATCTGGCCGAACATGATTATTGTTCGCGACGAACGTCACCTAATCTGCATATAGTGTTTTTGTTATAGTAAAACAGTGTAGAGTCAGTGTATGGGCAATATAGTGACAAGTAATAAGTGCCTTCAGTGATTAGAATAGTAAAAAACAGTAATTTACATAAGCCCTAGACTCATATAAACTCGCAAGTGGGTTTACCACCGTTATTAAGCAACACTCTATTTCCAACTATTCACAGCAAACAAATCGCCGTAACCGTATAGTTGCCTTGGCTACTCCTCTTAAAACCTCTTTCAGTCAAAGATTCTTTGTTTTCTTCGGACCCTATCTTTACAATAAATTAAACCAAATTCTTTCCCTACACTCATTGAACAAGCATAACTGTAAAATCACTTTACATGCCTGGCTACAAAGCCAAACATATACTGCCGGGTCGTATCTTGCCTCGTATGATGTGAAGTGTGTTACATTTATCCAGACCAAATTGCATATTTATATCTTGGCTGAACTCTGCTGTAGCTCCTACTAGTTTTTTCATTTCTTTTTCGGTTTGTGCATATAGTTTAATATCGTCCATATAAATGAGATGAGAAATTGTTGTTTGTTCTTGTAGTTGTGCTTGTGTTGTAGTGTGTTTGAGACAATATCCGGCCCGGCAGCGCTGCAGCAGATGTGACAGAGGGTTTAGTGCGAGACAGAACCACAGGGGACTCAGAGAGTCACCTTGATATATGCCTTTTCTGATAAATATTTGTCGCGTAGTAACATTATTGTGATTACAATTCATATGAAGAGTGGTTTTCCATTGTGACATTATGTTGCTTAGGAAATCTATTATTTTTGAATTTACTCTATAAATTTTTAATATCTGTATCAACCAAGAATGAGGAACACTGTCAAAGGCTTTTTTATAGTCGATATAGGTGCAATTATTATTATTTTGGAAAAACATGATTTGTTCTTAGCTCCTTGGCTAGTTTAAGCTACGTTAACGGGCCTTAGCCAAGTCAACGTAGCGTGTGTGTGTGTGAGTTGTGTGATATTTCATTTTCGTCGATTTGCATGAACTTCCTTACTATTCTGCAGGTATTTAAAATCGCGGCTTTTTGGGGTGTGATATAAATTGAGTCTTTGAGGTCTATTAATTTGAGGCTATGGTAGAGGTGGTTAGGTATAACACCCGTGGTAGAGACTACAATGGGTACTACGTAGGTACTACGTACCTTTTCTTGTCTCCAGATTCTGGTCACCTCTTCTTTCAATTCTGCATATTTACTAATTTTCTCACCTATTGTTTTTTGTAAATTATGTGTGTTAGGGACTGCTATATCTATGAGGTATGTGACTTTATTCACTTTATCTTGTAGCATTATATCTGGTCTATTGTAGTGAATGGTCCTGTCGGTTAATATGCCGCGATCGTAAAAGAGTTTGTGAGTAGTATTTTCTAGAATTGGTTGTGGGACATACTTATAATAAGGAGTGTTTGAGTCTTGAATGAGTTTATGTTTGAGTGCTAGGTTTTGATAGATGATATTTGCTACCTGATTGTGCCTGTGAGTATAATCTGTTTGTGTGAGTGTTGTGCAAGCTCCTGTGATGTGTTGGATGGTCTCTGGTTGGCTGTGACATTTGCGGCATTTATCGTTAGTTATCGTGGGGTCTTTTATGATGTATTTCCTGTAATTTTTAGTATTTATGATCTGATCTTGTATCGCAATAATAAAACCTTCGGTTTCCGGAAATAGAGAACCTATTTTAAGCCATTTGTTTGATGCTAGTGTGTCTATATGAGGTTGTTCAAGATCATGGGGATGCCGTCCGTGCAACACTTTCTTCTTCCAATCTTCTAACTTTTGCTTGTGTGGGTCTTCATTGTTGGTGTTTTGTGTATCTGTCTGTTCGTTTAGGCTAAGTGGGGTGTAGCTGTTGTCGATCATTACTATAGCTTTATGTATGTTACTTGTGCGAGATTTACTGTGAAAGAATGTTTTTAACCTAGTTATTTGTTTCTGCCAAAGATTATGGATATCAATTAGGCCTCTCCCTCCGTATTGCCGTTTGATAGTTAGCCTTTCTATTGCAGATTTAGGGTGTAGGTTATTGTGTTTGGTAAGTGTGGTGCGTGTTGTTCTCTCGATTTGCTGGATGTCAGTTTTTGACCATTTGATCACTCCAAACGAGTATGTTAGTATGGGGATCGCGTAGGTGTTCAAAGCCTTTATTAAATGTTTTCCGGAGAGTTGAGTTTGACATACTGCGATCACTCTTCTCTTGTATTCTGTATTCAATGTTTGTTTAATTGTTGTGTGATCTAATCCTTTGAGCTGCTTGTATCCTAAATATTTATATAAATCGGTGGGTTCCATAGCTGTAATTGTGTCAGTAGTGTTTATTGCATAGTCGCCAGGTTTAATTTTGCCTTTTATTATATGTACTGTTTTACATTTATCTAGTCCAAACTGCATGTTTATGTCTCTACTAAATTCTGTCGTGATTTCTATTAGCTTTTTCATCTCTTTTTCTGTTTTAGCGTATAATTTAATGTCAACAATATAAATAAGATGAGAAATAGTGATTTCTTCTGTTACTTGTTTAAGGCAATATCCAGCCGGACAACGCTGTAGTAGGTGAGATAGTGGGTTCAGAGCAAGGCAGAACCATAATGGGCTCAGGGAGTCTCCCTGATAAATACCTTTTTTTATAGCAATCTGGCGAGTTGTGACAGTGCTATTGCGATAATTCAATTGAAGCGTCGTTTTCCATTTAGACATAATATTTTGCAAGAACTCTATGATTTTTGGGTTTATTTTGTATATGTGTAATATTTGGATAAGCCAAGAGTGTGGGATGCTATCAAAAGCTTTTTTATAATCTATGTAGGTGCAGTGTAAATTTCTATTTTTCGCGGCAGCATGTTTGTGTATGATCGAATCTATGACTAGTTGCTCTTTACAACCCATGTGTCCTCGCCTGCATCCCTTTTGTTCCTCTGCTATTATGTTGTGATATTCTACGTGTTTATTAATTTTTGCAGTGATTGCTGACGTTAAGATCTTGTAGATTGTGGGTAGGCATGTAATCGGTCTGTATTGGGAAGGCTGTGGTGAGTATTGGGTTTTTGGCAACATGTAAGTTATTCCTGTAGCAATAAATTCCGGAATGCTTTGTTTTCCTAAAATTATTTCTGTTAGATTTTTAGCTAAAATTTTGTGCAATGATTCTAATTTTTTATACCAATAATTATGTATCTTATCAATACCAGGGGATTTCCAATTGTGTAGTCTTGCTGTAACACTAGCTATGTCAGACTCAGATAGCTCAATGAATTCCATTTCTTCAAGTAAGCTCCATTTCGTTTCTTCGTCTTGAATCCATTCAGATGTTTCCTTATGACGTACTTGTTCTTCCCATATGCCAGCCCAAAAAGTTTCCAATTGTTCTGTTGTTGGTAGTTCTATGTTGTTTTCGGTTGTCGGTGTGTCGGTGTTAGTTTGTGGTTTCTGTAATTTTCTGTAAAAGTTCTTTTCGTTTGTAGCAAACAAAGCGTTATCGTTTTTACGTTCTTGTGCTTTTTTATATCTTCTCAACCTGTGGACTTTTAGGGCTAATTTCTGTTTTAATGTATCTAAGAATTCTTCCGGTTTTATATTGTGGTTTTCATGTCTAGTATGGACAGCCATGTTTTTGAAAATTATTTCTACTCTTTTGACTACTTTGTTGGATCTATTGTTGTTTATATATTGAGTTAGTCTACCACAGCCTGCTCTAAGTTTTTCTATATCTTTTTCCAGCCTCTGCTGCCATGCAGGTTTGTTAACATTTGATTGTCTAGTATTGCCTGTGTATTCTGTGATTTTAAAATTGAGTTCTTCGGAAATAACTAATGCTGTGCAATATATCAGAGTATGTAAGTCTATGAGTTGAGTTTCTTCGCTAATATATTGAGTGAGAATATTTTGATTAAATATATTAACAAGCTGAGCAAGTTTTGGTGAGTACCTGAGTTTGGGTAGTTTTGGCCGAGCTGATCCCCCCATCCCGGAGTATTGAGTGAGAGCTGTTTTAAATTTGTCGTGTATTTCTCGGATACGCGTATCTGTGGGCGGGTTTTGATTTATATTTGCTATAACCTCAATGTCATTTTCTAACATTATGGTCACATTTTCGGTTTGTGTGGATGTATGCGTGATTTGTGAATATGACTGTGATGATAGATGATAGTATGGTTGAGATTGTGTGTAAGGCTCTGATTGAGCGTACGATTGTGGTTGCTCTTGTTGAGTGTTTTCGATTGTGTTTTGTGTTAGTACGATACTGTTAGTGTCTTCATCATTTGTCGATTCTAGGTGTAATTGTGTTCGCACTTCTATTTTTAACCTATCTATTTCTTCTAGTGACAACAGTTTATTCCTAACGATAGCTCTTCTTTGATCCGAAATCCTTTGTTCAGAAACGGCTATCTCTGGATATCGACGTGTAAATAGTTCATGCAGTTGTTGTCTGTAGGTGGTCATATCTGTCTCTAATTTAGTGATGTGTAGGTAAGTTCGCATGATAAATGTGTTTACTTCTTTGCTCCATTTCATGCGAACTCTTGCTTTTCCAGCCTTGGTGGACGCGGGTAAAAAGGTAGATACCTCCCGCGCAGCTTTCAAGGTAGGAGTGGGTGAAACTATATTTAAACTAATAATAGGGGGTGATAAAATTGTGGGTGACGATGGTATGGATAGTGATGATCGCCTGGAAGGTGTGTATGATACTGTGCTTGGACTATACGGTTCTACAGGGGTGTCTGTCCTGTCTGTCAGTTATTATTATTATTTAGGGAAAACATATATTGTTTCTTAGCTTTTAGCTAGTTTCAGCTACGTTAACGGGCCTATGCCAAGTCAACGTAGCGTGTGTGTGTGTGATGAAATATGATTGTTGTGAGAAGCATTATCCTCAATCTGCATGAACTTTCTCACTATTCTGCAGGTGTTTAAAAATGCAGCTTTTTGAAGTGTTATATAAATTGAGTCTTTCAGGTCTAATAGTTGGAGGCTATGATGGAGGTGATTGGGTACGACACCCGTAGTGGAGACAACAATAGGTACAACGTATACTTTTTCCTGCCTCCAGATTCTTGTCACTTCTTCTTTCAGTTCAGCATATTTACTGATTTTTTCTCCTATTGTTTTTTGTAGATTGTGTGTATTGGGGACTGCAATATCTATGAGGTATGTAACTTTATTTGCTTTGTCTTGAAGGATTATATCGTCTATTGTAGTGAATGGTCCTGTCAGTAAGTATGGCGCGGTCGTAAAAGAGTTTGTGTGTTGTATTTTCCAGGAATCTTTCTGGTACATATTTATAATAAGGAGTGTTAGTGTCTTGTATGAGCTTATGTTTAAGTGCTAGGTTTTGATGTATGATGTTTGCTACTTGATTATGCCTGTGAGTATAATCTGTTTGGGTGAGTGTTGTGCAAGCTCCTGTGATGTGTTGTATGGTCTCCGGTTGGCTGTGGCATTTGCGGCATTTGTCGTTCGTTATTGTGGGATCTTTGATAATGAATTTCCTATAGTTTTTAGTATTAATGATCTGATCCTGTATCGCAATAATAAAGCCCTCGGTTTCTGGAAATAGACTACCAATTTTAAGCCATTTACTTGATGCTTTTCTATCTACGTGAGATTGTTCTAGATCATGAGGGTGCCGACCGTGTAGCACTTTCTTTTTCCAGTCTTCTAATTTTTGCTGCTGTGGGTCTTCATTGTTAATGTGTTATGTATCTGTCGGTTCGTGTAGGTTAAGTGGGGTGTAGTTGATGTCGTTCTTTACTATGGCCTTGTGGATGCTACTTGTGTGTGATTTAGAGTGAAAGAATGTTCTTAGTCCCGTAATTTGTTTCTGCCATAGGTGGTGGATATCAATTAGGCCTCTCCCTCCATATTGTCGTTTAATAGTCAGTCTTTCTATAGCAGATTTAGGGTGTAGGTTATTGTGTTTAGTAAGTGTGGTGCGTGTTGTTCTCTCAATTTGTTGGATGTCAGTTTTTGACCATTTGATCACCCCAAACGAGTATGTTAGTATTGGTATTGCGTAGGTGTTCAAAGCTTTTATCAAGTTTTTGCCGGACAGTTGAGTTTTACATACTGCGATCACTCTTCTCTTGAATTCTGTGTTTAATGTGTGTTTGATTATTATTTCGTTTATTTATTTAAATTCTTATCTTATTACATTTTTAAGTATTTCTTAAAATAAAACGATATAAAAAAAAGAAAAACACTTAAAAATATAAAAAAATAGAGGTCCACCGGTGTCGGGAGCAGGGTCCAAGCCACCGGTGGTTAGGGCTGCAGAGACAGGAACCTCCTCACAATGCGAGCCGTATCGAGGAGTACTGCCTTCTGAATCAGGCCCTTGATCCAACCGCCTAAAGAGAGCTTCGATAGATGGTCATCGAAGCTCTTGGCTATAAGGCCATTGGTCGTCACGACAATCGGCATAATGATAACCGAGTTCATATTCCACATGTCACGAACCTCGTGAGCCAAGTCGAGATACTTTATTTGTTTCTCTTTCTCAGCTTTCACGAGGTTCTCGTCATGCGGAATGGTAACATCGATTATCATTACGCGGCGCGCTGATCGGTCTATCATCACTATGTCAGGCTTATTGGCGACAATAGTCCTGTCAGTAATGATAGACCGATCCCAGTACAGCGTGACATGGTCTTTTTCGAGAACTGGGTCGGGCACATACTTGTAGTACGGTACCTCAGATTCCACAAGTTTATATTTCAAGGCAAGTTGCTGGTATATAATCCTGGCTACTTGGTTGTGCCTGTGCAAGTACTCGCCGTTAGCCAGACGAGAACAACCAGAAATAATATGTCTGATGGACTCACCCGGAAGGTGGCATGCCCGACACACGTCAACCGTCCCGTCCTTCATAATATATTTCCGGTAGTTGTTCGTCAACATAACTTCGTCCATAATCGCACAGACAAAACCTTCAGTTTCCCCAAAGAGGTCGCCGAAACGTAACCAGGACACGGACGCTAGAAAATCTACATCGGGCCCATGAAGAGCCCGGTAGAAGCGCCCGTGAAGCTCTTTGCCTTGCCATACTTCCTTGCGGTCATTGGTAGTAAGTACCAAAGGTTTGCGCCAGTTCTCTTTAGCCATGGACAGCGGGGTGAGTCCCTTGTCCACTGCGACCACATCTCGGTGCATACCCACCTCGGCTTTTAAAAAATATTCTCTGAGACTGCACACCTCACGGTTGTGGAGGGTCTTCGCGTTTAAAAAGCCTCGACCTCCGCACTTCCGCGGGATGTACAGCCTCATCACCGATGATCGTGGGTGATGCATCCGGCTTTCGGTCAGCAGTGTACGAACTCTTCTATCCAGGGCGTCGAGTTCGGTCTGAGTCCATTTGAGTATGCCGAATGAGTACATTAAAACTGGCATGACCCAACCATTGAAGGCGCGCACCTTGTTCCCGCCTGAAAGAAGGCTATTTAATACCTTCCTCAGGCGGCCGAAGAAGCGCTCCCTCAACGATTGCTTCATGTCAGTTACGTTAATGCCTAACGCTTCCGACATACCCAAATACTTGTAGGTTTCTGTTGAGGAGAGGGATCTAAGGTGCATGGAATCCGAGAGTTGAGTTCCCTCGGATTCCATAATCTCCCCTCGCTTTACATACATGACTGCACATTTGTCCACACCAAATTCCATCCTGATGGCGCTACTAAAACTTTCAGTTATTTTCAGTAGCTCCATCAGTCGCAATTTGTTGGGGGCAAAAAGTTTCAGATCATCCATGTAAAGCAGGTGAGATATAACCTGACCATCCTTCCTCAACCGGCAGCCTAGGCCTGAATTCTCCAGCAATGTGCTTAGAGGATTCAGGGCTAAACAGAACCAAAGTGGACTCAGACTGTCGCCCTGGAATATTCCCCGCTTAATCCATACAGGCTCATCGCTCCCCTGGATCTGTCGACATCCTGGATATCGAAGGACCGTCTTCCATTGCCCCATACATGACTCAAGGAAGGCGCGTAGAGTTGCATCTATTTTGTACAACTCTAGCACCCTCATGAGCCACGTATGTGGTACCGAGTCATAGGCCTTCTTATAATCTATCCAACATGTCGACAGATCTTTGCGGGATCGACGAACCTGTTGGCTAATGGCCATGTCAATGAGGAGTAGCTCCTTAGTACCGCGGGACCCATTCCTACATCAATTCTGAGAGGCAGACATGATGGAGTTTTTGTCAATGTGTGTATTAATTTTCACTCTCAAAATGGATGTAAGAAGCTTATAGATCGTCGACAAACACGTGATCGGTCTATAATTCTTGGGTTCCGCGAGACTACCTGACTTATGGAGCAGGTGGGTAACGCCTGTTGTTAAAAACTGTGGTAGGGACCCGGACTCTAAGGATGACTGGAATTGCGATGCCAGGCAAGTGTGTGAACTACTAAACCATTTGAGCCAGAAGTTGTGCAGTCCGTCCGGTCCCGGTGATTTCCAATTCGGTAACGGACGAACTGCCCTGGCTACATCTAAAAGTGTTATAAAAATTGGCTCCATTTCAGGGATAGGTTCACACGCTCGCTCGACATCACGCATCCAGTCAGCCTCAGTATGACAAACGGGTACCGACCAGATGCTGCGCCAGAAAGAACTCGTGGCGGCATCATCCGGGCGGCACACGTCTGTCATATTTTGTTCGGGTCGCTCCCAAGCTCTGTATACCCACCTCTCATCGCTCTGGAACATGCGATTCTGTGAATACCGATCAACCCGCCGCTTATACCTCCGAATACGGTTCGCCCATGCATAAACTTTCTGCTTCAGGAAGTCGATGCGCTCTGTGACACGGGACATGTATTCTTGAGGACTGATTTCAGTCCCTGAGAATGCCCGCCTCACAAAGCGCATCACTCGTGGTCGTGTATTGCCCTCCCTGAAGCAGTATAGTTTGCCGATGAGTACCCTGGCCCCGTCGATACGGCGCTCGATCCTGTGCTGCCAGGCTGGTACAGCTGGTTTTGGTCGAGTAGCTACGTTACAATTTGGGAACTTGACATTAGCTACGCGACATGCCGCAACAGCCCCACAGAACAGGATCGAGTGTGTATCAACGAGGTTCTCGCTACTCTCGAATATATTTTTGAGTTGCGAGTCCAAGGCACACACCAGCGCCCTATTTTTCTTATGCATGGGTAACCTTGGTAATCGAGGCCTAAGTTCGGTAGGAGTGGACCGATATTCATGAAGCGCATTCTCCAGAGCGCTCCTCAATCGATCGTTGCACTGGCTACTTACCGTGGCAACCCTATCATCCTCCTCTACAACAGCAGGGTTCGACCGCGGTAGTATTGCGTCAATAGCTGTCACTTGCACCGCGGTTTGTGTCGGAGTAAAGACGATACGGTTGCTCAGTACTTCAGAGCGCAGCCTATCAAGCGCGGCGTCGTCCAACCTGTGACTGCGTTGGATGACCCGCACCTGATCCGATAGTCGTTGGGCCGAGACGTTGACGGTTGGTTCAAGATCCTGGAACAGAGACAGCATCCTAACACGGTACGCAGTGAGGTTAGTTCCCCCCTCTGTAGACCCGTAGTATGCGCGCATGACGTTCTCGTTAATGGATTGAGTCCATTTCATGCGCTGCACACAACCACCGGTAGCGGGGACCCGGCTCGGGGCCTGTTGGTCCCTAAGTCCCAAGCTCTTCGGTGGCCGGCCTCTCCTCGCACGACGTACTGGTGGTGGCGACGTCGGCGGGGAGAAATATTTGTCGCTCGAGCTCGACGCAACTGCCGCAACCGGTGACGCTGGTGATCCGGTGTCCGGCGGCGGCGAGGCGGAGCTGAGCGACGAGTCCGGGGTTGGTTGGTGTGCGCGTCGTGCTGCTGCTGCTCTCGTTAACATCATTTATGGTCGTCGTTAATCATCTACACATTTATTTGTATCTTCGTATAATTAATTTTGCGTTTTTTCTTCTTCATGACATCTGTCATTCATTGTCATAGTTCATTGTTCTTCATATTTCTATTAACTTAATGAAATGGTGGAAGTTTTAATTTATTAAATAAATATATGGTTTCATATTTCTTTCGGATACAGAAGAACAGCCAAAAATGCAGTGTTTTTTTTCAAAAAATATACGAAATAAACTGCGTGTTTTATAAAACGACGTATATGTCATCGAGAGTTGCCATATTATGATTATTATTATTATTATTATAGTTTAATTTAGTATTTTAGTAAGATCCAGGTAGCCTATATAGGTTGCGACCTAGGCCTGGATATAGTCTTTTTTAATAACTTAGCCCTTCAGGAAAACTACTTTGATGAGAGTATGACAATCTGGCGCAGCTATATTCATCAGTAATAGAAAAATTTGGTCTAACAGAATAACAGCTAAAGGATCGTTACAGGCTGAAAAATACAGACACGACAAAATAAGTAACAGTTTTCGATAGGCCATGTACTCGTCTAGTATATGGCAATTATGTACTTACGTACAGTCACAGCAACAGTTTTCGTGTAATTCAGCCTGGAAGATCCTTCAACCAGCCACTGTTGAAAAAGTTGTCTGGTTTTTTGGAAATAATTTCCTAATTACAATAAAGATTATTGTGATTTTAATGTTTGTGCATAAATAACTTTATGTAGAAGCCATATCATGTATATAATGTACTTAGATATAAGCACAAAATTGTAATTTTCCGAAAAGATGCATGTATCGATAATCAAAATTTTCATTAAAATTTTCCAAAATCAGGAAGCGAATCAGGGTTCTCGTTACAGAAAAGTTCCGGAGTACCTTAGTAAACACAACATTTCTAAGAATTGTAGTCATCAGTACGGCAAATATATTATGAAGAAAAACAGTGAAAATGTTGTGCGCGATAAGTCCTGAAGCTCCGAATCACTTCCTGAATAGTTATGAAAGTTTATCAGTGTATTATTTCCCAGTAAACCCTCTTCCCTCGTTAGGTTCTACGCCTGAGATTGCGTAGATTGGCTACAGTTAAATAGGTGTATAGGACGTCAGCGCCGTCTGAGAGCGAAGTATAGTGTATGCGTGCGCCCGGTGTAGAAAGGGTATAGGCAGACCGCTAGGTATACACGTTATACATCGACGCCTTCAGCGGATCGGATTGTGATACAGAAAATCAATCTGCGTGACTGTACTTTCTCATGAATTCAGATAAAATGCGGACGTGTGTCCAGTTGGCGAAAACATAAAAGTGATTTAATTTCAGTTTCACTATGTGGACACGCGTAAAAATTTTGGCGTGTCCAGATGACGAAATAATAAGTGATACTAATTGTGAGTTTCACCAACTGGACACACGTGTGTTCAGTCTCTCGTGTCCAGTTGGTGAATAACCCGTTTTATTTTTTAGTTCAATTAATAGATTTATTGTAAATCGCAAAAAACCACTCATTTCGCACTATTCGGCCGCAGTGATTAGAACTTTATTCGAACAGAATTTCAAACGAAGTTTGAACCACCACAAACAGAGTTGCTAATTTAGCTCCTGCTGGCCTACCATGACATCTTAAAACAGGATTCTTTTATTCCTGTTCGAGTGTGGTTAAGAGACGGAGCTGTAGAGGACGTCTAGCGCCATCTCTTTCCCTCACTGGAATAAAATTAAAACGTTCGTGCTATATATATATACGTCATGGTAAGCCACCAGTAGTCGCCACGCCGCAATCCTTACCCGAACACTGAAGATGTCGCCATGGACCCAAGCGCGCTCTTGCATGATGTCTTTAATGGAGACACCTGTGGAGGAGATCAGTTTGCAGAGCTCCGCGATGCCGCCGGGCCGGTCGCTGACCGTCACCTTGAACTTGACGAGGCGCTGCTCGGCGGCCAGGCCGCGCTCCAGGCAGCGGCCCAGGATCGTCGTGTCGATGTTACCGCCTGACAGAATACACACCACCCTGGAACGTTACAAAATAAGCTACGTCTGTTACAAAACTAACTCTTGAGGATAGGTGGCTATTTACTAGAATTGTTATTTTGTCCTTGATTTAGGAAGGAAACTTGCGCAGGAAACTTTAATTATAGGTGGAGGTGCAGTCTGTCTAAACTAGGTGATTGTTCTCTCTTCGTTTTCTATTTTTGAACACTAAGGGGGCCGCCTCCACGTGCGAGAGAATCGCGGCGATATCATTGTCCTTGCCACGTTTTTCTATACACTCTCTTTTGAGCCGTCTCCACGAGCGAGAGAATCCCGGCAATATTTTCGTATAGAAATACGTTGAATCGCCGCGATTCTCTCGCTCGTGGAGGCGGCCCCTTAAACGATAATCAACGATTACAGTTAGCTAGTTAGAGCGTTGCACTAACTTCTTGCCGGCCAGCTCAGGCACGAGTCCGGCCATGATGGCGGCGACGCCAACCGCCCCCCCTCCCTCCACCACGTACTTCTCCTGCTCGATCAGGCGCAGGATGGCTCGAGCGATCCAGTCCTCATTCACAGTTATCTGTCAAATTAATCAAATAATTTATGAAGTTAAGAATTAAAAATTAAAAATTTCGAGGCCCTTAATGCCTAAATAATGTAGCAAGATGGCTACTTTTCGTTTGTCACCTTCATTTTCAAGTCCAGTTGCCACATAAGTATAATCATAAAATTTCTTAATTTGTGCTCTATTTCTCCTGTATGTTCTTCCATTACTAGTTATTCACAGAACTTCTTGGTTCAGGACCTACTTTGATTATTACACCTTCACTCTATTCCTTATCAGAAGGAAGCAATTTAAACATTTACTAAATATAAACATTAATGTTTCATTAGGTTAGGTAAGGATTTAATTATGTTAGGTATGTGTACATGGGTCGTTGCTTAATTCTAAAAATAATTTAATTACCAATAATTATATTATCAATACAATACGAATGGTTTAAACAATAACAATTTCTCGTTTGAAATAGTTACAAAAATACGTGGTCGTCGATTGACGTATGTAAATATTTACATAAATAAATAAGTTACGCAAGCCGAAACGCAATATATAAGCCAAAGCTATATGCGTAATCATGACGGTTTCATTGACCAACATATAACGATATAACATATGCTCATCGATAACACATCCGGAATGGGGGAAGATAAGAAAAGCTTAGCCAACGTGTAAAATGGACAGTTGAGGGTACCGATTATCCTGCCGGGGTTGCGGGACTATTCGAAAGACATACCGTGGCCCCGGAATACAAAGGGCGATGAAAGAACATGGATGGGTTTTAGTCAGTAAAAGTCTGACACTCCCTCCTGCTCCGCTCAGAGCGGGAGGAGTCATTTGATGATTTACCATCCGAAAAAAAAGGGTACCGATTATAACCATGTTGGATATCTATACTAATATTATCAAGAGGTAACATTTGTTTGTAAGTTTGTAAGTTTGTATGTAGGGGGTAATCTCCGGAAGTAATGAACCAATTTTAAAAATTGTATCACTGGTAGAAAACTACATTATTCGTGAGTGCTATAGGCTATATTTTATTCCCGTATTCCCACGGGAACGGGAACTACGCGGGTGAAACCGCGGGACGTCAGCTAGTCTTATTATAATTTAGCAAATGCTAAATTGAGTGCCGGTCACTTATTTATTAATAAACACTTTATTGCACAATTTGCACACAAAATAAACCAAAAAGGACCAAAACGAATGTGCGCTGTGGCTGTGCAATGGGCTGGAAAATACAATCATCAACTGTATCTGTATCAACTGTGCACGTAGAAAGGAGCTTGAGGCACTTACCATTCTGTCGACAATGCTCTTGACGGTGGCAAAGGCGTTGTAGCCGACGGTGGGCACGGCCAGACCGTCTGCTAGCGTGGACCTGATCTCCACGTTTATTGGTTCGTCGTGCTTCATCGCGCTCTGCATGCTGGGGCACTTCTCCGTCTCCACGCCCTGTAGAACAGCAATTTGAAGAATCGTTTTACGGACAGATTTTGAAATGGCACGTCCGTGTGGCTGGATAACAGCTGTACGCTACGATTTAAGTGAACTGAATGTCAATAATTTAAAAAAGAAGAATTGTATGCCATTTCCAAATCGTAGTTCCCTAAGACATAAATGGGAATGAACCTTTAGAGTTTTAGCACCCCGCCTCGGATATGTTAGATTTTCTTCCTAACAATTGATATTCTTCATTCAGTCTATACTAATATTATAAAGAGGTAAAAGTTTGAATTTAAGGAGTAATCTCGGGAGCTAAAAATTCTTTCACTGTCAGAAAGCTACATTATTCGTGGGTGTTATACCTTAACAGCCTTACAAATAAAAATGTGTTATACCGCATTTATACCATTCTTATACCATATATAGCTATAACAGGTATAACTTAAGAATAAGTCGAGAATATTTTCTTACAAATAAACCAGGTATATCTTTGTTATAACAACGCTTCCGTAATGTCAAAATGCACGATGTGGCAACAGCGCGACCGAAGAGAAACTAGCAGAAAAAAAGCAGTTTGTCTATAAAAACTGTATGGGGACCCTTTGTCAACTTGACGATTCTCGACCTTTTTAGGGTTCCGTACCCAAAGGGTAAAAACGGAACCCTATTACTAAGACTTCGCTGTCTGTCCGTCTGTCTGTCACCAGGCTGTATCTCATGAACCGTGACAGCTAGACAGTTGAAATTTTCACAGATGATGTATTTCTGTTGCCGCTATAACAACAAATACTAAAAACAGAATTAAATCAATATTTAAGGGGGGCTCCCATACAACAAACGTGATTTTTTTGCAGTTTTGTCTAATGTTTTTAAATAATGGTACGGAACCCTTCGTGCGCGAGTCCGACTCGCACTTGGCCGGTTTTTTTTTGTTCTATTGTTTGCGCGTGGACTGAGTCAATACAGTTGTAATTGAATTTGTTTATTTTTGTGGATAGAGAAATATAATTTAGAAACTGAATATTAAAATAGCTAAGAGAGACTGATCAATCACCTGGGAGAACGATTAGAATATATTTCTTTATTATAGGACGTAAATAATATCTTTATTTACGTCCCCAATACCTCAAAACAGAAGATAATCTACCTCCGCACGTGTCCATATTGAGAGATCTACCAATAAATTGGTCTAAAAACGTTACACCACCTCTAGAAAATTAGTATTTTAACCGTAACTGCTCATCGCTATTTATATCAAAAGGATTTTCTCTTTTTTTAATATTTTAAGTTTTCTTTGAACCTGCATTAGATAGATTTAGAATGATATTTACTGGTTCTACTTCTTCTATTGCATCTAATTCCATAATCAAAACGAACGTAAAATAATTAAATTCGCGTAAACAAACACAAACCGTGGTATTTTTAAGGTTATACTAGCTTTATACAAGGGTGGAGGCGCGCATAACTTCGGAATAGCGGTTGTATGAATACAAATGTCAAAGTTATACCTGTTATAAGCTATGCTTTGTTTATTTGTAGACATTTTGCTTATTCTTTGTTTATTCTCGAGTATAACTTTATACCACGTTTATTTGTAACGCTGCTAGGCTATAATTTTTATTTATATCATGGATATGAGTTGACCTATCACAATTTGTGGCCAAAGTGCTAGTGTAGGTATCAATAAATATTTCAGAATATTTTAAAGACTTTAGGGTGGAAGAGCGAGGAAAACGAGCTAGAAAATGAAACACCCTGCCTCGAATGGTTAGATTTTTGTTACCATTTATGCAGATATACTTGTAGAAGCCACTGCACGAGCAAATACAGGGTGGCAGGGCAGACTATAGTTGGTGCCAGTTAAGATGAGAATAGCGGTCATTGACGTGGGTCAATTACATACATAGCTACATTTATTAAACTTCTTAACTTTGAAAACCAAAAATAAGCCTGTTCAAGTCTTGAATCGTCATCTATCGTATAAGTACATAGTTTTTTTGTTTTGGTTCGTACCAAGAGATATTAGAGAAAGGGCAATGACCGCAATTCTAATCTTAACTGGCACCAACTATAGAAGATGAGTTCTTTGTAACAAGAAATTATAAAGGTCCCCTTGGCCGTAGGATAAATACACCACTGATTAAAGCTTTTTCTGTGATTTGAGTCTGTCAATGTCAAGTCTGTTTTAGTTCCTGGTCTGTGTTATGCAAGTTTTTTGTGTTATTCCAAGTTGAGACGTTTTATACTGAAGAACAGAATATAACCGCAGTGGGCTATCGTCATCACTCGATAGCCTCTGTCGACGATGTGATGTCAATGCCATTTCGATATCGGCTAATTATTATTGTAAATACTTAAAGGCGAGAACTGCGTCGGAGGGGTGTGAACCAGAATGGACAAAAATAATCTGTTGCTTATATTTTGTGTCCATGTAAAAAGATAACAGCATTGCGTCATGATATAGCTTTTAAATTTAACCTACCTAACTACCAAAATTTAAATTACAGGTACGAGATGTATGAGGTAGGTACATACCTATTATTCCTTATACCTAGAGAGGATATACTTAGTACATTTTGATATAAGTGGGGAAACTTTGTAATTGCAGTTGAAGCGGAATTCACACCCGAGCCGCAGGTGAGGTTGTTTATGGAGCCAAGAACTGCAGTAAAAATACCCACGTGTATCAAACTCCATTTTTCAATTAACTTAATAATCATGTTTTTTTGTGATATTCTATTTATAAACTCAATTTAAATATTTAAAAAAAATATTACACCGTAAAAACGCACAGCTCTTTGGGAAGATTAAAAAAAAGCACCGCCGACTATTGCAATTGAACCAATTTAGGACTTTGTACCTAATAGTTACTTATCTGTGGAAATTTTTATATCCGCACTTGTTGTGATTAATGAAAAATAACCACGAGTGTGAATCATTAGGCAGTTCCTAACTGATTTATCAAAGCCATACTTAGGTAGGTAGGTATGAATAGGTATGATATCTAACTACCTTGTCATCAACAGCCTAAATGTTCCCACTGCTGGGACACGGCCTCCTCTCAATAAGAGGGAATGGGCTATAATCCACCACGCGGGCCCAGTGCGGATTGGTCTGCAACCCACACTGCAGACCAATCGCACTGGATATCTACTAGGTTAACTACCTAGTAGATAACCTATATTAATAGGTATCAGTTGGGAACACCCAGAACCTCGGATTAATAGTGAGTTTTCGTAATCCAAGTACCTAAGTATATGTTGGTAAACATGACTTAAGAACTTAATTGCAACATAAGGCAAACTACTGACACGATAAGAAAAAGCATGTGTCAATGTATGTTTATCAGTTGACCTTTGACTTCGTTAACATAAAACGAACGGAACTCATTCGATAATTAGGTAAGGGCTACCTACAGCAGTGATTGCGTTAGCCTCAGAAATGATATAGGTATAAAGGTAAATAAAATAGGCTAATACCAAGATTCAAAAAAACTGATATTGGTGTCGATTCTGTTGTGCACAAACTAACCTTAATTTAGGCTATTTCTATCTTTTTCTCTCTAATAAAACGAGAAAGAGATAGACGTAATTTAGAGCTGTCAAATTTAGTTAGAACTAATATTTCCATACAAATGAAGAGGCACTTAAAAACATGTCGACTAAAAACACGGTGAAGCGCAAGGCATAAACTAGTTTGACATCTCTAACTTAGTTCATAGCTATAGCAGTCCTTTTCGCGCACTGCCTGTTAGTAAAAGAAAGCTATAGCCTAAATTAAGTTTAGTTTGTGCACAACAGAATCGACACCATTGTCACAAACTTTAACTATTGTACTTAGACGTACTACCGAGTTTACTGACGGTCTGCCATTTTAGGGCATGGCGAGTTCACTGACGGTAGTTAGGACTAGGTACCTATGGTTAAAAAGTGGTCGTGGTCAGTGAACTCGGTACTAGATACATACAGGGCTACAGCTAAGAGTAAAAATGGGAGACTTAGGGGCCGCCTCCACGAGCGAGAGAATCGCGGCGATTCAACGTATTTCTATACGAAAATATCGCCGCGATTCTCTCGCTCGTGGAGACGAGACAGCCCAAAAAGGGTGTATCGAAAAACGTGGCAAGGACGATAATATCGCCGCGATTCTCTCGCTCGTGGTGGCGGCCCAAATCAGCCGACCAACAATATTTTTTAAATACATTTCCTCGACAACTGGCGCATAATCGCACTACGAATAGGTTCAACATAATCAACATGGAATGTATTTCACACTCGTGGATTTTTTTCATCAACTAAGTACCTAGTACGAAATTAAATTTTCCACAGTTCTATAATAATAGACTCTACTAATAATTGGTTCAATTCCTACAGTCGGCGGTGGAGTTTGCCAAGTCCCTCAATTACCTACTCAATTCAGAAACTGACCTAGATGAGCAATAATTGATTACATTTTAAAGGACTCCCATTGTATTAAAACATTGGATTAGTTATTAATCTAGAAATACTTAGATAGGAATTAGCCTCAGACCTCAGGCTGATAAAGTATCAGTCAGTCATCAGTGATGACATCTGCAATAACAAACTGCATCTAGATCCGTAGAAAGGAAATGTGTTTTATTTTGAACCTTAATATAAGTAGGTAACAGAGCTTTTTGATGTGATAACGTCATAAATCAATGAACACCGGCTGCACGCACGAAAAAGTGTCACACCGTTCGCGCGCCAGTAACTTTCCGCCTGACTCATCAACGCCCAGCCCAAACTCTTGGACCTAGATTACTGAAATTTTGCACAGTGGTTCCCTTTATAATGTAGACAAGGAATAAGGAATGATTTTTCGAAAATCAACCCCTAAGGGAGTAAAATAGGGGATGAATGTTTGTATGAAAGTCCGTCAGTTTTAAAGTTAGGATCTTGAAATTTTGTGTATAAGCTAACGATTGAAATTGAATTTATAAGTGCCTCAGCGTTTTTGAAAATTCACCCCAAAGGGTTATAAAAGGGGATGAACTTGTGAATAGAAAATCCTTAATTTTCGAAGTGAAAATCACAAAATTTATTATATGCGTATGGTTGGAAGCTAACGCAACGGTGTTGTTAGGGGGTGAAAAGGGGGATAAAATTTTGTTTTTTCAAAAAAATAATGTTAATTTATCGAAAAAATAATAATTTTCAATTAACTCCTTTGTATTAAATTATACAAAATAATGATAATTCAGTTCATAAAAGTATGCAATTTTTCATCGACTTATGAGTTATCACGTAAAATTGTCGTCCGTAAACCGACTTTACAGCCAACTATTTTTTTTTAAGGCGTTCGTCGTGCGTCCACCGAATTTTTATCTGCCCATGGTGATGGAGGAAGACTTTTGGTATCAGGACGTGGTGTTCCGTCGCTTCCGTGGACAAGTTCCACTGGTTAGCCAGCACACGTGAAGTGTGACGAAAAAGTGAAGTGCTGCTAACATCGTTTTATTAACACAAGTTTTGTATTTACTTTAGACAGAATGACTTTTTTATCACTTTCCAAAAAAAAATTGGTATATTAGGTGAACGGAGTAGAAGCAAATGGTACTTAGTTTAAAAAAAAAAAAAAAAAAAAAAAAATATACGAGTAGGTATTGCGTTGCGTATGATTTGAAATTCAAACGTTTTTTTTTTTTTTTTTTCAAAATTTCTCGTTCTTTGTTCTACTCTGAAAAGTTTACTTGAAATTTATAGCGTTTTTTGATGATAGATAATTTTTTTTCAAAGCTGTGTGAAAAATAAAAAAAACGAATTATGCCTTAAAAGCTTCTACTCAGTTCACCTAATATACCAATTTTTTTTTGGAAAGTGATAAAAAAGTCATCCGGTATATGTTAGTTTGTTGGGTACTTTAATAAGTATTTACGGGCCATTGCAGCATGAAATTGATGTTGTGATTGTTGTTTATTCAATTTTTTTTGTTGCTAGTGGTAGTGGTAAACATTTTATAATTAGGTAGGTATGCGAAAGCGGAAAAATTCTTATCGGATTCAATAATCTAATTGCGAAAATAACACATGCTATGAAAACAACATCCGACTCTACAAAGTATGAATAGGACTTATTCGCTATACGAGTAAACAAGGTGATGATAAGTCCCCCTGCACCCACGCGGCAAGGGGATGATTCTGTTCTTCATATTAAAACCCCGTTCGCTTTGAAACTCATCTCCGTTTCGTACTGATAGTGGGAGCCCAGAAGGTTTTTCTGAAAACTTAATAGCTGAGTAGGTTAGGGCGTGACCGAGAACTCTGTACTTACTAAAAGAAAAGAGAAGATATTACGAAAAGTTTCGGACAGGAGCCCTTCGGGCAGGAGCCCACTCTCAGTTTTCAAAAATGGCAGAAAATATCTAACAACGGTCTGTTCAGCAACTTTGATTTACGTTGTCATGATGTCATCGTACGGGGCCTTTTTTTTCGGATGGGAAATCATCAAATGACTCCTCCCGCTCTGGGCGGAGCAGGAGGGAGTGTCAGACTTTTACTGACTAAATCCCATCCATGTTTCTTCATCGCCCTTTGTGTTCCGGGGCCACGGTATCTCTTTCGAACTGCCCGGCAGGCATCGGTCCTTAACGAACCCCTTCCTTTTTGCTGACTCTCTTTAAGGCGCGCGTGGAACACGAACGTGCCGTCGACACGGCCTGTCGTCATGAGACGGATGGACGGTAAGCTAGCCCATAGCCCACCGTCCACAGGCCCGCGTCTACGGTGGCTGGGGGCCACGTGGTGGCCCCCGACGCCCGGGGCGTCTCCCGCGGCGGCCGGGACGTTGAGAGATTCCTTCCCTCTCACGTTCCGCCACCTCCTTCTCTAGCATTACTGCTTCGCAGAAGGAGGTGACGGCGTCCCATTCCGTCTCGCTCCGGACCATGGCTTGCACCAGGGCCGGACGCGAGAGGTCGCCGCCGGCAATCGCCGCTCCGAGGACATGGCGGTGCTCCACCCACACGCGGCACACCTCCACCATGTGCTCCACCGTGTCCTCCGGTCGATCCTCGAAATAGAAACACCCGGGCGTTTCCTCCCGCCCGATTCGGTGCAGGAACCTCCCGAACACTCCGTGTCCGGTGATTACCTGCGTCAGGCGGAAGGTGAGGACGCCGTGGCGTCTCTCAAGCCACTCCGTCCCCAAAGAGGGGACTTATCGCCACTATCGTGGCGTGCCCTATCGTACGGGGCCTGATCCAAAGTAAATTAAACAGGCAAAACTTCTATAAGATTGTGGCCTTTCACTAATTCTGAAAAATCTGACTATTCTGAAAGATTTAATTTGTACACTTCTTAAAGAATATTCTTACTTGACTTTAACTACCTACCTAGCAGTGGCGTAGGTTCCGTACAACTCGATTCCTACCGGCTTCCCTTTGAAAAATGGTACAATTAATAATTAAATAAAGATTTATACTCTGGCTTGCCTCTTACAAAAACAGACCCTTCGCCACTACTACCTAGTTTTTATATAAGTACTATATAATAAGAGAAGTCGTAATAACTTTGTAAAAAGTGAAACTGGGTCTAGTCCAGGATTCAGAGGTCGAG
Organism: Xestia xanthographa; assembly: GCA_905147715.2. Classification (NCBI taxonomy): domain Eukaryota; kingdom Metazoa; phylum Arthropoda; class Insecta; order Lepidoptera; family Noctuidae; genus Xestia; species Xestia xanthographa. The sequence continues at coordinate 16,630,747 of LR990652.1, forward strand.
GCTTTGAGAGTGTGAGACGAGCGACCTGCGGATATTCCGGTTTAACAGAATTTAGTCGGTACTCCTTACTCACTAAGGTGAGGTGAATATAGGCTAATACTACCGTTGAGGGAACGCCTAAAGAATATGCATTCTGAGAGTTGGGAACTTCGTAAATACCTGTCAAATATATCGCTGTTATTGATAAATTTATTTTATTCTCGTTACTATTTACTTAAATGAAAATCACCGTACCTACATATTTTGCTTTTTTGCGTTGAAGGCGAACCTTCAACCTGGCGAAAGCAAAGAAAGGCAAAGGTTTAAAGCCGCTAAATTTAATTTAATTTCTCTTCGATGACATATTGTCCCTAACGGGCACAGAACATTTATACTCTCTAACAAATCACAGATTATTATATTAATATGTATGTCTGCGCCCGCGTCTCTGTTCGTCAGTGTTGCCTGTAAAAGTCAACACAAAGTTGTAGTTACGTGGGGTTAGTTACGATGTCATTATTATTTTCTCTATTTATTCTACCCATATTTGTATTATTTTTTTCGTTTACACTTTATGTATTTATTATTTTATCCGTGTCTGACCGTGGCATCACTCTGGGCCCTATCAGAATACCAGCGCTGTGACGTTTATTTTTAAATATTACAGCACCATGCTGAGATGGGGCTTTTTGGCCTCGTACAGGACCAATTTCATTTCATGTTTTTTTTTTTCTTTTGTTTTTTTTTTTATTAGTTGTACTGTTAACCATTTTAATTTGTGTTTTGTCCTGTGCGGGCTAATAAATGCTTTTTCTTTCTTTCGTTCTAAACAGCTTATTATTAATTATTTTTAAATTTACAACACATTTAACTGTTATTTTTTTTTTATAAAAGTAAATATTTGTTATAAATAATCACGTTTATTTATGATAGGGATTCTATTTATAAACACAATTTAAATATTAAAAAACTATTTATGCCGTAAAGGCCGCCGTATCCCAGTAGTTCCATTCTCTAGTTCCAGTATGGGCTACGTAGGATGTCTCTTTGCCGAGATTAAAAAAATAACAATCACCGCCGTCTATAAGAATTGAACCAGTTTGGACTTAGTATCTGTGGATTTTTTTATTTCCGCACTTGTTGTGATAAATGAAAAAAACACACAAGTGTGTAATAAGTACAATTGCATGTTGAACCTAATCGTAGTACGATAAGAGCCAGTTTTCGAAGAAGTGTATTGGAAAAATACTGTATTTTTATTGTTGTTACACTAAATATTTAGTTTTAGGTGCAAAACACTTGGGAATCTTCCAAAGGTATTTTTTTACATCCTAAACTGTTACAACACTTTATCCAGTGGTCAATATTTTAGTTTAGTGCAACACAGCAATTTTTCATCATTTAAACATAAACATATAGGTAGCAGCCATCTTATGCCCCCAGTTCGGTAATAGTTATTTATGATACTAGTGCTGTAAGTTGGCTTACCATAGTCAGTTTGTAAATACCAATTTCTGCACGTGTTTCATACAATGTTTTCCAACACATTTGTGAGAAAACAGTACAATATGTAATGAAACAAACAGCGACCCCAAAAACCACGAAAATGACACACATTAAGAAAACACCAAAAATTTTTGTCGGCGCCATCTTGATTTTTATTTTGACTTCATTTTCGTTATCAGCGACCCCAAAAACCACGACAACGACACCCATGAAGAAAAAACCGAAAATTTTCGTCGGCGCCATCTTGGATTTTCATTTTGACCTAATTAAAAAAACCGTAAAGAATACGCACGGTGCATTACAACGGGGTATGCAGTTAAACAGGTACATACGTGAGAGTACCTATTTTACCGCACGTTCCGTTGTACGGTGCGTAATTATTAACTTTCGAACAATGTATACAGGCTCCGTAAATGCAGTTTTTGAGCAAATGTGTTGAAAAAGTACTTACGTATATGAGGACATGGGGCTTGAGATGCTTGATGGCAGTGGCGACGCCAGCCAGCAGTCCCCCGCCACCCACCGGCACCAGCACGGCGTCCACCGCCGGCACTTGCTCGATGATCTCCAGACCCACCGTGCCCTGCCCCGCCATGATGTGGGGGTGGTCGTAGCTGCCTCAACAATATACAGGGGTTTAAAAGGATCCATCACAAAACGGATCACCAAACATTTTGTATGACGACGTTGTGACTTTTTTTATGTGTACAATCACGATTTACGGTAGCGCTCTATGCAACGAACTCAAACATAGGGTATTGACCCTATGTTTGAGTTAAAAAATAAAAATGTATGATAACAATAGGGACTTTCAATACCTCCATTGAACTTAGTTTGAATTTAATGGCCGGCCTAACTTACACCATTTGTTTTTTTTTTTCAAAGTTGCGGCCACGATTAAAACCTATATTAATTGATAGCTGGTATCAAAACAAACCAGTTTTATATGAGACAAAACGTTCTAAAGTGTCACGTTTCCGAGATATCTATATACATATAATAAATCTGTAGAAAAGTCATTTTTGTACATTGAAGAAATTGAAACAAAAAATAGCCAGCGTGTGAAAAGATAAGTAACAGAACCCATTTCCATCATTTTTGAAATTTTTGTCTGTTTGTCTGTTTGTCTGTTTGTTTGTGCGCACATCACGTAAAATCTACGAATTCAATGCTGACAATGTTTATACATAAAAATTGTGTGTAACTTGGGGTATGATTTAGTGTTTGTTTCATTGAAATCGGTTAATTCTATCAAAAGATATATGAACTTAAAGTTTTCAAGAAGAACTAATCATCAAAATTAAATGTAAGATACATACATGCAGCGACATCTGTTGAACTAAAATGATACTAATGACTAAAAATGTGCTCACCACAGTCATAACTTTTAAATCGACTGACCAGCTTTAAAAAAAAATTATAGCATAGGTAATATACTTTAGCAGTTTAACATTTTGGTCGATAGACGACGTTGTTTATTTCATTCCATTTTCTGAATTGAATGACCCTCGCCCGTGTCAGTTGCCTATTTTTTGTTTTTGTTTTTCGGATGGGAAATCATCAAATGACTCCTCCTGCTCTGGGCGGAGCAGGAGGGAGTGTCAGACTTTTACTGACTAAAACCCAGCCATGTTCATTCATCGCCCTTTTGTTCCGGGGCCACGGTATCTCTTTCGAACAGTCCCGCAACCCCGGCAGACATCGGTCCTTGCGGATCGGCCCTTCCTTTTTGCTGACTCTCTTTTAGGCGCGCGTGGAACACGAACGCGCCGTCGACACGGCCTGTCGTCATGAGACGGACGGACGGCGAGCTAGCCCATAGCCCACCGTCCACAGGCCCGCGCCTACGGTGGCCAGGGGCCACGTGGTTGCCCCGGAAGCCCGGGGCGTCTGCCGCAGCGGCCGGGACGTTGAGAGGTTCTCTCCCTCTCACGTTCCGCCACCTCCTTCTCTAACATTACTGCTTCGCAGAAGGAGGTGACGGCGTCCCATTCCGTCTCGCTCCGGACCATGGCTTGCACCAGGGCCGGACGCGAGAGGTCGCCGCCGCAAACGTGTAAATTGCCTCAAGATTGGTTTTTTAACCGACGAAACAAAAAGAAGGCAGTTCTCAATTCGACGCGTATTTTTTTTATATATGACCACGGATAACTTTTACAGAGAAGTCCGTACATGGTCCTTTTGTTTGTAAAAAGCGTAGGTACATCTCAAAGTTGGTTCCATTTATAATTGAAAAATCGTGTTTGGGCTAATTTCTTGCACCTTTGATGAGAACTTTCGACCTAGCTGGAGTATGACTGTCATCGAGTGTCTAAGGATGAAGGAGGTGGCGGAACGTGAGAGGGAGAGAACCTCTAAACGTCCCGGCCGCCGCGGGAGACGCCCCGGGCGTCCGTCTGTCTCATGACGACAGGCCGTGTCGACGGCACGTTCGTGTTCGACGCGCGCCTCAAAGAGAGTCAGCAATAGGAAGGGGTCCGCAAGGGCTGATGCCTGCCGGGGTTGCGGGACTGTTCTAAAGAGATACCGTGGCCCCGGAACACAAAGGGCGATGAAGGAACATGGATGGGTTTAGTCAGTAAAAGTATGACACTGCCTCCTGGTCCGCCCAGAGCGGGAGGAGTCATTTGATGATTACCCATCCGAAAAAAAAAGGCTGTCGAGGTAAGCCCTTTTTTTGGAAAAACATAAGTAGATTATTTTAGCGATTAATGCAAATATATCGAAGAAATTAAATTGTTACCCACTTGGATCTACGTAGGTATATATCTACTAATATTATAAAGCTAAAGAGATTTTGGTTGGTTGAACGCGCTAATTACAGGAAAACTTTTAGTGTTGAATAGTTATCGAGGATGGCTATAGGTTATCTAACATCACGCTATAATTAAAAGGAGCGGAGCATCAATGATAAATGTTGCAAAAACAAGGAAAATTTATTTCTTTCGAGAGCTTCCTTTGCGGGCGCTGCATAAACGGTTAAAGTTGCGCAACAATCATGTATTAGGGAATTGTTCGTTTTAAAGCGTTCTAAAAAAAACCGCGATAGCATTATGTCTATCTTTCAAGGTTGACTCCACTCTCTCTAACCCTCTCTCTCTCATGTGACGCAGACGAAGTTGCGCGGGTCAGCTAGTGAGCTAATAAATTTAAAGCCCATTCATTGCATTCAAGCTAATAAAGTTAAAGCCCATTCATCCCAAACATTGCTGAACTCACCCATTGATGTAAGTGAGTTATCTTGCGCCATATAATACTACAAGAAAGAAAAGCCCGGAATTTTCTCCAGAAATCTTTTTATATGTCTGGGAACTAGCGTAAACTTGCCTATTAAATACCAAAAATAAATTAAAATAAAATGCTGAACTCACCCATTGATGTAAGTAAGTGAGTTATCTTGCGCCATACTCATGGCGTGGTGCTTGGCCTCCTTCATGTCGTGCCCGTGTATAATGACATTGGCTCCGAACGAGCGACACTTCTCAATCTTCATGATCGGCGCCACATTCGGCATCACCACGGTCGCCGGGATGTTCAGCTTGTTCGCGTGATAACTCAGGGCCTGCGAGTGGTTCCCGAGAGATGCGGAAATTACGCCGCCGGTTTTATTTTCCTTTGACAGTAATAACAGTGCGTTTCTCGCTCCGCGTTCTTTGAAACTGTAGATGAATGAATAATTGTTTTAGGTCAAATCAGTCTTGGTGATAAAATAACCCAAATGAAGGTTCGGTAAAAAGGGAACGGACAATTAGGTAGACGCGGCTTCGCGCCATATTAGTCTTTCGCATACCGGACTCTGACAGATAATGTATGATCTAAGTACCTATAGGACAGGTCCCTCAGTGTCCAGTACAGGTCGCGGCACGAAACTAGTGTTGACCGTTATTGCGCAGAAGTAAAAAATAAGAATGTCTTGGTGCGTTGCGCCGATTGGCTCTCCAGTCGTACAACATGCGCAGCTATCCCCTCCACGTTTCGTTCAGCGCTAGAGTTACGTGCCGCGACCAGTATCATAAAGGGATTATTATTATTCCCGATTTATCGAGACCAGAAAATCAAAAACTTTTTTTACGGGATAATATGCTTCTGTTTTCACAAGCTTTTTTAAATAACTTGCACTGTTCGTAAGTTTTCCGTTTAATTTGCAAACCATTTTTCGATCACTTGTTGGTATCCGATTGAGCTGTAATTTTGCACACACCTTTGGTTTTTGTGACAATACATTATTATGATAGACATGACTTCATCCCGCAGCCAGGATTGCCGCCTCATGAGAGAACTCCGCAATGGTTAATAGCACGAACACTTGTCTTTTAGATGCACATGCGAGCACTCATGGTGGCCTACCATGACGTCTTAAAGCAGGATCGTTTTAATTATATTCCGGTGAGGGAAAGAGATGACGTCCTCTATAGCTCCGTCTCTTACCCACACTCGAACAAGAATAAAACGATTCTGCACCCCTAGCCAAGTTGACTATCTACAATCGTTAACGCTAGTAGAAAACTATTCAAATGAATGGGAATGACATCATCTCAACGTTAAATCACGTGATCAACACAAACGAATAGAAAATTCGTAGACAAGTTTACATCGTTCAAAATGATAGAATAGAATGTTATCGTTTCTACAATGTTGATCGCTAAACTCTTTGGTAGGAACGCTCACCATAGACTAAAGTGTAGTTTTTAGGGTTCCGTAGTCAACTAGGAACCCTTATAGTTTCGCCATGTCTGTCCGTCCGTCCTCGCTTAATCTCTGTGACCGTTAGCACTAGAAAGCTGAAATTTGGTATCAATATGTATATCAATCACGCCGAATAAGTGGTAAAATAAAAATTGGAAAAAAATGTTTTATTAGGGTAGCCCCCCTATATGTAAAGCGGGAAGTGATTTTTTTTTAATTTCAACCCTAACGTGTGATATATTGATGGAAAGGTATTTAAAAATGAATAATTGAATAGGGGTTTTCTAAAATCATTTTTTGATAATGTCAATAATTTCGGAAATAATCGCTCCAAAAGTAAAAAATAATGTCCCCCCCCCCTCTAACTTTTGAACCATAGGCTTAGAAAATATGAAAAAAATCTGAAAAGTAGAAATTTATAAGGACTTTCTAGGAAAATCATTTTGAACTTGATGGAAACAACAGTTTTTGTACAAAAAGACAAAAAGTTGTACAAAATAATTTCTGGACTAAGTTTGTAGTATATTCGTATATGCAAGCATTTTTACATAATGGATACCCACCTTTAAACTCATAAGTGGGAACACTTATTGTGACGGACGGGAAACTGCGGAACCCTACACTGAGCGTGGCCCGACACGCTCTTGGCCGGTTTTTTCTACAGACATTAGAGAACGAGCGATCGACTCAGTCGTGTCAACTTGGCTATCGCTAGTTAGCGCTTTCTACAAGCGCTTACACCGAGGCGTTCACGATTGTAGAAAGAGAATCGATACGAAACGTTTGTAACTTGGCTAGGGATGCTGATTTAAGACGTCATGGTAGGCCACCTGTTTCTGTGTACGTAATGTCGGGAGCACTCCGCTGTATAGAAGGTCAAATTCAAGCATACGTGACGGTTATCAAGATAAAACAAGGCAAAAATATTTAGGTTTAATATGTTTAGGAGTCAATGACCCCATTGAAAAATCAGTTCTGTTATCTTTTTGCTCTCTCAATCATTATTGTTTTATAGAGCATAACAACTAGATGACAAAACTAGGATTTCCTGTATCATGGAGCAATCATCGTGCCTATCTGATAACCGTTACGTCTGCTGAATTTCGCTATAGCTAATTAATTGTACACAGCCCAGCCGCTTCTATGCAACAGAAGTACGAGGACGGACATCTACAATCTACAATATTCTACACACTGTTAAGTGTGTTCGTACACAGTGCAATTTAGCGTCGGGCGGCGCGTTCTGCGGGGCGTCGAGCTGCCGACCAACGCGGCGGGCGTCTACTGTGGCCACTCACGATTATGCATGTGTTTGACATGAACGCTGCACGCGCCGCCCCGCCGCACGCTCGATTGGAGCGGCCACTGTGTTCGTACACTTAGCAGATCAACAACATTATGATCAACAACGCAGTCATTTCATGCATTAAAATGACTTTGGTACGGGGCAAAATATAATGACCACCAAAAATAATTTTGTGACCACTAACATCTTTCACCTAAAATATCAATTGATCACCAAATTTTAATGAGGTGGTTGATGACAAACTAGTTTTGCCTAGGCCGACTTGGGGCACCCCGACACGGATAGATTAGGTTAGAACGTCGACTTTCTCTCGACTCGGATGCAAGAGCATAACAGTTCAATTTCTGGTGGACATTAACTAAAAAAATAAATTGTTGGTTCTAATTTGACGAAAAAAAGGGATTAATTTTGGTGATCATTTACTAATTTTGGCAATCAAAAGTGCTTTTTTTGCCGTTACATTTTTGCTAAATCTGGTGGTTCGTTAATTATATATTTTTTTATTACACTTGGTAAATGTTTCTTTCTGAGTATGAGTGAACATATTATGGTAATTATGTTTAGGGATAAAAGCGATGGATAAAAGCGCATTTTGACTACTTAATGAATTGTTATTTGTGACATGTAGCATACCGTTAGAAAGGGTATCAACTAAAGAACTTTTTAAAATAAAGCTAAGTTCAAAATGGCTTTTAGTTTTTTTTATAATAAATTTGGAAGTTGTACAATTTCATACATTTAAAAAAGAAAATAACTTTGGTAGCTTGTGAGAAATTTTCTTAAAACCAGTTCTATCAAACAAAGATTTATTTAGATTAAGAAGACTTTGGAGAATACAACAAAATTTATTTTGTGCCATTACACTCACAAACAAAAAAGTTATTTGGAATGAAAGGAAACATTTTGGGTATTTTTTTCATTTGAAACAAAAAAACATATGTAACCAACCATGACATTTAGGACATAGGGTCTATGGATAGAACCTAGCTAGTGACCTCCCAAATCCCTGGAAAAATTGTGTCGGTCCATAAGCCAAACACCCTGTATAATACTGATTATTATGAATAAAAATAAATCTAAACAAAAAAGATATGACTTTGAATAATAGTGTAAAAGATGGTTATGTTGAGAAAATATAGGAAAACAAATAAAAGTATAATAGATGTTTATTGCTACTGACATTATGAAGTTGAATGCTTCGGAGTTACGAACATTAAAGACAGAGTAGTTAGGAATTGTGATTGTTAGGATGAAAAATTTTAGGAAGAACATTTTCGGATTTCCAATTATCGGAGTTGAAAATTTAGGTGAACTTTGGCGTACCCCTTACGCTGACCTAGTGTACTACGAAGTTTCAATAAAATAGGAGGTCAGCATAGGTAAACCAGTTTCCGTTACCACTGATGTGCGGCCGTGCTATTAATGAATATCTGTATTTTAAATGGACATACCTCCCAGTGTGTTGAAGGAAATCATTTTTTAAATAAATGTCCATCCCAAAAGTTGTAGACATGTGAGATTTCTGAAATACACATAAAAGTTCCTTAATTCTGTAAGGTTAAAGTAGAAAGCTAAATAACATTATTTTGCCCTTATCCCAATTTCTGTGGGGTCAGTCAAGTGCAGCATGTCTACTTTTATACTTTTTTAGTATATGAGCTCGGATGAAATCTCACCACCACTACGACTTTTTTTTGCTTGCAGCATTCGGCCGCTAATCAACCAATAGCATCGCAACATCTGACCCCTTATTGTTGTTAATGAAATAAAAAATAAATAAAAAGATATATACTTTATAAAAAAAAACAACAAAAACAATAAGACCAATAATTCTTCTTCGTGTCGATGATTCGTTAAGGGTGGTAAACAGTGGAGATCGTGTGCAAGGGATTTTGTTTTAAAAATGAGCAGATTTCGTCCGAGCTCATGTAGGTATTTAGGGCCAAGTTCACAGAAAAGATAACAGTCTGATTATCTAAAAACAGCTGTTTAAAACGCATTTTTGAACATGAAAATGTGTTTTAAACAGCTGTTTTTCGATAATCAGACTGTTATCTTTTCTGTGAACTGGGCCCTTAGTCATCCTCTCACGAGTCCTTTCTAACCATGTCATCCTTCAAACAGTCCATCCATCGTTTCTTTGTTCATCCCCTACTTTAAAGATTATTTTTAATCTATACATATAACTACACTACTTACATACAGTACCTACTTATAGCAAACATTGTTTTCAATTTTTGTCTGTCCGTCTGTCAGTCTGTCTGTCTGCTCCGGTTAATCTCCGAAACGGCTGAACCAATTTTAACGGACTTTTACTGGCAGATAGCTGATGTTATAAGGTCTAATATTAGCTATACTTTAATTTAAAAATAGCAATTAGGGTTCCGTGCAAAAAATTCAAACCCTTGAAGTTGGTAACAAAATTCGATTCAAAAAGGGAAGTAATATTTTTTTTAAAATTTTTTTTCGCGGGCAACAGCTAGTTAATAATAAAAATCAATTGCCGCATGTAATTCGGAGCATCACTTCAGAACGGCTTGACCGATTTGGCCGTTTTTTTTTATGTCTTGTATGAAATATTTTTTTGATAAGTATTTCATCACAAAATTACAACCGTGCGATGCCGGGCGGGACTCTAGTTTTTTTTAATAGAAAAAATAAAAGCTCGTAAGCTAAAAGTAAAAAAAAAAAAAAACAAATTAAATTACCTAAATTAAATTCTACTCACCACGCATGGCGTTTTCACGATCTCACTCTGGATTCTAAAAGCCGCTGCCGATACATCCTCAAATGAAATCTTTTGTGGTTTCTCTCTATCGCACATCGGATCATACTCAACCGTCTGGAACACCATATTAATTAAGTTTCCAAAAACAAAACTATAACATAATAAAATCTAATCCCCTGCTAGATATCGATTCCCCTTGGCTTCTTACAGAGAAATGAGTGTTTCGAGACGTTATCGCTTCTATAAGCGCTAATTATTATAAGATAAGGGTTAAAGGTGAAACTATGCTCGTGATGGAATATAATTATGCCTTGTCTATCGACGTATTAGGCCAGTAGGTGGCATCTATCAGTGATTAGAAGTAAGTTGGCACTTACTGCGGGTTCAAACGTATAAAGCTCCATTTATTTATGAATCTATTAGTGTTTTATTTATTAAAACTAGACACAATAATATTAATTCGTCCAATTTCGACCGACTACGGAGGCGCGCACTTGTAATATGAGCGTAAATGCGTAATCTTTTGTTTAATTTTCAGTAAGTACCTAAATTGATAAAGTTTTTGCTCTTGATAATCGCAAAATAATTACTTTGATTTTGTTCTCAATATCGCAATTCCGCAGACGTCATTGCAGAACATAAAAATAAATAAAAAAAAAACCTCGATATACAGGGTTGCTGGTAGGTAATTCGACGTTCCTTGCAGGGCGCTTTAGTAGGGCTAAACTGCAAGAAATTAAGCCACCAAATGTTCTACCGAAATTAAGTAGTTTTTGAGATAGTTAGATTTTTAGTTTGAAAAATCCCAGATTAAATCGTTTATAGCCAACTTAAAAACGATTTACGGCGCGACTGGACTGAAATTAAAGTTATTATTATAGCTGATGACGCAGCAGACCTTTCTTATTAATTTCAAGTTCAAAAATGCCTAAAACTTTGGCAAAGATCACTACTGAAACAATTTTTTGAACACGTCGAATTACCAGTACTTATCCCTCTAGGTAGGTACAGACACGCACGCGTAGGTACAGGCACGACGCAAAGGGTTAGGTAGGTAGTCAAAGAAACGATGTACGCTCTATTTATTTTTAAGTTCGTACATAAGTCATTTGTTTTCTTGAAACATCTATTACAAAATGCAACATGTTTTTTTTCTTCCCATACCGTAGAACAAAACGTAAACAAACATATAATTTTAATCTGTGGACTGAAATCGGCTTGATGTCACTCTGATGTACTACTGTCACATTGCCAGTCGTAGGGATGCCCGAAAACTTAAAACTATTGAGATAAGTGCATCGATGTTTTAAAAAAATATGTCAGATACATTATGTTTATTTTTTATAATGCTTTTGTAAGAATCTCAGAGTTTTTATCGTTTATTATAAAGAAGTTCTCAATTTAAACACCAAATCTATCTAGCAGAGGAAATGGAGCATCATTTTTTGTTTAAATTTAGCTGGCATATTATACTGCACGAATAGCATAAATGCCACGTGCACTCTTATATGATAAACCAATCTGTACTTCAATTTTATCACAAATTTATATGTAGGTACCTACATAATAAAATTCTTAATGATCATTGCCGGAAAATACAAAGTCAACTCTACGGTTAAAATCAAGTCAAGTATTACTTTTACTGGTCTAAACTCTTAGATGTAAAAAGGATGTAAAATATCGCGTTCCCGATACTTGTTTCGCAAAAAAATATCGATATGTTGAATGAAAAAAAAAACGATTCCATCACAACTAGCCTAGCGATGGGCGATTCCGAGATGTTTTAACAATCGAAAGAATCGGAGTCGTTAAAGTAAACCATCGAGTCGACCATCGACTCGCCGTTTTTCAAAACAATCGAGATGTTTTTCGATTGTTTCGAGTCAACGCAATCGACTGCTAGTTTTCGAATCAGTCACTCTAACGAGTCTCGATCGATCACCAGGGTCAGTCGATTGAATGCATCGAGCCGAAGTGCATGTAAGGCGAGAGTGTGCTAGACTCGAGCTATTTAAGTATTCGTACGTAAACTTTATTTATTTATTTATATATACCGATCGAGCAAGCAGGATTCCGCAAAGACTATTCGGTAATCGACCACATCCACGTAGTGCGTCAAGTTTTAGAGAAATATAATGAATACCAGCTTACATACTACATCGCATTTATTGACTATAGTAAAGCATTTGATTCTCTACTACATGAAAGAATATGGGAGGCACTACTAGAACAAGGTATTGAACAGAAATACATCAGATTATTAAGAAACATATACAGGCACGGCACAGCAAGAATTCAACTCGAAAAGAAAAGCGCTGATTTCAAAGTGGAAAAAGGCGTTAGACAAGGAGATCCCCTATCCCCGAAACTATTTTCCGCAGTTCTGGAATCAATATTCAGAAGACTTAATTGGGAACATCTAGGAATTAAAGTAGACGGCGTGTTTCTGTCCCATCTGAGATTTGCAGACGATATAGTGCTACTGGCAAAAACATCCGAAGACTTAAACACCATGATAAAGGACCTTGCGACAGAAAGTGAGAGAGTTGGGCTGACACTGAATCCGGAGAAAACTAGAGTGATGACAAATGGAAACCAACATACCATAGAAGTAGGCAACACAATAATTGACTACACTGACGAGTACATCTATCTGGGACAACTTATTACTCAAAAAGAACCTATGCGAAAAGAAGTGGAGAGAAGAATTGCAAATAGCTGGAAGAGATACTGGAGCTTGAGAGAAGCCATGAAAGACAAAAAGCTTCATATAAACATAAAAAGTAAATTGTTCAACACCTGCATATTACCCGTTCTTACGTACGGCTGCCAATCATGGGCTTTAAATCAAGAGATTCTGAACAAACTAGCAACTTGCCAATATGCCATGGAAAGGAGCATGCTAAATGTCAAAAAGTCGGACAGATTGAAAAACCTGGTTATTAGAAACAAAACAAAAACTACAGATGTAACAATAAAAATCAAAAGACTTAAATGGAGATGGGCTGGCCACGTAATAAAAGGATACGACAAATGGAGTAAAAGAGTGACACGATGGTACCCCAGAGAAGGCAAAAGGAAGAGAGGCAGACCGCATAAAAGGTGGGATGATGACATCAGACAAGTGGCAGGAGTCATGTGGAACAGAGTAGCAAAAGAAAGGAAAGAATGGAAAAGGTTGGAGGAGGCCTTTGCCGACTGGCAAACAGATCTAGGAAAGATAACGAAACAACAGATATTAGTATAAATAGTTTATAAGTTCAGTGTCATTTTATTTTTTTTTTTTCTTTAAGTTTAAGTTATTGTAAAGAGATCTGAATAAAAGGCTATTTTATTTTATTTTTATTTTATTTATTTTATTTTACGTAAACTTTAACTACTTCTATTTTAGAGGTTTTGATTATTTTCGATTGCTCTTGTTGAAAGAATTAGGCAGTTTGAATTCGCATAACAACGCAAGTCAAGAACTCGCGAAACTCTAAACCATCGAGGAACAACTCTCGAATGAACGCGCGATGCGCCAGTCGCAATAACAGACCGAGTCGGACTCGAGCCCAAGTCGAAACCGCGAAACTCTAAACCATCGAGGAACAACTCTCGAATGAAACGCGATGCGCCAGTTGCAATAACAGACCGAGTCGGACTCGAGCCCAAGTCGAAACCGCGAAACTGTAAACCATCGAGGAACAACTCTCGAATGAACGCGCGATGCGCCAGTTGCAATAACAGACCGAGTCGGACTCGAGCCCAAGTCGTAACAATCGAGAACCATCGAGATGTTCGAACAATCGAAACAATCGAAAAAAACCTCTCGCCATCGCGCATCGCTAAACTAGCCTAGCCAAACGTCAAAATTTGTAAATGTAAGATGTGGGAGGTTATTCTGTTGTTGCCTGTTGTATATCTATATTGTGTAATTGTTTGTGTGTAAAACAATAATAAATCGCTTGCATCGCATTACATTCTCAGCTCACTCTCGATTAAGTTTATAAACAAAAATGCCGTATGCCAATCAGCCTTCTGTACATATTACAGAACTAACTGACGATAATGTGAAATTCGTTGTTGAAGACACAGAGCTGAGCGTCGCTAACAGTATGAGACGTGTATTCATAGCAGAAACGCCGACAATGGCTATCGATTGGGTACAGCTAGAGGCGAATTCCACCGTGCTTAGCGACGAGTTTCTGGCGCATCGCATCGGCCTCATTCCACTTATATCAGATGATGTGGTTGACAAAATTCGTTACTCGCGAGATTGTATGTGTGCTGATTTCTGTTCAGAATGCAGCGTGGAGTTTACACTGGACGTTAAATGTACAGGAGATCAAACAAGGCACGTTACTACGGCAGACTTGAAATCAAGCGATCCGAGAGTGGTCCCAGTGACGTCGAGACACAGGGACGAGGACCAGGCTGACTACGGTGAGACGGACGAGATTTTAATCATAAAGCTACGAAAAGGTCAGGAGTTGAAGTTGAGAGCATATGCAAAGAAAGGTTTCGGCAAAGAACATGCAAAATGGAACCCAACTGCTGGTGTTTCTTTTGAGTATGACCCTGACAATATCATGAGGCACACATTGTATCCTAAACCTGACGAGTGGCCAAAGAGCGAACATACTGAGCTTGATGAAGATCAGTGTGAAGCAGAATTCAATTGGGAGGCAAAGCCAAACAAATTCTTTTACAATGTGGAGTCATCGGGTGCACTTAAACCAGAGAACATTGTTCTTATGGGTATAGTGGTGTTGAAGAATAAACTGCTCAATTTACAAGTACAGTTGGCCCAGGAAGCTCAGAATGATGCATTAGCCATCAATTAGTTTGTAAATAAATTACTATTAAAACTATCATTTAACTTTTAAATGTGTTATTATTTTACAGTAATTATTTAATCAAGCATAACGCCTTTGTCATATAAATTTATTAAACTAGTGGAATTCATGCAGTTTCACCCTCGTAGTTCCCATGGGAGTACGGGCATAAAATATAGCCTATGTTACTGATAATGTAGCTACCTATTCTGAAAGAATTTTTCAAATCGGTCCAGTAATTAGGCCAAATTTTCAGAGATGGTTTAGAATCTTATTCGTAAATAAAGAATTTACCCGAGAAACTAGTAAAGTGGCAACCGCTTCTTATGCGTTTCATGTACCTTCAACAAAAATAAACTTAACGTTCATCCCAAGCAAGCGGTTGGTTCCGGCTGAAGTTTATTTGTTACATACAAAAATTAATAAACACAAATATTTCCTCTTTAAAATATTAGTATAGATAGATAAATACCGATGGAGTTCGGTGATACACCTTCATTTTTAATTCAACTGTGTAGTACTTCTAGTGCTGCCTTGGTCACTGATCTAAACCAACTGTGTGGAAGTAGATCAATCACCTGACACTTGCATCATAAAGTGTAATTTATTTTGCATGTTCAAGAGAATGTAAAACATGATTGGAATTAAAACTCATTTACTAAGGTATTTTCCTTAATCTAGTTCTTTTTTTATAGACCATAATTCATAATAGCAAGTTAAATAGCAGTAATGCAATGATACATTGATATTGTGTTGTGTGGTTAACTACTCCATTAATGAATAAAGCACATGTTAATTATTAACCGTACCTATACAACGGTTTTAACCTTTTGGCCACCATTGATACAGGGTTATTGGTTAAGTCGACTTAGATCCGTTATGGGATTGTAGTGTGCATCATTTCTGACTGATTTGACTATCAAACACCATACCCCAAACTGAACCGTTTTTTAAAAACTTTAGGTACTATCTTTACCGTACCTACCGGGTGGCCAAAACGTCAAATCAAAACAAAGAAAAGTCAGTTTTAAGGTGATCTCACACTTATCCGCGCCGAAAGAAACATTTTCTCATCCGTATGACGTTATCTATTCGTCCGATTCGACGCGGATATTTGTGTGCGAGGTTTCATAGGATTCCATACAAGTAATTCTAAAATTCGATTCATTCAAGTCAAAGTCAAAGTCAAAATTATTTATTTGCAGTAAATGTGGTACAAGAGATGGTAAAAATAATATGTAAGTAGTGCGTTGACACATTTCGCCATAAAATTGGCATGCAAACATTAAAGAATTAGATGCTAATTTCAAAACATAATAAATAGATGTTAAACAAACATTAAATTAGGTAACTAAGCTTATTGCAAAGTTACCTACTCAATACATAACAAAATTTTGCTGTTAAACACTAAAACCAAACAAAGAAATTGTTAACAGAAGGAAAATAATATGAAAATAGAATATTTTCTAATATACAAACACAACAATATTATTATAATTTTAGAAAATTCTCTACAATACATCGGCTCCTTCGCTTTCTTCGGCTCTCATAAGTGTGCGTTCACCTTTAAAGGTAATGATTGGAAGGAACATTAATCCATAGTACATAAAAGTACAGTGCACAGAATAATGTTTACGTTATATACCCCATAAAACCGTAATACCTTTGCATAATCTGGAATAATCTCCATTAATTAAAAAGAAAAACTATTTACCAAATTAAAAACAACAGCCTTGCAAAGTTCAAGTAACAAATAAGCAGTTAGAGGTAGTAACAATTTTGGTTTCCTATGTACCTAGGTATCGGTACCTACATAACATGGTTGTTATCATATTACGATTTTGACGACCCGAATAGCGCAGCGGTAGTGAGGCTGCCTTACGTTCTAAGGGTCCCGAGTTCGAATCCCGGTAGTGACAAATGTTTGTGTGATGACCATGGTCATTTTTTCCGAGTCATGGATGTTTATATTTATAATAAGTAGGTATGGATTTACAAAAAAAAAAGTATCTATGTAATATAACAACAACTATTTGGTGTCCACGACACAAGCCTCGTTGCTTGGTGTGGCACTAGATGGCGATGTGTGTGTGTCCAGCGATATTTATTTATTATGGTGGCACAGTTTTCCTCGTTCGAAGCAGTCTTGTGACTTGTGCAACTAGTAATTTTAAGTATTATTTCAGTATCATCATTATTCAGTGAGATAAGAATAAGAATAAGAATAAATTTATTGAATCATTGTTACAATCATTTTCTTAAACTAACTTAGCACTTTGACAAAATCGTAACGAGTAAAATTTTAACATTAATATTTAGAAAACAGAGGTCCCCAAACTAGGCTGCGCCTGTATCTTGGGGGCCGGAGTTGCGTTTACTTAAAATTAAAACACAATTATATAATTTGTTGATGTGATACATGTGAGGTAAGCAGGTGTATGAGAAACACCTTTTTACAAAAATAAAATGATATTACATTATAAAAAATAATAAAAAGAATTGTGTGTGTATGTGTGAATGCGTGTGTGTGTGAGTGTACATGCGTGTATCTGTGAGTGTATGTGCGTGTGTGTTTGCAGATGTGTGGATTATTTTATTGTTTATAGTTTATTTAGCTTAAAATCTCTTCTGTCTCTTCATATGTCAGTCGGGCACACCATTTTGTAATCGTTTTTTTGCAAGAAAATTTGCTCATGTCTTTAATGTCGCAGCAGCTTTTGCTGATTCTATTATAAATATATATATGCGAGTAAAACGGGCATCGTCTGGCTAAGAGGCTATTTGTTTCGGGAAGGGGAATGTTTAGGACACGTTTAGAGATAAGTTTTCCAAAATCGGATCTATTTTTCAGTGTTTTGTGAACAAGTAATGTTGCCTTTAGGATAAATAATTGCCGCACTCTTAAGACAGCCAACTCCTTATAAATTAGGTCTGTTGGGTAGCGGAAAGGTTTTTTTAGAGCTACTTTTATAACAGCTCTTTGAGCTCTTTCTACTTCTATAATAGTGCTTTTCCCGGCTGCTCCCCAAACAGAAATCCCGTATTGAATTACTGACTGACACAGAGCAAGGTAAATTCTGTAATTTCAATAGGTGTACAGTCACGTAATTTTTTCATAACGTATATCAGTTTCCTGACGCGACCAGAGAGCAGGTGTATAAGTGATTTGAATGATAGGTTTTCGTCTAATGTGATGCCAAGGTATTTGATTGAGGCTGTGTGATCTATAACTAAGCAGGTACAAGGTGTAAGCGGTGATGTCTGATAACTGCAGCAAGTATGGTATTTAAGTATAAGATGACGTGGAGGTCGAGAAGCTATTGTTTTGAAGAATGTAATGAACTTAGTTTTTTTTATATTCAGAGTCAGGAGATTTGCGTCAAGGGCTTCAGAAACAGTTAAAAGTCCGATTTCTGCAAGGCGGTATACTTGTTCCCAGGATTTAGCGTGGAAAATTATGACAGTGTCGTCAGCATATGATATTATTTCGGCGTCGTTGAGTTGCAAGTCTAAAATATCATTCATATAGAAGGTGAAGAGAGTTGGGCCGAGTGTGCTGCCCTGTGGAAATCCAAAGGCGATGGGAAGCATGTCACTCGCGTGTTCATCTACTTTGACTAGCTGTTTCCGGTTAGATAGGTAACTCGTGAACCAATCAAGTGCCGCCCCTCGTATACCTGCACATTCTAGTTTTCTTAGAAGAAGTTCAATTGATATTGTGTCGAAGGCCTTAGCCAGATCTAAAAAAACTCCTATGGACTGTTCTCCTTTTTAGGTGTAAGTAGTGTTACATTGGAGATTTTGTCCCTCTAGTGGTAATGGAACAAAAGCCCAGATGCTAGGTGGGTTGGTATTAAAATGCAAAGAAACAACAAATTATCTCAAACAATATAAGTTTATTGTTTTAAACTATATAAACTTAACTATTAAAAAAAAGGTAATGCCAGCCAGCCTTAAATTCGGTCGGTTTCGAACTATGGTCATGGGGGGTTGGAGATAAACCCAGTACTGTTCCTTCTTCAAAAGTTTAAATCAAATTAAAGTAAATAAAGTATAATTAAATTAAATTAGTTCTTGCTAAAATATCAAGATACAACCTTCCAGTTTAGTGAATACTAATAAATATTATATGGGCGCCAGGGACTTGAACAGTCCCGGACCACGGAGCCGACGAAGATGTCCAATATAATTCCAGTTAAGCGTAGGTGTCGAACCCGGGGTCCTTTAATTTAATTAAGTTGAAGACCGGCTTCTAATTTGGAAAACCGGGCAGGTGATACACGGGTTCTTATATGAACCAGTGGAAAATAAATTTAAAAGGTGTCAATTTAGATTTTAAAAAAAAACCGTCCCGCCTGCAATAAATCGCTAGGCGGACTCAGCTACTGCACGACCGTCTCCACTGGAGGCCTTGAGTGGACTCGAGGAACGGGTCTCGCGTCCAGGTCCCAGAGGCTCGTCTAGATCCTGGCGGCGAGACGAATCGCTCGAGTTGCCTCACAGTTGGGTAATGATGAAAACAATTGACTGCTTGATGCGACCGGCTGTAGAACAGGTCCGCCTAGTTCATCTGCGAATCCTCAACGCATGGAATCCTTATAAAACACGAGATAAAGTTTGTAACTTTGCCTCAGGCTTGATCAATAGCAAAATGACGCCCGTGACCTTCCATTGTCTTGTTATGCCTCCCAACCGGAAACAGGCGGAGCACCTAGAAAATCTCCCCTGTTACAGGTAAAACTTACAAGAGCACTGATGACCGAAGCACTACCTCAAGATATTTAATTCTTGAAAATCCCCAACAACTGTCCAACATGACGTTTATACTCTGAAACAATAACAATTTTCAGGATCCAAGCTGACAAACTAATTATTTCTTAGTTCTAACATTAAAATTTGTCCTAAGTGGAGCAACCTTTTCCCTCACTCTTTCGGCGAATTGAGAATGAATCACCTGGCAACACTAAGCCATAGACATGCCACAGATTAAATATGGATTGTGAGGTCCGCGATGCTTCTAGAAAAAACTCCTTAATAAAAAAATAATTTCACTTCCGTTTACGGTTAAAAAAAACAATTAAGTATTTCAACCAAAAGCTGGAAATTATTAAGGATTTGTCTTTATGATATTAGTTCGATGATTTCCAATGAAAATGTTAAAATGTATCGATTAGAACTACAACTGCATATCGCAGCCGCTAGATGTCGCCTCCAACTGTCAGAAAGAAACTGACGTTTAACCGAATGACATTTGGAATGTAAACACAATCGCAGCTTAAATAAGATATTATGAATCTAATTTATTATGAACACCAGTTTATTATGGTTCCGAACAGTGATTTATCGTCAGGAAGTGTTACTAAATAGTCCGGTGATGAAGTACGGATGCAAAGATGACTCCTTCTTCAAATCGCAACCCAAAGTCATTTGCATAAACCACAATGAACATTTCACTTGGAAATCATGGAGAGAATCATATTGGAAACCTCTCAATTTACAACGCATGCTCACAGGTAAATGTTAGGTACCAAAAAAACAACGTAACAGTAGCAACTAAGTTACTCAGTAACGTAGCCGCGTCTTCAGTTGACCTTCCTCGCCGAAATCCGAACTGTTTGTCTGATATCAACTTGTGTGATATGAAACATAAATATTTCAATTTTACAAATCAAAATCAAAAAACCGGCCAAGTGCGAGTCGGACTCGCACACGAAGGGTTCCGTACCATTGACTATATTTAGTATTTGTCGTTATAGCGGCAACAGAAATATATCATCTGTGAAAATTTCAACTGTCTATCTGTCACGGTTCATGAGATACAGCCTGGTGACAGACAGACGGACAGATGGACAGACGGACAGACAGCGAAATCTTAGTAATAGGGTTCCGTTTTTACCCCTTGGGTACGGAACCCTAAAAATGCTTATTTGTTAGGACATGCTATCGGGGTCTTTTCCGCCTGAACAGTTTAATTCTTTTCGCTTAAATCATGCGGAGGCGCCGAGCCACGCCCCCTTAAAGTTTGGGCCTATTAGGAAAGCGTCAACTTTGGCGCGCAAAATAACAATATCTCTCGTTGGGCGTGCGTCGTCAGTGCGCTCGGCCGATTCGGTATCTTTTCATTCATTATTTCTATACAAAGTCAACGGGGCGGGGCTAGAGAGCGTTTCTATGTTGCGAGTGCAAGCAAAAATAAGCTTAGTGGTGGTCAGGAGTGTCCTCGATAGTACATAATTATAGATGTTACAATATTGATTCCAGCATATCCTGCCATAATATGGCGTACAAATATTTTTATACAAAAAATATAACACTACCCCAAAATCAGAATGTTTATTTGATATACCTATTAGGTGTTTGACAAGTATCACTATTATGATTATGAATTTGGATTAGCTTTGACATTTATTTATTTATATTTAGAGCATTTTTTATTTGAATAATGCCAGGAGGCGAGACAATCTGAACGTGTAGGTACCTACCGTGAGGGTTGGTCCAAGGAAATCCGAGATAAGAGCACATGGAAGGAATTAGAGGAGACCTTTACCCAGCAGTGGAACTGTTCCACTGCTGGGTAAAGGTCTATTTTGGTAAGCTAAATTAAAAAAAAAAATGCCAGGAGGTGGTTGACTGCTGTTTCTGATAGGTACCTACTAAAATGCATGTATTTAGTTTTAAGTGTGTTCGGGGTGAGAAGATTTGACTGTAACTAGGGCTTGCAATATCCGTTCATTTTTACTATCCGGATAATACGGATATCAATATTTTACTATCCGGATAATTCGGATAATACGGATATTTTTTAGTTTTTATTCTAAATAAAACTAATAAACTTTTGTAACACGTTTAAATCAGTCTCTCAAGCAAAATGACAAAGAAATAATAAACTATACCAATATTTCAAGTAACAATCACATAACAAAACTAGTTCACTGTCTAAAATTATACAATAGAAAACCCGATACCGCACAAATAATTTGTATCTATTCTTCTCATACTTAAAACAATTCCAATTAAAAATGAGATATTACATTTATCACAAAATTCTAATCAAATCAACCTATTTAGAGCATAATAATTGAATAAAAATATCACTTTAGAACAAGAACTGGTTTTATGTGAGAAGCGACCGTGCGTGCGATACAATACAATACAATCTTGAAAATACGTGCAGTATGGATGTAAGTTTAACTTTAAAAAGTAGTCAATGTTGTTAGGATCTCTGTCACTCTCCTTCTTCTTAGCGTGTCGATGGCAATCTAAATTGAGTCGGCCCAGAACTGAGCCACTAGTTTGGCGCTTTCGTTTGCGTCCATCAGTTCCTGTAGTGAGCAAACAACAGGACACGCAGGACACGATAATAAGTGCCCCATCGTTTGTGGAACAGCACCACATTTACACTCCAGGGAAGAGTCATGAATGAATCTCCACCAAAACAGGTTTTCCTTGCTGCTTCTATTTAAAGACTTCCAGGTCAGCCTTGGCAACTCATGTCCAGGTGGGAGATTTTCAGCGGGTGGAACGAATGGGATGGGTAAGGATGCATTACTGCGCCACAGCTTTAGTGTTTCCGTGGAGCGCTCGCCACTGAGAGGTTTGACACACTTCAGAAAGCTGTTTCGGCTTTTCAGCCTTTGTGACACGATGGTATTCAGATGTAAAGGTTGACGTGTATCTGAAACCATTTTGGCTCTTTCGCTAAAGCTTACCATGTCCTGCGAACTTCTGGTGGCGCTATTCCTGCCAGTGGGTACAGCATCTGTACCGGGGACGGTTTATGGCAACCACTGATAATCCGGCACGTTTCTTTCAGAGCTGTATCCACTAACTTTGCATGGGCTGAACGGCTCCACATGGGGCACGCAAATTCACCAGCTGAAAAAGATAGCGCCAGCGCAGTAGTCCGCAAGACATGAGGCGAAGCACCCCACTTAGAAGAGACTAGTCGCCGTAAGAGATTGTTGCGAGTGTGCACCTTCTGCTTGATGGTGTTGCAGTTTTTGCTGAAGGTCAATGATCTGTCCAGAGTAACCCCAAGATATTTTGGGAAGTTACTGTGCTCGATAGGCACTCCGTCCCAAACTATATTAAGTTTGCGCCTAGCCTCTCTGTTTCGAAGGTGGAAAATGCAAGACTGTGTTTTGCTCGGATTGGGTTTGAGTGAATTAGCGAGGTAGTATGTCGTCAATTCACCAAGAGCATCTGACAAGCGGACCTCGAGCTCCACCTTTGAGGAGGTCGAGGTCCGCTTGTCAGATGCTCTGATGCTGGGTTGGGAGGTGAGGGCAAGGTCGTCTGCATAAATTGACTTATTGTGTTGTGATTTGTGAAGTGAATAAACAATTGCAAGAGTGAAAAAAAAAATCACAAAAAAATCATCAAATCATCAAATCTCTATATATTAAAATAATAAATAACGTGCTAACAGTTGTGTACTTTGCAGATGACAGCTTTTTATTTTTAATATAGAAATACAACTATCCGTATTATCCGAAAAATCCGGATAACGATGCAAGTAAAATCCGGATTTGAAAATCGGCGGATATCCGGATATCAGGATTGCAAGCTCTAACTGTAACCACTCCAAAACCAGTCTGAACCCTTCATTAGCCAATATGCTATGACCCGGCCTTAGTTCAGCTGTAAATTACACAGATCGTTTACTTAAATAAGGAAAAGCGTAGGTCCCATAACACTTCCTTGTAGCACACCGGAAGCCACAATTCTTTAGCTCGCTCACAAGTGCGTATCGAAGAAGGGTTCTATCTATGGAAGTAGTGTTTTTCGAAGGTATGTGTTGGCGAAGTATGTTCAATGGGATTAAAGTGGGGAATTCACGTCAGACCTCGCTAGCTCGCTACAGTCGCTACCACTGATTTACGCTACACTATACTCTGGTCAATGTTTGCGAGTGTGTCAAATTAACTAACTGTCGAATACTTATTACCTACCTATTACGATTTTTAACAATACCTACATAAAGACATATTACTTATGATTTTTTGATGTTGCCTATTTACCTACCACTGTGTTCTCCTTGTTATCAAACAAGGAAATTACAGATGCCATATAATATCTACTGGAATAAAAAGTCAAATCTATTTGTCAGATGTCAGGAACTTTTAAACTAACTGGAATGATAACGTGCAACGCACTTGCATGCCGAACGAGAAAACTTTAAGAGTGGCTGTCTTCTCTTTCTAATAGGGTATCTAATATCTGTACCTACTACATTCGCGGGACATATATTCTGTTATAACTTGCCTATTCTAGTTACAAGTAGAATAATGAAATTAAAAAAAAACCTCATATATCTGCTGCCGGCAATGTAGCAGCGGTAACGTATCTCTTTAACCTTTAGTTTCCAGGGTTCAATAGATGTGAAGAATGCTGTTTTCGTTCACGGTGATTCACGTTGTGATTGTGTGGTGGTTCACGTTAGATTAAATCCTTCATTTGTCAAGAGATTTTAAAGCATACAGGGCTGCAATATGTAGCATTTCAAACAACATAGTAGTAAGTACCTATATATTTTTAAACGTATGGTTTTATGTATTTGTTGGTTTTTTTTTTGTAGGAGTCAGTAATCTTAAATTTAAGTAGGAAGATGCTCATGATGGATGACGGCAGCAAACTAGACAATAGGTCGAATACTTCTACAGGGACAACTTCAAGCCACCGTTGCTGAAGATTCTCATTTTAGGGATTCTGCCTGGAAACAAAACAGTATCATTAATATTTGACAGCAAACTACTGCCAACGACAAGCGGAATTTCAAGTTCCTACTATATTGATTACTACGTACCTACGACTATGAACTTCGCTATTTTATTATACTAAAGTGATTTTTAGTGCCATGATTTCTATAACGGGCGAAATGTGAGTGTTCTAGTTATTACGTACACCTCTGACCCTATGGGGCTCACAGGCGTGATATTATGTTATGATTTACAAATATTAAAAATAATTACTGTGATTTTTTTAGCCGTGTGGTATCCGGCAGAGTAGAATAGAACCAACCAACCCATTACACTCACGGGTGTCGTTTATGGCGACTAATGTCTGAGGCAGAACACTTTGCGCCTCCGTAGACCAGAGAATGGGCAGCAGCGTTTTCTGTTAGTTTTTAATCACTGCGATCTCCAATCCGCCTGCCAAGCGTGGAGATTACAGCAGATTTCTCCCATCATGGGAGATGCTTATATCCAGCAGTGGACATTATGGGCTGTTGTTTTGTTGTTGTTGTGATTTTTAAAATAAATTAAGACCAAGGAGTTTATTTAAACTACTTGAAGTTGAATCGACAGTTGCCGCCAAAATGGGAAGGTTTTCAAAAAGTAAAGATAGAATTCTAATGTTTGTTTCCAAGAAGTTATTTTTATTAATATTAAATTAATTAATTGATTAATTTTTAATACTGCATTATAAATAACATTTTTATATTTTGTAACATCAGTTGTCGCTAGACAGCCGTTAAACAGGCTGTCAAGCCTGCCACGCCTAGCCACTACGTCAGTTTCCCACCACGGGAGCCTACCCTGCCAAACTGCGAGCCGGGGGAGGTGAAGTAGCCGCCAGCCAGTCAGTCTTATAAAAGCACGGAGCGATGATTTTGTGGACTTCAATAATCAATGAAAGAGAAAACTCTGCCCGAATAAAAGTTTAAATAAATATTGCAGTTTATTTCTTACCACACGGTCGTAATAATTTTGTACGTATGTCCACAAGATTATAAATACCGATATGGATGATAGAAAAGGCGTAGGTATTCTTTACAATATTTTCATGATCCCGTTTACAGATCTAGAACATTGTCACCTTAGTCATAATTTGTAAAACAAAGTTAAAAGGACTTACCAATAAAAAGAAATTCCACATCCAGCGAACCCCTCACTATTACACCCCTTCAACACGATTTCACCATATTTAAGGTGAACGCACACCTAGCCGCACCGCAGTCGCCGCAGACCTTTTCTTCGTATGAAGTTCTATGCAATCTGTGTCTGTGTGCAATCTGTGTCTATGACTGAGTGCGAGATTGCACATGCTGCAGCGATTGCGGTGTGGGTTCACCTTTAAAGTAGAAGATTTCGTTCAATGATATTCGAACAAACAGATATGTTATACACCTACAAAACCACAGAAAAAAGTGTGCCGCGGGGCCGAGCCAGCTCACATACACGCAATGACGCAGAATAAAGACAAAACAGGCCAATTGGCACGTTTTCGAGTCTTCACGATTGCGCGCTCCACAACATATTATCTGGTTAATATAATATCATTGATTTCAATGAAATCCTATAAACAGCACTTGAGAAAGCAAAAATATGACTTATACGCGAAAGTGATTACGGTCACATTAATAATGTTTTTTGAAGTGAAAACTTCTTTAGGCGCGTTGAGCACTTTTTGGGTGTAGGAATTACATTGAACTCATCGTCACGTAACGTTAGCCGTTCGTAGCACTTGTAGCATCAGCTACGGCGTAGCACCACATAGGCATGCGCGGGGCATAACCAGTGCTACGACTGGGGCGGGGCCTGTGTACTTTTCAACCGACTTCCAAAAAAAGGAGGTTCTCAATTCGACTGTATTTTTTTTTTTTTTTTTTTTTTTTGTGTTTGTTACCTCAGAACTTTCGACTGGGTGAACCGATTTTGACAATTCTTTTTTTATTTGAAAGCTGGTGCTTCCCGTGTGGTCCCATTTTAATTTTGTAAACATCTGATGCTGATCTTCGGAGATATACAATGGAACTCTTCAAAAATAGACGGCAAATGTGCCGTGAATGTTGCAATCGCTTGGATGTTTATTGTTTATACAAAATCATGACGTAACATCACGCCTGTATGCTCTGAGGGGGTATGCAGATGTATACAATACACCGAGATTTCGACAGTTAGGTATGCTAAGTTAGCGCGATCGTGTTCAGCGCGCGACTCAAATAACTTAACATCACGCCTGTATGGTCTGAGGGGGTACGCAGATGTGTACAATACACCCAGATTTCGACAGTTCGTTCGTGTTCAAAGAGATGTCAGCAAAAGGGACTGTTCTAAAGAGATACTGTGGCCCTGGAACACAAAGGGCTAAGAAAGAACATGGATGGGCTTTAGTCAGTTAAAGTCTGACACTCCCTTCCGCTCCGCCCAGAGCGATAATTTGATGATTTCCCATCCGAAAAAAAAAGGTATGTTAAGTTCCATATATTGGGGATACGCCTATTCATCATCAGCCTATTAATGTTCCCACTGCTGGGACACAGGCCTCCTCTCTATGAGAAGGAATGGGCTATATTCCACCACGCGGGCCCAGTGCGGGTTGGTAGACGTCACATGTCTTTGAATTTTTTTGGTTCTGGGACATGCCGGTTTCCTCAAAATGTTTTCCTTCACCGTTTTGACAGCAGTGGTGATGAAATAAATTACACAAAGTAATACGCCTGTCTGGGTTCGAACCCACTGTTCGTAAGTCGGGGCCGCCACCACTGGGCCACCGCTGCTCATGCCTATTACCATGACATGTATTGTTAACAATGTCAAATAAATTCATGGCAAATATTTGTTTGGGAACAACTAAAAATGGACAAATAAAAAACTTTTTTGCAAAAAATAAAACCGACTTCAAAAAACACAAAAAAGTGAAAAATAACTTTAGCTTCAGAAGTCGGTGACAAAAAAAAACAAACAAACAAAAGTCACCGACTTCTGAAGCTAAAGTTATTTTTCACTTTTTTGTGTTTTTTGAAGTCGGTTTTATTTTTTGCAAAAAAGTTTTTTGTTTTCACTTCTATCGGCAGTCCCCAAAGACTGCTCCGATTTTTTATTTCAAGACATACAGTTTTTATATGAGTTTCATGAATTTTGGCATTCACAAATTGTAAGTTGCTATTATAGAATTAAATTTCACTAGGAATAATTATTTTAATATTTAGTATTTGAATATAAATTAATCCCGTTACGATTTATGTGCTTTTTCTTTTAGTTTAGCTATCAACGCGATTTGTGATTACTATATAATTTTTTTTTTTACTGGTGTTGTTAGATCAGGACACAATCCACTCTGGTCGTTTTCTCTCTCTGAAGTCTATTCCCTATTTGAATGAATTAAAGTAATACGAACTCTATCTATTTGTGATAAAGTTCTTTTTCTATATCAATGTTTTGTTTGTTAGCATTGCAGTTATATTGTCCTTGGATGTTAGTGACAGGACGCAATTGACAATTGCAGTGTGTAGGTAGCAAAGACTACAATATATATATGGAGATAGACGGTTGTCTCAACTGTATTTCCGTGATCATACATGCAGCGCCAACTATCCGTGGTGATGGCGAACTAAATCCATAATCTTTCAAAATAAATACAAAAAGTGATTCTTGACGGAGGTTTGAACTTGAAACCCACTGTTCATAGGGCGGCTGCTGTCACCAACGGGCTATTTTATCTGGTGAATATTAGTTTAAAATAGCTGTTCTATTCTAATGCATGTTATGACAGTTGTCAGTGTTGTGTTGTCAAACAGTTGAAAAATGTGCATGTGGGATAGATGACGCTAGTTTCCATACAAAAGTTTCAGCCAGGCTCTAATGTTCTAAGAGAGCACAGCATGGTAGGTAGTTCATGATGTTCAAATCATTGTCAATGTGATAAAATCACATTTCTGGGAATATACAATAATAAAAACAATGAAAAACATGTTAAATTGAAAAGAGAATAGACCTGTTAACTTAATGAAGGTAGATAATATAAAACAGAATATAATTTTTATATTATTCTTTACAATAATCCTGGAGAGAGTCCTCGTTAAAACATGTCTCAAGTAGTTGAAGGTGAACAAATTGCATCCTATATAACATGCAGTATACCCGGCGATAGCTTTCCAAAAGAATATGAACCTCACCAAATTGTTGAAGCTGCGGTAAGTTTATAACTTCAAGGAAGTGGTATTTAGTAAACAAAGTTGAGTTGTAGCTTCCGTATTTGCCTGGACTTGTCATTTAATCGCGCGCGGCGCGGCGACCTGAGCTCGGCCTGTGCGCTTTGCGATTAGGCGACTGCTGCGCGCGACCGCGCAAACATGCGTCTGTTTAGTCCTACTAGAGCGAGGTAGAAATGTGTCCTGCAAACGCCGCATGTTGCTCCCGCGCTCTTGCCGCGCTCTTGCCGCGCTATGTTTGGACACACCATTAGGGTGCTTACATAGAGAAGCAGGTTACCGGTACGGGCGAGTCGGTACCGATCGGTGCAGGTATTCATTTCTATGTTATCTTAGTATGCGCTCGCTTATAAAGAAGCAGGTTTAAACTATATGCAAGTGAACCCTGCACCGATCGGTACCGACTCGCCCGTACCGGAAACCTGTTTCTTTATGTAAGCGCCCTAAGGCTTGCGTGCAGGAATGACTTTGACCTTGAAAACGTAAATTTTTCCACCCTTATGAATTTGGAGGGTACTGTATACGTCTTACAGCCGCGAATAATACTCTAACCTAACCTAACACTGGCCTGAAAATTGCAAAAAACGTAAGAAAATTTGAATAGCGCGGGCTGGGTGCACCATTCGCCTTAAGTGAAAGAAGCTTTATTGTACGAAGAATGTTGTGTACTGTACACCTATAATTGCTACATATATACTATAGATCTAGAACCCTAAAGCAGGCCATACACGCTAGGGTGTACCTGACAGGTTTGCCTGTACAGTTCAATCGAACAGCTAAACTTGAGCTGGGTAGAGACCATACACGTAGCGGTAAACCGGTACAAAAACTCAGTTGAAACCATGGCCCCGCCAGCTTGTGCTTGATCTCGACACAATAGTGTTAATAGGTTTATTGTTTGTTTAATTAAAGAAAAGGAAATATAAACGAAAACACCGTGAAAAATGGTGCAAATCATGGTTCCTGCAAAGAAAACAGTTCTCTCATGTCAACTTATTGAAACAATTGAAATTTGAGCCGCAAGATTACCGCAATTATCTATTTAAATATTTCTATAAACTCCTGCATGACCGAGTTCCGCTTACGAGACGCCAAATTATACCTATACAGTAGAGCGCCGCGTGTCCTTCCCCTCTAGCAATCACCGGACAACTGACGCCTGTGCAGGCGACCGCCACACACGCTCAGTTTTACTTGCACAGTTAAACTGTACAAGTATACCCACAGGCAAAAAATATCAAAATTCATATTTTCTCACTTGCCTGTACAGGCGTGGAAACTTGCACAGTTGTGTGACATACACGCTCCAGTTTGCCTGTACAGTTAAAATGTACAGGCAAACCTGTCCGGTACACCCTAGCGTGTATGGCCTGCTTAACATGTGTAGGTACTTTTATCGATAAATGTAATATGTGTTATTATTTGTACTGTTGGTGCACCAAATAAATACTACGAGCTAGGTACATTCAAAAATCAGCTAGGTACTTATAGATAAATCTTTATTACAGGACTTACGCAAAGCACCGAGCCGAAGGGCATTATTTTTGTACAAGTTCACGCAGTTTACAAAATTAAATCTTCTTTTTGTAGGATCTTTGCATTGATCTCCCCGTCTCTTGGTGTCACACATGTCATACTTATGATATGATCAGTGAGAATCGCTTGTATTGGATACTTGTCCCTCTAAATACTTTGGCATGCGTACAGAAAGAAAAGAAAGGGCCTTGCTTATATGACTTCGCCCATGCGGCTACGTCTAGATAAGGCTCGGCGCAAACGGGCCACCAACCACAGCCACCGGTGGCTGTCGCGCGCTACCGCCACTTTTGTAACAGTGTCAGAAGCGAGCGACAGCCACCGGTGTTCGGAAGCCGCCACATTTTATGCGCCGCCACACTATGCTCCTTGCGCTGCTCATCGCTATGCTCCGCGCGCTGCCGCGATTTGCCGCGATGTTGCCCTCTCTGCCCACACACTGCTCTACTCGCGCAATTAATCGCGACTGTCCTCACTTGTCATTTGCCTTTGTTGGACAATGGACGATGAAACTGTGGCAGCGTGCGCGCTATGCATTTTTAGCATAGCTAATTATATCAATGTCATAAAAAGAAATATACATCGTCGTCGTCGTCCTCGCCAACGGAGATGGTGGATCACGTCACTGCGACCGCGCGATTATGTGGCCAGCCACTCGCGCTCGTATTGACGGTCCTTTGACCCGCGCACAAAAACCGATAAAATAGGGAGCGGTGGGCACGACGAGGAGCATGAAGTCGGGCATGACGAGCAATGTTGCCACACTATGTCTTTGCCTCCTTTCCTCGCTACTTCCCATGCCACTCGCTTGTCGAGTGTGTGGCAGGCCCATTATAACCCGCTCTCAGCGCGCAGACTTACGATGGACTCCGATACGAAAAGTTTGCTCGCGTTATTGTTAATACACTTGCATTTTGATAATCTGCAAAGATATCCAAGAAAGTTTTTTAGACAATTTCGAATAAGTTTGACTACATTTCAAGAACTGCTTATGGAGTTACAAGATGGAATAATACGGCAAAATACCAGTATACGGCATAGAATCACCCTAGCAGAAAGACCCGTGAATTTATCAATATCCATTGAGGCATCGGCGTCGTGCTCCATGGTGACGCGTGCGATGCATAGGACGTATAACGGTTAACTGCGCGGGCGGTGGAGCAGCGCGACAGTGTCGCGGTGTCTTGCGTGTCTTGCGTGGTCCGCAGCGACCACAAGTGGTGGCCGCCACTGGCCACACGTGTGCGGCGAGTTTTAACAAAATGTATGAAAAAGCGCTAACTGCTTGTCACTGGCTACCGGTGGCTGTGGTCGGTGGCCCGTTTGCGCCGAGCCTAAGTCCACGCTATGCCACTGCTTGTACGCGGCCACCTACCGTGGGCGTGTACCCAGTCTACCTACGTAGTTATACTTTATACATGTATATACGTATATAATCAAAGCATATATTATGTTCCATAAATCGTCTCTAAATAGGGATGATGACTGACTAAAAAATATGATTCTGTTTAGTCCTTCAGATAGATTATCGCAAAATATTGGCGTTTTCTGTTTTATCAAATTAATAAAAATTGACGAAGATAAAACGTGTCAAAGATCATGAGTGGGGGCTTGTGATGTCACATTTGAGTAAAAAATGTTGGTACTCTATTGTGACGTCACACGAGTTTTGATTACGTTAAAAAAGGAAAAAAATATGTGCCCAATATTTTTTGGAAATCTATCTGACGGACTAATTTGTTTTTTTTTTTTTATCATCTACCCTATACTCGAATCATAAAATCCAGAACTGCTTTCCAGAAAGGGGATAAAAAACAAATCACGGATACGCCGAGTAAAATTAAACTAAAACTACAAGATATACAAGATGCACATAATCGAATTAAGAAGTACGTTGTCTTCACACCAGTCATTGTAAGTTAAAAAAATTTATAATCGGCCATAAATTATACAGGGTTAGTTTTCAATGACCAGCCAAAATTTAAAATTAAGATCTAGGTATTAAATCAAAAATGCATTTAATTTTAAATATTATTGTCAAAAAATATTAAATAAAATAATAGCACTCATTTGAAAATGTCCTAAATCATAAACCTAGTGGGAATCAATGCTTTTGTTGTGTGCGTGCATGCACCGCCTATGTATGTGCTAACTGCTACCTATCTAAGTTGTTGAACTGAATTGTGCTGTTGCAATATTCACACGTTCGCTTTTTTGTGGTGGATAGGAATGAATTAAAAAAAAATGTTTTTTTGAAGTGATAACTTCTTTAGGCGCTTTGAGCATTTTTTGGGTGAAGGAAACACATTGAACTCATCGTCACGTAACGTAACGTGCGGTCACGCTTCGTAGCCGTTCGTAGCACTCGTAGCATCCGCTACGGCGTAGCACTACATAGGCATGCGTGGGGCATAACCAGTGCTACGACTGGGGAGGGGTGTACTTTTTTTTTCACTTCTATATAACGAAAATATTATCGATCTAAACCATCCCTGAAAATTTGGCCGGTCATTGCAGTACAATGGTGCACAGAAGAACATCCGATAAGGAGGTAGCCAGCTTTCATTCTCGTACATATAATATCACAGTGCTAGCAGGGTGCCTACTAGGCTTGCAACATAACATCACGCCTGAAATCCCTGAAGCAGGCCTGGACTGGCCATACGAGCAAATCGGGCAATTGCCCGATGGGCCGGATGCCCGATGGGCCGGATGCCTGATGGGCCGGTATGGCCAATTGGCGGCCTTTTTCTGCCTCCGATTGGCACTATTATTGGATTTTCACATGATCGACCGGTATAGACAGAGGCTGAAATAAATTAGGAGCCCCTTGCCTCAAAGCCTTTTTTTTCGGATGGGAAATACTCAAATAACCCCTCCCACTCTGGGTGGAGCGGAAAGGAGTGTCAGACTTTTACTGACTAAAACCCATCCATGTTCCTTCTTAGCTCTTTGTGTTCCAGGGCCGCGGTATCTCTTGCGAACAGTCCCTTAGCCCCGGCAGATATCGGCCCTTTATTTTCAAATGTTTGATAATAAAATGATTCCCTACTTTTAAATATTGTTTTTTTTTTATTATATAAAAAAACATTATTATTGATAGCTGTTAAAAGTTTTGCTTAGTGACCCTTCCTTTTTGCTGAAATCTCTTTGAGGCGCGCGTGAAACACGAACGCACCGTCGACACGGCCTATCGTCATAAGACGGACGGACCGTGAGCCAGCCCATTACCCACCTTCCACAGGCCTGCGCCTGCGCAGCTACGGTGGCCGACGCCCGGAGCGTCTCCCGCGGCGGCTGGGAAGTGAGGTTCTCTCCCTCTCACATTCCGCCACCTCCTTCGCTAGCGTGACTGATTCGCAGAAGGAGGCAACGGCTTCCCATTCCCTTGCGCTCCGGACCATGGTTTGAAACAGGGCCGGATGCGAGAGGTCGTTGCTGCCGATCGCCGCTACGAGGAGACGGCGGTGCTAAGTCGATTACTTAGTTCTTAGGCTTTTCAAATAACTTCCAAATTTGTAATTTCTACTTCTATTTAATCAATTGTTTTAGATTCTTAGAAGAACGTCAGCTGCATCTGTAACTAGTAACCCATACAAATCCGTTTTTACTCGCACCTTTCTGCACCACCACTCAACTCAAAAGGTGGTGACGCCCTTGTTCGACAGCATCAATATTCTTTTAGTTTCGAATCTCTTCTTTGTCAAAGCCGCAGCCCATAATTTCAGCCTAACATTCTACTTTAGATGTTTTTTTCGGTCGATTTAAATTTAATTAGTAGTTTTCAGTTCTCTTGAGAGTGGAGGGCCGACCGTCTCTAAAATGCCCGGGCTGGTTTAGGGTTCCAGTCCGAGCCTGCTCTGAAGGGTTAGGCAGAGGTATTAGGTACTAACGTACTTATTACACTCCGTTTTTAAGTTCCATGTACGTAATAGGGTGCAAAAGTGCAAGACTGGCCAGTTATATGATTATCCATTCATCTTTCTACATAATATGCAGTCGTCAGAGGCAATGTGGACCGAACACCTAGGTCAGGATTCCACTCAAATTATGCTGAATGTTATAGGAACCAAATAATGTGCCTAATATGTGCCTTATAAATACTGAATATATACCTAAACATATTTTTAGGAAGCAAAACACATTGGAAGAACATTTTGCAATGTTAATTTGAAATGCGAAAATTTACAAAATACAGGAAGGTACGTATGATAATAACAAAAGGATTGAATGCAAATAAATGACTCGTTAATAAGAAAAATAATTTAATTGTAGTTTTAAGGCGCGCGGAGCTTGTAACGTGCTGTCCATCATGTCGCCTTCCGATAAGAGCAAAGGTTGTACTGTCTCTGGAGGACGGAACTTCGTCAGCGCTATGACGTACTATGGATTTCGAGAATCAGTGCCTATGAACGTGATTGTGTCTAAGGATTGTCCTCTCGACGACAAACATCGATTCAAGGAGAACTTTGCAATCGTGAAGGTTCACGGTAACGACCGCAATGATGCCAGCCTGCATGCCCTCTCTTATTGTGATGAAATTGGTTCCACTTACGTGCACGGGTAGGTTAATGATATTCTCACTCTTTGTGAAATTCTTTAAAAATGTAGACAAGACTTGTTCGGTCAATGTCACTCAGGTACATACTTAGGTACATGCAAATTAGCTTTTAGGTATTTCTGTCTACTATTAGTCCATCCGACAGAAGTCATATACATTATGC
Source organism: Xestia xanthographa (assembly GCA_905147715.2). Lineage (NCBI taxonomy): Eukaryota > Metazoa > Arthropoda > Insecta > Lepidoptera > Noctuidae > Xestia > Xestia xanthographa. The sequence goes on from LR990652.1 coordinate 16,665,965, forward strand.
TAGACTGTAATATGTGCTCTCGCTTACTGACCGCCCTATGAACATTTATGAAACTCATAGACGCAAATATCATAACGCGTCTAAAGAGATCTGCCGAAAGGCACTTGTTCTCCCTGTCATTGCGATATTTTTTTTGCTGAACTATACTTCTAGACTCAAGTTACGGATTGGCTCAATTTGTTAAAAATAAAATCCAAGTTTTTAATGTTGTAACTTTAAGACTGCTACTTCGCAATGCATCCAACAGCACTCTGTTTAGTTAGAGTTTAGAATGCGTAACATTTGGTATTGGCTGCCGTAAAGCGTGATTTTTCACCCCAAAAAAGTCGCTTACCAGCTACTTTAATTTGATGTACTGAGGGTCCGTTTGCACCTTGTATTTTTTGCATCCTTAGACACATAAAGGCTGCAGGAAGGCCTCTAATACGAAACAGATTTATTATTTTGAATGCGTAGGTCAGACCGATTGGACTTAATTGCTGGCTACGGTACACTGGGACTGGAATTGCTGACTCAACAGGAAAACATGGATGCCATCTTGTGCCCTGTCGGTAGCGGCGGGCTCGTGGCTGGTCTCCTGCTGGCTGTCAAAAGCCTTAAGCCCAACTGCTTGATATACGTATGATAATTCACTATACTATACACGATGCAAGTGATATCGACGTGCATAGATACATCGTAGAATAAACAAAAGAGTATACAGTACATAGCCACAATATGTAGCTAGACTATTACTATGAATACACACTGGCTGCCTCCACGAGCGAGAGAATCGTGGCGATATTATTGTCCTTGCCACGTTTTTCTATACACTCTCTTTTGGGCCGTCTCCACGAGCGAGGGAATCGCGGCGATATTTTCGTATAGAAATACGTTGAATCGCCGCGATTCGCTCGCTCGTGGAGGCGGCCCCTCAGCCTTTAGGGATATTCTTATGTCGGTAACCTAATGATGGGTAGGATTATCCTGGCTTTCACATGATTGATTTTGATCTGCCGTGCTTATTCGAGGCTATCGATACTTGGAAACTCGCTTGCCCAAATACTGAAGAACCCGACAATCCATCTTCCCTGAGACGGTGGGACGAGACGCAGAGTAGTTCAGCACAATTAATTCAAACGTCTGCTATTACTAGTACTGCTAAGCGTGCGCGCCTGCTGGCTGTTTGTGAGTGGGAGTCGGGTCTTTGGCTTCACGCACTACCGCTGTCGAGCATACGCACTTTCTTCGATGACACGACCATCTGCCGCGCTGCTTCTTTATGCTTTGGGGTCGCCTGCTGTTCTTCTCATCGCTGTCACTGGTAAACCTGTCAACAGCCTCGGATGGCAAAAAACCAGACGGCATATCTTCTAAGCTCTTTTTGCTATGCTGGCGCTGCCGCTTCGGCTGCGGAGAATCTCAAGCGGTCGCCTTTGGAAACTTTAATTTCGAGCTGTTAGGGGTTGAAACTCTGGGGCCGTGAAGGCCGAGTGCTCACAGCCTTTATTAAGAAATTTAAAAACGCCTAGTTGCTGCTCCCCGTGACCCAAGGTTTAATAATAACAATCTTGGCCAGAGGCTTGACAATACAACGTGGCAATGCCACCGCACTCTTTTGGACACATGATAGGTGACAGCGTTGTGGAGTTTTTTAATGCCCTTTTATAGTCTGTTGTTAGTCAAGTTCAGTTTATTTAGTCGTTTTAAGAGCCTGTATTTGCTGTTTTGGTGATATTGGGCGATCTAGATCTCGGTATCTATAAGACCTAAGAGTTCGCTATTTGGACACCATTAAACTTGGACTTATAATCATTAAATCTGTTGAAGTGAAAACACGATTGGATAAAAAAATCACGATAGAAAAAAAATACAAAGAGAACTCGTTTTGCACATACTTTGTGTTGGATCTCTGAAACCCTAAGGAATTTAATGATGATTTTTAGCCTAATAGATAGGTAACAATATTATCTAACATCGTGTTGACTTAATTTTTTTATTTTTCAACTTGGTTTTCTCGTAATTAGCAATATGTGATTTGGCGCTTACGTTATTTTATTCTAAGCGAGCACGCACTCTTTCTGTCCCTTGTTTTGCACGCGGTAGTAATAGCGCTATCCTTTTCAACCGTTCCCTTCAGTAACGAACGGGCCATCCCAGAGTGAGGACGTATGACTTTGCTGCGCGCGGTCACGTGTTCTACGTAAATTATATTCCGGAGATTGTACGCCGACTACCATATTTTGATCTGAAAAGTTTTTTTTATATTTTCATTTTATAAACAAAGAACTTTGCTTGTTTACTGAGATTGTTCAAATTTTGTTCAGATTCAATACTAATGTTATGATGACGGCGTAAAATTTGTATTCTATGTTTGGTTTGCGTGTTTGCAAGTTTAGATGTAGAGGGTAATTCGGAACTACTGATCCGATTAAAAAAACTCTTTATATATTTTTTTTAAATTATATTATCGCCGAGTGTCAAAGGCTATTTGCAGGACGTTCCCGTGGGATAGATAGAAGCGTCACGTTTCCGAGATTTAAGCTATCAAAGTTGTACTGGTAGCGATCACAACGCTATATATATTCGAAAACGTAGCTAACGTTGCTGTCTCAGACATAATGAATGTGTTAATGACCACCATGAATGGACTTTAGCTTTCATAGCTCATATTTCTGAAACGTGACGCTTTAGAAGATTACGTACCCAACAAAATTTGCTTGTATAAATGTCGCAGCCAATTCGTATAATACGCCGTTTCACATAATGGCGCGCCGGATTGTAAAACGCCGTCATTATGTAATACGGCGCCCTCACGTTCAGCCGGATTGTGGTGGCGATACATTTGATAAGCGGCGTCCAACGTTTAGCCGTATTGTCAGCAATTCCGATACCTCAAATAACCTACTAAAATTGTCCTAAAAGTCTTGCTAGCTGGCATGAGGAGTGTAGGCCGAAGGCCGGTGGAGCGACGACGACATTTGTGACAAAAAGTGGATGTATAATGTAAAATGCGAGTCGTAGCGAGCGCGCGTCATGGAGTCGTAGCAGGTTCTAAATTTGCTTATATCTCGAAAACGGTGCGTCCTATCGCAAAAATAATGAAAAATTCACCCCCCTTTTAGGAACCCCGTGCCACGTAATTCTCAATATGTAGGTAAAAAAAAAATGAAAAAAAATCGAAAAAAAAAACTGAAAAGCGGGAAAAGCGGCCATTTTATTGTGACATCGTTGTCGATTGTGACGCCATGTTTCTTGTTATGATCATGCAGCGCCACTTGCGGTGATAAATGGAACTAAAACTTTCAAAGCGGTATCGACGATGCGCCAGTTTGTATAACGGTGGCCAATGACGTATTATATATAGACACGTCATGAACCAACATCGCGGCGCTTAAAAACGGCGAAAATACTAGAACTACTTATAAGCGTGAAGAAAGAGAAAGAAAATATGACACCGAACGGCGGGATGTCTGTTGCGAGAGGGAGATAAATATACATCTTCAGTCACGTCACAGGATTTATTAAATTATAAACAAACGTAGCGTCGCGCGACAGGTTGGTGCGTAACTAAGCGCGATGTGGCCAATTGGCTTCATTTCATGTTGTCATTTTAGAGTGCGGACAACGTATCTATAGTTTATATATCATTGACGGTGGCACGTTATTACGCCGCTTTGACGAACGCGAAGAGCTCATTCAATGCGGCGTACTTTATTTCAGCCGAATTGTAATCCAGCTGAACGTGAGGACGTCGTATTACATAATGGCGGCGTTTTTTAACCATACGTAATAACGGCGCGCCATACATAATAATGGCGCGTCATACATACAAATTGCCTACGACATTAATATGACCATTTTCTTTCTTTCTTTTCACTTAGTTTTTAACTAATGTCCGACAGTTTCGGTACTTTATGCGGGTTACAAGTTGAACACAACAATGTTTTTTTTTTGGGATGATCCTGACTAATACAATATGATTCTGTTTAGTCCGTCCATTAGATTATCGAAAAATATTGGATACATGTTTTTTGTTTTATCAAATTAATAAAATTGACGAAGATAAAACGCGTCAAAGATAGAGAGAGGCTTGTGACGTCACTTTCCGGTAAAAACTGTACTCAAATGTGACGTCACACGAGTTTTCGACGCACTGTATCGTCTTCATTTTGACGTGACAACGTCTTATAAATTGGTTTGCCGGGTGACACTTCAAGAAACTGCGTTACGCTCCGCTCACGTTATGCGCTCACAATGAGAGCGAGTGAGAGGCACGCGTCCCTTCCACTCGGGCATTGTTAGCCCGCCTAAGAGCGAGAGAGACAGACATAAAAAGTTTATTTTACCACTCAAAGTCGTTGTCACGTAAAACTTTCGCCCGTATACCGACTTTACAGGCAACCAATTTTATAGATTACGTGAAAAAATAAAAAAAATCTGTGTCCAATATTTTTTGCAAATCTTTCTGAAATTCTGACGTTAATTTTTTGTTTGTCATCTACCCTATTGTATTGTTGATGAGTCGACGTACACGATAACTGTCAAATGTTTGCAATCTAAAATGGCCGCTTTAGCAGAATCCACGCAGAATCTTAGCATGAATCACGTTAAAAAAATAAAATTCTTAAAATGGACTTTATAGTTATGGTCATAAAGTCCATTTTAAGAATTTTAAATTTTTAACGTGATTTTTATTACAATTTTGCTAAAGCGGCCATTTTAGACCCCCAGGTCCCCTCAAATGTGTACGGTTCTTTTCTCAAAATCATCTTAGATATTAATCTGCGTGGATCTAATAATTATGACTTAACCATCATAACATCACGCCTTTAATCCCCGAAGGTATAGGCAGCGATGCACCTAACAGTACAGTACACCCACATTTCGCCAGTTCTGTGTAAATCCCATGTAACAGGGGGCCGAGCCTATTGCAATCAACCGGGCACAAATCCTGAGTCCATGGCTGCTACTGAGAAATTCCTGATGGAAAATCCAATAAGACGACATATTGATTGTGATAAGCACACAAATTCATGACTTTTATTTCTAAACCGTACTTACTACTTAATATGTTACTTAAAAATAACTAAAAGATCAAAATGGTTTAAGCGATCACTACACTCGATCTTAACCCGTGTGTGCGTGTATCTGCATGAACAATGCACACAAACATAGGATCGCAACGAATTTGCCTAAACTCTAGCGAGTGGATTTTATACTGCGGGCTCTTAATAGTAATTATTGGTAATATAGTTATACATTATAAGTACTTAGTTTATTAAATACAGTTTGATATTATAATTCTTATGGCCATAGAAACCAGGGCCGTCCTAAAGCTCGTTGGATCGACGACATCGTCAAATTCGCGGGAAACACCTGGATAAGGGGCGCACAGAACCGGGACGTATGACAGAAAAAAGGGGAGGCCTATACCCAGCAGTGGGTTATTCCAGCCCGCTTAGCATGACCACCGTAGACACGAAAGAGAAACGACAAATCTTTTGTTCATCTGTCATTGAATCGACAAAATGACAGATGAACAAAAGATTTGTCGATTCTCTTTCGCTTCTACGGTGGTCATGCTACGCGGGCAGGCTGATATGATGATGATGATTATAATTCTTCAACAACAAAAGACAAACTTTTATAGGTAGGTACTGTCGAGGACACTCCCGCCTGATCACCACTAAGCTAATTTTTGCTTGCACTCGCAACATAGAAACGCTCTCTAGCCCCGCCATGGATGGAATGGAAAGATACCGAATCGGCCGAGCGCACTGACAACGCACGCCAAACGAGAGTTATTGTTATTTTGCGCGCCAAAGTTGACGCTTTCCTAATAGGCCCAAACTTTAAGGGGCGTGGCTCGGCACCTGCGCATGCTTTAAGCGAAAAAAAAAATTAACTGGTCAGGCGGAAAAGACCACGATTGTACCTACTTACATAAAAAAACTACTTACATGAAAAGTTCGTCTTTAGTTAGATCTTTCGATAGTGCACAACAAACAGGACAGAAGCAGGTGAGGTCTTTAGCCCTGGACAGGACCTGATTACTGTCTTGCTTGCCATCCGTCCTGCACTAAATATAGCGGCTTTGATATCTTTTTCCGTTATCTATTTACTGGGTACCTAGAGTAATCAACAAGGTATTATATTATGATTCAATTACTAACGCAGCATTTTTTTACTAGGGCGTGGAATGCTCGGCGGTTCCCACAATGACTAGAGCGCTCCAAGAAAAGAAACCAGTAATGATTCACCCGAAACCCACCATCGCCGACAGCCTCTGCAGTGGCAATGTCAGCCAAAACGCTTTCAACATTATCAAGGGATACCTTGATAGAATGGTTTGTTTTTAATTCAAACTTCGATCAAGAATTGACGACGTCCCATCGAACCTATACATACTGTAATAGTTTTCAATGACCAGCCAAAATTTTAAATTAAGAGTCCTATTACATTTTTTACGTAAATTCAGGATTTTTGACGCAGTAATTTTCAGCAGCAGTAAGATATTTTAATTATTTGCTTATGAATAACGATAGTGCCATTCTCTTTCTTGTAAGTTGGTGTTACACATTTTCATTTTTCTTTTCGTGTGGTGACGATTTCGTATTCGACGGTGATGGAACTTTGACGCTCAAATTCACATTGTTACATTCAATTCTTATAAAAGCTAAAATTACTAAAAGAAAAGTTGAATGTTTTACTTGTTTATTGGAGTTCTAGAATTTCTTTAAATTCTTTGAGTTTTCACGGAAAAAAACGTAAAGAAAGCGTAATTTAAGCCATAAATGTCTTGATTCAGCGTCCATTGTATTTCAAATAAACTCAATTTTATCAAATAAATTAATATGATATAAAACTTCGATCTACAATGAATACGTTTTATTAGTTTTCGTTTGTCAATATAATAAGACAAAATTACAAAAAATAAAATTGAAGTACTATAATTCTGCGTCAATTCAGCTCGCTCCTCAGTCTCATGTCAGTCTCGTCTCTAATTTTCGTCATGATAACAATTGACAATAGTCTGGAGATCGCTATTATTATAGACTCGTGTACGCCGATCGAAATAATTTGATCCAGGAAGTAAAAAACAAAAATTTGCGAAAAAAATGTAATAGGACTCATATGATCTAGATATCAAAACAAAAGTGCATTTTTAATATTATTGTCGAATAAAATAAAATAATAGCATTTATTCGAAAATGTCCTAAAAATTTCCTGAATCATAAACCTGGTGGAAATCAATGCATTTGTGTGCGTGCATGCACCGCCAAATTTATATGTGTGCTAACTGCTACCTATCTAGGTTATTGAACTGAATTGTGCTGTTGCAATATCCACAAGTTCACTTTTTAGTGGTGGACAGGAATTAAATTTTATTTAAAAAAAAATGTTTTTTTTTTTCATTATATCGAAAATATTATCGATTTTAAAACATATTTGGCTGGTTATTGAAAACTAGCCCTTTATACATACTCTTGGTAGGTAGTGGCGTAGCGTGGACTTACTTACGGATGTGCTAAGTCGCATCGGCCCTTTTCTTTCGGTAGCCACTTATTCCCAAGATCACTGCAGATCTACCATATTTTTGTATCCTATCTACCCATGCATGATAGCGAAATATAAGTACTTATACGTATACATAATGTAAGTGCACGGAGAATGTTGAAATGCATTTTTTTAACCGACTTCAAAAAAGGAGGAGGGAGGAGGTTCCGTGTCCACTGTATATATTTTATGTATGTTCACCGATTTCAGGGGCAATTGTGGATTGATTATGAAAGTAGATTTTTTGTTTGAAAGAATATACTCCCAAGTTGGTCCTAGAAATATTTTCGTGATCTGATCATGGACTTCGGAGATATGGAACGGAACTCTTCAATAACAGTCAGTAAATTTGTCGTGATTACAGCAATATATTGGATGTTTATTGTTTACGCAACACCATAACGTAACATCATGCCTGTATGCTCTGTACCCCGTAACCTGTACCCCCTGGTACTCAGATGTGTGCAGTACACATTTCGACAGTTCGGTATGTTCAGTTCCATTTTATTGGGATAAGCCTGTTTACCATGACACGTATTGTTAACAATGTAAAATAAATACAACTAAAAGAAAAAAAAAAACGTTTTTGCAAAAAATAAAACCGACTTCAAAAAGGCAAAAAAGTGAAAAATAACTTTATCTTCAGGAGTCGGTAACAAACAAACAAACAAACGTCACAGACTGATGTATGTTTTATTTCGTTGTCGTTTCCGTCCTTGTGTCACTCGGCATAACCTACAGGTTCGAAAAAATAAGTATTTTAAGGTAAAAACCGGCCAAGTGCGAGTCGGACTCGCGCACGAAGGGTTCCGTACCAATTTTTATAAAAAAAACACGTTTGTTGTATGGGAGCCCCCCTTAAATATTAATTTTATTCTGTTTTTAGTATTTGTTGTTATAGCGGCAACAGAAATACATCATCTGTGAAAATTTCAACTGTCTAGCTGTCACGGTTCATGAGATACAGCCCAGACGGACAGACGGACAGACAGACGGACAGACAGCGAAGTCTTAGTAATAGGGTTCCGTTTTTACCCTTTGGGTACGGAACCCTAAAAATGATTTAAAACTTGATTTAAACCTTGCCCCAAAAACAAGGGAGCTTCGCGCGAAACCCCATGCTTCGCCTTGCTACGCCACTGTTGATCGGTATCATTGATCCCAGATACGATCGGATTCTTACTGAATTGGCCACGATTGACAGTAGAACATTTTGTACCTCTCTTTTTCTTAGCAAGGCTTAGGTGGTTAGGAGGAACAGCAAGCAGCGGGCTCAAAAAAAAACATCTCCATTGTTGACAGATAACAGTTGATGAAACGTGGATTTCGCGTGCGATGATCAACATTCTAGAGCGAGAGAAGATGGTGGTGGAAGGGGCGGCGGCGTGCCCCGTCGCGGCAGTGATGGCGGGGAAAGTGCCGGAGTTACGTGGCAAGAAGTAAGCTGAGTGGCGTCAATTTTTATTTTTTTAGTAGCCCTGAATGTCCCACTGCTGGGCAAAAGCCTCCCCCATATCCTTCCAGGTACTCTTCTCCTGCGCCACCTGGACCCGGAACAGCTTTCGTGATGCGCGTCTAGATTATCTCGCCATCTCTTTCTAGGCCAGCCTCGGCGGCGGCGGCGCCGTCCATCCTCAGGCGTCAATTAATCATCCTTATTCTAGGAGAACCATTAGTCGTTGTTTGCAGCTTCTTGAAATGCGTTTGCTATTTATTCCTCTTTGTAGCTTTTGGGATCACTATCCAGAAAGTAATGAATAGTGGTATGACAATGTCACTATAACCTGCAGACGTGTAGGTAGGTAACTCTAAGTAAGGTTTAATTTAAAGGGTGGGTTCCTATTAGCAGTAGATTTAGCATAGAGTTTAGTACGCCAGGATTCAATGCCGATCACAGGAGAGATGAGAGACGCGATGTGGCTCTCCACTCTGTTCGTGTCCGCTGTGAAGGAAACCGAGTCTTATCAAGGCGAATGTTGAACTCTCAATTGCGACCAGGGGGCCCTACTCTCTAACGCTTCGTCCGTAACAAGGTTTGCGAGAGCGAAACAGTACAATTACAAAACATTACCTATGTAATGTTGCTACTATTGATTGAAAGATATTTCTTTCAGCATCGTGTGTGTCCTATCGGGTGGCAACATCAACAGCAGTCGCATGTCGCGGGTCATCGACCGCGGCATGGCGGCCGAGGGCCGGCTGGTCAAATTCAGTGTCACGCTGCCCGACGTGCCCGGCGCCATGGCCAACCTGCTGGCCAAGGTCATGGACATCGGCGCCGACGTCAAGAGCTTTGTGCCCGAGCGCGCTTGGATGAGACGAGATATTTTTACTGTTTCTGTATGAATTTTGCTACTTTTAAAGGGTTGCAGATTGATGTAGAAAAAACGTAGGTACCCAGGAAGCCCTCACGCTAGGGTGACGTTGCTAGTTGAAGCGACGGTCTTCGCTGGGTAGCTGGTAGCTGCTGGTTGAGAGTTGCCAAGAATCGTTTTGAATAGCCGGATCCACACCAGACGATCCAACGCGCTCCGATCGCGGACGGCAGGAGCGCGCTCCATAGGAGCGTTTGATGTGGACTTTCCTCGCGCGATCCAAACTGCGCAGCAGGAGCGCGCGCTCCTTGCCGCGAGCGATCCGTCAGTTGTCGGTTTTTGTTACTAGAACACAGGTGCCTCAGTTTCGGTGCGCTCGGTGTAGACGTTTGTGTATGGAGCGCGCGATCACACATTCTTCAACTGTGCTTACTCAGGCGGATCAGTATGGATCGGTTGGAGCGGCGGGATCGCAAGGAAAGTTAAATTCGTCAGACGACACGATCCATGATCCATACCTCATGCTCCCGGATCGCTGATCGCAGGAATTGGCGATCCATTTTGGATAGTCTGGTGTGGATTCGGCTAATGGCGTGCGATTAGAGAGACCTATGCCTAGTGGGCTGCTGTAAGCTGATATTGATGATATAAGAAATCAAAATCAAAGCATTTATTTCAAGTAAGCCAGTTACAGGCACTTTTGAATTGTCGAAACAAAGATGAAAATTAAATGTAGCTACAGTCCCAGTCACAAGACATAAAAACCGGCCAAGTGCGAGTCGGACTCGCGCACGAAGGGTTCCGTACCATTATTTAAAAACATTAGACAAAACTGCAAAAAATCACGTTTGTTGTATGGGAGCCCCCCTTAAATATTGATTTAATTCTGTTTTTAGTATTTGTTGTTACAGCGGCAACATAAATACATCATATGTGAAAATTTCAACTGTCTAGCTGTCACGGTTCATGAGATACAGCCTGGTGACAGACAGACGGACAGACAGCGAAGTCTTAGTAATAGGGTTCCGTTTTTACCCTTTGGGTACGGAACCCTAAAAACTGTGGAAGTACTGTAGTTGCCCATTCCTTATATAGATCTCTATGGACGGACACTCTTTTACATCAGAATCTATTTCTGTCATTGTGCTTACATTCCTCAGTAGCGAAAGATGCGTGTTAGAGGCACAGCGACGAATCGCTCCAAGCAAGACTTTTCTAATGTTCTACATACTTCCAGGTGAACATGCTTATTGAAACAAGTGACTTGCACCACGCCAAGGATTTGGAGAAGAAGTTGGTGAAGGACTATCCCCATTCCCACTTTATTATGTTATAGTTTTATCTGTTTCGTACCCGTAACGTGCCTGTAGTTATGATCACTATTCACATTCTGATACAATTTTGAAGGACAATAAATTAATTATTTAATTTATATAAAAAAGTAACAATTCTTTTATTTTCTCCGTCCTACTTAAAAAATGCCATTAAAAAATAGCATTGGTCAACAAGGAACCCATAAAGTATAAGGGTTCCTTGTTGACCCCTAAAAACTGGGCTGAAAATCGTAAATTGCTTAAAAATACTTAGCAACTTTCTTTTTTTTCTTAGCCTGTTTGAATGTCCCACTGCTGGGCAAAGGCCTCTAGAAAGCGAAAAAATTTCGGAAGTCGCTGACCGGTACATACCTACCATTCGGGATGAGTATAAACCACAGAGCGTCTATATATACGGGGGTTTGAACTGCTGCTGTAATAGTTCTGTGAATAGTTCTTTTGGCGCCATAAAAACTAACCGCCATCTTGTTTTTTAAATACTTTTCCATAGACAATTTTCATCTCAAAAGAGCGCGATAGCGCTCGAACGGATGTGATGACCACTCGTCACATTAGCTATTTTGTCGCTATCCATGCTCGAGCAGTGAGGTCTAACAAGGTTTAACTTCCTTCTTGGTATAATATAAAGAAATTATATCTTCTGTAATACCAGAAATTGTATCATGTCAAAGAACGTCACTAGCTTAATGTCAAACTGCAATATTGAGTTTGTTTTTATTTATTTATTATACTCTATAATTATGTTAATAACTGAAAGCATGAGCAAATAATTCAAGCATCGTTCAGTAAATAAATTTTAAATTCCAGTAAAAAGATTGTAGAGAAAATGGTAGGTAATTATTGTTCAGTGCGTACCTAACAAAAATATGTGCTTCAGCCAAATTTACTTTGATAATAATCGTTTGATTTCAGAGTGAATCAGCTAAGATGGAAGGATCAGACAAGGATGATCAACCGCACGTTTTAAAATTCAATGAAATCAAATTAGCTGCAGATAGGATTGAAGGAGCCATCATACATACGCCACTTTGTGTTAGTAGCTAAGTACCTAATCGGAAACATTTAGATCACACTCAAATTTACAAAAAGTCATTGGCCGTTAAGTTTATTTTGCCTATTTATTATCAAGATTTTATATTTTCAGGAGGCAAAAATGAGTAAATATATGGACTACAATATCTATTTGAAATGTGAGAATTTGCAGTATACTGGCAGGTACTTGTACATGTTAATTTTGGGAAAATTATATCCTTACATTTTGAAAAGCTTTTAAAATTAAACAATTTACAAGCGACTCATGTTCATGCAAGGATGGAGCTTGTCGTTTTAATAAGAAATTAATTTAATTATTTACATTGTACATTTTTAAGGAAACCAGTATTGTGAATAAAATAAATAAAAAATACGAACAGTCGAACATAGAACCTCCTCCTTTTTTGAAGTCGGTTAATAAATATATTGAATTGAATTTCCGAGCGAACACTGTTACCTTGTATGTGAGAAGCAGTGCAGTGTCAGGATTACAAAATATGTTTTTTAGCGTAAAGTAGCGAAAGTGGTCAAAAGACTGGGTCGATTGGCGTAGAATTTACTAGAATGAGCGTTTGACTGTGGTGGCGGAGTAGTTTATCTGCTGCAGCCAGCGTAGCTGGCGTAGCCAACTAGAAGTAGCGCTTTACGTCGTAGCGGGGTGATGCTTCATCTGCTACAGCGTAGCTGGCGTAGCCAATTATAAGCAGCGCTGAACGGTCGTAGCGGGATGGTTCATCTGCTACAGCGTAGCTAACTAGAAGCAGGCGCTGGACGGTCGTAGCGGGGTGGTTCATCTGCTACAGCGTAGCTGGCGTAGCACGCCTACGGAAACATTTTATCTGCTATGTTGTCAGCGTGGCCAAAAAAATAAAAATCACGGGTCTGCGTAGCTAGTGTTACGCGACTACGAGAAGCAGCACGTGGCGGTTGTACACGATCGGTTTTGCTACAGTCAATGTAACTGGCTTCGATTACAAGAAGTTGCTTTGGATTTAGAGGCGTGGCGTGGCGTGGCGTGGTGGCGTGTAGCGGACGATTGCTAGTGATAGGCCAGAGTGGGTCAGTTTATCTCTGTCGAAGCCGTAAGAACCGTTAATTCATCATTACTCCAATTACGGAAAACTTAATTTTAACACTGGCAAAGATCCATAATGTAGCTGGTAAATAAATGTCACTTTTATGTCTGTTGTACCTAACTATTCTTGTGTTGGAACGAAGTTGTGCAGAGCGTGGCGTCCGTAACGCGTTGCTGGCGTACGGCGCGGAGGCCATGGAGCGTGGCGTGATCGTGCCGTCCCACGTCAACATGGCGCTGGGCTCGGCGTTCCACGGAAGTACGCTTGGTGTGCCGGTGCGTATGTGGGATCTTTCTTGTTTAGGTACTGTAGTGTTTGTATCTATTCAATAGATATAATACATTGTCTCATGTACACGACGGAGGTGATCGCTGTCAATCGGTTAGTCTAACGACAGACGCCGTGAGAGTAGGACGTACGCTTGAGCCCTTGCCTGCGTGTAGTAGTGAGCCAGTGAAACTGATTAAGTAGTGATAGTGAACACTACAAGGGGCGACGAGGATAAAGGTCAGAAATTCAAATAATAATACTTCGTGGAAATTTTCAAAAAAAAAAAAAAAAGTGGGTAGTAAAGGTAAAGATACCGGACTCTATTTGATACATAATTCAGGTAAATTAATTATTTGTTTTCTATCATGTGTAATGCAGTGTAAGACATGCACCCTCTAAGGGCAATGCAAAATTTAAATCAAATTAATAAGTTACAAAATATTGATTCTAATTACTTATTACAATCTGTTACATTAATTTTGTTAGTTTTATACTAAACACTAGTATTTGCGTGGGTGCGCGAGCTGCGCGCAGCTCGCGTGTTGTCGTGTTCTTGAGAAGTATTCCTTACCATCATAAAATTTTGAGAATCCATAGGAATCCTTAAAATAATTGGATAATCCGTTACAGCTACCCCTATATCAATATGAAAACCCTTAAGAACCCCTTAAACATTCTAAAAACCCATTATAAAAAACATAACCCTAAAGTTGCTTGTCGTCGCCCCTGAGTTACGCTTCACCCACTCAACCTTCGTTACGCTAAGGAGGTCGCCGGCTCGCTTCGCTCGCCACCTCCCCCCTTCGCTCCACTCGGTCTCGCAGGTTCGCTCCACTCAGAACCTACCACCACCGGACAGGTTTCGACGCCTACTATAATATTTGCTCAAGCACCCAATGGCTATCTCTAACCGTTACGAAGTTACAGCCCTTTCAATTTTAGGGGAGGTTGGGGAGGGGAGGGTATACAAATTTCAACGTCCCTCAATAGTTTTAGGTAAGAATCAAAAAGTTTTTAAGTAGTAAAAAAAGTGGTGAAAAGGGGGGGGGGAGATGAAATGGGGGAGAGTGGGGATTTTTGGAAAAAATATTTTGACTTACGCATTGCCCCTTTATATGAATCTGAAAAAAAAATGTTCCAAGTCTCTTAATTTCCGAGATCCGCCTAAAGGGGGGAGAATGGGGAAAAAGGGGTCAACTTAGAAAACTGGTTTTTACTTTTCCAAGCCTCCTCTATACGAATATGAAAAAAAAAAGTTCCAAGTCTCTTTGTTTCCGAGATACGATAGGGAGGGGGAGGAAGGGGGGCGAAAAGGGGAGGTTTGGCACTTTTCCCATACTCGCGGGAGTTAGTTGTTTACGAATCTGTCAAAATATACCCACCTCCCCATCCACCATCTGGGAGAACAATTATGTCAGTGAGTCATTCAGTCAGTCAGTGAGTGGTAATCGAGCTTTATATAGTATAACTAGTATTTGCGTGGGTGCGCGAGCTGCGCGCAGCTCGCGTGTTGTCGTGTTCTTGAGAAGTATTCCTCACCATCATAAAATTTTGAGAATCCATAAGAATCCTTAAAATAATTGGGAAAACCGTTACAACTACCCCTAAATCAGTATGAAAACCCTTAAGAACCCCTAAAACATTATAAAATAGATTAAAACAAAAAAACCTAATAATATAAAAGTAAAAAACCTTACTTTAAAAACTGAGACCCATTAAAAAAAACATAACCCTAAAGTTGCTTGTCGTCGCCCCTGAGTTACGCTTCACCCACTCGACCTTCGTTACGCTACGGAGGTCGCCGGCTCGCTTCGCTCGCCACCTCCCCCCTTCTCTCCACTCGGTCTCGCAGGTTCGCTCCACTCGGGATTTACCACCACCAGACAGGTTTCGACGCCTACTATAATATTTGTTCAAACACATAATGGCTATCTCTAACCGTTACGAAGTTACAGCCCTTTCAATTTTAGGGGAGGTTGGGGAGGGGAGGATACCCTCCGTATACAAATTTCAACGCCCCTCAATAGTTTTAGGTAAGAATCAAAAGATTTTTCAGTAGTAAAAAAAGGGGTGAAGTGGGGGTGAAGGGGGTGAGAGGGGTGAGTTTTGAAAAAAGATATTGACTAATGCATTACCCCTTCATATGAATCTGAAAAAAAAAATGTTCCAAGTCTCTTAATTTTCGAGATCCGCCTAAAGGGGGTGAGAAGGGGGGCAAAGGGGTCAACTTTGAAAACTGGTTTTTACTTCTCCGAGCTTCCTTTATACGAATCCGTAAAAAACAAAAGATACGGGTCTCTTTGTTTCCGAGATACGATAGGGAGGGGGAGGAAGGGGGGCGAAAAGGGGAGGTTTGGCACTTTTCCCATACTCGCGGGAGTTATTTGTTTACGAATCTGTCAAAATATACCCACCTCCCCATCCACCATCTGGGAGAACAATTATGTCAGTGAGTCAGTCAGTCAGTCAGTGAGTGGTAATCGAGCTTTATATAGTATAACTAGTATTTGCTTGGGTGCGCGAGCTGCGCGCAGCTCGCGTGTCGTCGTGTTCTTAAGACGTATTCCATACCCTTATAAATTTTGAGAATCCATAAGAATCCTTAAAATAATTGGAAAATCCGTTACAACTACCCCTAAATCAGTATGAAAACCCTTAAGAACCCCTAAAACATTCTAAAAACTAAATCAATAAAAAAATGAGAATTCATTAGAATCGTTAAAAGCTGAGTTACGCTTCACCCACTCAACCTTCGTTACGCTGCGGAGGTCGCCGGCTCGCTTCGCTCGCCACCTCCCCCCTTCGCTCCACTCGGTCTCGCAGGTTCGCTCCACTCAAAACCTACCTACCACCAGACAGGTTTCGACGCCTACTATAATATTTGTTCAAACACCCAATGGCTATCTCTAACCGTTACGAAGTAACAGCCCTTTCAATTTTAGGGAAGGTTGGGGAGGGGAGGATACCCTCCGTTTACAAATTTAAACGCTCCTCATTAATAATTTATAGTAAAAATCAAAAAGCCGCTACGTGTCCTAGTTTCCGAGATACGATAGGGGGAGGGGTGAAGGGGGGGAGAGTGGGGAGTTTTGAAAAATGATTTTGACTAACGCGTTGCCCCTTTACACGAATCTGAAAAAAAAAATGTTCCAAGTCTCTCAACTTCCGAGATCCGCCTAAAGGGGGGAGAAGGGGGAAAAAAGGGTCAATTTTGAAAACTGGTTTTTACTTTTCCGACCCTCCTCTATACGAATCCGTAAAAAACGAAAAATACGGGTCTCTTTGTTTCCGAGATACGATGGGGAGGGGGAGAAAAGGGGGCGAAAAGGGGAGGTTTGGGACTTTTCCCATACTCACGGGAGTTACTTGTTTACGAATCTGTCAAAATATACCCACCTCCCCATCCACCATCTGGGAGAACAATTATGTCAATGAGTCAGTGAGTCAGTGAGTGGTAATCGAGCTTTATTATATAGTATAATTATCATTATTACAAGCGTATTTTACAAATACCTACTTCTAAATGTTGAAGTAAATTAGTTTTCGAATCTCAGAGTTGCAGTATTTCGCTGTTGGTAGGACGTTTCGCGAATAGGACATGTTTTCACGATGACATTTTGCGAATGAGACATTCTGCGTCAGATCCGTCAGGGATAGTGCATTTTTTCATGTAAAAAATATCACAATAGTTTCGCAACGGTCCATTCGGATTTTAAACATAACGTCAAAGTCGTCGAGAATCGCGCGGGAGACGCAAAATTATCGGTGCTAAAGTAAAGATATTTCCGGTTGTGGACGAGTGTTGCGAGTGAATTAGTGATTTTATTGGGATTAAAGTGTAAAACTAGTGTAGGTGTATGCACCCGGATTTCAACATGGGGTGAGTACAATTCTATTTCAATGTGGTTTTTAGTCTTAATGCTATCATAATTTACTAAATTGTGAGACCAGTTCTGTGTAAAGAGGGATAACTATCGCATTGAACATTTATACTCGATAATAGTTTTTATCCAAGATATGTACAAAAGGTCACCACAATCTTATAGTTATTATTGGACTTAATTAATTAGCCATACTTACCTAAAAACAACCAACCAAACGACCAAGAACCAACAACACCAAATAGCCAACTTAAAAGAATTACCATTTTAAAAGGTTTTGAGTTTTACTTCTCGGTCATAGCATACCGTTTTAACAAGACCGTTCAAAAAGTCATATTTACTTTAAAAAAAATAAGTGCTAAAGTCCGTTAGTGACTTGTAATAACTTTAGCTATGTGAATTATTGATGACCTTCTGATTCTTTTTATTGGAATGATTATTATTTAATAATTTACCTCAAACAGTTTTATCCAATAATGAAATTACAGACATTTGCTGTAAAATAAGCTGAGTAATGTACCTAATTGAATTTATTTGGTGTAGTTGAAATAAATACGCCCATTAAATTGAGTGTATTTTTAGGTTGACTTTTATTAAATTAAAAGTATTTTGACACCCATTCAATTGAGTGTATGTTCAAGCTGACTTTTATTAAATTAAAAGTATTTTGACGCTCATTAAATTGAGTGTACTTTCATGTTGACTTTTATTAAATTAAAAGTATTTTGACGCCCATTGAATTGAGTGTATTTTTAAGTTGAATTTTATTAAATCAAAAGTATTTTGACGCCCATTCAATTGGGTGTATTTTCAGATCGACTTTCATTAAATTGAAAGTATTGTATTTTTCTGGCTGGTGTGGATGTGCTATTTACTATACGCACCACCGTCTACTCCTTGGGGGATTGCAGACTTGATGTACTTGAGTCATGCGATGTAGATACTATGCGAAAAAATAATATTAATGTGCGATAAATATGGAAAATGCAAAGTAAATCACACGCATTGGCTGAATTGAAGCTTTCAAGCAGTGTGTAAGGTACAGTTACAATAATTGTTGTCTTATACAATGTGAAAATGAACATGCTAAATTAATTTTAAAAAATACCAGTTTGTAACAGTTCACTATTGATTGGCATATGTTAAATCGATTAGATCGATTGTATGCTACAAATAAATTATGGGTACATAGGTAACAAAGTAACAAGTAAATACTATGTGACCTTAGTTATGTATTAAATATTTGGGTAGTAAAATTTAAGCTGTAAACAACTGATTTAATTTAGGCAAAATATATAAAACAAACATAACAATAGTACATGTAGTGACAACACTCAGTTAGTTGTACGGGTGTTTAGTCTCAACGGACCGCTGTCAATTCATTTTGGTCCGTTCAGACGTAGACAAAAAATGTTTACGTCCGAACGGACCGGTGTCAAAAAAAACAAATGAATAAACAATAATAAGTTTAAAGGGACAGTCGCATACATTGTTGTTGTTTTCATTGCTCACGTACTGAAGCTTACGGTCTGACTTGGCTAGTTTTCAAACGAATTAAAAAAATAACATTCTTTATGAGCGTAAAATAGGGGATGAAAGTTTGTATGAAATTTCTTCATTTTTGAAGTCATAATTGTAAAAAATTGTAGATGAGCTCATGCATGGTTAGAAATAAAAGTATACTGTGTCACTTTTTCGAAACTTCAAAAATTTCGGAGCTTCATACAATCTTTCATCCACTATTTTACCCCCTTAAAGAATAGTACATTTTGATACAAGTGGAGGAAGTTTGTTATTGTATTCTAGGCGGAGAGCCGAGAACTGCAATAACAACTGTCCACGTGTATCAAACGTCGTTTTTCAATACACCTTTGAAGAAATAAAATAAAAAAAATAAAAATATTTTTGTCATGAATTATTAGGAAACTATGATTTAAATTTTCTTTTTTTTCCGCGCTTTGCTTTCGCCAAGTTGAAAGAGAAGCAAAGGTATAAAGCCGCTAAACAGCCTATATGAAAAATAGAAAATTCAAATATGTTTGAGTTTAGAACACAAATAAATCTCTCTATACCCATCCTCCTGAACAAACTCGATACCTTAGGAATTCGAGGAATACCTCTCCAACTTTTCCAAGATTACTTGACAAACCGTAAACAGGTTATAAAAATTGATAACAGTATAAGCCAGGAGGAAAATACCACCTTCGGAGTGCCTCAAGGCAGTGTATTGGGTCCTACGCTGTTTTTAATATATATTAATGACCTCTGCAATTTGCTTTTACAAAATGGTCAAATAATAACATTTGCAGATGACACAGTATTATTGTTCAGCTCTAACACGTGGAAAGATGTAACCGAAGCAGCAAATGAAGGTTTTGCTTTAGTAACCTCATGGCTGGACAATCATCTGTTGACACTTAATCTTGACAAAACGAAATATATTACATTCACAATTAACAGTAGAACTCAACCGTCTCCTAACTCAATAAATATTCAAACTCACCATTGCAACAATCGAAGTACCTGTCATTGTAACCCAATCACCAGAACAAATTCCATAAGATATCTTGGTGTTATAGTAGACCAAAACTTAAACTGGAAAGAACATGTCATTAAAGTAATTAATCGCGCAAGAAAGCTAATTTATATTTTTAAAACTATTAGGAATGCATGTGACATTAAGCTACTGATAAAAATCTATTTAGCACTATGTCAATCTATATTGCTATACGGCCTGAATGTATGGGGAGGAACCTCAAAAACAACCATGTTGACTGTTGAAAGAGCCCAACGCATGATACTCAAAGTAATTTCTCGCAAAAAGTACACATATCCGACACACCAACTTTACTCAGAACTAGGAGTCCTAACGGTGCGAAAATTATTCATTAAACAAGAGATCATGGCACAGCATAAAGTAAAACCGCACTTTGCTAAAAGGCGGCGAGTAGATATAGTCTATAACATACCCAAATTTAGAACATCTTTTGCACACAAATTTCACAATTATCTCGGTCCTAGCCTTTACAACAAAATAAGTAAAGATCTAAAATTGAAGAATCTTGATAGCCAAACATGCAAGAAAACCATTGAAAAATATTTGAAAGCACTAGACTACAACAGCACTGAAAATCTAATATAAAACGATGTTATAAACAAGGCACATAAACAAATAAATAATAAAGCACACATAACTGTACACATAAAACATAACATACACATATACATAAATTCATTAACATAAAATATCCAAACACAGACAACTCCCCCATCATTTGTAACTTAATATAACTATCTGTACCATGATTTATTACCTATACAGTATGTAATCAAACCGCTGCTATGTGACTTGTAACTGGAACCTTGTGAAAATCTGTTGTTCTAAGGTTGAGGAAGACTATCCGCTCGTGATACAGTTTTATACTAGTACGAGGGGATAGGGTGAATCAGGCTATAGACAATCAAACCATCTTTTCATTGTACCTTTTCACATCCAACGATCTATCTATGTTGTGTTTATTATTAAGTTACTCTGTATGGTTGTCTCAAATTTGTGAATAAATATTATTATTATTATTATTATTAAATGTTAATAGATCCACCCCGAAAAAGTACTAGGCTGGCATGAGTTCAAGGCACTGCAGACCCACCGTACCCCTAGCCGTAACCCTGGTGGTACGTTGGGTGTTTTAAAGTTAAACGCTACATACACGCTATAGTGTTGTAAAGTTGTAACACTAGTTAAAACCACTTCTGACCCTCTAGTAGAAATACTTTTCGAGATATGTATAAGCAAATTTAGAACCTGCTACGACTCCATGACGCGTGCTCGCTTCGCGAAAACTTCGTAAATAACACTCTTTGTCCCCAAAGTGCCGGGCCTCCACCGGCCTCCTTCCAGCCTACGGCCCGGTGCTCATGCCGCCCATAAAGGATTAAAAAATACAACACTATTACCTGGTGGTATCGTTTAACTTTAAAAAACCCACCGTACCATCAGGGGTACGCCCAGGGGTACGGTGGGTATCCAGTTCAAGGTGGTATTTATTTTAAGAATCGGTCTACTAGTAATGAATACAATTATATTATTTAGATACCATCTTGGATTCATGCTTGCCTAGTAACATGTCATTTTAATTTTTTAACTTTTGCACGCGAATGTACTTGATGAAGTTTATTCGTTTGTTTTTTTTTGACACCGGTCCTTTCGGACGTAGACATTTTTTGTCTACGTCGGAACGGACCGCGGTCCATTCGATTTGGTCCGTTCAGACTAAACACCCAGTTGTACCTATTTTATTTAAGTATATTTGACTAAATAATAACAGTCGCTCCGTCGATCTTTAGGTTGAGCCGTGCTTGCCTAGATTCGTCCGTGCCTCGGAGGGCGCGTTGAGCTGTTGGTCCCGGCTGTCATTTGTAGATCTTTGATAGTCGTTGCAGGTAATCAGTGGCCAAAAAGGTCTGACAACCAGCCTTAACAGGTGGAGTCGTGTTGCCCAGTGCAGGCTGAGTGGTGGAGGTCGGATGGGCGTTAGCCCCATGTGAAGAGCTGGTGGAAGAGGAAACCGTCCTAGAACCAATACTTCAAAAGACATGTAACACTTACCACACACTGTTTTCGCGTGGTAGGCTACGGGCATCCATTAAATTGGAAGCATTGGTCATTCATTAAATTGGACGAATTGGGCATCCATTCAATTGGACGTATTGGGCAACCATTGAATTGGAAGCATCGGGTATCCATTAAATTGGACGAATTGGACATCCATTAAATTGGACGAATTGGACATCCATTTAATTGGACGAATTGGGCATCCATTCAATTGGACGTATTGGGCAACCATTGAATTGGAAGCATTGGGTTTCCATTAGTGATTTAGTAAACTTAATAGTTGTGGGGCAGATGAGGCGGCGTGGCTGTGCGTAGAGCATCAGGCAGATCCAAAAATAAAAGCAGTGTTGTTTGCAAATGTATTGGCGTTTTATTTGTCAAAATATCTCACATACATTTAATGTCTTTTATGAACGATTCTATCAGATTACAATAAAAAATATTAGACGACGACAAAACATTAAAGTAGCAACGATGGACACAAAGACAAAACAAGGTCCATAGAGCAGGGAACCGGAGACGTCAAACTTGTCATCTGTCACCTGTCAACGTCAAGTGTTGAGTAAATGTAAAGCATATTATAATATATTTTAACAATAGTGTCATACATTTTAGTGCGGTACTAAATAGAATGATTGTCAGGTAGTACAAACCTACATGAAATTGTAAATCGTACGTGATCGTGTGTGTTAGGTAGTACGAACCTATATGCAAATATAAATCGTACGTGATAGTGTATAAGGCAGCAAATGCCTTCTGATATTAGCTGACGTATGTAGATATTGAGACGAATTAGTACCTACTCCGAAAATGGCTAACTTATTGCCAGCTCCTGAAAAGCTTGATCTCTCTCGAAGGAGACAACGCTTCAGTTGCTTTATGATGAGAGCAGTGAAAAAACCTACTTGGACAAGTATTTTATTGTAGAACGTATATACCTAAACAATAAGTAGGTACAGATGTCTAAATTAATAAAATGAATGCTATGTCTTGCCGACAACGACGTAAAAAATATACTTAGTAAGACATTCTAAATTAATAAATAAAACGTAAAAATATTTAAAAAAATAACCTACTGGTGATTCCAGCCAGAGATTGGTACTTTCATACAAACTAGTTTTTCGGCTTTACGGTGTTGGTATAGATAGAAAACATCAGATTTTGTACGAAGATATAGCCAGATAGAGAAAGAAGAAGCTTTGCTCTTGTCGAGGCTATCAATCATTTAAACATCTTTCTTTCGAGAAGCAATTTGATTCGTTTACCGGCCACAAAATATCTGAGTTATAATATAAAATCGCTAAAACACAAAGATGCAAGAGACATTCTCTCAGTATATCTCATACTGGCGGACTTCACGCAGTTTCACCCGCGTGGTTCCCGTTTCCGTGGGGGTACGGGGATAAAATATAGCCTATGTTACTCAGGGTGAACGTAGCTTTCTAATGGTGAAAGAATTCTTTAAATCGGCGCAGGAGTTTTTGAGTTTATTCATTACAAAAAGACACACGAAAGTACAAATCTTTCCTCTTTATGATATTAGTGTAGATTGTATAAATTTAATCCCACCTTTGGTTACGGGGCAGAAACCATCGGGACTTTTCTTTGAGTAATTATGAAAGGAAACAGTAATGTTGTAGTAAAAAAAAAAAAAAAAATCAAGAAAGGAAAGGAATATGGGAATAGGAAGACGAGATCATACTGACCCAGAGGTTACAGTAGACGATAAAGTTTATAGAAAAGAGATGAAAAGCTACTCCAACTATTAAGCTACTCCACACTTAGTAGAGGCTATCGGAGGTAATGCTCAAATGGGGTAACTGGGTAAACCCTAAGAAAGTAAAGCATTTTCATTAAAACAATAATTTGACTGAATAAGTAAATTATTAAAAGTAATTCAGTATGATTATTTAACAACACTGATTACGTTTACAATAAATACAATTTGATAAAAACCGGCCAAGTGCGAGTCGGACTCGCGCACGAAGGGTTCCGTACCATTATTATCAAAAAAGGGCAAAAAAATCACGTTTGTTGTATGGGAGCCCCCCTTTAATATTAATTATATTCTGTTTTTAGTATTTGTTGTTATAACAACAAATACTAAAAACAGAATAAAAATGATGTATTTCTGTTGCCGCTATAGCGGCAACAGAAATACATCATCTGTGAAAATTTCAACTGTCTAGCTGTCACGGTTCACGAGATACAGCCTGGTGACAGACAGACGGACAGACGGACAGACGGACAGACAGCCAAGTCTTAGTAATAGGGTTCCGTTTTTACCCTTTGGGAACGGAACCCTAAAAAGGAAGGGATGCAGTGTTTGTATCTATTCAATAGATATAATACATTGTCTCATGTACACGAGGGAGGGGATCGCTGTCAATCGGTTAGTCTAACGACAGACGCCGTGAGAGTAGGACGTACGCTTGAGCCCTTGCCTGCGTGTAGTAGTGAGCCAGTGAAACTGATTAAGTAGTGATAGTGAACACTACAGGTACTCTTATAATCATAACCTCGTTGCTTTAATACCGAGGCGATCTAGTGAATTGGGCAAGTGAACGACTTTCGATATTAGATAAATGCTTGCTTGCTCGTTCCTGAAATTAATTAAATTAATAGATACAGACGTTATGCAAGTAGCGGTTTCAATATTTGAGTCAATTTCAACAACTCGATTTTTTACCTAATTTCCATGGACATTTTCATTTTCAGGTTTTTTGAAAAACTTTAATAATAAAGCGCAACATATCCACATTATATATACATTTTCTGAAAGGGGATATTATAATTAAATTACTTAGAGAGTTATTTGGGCCACCGAAATTGGCGAGCCACAGAAATTTTATTATTGCCACCGAAATTGTATTGGTGACACAGAAATTCTGCGTTTGCACAGAAATTGTGAATTATTATATAAATACATTGTTTTTTAATAATATGTAAAGAAAGATAAGGTTTAATGTAAAAACTCATATAATACGAATATCGTCGTTAATATATGTATATATTATCGTTGTAATTATGTAATGAACACCTGCATGTAACCCATGTATCACAATAAACGAATTGATAATTTTAATAAGCATTTCTAAAAAAACAACGTGGTGTACTATTAATTGGATAAATCAGTCTTATAAAATTAGCAATCAAGGAACTGATTATGTTTTTTACTTCTATGAAGAGGATGGGAAATCATCAAATGACTTCTCCCGCTCTGGGCGAAGCAGGAGGGAATTTCAGACTTTTACTGACTAAAACCTATTCATATTCCTTCATCGCCCTTTTTGTTCCAGGGCCACGGTATCTCTTTCGAACAGTCCCGCAACCCCGGCAGGCATCGGTCCTTGCGGACCCCTTCCTATTGCTGACTCTCTTTGAGGCGCGCGTGGAACACGAACGCGCCATCGACACGGTCTATCGTCATGAGACGGACAGACGGCGAGCTAGCCCATAGCCCACCATCCACAGGTCCACCATGTGGCCCCCGGCCACGACTGCATGTGCATGGACCGCACGACTCCTGCATAGAGCCTCCGGCAGGGGGCGTTTGCCCCCCCCAGGTTGGGCAGGAGCCACCTGAAGGCAGCGCCGGTCCGTTCCAGTTTGGGGGCCAAACATTGGAAGTGCTCCACGAAGTTTCACTGGCTTTCGAAGACGAGTCCTAGGTACTTTAAAGTCGACTCGACCACACGATGAAGGTAGGTCGGCACCCATTGATACCGGAGTGCCTCCCTAATGCAGCTCCAGGGCATGGTGTTGAAGGCATTGGCGATGTCGAGAGACAACACCAAGACAACCCCACCCCGGGAAACCACATATCCCGTCGTGAGGGCTCTCACGTGCATGATGGCGTCCACCGTAGAGCGCCCCTTGCGGAAACCAAACTGGTGTTCCGCAAGATCCGGCCCCGACCCCGCAAGGTGCTCGGCGAGGCGGTTTGCAATTACTCTTTCAAAGGGCTTTCCCACCTCGCCGAACAGCACCACGGGCCGGTATGCGGACGGATATTCCGCAGGGCACCCCGGCTTCCGAATGAGGACCAGTCTTCCAACGAAGCGGGAACTGGCCTCTCTCCAAGCATGCGCTTAGGAGCCCCTCTAGTCGGTGCCCGAGAGCCTCCGAGGCCAGGACCCAGGCTTTGCCAGGAAAGCCGTCGGGTCCCGGGGCGGTATTTTAGACACTGAGCCTACGTACCGCCACTCTCAGATCTACCCCAGTCACTTCCGGAGCGTTTTTGTCGTCGTCCTGTTGGTCCGCTTCCAGAATCGCAAGCGGCGGAGCCATAGACGGGGGGGATGTTCCCCTCGCAAAGGGAATATAGTACTCACCATGTCTTCCACGAGCTCAGGCGCGAGCCAGATCCCTGGCCCACGAGGAGATGCTGGGGACTCGACATCTGCGCACGTCGCAGATGTCGGACATAGCCTCCTGGAACCACCCTGCCTCATTGTCAACGTCGGCAGGTCTGGCCGGTGATGTCACCTAGGCCTCCTCGAAGCTCCTCCTGGAAGCCTCGATCGTGCAGATCGAGGCTTCCAGGAGGAGCTTCTGGAGGATGCTACCCTCAAAGTTCAGTTAATCCAATTGAATGACTTTTTCAAGAAATAGTAATACAATTTTATTTTAATGTCCGGGGCTAAGGACCTAGTTCTGTCAAAGTAATTTCGGCATAACAAGCTCTTTTCTTTTCAAAAATCTTCATTAACATTAATGCAATAATTGATTGGTAAAATTTCTGTGGAGTCGTGTAATTTCCGTGGGCCACGAGATGCCACGGAAACCACAGAAATTGCCCCATAGAAATTGGAAACTTGGCAATTTTTTTTTTTTACAAGAAACTATCAAGGCTATGACTATTATTTTCTATAATATTAAATGTGTACCAAAGGCTACTTAGCATGCATAAAAGTGATACCTTTATTTCTTGCAAATATCCTTTTAAAACCTAATCACCGAAATTGCAAAATTTCGTTCCGAGTATCCAGAAATCACGTACTTATATTTTTGACGGAAAGACCTGGCGATATGGTGCACTACCATTCTTACTGCACGTAAGAGCACGACTGTCTCTTGCCGAGCAGAGATTTATTGTTCGTTTAAACTCATTGGTGGAAGCTCAGGACGGTGAAACAAAATGACCATGGAAATTAGTAATTTCGCTTGGACAAACCTACCGTTGACATGTACTCATTAACTATGAGTCTAAACATTCAAAACTAATTAACGTCTTGTAGGTCAATCATTACTTAACGCAATTAAAATACTTTTTCCTACATATGTTGGAGATTATCTTCCTGAGAGGTAAATGTTGTGTATGAAAGTGATTGTGGACAAGACACAGAAATTGATAATTCATCATTTACCGAATTTTTTCATAAAAAGTAATAGTCTTATAAATATAATTTAAGTGGCTTCATTTAGATTCATGTCACTTTAATTCTGAGAAAAAAAATCGTTGCATTATCTGTAAAGCAGCACTGCGATTTCAACCTAGACGCGTAAATTTTTCGCCTGAGAAATTCACTCATTTACTCATTGTTATTATTATACATCGCAACTTGAACTTGTATACAAATTGTATAAAGGGTGTAAAAGACCTCATCACGAAGCCGTCAACAAAGCATTCTGTGCATCAAACTAAGTAACTTTATGCAAAAATTATTGCTGGGAAACGACTTTTTTTTTTGGGGTGAAATATCATGTTTTGTGGTAGAACTCAATGTAACGCACTCAAAACGGTTCACTAAAGTTTCACCAAAACTCCATTGACAAATTTTCATTTTACAACCAACGTTTCGTATACTATTTATTTCGCAAACAACTTATTC
The DNA here is from genome assembly GCA_905147715.2 of Xestia xanthographa. Classification (NCBI taxonomy): domain Eukaryota; kingdom Metazoa; phylum Arthropoda; class Insecta; order Lepidoptera; family Noctuidae; genus Xestia; species Xestia xanthographa. Next base: position 16,693,861 of record LR990652.1, read on the forward strand.
CGCAAATGTTTCATTTAAAAAACACTCGTTTTACAAACTTTTATTTGGCAAACACTTCTCTTGTCAAATGCATCACATGATATTTTTTTTTTGTCTCTTTTCTTTTACAATCTGTCACTATTCATTAAGACAATAAGTAATTTCTATGGCGTGTTAGATGGCTTGCTTGGTATGCGTCCTATGACACAACCTCTTACTCAATAGCATAATGCTAATATTGTCCGATAAAAAATCTTGTGGAATTTTGTGTTTTAGTCTAAGGGTTCCTTTTTTATCCATGAGATGGTTTGCCAAGATGTTTGGGTGACGAGTTATTCTTTCTTTGTATGACTTGATGTAGCTTTTTATTTCTTCTTTGACTGGGAGTATCTTCAGATCATGGTGTAGGGCTTCATTTGGAACAAACCATGGAGCGTTTGTGATTGTTCTTAGAAGCTTGTTTTGAAAGCGCTGTATGATCTCTATGTTAGAGTGTGATGCTATCCCCCATAGCTGGATGCCATAGGTCCAAATAGGCTTGATTATGGTTTTGTATAAAAGGATATTATTTTCCAGGTTTAATTGTGAATTCCGGCCAATCAACCAGTAATACTTTCTTAGTGTCAGCCCAAGTTGCTTCCGTTTCGTGAAGATGTGTTTTTTCCAAGTGAGGCGTCTGTCAAGGTATAAACCTGTTTCCTTTCTCCTAGAAAATGTGACATTTACTGACTTTGGTCTCGTTTGCTTTTATCCTCCACTTTTTGAGCCAGAGGGATATGTCATCCGAACAGGTCTGCAGCATAGCTGATGCTACTTTATGGTCAGTATGGGATGCCAACACAGCTGTATCGTCCGCGAAAGTTCCTGTTGTCGCTAAATTTTATATTGGGAGGTCCGCAGTATGAATCAAGTACAAAATCGGTCCAAGCACACTGCCCTGAGGTACCCCAGCAGCGATAGGGTATAGCTTTGATAATGCGTCTCCCCTCTGCACGAAGAAGTATCTATCTCTCAAGCACGCCATCAAAATGAGGAAGATGTTGCTTGGGAAGCTGTTTCTGATTTTATAGAGGAGACCTTCATGCCAAACTCTATCAAAAGCTTGAGAAATGTCAAGGAATGCGGCAGCACAATATTCCTTATCTTCGAAAGTGTTGTGAATTTTACTGACAAGCCTGTGAACTTGGTCTATTGTGCCATGTCTTTGTCGGAACCCAAATTGGTGGTCGGGTATTAAATGCTTTTCTTTAATTATAGGCATTAATCGCGATAAAAGGAGCGATTCATAAACTTTAGACGCTATTGGGAGCAGACTTATTGGTCGGTATGACTTCGGGTCTTCAAGTGGTTTCCCTGATTTAGGAACCATTAGTATCTTGGCTGTTTTCCATTGTGGGGGAAAGAAGCAAAGTCTTGACATAGCATTGTTGATTGACAACAGGAAGGTCAGGCCAGAATCTGGAAGTTGTTGCAAAATCATGCCAGTTATCAAATCGTAACCAGGCGCTTTTTTAGGTTTTACATTTTTTATCGCTCTAATTAGTTCCTTCTTTGAAAACATTACGATGGGGCTAGTGGATGAATCACAATCCAGCTCAACTTCTCGCTGGACTTCTTCTTTGTGCTCTGAGGGCCCCTCGTAGGAGTGAGGCTGAAATACGTATTTTAGGTGTTCCGCAAATGTTGTGCATTTTTCTTCGTCATTTCGAGCCCAGCACCCGTTGGCTTGCCGAAGTGGGGGCGACACCGTTTTAGGCCGCTTTAGCTTTTTGGTAGCTTTCCACAGTGAGTAGTCAGTAGCAGCAGTAGCATCATGATATTTAATCAATTATACATTTTTCATTTCATATTTAGATACATTTGGATAAATCACGTTTCTACAAAATAATTTACAGGCTAGTATTTTTTTATTACTCTTTTATTAAGAAACAGTTTAGGAAATGCATAGTTTTTCACAACATGCACACAAGCATACTTCATGCATGCATCAAGCAGAAGCAATCAAGCAGCAAGCATGCAGCAAGCAAGCAGCAAGCATGCAGCAAGCAAGCAGCAAGCATGCAGCAAACAAGCAGTAAGCATGCAGCAAGCAAGCATGCAGCAAGCAAGCATGCAGCAAGCAAGCAGCAAGCATGCAGCAAGCAAGCAGCAAGCAAGCAGTAAGCATGCAGTAAGCAAGCAGCAAGCATGCAGCAAGCAAGCAGCAAGTATGCAGCGGGCATGGTTTCTGTCACAGCTCCGGCGCTGCGGGGCTCCGGCGGTCCCACGCGAGCTTATCATCACAGGGGGTTTTAACGCTCACCACCTGCTCCTCAGCTCGCGGGCCGCCTCACTCCACCGCGCCTACGCGGATTTAAATTACACTCTAGGGGTAGGGCATAAAAGATTACGTGGAGTCGGTTTTGCAGCGATTCATTTCTGTCACTAATAGTGTGCGTATAGAAAACAAAATTCATTTATTTTCCCTTTTTTTAGAAATTTTATGTCACAATTAATGTGTAATGTCTTTATTCCAAGCGTTGTTTTATGAGATAAAATGACAAAATAATGAATTGTTTGTCAAATAATAAGTTATTAAATAAAAGTTTATCGGATAATTATTTTGTTATGTGAATTATTTGGTAAACTTGTTGTTGTATCATAATAAATTACAAATAAACGAATGACAAATCTTGCCCGTTCTTCTCCATGGAGATCTACGCTAGGGAATGGGCAACTACAGTACTTTCACAGTTTTTATGTCTTGTGACTGGGACTGTAGCTATATTTAATTTTCATCTTTGTTTCGACAGTTCAAAAGTGCCTGCAGCTGGCCTACTTGAAATAAATGATTTGATTTTGATTTTGATTTTGAATAATGTTTTTGCCAATCGTTGCTTGTCAAGTAAAAGTATTTGAAATGCTTTTTGATGAACTGACCGGTCACCCACTCAAAACATTGTGCTGATGGATGGATTAAATAGTACGGGGTCGTGGAGGTATTTAAAGTAAAAATCTTACATTAAAAACTTGTATTAAAAAAAAAACCATGTCAAAAAGTTGGAACTTTGACCCCCAATATCTCCGTAACTAGAAGGTTCCCAGGTATGGTGTAGATCAAAAAAATGATCGCAATGATGGGGAAAAAAGTGCCTTTCGGCTTCGTTAAGAGGTGTTTTACACCCTTTATTTATGTAAATCCTGTGCGATATCTGGCCATGTTCGCCCCGCAAACGAGATCAGATCGACCTTACTTTTTCGACTTGAGATTGGGATTGATCGTGGTGTGACGATCTGATCCAATTTCCTCCGACAGCCGTCCAATGAGTGACGATCGCTGCCATTCGTTGCCCATCTCTCCGGGCGCATTCGTGCTACGTGGCCAGCCCACTCCCACTTCAGCTTCGCTGATAGATAGGTTTGGAAGGAGAAAGGGGAGGCCTTTGCCCAGCAGTGGGACATTCAAACAGGCTACATTCTTCTTGGTGGCTACACTCTCGACAGAGCCTAGGCCACTTCAGGGCTAGTGCTTTATTTAGGAACGTTATTCCATCCATTAAATTAACTCTTCTCTGCACATACTCAGGTGACGGTGGTGATGCCGGAGCGCACGCCGCCGGTGCACGCGCAGCGCTGCTCGGAGCTCGGCGCCGACGTGGTGCTGTGTGGTGACACGCTGGCCGACGTCGCCAAGTACGCCCTCAAAGCGCGCCTCGAGAGCAACCAGATACTACTCCAGTAAACAGCTTTCAGTGTCAGAATTTTAGTAATAGACTGTCGTATGTGTGACAAGGTGCACGCTCTATTCTTAAACTCGATCTACTCGACCCGGTGGCTCCGATTCCCCCGTGTGGGGAACACGGGGGAATCGGAGTCACTGGGTAATGAGAACCACCCTAGTTTACGTGTAACTACCAAGTACAGTTAGATCAACGGTTAGTCAAGTTAGATCCAGATTTGTTTTGCCATAGTATAGAAGGACGCAGGGGACCCACGTGTGACTAGTCGCATCGTTATTTATTTTATTTTTGGTAAAATACATACCGTACGTCAAGTAAAATACAGATCGTACGTCGGTTTTTCGGACAATCGATCTATTTTTTTACGATATTCAAGGACAAATTGTGAGTATTAAACCTATTTTATTATAAGTGTTGTGCATCTTTTAACGTGTAACTTTATCATTAGAAAATTGTGTAAAAAGGTTAACATAAGTAAATAATAAACGGTATTTTGAGAATTCAATGAAATCTGAAAAAAGAGCATTTGTGGTAATGGGAGCCTAATTGGTTCTCATTACCCCACTTTATAATTGTTACGAGGGTTAGAATTACAGAGAAGAAGGAGAAACGTCTCATGTAAGAAAATAAAGCACCAAAAGGAAAGGGTTAAAAACCTTAGAGAAGAAATGAAAAAAAAAACACTATGAACAATGCAAATGAAAAAAAAAGATAAAAAATCCTATTTCAGACCATCACCAGATGAGTCATTCAATTCATAATGTCTGCGATGATGATAGTACGTAGTGACACGTCCAAGAAGATAAGAACATGTTTGTGATTTGTTGTGAACCTATCAAATCAGACGAGTCAGACAATATGCCCAATTTTCAAGTAGCGATTCCACCAAACATTATGATTGTGATTGTTTTTTTTTTATTAGGCAATAATTGTTTTTAATGATATAAATAACACTAATTCTGATGTATGTTTCAGAATATGGAATCAAGTTAAGTTATAACACTTATAAAAATGTTACAAGAGAATATAATATTTTGGGCTACCATTACCCCGGTGGATCTCATTACCCCTTACTCTGGTTCTTATACTCTTGGGCAATGGGAGCCAATGTTCTTTTTTAGGGTTCCGTACCCAAAGGGTAAAAACGGAACCCTATTACTAAGACTTCGCTGTCTGTCCGTCTGTCTGTCCGTCTGTCCGTCTGTCCGTCTGTCCGTCTGTCTGTCACCAGGCTGTATCTCATGAACCGTGACAGCTAGACAGTTGAAATTTTCACAGATGATGTATTTCTGTTGCCGCTATAACAACAAATACTAAATATAGTCAATGGTACGGAACCCTTCGTGTGCGAGTCCGACTCGCACTTGGCCGGTTTTTTGAAATTATCTTTCTCACAATCACAATCACCATCACAATCCGCATCACTATCGCTATCACAATCACCCTCACTATTACAATCACCATCACCATCACAATAACCATCAAAATAACTATCACAATCACCATAATCGTCATCACAATCATTATCATCGTAATCACAGTCATTATCACAATCACCATCACTACCAAAATCAGCATCACTATCACCATCCCAATCACAATCACCATCACAATCACCATCACCATCACCATCACAATCACCATCACAATTACCATCAAAATAACTATCACAATCACCATCATCGTTATCACAATAATTATCATCGTAATCACAGTCATTATCACAATCACCATCACAATCACCATCACGATCACAGTCACAATCACCATCACAATCACTATCAGCATCACCATCACAATTACCATCAAAATAACTATCACAATCACTATCATCGTAATCATAATAATTATCATCGTAATCACAATCGCTATCATCATTATCACAATCATTATCATCGTAATCACAACCATTATCATCGTAATCACAATCATCATCATCACAATCTCCATCTTCGTCATCACAATCATTGTAATCGCAATCATTATCATCGTAATCACAATCACTATCATCTTAATCACAATCATCATGATCACAATCGCAATCACAATCACAACCACAACCATTATCACAATCACCATCATTATCACAATCACCAACACTATCACAATCACAATTACCATCACAATCACCATCACTGTCACAATCACAATCAACATCACCATTGCAATCACCATCACAATCACCGCCACTTTCACAATCACCATCACAATCACCATTACAATCACCATCAAAATCACTATCACAATCATTATCATCGTAATCACAATCATTATCATCTTAATCGCAATCGCCATCATCACAATCTCCATCCTCGTTATCACAACCATCGCTATCACCATCATAATCACCGTCACTATCACAATTACCTTCACTGTCACAATCACCATCATCGTTATCACACTTATTATCATCGTAATCACAATCATTATCATCGTAATCAAAATCATCATCATCACAATCATCGTCATCCTTATCACAATCACCATCATCGTAATCACAATCATTATCATCGTAATCAAAATCATCATCATCACAATCATCGTCATCATTATCACAATCATCATCGTCGTAATCACAATCATTATCATCTGGATCTCAAAATAAATGCCATTTTCGTAATTAGCACCCCTGATAATCTCGGTATCGACACCCATATTGATTTTTAGACATTTCAACCCTATCGCACCCCAACAGGGAATGGTCAATTTCAAAATTTCAGGTCTGCCACATTAAATCTTAAAATCATTGTTTTTGTAATACAACCGACCCAATTCACCATAAAAACAATACCTATGTTGAAATTCAGGCTTTGTTACCCATTTCCCCCTTTAGGGGTTGAATTCTGAAAAAACCTGAAACACAAATGTTAACTCATTTATCGATAGGAGTGCTCCCGTTAAGTTTCGAATAAAGTAGTCTAACTAATCCTATTTCCCCATGTAATCTTTGGAACCCCGTTTCAACCCCTTAGGGGGTGAATTTTCAAAAATCCTTTCTTAATGCACCCCTAAACCTCATAAAAAATCTATAAAAAATCTAGAATTCAACCCAATTCTGAAAAAACCTGAAACCCGTTTCTACTCATTTATCCATAGGAGCACTCCTGTGAAGTTTCGAATAAAATAGTCTTAACTAATCTTGTTTCCCCATACAAACTTTGGATCCCCGTTTAACCCCCTTAAGGGCTGAATTTTGGAAAATCCTTTCTTATTGCACCCTTAGAGCACATGAGTAACCAATGTGCCAAATTTGGAATCTGTAGACTCAGCGGTTTGGGCTGTGCTTTGATTTTTAGACTTTGTCACCCCATTTCCCCCTCTTAGGGGTTGAATTCTGAAAAAACCTGAAACCCGTTTCTACTCATTTATTAATAGGAGCATTCTCGTGAAGTTTCGAATAAAATAGTCTAACTAATCTTGTTTCCCTATACAAACTTTGGAGCCCCGTTTAACCCCCTTAGGGGGTGAATTTTGAAAAATCCTTTCTTAGTGCACCCCTAGACCACATAAGGAACCTACTTGCCTAATTTGGAATCTGTAGACCCAGCGGTTTGGGCTGTGCGTTGATAGATGAGTCAGTCAGTCAGTCAGTTTCTTCTTTTATATATTTAGACTAGCTGTTGCCCGCGGCTTCGCCCGCGTGCAGTTCGGTAACTGCCCCACTGAATTATACTAAAGGAATTGAATTATAAATAGTGTCCAACATGTTAATTTAGGTTATAAACTATCTATGTGCCAAATTTAATAATCATCACAATTTATTATTATCATCACAGTCGGCATCACTATCACAACCGCCATCATTATCACAATCAGCATCACTATCACAACCACCATCATTATCACAATCATTATCACAATCACCATCACTATCACAGTCACCATCATTGTCACAAACACCATCATAATCACCATCACTATCACAACCACCTTCATTATCACTATCACTATCACAATCACCATCACTATCACTATCACCATCACAATCACCATCAAAATCACCATCACAATCTCGATCACAATCACTATCATTATTTTAACAATCATTATCATAGTAATCACAATCATCATCATCACAATCCCCATCCTCGTCATCACAATGATTATCATCGTAATCTCAATCATTTTCATCTAAATCACAATCATCATGATCACAATCGCCATCACTATCACAACCACAATCATTATCACAATCACCATCACTATCACTATCATAATCACAATCACCATCACAATCACCGTCACATCACCATTACAATCACCATCACAATCACAATCACCATCACGATCACCATCACCATCACAATCACCATCACAATCACCATCAAAATCACCATCACAATCTCGATCACAATCACTATCATTATTTTAACAATCATTATCATAGTAATCACAATCATCATCATCACAATCCCCATCCTCGTCATCACAATGATTATCATCGTAATCTCAATCATTTTCATCTAAATCACAATCATCATGATCACTATCGCCATCACTATCACTATCACTATCACTATCACAATCACCATCACTATCACTATCACTATCACAATCACAATCACCATCACAATCACCGTCACATCACCATTACAATCACCATCACAATCACAATCATTATCATCGTAATCACAATCACCTTCATCATTATCACCATCACTGTCACAATCACAATCACCATAACCATCGCTGTCACCATCACAATCACCGTCACTATCACAATCACCATCACCATCAAAATCACTATCACAATCACCATCATCGTTATCACAATCATCATCATCGTAATCACAATCATCATCATCGTAATCACAATCATTATCATCGTTATTACAATCACAATCTCCATCACTATTGCAATCACCATCGTAATCACCAACACAATCATCATCACAATCACAATCACTATCATCATTTAAACAATCATTATCATCGTAATCACAACCACTATCATCATAATCTCAATCATTATCATCATCATCGTAATTACAATCATTATCATCGTAATTACAATCATTATCATCGTTATTACAATCACAATCTCCATCACTATTACAATCACAATCACCATCACAACCACAATCATTATCACAATCACCATTACTATCACTATCACAATCACCATTACTATCACTGTCACAATCACGATCACCATGGCTATCACCATCACAATCACCGTCACTATCACAATCACCATCACCATCACAATCACAATCAAATCACTATCACAATCACCATCATCGTTATCACAATCATTATCATCTTAATCATAATCATCATCATCACAATCAACATCATCATTATAACAATCATCATCATCGTTATCACAATCATCACAATAAATCAACAATAACCCTGTATAGAAGTTGAATCCGCTATCTTCTGGATCTCAAAATAAATGCCATTTTCGACATCAGCACCCCTAATAATCTTGGTTTCGACACCCATATTGATTTTTAGACATTTTAACCCCATCGCACCCCAACAGGGAATGATGGTAATTCAGGTCCACCACATTACGTTGTTTTTGTAATACACGCGACCCAATTCACCATACAAACAATACCTATGTTGAATTTCAGGTTTTGTTACCATTTCCCCCTTTAGAGGTTGAATTCTGAAAAAACCTGAAACACAAATGTTAACTCATTTATCGATAGGAGTACTCCTGTTAAGTTTCGAATAAAGTAGTCTTACTAATATTATTTCCCCATGTAATCTTTGGACCCCCTTTTCAACCCCTTAGAGGGTTAATTTTGAAAAATCCTTTCTTAATGCACCCCTAAACCCCATAAAGAACCTATGTGCCAAATTTGGAATCTCCAGACTCAGTGGTTTGGGCTGTGCATTGATTTTTATACTTTGCCACCCCATTTTCCCCTCTTAGGGGTTGAATTCTGAAAAAACCTGAAACCCGTTTCTACTCATTTATCAATAGGAGCACTACTGTGAAGTTTCGAATAAAATAGTTAAACTAATCTTGTTTCCCCATACTAACTTTGGAGCTCCGTTTAACCCCCCTAGGGGATAAATTTTGCAAAATTCTTACTTAGTGCACCCCTAGACCACATAAGGAACCAATGTGCCAAATTTGGAATCTCTAGACTCAGCGGTTTGGGCTGTGCATTGATTTTTAGACTTTGTCACCCCTTTTCCCCCTCTTAGGGGTTGAATTCTGAAAAATCCTGAAACCCGTTTCTACTCATTTATCAATAGAAGCACTCCTGTAAAGTTTCGAATACAATAGACTAACTAATCTTGTTTCCCCATACAAACTTTGGAGCCCCGTTTAATCCCCTTAGGGGGTGAATTTTGAAAAATCCTTTCTTAGTGCACCCCTAGACCACATAAGGAACCTACTTGCCAAATTTGGAATCTGTAGACCCAGCGGTTTGGGCTGTGCGTTGATAGATGAGTCAGTCAGTCAGTCAGTCAGTCAGTCAGTCAGTTTCTTCTTTTATATATTTAGACTAGCTGTTGCCCGCGGCTTCGCCCGCGTGAAGTTCGGTAACTGTCCCACTGGATCATACTAAAGGGATAATAGTGTCCTCCATGTTAATCCAGGTTATAAACTATCTATGTGCCACATTTCATAATCATCACAATTAGTATTATCACAATCACCATCACTATCACAACCGCCATCATTATCACAATCTCCATCACTATCACTATCACAATCACAATCACCATCAAAATCCCCATCACCATCACTATCACGGTCACCATCATTATCACCAATTATCATCATTAACACAACCACCATAATTACCACAATCATTATCACAATCACCATCACAACCACCATAACAATCACAATCACCATCACTATCACAATCACAATCACCATACCAATCCCCATCACTATCGCTATCACAATCACTATCACAATCACCATCACCATCACCATCACAATAACCATCAAAATAACTATCACAATCACCATCATCGTTATCACAATAATTATCATCGTAATCACAGTCATTATCACACTCACCATCACCATCACTATCTCAATCACCATCACAATCACCATCACAATCACCATCACAATCACCATTACAATCACCATAACAATCACAATCGCCATCACTATCACAATCACAATCACTATCACAATCACCATCACAATCACCATCAAAATAACTATCACAATCACCATCATCGTTATCACAATAATTATCATCGTAATCACAGTCATTATCACACACACCATCACTATCTCAATCACCATCACAATCACTATCACCATCACAATCACCATCACAATCACCATCACAATCACCATCACAATCACCATCACAATCACCATCACAATCACCATCACAATCACCATCACAATCACCATCACAATCACCATCACAATCACCATCACAATCACCATCACATTCACCATCACAATCACCATCACAATCACCATCACATTCACCATCACAATCACCATCACAATCACCATCCCAATGACCATCACAATCACCATCACAATCACCATCACAATTACCATCACAATCACCATCACAATCACCATCGCCATCACCATCACCATCACAATCACCACCACTCTCAGAATAACTATCACAATCATCATCGCCATCACAATCACCATCTTATCACAATCATTATCATCGTAATCACAACCATTATCATCGTATTCACAATCATCATCATCACAATCTCCATCCTCGTCATCATAATCATTATAATCGTAATCACAATGATTATCATCGTAATCCCTATCACTATCATCTTAATCACAATCATCATGATCACAATCGCCATCACTATCTCAACCACAATCATTATCACAATCACCAACACTATCACAATCAAAATCACAATCACCATCACCATCACAATCACTACCCTCGTTATCACAATCATTATCATAATAATCACAATAATCTACATCATTATAACAATCAACATCACTGTCACAATCACAATCACAATCACCATCGCTATCACCATCACAATCACTGCCACTTTCACAATCACCATCACAATCACCATCACCATCACAATCACCATTAAAATCACTATTACAATCACCATCATCGTTATCACAATCATTATCATCGTAATCACAATCATTATCATCTTAATCACAATCATCATCATCACAATCTCCGTCCTCGTTATCACAACCATCGCTATCACCATCACAATCACCGACACTATCACAATCACCATCACTGTCACAATCACCATTACAATCACAATCACTATCACAATCACCATCATCGTTATCACACTGATTATCGTTGTAATCACAATCATTATCATCGTTATCACAATCATCATAATCACAATCATCATCATCGTAATCACAATCATTATCATCGTAATCAAAATCATCATCATCACAATCATCGTTATCATTATCACAATCATCATCATCGTAATCACAATCATTATCCTCTGGATCTCAAAATAAATGCAATTTTCGTAATCAGCACCCCTGATAATCTCGGTATCGACACCCATATTGATTTTTAGACATTTCAACCCCATCGTACCCCAACAGGGAATGGTAGTATTTCAGGTCTGGCACATTAAATCTTAAAATCGTTGTTTTTGTAATACACCCGACCCAATTCACCATAAAATAATAACTATGTTGAATTTCAGGCTTTGTTACCCCATTTCCCCCTTTAGGGGTTGAATTCTGAAAAAAAACTGAAACACAAACGTTAACTCATTTATCGATAGGAGTACTGCTGTTAAGTTTCGAATAAAGTAGTCTAACTAATCTTATTTCCCCATGTAATCTTTGGACCCCCGTTTCAACCCCTTAGGGAGTAAATTTTGAAAAATCCTTTCTTAAAGCACCCCTAAACCTCATAAAGAAACTTTGTGCCAAATTTGGAATCTCTAGACTCAGCGGTTTGGGCTGTGCATTGATTTTTATACTTTGCCACCACATTTCGCCCTCTTAGGGGTTGAATTCTGAAAAAACCTGAAACCCGTTTCTACTCATTTATCAATAGGAGCACTCCTGTGAAGTTTCGAATAAAATAGTCTAACTAATCTTATTTTACCCATACAAACTTTAGATTCCCGTTTAATCCCCTTAGGGGTTGAATTTTGAAAAATCCTTTCTTAGTGCACCCCTAGACCACATAAGGAACCTACTTGCCAAATTTGGAATCTCTAGACTCAGCGGTTTGGGCTGTGCATTGATTTTTATACTTTGCCACCCCATTTCCCCCTCTTAGGGGTTGAATTCTGAAAAAACCTGAAACCCGTTTCTACTCATTTATCAATAGGAGCACTCCTGTGAAGTTTCGAATAAAATAGTCTAACTAATCTTATTTTACCCATACAAACTTTAGATTCCCGTTTAATCCCCTTAGGGGTTGAATTTTGAAAAATCCTTTCTTAGTGCACCCCTAGACCACATAAGGAACCTACTTGCCAAATTTGGAATCTCTAGACTCAGCGGTTTGGGCTGTGCATTGATTTTTATACTTTGCCACCCCATTTCCCCCTCTTAGGGGTTGAATTCTGAAAAAAACCTGAAACCCCTTTCTACTCATTTATCAATAGGAGCACTCCTGTGAAGTTTCGAATAAAATAGTCTAACTAATCTTGTTTTCCCATACAAACTTTGGAGCCCCGTTTAACCCCTTTAGGGGATGAATTTTGAAAAATCCTTTCTTAGTGCACCCCTAGACCACATAAGGAACCTACTTGCCAAATTTGGAATCTGTAGACCCAGCGGTTTGGGCTGTGCGTTGATAGATGAGTCAGTCAGTCAGTCAGTCAGTCAGTCAGTCAGTCAGTCAATCAGTCAGTCAGTCAGTCAGTTTCTTCTTTTATATATTTAGATTTAGATTTATTCTCAAAAATACGCTACGGGTTTCTTGGGTTTTGGAATCGGTAAAATTCTTATTCGAAAGTACCCGTTGTAATTTTTTTGTCTTAAATTTATCGTGTACTAGCTTTCGCCCGCGGCTTCGCTCGCGTTAATTTAGAATTTGAAAATCAATTTGGGTTGTACTCTGCTTGTTGTTTGGCCGTTGCAATCATGGGCTCAGAATGAAACATTATTCTAGGACGCTCCTATACACAATGTTGTATGTCTTTCTATTTGGCGCTAATATGTATAAATTCTGGAGATTGACCCACACACATATAGCTGACCATGGGAAAAACATGACTTTTCCAAATGCAGCTCTGCTACCTGTAATGTTTGCCATTGCGCTTTATTAATTGTAATAGCAAAACTTAGTTTTATTGGAAACTGGAGTCTTTTAAATTGAAATGGTAGGTCAGTGGGGATTATTGGGATTCGAGGTATAATAACCATTCCCCTTTTGCCACACCAGTTAAAATAGTTGCACCGACTATATTTTGTCCCATTACATAATCGGGGTGCATCTAAATTGCGCATAAGCATGACGGGTACACCTAATTTTAATTGAAGTTTGTGCGAGGGTACACCTGACAGCTCTAGAGAATTTAAAAATTCAGCGAGAAATGAAGTGCTCTGTTCTGGGTCCATGATGGTATCTATTGACAAATACTCCTTTATATCTCCCTGCACCTTATTCAAAATGTCAATATTTATCTGGTTTATAGTATTATTTTTGGGTGCAAGGATTGCTCTCGCACATAGCCACTGATCACAATTTAAATTTACTTGTAAGTCTGGGTAAACTTTAGCGATGAGTTCCACATTGTTATCAACCAAATTACAGAATTCCCCCGTCATTAAAATACAACCTTCAGCATCCGTGTCCAAACGTCCATCGCCAATTTTTAACAGTGTCTCAGCATAATGTCCCGAAAGGTGCACTCTCATATTCGATGATAAGCTGTTTTTTTTTACTTTTGACCATAAGCTTGATGACTTGAGACAGGCTTTGATTTCATCTGCAGGTGTGCCTCTCTAGATCACCAGTAGAGTTTGTCGGAAGTCACCAGCCAGTAAAACTACCAAGCCTCCCATAATATCAGTACTGTCTCGCACGTCCTGCAGAGTTCGGTTTAACGCCTCTATAGCTTTTTTGTGGGACATCGTACTTTCGCGAAAAAACCCGTTTATATGTGTTTTATAATCGTACTTTCGTCCCAGACTAAAAGTTTACACTGTCGTAGCATCATACCTCGAGAGCTATTTTTGCTGAAATTGCAGATTGGTGACTCTTCCTGTGTAAGATATAATGGCAGTTTTTGGACGGAATGTGCAGTGCGACCGCCGTTCAGTAGTGTAGCGGCTATACCGGAGGAAGCCACGGCAACAGCAATTTTCTCGTCTTTTCTTATGATCGCCAATAATAAGTTTAAGAAAAACGTTTTTTCGGTTCCTCCAGGGGCGTCGAGAAAAAAGAGTGCACCATTCCCAGGCTTAACTTGACGTAACACCTGTTGAAATATGTGACTTTGTTCTGGAAGCAACCGAGGAACTAATTCGGTCACTTGTTGTTGCAACGCTGTGAAGTCGTAGTTTAATTTTCGAGCAATTTCATCGTTTAAGTCACTTTCACCTGATCGTCGAGGGCCAACCATGCCAAAATCATGCAACTTCTTCCCCGTCATTGTCATAACTTTGTTTTCAATCTTTGTCAGCGCTTAGTTGTCTAAGTGATCATTAAAAGACATATCTGCATGTACTTGCTGCAATCGCCGCAATATGTCTTCGGCCGTGTACTCTTTGTACTTATCCCATTGTGTTTGCGGATTGGAAAGGCCGCAAGACGATATGAGGGTTGCGTAAAGTTGGTTTTGTCTGGTGATCGGCACTGCACGGCTTCCTCCATAGTTTCGTTCCAGTGATTATCGCTCTCTAAGAGACGTAGAGCTTCACATGCTTCTCTGTAAGTTCTACACTCCTGACCGTTAGCAATTTTAAGCTCCGTAAAAGCAGTTGGACCTCAAACATGATGCAATAACATGCGCTGACAAAAGCATTCAAAATTAGTTACATGGACGGTATATACACGACCAAGAGCGTCCGATGATTTTATCCTAGGCCAATCTTCAACAGGCGTACCTTGAACGCGGCGTTTCCACTTGCTTCTTGATGTGTTCCATGTATAATAACGGGGGACTTCAGAATACAATAATGTTTTTGCGAAAGGATCTGTCTGACAAAGCTCGAAAAAGGTGGTTAAAGTGGTTTTAGGTGCTGATGAAATCCTTTCCTGGAAATTACGTTCATTAAAGAAAACACGCTGTCCATTTTCTAAATGTACGGCAAGGTGAGTAACAGTCGGATGTCTTTCGTTTAAGGGTAAACTAAGAAGTCGCCACGTTGCCTCATTACTACTGACATATCGTCCTGCCTGATAGGTTTGTACTTCATTAAGTGACTGCACTACACCATCATCACTTAGATTGAAAATCGCCTGATCACTCCCTTTATTAATATATTTACAAATATATTTAATGGCACGAACAGAGTTGCAGGCTTCTACATGAATGTGGGCATTAAATATTTTACATAGAATAGGTGAATATGGCACGACCCAGCTATTATCAAGATTTCCAACCGCCCCACCGCGAGTCTGAATCGTTACCCTTCCACCATCTTCGGGTGCTCTTCGTCTGTATAAAGGGTAACCTTTGTTATTATGCACTGTTTCCTTCAGCAGCTCTCGGGGGTATTTTTTTGTACATTTCTCACTTTTCATGCAAGGCGATGCTGGATTACGTGCTCCACAGGGGCCATGAACCATGTTTCTGGTTATGGTTTCGTGCAAATCCCTATCTTGTTTTGGATCCAGAATCTCGGCGCTTATAATGTTGGGACGTAGCTTTTCTTTTAACCAAATAAGAATGTGCACAAGTGGAAGGCCTCGTTTTTGCCATTCAATGGAATACATGTGGCACTGGACGTTTCCAAACACTTTTCCCTTTGAAATAACATTCATTAGTTTTTGGACCTTTAAACGAAACACGCGGGCAACTAAGTCATGTCGGTCAGTAGTTCTTTGCCCAGGCATAAGCTCTTCTGTTATTTCCTTCCATGAGGGACTGCAGGTGAAAGTCACGAATAGGTCTGGCCTGCCGTAAGTGCATACATAGGCGAAAGCGTCTTGTGTATATTCATACAGATAGCGGGGGCTGTTAATAAAAGTAGAGGGAAGGATAACAATTCGACCTAAATCGTTTGGGTTTATATTACCATCTGTGCTAATCGCATCTTGCAGATGAATATAATTTTCAGCTCGTAGTTTTTTCTGGTTTAAAGAAATGTAACGAAGACGTTCGCTCTCAACTTTGACGTACATATCTATTAAAAATTGGTGAAACAGCTGCCTTGACCGTAGAAGAAGATTAAAATCATTTTCTCGGTTCATCATGTGGTAGGCGTAAAAATCCATACAGGAAACTTTCTTATTGGGTACTGGCTGTTTTGTAGTGGGATTAATGAGTGGTATATCAAAATAGTATCCCGACTGTCCCTTGCTAAAAATTAATGGGTACTGCAAAGCATCGTAGAACTTATGGGTATCAGCTACGCGTGTCA
The DNA here is from genome assembly GCA_905147715.2 of Xestia xanthographa. Classification (NCBI taxonomy): domain Eukaryota; kingdom Metazoa; phylum Arthropoda; class Insecta; order Lepidoptera; family Noctuidae; genus Xestia; species Xestia xanthographa. The sequence continues at coordinate 16,711,033 of LR990652.1, forward strand.
ATGTATTATCATGTGTTCGTAACACTATGTCTCGTGAAGAGAACTGGTCGCCACTCACTACGACAGCAACTTCATTAATTGTCGGTGCATTAAAACGCCTGTCATGTTCGCCACGCGGAGTTCGATCAGCATGGATAACGACCTTATAATCTTCTTGAGGCCAGTTTTCTATTGCGGTTTTAAAGGTATTTATCAATATATTTTGGCTACGTAACATTCTTTGAATTTTTAATACCGTATCTCTGTCAAGTCCTTGAATGCGACGGTTTACTTCATTTTCTTCATCACCCATAAAGTAAACTTGCAAAAATGTATGCTGATCGTTCTCTGTTGGAAAAAGTGAACCAATCCGATGATATATTTGACCTTGTACGGTAAAAGTTGGCGAAAACTCGGGCATTCTTACTTCTCTATCTACTCCAAAAGGTGTCATTTGAAAGCATGAGTTGTACTTTCTGATTAAATTTAAAAAGCGCCGTGATTCATCAGCATCGTATGAGTATAGAGTTTTCAGAGGTTCATCTGGTTCACCAAGTAAAGGTAGAGAAACTTTGCCATTGGAACAACACAACCCCGCAGTCTCGTCTTTCCATTTTAAAGCATCACAAAACTGGCATTTTTTGTTCATCAAACCAACAACAACTAAACTATGATTTTTGTAATCTATTAAAGGATCGTATTCAAATCCAGAATTATCAAAATACGGACCAACTGTGACGCATAAAAATGCGTCGGCGTTCGGTTTGCATTTCTGCAAGAGCGGTCCTTCTCGCCTGCGACTGTGTTGGAGTTACTGTCGCTCTAATGACTGTTTGCCGCTGGGCTTGTTCTCTGAGACGGAACTGTGTTTGAACAGGCGTCTCAGTTACTCTTAGAGCTCTCTGACTTTCGGCTTGTTCCTCCAAACGCGGGCGGCTTGGCTCTCCAGTCTTTCCTGGGTTTGAGAAGATGTCTCATCAGCTCTCAAAGCTGCTTGTAGTTCATGCCTTCTTAATGTGGCATGAAAGGAGGATTCTTGGTATCGAGCAATTTTCGCTGCTCGGGCTCGCGATGAGTTCCTCTTTTTTTTTTTTTTTTCGGATGGGAAATCATCAAATAACTCCTCCCGCTCTGGGCGGAGCAGGAGGGAGTGTCAGACTTTTACTGACTAAAACCCATCCATGTTCCTTCATCGCCCTTTGTGTTCCGGGGCCACGGTATCTCTTTCGAACAGTCCCGCAACCCCGGCAGGCATCGGTCCTTACGGACCCCTTCCTTTTTGCTGACTCTCTTTGAGGCGCGCGTGGAACACGAACGCGCCGTCGACACGGCCTGTCGTCATAAGGCGGACGGACGGCGAGCTAGCCCATAGCTCACCGTCCACAGGCCCGCGCCTACGGTGGCCGGGGGCCACGTGGTGGTGGCCCCCGACGCCCGGGGCGTCTCCCGCGGCGGCCGTGACGTTGAGAGGTTCTCTCCCTCTCACGTTCCGCCACCTCCTTCTCTAGCATTACTGCTTCGCAGAAGGAGGTGACGGCGTCCCATTCCGTTTCGCTCCGGACCATGGCTTGCACCAGGGCCGAAATTTCTGCAAGAGCGGTCCTTCTCGCCTGCGACTGTGCTGGAGTTACTGTCGCTCTAATGACTGCTTGCCGCTGGGCTTGTTCTCTGAGACGGAACTGTGTTTGAACAGGCGTCTCAGTTACTCTTAGAGCTCTCTGACTTTCGGTTCGTTTCTCCAAACGCAATTACGTTTGCATGGGCGTCTCAGACGCTGTCAGAGAAGCTTCACGGGCGGTTTGGCTCTCCAGTCTTTCCTGGGTTTGAGAAGATGTCTCATCAGCTCTCAAAGCTGCTTGTCGCTCAGCTTGTTCTTGCTTTCTTAATTCGGCATGAACGGAGGATTCTTGGGATCGAGCAATTTTCGCTGCTCGGGCTCGCGATGAGTTCCTACTTAGGTTGGAACTACGTTTGCGAGTCATTTTAATATAAAAAAAATACAAAGAAACTTAACCTAATAAAAACACAAAGGAACCTAACCTAACAAAAACAAAGGAACCTAATCTAACCGAAAAATAATAAAAGGGAATTAAAAAAGACAATTTTTTATTTACATACCAATCTTATCATAATTAAGGATCGAGTCCAGATTTTGACAATCAATCCTAGCCTAGCGAATAATATTTGAAGAAACAGGAACAACAATTCGACGACTACTTAACTGATGACAATTTTAACACCAAAACTAACGACGATTTCAACACCAAAACTAACGACGATTTCCAACAAAAAATCTTCGAAGGTCATTCTTCCACAGAAAATCTTAACACCGCGATTTAGAAAACGGCGTCATCAGAACAACACCATATTTTAAGCTAATTGTGAAACTGTTGAAATTATGCTACTAAAACGCCATATTGACACTCGACTCACAATATGTCCAGTATTATAAATTTTAAAGTGAGTTTGTTTAATTATTTTATCCCTCGGGAACAGTACTTTTTCCTGGATGGAACGTTTTTTTTTCTGTATCCCTTACAACGTATATGCAAAATGTCATGATGATCGGTTCAGCGGTTTAGGGCCTGTATCAAGCAAAGCAAATTACTTTCGCATCTATAATAATAATTATAGTTAACAGGATAAAAAACGGGTCTATCGACTCTCTAAGTCTGGACTCACGAAATGGGGTACAAAAGGTACTTCAATTAAAAAAAATAACTCATATCACACCACTAAAGCTTCGATGATTCGTAAGACACGTAGCGCCACCTATTATCAAAAGCACGTTATTGCTGTTTTCCTCGGGAACAGTACCTTTTTTCGGGATAAAAAGTACCCTATGTCCGTTACAGTACACCTGGAAATGTATATGCAAAATTTCAGGATGATCGGTTCAGTGGGTTAGGCGTGAAGAGGTAGTCAAGTTTTTGGAAGCGTTTTTTATATTAAATAAAAGAGTAGAGTTACGTGTGAGCAGAAGCGCATGCTCCAATGTAATTCTCAATACTAACTCTAGTCGCTACATGTGTGTCTTAAAGCTACTTATCTGCTAAGTTGACAAAATGCATGGAAGGTTCCAGATGGACCACCCTAAACTGCAACGGTGCACATTACGCTCTCACGGTGATCACGCGTTGTGGTTCAGGATGCATAACTCCTCCCTCCTCAAGAACGAAATTATCAGAATTGTTGAGGTTCTGATCATTTCGCTGACAGTTTAACAATTTGATTCTATATCTAAAAACAAGAATGGTTATAAATCCTAAAGGTAGAATTACATATAGAATTACAGTACCTAAGCTAATGGTTTTCGTGTTAACCGCACTATAATTTTCACTTTGTTTCACTTTGCTCATTTTTACCACTTGAGCTAATTCTTTCAGCTCATCTAGATTTATACCTTTCATATTCACTGCACTGACACTATTGATGCGTTTTTCAGCCTTCAATTCTGGTAGCATAACGATTGGAATTGTTGGGTAATTCAGATGTGTAGGAGAAAATTGGTGTTTTCGTAGATGTATGTGCCCGACGTTAAACGTACAAGCATCGTCCAGAGTAACTATGTATGTTCCTTGTAGAGACTCGTGGCTCACGACGCCATCATAGCATTTTCTGCTTGTTATAATGTTATATTTTGAATATAAAATCCAACTTTCGCGGCCAATTCGTTGAACTTTCAAATCTTCAATGTCAACTGCGTGTTGCTCGCATGCAGTAGTATTAGAATGGAACTTCATCAGCTGTTCTTCACAAAATGGTTCTTTATGGGTCAACACATCATCATCGGTACATAAGAATTTTTCATCTATTGCAATCTGTGCACAGGCTTTCACGACTGGTATGTAATCTGAGTCTTTCACCAAAAGGTAGGGATATTTAGGAACGACTATTACAGTTTCTTTTAAATCTGTGTTAATCACAGGTAAGGAGTAAAGTTTAAGATAACTATAAGTGCTGTTTTCTATAAGTGGAATCTCTAATATGAACGTGATCTGGTTTTGCTTAATATAAGCTTTAACAATAATACAATCTTCAAACTTAACTAAATTATTTTCATTAACAGTATATAACAGGTTTTCTGTCTTGGCTATAGATTGTAACATGTGCAATAATTCAGTAGAATTAATAATCGCTCGATGCAGTACAGACACCTTACTAAAGGCTAAGGCTGTTTCAATCTCACTTAAAATCATGTTAATGGTTCTAAAACTAGCTAAAAACATATTAAACATTCCTAAAATATAAGTAGCGTAAATAGAATTTTCTTCTTTAGTAATTAAGTTCTTAACTAATCTCTCAATCCGTTTTAAACGTTCATCCAAAATTAATGTATTGTTGTGTAAGATTTCTGTACTGTTAACAAAACCATCTAACATTTTGGAGACCAAAGTAATTTTTCTATCTATTATTAATTGATTGTTTTTTAAGTGAGAAATAAGGGAATCATATCGGATCGCGTCACTGTGATTGATCTAAATTACCTGTCACGATTTTAATTATAGACCCAAGTGGATCAATTAGTCCTCGCTTGAATCTTGTAGATGGTACCAGTTGCTGGTATTTTTCTATAGTCCTATCCCTTAGGTAATCTGTTTGAGTCCGAATGCCTAAAAACTCATGGCTGTAAGGTTTGTTAACATCTACTAATCTACTGAATTCATCATACTTAATTAGACTTAATTCTAGATTATTACCTAAATTATTTAAATCTAAAAGTTTTATAATTAACCACTTATCTACTTGTTTAAATGCCTGTCCTTTTCTCACGGGAAGGACACCGGGGTTTTTCTCAACCTTTTGAAGTTGAAGGGCCCGCCTGCGGAGGACGTTTAATATTTTTAATTGGGACTTTTGTGTTTCTAGGTCCAATTGTAACAGGGATTATATTATGTTCTACATTACCGCTAACAGTTGCTTTTCTATAACGTGGCTTGTCTTTACTTAATCTTTTATTAACCTCTTTAGCATAAATTACGTCACCTATTTCAAACTTTTTACTTGTCTCACCACCCTTGCTATCTCTAATCATTAGCTTTGCTGATGTCATCTGATCTGATATGTAACTATAGAGACGTTTAGTACGCTTCGCATGATCTTTTAGTAATTGTTGTGTATAGTTTTTCTCGAATGTTGCACTTAATATAGAATTTGAATCAGTATGACCGAAAACAACTTCGAATGGTGTCAAACCTGTCGTTGTGTGTATGGTATGATTATAAGCCATTATTGAGTAGGTCATAACGGAGGCTGCATCTGTGCATTTTCGATCGTATTTAGCTAAACGGTATATTTCTATGATAGTTGAATGGAAACGCTCTACTATGCCTGTTGAATTTGGGTTATTAGGTGTACTGATATGTAATTGTATGTTGTACATTATCATTAGTTCCTTCAATAATTCGTTATTAAATTCACTGCCAGGATCGCAACTAATTTTCTTGGGGGTTCCGTAAATAGAAAAATATTTAATAAGTGCGCGTATTACTTCGGGTGTCGATCTGTTCGATATTTCTATTGCTTGTCCTAATTTACTGAACGCGTCAACTAATGTAAGATAATAAACAGATTCTATAGCAAAAATGTCTATGAATATCTCCTGAAATGGTGCATTTTGTGTTTGAGTTAACTGTAGAAAAGGCTTTATGGGTTTTCTGTCATACTTTGTTTTGCAGCATGCTTCACAATTATTTATTACGGCTGAAATCGTCTCTTGCATGTTATTCCAAAAGTAATTTCTTCTTATCCTAGACATGGTCTCTTTTATACCTCTATGACAAGTTTTTCCTTCATGATGTTGTAAGATGATTTCTTTTTGTTCATTTTCATCTTCAACAAAAACTACACGCTCTGTACATTCCATGAATTCTACCATCCCCTTTTTAAATAACTGTATTATAATTTTGTTAAATTGTTTCCTATGCTCTATGCTTTCAAAATATATGAAGTATTTAATTTTACATTTACCATATTCTTTTAAAAACTGTTTAATTAATTCATCATTATTTATTGGTAAAAATACTTCCAGAATTTTTTGTTTGTCACGGGAAAGATCTTTAACTTGTATATCATTTTTATGCCAGGTAAAGACTAATATCTGGTTGGGTTTAGTGTCTATTGCTTCTTGTAATATTGGAATACCAATTGATTCCATGTCTTCAGCTGAATGCACCGTGAATGTTTTATCTTCCGCAGGATTAAATGGAATGGGTTCATTTGTATCATATTCGGAACTAGCTGTTACAGTAGCAGACAAATCCGAGATAGAAATGGTTCTAGAGTCGACACTATCGTTGTCAATTAAATTTTCCATGTTATGAGTAGCTTGGATTTTTTCTGATCTCTGTTCTTTTTCATCTATATTAACTTTCATAGATAACTCGTCTTCATCAGAACCTAATGCATTTAATTTAATACGTGATAGGGCATCAGCATTTGTGTTTTGCTTGCCATTTTTATATTTAATTTCAAAATCATATTCTTGAAGACGAAGTCGCCAACGGGTGAGCTTGCTATTCGGCTCTTTAAGGGAGTAGAGCCAGGCTAAGGGTCTATGATCTGTATAAATGATGAATTTATTACCATAAAGGTATGGCCGGAAGTGTTTTACAGCCCAAATGATCGCTAATAGTTCCCGTTCTATTGTACTGTATCTAGTCTCTGTATCACTTAAGGTTCTGCTGGCGTAAGCCACTGGTTTATCGGTACCTATGGTGCCTTGCGATAGTACTGCGCCTAAGGCGTGTGACGAAGCGTCTGTAGTCAAGATATAAGGCTTATCTGGATCGGGATATTGGAGTAAAGGAGCATTAGTAAGAAGCTCTTTACACTTTTGGAACGCATTTATGTACGCTTGATTTATAATAATTTTATTCCGTTTCTTTAAGCAATTAGTTAATGGTTGTGTTACCTTAGCGAAATCCCTAATAAATCTCCTATAATAACCTATCAAGCCTAGAAAACTTTTAATTTCTGTCACGGTTTTTGGTAGTGGGTAGTTAAGGACTGCTTTAATTTTGTCATTATTAGGCTTAAGACCGTCTTTAGTTATAACATGACCTAAGTATAGAACTTCTTTCCGTAGAAATTCGGATTTATCAAGTTGAATTTTGAGGTTATTTGTCTTCAAACGATCAAAAACTGCTCTTAATTTCTGGATGTGTTCGGCAAGTGAATTTGAGAATATTATAATGTCATCCAAATAAACCAGACAATGGATTCCATGTAAGCCTCGTAAGATATTGTCCATTGCTCGCTGGAATGTCGCTGGAGCGGTTTTGAGACCAAACGGCATTCTTAAAAATTCAAAATATCCATTTTCTGTGCTGAATGCTGTTTTCTGTCTGTCATTATCGTTAATTTCTATTTGATGATAACCGCTTGCTAAATCTAATGTAGTGAAGTATGTACTTTTACCTAATTTATCAAATAGATCAGTGATATTAGGAAGTGGATATTTGTCGTCAACTGTAATTTCATTTAGCCGTCTATAGTCAACTACCATTCTATATTTCATTTCTCCAGATGCATCTGTCTTTTTTGGAACTAAATGAACTGGGGCTGACCAAGGTGAATAAGATTCCTGAATTACATTTTCTTTGAGTAACTTCTCGATTTGATTTTTTATTTCTTGCGACTGACTAGGGGGCTGTCTGTATGGCTTGACGTAAATTGGATCTTCATTTTTCGTCCTAATACTGTGTTTGACTTGGTTCGTGAAACTTAATGGAATGCCGTCACAATAGAATATATCTTTATATTCTAAACATAATTTGCTAATGGCTTCACTTTCTTCAGCTGACATGTGATTCAAGCGAAGCTTCTGTAAGTTATCCGTTAATAAGTTCTCTATTTCAATATTTTCGGTTTCTTTTAAGTTATTAACATTGCAATCATTTCTACAATTATCGTACGGTTCTACTTTAAATGGTTTAGTAATGGCTAATGTAATAGGTTTGTCAAGGGTATTTTGAATTACGGTAGTAAAATAACCATCTTTACATTTAATTAAAGCGCTGGGCATACGCACGCCTTCAGTAAATTCTCTAAAATCTACTAAAGCATCACCGGAATGATAATTTGCAGGGATTGTAACTCTTTGTTCTGATCGGGGTGCTAATTCTAATATATGTTTATTCTTATCGCGCATAATTGGTATTACCGTAGTTTTGGTTTTCAAGATCTCATTTTTTAAATCTATTACTGCTTCCACACTATGTAAAATATCGTTACCTAATAAACCATCGAAACTTGGGTCGACTTCATAGATATGAAATTTGTGAACTTCATTAACATTCAAGGTCGGAAATGCTGAAATCAAAAGTACTTGTTCGTGTTGGCTTGTACCATGAGTACTTCTTACTTCAAATGGGTCGTGATAAATATAATCATGAAAATAATAATTGGCTTTTCCCGGATTTATAAATGATTTTGTACTACCCGTATCTATCATAAATTTGGCATCTATTTCTGGTATATATATGTACGGCAATTTAAGACATGTATTGCAATTTAGGTGTATTATTTGTCTATTTTTTCCAAAGCCACTAATTGAAAATCCTCATTATTTTCCGCTAAATTTTCCTGGTTAATTTCTTCCGAATAATTCTCATCTTGATTTTCATTAAGAGGGCTAAAATCGTGATAATATTCATTGTTAAATTGGTAATCGCAGGGAAGTTGACTGTCATCGTAATGGTCAAGGTCAAGCTCATTTAAATTATATCCTTTAATGTAGGCTTTGGCCGGAGGCGCTGTACGCATTGTGACGTCACTAGATTCAATTTTAGGTTGCTGAATACCGGGTACACGTAAAGGTCTATTGAACGATTGGTTCTGGTTGCTAAATGGTTGTAGAGGTTTATTAAATGGTTGTTGGTTTCCAAATTGCTGAGGGCGTATCCCAAAATGTTGGGGGCGCATCCCAAATTGTTGCGGACGTATCCCAAATTGTTGCGGGCGATAACCAAAGGGTTGACCTTGACGTCCAAATTGCGGAGGTCGCATCCCAAATGGTTGACCTTGGAAGTTTCCAAAATATGATTTGGGTTGTGTGTTTGGTTGCGCAAAAATAGGTTTATTATTAGCAGGTGTATTATAATTATTTGTGCCGAATTTAAATGTTGGTGTAGTATTTTTACTGGAGGACGGTTGCAGTGTTTTATTTCGGGCATTATATTGGTCATGGAAGTTGACCTCTTCTAATACGAACGCTAAAGCCTGTTCCAAAGTGGACGGCGCTTTTAATCTCACAATACGCACCATATTTTCCGGTAGATTATAAAGGAACACGTTTAAAGAAGTATTATTATAAATGATTATTTTACTTTCACGCATACTACTGGATAATCTATTAACTTTTGATATTAAAATACTACGCACTGATTGTATACGATTGCAGAATTCCAAAAATGATTCACCATTTCTTATACGCATGGTTTCCAATTCAATAGCTAAACATTCTTCACTTCTAGGGTCTCCAAAATGCTGTATTAATAACTCCTTAAATTCTTCCCATGTAACAATATCCTCGCGCTCACTGATAAGCGCGGCTGCATTCCCCGCTAATCTACTCGTTATAGAATGCATTACATACAAGTTTTGCTCGGCACTTCCCTTGTATTTATTTATGATATATTCGCTCTTACGTATAAAAAGATTTAAATGGCGCTTATCGCCGTCAAAAATAGGAATAATTTTAATCATTTCATTCGGAATTATCGTGATTTTTACGTGATCTTCCATTTTAAACACTATTAATTAGCTTACAGTTATAATATAATCAAAAGTACAAAAGTATAGTGTTCCCTAAAACACTTCTTAATACAAAGTAATAAGTATAATTAACTAGTACAAACTTTAAACAATTTATCTGAATAAAATATTTTTTAAATTCGTTAACAATATTTCAATAAGTATTTTTTTATATATATTAACACATTCAATAACTTTTTTATCACTAAACTAGCCTTACAGATTTTATGCAAAACCAGATAACGTTATAACGCGAGACGTCTAATCGCAAAATAACACAAAAAAAGGAAATAGGAAAGGAAGGTGAAAATTTGGACTCACCAGCTCGCCTTTCTCATTTTCAGCTCCAACATGACGAATTTGTTTGGTTCGTAGAATCACCACAGCTGCTTTCAGGGCCACCCGAACGCGTTACTCGAAAAAGTTTTATTTCGGAAAATCGCGAAGGACAGCGCAACTCTATTCGGCGATCCGACCCGGCTGCGCCAGTCAAGTTTTTGGAAGCGTTTTTTATATTAAATAAAAGAGTAGAGTTACGTGTGAGCAGAAGAAGCGCATGCTCCAATGTAATTCTCAATACTAACTCTAGTCGCTACATGTGTGTCTTAAAGCTACTTATCTGCTAAGTTGACAAAATGCATGGAAGGTTCCAGATGGACCACCCTAAACTGCAACGGTGCACATTACGCTCTCACGGTGATCACGCGTTGTGGTTCAGGATGCATAACTAGGTAACAAACAAACAAACAAACTTACTATCGCATTTATAATATTAGTATGGATTTAATCTTCTGAGATACTTATAATTTTATATTTGTATTTTTTTTAAACAAAACTATCTGATCGCCTCGTTTCCAATGCGATCCCTCAGGAAGACTAAGCATAGTCCACTCCATAGCTCGCTAAGCGACCTTGAATTTATGGACCAGCCGTACCGTGAGTCACACTCGTTGAAGACCTTAGTCTTTAGGCTCTGTACAATACGCAACGACAAGATCCGAAGAAGTTTTCCCAATCCTGCCCAGCCCAGCTGGATTCTTCTGCTAGCCTTCCTCTCAAAGTTGTTCTTAACAAACTGTACAGTTTGCCCGACGTAAATATGTTCTCGAACAACCTCGAGAAGACCACAACAATAGGTTCTGGGGTGACGTGTTCGTAGAATAATTTCTTTATTGGCATAAAAACAGGTTACAGAAAAATGTAAGACCCTGGCTCCAGAGCTAGGTTAGAATACCTGTATTTCAGGAGCCAGTGACTTCTTCCATTTATGTTACAATTGGGCAAGTTTTTAAGGTGACAAAATTAAATTACTTAAAATTAAGTTTAATAATTATCATTTCACATTTAGGTATTTACTTATGCACTAAAAATAGAATTAGAATAAAATCAGGATTAAAAATGTAGATTAATAATTGAATTAAAAAACAATAATTTAAAAAAAAAAAAAAAAAAAAAAAAATGACAGTATAGAATAGAATAGAATAGAATAATTTTATTTGTGTAAAAACATGGTACATTAAGGTCTTAAAAATAGGATTGTGAACTTACATGTTTTGCCATACAATGGCATACAAATATTAGAACATAACATAGAATTTTAATACGAAACATCAATTTGCTCAACTATTAATCTAATAATTAAGAAATAGGAATAACATTTACAATTTAGGATTCGTATATATTCGAAATTTTAACAATAATGCTTATAATTTAAAAAAAAAACATATACCAACATAAAACACTTTGTAAAACTCAATAGCCATATTTATCTATTACTTTTTTTTCAAGAAATTCTTTTACACTATAAAAACAATTATCAGTAAGCCATCTATGTAATTTGGATTTGAAATAACATTTTTTATAGCATGTGACCTGCATTCGAAATACACTCGTCGAGATCCCACAAGATTAAGAATACCTTCACATCAAAGCACACTATGCCAAAAAAATAGTTTAATCACTGTAATAAAAATTTTTAACAACATACCAAAAGAATTATCTTTCACAAAAATACCAGCCTGCATTATTAAAAAACCTGCTAAGGTTAGTAGTTTTAATTTTTTAAATAGTGGTCTACAGGATGTTAATGGGCTGATACCGCAAATTGCTCTTAGGCATTTTTTTTGGACAATAAATGCTTCATTTACATTTGTGGAGTTCCCCCATAGTAGGAGTCCATACCTGAGTAAAGAGGATACATATCCGTGGTAAGCAGTAAGAGCGACTGCTTCACTAGCGGTATGTCTTAGACGTTTAAGAGCAAATACAAATTGGTTGAGTTTCTTGCAAACATGTTCTATATGTAATTTCCAGTTACAATGCTGATCAAGAATGAGTCCAAGAAATTTGTATTCATTAACTTCGCTAATTTGTTGTCCTTGACAACTAACTTTAAATGTTTTTGGTTTTGAATTGTAATTTTGAAAATTTATGTATTTGGTTTTACTTAGGTTTGCACAGAGATAATTATTTTCTAGCCATTTTAAAACTTGATTGACTATTGTATTAAGGGTGTTTTCGTGATTTATGTCTGATTTATTGTCATTAGTAACAATTACAGAAATATCGTCAGCAAAAAGTATGCACTGTTGTTGTAAAGCAGTGGGCAAATCATTGATATAAATAAGGAAAAGTAATGGGCCCAGTATGCTTCCTTGTGGTACACCTGTTTTGGTTTGACTATATTTAGAACTGAATGATGTGGACTCGTTATTTTCGTTCATTGAGTTTATTTCGACTCTTTGTTTACGGTTAGATATGTAGCTAGTAATCCAGTCCATAACTATTCCTCTGATTCCGTAGTTATTACATTTTTTTAGGAGCAAATCGTGGTTGACAAAGTCGAAAGCTTTACTCATGTCAAAGAAGATGACAGAAACTGGAATTCGTTTATCTAATTTTTCAATTACGTTTTTTATTAGAGTAAATGCTGCTAATGTTGTCGATTTACCCCTTTGTAGTAGTAAAAAAAATTAAAATAAAAGCTTGTAATAAATTTAAAATAAATTGCAATTCAGCTAGGGTAAAACAAAATAATATTAGAAATAAGGGTGCAGATATGTCAGTGTGCAAGTGGGCCTGGGTGTGAGTGTGTATGTGTATGTGTGTGTGTATTTGTGTGTGTATGTGTGTGAATACCATTTAATTGTGTTCTTAAATATTTATGTTGATTGCAGTAAATTTTCAGTAGCGTTATAGTCCTGTGTCAGTAGCCAGATTTTTACCTTCTTTTTTGTTTCACGAGTCGTTAGGGGATTTATGTTCAGGATTTTATTTAATTTATTATAAAGAAAAGCGGCAAGATATACCCGTTGACGCCTAGCGGACGCCGTGTGACAGCGTAACGGTAAACAAACGTTTTTTATAGTGCGCTTATTATTACTTTGTGCATTATAAGGGGTAATACTGTGCTGCTTACAAACCACTTGCAGAATATAATTCTGTCTTACTGTGAGTACTTCACACTTCTCGTATAAGACTTTGGTGGGAAATCTAAAGGGTCTGAAAGTCATGACTTTAAGCAGAGATCTTTGGGCCCGTTCCAGGTGAATCATAAAAGTCTTACATCCACCACCCCATACAGTAACACAATATCCCACGACTGACTGCACGAGTGCATAGTACACAGTGCGAAGGAGTTCGAAGTCTGCTACGTGTCTAAGTTTTTTAAATGCCCAGATCAGTTTTCTGATACGCGTTGTGGTGAGGTCTATGTGCTGTCGCCAGCCAAGTTTTTCATCCAGAATCACACCAAGGTATTTTACATGTGTAGACTTAGTGATAGTAGAGCATGGACATGACGTTGAAGAAGCCAAGTTACAGTCATGTAATCTAATATCTAAATTGGAAGGTTTAGTTTTAGAAAAAGAGAATTGGAGTGGATTTTGAAAGGTTTAAAGTGAGTCGGTTAGATCTCAGCCAATGACTTACCCTATGCAGTCCCAGTTCGGCGCTTCGTCGAACTTCGTCCCAGGTCCCTCCATGAAATATTAATGCCGTATCGTCAGCGTAGGTAACGATTTTGCCGTTTACAAGTGGCAACTGACACAGGTCATTTATGTAAATCAAGAAGAGACTTGGGCCAAGTATACTGCCTTGTGGGACGCCATAGGTAACCTCAGCATCAGAGCTAACGTATTCTTTTATTTTAACTCTTTGCGTACGGTCACAGAGAAAATCCTTAAAAATGTTTAGAGCATTCCCGCGAATACCAATCTTATCTAACTTGTCCACAAGGAGAGAAATCATGACAGTATCGAAAGCTTTGGCTAGATCGAGAAATATGCCGACGCATTTTTGTTTTTGATCTATTTTTAGCGTAACGTGGTCTACGAAATGGTTTACGGCATCTTCAGTGCTTTTTCCCGACCTAAAGCCAAATTGGGCTTCTGACAGTATCTTATTGTGTTGCAGAAAGTTTGTGAGTCTTTTGTTTAGTACCTTTTCTAATATTTTTGATAAAGTAGTAAGAACTGAGATGGGCCTGTAGTTTCCAACATCGTCCTTCTTTCCCCCCTTGTGGACAGGAGTTATAAGGGACTTCTTGAAAACTTTCGGAAAAACACCCTGGGTAAGACAGATCTCAATGAGTTTAGTCAGATGAGGGACGATAATGTGTCTAGCTAATTTAAGAAACTTGGCTGAGATAGAATCCCAGCCAGTAGCACAGTCATTCTTGAGATTCATAATCAACGCTTCAACTTCGACTTCGTCTGGCGGAAGTAACACTATTGAATTTGGGATGGGGGTTATGTCAAATTTATAATTATTTTGAGCTGGAGTTATTTTATCTGCTAACTGTTTACCAATATTGGAGAAGTATGTGTTTATCTCATTTACAGCACTTGAACCACTTTTCTGTGGTACTAAAAGGTGGTCCCCAGCAGTTTTCTGTTTTGAGGTACTGATAATAGATTTGACAGCATTCCATTTATCTTTAGTACAGTTAGTATTTTCTAGTAAAGATTTTTCGTAATTCCTTTTTATCTTTTTAAGAAGACCATTACAAAAGTTTCTGTATCTTTTATATATCAGTTCAGCCGATGTATTTTGTGGGTCTTTTGTATGAGTTTTGTGCAGCTTATCTCTGTGGCGGATACATCGCAGTAATCCAGGGGTAAGCCAGGGCTTAAGCAATCTTTTCCTACAGGGTCGGGAAATTATGATCGAGTGTTGTGTTAATGCACTTGAAAGATGATCAACAAAAAGAGCGGCGGCATCATTTGCGTCAGAATCACTGTTTATAAAGGAAAAATCAACAGCTTGCAAGTGTGCAAGGGCAGCATCATAATCAACTTTCTTGTACACATTATTTCTGCTAATGTCAGGATTTCGGCAGCAAAGGCTTAGGAGGACTGAGGCGTGATCAGTCACAGTTGAATCTATCACAAAGGCCGCAGCAGAATAGGATGTGTTCACCATAATATGATCCAGACAGTTTGCAAGCCTCGTTGGATAGGTGTGTGCCGGAAGTAGTCCCAGTTCTGCAGTTAGATTAAGGTAAGCCGCACTGTTTCTGTCAGTGTTGTTCGATTTAATATCGATATTGATGTCGCCAGCTATAATTATGTGTTTAGCTTTAATATGACGTATGATTGCATCCAACGAAGTGAGAAAGCTATTTGTACAGTATACAGATGGAGATCTATACACAGCTAATATGTTAATATCAGGGTAAACTTGAAGCAATAGAAAACTAGCTTCACTTGACTCAGGTTCTTCAACAGTGCATTTAATATTTTTTCTGACATAAATAACGATGCCACCATTTTGATTAAGCCTGGTCTTGGATGAAAAGGATTCGTAGTTATCAATAATAGGAATAGGTTTGTGTTCATTAAGCCAGCATTCTGTAAGGATTATAATGTCTATGTCAAAGGAGAATCTGGCTAGTTGTGCCTGAAAATGATCAAAGTTCTTGTAAATACTGCGAATGTTTTGTGTTATGATTTTCAAGGACTTTGCAGTGCTATGTAACACAGAATTACAAGTTTCAGGGTCACAAAAATAGCTATTTGCCACAGAGATAGTATCTAAATCGAATAAAATTGTATTTGAATTATTAGCCATTGGGAAAAGAATTTAAAATTATGTCACTTAAAATTGGTGTTTTATCAAATAAATATTTGTTATAATGGAATGCTTGGAATAGTTCAGGATTATTCTTGTCACTTGATAGATTTGCAATTCTATTTGTGTGATGCATTACCTGGTATATGTGGTTGTGAGTGATGATGTGAAATGTGTAATTGTGGTGTAGTGTGCACTGAAAAAGTGTGGATTTGGGTTGGACAGATAAAACATTATAATTAACTAACAGTATTATGAGAGACATCAGTAGATAACAGAAAATTATGTTGATATTATAACAATAGAGAAAACCTGAGATAATCGCTAGTCATTTTTCCAGACGAAGGTTGGTGATGTCAGATTCGCTCTTAATCAAAATTTGCTTACCGCCTTCAACTTTTCGTAGAAAAACTTTTCCGAATGACGTCCAACAAAATTTGTAGCCGTTATCCTTAGCATAGTTCCTAGCAAGGTAATAAAGACGTTGTGCTTTAAGGGTCAGGATTTCGGTTATATATATTGGTTTTAATGGACCTTCCTTGTTAATGTGAGTAGTATTCAGTTTGTTTTGGCTGTTATTTTTGTTGAACTGTCGTAGGTTTCTTAATAAGCTATCCTTTGGTGTTGTGGTAGTGAAGTCAACCATGATAGTGGAAACGCCATCCTTTTTCTTTAAACGGTAGACGTCCTTTATATCTTGGTGCTGCAGTTGGGTTTCCAGGACGCTTGAATATAATATGGGTTAGTCTAATTTCATCCTGAGACCAATGCGTATTGAAGAATCTACTAGGCCATCCAGCATTTGCTTCAAGTCGTGCAGCGATACAGTCAGTATGACGATATCATCTAAAAATTTCAAGTGTGAGATGTAGTCGCCATTGATGTTAATGCCACGTCTTTCCCAATTCAGCGTCTTAATACATCCTCCAGTGCGTTGGTGAACAATTTCGGGGGAATTACGTACCCTTGCCTTGACCCCCGATGCAATGGGATGTGCTATATTTGCTCAGCACTTAGATGTCTCGCTAGTCTACTTTTGGCACCGCTTCAGAGACTCCAGGGCTGACCAAGTTTCGATAGAATCAATAGCCTTCTCATAGTCCAAAAATGCAAGACACAGAGGCCAATTATACTCTTCGGACTGTACAATCTGCCGCACTGTGTGGCTGTGGTCTAGGGTTCTGTATCCTGCTCGAAACTCGGCTTGCTCCGTTGGCTGGAAGTCGACGAATATTCGCGCTAGACGATTCGTGACGTCCCTTGAAACCAGCTTGAACACCGTGGCTAAGGAGCGAAATGGTATGTAGGATATGTAATTCTTTAAATGGTGTTGTTTCCTTTTTAAATAAAAGAACGACCACGCTCCTTCTCCAAGCTTCTGCAGTTTTCTCAGAAAACAGGACTGAGTTGAAAAGATCTTTTAATAGAGGATTTCTTCCCGCTTTCAGAAGCTCAGTCGTTATCCCATCCTCATCAGGGGCTTTTCGATTCTTCAGCTGTCTAAGAGCCGCCTCAATTTTATCTTGGCTGACTCCTGGCAGGTCTTCTGTGAAATGGCGGGTTAAGGTTGCTCTGGAATTCTTATTTTCGGGATCAGGTCCAGATGCATACGATGCGTACAACTGGCCGCATAAGTTTTTGACTTCCAAAAGAATCTCCGGCTTCGAAACGACGATATCCCCATTCCCCACTAGATTTAGACAACTTCCTCAGGTGGCTTCTCCCAAGTAATTAGACGGACGCATTTGACCCCCAGTTTTGCTCAATTTCTTTTTCTATTGAGCGTGTGCTGGTCTGCTGAAGCATCGAAGATCGCGTTTTACCAATTTTCTAATTATTTTGGTGAGTGCCCACAGTTCTGTCGAAGTGTTGAGTGGGTTTTCACGTCGTTCCGTCATAAGCTCCAGAGTCTACTCCGAAAGTTTGGACTTCCTGCCCGTACGCCTCATTTTGCATAAACGCGTCTAGAGCTTCCTCCCTGAAGATTTCTACCATTTGGTCGAGCGCCTGGTCAATATTATAACCTTTGTAATTGTTCATTAATAAATAGAGCAAGAGCAGTTTGTTTTCATGAAAAAAACCGAAAATACCCGAAAAAGCCGGGTTTTGGAACAAAAACCCGAAACCGAAAAACCGGTTTTGAAAAATGGCCAGTTTTCGATGCCCTAGTCAGAACTAGCTAAAATTATACCAAGGCTTGACGTATTGAGAATTTTAAAAGCGTCTTATCTTCGTCAATTTTGGTTTACGTAACAAAAGAAAAAAATATGTGTCCAATCTTTTTTGGAAATCTATCTGACGGACTAATTAGATTTTATTTGTCATTTCGCCTATTATGTTTGTAGATACTTATCTCATCTTTCAGTTACTTAGGTTTGATAACATAAAAAGACCCACTGATTTCAGTTCGGACGATCCGTTGGTAATGGCGGGACTAGGCACGGTGGGCATCGAGATCATCACGCAGTTGCCCGAAGCAGATGCTGTGATCGTGCCGGTGGGGGGCGGCGGACTTCTGGCCAGTGTGCTCGTCGCCTGCAAGAAACTCAAGAGTTCCTGCCTTGTTTATGTTAGCTTCTAATCATCATCATCTGCCTAGCCCTTTTCCCAACTACGTTGAGGTCGGCTTCCAGTCTAACCGGATGCAGCTGCATACCAGTATTTTACATGAAGCGACTGCCTATCTGACCTCCATAACCCAAGATAGTACTGGGTAATACTACAATACCCCTTGATAAGACTGGTTGTCAGACTTTTTAGGCCACTGACTACCTGTAACGACTTTCAAAGATCTACAAATGACAGTTGGGACCAACAGCTTAACGTGCTTTCCGAGGCACGGAGGAAACTCGGTATGTAAGGGTGGCCACCCATCTACAGACCAACGTAGGCAAGCACGGCTTAACCTAAAGATCGACCCGAGCGGCTATTATGTAACCACTTAACGCGCGTGTTTGCTTCTAAATATCCAGTTATATCACAGTCCACTGCTAGATTTCAATTAAAATAGTCACAACAATAAGAAAAAATATTTACATAGTTTGACTGAAAGATTTCATGAAAAAAAGAGACGTTACGATTTAAAAAAACGACGTTGTGAGAGCAGTGTAGAATGAAGATCTTGGGAATTTGACGAATGAGAGAGGCACGGAACTGGCCGTAACGATGATTGGAAAGGTTTCGTCCAGCTGTGAATCTTGCAGCTAAATGGTGACAGGGACTGCTTGTGGGTATATTTTAACCTCTAACACAATAGGCTAGTTTCCACCATCAATAAATTGTAAATCTATTTAGTCCGTCAGTTAGAGTATTGGAAAATTGTGGATACGTATTTTTTGTTTTTGTAAATCAATGAATATTGTCAAAGATAAAACGCATGAAAACGCGAGTGTGCCCCCACTTGCGTTTTCATGCGTTTGCGTTTCGTGACGTAACGCACTAAAAATTATAGCACAGCGTGACGTATTGAGAATTTTTAAAGCATCGTATCTTCGTCAGTTTTGGTTTACGTAAAAGAAAAAATACGTGTCAAATTTTTTTTGATAATCTGACGGACTAATTAGATTTTTTCAGGACACAAGCCTATTTCAGGGAGCTGAGTGTTCAAAGATGCCGAAGATGATGAAGTCACTTCAAATGGGGCACCCAGTCTCAGTGAACGTGGTGCCCAACCTGGCAGACGGCCTCAGTGCCTCCTCTGTTGGGATCAACGCATTCTCAACTATCAAAGGCAGGCTCGACAGGATGGTGAGCCACCATACTTATATTCTTCATACCAACTGCCGTATTCACAGCGCTTCGATTCGATTTCGATTCGACAAAGTCGAATATCTCGCTCGCTTTCGTAATGCCAAAAAAGGATAGACACACGATTTGTCGAATTGAAGCGTTGTAAATACGGTAGCAGCTTTAGGTACTTTGTGGTTCCTTTCCTTACACAAATAGTTAGGTCCCTCTTCCCTGATGTAACGAGCTACTTAGAAGGTTATTTTCGATATTACAGTTGGTAGTAGACGAGCTGTACATAGCTCGGGCGCTGATATCGATGCTGGAGCGCGAGCGGCTCGTGGCGGACGGGGCTGGCGTCTGCGCCATCGCCGCCGTCATGCAGGGACTAGTGCCTGAGCTGCGCGGGAAAAAGTATGGGAATTAGAAATGTTACTCCTAGCCTTCCTTAGTTTTAGGTCTACCAATGATTAATAGGGTAGATGATACCATAAAACAATAATTCCAAGACAACAATATCTAAAAAAATACTTTATTTTGGGCTTGAAAACCCGATTTATTTTATTTTATTACAATTAATTGCCTAATTCGATTTCTAGTTGCTTTGAAATCAATAAATAGTTGAGTCATTGAGTTGACCAAACAGTGACGTCACAGTTTGCTATTGCCATAAAAAATCTATGAGAGAACCGCGTTTTGACAGCTCTTAAAAAGTATCTCAATTGATTGATATATTGAATGTGTCATCTACTTACCCCATTATGTGGGCCTTTAATTACAGCCCTTCGTTAGTACGGGTGCCTACTAATGGTGACATTATAGGCCAGCGCACACCAGAGACGGCAGAGCAAAGCGTTTTATCTTTACCCAACGTAAATTCATACGTAGCTACGGTTACTAGATACAGATTCCTCCAATATTTAGTGATTGACTCCAATGCATCAAAGGGGACTTCCCTTCGCAGTATTGAAGAGTGCGCTAGGGGAGGGCTGTGGTGATGGCATGCTTGCTGGGGACGGGAAGGCATGCGACGGGATTAAGCTAAGGGACGCCAAGGCATCCGACGGTATGCGCTGGAGTGGAGTCCGCCAACATACAATCGCGGGTTCATACAGGGGTAAGGTACTTGGTCGAGTTATAGACAAAGGCAAGAGAAAGTAGGCTGCAAGAGCGAGCGAAGCGAGCTCGATATTTTTAAGGCAGTACCAAGCTTGAACAGGTTAGAATTGTTGCGACCTACCGAAGTTACTTGGGCGATTCTAGACCAAGGTAATACCTATTCAAGAGTAGTTGTCTGCAAGAGAGAGCGAAGCGAGCTCGAAAATTTTTACATCTTGCCTCGAATAAATTATGATAGGTCTGTCTGTAGGTACTAGGTAGGTTGAGATCAAAAGGTTCCACATGCTCTTTTGCAACCTTGTCCTCGTATGTATCTCATTAATTGCCTACTATGGCGGTATGGCTTCGGGGCAAAGGGAGCGGTACTCAGAGGTGCATATTTTGCAAGCCTTGAAAATATTTTAGTTTGAGATTCTACTAGGCACTTGTTCTCCACGTCACGTGCCTATATGTATAATGTACTCTGTGCGGTCACGCGTCATTGCGATCATTGAGAGCAGCGGTGGCCCTGCAGTGGTGGCGGCCCCGACTTAAGTCGTGGGATCGAACCCAGACACTAGACGCATTACTTTGTGTAATTTATTTCATCACCACTGCTCTCAAAACGGTGAAGGAAAACATCGTGAGGAAACCGGCAAATCCTAGAAAAAAATCAAAGACGTGACATCTACCAATCCGTACTGGGCCCGCGTGGTGGATTATATATAGCCCATTCCCTCTCATAGAGAGGAGGCCTGTGTCCCAGCAGTAGGAACATGAATAGGCTGATGATGATGGACCATACCTGGGAACCTAAAGCTACGGAGATATTGGAGGTCAAAGTTCCAACTGGTTCCCAAGATTTTTTTCAAATTTTTGCGTAGTTAGGTACTTATTTTGATGTACCTACAGAATGCTTGGTTGACGGCTTCGTGAAGGGTCTGTTTACACCCTGTTTATGTAGAGAAGGAAGAGCAGACAAGATGTGAAGATGGACCACATTTAATGGAACGGTAAGCTGACGCCAGCAATAATTGGTTGTGTACAGGGCGGTGTGCATTGTAAGCGGTGGTAACATCGACAGCGGGCGGCTTGCGCGCAACATTCAACGCGGGCTTGGCTCTAGTGGGCGCCTCATGAGGTTCGCCGTGCCCATCCCTGACCACCAAAGCGGGCTCATACAACTCGCCAAACTCATATCCGAAGAGAGCGCGGTACTGAAGAGCTTCGTCACAGAGCAGATGTGGGTGCACACCGATATCGGAACTACTTGGGTATTTATGTTATTAGTGTACTTACCTACTATTGCAAAATCCTGTAGGTACAATAATTGTTTGTAGGTATGTAACAAGTCAATTCGTTATCTACATTGGCGGCAATCGACAATAATTTGGCCTTGAATTTCAAACAGGATTCAGGCACCAGACTTCCATCGTCTTATTTATTCGGCTGTGGTGTTCTAAAAATAGGTCACTTTTTAGGATTCCGTAGTCAACTAGGAACCCTTATAGTTTCGCCATGTCTGTCCGTCCGTCCGTCCTCGCTTAATCTCTGTAACCGTTAGCACTAGAAAGCTGAAATTTGGTACCAATATGTATATCAATCACGCCGACAAAGTGGTAAAATAAAAATTGGAAAAAAATGTTTTATTAGGGTAGCCCCCCTTTATGTAAAGTGGGAAGTGATTTTCTTTTTAATTTCAACCCTAACGTGTATGTGTGTGTGTGTATTGTTGGAAAGGTATTTAAAAATGAATAGGGGTTTCCTATAATCATTTTTTGATAATGTCAATAATTTCGGAAATAATCGCTCCAAAAGTAAAAAAATAATGTGTCGCCCCCCCCACTAACTTTTGAACCATAAGTTTAGAAAATATGAAAAAAATCTGAAAAGTAGAACATTATAAGGACTTTCTAGGAAAATCATTTTGAACTTGATGGAAACAACAGTTTTTGTACAAAAAAGACAAAAAGTTGTACAAAATAATTTCTGGACTAACTTTGTAGTATATTCGCAAGCATTTTTACATAATGAAACTCATAAGTGGGAACACTTCAGTGATGCCAGATCTACTGATTTAGCAGTAGATCTACCTGATTTAAAAAAAATCTACTGATCTACTGCCTTGATTGGAAATCTACCTACTTTTTTTCAAATCAGATCGTATCATCCAGTTATTGCCCACTTGTCGTGTCATCTGGCTTATAGGCCTAAATAACATGACATTTGTTCAACAACCGTAGTAAGTATCGAAAAATATTGGATACGTGTTCTTTGTTCTATCAAATTAATAAAAATTGACGAAGATAAAACGTGTCAAAGATCTTATGGGGGGCTTGTGACGTCACATTTGAGTAAGAAATGTACTCAAATTTGACATCACACGAGTTTTCGACGCACTGTATCGTCTTCATTTTTGTTTACGTAAAAAAAGAAAAAAAATGTGTCCAATATTTTTTGGAAATCTATCAGACGGACTAATTAGATTTTTTTTGACATGTACCCTATTCAAGCTCAAGTCCTTTATACCTCATGTGGGTATGACTATTTTAATCTACTGATTTTTCCTTCGATCTACTGATAAAACTTTATTTTTTCTACTGATTTCTTCAGTTTCCATCTGGCAACACTGACACTTATTGTGAATTTGTGACGGACGGGAAACTACGGAACCCTACACTGAGCG
Organism: Xestia xanthographa; assembly: GCA_905147715.2. Lineage (NCBI taxonomy): Eukaryota > Metazoa > Arthropoda > Insecta > Lepidoptera > Noctuidae > Xestia > Xestia xanthographa. Next base: position 16,734,347 of record LR990652.1, read on the forward strand.
TGGCCCGACAAGCTCTTGGCCGGTTTTTATAAGTTCCAAAAACACTACCTACTCTTCTGGTAAAAATCGCTGTGTCAAGTTGTCACCAGTAGGACTAAGGGGCAACGCAGACGACACACTTTTTGTGTGTACAAGTCTGCGTACTTTTTTGTCCACTATCTACCTAAGGATCTACTGATGGAAAGGATCCTACTGATCGCCATAGAGTGGGGTTTTTACAACTTTCTTAGGTTCGGCTTCCAGTCTAACCAGATGCAAATGAATTATCTGCCTAACCTTTTCCCAACTATGTTGGGGTCGGCTTCCAGTCTAACCGGATGCAGCTGAATACCAGTATTTTACATGGAGCGACTGCCTATCTGACCTCCACAACCCAGTTAGTACTGGGTAATACGATACCCGTTGGTAAGACTGGTTGTCAGACTTTTTGGGCCACTGACTATCTGTAACGACTGTCAAAGATCTAAAAATGACAGCCGGGACCAACAGCTTAACGTGCTTTCCGAGGCACGGAGGAAACTCGGTATGTAAGGGTATCGGTATGTTGGGAAAGGGCACTCCAGGCCTAAAAAGGCCGCTTTATCAGAATCATCTTAAATTATATTAATAAAACGTGATTCCTATAAACCTAACCAGTCTGCTTACACAGTAATAATTTACTTGAAATTTTAAATCAGCATACATAATGATAACTTGTGCTGATTTCAGGCCAATGTGGTGGTTGAGACAGCAAACGAGGAGCATGCGTCTAGTTTCAAGGGCCGCCTGCGCGATCAGTATCCTTGCGCTAGGTTCGCCCTCATTGACATTGATGAAAAACACAAAGTGACTGTACGATAATACTTTGAAATATAAATTCTTATATAATTTTTATATGTTCGTTACGGGTAAGTTCTGTATGTTTTTTCTGTTTAGTGTGTAAATTTAAAGGAGGAGGATTATAAATATGAAACTAAAGTGTTTTGTTATTTTTTTTATTGTTTTTTTTACTTATACATTATCTTATGCAACAGGGTCATCACCCTTGGTGGCCCTCGTGTAGATCACCTGACCGTGATGCTGGACTACCTGTTTGATTAAACCTGAAACAACAAAATGATAAGTGTCAAGTACATGCTGCTCACACAATGGGGTATTTTGTGAATTACAGAGGTTCAGACTCAATATATCAGTTTGTAACTGTCACGGTTTATCCAGTAAAATTGTTCATCACAACATTTTTCATTGAATTAAATTAAATTTGATAAAAAGACAAGACTGATGAGTAATAATCAACTCCATTCCAAATAATCTTTCACAAAAGTGGAGGTGACTGCCGAGATGATAACGAGTAATAGAGAAGTATTGAAGAAAACATGCTGCGCTGACCCAAAATAAGTTGGGATATGGGTAGGATCATCATTATCATTCGGTAATGGTGATTAAATGACGAAAAGTATTATTGTTTTAGGCCAAAATAGCATGTTCAGTGGTCTATGAATAAATTTAACAACAAATTGTATTCAAAATCTCAATGTCTCACATGGCAAGTTATTTAGATAAAAACCATACCTTTTTCTCTAAGCTCAATGAGTGCCCGTCTCGCAAGAGAGCCACGGACTTTCAACCTTTCAGAGACAACGGCGGGTGTGATCAGCTTGTACTGGGGCACTTCCTTGTACAGTTTCTCATATGTGGGCTTGTCAAACAACACCTGGTTGTTCAACTTGTCACGGACTTTTCCTTTGGACCACTTCTGCAAGGCGGAAAAACATGTTATTATTAATGTTAGAAATTTTATCCTCACAAATATAGTTCTAGGTATGAAAAGGTGATGCCATCAGCCTCAATATATCAGTTATTTTACTCTCACAGAGTTCAAGTCTAGATGTATAATCATCTGGCGATACACCTGCCAATAAATCCTTTATGATTCTCTTGACGTGAGCACAATCATTTATTTATGCTCTGGAATCTGGTGACTCATTTGAAACTTACTTTTAGATAACTCAGGTGTCTACAGAAAGTTATTATTTCACTTTATTACAGTACGAGTAGGTATTCACTTTCTGTCACACGCACACATAACCTATCTTTTAAAGGGTCGCTAAATGTTTACCTTCTTCTTGGCTTTGCCGCCACCGGATCCTTCCTTCTTCTTCTGTGTTTTCTGGGGTTGCTTGGCCGAAGCCTTAGTGTCCTTCTTGGGCGGCTGAAATTACAAATACATTGTTGACAACAAGCTTGGCCACGAGGTCCCCTCATCCCAACTTCTCGAAAATAATTTGGGTACTGGATAACACAAAACTTAATCGTAATAATGTCACTTGATATTTTAGCGTTAACGATCTGTAATAATTTTTGATTAAAACGTAATAATCAGGAGATTATCAGTGAAAATTGAAAATAATCAAGCGACAGCATAGTCACTCACCATCTTGAAACCGGAAAGAAGGTTAGAGAATTATTGTCTATGAATTGCACTGATCTGACATTTGCGTTCCAAAACTCAAAATGTAATTTGACAACAAATTCTGGACGAATAAATTATTTATTTCATAATGAACATTATTTTATAAAACATGGTTCGTTCGTTTTATTTTAATATTTACTTATTATTTAAAACCTAACCTAACCACCTCAAGTTGAAATCAGCCTTTAGTAAAACAACACATAATACGAACGTAAACAATTTCAGTGATTTCGAATATTTGATTGTTTTTCTGCGTTCATTATAACCGTAGACATTTAAGCCGCTTATTGAGTTAAAAAGTAACGTAAAATTAAAGTAATAACCTAAAATGTAAGAAGTTTAGATAAAGTAAAAAGGAGCAACGTTCCCCGATAAAACAACGGAATTTCTTTTCATGGAATAATATTTCATTTTAGCTGCCAAACAATTTTTAAATTATCGGTCGTAGGAATAGTATAGTTTGACCACAGAACACTCTAAGGTGTAGTGAAAGAGTGCGATTCAAAATCACAAAAACATAACAAATTAACCGGAATAACTTTCCACACGTGCTTTTATTGTTTCTGTGTTTATATGTTGGTTTCTAACACCGTAAAAACAGAATTAATTCAATGAAATTTTGAATTTTCACAATTAAGTTCAGTGTTACCACTAAAAACTTGTTTTAGTTTCCCACATTTGTGGGAGAGTCCTTCAAAATTTGGGTAAGATTTCGCATGGGCAGGCAGCCCCATCCCGCCATTGCAAGTTGATATTGCCGTCTTTGTCTAATCAAAGCGACGGTATTGTTCTTGTGACGTGTGTAAGCGAGACAGACATATGTTTACTTTTAAATGTTTGTGGTTTTAAAGCTACGTCACGTCGTCGCGTTTAATAAGTGGTTACACTTTTTTTGACACATTTTATTGAGGTTTGCATCTCTAGTATATTTAACTCAATGTGCCAGTACCATTTAAACTTCATTAGGCGAACACACATGTTATATTGATAGACTGACTGCACTGAAGTTCACACCGAATATTCCACAACAGTTAAACAAAGAGTCCACATGTACTCAGATTATAAACATGGAACAATAAAGTTTTTAGTTGGCTGCACTCCTTGTGGTTTCATAGGTTTTGTATCTAAATGCTACGGAGGGCGTTCTAGTGATTGCTTTAAAACAAATGATTGTGGAGTAATTGATTTGTTAGACCCTGGAGATACTGTTCTTGCTGATGAAAGATTCTCTTCCATTAGAACATGTGTTGAAAATAAGAAAGCTGTTCATGCCACCATTTCTTCATGCACCACAATTTTCAACAAAAAAGGAGACGAAACATACAAAATTCATATTATTAAACATTCATGTTACGCTGACGATCATTATTGATAGACCGGAACCCATATTTTATACATTTTAAATTCAAAAATAATATATTTTTGAAGAGATAATTTTGCGTGACAGCTGATAAGTTTCCTTTACTGTCCGCATAGTGTCTCTTTTGTTGATTTAGTGCTGCCACCTATAGTTCCTGCACGTTCCCTAAAGGTGGTGACACTGGCGACAACAATTAGGACCGGCGCACACATATGGTGGAGCGCAGTGCAGAGCATTTTTCACCGTCAAACTATTATCGACATTGTCCTCATTGAAATAATATCTAAAAACAATGAATCTGAGAATACGCGCATCAGCACGAAGTCTGTTAATTTATCCTTTAATTTGATATATGATTTATCCTTGGCGACGCTTGAACCACATTTGGCCACTATCCTTTTAATACTTTTGCCCCGTTGGCCGAGCGTAGGGTACTGGGTCAGTACCCGGGTCGGGCAAAGCGTTAATGGTTTTTCCATTAAGAATTTATCAGTAGCACTAGCAACCCGGAGATTGGAAGTGGACGGCATGATATCCTCGTGCCTCGGAAGTCGTGTTGGATTGAGGTGAGCAAAGGGAGAGTGCACATGTGTGTTATCTCCTGCGCCGATCCCCGATGGCTAATCTCCGCGCCGAGATTTGTTTCTTACCAGAATATCTCATTTAGATTCGGCCGTTTGCGTGTGATAATTTCCAACCACCATCACCACCGCGAAGATATCGCTACGAGCAATCGCTCGAGTACTATGTAATAATAATATGTATAACTAGCTGACCCGCGCAACTTCGTCTGCGTCACATGAGAGAGAGAGGGTTAGAGAGAGTGGAGTCAACCTTGAAAGATAGACATAATGCTATCGCGGTTTTTTTTAGAACACTTTAAAACGAACAATTCCCTAATACATGATTGTTGCGCAACTTTAACCGTTTATGCAGCGCCCGCAAAGGAAGCTCTCGAAAGAAATAAATTTTCCTTGTTTTTGCAACATTTACCATTGATGCTCCGCTCCTTTTAATTATAGCGTGATGTTAGATAACCTATAGCCATCCTCGATAACTATTCAACACTAAAAGTTTTCCTGTAATTAGCGCGTTCAACCAACCAAAATCTCTTTAGCTTTATAATATTAGTAGATACATATATACCTACGTAGATCCAAGTGGGTAACAATTTAATTTCTTCGATATATTTGAATTAATCGCTAAAATAATCTACTTATGTTTTTCCAAAAAAGGGCTTACCTCGACAGCCTTTTTTTTTCGGATGGGAAATCATCAAATGACTCCTCCCGCTCTGGGCGGACCAGGAGGCAGTGTCATACTTTTACTGACTAAACCCATCCATGTTCCTTCATCGCCCTTTGTGTTTCGGGGCCACGGTATCTCTTTAGAACAGTCCCGCAACCCCGGCAGGCATCGGCCCTTGCGGACCCCTTCCTATTGCTGACTCTCTTTGAGGCGCGCGTCGAACACGAACGTGCCGTCGACACGGCCTGTCGTCATAAGACAGACGGACCGCGAGCTAGCCCATAGCCCACCGTCCACAGGCCCGCGCGTACGGTGGCCGGGGGCCACGTGGTGGCCCCGGACGCCCGGGGCGTCTCCCGCAGCGGCCGGGACGTTTAGAGGTTCTCTCCCTCTCACGTTCCGCCACCTTCTTCATCCTTAGACACCCGATGACAGTCATACTCCAGCTAGGTCGAAAGTTCTCATCAAAGGTGCAAGAAATTAGCCCAAACACGATTTTTCAATTATAAATGGGACCAACTTTGAGATGTACCTACGCTTTTTACAAACAAAAGGACCATGTACGGACTTCTCTATAAAAGTTATCCGTGGTCATATATAAAAAAAATACGCGTCGAATTGAGAACTGCCTTCTTTTTGTTTCGTCGGTTAAAAAAACAATCTTGAGGCAATTTACACGTTTGCGGCGGCGACCTCTCGCGTCCGGCCCTGGTGCAAGCCATGGTCCGGAGCGAGACGGAATGGGACGCCGTCACCTCCTTCTGCGAAGCAGTAATGCTAGAGAAGGAGGTGGCGGAACGTGAGAGGGAGAGAACCTCTCAACGTCCCGGCCGCCGCAGCAGACGCCCCGGGCTTCCGGGGCAACCACGTGGCCCCCGGCCACCGTAGGCGCGGGCCTGTGGACGGTGGGCTATGGGCTAGCTCGCCGTCCGTCCGTCTCATGACGACAGGCCGTGTCGACGGCGCGTTCGTGTTCCACGCGCGCCTAAAAGAGAGTCAGCAAAAAGGAAGGGCCGATCCGCAAGGACCGATGTCTGCCGGGGTTGCGGGACTGTTCGAAAGACATACCGTGGCCCCGGAACAAAAGGGCGATGAAGGAACATGGCTGGGTTTTAGTCAGTAAAAGTCTGACACTCCCTCCTGCTCCGCCCAGAGCAGGAGGAGTCATGTGATGATTTCCCATCCGAAAAAAAAAAAACAAAAAATAGGCAACTGACACGGGCGAGGGTCATTCAATTCAGAAAATGGAGTGAAATAAACAACGCCGTCTATCGACCAAAATGTTAAACTGCTAAAGTATATTACCTATGCTATAATTTTTTTTTAAAGCTGGTCAGTCGATTTAAAAGTTATGACTGTGGTGAGCACATTTTTAGTCATTGGTATCATTTTAGTTCAACAGATGTCGCTGCATGTATGTATCTTACATTTGATGATTATGATGTTCTTCTTGAAAACTTTAAGTTCATAATACCTTTTGATAGAATTAACCGATTTCAATGAAACAAACACTAAATCATACCCCAAGTTACACAGAATTTTGATGTATAAACATTGTCAGCATTGAATTCGTAGATTTTACGTGATGTGCGCACAAACAAACAGACAAACAGACAAAAATTTCAAAAATGATGGAAATGGGTTCTGTTACTTATCTTTTCACACGCTTGCTATTTTTTGTTTCAATTTCTTCAATGTACAAAAATGACTTTTCTACAGATTTATTATATGTATAGATTCCGGTGGGCTAGTGTTTTTTTTTTTAAATTAGAAATGTAATTAATTTGTATAAAAATGAATAAAAGGAATAATAATACCAGCCTATTACTGTCCTTTTGCTGGGCAAAGGCTGAGAAATATAAGGAAAAAAAAAACAACATAAACAAACAATAAAACTTTTAATAAAGAAGCTCCTTTTTCTTTTTCCTCAGTCCATGGTTCACCCATTGCAATGAAAATAAATTAAATTTATGTACAATATTTCTACTTTTAGGTACTTTATTTTAACATAAAAGCTGAAATGGAGTAAATACTTTGTACCTCCGATGAATACAAGTGTGGGGTGAATGCTAAAACCAGCCCGCGAAATTCAATTTTTTTTACGTTTTTTGCAATTTGCAGGCCAGTGCTAGGTCGTATGTTGATTAAAATATTATTCGCCGCTGTAAGACGTATGTACTTTGTAGTTACAGAATTATAATCATCAAAATAATTATTACAACCCTCCAAATTCATAAAGGTGGAAAAATGACGTTGAAAGATCAAAGTCATTCCTGCACCTGCCGCGAATAATATTGTAGCTCTTCGATACAAAACCTAGGAAAATTTGAATTTCGCGGGCTACCCGGTAGCATTCACCTTTTATAAATAATTTGAAAAGACTAGATTTATTAGGTATAGGTGCTACATTTGTGACTTCAATGATTCGTAGTACGATAGCTCTTCTTCAGTGACTGACGAACGGAATGTTTCCACTCCATGTAACAGTTCCGAAACTCCAAGGATAACTGAATCAGGACTTAATTCACTCTCTTTTACTGCACCTGAAACCAACATATTATTTTTACGGTTGCGTAGAGCGAAAGAGAGACAAGAAACGAATTATCGAACAGAATGGGGAAATTAAGCATTTTGGTCACGTATTCGTAAAATGTCTTGCGAGAAACGTTGAAATGTCACCGCGAACTTGCTACTGCAAAACTGCGTTGCTCAACATTGTTGTTCAATAAATACGGGGCTTAGAGGATGCCTTCGCAACAGGCATTGTTCGATGAATGTTGCTATGTTATATCAGCAGAGATAAACAGGACAGAGTATAATAGTACATTTTGATACACGTGGAGAAAGCTTTTTATTGCATTCGAGGCGGAATTAACACACGAGCCGTAGGCGAGGGTGTTTTTGAGCCGAGAACTGCAATAACAAAAGGTCCACGTGTATCAAACGACGTTTTTAAATACACTTTTGAAGAAATAAAATAAAATATAACGAAAAATATTTTTGTCACGAACTATGAAACTGTGATTTTAATTTTCTTTTCAATACACTTCCTCGAAAACTGGTCCATAACGCACTACGATTAGGTACAACATGCAGTGTATTTCACACACGTGCGATTTTCTCCACTTTCCCGCACGTGTGCGGGAATGAAAATTGCCACAGATAACTATACCTATACTAAGTCCAAATTGGTTCAATGCCTATAGTCTGAGGTGAATGTTTTTTTTTAATTTCGGCAAAGCACTACGCGTCTTTATGGCATAAATATTTTTTGAATATTCAAATTGTGTTTAATTCTAAATAGAATATCATAGATAAACATGATTATTTAAAACTAATAGTTACTTTTATACACAAATTAACATTTATTTGTGTTCTTAATTCAAAAATATAAAATAAATCTATTTTTTATATTAGGCTGTTTAACGGCTTCATACCTTTGCCTCTCCTTCAAACTGCCGAAACCAAAGCGCGAAAAAAAAAAAGAAAATGAAAATCATAGTTTCATGGTTCGTGACAAAAATATTTTTCGTTATTTTATTTTATTTCTTTAAAAGTGTATTGAAAAACGTCGTTTGATACACGTGGATATTTGTTATTGCAATTCTCGGCTCAAAAACACCCTCGCCTACGGCTCGTGTGTTATAATTCCGCCTCGAATGCAATAACAAACTTTCTCCACTTGTATCAAAATGTACTATTTTTTTTCGAGCTCTGCTTTCGCCAGGTTGAAGGAGAGGCAATGGAATGCAGTCGTTAAACAGCCTAATATAAAGAATAGATTTATTTTATATTTTTGAATTCAGAACACAAATAAATGTTAATTTGTGTATAAAAATAACTATTCGTTTTTAATAATTATGTTTACCTATGATATTCTATTTATAACACAATTTTAATATTCAATAGTAGATTGTATCATAAGGGAGCAAAATAATATTTTTACGGCGAGGGCGCTTTTTTGAATCCAGAGCGAAGTGAGGGATTCTAGAGTAGAATCCCGAGCGTAGCGAGGGATTCTTTACTAGAATCCTGAATGTAGCGAGGGATTCAAAGTACGTCGCCCGAGCCAAAAATATATTTTGCGCTCGAGTGATACACTCTGCTTTTCATCACCCACTATGAGAAAATAAAAGGCACCTCATAATTTTCACCGACTTCAAAAAGGAGGAGGCTCTCAATTCGACTGTTTTTTTATGTGTTTACACCGATTACGCTGATATTTATGAGCCGATTGACGTGATTGTTTTTAGTGACTTTAGTTTGATGCGGAATAGTTGCCATTTGGTCCTATAAAAATTTAACATAGTTTGGCCCAGTAGTTTTCATTTTATGAACATTTTTACTTCAGTCGTGTGGTCTAATTTCAACATTAAAATAAATGCATATATCTAATATTTGGATAGGATATTACAACTAAAAAATGGAAAAATTAAAAAAACTTTTTTGCAAAAAATAAAACCGACTTCACAAAACACAAAAACGTTAAAAATAACTTTAGCTTCAGAAGTCGGTGATAAAAAAAAACTAAATGAATCAAACAAAGATCACTGACTTCTGAAGATCTAAAGTTATTTTTAACTTTATTGTGTTTTTTATTCACTGTCACTTGAAGAACCTATTTTTCAAAGCAAAACCATGAATTTCTAACAAATGAAAATTGACGAAAACGCGGTCTGTAGTTCGCGCGTTTTTAATTTGATTTCTTTTTTTTATTCAGCCAGCGCGGCGGCGCGATTATCATGGGCCGTCGTACCAGCCAGTCTTTATTCAAATAATATTTGCGTTCGATTTCTTTCGGCGCTGAACACTAAGATGTTCCAAATTCAAAAAGTGCGCCGCAAAGTAAATTGCGGCGCACTTATAAAGAGGATTAAAAACTCATTACTGCCCGCTAAAAGTTTATTATAGAAAACACCACCTTTGGGTGCACTTAAAGGCGAACCAAGTCGTCCTTTTCGAATAGGTGGGATGAAATAGTAGATTGTATCATAAGGGAGCAAAATAATATTTTTACGGCGAGGGCGCTTTTTTGAATCCAGAGCGAAGTGAGGGATTCTAGAGTAGAATCCCGAGCGTAGCGAGGGATTCTTTAATAGAATCCTGAACGTAGCGAGGGATTCAAAGTACGTCGCCCGAGCCAAAAATATATTTTGCGCTCGAGTGATACACTCTGCTTTTCATCACCCACTATGAGAAAATAAAAGGCACCTCATAATTTTCACCGACTTCAAAAAGGAGGAGGCTCTCAATTCGACTGTTTTTTTATGTGTTTACACCGATTACGCTGATATTTATGAGCCGATTGACGTGATTGTTTTTAGTGACTTTAGTTTGATGCGGAATAGTTGCCATTTGGTCCTATAAAAATTTAACATAGTTTGGCCCAGTAGTTTTCATTTTATGAACATTTTTACTTCAGTCGTGTGGTCTAATTTCAACATTAAAATAAATGCATATATCTAATATTTGGATAGGATATTACAACTAAAAAATGGAAAAATTAAAAAAACTTTTTTGCAAAAAATAAAACCGACTTCACAAAACACAAAAACGTTAAAAATAACTTTAGCTTCAGAAGTCGGTGATAAAAAAAAACGAAATGAATCAAACAAAGATCACCGACTTCTGAAGACCTAAAGTTATTTTCGATATTTTGATCAAAATAGTATTTTTACGGCGAGGGCGCTATTTTGAATCCAGAGCGAAGCGAAGGATTCTAGAATAGAATCCCGAGCATAGCGAGGGATTCTAAAATAGAATCCTGAGCGTAGCGAGGGATTCAAAGTACATCGCCTGAGGGAAAAATATGTTTGCTCTCGAGTCATATACTCTACTTTTCATCTCGTTCTATGAGAAAATAAATAAGAGACACTTTTAAGTAATTAATGAAAAATATCCCACTAGTTCTACCGTGGAACTGTGTAGTAGAACTAGTGGGAATGATCCTGTTTTATTTGGGATTGATATAGTTGTGGATTTATTTATACAGGATGACATTTTTATCACTTTCCAAAAAAATGGGTATAATAGGTGAACGGAGTAGAAGCAAATGGCATACTTAGTTTTTTTAATTAGAAATAAAAAAATAAATAATAAATTCGTATGATTTTAAATTCGACATTTTACATTTTTTTTTTAAATTTCTCTTTCTTTGTTCTAATATGAAAAATTTACTAGAAATTTGTAGCGTTTTTTGATGATGGATCAATTCTTTTCAAAGCTGTGAAAAAAAGAAAAACAAAACTAGGTATGCCATAAGCTTCTACTCCGTTCACCTAATATACCCATTTTTTTGGAAAATGTTAAAAAAGTCATCCGGTATTTTGAGTGTTTGTAATCTCAGTACCTTGCTGGTGCTCAGGAAAAGGCACTGATTCCTTTGATGTAGAAGGGCGCGGTGACAATGGTATGTACAATGCGGGTGCTGACCCCCGCACCATACAAACACTTACAGCCAGTAATTTATACAATTTTCGTTCGATTTCAATGAACGATTCATGTTCCAAATTCAAATCTCATTACTGCCCGCTAAAAAGTCTAGTGGAGAAAAGAGCTACTTTGCTCCCGCTAAAAGGGGAACAAAACGACAGTTTTCGAATAGAAGGGATGAAATAGTAGATTATGCACCGAGGGGCTAAAGTTGTGTCTTATGTCACGGGCGTCATATTGAATCTCGAGCGCAATGAAGGATTCGGGATTTAACTCACGAGCGAAGCGAGGGAGTTAATACAAGAATCCTGAATGCAGCGAGGGATTCAAGCTAGCCCAAGGCAAAGACACCTTTAGCCCAGAGGAGGATACTCTACTTTTTACACCTACTGTGAGAAAATAATAGCAATAGTACGAAAAACAAAGTATTTATTAAATAAACAAACAGTAAGAATAATTAACTAATGTTACAGCCAATTACTATTACGGTATTACGGCGCGGTACGGTATTTGTTATTATTAATGCCAGTTTTAATGTTATTCCATTCCTTTTAAAAAATGGTTCGTAGTTATCTAATTATTCTTACAATATTATGTCTTCGAAAACATGGCGACGATATGAAGAAGCAGTCGTTATGATTTTGTAGGAAATCGAGAATATCATCCACGCGTAGTAAGGGTATCGAGAATAGCTTTCCTCTTTCTGGCACCAAAGGGTGTTTGTTAGTACTATACTGCCAATTTAGCTGAGCATATGAGATTCCAAATTCAAATCACATTATTGACCAGCGGGTCATAATGAAATCCAGTACAACATTATTGACCGGCTGTGCCCCCGGCCACTAATGACTCACTTTAGGTTAAGGTTGCTTGACATATAATTTGACATTTTCGAGCAGGTGGTGTGAAAATATATTTTGCGCCCGAGTGATACACTCTACTTTTCATCACCCACTATGAGAAAATAAAAGGCGCCTAATAATTTTAACCGACTTCAAAAAAGAGGAGGTAATTCGACCGTTTTTTTTATGTATTTACACGATTACGCTGATATTTATGAGCCGATTGACGTGATTATTCTTTAGTTTGATGCGGAATAGTTGCCATTTGGTCCTATAAAAATGTAACATAGTTTGGCCCAGTAGTTTTCATTTTATGAACATTTTTACTTCAGTCGTGTGGTCTAATTTCAACATCTAAAATAAATGCATATCTAATATTTGGATAGGATATTACAACTAAAAATGGAAAAATAAAAAACTTTTTTGCAAAAAATAAAACCGACTTCACAAAACACAAAAACGTTAAAAATAACTTTAGCTTCAGAAGTCGGTGACAAAAAAAAACTAAATGAATCAAACAAAGGTCACCGACTTCTGAAGATCTAAAGTTATTTTTCACTTTATTGTGTTTCTTATTCACTGTCACTTGAAGAACTCATTTTTCAAAACAAAACCATGAATTTCTAACAATTCATGAAAATTGACGAAAACGCGGTCTGTAGTTCGCGTGTTTTTAATTTGATTTCTTTTTTTTATTCAGTCAGCGCTAGGGCTTCCATTACGTAATTACGTAATTACGCAATTATGTAATTACGGACAGATTTTAGAAATCTCACAAATACGTAACTGAAGTGTTGAAGTCCGTAATAACGTAACTATGGGATAATATTAATTAATTAGGTACCCATTTATTTAGTTCTATAGTTTCTGCCTACGCCATGGGAAAAAGGCATGGGTTCATCTATGTATTTACAATTTACCTTAATTTAGGTTAACCTACGACTTACATTATGACAACATCAAAACCCTTTCTGTGGGTATCCCCCGAATTCCCGGGGTTTATTTTATAACTTCCAATTTGAGTCCGCAAGATTTTATTTCTTAGTCGTACAGAATAGAGTTCATTGTTGACCAATCGGGAAACAAAGGGAATCCCCGTTGGTTGTGGATAGTTCGGTACGTAACACAATCAAAGTTTATAACTGTTTTGCTAGTATTTGATCTAACTCGTAGATAATTGAGTTTAATATTGTGGATTGAGCAAGCTAAGGGAACTCCCTAGATTTTTCTTTACTTTCGTGAATTTAGAAACAATCTCAATACTCGGTACTCAGTCGTCTTACGTACACCTGCGAGATACTGTCCTGTTCTAAGCTTAATTTATTGAGTTTTGTGATTTTGTGTATGTGCCGCAAAGTTTGACGCTTGGTTTTCGGAAGCTTTTGATTACAATACAAGTTTCTAAGTAGATATCACCATACACGTACAACGCAACACGCACACGCACGCGTGCAACGCATACACGTTCAACGAAAATGTAAGTAAATATTTTAACATTACTTTACTTGTCTACTTACTTTGTTTCTAGGGTATTTGTGTGAGAGTTTATACATATTTTAGTAGTTGATTTTATATTGTTGACGGCACGGTTGGCGCAGTAGTTGAGTGATTGGCTGCTGCGCTGCGGGTCACGGGTTCGATTCCAAGGAGTTTTTGAACAAACGCACACAATCAGCTATATGGGAACACTTTTTGAGGGCTGAAAATGGGCAAAGTGTCCAATGTAAACATTGTCAAAAAATGTTGAAGACTCCTGGTGGTGCTACTGGAGCACTACATACACATATGCGTGCTAAACATATTGCCGAGATGTCACAAGAGCAAGATGCGCAAAGGGCAAGTACTTCATCGTGCTTTCAAGCAAGAAAAAGTTTAGAACCTCCATCGAAGAAAACTAAACTAACGGATTACTTTTCCACTGATTATTCCTTGGACATTATAGTGACTAGAATGGCAGCGTTGGATTGCATCCCATTAAGCAAATTTTGTACTTCTGAAGATCTAAGGTATGTTTTCAAAAAATCTGGCTATGATCTACCGAAATCTCCTTCAACTATTACCAAAATTGTCCTGGAACAGAGTTCTGCCATAAAAAAACCAATTAATAAATCAGTTTAAAGATATGAAGTCCCAAAAAAAACGATTTACAATAACGTTTGATGAATGGACCTCCACCCGGAACCGGAGGTATATGAATATAAATATTCATAATAAAGACCTAGAGCCAGCTAAATATAAAAATTTAGGACTAGTAAGGATAAAGGGTTCAATGCCAGCTCACGTTGGAACTGTACTGTTAGAAAATCATCTAAATGACTTTTATTTGAAACTTGAAGATATAATTGCATTCACAACGGACGGAGCCAGTGTTATGGTTAAAATGGGCAAAAATTTTGATGGTCACCATCAGTTGTGTTTTGCTCACGGAATACAACTTGCAGTGCTGGAGGTATTATATAAGACACGGAAAAGTACAACTACTGAACCAGAACTAGAAGATGAAGCTTCAGATACTGACACTGAAGAAATTGAAGAAAACGATGGCGGACTTTTCATAGAAGTACCTAGAGTTCTAGAACCAGAGTTTCTGTACAAAGATATTATAGTAAAAGTAAGAAAACTTGTTAAATCATTCAAAAAATCACCACTGAAGACCGATTTGTTGCAAAAATATTCTTTAGAAGAGCATGGTAAAAGCCTTGATCTTATACTGGACTGCAAAACGCGATGGAACAGTTTATCAGATATGGTTGGACGATTTCTGAAATTGAAATCAAGTTTATTTAAGGCTTTATTAGACTTAAAATCAAATATAAGTTTCACAGACACAGAAATACAAGACCTACATAACATTCATCATAGTTTAGATATAATAAAAACTACAGTGATGGCATTGTGTCGCCGTGACTCGAATTTGTTAGCAGCAGATGCTGCGCTTCAGTTTATGTTAAATAAACTTGATGCTCAGTGCAATGATCTCAGTGACAAGCTTGCTGTATCCCTTAGAAAAAGAATAAAAGAAAGGCGAACAAATGTGTCTGGTGTCTTGCAGTATTTGCATAATAATGAAGAATATTATAAAACCGAAGAAACAGAAACTTTTACAAAACCGACGTCGGATTATATTAGAACATATGTTGCAAACTTATTAGAAAGGCTCGAATTTACACCGCCGACAAGTACACAAATGAGTTTAGATTCCGAAGCAGATGACAATGATGCTAATGATGGTTGTGGCGACGAGTTGACTGTTGCACAGCAACTAGAAAAAGAAATACAGAAAACTATGTCTACAGTGAACAAATCTGGAGTAAACACAGATCATGAATCCATCATCAGAGTTGAAATGTGTATCTACGATAGCACTGGCGGCGGTCGTGAAGTTTTCCTAACAGCAGCTTATAATTATTTACTATCTATAATGCCTACTAGTGTTGAAGCAGAACGGGCATTTTCTTCTGCCGGTTATCTTTGTTCTAAACTAAGAAGTTCCCTTGGTGACAGAACATTGCATTCGTTGTCATTTATGAGATCATATTATCAAGAACGAAAGATTGGAAAAATAACCGTATTTTATATTGTTTCTTACTTTTAAACCATTTGTGCGTGGTACATGTTTTGTTTGAATTGTTGATTGAGTTTAGTCATAATATTTTGATTTGATTGACGATTTTGATTTTGAGTTTAATTTTAAAATTATCATTTTAATCTGTAATTTACTTTTAATTCCTTAATATAATATTGTTTTTTTATTTGAAGTTGTTTGATTTTTTACTTCTAATATACCTAATAAGCCCAGAAATTATCGTGGCTTAAAAAATCAACACAGTTACGTAATTACGTAGTTACGTAATTGAAGCATCAAAATTCGTAACTAGTTACGTAATTAGCAAATCCGTAATTTTGGAAGCACTAGTCAGCGCGGCGGCCGGCGGCGCGACTGGGCCGTCGTACCAGCCAGTCTTTATTCAAACAATATTTGCGTTCGATTTCTTTCGGCGCTGAACACTAAGATGTTCCAAATTCAAAAAGTGCGCCGCAATTATCTTTGCGGCGCACTTTTTGAATTTGGAACATCTATAAAGAGGATTAAAAACTCATTACTGCCCGCTAAAAGTTTCTTATAGAAAACACCACCTTTGGGTGCACTTAAAGGCGAACCAAGTCGTCCTTTTCGAATAGATGGGATGAAAAATACGTTACCAGCATGTAGTTTGGCGACGAGCGCGCGGACTGCGGCCGACCTGGCGCTGGACACGACCTGCAGCAGGTCGGCGCCCGTGCAGCTGTCCGGCAGGGCCGCTGCGACCGACTCCAGATCCACTTCTTCGCGTAATTTGTAACTGCAAACACGAAACTACTATAAAACATCCGCTAAGGCCCAGCGTACACCGCTGGAGGCGCAGCGGAGCGCATTTGAAGACAACAAATACGGTCAATTCAATATAAGAATAAATTCGCACGCGGTACTCAGAGCGCCCTCAATCTAGAGACAAGAGCATGCGCGCGACCGTATATCAAGGTAGTTAAGGTCTATATTAAATTGTTGTCTTCAAATGCGCTCCGCTGCGCCTCCAGCGGTGTGCGCTGGGCCTAAGAGTAATGCTCAGGTGGAGATACATTACTGACTCTGCCTTGGAGTGTAAATGTGATGCTGTTCCACAAACGATGGGGCACTTAAGGTGACACTAGTCGCGGGCTCGAACACATTGGTGGGCGCGGCCAAAAAGAACGCTGTCTCACCTGGCATCGTGCCCGACAGAGTGAGTTCAGTGAGATGCACGTTATTTCATAGTAAAAAGCGCGCATAAAAAAATACGAAAAGGCCTTTGGAAAATCGAGTTTTATGAAAAAACCACTGCATTAATCAATTAAAAAAAAAAAAAAATTAACAATGAGACAAAACGATATCATGTTTAACTTTGGATGTACAGTGTCAAACAGTGGAGTAATACCCTCCCGAAATTTCTATGGAAAAAAATTCGACTAGTGTCACCTTAATATCATGTCCTGTTGTTTGTTCACTACAGCATAGCTATTCACATTAACGCTTCGATTCGACAAGTCGTATGTCTGTCTTTTTTTGGCATTACGAAAGCGAGCGAGATAGACATACGACTTTCCGAATTGAAACCGATTGGAAACGAATATCAGGTACAGAGCAACGTTATTTTGAATCTTAAGTTTCACCTGAGGGCGTTGGTGGATTAATAATAATTAGAGTTCACATTCGATTTTCACTGTTTTGGAATGGCAAAATCTTGCAGCTATACGGCAAATAGGAACAAGTCGTTTATTGCCTAAAGCATGAATACTAACTTTCTACAAAGTGCTTTGAGCACGCAGGTTTTCTCATGCAAGCCACGGTAGGGCCCTACGTATATTAGCTTGTCGAGGCGGCCGGGACGCAGCAGCGACTGTTCTAGTAAGTCGGGCCGATTTGTGGCACCCATTATGAAAACGAAACTCGACGTATCCGCATCTGAAATCAGTTAGTCAGCCTTAGAGACAATAATAGGATGCCATAGTAAAATTAGTGTATCGCAAGGAAGATCGTACCAGAAGATTATTTATCATTGATTGTCAACATCGGAAGTTCAAAATCTGTCCCTTAATAAAGGGTGTAAAACACCTCTTAGCGAATCCGAAAGGCACTTGTTCTCCCCGTCATTGCGATATTTTTTTTGTTCTACACCATACCTGGGAACTTTCTAGTTACGGAGATATTGGGGGTCAAAGTTCCAACTTTTTGACAAGTTTTTTTTTTTAATACAAGTTTTTAATGTAAGATTTTTACTTTAAACACCGCCACGACCCCGT
Source organism: Xestia xanthographa (assembly GCA_905147715.2). Lineage (NCBI taxonomy): Eukaryota > Metazoa > Arthropoda > Insecta > Lepidoptera > Noctuidae > Xestia > Xestia xanthographa. The sequence goes on from LR990652.1 coordinate 16,752,501, forward strand.
ACTATTCAATCCATCCATCAGCACATTTTTTTGAGTACGTTACATTGAGTTCTACCACAATACATGTTTTTTTTTAAAGTCGTTTCTCAGCAATAATTTTTGTGTAAAGTTACTTAGTTTGATGTACAGAATACTTGGTTGACGGCTTCGTGATGAGGTCTTTTACACCCTGTATAAATAAAGGTCCTGTGTAAAGAAGAATTCTACACGACCGACGTATTATTGTACCTACTGTACCAAACCAAATAATAGCTATTTTCAATGGTCGAGACATGACGATTTGGTAGTTACCATGCACCCATATCATCTTAAAAAACTGAACTGCAGAACCCGGTACACTGCCGGAAGTTAGAACACTTTTATCGCTGTAGGTCATATTTGTCTCTCTCCAACGTCCAATGGTGTCGATTCTGTTGTGCACAAACTAAACTTAATTTAGGCTATTGCTATCTTTTTCTCGCTAATAAAACGAGAAAGAGACAGACGTAATTTAGAGCTGTCAAATTTAGTTGGAACTAATATTTCTATACCAATGAAGGGTGCCGAAAAAACATGTCGACTAAAAACACGGTGAAGTGCAAGGCATAAACTAGTTTACTATACTACTATACTAGTTTTTTATAGCCGTCCTTTTCTCGCACTGCCTTTTAGTAAAAGATAGCAATAGCCTAAATAAAGTTTAGTTTGTACACAACAGAATCGGCACCAATGTTGGCCAAAGCTTAGGGCCAGTGTTTGTCGTGCATAACCAACCTTCTCCGCTAGTGACGCCGTCGAGCTCGGCAAGCAGTTGGCTGACCACGCGGTCGCTGGCGCCGCCGGAGTCGCCGGCCGCTCCGCGTCGCGGGGCCAACAGGACCAGTGTTTGTCGTGCATAACCAACCTTCTCCGCTAGTGACGCCGTCGAGCTCGGCAAGCAGTTGGCTGACCACGCGGTCGCTGGCGCCGCCGGAGTCGCCGGCCGCTCCGCGTCGCGGGGCCAACAGGACCAGTGTTTGTCGTGCATAACCAACCTTCTCCGCTAGTGACGCCGTCGAGCTCGGCAAGCAGTTGGCTGACCACGCGGTCGCTGGCGCCGCCGGAGTCGCCGGCCGCTCCGCGTCGCGGGGCCAACAGGACCAGTGTTTGTCGTGCATAACCAACCTATCTATCTATCATGGGGTTTTGGTTTCCGCACTTAGTCCCTAAAGTGGACCATTGTGCGTGAGCCGTGGTGGCCGTTCACTCCAACCAGCCCACCTCCCTCCAGAAGCAGATTAAACTTCCCGGTCTTCTCAGGGCGTCCGCAAGGGATCTTGGTGTTCCCAGGGTCTCCTCGCGAATCTTGGTAACGCCAGTGCACTCTAGGAGCACATGCGCCACCGTTTCCTCCGCCTCCATGCATGCTCTGCACAGGGGACTGTCAGTGATTCCTAGGGTGTGGAAGTGTTTATTTAGTGAACAGTGTCCAGTGATGGTCCCCGCCACCAGTCGTAGGCTATCTCTGTCCAGGCGCAGAAGGCGCCTGGTCAGCTTTGTGTCCAGGGATGGCATAGCTTCCTTGGATTGCCTACACCCTGGTGCCGAGGTCCACCATTTCTCCGCTTGTATTCGAGTGTGTTCCCTTAACCAGCTTCTTAGTTGCTTGAAGGGAATAGGCACAATGGGCTCGGGTCCGTAGGGTTGTGTGCTGGATCCTCTTCTGGCAAGTTCATCAGCCGCATCGTTCCCAAGTGATCCACTGTGACCTTTGATCCATTGTAGTGTTATCGTGTTATGGTTTAGTACCGTGATTCGTTCTAGGGCATTATGGCATTCTAGTATCAATCTCGACGTTATCTGATTACTCTTTAAGGATTGAAGAACTGAGGCACTGTCGGATAGTATTCGAATATTGGTATCCGTAACTTCCCTGGCCTCTATAGCGTGTGCCGCTTGGATGATACCCACACACTCTGCTTGGTAAACAGAGTTGAGTACTCCAAGGGGTTTGGCTATTTTAATGTTTAGGTCGTCGGAGAACACCCCGAAACCTGTCCCGTCGTCGGTTTTTGATCCATCAGTGTAGATTCTTAGCTCTTTCGTACCTGAGTAGTCATACAACTCCGCTGTGAGCTCTATGTTGTAGTGTTTTTGAAAGCAGTGGGTCTTCAAGATTCTGTCGCTGGGTGATGCCATCATGGGCTGTTCTTTGATAGCATCTTCTCTGATGCGTGTGTGTTTAATTCTGGAATCGTTCCTTAGGGTGCCAGATACTTCGAGTCTGAAAGTCGCTATGGCCGCCTCCTCTCTTACTACGAGGTGTAGAGGTGGTAGCCCCAGCATCGCCTGTAAGGCAGCAGTGGGGGAAGTTCTCATGCTGCCGGTGATTGCTACGCAGGCAAATCTTTGTAGTTTCTCGAGATCCTTTTGGGTCGTACTTAGGTTGGTCCTGGGCCACCAAACTAAAGAGCCGTATGTAATGATTGGTCGGATAACTGTGGTGTATAGCCAGTAGGTGATTTTGGGGCTTATGCCCCAATTTCTCCCGAGGAGTCTCTTACATTGCCATAGGGCTATACTGGCTTTTGTGATGATGTATTCGGTGTGTTTTGCCCAGTTCAGTTGCTTGTCCAAAAAAATACCCAGGTATTTGGTTTCAGTCGATAGGCTTAGGGTTGTCCCAAAGAAGCTTGGTAATTGTAACGTTGCCAGCTTCCTTTTCTTTGTGAAGAGGACGAGTTCGGTTTTGGTAGGGTTCACTGCTAGTCTGTATTCCTTGCACCAGTCTTCTACTATCCTTAGGGCTTGGCGCATAAGGTTGCATAGTGTGTTTTCGTGTGTGCCGTTTATTATTATGGTCAGATCATCGGCATAGCCCACCGTGTAGTAGCCTCTGCTGTTGAGACGTTTGATGAGGCTGTCTACTACGAGGTTCCATAGTAGTGGCGAGAGGACGCCACCTTGGGGGCAGCCCTTCGCCACTATTGCTCTGGTGGTGTCGTTTACCGTAACTTGTACGGCTCTTAGTCGGAGCATGTTTGTGATCCATCCTCGCAGGGTCGAGTCCACACCGTGTTCCTCAAGGGCTGCGTTGATGCTATGGAAGACGGTTTTGTCAAAAGCGCCTTCTATGTCAATGAAGACGGCTAGTGAGGAGCATTTGTGGTCCACTGCACATTCGATCTTGGAGATCACACTGTGCAGCGCGGATTCTGTTGATTTTCCTGAGGAATACGCGTGTTGTTGTTTGTGGAGCGGTCGCTCCCGAAGAGGTCCGTCCCGAATGTGTCGATCACAGAGCCTCTCGAGGGTTTTCAGTAGGAAAGATGTTAGGCTTATTGGTCTGTACGCTTTAGGTTGTGTATAATCTGGTTTGCCTGGTTTAGGGATGAAAATTACTTTCACCTCTCGCCATGCAAGTGGTATGTATTTCTGTGCTATGCAGGCTCGGTAGATGGCGGTCAGCCACGGCGTTAGGACGTCTACTCCCCATTGTAGCAGGGCGGGGAAAATTTCGTCTAAGCCTGCGGATTTATATGGTTTAAAAGTCTTTATTGCCCATTTTATTCTCTCTGCGGTTACTATGGTGCGGGCTCTGGCCCAGTCTTGATCATTTGGTGTGTGCGTTGGCTCACTTGCCCAGGTTCTGTCCTCAGAGAGATTGCAGTCTGGGAAGTGGGTTTCCAGAAGGATTTTACTTGTTTCGTGGTCCGACTTGGTGTAAGTGTTATCTGAGGTTTTCAGCGACCCGAGGGTGCGATCCTGATCGGTAGATAGGATCTTTCTCACACGCGCGGCTTCGCTGTTCGATTCAATTTCTTCGCAGAACTTCCGCCAGGCGGCCCTGCTGGCATTCCTGACTTGTTTTTTGAAGGTGTATTGTGTTTTCTTGTATGAGTCCCAGTCTTCTGGTAGTCTGGAGTTTTTGGCTCTGTTGAATTGTTTGCGCATGGTATGCCTGAGCTTACTAAGTTCCGCATTCCACCAGGAGTTACCCTTGCTCTTGGTGCTTGGATCTTTTAATTTGCAGCAGGCGTGGTAGGCTTCAATTATAAATTCTGAGAGTTTTGTCACGGTTTCTTCAAGTTGTTTGGGGTCTGTTAGAGCTTTGGGCGTTTGGTGCTGCGTTAGTAGGGAGGCCAACAGCCGTTTGTAGCCGGGTACATTGGTACGGCGTGGGTTGCGTCTAGGATCAGGTTTTTTAAAACTAGCTACTAGTGAGAAGCGAATCCTTCTATGGTCAGAGCAGGAAGGCTCGTTGGATACGTGCCAGTCAGAGATGAGTTTTGCCGCGTTTTCCGAAGCCAGCGTTAGGTCAATGATCGTTTGTCCGCGGGATGTGACCCAAGTGGGTTCCGAGCCGCGGTTTGCGATGTTAAGGTTAGTGGAGAACAAATATGTGCATAGTACCTCACCTCTATTGTTGGCTTTGGTGCAACCCCAAAGCGGGTGATGGGCGTTCGAGTCCGTGCAGATGACCAGGTCCAGGTTGGCATCTTCACAATACCTTACCAGGTCGGCCATACCTTTTGGTGGGCAGTCTTCATCCTCGCCTGGCATGTATACCGAGGCCAGGACGATATCAGGTGCGTCGCCGTCGGTTTTGATCCTGACGGCTGTTAGATCTCTGGAACATAATTGCGTGAGTGTGGTGGTGGGAAAATCTTTGGGTATATAGGCACAGGTTCGTGGTTTATCTGTGCCCTGTGTGTCGAGGATCAGCTTACCTCCAATGTTACCAAGGCCGCATATTCTGTTATTACGGATCCAAGGCTCTTGGATGAGTGCAATGGTTCGGGGTTCCATCTCCAGTGCCCTGCGCAGGCAAGCAGTAGCCGTCTGGCTATGCTGGAGGTTGGTCTGGATGATATTTAGGGGACGGGATGTGGGAGGCAGGTGGGTGGAATTAGGGAGAGATGGATCCATCGGATGATTCTCCCCTGTCCTCCAGCCCGTGCTGGTCTTCATTTGGTGCCGGTGACGATGAGAGCAGCTGCTCCGTCCACCCTGGTGGTGAGGATGGCATCCTCACAGCGTCGGCATCAGCCATCGCCGTTCTGGCCATCTCCTCCTCCAGTTGCGTCATCGTCAGGTCAAGTTCAGTCGGTGCCGGTTTCGTCCGTTCAGTGTCATTGTCAGTCTGGGTGTCGGAGGGATGGGTTTTGGGGAAAAAGCGCACGTATATCGACCCAAGTAGGTACGATATCCGTCGCTCCCTCCCCAAGACCTTTTCGGCCTCGTCCGGTGGGATACCCAGGGTCAGATAAGTCCCGTAGTTATCCCCACCGACCGATGTCGCCCTGTACAGGGACCATCTACCGATGGCGTACCAGGGGTTCTGGCAGGTCAATATTGTCTGGAGCAGCTCTATTTCCCCATTGTACCTGGGTACAAAGAGCGCTGCTCGAACCCGGGTTGGTACGTCGGATTGTCTCATGACTGTCAGTGTCAAGTCGGTGTTCGGCAGTCTTATCTTAGGCACGTTCTGGGTCAGCCAAGTCAGGGCGTTGTCGTCCTCGCACCACATGTGCACCGTGCCATCCGCTACCCTTGGGTAACCGCGGAAGGCTGGGACTTTGGTGGGGTCGGTTCGACACGTGTCTACTATCAAGTCTTCAAGGCTGAGCTTGATGTGCTCTCCTTCGTCAGTCGTCATGTCACGGGATGAAGGCGAGAGGCAGATCGCTACGGCGAGTCGCGCAGGGATATCCTTTGTGGCCCGCGCGTAGGTTCTCTGCTCCCCTTGAGCAGGCTGGGTTCTAATACGCTTGGCGTCCCCCTGGAGCGTACTCGGCGAAGCCGTGTCGTCCGGGCGCTCCCTCTTCGCCGCTCCCTGGCCACTTGGACCGGGTTGCGGTTCTGAGGGGCTTGGCACAGCTTTTTGTGCCAGGGACAGCCGGCGCAGGAACCCAGCCCGCTTGCCTCGCTTCTGTCTGGTTCGGTGTCGGTCTACGGTCATCTCGTCGCGGTTCCGGTCGTTTCCTCCGGATGGTCCTGGTGCGGGCAGGAGCTTTTCGCTCTGGGTTTCCCCTTCGCGTGCTGTTCCTTGCCCGCTCGTTTCCGCGTCCGACTGCTGTTCGCGCAGGGTTTCCCCTTCGCGTGTCTGTAGCCGGTCGCGTACTCCCTTACAACTAACCGTTTGTGCTTCGCGCAGGCTATTGCCTTCGCGTATCTTGCGCAAACGGTTGTTGAGTTCTCTCTCTCTGTTCCGGATCTTTCCGCGCTTTGTTTTCAGCAAACGTACTTCGTCCACAGAGATGAAGCCAGAACCACCAGATTCCGCTTCCTTTCCCGTCCCGAGAGAGCTTATGTCTTTCAGCCTTGCCTCGATCTTCTCGCGCTGGAGTGCCAGCGCGCGGAGTTCGCTGCTAAGGCTGGAGAGTCGAGCTTTGTCACTGTCATTGTCAGGATTGTTCGTTACACTGTTCCGAACGATGCATAACCAACCTTCTCCGCTAGTGACGCCGTCGAGCTCGGTAAGCAGTTGGCTGACCACGCGGTCGCTGGCGCCGCCGGAGTCGCCGGCCGCTCCGCGTCGCGGGGCCAACAGGACCAGTGTTTGTCGTGCATAACCAACCTTCTCCGCTAGTGACGCCGTCGAGCTCGGCAAGCAGTTGGCTGACCACGCGGTCGCTGGCGCCGCCGGAGTCGCCGGCCGCTCCGCGTCGCGGGGCCAACAGGACCAGTGTTTGTCGTGCATAACCAACCTTCTCCGCTAGTGACGCCGTCGAGCTCGGCAAGCAGTTGGCTGACCACGCGGTCGCTGGCGCCGCCGGAGTCGCCGGCCGCTCCGCGTCGCGGGGCCAACAGGACCAGTGTTTGTCGTGCATAACCAACCTTCTCCGCTAGTGACGCCGTCGAGCTCGGCAAGCAGTTGGCTGACCACGCGGTCGCTGGCGCCGCCGGAGTCGCCGGCCGCTCCGCGTCGCGGGGCCAACAGGACCAGTGTTTGTCGTGCATAACCAACCTTCTCCGCTAGTGACGCCGTCGAGCTCGGTAAGCAGTTGGCTGACCACGCGGTCGCTGGCGCCGCCGGAGTCGCCGGCCGCTCCGCGTCGCGGGGCCAACAGGACCAGTGTTTGTCGTGCATAACCAACCTTCTCCGCTAGTGACGCCGTCGAGCTCGGCAAGCAGTTGGCTGACCACGCGGTCGCTGGCGCCGCCGGAGTCGCCGGCCGCTCCGCGTCGCGGGGCCAACAGGACCAGTGTTTGTCGTGCATAACCAACCTTCTCCGCTAGTGACGCCGTCGAGCTCGGCAAGCAGTTGGCTGACCACGCGGTCGCTGGCGCCGCCGGAGTCGCCGGCCGCTCCGCGTCGCGGGGCCAACAGGACCAGTGTTTGTCGTGCATAACCAACCTTCTCCGCTAGTGACGCCGTCGAGCTCGGCAAGCAGTTGGCTGACCACGCGGTCGCTGGCGCCGCCGGAGTCGCCGGCCGCTCCGCGTCGCGGGGCCAACAGGACCAGTGTTTGTCGTGCATAACCAACCTTCTCCGCTAGTGACGCCGTCGAGCTCGGCAAGCAGTTGGCTGACCACGCGGTCGCTGGCGCCGCCGGAGTCGCCGGCCGCTCCGCGTCGCGGGGCCAACAGGACCAGTGTTTGTCGTGCATAACCAACCTTCTCCGCTAGTGACGCCGTCGAGCTCGGCAAGCAGTTGGCTGACCACGCGGTCGCTGGCGCCGCCGGAGTTGCCGGCCGCTCCGCGTCGCGGGGCCAACAGGACCAGTGTTTGTCGTGCATAACCAACCTTCTCCGCTAGTGACGCCGTCGAGCTCGGCAAGCAGTTGGCTGACCACGCGGTCGCTGGCGCCGCCGGAGTCGCCGGCCGCTCCGCGTCGCGGGGCCAACAGGACCAGTGTTTGTCGTGCATAACCAACCTTCTCCGCTAGTGACGCCGTCGAGCTCGGCAAGCAGTTGGCTGACCACGCGGTCGCTGGCGCCGCCGGAGTCGCCGGCCGCTCCGCGTCGCGGGGCCAACAGGACCAGTGTTTGTCGTGCATAACCAACCTTCTCCGCTAGTGACGCCGTCGAGCTCGGCAAGCAGTTGGCTGACCACGCGGTCGCTGGCGCCGCCGGAGTCGCCGGCCGCTCCGCGTCGCGGGGCCAACAGGACCAGTGTTTGTCGTGCATAACCAACCATCTCCGCTAGTGACGCCGTCGAGCTCGGCAAGCAGTTGGCTGACCACGCGGTCGCTGGCGCCGCCGGAGTCGCCGGCCGCTCCGCGTCGCGGGGCCAACGCGTCCAACTCGTCCAGGAACACTATGCAAGGGGATGAAGCGCGTGCCGCCTCGAATACTGAAATACGAACGTTTATTGTTGTGGTATGAAGTGTGACCTATTTTTACCAAGTAGTGTTTTGAAAAGAGCAACTATAAATTCTAGGACACATAGGTAAAAGTAAGTACATGGTGTTATAAAAAAAGTTATGTCTATGTGCTGCCTTGCAAGGCGTACGAATAATGTTTATTGTAGTGCAAGTTATAGTTTCTATGAGTATAAAAACTTTAAGGGGCTCCCCGCCTGCACACTAGCGCCACTTTAGCAACAAAAAAAAAACTGATCGACAAAATCAATGCATTAGAGCAGCGGTCGGCAACCTTTTGGTAGGCAAGAGCCACAAGGTGGCAAAATAAACTAAAGGGCGGGCCGCACTTCTGATATTAACCCTAGAAGCCCAATATACCTACGTATAATTGGTCATATCCCATATAAAAAATTAAAAGCGCGTTGTTAAGGTTGCACTAGTCGCGGGTTCCAACTCACTGGTGCGCGTGCCCAAAAAGCACGCTGTCTCATCTGGCATCGTGCCCGACAGAATGAGCTCAGCTCAGTGAGATGCAAGATAATTCATAGTAAAAGACGCGCGTAAAAAAAACGAAAAGAACTTTGGAAAATCGAGTTTTATGAAAAAACCAGCGCATAAATCAAGTAGAAATCAAATTGATTGAATTCTTCGATAATTATGGTTTGTCAGTACCGACTTGTTTTGGAAATTTGACACTTCTTTTATTACTAATTTATTATATGTATAGATTTACGTCAAAAGTTGCGTTAAAATTGGTAACAAAAAGTAAAACGAATCTTTGGTAGTTCGTAACTCTTTACTGGCTTTTTATTTTACTATTCTGTTTCCGCACAGACAAATTAATAATGAGACAAAACGATATCATGTATAACTTTGGAGTTTGGATGTACAGTGTCCAACAGTGGAGTAATTCCCTCCCGAAATTTCTATAGAAAAAATATCGACTAGTGTCACCAAGGCTGGATCCACACTATACGGTCGATTGTGGTTCGTTCATGCATTTATTTTATTTTGATTATTATAACTTATTTACAAAACTTTTACGGGCCGCAAGTAAGACGTTTCCGACCGCTGCTTTAGAGTTCTAGATTATTGACGTCTATTTAATTCATTAAAATATACTTCACTGTAGTTACAGTTAGAAAAATTGCTAAAAACGGCCGTTTTTTTCCATTTTGTATCTGCAGTGCAAGTATGTAGCACTCGATTCGATACGATTCGATAAATCTGACAGTAATTTTCGATAAAATGAGTTTTTAACCAATCGAAAAGTCGGATTTATCGAATCGTATCGATTCGATCGTTATCGATTGCTACGTACTTGCAGTGCTGTAACGACAGCGAGCTATGTTTCAATGAGTTAAGCGGACGTAAATAATTTAGAAGACCAAAAGATTGATTTTGTCGATCAGATTTTATATTCATTGTGTATTTAACGAGTTCTGATTTTTTTACTAAAGTGGCGCTAGTGTGCACGCGGGGAGCCCCTTAACTGAAACTTACATTCAAACTAAAACTACTGTTATTGCAGCGAATTGCTTAATATTAAATCTTTAATAAAATATACTATTATTTCTGACACACAAAGTTATACCTTTATAATAATTCTAGACATTCTGAAATCAACTTTATTTACGCGTTGGTAAAGTTGCTAACGTCAATTTACGAGACTACAAACCTTTTCTAACATTTTCTTCAGACTGTCCAATATACATGTTGAGTAGCTCTGGCCCTTTGACGCTCAGGAAGCTTACATTGAGTTCTGTGCTCACTGCTTTAGCAACGAGGGTCTTGCCGCAACCTGGAGGGCCGTAGAGCAGTATACCTACAACAGAATTAAAAAGATGTAGGTAGGCTGGTCATCTAAGGTAAACTTATTAAATCTTTATCAACTAATAGTACATTTTGATACAAGTGGAGACAGTTTGTTATTGTATTCGAGGCGGAATTATTGAGCCGAGAACTGCAATAAAAAATGTCCACGTGTTTCAAACGACGTTTTTCAATACAAAAAAAACCTTTTTGTCGTGAATTTAAATAAGAAACTATGATTTATATTTTTTTCAATACACTTCCTCTAAAACTGGTCCATAACGCACTACGATTAGGTACAACATGCAATGTATTTCACACGCGTGCGATTATTTCCATTTTCCCGCACGTGTGCGGGAATGAAAATTGCCACAGATAACTATACCTGTACTTAGTCCAAAGTGGTTCAATGCCTATAGTCTGAGGTGAATGTTTTTTTTTAATTTCGGCAAAGTACCACGCGTCTTGACGGCATAAATATTTTTTGAATATTAAAATTGTGTTTGTAAATAGATTATCATTATCATAGATAAACATGATTATTAAAAACTAATAGTTACTTTTATACACAAATGAACATTTATTTGTGTTCTGAATTTAAAAATATAAAATAAATCTAGTTTTATATTAGGCTGTTTAGCGGCTTCATACCGTTGCCTCTCCTTCAACCTGGCGAAATCAAAGCGCGAAAAAAAAAAAGAAAAAAAAAACATAGTTTTTTAGTTCGTGACAAAAATATTTTACGTTATTTTATTTTATTTCTTCAAAAGTGTATTGAAAAACGTCGTTTGATACACGTGGACATTTGTTATTGCAATTCTCGGCTCAAAAACACCCTCGCCTACGGCTCGTGTGTTATAATTCCGCCTCGAATGCAATAACAAACTTTCTCCACTTGTATCAAAATGTACTATTTCCGTCCCTTGCTTTCGCCAGGTTGAAAGAGAAGCAAAGCCGCTAATCAGCCTAATATGAAAAATAGAAAATTGTTTTGAGTTTAGAGCACAAATAAATGTTAATTAATTTGTTCATAAACGTTTTTTTTTTTAAATTTAATAATCATGGTTTTTGTAAAGACGCATATCTCTTTGCCGAGACAAAAAAAAACAATGACCGCCGACTGGCATTGAACCAATTTGGACTAAGTAAAGGTATCCTAGGTAAGGTATCCTGTCTATTCCTGCACCCTGTGTTGGAAAATGAAAAAAAACATGCATTGCATGTTGAATCTAATCGTAGTGCGAAGTGAACCAGTTTTCGAGGAAGTGTATTTAGGGTTCGGGTCCCGGGACGTCTCGTGTCTCGAAGTTTCGGGGACATTTCTTAATTTTAGTTGTCTCGAGTCCCGGGACTTTCGGGTCGAGACTCGAGACGAGACACGATTGTCGAAATTGTTATGTAATCATTTTTATTTTTCAAATAATTGAAGGAGTCGAGCGCCATCTGTTAGTTATATGAATAATTTAATGTTATTTTATAAAAAAGATAATAAAGTGATACTGACTCACTGAATAAACACATAAAATAATTTTTTGATTATTATCATTATTGTTACAGATAGATGTTAGAGTCATAACAAATAAAATCTTTTAATATGCAGCGTATATGTACAGCTAAAAGTGTGGAAACATTAAAAAAAATTAAACGAATCAACAGCACCGTAATGTCCAAAACAAATTTCATGCAAAGGGTCGAATACGAAGGCCTGAAGGCCTTGACAGACACCTTCAAAAAGATCACAATTATTCTATAAATCGACCGCCGGAAGAATCAACATCAGTTATACAGCCTGGGACATCTTGCGAACCGGAATCAAACAAAATTAAACGTTAAAACCAGTCAAAAACTACAGGATATGTTGCAGTCTCGAAGTCCCGGGAATTCCCGGGACTTTGGTTGAAGGCTGTCTCGTGTCCCGAGACTTTGAAATTGTCGGGAATTCCCAAACCCTAAATGTATTGAAAAATGAATTTCTCACCTGATCGTTTCAAGCTAGAATTTTTGAATAAATGGGGATATTTTATAGGAAATTCTATAGTCTTCAACAGCTCCTTCTTCAGCTTGTCTAAACCTCCGATGTCTTCCCAGTACACCTTCGGTATTTTAGGAGCATCCAAGTGTTGACTTTGTAAACCCCGAATGGACTCTGTTTAGAAAAAAATACATTTAAATAAATGTTTAGTTCAATCTAAGCCAAGAAGACGCTAAATAATGGTGTCGATTCTGTTGTGCACAAACTAAACTTAATATAAGCTATTGCTATCTTTTTCTCTTTAATAAAACGAGAAAGAGACGGACGTAATTTAGAGCTGTCAAATTTAATCGAACTAATATTTCCATACAAATTAAGAGTGCACGTAAAAACGTGTCGAATAAAAACACGGTGAAGCGCAAGGCATAAACTAGTTTGACATCTCTAACTTAGTTCATAGCTATAGCCGTCCTTTTCTCGCACTGCCTTTGAATAAGAGATAGCAATAGCCTAAATTAAGTTTAGTTTGTGCACAACAGAATCGACACCATTGAGAGACTTAGCCAAAGAGCTCACCAAGAGCAGAATTGAAGTCTTCCTCTTGAACCAAATGCAAGTCAGGCACAGGCGGTAACTGATTATAACTATTGTGCTGCTTCAAATAAGACTCTCTAATCGCAAAATGAAGTAGAGTATCCAGGTCTCCATAAAGAAACGTCTCAGTTTTCGCAGCGACCCTCTGCAAGACGTCCCTTGAAGATTTAGTTAGACAGACTAGTTCTTTATCGGTGCTCAACTGGTTCGGCGATAGCTGTTCCTCCCCATCTATGTTTAGCTGCATCACAGTCGCGAACCACTCCAGCATTTCGTATCTCTGCTGAACATTTAGTCTAGGTATGTGAATCTTCTCCAGGAACATCCTCAACATGTTTGGCTTCAAGTCTTGTCTTTCTGTTATTGCTATAAATATGATTGGGTGTTTCGTATAGTTTTGGTACAAATCTGTGATGGTGTTCATGAAGTATTCTAAAACTCTACTGTCTTCGTTGTTTTCGGGGTCCACAGCAAATACCTGGAACATAGAAGGTTTATGATGAACATTTGTTTTTAATACTTAAATCTTGCGATTAGTCTTTCAGACTATGAACAGATAAATGGTTCAGATGGCGTGTTAGGCGCTACTCTCAGTAGAGTCTGCCCTATCTTTCTTAAGTCATTCTTCTTACTGACTATTCTGGTCGAAAATGTTCCGTCGCTTTTTCAATCGACGGATGCTTTCTGGGATGGTTAGCTGCCCCGCAAGGTAATTATGATGCTTTAGCAGTCGGGGTTTGTAGTTTATCTCCTCGTTGACCAAAGGTATATTCAGGATTTCATGGATCTCTGTTGTCTTATTAAACCATGGTGCATTTGATATTTGTTTAAGTATATAGTTTTGTGCCCTTTGCACTTTCATTATGTTGGAGGCACTGCCTGATCCCCAAAGTTGGATGCCGTATGTCCAGATTGACTTTAGTATAGTCTTGTATGAGAGGAGGATGAAAGATGTTGAATACTAGGCAAACAAATTTTGCCCAGGGCCAAAGTTGTAACAAAATGGGTGGCCAAATGCAAGCATTATCTCTATGGCAGGTATAGACAGCTTTCCTGATGAATCAGACAAGCTCAGACAAATTGACCAGATGAAGCATGTAACGTTACATTTTCCTGGATAGGATCCACAAAACTGTAAGGTCACTCTGAGCACTCACCTACCTAACTTTCAGTCTGGAGGGGAGCACTATTAAAAGAAATAGTCAAGGGGACGAGTTATAAGAATTTATTAATAAAGATCCTAACCTAAGGCTGGAGCTACTTAACCACTAATGCCAGTGAAGCCGGCGGATAGAACTGAAGATGAGCGCAGGATGGAATGAATAGCTAAAGAACGTCCGTCTTCAGACCGTGGAGGAGGACCGAGGAACCATCAATCCTCAGGCCATAGAGGAGGGCCGAGGGCTTCCGTCTTCAGACCGTGGAGGAGGGCCGAGGAACGTCAATCCTCAGGCCGTAGGAGGCGGGCCGAGGGCATCCGTCTTCCGACCGTGGAGAAGGGCCGAAGAACATCAATCCTCAGGCCGTAGGAGGAGGGCCGAGGACATCCGTCTTCAATATCAATCCTCAGGCCGTAAAGGAGGGCCGAGGGCATCCTCCACGGTCTGAAGACGGACGTACTTTAGCTATTCATTCCATCCTGCGCTCATCTTCAGTTCTATCCGCCGGCTTCACTGGCATTAGTGGTTAAGTAGCTCCAGCCTTAGGTTAGGATCTTTATTAATAAATTCTTATAACTCGTCCCCTTGACTATTTCTTTTAATAGTGCTCCCCTCCAGACTGAAAGTTAGGTAGGTGAGTGCTCAGAGTGACCTTACAGTTTTGTGGATCCTATCCAGGAAAATGTAACGTTACAAGCAACAGAGAGACATGTGGAAAGTCTCGAAAACCCTTTTAATATTTATTTAAATTAAACTTGCTTCCGCCCACGGCTTCGTCCGCGTAAATTCAATGTTGTTTTACACAATATTATTATAAATAATAGGCCTTGTGTTATGTTGGTGTATAAACTATGTTACTGCGGTGAACGAAAAAAACATAGAAGCATTCCTAGCGCCCGATAATAACCCAACTGTGCCTCGGTAGGCGGGGCTTGTCAATGGTGCCTCGAAGCAGTTTAGTTCGGATGTGACGGCACATGTCATTTTACGTTTTTATTTTTTTCTTCAGTTTAAAACTGTAAATTATGCCTTCTTGCGCAGTGAAATGGTGCATAAATCGATCTCATCTACATGATAAAATCCCGGAATTAGTTATCACGTGTAAGCAGAGGCGTCTCTAGCCCTTGTGGCGCCCGTGTGCAACCAGTACCCTGGCGCCCTCTAGTCTAGTAGGAGCGGGGTCAAAATGGAATACTAACAGTTATATTTTCAAACGGAAATTCGGATGCAAATGGTGCTATTATAAATGATGTCGGGAAGCAAAAAGTTTTTTTTAGGAAGGAAGGGGTTATAAGAATAAAAAAATCACAACTTTCTAGTTCTTTCAAAAATATTTTTTTTCATGAATTTCGCTAGCTGTTTTTGATGACCTCCGACCTCGAGGCATGTCGCAATAATTGTGCAAGCAAATAACCAAATCTTACCTTTTATATATTTTTTATCAAAAGAAAAGCCGATTTACTCCATATTTACATGTTTATTGAAAGATGATACTTAATCCAATTGCATCAAGGCTTATTTCACAAAACTACGGTGTAGCGGTAAAACAAAAATTGCGGCACGCGTACACAAGCCTTTGAAAATGACCGCCGCACGTCCCTGGGAATTTTCATTTGAACTTTATAGCATTCTAATACAGCTGAGTTAGCAATGATTGTCGGCGTACGGCGTGTTGTCAAACGAATCAAAACAAACACGAGCCGGCACGCACCTTTGGTAGCGATGCGACATTACGCCAATTTAATCTTTAATTATCTGTTTTAAGGCTGATTTCACGTTGAAACAAAGTTATTGTGTAAATTTAAATAGAGTAGGAAAAGGAGTAGCCCTGCTTTGCTACCGCGCGCTCGGCGTCGACGGGGTGCGGCGGCGGGTGTGCGGCGCACACGAGCGCAGGGTCTTTGATAGAGCGCCGGCATCGACGCATCTTTGGAGGTGTCGCATTAGAGGGCGCAGGGCGCTCGGCGCCCCCTTAGACCCGGCGCCCGTGTGCGCCGCACACCCTGCACTATAGGTAAAGACGCCTCTGCGTGTAAGTAGCCCCGTAAACTACTACATTATTTTTATATTAATTAAAAACATGGATATTTTTTTTTCTATGGGGATGGTTTTATGCCCGATGTACTAAGTAAATTAATTTTGAATGTTTACAGTTTGAAATAAAAAATGTTTGTTTTTTTTTGCTACATTAAAAAAAAACTTTGCTCCCTTGACAGATTTCCACAAGATCCGAGTCAGAAAGAACAATTGACGAAAGCAGTTCGCTTGTAAAGACAGGAAAACCACTGGACCACCACTCTAGAACCTTAGTTAAACATAAGTATTGAATATAAACGATCCGGGCTCTTTTTAAATAAAATTTCCAAAGTTTGACATTTTGGTAAAGCAAGCTATGTTAGCCGTTACTGTTATACATTTTTAAACAAAAGACAATAAGACTTTCTAGTTAATCTCTAAGGAGGGCGTAGCTCACAGTAGGTACAAGTACTAGGTGTGCAGACTCCTTTTAAAGTGAGTAGGTATGTAATAGTCGTATGGTATGAGCCGTTTTGTAATTACACACGCCGGCAAAATTAGAGGAACACAAGAAAGTGACTTTTTTTTAAACTCTTGGGTACAGTCAGTTGAACGTTGGGTGTGTCAGTATCCGTGATCCACCAGTAATGTGCAACGATACAGACGAACAGGATCTTACGTGCACAGGCGAGGGCAAGCAGAAATCGTGCAAACAGTGCCGTAGACGACGTTTTGTAAGGGCGCATACTTTAAGAAATCGTCGTTAAACGGCTATTCAGACTCGAAATGTTTTAGAAGAAGTGCGTAACGAACGTGTTAGTGAACGGAAAGTGAATCAATTTAGCACTTCAACATTTTTCAGATACGACCATTTATATTATTTCTCAATAAATAACCCCAAATTTTGTTGTTTTCTTTTATAAAATAAACTAATACTTAAATAAAGCGACATTAATAAATAAACAAGTACATTCATCTCAAAAAATCACTTTTCACTTTTTTGTATTCCCCTACTTTTACCGGTGTGTGTAAATGTGAACTTTTTGTTGTTATGCATCTACATCGTACGCAAAATAAATAAAACAACATACTTAATAAAAAATATTCAAATCTTTCATTGCTACTTTTTACATAACTCGTCCACTTTGACAATTCTTGCAGCCCGTCAAATTAATGTCACATGTTCATTTCCAGCGCCAATGATGCCATTGTTACTATGCGTTGCTTTGCCAATGAGGTTTTCCTTTTGAGGCTTTAAAAAAAAACTTAGTTTCCAAGAACTCTATAGATGGCGTTGAACTTACTATGATAGTTGGTGCCAAAGCCAAAACGCTTGAAAAAAAAAACATTGTGTCACGTCACATACTCTCGTTGACTGACACTTCCATTTGCCTAACCTTCCGAATATAACCTACATTTCTCGCGTTTTGTTAAAATCAGTGTTTTTAGGTTCCGTTCCTTGCATTATCATACTTACTCCTAGCGCCATCTATCCAGCGACTAGGGAAGAGACTTAGAGACGAGCGTTGACAACCTACCCAATCATAACTTCGTGATGTTAATAGAGAACAAACTAGCTTCAAAGAAAACAAACGTCGTGGGGCTGTCTATCAAAAACTTTTTGTTTGAAGTTACTCTTCCATGTTTTTTTCGTTCACCGTGTTAGTGTAAATTTTAATCAAAATCCGTCCAGTAGTTTTTGTGTCTAAGAGTAACAAACAAACATCCATCCTCACAAAATTTCGTATTTAAAACAGTATTATGATACTTTATATCATACGCTTATTTCATAATATTGTCCTAAAAAGATACTTGCATACCTCAAAGTTATCGAGCACTACAATAACAGGGGCAGCTGCCTTGGCCTTCTGCACTGTGGAGTTGATCTTACTCTCTGTCTGTTTAGCAGTAGAGCTCTGGAGAGCATTGCAGTCTATTGGGAGCGAGTTCATTCCTGGAAACAAACATTTGGCTTTTATGATAATACTACCTGATGCCCGCGGCTTCGCCCGCTTGACAAATCTATAAATATAATAAATCTGTAGAAAAATCGTTTTTGTACATCGAAAATATTTCGAAAAAATATTGCCAGGGTGTTAAAGGATAGCCAACAGAACTCATTTCCAGCATTTTTAGATTTTTTGTCTGTTTCGATGATCAAGCATCACGTAAAATATACGAAACCAATTTAGGTACCTATATAACGTTTACACATAAAAATTATGCGTATCTTGAGGTATTATTTAGTTTTTGTTTCATCGTAATCGGTTAATTCTATCAGAAGATATACGAATATAAAGTGTTCAAGAAAAACTAATCATCAAATGTAAGATGCAGCGACATCTATTGTACTAGAATGGTACTAATGACTAAAAATGTGCTCACCAGATAACTTTTGAATCGACTGACCGGCTTTATAAAAGTTATTATATCATAAGGTACTCTAGATGAGTCTACATGACGCTGCATTGAAAATTTACATCATCACGCTACTACTAATAGGAGCGAAGCATCAATGATAAATGTTGCAAAAACGGGGAAAATTTATTTGTTTTGAGAACTTATGTTGCGAGCGCTGCATAAACGGTTAAAGTTACGCAACAATCATGTATGAGGGAATTGTTCCTCTTAAAAGTCCAAAAAAAAATTCGCGATAGCATAATTATGTCTATCTTTTAAGGTTGAGTCACACTCTCTCTAACTCTTTCTCTCTCTCATGTGACGCAGACGAAGTTGCGCGGGTCAACTAGTTAAATACTAAAATCTTCCTCATGAATCACTCTATCTATTAAAAAAATCCGCATCAAAATCCGTTGAGCAGTTTTAAAGATCTAAGCATACATAGGGTCAGACAGACGTGGCGGGGGACTTTGTTTTATAATTTTGGTACTTGTGTTTTAGGTATCTACATCATCGTAAATTGATGTAGGTTTTGTTTTTAATATGTTGCCATGTTTTTGCTACAGTATTTTACAAACTTACCATTGTATTTAGCTAATATTTTGATAAGTTGATGTCTGCCAGATCCGGTTGAGCCAGTGAGGAGTAGCATTGGAATAATAGGAGTGGACATTGACGACAAGAGGTCATCTGAAATATTTTAAATTAGATTATTAAAGGTCTTTTGAATAGGGAATATGCACGTAATTTTTTCTTCACATAAATCAATAAAATAGAGTATTATCAACCCAAGAAAAATATTAAAAGTTAAGTTCAACTACTGCTTGTCACTTAAAAAAACATTGTTTCATCAAAAACATGCTACATAAAACAGTAAATTGTAAAATAAGTGATGTATTAGCAACTTAGATAAGTGTACCACAATGTTTGTATGGGCCAATACAAGGCATATTTAATAAATAAAAAGAATTTTGTATTTCATGCATATTCCCTATTGTTATATAAAAAAGCATATTAAAATTGTTTATTCATTAGATACTTTACTCATTTCTCCAGTCAAGAACGGAAGGATTGTCTCTTGTATCTGATCAAACTTGTGTTTCAGCCCTGTAGGGCACATTCGCAGCATATTATTCAAGCTCTTGTTCAGCTGCGGTTTGAAGAACTCATCCTTTGGCTTCAGACTGTGTATATTTTCTCCCAAGGTTAGCTGAGTCACACCTCTTACGATGAAGAATGTGTGCACTACCTTCTCCTTATATTCACTATTCATTTCAGCAGCATCACTACATAGCTTCTTACATTTGAAATAAAGTCTGCCCGTTGACTGTACTAAGTCTAAATACTTATAATGATACTTAGCAGTCACATCTGGTGTGAGATCTATGATAAATATGTCACTAGTGCTCACTAACTTAGGTGTTTCAAAATGATTGTTTAAAACCTCTTTAATGAAGTCGTTGGCTAAGTCATAGTCATTTACTACGAGGCACACTTCAGCGGCTGCTGCTATTTTGGGTGAGCTATCTAAACTGGGCACTGGGTGGAATGTCACGCTGATGTCTTGACAAAAATTCAAACCAAAACCTGAAGTAATGTTATAAAATTCATTTTCATTTGTAAATGCTATATTTTCTGAGACATGTTTAGATCCAACTATTGGTACTATTCTTATATTATCTACAACATTTTGTGCTGTGTCAGTCCACAGCTTCTTGTGCAACTCGGAAGTCATGAAGTGAAGATTAAATTGGAATTCTTTGTTGTTAATTTTCTTCTCTTGGAGCTTTTTTCTCTCATCTGGAGCTAATTTTAATGCTACCCAAAGAACTCCATTGTCTAGGTAGAATAAATTTTCACTACCTAGCTGGATAAACTGTTCTTTGGATATTATTATGCATTTATTCATGAGAACTGGTAAGTTATCATCCAGTCTTTCTCTTAGAAATGATTTAACTAGATGTAAGGGTATTGTTTTCACTTCAAACCGTTCCATTGTTTTTCGATTAGAATTCCTTCTTTGGCACCAAATTCTATATTTTATCGCGAGAAAAACGAGGAAGCAGTAGTAGTTGTACTTTGGATAGACAACTTTTATACAAAACTTTATCACCCATAGTTTACGATAACTTTGTTCATTCATAGTAACATAGGACACTTTTATGTAATGGTTTTGTGTCACTAAAAGAAAAAATAAACAAAAATTGAAAAAAAAAGACTGTAATCCGTCTAGGAATTTATTTTTCACTCATTTTTTGTTGAATCAATGATAAGATAACAATAATACGCTGATTTAGTGACTATTGACAGTGACAGTGGCAGTGACAGTAACACTAACAGTACCACAAAACAAATTATTGTGAATGTCACTCTGTCACTGATGGAACGGAAATAATAAGTACTAACACAGTCTGCTTTTTTTTCTCCTGAGCAAAGGCCTCCTCCATTATGCCCACCACTTCTCACGATGATGTACTTCTGTACTTCTTCTCACCAATTCACGACAGTTTATTACAGTCTGCATAGTGTATTTATTTATTTTAGACATTTTAGTAATCACGAAATCACGAATATGGAAGAAGAAGTACACATTACACATGCGTGCACAATCGTGAATTTATAATGTAATCTGTGATGATGATGACAGTCTACTTCTAAGCCCCGTGAGGCCCCGTTGCCGTTGTTCTGCCAATTTTTAATTTTTTCATCTTGTCAATAAGACGTACAATGGGTACATTGACTGACGTATAAAACAAAGTCAAAGATACTTTTATATAATCAGCAAGGATGTATTTAACGTGGGCTTCTTTTAACAATCTAAGGATGCTTATGATGGCATGTATGCCAGTAGTAATATTCTATCTGATATGGTTAGTCAATACATCAGAAGGAATTCGTAGTGAGGAGGGTACTTTGTTGGATCTCGTGTGTTGGCCCGATGGGAATGCTATACCTGTTATTATAGCTTGTGGATCTATTATTGCAGTCATTATAGAGGTATTTACTCAGGCATCTTCACCTTATTCTTAAGTTTAACCCTCTTTTAACGGCACAAAAATTTAATTTCTGAACCATATTTGAATAATAAAGGTCTAGTATCTTTCCAATAGAAATTATTCCATGAGTGGAATAGCGTGGAGTGCCTTTATTATTTATAAAGGTAGGTACACTTTAACATAAAAAGATGTAAAATACATGAACTGTACGGCTGTACCTACTACGTACTCACGGCACACATGAATCACAGTTTACTCTCTTGCTTATTTTGTACGCTTTAATGTGTTGCTTATGTTGGTGACACAAGGCGAGTTCGCAAGCTGTAAATGACTGAATTTAGGTTAACAACTTACGAGTTTCAGAATATAAAATACCTACACTGACTTTGTTTTCAGTATACTTTTTGTTCACCAGCTGTACGGTTTGTATCAGTTATTCAAAGCTGGTTTACCAAAGAGAGAATATGATGTCACAAACGGCCTCTTCTACTACGTTTGGGGGCTTATAATAATGATCATCATTTTCCTCGCAATCATGTTTTATTCTGGACTTCAATCTACTATAATACGAGGTAGCCCATTTACGTTGGATTAAATTATTTCAGTATCTGTTAAAGTAGATAATGATATGTACCTACATACTTAAAGGTGCGTCGTATTGTTTCGATAAATATACCTAGTAGCAGCGCACGTCAGTAAAGCTCCCCCAGTCGGCAAGATTTTTTCCGACGTCTCCAAAAATTGACATCATAATATTTCAGTCAATTTACGCAAAACCTTTATGAATTAAAAACTTAAACCTTCCTCATGAATCATCCCCTGTACATTTGTGAAAACAGTGTGAAAATCCGTTCGGTAGTTTTTAGGGTTCCGTACCCAAAGGGTAAAAACGGAACCCTATTACTAAGACTTCGCTGTCTGTCCGTCTGTCAGTCACCAGGCTGTATCTCATGAACCGTGACAGCTAGACAGTTGAAATTTTCACAGATGATGTATTTCTGTTGCCGCTATAACAACAAATACTAAATAGAGTCAATGGTACGGAACCCTTCGTGTGCGAGTCCGACTCGCACTTGGCCGGTTTTTAAGTTTATCGCGTTCAGACTTTAGTCGCCGCTGGGAGACTTTGTTATAGAAGTTTGGAAGAACCGGTGGAGGATAGTAGCAGGGTAGATAAATATCACAAACAGTTCTTTTCACTGAAGTAAAGGAAGTAAGTTTATTCAAGGCAGTGAACAAAACCACATCGAAGCGCCCGGGATCACGAGGGCTTGTTTTACACAAGGTACTGCAATTTGTCGAGTATTATATCTCTAGAGATCGTAGAGAATCTAGCATGAAGGAGTAAGGCCCGGATTCGAATTTGTCCTTTTTGACCGGCTCGAGTTTCGTTCTGACAGCGCGCGGTTGCGTTCGGAAACGCCACAGAAGTACATGACGAAACTTAGATATGAAATTATGTTGTAGGTGTTAATAAAAATCCCTTGACCCTTAAAAAAACAAGTCGTAGGTACCAAAGTCGTAAATCAGCAGAATTAAGTTTGTTATTTGTGTTTGTTAACAAATTCTAATAAAACATTTTTGTTGTAGCCAAAATTAAAGGCGGCATTACAAAAGCAATGCTCAGATACTCAACCCATCTGCCATCAAAGGTGGCTATTGACAGACTGCAGACTAGGTTCCATTGCTGCGGTCGAGTCAATTTCCAGGAGTGGTTCTACATCCCCTGGTATTTGAATGGGGAGAATGTCGTCGCAAAAACTTTGTTAGTATGCAATCTATCTTTCTACCTTCGTAGGTAATTGCACTTAGATATGGGTCAATCAAATCAAATCTAAGTGCAATTACCACACAATGGCAGAATCAGATTTATAGCGGCTTGGAGGCCGGATGATAATCAGCCCAACGGGCGATGTGACACAGAACAGTATTGGAGTCTGTTTAAGACTTTCACGGTTTTTCACTACACTCAAAGCCCGCAGTCGCACCCGCATACCTCTTCAGTATTCCCGCGATCATGATGCTTGCAACAGCGTCGAAATATCGGGAGCTCATCAACAAAGAAAACCACGGATATTATCCCGTAAGTACTTTGAGTGTAGTATTGGAGTCTGCTAATTATGCGATACTTGGTAATGGTACGATCATTTCAACAGTTCAGACCATAAGTTCGTGTCGGACAACGTCCCGTACAGCTGCTGCTCCACAGAAGAACTATCTCCCTGTATACACCACGGAGTTACTCATAAGGGCACTATCTACAAGTATAATCCAGCGGTTCGTGGCTATTTATCTCATTTTATTCAGCTGCATCTATGTAATATACTCAGATCAATCTAGATCTAGTGTTTGCGGTCGTAGAGTGCAAAAAACCATTTGTTGCCCAAAAGGTTTAGACGCAAAAATGAAGGCCTTTATGCAGCAGCGGGGTATTGTTATAGTACATTACGATATTAGTGCGTTAAGATCAATAAAATTAAGATGGTTATAACATGCGAGGCGTAATTGAGCCTCGCATGTTATAACCAATACGCACGTATATCGTACGACATTTTTTAACACATTTGCGAGGAAACAGAAAAAAAAAACATTTCACAATACAAGTAGGTACAAAGAAAAGAAAATTTGAGAAAAATGGCGCGAGGATTATTTTCTGCCG
This sequence comes from Xestia xanthographa, assembly GCA_905147715.2. Lineage (NCBI taxonomy): Eukaryota > Metazoa > Arthropoda > Insecta > Lepidoptera > Noctuidae > Xestia > Xestia xanthographa. The sequence continues at coordinate 16,776,377 of LR990652.1, forward strand.
TGGCTGCGTGAAAATGTTGGCAAAGAAGCTAGAGCATGCAGCCAAGTTTTTAAATTACCGAATACTGTTTTATTTTATTTTAAATAAACTCAATCTCTGAATGCACACTGTTGCTTTCCCGCCATTTTAACAGCGCGCTAGCGCTGCCTACTGACTGGCGTCGTGCGGCGATTAGTTCGAAATTTGAATAGCAACAGCGCGCTGCTCACTAGCTGGAGTCGTGCGGCGGCGATCAGTTCCATATTTGAAATGGCAAATAATACTGTTATGGAATTTGTATGGTATAGTCCATTGGTCCAGTCCACTTAACTATTTGCTTTGGTAACACACGCGTTTTTTATGACCCGCTTTACATATTTAAAACCGGTGGAATTACATCAGCTTTACGAGCAAGGGTGTTAAAAAAGTACTTCTTACATTTTCAGACTCAACTGACGATATGGAATGCCGGTTGTGAGGAAAAACTTATCAGTGAAATGATGTCAGTGTCTTGGCGGTTCAATGCCGTGATGGCACTCATAATAATAGCAATGGTAAATAGTATTCTTGAGTTAAGTATCTCTAAAGATCTGCCATTAAAATTCATGAGAAAATAACTTAAGCCTGTTGCATTTAAAAGAACCATCGCGCAATGAAATTATGAGGAAGTATTTCAAACTCAAACTCAAAGCATTTATTTCAATCAATTAGACCGTTACTTCACTTTTGAATGTCAAAAACAAAAAAAAAAAAACAAAGCTACAGTCCCAGTTACAAGACATAATAACTTGAGAAAGTACTGTAGTTGCCCATTCCCTAGCGTAGATCTCTAAGGAGAAGAACGGGCAAGAAACTCCATGGACACTCTTTTTAAATCAAAATATTGTTACAAAATCTTGGTTACATCATTCATGTTGAGATTTTACATATATTTATTTATTTAACACTTCAAGCACAAAGTACAGAGGCGGACATATGTAGAAAAACGTGCACATTAAAATTGTTGTTGCTTTAATCTTTAATGTATTGCAGATAGGTAAGGTACGCGTCTGCAATGTTGATGATAATATTAGCTTTTTCCAAAATTTGATGTGTGTGTCCGCGTGTGTATTGCACTTATTTGTTTCCTAACCAAACTACCCTCCTTTCCGACAGTCATTACAAGTAATAGCAGGCCGGTATCTGCACACAGCATACAGGGGCGGCCTACACGTCGATAACCAGATCACTTGCAGAGCTTACCTGCTTCGTTCCATAACCGACACCGAGCCATTGCAGAACGTAGTCAGAAAGAAAATGTTTAAAAAGAAGAAGTTCCGTCAAGCGCGAACCTTGCATTGGGTCTCTGTGTCGTACAGACGCGGGAAGAAACAATATGTGACCTCATCACAGTCGGATGGCAGCTCCGATGAGTTACTGAAGCCAATTTATGAATAAGTTTGAAGTGCGAGTAAAAAATGGTGGATACGACTCTCGCATCATAACTATTTTAAATAAAAAGTTCGGCGAGCCGATAAGCGATTGCCTTCGAAGCGAGTCCGACTGTTTTGGGTGTGGGTATCACTGCTAGTATGAAGAAAACGAAAGATAACGGAATTAGTCACATTCGAGATTTGAGCCCTGAGAACCCATGCCTATACCTACCAGAACTTGGAGAATATTTTGATGATCTGTGGTGGGAATGTTTCCATTCCAAGGCGAGGATATGCATGAAGACTTTAATAAACAAATGGATGTTTTATTATTATGAATTGATTTATTATACTTATTCAAATTGCCTATACTTACGTCTAAATAATATTACACAATAAGTTTGTAAATACTTAACTAATTTAAATAATGACTTTTTGCACTTTATTAAATACTTCCTTACTATGTCAACTAAAGTTTATGATGTAAAATTATTCTTTGTTAACAAATGACTGTATCAGCTCAGGTTCGGCGATCTCCTTGAGGCGGTGAAGGTTGTCCCACCAGTACGGCAGCATGTGCCGGTGAATCAGCTTGAACCATGGCGTCACAGGGTCCTTGAGGGTTTCCATGAAACTGATCGAAAGTCGAAACACACTGCTTAGTGTTGGTGCACATTTCTAAGCGATTATAAAAGATTGCTACTGTAGACTTTTCATTATTTCAGGGAGGAAAGTTATGGAACTACATATCTTCAGGGTAATTAGCGGAGCTTTTTTTGTTTTCACAGAGGATAAATTATTACCAGTGTCAAACGGTCCCAGTTCATACGTAGGTTATAAAGGTAGTAAAGTGTTGGCCCAACGGACAGCCCCCTCTGCAGTGCAGGGGCTGCTTTGATGCCGAAGACTCAGCCGCCCACGTCATCCTAGAAAGCGAGGCCGTGGCTACACTACGCATTCAAATCCTCGGAATGGTGAGGTCGCTCGGCGATGCCTGTGAAGCTCCCAGGAAACTTCTGTGTTTCTGGGCGGAGATAAGCTGGCTAACTTAGCCAGAACACCTACGCACAACGGACCGAATGAGAGTCTAAGTGCGGAAAATGGAGTCTCTACTCTACTAAGTGTTGGCCCACCAGGGTCCTAATGACATAAAACATTATGCATTCGTACCTGTTTATCTTATTCCTAGGGATGTATTTGAAGTCATCAATTTCGTTAGGGTTGGGCTTCACTGGCGCGTCACTTCTCAGTATGAGCACGTGGTCCAGTTCGTATTCGCCCCACACGCCGTCGCCGGGGTCGTCGTATATAAACCGAGATATAAATGTGAAGTCCTTGCGGTTCAGCTGAAAACAAGTACGTCTTTAAAGCTTTTGGCATAGCTACCTAATAGTGGTATCGTGATCTTTTTTGGATTATTTCGGCGAAAATTGTTTTCAATACACTTCCTCGAAAACAGGTTCCTTGCGCTCCACGATTAGGTTCAACATGCAATATATTTCACACACCTGCGTTTTCCTCATTTACCCGCACGAGAGCGGGAAAACAAACCACAGGTAAACTTCACTTATACCAAGTTCAAATTTGTTCAATGCCTGTAGTCGGAGAAATACATTGCTCGGCTCAATAACACCCTCGCCTACGGCTCGTGTGTTAATTCCGCCTCGAATGCAATAACAAACTTTCTTCAGTTGTATCAAAATGAATTCCTTTCCACTTGGCTACGAGTATACACCCATCACTGTCGACTTCCTACTGAACATCGGATTCAACAAGGAGGTCTGCGCTGCCCGTATATGGCATGGTTGCTCGTTTAATAACTCTTACATATCAATAATTTTCCTTGCCTTCGGGATATCCTATTTGGAATTTCGTACCTGATATTCCGGTATCCCCAGTTCCTCGTTAAGTCTGCGTATAGCGGCGTTCGTAACGTCTTCCGGTACACCGTTGATCAGCAATGGATGACTGCAGCATGTATTTGTGTACGCACTCGGGAACGTTACCTAAAACATTTGATGTTTACTGAAATAGGTCCATCACACGTATGTGACTTGTGTTCTCTGTTGCATTACAAGGGGCTTTGAAATTTGGTTCAACCTCGTCTTGCAGTTGCTTGAGACTGCAGTTTGGCGACCATAGATATTGTTGTTGTTTGTTGTTTCCAACGACGCAGCTCTATGTGTCCCGGCTATATCACACCACGAAGGTTGAGGAGATCGTGGAGTATGTCCGAGCGAAGACCAGCGGGACCTTGAGGGTCGAGAAGTTGGAGTCGCGCCACAACACGAATTTTAAGTCGTTCGTGCTGCGAGTTCCGACTCATCATATTGAGATAACTGAGACCTTCCTAAAGGAAGAGTTTTGGCCGAAGGGTGTCATGTATCGGCGATTCCGCGGAAGGCTACGCGACACCACGCAGCGCTGCATGATACCGTCTCTTCGTGTTCAATAGTTTTTTGTGGTTTATATAATTATGTATGCTGTAAGGTAAGGTAAAGTAGGTGATATGGATCTTTTGTTACCTGAATTAAATGATATATTATTATTATTGTAGATTAAAGTGTCGGTAGGAGAGGCCAAGCTAACTTACTTTTTGAGCAGCTCTCTTTTGTACGAGTAGTTCTCCGGCCGAGTTGAACATCAGGACACTAAAGGCTCTGTGCAGAGGCACCCTGCCGCTGGGACCGACTCTGTGGCACTCGCGTTTGGTTGCAGCTCCGATGATGTTGTCTCTCTCGTCTACCAGCAAGCACATGTCGTTTTCTAATGATGCTGCCTGAAAATAAAAATTAACTGACTTAGAGAATAAAAAACGTCGCGTCACGTCACGCCAGCGTTTTCTGGGCCTCCCTCGGCGACGACGCCCATCTTCTGGCACCCACTACGTGACGACTCTGCCCCATCGGTCCTGATGCGTTCTACAGACATGGCCCGACCAATTCCACTTCAACCCAGGAGTCTTGTTGCCCACATCAGCGATTCCAGTTTTTGAGCGTATTGTGGTATTGCGAATTCAGTCGCTGAGCCAACCCAAACGCCCGCTTGGGCGCTTGACCCAATACGCTACGTTCCATCGCCGTTTGGGAAACCGAGTTTAGACTTTTACGACTCGGTGGGATCAAGTTTGAACATTGTAGGTTAAGATGGGCAGAATGCACAATCATGTCGATGATCCTACATCAACGGTACCTACATATCTACTTGAAAAATAAGGTTGCTGGTGGAATACAATAAACCTGGAGGAGGTTTATTGTATTCCACCAGCAACCTTATTTTTAGAACATAATGCCTGGGCAGAGGTGTAGGCACCTAAGTACACCCACTCACCCCCATTTCGCCAGTTATGTTTTAAGTCCCATGTAATTGGGGGCGACCCTTTTGCTTGAAGGCACGAATCCAGACAGCGTGGTTGCTACAGAGAAATACTGATGGAAAAACTGAATAACACTTTGCCCGACCCGGGAATCGAATCCAGGACCTCATGCTAAGCAGTCGCGCTCGCCGGAAATGGTACTTTTCTCGAACGGCTTCAAAACCAAGTGTTGAGGTGATGAAGGTTTTCACAGGCCAGGTTTTCAGGCATTTTACCGATGGCGTTTAGCTCCTTTATTCTGAGCTTCTACGAAGGAGTCCCATAGATACATACGAGAAGACTATTATAATATGTACCTGCACATCTGTGATGTCTTGGGTGTCCGTAGATTGATTCATTGCAGCGTTGATGCAAACCAACTTTCTGTCCACGTTCGAAGACCTCCACAGCATTCGACCACTGTTGTAACTTGCTCTAATATTCCGACCCAACATTATTTTAAAAGGTAGCCGAGTGAAATGCCAACAAAATTGCCAAAAAATGTATATATGTAGGTATTTTTATCGACAAAAAATCTCATATCAATCTCATGTTTTATACAATTCATTACTATGTATTATCATAATTCTTTACATTGTAAAGGATTTTAAGTTTTCACCTTCAGAATTAATTACGATTGACAATATCGCATGATGGAAACGTAATAACTTATTTCATTTTTTTGTTGGTGAATGTTAACTTTGGGAGTAGGTAGGTATAATATATTTATAGGTAAATATTCCCCTGCAAATAAAGTACCTCCTCGTAGGTATATGATTGTATTATATAGTGTATTATCTATGGGTACCTATATGGTAGATAATAGTCATTGACCACTGCATTATAGGTACCTAAGCCTGTGCAGACTTGGCATTACTTGGCAAAGCGCCGTTGTCACTGCCAGCCAAATATCGACCGTGCAGTCCGTGCATCACGTCTTGACAACAACCAGTTCTGATCTATAGAAAAAGCTCGAGGGTGCATCTAAAAGGGTAGATGTGTGCGTCCACCAGGTCCAGTGCGTCTCAGGTTAAACATTATTCATTGGGATTTGGGTTATTCCCAGTTGTCCCCACTGTCAACGCCACCACTGGTGACAAATGGGATTTCTTTCGATAAAATGTCCCATTTGCCACCAGTGGTGGCGTCACCAGTGGTGGCAATTGGGAATGGCCACTTTTTTGTTCCAAGTTGCCACCAGTGGTGACAAATGGGAAAAATAAAATGATACGCCTCCATATTAGTAGGGTACACAAAACGAGAGAAATAAAACATTGCACAGATAGAATCAAGGTTTTATTCACAATAATTTACATATTCTCTACTAAGGATGTCACAGATTTACACTTATGTATACAATTACACAATCATTTACTTCGAATTTTCTAATTTACATCAAATAAATCAGACAAGTCCAAATTTTTTTAATACGTAATCCTGTAATTCCTAGGGTTTTATCACAGAGTTACAAGCTTCAATGATCAACTTTCTTATTATTATTTAAAGAAAGAAAAAGCATTTATTAGCCCGCACAGGACAAAACACAAATTAAAATGGTTAAATTAACAGTACTTACAACTAATAAAAATAAACAAAGAGAAAAATAAAAAAAAACATGAAATGAAATTGGTCCTGTACGAGGCCAAAAGGCCCCTATCTCAGCATGGTGTTGTAACATTGTTTATTTAGCACAGATCAGTATATTATTCACAATAATTGACGTTTTATAATATTCTAACTTACCAGCTATTATTTTACTCAGTTGTTTTCCAAGATGGTCTATCACAGATTAATCAATGCAGTATTTACAATAAATTATATTTCTTTTTTCATATCACAGACCAACTTATTATATATCAACTTGTTATATACTTACCACAACTATAACATTTCTTTATACTAGCCTAGCCAATGCCACTATTTCCTTATTTTCAGAGCCCAATCTTTCTTCTTCCAGAAGCAATCTTGAAGTCAATTCTTCCAAGTTTTGACTCGCACTGGGACTCCCAAGCAGAACGGAAATGCTTGTACTGTTCCGGCAAACTCATGAGAATTTTAGTAATTGTCGTCATCTCTGACACAGGTTCACCAGCTTGTTTAAGTTTGCTAACTACATCCTCCAATTTAGACAGAAAAACAGACATGGAACTGTCTTCAAACTGTAGCTGAAAGAACTTTTGCTGCAGTAAGTGCACACTGACAACATACTCCTTATCATAGACAGATTTTAATTTGCTCCACATGGAACTAGCAGTTGAACAGGTTAACACATGTGTCAGTGGCCCTGGCTCCATCCTCATAACAATAATCTCCTGAGCTTTTGCATCATGACTCGTCCATTCTATCAGGGCTTTCGCATCTTCGGGATTAACTCGCACTCCCATAATTATTTCATAGAATCCCTTGCTTTTCATAAGAACTTCCGTCTGAAAACGCCAGACCGCCCAATTCTCACCGCCTTTTAATCTCAAACTCTTGTGCTGTGTGCTGTCCATCTTCGCAAAATCTAATTACTCAATTTTTTTTTTTCATAACCTCGAAAATTTTCCAATACCAATTTTCCCTTGAAAATTTGGAAAAACAACAGAATAACCAAAACCCTGAGACTGCTGGTCCTGGGCCCATAACCTGTTGATTGTGGAGGTTAAATGGAAAAGTCCCAGGGCATGTTTTACTGTTGTTTAATAAAGTAATTAAATAGACACAAAATAATACGTGCTCAGTTGATCTGTGATATGAAAAAAAGAAATATAATTTATTGTAAATACTGCATTGATTAATCTGTGATAGACCATCTTGGAAAACAACTGAGTAAAATAATAGCTGGTAAGTTAGAATATTATAAAACATCAATTATTGTGAATAATATACTGATCTGTGATAAATAATAATAAGAAAGTTGATCATTGAAGCTTGTAACTCTGTGATAAAACCCTAGGAATTACAGGATTACGTATTAAAAAAATTTGGACTTGTCTGATTTATTTGATGTAAATTAGAAAATTCGAAGTAAATGATGTACACATAAGTGTAAATCTGTGACATCCTTAGTAGAGAATATGTAAATAATTGTGAATAAAACCTTGATTAGTCTGTGCAATGTTTTATTTCTCTCGTTTTGTGTAGGTACCGTACTAATATGGAGGCGTATCATTTTATTTTTCCCATTTGTCACCACTGGTGGCAACTAGGAACAAAAAAGTGGCCATTCCCAATTGCCACCACTGGTGGCAAATGGGACATTTTATCGAAAGAAATCCCATTTGTCACCAGTGGTGGCGTTGACAGTGGGGACAACTGGGAATAACCCGTGGATTTTATTTTGAGGAGCATAATGTTGATATTTATTTGGCACTGGCACTTATTTTATCTTGGACATAGACCGTTGTGATAATGTATACCTACTCTGTGACAAGGACCCACATTCAAGGTTCAACTTGATGTGTAATAATCCGTTCCATACTTACCTCAAGGTTAGGTATATACTTGCATCAGGCGTCGATCTTCACATTTAGCGACGTGCAGCGCAGCACAGCGTGATTGTTATCGCTACGGACCGACACGGCATCCCACGGCTACTACACGGAAGGAAACTACCTTAAATATTGTTTATAGGAATTTTACTGAAGAATCAAAATGAATTTGATTCTAAAAATAATAATAAAAAAGTAAAACTGTAACAAACTAAACGCCTAAATAAATTGTAAGATAACATGATACTTAGCTTAAAATGACACTATTTCTTCAGGCGCTTCTGATGTAAATATAATAAACACTAATTTATTGAATATACTGTTTTAAAAGTACATTAACGACGCAAACGTAGTCATACTATATCGCAATAAAATTTAGTGAGTTGAGTTTAAGATCGCGCCTTAGGTTTTTCATTAACCGCCCCATTTCATTTGATATCAAAACAGCGGGACCACTTTCTTTGCAGAATATTTTGAAATTTAATGTGTAGAATTTTATTATGAATGTATGAAATAGTAGAAATATTATATTTAATTCTATTCACATGCTATTCGAAAAACCTGGCGGGGTTCAGACATCTTGACGTGTCCATTTAATGTATGCTAAAATAGTGAGCAATATACCGGGCCTTTTTATCATCTAAGGGCGCATTGTCCCCTTTAGGGTAGGTATGCCACAGAACATATAATATATGTTCTGTGGCATCGTCGTTCCCATAACGACGATGCCGATGCCGAATTAGCGAGTAAATATGGGAGAAAACAGATTTTCGCTAGGTGCCCTAGTTTTTGAGATATAAATGTGGCCCTGCTGGGGTAAGCTCTCTCCAGCAGGGCCACCTATAAACCCTTATATCTTTTGAACCAGTGACCGACCAATTCTGATATTTGGCGACTAATTAGCGAGTAAATATGGGAGAAAACAGATCTTCGCTAGGTGCCCTAGTTTTTGAGGTATTAATGTGGCTCTGCTGGGGTAGGCTCTCTCCAGCAGGGCCACCTATAAACCCTTATATCTTTTGAACCATTGACCGACCAAATCTGATATTTGGCGACTAATTTCGACTAATTAGCGACTACATTTTTGTGTTACAAAATTAAAATCCCTGATGGTGGCTCTGCCAGTGTCAGCCACACCGTCTGCTCCAGGGTAGCCCGCGAAAGTCGAGGAACGACTTTTTCTGAAAAAGTTGTTCCTCGACCTTAATGAACTTGCGAGGGTTGTATTGATGATGTTGTTGATTATAATTCTGTAACTATTTAAGTTTTAAGCGCAGGCCACACCGCCAGCTAGCGGGCGGGCGGGCGAAGCGAACGAGGCCCTTTTCATACTTCGTTCGGCTTTTTCGTTAGCTCACGGTGTGAACCCCGAAGTATGTAAAGAGGTGCAACGATGTTCGCCCGCCTAGCCCGCCCGCCCGCTAGCTGGCGGTGTGGCCTGCGCTTGACAGTCGCGAACAATATTTTAATCAACATACAACCTAGCACCGGCCTGCAAATTGCAAAAAACGTAAGAAAATTTGAATTTCACGGGTTAAAATTTGTACCGTACCTCACAATTAAGGTTAATATTATTGAGGGTGTAATAAAACATCATTTCAATAATAAACATTATTATATATTATTTATTGTAGCATTTAATTTTACAGAGCATAATGTGGTTTATTATGGGATTTACTCTCATAATAACTTTTTATACAAGCACCCATCGTTATTATTAGAAGAATCAACTATTTACAGCTTTATCATATTTGAAGTAACTAAATAATAGAAACGAAATTAGAACGAGTGATTCTTATTTTATTTCACTTTTTTCGCTTAATTAAAAATAAGTAGTAAAAGCATTGTGTAATTGATGCATAAGAGGTAGTTACCGAACTAAACAATAAACATAATAGACAACCTAAAGCACTAGAACCTACATTGTAATGAATGCCTTGTTTATACGTGTAGTTTTGCATCCCAGTCAAAATTCAAGAGCTTGTCACAAAAGACAAAATAATCAATTTAAATTACGATATCTAGTCAAATAATTAAAAAGCTGCTATTTTAAATTGTTTAAATTTGACAGTATTTCAGAATAACACGAAAGTAATAGAAGAATCACCCATCGCGCGACATGTCTCTGTGTGTGTGAAGGCGCGGTTATGGGGCCAGTTACAGACGGGCTGCGTTTTAATACGGGTGGTTTACACTTACCAATTTCCGTAAATAAGAAAAAAAAAACACTCATTTTACTATCGATTCGGGTGACCAGGATGCAAAGCGACACCTGTATAACAGCATCATTCAAATAAAGAAAGAAAACCGTTATTTTTAAATTTCCTCTGGTATAAATTAAATTGATCAAGTCTATAGCTACTATCAGGCGACAGTGTGACTTATTTAGATTCATTCATGAACTTCTGTATCTTGTCGGGTTCCGTGAGCTCCTTCAGGCGGTGCAGATTGTCCCACCAGAGCTTCAGCCGGTGTCGGCGAATCATGTTGAACCAGGGCGTAATTGGACCTTCAAGAGTCGGTAAAAATCTGAAAACAAAAAAGTTATTATGAGAAATACCTACGAGTCGCAACTACTTTTTTTTGAAGTTGGCTGTCAAGGGGGAAGGCTGGTCAAAGCTGATTGTAGATGGCGAGTCCATAGCTTAGACCCAATCTGACAAATAAGGTCAAACTATTTTGAAATATAAAATGACATTGACAGATTTTCAACCAATGACGATGTTTGGTACAAGCGATGCTAGCGCCATTAGTTCCACAGTTGCCATCCCCATTAAAAAGAAGTTGGCTGGCTAATAAACACTCGATCTATATTAATAGTAACCAAATACTTGCTCTGTTGTGTCTGTGAACTTTGTCTACATTTGTGTATATCAATGGTCAATGCCCTATTGCAACATAGGCGTACTCAAATATTCGCCCGGCTGTGGGTGGGTGCATCCTCGCGTGTATGTATTAAAAACAGCAGCGCTAAAAAGCGCGGGCACCTGCGGCGGGTTTTCAAAGGATGGTCTAACAGCCGGCATTCGCTTTGTGCATCCGCGCGAGTTTCAGTGTACTTCTTAGAGCCCTCCCACCACAACTTTTGGCCGCAGAAGTTTCGGCCAGGAACAAAGTTTGGTCTCACCTCACGTACGACTAGTTTTGTTCGAGATAGAGGCCGGTCATGCGACACGGCGTGGTCGCGTAGTGCGCGAGATCCCTTAGGCATGTTCCATTAAGAAAACCAAGTTTTTCTACTATCAACCGAGCCGCGTCATAGTACCGACGCGACGGTAATAGGATAGATGAAACCATAAAACAATAATTCCAAGACAAGAATGTTTAAAAAAAAAACATATTATTTTGGGCCTGAAAATCCGATGTATTTTCAATTAGTTGCCAAATTCTATTTTTAGTTGTTTTGAAATCAATAAATAGTGGTCATTGAGTTGAAAAAAAAAGTGACGTCAGTTTGCTATTGCCAATGTCATACAAAATCTATGAGAACCACGTTTTGACAGCTCTTAAAACGTAAAAGGATTGGAGTGTCATCTACCCCATTACTCAAAGCTGTTAATAATCCTTAAATAAAAGATTTTAAAATTTGATAATAAATTATAAATAAGGCTAAATCGGCGACAGGAAAATCTTCTTGTTTACGGTTTATCCATTTGTTTTTATATGATACTTACGCATTGAACTCAGCTTTAGGCACGAAACAGTACTCGGAGATCTCATTGGAGTTGGGCTTCACCTTGACGTCGCTCTGGAAGAAGAGGATGTGGTCGATCTCGTGTTCTCCCCACACGCCGTCGCCGGGGTCGTGGTAGTGCACGCGCGTCATGAACGTGAACAGCTCCGGGTCCATCTGGGGAACAAGCAGTCAAACTCAAACTCAAAGCATTTATTTCAATTAGACCATTCACTTATGAATGTCAAAAATACAAAAAAAAAAACAAAGCTACAGTCCCAGTCACAAAACATAATAACTTGAGAAAGTACTGTAGTCGCCCATTCCAGTGTTGAATTCTATGGAGAAGTTCATTTAGATAGATCTATGGTACATAAACATAGGTTGTTTTCTTCTGCGTGTCGCTGGCACGACGAGCGAATCAGAGGTCGACTGCACGTTTTGGTACACAGACAGCAAAATAGGAGGTGGAACATTGCGACAGAGCTTCACAACCATACCCAGTCAACTACACTAGTGTAGCTTAGTCTGTTTCAATTGATCTTATGTTAAAATAATTAAGTATAATGGGGTAGATGACACACCAATAAATTGACACTTTTTAAGAGCTGTCAAAACGCGGTTCTCTCATAGATTTTGTATGGCAATAGCAAACTGTGACGTCATTGTTTATTCAACTCAATTATTTATTGATTTCAATGCAGCTAAAAATCGAATTTGGCAATTAATTGAAAATAAAAAGTGTTTTTTTTTTTTAGAGATTGGTGTCTTGGAATTATTGTCTTATGGTATCATCTACCCTATTGACATTAGTTTTCACTTGCAAGAAACTTAACATTATGCTCGTATTTAGTATCTAAGTTGGTTTTAGGGTTGAACAGAGTAGGAATGCTTGAAGTTGTAGCGCAAAGTGAACTTTATGGAAGTTGTTTTCCAAAAGCGTATAATTAGTTATTTACAAGAAAACCTACAACAGAAAAACAAAATAAGTATAACAATATGTGAATGAGCGAACTCCTGCTTGCTCGGCCTCCTCGTCGTACAAATTACCCTAGTTTTGTAGCCAGGGCATTTGAAATCATCATCATCAGCCTATTAATTTTCCCACTGCTGGGACACAGGCTTCCTCTCTATGAGAGGAAATGGGCTATAATCCACCACGCGGGCCCAGTGCGGGTTGGTAGATGTCACATGTCTTCGAATTTTTGCTTCTAGGACATGCCGGTTTCCTCACGATGTTTTCCTTCACCGTTTTTGAGAGCAGTGGTGATGAAATAAATTACACAAAGTAATGCGTCTGTCTGGGTTCGAACCAAAGACTTACTGTTCGGAAGTCGAGGCCGCCACCACTGGGCCAGTGCTGCTCTTATCATTAACAATACATGTCATGGTAGTAGGCTTATCCCCATTAAATGAAACTTAACATTTATTTATTTATTTAATTACAACGGTTGTATTTAAACCAATTACTGTTACTAAAACTAGAACTAAAAGAGTAAGAGATAACATAAAATTAAAATATACAAAATAAAGTAAAGGTTCACACATTCATAAATTCCTCTCACAATATGGTGATGAAATAAATTAGACAAAGTAATACGCCTGTCTGGGTTCGAACCCACGACTTACTGTTCGTAAGTCGGGGCCGTCACCACTGGGCCACCGCTGCTCTCATTTGCATTTGAAATGTTGGTATAAAATTACAGTGAGTGCTAAAGCCATTACCTGGTCTAAAGGTATGCCTAACTCATGGTTGAGCCTACGTCTCGCTGCCGTGACGACGTCTTCAGCCTTCTCGTCAATGAACAGTGGATGGCTGCAACACGCGTTTGTGTAGTAATCTGGGTATGTTACCTGAAACATTTGGTCAAATTAGGCTTTAGATTAGATGATCAAGTATGCTTTTGAACAATGTTTTAGTTAAGGCTGGGGTATCTGCTAAATTAGCAACTCTATTTGTGGTGGTTCAAACTTCGTTTGAAATACTGTAAGAATAAAGTTCTAATCAGCTTGCATTACAAAGTGGTTGTTATGACAGTCACTGCGGGCCGAATAGTGCGAAATGAGTGGTTTTTACTTAAATGTAGGCTAATAAATCATTAGATCAAAATGCCAATTGTACACTTTGTGAAGTAAAAAGTGACAAATATTTGTGTTGAAGAAGAAAATACTAAAACTTAAAGCCGTTTATGAGTACCTAGTTACGAAATTTTAAAGAAAAATGCTTCTCTTTGCACATTTTTGTCATATAGTAATAAATACAGTTAAAATTATTTCAATTGTACCAATTCAAGTTTAGAGTCAACATATGTTTTTTTGCACATTTATATTCACTCATCAAAGAGGAGTTACATGGAGAAAACTTCTCGTTAGCAGATCAGATACCACCCCCTTAATATAAAATTTACCTAAAACATACTAATATTATGAATATCTGCTTGTTTTGTAACTTTAAGACTGCTTGAATTATTAACCAATTTCAATATGCCTCATTTTATTGAAATTGTTTTTTTATTTTTTATTTCAGGTTAATAAATTGGTTCACCATGGTAAAATGTGAGAAAAACCACAAGAAATATATATGTATTCAGTCTAGTAAGCAATAATAATTATGGTACAATCTAACACAATACAATACCAATTAGTTACGGTTAAAGTCCACTTGGTGCAATAGATGACAACTCTCAACTATTTTGTACATCACAGCAGTGACCCAAGTAAATTAAGGCCATTATTACCAAGTGCTGTGGACTAGCCCCATATAAAATTACTAATACTTTGCCTAAATGAACTTTGACCCTAAACTATAACATCATGGTCAAAAATGAGGAACTTTCTAACAAATCCCCCTATTTTACTCCTTAAGGAGCTGAACTTTAAGAAATCATTCTCTAGTGCTTTCCTTCATTATAAAGGAAAGAAAAATTGCATGTAAATATTTAAGTAAATTTATGAAAAAAAAATGTATTTGCAGGACACTTACTTTTTGGCTAGCTCTTCTCTGTAGGAGCATATCTCCTCTCTTGTTGAACAGAAATACGCTGAAGGCGCGGTGGAGCAGTACTTTGCCATCATCGCCCACTTTATGGCATTCTCGTTTAGTGGCTGTCCCAAGGAAGTTGTCTTTCTCATCAACTAGAAGACATATGTCCTTGTCTAGAGCCTCCAACTGAAAATAAACAAATTTTGTAGTAAATATAGGCCATTTTATAGTTAACCAGTTTTAGTTGGAAGTAGCTTCAACAACTTTAATGTTGAAAATTATCCGATGGGTTGGTACGGTACTATTGGTACCACTACCAACACTCTAGACGACCCGAATGGCGCAGCGGTAGTGAGGCTGCCTTACGTTCTTGGAGTTCCGGGTTCGAATCCCAGTAAGAGCAAATGTTTGTGTGATGAGCATGGACATTTGTTTCCGAGTTATGGATGTTTATATTTATAATAAGTATGTATTTACCAAACAAAAAGTATCTATGTAGTATATCAACTATCTGGTGACCACGACACAAGCCTCGTTGCTTAGTGTGGCACTAGAAGGCGCTGTGTGTAATGTCCAGTGATATTTATTTATTTACTATGCTATCCTAATCCAGGTTATGGTCTACTTGTCGTTATATCCAAACTTGTTAAGCCATTTCTCATAAGTATTTTTAGTATGGAAAGTACAAGGTCGCGGCACGTAAGTCTAGCGCTGAACGAAACGTGGAGGGGATATCTGCGCATGTTATACGACTGGAGAGCCAATCGGCGCAACGCACGCCCCAAGACATTCTTATTTTTTACTTCTGCGCAATAACGGTCACCGCTAGACTTTCGTGCCGCGACCTGTATGCATGTTAAAAATTTAAAACTAGACGATAATCTTCTAGTCTTGCTGTTTTTAGTATAAAATATTGTGTGTTATTATGAAGATAACAACAAAGTCACTTCTATAAAATTTAAGGAATTATCTACTTACTTACTCACTTAAAATAAGTTGAAAACAAAGTATTCCATAATGTCCATTTACTAGTGGAAGTGAAATCTTTACATACAATGTGAACACAACCATGGGGCTAAAGTGATGACTTACTTTATTCATTCAATGTTCCTAAAATTATGTATTTCCTGCAGTTGGCCATAATAGACTCACTTTAGCCACTCAGGTCCATCATTAGGTTAAGCCGCGTTTTCTCAGCGCCTCGGAAAGCACGTTAAGCTTTGGTCCCGGTTGTCATTTGTAGATCTTTGACAGTCGTTACAGGTAGTTAGTGGCCCAAAAAGTCTGACATCCAGTCTTACCAAGGGTTATTGTATTACCCAGTACTAACTGGG
Organism: Xestia xanthographa; assembly: GCA_905147715.2. Lineage (NCBI taxonomy): Eukaryota > Metazoa > Arthropoda > Insecta > Lepidoptera > Noctuidae > Xestia > Xestia xanthographa. The sequence continues at coordinate 16,792,586 of LR990652.1, forward strand.
TTGTGGAGGTCAGATAGGCAGTCGCTCCATGTGAAATACTGGTATTCAGCTGCATACGGTAAAACTGGCGGACCCCAACATAGTTGGGAAAAGGCTAGGCAGATGATGATGGTCATAATAGACTGGTTTATTTTGTAATTATAAGTGGAAAGCTCATTAAGCTGCTGATCCTGGCTGTCATTTGTAGATCTTTGTCAGCTATTACAGGTAGTCAGTTGCCTGAAAGTCTGACAACCAGTCTTACCAAGGGACACCGTATTACACAGTATAAACTGGGTTGTGGAGGCCAGATAGGCAATTGGTCCATGTAAAATACTGGTATTCAGCTGCGTTTATTTTTTTTATTTTTTATTAGTGTACTGATAATGTTTTACGTGTATTGTCCTGTGCGGGCTAATAAATGCTTTTTCTTCTTCTTCTTCATCCGGTTAGATTGAAAGCCAACCCCAACTTGGTTGAGAATAGGCTAGGCTGATGATGAATAATGATGATGTTCATTCATATCTCACCTGAATGGGATCAACACCATCCTTCTCTTCAGCCTGTGGTTTCAGAGGCTCTGAAGCGAGTAGCCTCTTCTCCAGCCGCACCGTGTTCCATAAGGACCGCGTTAGCCTCCGTACCAGCATCTTGAACAGTCAAACAAAGAATGAATATTTGAATGAGGAAAGTTCAACTCGGTTTGACACGGTATTTTAATGTTAATAGTTCAGGAGATATTTATCTTTTTACACAATACAATTCATTATTCATGGTCATGTAGTTTTTGTATTGTGAGTATTTTTGAACTAGAACTTCTTCTTTACATATGGAATAAGTAAAAGAGAAAAACACTAGGGTAGCATAAACAGACACTGACTACTTGGAAATTATCAGAATACTTCTTGCGTACTAGTTATAAATAACTAACTCTACACCATTTATTATTAAAAATAGAAACTAAAATAACCCTAGGGCCTCCTAAGCCATAGTCTTTTCAGTCTCTTTTTGCAACATGCAAATGACACCTCTTTAATTATTACATGAGAATAAAATCTAATTATAGTACAAGTTTGTGTAAAATCTTATCATTGCTTTTTCTTATTTAATAAACTGCCTACCAGCATAATTCTTAAAAAGTTAAAACATAGTTTCTTGACAAGTAATAATGTTGTTAATATCCTGCATGATGAATGACATAAAGTGCAGGATACAGTGAAGAAATCATGGTGATGGCCCAGATAACGCATTATTTACATAAAAACAAGTGTGTGTGCCTTGCAGTTTGATTTTCACTTTATTAGTAGCTTGGGATGAATCATTTTATTTCTGTCTTTTAGAATTCGCATTTCATTAAAATACTTTGCCAACATTGTCTCATTGTCCCGACTATAATATTTCTTGAAATAATATTCGCCGCAACATTTTTGTTTCGTTTCGGACATTTGTTGGAATGTATATTTTTGTACTTTCAAGTGTTAATTAAAAAAATAGAACAGTACCTTTCTTCGTTTTTAGTTAAGATGTACTTATTATTCCAGCGATGCGCATTTAAAAACAACAAAACAGAAATATATTTCTAAGACGTCTCCTCCGTCCGCCAGCAACACAATTTTTTCGTTCAAAATGAAATGTCAAATGAATTGAAATTAATAAATGTCAATGTCATCAAATTGTCATGTCGCCGCTAGTGATGTCCAATCGCAGATAAAAAATCTTTGGCTGTGACTCTTGTACCTATTATAAATAGGTGTATTATCTGCTGCGGCTGTGACAGTGACAAGAGAGGTATTTTTTTCTTTCTATCTCTATGGGTATTTTCTGCTGGTGCTGCTGCACCGTAAAAACTCGAGTTGGCTGGCTACGACGACCGGACCCCGAAATATACAGCGCCATCTAAATTTTTTTAGTGGAAGCTGGCCTAGATAATACCTCTTTGACGAAGGACGTTTGTTCCATCCACTCCTTCTCAGCTAAAACACTAGAACGTGGCGGAGGGCGGGCGTTTTGGAGGATTTTATCTTGTAACTTTGACGTTCAAAAAAGTGCTGAATAGCAGCTTAATTTGATTTAATTTTAGATTTTGATTTTTAGGTTTACCTTATCAGTAGTTATGTAGCTACTTTAGCAGTACCTAGTAGACCGTGGACCGGATTGTTGCTGACCGTACATAATGGCCTACCAAAGGTACAGTCAATTACAAAGATCATACCTACCTAGTTTGGGGCAAAATATTTTTTAACTCTTTTCATGTATGTACCTACGTAGGTAATAGAACTACAAGAAAATGAATAGGTATACTTCAATGATATTCTATTAAACAGATATGTTGTGAGCGCGCAATCGTGAAGACTCGAAAACAGGCCAGTTGGCCTGTTTTCTCTTTATTCTGCGTCACTGCGTGTATGTGAGCTGGCTCTGCCCCGCGGAACACTTTTTTTTGGTGGTTTTGTAGGTGTTTAAATCTGTTTATTAGAATATCATTGGTACAAGTACATTATTTTCCTACTGAAATGAAATGTATCGAATCATTGTGGTAGGTATATCTTAATCTATCTCAAAGTAACTGACTTTGGTTTCTGCCTGCTTATAGGAGCAAGATCTATTTTTAAGTTAATTAAGCTTTCCTTGTGTTTAGGAGCTACAGGAAGGGTGCGCCGGTCTTAAAATAACTTTGTCCAACAACACGGGACTTTCGAAGACTGTCCATTATAGACATTATAGTTCTAGACGTCACGTCGTTTACGTGTAAATTAATAAAGTTTTGAAATTAACGAACAGTCGCAGACTATTGAGTGCGTAAAAATCAATTAGTATTATTTTCTACGAAAAGATGCTGGCCGATAACATGTGTAACTAATCTCTAAAGCATAAACTATGTCTAACGTAAAATTAGCAATACGAGTTAGACCTTTTACTGAAAAGTAAGTATTCATTCTGTTCTGTTTTTATTTGGCTTGAATTTAGAACGATTTTTTTGGATAAGTAATTTGTCTTTACAGGGAACTGAGGTCGGAGAAGGATCGTGTGCCGGTTGTGAACGTTGTAGACATTAATACAGTTACAATTACCAATATCAAAGTAAGTAGTACCTACCCCTACCTATATTTTAACTACGGGGGCCCGCGGAGCATGCGTAGTTCATACAAACTTAATACCAAAATAATTCGCAGGGAAAAAATCATAGTGTGAAAAGAAAGCTGGCTCATTGCCATCTGAAAATAACTTTTTAAAAATAAATTCATAGAAAGTTATTAGATAGATATACCCACCTACCTATTTTGGTATAAACCAACCTACGTTGTGTTGTTTTCGCGTCTGAAGTGTGCAGCGCGGGAACTTCCTTATTTCAAAAAATCATAAAACTAAAATGTATTTATCTTCCCTATACATTTTAATTCTTTTCATTTTCCATACCTACTGAAACATTTAAAGTTTTTTTATTACTTCTTGAAAACGATATCTTGATGGTGGCTGTTGATAATTAAGACTGTATTTATGAATTTTAAGTATTTAATAATAATATTACAATTCGTAATGCAGGTATATTTTTACCACCCATGATCTTGATCTGATCTGAAATTTGTTCACCTGACACTTTATTGCGCGGGAACTTCTTGTATTACATAGTGTATTATCTATGGCGGGAACCACGTTCCGATACACATAAGATTCCCCTCCTTAATCATCGAACATAATATATCGTGTCGGAGGTTTTATAATTCTACCTGACCTAGATATATTATTATGTTATTCACCTAAATACGAAGAAAGAGTTTCCATAGCCGAGCGGTTTCCTGTTGCGATCGTTATGGTTATTTCTCAAGACGAATTGTTTGCTTAGGTAAGTTTATCAGGCGCAGGCGACAGTCGTGAGCGGACCCGTCAGTACTATGCTGATTACACCTTCGACAGCTTCTGCTCAAGCACGCAGCCATCTTACGCATCACAGGAAAAGGTCAGTGTCTATGTATAGGTAGTGATTTATTCGATAGATCCTCTTCGCATTTGTAATTGTTAATCTAGGCGGCAGAGCCGTCTCTAGCCCATGTAGCGCCCGTGTGCAAACATTACCCAAGCGCCCCCTAGTAAGCGCGCGGTCAAAATGGAATGGATACAAAGTACAAGTAACAGCACATCATGTTACCACAAACTGACAAATTTCCCCAATGGATAATATACTCTATTGCTTGGAGATTAAATTTGAAAAAGAAATTTATCGGTTTTGGATACCATGATGTGCTTTGTCTATGTTTAGAGAATTATACAGAGTGTTCAGGTGTTTACCTTAACAAGCCAAAACGTACCCAAATTAACATGCCTCGCTTTGCTGTAATTCTACAAATATAAGAGCTCCAGATGCTTGATGATTGCTCAAAATGTATGCAAAGCGGAGCTCGGCCGGCCAACGCGCGCGCGCTAGGGCCGCTGCGCCCGTGTGCAACGCACACCCTGCACACTAGATAAAGACGGCCCTGACTAGGCGTATGCGTCATAGTTGAATTCGACATTTTCGTTACTTGCAACTGTTATATTATATATTGTAGTTTTAGTTTACTTTTATGCACCAATTATACAATACTAACACTGCTGCACCTAAATGTACACTTTTGTAATATCTACTTTTTGAATAAATTATTCTTATTCTTAATTATTCTTATAGTTGTCTCATTAGTGGAATGATGGTCTGCTCTTACCTTTCAAAAGAATGGATTTCTTCTATAAATACTATACAGAGAGAAGAGATACTCGACTAGTAAAACTAAGAAAAGCGGGTACTTACTAATTAAATATGAAGTTTAGTCGCAGCTTTTATCAGAATTGTATACTTAGGTACTATATCGCATACCTACTTTTATTCAAATGGGTAGCTTCATCTTTCACCTATCTACTAAGTTTTTCTTGAATCTAATCGTAAAATGCTTCCTATTATCTAATGCTAGGTGTTCGAAGCCATCGGTCAGGAGGTGATAGCCAGCGTCTCCAGGAGTTGTTCAGCATGTGTGCTGGCGTATGGGCAGAGCGCCACCGGCAAGACACACACCATGATGGGGACAGAGGCACAACCTGGACTGATCCCGCGACTCTGTAAAGCGTTGTATGAACAGCAACCTGTTGATTTTACTATCAGGTAATAATAGGTATTTACGTATCTACCTACTAGACAATATGTTATTATCATAAACTTAAAATGTCACTTACGGGATAGATTTTGAGCTCCCGATATTTCGACGCTGTTGCAAGCGCCATGATCGCGGGTTGGGTCAACCCGCGATATCCCGTAAGTGACATTTTAAGTTTAGTTCTAAACCGTGAAAGCTTAAAACAATGTTATAATTTATCATATCTACTTGCAGTAGCCTCAGTGGAAATGGTCTCGACTGTCTCTTGTTTCGAACCCACACAGGCGAGTTATTTTGTGTAATTTATTTCATCGCCACTGCCCTCAAAACAATCAAGGACAACATCGTGAGAAAACCAGCATTATGACTTGTTTCCTTAAATAATGTTTTCCAACTGCTGCCTGGAGTGTTTCAATGTTTTCAACTAAAAACTCCAAGACATGTGCAAAGGCCTGCGAGGTGGCCTATGTCACTATAACAGCGAGAATACCTATTATAATTATGCTTAAGAACTTGAGCATACCAGTTGATATACCACTGCCAGCTACCCAAGTACCCATTATGGACGAACCTGATGTAGGTTTTTTTCCTGTGAAAGTTTGCGTAAGTCCTTCTAGTGATCTAGTCTCTCCACAATATTTTACGCATCCAAATGAGGTTCTTAGAAAGGGGGGCAAGAACCTTTTATGAATTCTAATGGCAGGTATGCCACGTGTGAGGTAATCTTACACCTGGTGGACGTAATCCAAATGGATCTATGATGAGCGTGACGAGAATTTTCCGTTAGTAGGTGAGTCATTTAACTACTAGATACTTGGACTAAATATTCAACAGCATTAGTTACAGTTTTGATTTGAAATAGTTTATTTTATTTTCGTACGTTATCCGTTGACAAGCCAGGCAGGACTTCCAAGTTTAAGCGATGTATAATTAAGTAAAAATAACGTTGTTTAAAGCCTATTGTCAAAGCTTTTATACGGGACATCTGAAAGATCGCTGGATGTCCTGCGCGTCCAGTATAACAACATCTTCAGGATGATGTTGGGGCTGCCTCGCTTCTGTAGTGCATCGGGGATGTTCGCGCTGTATCGAACTGATGGCTTTCATGCCGTCATTCGCAAGAAAACTGTTTCCCTGATCTGCAGAATGCGTGGCAGCTGCAACGGAATTCTGAAGACTGTTGCTGATAGGATCTCTTCTCCGTTATGGGTGTCTTTTAAGCGGGTAATTTGAATGTTCTTATTTTTTTTTTATCTTATCGTATTTTAAATTTAATGAATTTTAAATTTTATCTTATTTTGATTCTGATTATTTTAATAGCTGATTATTTAATATAATCTAATTTTGTTGCTTTCCATTACAAAAACACATGGTTTATCGTATGTAATCTTTGTTGCTTATACGTCTATTCCCAAAAGCTGTTTGTTTTCGGCAAGTAAATTGTTTCTATCGTTTATGCATTCCGTGTGAAGAAGCCATAGGTGGCAGGCACGCGATGCGATTGTGTAAAATGAAATGGGTGTCGCGCCATTATTTCATCGGCGTCGATTTTTTCACGGTAAATTATTGCGGACATTAATGCGTAGATACCTCTCTTATCAATAGTTTCTGCGTTTCCTTTATAATAAAATAAAACCTTTACCTGCAAATTCCTCCCATCATGGGAGAGGCTTATGTCCATCAGTGGACGTTATGGGCTGTTGTTGTTGTTGTTGTTTATCTGCAGCTTGGCCCATGTTGAGGCGTGAAAAAATGACAACGAAACAGAGTTATTACTTGGCATTATGGTACTTGCTAGATAATAGTAATGGAGGTATGGTGGTTTTCTCTTCGTAAACAAGTATTTTTGGCCAGACTTTGACGAAACTTTCGCGATGGAAAGTTGACTGGCATATGAAACTTTTGTACAGGACCTCTCATTATGATACGGTCAGCTAAAAACGTTTTTCTAATAGTTTGCAACTTATTATTTAGTTTTGAATGCATTCGGGCCATGTTCATATGCATGTGAATATATCAAAGACTTCGATGAGATGGCAATGAAACCCATATCTACAAGTCTACCTACAAGGAGAGTCGTATCCCCACCACTAGACAGGGTCTAAAAGACCTCATCACGAAGCCGTCAACCAAGCATTCTGTACATCAAACTAAGTAACTTTACGCAAAAAAATTTGCTGGGAAACGAATTTTTTTTTGGGGTGAAAAATCACGTTTTTTGGTAAAACTCAATGTAACGCACTAAAACATTGTGCTAATGGATGGATTGAATAGTACGGAAGTCGAGGAGGTGTTTAAAGTAAAAACCTTACATTAAAAACATGTATTTAAAAAAAAAAACTTGTCAAAAAGTTGACCCCCAATGTCGCCTAGAAGTCTTTTAGGTAGCTGGATAGAGACGCAAATGCTACAGTCAGACCTTAAGCAGCAGTTTGTGAATCTACACTTGAAAATTAAGTACTTAAATCTTTAAAAATTTTCTCGAGTTCCACCGCGGTCACTTTCACGAAGATGCGAATAAACTTTTGAATTGGTTTGTTTGCGCGTGTTGAAAACTTTTTTACTGTTGTTTTTCCAACACTTGTGTAATATATTGTTGGTTGTATTCGATTAAGTTTGAATGGTAATAAAGAGAGGCACCATCACCATGGCTTCCTGACCTCAAGGCTGAAACGACACGCGAGCCTTTAACACCCTGCGATCATGGCTTTATCTGCGCTAATATCTCCCTTCACGATATACTTACATGTGTTCGTGTAACGTATACAAGAATGATTGGAAAGCTATCGTTTGTTTTTGCTGAAGATTCCAGTGTTGTATGAATTGATAATTCTGAGACATTCTTGCTCAAACGAGCCCATATCGCGGGTTTTGCTGTTTATAAATACTGAAAAAGCCTAGCCTACTTACAAAATAAACGAATCATCGGCAGTCGATGGAACATGACACAACAATAACAACCATTTATTGTCAGACATCTTTGGCCCAGTGACTAGCATACAGAAACTAAGAGAGTTCCAGGCGTTAGTTTGAAGGAGTCTACACTGCGCTGGCTCAACGCAGTTTGCGTAGTCGCAGCCGTGCATCCACAGCGTAGCGGCTGCGTAGGTTCAGCGTAGCAGCACCGTAGCCTCAGTGTAGCAGCCGCGTAGGCTCGGCGTAGCAGCACCGTAGGCTACGCGTAGCAGTCGTTAGGCTAGGTGTAGCGTCGCCGTAGGATACGCGTAGCAGCTGTCGTGTAGGCTCGGCGTAGAATCACCGTAGGCTACGCGTAGAAGCCGCGTAGGCACGGCGTAGCAGCTGCATAGGCGTATGTAGCAGCTGAATAGGCGTATGTAGCAGCCGCGTAGGCACGGCGTAGCAGTCGTGTAGGCGCGGTGTAGCAGACGCGTAAGATCGGCGTAGCACCATCGTAGGCTATACGTAGCATCACCGTAGGCTACGCGTAGCAGTAAGCGCGTAGTTGCTACTTAGACACGACGTAGTGGCTAGCTGCGTAAGTGTGGTGTAGCACCTTCGTAGACGCTTGAACGTACAATGGGTTCTCTCATCTTCTAAGTTAAATTAATTTTTCCAGGTAGAACTTACAATAACAAAGTTTCATAAAGAAGCCAGTTTTTCCTATTTGAAGATTAGATACCTACTTAATTTTGCGAAATAGTTTCCATTGCATTTACTATATTATAAGCCTTTTCAAACAAAAGGTGCTTACATTAAACGGAGTATAAATTCATAATTAAATACGTAAATATGTAAACATTTTAAAACTTCTGAAAGACACAATACAAACAGTGGGAGTCGATCGTGTCTCTGCTGTCTGTCTGCGATTTAACGTGCGGCGGAATTATTACTAAGGTGCCATACAAGCTAGGGTGTAGGGTGTTTATAGCAACTAATATTTTCAGTGGCAGTAGTTAGTAAGGCTTCAGTCCTCCCGTCGGCTGTCGCGTCGAGAGTCTCCCGCCTCCCCTACTCGACGACGAACGTGTAGTGAATAGTGATTGGTTTAGGAATATTTGCGAGGTAAAATATTATCTGTACAGTAATATTTGTTTTAGAAATGAATTTTCAGAGGAGTGACGAAAGTTTTCGAAATATTTGGCCTGTTTAAACACATTAAGTTTTCTTTTGTATTTTTGTTTTTATTGCGCTAGTACCTATCTACGCAACTCCTCGTTCAAGGATTTATTTTGTTAAGTTTTCTTTCAAGAAAATAGAAAAACCTGTACTGCGTATAGTATAGTTGATTGTACTAAAACTAGAGTAAAAATAAAGTTCATGTCTACGAAGGCGAGTTGAACTCAAAGTTGAGTTATCTTCTAGCAATTCTTTGAGTGATACCTAAATAGAATGAACGGGAATTTATTCATAAAAATGGCTTGATAAATAGTTTCCAAGTTATGTAAACATTAAATTGTTTGTGCCAACAGACAAGACAAACCATGGGTTTCTCACAACCCGACGATGTTTTTTACCACCTTAAAATTTACATATAAAACTCGGACACATGAAAACCTTCGTAAAAAAATGGATAGAACAGACAGTGATGTTTTATATTTAAACAAATTTTTGATAAACTGAGTAACGAAAAATTAACATTATAAAAGGGTGTAATAAGACCGTTACGAAGCCAAAAGGCACTTATTCTCCCCGTCATTGCGATCATTTTTAGGGTTCCGTAGACAAATGGCAAAAAACGGAACCCTTAGGATTCGTCATGTCTGTCTGTCTGTCCGTCCGTATGTCACAGCCACTTTTTTCCAAAACTATAAGAACTATGCTGTTGAAACTTGGTAAGTAGATGTATTGTGTGAACCCCATTAAGATTTTCACACAAAAATAGAAAAACAAAAACAATAAATTTTGGGGGTTCCCCATACTTAGAACTGAAACTCAAAAATTTTTTTCATCAAACCCATACGTGTGGGGTATCTATGGATAGGTCTTCAAAAATGATATTGAGGTTTCGAATATATATTTTTTCTACAAACTCTACTCGCGCAAACTACTCAGTAGTTTGCGCGAGAGTCACGTCCAAAGTGGTAAAATGTGTCCCCCTCCTGTTACTTCTAAAATAAGAGAATGATAAAACTAAAAAAAATATATATGATGTATATTACCATGTAAACTTCCACCAAAAAATGGGTTGAACGAGATCTAGTTAGTAGTTTTTTTTAATACGTCATAAATCGTAAACCGTAATTATTATTAAATACATCGATCAAAGTTACAACGAACTACAAGAACTTTTATATTATGTTAGGTACTTGCTGCTACGGAACCCTTCATGGGCGAGTCCGACTCGCACTTGGCCGCTTTTTTGTTCTGGACCATACTTGGGAACCTAATATAGTTAAGTTTTATTCCAAATACTAGTTTTTAGGGTCATGTCGTGGTCGTGTCGCCACATTGACCGGTCCCGTGCGACTCGCATCCAGCGGATTCCCGCAACCTTCACCAGGTCATCGGTCCACCTAGTGGGAGGCCTTCCAACACAACGTCTTCTGGTTCGCGGTTGCCACTCCAGAACTATTCGGCCCCGGCCATCCGTTCTGCGAGCAATGTGCCCAGCCCACTGCCACTTAAGTTTGGCAATTCTTCGGGCTACGTCGGTAACCTTGGTTCTCTTGCGGGGATGTCTTCATTTCTGATTCGATCGCGCAAGGAAACTCCGAGCATAGCCCTTTCCATTGCCCTTTGGGTGACTTTAAGCCTTCTGATGAGGCCCATTGTGAGCGACCACGTTTCGGTCCCGTATGTAATCACTGGCAACACACAAGTAGCTCATAGACTTTCGTCTTGAGACACTGTGGTAAGTTGGACGAGAAGATACCGCGCAACTTCCCGAACGCTGCCCAGCCGAGTCGGATTCGACGATTGACCTCTTTCTCGAAGTTAGACCTACCTAACTGGACCGTTTGTCCCAGGTATACATAATCGTCTACAACTTCGAAGAGTCTCCGATCTTGATAGGAATGGGTGTGACATGGGCATTCGACATGACCTTGGTTTTGTCCATGTTCATTTTAAGACCCACTCCTCCGGAAGCTCTACTGAGGTCATCGAGCATTGTACTGAGGTCGTCCACAGTCTCAGCCGTGACCACTATATCGTCAGCAAACCGAAGGTGAGTGATGTACTCGCCATTGACGTTGACGCCTAGCCCTCTCCAGTCCAGAACCTTGAAGAGATTCTCCAGTGCAGCGGTGAACAGTTTCGGAGATACGGACGTCTCCCTGTGTCACACCTCGCTGCAGGAGGATAGGTTCCGAGGCTTGGTCCTGAAGTCGGACTGACATGGTGGCGTTTTTGTACAAACACTTCAACACCTCATCATCCTCATCTATCATCAATTGGAAAAATCTACTTGGGAATCTTTCATGAAATTGACTTTAAATTACGAAGGCAGAAAACATACGGCATTTATAAAATACAAATTAATGATATCGCAATGAGTTTTTTTACATTATATGCATCGTTAAATGATTGTGTGTACACTACCTATTTTTATTAAATACATAGTAGGTATAGTTTAATATTTAAATCAATAAATAGCAGTTATCAATATCAAGAGGATGATTATTTTGTGTGTTGGCATAATCGAATAACCTTTATTCCTTTTTTTTCCTTTATTTCTTATTAGTAGTATTCTTATTATTCGCATTTAAATATTCGTAGTGTTAATAAAAATTTTGATCAACTTCTAGTACTATTGCGCTTAACCAAAATTAACTTTGACATAATAGTGCTAACCGAATGTTGGCTGAGTAAAGTTAGTAATCTACCAATATTGGAAGGTTTTCAGTCTCACTCAACTGAAATTAATAAAAATCAAAATGATGGAGTTATCATATACACTAAACTGGGACTGCAAACTAATGTATGGGAACCCACCTTTAGGGGCGGAAATTGCCTCATGTGTCAAATAGACAACAAGTTAGCAGTAGTGGCAATCTACCGATCTCCGTCATACAAGTCCAACGATGATTTTGATTATTTCAAGACTAGCTTGAGTAATGTATATGATACCATATCCAGTTGCCCAAATATAGTATTAGTAGGCGATCTAAACTTTGATATAATCAAACGTAATGAGGACAACAAATGTCTTGACTACCTCATCTTAAGTGCCTCTCAAGGGTTATTGCCCACTCACGAACATCCCACTCGCCTTGAGAAAAGCCTGGATCACATACTTCTAAAGACCAAACTATTGTCGACCACACTTATTTTAGAGTCCCATATTACTGACCACAAGCCGATTCTCCTCGACATCATGGACGCAAACCCTGCGCGCAGAACATGTTACCTGTCCACCCGCCTTAACCATGAAGCAATTAGGCTAGAACTGGAAAATACCGATTTTTCAAATATATACTCTGAGGAGGATGCTAATATCTCTATGAACAAATTTATAGACATCGTAACAATGGTCATATCCAAACACACCACTCAGGTTAAAGTCCCTAGACAAAAAAGAACGCTAAAACCCTGGATAACTCCTGGTCTTCTAAAATGCATTAAACACAGAGATAAGTTACACATACGGTCCAAGAAAGCACCAGACAATCTTACAATTAAAATTACCTATAATCGCTATCGAAACTTTTGTAATGACTTACTGCGAAAACTAAAAATATCATACGAAAGGAGTGAGCTTGAGAAAGCAAGTAATAAACCAAAGCTTTTATGGAAAACAATAAAGGAAATAACCAACACCACGAAAATATGTACAAGACCCGTTGAGCTATTAAAAATATGCAATGATCCAAAGTCTTCCGTAAATGAGGTCTGCAGTTTTTTCAGTAATGTGGGAAAAAAGCTGGCTGACAACATATTATCACAACAGCACACCACATCACCTCAGACTAACAATCAGTTTCATCTAAATAGTACAAACCCCTCCCCTGTAAACTCTCTTGCCCTGTTAGAAGTAGATGAAGCTGAAACAGAGTCACTTATCCTACAGTTACGTAATGACTGTGCTATTGGATGGGACGGTATATCGCCACTTTTATTGAAAAACTGTCGCCACGTACTGATACCACCACTTACCTTCATTTACAACCGCTGTCTACAATTTGGCGTGTTCCCAGATGCTCTTAAAAAGGCTATAGTCCATCCTATACACAAGGGAGGGAGCAGAATCTGTGTCAATAATTATAGGCCTATATCTGTTTTGCCGACACTGTCTAAGATCCTTGAGAGGATTTTAAACAATCGTCTCAGGACCTTTCTAGAAAAACACAACATTATAGCAGACAACCAGTATGGCTTCCGAGTTGGTGTTTCAACAGAAGATGCCGTGCTGGGATTGACACAAGATGTAGCTAAAAATCTAGATAAGAAGACAAAATGTTTAGGTATATTCTTAGACCTTTCTAAGGCCTTTGACACAGTTTCTGTTCCCATCCTTATTTCAAAATTAGAACACTCAGGTGTACGTGGCGTGTCACTTGAAATATTCAAAGATTATCTCAAGAATCGCACCCAGAGGGTTAAAGTTGATACCCACCTCAGTGATGAGGAGTTTGTTACTTTCGGCGTCCCTCAAGGCAGCATACTGGGCCCCACCTTATTTCAAATTTACGTCAACGACCTTTGCAAAATGAACCTTCCAAATACTAAAATGTATACATACGCTGATGACACCGCGATCGTAATTCATGGCCCTACTTGGGATATAGTAAAAACTTTGGCAGAGTCGGCAGTAGCGGAAATAATGAAATGGCTCAATTCTAATCTTCTCACCTTAAACATATCCAAAACCTGCTACATCCCATTTGCAATTAGGCGAAAGACCACACCGTCACCCAGTTTTTCAATTACTGCTCACTCATGCTCTAACCGATCAGCGCCATGCCATTGTCCAACACTAACTAGAAGTGACTACGTAAAGTACTTAGGAGTCCTCATAGATGATGGACTCACATGGAAAAAACAACTAAGCGCTGTCACGACTAGAACTTTGCGCCTCATTCATATATTTAAATCCCTCCGAAATTCGGCTAACGCCGATATATTGAAAATGGTGTATTATGCACTATGCCAATCGGTCATAGGATACTGCATCGCTGTATGGGGTGCTGCAACGAAAGGTTGCATGCTGAGGGCAGAGAGAGCACAAAGAGCCGTACTAAAAGTAATGACAAGGAAGCCCCATAGATACCCAACAATACAGCTGTACGCAGACTGCAAGGTTCTTACAGTCCGTCAACTCTTTGTGCTTCAATCTGTCCTTAGGAAACATAGCAGTCTTCCCCCGTCTAATCCAAAAAAGCGTACTAATCTTCCCCCAGGCACCCAACACAGAACCACGTTCGCACGGCATCAGTACTATGTAATTAGCGCGTACATTTACAAAAAGATTCAAAAACATCTGAATATCATAGACCTCAACAAGCACAACCTAAAATTAAAAGTGACAGAATGGCTACTTCAACAAGACTATGCCACAACAGAGACTTTACTTACCTACATCACCTAATAAGCACACATCCATCTCCATCCTTGCACGAATACTTTTATCCTTGCGTACATACACACTCGCACATACAACTCCCCAACTCACTTACACACCAACACCACACACACCACTTATCCACACTCACACACAAACCACTTACACACCCATAATCACATTTATTCACCCTCATCCTCTCACATACCCATACCTATATTATTTAAAAAAAAACTAGAGTAACCAATAACTTCTCACCCTTCTGATGGTAAATCGACACAGTCCACTCATGCATCAATCAATTGGAACCTCATTGTGAAACACTGCCTCTTAAGATACAGGATACCCTAGTTTAAGAGACAGAGTTTAATCAATTGTGTACAGATTTTTGAAGCATCCAAATGTTTAATGTAATTGTTCTATATTACTAATTAAAAATTGTAAACTGTAAGTACAACTATCTGTGTATTTGGGAAATAAAGTTATTATTATTATTATTTTTGGAATGTGCTTTTGCTTCTCAGCGTACTGGTACTTCCAACTACATTTACGGGCCTAAACCAAAGTAAATGCAGCGTGTGGTGTGTTATGTTGAGGGTGTGTTGTGATGAGGCCCTATTTCGTTTTCTTCTATTTGCATGAACTTTCTGACAATTCGACATGTATTTAAAATTGCAGCTTTTTGTAAGGTGATATAAAGTGTTTCTTTTAGACTTAGTAATTTGAGGCTATGGAGTAAGTGATTCGGGATAACACCTGTTGTAGAGAGAACTATCGGGACCACATAAACTTTTTCCTGGCGCCATATTCTTGTTACTTCCTGTTTGAGGTCTGCGTATTTACTAATTTTTTCGGTGATTGTTTTTTGTATGTTATGTGTGTTTGGAACTGCGATATCTATTAAGTAAGTTACTTTATTTATTTTATCTTGTAGTATTATGTCCGGTCTATTATAGTGAATTGTCCTGTCGGTGAGAATGGCGCGATCGTAGTAAAGTTTATGAGTATCATTTTCGAGGGTAGCTTGAGGTGTGTAATTGTAGTATGGAGTGTTTGTGTCTTGTATGAGTGTGTATTTAACTGCCAATCTTTGATGAATAATATTGGCTACCTGATTGTGCCTGTGTGTGTAGTCGGTCTGCGTGAGGGTTGCGCATGCTCCTGTTATGTGCTGAATGGTTTCTGGTTGCGTGTGACACTTGCGACATTTATCATTAGTTACTGAAGGATCTTTGACAATAAATTTTCTATAGTTTTTGGTGTTGATAATCTGGTCTTGTATAGCAATGATAAATCCTTCGGTTTCTGGGAATAAATTACCTATTTTGAGCCACTTATTTGAGGCAATTTTGTTAACGTGTGATTGTTCTAGGTCATGAGGATGTCGGCCATGAAGGACTTTTTTCTTCCAGTCCTCGATTTTTTGTGTTTGCGGGTCTTCGTTATCAATGTGTGAGGTATCTGATTGTTCATATAAGTTAAGTGGGGTGTAATTGTGATCATTTTGGGCTATGGCTTTATGGATGTTGCTAGTGTGAGACTTCGTATGAAAGAATGTTTTTAATCTACAAACTTGTTTTCGCCATAGGTGCTGGATGTCTATTAGGCCTCTCCCTCCGTTTTGTCTTTTAATGGTAAGTCTTTCTACGGCAGATTTAGGATGTAAATTATTATTTTTTGTAAGAGTGGTGCGTGTAGTGCGTTCTAATTGTTCTGTGTCTGTTTTTGTCCATTTAATGACTCCGAATGAATATGTTAATATGGGGATGGCAAATGTATTTAAGGCCTTGATAAGATTTTTTCCAGACAGTTGGGTTTTACATACAGCGTTTAGTCTTCTCTTGTATTCTGCAGTAAGTGTTTCTTTAGTTCTAACGTGATCTAGTCCCTTCAATTGCGTGTACCCTAAATATTTGTATAAATCGGATGGTTCCATCGCTGTTATGGTGTCTGTATTATTTACTACATAGTTGCCGGGTCGTATCTTGCCTCGTATGATGTGAAGTGTTTTACATTTATCCAGACCAAATTGCATATTTATATCTTGGCTGAACTCTGCTGTAGCTTCTACTAGTTTTTTCATTTCTTTTTCGGTTTGTGCATATAGTTTAATATCGTCCATGTAAATAAGATGAGAAATTGTTGTTTGTTCTTGTAGTTGTGCTTGTGTTGTAGTGTGTTTGAGACAATATCCGGCCCGGCAGCGCTGCAGCAGATGTGACAGAGGGTTTAGTGCGAGACAGAACCACAGGGGACTCAGAGAGTCACCTTGATATATGCCTTTTCTGATAAATATTTGTCGCGTAGTAACATTATTGTGATTACAATTCATGTGAAGAGTGGTTTTCCATTGTGACATTATGTTGCTTAGGAAATCTATTATTTTTGAATTTACTCTATACATTTTTAATATCTGTATCAACCAAGAATGAGGAACACTGTCAAAGGCTTTTTTATAGTCGATATAGGTGCAATGAAGGTTTCTACTCTTTGTGGTGGCATGTTTATGTATAGTGGAGTCTATTATTAACTGTTCTTTGCATCCCATGTGGCCCCGTCTGCAGCCCTTCTGCTCCTCCGCCATTATGTTGTGGTGTTCAATGTGTGTGTTGATTTTCGCTGTTATTGCTGAAGTTAATATTTTATATATTGTAGGTAAGCATGTAATTGGTCTGTATTGGGAAGGGTGTGGTGAGTTTTTAGTTTTAGGCAGCATGTATGTTACGCCTGTTGCAATAAATTCTGGTATATTTTGTTGTCCTAATATGATTTGTGTTAAGTTTCTTGCAATTGGTTTGTATAATGAGGTTAACTTTTTAAACCAGAAATTGTGTACTTTGTCTATACCAGGAGATTTCCAATTGTGTAATCTGCCTGTTATGTGTGTGATATCGGCCTCAGTAATCTCTACGAACTCCATTTCATGTATTGCTCTCCATTTTGTTTCTTCCTCTGTTATCCATGTCGCTTCGTCATTATGTCGTGCTTGTTCTTCCCAAATACTAGACCAATATGTTTCTAATTGCTCTTTTGTAGGTTGGTTAGGTGTGTCTGTGTTGGTGTCGTGATTTGTGTCAGTGTTTGTTTAGGTTTCTGTAGAATATTTTTTCATTGGTGGCAAATATGGCGTTATCATTTTTGCGCTGTTGTGCTTTTTTGTACCTTCGGAGCCTATGAACTTTAAGCGCTAACTTTTGTTTTATAGTGTCTAAGAACTCCTCTGGTTTTCTGTTGTTATGCTCGTGCCTCGTGTGAATCAAATGGCTTCTAAAAATAGCCTCAACTCTCCTAACCACTTTGTTTGATCTGTTGTTGTTAATGTATTGTGTAAGTCTACCAATATCTGCTCTTAATTTTTCTATATCTTTTTCTAACCTCTGTTGCCATGCTGGCTTGATATTTTGTTTTGGTCTTGTGTTTCCCGTGTTTTGTGTAAATTTTAAAGTTAAGTTCTTCAGATATGACTACTGCTGTACAATATATAAGTGTGTGTATATCAATAAGTTGTGTTTCGTCGGAAATAAATTGGTTTAATATGTTTTCATTAAATAAGTTAACCAAACGGAAAAGGTTTGGGCTATATCGGAGTTTAGGTAGCCTTGGTCGAATTGCTGGGTCCATCCCAGAGTATTGTGCGAGAGTTGTTCTGAATTTATCATGTATTTCTTGGATGTATGTATCTGTGGTTAGGTCATGATTTTCGACGATTAAGGTCTCAATATCATTTTCTAGCGTAAGGGTTATGTATTCAGTTTGTGTGGATGTGTGTGATGTTTGCGTGTTAGCTTGCGATTGATTGTACAATTGAGATTGAACACTTGGTTGTAATTGGGTATATGGTTGTGTTTGCGGTCGTTGGGCAATATCGGTTATGTTTTGTACTAGTGTGGTAGCATTGTCATCTGCTTGTAATTCTATTCGTATCTCTTCTTTTAATTGGTCTATTATTTCTTGAGATAGAAGTTTATTTCTAACTATAGCTCTTCTCTGATCTGAAATTCTTTGTTCTGATACGGTTATCTCGGGGAATTGCCGTGTAAATAGTTCATGTAATTGTTGTCTATAGGTGGTCATGTCGGTCTCTAATTTAGTGATATAAAAGTAGGTTCGCATGATAAATAGATTAACTTCTTTGCTCCATCTCATGCGAACTCTTGCTTTTCCAGCCTTGGTGGACGCGGGTAAAAAGGTAGATACCCCCCGCGCAGCAGTCAAGGTTGGAGTGGGTGCGACTGTATTTAAACTAATGTTGGAGGGTGATGGATGTGTTGGTGACGATGGTATGGATGGTGATGATTGCCTAGAAGGTGTGTATGATACTGTGCTTGGACTATACGGTTCTACAGGGGTGTCTGTCCTGTCTGTCAGTCTGTCACCATCGTCAATGATTTCGGCTGTAGTATCTTTGTCGGTGGGAGCCCGCCTGTTCAACTCCTCACCGCTGACGGATCGCACTGTGACACCTAGCGTCAGCTCCAGGTGCGCCCCGGCGATCGCCCCCGGGCAGCGGCCCTATACGTTTACTTTTTGAACGAGTCTCCATTTTTGATGGGTTTCCAGAGCCACGATTAGCCACGCCAGTAATTTCAATTTCGCGTATCCGCCCCCCACGTGATTAGGTGTTCAATCAGGACGAGTGGTTGTTTGGGGGGCGGATTATTATTATTATTATTATTATTATCTTATGTGGTGCATCAGCTGCAAGTCAAATATTTGATTAATGTAATGACACACTAAGAAAAATAATGTTAATCCTAAGCATACATTGTAGGTACATTATAAAAATCGTAACCTTTTTTGTGGTTCAATGTAGAATGTGTATTTCCACATTCTACGTTAGTGTTGCGGTGGCGAGCTGTTTTATCACGTCAGTATCACACCGAGCGAGGTGTCTGATCGGCCGCGGCTCCACCCCGCACTCTACCTAGGTATCTCCGTACTTTTCAACTGTTACGTTCTCACCGTAATAACCTGAAGCATAGAAGCCTGAAGCTGTATTACACACAACACAAACCGTTTTCAAAATAATGAAAACACTGAACTTGGTGCCTACACTGCCTACCACTTGGAAAGTTTAGATTATCTTTCTGATATTGATTTAGGTATTGGAAAAGGTGAAAAATTTCGCTAATTTATCACTTGACGTAACTAAGTTTCGTAAGAATTTACCACACCTACGGGTTAGGTACATCTGAATGAGAAAAGAAGGGGTACAATTATTATTGTCAAAAATCGAGTGAGACCCGAAAATTTGCAACTGCGCATTCTAGGTCATATTTCAACTTACGAGATGCAATCTGTAATACATTATCGGGTCTCAATCGACTTTTTTTCATAATTGTAGCTTCGCAGACGATCGCCGGAGAGCAGCGGTGGCCCAGTGTTGGCGGCCCCGACTTACGAACAGTAAGTCGTGGGTTCGAACCCAGACAAGCACATTACTGACATTACTTTGTGTAATTTATTTCATCACCACTGCTCTCAAAACGGTGAAGGAAAACATAGTGAGGAAACCGGCATGTCCTAGAACCAAAAAATTCGAAGACACGTGACATCTACCAATCTGCACTGGGCCCGCGTGGTGGATTGTAACCCACTACCTCTCATGGAGAGGACGCCTGTGTCCCAGCAGTGGGAACATTAATAGGCTGATAATGGACGACCGCCATTTTGGTTCAACTTACGTGCCGCGATCTATACCAACATGTAATTACCCACATATTGTTAATTACTCACCTACAGTAGACAATTTCACAACTCGAAAGTAATTTGCACACAGTTAAAGTTAAACAAAGTTCAAAACATAGTTCTACTTTGTAAATTACAGGAAGATTTATTAGCAGGCTATTAGTTTAGTCGTGACTAACTGAAGTTAACTTCCACACAGTTAAGGTGGACAGTTGTCTTAAATTACTATTGTTTGCTAATTTATTTGTTTGAAACAGCGATTGATCAGTTTGACGCAAAAAGTGTTTAAAGTTCGTTTTGATGAATGTGTGTTTTACATTTTTCAGTCAAAAAATGTTGGATCGGATTGGGATATATATAAAAAAGCAAACTTGTGGTTGAAAAATAGCATATCACTCTCGACTCACGAAGGGACAACGAAAATAAATCAATGTACCATGAAATATTGTGACACATCCACGGCAGGATACGTGATACTCGTATTACTTACTTATTAATAGTTTTTCTATAAAAATGCTGTCACTTTTGTAGTAGAAATGGGGGCTGTACTGTGTACCTACTTTATTTAGGTTAGATAAACATCTACTTCTGTATATTCAACTGTGATCATTAAAGGTTCCCTAGGAGTCATTTTGAGACAAATGTTTAGGTCCTACGTGGCACTAGAGATGTTGGGGCAAGTCGTGCGACGTAGCACAACAAGTTTACCGTAACGTAATCACAAAAAGGTCCAGTTCGTCTTCAAGGACCCACCAAGCAGACCCACCGGTGTGTCTCCGAATACTGATGTGTCTCCCAAAACTTCTACCCAGTGGGTCCTCTGAGATTTTATTGTCTTCGAAGATCCACTCCGACTAGTAGTTTTGGAGAAAAATGGCAACATGTATTTGCACAAACAAACAAAAAAACATTCTCTCACCCGCTCGTAAACCCGGTTCGTAAAGCCGCGCTCGCTTCGCCCGCATATTAAATAACACTCTTTGACTTCTGTCCCCGAAGTGCCGGGCCTCCGCCGGCTTCCTTCGTCGGCCTACGGCCCGGTGCCCATGCCGCCCATAAAGGATTATTTGTAATTGTTTTCTTTCGTTTCATTTAAGTTCCTGGTGGGTCTCAGGGGATATAGTCACATAGGTCCTACCAGTCAGTAGGTCTTGGGAGATACATCAGTATTCGGAGACCCATCGGCGGATCTGCTTGGTGGGTCTTCGAAGACGAAGCTAAAATGAAGGTCTTAAGGTATCTAGGGGTCATTCTAAATCACTTCAGTGTAATTTCATGTGTTGCAGTTTCCTGGAGATATACAACGAGCGGGTGCACGACCTGTTGTCCGGCGAGGTGCCGCTCCCGCCCTGCCACTCACTGCCGCGGCGCAGGGGCAACGCGCGCAAGGACCTGCGCGTGCGCGAGCATCCCTCTAGAGGACCTTACGTGCAGAGTAAGTTCCTATTCAAAGCCCTGCACCAGTTTAGTGTTCTGTATGGTGTCGGACGTAAAGAATAGCACCATCCCATATCTTCCCATGGCGTGGGTGTCGTAAGAGGCGACTAAGGGACTTACCAGAGAATGGGCAGCAGCGTTCTCTGTGCTTTTGTAACAACCGCACTGCGATCGCCAACCCGCCTGCCAAGCGTGGCGATTATGGCAAAAACCCCCCTTGGGGGAGGCCTATGTCCAGCAGTGGACGTCTTTCGGCTGAAATGATGAAAAAAAATGATAATCAGTTTAGTGGCTTATTTAGTTATCGTAGTTTTATTGATATTCTTGATAAGAAACGCTGCGTTTCGAAGTCATGTAGAGCGGCGCTTTAGTGCAATTTAACGTAACAATCAAAGGACGTGATGGTCGATATTATTCTATAATTTCTACCTTACATAACACATCATCATCATATGAGCCGAAAGACGTCCACTGCTGGACATAGGCCTCTCCCAAGGCGGGGGGGTTTGCCATAATCGCCACGCTTGGCAAGCGGGTTGGCGATCGCAGTACGGTTATTACAAAAGCACAGAGAACGCTGCTGCCCATTCTCTGGTAAGTTCCTTAGTCGCCTCTTACAACACCCACGGGAAGATATGGGATGGTGCTATTTTTTACGTCCGACACCATACAGACAACATACATAACACATGCAGTAAGTTTAATTATCCATGTTCTATTGTATATCTATTTAATTGTTTTTATCGATCAAACTCACACTGGATCGTCGTTTCAATAACTTGTTTCATGAACGCATTGCAAAGGATCTTTTAGGTTTTAGACACAGTCAGTCACATTCACATATATTAAGTAAAACATCATGCTTTAAGCTTTGTACATAAAGTCATGTCATCTCATTCCACCGTTCCACGCGATCAGATCTCCGCCGCGTATTGGTCCAGGACGCCGAAGCCCTGCTGACGCTGGTCGCCGAGGGAGCCCGAAGGCGCCGCACAGCCGCCACGCGACGCAACTCCACCTCATCACGATCTCACGCGCTGCTAGAAATCGCTACACCTCACGCTACACTACACCTTGCCGATTTAGCTGGAAGGTACACGCATCTTATCAATCATCTATCATTTATCGGTTTACCCATCATCAAATTTACCCTACATGAAGGTTCGTTAAAAAGGTCACGAGAAGAGTCGACCAACCGTTTGGCGATGTCTGGAAATACTAGGTGGTCACTCGGACCTCATGGCCATAATTATATAAAGGGTGTAAAACACCTCTTAACGAAGCCCAAAGGCACTTGTTTTCCCCGTCATTGCGATCATTTTTTTGTTCTACACCATATCTGGGAACCTTCTAGTTACGGAGATATTGGGGGTCAAAGTATCAACTTTTTGAGAAGTTTTTTTTTTGAAATACAAGTTTACTTAGTTTGATGTACAGAATGCTTGGTTGACGGCTTCGTGATGAGGTGGTTTACACCCTGTATATTTCAACCCCAAACGGCTCAAACACATGACATGACTCCAATTAAGTTATTGTATTCGCGCCGTTTGAGGTATTCAGCACCTGCCGCAGTCAACCTCTACCCTGCACCAGTACACAGCCCGTCGTGCTAGTAAGATGTGAGAATTCCCTAGCATGTACAAACATTGGACAAGGATTTCTTAAAAAAGAGCTTTTTTATGGGACTAGCTCGCCACACTATTCCCAAACCACTGTAACTCCTGAAAGCCAGAATCAACAGTGGCGACCACCAGAAAAGCGCCGAGACAATGAAGCTGGACAAAAGAGCTTATTGTCTATGTCTTTACTAATATTATAGAGAGGAAAGATTTGTATTTCTGGATTTGTGTTTTTGTATGTAACGAATAAACTTAAACTGGACCGATTTGAAAAATTCTTTCAGCAATGTATACTTAGCTACATTATCAGCGACTAACATAGCAACTATATTTTCAATACACTTCCTCGACAACATGCAATGTATTTCACACGCGTGCGATTTTTTCCAATGATTTTTTTATTTTTTTATACCTATACTTAGTCCAAATTGGTTCAATGCCTATAGTCTGAGGTGAATGTTTTCTTTTTAATTTTTGCAAAGCACTACGCGTCTTTACGGCATAAATATTTTTTGAATATTCAAATTGTGTTTATAAATAGAATATCATAGATAAACATGATTATTTAAAACTAAAAGTTACTTTTATACACAAATGAATTGAAAAATATAAAATAAATATTTTTTTTATATTAGGCTGTTTAACGGCTTCATACCATTGCCTCTCTTTCAACCTGGCGAGACAAAAGCGCGAAAAAAAAAAGAAAATTTAAATCATAGTTTCATAGTTCGTGACAAAAATATTATTCGTTATTTCATTTTATTTCTTCAAAAGTGAATTGAAAAACGTCGTTTGATACACGTGGACATTTGTTATTGCAATTCTCGGTTATAATTCCGCCTCGAATGCAATAACAAACTTTCTCCACTTGTATCAAAATGTCTATTTATCCCCCGTACTCCCACGGGAACGGGAACTACGCGGGTGAAACCGCGTGACGTCCGCTAGTTTTTAATAAAACTATAATAATCTAAATATATAAAAGGAGAAACTGACTGACTGACTGACTGACTGACTCATCTATCAATGCACAGCCCAAACCACTGGGTCTACAGATTCCAAATTTGGCAAGTAGGTTCCATAAGTGGTCAAGGGGTGCACTAAGAAAGGATTTTTCAAAATTCACCCTCAAAGAGGGTTGAACGGGGCTTCAAAGTTTGTATGGGGAAACAAGATAAGTTAATCAAAAAATAAAACCGACTTCAAAAAAAACAAAAAACAAAAAAAACACAAAAAGAAAAGGACAAAAAAATACACCAAAAGAAAAACAAAAAAAAAAACAAAACCAAAACCACAAAAAGTGAAAAATAACTTCAGCTTCAGAAGCCGGTGAGACAAACACCAAATCAATCAAAGGTCAAGCTTCAGAAGTCGGTGACCTTATTTAATTGATTTAGTGTTTTTGTCACCGACTTCTGAAACTTGACCTTTGATTGATTTGGTGTTTGTCTCACCGGCTTCTGAAGCTGAAGTTATTTTTCACTTTTTGTGGTTTTGGTTTTGTTTTTTTTTTTGTTTTTCTTTTGGTGTATTTTTTTGTCCTTTTCTTTTTGTGTTTTTTTTGTTTTTTGTTTTTTTTGAAGTCGGTTTTATTTTTGGCAAAAAAGTTTTATTTTATTTTTCCATTTTTAGTTGTAATATCCTATACTTACAAATATTTGCTATGCATTCATTGTACATGGTTAACAATACATGTCATGGTAATAGGCTTATCCCCAATAAATGGAACATAACATGCCATAACTGTCGAAATCTGGGTGTACTGTACACATCTATGTACCCCTCAGAGCAAACAGGTGTAATGTTACGTCATGATGTTGTTTAAACAATGAACATCCAACCGATTGGAGCTATCACAACAGATTTGCCGTCTATTTTTGAAGAGTTCCATTGTATATCTCCGAAGATCAGCATCAGATCTTCACCAAATTAAAATGGGACCACCTCAGGAGTATACTCTTTCAAGTAAAAAAAGAATTTCGAAAATCGGTCCACAAATGGGAGAGAAATCAGGTAAATTGTACACATCTGCGTACCCCCTCAGAGCATACAGGCGTGATGTTCCGTCATGATATTGTATAAACAATGAACATCCAACCGATTGGAGCTATCACAACAGATTTGCCGTCTCTTTTTTAAGAGTTCCATTGTATATCTCCGAAGGTCAGCATCAGATCTTCACCAAATTAAAATGGGACCACCTCAGGAGTGTACTCTATCAAATGAAAAAAGAATTTTGAAAATCGGTCCACAAATGGGAGAGAAATCAGGTAACATACATAAAAAAAAAAAAAAAAAATACATACACACGAACATATAACCTCCGCCTTTTTTGAAGTCGGTTAAAAAATCATCGAAACTGATATTCGAAACTTCACAAGAGTGCTCCTATTGATAAATGAGTAGAAACGGGTTTCAGGGTTTTTCAGAATTCAACCCCCCCAACCCCAAGAGTGGGAAATGGGGTGACAAAGTCTAATAATCAATGCACAGCCCAAACCGCTGAGTCTAGAGATTCTAAATTTAGCACGCGTAGGTTTCTTATGAGGTCTAAGGCTGCACTAGGAAAGGATTTTTCAAAATTTACCCCCTAAGGGGGTTAAAAAGGAGTCAAAAGTTTGTATGGGGAAACAAGATTAGTAAGACTGTTTTTTTCGAAACTTCACAGAAATACTCCCATCGATAAATGAGTTAGCTTTTTGTGTTTCAGGTTTTTTCAGAATTCAACCCCTAAAGGTCCCCCTTTCCTTCCATTTCCCAATGGAGTAACAAAGTCTGAAAATTAACATGGGTATTGTTTGCAGTATGGTGTATCGGGTCGGGTGTATTACAAAAACAACGATTCTGAAATACTATCATTCCCTGTTGGGGTGCGATGGGGTTCAATGTCCAAAAATCAATATGGGTGTCGATACCGAGATTATCAGGGGCGCTGATTACGAATATGGCATTTATTTTGAGATTCAGAAGATGGCGGATTCGACTTCTATACAGGGTTACTGTTGATTTATTGTATTGATTGTGATAACGATGATGGTGAGTGTGGTAATGATGATGATGATGATTGTGATTACGGTGATAATGATTGTGATTACGATGATGATGATTGTGATAACGATGATGGTGATTGTGATGATTGTGATTACGATGATAATAATTGTGATTACGATTATAATGATTGTGATAATGATGATGGTGATTGTGATAGTGATTGTGATGGTGATTGAGACAGTGACGGTGATTGTGATGGTGATAGCCATGGTGATGGTTATTGTGATGGTGATAGTGATTGTGACTGTGACTGTGATAGTGATGGTGATTGTGATAGTGATTGTGATAACGAGGATGGTGATTGTTGACGATTGGGATTATGATGATAATGGTTGTGATTACAATGATAATGATTGTGATATTGACGATAGTGATTGTGATGGTGATTGTGATGGTGATTGCGATTGTGATTGTGATGGTCATTGTGATAGTGATGGTGATTGTGATAATGATTGTGATAATGATTGTGATAATGATGGTTGTGATAGTGATAATGATGATTGTGATAACGATGATGGTGATTGCGATAGTGATTGTGATGATGATTGTGATAGTGACGGTGATTGTGATGGTGATAGCGATGGTGACTGTGATAGTGATTGTGTCGGTAATTGTGATTGTGATTGTAATGGTTATTATTACAGTGATGGTAATCGTGATGGTGATCGTGATGGTAATCGTGATAATGATGATAATTATTGTGATTACGATGATAATGATTATGGTAACGATGATGAAGATTGTGAATACGATGATAATGGTTGTGATTACGATGATAATGGTTGTGATTACGATGATAATGATTGCGATAGTGATGATGGTGATTGTGATGGTGATTGTGACGCTGATTGTGATTGTGATAGTGATAATGATGGTGATTGTGATATTGATGGTGATTGTGATGGTGATTGTGATTATGATTGTGATAATGATGGTGGTGATTGTGATAATGATTGTTATAATAATAATAATAATCATTTTATTTTCAAGCAACTAGGCCCATAGATAAAATACACAAAATACATTTAACAACAATAATAAACTAATACATATTTTAAACCTTATGAGACTATAACTATACACGCAACGTTGTCGGCGTCGTGTTTCGCTGCGTGGTGTCGCGTAATCGCCCTCGGAAACGACGATATACGACACCCTTCGGCCAAAAGTCCTCCTTCATGCAGGTCTCTAGATGGTGGGTTGGAACTCGTATCACGAATGACCTAAAGTTGATGTTGTGGCGCGATTCCAACCTTTCGACCCTCAGAGTCCAGCTGGTCTTCACTTTCAAATACTGCACCACTTCCTCAGTTGTAGTGGAGTGATGCAGACGTGAAATGTACAGCTGCGTCGTAGGCACAGCAGGACGCAGCAGCATGTTGGGTCCACTCGGTGCGGTACCGCACAGGTTAGGTTGTTATGGTGATGGTGATTGTGTTGGTGGTTGTGATAGTGATGGTGATTGTGATTGCCAAATTTCATAATCATCACAATTACTATCATCAGATAGTAATTGTGATGATTATGAAATTTGGCACATAGATAGGTTATAACCTGGATTAACATGTAATACACTATTTTATCCCTTTAATATTATCCAGTGGGACAGTTAACGAACTTCACGCGAGCGAAGCCGCGGGCAACAGCTAGTTATTCATATAAGGGACTAGCACGTACCAATATGTTCTAGTTTTCCATGCGAACTTTATGTGAACACATGCTCAAAAATTTGACCAATTTTCATAATAATTAAGTACACGCAATATTACGACGACATAGATACTTATTGTTATTTTTGTATGAAATTGCAATTATAAAAATAATTGTGCGTTACCTACTGACTTTAACAATGGTTTACGTAAGAGTGGGTAGAATATACGCAACAAAACATTTTAGTTAAGAGCCTATAGGTACTACCTCAGATTAGCAACTCTATTTGTGGTGGTTCAAACTTCGTTTGTAATACTGTTAGAATAAAGTTCTAATCAGCTTGCACTACAAAGCGGTTGTTACGTCAGTCACTGCGGCCGAATAGTGCAAAATGAGTGGTTTTTATTCTTAGCATTGAAATCGAAGTGCATCTTGTCAGTGCCGTAAATAGCTTTTTCTGCGCCCTGTGCGAGCATCTATTAACTGAAGCCTTGTTTTATTAGTTAATATAGGTACCCTATCTATAGCAATGCTATTCAGGATGATAAAACAAAGCACATTGGTGTTGCTGGCCAATTAAGAGCTATTTAAGTGGACCCTTCGCCTATACCACCCACTGCGTCTCACTCACTAAAACTCAAACGCAAGTTAACAAGTGCAAATGCGTTGCCCACCCTGATGCTTAAGATTTAATTTTTGGGCCACTAAAACAAATAAGCTCGTGCGCCGCCAACAAAATGAGCGCGATGTTTTGTCTAATTTAACAGACATTTTTGATGATACTGGCATGGTATGTATGTGTTGGAATCGAGCACTAGGGGCGCAGCAGGAACTTATCAGGAGCAAACCGAAAAAAATATAGTCCTGCCTGGTCTGGCCATTCTTGCGCACCTCAGAGTCTACGTCCCTGTGCCTAGGCACCGGCGGCACCGCCCTATTTACGGCACTGCATGTTTTTGGAGCACCAGTAAGTTATTGTCCATATTTGGTCACAGTTTTCTGCATCCTAGTTACTTAAATATTGCACTTGAAGAATTCAAGTGCAATATTGATACTGAGTGCAGAGCCCAGTGTTTATTTATTTATTTAATTAAGGTTCGCCAACAGTTGTTACAGATATTATACAGCTAGGAATGACTGTCCACAAGACATGGTGGTCCTGGGTTCGATTCTCGGATCGGGCAAAGTGTAGTTGGGTACTTCCATCAGAAATTTCTCAGTAGCACCCACCGACCGAGTCTGGATTGGTGTATTACTAAGACTTAAACGTAATTGGCGAAATGTGGGTGTAGTGTAGGTACACCTCTGCCTAACCCCGGGTATTACGGCCGTGATGGTGCGTTATCACTATCACTACATATTATAACACAAAGTCGCCCGCGTCTGTCTGTCCCTATAAATACGCAACGGATTTTGATGCGGGTTTTTTTAATAGATAGAGTAATTCAAGAGGAAGGTTTTAGTATATAATTTGCGGGCAGGCGAAGCCGCGGGCATCAGCTAGTATTGATATAAATGAGGCTGATGAGACACCATTTATCTACTTATGTAATAGGTACAGCTTACCCCTTACGTAATACAGGTGTGAGTAAAAGTCATGTTCATGTTATACAAGATCAAAGAATTGCCGTCGAATGTCCCTAATCCATCGAGTAGGTTAAGCTTCGACGCGCCTACCTGTAGATTGGAGAAACCTTACATTGACACACTAGTTAATGCTTACGTACTTATTCAATTTATTAGTCATGGCATCGCTAGCAGTATCGAAAAAGACGATGATTGGTTGGCCTAACCTTTACCTAGTTTAAAACTCTGCTAGGAGTATGGAAACTTCTACTCCTCCGAACATTTAGTAAAGATGGAATAGGTCATCAATTTTCATACCCAAAAACTTACATCAACCCTGTTTGACTTGAACATGGACCCGGGCGGACCCGCAAGGACAGTGAGGTTCTTTGAGAAATTTTCCCAAAAACTGCTGCGATAGCTAAAATAAGGTATTTTTTATTCTGTTAGAATTAAGTATGTAGGTATGATTTCCATATTATCTGTCCAGTGAGAAAGCCAGTTGGGAAGGCTGTGGTGGTGGTCGGCAGAAAGAAGGCGCTAATATAAACAAGTCATTGGTGGCACTTAGCAACGTCATCTCTGCACTCGGTAAGTTTGTTTGTTGACCAACACTAATAGTATAATAATAGATAAAAATATGTTTTATTTGTACACCGACATTTGCCAATATTAAAGTTTTTTTTTAGAACAAAATGTTCTATGAATACTTTGCCAATGCAATGGTTTTTGTAAGTTAGTGGTAAGATGATAATGGTCTAGTCACGTAGTGATTTGTAACTGTAAATAATGTAAATATGAAAGAGTTTGACTCCCTGACGCCAAACCTATGTTGTTTACATTACACGAAATCTCATGCAATGTAACACAATATCTTATTGTGCTGACACTGTTAGATGGAGGCTATAGTTCTATAAGGCATACAATTAACGAACCACCAGATTTAGCACAATGTAAAGGCAAAAATATCACTTTTGGTTTCCAAAATTAGTAAATGATCACCAAAATTAATCCCCATTTTATTGTGAAATTAGAACCAAAAATTTATTTTTTTAGTTAATGACCACCAGAAATTGAACTGTTATGCTCTTGCATCCGAGTCGAGGGAGACCCGGTCGACGGAGGCCTCGCGGGGCTCCTACTTCTGAATGGTTTATAAAAAAATCCCCAAGTCGGCCTAGGCAAAACTAGTTTGGCATCAACCACCTCATTAAAATGTGGTGCTCAATGTACTGGTGATCAATTGATATTTTAAGTGATAGATGTTAGTGGTTACAAAGTTATTTTTGGTGGTCATTATATTTTCCCCCAAATATGAAAGAGTTTGTCTCCCTGTCGCCAAACCTAGTTGAATTCTTGTGTTTATTTTAATGTTGTTTACATTACACGTCATTTCACGCAATGGAACACAATATTACATTAAACTCTGTCTTTTTTCATTTTCATCCTATCTCATATTGTCACTGTTGGGCGGAGGCTAGTTCTATTATCTAGCTAGGGTATAGACGATAAGTAGATATATGAGCGTAGGGTCACCATCAGGAAATTGGTGATGGATTAAGTAATTTTCACCGTGTTTGATTAATTTTTGGCTTGATTACGTATTTGCGTGTTGTCGTTCCCAAGCGTATCGGTGATAAATGTGACTTACTAATTACCATAACATATTGTTTCTAAACCTAAATACCTCTGTCCAAC
Organism: Xestia xanthographa; assembly: GCA_905147715.2. NCBI lineage: Eukaryota > Metazoa > Arthropoda > Insecta > Lepidoptera > Noctuidae > Xestia > Xestia xanthographa. The sequence continues at coordinate 16,823,857 of LR990652.1, forward strand.
CCTTTCGAGAACAGGAGTGATTTTATGTGATGTGTTACTATTTGTATTAATTTATTCATATTCAATTTTAATTTGTATTTGCTAGTCGGCGGGGGCGCAACACGTGGGAGGTTCGTCCCTTACCGAGACTCAGCTCTCACTTGGCTTCTTAAAGACTGCTTCACGGGCGGCGCCAGTACGTTTATCATAGCTAGTAAGTACAACTAATATTATAAAACGAATTGCAACACACGGTTTTGTTTAATTAGAATGTTAGGTAAGCTTCGAGGTCTATGACTAGAGCTCTTATGAGATAAAGCCTTGACACACAAACTGTAAATTAGTATGCGTGATTATGTCAGTTAACGCAAAGATTTAGTGTTGAAAGCTTTCCTGACCTTGATTCAATGCTTCTATTTAAATGGAATGTCCGACAAGTGTTTATTTTACGAGCATCTATCAATAATAAAATTTGAATAGAAGACCGATGACAATGGAATGAATGTCTTTTAAAATTGTATTTTTATTCTAAATCCCATACAGCTGTTTCACCTAGTGTTGCCTGCTACGGTGAGTCAGCATCGACGCTTCGTTGGGCTGCCCGAGCTCGCCAGCTACCCACACCTCGCACCATCAGCTGCGGCGCTCACGTCGCCTCACGAGCTGCATTGCAGGCACAGCTCAACCAACTCATTTCTGAACTCACTAGGAACTATATCCGATATGTCAGTAACAGTATCAAACTATAATAACAACAGTCTACAAACCTTAATGTAGTGTATTAATGTTAGTTTAACATTGCAGGTCCCGGAAACTGGAAAAATATTATTTGATGATGAACATTGGGCATTACGAGTAAATGAAAATGATTTGCAATCCAGCGATTTAAGTAAAGAAGCAAACATAGGCAACATCATGAATTTAACGCGTCCAAAACCAGACGCGACCAATTCCGAATCAACCGCTTCATCAGTAGCTAGCGGGAGTTCGGATGTCATTAACACGATAGACAAAAACTCAACAATTGCAAGCGAAATTAATAAAGAAATGGACAAATTATTTGGACCTTCTCTAGAAAGAGCCAGTAGCGGGGATGATCTAAAAGTGATAGCCCCTCTTAGACATAAAAAAAGACAATTCAGATCCCAAGAGGTTTTAGCTAATAATGAGACGTCCATGCCAGGCCAAAGCAACAGTTTGGTAAATACTCTACCAAGTCAAAGCGAAGCGAAGATAAATGATGTACCAAGTACAGAAAAACTTAAAGTTCCTAGTATAACCATTCTCCACGAGAACCAGAGAGCAGAAATTGTGGCTTCAGTTACAGAAAGACTTTACACTAAACTGAAAAAGAAAGAAGAAGCTGCAGTTTCCAAAGTAGAATCAATGGTTGACAGAAAAATAATAGAACCACTAAGTGAGTTAAAAATTTGCACAAACGCACGTCAAAGACTGATGGAGCTAAGTCAGAAAGCTATTCGAAATAAAAGAAGAATAGGCATACCAGCGCATACACAAACAAGAATTACCGCAACTCGAGTAAAAGATCAAGCCGTTGATGTACAAACAGACCTTCACTCATATATTTCTAGAAATACGCTCTCTCATGCTTTCTATCGAGATGTAGCTACTGAGACGATCCCAATGACACCGCGTTGCAAAGAAATAGCCGTAGGGCCTACAGGATCACTAGAATCTATTGACATTTCCACAGAAACTAAAAGAGTGTTTTATAAAAATTCTATCGTGATGACTGATATAGTGACCAAAAACGAGCGATGTACTCAAACGCCGGTTGTACCTCCGCCCAGAAGAAAAAAACGTGCATCTTTATCAAAACACGTCTGCTGTAAAGAAAATCGTACTTTTACAGAAGAATGTTCACCTTCGCCAGTTATAAGCATAAATATTTCACAAATGTACCCTATAGATGCAGAATCTCAAAGTTCTGATGAAAATTCAGAAAATTTAAACAATACAAATAGCAAGTCTAGCGCTGCAACTACTACTCCAGATTTGTTGACAAACCATAGCACAGTAGAATCACAGAATATTATTGATATAAGAGAAGACGAAATTAGTGTTATAGTTAATGTAGCTGATGACGCAAAAGTTCCTTTTGTCGCTAATGCTGGCAAATCTACGGATTACATTACACAAATTGAAGAATTCCCAGATACAGATGATTTTACACTACCAAGAGTAAGTCCCAATTCTGTAAGAAAAGTTAATTCTTCAGAGATAAAAAATATGATATTAGGACGTAACGAAAATATGTATCCTTACAATATTGTACTATCACCGCCCAAAGAAAGAGATACTAAAAGAATTGTTACATTTAAGGACACCAACGTAAATCAATCGGTTGCAATTGCTTCAGAAATTACCAAAGAGAGCGTACATGATGAAAATGCAAAGAACGAAACTGAAACTGCCTCCGATATAACAACATCTGAGAAAGATTTTCCAGTAGACAAAGACTACGAAAGTGTATTTTCTGATTCTACAGAATCTAGTAAAGTAGAAACAGACTCTTTTATCTGGAAAAAAGGCAGTAGCAGAACAATGGGTAGTTTAAAGAGGTCAAATTACGTTCCTGTATACAAGGGCTCTAAATATAAAACGACGAAAGCGAGGGTTCTTAAGGATTTTTTGGGATTAGAATCTGAGGGAAACGAAATAGGGTTTTCGAATGATGAAACGCATCGAAATATAAGGGATTTAAGTTCCAGCGATAGTAGAGACACTGACCATGAATACAAAAGCAGACGACGCAAGACAAATTATGATAACAAGCCATATTGCAATCGTAATACTGATTATGATCACGATGATTTAAGCGAATTTCAAAGTATAGAAAGGAAATTACTGGACTCTTGTGGTAATTTGGAAGAGTCGGTTAATAAATATGAAAATTATGTCACCAACTACAAAGGACTAACTAACAACGGTTGTGTTGAAGCAACGCCACGGAAACCCAAAGAGTATCTACAGCATTTAGTACAGTTAAGAAGAGAGGTAGTGAAAGCAGAGAGTGAGAATACGGATAGTTCCACAGATTTATCTCATAAGTAATGTAATTTGAGTGTATAGAAATAAGTTGAAATATTTAAAGGAAGTTTAAGTATTTTTGTATTAATAATATTTAATATTAAACATATTATTTAATAGCATCGTCTAATAAGTAACAATACATCACCTGTTTTTCCCAAAGGGCAGGAAAATATGCAGTTCAATGTCACTCACACGGTATATCTCTTTACCTTACATAATAGTAAACACAATTGATTCTGACATTGACTATACTTGTCCTTAATTGTTGCGATTGGTCTAGCTAGTTGCAACAACTAACGACTGACCGACAACGAAGTCAAATTCAAGTTCATTGAAATCGAAAGATTTGTGACCCTGCCGAGTAGTAGACAACATTATGAAATAGTCAAGTCGCCAGTAAAGTGGCTTAGCTATGAGAGCCAACCTGGTCATTGACAATGCGCGAGCGCAAGCGAGTAACGTCAATAGAGAGATTTAAATAAATACTAAGAAAATGAATATTTAGCTAGTTTCCAAATACATAAAAAAGACACAATTATTAAGTTATTCGGTTGTGTTGTGTGATTTGCTAAACTGTTATGCGAAATGTCTTTTTTCATAACGCAAGTGTTTAATCCCCAAACAATAATATTTGCGGTTGTCGCTATTATTTATACATTTCTGTGGTTCCGTTATAAGTTTACGTATTGGTCAAAAAGAGGCGTTACGGGACCGAAACCAGAGTTTATTTTTGGGAACATTAAAAAAGTGATCAAAAGGAAGGAGCAGTTTTTCCAGCCCTATTACGACAATTACTTCAAATATAAACATTTACCTTATATCGGGATGTACTCGTTCCACCAACCGGTGCTGTCTATACATGACCCAGACATAGCGAAGCTCATGTTGATCAAAGACTTCGACAGCTTCCAATCTCGGGGTACGTATGCCGGTGGAGTTGGTGACCCGTTGGCAGCGAATCTGTTCAACATTTTCGGGAAACGATGGAAAAGCCTGCGACTAAAGATGACTCCGACATTCACTCCTGGAAAACTGAAGACTATGTATCCGATTGTTGAGGATATAGCGAACCAAGCTTTGGATCATGTAGATGTGTTGAATTCTAAAGCAGAAACAATTAATTTCACCGAGTTTTATTCAAAATACGCGATGGAAATTATTGGGAATGTTGGTTTTGGTGTAGAATGTAACGGTTTTATAAATCCGAAATCAGAATTCTATATAAGAGGGCATGAATACTTCGATCATCAGTCCCATTACTGGTAAGAGCAATTGGACTATTTTTTTTTATTGTCATTATTTTATGAATATTGTTAGTCTTAAATTCTTAAGTTATTTTTTTAAGTTACCTGTGTCACGTCGATGTACCCTAAAAATCTAAATTAACTAAAAAATATCACGTATTCACAACTTGTATTGCAATCATAAACTATTTTGACAGACATTTTTAATTAAGTAATTAATCAGTGAGAGTTAATTGAAATAACTTAGTGAGATCATAATAATGCTAATAAATTAAACCTGAGCATACGTGTTTCCTGCCAAGTAAACCGCAAACCATTTCGCAATGTCCGATGTTTGGTTACTAAATCACTAAGTAGATTAAGGACATTTGGAAATATTTAACTTGAACAGGCTAGACCTTGTCTAAGCTAAAAAATGTAAAGCGTTTAGTCTGAAGGCAAGCATACTGACATTTAAGAACATCATTATCATTCCCTCCTAGCGAGTCACACCCAATCGTGTCACAGTGTGACTCGTTGGGATAATTCTTCCCATTGAGTCACAAGTGTGACTCGCTGCAACCCTTTTTTGCCAGGAAGGTTCTCAAAGAGTCACACTGTTGCAAATTTCAATTTCAAGTTGCTCTAGGTCAGTCACGTTTAAAATGAATTCTGCAGTGGATCAGTCATTAAAGACCAAAAGCGACGAACATTAAGAAAATAAGCATGATAGATTTTCTCATAATACTCATACTTACATACCTCGTTTTCCACTCCGATCAACTGAACGAATCAACCAATTAATCAAAGTGGAAGTCGATTCAGGCATATTATGTTCCTATCGAATCAACTAGTTGATGCGATACATTTTTTACTAAAGTTTCTTTCCTTTTTGTTCTTAGGGAATCATTTTTTATTTTAAAATAATAAAACCAAGACTATCTTTTTGGCTAAATTCGTCTCATCCATTTTATTTTTATTAACTGTAATGTTGTTTACTTTTTTAGGAGACTCATCAGAGCGTTTGCGTTTTTCGCGCCAGACACGTTTGATAGCTTAAAAATCAGACGTATCAGCTCAAAAATAGAAAACTTTTTCTGTGGCATTGTTAAAAAGACCGTCGAACACCGACAGAAACATTCATTGACACGAAACGACTTCTTGCAAACGCTTATTGAATTAAAGAATGGACATGTAGTCGATGAACAAGGTACGTAGGTGAGATAACTGCATTGCACATTAATTTATGTATTAAACATTTATTTTGTAAGAGTAACCTACTTAGTTAGTATGCATGTGCTTTGTTTACTACGAACAACATGATGAAAAAACCTATTAACACCATTAACTTATGCAATTATTTTGGCAGCAACTATCTTGTAACCATGCATGCATTTATGTGTTACTAGAACAGGGGAATGAATAGCTATATCTTCTCCAATAACTGCTTAGTTGGACTAGTAGTCGTAAGCGCAACTGCTGACTGTAATTATGAGGTACTGGGTTCGATTTCCAGGTCGGACAACGTGTTGTTTTTGGGGTTTTTTCCATCAGCAATTTTTAGTAGCATCCTTGGGTTTTTTCTATTGGCAATTTCTCAGTAGCCGCCGCGGAGTCTACTTTTGTGTGCGGTTGATGGTAATAAGCTCACCCACTGGTACATAGGACTTACATAACTGGCGAAATGTGGGGTGCTATTAAGTACACCACTAACTACCCTTGAAGGTTCTCCAATAAAAAACAAAACAATTTTAAAAACTCCAAACAATTAATCATTTCAGGCGAAGTGAAATATACGAAAACAAATTTCCCGTTCACGATGACTGATGTGGCGGCAAACACCATGTTGTACATGATTGCTGGTTACGAGACCTCAGCCACGACCGGCCAGTTCGCGGCCTACCAGTTGGCTCTGAACCCTCACATCCAGGCCCTGGCGAGGCAGGAGGTGGACTCAGTACTTGCTAAGTACGGAGGCGAGTGCACGTATGAAGCACAGAACGAGATGGCCTATTTAAATATGGTTTTGGACGGTAAGTGTCTCGAGACAGTCTATCAAATAATTTGACCACTAACTGAGCTGGTAAATGAACACGGTTTTAACACATTTGTATCCACCCCCGTTTCATAGAGCCCATCCCACAATACATATTGCAAGTGAGTAGTGGACCGGGTGGCCGAGAGCAGCGGTGGCCCAGTGGTGGCAGCCCCGACTTACGAACAGTAGGTCGTGGGTTCGAACCCAGACAGGCACATTACTTTGTGTAATTTATTTCATCACCACTGCTCTCAAAACGGTGAAGGAAAACATCGTGAGGAAACCGGCATGTCCTAGAACCAAAAAATTCGAAGACATGTGACATCTACCAATCCGCACTGGGCCCGTGTAGTGCATTATAGCCCATTTCCTCTCATAGAGAGGAGGCCTGTGTCCCAGCAGTGGGAACATTAATAGGCTGATGATGATGATGATGAGTGGACGTTCCTGTTGGGTGTCCGGCATCGCAAGTGCGACTTGAGTGAACCCACCAAGTGGGTATACTGAAGGCGCCTTCAAAGCCCGATTAAGTGTCATTATTAAATTGCTTCTTCTTCTTTACATGTTCATGAACTCAAATTGTGTTAGACCAGTATCCAGAATCTCATGTATTTCTTCAAATTCTTGTGTTTGTTTGGGTATACAACATTACAACCTCATAAACAACTACCTACCACTCAATCCAACCTATGTGGTGATATGAGATTTGAGCACTGTCCTGAACCTGATCACCAATTCCGCTATTGAATTAGCGGAATTGGTGATCAGGCTTTCAGAAACCACGATGTTTATACTAGAATTTGGGCCAGTTTGCACACAACATTTATGACGAGGTTAAGGTTAAGTAAGCTATTGCTGCAACACATAGCTGATTTAAAAAAAATATGTTTCTGACAACAAATAAATTAGTGCCGCCTCGTTTAAAAAACTTCACGAAATTTGGCCTTAGACGCACCCTGATGCTAAACACTACCATTTTTATCCGAATATGTGTGTAGGTAAGTATTGTAAGTTTTAACCTCGTTTTCCACTCCGATCAACTGAAAGAATCAACCAATTGATCAAAGTGGAAGTCGATTCAGGCATATGTTCCTATCGAATCAACTAGTAGATGCGATACACCCGACGACCCGACTCGACGACCCGATTGGCGCAGCGGTAGTGAGGCTGCCTTACGTTCTTAGGGTCCCGGGTTCGAATCCCGGTCGGAGCACATGTTTGTGTGATGGACATTTGTTTCCGAGTCATGGTTGTTTATATGTATAATAAGTATGTATTTACAAACAAAAAGTATCTATGTAGTATATCAACTATCTGGTGTCCACGACACAAGCCTCGTTGCTTAGTGTGGCACTAGATGGCGCTGTGTGTAATTTCCAGCAATATTTATTTATTTATTTATTTATACATTTTTTACTAAAGTTTCTTTCCTTTTTGTTCCTAACGAATCAATTTTCATTTTAATAGTAGATTTTACAACAAGTGCACAAAACGAACCATTTTTATCCGAGATTTTTAGCAGCCCGAGCCGAAGGCGAGGGCTGATAGTAATGTCGAGGATAAAAATGGTTTTGTGGACGAGTTATAAACTCTCCTTTTCACTTCGATTGCGAGGAAATAAAACAGTAGTATAAATTGAAGAAATTAATAAACACGCAAAAACAAGAGCTGTTTCCCGCCGCTTTCTTTTTTTGAAATCTTACGACATTGATATTAGACTTGGGCTGCAGACACAGCCTACTATTAAATATTTTTTTTAATAATAATTTTCTTAAATTAATTAAATAACCTACCGTAGGTACTTGAATTTAATTTTTTATGTCTTTTATGTCTTCAAAAACACATAAAGCAAATAAATTAAAGTAAATATTATAAAATAACAAATTCTATCTATGAACTTCTTATTGCGTTTGGCTGTATGGCTCATTTTCTTTGCCTTAATATAGATACATTTATGAGTAGATACATTAATGCCCTTGTGCACAAAATTCGATTTTGTGCAGCCTATATCCTGCACAAACAAGCACTTTCAGAGCATGAGAAGTGAAAAATAATAAAACCAATTGTTTACAATCCAGAAACGATGCGGATGCATCCATCCATGCGCGCTCTATTCAGAAGATGCAACAAGGACTATAAACTGCCCAACAGTGACCTGGTCATCGAGAAAGGCACTATGGTGTTCATCCCCATACATGCAATACACATGGACCCCGATATATTCCCAGAGCCAGAGAAATTCGACCCAGAAAGATTTTCACCCGAGAATAAGGCAAAAATGCATCCTTGCCACTGGATGCCATTTGGAGAGGGACCAAAGAAATGTTTAGGTGAGAGTCTCATTATATTTACATTGAAAGCTTCTTGTACGCACCACTACCAATCATGCTATTCATAGCCAGTAGAAGCGGATCTCTCATTTTATGGGAAATCTCTAGGAAGCGAGGACACGTTAAGCTGTAAATACAGGGTGTAAAAGACCTCATCACGAAGCCGTCAACCAAGCATTCTGTACATCAAACTAAGTAACTTTACGTAAAAATTATTGCTGGGAAACATTGACATATATATTACTGCGTAAGGACTGGGTGGACCGCATGTTACAATGACGCCTCGAACGTGGTCCCAAAATGGTCTTCCCTATAGCGAACTAAACTAGAACGCGTTCGGCTGTCTTCGGGAGCGGTCGTAAATTTTACAAGCAAAAATGCCAAGTTGTGTCGTGAAGGGATGCGTGAACTACGACAAAAAGCACAATAAAATAAATGATAACATTTCTTGTCACCGGTAAGTTAAAAAAAAATATTATATCAACTTCTAACATTATTTAAAACAATTTTCTTTCGTATTTGTCTCAACGTTTGGCAAAGACGACGCGAAGCCGCGTAAAAGTTAGACATAACTTTGCAGCGGCGCGCGTTTTAGCCGATGAAATGAAAAGATTTAATAATTCATATCATAAAATTAATTTTATATGTATAAAATAATTTTTATTGTTTATTACAAGCAAATTAAAATGTGTTTTATGTACTTACTGGTAAAAATCTATAAGTACAGTGAAAATACGTATTTAATTTGCAGATTTCCTACTGATTCGGTGCGAAATGAAGCTTGGAGTGGTGTCATAAGACAGGAACGTGGTGAACCATATTTTAAGTCAAATAGCTATTTACGTGTTTGTTCCGCACACTTCTTCTTCTTCTTCAAGTCGGTTAAAAATACCCGCTCTTACAAGGTTACGTCTATGGGCAGACCACGCCGATTGACATCGTAGTTCATAGTAGTTCTAATAGATGGCGTTAGTGTTTCTGTATGGCGACCGCGTTCGGCGAACGTTCGGAAGACCGTATCTTTACTATTTAAATCAATGCTGGGAAACGACTTTTTTTGTTGGGGTGAAAAATCATGTTTAAAGTAAAAATCTTACATTAAAAACTTGTATTTAAAAATTAGCTTGTCAAAAAGTTGGAACTTTGACCCCCAATATCTCCGTAACCAGAAGGTTCCCAGGTATGGTGTAGAACAAAAAAAATATCGCAATGACGAGGAGAACAAGTGCCTTTTGGCTTCGTTAAGAGGTGTTTTACACCCTTTTTTTTTTTTTTTTTTTTTCGGATGGGAAATCATCAAATAACCCCTCCCGCTCTGGGCGGAGCAGGAGGGAGTGTCAGACTTTTACTGACTAAAACCCATCCATGTTCCTTCATCGCCCTTTGTGTTCCGGGGCCACGGTATCTCTTTCGAATAGTCCCGCAACCCCGGCAGGCATCGGTCCTTACGGACCCCTTCCTTTTTGCTGACTCTCTTTGAGGCGCGCGTGGAACACGAACGCGCCGTCGACACGGCCTGTCGTCATGAGACGGACGGACGGCGAGCTAGCCCATAGCTCACCGTCCACAGGCCCGCGCCTACGGTGGCCGGGGGCTACGTGGTGGTGGCCCCCGACGCCCGGGGCGTCTCCCGCGGCGGCCGGGACGTTGAGAGGTTCGCTCCCTCTCACGTTCCGCCACCTCCTTCTCTAGCATTACTGCTTCGCAGAAGGAGGTGACGGCGTCCCATTCCGTCTCGCTCCGGACCATGGCTTGCACCAGGGCCGGACGCGAGAGGTCGCCGCCGCCGATCGCCGCTTCGAGGACACGGCGGTGCTCCGCCCACGCGGGGCACACCTCCACCGTGTGTTCCACCGTGTCCTCCGGTCGATCCTCACAATGGAAGCACCCGGGCGTTTCCTCCCGCCCGATTCGGTGCAGGAACCTCCCGAACACTCCGTGTCCGGTGAGGACCTGCGTCAGGCGGAAGGTGAGGACGCCGTGGCGTCTCTCAAGCCACTCCTCAAAGAGGGGACTTATCGCCACAATTGTGGCGTGCCCTGCACGGGGTTGCGACAGTCGCTCTCTCCATGTCGCCATGAGATCCCGCCGGAAGTCTGTCTGCTGAGCGACAATTTGTCGCTGCAGCGGAGTTTCCCCCCGGCGTAGCGCCTCCGCGCGCCATTCAATCAGGCGCGCGAGGACTATCGCCTCCAGATCCCATGGCGGCAATCCGGCAAGGAGGCTCGCCGCCTCGCGGGCAATCGTGCGGTAGCCCCGGGCCAGCCTTACGGCTACTACCTTTTGGGGCGCGTTCAGGTAGTGGGCGGCACGCCGCCTCAAAGAACGCGCCCACACCGGGGCCCCGTAAAGGGCCATGGACCGCACGACTCCCGCGTAGAGCCTCCGGCAGGAGGCGTTCGGCCCCCCCAGGTTGGGCAGGAGCCGCCTGAAGGCAGCCCCAGTCCGTTCCAGTTTGGGGGCCAAACGTCGGAAGTGCTCCACGAAGTTCCACCGGCTGTCGAGGACGAGTCCTAGGTACTTCAACGTCGACTCGACGCCGATGGATACCCCTCCTACCGTCAGTGAGGATCCCGGAGGTGGCGCGTTCCGAGGCCCATGAAAGCACATGGCCTCGGACTTGTGCAGTGCCACCTCGAGACCCAGTTGCCGGATCCTCTCAACGACTATCGCAACCCCGCGTGTCATCGCTTCGGCCGCCGCCTCGTGCGACCCCCCCTGTGCCAGCACCAGCGTGTCGTCTGCGTAGCAAACCACGCTGACACCGCTAGGGAGGTCGGCGCGCAGCACCCAGTCGTAACCGATGTTCCACAAGGACGGCCCCAGAACCGATCCCTGCGGAACACCGCACGACATCTCTCGCCGGTTCCATTCTCCGCTGCGACCGGGGTAGATGACGGCTCTGTCCGTCAGATAGTCCCCGACCACTCGACGGAGGTAGGTCGGCACCCGGTGATACCGGAGTGCCTCCCTAATGCAGCTCCAGGGCATGGAGTTGAAGGCGTTGGCGATGTCGAGAGACACCGCCAAGACAACCCCACCCCTGGACACCGCATCCCCCGTCGTGAGGGCTCTCACGCGCATGATGGCGTCCACCGTAGAGCGCCCCTTGCGGAAACCAAACTGGTGTTCCGCAAGGTCCGGCCCAGTCCCCGCAAGGTGCTCGGCGAGGCGGTTTGCAATGACTCTTTCAAAGAGCTTGCCCACCTCGTCGAGCAGCACCACGGGCCGGTGTGTTTTACACCCTTGATGTGTCGCCGTGTCATATCATATACCAAGCCTTTCCCCAACTAAGTTGGGGTCGGCTTCCAGTTTTACCGAATGCAGCTACCACCAGCCAGTATTTTACATGGAGCGACTGCCTATCTGATCTCCACAACCTAGTTAATACCGGGTAATACAATACAGGTCGCAGCACGAAAGTCTAGCGGTGACCGTTATTGCGCAGAAGTAAAAAATAAGAATGTCTTGGGGCGTGCGTTGCGCCGATTGGCTCTCCAGTCGTATAACATGCGCAGATATCCTCTCCACGTTTCGTTCAGCGCTAGACTTACGTGCCGCGACCTGTACCCCTTGGTAAGACTGGTTGTCAGACTTTTCTTGGGCATTTGACTACCTAATGACTGTCAAAGTTCTACAAATTACAGCCGGGACCAACGGCTTAACGTGCTTTCCGAGGCACGGAGGAAACTCGGTATGTAATGAGTGGTCACCCATCCACAGACCAGCCTAGGCAAGCACGGCTTAACCTAAAGATCGACCCGAGCGGCTGTATTATTTAGCTACGAGCTCGTTATTACAGTCAATAAAACAGTTAAGTATGCAGACTGGCAATCTTCTTACTACTACTATAAATGCGAAAGCCTGCATACCTATACTTCATAAAAGATAGCTTGATCTCTACGAGATATTGGTGTCGATTCTGTTGTGCACAAACTAAACTTAATTTAGGCTATTGCTTTCTTTTTCTCTCTAATAGAACGAGAAATGGATGGGCGTAATTTAGAGCTGTCAAATTTATTGGAACTAATATTTCCATACAAATGAAGGGTGCACGTAAAAACATGTCGACTAAAAACACGGTGATGCGCAAGGCATACACTAGTTTGACATCTCTAACTTAGTTCACAGCTATAGCTGTCCTTTTCTCGCACTGCCTTTTAGTAAAAGATAGCAATAGCCTAAATTTATTAAGGTTTCGTTTCTGCACAACAGAAGCGACACCATTATGTCAAACTTGACATAATGTCGCAGAGTTCAAGCTATCTTTTATGAAGTATAATATAACTGTTTTGTTGACTGTACAGGTGTACAGTCAGTAAAACAGTTAACGCTGGACAAAAGTGCAAGTGAAAACCTTTGGGCACAGAAATCTAACTTTGGGTCTAGGTCGTATCTATTAAGTACGATTGCTCAAACAAGTATAGAATACCAGCGAGCTTACATGATGTGGCTAAATATTTGTATAAGATGCGAACATAAGTAGGTACCTACTTAAGTATTATTGATTGCGTGAGTAAACTTTATTTCTTAGCAATAAAATATAATTCTTCACTAGCAAATTTGTTAACGACTGACACAGATAATGAGAAGTTAGATAAAATCAGGGAATCCTGTACATTTTCTTGGATTCTTCATTTTAATGCATAAATGGACGCAGGCTCTCAGTCTTACTATCAGTGGTTCTTTGTACTACCTCAGACTAGCAACTCTATTTGTGGTGGTTCAAACTTCGTTTGTAATTCTGTTAGAATAACGTTCTAATCAGCTTGCACTACAAAGCGGTTGTTACGTCAGTCACTGCGGCCGAATAGTGCGAAATGAGTGGTTTTTATTCCTTATAAAATCAAATTTTCGTCTTTTGAAAAAAATAAAAAACATAAAACCTGCTTTATAGTTAGTTCAGTTAGTATGCAAAGTTTCATGATCTAATTTGAAGTACTTTTTGAATACCAGCGGTTTATTGTTCGATTTGGAGGTAACTTTGAGATTTTTTCTATCGAGAAAATTTTATGAAATCGTGTTTGTGCGTGGAGTCCTTATCATGATGCCGGCTGCTCCTTTTGAGCATACTCAAAACTGGATTCCACGTACTAGACAATTTGAAGCCATCCTCTCGATTGAAATGTTTGATAAGGACTCCACAAAACCTGGTGATACTGTGAGTGTGGTTTGTCGTGACTTAGTGGCGAGTTCCAATAGTGCGCGTAGCAAAAGACAAAGAAAGAGGGTAGACAGATTTGTCTGCTCTTAACGATTTATTTTCCATCCACCCGCATTCTCCAGTCAACCCGCGATCATGGCGCTTGCAACAGCGTCGAAATATCGGGAGCTCAATACAATTAACAATCACGGAAGATATCCCGTAAGTGACAATATAAGTTTAGTTTTACACCGTGAAAGCTTAAAACTGTGTAAGAATATTTGTATTTCACGGGCTACCCTGGAGCATCAATCAGCCTTAAATATGGCCCCATTCTAGGAATTTCACCTCTATCGTGGGTGCGTTTACAAACATTTAAATTCACATACACAAACAGCCAGGCCCGGAACAATTATCTGGAAGCCATACAAATATTTGTTCCGGACGGGAATCGAACCCACGACCCGAGCGTAGCAGCCAATCGCTTAGTCACTGCGCCGCGTTTTGATTGAATCTCAGAAACTAGGTACTGAATCTGTTCTAGAAAGAATAATTCTTGCAGTCGCAGTGAAATGTCCGTTTTATAAGTTTTTGTCCGCTATCGACAGTTTAGGTAACGACAACCCTAACCGCAGCCGAACTTTAGCAATTGCTTTACAAAATATATATAATTTCTATGTCGTTCTTCTGGAACCGAAAGCCATAAACTATCATCGAACTAGGAACGATTGGGACTGTTTTTTATATAACTAAAAAACTCAAAATTTAGTTTTTAGTGGTTTTTTATTGTTTTTTTTTTTTTTATTGTTTAAAATAAAAAAAAACAATCCCAATCGTTCCGAGTTCGATGATCGATCGACCTAAAATTAACGGTGTACGAGTCAAAATCTACACATAAAGAAGAGAAGCAAAGATAGACCGCTTGTTTAATAAAAATGTCTGATTCAAAAATATTAATCTATACTTATTGTTACGAGCTGGGTATGGGATAAATTAATTACTACCGATGAAACAACTGAATAACTTTAATAATCACAAAACACTTCAAACTCAATCACAAGTACACTACGGATCACTATTCGCTTAGATATCGCACTCACTAGTTCACTTTGATTCGTCCCGTACTGTAGCCAAAATGATACTGCCTGCTCCCACAAACACGTCGACTATTTATACGACGACCGAACGTTTGAGAAAGATCCATAAGTTCCCAGAATCTTCTAGGCAATTCATACTAGGTCATTGTCCTTAGAGAAACTTCCACAACTTTTGTACACAGGAAAGAAATAGGTACTTTATGCCCTGGGCGTACGGTCGAAATTACAATGACAACTTCCTGATGTATTTTATAGGTAGTTTGCGAATTTGTACCTACATCATTCGATACATACCTACTACTACCTACCTACTTAGTTGTAGGTACCTACTATTAGAAGCTACTTGTATTGTAGGTATGGGTACGACGTAACACTGCCCCCTCCTTAGACATGCTCGTCCCGAGCATCATTAGGCCCGTAGTATCGCGCCAATCGGTCTACATGGACAATCTTAGGCGCACCTCGTGGACCCTTCTGTATTCGGTAGGTGACATCGTTGATCCTAGTCACGACTCGGTATGGTCCATCCCAGTTTGCTTGTAATTTCGGAGACTTCCCTTTGCTCCGTACTGGGTTATGCAACCACACCAGTGAACTCTCGTCGAAACCCCTACTATTTGCCTTCCGGTCATAACGGGTCTTCATCTTCTCAGACATCTGTTGGCCGGATTGTCTAATATGCTCATAAACATCATTCAACTTGTTACGCAAGTCATTTGCGTAATCTGTTACACTGCGTGGAGCATCAGGGGGAGTTCCAGTGATTAAATCTGCAGGCAACCGTAATTCCCTTCCAAAGTTCGCGAAGGCGGGCGTCACAGTTGTACTTTCGTGGACTGCGCTGCGGTAGGACAGAAGAAACGGCTGTATGTGCTTGTCCCAATCCCTTTGTCTGCTTTCCACGACTTTTGCCAGATATCTTTCCAACGTTTGGTTGAATCGTTCCACCATTCCATCAGATTGTGGGTGGTAAGAGGTGGTTCTGGTTTTGTGGGTACCCATTAATCGACAAGTCTCCTGAAACACTTGCGATTCGAAATTCCTTCCTTGATCGCTGTGTATTTCTAAGGGTACTCCAAAACGACAGAAGACTTCCTGAACCAATTTATCTGCGACAGTTGTAGCTTCTTGATTAGGAATGGCGAAGACTTCTGGCCACTTTGTGAAGTAATCCATGACCACCAAGAAGTACTTGTTTCCGCTCTCACTTTCTGGAAATGGTCCCGCAACGTCTAGTGCTATCCGCTCCCAAGGGGCTCCAACGTTGTACACTTTTAATGCTCCTCTGCTGCGTGTTTGGGGTCCTTTCACGGCCGCACAACTGGTACATTTGCGACACCAGTCCTCCACATCATCTCGACAGTGGATCCAGTAAAAGCGTTCTCGAATTTTTAGTAAAGTCCTTTTTACCCCCATATGTCCTCCCGAACATCCATCATGGTACAGCCGTAAAACATCCGGTACCTTAGCTTTAGGGACAACCATTTGTAGATGACAGCTGTCCCCTCGAGCGTTTTCCCATTTACGGCACAAGACTCCATCCTGGATCACCAAGCTGTTCCATTGCGCCCAATAACTCTTCGTGATGGAACTCATCGCAGCCACATCACTCCACTTGGGTTTAGGAGCACCAGCTTTGATCCACTCGAAGATCGGTTTGATGTCCGAGTCATTTTGCTGAGCCTGCTGTAGGGTTTCTTTCCATTCATCGCTGAGATCCGTTCTAAGCATCCTCACGGGCACTACTTCCTTAGTCTCTTGCCTGGCACAGTGCTTACAGTCTTCAGGACAAGGTCTTCTCGACAAGGCGTCTGCGTTACCGTGAGTTCTTCCACTGCGATGTTCAGTTACGAAGTCAAACTCTTGCAATAGCTCAATCCATCTCGCCACTTGCCCCTCTGGATTCTTGAAATGTAATAGCCACTTCAATGCAGCATGGTCAGTTCTTAATTGGAATTTACGTCCCAACAAATATTTACTGAAGTGCTGCAATGTCTTTACTACGGCGAGTAGCTCCCGTCTTGTAACGCAGTAATTTCTTTCTGGTTTGGATAAAGACTTGCTGAAGTAAGCTATCACAACCTCTTGGTTTCCTTTCCGTTGAGACAGCACGCCCCCAATTCCAGTATTACTTGCATCTGTGTCAACTATGAAGTCATTTTCTGTGTCAGGATATCCCAAAATAGGCGTATTGCACAGACGTTTCTTTAATTCCTGAAATGCAACGTCGCAGTTCTCGTCCCAACAGAATTGCCGCTTTTCCTCAGTGAGTTTGTGCAGAGGTTTTGCAATGTCGGCAAAATTCTTGACAAACCTTCGATAGTAGGAGCACAAACCCAGAAATGCTCTGACCTGTGTCTTGTCTTTCGGAACTGGCCAATCCTTGACGGCGATTACTTTTTCTGGGTCTGTTTGAACACCTTCCCCCGAAACTATGTGTCCTAAGAAGTTCACTTGTTTTCTGAAAAACGAGCACTTTTTCGGACTTAACTTAAGATTTGCTGTTTGGATTTTCGACAGCACTTGGTTGAGGTTTTTAAGGTGATCTTCAAATGTACGGCCCACGATGATTATGTCGTCTAGATAGACAAGACATGCGTCTCCAATCAATCCGGCGAGTACTTGCTCCATCAGCCTTTCAAACGTTGCAGGAGCATTGCACAATCCGAATGGCATAACTTTAAACTGCCACAATCCCTTCCCTGTTGAGAATGCAGTTTTTTCCTTATCCTTGGGGTCTATTTCTACTTGCCAATAGCCACTTTTCAGGTCAAGTGTGGTAAACCACTTCATACCAGTCAGCGTATCCAGTGTGTCATCGATCCTAGGCAGCGGATAGCTGTCCTTTTTCGTGACAGCGTTCAGTCGTCGATAGTCCACACAGAAGCGCATACTGCCGTCCTTTTTCTTTACCAGGACCACAGGAGAACACCATGGACTCGATGAAGGCTCTATAACACCGTCCTTCATCATTCCCTTCATCATGGTTTCCACCTCTTTTTCACGTGCAACTGGCAGTCTTCTTGGTCGCTGACGGATTGGTAACTCGTTACCCGTATTAATCTTATGCTGAACTAGTCCAGTTCTTCCTATGTCAGCATCATTTGAAGAGAAAATGTCGGCGTACTGAAGTAACATCTTCTTAGCCTTGTCCATTTCTTCTTTAGATAAATCGCAGTTTTCCAAAAGTGTTGACACGTCAAACTTTGTACTACGAATTTTATTTCCGGTAGGCAGATTTTGCAATTGACGCATCCAAGCTACTTCCTCGCAAGTGCCGATTAAGGTGCCCTTCTTAATGACTTGCTCCTTGTCACTTGGATTCAGTATGCGTACTGCTGAGACGTTGTTGGCCTTGACCAGAGTCCGTGCCATCTTCCATGGAAAGTCATTGTTCACCCTTTCTATCAGAACACTTCGATCTTTTTGTCCAGAATTCCGTGGTAAACTAATTGGCACAATCGTTTCTGATCTGCGAGGAAGAACAATCTCTTTCAAGCAGTACACTTTCCCTGATGGTGCACCTTCCATGAAGACTTCCTCTGAACCACATTTCAATACTCCTTGATCAACGTCGATCTCACAACGATATTTCCGCATAAAATCCAAGCCCAAGATGCAATCGTCTACTATGTCGGCCACGATGACATTGTGCTTGTAAAATCTGTCACCCAATTTTAACTCCACCTCCTTCTTGCCTCGGACGGTTATGTGCTGACCGGTAGCTGTTAGTAATCGTATACGGTCGTGGTTATCAAAGTAGTCCCCAAGAAACCGACTTGCTAGGTGAGAGTTAACGACCGTGTAAGAAGCTCCAGTATCCAACGTCAGTTTGCATGGTGTTCCGTTGACTTCGCCTCTGATGGTCAGGCTGTTCCCGTCATGTGCTTGCGAGATCAAGATTCTCGGGGCTCTTTCAATACCAGCCAGCACCCGCCCCCCAGTCCTGGCATTTACTCGTTTCCCTGCTGTGGCTGGGCAGTCACTTCAGCCACCCTTCCTTGCTGATCTTCTCGCGGGGTGTTGCGCTTTGGACAGCTTGACCGAAGGTGACCCCTTTCTCCACAAGTGTAGCACCTAGGACGGTACCCTTGCGGGCGCTCGCGTACAGGTGATGCTACAACCTCCCTAACGCGGTGCGTTCGGTGGTCTTGCCTCACTGCCTCTACTTCTAAAGCATGGGCTAAGGCGTCCTTCAATGTTTCATGATGCCCAAGTCTCACGGCGGCTCTAACTTCTAAGTCACGTATACAATCGTTCCGAGTTCGATGATCGATCGACCTAAAATTAACGGTGTACGAGTCAAAATCTACACATAAAGAAGAGAAGCAAAGATAGACCGCTTGTTTAATAAAAATGTCTGATTCAAAAATATTAATCTATACTTATTGTTACGAGCTGGGTATGGGATAAATTAATTACTACCGATGAAACAACTGAATAACTTTAATAATCACAAAACACTTCAAACTCAATCACAAGTACACTACGGATCACTATTCGCTTAGATATCGCACTCACTAGTTCACTTTGATTCGTCCCGTACTGTAGCCAAAATGATACTGCCTGCTCCCACAAACACGTCGACTATTTATACGACGACCGAACGTTTGAGAAAGATCCATAAGTTCCCAGAATCTTCTAGGCAATTCATACTAGGTCATTGTCCTTAGAGAAACTTCCACAACTTTTGTACACAGGAAAGAAATAGGTACTTTATGCCCTGGGCGTACGGTCGAAATTACAATGACAACTTCCTGATGTATTTTATAGGTAGTTTGCGAATTTGTACCTACATCATTCGATACATACCTACTACTACCTACCTACTTAGTTGTAGGTACCTACTATTAGAAGCTACTTGTATTGTAGGTATGGGTACGACGTAACATTATTAATATTATAAAGCTGCAGTGTTTGTTTGTTTGTTTGAACGCGCTAATCTCTGGAACTACTGGTCCGATTTGAATGATTCTTTCAGTGTTAGGTAGTCCATTTATTGAGGAAGGCTATAAGCTATATAACATCTCGCTGCGACCAAAAGGAGCGGAGCATGAATGAAAAATATTGCAAAAACGGGGAAAAATGTATTCCTTTTGTGAGCTGTTTCTCTTTTATGTGACGCAGACGAAGTTGCGTGGGTCAGCTAGTTTGTAATGAGAAGCAATTATATCTTACTGATTATTGAGAGTTATGTTCAAACTGATTACAATTTATGATTAAATGTAGAATATGATGTCATAAGTAGAATCTGTCAAATGTAGACTAAACGATATTTTGGCACATTTCAGTTTAGCATATCCAAACGACCAATAAGCTCCTGTTATAAGTAGGTACTTAGTTTACAAGAGTGGACTGTTTGTGTGGAACATAACCTCAAGTGCTTCTTTAGCTGAATTATTGTGTAACTAATATAACATACATAATGTCGTACACATAATGATGTTGTTCTTGACCTGCTAGTACCGGACTGCATAGCAAGCGTGTCATCGACACTACTTCTTGTCATTGAACATAGATATAAAAATATAATCACTCCGCACGTGGACATTTTGACCGTTTAAAAAAAAATATCATCCAGTAAAATGATACAAAAATGTATACAGGTTGGAGCCACACCTTGTTATTTATTTTCTTATTATTTCTTTATTTCTTAATATCTACTGAACTCGGAGTTTTCGCTTGTTTAGAGGCTTTAATTATAGTTCTGACTGTAAGCTATTCACACAACTTCGTGCGTTCAGGGGGCCTTAAATATTGCAATCCGTAAAAAAATAATGATCACAAAGTGACAAGTAATATTAATTGCGTCTGTGATCATTTTAAGAATTTTAACAAATTTAGGCCCCCAGATTAGTTCACCATTCCTTCCCGCTATACATACATTATCTTTGATTATGAGCAACCTATCCTATATCTATAGAAATATACAAAAAAAAAGTAATTTTTGCGAGTAGGTTTGTGTGACTGTTCTTCCATGGTTCTTCCAAACTTCGCAATGAGTTTTGATGCGGTTTTCACCATAATTTAGAGATTGATTCCGGAAGCTATGCCCCTCATAATATTGAACTTGAATATACTAAAGAAATAATTTGTCATGTCGTAAAAACGTGCACAGCAGTGGTGGATCACTAGTTTCGCTACGTGCTAGTGATGATATCTGGTGTTCGATTTCAAGTTTTTTTAACCTTTCGGTTTTCAGGTGTAAGGCAAGGGTATATCCAGTCGAAGATGGCGTTGATAAAAGTGTTGCACAAGTACGAACTGATACTAGATGACCGAACAGAGGTGCCAATGAAGATTAAGAACTCTTCCCTCGTGTACGCGGCTCAAGGTGGGGTGTGGCTCAAACTACGGAAACTAGACACGTAGAAAACGTAGGTACTTTTGAGTATGCTTTGTTATTAAATCAGTTGGATTAAAAAACACTGGTTTCGACGGATGAGTATATTAGAGGAAGTTTGAAAGTTGCGCCAGTTACAGAAAAGTTGAAAGGGAATCGACTGTCTTGGTATGGGCATGTGATGTGGAGAGAAGAATCGCATGTGACTAAAAGACTGATGAATATAAATGTGGATGGATGGAGAGGGAGAGGAAGACCAAGGAAACGATGGATGGATTGTGTGAGGAATGCTATGAGGGAAAAAGGTGTAAATGATTGCGTGACGGTTGACAGGGGAGAATGGAAGAAAAAAACGTGTTGCGCCGACCACAAGTAACATGGGATAAGGGCAGGCAGAAGACACTGGTTTTGAGGGCGACAGTAAGGCTCGGACTCCACCAAAGCCGACACAAGCGGAGATGTGTGAAGCGGAGAGGAAGGGAGATGCGTAAAAGCTAGGGTGTATCCACCGAAGTTGTGTGCAGATGTGTAAAGCGGAGAGTACAGAGGCAAACCATGTCTTCTTCTCTCTCCTCAACCGTTTCCACTAAAGCTAAGTGCAGACGAGAAGTCTCGTCTTCGCTTCGGTGGAGTCTGGTCCTAAGAGCTCTTACAGATGGTGCCGCACCGCGGCGGTAGTGGCACCACCGCCACTGCGGTGTGCTGCTGTATTAGGGTTGGACCACATCTATCAGCACTTTTTCATGCTCCTATCCTATTCTGTCGCTCAGAACTAGTCAGAACCGTAATTTGCTAGAGCGAAAAACAGAGCGTGCTGCCACGTGCTATAGCTTTCCCGCTCGGGTTCAACCCTTAGTCACCCTTGCGGGGCTCCTACTTCTGAATGGTTTATAAAAAATAACTACGAAAGGTATAACCTTCTAACCTAATCTTTACTTGTCGGGGTGCCCCAAGTAGGGCTTAGGCAAAACTAGTTTGTCATACACCACCTCATTAAAATTTGGTGCTCAATTTATTAAATTTGGTGATCAATTGATGTTTTAGGTGATAGATGTTAGTGGTCACAAAGTTATTTTTGGTGGTTATTATATTTTCCCCCTTTTAAAACTAAAATTTGTTTACGACATCATTTGAATGAAGCCATTTTATGCACAGGTACTTGTACGGGCATCGACGGCGACGAAAATATGACGCGCCTACTCAGCAATGCCAGACCAGCTCTAGTGTGGAAAAAGTAACAGAGATAACGGAGCAAAATACAAGTTTTTGACCCACTAAAATTGATTACTGGGAGGTCTACTTTGACTCTAATTCGATCTAATATGTGGTCTACCGCAAAAATCTGAACATTTCATTTGGTGGGGCAGGGCGATAAGAATTTGTTTAAATTGTACCTTTTCTTCGTTGAAGATTTCACGGACTATAAGTAGGAATTAACAATAAAATTTTCTACACACTCGACCTAAAATTACTGTGAATAGAAGTACTTATTCGCTGAGCACCATGCCAGGTTTTGAGCATAACGACTCGTCGACTGGCCCTGAAACCACAAAGTGGTAATTTCGTTTGTCTCCATCTAGGTCGCTTATGTATTAAATACGCTAAACATTATTCTGGTTTAGATACCTACCTATATAATATACCATAGTATATGGATATAGTGCCAGTAGATGGCAGTTATAGCTATATAGGTACCTCCTAGATATTTAAGTTACCTAAGAATAGGTACCTATTTCGCGCGTTCCAGTGTATGTAGGTATATAATATCTTTTATTCTATAATTGACTGATTGGATATTTGGAATAAAATATAAAGTTATTAACTTAGAAGTATAGTAGTTAATAATATTTGTGTTAAAGAATTTGCGATAGCTATTGTTTTTTTTTAATAAAACGGACTGTTGACTTACCCTGTTGTACCTATTTATTTTGTGATCTATCTTACCCTTAGGCTGATTTTCTTCTCACGCTGACCGTCGCAAATGTACCACTAAAAACACCAAGGGTGTAAAACACCTGTTAACGAAGCGGAAGGGCACTTGTTCTCCTCGTCATTGCAATCATGTTTTAGAGTTCCGTACTCAACTAGGAACCCTTATAGTTTCGCCATGTCTGTCCGTCCGTCCGTCCGTCTGTCCGTCCTCGCTTAATCTCTGTGACCGTTAGCACTAGAAAGCTGAAATTTGGTACCAATATGTAAATCAATCACGCCGACAAAGTAGTGAAATAAAAATTGGAAAAAAATGTTTTATTAGGGTAGCCCCCCTATATGTAAAGTGGAAAGTGATTTTTTTTTAATTTCAACCCTAACGTGTGATATATTGTTGGAAAGTTATTTAAAAATGAATAGGGGTTTTGTAAAATATTTTTTTGATAATGTCAATAATTTCGGAAATAATCGCTCCAAAAGTAAAAAACAATGTGTCCCCCCCCCTCTAACTTTTGAACCATAAGTTTAGAAAATATGAAAAAAATCTGAAAAGTAGAACTTTATAAGGACTTTCTAGGAAAATCATTTTGAACTTGATGGAAACAACAGTTTTTGTACAAAAAAGACAAAAAGTTGTACAAAATAATTTCTGGACTAATTTTGTAGTTTATTCGTCTAAGCAAGCATTTTTACATAATGGATACCCACCTTTAAACTCATAAGTGGGAACACTTATTGTGACGGACGGGAAACTACGGAACCCTACACTGAGCGTGGCCCGACACGCTCTTGGCCGGTTTTTGTTCTACACCATAACTGGGAACCTTTTAGTTAAGGTCAAAGTTACAAATTTTTCACAAGTTTTTTTTTAAATACAAGTTTTTAATGTAAGATTTTTACTGTTAAACACTTCCACAACCCCCGTACTATTCAATCCATCCATCAGCACAATGTTTTGAGTGCGTTACATTGAGTTCTACCACAAAACATGATTTTTCACTGCAAAAAATAAAAAGTCTTTTCCCAGCAATAATTTTTGCGTAAAGTTACTTAGTTTGATGTACAGAATGCTTGGTTGACGACTTCGTGACGAGGTCTTTTACACCCTGTATGTATGGTTTATTTGTTTCAATAGTTGAGGAACTGGCAATCAAAATTCTACGCAAATGATTCCTCAGGATGTAAATGGGATGAATTTTCCAAAATCTTTCCTTTAAATGTATTTCATCCGTTATTTTGAACGCCAGAGTATAAACGCACGCGCGTGCCCTCCACGCCAAGCCACAATTTCACTTACCATTTTATCACATACTAGCGGACGTCACGCGTTTTCACCCGCGTAGTTCCGTTCCCGTGGGAATACGGGCATAAAATATAGCCTATGTTACTCAGGGTGAATGTAGCTTTCTAATGGTGAAAGAATTTTTGAAATCGGCGCAGTAGTTTTTGAGTTTATTCATTACAAACATACACACAAAAATACAAATCTTTCCTCTTTATAGGTACGTATAATATTAGTGTAGAAGTGTAGGTTTGGCGTACAGGGCGTGCGTTTTCTTGAACCCTAAAATTAGCAACTCTATTTGAGGTGGTTCAAACTTCGTTTGAAATACTGTTAGAATAGAGTTCTAATCAGCTTGCACTACAAAACGGTTGTTACGTCAGCCACTGCGGCCGAATAGTGCGAAATGAGTGGTTTTTTGTGATTTACGAAAATAGTACATTTTGATACAAGTGGAGAAAGTTTGTTATTGCATTCGAGGCGGAATTATAACTTTATATTGTTTTTGAGCCGAGAATTGCAATAACAAATGTCCACGTGTATTAAACGACGTCAATACACTTTTGAAGAAATAAAATAAAATAACGAAAAATATTTTTGTCACGAACTAGGAAACTATGATTTTAATTTTCTTTTTTTTTCGCGCTTTGGTTTCGCCAGGTTGAAGGAGAGGCAAAGGTTTGAACCCGTAAACAGCCTAATATAAAAAATAGATTTATTTTATATTTTTGAATTCAGAACACAAATAAATGTTAATTTGTGTATAAAAGTAACTATTACTTTTTAATAATCATGTTTATATATGATATTCTATTTATAAACACAATTTGAATATTCAAAAAATATTTATGCAGTAAAGACGCGTAGTGCTTTGCCGAAATTAAAAAAAAAAACATTCACCTCAGACTATACATTGAACCAATTTGGACTAAGTATAGGTATAGTTATCTGTGGCAATTTTCATTCCCGCACACATGCGGGAAAGTGGAAAAAATCGCACGCGTGTGAAATACATTGCATGTTGTACCTAATCGTAGTGCGATAAGGACCATTTTTCGAGGATGTGTATTGTAAATCTATTGATTGGACTAAAAAAATAAAACACATAAAACCTGCTTTATAGTTAGTTCAGTTAGTATGCAAAGTTTCATGTTTCATCTAAAACACAAAGTACAGTGAAAGTAAGTGTAGTAGCAGTGTAGTGTAAGTGTTAAGTACTTTTTGAATAACTACCAGCGGTTTATTGTTCGATTATTGGCGGTAACTTTGGAATTTTTTTCTATTGTTTTCGTCACACATAGTAACCTAGCATTAATCCTCAACTTTACCATTTATATATTTCAAAATTAATGCTGCAGTATTTTAGGCGTAACGGAGGATCATGTTAAGCCATTTGAGGGATATAAAGCCCTTAAATGTGTTCAAAAGGTTAGTTAATCAAATATTTTTGTCTATGTGAAATTCCATTATACACATGGCTATCTGCATGCACAGGTAATATGCTAATACTCACTAAAAGTCACACTTGAAAAAAACCGGCCAAATGCGAGTCGGACTCGCGCACGAAGGGTTCCGTACCATTATCTATACATTAGACAAAACGGCAAAAAAATCACGTTTGTTGTATGGGAGCCCCCCCAGTCTTAGTAATAGAGTTCCGTTTTTAGGGTTCTGTACCCAAAGGGTAAAAACGGAACCCTATTACTAAGACTTCGCTGTCTGTCCGTCTGTCCGTCTGTCTGTCACCAGGCTGTATCTCATGAACCGTGACAGCTAGACAGTTGAAATTTTCACAGATGATGTATTTCTGTTGCCGCTATAACAACAAATACTAAAAACAGAATAAAATTAATATTTAAGGGGGGCTCCCATACAACAAACGTGATTTTTTTGCCCTTTTTTTGATAATAATGGTACGGAACCCTTCGTGCGCGAGTCCGACTCGCACTTGGCCGGTTTTTTACCCTTTGGGTACGGAACCCTAAAAACACTTTGTTATTAGATCAATTTATTAAAGGTATGAGAAGGGTTGCAATTATCAATCTTGTTTTTCTTTCTCCTTTGTTTGTGTCTCTTTCTCAACGTCTTGCGTTTTCGCTGATGGTAGACTTTCAGAATCTTCTTCAGAAATAATATGGACATCTTTGTCTGATATTTTGACATGTCTTTTGCTCTTACGTTTGCCCGTCTGGACGCCGACCGTTTTTAAACTGGATTTCGATTTTCTTCCTGCTTGTATATTGGCTAAAATACGTTTTGTTTCCGGAGATAGGATCGACGAGTCATCGTCTGGAGCCGGCACTCTCGACGTTGAAGCTACGGGACTGTTTCTCTCCTTAAATAGTTTTGGCTCTTTTCGCTTTTTTTGAGCCTGATGAATTATAAGGCTGTCGATTTTGCTGGGATAGCTCCCAGGTGCAAGGTCCAGCGTCTCTTCAGAATTAAATTGGGACATTGATACGATTTGGGACTGTGCGAATTGCCTCATTATTATGTTTGATTCCGTTTTGCTATCGTCACTGATAACAGCTGAGACCGGCGAAGTAGAACGTTCTTTCTGCCTATCGGAGTCATAAGGTAGTTCGTAGACTAAATCATAAAGCCACTTCACTATGAATGCCTTATCTTTAGAAACACGTTTAATTGCACCTTTTAAATATATTTTTTTACTCTCTTCAGGGAGTAACGATAGTTCAGAAGGTGCCATTTTGCTGTTAGACCAAAAAATTAAGTCACCTCCTTCTTCCATTAACTCGGAAAAATCAGCTTCAACAGATTTTGTCTTTTTTGTTTCGGTGTTAACGATTATGCCGCTTGGACATTCGCTTTCAACGTTCATCCACGAGTCAGGCAAGATCGTTCTGATTTGAACCTCGTTCTTCTCCTGAATTGCAAAGAACACACTACTTAGTCAGTGATCATTGTTTTACACGTCGGTAAGTATTTAGAAAAAGGTATTTTATAGTTTATTTATTATTAAAATGATAGGAAAAAATATCTAAATTTTGTGTTGTCTGCTTCAATTTGAACAGAAATATTTCGATAAAGTAGATAAAATCATAATGTCGCAGGTAGATGTTTCGCTTAGTAGATAACAACTTTTTCGTGGTGGGCCAGCTCTGACATACACATATTTCTATTGCAAAAGGAATAGAATACCATACCCACCATAATTTTATCGATGTTTCCATGCAGTTCGACAGAAACCCGAACTAGAAGGAAGTCTACGGCCAGAAGGACGCGCACCAGAGCCAACAATGCCGACAGCAGCCAACATGACGTGTGCAGCCAGGCGGCGAGGATGGTCAGCTGCGTGGCTTGGTACACGCCGCGGATGCGACGCTCGTACACCAGTGTCGCCACGTTCACCGTATAGGAGCAGCTGTGGAAAACATCCATACAGCTGTCACAAAATAAAAGGTGTAAATAGACGTAATAACAAAGCCAAAAGGCAAATGTTCTCCCCGTCATTGCGTAGTCACGCAATTTTCACCGATATTAATTAAATATGGCCCAACATGCTCATTAAGAATTTCTTCCACATTATCTTGCACTAGTAATGAAATGCTTCAGAACCCGGTGACAAAAACACCAAATCAATGAAACAAAGGTCAAGCTTCAGAAGTCGGTGACCTTTGTTTGATTGATTTGGTGTTTTTTGTCACCGGCTTCTGAAGCTAAAGTTATTTTTCACTTTTTTTGTGTTTTTTTTTTAAGTCGGTTTTATTTTTGGCAAAAAAGTCTTAGTTTTGTTGTTTTAACACCATACCGTTGTACTCTCTAGCTAGATACTTGGCAGCGTGGCATGGTATCAAATAGGTATCATTTAATAGTTACAAAACTTACGTAGGACTGCCAGTAATTTCGCCAAGTTTGAGGCACAAATCCTCCAAGCCAGCATGTGTGATCACGGAAGCGTAGACGCAAAGACTTCCCATCGCTAGCGAGAATATGAACACCGGCGGCAGAATCCGCCATGGCCGTTGCAAACTGGATTACATCAATAAATAATTAGGTGGCGTAAGTGCTATTTGCGTTGAGTTGAATATTATTGAACACCTTAATTCGAAGATTTTCAACTGAAAATGCTCAATTTTCCATAATTACCAAAAAAAAGGTTATTCAAAATTAGTACATTTGCGTAATGTTACATTACGCAAGTATAGTGAAAAACTGTAGTCTTTAGAGTTCAGTAGATTAGCACACATAAACAATTCCACTCCCACCTGGCAAAAATAAATAAAATAAATATCGCTGGTCAATACACACAGCATCATCTAGTGCCACACTAAGCAACGAGGTTTGTGTCGTGGACACCAGATATAACTACATAGATTATTTTTGTTTGTAAATACATACCTACTTAATATACATATAAAAAATAAAGAATATATAAGTATAATCGTACGGCTGGGGGCATACAGGTGCTCTTTAGATATACTTTACATTAGTAACATAAATTAGCAGACAGCTCGTTGTCGGTAAGTTTACCGCTGTCAGACTGCTCGGTTGCCATTGCCAATATAAAGTATTGTACAGTACTCCCAAATTAATAATGCGCATGCAAATCTATTACACACCCTTCTTGGTTTTGTTTTCAAAGGTGAATTTAATTTCAACTTTAATTATCTTACTCAAATTGAAATAGTTTATTTTGTAAAATAGGTAAATATACTAACATTTTTCACGTTTTTTAATATTAATTAATATACCTACGTTAAATACATATTAAGTACTAGAAAAAAACATTTAAAAAATCAGATTTAGGCTTATATAAATTTTAATAGAAAGATACACATGCATAAATAAACAAATCGATATAGGAATAAATAATATTATAAAGTATATTAGTACATAATGCAATAATACAAGAAAGTATGAAGAAGTAAATCAATTCCACAAAGATTGTAGCATATTCGCAATCGTGTCGTTTTCCTCGCTATTTACTAACATCGAATTATCGAATCAATTTCGTTACTGATAAATCAATATTTATCTCTTTTAGCACAAAACACATTATTCTACTATGAAGAAAATGCACTTAACCACTCTATATACATGTCGTCTTCCGACGCTCGGGGAATACGACCGTTGCCGAACAGTGACGAAGATTTCTATGCGCATTATCACTTTGGGAGACCTGTATAATCTAACAAGCAGTACATAAAGCCCATATTTGAATTATAATCTTTTTGCCGGGTGGGAGCGGAGTCGTTTATGTGGGCTATAGTACATTTGAAGTGGAGAAAGTTTGTTATTGCATTCGAGGCGGAATTATAACACCCGAGCCGTAGGCGAGGGTGTTTTTGAGCCGAGAACTGCAATAACAAATGTCCACGTGTATCAAACGATGTCAATACACTTTTGAAGAAATAAAATAAAATATTACGAAAAATATTTTCGTCACGAACTAAGAAAATATGGTTATAATTTTCTTTTTTTTTCGCGTTCTGCTTTCGCCAGGTTGAAGGAGAGGCAAAGGTATGAAGCCGTTAAACAGCCTAATATAAAAAAATGATTTATTTTACAATATTGAATTCAGAACACAAATAAATGTTAATTTGTGTATAAAAATAACTATTAGTTTTTAATAATCATGTTTATCTATGATATTCTGTTTATAAACACAATTTCAATATGCAAAAAATATATATGCCGTAAAGACGCGTAGTGCTTTGCCGAAATTTAAAAAAAAACATTCACCTCAGACTATAAGCATTGAACCAATTTGGACTAAGTATAGGTATAGTTATCTGTGGCAATTTTCATTCCCGCACACGTGCGGGAAAATGGAAAAAAAACGCATGCGTCTGAAATACATTGCATGTTGTACCTAACCGTAGTGCGTTATGGACCAGTTTTCGAGGAAGTGTATTGACAAGACCTTTAAGGCCTTAGCCCACATAAGCGAGACTAGGTAAAAAATGTATACTTTAAGTAGGTGAATTATCACCATATCCAATATATCCAATCTATTAAGATTGGATATTCTGAGTTCATTTCCAAGGTCGGATTAAGTGTCGATTGGTGCCCGACCAGTGGCAACGGGCAAGTCCTCTATTATGAATACTATAGGCATGTGTTGTCCCGAAGCAGGGCAGGGAGGCAGCGGAGGCTCTCATCTCCCTACCTCACCTCCTATTCCATGACTTAAACACTACAGGCGAAATGTGGCTGTGCTGTGCACTTCTGTCCATTGGAGAAACTGGATGTAAAGCTGATTTGTTTTTAATTACCGATAAAAAAGGAGATGGCGAGATTGCATGTCATTCGGGACCCAGAGATATGGGTAACGTACATTGTGAAAACTTATAAATAGTTAAAGAACGACTTAAGGCTAACAAAAAAGCAAATGGAAAGTAGTTTATAGAAGTTGGGAGAAAAAAGATATGAAAGGTAGACCAGGGTGCCCGGGGGGGGGGGGGGGTCCGGGGTGGTATGAAGGTAGTGGATTGTAACTTAAGGCACGGACTTATTGGTTATTATTTAGTAGTAGAACGGCATAAAATAGCATTTATCCGTATTTCACGTAGCAGTTGAACACAAACAAACAATGGAATGATCCACAGACTATGTCTACAGATGAATTTGACACTGACGGTCCATTTCTCAGTTGTAAGAAGGTAAATGTCAAATGTTGCGTTCGGAAACTGCACTATGACTTATTTTTATATAAATTCTTAACTTTTAATTCCCATCGCCTTGTAACTCAATATTTTTATATATAACTCTGATAAACTCTTACTATAATTAATATAAACTAAACCGTGAACGGCGCTCCGTTTTTTTTTAAATTACGTGGGTCCAACCTCGCCATTCTTCTTTCTATGTGGGGGGGGGGGGGGGGGATGAATTACTAAATACGTGGTAACCGTTTAAGCGTTGCTGTCCCTTCCACCTTGTATCAAAATTTATTCAAAACATTTTAGTTAAGTATAGCGTTAGTTCACACCCACACCGAGACGCGGCGCGACGGTACAGAGGCCTACTGTCTAACGTCCGTCCGTCCGTCCGTCTCTCTCGCGCACGTCTACAGATGAGTGTGAGTGAGAGAGACGGATAGAGACGGACGGACGGATGGACGTTAGACAGTAGGGCCCCTGGAAGAGGCCAGTGATTTCGCGCCGCGCCCGCCGCCACGAGACGCATCGCAATGGAACGAGCAACTTGTGGAATTAATGGCGCTAGCATCGCATGAACCAAACAT
Source organism: Xestia xanthographa (assembly GCA_905147715.2). Classification (NCBI taxonomy): domain Eukaryota; kingdom Metazoa; phylum Arthropoda; class Insecta; order Lepidoptera; family Noctuidae; genus Xestia; species Xestia xanthographa. Next base: position 16,855,482 of record LR990652.1, read on the forward strand.
CGTCATTGGTTGAAAATCTGTCAATGTCATTTTATAATTCAAAATAGTTTGACTTCATTGGTCAGATTGGGTCTAAGCTATGGACGCGCCATCTACAATCAGCTATGACCAGCCTTCCCTATTAAATGTGTATCTTTTCGTAACTATATATTTATATTTACAATAATAAACTCGTTGACACCTTAAAATCTGTACATCGAAGATTAAAAACAAAAGAAAAAAAAAACCAGGGTAACTTAAAATAAGTAACTGAACATATTAAAACCATTTTTAATATTTTTGTTTGTTTGTGTGTTGGATCGCGCGTCACGTAAAAACTACTGAACGGATATTGTTGAACTGCTCACAAATCTATTTAATACTTCAATACCCGCAATTACAGACAAATTCAGAATAACATCTAGGCTATAGTTTTGGAAAAAGGGGTGAAAGTTCGTGTTAGCGACGCGCTCATGCTCTGTACAAGTAGATATATAGGTTAGTTAGTAAGTAGTAATAACATAATTATAAGTACTTACATATATGTAAGTATAGATGTACGGGCCGCTGGACCCCCACCTAAGACGGGTGCAGTTCATTCCGTGCGAGCACTGCAAGCGGCTGCGCTTGTATGTGATTTACCTCGTTTGTTAAATTTATCCGTGTCTTTTGAAAATACAAGTTTTCCTAAACAACCAAATCATTTAACTTCGCCGATTACCACCTACAACATTTACAAAGTGGTCAATCGAACCGGATCAACTAAAATTAAGTTCGTCACCCAACCAGTGAAAAGCAAGATGGTGGGCACGCGAAGTATGGTGCGACGCGAGCTCGCGCAACGTAAACTTTTCGAAGAACAAAAGAGAGCTCAAGAAACAGACACTGAAGAATGTCAGTCTTCAACCAGTGCTGCAGCCAAAAATATGGAGTTAAAAACACCTACGGCAGGGCCGAGTGTCAAAACAGAACACACGTTGCCAAGGTCAAAAGGTCAATCTGACACATCATCGGTTAAAGCTCGAAAGGCGCTTTTGGATGCTGCAAAACAAAAGGCACAGATACGACTGGAGCTCATAGACAAACAGCTGGAAGCGAACTTAGCTGAACTAGAGGAAGAAGAAAAATACAGTCCACACGAAGAACGCACTCACGACGTGGAGCAATGGCTGGAACGGAGTCACCACGAATTAATGCAATCGGCCCCCGATAATGGCAACTCTTTAGGCAAGTTGCAACCGCCTGAGACAGAACCAGCCGCGCCTGCTAATGCCGTCCACTTTGCGGCACCAGCAGCACTAGCAGGGCTCACCACGTCACCTCGAAAGCCACCACCTTCAGTGCCACATCTGCCGATGGAGTCCCACCCACACACTGTACCCGCACCGCCACCAACGGCGGAGGCCACCATTATGCAAGCGACTATTCAGATACTAGCTGGCGCGTTGAAAGACCTGGCTTCTACGAGTGCACCGAATACCAACCTTATAACTCGATTAAGGATCTTCCAGACTTTTCGGGAGACCCACTGGAATTTCTGCAGTTCAAACAAGCCTATAAAGAGTCAACCGAGCTTTGTAAATTTTCTCCTGAAGAAAACCTGTGGAGGTTGAGAAAGTGTCTCCGAGGAGCTGCCGTCGCAGCCTTACTCATTTCTGCAAGTCCACCGTGCAAAATCATGTCAACTTTGGAGCTACGTTTTGGCAATGCTGATCTGATAATATCCAAAATAGTGCAGGATATCAAGAAATTGCCCTCAATGTCACAAAACTATCATAGTGAAATCGTGCCATTTTCAGTGAAAGTGCAAAACCTAATACAAGCAGTGCGAGCAGTTGGACGCGAAGAGTACTTACAAGGTATGAGCATTGTTTTAATTATATTGTCCAAGCTGCCTACAACACTGTTATCTAAATGGTTTGATTGTAGTTTCCCGCTCATTACTGAAGGACAGAAATCCCATATGGTCATTTTATCTGATTTCTTGCACGATGAGGCCGTAAAAATATCAGTTACATCAAATATATATTTTACGAGTCATCGCACCGACCAAAATAAAGACAATCATCATAAAAACAAAGATAGTTCCGCCAATCGATCTCAAACTATATTATTGCAATCAGATGATGATACCGATAACTGCAAATTCTGCCATACCTAGAAACATAAATTAACTGAATGTAAACAATTCAAGAAGGCGTTACGTAAAACCAGATGGGAATTCGTAAAACGTAACGGGATTTGTTATAAATGCCTACTGTCGCGCCACGCACGAGACACGTGCTCAGCACCGCTTTGCAATAAGAATGGCTGTGGCGAGGGGCATCACAATTTACTTCACTACGTCGGAAATAAGCCGAAAAATGACGCTGGAAGCAGCCAGGTTCCGGAGCCGAGGTCAACGCCTGTGCAGACGCCGATAGTACGCAAACAGTGACGCATATAAACGCGAGTGAAAACAAAGTGTTACTTAAAGTCGTACCTATACGTATACACAGTGCTAACGGTGTGTTCAGTGCAAACGCCCTTCTTGATGACGGATCGACCGTCTCACTTATTAGTGCGGGGCTAGCGAAGCGTGCGGGGCTTCGTGGCCGCTCAGAGACGATGCGAATTCGCGGAGCCTGGTCTGACGACGAACTAGTGTGTAAAACGACCATCGCGAATGTTAAATAATCGGGTATGGGCAATAAGATATCGTCGCTTAAGTTCTAACACCGCGGAAGTCAAAATACGCAACTTTTCAGGAGAGCAAAAAATCCGTTTTATTTAGCCTCAAACAACTGTTCATATTTAGGTTTATTCAATATAATATTTCAATATATTTTTATGAAATTATCCGGAGCACTTGTCGTAACACGTCTAACTATGGAATAAAACCGACTTACGCGCTGTTGCTGTGGCGTTCTGTACAACACTGACACACGCGGTGTTTTTCTTTTTTGAATAACGACTCACCATTGGTTCAAACTCTCGTGTTTGATTCGTCAAACGATGCGCCTTGCGATTCTCTATCGAATGACATACAATACGTATTTTGTCAAAAAAATGACTTCCGCGGTGTTAGAACTTAAGCGACGATATCTATCTATATATATAAAAGAGAAGTCCACTCACTGACTGACCACTCATCACGAAATCTTGGAAACTACTGGGCCGTGAGGTCCAGAATTTGGCACAAGCACTCTCTATGGGGTGCAGGCGCGCACTAAGAAAGGATTTTTTAAAATTCGCACCCCAAGGGGTTGAAAAGGGGTCTCAAAGTTTGTATGAAAGTCCTATGTTTTTAAAGTTAGAGACGTGAATGTGGGCCTGAATGTTCCTTTCAGCTTCTTGGTGCTCACTAAGGTTTAAGGTTTTATGAAATTCTGCCCTTAAGGGTATAAATAAGGGTGTTTAATGTTTGTATGAAAAAAGTGGAAAGATCCAAATTGAATCTTACAGCAACGCGTTATTGCATACTTTACATTGAAATTAGAATTCGGAAGCAGAAAAAGATCCATATTGAATTTTACGACAGCGAGTTAATGCATATTTTACATTGAAATAAGAATTTGGAAGTTCCTTGAGGTTTATCTTTAGTTTTTTAAATGCGAATTTGTAGGTGGCCAGTATGTTTCAGTAATATGCAGGCGTCTGCTGAAAGGTAATGAAATGAGGTTCTATAACGTTCTAAAGTTTTTATGCCAATTTCTAGGTGGCCAGTATTTTTCGTCTGCTGAAAGGTAAGAAAAAACGTTTCAAAAAACGAACTCATGAATCAATCACTGATTACAGAATAGTGTAAAACCTGAGGTTAGGATACAATGACTTATATTCACGTTCAAGCTCATTTCTGTTCTGCGGTATTTTGCTATTACTACTAATTTGCTTTGAAATATTTGTCATCATTGTTGTTTGGTTTGTCTTCGTTTTGGTTCAAACTATTTCATGCCGTGGCGTTTCTGTACAATGAAAATATTTAGAAAAAAAATAGTAGGGTGTTAAAGGATCACTAACAGAACCCATTTCTACCATATTTTTTTTCTGTATATCTGTGCTGGGTCTTTTGTTACAGCATCACGTGTAAATTATAAATCCAATGTGGTTAGATTTAATGCACAAATATTGGGCATAACATAAAGAAGTTTTTAGTTTTTGTTTCATTGTAATCGGTGCTTTCTATCAAATGATATAAATGAACATAACGTGTTCAAGAAGAACTTATCATTGAAATGTAAGATACTCGCACATCTATTCAACCAAAATGGTACTAAAAACTAAACATGTGCCCACAAGTTAACTTTTAAATCGAGTGACCGTCTTTAAAAAATTTAAGATAGCAAGAGGTACTCTAAATTAGTCTATATGACGCTGCTTTAAAAATCTACATAGCCAATATAGTGTGTGTTAGACCGCTTTCCATGTCTATAGATGGCGTTGTTCATTTCACTCCATTTTCTGAATCGCGTTGTTAAGATTTTTCGTGATAGAATGACTCTCGTCCGAGTCAGTTGCCTCATATTTGGTGTTATGCCCACGAAACAAATTCAGGAGGTTCTCAATTCAATGCGTATATTTTTTTATATAGGACCATGCATAACTTTTTACAGGTAATTCCTATATTGCATGATATTTTTTTTTTTATGAAAAGCGTATAATTATCTCAAAGTTGGTCCTATTTAAAATTGAAAAATCGTGCTTGGGCTCATTTCATGCACCTTAATGAGAACTTTAGACCTAGCTGGAGTTTGAAAGTCATCGAAGGTCTGACGATAAAGACGGAAGGCAATTGCAAAAGCTCCGCAACAGTTTGCAGCAGCTATGTTTGGGCTCATTTATGCAGCTTGATGAGAACTTTTGACCTAACAAGAGCATGACTTTCATCGAAGGTCTGACAATGGAGACTGAAGACAGTAGCCAGAGGTCCCCGAAAGTATACAGCAGCTATATCGCGTTTGGGCTCATTTCATGTATCTTGATGAGAACTTTCGACCTTGCTAGGGTAAAACTATCATCGAGTGTCTAAGGGTGAAAACGTAAGGCTGTCGAGGGAAGCCTCTAATTGGAAAAAACAATATTTCTGAGAAATTTAATTGTTACCCACTTGAATCTATACTTATTAGAAAGGAGAAGAGTTTTTTTGTTTGGTTGGTTCAACGCGCTAGCCACTGGATAGCCCATTTATCGAGGAAGGCTATACGTTATATAAGATCACGCTATAATCAATAGGAGCGGAGCATCAATGAAAAATGTTGCAAATACAGGGAAAAAATATTGCTTTTGAGAGCTTCCGTTGCGTGCACTGCGTAAACGGTAAAAGTTACTCAACAATCATGCATGTATGACGGGATTGTTTCTCTTATAAAGTTCACGATAGCACATGTCTATCTTTTAAAGTTGACTCACACTCTCTCTAACCCTCTCTCTCTCTTATGTAACGCAGACGAAGTTGCGCGGGTCAGCTAGTTAAGATATATAATATAAAACTTCGGTGTGTAGACAAGTTAGACTTACCTTTGCAACAACTTTCTGTTGTTGATTGTAATAATTATAAAAACCTGTTTGGAATAAATGATAAGTTATGTAAACATACTATCGTCGGGAGACGTCGCCGACGTCTCCCACCGATAGTACGTAAACAGTGACGCTTATAAACGCGAGTGAAAACAAAGTGTTACTTAAAGTCGTACCTATACGTATACACAGTGCTAACGGTGTGTTCAGTGCAAACGCCCTTCTTGATGACGGATCGACCGTCTCACTTATTAGTGCGGGGCTAGCGAAGCGTGCGGGGCTTCGTGGCCGCTCAGAGACGATGCGAATTCGCGGAGCCTGGTCTGACGACGAACTGGTGTGTAAAACGACCATCGCGAATGTTAAATAATCGGGTATGGACAATAAGATATATAAATAATAATAAAAATAATCATTTTATTATCAGACTACTAAGGCCCATAGTTAAAATACACAAATTAACATCTAATAACAATAAACTAATACATATTTAAAACCATGAGAAACTAAAACTATACACGTAACAAACAAAACAAAACAAAACAAAATAAAAAACAAGAATAAAAAATAAAAAATGAATGTTTTATAATATAAAACTTCGGTGTGTAGACAAGTTAGACTTACCTTTGCAACAACTTTCTGTTGTTGATTGTAATAATTATAAAAACCTGTTTGGAATAAATGATAAGTTATGTAAACATGATGTAAAACCTGAAATTTTAATAGGTCAAGATAACTGTCACTTATTGTAACCTCTGAAAGTTATAGTAGGGAAATTATATGAGCCGTCCGCTACATTGACTCCCCTAGGTTGGTGCATGCATGGTATGTTACGAAGGCAGCACGCTCGGCACGCGCAGGTCGCCGCCGTCGAGGCGCACGCCACTCTGCTGTTGAGCTCAGCAGCTAGCACCGCCACGGACAGGGACGAGCGCATGCTACGGGACCTCCACGAGGAAGTGAGGCATTCATTCGCTGTAGATGCCTTGGGAGTGTCAGGTAAGCCGAGACAAAATATTAATGATACTCGTGCCGTTGCGCAGCTGGAAAGGTCTGTCGAACTCGTCAATGGTCGCTGGCGTGCAGGTTTGCCTTGGAAGAATGAGGCCTGCACTATGCCCGACACCTATTCTAACGCTCTGAAAAGGTTAAAGGGGATAGAAAGGAAGATGGCACGCGACGATGGTTTCGTCGACAGATACCGCGAGCGCATAAATCATTTATTACAAAATGATTACGCTCACAAGATGGAAAATCCACTGCTGGCACCCAGGACGTGGTATCTACCTCACTTCGGGGTAGATAACCCCTACAAAAAGTCACTTAGGCTAGTATTCGATTCTGCCGCTCCAGTTGGTGATAAATGTCTAAATGATTATTTACTCACAGGGCCGGACTTGTTGTCATCGCTGCTTGGTATAATGCTGCGCTTTAGGGAATATTCAATTGCAGTAACCGGTGATATCAAGGATGTGTTCCTTAGGGTTAAAATTCACCCTGAAGATCAACACGCGTTTAGAAAGATTCCTTTGGCGGAACAGCCCTAACGAGCCAGTTGATATTTACATTATGACGTCACTAATTTTCGGCGCTAACTGTTCTCCTTTTGTGGCTCATTTTGTTAAAAATGTAAATGCGCGTCGTTACAAGTCGTCATTACCAGCTGCTGTTAATGCGATATACAAATCGCACTATATGGACGACTATATTGATAGCCTGCCGGATGACACGACGGCGATAGAAATAATTAAAAATATAACTAGTATTCATAGCAGCGGTGGTTTCCAAATCCGTAACTGGACAAGCAATAGCATTGCTGTTTTAGATAGTGTTCCAGAGGATACCTTAGGTACTGCCAGCGTTAGGTTCAAATTTGAACAGGAGTACGCTCGCCATGGCGAGCGCACCTTGCGACTCATCTGGTATCCTGGAGAAGATGAATTAGGTTTCGACATGTCTCTGAAACGAATACCTGAAAATATTATTTTAAATAAGCATAGGCCGACCAAAAGAATCATGCTTCGAATAGTTATGTCGATTTTTGATGTATTAGGATTCTTAGCACCATTCACTATTCAGGGCAAAATTATGTTGCAAGATACTTGGCGCTTAAACATAGGCTGGGATGACGTAGTACCCGATAGTATCTACAATAAATGGTGCAAATGGATCGAGTTATTAAACGATATACTTAAAACAAATACGCATACCTAGGTGCTATAATAAAACTATTGTGTTACAAGGTGGGAGCGAGACGGGAAGAAAACCGGTTGCCGAGCTTGTAATAATAAGGCCACCTCCTCCCGCCGCCGCACCCGCGATCCCCGCGCTGGAGTTATCTGCTACGAGAAGCTGCTACGAGACGTGTAGATCGCCTACGACAACCGCTACGTGTGCTACGCCGGCAAGTAATAATTATACGCTTACAGCTACATTTATTTTGCGATGCATCTGTTCAAGCCATGTGTTGTTTGGCGTACTGGCGATGGATAGTCAATGGGATTGTTAACGTTGCATTTATAGCAAGTAAATGTCGTGTTGTACCCGTTAAACCCATGACTGTACCCCGAGCCGAGCTACAGGCGGCGCTGTTGGCTGCACGATTGGCTGATACCGTTCTGAAGGAACACAGATGTTAATCTGTTACACCAAAAATATCGTCGCTCGGGCGTTAGCCCGAGCGACGATATTTTTGGTGTGACTCCACCACCGTTTTACAGTGGATTAGAAATAACACACGTATGTATAAAAAGTTCGAAGCGAACCGATTGGGAGAAATTGACGAACTCACGCGTATTTCCGAATGGAGATATGTACCTACCAAACTAAATGTAGCGGATCTTGTTACTCGTGATGAATTTAACGACACAATGTTTCACAGTGAGTGGTTCACAGGGCCTGATTTTTTATACAAAGTGGAGTCCTTGTGGCCTACTGACATCGTGAGCCCCGACATCGACAGAGACGAAGGGAGTTTAGAGTGTGTAGCTGTGATGCAACAGCCTACATGTGACTTACCTGTTCCTGAGCCGCAGTGGTTTTCCTCCTGGCTTCGCTTGCAGCGAGCCACGGCCGTCATTCTGAAATTTATTGACAGATGCAAGAGACTTACCAGTGAGGTTGACTGCGATGCGATGGCTCGAGCTGAGATCCTGTTGCTAAAAAAGGCGCAGGTTCTTCTCGTCAGAATCGTTCTCCGCCGAAATATCTGCAATCAAAAATGGGAAACACTTATCACGAGATAGCAAGTTATTTACCTTGTCACCGTAGGTATATAGACGAAACTGGTTTACTCCGCCTCGGTGGCCGCATCGATGCTGCGTCAGACGTGGACCTAGAAATGAAGAGACCAATTATACTAGATGGAAAGCATGACATAACGCGTCTTCTTGTGCTGTTCTTTCATATTAAGGCAGCACACGGGAACCAGGAAATGGTCGTCAATAACCTGAAACAGAAATATTGGATTGTACGAATAAAGCCAACAGTAAAAAGGGTGGTTTCGAATTGCATGCTTTGCCGCTTAAGGAAATGTAAGCCTCAAGTACCCAGAATGGGTGACTTACCTCACGCTCGAGAAGCACATCACCAAAAACCATTTTCATTTTGTGGCCTGGACTTGTTCGACCCAATGGAAGTGACTGTGGGCAGAGGAAGGCAGAAGAGGTATGGCGTTTTGTTCACCTGCCTCACTATACGAGCGATTCATATCGAGCTTGTTCCATCGCTCACGTGAGACTCTTTGATAATGGCGCTGCGACGCATGGCAGCACGGGAGGATGGCCCTGTCATCTATACTCTGATAATGGCACCAACCTTAGAGCAAACGACAAGGAACTGAAGCAATCAGAGCAGGCACTTAATATAGATGCTCTCAGGGCCGTCGGCGTGAACAACGCCATGCAGTGGCATTTTATACCCCCTTCTAGTCTTCACTGGGGTGGGGCCTGGGAGAGGCTGATTCGAAGCGTGAAAACTTCACTTCGAGTTATAATGAAGGAACGCGCTCCCCGCGAAGAAGTTCTACTTACCCTGATGACGGAAGTGGAGAACATGGTAAATAGTCGTCCGTTGACACACGTCTCCGTGGACCCTGAAAGCCTAGAATCCTTAACTCCTAACCATTTTTTTTTAGGTAGCTCATCCAGCACTCCTATCATTGGGACTCCGACATGTTTCTGTGTTTGTGTTGTTTTTTGTTTTTTTGTGATGATTCCGTCATGTTTCTACGCAAACAATGGAGAAAGTCACAAGCGTTAGCGGATATGTTTTGGCGTAGATGTGTGAAAGAGTTTCTCCCCGACTTGCTGCCTCGAAGAAAATGGAACGAGGAGGTGAAACCTTTACAGGTAGGTGACGTAATGCTAGTAGCTGATCCTAACAGTCCTCGCAGTACCTGGCCGAAGGGTGTCATTCAGAACATATGCCCAGGGAAGGATGGACGAATCAGACTGGTCGAAGTGAAGACTAAGACTGGTGTCTGGAAGCGACCTGCAGCCCGCGTCGCGCGAATTTCACTTGTTGAGGAGTGCTGAGCCAGCACTGGGGGGGGGGGGATGTTAGCGACGCGCTCATGTTCTGTACAAGTTGATATATAGGTTAGTTAGTAAGTAGTAATAACATAATTATAAGTACATATAATAATATGTAAGTATAGATGTACGGGCCGCTGGACCCCCACCTAAGACGCAGTACATTCCGTGCGAGCACTGCAAGCGGCTGCGCTTGTATGTGATTTACCTCGTTTGTTAAATTTATCCGTGTCTTTTGAAAATACAAGTTTTCCTAAACAACCAAATCGTTTAACTTCGCCGATTACCACCTACAACATCTACAGTTTGTATGAAAAACAATTTTTAGGTTGTTCTAGAATCATGAAACTCAGAATAAATACTTATTAATAAAAATAAAGAAATTCTTGTTTTCAGCATTTTTAGGGTTCCGTACCCAAAGGGTAAAAACGGAACCCTATTACTAAGACTTCGCTGTCTGTCCGTCTGTCTGTCTGTCCGTCGTCACCAGGCTGTATCTCATGAACCGTGACAGCTAGACAGTTGAAATTTTCACAGATGATGTATTTCTGTTGCCGCTATAACAAGAAATACTAAAAACAGAATAAAATTAATATTTAAGGGGGCTCCCATACTCCACTGTGAGGATCGACCGGAGGACACGGTGCAGCACACGGTGGAGGTGTGCCCCGCGTGGGCACACCAGGACACGGCGGTGCTCCCACCGCCGTGTCCTCGAAGCGGCGATCGGCGGCGGCGACCTCTCGCGTCCGGCCCTGGTGCAAGCCATGGTCCGGAGCGAGACGGAATGGGACGCCGTCACCTCCTTCTGCGAAGCAGTAATGCTAGAGAAGGAGGTGGCGGAACGTGAGAGGGAGAGAACCTCTCAACGTCCCGGCCGCCGCGGGAGACGCCCCGGGCGTCGGGGGCCACCACCACGTGGCCCCCGGCCACCGTAGGCGCGGGCCTGTGGACGGTGAGCTATGGGCTAGCTCGCCGTCCGTCCGTCTCATGACGACAGGCCGTGTCGACGGCGCGTTCGTGTTCCACGCGCGCCTCAAAGAGAGTCAGCAAAAAGGAAGGGGTCCGTAAGGACCGATGCCTGCCGGGGTTGCGGGACTATTCGAAAGAGATACCGTGGCCCCGGAACACAAAGGGCGATGAAGGAACATGGATGGGTTTTAGTCAGTAAAAGTCTGACACTCCCTCCTGCTCCGCCCAGAGCGGGAGGGGTTATTTGATGATTTCCCATCCGAAAAAAAAAAAAAAAAAAAAAAAAAAAAAAAAGGGGGCTCCCATACAACAAACGTGATTTTTTTGCCCTTTTTTGATAATAATGGTACGGAACCCGTCTTGCGCGAGTCCGACTCGCACCTGGCCGGTTTTTTTAAATGTCATCCAGAGACGCTCAAAAGAAGGTTTTGTGTTTAAAATTAGTTAACTTCATACACCTATCTATACAATAAAAACCAATGAAGTTTGTACCTTTTAAAGTTGCTACTTAGACTTCAAATCTAATACAGTGAAGCGTGGGAGTTATCAAAAATTATCTCGCACATGTGAAGAGTGCTGGAGCCATCTATATAGATGCTCTGTGGTTGGAGCGCGGACCTCGACTGATCTCTGCAGGTACGCGAGCGCGATCGCTGCTCGCGGCGCGCGAAGACATGATGGAGTGGGAAAGAACTGGTTTTAAGAACGTGAGCGAGTGAGACAAAGTACAGGCGTAATCAGGTGATTTGGTCGGCTGGAAACAATTCAATTAATTAGTTACAATCTAATTAATTAGTTAACAACGTTACAACAGGTAACAGGCTTGCGTATTGTGACCGTGAAGTGCGTTTGTTTGTTTGCGGCCGCGCTGATCTAATTTTTGGTTACGAGTTTTTTGTCGGTAACTCCAAAACTTTAATACTTATTTAATTGTTAATTTTACATTTCTGACAGTAAAACTATTCTATTTTGTGATAATGCAATCAATTTTCGACAATTGTGAATGTTTTTTTTTTTAATTCAAATTAATTAGTAAACGACCGTTTCGGGTTATACCGCTCATCTGAGCGCCATTACCCCTTAGTTACTATTGATGAGATTCGCCAGATGGATACATCTGTGATTTATGTGTCCAAAAATAAAATATTATTATTTCTAATTTTTATACATACAAAATGTGCGTAATTTGACGTATTATTAAGTTTTTGTTTTTTGTAATCGGTTCATTCTATCAAAAGATTTATATGAACTTAGTTTTCAAGAACTACTCATCAAAATGTGTAAGATATATATATAGGGTGGAATTTTGTAATGCCACCTGGAGGGAAAGTACTCTTAAGAGGACGCATTGGAAATCATGTAGTCAATGATCTCAATTTTTGTCAGTAATTACAAAACAAATGAAAATATAAGTTGGTGACCTGATAATTCATGATAAAACCCTTATTTTGTTAGTTTTCAATACATGATTAAGTAACTTTTGTAACAGAGAAAAAAATATCAAACATACCTCTTTTTAAAAAGAGATTCACATTTAATGGGCAAACGGGACCAATTTAAGCCTCTTAACTTTCTCCGTAGATGAGCCTATACATACTCTTTAAAATTATAGAAGGAATTTCTGAAATTATCGTTCCCAACTGAATTAAATAACAAAAACCATTTTGTCGTTTACGTCCTTTAAGTTATAAGCTAGCAATCCTCGCCCCGCTCAGACGCCCAGTCCCCCGCTCAGTCCCGATGCGCGCTTGCCCGGATTTAGAACGATGCCTCGCCTTAATACCGGCGATAGCAAATTTTACTCAAAGGAAACATTCCTTCATTTTTAAAAAGAAATTAATCTGCATTCAAAGATTTTGAAAATTACCACCTCTGCATTCAAAGATTTTGAAAATTGCCACACTCGGGAATCGAACCGTCTAAATTCCAAAAAAATAACACCCTGTACTTTTATGGCACCAATCGATAGGGTCAATCATAAGGATCAAATCCCTCTAACAAACATGATAAATTAAATGAAAGGAAAACCATGAAATCTCAAGTTATAAATTCAATGGGATAAATTCAATAGGTACGATAAAGCACTTTAATAAAATGATGGACCTTTACAATTGAAGAGAATAAGATTGCAGAAGAAGATTGCAATTTGCATGTGTGCACAAACAATGTGCAAATTGCAATATTCCTATGTAAATAGTTCTTCGTCATTTTAATTAATAAATGTCGTCAAAAGAGAATTGTTTACTATGTTCGTAATTGGATGGACCTTTGACTAAAAGTGCTTTATCTTATCCCATTGAATTTATAAGTTAAGATTTCATAGTTTCCCTTTCATTTAATTTATCGTATTTGTTAGAGGGATTTGATCCTTATGATTTACCCTATCGATTGGTGCCATAAAAGTACAGGGTGTTATTTTTTTGGAATTTAGACGGTTCGATTCCCGAGTGTGGCACGCGAATTTTCAAAATCTTTGAATGCAGATTAATTTCTTTTTAAAAATGAAGGAATGTTTCCTTTGAGTAAAATTTGCTATCTCCGGTATTAAGAGTATTTTCCCTCCAGGTGGCATTACAAAATTCCACCCTGTATACATGCAGCGACATCTGTTCAACTAAAATGGTAACAAGCAAACTTTAGGGTTATGTTTTTCTAATGGGAAAAGGTCTGAGTTTTTAAATAAGGTTTTAGATTGTTTTACCCCATCTTAAGGGTTGTTAGACTACATAAAGGGCTCTGGAGAGTTTTCATAACGTATAAGGATAAAATTAAACTAACCAATATACTCTAAATATATTTTTAATTAAGAACTTGCTATTACAAGGTATGTAGTCTTCTTTATAAAAACTAGACATGACAAAGACAAAGATATTTATTCGAAGGATATGCTAGGGACAGAGTTGTTAAATAAAAATAGCAGGACAGGACAAATCCGCCGCTAGACGCGGCATACGAATATTTACTTATTTACACTTAATAACACTAAAATAATAATAATACAAAATACGTAACAGCAATCATTATACTGTGGGACACTGGTGCCTAAGCTAGACGTGAGGTCTGTATTTCAGGACACCAGCAGGTCCCCATCCCTTGGGTAATGCTTACATTTTAATGTTATGTACTAATAATTAATGCGGTTGGAATGAACAAAAAGTGTATTTTTTTTTTAATTAATAAAAATACATTAAATATAGGCACATAAAGTAATAATTCTAAATTTTAACTTTTTACGCACATATACCTAATCTTAGCTTACCTAGTTACATTCAAATAAAAAAACAAAACTAAAACGTGTAAAACTCTATAATCTAATCTAAGTAATATATATCACAACATTAAAATTAGGTATAAAAAAAAATGAAAATTTGTAAAACAATATCTGGTACTTATTTATATTTAACATCTTCAAGAAATTCTTTTACTAAGTAAAAGTCTTTTGAAGTAACCACAATTTCAACTTCTTTTGCATCCGATCAACCGGATCAACAATGGGGAAGGCTGGTCAAAGCTGATTGTAGATGGCGCGTCCATAGCTTAGACCCAATCTGACCAATGCACAATGGTCAAACTATTTTGAAATAAAATTTGACAATTTTTTTTTTATTTTAGGAAATCTTACAAACTAATAACATAATAGTAATTAAACTATATAACTAAATTGCTAATTACAAGTCTCCACAGATACAAAAAAAATGTTCCTCATTACAAAATAATCTAAGGGTGTGTCCAACCAAACAAAGCTGCAATCGCGCGCGGCGGCCTGTGCGCTTTGCAATAGACGACTGCCGCGCGCCGCAGCGATGCTGCTGCCGCGCTCTTGGCGTGCAATGTTTGGACACACCCTAACACTACCTACAGTACTGTCAATTTATTGATTGATTTCAAAAGCTGGTTAATTTTATGTAATTGTTTATAATTTAAGCTAACTTGTAAAATAAACGGTTTAAGAGCAAGAAGGTGCCTCCTGTACAAAACATTGACAGATTTTCAACCAATGACAATACATGCGATGCTAGCGCCATTAGTTCCACAGTTGCCATCCCCATTATTAACAAAAAAATATTAAATCAATATAATAATATAACAAAATACAATTTTTCCGAGCATACAAACCAATAAAAAAAATGCTCTAATCACAGGTATCATTTTAAAAAACTGGCAATGGTCAAACTTTTGTATATAATGTTTTTGTGTGTTCTAATCCTTACCACTGTTTTTTATCTAAGTTATTCTTGTTTGATTTAACTACTGTTTATAACTATTTGTGAGAACTTGTAATTGGCCATATTGTTGTTATTAACTAAACTATTGTGTCTGCCTAGCTGAAAGTTTTCCGAAAAAAAAAAAAAAAATTGTATGGCAGTAGCCGTGTGACGTCACTGTGACGTCACTGTTTATTCAACTCAATCACTCAATGACTCAACTATTAATTGATTTCAAAGCAATTAAAAAAAGAATTTGGCAATTAATTGAAAATAAATCGCGTTTTCCGGTCAAAAATAAAGTGTTTTTTTAGAGATTGGTCTTGGAATTATTGCTTTATGTTGTCATCTACCCTATTGTTTCACACACATGCTTTTTAAACGAATTACTTTGGTATTAGATTTGCAATTTAACGTAGGACAACTGGCATAGGTTTTCCGTTTTACGGCCTGTTGTCAGTTTTTTGGTTGAAAATTACGTTAAAAAGTTACATAATTAAGTAGTGATATAGGGTCTGAGTGACCGCTGCCAACATCGATGCATGTAGCTTACCGCTTTGGGACTATAAAACGCAACTTTCCCTGTGTACTGCGTGGACGCACACGCAACTAAAAACGAAGCTACTCAGGCAGTAAAATGAAGAAAGCGCGGGGAAGGTGAAATGATGTTTCGCCGACGCGCGAAGCCACGCCGCTCGGCCTCTGAGACCGCTTGTTATCGGTTAAAGGGTAGGTGCAGTTGGTGCAGTAGGTGCAGTAGGGGCGGTAGGGGCAGTAGGTGCAGTAGGGGCAGTAGGTGCAGTAGGTGCAGTAGGTGCAGTAGGGGCAGTAGGTGCAGTAGGTGCAGTAGGTGCAGTAGGGGCAGTAGGGGCAGTAGGTGCAGTAGGTGCAGTAGGTGCAGTAGGTGCAGTAGGTGCAGTAGGGGCAGTAGGTGCTGTAGGAGCAGTAGGTGCTGTAGGGGCAGTTGGGGCAGTAGGTGCTGTAGGGGCAGTAGGTGCTGTAGGGGCAGTTGGTGCTGTAGGTGCAGTTGGTGCAGTAGGTGCAGTAGGTGCAGTAGGTGCAGTAGGCGCAGTAGGTGCAGTAGGCGCAGTAGGTGCAGTAGGCGCAGTAGGTGCAGTAGGCGCAGTAGGTGCAGTAGGCGCAGTAGGTGCAGTTGGTGCAGTAGGTGCAGTAGGTGCAGTAGGGGCAGTAGGTGCAGTAGGTGCAGTCGGTGCAGTAGGTGCAGTAGGGGCAGTAGGTGCAGTAGGGGCAGTAGGTGCAGTAGGGGCAGTAGGTGCTGTAGGAGCAGTAGGTGCTGTAGGGGCAGTTGGGGCAGTAGGAGCTGTAGGGGCAGTTGGTGCAGTTGGTGCAGTAGGTGCAGTTGGTGCAGTAGGTGCAGTTGGTGCAGTAGGTGCAGTAGGGGCAGTAGGTGCAGTAGGGGCAGTAGGTGCAGTAGGCGCAGTAGGTGCAGTAGGCGCAGTAGGTGCAGTTGGTGCAGTAGGTGCAGTAGGTGCAGTAGGGGCTGTAGGGGCAGTAGGGGCAGTAGGTGCAGTAGGGGCAGTAGGGGCAGTAGGTGCGGTAGGGGCAGTTGGTGCAGTAGGGGCAGTAGGGGCAGTAGGTGCAGTTGGTGCGGTTGGAGCAGTTGGTGCAGTAGGTGCAGTAGGTGCTGTAGGTGCAGTTGGTGCAGTTGGTGCTGTAGGTGCAGTTGGTGCTGTAGGTGCAGTTGGTGCAGTAGGTGCAGTAGGGGCAGTAGGGGCAGTAGGGGCAGTAGGTGCAGTAGGTGCAGTAGGGGCAGTAGGTGCAGTAGGTGCAGTAGGGGCAGTAGGTGCAGTAGGGGCAGTAGGTGCAGTAGGGGCAGTAGGTGCAGTAGGGGCAGTAGGTGCAGTAGGTGCAGTAGGGGCAGTAGGGGCAGTAGGGGCAGTAGGTGCAGTAGGTGCAGTAGGGGCAGTAGGGGCAGTAGGTGCAGTAGGGGCTGTAGGTGCAGTTGGTGCAGTTGGTGCAGTAGGTGCAGTTGGTGCAGTAGGTGCAGTTGGTGCAGTAGGTGCAGTAGGGGCAGTAGGTGCAGTAGGGGCAGTAGGTGCAGTAAGTGCAGTAGGTGCAGTAGGGGCAGTAAGTGCAGTAGGTGCCGTAAGTGCAGTAGGGGCAGTAAGTGCAGTAGGTGCAGTAAGTGCAGTAGGTGCAGTGGGGGCAGTAAGTGCAGTAGGGGCAGTAAGTGCAGTTGGAGCAGTAGGTGCAGTAGCTGCAGAAAGTGCAGTAGGTGCAGTAAGTGCAGTTGGAGCAGTAGGTGCAGTAGCTGCAGAAAGTGCAGTAGGTGCAGTAAGTGCAGTAGGTGCAGTAGCTGCAGAAAGTGCAGTAGGTGCAGTAAGTGCAGTCTGTGCAGTAGGTGCTGTAGGTGCAGTCTGTGCAGTAGGTGCTGTAGATGCACTAAGTGCAGTAAGTGCAGTCTGTGCAGTAGGTGCTGTAGGTGCACTAAGTGCAGTAGGTGCAGTGGGTGCACTATTTGCAGTAGGAGCAGTAGGTGCAATAAGTGCAGTAGGAGCAGTAGGTGCACTACTTGCAGTAGGAGCAGTAGGTGCACTAGGTGCAGTAGGGGCAGTGGGTGTACCACGTGCAGTAGGTGCAGTAGGTGCAGCAGGTGCACTACGTGCAGTAGGGGCAGTTGGTGCAATAAGTGCAGTAGGAGCAGTAGGTGCACTACTTGCAGTAGGGGCAGTGGGTGTACCACGTGCAGTAGGTGCAGTAGGTGCAGCAGGTGCACTACGTGCAGTAGGGGCAGTTGGTGCAATAAGTGCAGTAGGAGCAGTAGGTGCACTACTTGCAGTAGGAGCAGTAGGTGCACTACGTGCAGTAGGAGCAGTGGGTGTACCACGTGCTGTAGGTGCAGTAGGTGCAGCAGATGCAGTAGGTGCAGCAGGTGCACTACGTGCGGTAGGAGCAGTTGGTGCAATAAGTGCAGTAGGAGCAGTAGGTGCACTACTTGCAGTAGGAGCAGTAGGGGCAGTGGGTGTACCACGTGCAGCAGGTGCAGTAGGTGCAGCAGGTGCAGTAGGTGCAGCAGGTGCAGTAGGTGCAGCAGGTGCAGTAGGTGCAGCAGGTGCACTACGTGCGGTAGGGGCAGTTGGTGCAATAAGTGCAGTAGGAGCAGTTTGTGCACTACTTGCAGTAGGTGCACTACGTGCAGTAGGTGCGCTACGTGCAGTAGGTGCACTACGTGCAGTGGGTGCAGTAGATGCGCTACGTGCAGTAGGTGCAGTAGGTGCAGCAGGTGCAGTAGGTGCACTACGTGCAGTAGGTGCGCTACGTGCAGTAGGGGCAGTAGGTGCGCTACGTGCAGTAGGTGCAGCAGGTGCACTACTTGCAGCAGGTGCAGCAGGTGCACTACTTGCAGTAGGAGCAGTAGGTGCACTACGTGCAGTAGGGGCAGTGGGTGTACCACGTGCAGCAGGTGCAGTAGGTGCAGCAGGTGCACTACGTGCAGTAGGGGCAGTTGGTGCAATAAGTGCAGTAGGAGCAGTAGGTGCACTACTTGCAGTAGGAGCAGTAGGTGCACTACGTGCAGTGGGGGCAGTGGGTGTACCACGTGCAGCAGGTGCACTACGTGCGGTAGGGGCAGTTGGTGCACTACTTGCAGTAGGAGCAGTAGGTGCACTACGTGCAGTAGGAGCAGTAGGTGCACTACGTGCAGTAGGTGCACTACGTGCAGTAGGTGCGCTACGTGCAGTAGGTGCACTACGTGCAGTGGGTGCAGTAGATGCGCTACGTGCAGTAGGTGCAGTAGGTGCAGCAGGTGCACTACGTGCAGTAGGTGCAGCAGGTGCACTACGTGCAGTAAGGGCAGTAGGTGCAGTGGGTGCAGCAGGTGCACTACGCGCAGTAGGTGCAGCAAGTGCACTACGTGCAGTAGGGGCAGTAGGTGCACTACGTGCAGTAGGGGCAGTAGGTGCGCTACGTGCGGTAGGTGCAGCAGGTGCAGTAGGTGCAGCCGGTGCAGCAGGTGCACTACGTGCCGTGGGTGCAGCAGGTGCACTACGTGCAGTAGGTGCAGCAAGTGCACTACGTGCAGTAGGGGCAGTAGGTGCGCTACGTGCGGTAGGTGCAGCAGGTGCTGTAGCTGCAGCAGGTGCACTACGTGCAGTAGGTGCAGCAGGTGCACTAAGTGCAGTAGGTGCAGCAGGTGCACTACGTGCAGTAAGGGCAGTAGGTGCAGTGGGTGCAGCAGGTGCACTACGCGCAGTAGGTGCAGCAAGTGCACTACGTGCAGTAGGGGCAGTAGGTGCGCTACGTGCAGTAGGGGCAGTAGGTGCACTACGTGCAGTAGGTGCAGCAAGTGCACTACGTGCAGTAGGGGCAGTAGGTGCGCTACGTGCGGTAGGTGCAGCAGGTGCAGTAGCTGCAGCAGGTGCACTACGTGCAGTAGGTGCAGCAGGTGCACTACGTGCAGTAAGGGCAGTGGGTGCAATAAGTGCAGTAGGAGCAGTAGGTGCACTACGTGCAGTGGGTGCAGTAGATGCGCTACGTGCAGTAGGTGCAGTAGGTGCAGCAGGAGCACTACTTGCATTAGGAGCAGTAGGTGCATTAGGAGCAGTAGGTGCACTACGTGCAGTAGGGGCAGTGGGTGTACCACGTGCAGTAGGTGCAGTAGATGCAGCAGGTGCAGTAGGTGCAGTAGGTGCGCTACGTGCAGTAGGTGCACTACGTGCAGTAGGTGCACTACGTGCAGTAGGTGCAGTAGGTGCAGCAGGTGCACTACTTGCAGTAGGTGCAGCAGGTGCACTACTTGCAGTAGGTGCAGCAGGTGCACTACTTGCAGTAGGTGCAGCAGGTGGACTACTTGCAGTAGGTGCAGCAGGTGCACTACTTGCAGTAGGTGCAGTAGGTGCAGCAGGTGCACTACTTGCAGTAGGTGCAGCAGGTGCACTACTTGCAGTGAGTGCAGTAGGTGCAGCAGGTGCACTTCTTGCAGTAGGGGCAGTAGGTGCAGCAGGTGCACTACTTGCAGTAGGTGCAGTAGGTGCAGCAGGTGCACTACTTGCAGCAGGTGCACTACTTGCAGTAGGTGCAGCAGGTGCACTACTTGCAGTAGGTGCAGTAGGTGCAGCAGGTGCACTACTTGCAGTAGGTGCAGCAGGTGCACTACTTGCAGTAGGTGCAGCAGGTGCACTACTTGCAGTAGGTGCAGTAGGTGCAGCAGGTGCACTATTTGCAGTAGGTGCAGCAGGTGCACTACTTGCAGTAGGTGCAGCAGGTGCAGTAGGTGCAGTTGCTGCAGCAGGTGCACTACTTGCAGTAGGTGCAGCAGGTGCACTTCTTGCAGTAGGAGCAGTAGGTGCAGCAGGTGAACTACTTGCAGTAGGTGCAGCAGGTGAACTACTTGCAGTAGGTGCAGCAGGTGCAGTAGGTGCAGTTGGTGCAGCAGGTGCACTGCTTGCAGTAGGTGCAGCAGGTGCACTACTTGCAGTAGGTGCGCTACGTGCAGTAGGTGCACTACGTGCTGTTGGAAATAACTTAATTACAAGAATGATAGTAGGTCCAGTAGGTGCACAATGTGCAGTAGGTGCAGTACGTGCAGTAGGTGTAGTAGGTGCACCACGTGCAGTAGGTTCAGTAGGTGCATCACGTACAGTGGGTGCGCCACGTGCAGTAGGTGCAGTAGGTGAAGTCCGTCCCTGGTTGACTATTACACCTGTGGAAACATAACAATATTAGAGTTCATGTTACAAATGCTCTTTGCAAAAAATAGTCAATTCTTGTTGTCCTAGTTATGTTGAGAAAACTAAGCTCTACACATTAAACAATGTTATACATTTTTAAATTAATAAATTATTATTACCCTTACTCTTTTGTGCCTTTAAGTTTTGTGTCTAAGTAAGTAAGCGTCAAAGCTATAATATCATAATATTACTGTGCTATAATGTTTCTAGAGAACATACTAATGTTTTTATCTACACCCATGCTATAAATCCTCTATAAAGGTATCTGAAACAGTTAGCTTATGGCCAACATTAAAACAGCCAGTGTCATGATAACCATTATAACACCCAAACGGGTATTATAATGTTGTACTGAATTTCATTATGCAACTCGTTTTAAAAAAAGAACATCGAATGTGGTAGTGAAACGAACGTCTAGCACGTGCGATTCACTACCACAGCGCCGTAATTAAAAAAAAAAACTTATAGGTTAATTCGAATTCACGTCGTATCCCGCCATTTTTGTTCGACATTTGGATATTATTAGTACCTATTGCATTAGGTATGTACTTTGTTGTTTACAAAAATGAGTGATACAAGCTTTGTGAATTTTGATAATTGAACAATCCAAAATGTAAATAATTATATTACTACCTATACACGGTTTGTTTGTAGTAAATACAAGCAATTAAACTTTCCATGAATGTACATAGACTTCTTAGAACACTGCAACACCCTATGGTTTCAGAACCTTTTATGGAGGAATTATGTCATGGATGTAGATAAAGTCTTGTATGCAACTGTACATAATTAGGTATTAAAACACTCATGTGATACTATGCCTCGTGTGATAAACCCACATTCGTGTTTTAATACCCCTCATTATACAACAGTTGCATAAATAACTATTAATAAATACTTTTAAAAATTAAACAATGTATTTAAGAACGGGGCTTACGAATTTAGTCCACGCGATTTTATTATTATTTGTATTTCAAAATGTTGTATGAAGACTGGTAAATATAATGATGTTTTTAGATGCATACCGAGTTAGGCAATAATTTAAAGTAGAAGAAAAAACAGTACAAGTTGTATTTTGTGTTGGCTTATAAAAATCAAAGGCAGTAATTTTAATGTTACAAAACAAGTCGTGAACGCCTTGGTCTGATGACTTGAGTAAACAATTAGTCTACTAACAGTTCATAGAAACTTTTGACGTAGGTATAACATAGTTAGGAACACATAATAGGTGATAAAAGGTATCTAAAAATGTGCAATGTAGAGAAAAAGATTCTATTCCCAACAGTCACAACAAGTCCAATACAGATATTTTTACAATTAAAAGTTTTTAAGTGAGTTCAACCCTTTTTTGAAAAAAATCGGATTGCGTTTTATACATGTTTTTGTCAAAATAAAAAATAATTTAAATTAAAAGATTTCTTCGACACGGCCGATATTAGGACGGGGCCGGAATTAGGGCAGTTTACCCTAATTGGTGTCGATTCTGTTGTGCACAAACTACTATCTTTTACTAAAAGGCAGTGCGAGAAAAGGACGGCTATAACTATGAACTAAGTTAAGAGATGTCAAATTAGTTTATGCCTTGCGCTTCGCCGTGTTTTTAGTTGACATGTTTTTACGTGCACCCTTCATTTGTATAGAAAAGGCCGCACTAGGAATTCTTCAAACTTTTCATATGCGTCTTGTTATTAATCGAAAAGGTGACGCTCATAGATCTTACTTTGTTTTGGTAGAAAGTATGCGTCGAGTTTGGTAATAGCCACTCCGAAGACATCCACTCCATCTGCTGGTGATACATTTTCATCTGGTACGTTATAAAATATTTCCCGCAATTCGCATCCGCCACATTGTAGCAGCGAAGCACGTTTCTTCTCACTACTCTCGATGCCAGCTGCTTCCAGGTAGATCAAAAGTGCCCGCTTCCAGCGTTCCCATCTCGTTCCTATTGATGAAGGTTCTCCTTCACAATCAAATTTCTCTAACGTGAGTTGAGAGCTCATGTTATTAATTACCTGGAACCAATAAATAAACGGTTTGCACTAACCTGCATTGTTAAAATATTTGTCAATTTAATGACCAGTACCTAGGTATATTCTACTGCTGTTACTGTCATTATCTGATGACTTGGTAATTTAATGACCAGTAGGTATATCCTACTGCTATCACTGTCATTTCACAACTGTCAATTGAATGACCAGTAGGAATGTTCTACTGCTCTTTGATTTATTCAATTTATATGCTTTTTGATTTATTGTTTTAGAACTAATCATGCAGCACAAATCAAATAACTAAGCATGAGGTCCCGGGTTCGAGTACCAGGTCGGGCAGTGTCACTGAGTTTCTCAATCAAGAACCTCCCATTAACAAACCGGGGTCTAAACTGGCGTCCGGTTAATGGCAAGTGGTTACATAATTTCGGTTCGGTTGTAAAAGAAGCAAATAGGTATGTCTTGTTTTTACCCGACTACGGAAAAGCCAAAAGGAAGGGTTATGATTTTAGCAGGCAATGTATGTATGTATGTACGTATCGTCCACCGTAGCGCCTAAACTATTCATGAATGAATGAATTATTTTGAATTGTATTATTGACACTTTTAACGTGCACATCTTGCTACATTGTGCTCACATAATATACCATCTCAACATGAACGAAAAACCAAGATTTTTTAACAATATTCTGATTTAAAAGAGCCGGAAGCTCTTGAGCCTTTTAAATCACCATCACAATCACCATCACAATCACTATCACAATCACTAACCTCGTTATCACAATCATTATCATCGTAATCACAATCATCTTCATCATTATCATAATTACCATCACTGTCACAATCACCATCACCATCGCTATCACCATCACAATCACCGTCACTATCACAATCAACATCACCATTTCTTAATGCACCCATAGACCACAATAAGGAACTAATGTGCCAAATTTGGAATCTCTAGACTCAGCGGTTTGGGCTGTGCATTGATTTCTAGACTTTGTCACCCCATTTCCCCCTCTTAGGGGTTACTACAACAGCCCATAACGTCCACTGCTGGACATAAGCCTCTCCCATGATGGGAGGAATTTGCCGTAAACTCCACGCTTGGCCGGGCGGATTGGAGATCGCAGTGATGAAAGACTAACAGATAACGCTGCTGCCCATTCTCTGGTCTACGGAGGCGCAAGGTGTTCTGCCTCAGACATTAGTCGCCTTATACGACACCCGTGAGTGTAATGGTTCTATTCTACTCTGCCGGATACCACACGGCTTAGGCGTTGACTTCTGAAAAAACCTCAAACCCGTTTCTACTCATTTATCAATAGGAGCACTCCTGTGAAGTTTCGAATAAAAACTAATCTTGTTTCCTCATACAAACTTTGGAGCCCCGTTTAACCCCCTTAGGGGGTGAATTTTGAAAAATCCTTTCTTAGTGCACCTCTAGACCGCCTAAGGAACCTACTTGCCAAATTTGGAATCTGTAGACCCAGCGGTTTGGGCTGTGCGTTGATAGATGAGTCAGTCAGTCAGTCAGTTTCTTCTTTTATATATTTAGAAGAAGATATCCAACTCCATGGACAGCGTTCTTACTTCCTGCAAACAGAGTATAAGCCTGTTCCTGTGATAAACTTACCTGATCTACGAGTACCTGAGAGAAAATGGAACCTGTAAACTTAAAAGGAGTTAACCTAGATGATTAAAAGCCAATTAAATTACCTTCTGAAACGCGAATAGTGAAATCAGTGAAATTAACGGTGATAGTGTCAGTGCCGCTCTTTACTCTTTGTACGTGATCGTATGTAGTTATGGTATACGTATTGTAGTTATGGTATATTATAAGAAAAATCAGGATCGTCGTTCGAATGGTGTTGAAGACAATCCTACTCAACAGGAGGTAAATAGTCATTCAGAGACCTGAATAGGCATGATGACATGACAGTAATTGAAAATTACTAAAATATTGTATTTATTAAGACTTGAATTGTGGAATACGAAACACGCATTATTTTTATTATTAAGAGTGGAATTGATAAATTATACGATAATTAAAATCTACAAAATTCCTATGTCCGCCATATTAAGTTGAACACCAATCACAGCGCATGACGTCACTTTTGATAACATGCGGGAAATTTAGGTAAACAAATGGTCGAATTTCTGTGGTTTTGTGATTTATCTTATGATACACGGATCATGGAACAAGGGTATTATATAGTAAGGCAAACGGTGCTAAATTGCCTAAAATCGATGTGATGATGTTTGCAGTTTTTTTTTTTGCATCAAAAACGGCCCAATTGACCCGTTTTGCCTTTAGTTTACAACACGCATGGCGACGAGCGATACGCTGCTGCGAATTTAGATAAAAATTGTAAAAATGCCATCGTGCGTGTTCCGAAAGTGTACCAATCATGATACCGAAGTAAATAAAACACAAGGGATCTCATACCACATGTAACTACGCAATATACTTTGATTTATTAATATTTTTCATTTATTTTCCTAATATTCTGATAATGGAGGATAAAAAAACCGGCCAAGTGCGAGTCGGACTCGCACACGAAGGGTTCCGTACCATTGACTATATTTAGTATTTGTTGTTATAGTGGCAACAGAAATACATCATCTGTGAAAATTTCAACTGTCTAGCTGTCACGGTTCATGAGATACAGCCTGGTGACAGATAGACGGACAGACGCACTGTGGGCTGAAATCAGCGTTTCATACATTCAAATCATTTTTTTGAAAGTGTCATTTTTTTCACATGGAATGCTAGAGGAGACTAATTACATGCCTAAAAATATATTTTTCATGAAATGGGTACGTAAATGGAAGTGTGAGAATATTTTCTTTAAAAATTTGTATGGAGACAACAATAAAAAATAAGATAACTCTGCTGTCGCACAATTGGCCCTAATTTCCTTTTAGAAGATTAATCCTTGAATTATTTTGGATTTTTTGACATACTCAGTATCACGGTTTCAGGTGCGCTTTTTTAAAAAAAAATGTAGATACATTATTTATTTATTTTTTGTTTATGTGGCAATTTCTTTGGACCAATTTGGCTTAACATACATGAATATGATTGGAACAATTAACTACAACAGTTTTAATTAAAAAATATATATATATTTGTTATGGAGACCGAAGCAGTAGTTAAAGAAGAAAAAAGAAAAATGGACGCCGAAATATCAGCACTTCGACCTACAGAATGTGACAGCAATACTGTTCAACACAAACTTATGCTGACCATGATTGATGCTAAGGTTTGCACATATATTTCAGAGGCAAAGTCAAATGCGTCATGCTACATTTGTTTAGCGAAGCCGTCTGAATTGAACAATTTGAAGGCAATTGAAAAACGAGTGACATCAGATTCCATGATGGATCTAGGAATTTCTTCTCTACATGCACGCATCAACATGATGGAATGTCTCCTACATATTGCCTACAGACTGGATGTTAAAGTTTGGTCTTGTATAACCAAAGCTCAAAAGGATTCAAAAGATGCAAGAAAAAAGATCATACAAAATAGATTTAAGGAAGAAATGAATCTGCTCATCGATATGGTTAAGCAAGGTCACGGAACTACCAATGACGGCAACACTGCAAGAAGATTCTTTGAGTTTCCAGAAAAAACTGCTGCCATCACTGGACTAGACGAAGAATTGATCCACAGATTTGCAATAATTTTACAGGCTACGAGTATTACATCTGGTGAACATATTAGGGTTGAGAAATTCAAAGAATATACGTACAAGACTGCTGAAAGATATGTGGCATTATATAATTGGTACTATATGTCGTCAACAGTACACAAAGTACTGCTTCATGGATCTGACATCATCAACCAGAATAAAATTGTACCCATCGGAAAGCTTTCTGAAGAGGCATCGGAAGCTCGTAACAAAGATTTCAGGAGGTTCCGAGAGCATCACTCTCGAAAGAAAAGCAGAGTGAATTCCAACGAAGATATTTTAAATTTTCTTCTTCTTTCATCTGATCCACTTATTTCATCAGTAAGACCCACGATGGATGCAAAAAAAAAGAAAATATTTTTCGAAGAAAAATTAACTCTGCTGGAGCTACCTGAATCAGATTTTTCTGACTTAAAGTTTGTAAACGTTTCCCAGATAGAATCTGACTCTGAGTTAGACTCAGATAATGATATTGATGACTGATGAACCAATTACTTTTGTTGTAACTCTTGTTGTATTTTGTATATTTCAGTGTTTCTAATTTTCATTTCATTTTTGTTTATTTATTTTGAAGATTCTGTATTTTTCTTTGTGATAAATTAATAAATACTTTTTTTTAAATACCACTTTTTTGTGTTTATTTAATAATTATTTGGATTCTAGACTTAAATCCAAACTGGTCCACCAAAATTGACACATATCTTAAATTTTAAATTATATTTATTATTTTATTTGTATGACTGCTTTTTTTTTAATTAAAATTGTTGTAGTTAATTGTTCCCATCATATTCATGCGTGTTAAGCCAAATTGGTCCAAAGAAATTGCCACATAAACAAAAAATAAATAAATAATGTGTCTACATTTTTTTTTTAAAAAGCGCACCTGAAACCGTGATACTGAGTAAGTCAAAAAATCCAAAATAATTCAAGGATTAATCCTCTAAAAGGGAATTAGGGTCAATTGTGCGATAGCAGAGTTATTTTATTTTTTATTGTTGTCTCCATACAAATTTTTAAAGAAAAAAATCTCACACTTCCATTTACGTACCCATTTCATGAAAAATATATGTTTAGGCACGTAATTAGTCTCCTCTAGCATTCCATGTGAAAAAAATGACACTTTCAAAAAAAATATTTGAATGTCTATGAAACGCTGATTTCAGCCCACAGTGAGACGGACAGACAGCGAAGTCTTAGTAATAGGGTTCCGTTTTTACCCTTTGGGTACGGAACCCTAAAAAAGACGGAGATGGGAAACGCATTTTTGTCGTGAGTACGACAAGGACGCGTGCACTACAGACATAGAACAACATTATCTGTCTCTTTTTTTCTTATTGGTTTTATCGAGCTATCCCTTTTGTGTCATTTGAAATGTAGACTGAATAAAAAGTGTTCGCGTGCCGCTGCTGCGCGGAACACTTTTTTCTTGTGGTTTTGTAGGTGTATAACAAACCTATCTGTTTATTATAATATCATTGTATAAGTACCTTTATTAATACTACAACACATTTTATCTATGTACTTAATCATTTTAAAATCACAATATTTTGAGTATTCTAACAAAATTCAGTCGAATGTCATGATTGTGTAGCTTCACTAGGAGGCTGCAAACATACCATAGCTTTTTTGATGTTGATGCATCGCTGAAGCGAAGAGCCATCCTGTACATCCATCGAGTGTTATTGGATTAAATCCAAACTTTCCAGAGTTGGGACTACGGACATAAATAACTTATTTGGGGTTTGTATTGATGTGTTCCCGCACTGCGGGACCGCACAACACCTGCGGGCCTAAAATGGCCACTTTAGCAGAATCATAATGCATTTCATTTAAAAAAAAATGAAATCTTTAAAACGGACTTTATGATCATAACCATAAAGTCCATTTTAAGAAATTACATTTAGCAGAATCACAATTTAATTCACTAAAAAATTAAATCCTTAAAACGGACTTTATGAATATGACTATAAAGTCCATTTTAAGTATTTAAATTTCTTAACGTGATTCATATTAGGATTCTGATAAAGCGGCCATTTTAGACCCCCTGTACTTTTTCGAATTCATTTTAATAATCGCAATTCGCAAATTATTTAAATGTATAGACGTACGAAACCTCTAGCTTTGTTGTGTTGACGTTTTGCACTAGTCAGGTTTGACGTCACCAGCGACGCCATGACACTGGCGAGCGTTTCGGTGGGAATTTTAAATCGAAAAACTAAAATGTTCTTTTTTAACTATTAAACCTTAACTGTGGCCAAAAATATGAAATTGATTTTAAATAATTTACGTTTCCGAACATTATAGGACAGTTTTTCAAAATTTGTCATCATGCCTATTATTAGTGTCTTAACTCTATGATGATTACTCCTCTTAAATTATAAGTTATTAAATATGTGAATATTATCTTCACGTTATTTTATAATCGTTATATCTTTATAGTTTATTATTTTAGCGAATTTCTTGGAAAATCTCTGTTTTTCCGATGACTTCGGTTCAAGGGGGGAGGAGTTATATTCTCCGAACTCACCTTATCTATCGCTGTGGTAGAGCCATAAGCTCGTACGCTACACTTTTGTCCTTATGTCCTTCCCTCTTAAGGCGTTCTGTCACTCGTTCTACACGAGCGGCCTGTGGGTGTTTATATACGCG
The DNA here is from genome assembly GCA_905147715.2 of Xestia xanthographa. Taxonomy (NCBI): domain Eukaryota; kingdom Metazoa; phylum Arthropoda; class Insecta; order Lepidoptera; family Noctuidae; genus Xestia; species Xestia xanthographa. Next base: position 16,884,691 of record LR990652.1, read on the forward strand.
ATGAGCCTACAATGTCCTCCGTCCAATTTAATAACGCTTTCAGGATGCTGTTGGGACTGCCATGGCTCTGTAGTGCATCGGGAATGTTCGCAGAGGCTCGCACAGATGGCTTCCACGCTATCTTGCGAAAGAAAGCAGCTTCTTTACTGCAGCGCCTGCAAGGTAGTGACAATAGCATTTTAAAGATGATTGCTGCTAGACCGGACTGCCCCTTCCAGAGACACTGGGTGCGGACTCTCTTAGGTCTACTAAATAAATAATTAAGTTGTAAACACTAACAATACTATAGTACATTGTTCACCGAGAGGAGAAAGTGACCGATTACCGTCGAGGGTGTCGTTTGAAGCCCGAGCCGTAGGCGAGGGCTTTAAAACACCCGAGATCGGGAATCGCACTTTCTCTCGAGTGATACATAGCGCTTTATACTACACCTACGAGGAAAATAAAAAACTCAAACAACACACAAATTGGAAATGGCGCCAATGGCGTCTGCAATATTCACATGTTCTTTTTTCAAATTGTTTATCCTGTCGCCGCAGGGTCGCACTGCCAGCCCGACACCATCAACACACAGCTAGTGGCCAGTGTCATTTTGCGAACTTGGAGATAAAAACTCACTGTAAAAACTTTTTGGCTTTTGATATTTAGGTTACCGGCGCATAGTCTTACCCAAAATTAAAAAAGAAAAACCACGTAAGAAATGGATTTTCATACACTTTTCTCTCCCGCTCAGATGCGTTTTCTCCCCGCATATTTGTTCGATATGCAATGACGTACTTTTTACCGTAAATTTGATAAAGTATCAAGGTAGGTACTTTTCAAGCAGGTGTAGTATAAACTTAATTACTTAAGCACCATTGTTACTAACACTAAAATACTAACAAAGCTATGGACTGTAGTGTGACAATAAAGGTTAATTAATTAATTTATTTATCAGCCAGACATGGCGTGAGGTGCCAGCAGGCGCCATCAACAAACAGCTTAGTTTTAAGTTCTAAGTATGTATTCAGTATTAGGCTAGGTAAGATAAGCAGTCTTGTATCAAACTCTGTAAGCTCGGGTCGTTTCTAATAAAACTCATAGTATAACGGGACCTAACGTTTTTTTTTTCGCCGTCGCACCGCAACCGAAATCTAACTACGTAGATTTCTGAACGCTCATAAACATGTTATTTAAAAGTTTCGCAATAAGTGAATTATTGTTAAATTCTTGATGAGGAATAATAAAGTTCTTAAACCATATCATACAACTCTGCCTACCACTTCGGGGAACACAGGCGTGATTTTATGTTTATGTTAAATAATTAAATTAGTAGCCTTTATTTTAATATTCTGTTTACAGTTAATATTTCTAATGAAAAATTCGAACGTATCTCAATTTGACGTTTCAAAAGTATTATATTTTGTATATTTCCTTCCAAAAAATAACAATTAGTTTTCTACTTGTAGGACTGACTAGGTATATTTAGTTTTTATTTTTAAATAATAAAATATAAAACTTACGGTTTTCTCCTCGTCGCCAATGTAAAATATGCACATCAACACTAATAGTTGTCTCGCCAACGCACCACCACAAGCCGATCGACCACCACTAGGAGCGGTACCTAGTTATAATATTAGAACCGAGCGACACGTGCTTGCCCGAGGCAACGTCACAATACTGTTATCGGTTTGTAGTGCGATATATTGATATCTTCATAAACTACAGTTATAAATTAAGTTATATTATATTAAGTTTTAAATAAAGTTTTAGTTAACAATAGACTTCATCCATGAGGTCTCAAATTTACACGCTGGACAGTTAAATTGTTATAATAAATTGTAATAATAAAAGGTACTCCTGGACACGGCTCGTATTGTTATGAGGTTCCTCTCTCTGGAGCCCTGACCGCCGGTAGCTTGGACCCTGTTCCCGATACCGGTGGGCTACAATTTTTTATATTTTTAAATGTTTTTATATATTTTTTAATTAATATTTAAAAATGTAACAAATTTGTTTATAAATGAATAAAGGTAATAAATCATTAATCAATCAATAAATCTTCTGCATCTTCGTAAGGATTACAAAATAAACAAAGGTGTTCACCTACGTTTCCAAATTAATGTAAAATGTTTTTTTTTTCTAAATCCTCTTTTACATTGGTTGTAATTGTAATATCTGTTATCACCAGTGTTAGAATGTGTTTTTAATTGAAGTATTGGTGTTGTTTTTAAATTATAGCGTTTTATACACTATAACATATTTCCACACGCACATTTTTTGACAATGACATACCGATCCAGCCAATGTTACGTCAGTCAGACGTCGGTTATGATTTTTTTCTGGACTGTTAAAATTCAATTCAAACGGAATAAGTACTTCATTATTTTTTTTTACAGTTTGAGTTTTTACTGATTAAAACAAATTGTCATCAGGTTCACGAGCACGACAAATATTGAGCTTAGCAACGAATAATAACACAGAACTAGTAAATGATAACTGTGAGAAAGGTTAGTACCTACTTAGTATTGTTACAATAAGTAGTACATTTTGATACAAGTGGAGAAAGTTTGTTATTGTATTCGAGGCGGAATTATAACTCCCGAGCCGTAGGCGAGGGTGTTTTTGAGCCGAGAACTGCAATAACAAATGTCCACGTGTATCAAACGATGTCAATACACTTTTGAAGAAATAAAATAAAATATAACGAAAAATATTTTTGTCACGAACTAAGAAACTATGATTTTAATTTTCTTTTTTTCGCGCTCTGCTTTCGCCAGGTTGAAGGAGAGGCAAAGATATCAAGCCGTTAAACAGCCTAAATTAAAAAATAGATTTGTTTTATATTTTGAATTCAGAACACAAATAAATGTTAATTTGTGTATAAAAATAACTATTCGTTTTTAATAATCATGTTTATCAGCTATGATGTTCTATTTATAAACACAATTTTAATATTCAAAAAATATTTATGCCGTAAAGACGCGTAGTGCTTTGCTGAAATTAAAAAAAAAGCATTCACCTCAGACTATAGGCATTGAACCAATTTGGACTAAGTATAGGTATAGTTATCTGTGGCAATTTTCATTCCTGCACACGTGCGGGAAAGTGGAAAAAATCGCACGCGTGTGAAATAGGTACATTGCATGTTGTACCTAATCGTAGTGCGTTATGGACCAGTTTTCGAGGAAGTGTATTGAAAAAACCATTGCATTACTATACTACCTACTGATGATGTAGTGTTTTAATACTTTTATCTTTAATTTCTTTAATAGTTTCAGATTATGATGATCCATAAAGCTGTGATTTTAATCCAGCGGTTTATGCTTTACCAAGTACCTATCAGGTATCGGGTAATGACTTGAGTAAGTTGAAACTTAAAAACTTTTATCGGCAGTTGATTTGTGACTATACGTATTTTATTATGTTTTTCGTTATTACAGATACTGATAATACAGGAAGTGGTGACAATATTCGAAAGAGGATGTGTGGTTCACCATAATTGTAATTTAGCTGCAGACCACTGTCAACAAGGTTAGTAAAAAAACCGGCCAAGAGCGAGTCGCACTCTCGCACCGAGGGTTCCGTACATACAATTTTTTTAAAAGACAAATTTAACTTTGCTGTTCGATCCCTAGAAACGGCTATCGTACCAACCGCAAATCATAAGTTTGTAATAGTAAAAAAAAAATTAAGCAAACTTTAGGGTAATGTTTTTTTAGTGGGAAATGGTCTGAGTTTTTAAATAAGGTTTTAGATTGTATTAGGGGTTCTTAAGGGGTTTCAAAATCTTTAAAGTGCTTTTTAAATTCTTTTAACGATTCTAATATTTCTAATGCACGATCTTAAGCTCAAAATATATATAATATAAAGAATTTGTATGATCTTGCGTAATCTGTTTTAACGACGGATTGGTAAACGGAACTAAAGTAATTATAACAGGTACGTCGCCGTGATTAATTACCGTATTAATTACAAAACTCGCCGGGTGCAGATGAATATTTAATTTGAATTAGTAAAATAAATATTTTATAACCTGTGTTTGTAGCAGATGTACATTGAGCGTTATGTCGAATAATAACTTTGGTCTAAGCTGTTTATAATCTATATCTATTACATATACTTAATAAATCTGCAGACGTGGCGTTTCTGTACATTGAAAATATTTAGAAAAAAATTGTAACTAACAGACAGAACCCATTTCTACCATTTTTAGAATTTTTGTCTGTGAGGGGTCTTTTGTAACAGCAACACGTGTAAATTATAAAACCAATGTGGTTAGATTCAATGCACAATACAGTTAATGAATAAAAAATGTGCTAAAAAATGTACAAGTTAACTTTTAATCGACTCACTGGCTTTAAAAAAAGTTATGATAGCAAATGATACTTTATATTAGTCTACAACACGCTGTTTTTAAAATCTACATAGCTTGCATTATATTTTAGCAGTAGTTGATAGATGGCGTTGTTCATTTCACTCTATTTTCTGAATCGCGGTGTTAAGATTTTCCGTGAAAGAATGACCCTCACCCCCGTGTCAGATAATGTCTCAGGTTTAGCTTTTTACCGACGATACACGCGCTACCTAGAAAACCTAGTTCCAGGCGATGATAAATAGGATACACCTAAGTTTAACCACCGGTGTGTGGCTGTACCTAGTTCTAGCCGCTATGATGAAGGCTAAACCTAGTTCCAACCGAAGATAAGAGGATACACCTAGGTTTAACCGCATATGGCCGGCTGCACCTAGTTCTAGCCGGCTAAAACTAGGTGTAGCCGCACTTCGGCTATTAGCCGAAACATATATATCTCAAACACGATTTTTCGATATTCACCAACTCCTTTTGAAAATCAAGAAATCGTGTTTGGGCTCATTTCATGATGAGAACTTAAGACCTGCCTGGAGTATGACTGTCATCGACGGTCTAACGATGGAGGCATAAGGCAACTGCCTTATGCCTGCAAGAGGTCCTCAACAGAAGCTATATTGTTATTGGGCTCATTTCATACACCTTGAGTATGACTGTCATCGATGGTCTGACTATGAAGACGGAAGGCTATATTTTTATTGCGCTCATTTCATGCACCTTGGTGAGAACTTAAGACCTGCCTAGTGTATGACTGTCATTGAATGTCTGACGATGGAGATGGAAGGCAGTTGCATGAGATCCGCAACAGTTTACAGCAGCTATATTGTTATTGGGCTCATTTCATATACCTTGGTGAATAACTTAAGACATGCCTGGAGTATGACTGTCATTGAAGGTCTAACGATGGAAACGGAAGGCAGTTGGAAGAGGTCGTGTTTGGGCTCATTTCATGCACCTTGGTGAGAACTTTCGACCTAGCTAGAGTATAACTGTGATCGAGTGTCTAAGGATGAAAACGGGAGGCTGTCGAGGGAAGCTCTTATTTGGAAAATTATTATTTATTTTAGGAACTACTAGTTCGAGTTAAAAACATCTTTTAGTGTTAGATAGCCCATTTATCGAGGAAGGCTATACGTTATAACATCACGCATGAAAAAACCGGAAAAAAAATCCTTTTGAGAGCTTCCCTTACGTGCGCTGCGGTTAATACTTACGCAACAATCATGTATGACGGAATTGTTCCTCTTAAAAAGTTCTAAAAAAAGTCTTCTTAAAAAAGACTTTTTCTCTCTTTCTCTCTTATGTGACGCAGATGAAGTTGCGCGGGTCAGCTAGTAGTAAATAAAGTTATATTTTGAGTCGCTCTATTAAGCAGCGTCGCGTCGCGTCGCATCTCGGTGTGAATTGACCCATAGGTACGCAATTTAGTGTATAAAATATAACAAGTCATATCACCCAGTGAGAGTCCTGCTTCCAGTAGAGCACATGAGAAACATGGTGGTCCACACGAGACCGAAGATGCCCGACACCAGCGGCACATACGTCGGAAGAGAACACATGCTCTTGTCGACCCACTGGGTGCTTAAGAAGTCCACTGGCACTGAAAACAGTAATATTTAACCAAAACCAGTGTACCCAGCTGTTGCACGGAACTGAGTTGGTGAAAAATATAACACTTTGGTTAGTCTCCCTTTTTGAGATTCGTAAAAGCCGTATAGTCTGTCACACCAGTATTTTCAGTGATACAAACAACTTGAATACAACAGCCCTAAGCTGTAGAGGATGATTTCTACCAAACGGCTCGCATCGCATCGATTTTAAAATCTTTAAATTTAATTAAAGATCGAAAAATCCGTTCGTACTACACAGTATTTACAGTCTATATTACCAAGCCGCGCGCAGCAGCTTGACCGCGGGCGTCTTGCGCGACACGCGATCGTAGCCGAAAGTATTCTGCGACGCGCGATCCGTATGCTAAGTGCGAGTTCTTTACTAAAATTCAAGTAATGTGTCGACCGCGTAAACCGAGTTTACGTTACCATTTACGTTGTCGGTAATGACAATAGAATGCCTCTATGAAAATGAGGTCCGTTTGGAGCACATCGCTAACGTTTGCATGCTATCGCGAGTGCAAGTTACAATTTTGACAGTTTTGACAGCTCGAATACGAAACGCGAGCGTGAAAAGTTTTCACTTAAGATTTTGTGGTGAGAGCATCATGAGAGTGGTGAAATAACAAAGTAATTTAATTTAATTTCGTATTGTGAATGAAACTTACCATGGAATCTCGTATTATTTCGTTTGGACAATGTTTGAGACCGCAAAAGCACAAGATAAGCGTAATATAACGCCACAAAAAAGTAAACACGGTTACGTAAACAAAGATAGAAACACCACCACAAACCACTCGGGCATTATAAGACCATTTGCTTAGATCTCCATGCCTAAAAAGTAACAAACTTAGTTTTACAAACTTCACAGATGGATCAAGGTCACTCACTACACACCAAAAGATATAAATTACACTAACTGCTCCATTTATGTCACCAGCATTTCAAATTGGGACGAGCTAGTCTTTATTTTTAACAATAATATTCAAAACTAACACAAACTTTCGTAAACACAAACAAAACTAATGACCATTGACCACAGATAAGTAATGTCGTCTAACTTCGTTCTATAACCACCACTAATTGAATAGGCAGTCGCTTATATTATGAACACAAAATACGAATGTCAACTTATTTTGGCCGGTTATTAATGTACGCAACACAAGTTACGGTGAATTAACGCGAAAACGAATGAATGTATTCTAGGATCTCACACTCGCAAGTTAACGATTGTCGATGCGGCACTCACACAACCTAGTTCTGACATATTACGCTAGATGGCGCTACCCCAGCGCCATACAAATTTGCATAAACGTTAACGCGCTCGAATGTGGTGAACGAAAATAACAAATCTCGCACTAAGCGCACCGTTCGCCTGTTGTCGTATCCGACAGGGTGGGAATGAAATTATTTGATTAGGCCTAGAAACGGATACGTTCACAAGCGACGGCACGGAGCCGATCGTATGCGTCGATATCCTGCCGGATGCGATCGGCTGTCGCCGCATCCGTTCGTATCTTTTCCGATCCGATGCGATGCGATCCTTTTGGTGGAAATCATCCTTATTAAATAAATAAATATCACTGGACATTACACACAGCGCCATCTAGTGCCACACTAAGCAACGAGGCTTGTGTCGTGGACACCAGATAGTTGATATACTACATAGATACTTTTTGTTATTACCTCCATTATCTGCAGTAATCGGACAACAATCAGGCTAATACCTAGTGAGTATAGTTCTTACTGTCTCCAATTTCCTTGTTGCTTGGTAAGAACTCCTGGATGACTTTGCGTTTGAGCGACGTGAGGGACAGCAGCTTCGGGAACAGCACACACTTCTCATCGAACAGGTACATCAGCATGTGGAAGCAAAAGGTGCAGAACGAGCCAAACACGAACGCCAGGAAAAAGAGAAGCAGATGAGCACCTGGAACCATTTGCATTTTCTTGTTGGTCCATTGCGCTCAACTCAATCTATCAAATCAACTTAGCTCTGACACTGTGAATATAGACCACTCTCAATTTGTGCCAACATCCGATTCTCCATCTATCGCATCCAGTCTATCCCAGCAGCCAATTCGCCATGGTATCGCTTGGGCCGACCCATATCCAGCAGGATGTCTTTGATTGGTGACACCATGGTGCTCATAAAGGCGGTATTTCTGGTCTAACTCGTTCAGTAAGGTTCAAGAGATTTTTAGACAAGAGGTATGATGTTGCACATACACATAATCACACATTTTTCTCATTGGCGTAGGCAGAACTTACGATACCTGCTAACTAGGATGCTTGGATGCTACATACAAAAGCCTAGTTTGATTGGTCGTCACTAGCTAGTGGTTTTGATCAAGATTCGGTAAGTACCTACCCTTCCACGCTCCATTGATTTCGGTTTCGCATTTTTCAATCAATCGTAATTCACTATACAACGGAACTTTATTACTATTTGTAGGTTCCATACTGTATTATTCCTTGACTTGAAAATTCTTTCGAGATATTGAGACAGAACATAATAATATAGTTACTCTTAGCTCTTAGTATTGAGATGCCACGAATGACAGCCATGAAAGGTGAGAGGAAAAAAGGCAAAGAAAAGAGTTGGAGGACCTAATTTAAAAGCGAAACTTTTTTTATAAAAAAGCGGCTGCTGCTTTCTTGGCCAACAATACTGAAATGAAAGTTACTTTGAAACATCTTTTTAACTATGGGATCCTATAGGTACGTGTTTTTGTTCAAACATCGGTTTCCCGCACGGCGAGGGCCATGGCTGATCATAACATAGCTATAAAGAGCTTAATTGTTTCTTTGTTTGAACGCGGTAATCTCTGGTAATCTCTGGTACGTCTTATAAAGCGGACATGGTAGTCACCATGTCCGCTTTATAAGACGTATTTACATACTTTACGTTTACACCTGGTGCTACTGCTGTAAGAAATTGCGCCACAGTATGTCAATCTCGTCGTCGTTTAAAGCGCCTGTATGTTAGGACTGAGCCGTTTTGCATACTATACCTTCACTGCCGTTATCAAATACAATATATATGAATTAGGATTGTCAAACAATTCCATTCACATTAGACCGTTAACCTGTTTCAGTGTTTTTCATGACCGCGCGCTTATGCTTGGGCCTCATGTAATAAAAATATACTAACTACCTAAAATATGACAGAAATTGATTCTCAAACATCGCGTTACAAACTTTTAGATTCAATGGCCAATTGGCCACAGGTAGAATTGTAATGATAAAAATAACTATATTTTTTCAAAGTGAGACTCAGATGGAGGTACGGAAACAATAGCACTATCCCATATTTTAAAACGACGTTTTCGATGCGAATTCTTTATAGGAGTGGTGCGATTCCTCATAAATGTGAATGCAACGGGAGAATTTGCCATAACTAGGTACAGTCACCAGAAATAAAATGTATAAACATAGCAAAATTCAAAAGCGATTTTTTCGTGAAATAACGTTTTCTATTTAGAGAACCTATTTCGTAAAACTATGATTTCCTAAACAGTTGTTCGGAAAAACGTAAAACAGTAGTAATCACTTTTGAATTTGTCTTAGTCTTAGTGTTAACATTTCATTGCTAGTGCCTGTATGGTACAGCATAGTAAAAAACTAAATAAAATAAAATTCATTTATTTCAGGTCATTGACCCATATTAGATACAAAACATAAACAACATATTTGTCAATTTTATTCAGCTGATTGAATAATTAAAAAAAAAACATCAGAAACAAATAAATGTCAGACCAAATCAATTAATGTCAATGGCACAAAACAAAATTAAATAAAACGGGTTATTGTACATTCGTCACAAAGTTAATTCGTCACGAAAAAAAGTATGTGTAAACTCGCCATAACTCTATTTTCATGAAGGAAAATCCGCCATATTGTTTATTTCCGTACAGATAGCAGAAAAATCAAACAATAAGTAGATTATAACGTTATTTATTTATTTTTAATAATCACAGAAATTCACATATAAATCACAGTTCTACTTACAGCTAAAATATACGCTAATATTGTCTGGTTTTGTTCTATTTTAAGGCCGCGTTGTCAAGGCCAGCGTGACCTGCGTGACACGCCTAATCCTAAAAAAACATGTATTGCAAGTGGCTGATTTGCTTACAACATTACAAGAAAAAACATTTTTTTTATTTTACAAATTACTTATTCTTACTACTTATTCAATAAGTATGTACCTACCCATTATTTAAAACTTACAAATCTAATAAAATAAACTAAACTAACTTAAACTAAAAACTTAAAAAATGGCGTCAAAAAACTCCTTAACACTGTCAACTGGTAATGTCCCCAAGAGACTGGTGACTGAATTCAAATAAATGTTTAAGTAATTTGTAAAATAAAAAATAAACTGCTGGTAAAAAAAAAAAAATAATAGAGAGAATTAAATCACAGTAATAATCACGTTTTTTTCATGTTAATTTACGTCTACAAAAAAAATCACAGTTTTACTTACAATTAAAAATATATTTATTGCAATATGTTGATTTGCCTTCAGCTTCTAATCGACTTGTATCTTTACTACTTAACTATCGATTTTTTTTCCACTACTAACCTCTACGAACCCGCCTCAGTCAATATTCTAACGTTTGTAGTAATCGTATCCATCTTCAAACAGACTTTATCCAGTAAATATCGCTCCGAAATAAGTTTGACTCAAATTAAAAGCTTCGAATATTTTCTTTTAAATACTATAAAAAAATCTTCCACTACTAACCTCTCCGAACCTCCCCCAGTCAAGTCTATCGCTAGTAGTAATAGTACAAGCCTTGAATTTTGTATATTTACGTCATAAAAATCGTTTTCAAACAGCATACTCCAAAACTTTTTTTTTCTGTTTTGCTTTTAACGAATACAATCCACTACTAACGTTTATCTAAGATAAACGGCCGAAAAAAACTGATTTTTCGAATTTTGCGGAATGAAACGGAAGGACCTGATTGCCTCGTATATTGCCAACAGCTCTCCTCTCGATCGTACGGGCTGTACTTCCTCTGCGAAGGGCTGAGTTTCCTCGAAAAGAATGGCAATGGCTGCCTTTCCGCCTTACTCCGCTACTGCAGTACGGCTAGAAAAAGATAGATACAGCGAGCGAGCGAGCGTGTGATAGCATGTGCAGGAGCGCAGGAGAAAAGAAAGATTTTAGAAATCATTTTCATTACGAGCGCTAAAAACCAATAACTTTGTTTGCTACCAGTAAATTATGTACCTATGAAGACTTGTGACGAATTTACACATAGTTTTTATGCATGTGACGAATATACTTTCAATGTATGGAGTTTACAAAAATGTGACGAATTAACTTTGTGACGAATGTACAATAACCCAATAAAACAATGAATTAAAATAACGAATATAGTTGATGTCAGAAGCAAAAAATAAAATTAATATATCCGTATGACATAAAAGCTGTATAAAATGACAAATCAAGCACCAGCAATAATAATAATCATATATAATAATAATAATATTGCTGGACATTACACACAGCGCTATCTAGTGCCACACTAAGCAACGAGGCTTGTCGTGGACACCAGATAGTTGATATACTACTTAGATACTTTTTTTTGTTTGTAAATACATACTTATTATACATTTATTATATGTATAGATAATAATAAACATCTATGACTCGGAAAGAAATGTCCATGCTCATCACACAAACATTTGCTCCGACCGGGATTCGAACCTGGGACCCTAAGAACGTAAGACAGCCTCACTACCGCTGCGCCAATCGGGTCGTCAGCAATATGCCTGCTATAACAATGCCCAACGTAGGGGCAATCCAGTCACTGAGCAATCATCGCCAGGACCGTGTTGGAGCTAGCCCGCACCCTGCGCACCAAGGACGCGCATCGCTTGCGCATGGCGGCGGCGTGGAAACAGTCGGTGCGCGCTTCCGCAAACATGCCCGAGGCGCTGCAGAAGTGGGGTAGCCTCAACACTGCCCTGAACGCGTTGATGTATTGGACACCAAGGGCACTGTAAGCAGCTTGTGAGAGTTGTGAGTAAGATGCCCATAGGCTACACGTGTATAAGGAGGTGCAGAAAGCTTTGAAAAACGTGATTTTAACCTGATCTGAAAAATGTGCAAACCTACGGGCTATCATATTTGCTCTCTTAAACAGCGCCCTCCGCTCCCGCTCAATGTCGACATGGTCTTTCAGATCGGCTGTTACCCAGTGCACCAAGTATTTAAATTGATCCACCCGTTCCAACGGTACACCATTCAAACGAATAGGTGGTACGTGCCCTGGGCTTTTGGCGCCTCCCTGAAATACCATGAATTGGCTTTTCGCGACATTATACATAATGTATAGTCCTCCTTACCGATTTCGGCAACGGCGACCCTTTGGAACTACTTCCGTGCGTGTGCCCTTATATGGCTGGCCAGACCGAATTTGCTTTTAAATATCCGGTCACAACTTAAGCAGTAGAGTTGACCGGTAGAGTCATAGTTGTAGGTGTAGGAGGGCTTAGGTCTCTCTTTCCGTATTTGGCGCTTTTCTTTCAATGATCAAGTCGCTGGTTTTCAAAGATTTTTACATTTTTGCAGATAGTAGAGCGCCAAGACGACCTATGTAAAGCGAGCCTCTCCCAACCAGTCGGATCAATAGTGCAAGCGTTAAGATATCTTTTTAACACGTCCTTGTAGCGAAGATGTTGACCGCCATGCTTGAGTAGAAGACTACTTTGGGTAAACGGTAATGCTACATGCGAAGGACGTGCCCACACCACCTGAGTTGGCGCTGCATCAGTAGAGCTTCTATGCCATACATGTCGGAACGGCGCAGAACCTCAGTATTAGGAACGCGGTCCTGCCACTTAATGCCTAGGATGGATCTCAGACACCTTAGGTGAAATGTCTCAAGTTTCCTAATGTCTGTTTTATATAGACACTATGTTTCGGCGCCATAAAGATGGACAGGTAGGATTAACGCCTTGTAGACACTAATCTTTGTATCTAGCTTTAAGTCATGGGATCTCCAGACACGGTCATTAAGTCGTCCAAAGTTTGCAGCGGCATTTGCAATGCGCGATGGTATCTCCGAAGATAATGTGTTATCATGCCTTATGTTGCTACCAAGATATTTAAACTGCATGACTTCCTCTAGTGGTTTCCCATCTAGATTCAAAATGGTATCATCAGCTTGGCAGCCTCGTGGTGGTTGTTTGAGGACTTGCGTCTTCTAGCAACATCAAGCACGCCTTTATCAGTCCGTACGTTCAACTGAATTCGGTCACTACAATACTGCAGGGCGTCTCTCATAACTACTGCGAAGTAAATGGCAAAGAGTGTGGGTGCCATGACGCAACCTTGCTTTACTCCACTCGTAATATGGATCTCCTCAGAAAGTTCGTTTTCGTGTCAAACCTGCGCTTTCATGCCAACATGAAATTGGCGTATGAGGTTGATGAACTTCTTTGGGTAGCCATACTTTTGGAGAATAAGCCACAGGGCCTCGCGTGGAACTCTATCAATTGCTTTCTCTAGATCGACAAAGCACATGTAGAGAGGCCTTTGATGTTCTAAGCTTTTCTCCTGAATTTGCCTTACGACGGATATGGCATCGATAGTACCTCTGCTAGGGCGGAAGCCACATTGGCTCTCAGGCAGGTATTTTTTAGCTAATTTGCTAAGGCGGGTGTTAATTATGTGCGCAAGAATTTTGCTGGCGGTAGAAAGCAATGAAATGCCTCGGTAAGAGCTGCAATCGGAGACATCACCCTTCCCTTTATACAGCTTGCTGATCACCGCATCTCTCCAGTCCTGTGGAACTTCCTCGCTTTCCCACACCCATTTAATGAGGTCGTATAGCCTATTTACAATATGTTTCCCACTGTATTTCTAATTTCTGCGGGCAGTTGATCCATTCCAGGTGTTTTGCTATTTTTAAGACGAATGACTGCTTGCACAAACTCATCGAAGGTAGGTGGGTCATCTAGATGTTGACAAACCGGCAAATCTTCAAGCGTATTTATGTACGACAGATCAGCGCTGAGTGCGTCGGGATTGAAGACCTCATTAAAATGTTCTGCCCATCGCATTATTACGTCAGTTTTACTCGTAACTCGGTGTTGTTTGTCTTTAGTGTACATGGGTGCTATTTTTCTGGCTCGTGGGCCAAATATAGCTCGAATACCCTCAAAAAATTTGCCCGTTTGGTGAGTATCAGCGCAGTGTTGTAGTTCAGTAGTTTTCTCTTTCCACCATTTGTCCTTCAGTTTGCGAACTTGAGACCTCAGTTTCTGTTCCGTGTTCTTACTGCTACGTGCATCCTGTGTCTGTCAACTAGTGTTTTAATCTCTTGATCAGGTGCATCGTACCAATCTTGGTTCCTTTTTTGAGGTTTACCTATAGTTTCTAGCGCACAAGAATGAAGCAGTTTGGCAAAACATCTCCAGTCACTATCAATTGTTGATGGTTCAGACTGCGGATTACATGCAACAAATTTTAAGTCCAACGCTTTACCCAATTCTGATGATGTTATTAAAGATGAGAAGGCGAGTCTAGTTGGAATCTTATTGGGAGCTCGTCGTGGTGCTTTTAACTGCAGGTGCATCTTTGATCGAATAAGACGATGATCAGTCCATCCAATAGCTCCACACATTGCTCTCGTTACAAAAACGTCACGCAGATCTTTTTGGCGAACAATAACATCATCTCAAAGATGCCAGTGCTTAGATCTGGGGTGCCTCCACGAGGTCTTGTATTTCTCAGCAAGTTGGAAGCATGTATTAGTGATGTTAAGATTGAATTCAGCACATAACGACAGTAGTCTTAGTCCATTGTCGTTACATTTTCCAATTCCATGCTTGCCGAGGACTCCGTTCCAAGTATCATGTTCGGTGCCAACACGAGCATTAAAATCCCCTAACAATATTATTTTGTCCCTCTTTGGGATGTTCTCCAGAATAAGTCTTAGGTTTTGGTAGAAAGCTTCTTTATCCTCATCTGGTGAAGGTAGAGTGGGAGCATAGGCATTTATGAGATGGGCGTACTTGTTATTATAAATTGTATGGCGTAGAGTCATGAGGCGGTCATTGACACCCTTAGGTAATTCACTCAGATCCCCAGCCAAACCATTGCGAATAGCAAAGCCTACACCGCTACCAGCGCTTTCACCGGAAGGACGTCCGATCCAGTAATAAGTGTAGTCTCCAAGACCTTCACGAAGCTCTCCGATGTCATTGAGGTGGGTTTCGCTTATTGCAGCTATGTCTATGTTATAGCGAGCCAACTCTCTTACTATGAGGGCAGTTTTCCTCTCTGGGCATAAATAACGATTGCTGTCCAACAAAGTCCGTACGTTCCATGTAGCGATGCAAAGTCGTTGGTTTTGTTTCTCGTTATCAGATTACTTTCGTTTCTTTCGACCGCATTTTTCGATGACCAAGCGCCTGCGGTTTGGCACCTGAATTATGGGAGAGACGGACTATTTTTGGGTCACCTTTTCTAGACCAGACAGAGTCCCGACTCAATCGACTCCAGAAGCGACCACTCTCCCCTGGCCGTCTACGTGCAGGATGCTGACTAGAACCTCGGTACATCGATACCTCAGTCCCACCGCCAGCATCCCATCGCCGCAGGGCTTTTAAATGCTCGCAGCTCCGGAAATAAGTTAGCTAGGGTCATCTGCGCGTGAATTGGATTATAGTGGATAAGCAGTTGCGCAGGTGCAAACCCACTCTCTCGTCCCTTTCTTTGAGGTCCAATGGACTGGCAGACCAGTACGATTGGCAAAGGTTGGGATGCAGCAAAAGGCCGAAAACCACTGTATAGATCCTGGTAGCCGCCCTTAGGTGCTTCGCATTACCCTGCTGCTTTATTGTTCATGCTAGCGAAAAGATAGAGAACGCGTATCATAACCAAACAGACTTGTGTGCGTTGGGGATCATCCAAATTCCATAAGTCGCCTTTTACGACACCCAATGGCAGAGATGGGGTGGTGCTATTCTTTGTGTCCAGACACCACACGGACAAAAAAACGGACTATAAAATAACAAGTATTTAGCAAGTATGTATAGTGTGAATTATAGTGTAGATGTGTTGAATTAACGCAAATTAAATGTAATAAATTCATTTGTGAAACGGACAGTTACCGGTTCGAAGGAATCTTGCATTGTCATCTTCATATCAGGTACAATACAACTTATTTTACTTGGTAGTACATTGTTTACGTTTTAATTATTTGCTTTCTATTAACTGCATCACTTTTCATTACGGCTACCTGTTGATGCCGATGACCTTTGACCTTTGAACATTATATATAAGACCATGGCTGCCCGCATAGTCCTCACAGATATTCAGCAGCTTGCGTAATCCACACTCTCAGCAGCAGCACTCAGCAGCACCATGTCATCTGCATAACTCAGATTGTTTACACAAACATCATCAACATGGCAGCCTACATGCCCACCACTGAGCGCGACGACGCGGCGACGAGTGCATCCATGTAGAGATTGAAAAGTGTGGGTGAAGTCAACCCACCCTGTCTCACCCCACATTCAAGCCTGTATGGCTAATAGTGCTCTTTGGTGTTGGAGATAAGGTAAGTTTCCTGCATGAAACAAACTTTAGCTTCACTCATTTTATGTGGTAGCAAGCAGAGATGAAATGTACAAAAATAAAGGTGCTTGTGGTAGCAAGGTATTTATCTTAGCGTACGTTTGGATCTATCATACGAAACCCTTATGTACATGTGATGTGTGCAGTAAGAAAACGAAAGTCGAACCATGTGGACTGTGTCAATATATCAATAATGATAGCGTGTGTACCAATGTCACGTGATGAAACTCGAGATTGTTGATGCACAAACAACGGGGTAATCGATACAATCGCGTTCATAGAAGGTAGATAATCGTTTGATCTTAGTGATGTCCAACAGGTTTTATGGTGAAAATCGAACAGGTTTTATGTTATGTACTAGTCGAAGTATAATTCCAATGAACACTTCTTCATTTGTATGCAACGTGGTCAAAATTTACCCCAGAGTATATCGATGCAACTTAATTAGCTCAGATGTTTACGCTTTATGTGATAGATATGGGCTTTATTGTAAGGAAAATATAAAGAATGACTACTTATGAGGAAGTCTGAAAGTGCAGCCCGCCGGTGACTGATAACTAGTGGGGTAATTAGTTATCGTGGCAGGGCAAGTGATGCGGAGGAATGAGGAAAATGTTAACCATAAATGTACATAGATGGCTATAAGAGTAGAGGAAGACCAAAGAAACGACGGATGGACCGTGTGAAAGATGATATGACTAGAAAGGAGGTGTCTGATGAGATGACGAGTAATAGAGAGGTCTGGAAGGAGAAGACATGCCTGCAATTACCCCAAATAAATTGGGAGGAAAGCAGGAGAGTGATGATGTTTACTCGTAGACTGGCGTAGACAGAAAGTGGGTACCTATCTTACAGCCCCAGCTAGTCTCCAGTAATATAATAAAATCTATTACAACTTAACTTATGGGGATGTCAACACCAAAATACGCGCACACTGTCTATTTGTATCGGTGTAAACGAGAGCGAGAGAGTTACCCATTGGGCGGCCAGGTTTTAGAAGAAAATAATGAATAAATATTGAAATAATAAAACCAACTTTTTATTTTTTTTATTTTTACCCGACTTCTAAAAAAGGAGGTTTCTCAATTCGACCGTATATATATATATATTTTTTATGAGTGTTCGCGGATAACTTCGTCGTTTATGAACCGATTACGATGATTATTTTTTTCATGGAAAGGAGATATCCCAAGGGTGGTACCATGATAAGGAAACTAGGGTCTGATGATGGCATCCCAGAGAAATGGAGGAGGAGAAAATCGTACTGGTGACTAGTGCGTTTGTTAATTTTTTGACTAAGTATTTTGAAACACTACTATTTAATGCAGGTCTGGAGTCGATCTGATGATGGAGCCGAGTCAACGATTTACAGCAATTACCTGGTGTTTGGGCTTGACTAATTTGTATTGATGAAAACTTTACACCTAGATGGGTTATAACTGTCATTAGGGGTCTAATGATGAAGACGAAGGACAGTCAAGGGAACTCTTCAATGTTTTACAGTAGCTAAACACAAGGGTGTTTGGACTTAATTCATTTCTATATTGATGAGAACTTTACACCCATATTGGTTATAAGTGCCAATACAGGTCTGATGATGGAGACCATAGACAGTCGACGGAATTCCTCAACGATTTACAGCAGTTAGTTACCTTTTGTTGGGCTTACTTCAAATTGAAGTTTATTAAGTAGTGTATTAACTAAAGTTATTTCTGTTTTTTTTTTTTTTTTTGAAGTCGGTTTTATTTGTCAAAAAAAAAGTTTTTTTTCCATTTTTAGTTGTAATATCCTATACAAATATTTGCTATACATTTATTTTACATTGTTAACAATACATGTTATGGTAATAGGCTTATCCCCAATAAATGGAACATAACATACCTAAACTGTCGAAATTTGGGTGTATTGTACACATCTGCGCGTACCGCTCAGAGCATACAGGCGTGATGTTACGTCATGATGTTTTATAAACAATAAACATCTAAGCAATTACAGCAATCACGACCGATTTATCTTCTAGTTTTGAAGAGTTCCATTGTATCCAAAGATGTAGATGTTGTTGTGTGTGTTGTTGTCCAAAGATCAGCATCAGATCTTCACCAAATTTAAATGGGACCATCTCAGAAGTATATTCTTTCAAATAAAAAAAGAATTTTGAGAGTCGCTCCACAAATGGAGGAGAAATCGGTGAACATACATGCAATTATTCCACACGACTGAAGCAAAAATGTTCATAAAATAAAAACTCCTGGGCCAAACTATGTTATTTTTTTATGAGACCAAATGGCAACTATTCCGCATCAAACTAAAGAAGAATCACGTAAATCGGATCATAAATGTCTGCGTAATCGGTGTACATACATAAAAAAAAAAAAATACCAATCGAATTGAAAACCTCCTCCTTTTTGAAGTCGGTTAAAAATAAGTGTTGATTATTTGTGAAATATGACTCGTTAGCGGTTTAGGTATGAATATGTTGACTTCATGTTTTTTAATTGCAGACCCATAAGAAAATAAAAACATAGAACATAGAACCATTTAATGATGATTTTATAACCATTTTTTGTAATTATTTTTTATCGAGCCGATTTCGTCCAGTCCGTCCACGGTCCTTAAAATATGATGAATGGTAATATTATTTTTTTAATGTGCTAGAACATAAAAGTAGTTTTTTTTTTTTAAACTGCATAAGTAAATTACATCAATTAGGTGTTGTCAGCCCCATAATAGCTAATGAAAATGTAAGTTAATGTTCACGCTGATTAAACTACACCCATTCATTAAAGGTAGCTTATCTAATTGAAAATAATATGTTTCGTTACGCTTGCATACCTACAGCATATCAACCAGGAAAACTCATAGCTATAATAAATATTTGTAATGATCGTGTGACCGCGTCATTTTGTGTTTTACCTATTACTAAATACCTACAGGTATTGATTTTTCTTATCGATAGCAACAGTTTAACGAACGAAACACATCACAACAATGGAGTCGGCGACCACAGAAAAGAAAAAAACAGTAGAAACAGCATAGCGCTTTATTAGTATCGGAACCAGCGTACCCCAAACTAACACATAAACAGGTTAATTGTATTTCGTAACACTAAGAAAAGCGTGGTGTGATTGGTAACTAATATATCAGTCTTCGTTTATTTGAAAATAAACCATAATAACATGCAAATAGAGTGGTTTATTATCTACTCTATTTACGTATTAGCTCTTAGAGAATAGTTTCACGAGCAAGTTCTGCTACTCGCCGCTAGATGTCACTACACTAAATGCATTTAATAAACCTTTATTACTTTTGTAATAAGATTGATATTTCCGTAACGAGCTCATTACTATTTTTGTGCTATTCGTCCTTTTCTAGGGTTGTACCACTGTCATTGCCTTTTTATCGACGTTGCGTTTTATTTTCAAATATAATACAAGAGTCGATAAATATTTTTAAATTTCAAAATGAATGTTACATAAGTATGTTTGAAATCAAGTGTTATAAATTTATAATAATGCTTATGATTTATAGAAAGAATAATTAAGAATGTATTGTTATGTTAATATACAACTGATTGATTTCGAAAATTATACTATTTGATGGAAAGGTAACAGATTAAACTACACGATATTTTGTTACTACGGGTACCTAGTACCTACGTTCTATTGACATGAAACCCTGCGATTTCGCCGGCAGCTACACTCGTTTTAAGTATGTTTTAGCTCGACGAACTCCTTAGCAAACTTTGATGAAATTTCAGACATAGGCCACTTATTAAACTAATACGGGCCACCTATCTGACGGCGACCCCCCCATCATCACTCGCCGTCCTACGGTGGCCGGAAATCGCCCTGCGACTCCCGACTTGACTTGACCAACTCGAGACTTTGCGAATGACCTAAAGTGAGATAAATCTTTTCTCGTTTGAATATTACGAATAGATTCCCCATATCCATATTTTAAACTTATTTCAAACCTGATATGGAAATATGTACTACCTATTATTAATTCAGAATCATAAAAAAAAACGCACACAGGGTTAATTTTTCGCCGATACACCATAGAACATTGAAGTTTAAAATATCGATAACTCATTATCGATAACGTCAATCTCTAATTGAGTAGCGGACTGTGACATGTGCGTAGTTGGAATCTGCGAGAATAATATGTTTGAGTTAAAAGAAAGTAGACCCTATGGAGTAAACAATAAAGTCTATTTTTACTTGTCTTGTCTAATAAAATAATGTTTTTCAAATTTTAATCGAAATAAAGCAAATTAAGACTTACCGATGGTATGATATACCACCATTTGATACATTTTTGGTTCTGCTATCGTTTTTACATTCTAGAATAGCACAATAAGGCATTTTAGTATTTTTTTTAAAGT
This sequence comes from Xestia xanthographa, assembly GCA_905147715.2. Lineage (NCBI taxonomy): Eukaryota > Metazoa > Arthropoda > Insecta > Lepidoptera > Noctuidae > Xestia > Xestia xanthographa. Next base: position 16,905,639 of record LR990652.1, read on the forward strand.
TAAGTTAAGTTTTGTAGGAGTTATTGTCACTGTGACGCTTCTATCTAGACTGATGTGCGTGGCGTGTGCGTGGGGGAAACACTTTGCGGAACAGCGCAAAGCTTGGGGTACGCGCGCCCCGCCCACATACGACTTCTACTGTTTTTTCTGTTCTGTGTCGGCGACAAGCGGTCGCTAGTGATTAATGCTGAACTTAATATTAGCGTCCACAAACAGTGCAATCATTTATTTGAAACATGAAGACGTATGTTTTGTTGTGCTCTGTGTTATCGATAGTGAACGCTAAAAATATTGACTTATCGTCCAGTGAATATGTCTCGTGGACTTTTGTGAACAAAAATAACTGTAAGTTTAATTATTTAGTCACTGGTTTGTTTATTTCCGATTTGATAACGTTGCGCGATGGTATTATTTAACACTTAATAAACAGGTCATCATTTAAATATATTACCGATGTGATAAGGAAACTTCATAATATTATACCTACTAAGTAATCAAATCAAATCAAGTTTAGAAATAGCACTACCGGTATCTTTACGAATTAATTGAAATTGGTCATTTCATAATACTTTAGCTCTGCGAATTTGTGTGAATCCTATATGATTAGGATTACTTTCCTCATAATAACACGTAACATAAAAATAAAGTTGAAAAACTCGTTTTCAACTCGATCGTCACTCATCATGACGTCTACGCGCATAAGTTCCGAATATAACGAGAATACCGTATATAGTTGGTGCCAGTTAAGATGAGAATAGCGGTCATTGCCCTTTCCCTAATTTAATATCTCTTTGTACGAACCAAAACAATTAAACCATGTATCGTTTTTCATTAGAAAAATTTTTGAAGAACACGATAGATGACGATTCCGGACTTGAACAGGCTTGTTTTTGGTTAAATGTATGTGGGTCAATGACCGCTATTCTCATCTTAACTGGCACCAATTATAGGTACAGACGTCATTATTATCTTTCTGCCCTTGTCCAATATTATGAGACTGGGATCAGCGAAACACGCATTTCATGCATTCCTCATCACAACAGTCATGCTATCTTCTACTACTTTTCTTTTTATCATCACCACCCAACCTAACCTAGCCAACCCAACCTAGCCTTTTCCCAACTATGTTGAGGTCGGCTTCCAGTCTAACCGGATACAGCTGAATACCTGTATTTTACATGGAGCGACTGCCTATCTGACCTCCACAACCCAGTTAGTACTGGGTAATACGATACCCGACTAGTTGTCAGACTTTTTGGGCCACTGACTACCTGTAACGACTGACAAAGATCTGCAAATGACAGCCGGGACCAACGGCTTCCGAGGCACGGAGGAAACTCGGTATGTAATGGGTGGTCACCCATCCACAGACCAACCTAGGCAACCACGGCTTAAAACCTAAAGATCGACCCGAGCGGCTGTTATTATTTAGCCACGGGCTACTACTACTTTTCTTTTGTCTTTTACAAATTTATCCACAAAAGAACACTGTTCAAATATCAATGTTGTTTTTACCCAGCTGTTGGGGGAAAAGCGTCGGTGCCGGGCGGAGTGTACTCAGACTTGCAAGCAAACGGCATTATTGGAGACATCCTGTTCGAAGACAATGACGTGCGCACGCGGTGGGTGGCTTACGACACATGGTCGTATACGGCCAAGTTTAATGGTAAATATTACTCAAGGCGACTACAGGAGTTAAATTAGCAACTGTAGACAACAAATACAAATACAGAATCCAAAGAATAAAAAATAAAGAAAATTCAGAATATTTCTTCCTTCGTTAGAATAGGATATAGATAGAAAGGGCTCATCATGAGGATTTTAAAATGGTATATCTACAATGGTATAACTAAAAAGTGTAAAATAAAATAGTTATTTATGATACTAGTGCGGTAAGTTGGTTTTTACAAACGAGTAGACGAATGTAAGCCCGAGACGAAGTCGAGGGCTTACCATAGTCACGAGTTTGTTAATACCGATTCCTGCACGTGTGTCATACAATGTTTTTCAACACATTTGCGAGAAAACAGTACAATATGTTATGAAATAAACAGCGACCCCAAAAACCACGAAAACGACACCCATGAAGAAAAAACCGAAAATATTCATCGGCGCCATTTTGGATTTTCATTTTGACCTCATTTTCATTATCAGCGACCCAGAAACCATGAAAACGACACCCATGAAAATAAAAACTAAAATTTTCGTCGGCGCCATCTTGGTTTTCATTTTCACCTAATTAAAATAAAACCGTAAATAATACAACGGGGTATGCGGTAAGATAGGTACTTAGGTGAGAGTAAGTACCTACCTATTTTACCGCACGTTCTGTTGTATAGTGCGTAATTTTACAGGCTCCGTAAATCAATGATATTCTAACAAACAGTGTTTGGTTTCTTTTTATTCAGTTTTTATTTTTTCGCAAAGTTATGTAGGTACAAACTTTGCTTCGGTAGGTAATGTTCTGTATCAACATTCACATGCTTTGGGTGAGATGATCCTTAAATAAAACTTTCAGTGTCACAAGAAGACTTGCAGGCTAGAGTTAATCACTTGGTATTCGAGGGGCTGGACACAGCAGCGTACATAGTACTGAACCAAGACCAGCCCATAGGGACAGCCAACAATATGTTCGTGCGATACGTTTACGACGTCAAAGATAAATTGCAGGTAGGTAAGATTTTGAGTACTTTCTTCTACTTGTAGTCATCATCTGCCTAGCCTTTCTCAACTTTGTTGAGGTCGGCTTCCAGTTTTACCGGATGCAGCTGAATACCATGGAGCGACTGCCTATCTGACCTACACAACCCAGTTAGTACTGGGTAATACGATACCCCTTGGTAAGACTGGTTGTCAGACTTTTTAGGCCTCTGACTACCTAACGAATGTCCAAGATCTACAAATGACAGCCGGGCGTGCTTTTCGAGGCACGGAGGATACTCGGTATGTAATTAATGAGCGGTCACCCATCCACAGACCAAACTAGGCAAGCACAGCTTAACCTAACGATCGACCCGAGCGGCTGATAGTAGGGTAATTCCGGGGTAGATGGCCATAAGGGAGAGATGGCCCGCTCAAATAATTTAAGGAGTCGTTGACTAGATGTCGCCAGTTACAGTTCAGTGCGCTTGTCATCGTGCGCGGGAGCTAACCTACGACCGCCATTTCGGCGAAAAAAAATCCAAAAGTGAGTAAAAACCTTGTTTATTGTTTGAACTAGTTTAAAAATTTATTAGAGGATTCGTGTTTTACTAGATTGTGATATTAGTTTCATAAAATAATAGTGTTTTTAGGGTTCCGTACCCAAAGGGTAAAAACGGAACCCTATTACTAAGACTTCGCTGTCTGTCCGTCTGTCTGTCCGTCTGTCTGTCACCAGGCTGTATCTCATGAACCGTGACAGCTAGACAGTTGAAATTTTCACAGATGATGTATTTCTGTTGCCGCTATAACAACAAATACTAAAAACAGAATAAAATTAATATTTAAGGGGGGCTCCCATACAAAAAACGTGATTTTTTTGGCCTTTTTTGATAATAATGGTACGGAACCCTTCATGCGCGAGTCCGACTCGCACTTGGCCGGTTTTTTTTGCATTTGTTGTCAAATAAACAGTCAACTTATTGTTCTAACCTCAAAATTACTCGTGTTGTGTTTTGATTCGTTTTTATATTAGGCATGGTCATCTCTCCCGGAAAAAAAGGAGAGATGGCCAGTTGAAATCGGTATGTGATGGCCATATGGATGCCTAATAAATACAAGAGAAAGGCAGTAGCCGTCAGAGGTAATTGGTCAGAAGAATCTCTGAAAGCAGCTATTAGTGCAGTGCAGAATGATAGTTTTTCTGTACGTGGTGCAGCTATTCAGTTCGGAATACCAAGAAAAACTTTAGAAAGATTAAAGAAGAATAATGATAAAAAAGGGCCTATGGGGCCATCTTCTTTATTTGGTGAAGAAAACGAAAAGAAATTGGTTGCTCATATCAAATCAATGCAAGCCAAGGGCTTTCCCTTGACAATAGATGACGTAAGAAAAATAGCTTATGAGTTTTAAGTTATGGCTATCTTACCTCTAATGCTATGGTCATCACACCCGGATACCCCGGGAGAGATGGCCAATTGTGATTAAAAAAAAAAAGTTTTTTTTAAGGCGATCTCATTAGTAATTGTTACTTTTGTGCTAAGTATAATTATAGTTGATTGTTCAAAGTTTAATTATAAATAAAAATTTCTGTAATAATAATAAGCTTTTTTTTTAGCAATGCTTAAGGAAAACTATGGCCAACTACCCCGGACTTACCCTATTTAGCCACGAGCTCGTTCTAAAAAGTTGTAGTATTAAAATAAAATAAAAATTGGTTTATCGAGATGCACAGCAATCGGCAAGTCAACCTACTTTTGTACCCTTTCATGATTCAAAATAATAATAATGAGTTAAAATAAATAAATAAATGAGGGGGAGAAGTTTATCTTTCAAATCAATTCAGATCCAAATAAATCACAGTTCTGCCGTAACATATCTGCGTTACTACAAGACCAACTTCTCACGTTGCAGGCAGGTGAGAACGAATTGAATGTGACTTTCATGTCGCCGGTGGACGTAGCGAACAAACGATCTAATAAAGTCTTCGCGGCGCCGACATGTGTTCCCGCGGTGTACAACGGAGAATGCCACGCCAACCAGATCAGGAAGATGCAGGCTTCCTTCAGCTGGGACTGGGGACCCGCCTTCCCATCAGTGGGCATTTGGTAAAAGATTTGCTTTAAGCCTCATGATGGATTAAACTAGGCCAAGAAGTTGTTTGTAAACATCTGGAAGAGTACTTCTTACGCAAACGATATGATATGCATGCCCGTCCTTTATTTTGTCACTTGAGGACGTCTTTCTGTGTCATAATAAGATAAAAATATTAAATTTTATCTATTGTATAAGTTATCGGATGTCTGTCAGTGCATTTATAGAAACTTGTCGTGTGATAAGTTAAGCTTTGGCGTGGAAAAAAATCAGATTCTGGATTAAGAATTTCCAATACCCTCATGTGAGCTAATCAGCCCCGGATCTTGAAATTTTTCGAGGCGGGGCAAAAACTAAGAAATGCCGCCCCCGCCCGTCTATATTTTTATTTTTATCATTATCATTATTTCACCCATCAGACGCCTAATGATGGCCATAGGCCCAGGGGTGGACCGTGAGTTTGTTGGGCCCTGGGCTAATACTACTTGGGGCCTGGCCAAGGGCGTCGCCAGCTTTTGGGCCAGAAGGGGGGCCTATCGGAAGGGTGCGATTTGTAAGTTTACTATTTACGGATGTAGCTGAAGTGCATATAGCCACTTCAAAAACGTTAGCACCTCCGTGACCTCGGATTGGTTAGTTTAGGTTTTGAAGAGTTATTTGAAAAGGTTAGGCACTAAATGAAAATTAGATTCTTAAATAGATGCTACTAAATCAATTTAGGGAGACAATTTAATGAGAAAGAGGAACTAAGACTCTAAGAGCGAGCGAAGCGAGCTCGAAAATTTTAACATCCTACTTTGGACAGATTAGAATTATTTCGTCACTTCATACAGGAGTTACTTAGTTGACTTTCAAAGTTAAGATTTAAGAAGAACTTGACTGCACGAGCGAGCGAAGCGAGCTCGAAAATTTTTTGACACCTTGCTTTGGACAGGTTTGAATTGTTTCGATCCTTCATACAGGAATTACTTGGACGACTTTTAGGCAAAGTCTAAAGAAAGTAGTCTAAAAAGCAAGCGAAGCCAGTTCGAAAACTTAACAGTTTACCTACCTTGGACAGGTTAGAATTGTTTCGAACTACCGGAGTTACTTAGGTGACTTATGGACAAAGTCAAAATTCAAGAGAAATTAGGCTGTAAGCGAGCGAGCGAAGCGAGCTCGAAAATTTTACGTCTTTCCTCAGAAGAGAGAGATCTAAATCGATGGGCTAGTATGCATATGGGATGTCTGCAGGGCGCTCCTTTTCTTCAACAGGAACAGTTTTCCAGTCTTCAACAGAAATCAATGAGTTGTATCGTTACAACTCATCATTATCGCAACTTTGACCATATTATGTCTGCCAAGCTTGAATTTGCCGCCCCCTAACCTTGCCGCCCGGGGCATGGGCCCCGGCTTGCCCCCCCCTAGATCCGGCCCTGGAGCTAATTGACCTACTGGTTTGGCCTCTTGGTGGCCCCGCGAGTTGCAGAACGTTGTACCAAAATAAAATGAGATTAATAAAATTGTGTATCATAATGTACAAGACATACGATACAGAAAGCTAGTCTCAGTTTACTTGAAAAATAACGGAATGATATTTGATGTGTTTCAGGAAACCAGTCTACATTGAAATGTACAATGGAGCGATTATTCGATCAGTGACAACACACACTAGCAAAGTAGGAACTGACTGGAAGTTGGACATAAAAGTATATTTAGAGACGAGTCAGAAAAAAACGCAAATTACTGGAGTGTTGAGTGCTTCGCTACAAGTTGAAGGGAAACAGACCCTGAAGACATGGACGCATGTCGACGGGTCCAGTCAAGGTGACGGAACTCTTGTTGTAGACATCAGCTTGAATGTTAGCGACGTAAGTATGTCTCAAGCTCATGAATGTGAAAACATCCCGATTACATGGAACTAAAATTAAAAAAAAAAGCTTTGGGCAAAAAGTATAAAGGAAGCCGAAAGGCACTTATTCTCCCCGTCATTGCGATATTTTTTTTGTTCTACACCATACCTGGGAATCTTCTAGTTACTAAGATATTGGGGGTCAAAGTTCCAACTTTTTGACAAGTTTTTTTTTTAAATACAAGTTTTTATTGTAAGATTTTTACTTTAAACACCTCCACGACCCCCGTACTGTTCGATCCATCCATCAGCACAATGTTTTGAGTGCGTTACATCGAGTTCTACCACAAAACATGATTTTTAACCCCAAAAAAGAAAGTCGTTTCCCAGCAATAATTTTTGCGTAAAGTTACTTAGTTTGATGTACTGAGTGGTTGGTTGACGGCTTCGTGATGAGGTGGTTTACCCCCTGTATAAATAAATATCTAATAATTACACAGAACAAAATTAGGCTTTGGTGGCCCAATGGTTATGGGGAACAGCCTCTGTACGAGTTGAATGTCCTCTTGACTCCGGATGAGCACCAGGATGAGCCATCACACAAAACCCTCATGGTGGGATTCCGAACTGTGCAGTTGATTGAATCTGAAGCCTCGGAGATTTTTGGTGAGAATTACTATATGATGGCTTCATTTTGCAATAGGGAACATGCATGAAATACAAAACTCTTTTTATTTATTAAATTGCCTTGTATTGGCCCATAAAAACATCGTCGTACACTTGCCTAAGTTGCTAAAACATCACTTATTTTACAATTTACTGTTTTATGTAGCCTGTTTTTGGTGAAACGGAACGCACTCTCAAAACGCGTCGTCCTCGATAACGCCGGTAGTGACGTCAAAGTCTATGTGTCAAAAAAACACATTTATTTGAAAAGTGCTTAAAGTTTCACTAAGATTTTGTTATGATATTGTTATTGCAATTTTTACTTGACTAATAGCATATACAATTAGTAAAATTATTCTAATAAAAAATAGATGTAAACAAGGCAGATTGTGGTAAATGACGTCACATCATGGCCGCGACAGCTACGGACGTTTGAACTGTCATAGAAAATTGCAGGAGTTTAATATTATTTTTAAGCGACAAGCAGTAGTTGAACTTAACTTTTAATACTTTCTTGGGTTGGTAGTACTCTATTTTATTGATTTACTAGCGGACGTCACGCGGTTTTACCCGCGTAGTTCCCGTTCCCGTGGGAGTACGGGTATAAAATATAGCCTATGTTACTCAGGGTGAATGTAGTTTTATAATGGTGAAAGAATTTTTGAAATCGGCGCAGAAGTTTTTGAGTTTATTCATTACAAACATACACACACACAAAAATCCAAATATTTCCTCTTTATAATATTAGTGTAAATGTAAAAGTGAAGAAAAAAAATACGTGCATGTTCTCTATTGTATAATTATCTTCTTTTTTGGTTAGACAACAAGTTAAACGGCAGGTTTCTCATGAACAATTAAATTCTTAAATCTAATGAATAATTATTCCAGTCTTGATACGACTTTGCTGAAACTTACGCGCTCATTGTTTTCAGGTAACGAGACAGCAGGAAAAGGACTGACATTTTATTTTAAGATCAACGACTACCCTCTTTTCATGAAGGGCTCAAACTGGATACCGTCTAATATTCTCCCAGAACTGGGCGAAAGTCAGACAAATGTTGGTATGTAACCTTTTTTGTTGTATTTTACTTTTTGTATCCTACTATCCATGCCACTTTGCCATAGCCATAAGACTGTGCTGCTGAGGGCTGAGTTCGTGACCAACTTAACAGTGATTACAGACAGAAGTGCTAATTGCTTGCTAGCCTTGGGTACTAACAATGTGTAAGTACATCCTGCCGGGGTTTCGGGACTGTTCGAAAGAGATAAGTACCGTGGCCCCGGAACACAAAGGGCGATGGGATCTATCAGATCCCTTTTGAAGTTAACGCATTCATAACTAATGAGATAATTGACAATCTATTGACACGTTAAGTAAGGCTACACACTACACATATGCATCAATACCTAAGCCAAAAATATTGTTTGTTCTAGTTGACAACCTGTTAACTGGTGCCCGTGACACCCACATGGCGATGCTGCGAGTGTGGGGCGGCGGCGTCTATGAGTCTGACTACTTCTACGAGAAGTGCGACCAACTCGGTATCCTCATCTGGCAAGACTTCCTCTTCGCTTGCTCCATGTATCCTACTGATAGTGAATTTATTCGGTGAGTTAGTACGTCACTGGACTTAAAAATATCAAAATGTTTACAAGTTATCCAAGATCCTATGGTACGGTAGTTTGTAAGAATTTACACGCAGTTACGTAGTAAATTATAATTGCAATAATATTTAATATTTCAGCACGGTTGAGGACGAAATCGAGCAAAATGTAATACGTCTCCAGCATCATCCCTCCATAGCCGTTTGGGCTGGTAACAACGAAAACGAAGTCGCATTAAGAGGCAACTGGTACGATACCCGCGCTTCTTTTGAAAAGTACAAAGCAGACTATATCAAGCTTTACGTAGACACCATAAAGCCCATAGTCGAATACTTGGATCCGGGGCGGCGTTATTTAGTTTCCAGTCCATCAAATGGCGTGCAATCGGAAAAAGAAGGCTACATAGCTGCAAATCCATACGATCCTCATTACGGAGACACACACTACTATAACTACTTGGCTGACAACTGGAACATGATGACGTATCCTAAAACGAGGTTCGCGTCTGAGTACGGCTTCCAATCACTACCATCGCTCAAAACCATGAGAACTGCGACGAAAAATGAAGAAAATTTCAATTTGCACAGTGAATTTTCGAAACATAGACAGCACAGCCCAAATGGTTACAGTTTCATACAGACGCAAATGGAAAGTCGCATGAAATTGGAGGAAGATGATCCGAAGTATTTTGAGAAGTTCGTGTTTTATAGTCAGGTACATTCTTTTTTAGTTCAATGTTTTTGTTTACTTCTATAACTTTTACATATTGGGCGCAAAACACTGATAAGTTTCGGAACCAAGAAAATCTAGGTTGGCTGCTCTCTTATTTGTTTGCTCACTGTATCTTTGAAATTGGACGTTCACGTTGGAAGGCCTCCCGCTAGGTGGACCGATGACCTGATAAAGGTTGCGGGGATTCGCTGGATACGAGACGCACGGGACCAGTCAATGTGGCGACACTAAGGTGAAGCGTATGTCTAGTAGTAGACGTCTTTCGGCCGAAATGATGATGATCCTTGAAATAATTTCCAGATATCCCAAGCGATGGCGATAAAGGCCGAGACAGAGTTGTATCGACAAGATCAAGCTAATTGGTACACGATGGGCGCTCTGTACTGGCAGCTAAATGATGTATGGCAAGCACCCTCGTGGTCGGGGATCGGTGAGTCGGAACAACAAGTATTTCAATTTACATTCATTTTGAAAAGAACTTGAACTTATGTGAATGTAGGTCATATTTTTTTTTTTTTTGTTTGATTTTTCCCACAACTGTCTGGCAGTTTGAGTACTCTAAGCGACCTACCCAAATGTCCTTTCTTTGGTATTGTTCGTCGTTTCGTTGAGCTCCTTGAGTTATAAGTCGAGCTACACGTTAACTGACAAATGCTTGCACTGACTGGACAGGTCCACTCAAATCTGTGTGGTTCTTTCTTCAAAAGACCATCTCAGACACTAATCTGCATAGTCCTCATGTGAATTGAGCAAGATTATGTCTGGACTTCAAAAGAGACCTCTGAGTTTGTTTCGGCTGTTTTTTCTCAGAGTAGTCAGGTACGAAACACCGGCCCCATCTAGATAAAAAAACATGACGTGTAAAAGTGTTTGTAAAAACCTACTTGCAAAATAAACATCATTTAAATGATAAATGATGTTGATGAAGAAACAGCCGAAACAAAATCAATTTGAGATTCCACACAACATTAAGAATGCAGAATGGCGTAAAACAGAGTGGTTAAACATTATTTTCTACTATGTAGGTACTATCGAGGACACTCCCGCCTGACCACCACTAAGCTTATTTTTGCTTGCACTCGCAACATAGAAACGCTCTCTAGCCCCGTTGACTTTGTATAGAAATAATGAATGAAAAGATACCGAATCGGCCGAGCGCACTGACGACGCACGCCAAACGAGAGTTATTGTTATTTTGCGCGCCAAAGTTGAAGCTTTCCTAATAGGCCCAAACTTTAAGGGGGCGTAGCTCGACGCCTCCGCATGTTTTAAGCGAAAAAAAAAATTAAAATGGTCAGGCGGAAAAGACCCCGACTGTACCTATAATTCAACATTCTAGGTAATTATTTATTTTTTTATTTTTATCTAGTACCTACTTATTTTCAGAATTCGGAGGCATATGGAAAATGTTGCACTACTTCGCAAAATCATTCTTCGCGCCAGTTCTCGTGTCACCGCGCTTGCTCCCATCCGATGACATCGATGTATACCTCCTAAACGACAGATTTGAACCGATAGTCGATGCCAAGATCACTGTAGACTTTTATAACTGGAGCAGTCCTGCCCCAATCAGTACCAAACAGTACGCTGCGCATGCAGAACCGTTGAGCTCAAACTTACATAAAGATATTAAAATCAGCTTTCAGGATTATAGAAAAGAAGAAGTGTTTATCAAGTTCTGCTTCCAAGCATCGGATGTAACGTACCCGCCGAATTATATCTTTCCAGTGCCTTTGAAATCAGCGGTGGGCATAAAGAAACCGTCTATTCAGGTCAGTTTGATTGAGTAGGTAGAGAGATTCAGAGGTATCTAATGCAGTTCAGCGAATTTTAACGTAACATATTTTATATTTCTCATTGTGGTTATTTTGTATGCTCCATATTTTCATGAAAAGTACTCATTACAACAAATACCTATCTATATATTTTTCCTAGAAGTTGGAATAAGTAATGTAGGTAAGTTCTATGTATGCTGATGCGCTTTTTAAAGAGAAAAATGCTTCTCATCATCTATTTCTTGATTTTCCAGGAGATAGACGATCGACGTTTGTGAAGTGTTTATTCAGATTATCTCATTTTTTTTGCAGATAACTGTAGGAAACGTCATAATGAGACGACGCAATGAAAATTTAGAATATACTATAAATATCAGAGTTGATACCGTAGTGATGTTCCTATGGCTCGAAACTGACATTGAGGGCTACTTTGAAGACAACGGTGTGATTGTCACTGAACCACAAACCGTTATGAAATTCGTGTCTAAGAAACACGTGCCCACACAAACGTTACAGAAATCAATCAAGGTTCAATATTACATCAATTGATACCGCAACAAAAACAGGTTTTGTACATTAAAAACTCATTTCTAAAAGTGCCTTAATAGATAATAATTATAAGAAAAGTGTTTATGTTGTTTTAATTATTTCATTGACTGGATTTTTACGACGATTTCATTAACATTAACGGGTAGTGTTTGAACAAGTGACCGTAAATTGAAGTTTTAAGTGACAAAAATAATTAATTTACGTTATAGTATTACTAAGTGAGCGACTGACTGCGAGTGACGAGAAATCAACAGAACAGCGACTTCAAACATTAATTTGAGTTACTTAAAATAAGTACAAAATGACAAGCTTCTTATTATTTGAGCGACCTAATATTTGCTTGAGTGTCAACGTTATGTCCTGCATTTTTTTCAATATTTAGCAAATGATTTATTTATACTAAGCGGCATTTTATCTATTGTTTCGAGTAGTCAAGTCCAAAAATAGAAAACGTACCGTCAAAGATAAGGGTTCGTAAACCCGCGCTCGCTTCGCTCGCCTATGAAATAACCGGCCTCCTTCGTCGGCTTACGGCCCGGTGAGGATTAAAAAAAATTAGGAAAAGTCGTCTCTATCTTAATATTGAAATTGCCCTCTGTATTCGAATCGCTTACTTAGTCATTTAGTCGCACGGCTAGAATTTTAATATCTGAAATGGATTAATCAAAACCAACTTTTAGTAAGCTTGTTCTGGATTTTAAATATTATATTAATCAATATTCGTCGTTAGTTTAGTTAATTTTTCGCTTAGTCAAGTTATTAAAACAGTATCTCATCAGTCGCAGTTTTTTTTTATTCGTTCGTTTTATAACTGAGTTCTCGTTTAAGTGAACAGAAGCGATACAAAAAGTGACTGGATGGAACTACCATGTGCATGACAATCATCAAACTGCTAGGTTCCATTTCAAGGTTTGGGTGGAGGCTGGTAGACCGTTACAAGGTTTGATTTTTGAAAACATATGTAGTAGTCGTTCCATGTTTAAAAATAAAATCAAGTGGTGTCAGAAAAATGAGGAGTCTATAAAAATGAATATTTTGGCCTTGCATAGAAAAGAAAAGAATTTTGTTAAGTTTTGGAACGCGACTAAAAAGTTTAATTTTAAACAGAGCCTTCCTGTCTCTGTCGATGGATTGCAGGAAACAAGTAAAATAGCTGATTTGTTTGCCAGTAAATTTAAAGTTGACCCCGTACAAATCGATTGTAAGCTCAGCAATGATACCATCGTGACTGAGCTACTGCCACCATTTACGATAGATGATGTGATCTCTGCAGTGAAGAATATGAAGCGTGGTAAGTCACCTGGGCACGATGGTCTCAGTGTGGAGCACTTTGTCTGCGGAAGCGCCGACTTGTTTCCACATTTAAGCGCGCTATTTAACTTATGTATTAAACACGCCTACTTGCCGGAACTTTTAATGAGAACTGTGGTGGTTCGATTGTTAAAAATAGAACGGGTGATTTGAGTGCATCTGGTAACTCAACGGACTCTGCGAATATTAGCCTTAAGAGTACGATAGCCTACTACACCCACCAAAAAACTTCAGTGTATGCTTGCTTCTTAGACCTGAGCAAAGCTTTCGACCGGGTGAATTATGAAATCCTCTGGGACAAACTAAAAAAGGCACAAGTACCTCACCAAATCGTAGATCTGTTGAGATTCTGGTACGGGGGTCAAACTAATCAAGTCAAATGGGGTGACACACTATCCAGCAGTTATAGGTTAGACTGCGGTGTGCGCCAGGGTGGGTTGACTTCTCCGGACCTTTTTAATCTGTATGTCAATGGTCTGATCGAAGAACTCAGGAGAACCGGAGTCGGCTGTCACCTGGGAAATGTCTGTGTAAATAGCTTGAGCTATGCTGATGATATGGTTCTTTTGAGTCCCTCGATCAAAGGTTTGAGGAAGTTGTTGTCTGTCTGTGAGCATTATGCTGATGCTCATGGACTAAAATACAACGTCCTTAAGACCGAATCCATGGTATTTAGGTCTGGAAAGGGTCCGGGGAACATACCTAGTTTGTTTTTGAATGGTGCGACCGTAAAGGTCGTCAAACAGTTTAAATACTTGGGGCACGTTTTGACGGACAGACTCCAGGATGACTGCGATATAGAAAGAGAGCGTAGGGCCCTCTCAGTGCGGAGTAACATGCTCGCACGCAAATTTGTGAAGTGCACCAAAGACGTCAAGAACACTCTATTCAAAGTTTATTGTCTGTCAATGTACACCTGCCAACTATGGTGCAACTTCACAAAAAAGATGTACAACTCATTAAGGGTTTAGTACAATGACGCTTACCGAACCCTTATGAAACTGCCAAGGTACTGTAGTGCTTCGAGCATGTTTGCTGAAGCGAGGGTTCCTGATTTTTACGCCATTATGAGGTCGAGGATCGCGTCCTTTTGGCAAAGTTTGAGACGCTCCAGTAGGTAATAGCATTTTGAGGGTTGTCTCGTGCAACCTTGCAAGCCCTATATTTGTGCACTGGATTTCTGTTCACTTAAGCGGGAACAAAAAATGACGAAAAAATTAATGTTATCTTTGAAGACTATGGGTACCTACCTCCTTGTTTAAATTTTTTTTAAAGTTTTTTATTGATATTTTTATTAATTAATTGAATGATATTTTATGTTGTGTAATGAATTGAATGATATTTTATGATTTTTAATGAATTGAATGATATTTTTATGATTATTGATGACTTCTTTTCTATTTTGTTTTATTTTATCCTTGTATATGGGTATTTTGCCTGCAATAAAACACTATTTATTATTTATAATTTCGCAAAATTAACAGTGTTGTTTTGTCGAAATATAACAAAATGTAAAAAGCGTGTTGCGCCGACCGCAAGTAACATCAGACAAGGGCAGGAAGATTATGTTTTTGGTGAATTACTCCGCCTTTTTGTAGCATAGGAGGCATAATCCGTTTGTTCATAAAAAGAAGGTATAATGAAATAAAACACACAATAAAAAGCAAATTAATATATTATAATATATACGTTTTTTAGTTAACAATGCGAATATGCGTGCTGTAATTACAAACTAATTATAAATACCTGCAATACAATATAGTACAATGATGCATCTAAATTAATCTTTGGACGATTCTTCACGAACTGGTAAGGGCTTTGCGTTTATTCTTTTAAGTATCAATACTTTACAATGACTATTTTTATATTATTAATAATAGGTATAGTCTGTGGTATAGATTTATATTTAAAAGTTGAAATGGGTAGCTAGAATTTCAGTGGAGATCATAATGAGTTGGTAATAATATCATTTAGTTTTATAACACTACTGGGAAGGTTGACGGGATTTACATACAATTTGTTTTTTTTAAACATATCACTACATATATACTGTTCCACAGTGGAAGCTTGTTCTATTCCATAATCTGAATACTTGTTATGTGAGGAATTGTGCCTATAAAATACTATTGAAGAAAGGAATATTCCATCCCAAAACTCTGTATTCTGTACATAGAAAATATATGAACAACAGTGCTTACAATAGAATTATAGCTACCCTCATATTGTAATACATTTATGTTATCTGACCGTCCAGGCGTATAAATAGCAGAGTAAATATCTTAAAATCAACAAAAACACTGCTAACTTTAAAACCATACAAAATATACAATAATTTAATTGATAGAAAACGTCGATTATAAACAGCTAAAGCGTCATAATAACATAAAGGCCCTTACCTATATAAGGCCATTACAAAACTTATTGCAAAAGAGGTTTGTTTGGAGACAAAACCTTGTATACTTAAAAAGCACCATTTTTACAAATCAACCATCACATTTGAGACCTGTTTCACCACTTTTACTTAATTTTAATTGATCTTCTTTTTTGTTATATTAATAGGTACTTTGTTTATCATGTTATAAGTATTTCATGAGTCATGCTAGCTTAAAGCCTTTTCTTTCAAAATCATAACCCTTCCTTTTAGCTTCGCTGTAGTCGGGTAAAAAGAGAGCTATTATAGTCTGCGCCAGATAAGTAGGAATTAAAGGTCATTACTCTTTCCTTAATTTCTCTGAGTAGATACCCTGACAATCGTAAGGACCGATGCCTGCCGGGGTTGCGGGACTGTTCGAAAGAGATACCGTGGCCCCGGACCACAAAGGGCGATGAAGGAAATGGATGGGTTTTAGTCAGTAAAAGTCTGACACTCCCTCTTGCTCCGTCCAGAGCGGGAGGAGTCATTTGATGATTTCCCATCCGAAAAAGAAAAAAAAGGTACCCCGACAATTCATTATAAATCGTTTTTTGTTACTAGAAAAAGTCAAGGATCACGATAAAGGTCGTTTCGGGACAAATTTACAACCCGGTCACATTATCTCGAGACCTCGCTGGAATGCAAACCTCCCGCAATTTTAATCATATCATTATAATAATATTACCTACATTAAATTAATTAACACAATACTTATTTGTTTTGTTGGAAATCTTATTGTTTATAATAATATCTTACTAGAGGATACTTGTTTTGCGCACCATATCAGAGCGCCGACGCGACGTGACGTCATCGACGCCAGGTCTCGAGATAATGTGACCGGGTTGTATGTCATTATTTCTGTTTTCGGAATTATGTATGTATTTGAATAAATGTATGCGGGTTAATGACCTTTAATTCCTACTTATTTGGCGCAGACTATAGTTTACTGGTATCCCTTCTTTCGAAAACATTTCACATTTGAAGAAAGCATGCACGAAATAAAGATAATATTCCTAAATTTTATAATAAATAATTATATTCAAGCTATAGTGAGATTGCTAAGACAGTGGTGAAACACGCTCACGTACATAAGCGTTCACTAGTAAAGCGTACACTGTGAAATTGCAACAATATCATTGAACTTGGCCATTGCACTGTCGTGCAACTGAATTGAAGGAAGACCTTTTATTTCAGCACAGTTAACTTGAGCATATTTTTTAATACAAATAAATTTCATCATGATGTATAAGCACAATAAATATAACGACTAGGGAAGAGTAGAGAAGTTTAATTTCAGTCACTATAATATTATAATAAAAACACGATAATTAATAGCTGGTTTTCACAATTTTCTATTCTATTCAACAATATTAATTTATAATGTACTTAATACAAAAATAACCAGAATAAAATAATAATAAGTAAATAAAACATTTTTACTACGCTCTTCTGGTAAGAAATACTAATATTTTGCTAGTTTAAAATATTTACAACTCAAATATGAATTTGTTTTATCTCATTAACTATTTAATCGTTGTTGCAGTAAATATAAGATAATACTTAGGTACTCCTAACACTATTTCATTATAAACATACATAAATACATAGGTATAATATATTAAATAAATCTCTGAATAAATACCTACTGACTAATACAGTTCCACTTTCAAAGTGGTCAATTAATGAGGATTTTTCAGATTTTATCTGACATCAGATGTCGATTCGTAGGCGTCTGGTATAGACAACTGTCAAATTATACTGAATTGTATGCTAGTGAAACTTTTTACCGAAATTTCATCGTATTTGCACTGTTTTACAATATTAATATGGATTACGGACAAAGAAAAGTAGCTGAACTAAAGATTAAGCTTCCTATTACTGCAAAAGTCAGTGGTGCAAGGAAAACTTAATGAAAGGTAACTTATTCGGCCACATCAATGAAAGGTAACTTATGCAGCACAACACTGAGGCATTTTATTAATGATTTAAAAGATAATTAACTGAAATAATAATCGTAAACAACAAGAAACTCGTATATTTTGATAGATGTTTAGACCTTACGCTAGTGCTGCCACCTCGTGGTTTTTTCAATTTGGAAAATCCTCATTTGAACTGCATTGTATTGTTTAATAAAATGAGGCGGACAAAATATCATTATTTAAGTATCTAACATAATAAAATATGTATGTGTGTATCTAACATATATATTATGTATTAAGAACTTTGTTATGTTGAACGTCACAATTTGTGAATAATACTTAGTTTGCTTTTTAGACAAACAATATTAATAAATAGGTACAACACAAAGCCAAGAATATATAAAACACACTGATAAAAAACAATACACAACTAAATTAAAAATAAATATTAAGGCGATTACAGGAGCTAAATTAGCAACTCTATTTGTGGTGGTTCAAACTTCGTTTGAAATTCTGTTAGAATAAGGTTCTAATCAGCTTGCACTGCAAAGTGGTTGTTACGTTAATCACTGCGGGCCGAATAGTGCGAAATGAGTGGTTTTTTGCGATTTACAAAAAATGTATTGATTGGACTAAAAAAGTACAACACTATGATGCTAATATGTTGCTTGTAGAATTATTTGCCATAAAATCAGAATGCTCGTATGTATTTTAGTATGGTTTTTACTCGATAAAAGATTTTTTTTTGAGATAAGTTCGTGATTTTGTCTATCGAATAAAGTTAGTTGTATTATGTTTTCAAAACACTATCGTACTAGCATATATTCTGAAGAATATCATATATTTTTCTGGTTTTGTTTTTTGCAGTGAATCATATGCTTTTTTGCATTATAAAACTCGCGTTTAGCTCATGTAGTCGCCTAAATATTAAAATAAATTTGTTTTGGCAAGCACGCAGAATACGGGCACGTTACATTACATCTAGAATTTTCCTTATCGACATGTGTTTGAGGAGCAAATATTGCCTGCGTAAGTTACGGCCCAGTATAATACGAACTTACTCTGAAACCCGGGTTTTGATAGCCTTTAGAATTTAATCAGTTACTAAATCACGATTGAATAAGCAATCTGCTAACGCGAGATTTTTCAAGAACTTGGCTTTCAGAAAGCGGAGATTTATGTTGCCCATGGCATAATGTATTAAAATACATATAAATAATACATATAGTTATAGTATAATAGTAGCACATTTAACGGCACGTCATGCAGTACATAATTGTTCTTAGAGATTGTCGTTATAGTTGGTGGCAGTTAAGATGAGAATAGCGGTCATTGCCCTTTCTCTAAAATCTCTTCGTACGAACCAAAAAAAAACCATGTATCGGTTTTTCATTAGAAAAAATGTTGAAGATAGATGACGATTCAAGACTTGAACAGGCTTATTTTTGGTCTTTAAAGTTAAAAAGTTTAATAAATGTAGGTGGGGGGTCAATGACAGCTATTCTCATCTTAACTGGCACCAACTATAGCTTCTCTTTGGCATTAGTATAAACATAGGTTTCAAGCCGCATTCACACCAATTATGTCTTTTCACAGTTATTTTGTCTTTGACCGCAGCAATCTCCACTTATTGTAACGGGAATAAAGATTTCTACGATTTTTTCACAGTGCCTCGTCGTTGGTAGTAATCTAATAGCGACATTACTATTAAGAAAATAAAGTTGTGATTCAAACAGCAATGTAAGCCGACGACTGTGAGAATGTATGAAAAACAACGGACAATCGGTCGGTGACTGAAGGTGTTTTTTTTTTCTGCTGACTACACGATTTGGTGTGATCGCGACCTCAGTGAGTCGCTAATAATATCTGCGAGTGATGTTTATCGCTAGTTAATGGCATTTTAACTATTAATACAAAAGTCTATGTGAACAAATTAAATAGAACACCCATTTTTGTAATTTCGCTCTTTTTTCTACGTGGATTATATAATTATAATAGTCTGGTAAATGAGTGCTCAAATGGTATGGTATGGCTGGTATGTGGTTGGAAAAGTCGAAAGCAGAAAATCTGACTTATGAACTTCTTAAATATTTTTTTTTTTAAATATTGGTGATAGAAAAAAAAATTGAAAAGCAAAGTTAAAGAGAATTTTATGAGGTTTTATTATGTAGTACAACAAAATTTTATACGACGCATCGTTTTCGAGATATAAGCAAAAAACCAAAAAACGGGACCTTCTTTGAACCCCCCCCACCCCTCGGGCTCACCTCGGAGGGGTCAGGAATTTTAATATGTTTATCTTCTAACTAGTCCAAACAAAGTTCATAAGTCAGATTTTCTGCTTTCAACTTTTCCAACCACAATCATTCATTGCCCAGACTATAAGGCGAAGCTTCTACGTGTGCTCAATAGTTTTGCGAATAAGCGATCGATTGCACTGCTTGACGACTGCAGTGTGACTCGTCGTTGTTTGTCCTCCTAATATTTTTTATTTATTGTGGTGTCCATTTAAAGTGTCCCGTAATATATAAAATGAGTGTATGACGTTATTCTTGACATTTTGGTGTTCAACTGGTAAATACAGGGTGTAAAAAGATTCCCAAAAACGATATCTACGCATCTTGCGATACGACAATAAGTAAAAATAGTGGCTAAGGGACGATTTTTAGTTTTGGTTTTAGAACCTGCTGTTAAATGAGTTCACAACTACATTTTAACGTGTAACCAAAGAAAAACAGGTTTAGATTTTCAATATCTTCATACTTTGTTCGTCTGCAGGGGTACCCCAGTATAAAAAGCCATTGCAAGTTACGGTAGGAATGTGCAACTTTCAGAGGCTCTCCTCCCTAACACTTCGTCCGCATATTCGGATGTACCCGTCTCTCTCACTCGCACTCAGAGGCGTCTCTAGCCTATGTAGCGCCCGTGTGCAAACATTACCCAAAAGCCCCCGTAAGCGCGCGGTCAAAATGAAATGGGTACCAAGTACAAGTAACAGCACATCAAGTTACCACAAACTGTCTTTCCCCAATGGATAATAAACTCTAATGTTTGGAGATGAAGAAGAAATTCGTAACTAATCCATTGCGCCAAGGCTTATTTCGCAAAATTAGGTGTAGCGAGCGGCAGAACACAAAGTGCGGCACGCGCCACGCGTACTCACGCTTTTGAGAAATCCCGAGCGCTTGACGTTCGTCCATGGCAATTTGAACTTTATTTTATATTCCAAACAGTTGAATTCGCATTATTCGCAATATGATTGTCGGCGTGTTTCGACAAATATAAGAAGAACTCCAGATGCAATATAAAATACGTGCAAAGCGGAGCTCTTTTTACGTTGGTAATTGAAAGTGCCGCGGCTGGCCAACGCGCGCGCCGAGTGGGGTTCCGTAGCGAGCGGCGCTCGGCGCCCCTAGGACCGCTGCAACCGTGTGCAACACACACCCTGTACACTAGGTAAAGATGGCCCTGCTCGCACTCATCTGCAGACGTGCGCGAGAGAGATGGATAGATCCGGATATACGGACGAAGCGGGCCCAGCTTCGTAAACGGTCTTTTTACACCCGTTATATTGCTTATATACTTATAAATTGACAAATGGGATGACCTCGTTACAAGTTAGTGGTCCATGCAAGCCCATCAGAGATAAGCACCGAACCTGTAAACAAACATCCATTTATTATAGCATGTATCAATATATTAATAAATAGAGATAGAGAAGAAGAAACATAAAGAAATTAGTAGATAATTGCAAGTTGGTGGGTTAAACATAATAATATATTATAGTGTATAAAAATAGTGTATAGTTTGTACCTAATTTGTTAAGATTATTGTAATTGATATATTCACCATAAATAAAATAATTGTATAGACTACAGAGAGTAGCATAGAGTTAGAGTAGAGTGATAACAGCCACAAATAAAATAGATATGTGTAGAAGCACCTGTAATCTATGATAGAATCGATCAAGTTTAACTTTGATAATAAAATGGCGTTTGTTCCCCTTAGGGTTGATTTTGGCTAACAGGTGCTTCTTTTGTTTGCTTATATTTTAAAATATATATTTTATAGATTGCATGCTACAAAAGCGTCTAAAAAGGCTTAAAACGTGCATAGTTTAGTAAATACTTACCACAGGATACATACAAAAGCAAGCTTTATTTTATATTTTATTATTTTTTAAAGAAATTTATTTAAACATTTTATAACTTGTATCACTTTACTAATGGTGCTTCAAAGAGAATAAAAATACGGTGCACTAACGAAAATAAAATTTAAGCATCCACTTTAGCGATATAATACACACCTTATCTTAAAAACATCCCAATAATGACCTAAATTAACAAAACATCAGAGAAAGTCATCAGTGGACAATACTACTTAAGATCCACTAAAGTAATTATATCAAATAATTAACACATACAAGAGGTAATTAATAATTTTGTGCTTAAATACAGTACTAACAAGAGGAAGATTTAGAATTTAAATGAGGAGTTTAAGTCACACTTTTAGAGGGATATATATGGTTTTAATCAGTGGCGTAGCAGCCAAGGGCCCTGGTGCAAATAAAAAATGGGGCCCCCCTACTATCTAGTTAGGTTTTATCAAGTAAAAATATTAAGTATACAAATACTTTAAAAATGCTAAGCTACTTTGTCATTAGATTTTTTCGTGCACTGCAGGGCAGGTAATAAAAATATTAAACAGTAATGACATAAATTACAATTAATACTTAGTATTGGGCAATAATACGAAATAAGAAAAGAGTTTATTTTATAAAGGACCTATCAACTGACAAAATGAAATTTTCGAAAATTCAGTTCTATTTAGGTTTTCTAGGGATTCGAGGGCCCCCTGAGCTTGAGGGCCCCGGGGTACTGCACCGCCTAGCCCCTAGGTAGCTACGCCACTGGTTTTAATACACAATTTAAATGTAGGGAACAGCTTAGCTCTAAATATACTGTTGAACTTACGACCTTTCCGAAGTAATTACTTGTATTTTATACTTACATTAGGCACAATCATCACTTCATCTTCACTACTTCGGAGTATGGGCTATGCCCAAAGGCAACTATGTATTATATTTACTTGGCAAATGTGGAAGTCTTTAATATTATTAGGCACAATTCACAGTTTTTCTGAAATATTTTTGGAAATAAGTTCAACAGTATATTTTATAACAACCACTAGTCAGTATGCAGTTGACTACAATTTATTGACAAAATCTCAAAATCCAAAATGGGGGTACGCATAACGCATTCAAAACTCGATAATCGAAGGAATCAGTCCTCATTGGGTTCACACACTGAATGAAAATAAGTTTATACAAGAGCTCTGTCCGCTATTGAACAAAATTGAATTGCGACTGTGATTATACAGATATGGCTAGAACAAATCCGTGATGAGGGAAAAATCTGCATTTTATTTGAAACGCCATGGCAATAGCATTCTTTTGGTATTTTTGATGTAAAACATCTATAGGCGCAAATTAACAAAAAAAAAAAAAACAAATGAAATATTCCTGGCGAGCGTGGCGATCGAACCCGGCCCGAAAAATCCCGAAAATTACCGAGCTGTTGAAGCAGCATAAGATCTACATATTCGCCACGATTTACAACAAGCCAGCTGGTCTCGGGGCACAGAGCACTGAGTTACAATCTCGTTTCTTCGAGTTCGATTGCTGAATAAGGATTTTATTTTTGTGAATCGAGTCATTTTGTTTTTATTTTATGCGTTTGTTTTTTATATTGACTTTAACAAAGCATATTACTTGTACAAAATAAATTCGATGTTTCACATCTGCCAGGCGTCTCGCGACGGCTCACTTTTTTATTTTCAATTTTGCTCTATTGTGGACACGACAAGATGCTAGACTGATTCCTCGTACAAACCGCAGATTTACCTGACACGCGAGTGCAGGGCCGCCCTTTCCTCGGAAGGCGTGTCCCTCAGGAATGTGGAGGACAGGTTGAGGACCACCATGAGGCAGCACAGTAGCAGGGGGCCCAGGATGGCGCCCTCGGGGCCCAGGTAGAAGATACCGCCGGCTATCGCGAGACCCGTGACGTAGGGGTGTCCGCCACTGGAAATAAATAGAATAATACTGTTTTATATAGGCTGGTATCATGGCAAGGGATAGTACAAACTGGGATGTGGAGGTCAGATGCATGCATGATGTGTGCATGTAAAATACTGGTACTCAGCTGCATCCGGTCATACTGGAAGCCGGCCCAAACTTAGCTGGGAAAAGGCTAGGCAGATGAGATGACTATGAAAATGTCTACATTTTTTGTCTTTTGTCGATACATCTTATTTAAAAATACATCAGACGACACGGTATCAGTATATTTTTACCAACCTTGACCTCAAGGTGATTTATTGAAGTGAAAACTTCTTTAGGCGCGTTGAGCACTTTTTGGGTGAAGGAAAAACATTAAACTCATCGTCACGTAACGTAACGTGCGGTCACGCTTCGTAGCCGTTCGTAGCATCCGCTACGGCGTAGCACCACATAGGCATGCGCGGGGCATTACCAGTGCTACGACTGGGGCGGGGCCTGTGCACTTTTTTATTTTCACTTCTATCGGCAGTTCCCAAAGACTGCTCCGATTTTTTAATAAATTAAAACTATACCTCACGTTTAAAAACGTTCTTTACACTTTGTAGTTTATTCGGTACAAATCACCCTTTTATCAGTAAAAAGTATTTAATACAATGTACACTTACTCTTTAATCTCGGCGTAGACAGCAGCGTCGAGGAAGGCTATTGGCGCTGCCTGTGCTATGGGCAGCAGAAGGGCCGCCATTGGCCGGCCTTGCAGCCACACGTCCAATGCCGCCGGTATGCCCGCCAAGTAGGGACCCAGGAACGGAGCCGCGCCTAACACCGCTGCTAATACTGAAATAACAAAGCTCGCGAACTTAACATACAGTTTATTAGAAGAACTGAAATGCCTGCAAAGTTCTATGGATTCCGAATTTTTTGACGTACGGTACTATCGTGGACACTCCCGCCTGATCACCACTAAGCTAATATTTGCTTGCACTCGCAACATAGAAACGCTCTCAGACCCCGCCCCGTTGACTTTGTATAGGAATAATGAATAAAAGACAATACTGATCGGCCGAGCGCACTGTCGACGCATTATTGTTATTTTGCGCGCCAACTTGACGCTTTCCTAATAGGCCTAAACTTGAAGAGGGCGTGGCTCGGCGCCTCCGCATGATTTAAGCTAAAAAAACAATTAACTGATCAGGCGGAAGAGACCACGACTGTACCTCTCACTGTTATCGTAGTTTATAACGGAACTGCTTAAACCGCGGTGTTAATATTATGCATCATTATTATTAAACAGTTGGGTCATACCACAATCGGGTAGAAAACAATACACGCATAAATAAAATGTCACAATATATGGAGATAATACACACGCAGGTCAATTGAAACGATAAATGGTGAAATAATATTTTATTATTATTACTACACAAGACCAACGACAATTAAGTCTTGTTTTTCTTAACATCATCTTGCCTCGGTGGCCGCAACTGTGCATACACGTATTTGTAGAAGTCTAAAGCTTTCTGCTTGTCGTAAGCGACATTGTTTCTGCATTGCGAACCGACACAGCGGTTTATGTATTCTTCTGGAGGAGATTTCGGTTCCTCCGCAGGCCTTTTTCGTGACGAGCTCGTACTTCGAAGCGTCTCGACAAAATCTTTAGAGGAATCGAACACGACTTTGATAGTCGTTCTGTTGGTCATGTTTAAGTGTGTGTCTTTGAGTAGGTCGTCTTTGTCTACCGCTGTCAAAGCGGCGCTCGCGTCACCGTTCGGCGAGTTGGCCTGACGAATCAAGTAGAACGTAGGAGCTGGCTCCGTGACGTCCGCATCTGTCGTCATTTCGTTATGCTTGTCACTATACAGCAAACACATCACTTGCGGGTCGAGGCTCAACAGACACATGTCACTTTCTTGCAAAATCTTTACAACGTCGACGGGCAGCGTACACGGCGCGAACAAGCAAGTATTGTTATTCGAAGTGTCCAAGATCATATTGTTCAGTTCATTGTTGGTGTTCAGAAATACAATGTTTCGACATTTACAGTCCATTTTGTTGCTGGTAAAGGTGACAGTTGTCCCGGCAGTTTTGCAACTAGCGTAGTCGAAAGTTATGGAGTGTGGTTCAACGTTATCGATTCTGTTCCGCATGAAGTTGAACTGTTTCATATTGTTTATTTTTCTGAGGCACTTAACGCTGCTCAAGGCGTTGGTTTTAAGTTTAGTTATCTCATTTCGAGTTATATCTGTGTTTACAGACTTAAGTATCAGACCATTTGCAATTATTTCTTTGAATTTGTTACCAGTAATGTGTAAATTATCTGCAGTAATGTTTATTGCACCCCCAATTATATCATTGAAGGTACTCTCTGATATAGTAGCCGATGTGCTCAGTACTGTGATTCCTTTAAGTTCTAAGTTTGCAATCCTACTCTTTGTGATAGTAAATACTGCGTCGGTGCCCATAATCGCCTCTATAGCTTGATTACGAATGTCTGTAATTGTAACGTTATCAAACTCAATACTTTGTATACCAGTCACATTATAAATCGCTTTAGTGTTTATCGAGTTTATTTTACTGTTAGTCACTCGGATTTTTCTCAATGTTGCGGCTCCGAGGCATTTCAGTTCTGTGGGCGAACTTGGGGACTTAAAAATCCTTTTCGGCAAGGAGATAACTTCCTTGACATTGTCTATGGTGACTTCAGGTGGAGTTTGGAGCAGCGATGAGGGTGCCAGGGACACGAACTCGAGTCTATTGCAGTCTTTGACGGTGAACCGTTGGAGTTGTGAAGGTCTCTGCAGTATGGGACAGTCGAGGACCACTCGAAGATCTCTGCAGTTCTGAACAGTGAGGCTCGTTATGTGGTCGGTGTAGTAGTCCTTTAGGTGAATTATGTAGTCCTATAACAATATAAATGGCTGGATTAGGTCTGACACTTATTGGCTGCTAGGAAAGGATTTATTTTCAATCGAATATTTGAAATGTTTCTGTAAACAAACTATGTAATTTTCTATTAAACAGAGTAGATATAAGTGGTTTAGACTTCATAGTTTACGGTCAAATATAGCCAAACAAGTAGTAAACACAAAAAAATAAAAGGTTTAAAAATAAATAGGTACTCACATTGCTTCTTACGCCACAACTATAAACCAATTCATTGGGTAAGTTATTAGCACAGGCCCACTCCGGGTCCTGGCAGCTCGTAAAGTTGATCCTGACGCTCAACGCGGACTGCACCAACACAGCGAACAGCACAATGATCCCGGGGGCCATCACAGACACATGTTTTCCCTCACAATCACCCAATTTGCACAAAAACTCACGCGCAGTAAAAACACGCGTACGCGAGTGAACATCATCCGGAGATAATTCTCTGCTAACGTTACGTACACACATTCATGAATTTTATCAGAAAGTTTATTGACTTGCCTGGGTTATTTTTTTAATTATTATCAATTATTACATCCGTATTTGGAAGAAAACATGTTTGTGTAACGACTTTGTGTTCGACAGATTTTTTTTATGCGTGATTAATAATTGTACAGTTTTACCAACGTTTAAAACTCCGACTATTATATTCGAAGAATATTGTGTTAGACGAATATTCCTAATTTAAAAGACCGACTGTACAGACTGAAGATTCGGCTAATTTAATTTGTAATGATGTACACCGTCGAGTACGTTGTACATCATTACAAATTAAATAATATATAACGAGAATCAGTATCAAATTGCGTTTGAGTTTTATCGCGGCATTTGTAATGTTATACTAAGGTCATGTTTGTTGATACGCACCTAAAATGAAATTGTCCCTGGCCTTTAGCTAACAAGGACATGGTATAAGGATCATGTTTCAATGGCAACTAAACACTTTAAGAACTACTTTTCATAAAAGCTCTTTTAATATGGCATGGAAAAGTAGTCCTTATAGATGCTCATTCGTCACACAACGAATGTATATTTCGCCACCCGGCTGCGATGAACTTGATATAGTATGTCTTGAAGCAGTTAAATAATAAATTTGTACTATATCCTCTAAGCCGTATAAGTAAGCTTAAATACTTGCGATTTTGCATACGAAATATCGATTTCGTTCGTCTCTTAAACATATGTAAATCATGAGCTCATCACGTCGTAAATTCCTGCTACATAAGGAAAATGATACTAAAAAAATAAGTTGCAAAACATTTTTATCAACATGAAACATTTAAACTGACACGGTCACTAACACCTACGAGTACTACGTAGTATGATATTATCTGTGCTAACAATATTATTGACACTGAGAACGTTTTTTTGACGTGATAACGTCTTATAAATCTATGAACACCGGCTGCACGCGTCTTATAAATCTATGAACACCGGCTGCACGCGTCTTATAAATCTATGAACACCGGCTGCACGCGTCTTATAAATCTATGAACACCGGCTGCACGCGTCTTATAAATCTATGAACACCGGCTGCACGCGTCTTATAAATCTATGAACACCGGCTGCACACACGAAAACGTATCACACCGTTTCGCGCACCAGTCACTTTCCGCCTGACTCAACGCCCAGCCCAAACTCTTGGACCTAGAAAACTGAAATTTTGCACAGTGGTTCCCTTTATAATGTAGACAAGGAATAAGGAAAGATTTTTCGAAATTCAACCCCTAAGGAAGTTAAATAGGGGATGAAAGTTTGTATGAAAGTCCGTCAGTTTTAAAGTTAGTATCTTAAAATTTTGTGTTTAGGCTGACGATTGAAAATGAATTTATACGTGTCTCAGCGTTTAAGAAGTATAATGCAATTTTTCATCAATGTTTTCTTATGACGATATCACGTAAAATTATCGTCCGTAAACCGTAATTACAGACAACCTTTTTTTTTTTAGTTTATCCGTGATCATGGTGCTTGCAACAGTGCCGAAATCTAGGGAACTCAAAACAAATAGTATACATGGTAAATATTCCGTTCTCAGTGTTAATTATATTTGTATCAATGTTTTCAACAGCCGCTCGGGTCGATCTTCAGGTTAAGCCGCGCTTGCCTAGGTTGATTCGTGGATGGGTGACCTCCCATTACATCCCGAGATTCCTAGGCCGTTGGTCCCAGCTGTCAATAAAATTGTAGCTCTTTGACAGTAGTTAGCTTGTTACAGATAGTCAGTGGCCCGAAAGTCACAACCAGTCTTACCGAGGGGTATCGTATAATCCGGTACTGGGTTGTGGAGGTCAGATAGGTAGTGATAATTAGATGTCACAATATTTTTATACATTTAATTTAACCTACTAACATTTAATACTTAATAGAGATTAATAAATGTGAATACCCAAAAAACTCATATTATCACCAAATTCTTCCTCACTTTTGCAGGTCTACAAGAAATAAGCAATTACTTTGTACTCCAAAAGATTTATTACGGTGTAGATTCTGTTGTGCATAAACTAAACTTAATTTAGGTTATTGCTATCTTTTTCTCTCTAATAAAACGAGAAAGAGCCGGACGTAATTTAGAGCTGTCAAATTTAATTGGAACTAATATTTCCATACCAAATGAAGGGTGCACGTAAAATCATGTCGACTAAAAACACGGTGAAGCGCAAGGCATAAACTAGTTAGACATCTCTATTTTAGATCATAGCTATAGCCGTCCTTTTCTCGCACTGACTTTTAGTAAAAATATAGCAATAGCCTAAATTAAGTTTAGTTTGTGCACAACAGAATCGACACCACCGTGACCCTATTTTTGTGTATACATACTTCATTGTAATATAGATCTACTGCCCACTGCTTTAGAGTTATATTACACTGGAATATCCTGATTATAAAATAAGTTCAAATGACGCCTTACCTGAAGGTAAGTACACAACTTTGGCCCCGAACAGGTTGTGAACGAGCCACGTCCACAGACCGTAGAATAGCGCCATCTTGAATGATGCTCTGAACACCTGGAACGAACAAATACTTTGAGGATGCAATATTCACCGTTTTATTATTAGGCATGACGACAGTATCAAAAAATTGCAAATCTATTTATTAGTGCGTCAGTTAGAGTATGAGAGGTTTTCTTTTTGATTATTAAAAAAAACATAGTTTCCCAGAACTCTGTAGATGGCGTTGAACTGACTACGTTACTTGGTGCTAAAGCCTAGGAAAAAAAAACATACGCTCGTTCACTGACATGTTCGTTTGCTTAAGCTTCTGAATATAACCATTACATCCAAGTGAAATGATGTGACGTTCCGTTCCTTGCAGTAACTTATCAAGTTCAGCGCCATCTATCCAGCGCCTAGGGAAGAGTTGAAAAAGAAAATCCCTAATTGGATAAAATATGGACACGTCTCTATTTTTTGTTTTTGTAAATCAATGCATATTGACAAAGATAAAACGCATCAAAACTCGGGAGTTGGGGGCTCGTGACGTCAGAACGCACTAAAAATTATACCACGGCGTGACGTATTGAGAATTTTAAAAGCGTCGTATCTTCGTCAATTTTGGTTTACGTAACAAAAGAAAAAATACGGGTCAAATATTTTTTGATAATCTAACTGACGGACTAATTAGATTTTTTCAGTCGATACACCTATTGTTTTGCGCACCGTGGACTCAATCGCACAGAAAGTTTGTCGTCTGCGGTTTCTCTTAGTCCAAAGATTTGATTCGTCCTCTCGCTTCAAAAATGGCCATGTCTCAAGACAAGGACATTTTTAACAGTATTCTCTTTCTCACTCATAATGAAAATAGTATCTATCGTCCCATGAGTGCCTATTATCTACCTTAGTCACGAATCTATTTTAATCATCATACAACCTGGAACCGACCAAATTTCGCGGGCTACCCTGGCGCTTCCATCTTAAGGTATCTGCTAAATTAGCAACTCTATTTGTGGTGGTTCAAACTTCGTTCGAAATACTGTTAGAATAAAGTTCTAATCAGCTTGCACTACAAAGTGCGTGCGTGTTACGTCAGTCACTGCGGGCCGAATAGTGCGAAATTAGTGGTTGTTATTTAATTGTAGTCTAATAAATCATTAGATCAAAATGCCAATTGTACACTTTGAGAAGAAAAAGTGACAAATATTTGTGTGAACAAAATATACTAAAACTTAATGCCGTTTAGGAGTAGTTACGAAATTTCAAAGAAAAAATGCTTCACTACGAATATTTTTTTCATATAGTAATAATGAAGTTAGAATTATTTAAATTGTACTAATTAAGAATCTAATAAGCAACATATATTTTTTTGCACATTTATATTCACTCATCAATGAGGAGTTACATGGACAAAAACCTTAGCAGATACTACACCCTTAATGTGCAGGGTGGTCATTTAAGTGATGACTTACACACATTTGGTGCACACAGATATCCCATGACATGGGTTTTGACATAAGATACTTTTGATTTCGATAGAACGTTTTCGTGTTGTAATTTCATACGCCCCCAGGCGCACTCAAAAGTTAGTTAACTTAAAACAACAATTATCGATTCAGATTTAAAATGTTTAAATTATGTGACATGAGACTTTAAAAAGGCATACAATTAACGAACCACCAGATTTAGCAAAATCGAACGGCAAAAAAATCACTTTTGATTGCCAAAATTAGTAAATGATCACCAAAATTAATCCCCATTTTATCGTGAAATTAGACCAAAAATTTATTTTTTTAGTTAATGACCACCAAAAATTTAACTGTTATGCTCTTGCATCTGAGTCGAGGGAGACCCGGTCGACGGAGCCCCTACTTCTGAATGGTTTATAAAAAAATACCCCAAAATGCCCCAAGTCGGCCCAGGCAAAACTAGTTTAACATCAACCACATCATTAAAATGTGGTGCTTAATTTACAAAAATGGTGGTCAATTGGTATTTTAGGTGATAGATGTTAGTGGTCCTAAATTTATTTTGGTGGTCATTATATTTTCCCCCTTTAAAAATATCGATTTGAAGGTTGAAACCAAAAATCTCGTCATTTTTAAATGTCTACGATTATAATATTTTATCTATACTAATATTATAAAGAGGAAAACTTTGTTTGTTTGTATGTTTGTTTGTAATGAATAGGCTCAAAAACTCCTGGACCGATTTCAAAAATTCTTTCACCACTAGAAAGCTACATACAACCTGAGTAACATAGGCCATATTTTATCCCCGTACTCCCACGGGAACGGGAACTACGCGGGTGAAACCGCGGGACGTCCGCTAGTTATTTATAAATAGCTACAAGATCTGTGATTTTAATAGTCTTACCTGATTGATAGCCACGGAGAGAGCGATGCCGAGCCTCGGTCCGAAGTTGGGTTGCACCTGAGTGATCACCTCCACTGGTTTGTACAGCGCGTTGCTAGACGCCAGTAGATAGAACAGCGTCGTAAAAAACACCACCTGATCGAAATGTTAAAAATAAATAATGATCTCATGACACCTGCATCTAAAGAGCCCGTCCATTAATCACATGTTTTTTTTTTTTTGCATTTTTAAGTCCCCCCCTCCCCTTTGGTGATACGTGGTGAGGTTTAAGACTAACCCCCCCGCCCAACCCAAAATCACGTGTATTTTTTAGTACCGAAAAAAATCATAAAAGGAGAATGGCGAGATTGCATGTAATTCAGGACCCAGTGGTATGGGTAGCGTACATTGTGGAAACTTATGAATAGTTAAAGAACGACTTAAGACTAACAAAAAAGCAAATGGAAAGTAGGTTATAGAAGTTGGTAGAAAAACGATATGAAAGGTAGAAGATTATAACCTAACTTAAGGCACGGACTTATTGGTTATTATTTAGTTGTAGAATGGCATAAAATAGCTTTTATCCGTGTTCCACGTAGCCGTTGAACACAAACAAACAATAGAATGTTCCACAGACTATCTCCACAGATGAATTTGACACTTTTCTCAGTTGTAAAAGGTAAATGTCAAACGTTGCGTTCGGAAACTGCACGATGATTTATTTTATATAAATTAAAATCATTCGTAACTTTTGATTCCCATCGTCTAATAACTCAATATTTTTATATTGAACTCTGATAAACTCTTTACTATAATTAATATAAACTAGACCGTTAAGAGCAGCCAACCCGCCATACTTTTCGCGAGAATTTTGACAAACGCTCGTGCGTGATTATGCCGTTGTTACACATATATCTTTATTTTTTTTGCACTGATAGGTATCTTGTGCACTATATGTAGGCTTCTATCGAAGCAAAAAATAAAAATGTGTGAAACAAATTCAGTATAAGCCTCCAAAAATTGCCGTTTTGCACAAATTTTATCTCAACTTTGGCCGTTCATAACGTCAATATTGTTTTCAATACACTTTCTCGAAAACTGGTCCATAACGCACTACGATTAGGTACAACATGCAATGGATTTCACACGCGTGCGATTTTTTCCACTTTCCTGCACGTGTGCGGGAATGAAAATTGCCACAGATAACTATACCTATACTTAGTCCAAATTGTTTCAATGTCTATAGTCTGAGGTGAATGTTTTTTTTTTTTATTTTGTCAAAGCACTACGCGTCTTTACGGCATAAATATTTTTTGAATTTTCAAATTGTGTTTTTAAATAGAATATCATAGATAAACATGATTATTTAAAACTAATAGTTACTTCTAAACACAAATTAACATTTATTTGTGTTCTGAATTCAAAAATATAAAATAAATCTATTTTTTATATTAGGCTGTTTAACGGCTTCATACCATTGCCTCTCTTTCAACCTGGCGAGACCAAAGCGCGAAAAAAAAAGAAAATTGAAATCATAATTTCATAGTTCGTGACAAAAATATTATTCGTTATTTTATTTTATTTCTTCAAAAGTGTATTGAAAAACGTCGTTTGATACACGTGGACATTTGTTATTGCAATTCTCGGCTCAAAAACACCCTCGCCTACGGCTCGTGTGTTATAATTCCGCCTCGATTGCAATAACAAACTTTCTCCACTTGTATCAAAATGTACTATTACCTCCCATAACATACTGGGTGATAATATGTAGCCTAAAGTCTTCCTTGGTTTACAAAGAACATTTTTGCTGAATTTCAATTCAATCTATCCAGTAGTTTTGGCGTGAAGCCGTACCATACACACAGACAAACAGGCAAAAAATCTAAAAAGTCACTTTTTGTCATCAGTTACGTTTTTCTAACAAAAGCCACTTATTTTTTCTCGAAAATTCTCAATGTACAGTTTTTCTTTCGATACTGTTTTATTATATGTATAGATTATTATTAAACGATTGAAATCTTACCAAGTTGATGAACATGTTGATAAGCGCGCTCCCGCCGCACAGTAGCAGCGATGTGAACGCGCCGAGCGAGCCAGCCAACAGCGACACGTTGCTGGCCAGTGGCGCCCAGACGCTAGTGGCAATGGCGCTCAAAGTACCCACGTTTGCTTGCACCCACGTCACTATGCCGGAGTAGTCGAATATACCTGGCGAAGAAGAATAATAGGTTAGCAATTTCTATTGACCGATCGAAGGTTCGGTTTCGACCAACAAATCTAGTAATAGGCTTGTGTTCTGAAAAAATCTAATTAGTCCGTCAGTTAGATTATCAAAAAATATTTGACCCGTATTTTTTCTTTTGTTACGTAAACCCAAATTGAAGAAGATGCGACGCTTTTAAAAATCTCAATACGTCACGCCGTGCTATAATTTTCATTGCGTTGTGACGTCACGAGCCCCCCCCACTCTCGAGTTTTGATGCGTTTTATCTTTGTAAATATTCATTGATTTACAAAAAATGTGTCCTTTATTTTCCAATACTCTAACTGACGGACTATAGATTTGCAATTTTTGATGGTGGAAACTAGCCTATTATTGGCAGAAACTTCGCCCCCGTCGAAACTCGGTATTCGTGAATTGTCATGCGCCGTTCGAATAACTTCGGCTGAGTTCGTTGCTCGAGATCGCGTTTAAATTGTACAAGTTTCGGTTTCGGCTGAAACTGGGACCAGTCCGAAAATTCTGTGGCCGCTGCTACAACTTCCATCAGTTGGGGGTATCCCGATGTACCGAAGAGCGACTGTGTAGTCTCAACGATGACCCACCTCATGTCCTCTTCTTTGTGCAACTGCACCTACACTTGGC
The DNA here is from genome assembly GCA_905147715.2 of Xestia xanthographa. NCBI lineage: Eukaryota > Metazoa > Arthropoda > Insecta > Lepidoptera > Noctuidae > Xestia > Xestia xanthographa. The sequence goes on from LR990652.1 coordinate 16,940,314, forward strand.
CAAAGGCCACAGTCATTACCACCGCTGTAAATATGGCAAAATTCTGCTCGAAGTGAGTTTAATCGGCAAGACGAAGAAGAAGCAGAACTGTTTTCCAATGAACAAAAAACTTGGACCAAGCCAGCTCTTGTACAGTCAGTCCCACAATCCTAGTATTTGTGACTTACCGGGAGTATTGGACATGTCGTTAACGAGGTTGTCCCACGAGTCCTGTATGGCCGAGCCGTCCACTTGCGGCCCCCCGGCGGACGCGAAGTGTCCCGACACCCAGCTCTGGTACACTCGGTCCCACAACTCCAATAGCTGTTGTTCTACACGGAGTATCTTCTCGGGATCTCCTTCTTTTAGGATGCTTTTTACCTGTGTTTAATACAAATAAGAATTATTACAGGAAGACTATTTTCCGTCGTGTTTTCAGCGTGGTGCAGAATGTGTGATGAAATATTTCAGACCCTAAATTTAAGGTTATACGTTTGATTTTCATGCGGAACCAATATTTTATGAAGACATTTAATAAATCAATGTGTCAAATAACTATTGAAAATGATAATGAGATAAGCAGTATAGTAATATTTGCATGAACAAAACTAATCCGTGCTTTTCTCTCACCCTGTTGAATGTATAATGTTTTTACCAAAAGGACACTTACAATTTTATCAAGCTTTATATTATCCGTATGGAAGCACAAAAGGGAAATAATGTAAATTAAATAACATAATTATTTGTGTTACCTTTTTATAATGATGTAGTTAGATAATTTCAAAATCTAATTAGTCCGTCAGTTAGATTATCAAAAATATATTTGACACACGGTATTTTTTTTGTTACGTAAACCAAAATTGACGAAGATACGACGCTTTTAAAATTCTCAATAAGTCACGCCGTGCTATAATTTTTAGTGCTCTGTGACGTCACGAACTCTCTAATTTTGATGCGTTTTAGCTTTGTCAATATTCATTGAATCACAAAAACAAAAAATACGTGTGCATTATTTACCAATACTTTAACTGTCGGACTAAATAGATTTGCAATTTATTGATGGTGGAAACTAGCCTATTGTGCTGGGCGCTTTCCGTGACGATATTAAGAAAGTAGCTGGACAAAATACTGGACATCTAACATCTTTTACTAGAAATGGGTCGACTAGCCGACTGGTCAACTAGTCGGTTGAAAAATGCCGACTAATCGCAGACTACAGACATGGCGGTACATCTCTAATTATTACACACCACAAGCTCCCAACAGTGACTCAAAATGTACTCAGTTGTATACTAGTTAATACATACCCCTGTTGAGATTCCTTCCCTGCCATAAGTGTAAGCGTTATCAATGAGTGAGTCGAGTTTCTCCTCCCAGCCGTCGGGGAGGTACGCGTGCAGCTCACTGTTCTGAACGTACGTGCTGTTCAACAGACTGCCACTCAGCTGGACTACTACTATCGCTTCTGAGTATATCTGAAATAAAAATGAATATGATGTAAAGACCCAATAACAAAATTACTTATGTCAGTGATCCAGTAAATCGATCAAAAATGAGCTTTATTTGTGCATGCAATAACAACGATTGTCCTACGTGTCGACTCGCGTCGTAAGCCGAAGTCATTGTCAAAGTCAAGCAATTTATTACAATTAGGCCAACTGTACACTGATTGATACCAAAATTGTTCAAGATGCTTATCATAATTCAGAGATAAAAGACTTTTCGAATTCGTGATCAGAATCATTAAGCCTAATATTTTTAGGTCAAAAGGGCAAGCTACGCTAAACAATAATTAATTAATGTTACGCACGAAATAAAATGGGTGGTCACCCAACAATAAAATATACCACCCTCTTTGGCCATTGTTACCTAAAGGTGGCGCTATTAACGCGCATCACGTGACCTTGTTTCAAGGCATAAATTGGAATGAGTTCTTGAAATTCCAATTGAACATATTGCCACTACTAAACAAATACCAACTGTATACGAATGTAAATTGCCTAGAAAAAGTAGCTCAAACTGTACTTTATGTTTAGGGTGTTATTAGTACATTGTTACCCTAGGGGTGAAAGTAACTTATTTAGTCCCGAGACGGGGTTGTGCCCGAGCGCAGCGAGGGCGCCATAGTTAGATTTATTTTATTTTATAGCACATAGATTTGGGCAAAACATATACCATTTTTTCGATGATGAAAATGAAAAATAGGTTAAGGCTGAATAGTTTCCTTGTATTCGTAATGAAAAGCACAGTGTTTACCACGGGTTAAAGACTTATTTAGTCCCTCGAACTATTAGCGCCCTCGATGCGATTGGGCACCAAACCCCGTCTCGGGACTAAATAAGTTACTTTCACCCCTAGGGTAACGTAGGGTAATGTACTATTTTTGTTGTCACATATTTCTTCCCATTAATTAAATCTGATGGTATGTTTCATAATTTACCTGTATAAAAATAAAGACAATAGCGACGGTCAGGAACAGGATCAGTCCCACGATGACGATGCAGGTGGACACGGTGTCCACAGAGCTGTAACCCATGTCCCTGAAGCTCGCGTTGCAGAGGGACGCCATCTTGCCTAGCCCGCGGACGTGTGCCGGGAGTAATGCCGATTGCCTATCAAACAATGTTTTTAAGAGTCAGAGGTGTCGATTCTGTTGTGCACAAACTTAATTTAGGCTATTGCTATCTTTTTCTCTCTAATAAAACGAGAAAGAGACGTACGTCATTTATAGCTGTCAAATTTAGTTGGAACTAATATTTCCATACAAATGAAAGGTGCACGTAAAAACATGTCGACTAAAAACACGGTGAAGCGCAAGGCATAAACTAGTTCAACATCTCTAACTTAGTTCATAGGCTATAGCCGTACTTTTCTCGCACTGCCTTTTAGTAAAACATAGCAATAGCCTAAATTAAGTTTAGTTTGTGCACAATAGAATCGACACCAATATTGCCTGTATTTAGGGAAATGTTAACGAAGATTTTCTAAGTCTGCAGTGCAAGTATGCAGGACTTGATTCGATAAATCTGACAATTATTCTCGATAAAATTAGTTTTTATCGAATCGAATCGGTGTCGCAAGTACGTAACTACTATTTTAACGACCGGTAGATAAACTCTAAAATTTTATAAGGTTCTGGAAACTGTTGATTTTGATTTGATATGGAATCCAAGGCATATTGGACATATAATCGTATCACTTAAACTTAAGTCTCAGTTATGTCACTTACCTAGTTTTCCACCAGCTCCTCACTTTTCCCATAACATTGTTGTAATGGTTCTCAAAGAACAGCCAAACACCGAAGTAGTTCAACAGCCTCTTTAGAACATGGATGGCCAAGAAGAACAAAGTCACGGGTAACAACCAGATATGCTTCCAGACGAGCATACACAGGCAACCGAAGAACAGAAGCTTGAAGTACAAAGCAGTTTCCTCATCATTGTCGAAGTTATTCTTAATATAGTTCTCGTCCAGCGATCTTTGCTTAAATGCAGCTATGAATCGGGCATCGCTTTTATTTTTCGGATTCGATAAAGGTAATGCGGATAATGTTCTCGTTTTGAATAACATTTTCGGGTGTCGTGGGGAGCTTTGGATGGGCTCGTTGGCTGCCCAGCTTCCCCTTTTCACTATCGTATCGGGAGTGACGGGGGATGGGGTGTCTTTTTCTGGAGTGCTTTCCTGTTCACTGGATTCTATTTGAGTTTCCTCTTCAGGTTTATCTTCCACCTTTTTGTCAGTGTCCTGTTCATTTATAATGACTTTCTGAAAAGCTAACGCCATCGAAGCCTCTGGATCTGTAATACGTTTTTATTGATTTAAAATATAGTCATTGAAAGACTCTTTGTTAAAAAAAAAACAATCGGAGCAGTCTTTGGGGACTGCCGATAGAAATGAAATCAAAAGTACACAGGCCCTTCCCCAGTCGTAGCACTGGTTATGGCCCCGCGCATGCCTGTGTGGTGCCACGCCGTAGCAGATCGCCTACGAGTGCTACGTAGCATGACCGCACGTTACGTCAAGTGACGATGAGTTCAATATTTTTCCTTCAACCAAAAAGTGCTCAACGCGCATAAAGAAGTTTTCACTTTATAAAAAAAACGTCTATTGCATTATTTCATTAAAATGTTGACAAGTAAAAAGGAGTTCTAATTTATTCTAACAAGGATTCACTCTTGTTTGATTTTTTAATGTAAATTCTGTTGTTTTGGTTACCTTTCTCCAATAATTTCTTTTGAACATCAACAACTTCTAAAGCAATGCCAGTGATGCAGATTGCTTGGAGCAGTACAAAAGTGTACACTTGCAGGGATCCCGTGAGGCTTGCTATAAAGCTGGAGATTACAAGCCATAGCAGCTGTGATGTCAGTCGGAAAACAAACTCCCTCTGCGGTGTCCATAGAATGTACACGCTGATAACGTATGCTAAGAATATTGTTAACGTCTGGAAAGAACATCATATTCAAATTAGACGAGACAATATTTTGTTGAAAGCTGGCTACCCACAACAGTTGGAACAGTTCAAACTTATAGGGCTTTAACTGTGTGAGAAATCAGATTTTAGCTATTTTAAGCTTTAAAATTAAAACCCTTGAAGTTGTTAATAAAATCCGATTCAAATAGCAAAGTAATATTTTTATAACAATCAATCTTCGATCAATTGTTGATCGAAGCAATCAATCAATCATTTTTATTATCAGGCAAAAGAAAACTGTTTAATTAATAAGTACATACTTATTTTAAACCCTAATACCCCCCCCCCCCCTTTTATAACACTGACGAAGGTTGCAGGACACAGCTAGTAAATAAATAATAGAATTCTGTTAAAACATCTTAAGATGATATAATTATAATAATTAAAAAACACAAGTACTTTTGTTCAATAAATACACAACTATTACTTTATTAGACTTACAATATAAGAGCTGCAGACGCTGATGAGCAAGGTGGTAGAGAAACTGACGAAACCGCTCAGTTGCCAGAATAAGCAGACAAAACTTCTTGGTACCGAGTTGTACATCCATGGTAACACGAATATTGCAGACAACAACCCTATCACCGTCTGAAATACAAAACAAAATGTTAAAGATTTTAGAAATCAAATATATATAAATATTTTTTTTTTTCATTCATTTGTTCCTTATTCCTTTAAGTATTCAATACTAGTTCTATAGTAATATAGAGATAAAATTTCTTTGTAAGTTTGTATGTAGGGGTAATGTCCGGAATTAATAATCCAATTCTAAAAATTATTATTGTATTTTTATTCATTCAAATACAATAATAATAATATTTATTATTTTTTTTCTTTCAAATGAAGTCTGTGCTGAATGAATGAATGTAGTTTGTGTCGGGCTGTCTCGCTCATGTGGGAAGAGCGAGACAGCCCCGACACAAGTACTATTGTAGCTTACTGGGGCTGCCTCAATTTATGTATGACATTTATGTATGACTCATTCTATGTTTGAGAAGTAGGTAATAAATATTTTTGTATTTTTTGTATTTGTAAAAATTCTTCCACTGGCAGAAAGCTACTTTATTCGTTGGTGCCATAACTTATATCACGCGTATTAGCCGAGCTATTACAATTTATGCAGACGAAGTCTCGGGCGAACTGCCAGTAGTGAATCATTTGGATGTTAGGATTTACGTACAAATTGACATTAACCCCCATTGAACCTCCGTGATTCACAGTTTAAAGTTTACCTACTTTATCAGATTTGTTCGGTGATTGTAATTTCAACAATACTGGTATTATTTCACTCAAGGCCAATGATGTCATAATCTGTCTAGCTAGAAATACTTTGGAAAGATGTTGGAAAGATAGAAAAAACTAGCATTTTCTAGGTGGTTTACCTGCATACCTAGAAGGCGAATTTATTCCATAGGAATAAGGTTCTTTTTTTTTAATTGGAAAACTTTCAATTAAAATAAAAACACAGGAATGTTTTTTAATATCCATGAAATTGGCTTCATTTTACTGATATTGTTGGTATGATTTAGGGCATGTGGCCACTGTGACTGGACCAGTTTTCACACAATCTTCTCAGCAAATCAGGCTGTATTCTGTGTCAAATGTTGGCTTCCAAGTGCTCAATTGTTTCTTGTTTATTGGTGTAGACATACATTGCACGTCAACGAACTAAATAATTGGTGCATTTCGTGAAATTTCGTTTGTCAAAGACTCCAAAATCATACAGCGACACGATTACTAACTTTTCGTAAATTAGATTAAAGGCATTAATGTTGAAGACATGTGGTTTCAGCAAGAGTGTCACATGCCAAATAACACAAAACAATTAATTAACTCAAATGAACCTGCCGCATTGGCCACATCCCGAATCATATTAAAACATAAATGCCATAAAATTAACAATCAAATAAAGCCAATTCCTTAGATATTAAAACCTTTTTCTGTGTTTTATTTAAATTTAAACTTCTCCGCCTCTAAAAACACCCATTACTAATGAGATAAAAATGATCTTAAGTCCAGTTCATATAATTGTATCATAATAGTATGGATAGTAAAGTAAAATGTAAACATAGTGTGTATTTTAGTGCCATATTGATGTAGAATGAAACAAAGTACTGAAAATGTATTATTTCTCCCGTGGATTGGTGTCCACCTGTATTTTTTTATCCTACCATTAATTACAAATCACTCTAGCCAATATTTTTAAAGGGATAGCTGTATTCTAGCAGCAAACAGATTAAGAAAAGCGTACTATGCTGCATAAACATGGATAAGTAATAAAATGGTTAATAAGAATGAAATTTCTTCACCCTCATCACCGTATTTAGTGATCTTTGACAGTTTTATGTTAGTGGTAAGTTTATCATGGAGTTTTGCCAGTGAGAACAAGGGTGAATAAATTGTTGGCAGGCACTTCCAGATGTAATAAGACTGCTATTGAAAATGATAATAATATGTAGAGAACTCATTCTATAAGATAGGTCCACTTAATTGTTTTAAGCTTACACCGTTTTTATCTAAACTTACACTGTAATTTTTTTGTCATCCTGTGATCATGGCGCTTGTAACAGCGTTGAAATATCTGGAGCTCGGAATAATTGATAATCATACATACCTTATAGTGATCGATGAACTGCTCTCCAACTGTATCCGAAGCAAAGTTAACTATGTTCACAGGTATAACCATCAAACCAACCACCACAGATGTGTTGGACTTCTCTAGATCTTCGAACCATGATTTTAGTTTTTTAGAGAGTTTATATTTAAATGGATGGAGTAAAGAGCCCACTAACAGGGCCCAAAATAGAGGCTTAAAGAAGGGCTCTAAAATAAGAAACAGCACATAAAATGCGACACAACATATTGCTAATATAAATAGGGCAAAGGCGTTATAGAACCCATGTTTCATAGGTTTCTCGTTCCCTTCCGTTATTCCGCCTATAATATTGAATATATTTTCGAAAGGCGACTGCTGCATTGCTGCTTCGATGTTATACAATATTGTCACAACTTTAAGTTACATTAAACTTATTAAAAAATAGAACAGGAAATAGTAGTAATCACATTATAATTATGAGATCATGGTTTTTATTTGATTTTCGGGAACATTTCGATTCACGGCCGCGTTTCAGTATTAATCGGTCCATTGACAGCAGGATAGTGTAATACGCTTAACACGCGAGTGAAAGAGAAATCATTTTCTCATTTTAAACATTTTTAGTTCTATGGTCAGGATGTGACTTTTTTTTCTGAAAACTGATCGATGGACTTGGACATTTGGTTGGGCTGTCAAAACTAGGAAGTGACAGACGTTTACACAGTACGCTTTGTATATTGTTTTAGTTTGGACAACACAACATAATTATTTCTCATACATAAGGGCATAAACAATGACGCTGACTCTGAAGTAATTGTTTTGTATTTTAACTGTAAGTACCTGCCCTTTATATATTTTTTTTTTTTTTTACAAATCTAACAAACTTCGCGCACTAGATAAAATGACAAATTGGCGCAATTTTTTTGATTGCTCGCTCCAATGATATTCTAACAAACAGTTATGTTATACACCTACAAAACCACCGAAAAAAGTGTGCCGCGGGGGAGAGCCAGCTCACATACACGCAGTGACGCAGAATAAAGGAAAAACAGGCCAATTGACACGTTTTCGAGTCTTCACGATTGCGCGCTCATAACATATCTGTTTAATTAAATATCATTGGCTCGCTCGTAATGAAACAGCTAGTCAAAATAATAAATTAAGCTTTGACTGTACCTTTCTCTAAGCCATAAATTGAGATAGGCGTATCCGGTTCCGGTACGGTGAAGCGCGGTAAGCCCCGCAGCGTCATATCCGCCCCAATCCGGCAGGTAGTGGGGATACGTTAGCGCAGCGCATAACCATATCCCTGAACCTCATTGGCGTTCGGAATTCCGAACGGTGTAGTCGCGTTTAAAAGTATCTCGTTACTTTTAAAAAAGGGTGTCCTACTTTTTGTACCTATTAGTGTTAAAATAAAATAAGTTTTTTGTTAAAATGAGTTCTTTGGACGAAAATTTTAATAATGTTAGTATGGACAATGCCCCACGTGCTCGGTCGCAATCTAGTGGTTCGAGCAGTAGCAGCGATTCTTCCACGGCGCGAAAAAGGAGACATCGTAGGCGAAAGGAGCGGCGCCGCCGTACAAAGCTAAGTAGTATATAGGACGCTTTCGAAAAACTTACTAAGAAAGTATCCTCTTTACAAGATCTTATTGTTAAAAATAATACTCATTCGTGCATGTCTGACAGTGAGTCTATTCTATATATTCCGAGCCCTACTGAACTGGATCACGAATTAAACGTAGAAAAGGGAATTGATTTAAAAATACAAACTACCCTCAAGTCTCAAACATTACAGACTAATAATACGCATCTTGAATTGCTTAACAAATTGCAACATTTTAACTCGCCTGACTGGGCTCAAGTACGTTATTCGGAAGTACAAAAACTGTATAATTCTACCCCAGGTTTTGTAGAGCTCGAAAGTAACGATGTTTTGAAAAATTTTGAACGCAATCGTTCGTTAGCGGTTGTTGAAAATTCTTTAGCTGCTATGTCACATGCGGTTATTTTGCAAAACGAAGCATTTCAAAAAGGCTTATGCCAATTCATTTCATGGGTATCCGAAATAAAAAACCCAACGACAACTGAAGAGATTACTTCAAAAATCAATGAAATTTTTGTCGACGGGGAATACAAAAAAATACAATTGGATATGTTGCAAATGATATGCGGCAAACGGGCTGACATAGTGCAACAACGTCGTGACGGTATTTTAAATTCAGTAAAAGAAAGTTGTTTTAAGGAATCGTTAAGGAAAATACCCCCGTCCGCGCATCATTTATTTGATGATGCAAAGTTTTCAGATTTTGTAGGAAAACAAGGGGGTGTCTTGAAGATTTTTCAAGCTGCTCCTACTAAATTATCTTCGCAGTGTAGGTCATATAAACCGTCTGGCCAAAGAAAGGACACACAAGGAAGTAGGAAATATATAGTGCCTGTGCGCAACAGTGCAAACTATCGCCCCTCCACCAATAGTGGCTCTAATCCTGCGCAAGGACGAAAGAGAAGGGCAGACGAGTTTTTTCGTAACACCGAAGATGCACGATACGGTAAGAAACGTGGTACCCTGGAACGGCGTGATAAACGAGTCGATTGACTATCATCAACGTTTTCAAGCCGGGGGAATCAAACATCAGGTAAGTGTATGGAGGAAGTTGGGGGCACCTTTTCATATACTAAAGATTATATCAGGCTATCGGATCCCCTTTTTAAGCAAACCACCGCTAATTCATCCCTTGAGAATTCCGAAAAGATTTCACACAACGAATTCAAAAGAAATCTTATTTCATTTACAGAAGTTAATAGATCAAAATGTTTTAGAAAAAGCTTCATCAACTCCGAGCTTTGTCTAAACAGTTTTTCTTGTACCAAAAAAGGAAGGGACGTTTTCGTTTCGCCCGGTCTTCAATTTAAAATTACTAAACAACTATGTCAAAATAGACAAATTTCGATTGGTGAACATGTACAAAGTTCCCGACTTGCTCCAACCACAGGATTGGTTAGTGAAAATAGACCTAGAAAATGCGTATTTTCACTTGCCAATCGCGCCAGGACACAGACGTTTCCTCCGATTAATAGTATCGAACCAACTTTGGCAAATGACCTGTCTCCCCTTCGGTTTGGCAACAGCGCCGAAAGTTTTTGCCAGCCTGACGAATTGGATCGCGCAGATCCTAAGAGACCAAGGAGTGAGATTGCTGGTATATCTGGACGATTTTCTCCTGGCGAATCAGAATCGAGAAATTCTGCAAAGTCACGCGAACTTGACGGTAAGACTACTGCAATCCCTTGGCTTTGTAATAAACTTTCAAAAGTCTGTACTGACTCCTCAGCAGTCAATCGAATAACTGGGGATATTATGGGACCCTTGGCAAAATGTCAAATTACTGCCCCCGGCAAAGATTCGCTTACTGCAATCGAGAACGTCGAAAATGGCAAAAGCCACAAAGGTAAGTTTGAAAGAAGTCCAGAGTATACTAGGACTTTGGAATTTTGCCAGCTTCGTTGTCCCGCGAGGGTGCTTGAATTCTCGTGCAATGCTGACCTTCGGCAATTCCCTATTGCGAAAGAATTTGAAAGGTCGGACACAGATGCCTCTCCAGGCAATTCCGAACCTGCAGTGGTGGATACAGAATCACAACATGGCGTCTCAACTGCACGACGCACCTCCAACTTTTTTCCTCACGACGGACTCTGCCAAGGCAGGTTGGGGCGCGCAGCTCAACAACGAGACCTTACGTGGCAGTTGGTCAATACAGGAAAGAGACGCTCACAGCAATATCTTAGAGATGTTGGCAATTTTGCGAGTAATTCAGGTAAAAGGTCACCTGATGACCGATACAAGCTTATTAATTCAGAGCGACAACCGAACTGTAGTTTCTTACTTGCGCAACGAAGGCGGCACACAGTCACAGCCCCTCTTAAACCTAACATACGAAGTCTTAGACGAAATAGATCGTTATCGGATACATATGTCTGTTTATCACCTCCCCGGTCGATACAACTACGTAGCAGATCGGCTTTCAAGGAAATCTGCCCCGACAGAATGGTATTTGCTTCCCTGTGCAACCGGGAAAATATTTCACCATTTCGGAGTTCCCGAAATAGATCTTTTTGCGTCACGAACTGCTCACGTGGTACCCAGGTATGTGAGTCTGGACTTAGATCAGGCGGCTGTTTTCCACAATGCCTTCGGTCGCCCTTGGCATTACAGGTTAGCATGGGTATTCCCACCACCTTGTCTAATACCCAGAGTATTAGCGCACTTGAACCAGTCAACCGGCATGTACCTGGTGATAACACCACATTGGGAGAAGGTCTTTTGGAGAGCGGATCTGGTGTCTCGCTCCATGCGTCCTCCCTACCAGGTGAGGGATCTGGACCAAGTCTTGGTAGACACAACAACCAATCGACCTCCTCCACAAGTTCATCAATTAAATTTAAAGGTGTGGTTAATACAGGGTGGTCGTCACTATTAGATTCTTGGCAGAAAGATCAGATAGATTTTTGGAAAATAGCTGGAGGAAATCGACCTTAAATACTTATAAGCCGGCATGGTTACGATGGTGTAGATGGTCACGTGACAATCATGTGAGCACTATAGATCCATCCCCTGAAGATGTGGCTCGATTTCTAACTGATTTGCACCTTAAATTTAAATTATCCTATTGTACAATTGCAGTACATAAGTCTGTGGTATGTACCTTTTGTCGTCCACCTAGTGGCTTCTCATTAAGCTCTCATATTTTATAAAGCAAATATTAAAAGGTATAGCATTAAAACAGCCACCCAAAGCTAAAAGTCCGATTTGGGACATTAATGTTTTAATTAGATTCTTGATTGACAAAAGTCCCTCCAAAATGTCATTGTTCGAAATTTCTAAAAGAACTGCGATGCTTCTTTTACTGTGCTCCGGGCGCAGAGTCCACGACCTTACATTATTGAGTATAAATAAAGAAAACTTTGTAAGGAGTGATGATTCTATTGTGTTTTGGCCGATTTTTGGTTCAAAAACTGATAATATAACTTATAAGCAATCCGGTTGGTGTTTATTAAAATGAGAGTCAAACCCAAACATTGACCCAATTTATTGGATTGACAAATTACTTGAGTACTCTAATGGTCGAAGAGGTAATATTGAGAGCTTATTTATTAGCACACGGGGTGAACCCAAACCAGCTACCCGCACTATCATAGGAGGCTGGATTAAGTCATTGTTAAAACAAGCTGGGATAAACACTAGTCCAGGTAGTGTGCGATCGGCAGTAGCTTCGGCTAGTTGGTCAAATAATATTCCCATTGACCATATTTTGGAGAGAGGAAATTGGCGTTCTGCCTTGACATTTCACAAATATTATAAAAAAGAAATCAAGGATTACAGGTCTACAAACGAATCAAGTCATTCAAATCAGATCAGTAATCTGTTTCAAACGATAAGATGATTTGCTTAATGCTAATATCAATGTAGTGTTATAATTATAGACATAGGAACTAATTCTGTTGATCTGATTTAATAATTAAATTTATAAATAACTTTGTTGATCACATTGGCGTTCTAATTTAGTCCCAATCCAGCAGTCGATAACAAACACTTCTCAATTTATGGCTTAGAGAAAGGTACAGTCAAAGCTTAATAGAACAATTTTACCTAAAAATAAAATTGATATTAAGCATACTTACCTTTCTCTAAGCCAATTTATACTTCTGTCTGCTGATTCCTAATTATAAATAAATGTACCTATGTGATTGACACCCTTATCAATCACTGTAAATTGAGCCGCAATGAGGTTCAGGGATATCGTTATGCGCTGCGCTAACGTATCCCCACTACCTGCCGGATTGGGGCGGATATGACGCTGCGGGGCTTACCGCGCTTCACCGTACCGGAACCGGATACGCCTATCTCAATTTATGGCTTAGAGAAAGGTAAGTATGCTTAATATCAATTTTATTTTTAGGTAAAATTGTTCTATTAGAAGCAACAAAATGAAGAATTGGATTCCTGTAAAAATAGGTCAGTCAGTCTTATTTATTTTTTATTAAACTAGCCGAGTTGTGAATAATAGCAAGGTGAGTTTTGCAAAATATTGGCATAGCGTAGGTAATCTACCTTCATATAATTAACATTTGTTCATATAATTAACATTTTCTATGTACCTACACAAGAACTGAATTCGCTAATTTATCAAAATAACATAATGGGTGCAAAAAAGACCCCTAGCGAAGCCGAAAGGCATTTCTAGTTTCTCCACCTGGGTGAAGCACGCGGAGACTTAGAGTGGAGATTCAGAGTCCCGTGCTCCAACTGAGGATTAAGTACAATAAAGTACTTAATTAAGAAAAACACATACTCTATCATACTTATTATAATTACATAAAATCAATAGGATTTATTTTTACGCATTAAAGAAACTTACCCCCAAAAAGTACCTACTCTATAGGATGGCATGAGTTCAAGGTGGTCTTGCAAATTTTATTATAATTTCTAGTATTCCTAACCCACCACTAACTTACCTATCACCTTAAATCCAGAGTTGCTTGGAAGAAGTCGTTTCATGGCATTATAGCAGTGGCTAAAACTGGTAAATTATTTCCTGTTCGTCCCCAGTGGCTACAATCGGGAATTATTTTCCCGCTCGTCACCAGGGGCCTAAGTCTGCTATTACAATAGTGTCACAATGATCTATCTATCATTGATTTCATAATTGTTGAACGATATTATGCCATTGTCATTTTGTTAAAAGTTCGTAGTCTGCTAACTTCATAATGGTCAATCATTGGTCGGTCAGTGGTCTCGTAATAGAATATTGTTGTATTGCTTTTATTATAAAACCTGTCAATAGAAATGATTTTCGAAGAACTAGAATTAAATTTTAACATTTAATCATGTCAAATTTCATCTATATTTATATTTTTACATATTATTTTTTAGTGTTCTATGCAATCTGAGGTAGTAAGAAGTTCGTAAATAGCAAAAATCATTAATTATGTGTAACGTGGATTAATGTGAAACTATAAAATTCAATAAATACTGACGTTTTATCTGTTTTTATTTCTAGCGGCCGGTGTTTTGATTTATTTTCATTTATGTGTTTTAAATTATCTTTAATAAAGAAGCTTATATTTATTGCAATACAAAATGGTGTTAGTTGAGCAAATTTCGGCTGGAACTGTCAAAATTTTTGCAGATTACCGGGAAAGTCAGTCATTCATTTAGGTATCATTGTGTACGAGATTACCATTCTATGCTATTTCTTTCAATGGAGTGTCAGTGTTTGATCATTGGAAAGTCATAATGACGCCATTATATAGTAGATTACCAGACTTGTCAAAATCAACAATTATGAGATCAATGATCGACTATTTTGATACTATTGTAATAGCAGACTTGAGTCATTTAGACTGAGGAGCTCGTGGCTAAATAATAACAGCCGCTCGGGTCGATCGTTAGGTTAAGCCGTGCTTGCCTAGGTTGGTCTGTGGATGGGTGACCACCCATTACATACCGAGTTTCCTCCATGCCTCGGAAAGCACGTTAAGCTGTTGGTCCCGGCTGTCATTTGTAGATCTTTGACAGTCGTTATGTAGTCAGTGGCCCAAAAAGTCTGACAACCAGTTTTACCAAGGGGTATCGTATTACCCGGTACTAACTGGGTTGTGGAGGTCAGATAGGCAGTCGCTCCATGTAAAATACCTACTGGTATTCAGCTGCATCCGGTAAAACTGGAAGCCGACCCCAACATAAGTATCTAGTTGGGAAAAGGCTAGGCAGATGATGTAAGTAATAGCAGACTTGAGGCCCATGGTGACGAAGCCGGTATATCGAGACGATAAAATCATTCATTTAAACAATTGTTTACATCTTTTATATCATTAATGGAATCAATTTACTGCATCACTGTACAAAAACATCATCAGTTGGGTTGGAGCTCAGGACAGGACCCTAAGGGCTACCGCACAAGTGTGCGATCATGCTAAGCCATTTGAGGGATATAGAGCCCTTAAGTACTTAAGGGCTCTATATCCCTAAAATGGCTTAGCATGATCCTCCGTTACGCCTAAAACACTGCAGCATTAATTTTAAAATAAATATAACTAACTCTTTCAATCTCTTGGGCGCCCCGATCTTCCCTGATGCGGTCCCTGAGGCTCTAGAGGATCGCAAGCGTAATCTTCTCGACGCCCACAGAAGGCTCAAGAATCTCTCTGCCCACGTCGCTTTGGTACTTTTGCGCATGTGTTTCGCGGTACCGAAGTTGACATACTTTTTGCGGACTGCCCCGACGTGGTGGTTCCCACAGTCTCTCTCATCTTTCGATGAAGTTCTTAAGGAGACGGTAGAGAGTATTTTGAACGTTTCGCTGAACGAAGCTCAATGGGCGCAAGCGGCTTTGCCGATCCGGCATGGAGGTCTGGGGGTTCGTCGCGCACAGGATGTCGGCTTGCCGGCCTTCTTGGCGTCTGCGCATGGGGTTACTGACTTGGTCGCTCGCATTCTATCTCTTGATGGCGAACAAGTCAGTATCCCTTTCGCAGCGGATGCTCTGGCGGCCTGGTCAGGCCATTGCCCTGGCGGTATCATCCCGGAGGAACCTCAAGTGCAGCGCTCTTGGGATGATGTAGGAGCGAAGGCGGTTCTAGCCGGACTTATAGATCGGGCGGAGGGGGTTGAATTGGCGCGCTTAAAGGCAGTGTCGCGGTCAGAATCAGGAGCGTGGTTGCAAGCGCTTCCTTCACCTCACCTAGGCACTTTACTTGACGGTGACTCTTTGCGGGTGGCGGTGGCTCTCCGCCTGGGCTGCGATGTCTGTGAACCACATATATGCATCTGCGGGTCCAGAGTGGAGGCCAATGGCCACCACGCGTTAAGTTGCTGTCGTTGCTCAGGGAGGTTTCCGCGGCACCATGCTCTCAACGACATTATCCGGAGAGCGCTGGTTGGCGCCAATATCCCTTGTGTCCTGGAGCCGCCGGGTCTCTGTCGTTTGGATGGCAAAAGACCAGATGGCCTGACTTTGGTAGCCTGGCAAAAGGGTAAGTGCCTACTTTGGGACGCAACTTGTGTTAGCACGTTTGCCGCCAGTCATCTCCCTCGCACTGTCGGGTCACCCGGTGCCGCGGCTGAATCAGCCGCTGTCAAAAAGCGGGTCAAATATGCAATCTTGGAGCCGAGGTATTATTTTGTCCCACTGGCTGTGGAAACCACTGGTTGCTGGGGGTCCGACGCTATCAAATTTGTGGCCGAGATCGGCCGGCGACTTAGAGATAGGGGCGGTGACCCACGCTCTGGTTCTTTCCTGGTGCAGAGGCTAGCCCTGGCAATTCAGCGCGGAAACGCTGCAAGTGTCATGGGCTCCTTTGCACCGGGAACGTCTAGGGACTGTGGACTTCTTATGACTTAAGGTTTTTTATAAACCGGCTTAAATAATTATCGGACATGATTTGTATTTTATAAATTATTATGAATAAAAATTTATCTAAATAAATATATGGTAAAGTTGAGGATTAATGCTAAGTACTATGTGTGACGAAAACACGATTCCATAAACTTTTCTCGATAGAAAAAAAATCCAAAGTTACCTCCAAATCGTACAATAAACCGCTGGTATTCAAAAAGTAGGTACTTCAAATTAGATCATGAAACTTTGCATACTAACTGAACTAACTATAGAGCAGTTCTTATGTGTTTTATTTTTTTAGTCCAATAAATAGATTTTTAGTAAATCGCAAAAAAGCACTCATTTCGCGCTATTCGGCCGCAGTGACTGACGTAACAAACGCTTTGTAGTGCAAGCTGATTAGCACTTTATTCTAACAGAATTTCAAACGAAGTTTGAACCACCACAAATAGAGTTGCTAATTTTAGAGTTAGAAGGGCCTTAAGATAAAACTGTCTTGAGACAGACTATTTCCCTACTAGTGCGAGCGAGACAGACTATTTATCTTTCGCTCACATTAGTAGGGAATAGAGGTGGGCAAAGTGTATCATTTTTGAGATTGGAACATTTGCATCTCGGTCACTGAAATGATCCGAATCACTGATATGTTTCATTTGGCTCATTTGGATCATCGGCTCAAAAGATATAAAATATCAACGTAAAACGATAACTTGTGTTAGTTTTTAGTGCAAACAGTTTATGCATAAAACGAATTTGATACGTAAGCACCATAGTGGTCATTTTTACGTGCATGGATAACGATAAAAGAAAATCTGTGAGAGTATGATTGATACACATCTCATTTGGTATCTCTATCTGACTTGTATAAATTGTAATTTTGTCGCCCGCTTACTCGAGTCCGCGAGTCTTTATTATAATTGAGTAACTCAGTGTGTCTGTCTCCCTTTCCCGTTCGCTCACTGCTCAGTCACCTCGCGAGCGACGCGTCGCGCGCGTAATGAGAAATTTTTTTTTAAAAAAAAAAATTAAAAAACCCGACTGCGTAAAAAATAACTAATAAGTTTAAATAAAAAAACTGAAAAGAATAAAACAAGTTCAGGAGACAGGACATATTGACTGCAACAGTCGGGACCCATATTGGATGTAATGTCTAGATTATTTAATGGGTCCCGACTGTTGCAGTCAATATGTCCTGTCTCCTGAACTTGTTTTATTCTTTTCAGTTTTTTTATTTATTTATTTATTTAACAATTTATGTACACACTAAATATAAAGAAAAGTAGAAAGGAACAGAAAATAGTACAAAGGTGATGCTTATTTCTAAAGAAATCTCTTCCAGCATACCTGCGAAAGGAGATACTAAAAAAGAGATGTAGACATAGTGTGTTAATAAAAAGAAAAGAAAATGGAATACATAAAACAGATAGAAAAACATAAAACAATACTATAAATACAATACAAAAACTAATAATAAATACTTATGCAATTATGACGAAATGGATAGATAATGTTCCTTTACTCTTTTCTTGAAAACTGCAACAGTTTGGCAGTCCCTAATGTCAGGCGGGAGTGAATTCCACAACCGCACGGCGTGGACAGTGAAGGAGTAAGAATAGAAGTCGGTAGAGTGTGGAGGGGATTTGAGGAGGTTCCTAAGATGCGTCCTGCAAGGTGCATCAGAGGGACGAGAGTAGGAAAACCGTTCCCGCAGATAGGATGGCGTTTTAGGATTGTGAAGGATGTTAAATAGCAAACACAATATCCGAGAGTTCCTGCGAAGTCGAATTGGGAGCCACTTGAGCATTTTGCGAAAATTAGAAACATGATCATATTTTTTAAGATTAAAAACGAAACGAATACAGATGTTTTGCAAGCGCTCAAGTTTATTTAAAAGCTCCTCGGTGGCATCCAAATAACAGGCATCGGCGTAGTCAATGATGGGTTGAATGAGAGTTTGCGCAAGGGAGATTTTGGTGTTCAGTGGCAAAAAGCTCTGGAGGCATTTCAATGAGTGGAACGTGTAGTGCACCTTGCGACTAACTTCAGCAACATGGGCGGTCCAAGATAAATAGGAATCCATTGTCACCCCCAGGTTTTTATTTAAACTTATTAGTTATTTTTTACGCAGTCGGGTTTTTTTTTTTTTTTTACACTTTTTAGTTACTTAGATAATATCATACTATTTTAAAATCCTCATGATGAACCCTTTAACGAGCCGCCCAGGCTGCGGAGCGTGCCAAACATTTGAATTTGGAGCTAAAATCCGCCATTTTGTTTCTTTATTATTTTGATATACCCAGTGTCACTTTCACAGTAAATACGAATCTAACAACACCTCTCAAGCTAAAATCCATCTAGTCGTGCAGGCTGCAGAGCGTGCCAAATATTTGAATTTTATTTACTTTTATTATTATACTACTTGCTGTTGCCCGCGGCTTCGCCCGCGTGAAGTTCGGTAACTGTCCCATGGGATCATACTAAAGGGATAAATAGTATCCTACATGTTAATTCAGGTTATAAATTATGTGCCAAATTTCATGATCATCACAATAATTATAATCATCACAATCACCATCACTATCACAATCACCATCACTATCACAATCACCATCACTATCACAATCACCATCACTGTCACATTCACCATCACAATCACCATCAATATCACCATCACTATCACAATCACAATCACAATCACCGTCACCATCAAAATCAAAATCACGATCACTTTCACATTCACCATCACAATCACCATCATTACCACTGTCACTATCACAATCACTATCACAATAACCATCACTATCACAATCACAATCACCATCATCGTTATCACAATTACCATCATCGTTATCACAATCATCATCATCATTATCACAATCATCATCATCGTTATCACAATCATCATCATCATTATCACAATCATCACAATAAATCAACAATAACCCTGTATAGAAGTTGAATCCGCCATCTTCTGGATCTCAAAATAAATGCCATATTCGTAATCAGCACCCCTGATAATCTCGAAATCGACACACATATTGATTTTTAGGCATTTCAACCACATCGCACCCCAACGTTACAGGGGATGATGGTATTTCAGGTCCGCCACATTAAATCTTAAAATCGTTGTTTTTGTAATACACCCGACCCAATACACCATACAAACAATAACCATGTTGATTTTCAGACTTTGTCGCCCCATTTCTCCCTTTAGGGGTTGAATTCTGAAAAAACCTAAAACACAAAATAATGTTAACAAATCATTTATCGATAGGAGTACTCCTGTGAAGTTTCGAATAAAACAGTCTAACTAATTTTGTTTCCCCATACAAACTTTCGACTCTCGTTTTACCCCCTTAGGGGTGAATTTTGAAAAAACCTTTCTTAGTGTACCCTTAAACCTCCTAAGGAACCTATCGGCCCAATTTGGAATATCTAGACTCAGCGGTTTGGGTTGTGCATTGATTTTAAGACTTTGCCACCCCATTTCCCCCTCTTAGGGGTTGAATTCTGAAAAAAACTGAAACCTGTTTCTTCTCATTTATCAAAAATCAAAATCAAAATCGAAGCATTTATTTCAAGTAAGCCAGTTACAGGCACTTTTGAATTGTCGAAACAAAGATGAAAATTAAATGTAGCTACAGTCCCAGTCACAAGACATAAAAACTGTGAAAGTACTGTAGTTGCCCATTCCCTAGCGTAGATCTCTATGGAGAAGAACGGCCAAGAAACTCCATGGACACTCTTTTAAATCAGAATATTGTTACAAAATCTTGGTTACATCATTCACGTTGAGACGGTATATTATGTGAGAACAATGTAGCAAGATGTGCACGGTAAAAGTGTCCACAGCAAAAACACACAAACAAAAAAAAAATACAATTCAAAATAATTCATTCAAATAAGCCATGGCAACCAAGAGATGACCAGTCACAACTGACAGCGCCCGTTCACGGACATGACGCATGGATCAGCACCATTCAACTCAACCATTTTGAAGGGAACTAAATGATCCGACACATGCGCCACCATCAGCGAGACAATTGAGTGAGCATGACATACTCCAAACCGCCAGGGCACATTCAAGTCAAGAAAAGACGTAGGTTTCCAGTGAATGATAGCTTTCTAGTACATAGTACTCACACAATATGGGCTATGCATTTATATTATACTAAAGAGATTGATTCTATACAATGCAAAGATAGTTGTACAATCTTCAGCAGCTCCAACAATACAATTTAATGCTATCAATTTATGCGCCCCTGTCCATGTGGAGCAGGACCAGCATTGAGCCAAGCATTTTTATCAGCGATATAATCGCTCAACTTGTAATATGCTTGCTTACATAGTGTGCGTTTAATGCATGTTTTAAATTTCGTCTCATTCAGTTCAAGAATACTTTGTGGAATTTTATTATAGCATCTCAAACAGTACCCCATGAAAGATGAGTCTACTTTAGCGAGTCTGAAACCTGGCTGAACTAGTTGGTCCCTATTTCTAGTACTGTAATTATGTCTGTCACCCCTTTTACCAAAAAGGTGCAGATTTTTTCTGACGTACATTATGTTTTCGTAGATGTATTGACAATGTACCGTCATGATGCCAATATCCTTAAACAGTTCCCTTAGAGAATCGCGCCTACGAAAATTATATACGGCTCTGATGGCTCTTTTCTGCAGAATAAATATAGACTCAATAACTGCAGCCCGTCCCCACAGCAAAATGCCATAAGACATTATACTATGAAAGTAACTAAAATAAACCAGTCTAGCGGTATCTACATCAGTATACTGACGGATTTTTCTAATGGCATAGGCTGCTGAACTTAGCCGTTCCGCAAGAGATGTCAAATGAGAACCCCATTGTAGCCTTGAATCAAGCGTAATCCCCAGGAAAACCGTTTTATCTACGAATTCAACTTTCTCTTTATTCAATATTATATCACAATCACTACTTTTAACATTCGGTAAAGCAAATCTTATGCATTTGGTTTTTTTTTCATTTAATACCAAATTGTTTGCTGTGAACCAATTTTGGACCTGAAGTAGCATTATTCACGTCATCTAGATTTTGGGCCCGCCTATTTATCTTAAAAATTAGGGAAGTGTCATCAGCATACAACACCATATTTTGAGGTTGGTTTTTCAATAAATAGGGTAGATCATTTATATACACGAGAAAGAGGTGAGGACCCAATATTGAGCCTTGCGGAACCCCCATTTTTACTTTTAAACCCTGTGAATTAACACCATTTATTTGAACATGTTGTTGTCTATCATTCAAATAAGATTTTACCAAACTAAGTGCAAGTTTACCCAGTCCGTAATGCTCAAGTTTCAAAAGTAATGTGTCGTGATTTACGCAATCAAACGCTTTGGAGAGGTCACAAAAAATTCCTATGGCGTCTTGAGACTCTTCCCACGCAGTAAATATGTGCTTTAATAAGGTTACATCGGCGTCAGTTGTACAACGTCCCTTGGTGAAGCCATACTGTTGATCATGTAAGATTCTGTTGGTGTTAAAATGATAGAGCATTTGATTAAGCATTACTTTTTCAAAAACCTTGCTAAAAACTGGTAACACGGATACAGGTCTATAATTATTAGTATCTTTACTGTCCCCGGATTTGAAAAGAGGTATGACTTTACTGTATTTCATTACATCAGGGAAAACTCCTTGGTCTACACATAAATTAAAAATTAAAGCTAAGTAAGGGGCTATAGTCTCAAGTATGGATGTACAAACTTTGACAGACATTCCCCATAGATCTTCGGTTAGTTTGATTTTTATTTGCCGGAAAGTTTTAATAACAATCATAGGGTTAATGTGTTTAAATTTAAATTCAACCAGGCAGCCAGACACATTCGCCTTTAATAACCCAATTGAGAGTTCAGGTGAGGAAATAAGAGCCTCCGTTGTTTTTTGTGGTATATCGGTAAAGAACTTTACAAATTCTTGAGCTACTTCCTGATTAGAGCTTTTAGGACCACATGCTGTATCTAATGTGTAGCTAGTGTTACGTATTTTCTTCCTGTTAGTCTCGTTATTTATAACTTTCCAAACTGTCTTTATTTTATTTTCTGCTGTTTTGATCTTGTTGCTAATGTGCAGTGCTTTAGCAACCTTGCATGTATTTCTAAAAATGTTTGAATACTTTGCAACATACTTGTTAAAAGTTTCAGTGTTTATAAAAGGCTTAAGGCCATAAAGCTCAAATAGTCTTTCCCTACTTTTTCTGATACCTCTAGTTGCCCAATCACTAAATATGAACTTAGGGCAAATACTTTTTGTCTTCTTTTCAAAAGTTTTATTAAATTCCGTGTGAACTATTGAAAAGAAACGATCATACAATTGATCTATATTAATATCATCAAGGCCCATAACGCTTAACTTGTTCTGTAGCAAAATATTATACCTATTTAATCTGCTAGAAGTTATAGGTCTAAATTTAATTTGAACTTTTTGCGATGGGGGTGTATTACACCTGAAGGTTACAGTTTGCCCGCTATGGTCAGAGGGTAGACAATTTACTATTGCTTTATCTAAGTAATCACAATCGCAGAAAATATTATCTATACAAGTAGCAGAAGATGGAGTGACTCTAGTACGTTCTGTAAAAGTGTTGGTCAAGTCAAATGACTTAAAAAGATTTAATAAGCGACTGCTATTTGCACATTCTTCTAAAATATTGATATTAAAATCACCACAAATAATTGTAGATTTATTACTGACTGCAAGTTTTGCCATCACATCTTCCATTATTGATTCAAATAAAGAAAAGTTTTGATAGTTTGGGGGTCTGTACACACACACAATTACATGCTTATCTAGCTCAACACAGGACAGTTCAACGCAATGTTCAACCGAGAGACCTACTATGTCATTACGTTGCTTATATTTAAAACAATTTCTTATTAATATTAGGGAACCTCCACGAAGCATACTTTTACGGTTAAAGCAGCTACCCACCATATAGTTCTCATAATTGATAAGCATTTGGTAATCCTTAAGCCAATGTTCAGTAAAACAAATAATGTCAAACTTACTATTTTCTAAAAACAATTCAATTTCTAATAATTTGGAAGAAATGCCTTGGATATTTTGGTGGAATAATTTCAAAGTGTTCTGCTGAGGCCCTTTTTTACTAACTAATTGAGTGCAAGAAGATACGTTGGCAGGATTAACAATATTGTTAATCGTACCTCCTGTTGTCTCATTTCCTAGTTTAAATTAATTTTTGGAGTGAGGCTGGAGACACCCGTACCATCCTCAGACAACAAGACCCTATCACTAATACTAATATACCCTAATTGAGAATTCTCCACGGTGACACATGGATCCTCCTCAGTACAATGTTTGTAAACATTTATAGCACTAGTGCTATATTCACTTAAAGTCACCTGTATATTAGTAATTACTACTAATAGTCGCAGTGTTAATAATAGAACTACACTAGGAGCACTCCTGTGAAGTTTCGAATAAGATAGTCTAACTAATCTTGCTTCCCCATACAAATTTTGGAGCCCCCCCTATCACCCCCTTAAGGGGTAAATTTTGAAAAATCCTTTTTTAGTGCACCCCTAGACCACATAAGGAACCTACTTATCAGTAGACCCAGTGGTTTGGGCTGTGCGTTGATATATCACCCAGTCAGTCGCTTAGTTTACCATTTTATAATTATATAGATTTTTCATTTCAAATTACATTCAAACATATAAGTTGCATATATTTTTGTAATCACCTTTCAAAACCCTTCGTTTTGATACCCCACTCGATGGTATAAGAAGAAAAAAAAAAATAGAACTCCACAATATGGCACCCCAAATCCACGATTTTTAATTGTTTTTTGATTATAATGTAGTTTTATTCTATCCAAATCCCTCCATCCATTGAGGAGTTACGAGGGAACAAAGAAACGGACATACATACATACATACATACAAACATACATACAGGGCAAACACATAACCCTCCTTTTGGGCTTCGCCGCAGTCGGGTAAAAAGCAAAGTAATGTTTCAGATCCAAATGATGCGTTTGAAACGTTGTTACTGAACCAATCTTTTGAATCACTTCAAAGATCCGGATCAGTGAGTCGGTTCCGTAAAGAGTTACTCACGCCTAGTAGGGAAATAGCCTGTCTCAAGACAGTTTTGTCTTATGTGTGCGGTAGCCCTAACTCCCCACCTTTTTTTTTTCGGATCGGAAATCATCAAATGACAATCTCTGTGCGGAGCAGGAGGTAGTGTCAGACTTTTACTGACTAAAACCCATCCATGTTCCTTCATCGCCCTTTGTGTTCCGGGGCCACGGTATCTCTTTCAAACAGTCTCGCAGCCCGGCAGACTAACTCCCCACCCTAAGTCCCGTGCTTCACCCAGGTAGAGAATCTAGATGAAGCACGGGTCGGGACCATTTTTTCACCCCGTCATTGTGATTTTAAAATAAATTATGGCGAGTGAAACATTCTCGAAAATGTTAGCACTCCACCTAAGGTAGATTAGCTGATTTTCTTTTAACCATTACTTAAAGGCTGTAAGGCGATGTTCATATGTATTATTACCATAGTGCAGCACAAAATATGCGTGTATTCCATAATTGGTAACGTTCCGTGCGCAATTTTAATCTAGGTAGGTATATAGATTAGATAGTATTTTCATTAAAATTTCCATATATCATTCATCGACGGCGATTTAGGTTAACCATTATATTAAAAATAATAATTTGGTGACTGCATTAAAGAGATTGCTGATAAAAGGAATGATTAATTAACCGTAACAACACGTCTACGTTAGTAAGCCAATAAATTCTTACGCAACTTGGTTTAGATTCTTTCATTTGTATTCGTATTATGAAACTGAAAGCACAAACTACAAACTCAGGCTCGAGGTGAAATAATTTGTAGTTAAAAATGGAAACGATAATTTTTACAGTTTTTTGCATTTTGTTTAGTGATAGTGCTCTATTACAAACTGAGCCTGATAATGGTTTAAATCTCACCAGTTGTGTTGTAAAAATGGTAGAAGATTTCAGTTACAACAAGAAGAATTACCACATATTGGACATAACAGTCATGAATATGAACAATGATTTAAAGTTATCAACCCTCCATAAAGTAGAAGGTGCACGATTTGTTTCCAGAAGATTCTTTTGGGAGCCCGGAAATATTAACAATGTGATTTATATCGTGATGACTGAAAATTATCAAGAACTAAAGCACGGATTAAGAAAGGTTATCTCAGATGCATTTTGGAATCCATCAGCAATATTTATCATTGTTCTGCAAAGTTATGAGAATACCAGTTTACGAGAAATTGCCGATCTACTGCATACATACAACGTAAATAACGTTTCGTTAATATCACGTGATGGTGATGACTACGCCATATACAAGTATAATTATACAAAACCTGATTATTGTTTTAAATCAGGTCACTTAACATTTTGGTCATGGTGCTCTGACTACCATACTGAGAAAAAATTACCTGTCTTACATACGGGCAGCATCAGCAACTGCCGATATAAATTCTTATCACGAAACATATGGCCACTCGTGAACTTCGACTCAAGCACCAAAGGATCCGAACAATATTTCATAAAATTATTTCAAAAGCAATTCGGACTGAAAATTGATTTAGAAGAATTTGGCAAAGTTGACAAATATGGGAATATCGTGAGGAACTCGACACTGATCATGTTGCAAAAAGTGATAAACAACGAAATTGAAGGTGTTTTAGGAGGATATGAGATCAGGCCGTTGCTGTATTCTGGTAACATTTCACACACATACCCTTTAACAATCGATCACATGTTCTATATTGTTGCTCACGCCCAATATGTAGGACAATTGGTTGCAGTTTTGCGTAAATCTTTTGATACTTGTGTTACAATCGGATTTTTATACGTAATTTTCTGTGTGGCCGTTACATTGTTATCAATATTTCCTCCACGAAATGATGTTTCCCGCAGTGCCCTTATTGTATTTGGATACTTATTGAATAAGAATGCTGTTAGGCGAACAGTGTCTGGTTGGCCACAGATACTCATTTTCTCGAGTCTACTGTTTGCAGCGTTTATAATCCCATATGCTCTCCAAGCAAATTTGTACAGTGTAACCACTCAGCCGTTTCGTGACTATGAACCGAAAAGAGAAGAAGATTTAAAAACATATCTAGCTGTTTTACACACAGATTTTCAGCATCGCTCTCAATTTGATGGTCATTGGGATTGTGGATCAAGAATAAATTGCTTAATGATGGTTAAACATTTCTCAAATAAGCCTTTGTATACCATAATGTCAGATTCTCATTATAAGGTTTATCAGTGGCAACTGACAGACGATCACTGCAACATGGATATGTATCGGTTGAAGGAACCTTTTACGAGCATATACAGAGCAATTTATTTACGCCGTGGTTCTGTTTTGATTCCTTATTTGAACCGTTTTATATCTCAGTATGCAACCACAGGTGTGATGGAAAAGCAAGTGTCGGATATATATTTTCGAGAGTGGTTGAAGTGTAAATCTCGTTACCGACCTGAACACGAGCCACTGCCACTGTCAGATTTTTATTACGTATTTATGGTGTTAATTTGTGGTTACTGTTTGTCTTTATTAGTATTCCTTTACGAGGCTTGGGTTGGAACACAATGTATGATTAAACAATAATACTATAGTAAAATAAATAGTAAAAGATTAATGTATAACGTCTATCTTCTTTTATCAATAAATATTTTGCAGCACTTTTATTACCAGCATTTTTTTATTCATAAAATTTACCTACCAACTGTAACCCCATTTAACTTGGACAATTTCGTTGAAATTGTGGCAATAGGCGAGATGAATAGACGAGTCCGTCAGATAGATTTCCAAAAAATACTGGACACGTATTTTTTCTTTTGTTACGTAAACCAAAATTGACGAAGATACGACGCTTTTAAAATTCTCAATACGTCACGCCTAGGTATAATTTTTAGCTGGTTCTGACGTCACGAGCCCCCACTCCCGAGTTTTGATGCGTTTTATCTTTGTCAATATTCATTGATTTACAAAAACAAAAAATACATGTCCATTATTTTCCAATACTCTAACTGACGGACTAATAGGTTTGCAATTTTTTTATACTGTCGTCATGCCTATTCTACAAGTCAACATGATCTGTGGGTCTACAGGGACTGCCTACAATCCAGTGAAATCGACAAGCTGTGGCTACGGATTCAGTTCGAATTACTTACTATATTTTTAATCACACTAGGTGGGAAAATGCTATCAAAAAAAGGCGAACCTAATATACAACCTGTTTTTTTTTTGATATCCCATAACTCTAGGGTTATATTCATTAGGTAAAAATAATACTAAAATTCCTAGACTAGGTGGTCCAAAAAATGCATAGTTTCGGAGATATCATCAATCATAATTAAATTAGGTCAAAAATTGTGACCAGTATGACAAATCTTTACCAAACTTCGCAGTTAAAATAAATAGTAAAATAAAATGTGTATCTAAGTTTCATTGATAAATACGAGTATTCATTTTAATTCAAACCAATCTAAATATATAAAAGAAGAAACTGACTGACTCATCTATCAACGCACAGCCCAAACCGCTGGGTCTACAGATTCCAAATTTGGCAAGTAGGTTCCTTATGTGGTCTAGAAGTGCACTAAGAAAGGATTTTACAAAATTCACCCCCTAAGGGGGTTAAACGGGGCTCCAAAGTTTGTATGGGGAAACAAGATTAGTTGGACTATTTTATTCGAAACTTCACAGGAGTGCTCCTATTGATAAATGAGTTGAAACGGGTTTCAGGTTTTTTCAGAATTCAACCCCTAAGAGGGGGGAATGGTGTGACAAAGTCTAAAAATCAATGCACAGCCCAAACCGCTGAATCTAGAGATTCCAAATTTGGCACATTGGTTCCTTATGTGGTCTAGGTGTGCACTTAAAAAGGATTTTTCAAAATTCACCCCCTAAGGGGTTGAAACGAGGGTCTAAAGATTACATGGGGAAATAAGATTAGTTAGACTACTTTATTCGAAACTTAACAGGAGTACTCCTATCGATAAATGAGTTAACATTAGTGTTTCAGGTTTTTTCAGAATTCAACCCCTAAAGGGGGAAATGGGTTTGGTATTATTTGCATGGTGTATCGGGTCGGGTGTATAAATAACAGAAACAACGATATTAAGATTTAATGTGGCGGACTTGAAACACCATCATTCCCTGTTGGGGTGCGATGGGGTTGAAATGACTAAAAATCAATATGGGTGTCGATACCGAGATTATCAGGAGTGCTGATTACGAAAATGGCATTTATTTTGAGATCCAGAAGATGGCGGATTCAACTTTTATACAGAGTTATTGTTGATTTATTGTGATAACGATGAGAATAATTGTGATAATGATTACGATGATTGTGATGATGATGATTGTGATTACGATGATAATGATTGTGATTACGATGATGATGATTGGGATAATGATGATATTGATTGTGATGATGATTTTGATTACGATGATAATGATTGTGATTACGATGATGATGATTGTGATGACGATGATAATGATTGTGATTACGATGATAATAAGTTTGATAACGATGATGGTGATTGTGATAGAGATGGTGATTGTGACAGTGATGGTGATTGTGATAGTGATGGTGATTGTGATGGTGATAGCGATGGTTGTGATAACGAGGATGGAGATTGTGATGACGATGATTGTGATTACGATGATAATGATTGTGATTACGATGATGATGATTGGGATAATGATGATATTGATTGTGATGATGATTTTGATTACGATGATAATGATTGTGATTACGATGATGATGATTGTGATGACGATGATAATGATTGTGATTACGATGATAATAAGTTTGATAACGATGATGGTGATTGTGATAGAGATGGTGATTGTGACAGTGATGGTGATTGTGATAGTGATGGTGATTGTGATGGTGATAGCGATTGTTGTGATAACGAGGATGGAGATTGTGATGACGATGATTGTGATTAAGATGATAATGATTGTGATTACGATGATGATGATTGGGATAATGATGATATTGATTGTGATGATGATTTTGATTACGATGATAATTATTGTGATTACGATGATGATGATTGTGATTACGATGATAATAAGTGTGATAACGATGATGGTGATTGTGATAGTGATTATTATTGTGATGGTGATTATGACAGTGATGGTGATTGTGATAGTGACGGTGATTGTGATGGTGATAGCGATGGTTGTGATAACGAGGATGGAGATTGTGATGACGATGATTGTGATTAAGATGCTAATGCAATCATTATCATCTTAATCACAATCATCGTCATCACAATCTCCATGATGGTGATTGTGATAGTGATTGTGATAGTGACGGTGATTGTGATGGTGATAGCTATATTGATGGTGATTATGATTGTGACAGTGATCGTGATTGTGATAATGATAAAGATGATTGTGATTACAATGATAATGATTGTGATTATGATGATAATGATTGTGATAATGATGAAAGTGATTGTGATAGTGAAGGTGATTGTGATAATGATCGTGATAATGATCGTGATAACGATGATGGTGATGGGGACCATGTGGGTCACATTTATATTTTTTGTTTATTTTTTCCCGCAACTGTCTGGCAGTTTGAGTACTCTAAGCGACCTACCCAAATGTCCTTTCTTTGGTATTGTTCGTCGTTTCGTTGAGCTCCTTGAGTTATAAGTCGAGCTACACGTTAACTGACAAATGCTTGCACTGACTGGACAGGTCCACTCAAATCTGTATGGTTCTTTCTTCAAAAGACCATCTCAGACACTAATCTGCATAGTCCTCATGTGAATTGAGCAAGATTGTCTGGACTTTAAAAGAGACTATGACCTCTGAGTTTGTTTCGGCTGTTTCTTCTCAGAGTAGTCAGGTAAAAGGAAACACCGGCCCCACCTAGTTTAAAAAAATGACGTGTAAAAGTGTTTGTAAAACCTACTTGCAAAATAAACATCATTTATTATTTATCATTGTGATAGTGATTAAGATCGTAATAGTGATGGTGATGGTGATTGTGATAGTGACGGTGTTTGTGATGGTGATGGAGATTGTGATGGTGATTGTGATTGTGATGGTGATGATGATTGTGATGGTGATTGTGATGGTGATTGTGATAATGATGGTGGTTGTGATAGTGATGGTGATTGTGATAGTGATGGTGGTTGTGATAGTGATGGTGATTGTGATAGTGATGGTGGTTGTGATAGTGATGGTGATTGTGATGATAATAATTGTGATGATTATGAAATTTGGCACATAGATAGTTTATAACTTGGATGAACAATTATGACACTATTTATCCCTTTAGTATGATTCAGTGGGATAGTTACCGAACTGCACGCGAGCGAAGCCGCGGCCAACAGCTAGTCATTCATATAAAGAGCTAAGAAAATGCGACGTTGTCATATTTCACGTAAGGGTGTTTTACGTTAATAATCGTGACTTTGCCGAATTATTTTGTATGAAAAAAGAAAAAAAGGAAGATTAAAACATAATTCATAAGCCAGTTGATTCTTTGATATGGTCTCAATCATACCCTAGAGTAATGGGATATAAAAAAAAAAAACAGGTTGTATAGAGAGAAGTGGTTGTAGCTAAAGCTTTATCGATAGTACTTTTATGTACAGTTCAAGTACTTGGTGGCTTGCCATGTGCCTGGCGAATGCTCTCAACCAAGCGCAGTTATTGATAATGATATCCAGATGGGTAATCAATCAATTGTAAATGGGAAATCAACATCAATCCAGCAAGATTCCTTGCCCAACAAGATCTGACGAAACCTGTGAGTATATCAGGAAACTCTTAGCGTGACAGCGATAAGGTTAGTAAAAAGCCTTTGCTCGTTGTATAAGTACCTATAAGGCAGTGTGCTTAAGTCGCGTTATGCCTAAACATCATTTCAAATAAGCGTTTGGTCTATATCTTACATTGCCCATGTACTGTTAAATCTCTGGAGTGAACGATATTTCAGTAAAACAGCAAGTTTCTGTGTGTGCTTAGTTACCTGGTCTATGGAAACAAGTTACATACAAAGGTTAAACGAACTTTATAGTGATTTTCATGGAATTTTCTTATTGAGTTCCTAGAGGTGTGGAGAAGAAAGTAAAAAAAAAACATTGTGTTTTTTTTTGTTCGTAGCTAACTTGAAATTCTACGACTTTATATTGTGACGTAAGTGCGACCTGTGTGCATGCATTAAAGCCATATGACTTGGCGTTTATATATTGGGTCATTTCCTGGTATTTTCGAATGAATTTTATGTGGTTTTCTTGAACATTGTTTTGCCCAGTAATCTATGAAAAATATCAGTTGCATTATACAAGTCAATGGTTACCAATGACAAAAAAATCATAGGCTTAAAATTAGATATATAAAAAAAAAAAACTTAATAAAGTAATTGAAGAAAATAGGAAATTTAAAAAAAAATCTCTCGAACAAATAAACATACCGGTTTCATACAGGGCACATTAACGCGCCATAATATAAATTCATCGAATTTATTTTCTTTTTTTTTTCATAAACAAAATAAAATATTCAAAAGGAAATCTAAAAATAAAAAAAAAGGCTGTAATCTTCAGAAGAGAGGCAGAAGTGTACCAAATAACTTAAAAGAACTCACATCCACATCTCGCCGGATATGTTTAACTGTACTATTTACGTCTTTGAACCAAAGAAATCGTGTTACATCCCTATCTGAATCTTGTAGACCTAACTGTAGGAAAGCTTTCTCGACATCTGCAACTATTCCTATAGGGTGTTCTCTGAACTTAATTAGCAATCCTGTAAGATCCTCCAACATAAGTGGACCCCTATACAGGCATTCATTTAAACTTCTATTATCTGCAGTTTTAGCTGAGGCGTCATAAACAATACGGAGCCTTTTGGACTTATCACGGCCAGGGACACAATGGTGAGGAAGATAGTGAACGGGATGGTCCTGTTCCATCTTTGGATCTGGTACAATCTCAATTATTTTAGTCTGTAGCTGATCTTGAATGACCTGGTCGTATGCCTTTAAATCTAAATTATCCAATCGTTTAATTAAACTATTGAGCCGACCCCAAGCTAAGCCTAGATTATTTGGAAGATTTGGTTGTACTTCGGTCCACGGCCATTGAACGTGGTATCTGTTATTTTGGTACTGAACTGTTTCATTAAACTGCCTAATCGCTTCTTCATCGCGAGTAGTTTTCTGAATCTGTGATGCCTATTGATTCAAGGTCCCATAACTGTTTAACATCATTTAGTTTTAGGGGGAGATCGGGTTCGTTTAATTTAGTATCAAATGACCCATCGGATTGAAAGTAGGTCAATACAGTTAACTTGTCGGAACTATCAATGTTTTCACTTATTCTTCCAGACCATACCCAACCAAAATCTGAATTAACTAAGAACAGATCTTGACTGACCGATATATTTTCTTGTGACATGAATGAGTGATAATAATCGTTTCCGATTAAAATATCTACTTTGTTGCCACAAGATCCATCATCAGCCATTATACGATCTTTATTTTCCATTTTTTCTAAATCATAAAACGTTGGTGCTTTTATACTCTGAGTAATATGAGGTACTACATTTGCATGAATTAGACGAGTTAATCCTATTCGAGTTGTAATACTAAACTGTACTATAGGACTTTTAATAAGATGTTGTGATTTGTTTCCAAATGTGAATATTGATAAATTAATTTGATCAGTTATAGGTAGTTTAAGAAAATTAGTAATATGTTCTGTTATATATGAGCGCTGGCTACCACAATCGAGCAATATCCTACATTGTAGTTTTGCTTTAGATTCTAAATTATTAACAATTACTAGGGCTGTCTGTAACAGCGTAGTGCTATATGCATTATTAGTATGTAAGGTATCAGTTGGTACGGACTTCACTGGCTGTGTTAGTTTAGTTGGACATAATGCTCGATTGTGATTGCCGAACTTGTTACAATGTCGACATTTCCGCTTGGCACGGCAATTGTCAGCCCTATGGCCTTCACTGAAACAATTATAACAACGGTTTCCTAATAGATCCTTTCTTTCCTCTAAGGTTTTGTGCACACTACACTCATCATTAAAATGATTCTGCTTACAAAATATACATTTAATTGATTTCTTTCTAGGTGGCTCATCGGACCTGTTACCGTCATGTGGTCTTTTCCGAGGGGGCAGTTTATTATGCTGTCTATTTTCATACCTAACCTTTTCCTTTTTACTCGATATAAATCTACGCCTTTTATTATCTCTAGTCTCTTCCGATCTAACATGTAATGATCCTATTGTCATATTATCAGAAGCCTGTTTGTCTTCGCTAGTTGTTGTATTTATAGTACCTTCTGCAGTTTTCTTTAATCTATTTGATGTTTCCCTAGCCGATATGATATACTCTAAGAACTTTCTGATACTATCAATAGACTCATCTTCGCCAGCTAACTTCATCCTTAATTCGTAAATGAGGTCCTCGGGGAACTTTTCTAAAATCATTACTCTAAGATGATTGTGATTTACATCTTCGCCTAAGGAACTTAATACTCTAAGATGTCTCTCAATTTCATTTAGAACGTGCCTACATTCTTTAACCTGACTAGATTCCGCTGATTTAATTCTATAAAGAGCTACATAATGAGCATCAATAATCACGCTAGGTTTGCCATACCGTTCCTTTAATGTGTCGACAGCAATACGATAGTTTTTGTCTGTCGTGTCTAACCCATCAATTGCCTGTTTCGCGTCACCCTCAAGAACCGATTGAAGGTACAACAGTTTATCGACATCATTAATATTTCTTTTATCAATGTTCGATGAAAACTGATCCCAAAATTGGTACCACTTTAGAACATCCCCATCAAACTTGCTTAAGTCCCTTATTGAAATAAGGAGCGAGCCTATTACAGTAGAAGAAATTAATAATGTATTGTGTTCTACCCATGATAGGTACTATAGTATGCGCGTGTGGCAACTAAAAAGAAGATCAATTTATTTGCTCTATCATTTAAAAGCAAAAGCTGTGATTGAATCTAAATCGTACAATGGTGATTTCATTTGATGATTTATGAGTGTTACCCTTAATGCTCTTAAATCAAAAGGTCCCTTTTAACAATGATGCTTAATTGCCCAATAACGTAAAGAAATCGAGGCAGAATTTTGGTTTTTATTGTATGATTGAAAACATTAATCATATTTGTGCCTAAATATTATGATTAATGTTTTCCATCATACAATAGAAACCAAAAATCTACCTCAATTTCTTTTATTCAATAAAAGGTATTTCTAAATGACGGTAAAAACTACAAACAAACTGCTCGACTAATTCGTGGTATAAAATGAAAACAATTACCATAAATATTTTCTGCATTTTGGTTAGTACTACTGCTTATTTAATAACTGAGCAAGATAATGCGAAAAGTCTAACCAGTTGTGTTGTAAAGTTGGTGGAAGACGTTCATTACAAGAAATACAGCAACGTCATGGATATCACAGTCATGAATCTGAATAATGATTTAAAATTATCAGCACTCCATAACGTAGAAGGTGCACGATTTATTACAAGAAGGTTCTTTTGGGATCCCGGAAATATTGGCAATGTGTTTTATATCGTGATGAGTGAAAATTATCAAGAACTAGAGCACGGATTAAGAAAAGTCACTTCTGATAAATTTTGGAATCCAAAAGCAAAATTCATCATTATCCTGCAAAGTTACGAAGGTTACAGTTTACATGACATTACAGATCTACTTCATGCGTACAACATTTTTTATAAAGTTTCATTAATATCCCGTAATGCTGATGACTACGCTATATACAAGTATAATTTTACAAAACCTAATTATTGTTTCAAATCGGGTCATCTAACGTTTTGGTCATTGTGCTCTGATTATCACACTGAGAAGAATTCGCCTCTCTTAAACAAGGGAAGTATTCGCAACTGTCGATATAAATTCATAACACGTAATTTGTGGCCGTTCACGAACTTCGACACAAGCAAACAAGGATCTGAACAACATTTGTTGTCATTGTTTCAGAAACAATTCGGAGTAAAAATTGATTTACACGAATATGGTAAAGTTGACAAGTACGGGAAACTCGTGAATAACTCACCAATCATCATGGTACAAAAAGTTGGGAACAACGAATTTGAAGGAGCTGTGGGAGGATTCGCGGTTAACTCGGCAAATAACCATGGAAACATATCATACTGTTACCCAATGTTAATAGACCATATGTTTTATGTAGTCGCTCACTCTAATTTTCTAGAGCAATGGGTTGCAGTGTTACATCAGTCTCCTATAACTTGTCTTATAATCGGCCTCCTGTTCGTGATTTTTTGCGTGTCAGCTACATTTTTATCAATATTTCCAACAGGAAAAGATATTTCCTATAATGGTCTTACTGTACTTGGATATTTATTGAATAAAAATTCTGTTAAGCGAATAGGATCTGGGTGGCCACAGGTAGTAATGTTCTCGAGTCTATTGTTTACAGCGTTTATTATTCCATATGCAATTCAGGCAAACTTGTTCAGTGTGACTACTCAGCCAGTCCGTGGTCATGAACCCATTATACCACCGGATTTAAAGAATTATCAGGCAGTTTTATATAATGAATGGCATTACCGCAATGTATTCGCTGGGCACTGGGATTGTGGAACAAGGCTTAATTGCTTAATGATGGTCAAAAACTCTCGACACAAGTCTTTTTATACTATAGTTTCAGACGATCATTATAACGTTTATAAATGGCAGCTAACTAATGATCAGTGCGCATTGGTTACATATCGGCTGAGGGATCCATTTATTAGCATATACAGAGCCATACTTTTACGCCGTGGCTCTGTTCTGATTCCATACTTGGATCACTTTATACTTCGGTTATCGACCACAGGTGTCATGACAAAGTACGTGAGGGATATTTATTTCCGAGAGATGTTGAGGTGCAAATCTCGTCACCGACCCGAACACGTCCCACTGCCACTGTCCAATTTTTATTACGTTTTTATGATACTTATCGGAGGTTACTGTTTGTCTTTAATAATTTTTATTTACGAAGTTTGGTCTGGATCACAACGCAAGGTACTCACGCGAGGAAATCCTTAATGATCAAACACTGTTTTTAAGCTTTCACGGTTTAAAATTAAACTTATGTTACAAAGAAAGAGGGTAGACAGATTTGTCTGCTCCTAACAATTTATTTTCCATCCACCCGCATTCTCCAGTCAGCCCACGATCATGGCGCTTGCAACAGCGTCGAAATATCGGGAGCTCAATACAATTAACAATCACGGAAGATATCCCGTAACTGGCCGTAAGTGACAACATAAGTTTAAACACTGTTTTATGCTTTCACGGTTCATAACTATACTTAAAAATGTCACTTATTACGGGATATATTCCGTGATTATAGATTATTTTTGAGCTCCCGATATTTACCCTATATTTACGATATTAACCCGCGATCATGGCGCTTGCAACAGCGACATTTTAAGTATAAGTTTAGTTTTATCCTTAATGATGCAACAGCAACTGCACCTGTGTGATGTAGAATTATTTCATCGCCTACTTGACAACAAATTTTGATTAATTTCGTACCATTTAATAGGAAATTTGTAGACACATAGGCTAGGTGACCTCGAGGTCTGTTCCATTTTCGTGCGGTAGTAGGTAGGTATTTTTCTGTTCAATGGCTACCTAGGTTAGATTTGAACGTAAATTGTTTACCAGCGATATTAATTTATTTTTATTTAAATGTAAGTACAGATATGCCTAGATATAGATTATTAGGTACGTATATGTATGTACGTTATAAAACTATTGTCTGTTGGTTGGCACTCATTATGGACGAATGATTAATGTGTTACGCTTCTGTGACTTCTTTCACCAATAAAGATTTTACTGCACGACGAGTATCTGCTTTTTTACCTTTAATGTCATTTACCAACCGCAAAATGACAACCAACTCGAAAACCTATCCCAAAAGCCTGCAGATCTTACTGCAATCTAGAGCTTCCGACAGAGCTAAATAAAATACACATTAATACTGATACTGTAAGATCCTGTCTGGTTGGCTATGCCAACCACAAATACTGTACCTACATATTTTAGTAAGTAAATTGCATAATGAAACTAGGTTCATCCATATTTAGAGTAGGTAAGGATTTCGACGGCTGACAGCGGTGGCTTAGTAATGTAAAAGCCTTCTAAACTAAATGACTATGTAGGTACCGTCTAATTTGCTGTCCACGCGTTTTCTTTTACACAGTTTTCTGTTACACCCAGACCTTACAGTGTCCAACTACCCACTGAGCATTATTGACTTATTTCACAAGGACCTTTTCTCAGAGAAAACTACTGTCACTGGAAAAGAGCTGTCTTTTAAACAAGGTGTGAAGAAAAACTACTTAGGGTCTAAGCACAAGACGACGCGCAGATGACGCGCGTATAGGCGCTTCAATCGAGATTTGAACGCAACCTTGTAACCTAAGCACACGGGGCGATCGTGAAACGCGCGTCTACTGCGCGTATACCCGCAGATAGTCGCTCGTAGCTTCCGCGTTATAGTCAGAGACTCCTCGTCAGTTGTACAATGGCGTCGGTTGAGACAACACTGCTTACGTTGACTTTGACCCTTTGTACGCGCTTCAAACGAGTTTCGAACGCGCTAGACACGCGCGTTGGTATTGCGTTTAAGCTATAAAAACGAAAAAATCGGCATCTACGGCGCAGAAAACGCGCGTTCTTGAAATACGCGTCGTCTGCGCGTTTAAAATACGCCGTGTGCGAAGGCTCTTAGTATCTAAACACACCATGCCGAAGGTACGCGACCGAAGTTTGGCATGATTATGCCCGCAATGCTATTTGAATTACTGACGACAGGCATACCCACGCCCTGCGTGTGCGCCCGTCAGTGTTCCAAACTTGGGGGTTTTCCACCCAAAGGACATTGACAAAAATTATATGAGACTGTTCCCCAGAATGCACAGATATAAAATCTATGCATTTATTAGTAGTAGGGACCACCTCGGGAGCATACTCTTTCAAATAAAAAAAGAATCATCAAAATCGGTAAATGAGTTTCTCAACGACGAAGTTATCCGCGAACAAACATAAAAAAAATATATATACGGTCGAATTGTGAAACCTCCTTTTTTTGAAGTCGGTTAAAAAGGGTGCGTATTTCTCAGCAGTTTTGGTCAGAAGTTATAAAGGTTTAATGAAGTCGTTTTCGTCACTACGGCTAAAGTATTTTTAATCGACTAAGGGGTAAGTTTATGTAAGCCGGCGAAATTTTCGCCGGATAAAAATTAAACTAGCGAGGGTTCGCTGAACGGAGTCATAGGTTTAATAAGGTTGACTATGGTCTAAATCAATCTTATCTATCAAATTCAATTGACAGCTCAGCTTGTCAAACAAGTAACAACTATCAATTCAACTCAACAGTCCATGATCCACAAATAAAATTCATAGAGACGATGAAATAAGCACTCGGTAGAAATATTCGTTTTCTAAGGCGCGAATCGAACAAATAAAACAACAAACAAACAATCAATGTCAATGTCAATCTGACAGCAGACTAAAATTTAGCGATGTAAAAAGGTCGCTAAAATTTATCCTAGTCAGGCGAAAACTTATATCAGCGGACGACCGTGAACGGGGCAGATTAAATTTTAGTCAGTTTAATTTTTCACCTCGCGGTGTGCTTGAATGGGGTGTTTGACATCTAATCAGTTCAAATTTTAAACTGGTTAATTGACTTAAACGCAGCTTTTCAAAAAAAAAAAGGATCATGCTTAACGGATTTCTCTCGTGGTCATAGGTGCATAAA
Organism: Xestia xanthographa; assembly: GCA_905147715.2. Lineage (NCBI taxonomy): Eukaryota > Metazoa > Arthropoda > Insecta > Lepidoptera > Noctuidae > Xestia > Xestia xanthographa. The sequence continues at coordinate 16,979,639 of LR990652.1, forward strand.
AATATACGGGTCGAATTGAGAACTTCCTCCTGTTGTTTCGTCAGTTAAAAAAACCAAACTTGAGGAGTGGCGCAACTGACACGTGCGAGGGGTCATTCTTTCAAGGAAAATCTGAACACCGCGATTCAGAAAATGGAGTGAAATGAACAACGCCATCTATCGACCAAGATATTAAGCTGCTAAAATATAATGCACGGAAGTGCTATGTAAATCTTCAAACCAGCGTCATGTAGACTAATCTAGAGTACCTTATGCTATAATAACTTTTTTTGAAGCCTGTAAGTCGACTTAAAAGTTATCTGGTGAGCACATTTTTAGTCATTAGTACCATTTTAGTGCAATAGATGTCGTTGCATCTTAAATTTGATGATTAGTTTTTCTTGAACACTTTAAATTCGTATATCTTTTGATAGAATTAAGAGTCCTATTACATTTTTTAGGCGAATTTTTGATTTTTACTTCCTGGATCAAATTATTTCGGTCGGCGTACACGAGTTGATAATAATAGCGATATTTGGACGATTGTCGATTGACATTGACGAATATTAGAGACGAGACTGACATGAGACTGAGGAGCGAGCTGAATTGAGAATTATAGTAGGTACTTTAATTTTATTTATAGTATTTTTGTCTTATGATATTGACAAACGAAAACTAATAAAACTTATTCATTGTAGATCGAAGTTTTATATCATATCAATTTGTTTGATAAAATTGAGTTTATTTGGAATATAATGGACGCTGAATTAAGACATTTATGGCTTAAATTACTATTTCTTTACGGTTTTTTCCGTGAAAACTCAAGGAATTTAAAGAAATTCTAAAACTCCAATAAACAAGTAAAACATTCAACTTATCTTTTAGTAATTTTAGCTTTTATAAGAATTGAATGTAACTATGTGAATTTGAGCGTTAAAGTTCCATCGTCGACGGTTTTTCTTGCAAACTGAGTTCGTAAAATATTTATAGTAAATTACACGAACAGAAAAATGAAAATGTGTAACTCTAACTTACAAGAAAGAAAATGGCACTATCGTTATTCTTAAGCAAACAATTAAAATATCTTACTGCTGCTGAGAATTACTGCGTCAAAAATCATGAATTTACGTAAAAAATGTAATAGGACTCTTAACCGATTACGATGAAACAAAGACTAAAGTATACCTCAAGATACACACAATTTGTATGTATAAAAGTTATCTATATTGGTTTCGTATATTTTACGTGATGCTTGATCATCGAAATAGACAAACAGATAAACAGACAAAAATTCCAAAAATGCTGGAAATGGGTTCTGTAGGTTATCTTTTAACACCCTGGCAATTTTTTTTCAAAATATTTTCGATGTACAAAAACGATTTTTCTACAGATTTATTATATGTATAGATAGATAATAATGACAAACAGCTGTCAAATTGCTTTGACAGCAGCAAAAACTTCGCCGATACCCACTCAACATTGTACTGTGGAGCTGTAGCGACATGTCGTGTAGCTCACGTCAAATTCCCCAATAGCGACAGAGCTACATGACCAAAATTAGCTGTTCCAGCTTGGCAGTGCAGGATTGAGCGGCGTATCGGTGAGGCTAGGGCACTCATCGGCAAGTTAATCTGGTTCAGGGAGGGCAATACTCGCCCTAGAGTGATGCGCTTTGTGAGGCGGGCATTCTCGGGAACTGATATTAGTTTTCAAGATTACTTGTCTCGCGTCACAGGCCGTATCGACTCCCTGAAGAAGAAGATCTGTGCATGGGCAAGCTGTATTCGTCGGTACAAGCGGCGAGTGGAGCGGTACACTTAGAATCGCACATTCCAAAGCGATGAGTGAGAGGTGGGTATATAGGGCTTGGGAGCGACCGGACCAAGGTGTGACTGACACGCGTCTGCCGGATGATAGCGCCATGTGTTCATTCTGGCGCAACATCTGGTCGGTGCCTGTCAGTCACACTGAGGGCGATTGGACCCGGGAGGTTGAACAAGCGTGTGATCCTATACCAGAAATGAGGGCAATCATCATCAGCCCCCCAAGACGACGTCTTGGGGACGGACTGCACGAGCTACGTCTTGAAGACGTAGCTCGTGCAGTCCGTCCGTTGCCTAACTGGAAATCTCCAGGGCCTGACGGACTGCACAACTTCTGGATCAAGTGGTTCCAAAGATCACACGCTCGCTTGGCGTCCCAGTTTCAATCAGCCTTAGAGGCAGGGTCGCTGCCCCAGTTCCTGACGACAAGAATTACTCACCTGCTCCATAAATCAGGTAGTGCTGCGGAGCCCAAAAATTATAGACCAATCACTTGTTTACCAACGGTCTATAAAGTTCTTACATCCATTTTGAGAGCTAAAATCAACCAACATATTGAGAGTAATTCTATCATGTCTGCCTCTCAGAATGGATGTAGGAACGGGTCCCGCGGCACTAAGGAGCTGCTCCTCATTCATATGGCCATTAGCCAACAGGTTCGCCGCTCCCGAAAGAATCTGTCTACATGTTGGATAGATTATAAGAAGGCCTATGACTCTGTGCCTCATACATGGCTCATGAAGGTGCTGGAGTTGTATAAAATAGATGCAACTCTACGTACCTTCCTGATGTCATGTATGGGACACTGGAAAACGGTTCTTCGCTATCCAGGATGTCGACAGATCCGGGGGGACAGCGAACCGATAAGGATCGAGCGTGGTATATTCCAGGGTGATAGTCTGAGTCTATTGTGGTTTTTTCTGGCCTTGAACCCTCTCAGCACACTGCTGGAGCGTTCAGGTCTAGGCTATCTGTTGAGAAAAGATGGTCAGGTCACCTTCTTTACATTGATGATCTGAAACTCTTTGCCCCCAACAATTTGCAACTGATGAAGCTACTGAAGGTAACAGAAACTTTCAGTAGCGCCATCAGGATGGAATTTGGTTTGGACGAATGTGCAGTCATGCATGTGAAGCGAGGGGAGATTATGGAATCCGGGGGAACTCAACTCTCGGATTCCATACACCTTAGATCCCTCTCCTCAACAGAAACTTACAAGTATTTGGTTATGTCGGAAGCATTAGGTATCAATACTGCCGACATGAAACAATCGTTCAGCGAGCGCTTCTTTGGCCGCCTGAATAAGGTGCTAAGCAGTCTTGTCACGCTTGACAAGACTGCCAACAAGTTGATCAACCGTTGAAGGCGCGCACCTTGTTTCCGCCGAAACAAGGTGCGCGCCTTCAACGGTTGGGTCATGCCGGTTTTGATGTATTCCTTCGGCATACTCAAATGGACTCAGACGGAACTTGATGCCCTGGATAGGAGGGTACGCACACTGCTGACCGCAAATCGAATGCATCACCCACGGTCGTCGGTGTTTAGACTATATATCCCACGGAACTGCGGGGGTCGTGGCTTCTTAAATGCTAAGACCCTACACAACCGTGAGGTGTGCAGTCTCAGGGAATACTTCCTAGAAGACGACGGGAAGATGTACCGAGATGTGGTCTCAGTGGACAAGGGCCTCACCCCGCTCTCCCTGGCTAACGAGAACTGGCGCAAGCCTAAAGTATTATACACTAATGACCGCAAGGTGGAATGGCAGGGCGCAGCTTCACGGACGCTTTTACCGGGCCCTATATGGCCCCGATGTAGACTTCTTAGCGTCCGTATCCTGGCTGCGCTTTGGTGACCTCTTCGGGAAAACCGAAGGTTTTATCTGTGCAATAATGGACGAAGTTATGATGACGAATAACTACCGGAAATACATTGTGAAAGATGGCACGGTTGACATATGTCGGGCATGCCACCGTCCGGAAGAATCGATCCGACACACTATTTCTGGGTGTTCTAGTCTGGCTAACGGAGAGTACTTGCATAGACACAACCTCGTTGCCAGGATTATCCACCAGCAACTTGCTTTGAAGTACAACCTAGTGGAATCAAAAGTGCCATACTATAAGTATGCACCCGACCCAGTTCTCGATAATGGTAATATCACGTTGTATTGGGATCAACCTATCACCACTGACAGGATTGTTGTTGCCAATAGGCCTGACATTGTGGTGATAGATCGATTGGAGCGTCGCACAATGATTGTTGATATAACAGTGAAAGCAGAGAAAGATAAACAATTCAAATATCTAGATCTGGCTCGCGAGGTTGTTGACATGTGGGACGTGAATACAGCAGTCATTGTGCCGATAGTCGTGTTGGCCAATGGCTTAATAGCCAAGAGCCTCGACCAACATCTTAGGAGGCTCTCGCTTAGCAGCTGGATCAAGGGCTTGATTCAGAAAGCAGTACTTCTGGACACTGCACGTATTGTTAGGAGGTTCCTCTTTCCAAGAGTCGTGACCGCCAGCGGCTCGGACCCTGTACCCAGCGCTGGTGGGCTACTATTTTTTATATATATATTTTTTTAAATAGTGTTTTGTATAGAAATATTTAAAAATATAAAAAATATGTGAAATAATGAATAAAGCCAATAATAATAATTTTCTTAAGAAGTTTATTTTTCCAAAAACAAAAGTCCTAATGAGGTGAGTCATTATTTTAAATGATAAATGATGTTTATTTTGCAAGTTGGTTTTTACAAACACTTTTACACGTCATTTTTTAATGGGGCCGGTGTTTCGTACCTGACTACTCTGAGAAGAAACAGCCGAAACAAACTCAGAGGTCGTAGTCTCTTTTAAAGTCCAGACATAATCTTGCAATTCACATGAGGACTATGCAGATTAGTGCCTGAGATGGTCTTTTGAAGAAAGAACCATACAGATTTGAGTGGACCTGTCCAGTCAGTGCAAGCATTTGTCAGTTAACATGTAGCTCGACTTATAACTCAAGGAGCTCAAAGAAACGACGAACAATACCAAAGAAAGGACATTTGGGTAGGTCGCTTATAGTACTCAAACTGCCAGACAGTTGTGGGAAAAAACAAACAATAAATAAAAATGTGACCCACATGGTCTCCACATTCACAATAATCAAATAAAATTAATGTCAAGTTCTTTCCAAATGAATGTAAGTAAAAAAATCACAAAAATCATTAAATGTCGCAATGATAATAAAATAAAAAAGTAAAATCTAAATATATAAAAGAAGAAACTGACTGACTGACTCATCTATCAACGCACAGCCCAAACCGCTGGGTCTACAGATTCCAAATTTGGCAAGTAGGTTCCTTATGTGGTCTAGGGGTGCACTAAGAAAGGATTTTTCAAAATTCATCCCCTAAGGGGGTTACACGGGGCTCCAAAGTTTGTATGGGGAAACAAGATTAGTTAGACAATTTTATTCAAAACTTTACAGGAGTGCTCCTATTAATAAATGAGTAGAAACGGGTTTCAGGGTTTTTCAGAATTCAACCCCTAAGAGGGGGAAATGGGGTGGCAAAGTATAAAAATCAATGAACAGCCCAAACCGCTGAGTCTAGAAATTCCAAATTTGGCACATTGGTTCCTTATGTGGTCTAGGGGTGCACTAAGAAAGGATTTTTCAAAATTCACCCCCTAAGGGGGTTAAACGGGGCTCCAAAGTTTGTATGGGGAAACAAAATTAGCTACACTATTTTATTCGAAACTTCACAGGAGTGCTCCTATTGATAAGTGAGTAGAAACGGGTTTCAGGTTTTTTCAGAATTCAACCCCTAAGAGGGGGAAATGGGGTGGCAAAGTATAAAAATCAATGCACAGCCAAAACCGCTGGGTCTACAGATTACAAATTTGGCAAGTAGGTTCCTTATGTGGTCTAAGGGTGTAACAAATCTACTTGCTCCTACAGTCTAAAAGGATAAGCAGACTTGTTCAATTAAATTTAATTTAGGGAAAAAAAATACAGCTAGTTATATAAAAAACTACCTACCACGCACTCTATAGTTTTATAGTTCACAGTTAGAAATCACGGGAGCAGGCGTCAGGGTAGCAGGTCAATACTGGAGCAACCTTGAAGTTCAGCTCTGAAGCAGTAGAAACGGCGGCAGCGCAGATCTCAGAGTTCACCAGGACAGCTCAGCAGCAAGGCAGTGCAGAACTCAGGGCCAGACGTAGGACAGCCCTGCGAGACCAGTAGACAGACAGGCACGTAGTAAGCCTCCGAACATCGGGAGTAGAAGTCCCAGGGGAATCTTTAGCTGGATCCCCTGGGCAGTTTTAGAATCTCACAGCGAAAACCAAGCTGCTCTCTGATACTCATCAAATCAGATCCCATAGTCCTTTTTTTTTTTAGCCGTCCGACAGCTCGTTTCTCCAAAAGTAGTCTTTTTCAGTCTTCTGTCAGCTCGTTTCTCCAAAGTAGTCTTCCTCTTTCAAATCTTAGTTTTCTTAGTGTGGTCATCATCTCATCTGACAAGTGTAGTCGGCCAGGACATATCCATGAGTGCGTAAAGAATTTTATAATATAATTTAATATTAAGTTATTTAGTACACAATCGTAATAATCTACAAAATATAATGGCTAAACACATATTGATAAAAATAATTTAAATTTTACAAACCAAAAAGTAAATATCATAGACTAAGCAGAAACTGAGAGTTTGACAATTTGACGCTTGACGTAAGTGTCACAACATGAAAATTACAAGTTATTATTATTTTTATTTCAGCTATTTTTAAGTAAATGAATCGTATTTAGATCGATTTGCTGAGTGTAGAAATATAAACAAATAAAAAGGATGATGAATAGTATTATGAATGGTGAATATGAAGCGTAAGTATAGCATAATACTATAAGGGTGCACTAAGAATGGATTTTTCAAAACTCACCCCCTAAGGGGGTGAAACGGGGCTCTAAAGTTTGAATGGGGAAACAAGATTAGTTAGACTATTTTATTCGAAACTTCACAGGGGTACTCCTATTAAGAAATGAGTAGAAACAGGTTTCAGGTTTTTTCAGAAATCAACCCCTAAGAGGGGGAAATGGGGTGGCAGTCTAAAAATCGAGGGAAAAAAGAGATTCCAAATTTGGCACATAGGTTCTTTATGAGATTTAGGGGTGCATTGAGAAAGGATTTTTCAAAATTTACCCCCTAAGGGGTTGAAACGGGGGTCCAAATATTACATGGGAAAATAAGATTGGTTAGACTATTCGAAACTTAACAGGAGTACTCCTATCGCTAAATGAGTTAACATTTGTGTTTCAGGTTTTTTCAGAATTCAACCCCTAAAGAGGGAAATGGGGTAACAAAGCCCGAAATTCAACATAGGTATTGTTTGTATGGTAAATTGGGTCAGGTGTATTACAAAAACAACGATTTTAAGATTTAATGTGGCGGACCTGAAATACCATCATTCCCTGTTGGGGTCTTGGGGTGCGATTGGGTTGAAATGTCTAAAAATCAACATGGGTGTCGATACCGAGATTATCAGGGGTGCTGATTACGAAAATGGCATTTATTATGAAATCCAGAAGATGGCGGATTCGACTTCTGTACAGGGTTGCCTCTGTATTGTTGATTTATTGTGATGATTGTGATAACGATGATGATGATTGTGATAATGATGATGATGATTGTGATGATGATGATGATTTTGATAACGATGATAATGATTGTGATTACGATGATGATGGTGATTGTGATTTTGATGGTGATGGTGATTGTGATAGTGACGGTGATTGTAATGGTGATAGCGATGGTTGTGATAACAAGGATGGAGATTGTGATGATGATGATTGTGATTACGATGATAATGGTTGTGATTACGATGATAATGATTGTGATAAAGATGATAGTGATGGTGATTGTGGTTGTGATAGTAATTGTGATGATGATGATCGCGATTAAGATGATAATGATTGTGATTACGATGATAATGATTGTGATAACGATGATGGAGATTGTGATAGTGATTTTGATGGTGATTGTGATGGTGATTGTGATAGTGATTGTGATTGTGAGGTGATTGTGATGGTGATAGCAATGGTGATGGTGATTGTGATTATGAGTTGGACAGTGATGGTGATTGTGATAATGATGACGCAGATTGTGATAATGATCATGATGATTGTGATGATGATGATTGTGATTAAGATGATATTGATTGTGATTACGATGATGATGTTTGTGATACTTAATGATGATGATGATTGTGATGATGATTATTTTGATTACGATGATAATGATTGTGATTACAATGATAATGAGTGTGATAACGATGATAGTGATTGTGATTGGGATTGTCACAGTGATGGTGATTGTGACGGTGATTGTGATTGTGATAGCAAGGGTTATGATAACGAGGATGGCGATTGTGATGATGATGATAGTGATTAAGATGATAATGATTGTGATGACGATGATAATGATTGTGATAACGATTATGGTAATTATGATAGTGATTTTGATTTTGATTTTGATGGTGATGGTGGTTGTGATAGTGATTGTGATAGTGACGGTAATTGTGATGGTGATAGCGATGGTGATGGTGATTGTGATTGTGACAGTGATGGTGATTGTGATAATGATGAAGTTGATTGTGATTACGATGAAAATGATTGTGATAACGAAGATAGTGATTGTGATAGTGATAGTGATTGTGATTGTGATGGTGATTGTGATGGTGATGGTGATTGTGATTGTGATTGTGATAATGATTTTGGTTTTGATAGTGATGGCGATTGTGATCATGTTGATTGTAATTAAGATGATAATGATTGTGTTTACGATGATAATGATTGTGATTACGATGAAAATGATTGTGATAACGAGGATAGTGATTGTGATAGTGATTGTGATGGCGACTGTGATGGTAGTTGTGATGGTGATTGTGATTGTGATGGTGATTGTGATGGTGATTGTGATGGTGATTGTGATGGTGATTGTGATGGTGATTGTGATGGTGATTGTGATTGTGATAATGATTGTGATTACGATGATAATAATTGTGAAAACGATGAGGTTGATTGTAATAGTGATTTTGATAGTGACGGTGTTTGTGATGGTGATAGCGATGTGATGGTGATTGTGACAGTGATGGTGATTGTGATTGTGATGGCGATTGTGATGGTGATTGTGATGGTGATTGTGATGGTGATTGTGATGGTGATGGTGATTGTGATAATGATTGTGATTACGATGATAATGATTGTGAAAACGATGAGTGTGATTGTAATAATGATTTTGATGGTAATTGTGATGGTGATGGTGATTTTGATGGTGATGGTGATTGTGATGGTGATGGTGATTGTGATGGTGATGGTGATTGTAATAATGATGTTGGTTGCGATAGTGATGGAGATTGTGATAATGATGGTGGTTGTGATAGTGATAGTCATAGTGATTGTGATGGTGATGGTGATGGTGATTGTGATGGTGATGGTGATTGTAATTGTGATTGTGATAATGATTTTGGTTGTGATAGTGATGGCGATTGTGATCATGTTGATTGTAATTAAGATGATAATGATTGTGATTACGATGATTATGATTGTGATTAAGATGAAAATTATTGTGATAACGAGGATAGTGATTGTGATAGTGATTGTGATGGCGATTGTGATGGTGATTGTGATGGCGATTGTGATGGTGATAGCGATGTGATGGTGATTGTGACAGTGATGCTGATTGTGATATTGATGAAGATGATTTTGATTACGATGAAAATGATTGTGATAACGAGAATAGTGATTGTGATAGTGATTGTGATGTGGATTGTGATGGTGACGGTGATCGTAATGGTGATGGTGATTGTCATGGTGATTGTAGTAATGATTGTGGTTGTGATAGTGATGGCGATTGTGATCATGGTGATTAAGATGATAATGATTATGATGATAATGATTGTGTTTGTGATGGTGATTGTGATTGTGATGGCGATTGTGATGGTGATTGTGATGGTGATTGTGATGGTGATTGTGATTGTGATAGTGATGGTGATTGTGATAATGATTGTGATTACGATGATAATGAATGTGAAAACGATGAGGTTGATTGTAATAGTGATTTTGATGGTAATTGTGATGGTTATGGTGATGGTGATGGTGATGGTGATTGTGATAATGATGTTGGTTGCGATAGTGATGGTGATTGTGATAATGATGGTGGTTGTGATAGCGATGGTGGTTGTGATAGTGATGGTGATTGTGATAGTAATAATAAATTGTGATGATTAAGAAATTTGGCACATAGATAGTTTATAACCTGGATTTACATGTCTAACTATTTATCCCTTTATTTATTTATTTATTTATTCATGTACACACAAAATACTTTACAGGACAATATATTTAAATAGAAGAGCACAAAGGTACTGCTTATTTCTTATGAAATTTCTTCCAGCAGACCTGCGAGAGGAAAGTTGGATAAGAAAAGTAGACAGTGTGTAGACAAGTTAGACACAAAAATTTAAACTTAAAACAAAACTATAACTATAATAATAAACGTACATACAAATACCTACACATACATAATAATAAAATAAAAATAATATTGTAAATATTTGCCTATAATATACTTACATATATATATGAAGAATATTACTGAGAAGAGAGGTAATGCTCTTTGACTTGTTTTTTAAAGAGAAAGAAAGTTTTACAATCTCGAATGTTAGGCGGAAGTGAGTTCCACAAACGTACTGCGTGAACAGAGAAGGAGTAGGAATACAGTTCGGTTTTATGGGATGGGAAATTAAGATGATGCCTGAGGTGGGATCTACACAGAGCATCAGGAGGACGGGTAAAGGAAAATCGATCGCGCAGGTAGCTGGGATATGCAGGGTTATGAAGGATGTCGTAAAGGAGACATAATTTATTTATTTATTTATAGTTAATTAAAACGGTAAACACCAATTACAATAATTAACATAGAAACACCAATTACAATAATTGACAAAACAAAAGTAAAAACATACAGTTGACACCATTCAATGGTTTGAATTAAATTATTATTACTAACACGGAACAGTGGACACCCTTGCATACTTTCTCTCACAAAACATCAGACATATTCGCATAACCTTACTCCATTCATCCGCAAACACATCACATTCAGGGTTGGCAATCAGAAGGGCGTTGAGCGTCCTAAGAGTACGACATACCGGAGATTCAGCTCTGGCGACAGTTTTACATGACGGTGGGGCGAACAGAATGTGCCGGCGGCACTGGCGGTGTCCGATATATTTATCGGGAACAAATAGCCGGCAGAAAAGGCTGTGGAGCTCAGGGCAGTCGATTAGTCCCCGTAGGGTCTTACAGGCTACCGTGAGCTGCTCAGAACCTCTTCTCACTTCTAAGGAGTTAAAGCCCAACACTCCTAACAGGTAGTTGGTAGGGTACATGAAGGGAAAATAAAAATATAACCTTTGGAAAAAGCCTCTTAGAAACGTTTTCTGCACCTTTTCGAGCATCAGTGTTGGGGCAGCGGTGTAAGGGTGCCAGACACAGGCACTAGACTCAAGTTTGCTTCGGACTAGAGTGGTGTATAGTAATCGAAGGACATTAGGATTGCTGAAGTCACGAGCATTTCGCATCACAAAGCCCAAACGCCTGAAGGATTCCTTCGCGAGGGTAGAAATGTGGTCTTTAAATGTAAGACAGCGGTCAAACGTCACTCCCAAATCCTTAACGTTGGTGACTCGAGAAATTACGTCGCCACCCAATCTGTAGTTGAAAAGGATTGGTCGCAACCTTCTACCGTATGTCATGACCTGGCACTTGCTTGTGTTGAAAGGAAGTTTATTTACAATACTCCACCTAAAAACGGCATCAATGTCCCTTTGTAGGAGTTTACAGTCCTCGTCCGATCTGATTTGTGCAACCAGTTTTAGGTCGTCGGCGTATAGCAAGCACCTGGCAAACTTAACCTCCGTTACCAAATCATTAATCATGATCAGGAACAGAGGTGGCCCCAACACGGATCCCTGGCTCACGCCCGAGCGGGTGTTGTAAGGCTTAGATTCAAAGCAACCATGTCTGACAAACTGCTTGCGATCTCGCAGGTAGTCGGCAAAGAAACAGAGAAATCCGGATGAGAAACCTATAGCCTCTAGTTTTGTCAATAATATCCGAGTGTTCCTGCGAAGACGGATAGGGAGCCACTTGAGTTCCTTGCGGAAGTGAGAAACATGGTCATATTTCCTCAGACCATACACAAAACGAATGCCGAGGTTCTGTAAGCGCTCAAGCTTGTTTAACAGCTCCTCGGTGGCATCCAAATAGCAGGCATCAGCGTAATCAATAATCGGCTGAATCAGAGTCTTTAGTATAATTCAGTGGGACAGTTACCGAACTTCACGCGGGCGAAGCCGCGGGCAACAGCTAGTACTTAATAAAATAAGTATTCATGTCAAATCAGTAAATATCACATACAAAAATAAAAAAGTAAAAAAATAATAAAATTCATGTCAAAACATTCAATGTCAGAGTGATAAAAGAAAGGAATCAATAATAAACATGTGAAAGAAAGAAACTCGCGAAGTCCGAAATTTCGACATTCACAGAGCAAATTTAATTGGAGCAGTTTAATCCCAAGCTTTATTATCTTCAAGATAGTGATTAACATGATAGTAGGCTTTCAGGCACAGCTTCCGTTTTATAAACGATTTGAATTTATTTAGGCTTATTGCTTGAATTTGGCTCGGAAGTTTATTGTAAAAGCGTATACATTGGCATCTGAACGTACCCCCTATTTTTTAGCCTCGTTGCAGGAACAACAAATTTGTGTTTGTTCCTCGTGTTTATGTTGTAGATAAAAAAATACAGTGATGTATTTTTTTAATATGAATTAATATTTTTGTGTGCGTACAAAAGGTTTTCATAAATAAACTGAGAGGGCACAGTAAGAATATTAGTCTCTTTAAATTTTTCTCTGTATCTGGAGGACAGTATAAACATTTATGAAATTGATACTCAGCATTTGCAGTCTGAAATACAGGTACTTCAGGAATCACTAAGTTCCCTTTCTAGTAGGTATAAGATTTCTCAGAACCAAATTAGGGAACATATTTATGCAGCAAATGAGTTGGTAATGGGTCAATGTAGTTGCCAGACAGTTACCAACCATGATACTATCCAGCCTGATGCTATCCAGCCTGAGGTAATGGAGGACCCATACCAGGTTGAGAATTTGTCTCAGGACAGCATATCAAACCAACAAACAACTAATATTACATTAGATTATTCACACGTAGTACAGCCTGAGTTGCATGATAGTCTGCCTGTGATTGGTAATTTTGTTTCTCCTATTAGTCGTGACTGTAATCATTCAGTTATGTTCTCTGACAGTATAGGTAGGGGGCTAGGTAAATTAATTAGTAATAACTTGAGTTATTGTACCCAAAACAATTGTATGACAGGGTCAACCTACAAACAGATTATGGCATCTGTAACTAAGACTGTTTGTGATCCTAGCACCACCATTACTATATGTGTTGGTAATAGTTCAAAGATTAAAAAGGAAGACATCACTGATTATGTCTCAGAGTTGTTGAAATTAAATTGTAATAAAATAATATTGTGCAGTTTTCCATATTTTGAAAATTTATGTAACAGAAAAAACAATTATATTCACTTGTTAAATAGACATTAACATTTTTTAGCAGGTCACTACAGTGACAAACTTATATTTCTTGATATCAACACTTTTGTTGATAAACTTAGTTCGACTCGGGGTAAAGTGTATCTACCTATTAGTTGTAGACACAAAATAGCTCGGCTATTAGCTTATAATATTCACACAGACATAAGTAGTATGTCTAAGTTTAGTTATATTGTAAATACTGCGACTATTAGTAATAATACTAATGAACAGGTGGTGACCTTAAATAAATATAGCATTAGTGCTATAGATGTTTACAAACATTATACTGAGGAGGATCCATATGTCACCGTGGAAAATTCTCAATTAGGGTATATTAGTGATAGGATCTTGTTGTCTGGCGATGGCACGGGAGTCTCGGGGCTCTCTCCAGATATTAATATTAATTTAAACTAGAAAGTCAGACAACAGAAGGTGCCATTAACAATATTGTTAAACCTACCAACAGCAAGGTATCTTCTTGCACTCAATTAGCTAGTAAAAAAGGGCCTCAGCAGAACACTTTAAAATTATTCCACCAAAATATCCAAGGCATTTCTTCAAAATTATTAGAAATAGAATTGTTGTTGTTGTTGTTTTTAGAAAATAGTAAGTTTGACATTATTTGTTTTACTGAACATTGGCTTAAGGATTACCAAATGCTTATTAATTATGAGAACTATATGGTGGGTAGCTGCTATAACCGTAAAACTATGCTTCGTGGAGGTTCCTTAATTTTTGTAAAAAATTAAGATATAAGCAACGTAACGACATAATAGGTCTCTCGGCTGAACATTGCGTCGAACTGTCCTGTGTTGAGCTAGATAAGCATGTTATTGTGTGTGTGTACAGACCCCCGAACTATCAAAACTTTTCCTTATTTGAGTCAATAATGGAAGATGTCCTGGCAAAACTTGCAGCCAGTAATAAATCTATAATTATTTGTGGTGATTTTAACATCAATATTTTAGAAGAAAATTCAAATAGCAGTCGGTTATTAAATCTTTTTAAGTCATTTGACTTGACCAACACTTTTATAGAACCTAGAGAGTCACTCCATCTTCTGCTACTTGTATAGATAATGTTTTCTGCGATTGTGATTACTTAGATAAAGCCATAGTTAATTGTCTGCCGTCTGACCATAGCGGACAAACTGTAACTTTTAGGTGTAATACACCATTGCAAAAAATTCAGATTAAATTTAGACCCATAACTTCTAACAAATTAAATAGGTATAATATTTCCCTACAGAACAAGTTAAGTGTTATGAGCCATGACGATATTAATATAAATCAATTTTATGATCATTTCTTTTCAATAGTTCACACTGAATTCAACAAATCTTTTGAAAAGAAGACAAAAAGTATTTGCCCTAAATTTATATTTAGTGATTGGGCAACTAGAGGTATCAGAAAAAGTAGGGAAACACTATTTGAGCTTTATGGCCTTAAGCCTTATATGAACACTGAAACTTTTAACAGATATGTTGCTAAGTATTCAAAAATTTTTAGATATACATGCAAGGTTGCCAAAGCCTTGCACATTAGCAACAAGATCAAAACAGCAGAAAATAAAATAAAGACAGTTTGGAAAGTCATAATAGCGAGACTAACAGGAAGAAAACACGTAATACTAGCTACACATTAGATACAACATGTGGTCCTAAAAGCTCTAATCAGGAAGTAGCTCAAGAATTTGTAAATTTCTTTACCGATATACCGTTAAAAACTACGGAGGCTCTAAGTTCCTCTCCTGAAGTCTCAATTGGTTTACTAAAGGCGAATGTGTCTGGATGCCAGGCTGAATTAAAATTTAAACACATAAACCCGATGATAGTGATTAAAGCTTTCCGGCAAATAAAAATCAAACTGACCGAAGATCTATGGGGAATGTCTATCAAAGTTTGTACATCCATACTTGAGACTATAGCTCCATACTTAGCTTTAATTTTTAATTTGTGCGTAGACCAAGGAGTTTTCCCTGATGTAATGAAATACAGTAAAGTCATACCTCTTTTCAAATCCGGTGATAGTCAAGATACAAATAATTATAGGCCTGTATCCGTGTTGCCAGTTTTTAGCAAGGTGTTCGAAAAGATAATGCTTAATTAAATGCTCAATCATTTTAACACCAACAGAATCTTACACGATTAACAGTATGGTTTCACCAAGGGAAGTTGTACAACTGACGCCGGTGTAACCTTAATAAAGCACATATTTACGGCGTGGGAAGAATCCCAAGACGCTGTAGGAATATTTTGTGATCTCTCCAAAGCATTTGATTGTTGTTGATTGTTGTGTTGAATCACGACACATTGCTTTTGAAACTTGAGCATTACGGACTAGGTAAACTTGCACTTAGTTTGTTTAAATCTTATTTGAGTGATAGACAACAATATGTTCAAATAAATGGTGTTAATTCACAGGGTTTAAAAGTAAAAATGGGGGTTCCGCAAGGCTCAATATTGGGTCCTTTCCTCTTTTTAGTATATATAAATGATCTACCCTATTTACTGAAAAACCAACCTCAAAATATGGTGTTATTTGCCGATGACACTTCCCTAATTTTTAAGATCAATAGACGGGCCCAAAATTTAGATGACGTGAATAATGCCCTACTTCAAGTCCATAATTGGTTCACAGCAAATAATTTAGTACTAAATGAAAAAAAAACGAAATGCATAAGATTTGCTTTACCGAATGTTAAAAGTAGCGATTGTGATATAGTACCTACTAAATAAAGAGAAACTTGAATTCGTAGATAAAACGGTTTTCTTGGGGATTACGCTTGATTCAAGGCTACAATGGGGTTCTCATTTAACATCTCTGGCGGGGCGGCTAAGTTCGGCAGCAAATGCTATTAGAAAAATCCGTCAATTTACTGATGTAGATACTGCTAGATTGGTCTATTTTAGTTACTTTCATAGTATAATGTCTTATGGCATTTTGTTATGGGGACGGGCTGCTGACATTGAGTCTATATTTATTCTGCAAAAAAGAGCCATCAGAGCCATATACAATCTTCGTAGGCGCGATTCTATGAGGGAACTGTTTAAGGAAATAAACATCATGACTGTACATTGTCAATACATCTACGAAAACATAATGTACGTAAGAAAAAATCTACATCTTTTTGGTAAAAGAGGTGACAGACACAATTACAGTACTAGAAATAGGGACCAATTAGTTCAGCCAGGCTTCAGACTCGCTAAAGTAGACTCATCTTTCATGGGGTACTGTTTGAGATGCTATAATACAATTCCACAAAGCATTCTTGAACTGAATGAAACAAAATTTAAAACATGTATTAAACGCACACTTTGTAAGCGAGCATATTACAAATTGGACGATTATATCGCTGATAAAAATGCTTGGCTCCATGCCGGTCCTGCTCCACAAGGACAGGGGCGCATTAATGGATAGCACTAATTGTATTATTGGAGCTGCTGAAGATTGTACAACTATCTTTGTATTGTATAAATTCAATATCTTTATTATTATATAGCCGCATATCGCATATTGTGTGAGTGCTATGTACTAGAATGCTATCAGTCGCTGGAAACCTACGTTTTTCCTTGACTTGAATGTGCCGTGGCGGTTAGGAGATATGTCATGCTCACTCAAATGTCTCGCTGATGGTGACGCGTGTGTCGGATCATTTAGTTCCCTTCAAAATGGTTGAGTTGAATGGTGCTGATACATGCGTCATGTTCGTGAACGAGCGCTGTCAGTTGGGACTGGTCAGCTCTTGGCTGCCACGGCTTATTTGAATTTAATAATTTTATTTTTGAATTGTTTTTGTTTTGTTTTTACTATGGACACCTTTAACGTGCACATCTTGCTACATTGTTCTCACATAGTGTACCATCTCAACATGAATGATGTAAAGATTTTGTACAAATATTCCGATTTAAAAGAGTGTCCATGGAGTTTCTTGCCCATTCTTCTCCATAGAGATCTACGCTAGGGAATGGGCAACTACAGTTATACTTTCACAGTTTTTATGTCTTGTGACTGGGACTGCAGCTACATTTAATTTTCATATTTGTTTCGACAATTCAAAAGTGCCTGTAACTGGCCTACTTGAAATAAATGCTTTGATTTTGATATTAATTTATAAATTGAACGAATTGTCCTTTTTTGCAAAACAAATATTGTCTGAATATCGGCGGCATTGCCCCACAAAAGAATACCGTACGACATCACGCTATGGAAATAACTAAAGTAAACTAAACGGGCTGTCTCTAAATCAGTTAAATCACGAATTCTTCTAACGGCGAATGCTGCAGAGCTGTTTCTTCGACAATTTGTCTATATGCGAGCCCCACTGAAGCTTGGCATCCAAAGTTATGGCTAAGAAGACTGTGCTATCTTCCGGTTTTAACTCTTCATCCTCAATTAATACAGTAGTTTTCACTTGTCTTACATGGGGTAATAAAAATAAAATTAGCCTTTATTGCTGTTTAAACCTAAAAACATTAAATCTAACTAACCATATTATGTAAATATTTTCTTACTTATATCTAATTTCGTGTATCGGCGTTCGGTTCGCAAACAGCTTGTCTTTCGACATAGGCCTCCTCTAAACATTTCCATTTTTCCCTGTCTTTTGCCACTCGGATCCATTCTGGACCCGCCACTTTTTTGATATCGTCCTCCCATCGTTTGATTTGTCGCCCTTTGTTTCTTTTACCATCTCTACTTGGTGTCACAAAGTGATTGAAGTAATCGTCGTTGTGTAATTATTATCACCGACAATAATAGAAAGAGAGAAAATCCGACGAAATTTGGAGGTTAGTCTGCCATATTAGCGAATATTTATACAGTTATTAATGCAGAACAGAACGACTCACAGTCGGGGCCCATTTAAATTTTACCAATCAAATCTTCCCAAGGGGCCCCGACTGTCCCCGACTGACCCCTTGGGAAGATTTGATTGGTAAAATTTAAATGGGCCCCGACTGTGAGTCGTTCTGTTCTGCATTAGAATGTATGATTTGTTTTATGTGTGTATCAATTATAAACTATTTCTATTGTGTAGTTACAGAATTCTAAACTACTGGGCTTGTTTATTTCTTTTTAGTTTTAGTTAATTCTTTCACGTATTTTTTATAATTAGTTTTTACGCAGTCGGGTTTTTTGTTTTTCTTTAAATTATTATTTTTTATTTTATACTTTTTCGTTACGATTCATTGACTTCGTTATAAGATGGTAAATTTCGCAATCTAGTCATTTAATTGAGGGAGTTAATATCGTGGGGATTATTATGTAACTTGCGGTGGTCTAAACTACTGATGATTAGTCCCTTTAGTCCGAATCGTAATAGTTTTGGTGACAGAAATGTAATGATGATAACTTAGATTAAATAATGTCCAGATTTCGTGTTCGAAACAAAACGGAACGTTTTAAGTGAAGCCACTTTTTTTGAATGTGTGAGTGAGCGCCGCGCTCGGGAGTGTATTACGTATCGGTATTTGCGTTTGTGTGCAATGTGCGTGTAATACCAGTGGCGGAGACCTACCCATAAATGTGGGAGATTTTCAGTATTTTACGTTCAGCGTAAAATATATCATCAACAGTAATGACATGATTTTTTATCATTACGGTTGGTGATTTTCAACGTTATTTCTTTAATTTGTGTAATTTTTCATGTGCGACTTTATCAGAAATTATTATGTTACGACTTTTTGTGATATTTGCTTGCAAGTTAATTAAATGTTTGTTGTTTTGGTGTACTTAAATACCAAGTCTGAATGTGTCTGAACGTGTCAAACCAAGTCTGAACGTGTCTGCCCGAGTCTGACCGATTCTGACTGAGTCTGACAGAGTCTGACCCAGTTTGACTGAATTAGACTGAGTCTGAACGTGTTAGACTGAATCTGACCAAGCCTGAACGTGTCTGACCGAGTCCAAACGAATCTGACTTAGTCTGAACGTGTTTGACCGAGTCCGACTGATTCTGAACGTGTCTGACCGAATCTGATCGAGTCGGACCGAGTCTGACCGAACCTGACCGAGTCCGACCGTTAAGCCGGGTCCAGACTAGCGTAATGTAACGCGACTCCACCGTGTAATGTAACGCGAATTCTAGGTGTGGACGGCACCGCGAGCATTACATGTAACGCTCGCGGTTGATCCATCGGCTGTCGGTTTTTGCGCGAACACAAAGGCGCACGCAGTATTCGCGTTTTCAATTCGCTTTGAGTTCGTGTGCCGTCCACATTGTTGACATGAATTAAACGTAATCGTTACATTCGCGTTACACCAGTCTGGACCCGGCATTAGTTAGTTTGACTCTTAATCTGACTCTGACTCTAAATGAGACTTTGAGGCAATGGACAAAGCGTTTCGAATTCAGTAATTGAGCCAAAGCTTTTACATTTATAAAAAAAAACATCGTTTAAGTAAATAAAACTCTTTTGTAATTTCTCGTTCTGAAAAGATTTTTAAAAGTTACAAATAATGGGTAAAAAAATTATGCCCCTGGCAACACTCAACAAATATGGCGTGACAGTAATGTCAAATTATACTTTTCATTTACATAAGTTTAAAATGCGGTAACAAAGAAATACAAAGTGAAATTGAATACTTACTTGTGAAATGATATATAGTGGCACATTCCTTTTTTTTAGTGTGATTTCTACACCATTTCACAACACAAACCTTCATTTTAAAATATCAAAACACGGACTCGTGACGTAGTTTACGCGGGGAACGTTCCTAGGCGACTGACGTATGGATCGTACGATGCGGGACATGTGTCCCGCGTGTTTTTGGCTTCAATTCTCAGTGGCCTACTATCAATCTGGACATTATTTAATCTAAGGATGATAACAAAAAACAATAGGAATCCAAATTAGGTATTTTCAAATTTACGTACGTACTAAAGTCAGTTAACTAATCTCTCTAACAGCCACACTCAGAGTCGTTCATTAAATTAGTCATAATGAATACTTAACTA
This sequence comes from Xestia xanthographa, assembly GCA_905147715.2. Lineage (NCBI taxonomy): Eukaryota > Metazoa > Arthropoda > Insecta > Lepidoptera > Noctuidae > Xestia > Xestia xanthographa. The sequence continues at coordinate 17,000,075 of LR990652.1, forward strand.
ATTATCATTAAATCCGTTAATCAATGCTACATCCCAGAGACATAATTTAAGGGTTCATTAGCTAATGACAGATTTAAGTATACGTAGGGCCAAGCATCCTAGAATTATCTTATCGATTGCATATCGATAAAGCCTTCGTGTAGCCACATTTAAAAAGTGTTGATATAAGTTTATTTATAAACGTTGAAAATTATTATTCATGGTAATATAATGGATAATCAGTTCTTTAACTGTAAGTTTTTACTAAATTGCATAGGGGAACGGCTATTTTCATTGAAATAAAATACAGCAATTGCGATCTTTTTTCTATGGCATCACTGCTGTCAACTGTCAATGTCAAGTAGTATTTACCGAGCGGGAAAGTTTGCGTTGTGAATTTTAATTTCATCTGTATTAATTTACGTTATGGTAAGTTTATAAGCATTTTCAGTGAAAATGTGATATCAATAAAATTCATCGACATACCTTGTGTACTCGAAGAACTTCCGTTCATATTTCTGTTTCAATTAATTCTATGATAGGTAAGTATCTGCTAACCCAGGCAGGGTTTTGTAGCGAAGTACCGTAATTTTATTGCTAACATTATTTCCGGTGCAAATGGTTAATCCTCTTTTCGTTGGTTTCCTGAGGTCGGATGCCACCAACGGCAATATGACACTTTTTACAGATTCAGGTGTAAATCTATAACTTGCGTGAAATTCCTGAATAGAATATTTTGTAAAGGGATCAGAATAATCTCGTAAATTCCGCCTCGGTCCTCTCTTCTCTACTTCTCTATATCTTCTGGCATAATATAAAAACTTAAGAGGGCCCTTCCCGGCCCGCCTTTCGTCAACCCGAGCATGGTCGAAAAGCTTGTTGTTTCATCCAGAGCCACAGCGGTGGTATTCTTTCTACTCCCCTGTCTTACCTAGCCCCGACCCCGCACTATTTGCCTCCCGCGTACTATCGAGGACACTCCCGCCTGATCACCACTAAGCTTATTTTTGCTTGCACTCGCAACATAGAAACGCTCTCTAGCCCCGCCCCATTGACTTTGTATAGAAATAATGAATGAAAATATACCGAATCGGCCGAGCGCAAGGACGACGCACGCCAAATGAGAGTTATTGTTATTTTGCGCGCCAAAGTTGAGGCTTTCCTAATAGGCCCAAACTTTAAGGGGGCGTAGCTGGGCGCTTCCGCATGTTTTAAGCGAAAAAAAAAAAAGTGGTCAGGCGGAAAAGACCCCGACTGTACCTCATACCGCCTAACGCGAGGACATTGAACGAAAAATATTGTTCAAAAATTTATAAAACTTGTTCCAGGAAATATGTATTTTTGAATTAGTCTTACAAGTATGTGAAATAAATATTTGTTATTTAGAATCTCTACTACATTTGCAAGGCTTGTAACAGGATGTTTTCTTTACTTTTACAATTTATAAGTACATTATGAACGACCAAATTTGAGGTAAAAGTTGTGCAAAACAGCAATTTTTGGAGGCTTATACTGAATTTGATTCTACAAATTTTTATTTTTTGCTTCGATAGAAGCCTAGATATAGTCCACAAGATACATAATAGTTTGAAAAATTCAAAGATATATGTCTAACAACGGCATAATCACACACGAGCTATTGTCAAAATTCTCGCGAAAAGTATGGCGGGTTGGCCGCTCTTAATGAAGTCTGCCAAATCAGATATTATTCCTTTTTAATTAATAAACGTTTATTATGAAATCGAATTCGCGGGTAAAAATAGAACCCGAAACGTAGATGTCAAAATCAGCCATTAAATATTTAAGTAAAGGTTTTGCTTTACTTAACTTTAATTGTCATTAAGGGACGCTAATGAACCGTTAACTGACTCTGAGGGTGAATTTTTTTTAATTTTTACTAAGGAACCGTTTAAATAACCATTAACTGACTCTGAGTGTGGGTGTTAGTGAGCTAAAATCAGTTGTAAAGTATGAAAACTTAAATCCTTAGCAAAGAATTCAATTAGTAGACGCGGAGAATCTTAACACCGCGATTCAGAAACGTGCATTAAATGTACAACGCCATCTATCGAGCTTGGAGTGGTAAACTTTTTTTTCTCGGCGACTTGGCGATGAATAAATGTTATTTTTTTACCAAAAATATTTGTTTGACATAGTTCATCAACTTTTTTTTTTTCATTCTGACAATACGGCGTCTGGTTGTCACTGTGGTGAATTTTGATTACTGTTATGTCTTTAGTGACACTCGCAAGGTTAAGACAAATCGATTGACGTAACAATTATCAAAATCGGCCTACGCATTTGGTCTCTAGAACGCCACATAGAAACAAACATACATACATACATACATAGACTGATAAACACATTACCCTCCTTTGCGACGCGCAGTCGGGTAAAAAGAGAACCATCGACCTCCCCAGACGCTAATCCTCCACCGAAAAAACAACAGACGACTAATTCATCCTCGTCAAAGAACAACAGAACTAATGCATTTGACTTGATGAGAGGTCGGTCTAATTCTCTTACAATCCAACCGTCAGGAAAAGAACAATAACAATCAGCTATCGGTGTATGGAAACTTAAACTAAAAAATGAACTAAATTATACAACAACAGCAACAAAAAACCCTCCCCCAAGCCGACTGGTCCTCGTGGGGGAAAATGACCAAGACCCTCTAAAGGAAAACAGAAAACAAAAACATCAGATATACATATAGCCACGTTTAATACAAGATCATTAAGGACACCGGAGAGACCTCAAAAGCTTGAAATGGCCATATCAGAATTAAAATGGGATATAATAGGAATAAGTGAAATGAGAAGATATGGGGAAACGATACATGACCATGGAAATTACATTCTACACCACGTAGGTGAGACACCAGGGTTATATGGAGTGGGCTTCTTAATTAAAAAGGAACTAACTGATAGGATTATTGAAATTAAAGGAGTCACAGAAAGACTATTCTTTCTGTGACTCCTTTAATTTCAATAATCCAATCTATCCTTAATATAACACTGCCTGTCAACAAAGAAGAAAAATGGTCTATCATTCAAGCATATTCGCCACCGGAATCAAGTAACAAAGAAGCCATAGCAAACATAGAAAAGTTCTACTTCGACTTGCAAGAAACGATACAAAATGCACACAAACAGATTATACTGATGGGAGACTTTAATGGTCAGATAGGAATGTGTAACCGAGGAGAAGAATACACAATAGGCAAATATGGACATGGTAAAAGAAGTAAAAATGGTGCAAGGTTAGTTTCATTTGCTTTACTAAACAAACTCAGTATTCTCAATAGCTTCTTTAAGAAAAAGAAAACAAAGAAATGGGCATGGATTTCTCCTAATGGTATCTATAAAAACGAAATAGATTTTATCATGTCCAATAACATCAAAACATTTAAAAATGTCTCTATTATACAGAACCTAAATTTTAATTCAGATCACAGAATGGTTCGTGCTACATTAACAGGCAAGCTTATAAAAAAGAACAGGAGATGGCAAAATGATAGCTCAGCTCTGATGTGTACTGGGAATAGCGACAAGCTTATAACTAACCTAACAGTATTGGTGGGATTGTATGGAGATAAAACCATACCCATTGAAGAAAAATATGGAAAAACTTTGAACATACTTAAAACAGAAACTAGGAAAGTAAATAAAACAGTAACCTCTACAGAAACTCAACAGCTACTTGAAGAAAGGAAAAAACTGTTACAATCAAAAGAAAATAATCAAGAAAGGAGAAAAAAGATAACAGAAGTCAGTAAGAAGATAAACGAAAGCATAAGGAAAGATAGGAAAATCAAAAGACAGCAAACATTGGAAAAACACATAAAAAGAACTGGTGGAATCAAAAAGGCTGTCAAAGAATTAAATAATAAAAAAGAATGGATGCTAAAAGTAAAATCTAAGAATAAAAACCATACAAGGAAAAGACCTGAGATAATTAAGGTGGCTACAGACTATTATAGAGAATTATATCAAAGCAAGAACCCAAGAACAGTTATAGAGGAACTCAATCCAGTATATTCTGAGCCTATACCAAAAATATTAAAAGAAGAGACTATTAAAGCAATTAATACACAAAAAATGGATAAAACACCTGGGTCCGATCAAATAACCAACGAACTGCTCAAATCTACTACACCTTCATTGCTCCAATATTAACAGACTTATTTAATGAAATTATAGAAACTGAAATTATTCCGCAAGACTGGACAAAATCAACGATTATTCTGTTACACAAGAAAGGAGATAAAGAAGAAATCGCAAACTATCGCCCAATCAGTTTAATGTCTAATATTTATAAAGTTTTCTCGAAAATTATTTTGTCCAGAATTACTACAGTACTCGATGAAAATCAGCCAAAAGAACAAGCAGGTTTCCGAAGTAAGTTCTCAACAATAGATCACATGCATGTTCTGCGACAAATTCTACAAAAATATAATGAGTATAATAAATTTTACTACTTGGGATTCGTAGACTTTAATAAGGCTTTTGACTCCCTAGAACATGAGTATATCTGGGAAGCTCTGCGAGGTCAAGGTATACAGGACAGATATTATATAAGAATCTTAAAGAATATATATTCCAGGAGCACAACACAAGTCAGATTGGAAAAATCAGGCGAGGAATTCCCCATTACATGGGGTATCGTAAACTTAATACATTTAGTATTCTTCTCATTTAGGAGTAGATTATTAACATTAAATCAATTAGCGACTTTTGCCAGGACGCTATTAACATCATCCGTAACTAACTGCTGACGTTTGTGTTTAAATAAAAGAGAAGTGTCGTCTGCAAACAATACTATGTCATGATTATCCTTTATGAGTTAAGGCAAGTCATTTATATAAATAAGAAACAAAAATGGACCAAGAATTGAGCCCTGTGGTACCCCCATTCTTACTACGGATCTGGGAGATCTTTTCCCTTTAACATCAACTCTCTGAATCCTGTCACTCAAATATGAAATAAGAAGATCCAGGGAGGCGTTACGGATTCCGTAGTGGTGTAGTTTCCTGATTAATGTTTCATGAAGAACATATTTGAAAGCTTTAGATACATAGTAAAAAATGCCCAAAACATCGCATTTGTCCTCCCAGGCATTATAAATGTCTCCTTAAAGTTCAACACCGGCATCGGTAGTTGAACGACCCCTTGTAAAACCAAACTGTTTTTTATGTAATAACTTATATTTATTGAAAATACTTTGCATTTATGCCAAAATTAATTTTTCAAAAATTTTGCTAAAGGTGGGTAGTACTGAAATGGGTCTATAAAGTGGGGTCTGATGTACTACCTGATTTAAACAATGGTATTATTTACTATATTTCATTAGATCAGGAAACTGACCACGATCAATACAATCGTTAAATATTACAGCTAATGAAGGAGCTACAATGTTTTTAATGGATTTAGCAACTTCCACAGAATGACCCTATAGATCGGCGGTCTTTTTAACATTTAGGGTGTGAATAGTTATTTATGCAACTGTTGTATAATGAGGGGTATTAAAACACGAATGTGATAATACTATCACATTCGTGTTTTAATACCTAATTATGTACAGTTGCATACAAGACTTTATCTACATCCATGATATGAATCCTCTATATAAAAGGTTCTGAAACCATAGTGTGTTGTAGTGTTGTAAGAAGTCTATGTAAATTCATGGAAACTTTAATTGCTGAGTATTAAATACAAACAAACCATGTATAGGTAATAATATAATTATTTACATTTTGGATTGTACAAATATCAAAATGCACAAAGCTTGTATCACTAATTTTTTTAAACAACAGAGTACATAATGCAATACTGATATCGAACAAAAATGGCGGTATACGACGTGAATTCGAATTAACCTATAAGTTTTTTTTTAATTACGGCACTGTGGTAGTGAATCGCTCGTGCTAGTCAATGTTCTTTTTTTAAAACGAGTTACATAATGAAATTTAGTACAACATTATAACACCCGTTTGTGAGTTATAATGGTTATTATGACACTGGCTGTTTTAATGTTGGCCATAAGCTAACTGTTTCAGATACTTTTATAGAGGATTTATAGCATGGGTGTAGATAATAGTAGATTATTAACCAAGGGCTGTATGACATCAATTGCATACGAGGTTTTTGGCGCCTGAGCGAAGCGAAGGCGCTAATTAACCCGAGTATGCAATTGATGCTTACGCCCGAGATAAATACTCTGCTTTACATATCGATTGTGAGGTAAGTAAACAACAAGACAGCAGGTTTCAATGAACATTTATTAAGAAGAAAAAAATGTGTATTTAATTAAAATTAATAGTAAAATTATTACAATTTGTAAGAGATATGGTCACGTTCTTTTTGTGAATATGAGTTTGTGATGATAAGACTTGAGTTTGAGTGACTTGAGGTTCTTGCATCGTAAATGGCGGCAGTTGACTGGTACTATTTTCTTCATTAAAAAATGGCTCAGATGATGTGCTTTGACGTGGTGATTTTAAGTTTATATTTTCTGTTATTTTAGAAGTAATTTTGCTTTTGTTTGCCATCGAATCTTCGATATAACCTTCGGCCACTTTGCTGGACTTCCAGCCGCCGTGCCTTTTTAACAGAGTGAGGTTGGCTCCCGAATCAGCCAATAGAGTCGCTGATGTTCTGCGAAAGCAATGCCCGGTGTATAACTCTACGTTACTCAGTTTTAAATATGTGGCTATTTGCTTTGGCATGCCTGTAAATTTGTTTTTTCCTATTACTTGTCTGTGGCATTTTCCTTTACTGTAATTAAGAAAAAAACGATTTGTATCCACGTTTTCAGGCCGAAGAGCTTGATATTTTTCAACATAATTTGCAAATTCTTCATGCACAACAAATGACCGGTCAATTTTAGTTTTCGTGTTAGGCAGTTTTATGAGTAGTAATTTGTTATGTTTTTCTACATTTTCTATTGTCAAGTTTGTCAATTCCACGGTTCTGCAGGCTCCCGATATCCCAAAAATTAGAACAACCTGTAAAAAAGACATAAGTTGTATTAAAGGCACCAAATTCGCATAGTATTTTTGTGAAATATTTTGGTAACTTATTAAAAAGGGCAAGTAAATACGTAGGTACCTTTATTGCTAAATAAATTTCATCCGGAGCTTCATTTAAGAATTTCTGTACTTCTTCTGCAGTAAATACCTTCGATTTCTTGCTTTTAAAGCCGTCAGACTGCCTTTTCAAGAAAGCAGTAAGTTTAGAAAAATCTTTCAAATTCACGTCATGTTTTGTCATCATTGTAGATTTTAGCATGGAATAAAAGCACCATAAACTGGAAGGTCTAGGCCTCTTAGATAATTCATCAAAATATGATATAAAAACACTTTCAGAAAGAGATTTCACTTTTTTTTCTGACCGCCATTTCATAAATTCGTCGTATGCCTTTACATATCTTTCTTTCGAGTTCGGCGGTAATATATTTTCGACAACTGTTTTTGCCCTTTCTTTAATAAAATCGGGCGTTAGATCTATGTCTTCGTCACTAGACATGTTTAAAACTTTTGAAAAAGAACTCAAACAAGAAAATTAATTATTTTCGCGATGCTTTCGCGCCTACTAGTAGACTGCCTTTTTTTTTTCACGCACGCAAGCGCGTCAAATCTTGCTGGCCAGTTTGATTTTTAAATCGATTCCATCTAACATACGATGTGGAAACAAATAGTTCCATATTTAAAATAAAATCTTTATAAAATAAATTGTCTAGATTCCGATTCGAGTAATTAATCGATACCGAGAAAAAAAAAATTAACTTTTTAAAAATATTCTTCGTGCAGTATGAGTATGACAGTTCTTTTTTCAAATTCCAAAACCTATGCTGTAATGATAGTCATACACCCCGGCATTCAGGGGTGTAAGGGTGTACTTACAGAGCAAGAGATATGTAAAAGTTTTAATTATATCTTTACAGGTGACATTGAAAATTAAATTCGGAATCACAGACTGAAAGGTTTTCCCTTAGTAAAGACTCGGCAGCAACAGGTGACGAGTTTAGCGGTTTAGTAGTCGATACGGGAATATCCGCAAATAAATTTTCAAAGGCTGTGGCAACTTGAGTGTCTGAATTTAAAATTTTATCGCCAATAGCAAGGCTGTAGTCACTGTTTCGGTTGCAAGACCTTCCCGTTACGCTATTAATAATATTCCATGTCATTCTAATTACAACCCGGTCACATTATCTCTAGACCTCGCTGGAATGCGAACCTCCCGCAATTTAAACATATCATTATAATAATATTACCTACATTAAATTAATTAACACAATATTTGTTTTGTTGGAAATCTTATTGTTTATAATAATATCCTACTAGAGGATACTTGTTTTGCGCACCATATCAGAGCGCCGACGCGACGTGTCGTCATCGACGCCAGGTCTCGAGATAATGTGACCGGGAGTATTTTTAATTTTTGAACTCAAGTAACGTGGCTTTGCTATAAAACAAACTTTTTTAAATATTTTAGAATCTTTTTTAACATACAACTTAAATTCTATAGTGTTTATATAGGTCCGCTCTGCATTCAGCTCATAAAGTCGTTTTCAATACACTTCCTCGAAAACTGGTCCATAACGTATTACGATTAGGTGCAACATGCAATGTATTTCACACGCGTGCGTTTTTGCCCAGATTTTTTTATTTATTTTTTTGCAAATTGCCACAGATAACTATACCTATACTTAGTCCAAATTGGTTCAATGCCTATAGTCTGAGGTTAATGTTTTTTGTTTTTCGGCAAAGCACTACGCGTCTTTACGGCATAAATATTTTTTGAATATTAAAATTGTGTTTATAAATAGAATATCATAGATAAACTAATAGTTATTTTTATACACAAATTAACATTTATTTGTATTCTGAATTCAAAATATAAAATAAATCTATTTTTATATTAGGCTGTATAACGGCTTCATACCTTTGCCTCTCCTTCAATCTGGCGAAAGCAGAGCGCGAAAAATAAAGAAAATTAAAATCATGGTTTCATAATCGTGTCAAAAAATATTTTTCGTTATATTTTATTTTATTTCTTCAAAAGTGTATTGAAAAACGTCGTTTGATACACGTGGACATTAAAATTTGTTATTGCAGTTCTCGGCTCAAAAACACCCTCGCCTGCGGCTCGGGTGTTATAATTCCGCCTCGAATACAATAACAAACTTTCTCCACTTGTATTAAAATTTACTATTTCGACTCTTATGAATACCAATAGTGGCCCAGTCATTGAAGGAAGCGTTACTATTAACCGAGATTGTCTTAGGAATAAATGTGGTATTAAATTGTGTGCAATACATACTGAAAAAATCGTTATAATGTTGATTGGGATCATCATTAGTTGACAATAGTGGTAATTTAGACAAAAGTTTAGTTTTAAAGGTTTCGAGGCGAGTTTTAGTTTTTGGATTAACAATGATATCCTTTTTAGTGACTTTCTTGCTTACATTAGGAATTGTGATCCATAGCCCACAATGATCAGAATCTAATAAGTTAATAATTTCTTTGTGAGTAGGTATAATATCTGTGTAAATACTATTTAGGCAAGTGGCACTAGTTGGTGTTATTCTATATAGTGGGCTCCAGAAATTTGTTTTCAAGATTGTATGAATGAAACAGGCTTAAAATTTTAGTACTTAACCCAGAACTTTCTAACAAATTAATATTAAAATCACCGCTAATAATTTATGCAAAACTTCATCCATTACCTTATACACACTTAATAATAATATGATAAACAGCTCCAATTCTATACAGGCTATTTCAACTGTTCGCTCAACAGATAGGCTTACAATATCCTTGCAGTCTTTAAACTTAAGCTGATTATTTACTAGGATTAATGCGCCGCCATGTATAGCATTTACCCTGCTGAATGAGCTACCAACATGGTGATTACTAAAATTGAAAATTGATTGGTGACATTTGAGCCAATGTTCCGTTACACAAAGAATATCTATGTAATTACAATTCATGAAAAGTTCTACTTCTAATTATTTGTTCAAAAATCCTTGAATATTTTGATGAACGAGGTTGAATACTATTAAAATTCTCAAAACGTTCGCCTGATTTACTATCTGGCTTCCTTATAATATTGCAAGAGGTATTATAATGTGTGATTAATTTGAGTAAACAAAGTCCGTAAATGTAGTATGTGCGTGTAACAGCAAAACGGGAAAAAGTACTTATCATTTTGATATCAAAGTGTGTCTTTTGTTTGACTCGTAAAACGGTGTTTCCATATTTCATTCGATGATTTGTGCATTAAATTAAGTGCTTTTATAAGGGACCAATATGATTAATGTTTTCAATACAAATCAAAAGGTGCCTCTGTTTCGTTTAATTCAATAAAAGGTATAAGAAATTGAACAAACTGCTCGTTTTCAATCGTGTTCAAAAATGAAATCAATATTTTTTCACATGTTCTGCATTTTTGTTGGTGCCAGTGCTTATTTAATAACTGAGCAAGATAATGCTAAAAGTATCACCAGTTGTGTCCTTAAAATTGTGGAAGACATTGATTACAAGAAGTTACATCAATTTATGGACATTACTGTTATGAATATAAATAATAATTTAAAATTATCAGCCCTCCACAAAGTAGAAGGTGCACGATTTGTTTCCAGAAGATTCTATTGGGAACCCGGAAACATTTATAATGTGATTTATATCGTGTTCAGTGATAATTTTCAAGAATTACAGCAGGGGCTGAGTGAAGTCATCTCTGATACATTTTGGAATCCAGCAGCAACATTCATCATTGTCCTGCAAAGTTATGAGAATTACAGTTTACATAACGTTAGCAATCTACTTCATGAATACAATATTTTTTATAAAGTTTCGTTAATATCACGCAATGGTGAAGACTACGCTATATACAAGTATAATTCTACAAAACCTGGTTATTGTTTAAAATCTGGTCTTCTTACGTTTTGGTCATGGTGCTCTGAGTACCGCACTGTGAAAGATCTACCTGTTCCATACACGAGTAATACAATTCGTAACTGTCGATTTAGATTCATTACTCGTAATTTGTGGCCGTTCATGAACTTCGACACATGCATCAAAGGAACTGAACAATATTTCATTAAATTGTTTGAGAAGCAATACGGTGTAAAAATTGATTTACAAGAATTTGGCAAAGTTGACAAATATGGGGAACTCATGAGTAACAACACAAAGATAATGGTTCAAAAAGTAGCGAAGAACAAATTTGAAGGAGCTGTGGGAGGATTCTCGATTAACTCGGGGAATTATTTTGCAAACATTTCATACAGTTACCCAATGACGATAGATCACAATTTTTATTATGTTGCTCACGCTAATTATGTTGAGCAATGGGTCGCAGTGTTATATCAGTCTTCTCAGACTTGCATTGTGATAAGCCTCCTGTTCGTAATTTTCTGTGTGGCAGCTACATTGTTGTCAATATTCCGAAAGGAAAAAGATGTTTCCTACAATATTCTAATTGTTTTTGGATGTTTATTGAATAAAAAATCTGTTAGGAGAATAGAACCTGGATGGCCTCAGGCACTAATTTTCTCGAGTCTTTTGTTTACAGCGTTTATAATCCCTTATGCGATTCAGGCAAACTTATGCAGTGTGACAACTCAGCCGGTCCGTGGTTATGAACCGGAGGAAGCTATGGATTTAGAGGATTATCACGCAATTTTACATACTGAATGGCAGCATCACAATTTATTTCATGAGCACTGGGATTGTGGAACTAGACTTAATTGTTTAATGCTGGTCAAAGACGATCCACACAAGTCCCATTATACTGTAGTTTCAGATGCTCATTTTCAGGTATATCGATGGCAGCTCACCGACGATCAATGCCAAATGGCCGTGTATCGGTTAAAAGAACCCTGCTTAAGCATATACAGAACCGTGTTATTACGTCGAGGGTCCGTTTTAATACCATATTTGAATCACTTTACTCATCACTTATTAACAACAGGCATCATGGATAAGTATGCAGGTGATATATACTACCGAGAGCTGTTGAAGTGTAAATCTCGTTACCGACCTGAACACGTACCTCTGCCACTGTCAAATTTTTACTATGTATTTATGATACTAATCGGCGGTTACTGTTTGTCTATATTAGCGTTTATTTACGAGATTTGGGCTGGATCGCGCCCAAATGCAAGGGGTATCATTGAATGATGCATCGAATGTGTGTGGCAAATGAATACGTATTCGAATTCTTATAAACACGTATTCAAATACGAGCACGAGAATCTTAATCAAAATATTTCGGAACATCATTAATGAGGCATATTTAGATGAGGATGAATAGACCAGAATTGTACGAGTATTGAGCTGTGTCTATGTAACATAGTTTGGAAATGTTGGGTAAATGATGAAGCAAAATTGTAGACTAGTTAATAATTTGTGCATAATTTTGTTGTGTTCTGTAAGTATTATATTATCTGTGGTTCTGTTTAAACTAATTGTGAGTGAATTGTATTGTGATACAAATTTTTCTTCTTTCACAAATAAAGATTTTAAGGAACGACAAATGTCTGGTTTTCTTTTGTTCCCAAAGTCAATATCTTCTTTATTTGTGTCTTTTGATAAACATATCGATGATCTGCTTGGCAGCGCGTGGTTTATCAGTGGCCACCAAGTGTCCCGCGCCGACCACCATTGCTTCCATGAAGTTACCACTCGACTTCACAAAGCTGAAACAGTGAACGATAAAAGACCCCTTAGTTGGTTGAATTCTGAAGTGTAAATAAGTACTTTTCCTTAGCCCTTTAAATTAAACCTTGTAAGTGCCTAGTACAGAGTCGGTCTGCCACTTTTGACTCTTAAGCCCTAAGTAAAAGGTTGAAAGTGTTCGACTATCAGTGGACTCGATAGTACCTTATCAGCACTAGCTTACTATAGAAGTACTAACATAGTTTTAAGGTCCTTTAAATTAACACAGTTTGTATTTTATCACATGTAACATACATGTGATAAAATACAAACTGTGTAGTCTGTAAGGTATAGGTATATCTATGGGCTAAAGTTGCCTAGAAATAAATGAATGTTGTTGTTGTAGTTAATACAAATACATGTTTACCCCATTCTTAATCTGGCCAATGATGGTCAGATAGGGACAAGTAATCTACAATGTGCTAAAACAGACATCCACAATTTAAATTCAGTAAAGATTGGGAAAATCCATGTTGCAGCAAGTCTTGCGAGGATCACTAGTTTCTTTAAAAACGTAGCTTATTTATTCGTTTTTAATTAGTAGTAGGTAGTAGTAGTGGTGGATCTACATGGGTTGATCTCCAGCCACCCTATGTTTAAGTTATTAAATGAACTTGTTTGGGCTTTACTCACGAATTAATTAGGGAACTATTTTCTTCGTCATAGAGACGTTTTCTGTCAGCGTCCAGGTATCCTTGTCTTCCGGACCACTGCAAGCTTCGGTATGTGCGAACTGACAGCGCGTAGGGTACCAACATGTCTAGTTGCCCGCTGGATAGAAAAAAAAATACGCATCGCATTGAGAACCTCCTTTCTTTTCGTCAGTTAAAAAGTGAGACCTTTCGGACATACATGACTTACTTATTTAAGAATTTCACAAAACTTACTTGTAACACAGGACTCCATAATGCTCCACCAACTCCTCTAACCAAGGTTTGACAGTTAGGAATTCATTAGATTGTAACTGATCATAAACAATCTTATTGATTATAGAAAACTTCATCTTTTTCACATGAATTGCTTTTTGGACTTCTAGCTTGTTTGAAAATGTTTCTATTGACGTTTGCAGTGGTGAGGTGTCTTCAGAAGCTGCACCGTTCATGTAATTATGCTGCGTAATCTCGTCCTCATTTAGTACTTGTAGTTTGCACTTCTTGCTAACTCGCGATCACATTTTTTAAAGATGAATCGATTTCATCAAAACGAAAATGTTATCTGTGGTCCGGTCGTGGCGCGCTCGTTCTCGACATCTGTCAACTCATTGTACTTTTTTGTGAAGCGCGCAGGTTACGTTTCCGTTAGTAAAGTTCCGAAAATTTTGTAATTACCAAACCGAGATGGGAAAACATCGAAGAAAACGAGACGAAGAGATGAGAGAACTCAACGAATGTCTGCGGGAACTAGAAAATCGGTCAAACAAGCGAAAACGGAGTCATCATCGAAACTGGTAAGATTTTTTGTATATGTACCTATCCACTCGTGTTTTCCTAGAAGTACCTGGCACCCTGGCCTAAGATGCACATGTCTCTAGGGTTTTCACGAGAGGTTAACCATAAGAACACCAATTGTGCCAACCTATAGCCAACATATAAGCCCGCTCCAGTCGAACACGACGGGAAGCCGTGGTTATTGCGACCGAAGTTGTGGGACACGCTATAAAACCCGAAGCAGCCTGACTCGTCGCGACAGCTATTCCCCATAACCGGCACTTCTGAGTACAGACACCTGTCCTATATCACCTAGTGAAGGAAATATTAAACAAATAATTTAAAAAACCCGACTGCGTAAAAAATAACTAATAACTTTAAATAAAAAAAAACTGAAAAGAATAAAACAAGTTCAGGAGACCGGACATATTGACTGCAACAGTCGGGACCCATATTGGATGTAATGTCTAGATTATTTAATGGGTCCCGACTGTTGCAGTCAATATGTCCGGTCTCCTGAACTTGTTTTATTCTTTTCAGTTTTTTAGTTAAAGTTATTAGCTATTTTTTACGCAGTCGGGTTTTTTAATTTTTTTAAATTATTTTTTTTATTTTACACTTTTTAGTTACTTAGATCATATCAAACCATTTCAAAATACTCATGATGAGCCCTTTATCGAGCCGTCTAGGCTGCAGAGCGCGCCATAAATTTGAATTTGGCGCTAAAAATCCGCCATTTTGTGTCTTTATGATTTTGATATACCCAGTGTCACTTTCACAGTAAATACGAATCTAACGACACCTCTCAAGCTAAAATCCATCTAGTCGTGCAGGCTGCAGAGCGTGCCAAATATTTGAATTTTATTTACTTTTATTATACTACTTGCTGTTGCCCGTGGCTTCGCCCGCGTGAAGTTTGGTAACTGTCCCATGGGATCATACTAAAGGGATAAATAGTAACCTACATGTTAATTCAGGTTATATATGATTCAAGTTATAGTTATGGTTATAAAATTATGTGCCAAATTTCATAATCATCACAATAAATTATAACCATCACTATCACGTCACTATCACCATCACTATCACCATCACTATCACCATCACTATCACCATCACTATCACCATCACTATCACCGTCACTATCACCATCACTATCACCATCACTGTCACCATCACTATCACCATCACTATCACCATCACTATCACCATCACTATCACCATCACTATCACCATCACTATCACCATCACTATCACCATCACTATCACCATCACTATCACCATCACTATCACCATCACTATCACCATCACTATCACCATCACTATCACCATCACTGTCACCATCACTGTCACCATCACTATCACGATCACTATCACCATCACTATCACCATCACTATCACCATCACTATCACCATCACTATCACCATCACTATCACTATCACCATCACTATCACCATCACTATCACCATCACTATCACCATCACTATCACCATCACTATCACCATCACTATCACCATCACTATCACCATCACTATCACCATCACTATCACCATCACTATCACCATCACTATCACCATCACTATCACCATCACTATCACCATCACTATCACCATCACTATCACCATCACTATCACCGTCACTATCACCATCACTATCACCGTCACTATCACCATCACTATCACCGTCCCTATCACCATCACTATCACCATCGCTATCACCATCACTATCACCATCACTATCACCATCACTATCACCATCACTATCACCATCACTATCACCATCACTATCACCATCACTATCACCATCACTATCACCATCACTATCACCAACACTATCACCATCACTATCACCATCACTATCACCATCACTATCACCATCACTATCACCATCACTATCACCATCAGTATCACCATTACTATCACCATCACCATCACCATCACTATCACCATCACTATCGCCATCACTATCACCATCACTATCGCCATCACTATCACCATCACTATCACCATCACTATCACCATCACTATCACCATCACTATCACCATCACTATCACCATCACTATCACCATCACTATCACCATCACTATCACCATCACTATCACCATCACTATCACCATCACTATCACCATCACTATCACCATCACTATCACCATCACTATCACCATCACTATCACCATCACTATCACCATCACTATCACCATCACTATCACCATCACTATCACCATCACTATCACAATCACTATCGTCATCACTATCACAATCACCATCAACTACATTATCGCAACCACCATCACTGTCACATTCACCATCACAATCATCATCATTATAACTGTCACTATCACAATTACTATCACCATCACCATCACCATCAATATCATTATCACAATCACCATCACTGTCACATTCACCATCACAATCACCATCACCATCACTATCACTATACAGGGTGTTAAAGTAGTCGCGTACCATAGCTTAGGGGTAGGTTCAGTATCGTTAAAGGAACCCAGGAAAAATAAAAATAAAAAATCCAAAAAAATTAAACATAAAAATAATATTGCAAAATCAACATAACTAGTACGGTCTACTAACTTAAAATAGCAATCGTTTACAATTAAAATTATTTTATTTGTTTAAATGCTTTAATTACTTACCTACTATCGAACGTCTTGTAGGTTATCACCCGCTTTCACTCAATTTACGCGCGAGAAACAAACGGCTCGGCGCACGGCGCGCGCTCCTACGCGCGCTCGCTCTAGCGACAGCTGACTGCGGCGCGGTCGATGACCCCGAGTGCCCGCCCGTTCGGTGGTCAGCTGTTTCCGAGCGCATTAGGATGAAATGATCTTGAGGGAAATAGTGGATTTTCTTCAAAAAAAAAAGGTTGCTTTTTTCAATGGTTTTAGGTTCTACTAATGAAATCAAACCACTGGTTTCAAGGATAACGGTGTTCACACTAACACCCTAATTTTAGGTTTAAGAAAAAAAAATTAAAGGTATTTATTTTTATTTTTTACGGGTTCCTTTATCGATACTGAACTCACCCCTAAGCTATGGCACGCGACTACTTTAACACCCTGTATAATTATTAGCAAGGTACCACACCCAAAAAGTTTTGTTAGTAATTTAGTAATAATAGAAAAAAAAGATGGATCACTACGCATATGTTTAGATCCAAAAGACCTTAATAAAGCTCTGGTAAAAAATCACTATTTGATACCTACATATATGAAGAAATAGTGTCAAAACTAACTAATAAGAGTGTATTTTCAGTATAAGACTTATCTGATGGATTCTATAATATTAAGCTTACCAAGGAGTCTTCTGATCTATGCACTTTTAGTACACCTTTTGGAAATTATAAATTTTTAAGAGTTCCTTTTGGAATATCAGTAGCACCAGAGCATTAGAGATAAGAACAAGACGTGTGTAATTAATAAAACTAGATAATATCTTTAATCGCTTCTTATTTAAAACATCTAAACATTACAGTCATCATTGAGGACGACGGCGCTGTTGCCACGGTAAACATCGGCTCCGTAACAAAATTATTAATAAAATTTCAAAAGTAATATATTTTATAATTTTAATTTAGAATATCGTCAAGTGTTAAGTAATTCACGACATGTATTGTTAGTGATATGAAAAGTTCAAGTTTACGGGAAGAAATAAACAAAACACTTAGTGGAATCATATTAACAAAATCAGTGAAGTTTTCGGAAATATAATTATACCAAAACATTGGTCAACTAGTGCAAAATAAACCAAAAAAAACCAAAGGATTTGTGAAACCAAGTGAGTGAATTTTTAAATATTGTACAACAGCAAACCGTTAAAATACACATTACTACGTTTGCTTTGTCAAACCTATCGTCTATTTCAACTCTTTGCATAAGTAACGTTTGGCTCCGCGGCTAAGGCAAGCACTTCTCATACAACGTGGTGCGAGTTCGAATCCAGACTTGAAACACACTTTTTGGATTTTTGTTTTGTTGTTTACCACTTGTCAGATACAAATAGCAACAAACTATTCTCGATTTTAAGCCTGTTGAATAATATAAGATGGAGCAAGAGAATAATGTAACACTACGAAGACATCAAACTGCATCTAAATCGAGATCTACGGAGTCACTAAATCGTAGTCTTAATACAAGGTTAATGTCGTGTGATGAAGTATTAGGCAGAAGCCTGGATTTCTTAACAAATATGTCTTCTACATTTATGTCGGAGCTAAAGAATGAAATTAAAGAATTAAAAGTCCGTTTAGAAAGTACACAGCATGAGATGGAGAATATTATCTTAGAAAACATAGACCTAAAAAACAAATAAATGGCGTGAATCAGGAGCTGAGTGTTTTAAGACAATTGTGTAGAAGTCCATTATCTACATTTAGACACAAGATGTCGTCAAGCACCAAAAAGAGTGTGAGACGTAGACTCACAAACAGTTTTCATGTATCACCTCTAAAACTAAACGGGGAAAATACGAATCCGTCAACAAAACCGGAAAAAGAAATAACTTTACAACCGGAAGTTATCGTCAGCACCGATCAACACACAACGAATATAGAAATCCAACCATTAGACACCTTAAATCCTTCCTTAGAACATAAAGTGCAGATACACACAGACAATGATTTCCTTAAACATCCCGAAGCAAGCAATAGTCTGCAGAAGAATCATGTTGCACTTGGCAATATGTGCAACACTAAGACGTACAGCAATGCACTAAGACCTGAATGCAGGAACTTGAGGTTTAAATGTGAAAAGAGGACATTTATTATAGGGGGCAGACAATGTAGTGGATTAGCTACACGACTTTATAAATCTCGATTGTACAACCCTTATAATAATTATCGTTTCCTATCAATTGTTAAGCCAAATGCTTCTACAGAGGAAATCTTGACTTGTGTTAAACTGTTCGACATTACCCCTGATGACAAACTAATTATATCTGTAGGACAAAATGATTATAATACTCTAAAAATGGTGACAGAGCTGTGCTTGTTCCTGAAATCAATTAATTGTCCTGTTATTATTTTAGGTGTGAATAAAAACATCTGCTATAAAGAAACAAAAATGAATGAAATGTTGCATCTTATCTGTAGACAGGGTAAAGAATGTTCTTTTATCGCAAAATATCACAAGTTTCCATCGCTATGCTACCAAATAAACTCGATTTTAGATCAATTGGACTATGACAAAACCTTTTTGTCACATGGTTCTAAAGTTCGGAAATCAAATGCGCATTGTACAAAAAACCAGAGTACACAAACGAATTACTCACTTTTAGAACCATATTCGAATGACGTTTCTCACGTTAATGGCATCATAGGTAATATGGCAGACGAAACCTTTTTTCGTATCTAAAACAGCTCATGGACACCATTTCGTTTTTCATCAGAATATTGCTGGTGCTATAAATAAATCCGATGATATTGAAATGGCACTTAACTTACTTCGAGACAAACAATGTATGGTTGACTTTATATGTCTAACTGAAACATTTATTAAATCGGGAGATGAAGAAAACATGAGATTAAAATCTTATAAATTAGCGAGTTACTACTCCAGGAAAGATCAGAGACGTAGCGGTGTTTGCATTTTAGTAAAGCATGATATTGAATGCGAAAACATAAAATGGCTAGAAAATATTACTCTTGAAAAACATTTTGAAATATGCGGTATAAGACTACAAAAATATGGGATTAACTTATTTTGTGTGTATAGAACCAAATTCAGACGTGAACATATTTCTTAGGAAACTACAAATAGTGCTAAATAGGATACATGACAAAGATTACAAATATAATAATATAATATGCGGTGACTTTAATATTGACATTTTAATTGACACTAAAAATAAGAATGAATTTATGAATATTCTATACAATTATAACTTGACATTCCATATAAATGAACCAACTCGACAAAAAACATGTATTGACAATATAATTAGCGATATAAAAGATGCGAAGGGGAAGGTACATGAGTTAGGACTGTCTGATCACAACACGGGGCAAACTTTTTCAATAAAAACAAAAGTAAGAAATCCTGTTAAACAACATTGGTTTGTATATAAAAGAGACCTATGTATAGATAATTTGGAAAAGTTTAATTATTATCTAAGTAATATGTCTTTCTCAGATATATTTGATGAAAAAGAAGTAAATAAGGCGTTTTCTTTGTTCCATGCTGACATTTGTCTCTTTTTTAATCTTTGTTTCCCACTGATAAAAGTCAAAATAAACCAAAACTCGACAAACCCAAAATGGATTACAAAAGGCTTGAAAAAGTCTTTTGTAACTAAGCAAAAATTACAAAACGAATATTACAAAAACAAAAATAGACAAAACAAGCTAAAATACACTACATATAGTAAAATACTAAGAAAATGTGTTGCCAATATTCAAAGCAGTAAAAATAAAAATACTATAGAAAAAGCTAAAAACAAGTGTAAAGCCACATGGAAAATAGTAAATGAACGTCTAAAGCAAAACAATGCATCCAATGAAATCAAGGAAATTTCGGATGAAAAACGCATCTTGGACAAAGGAGATGACATTGCAACATATTTCAACAACTTTTTCATAAACATCGCGAAACCAAAACCTATCGAGCACCCAAAAAACAAACCAAAAATGGGAAGAAGGTTAGCAAACTCCATCTATCTTGAACCAGTTGATAATGTGGACGTTTATAAAATAATAATGGAGTTACGAAATACGAATTCAGCAGGGTATGATGGTATTACAACTCGAATATTAAAGGACAATATATCTGCTATCATAAAGTCATTGACCTATTTAATAAATCTGTCCTTGGAAAACGGAACCTTTCCTGATGCTCTAAAATTCTCTATCGTAAAACCACTACATGAAATAAAAAGAGTTCGAAAACAGAAGCGGGGAATTACAGACCAATTACTTTGGTACCGATTCTCTCCAAGATATTTGAAAAAGTAATGTGACTTATGAATTTTTTTGAAAAAATAAAGTAATAAATAAACAGCAAAATGGTTTTATTAAAAATAAATCGACTACATTGGCATGTTTTAAATTAATAACAGAAATTCTTAGTTCAGTAGACAAAAAAGAAATTCCAATAGCTGTGTTTTTGGATATGACCAAAGCGTTCGATATGGTATGCCATGATAAATTATTGAATAAATTAGAACAATACGGCATAAGAGGTCCTGCTTACAATTGGTTTGAAAGTTATTTAAGGGGTCGAAAACAATGCACAGAGATTGTAAAAATGCATCCGGAGACTAACACTCAGGTAACCTATAGGTCCCCATACTTAACAAATAACTATGGCGTACCACAGGGGACTGTGCTAGCCCCGATATTGTTTCTAGCTTATATAAATGAATTGCCAGAATCAACGGATCAGTATACTGTATTATTCGCAGATGATACCACTGTATTGACTAAAGAAGCTACTATTGATCAGGCGTTAAACGTCACAAATGTCGCTCTAGAGGCTATACATGACTGGTTAACTGCAAATAATTTAGAAATAAATACGGAGAAAACTAAATTCATGAGATTCCTGACATATAATAACAAAAGAAACAAAAAAGATACAATCGACTTGCCAATAAAATATAATAATAACACCATTGAAGAAGTAAATGAAATAAAATTTCTAGGAATAAATATTGATAACTATTGTAACTGGAAATGTCATGTAGATATTGTCTGTAAAAAAATTCACAAATTCGTCTACGCACTTCGTAAAATAAAAAAAAAAATACTAATAAAGAAACAGCATTAATGGTCTATCACAGTCATGTTTAGTAATGAGGTATGGGTTAATCATATGGGGAAACTCTACAGACGCCCAGAGAGCATTTATAGCCCAGAAAAAATGCATTAGGTCAATCTTTGGTCTCAAGCGCAATGACGTATTATAATATCATTGGATAAGCGTCTACTTACACTTCCATCCCTATATGTCTTTGAAATGTGTAAATTCGTTAGAAACCACCTTTTACTTTTTGAGCAGGATGATAAGGCCCAATTTAAAAGGAAAATAGTACAAAAACCTCTGGTAGTACCTCGAAGCAGATTAAAGTTATGTGACAGAAACTGCTACACCATGGCTGTGAAAATTTATAATAAACTACCGGAAAAAATAAGAAAAATGAATAACTTAGAATTTAATAGAACTTTAACCAATTGGCTTTTTTCGACGAATTTGTGAATTTTTTTACAGACAATATCTACATGAGATTTCCAGTTACAATAGTTATCAATATTTATTCCTAGAAATTTTATTTCATTTACTTCTTCAATGGTGTTATTATTATATTTTATTGGCAAGTCGATTGTATCTTTTTTGTTTCTTTTGTTATTATATGTCAGGAATCTCATGAATTTAGTTTTCTCCGTATTTATTTCTAAATTATTTGCAGTTAACCAGTCATGTATAGCCTCTAGAGCGACATTTGTGACGTTTAACGCCTGATCAATAGTAGCTTCTTTAGTCAATACAGTGGTATCATCTGCGAATAATACAGTATACTGATCCGTTGATTCTGGCAATTCATTTATATAAGCTAGAAACAATATCGGGGCTAGCACAGTCCTCTGTGGTACGCCATAGTTATTTGTTAAGTATGGGGACCTATAGGTTACCTGAGTGTTAGTCTCCGGATGCATTTTTACAATCTCTGTGCATTGTTTTCGACCCCTTAAATAACTTTCAAACCAATTGTAAGCAGGACCTCTTATGCCGTATTGTTCTAATTTATTCAATAATTTATCATGGCATACCATATCGAACGCTTTGGTCATATCCAAAAACACAGCTATTGGAATTTCTTTTTTGTCTACTGAACTAAGAATTTCTGTTATTAATTTAAAACATGCCAATGTAGTCGATTTATTTTTAATAAAACCATTTTGCTGTTTATTTATTACTTTATTACCTACGACTTGCGTCCCCCCTCCCGGTATGCTAAACGTTGCATATTAGTGCTGCCTAAGTGCTCAACGTGGAAGGACGTACACACGTGCCTGCGTTTTCGCGCCATAAATGTAATTATTCAATTTTTATGTTACTGGACATTTTTTCTTTCATCGCCATGGATAGGTATAACTATATTTTGAATAAGTTTGTCTTCATGAGTAAGCATTCGATAGGACACCATTTCCCCATATGTTAATTTGTGAAGTGTTTTATTTCTTCGAATAGTTAATAGATTTTTTGTTATTTATATTTTTTGCCTTGATTTTCATCGCCGTTCTTTCATTGCCGTGGTTTTCGTGGCCGAAATTTGCTATGGCAATGAAAAAAAAGACACGGCAATGAGAAAAATTTCATTGCCATGCCTTGTAAAACAATTTAGTTTCATTGCCGTGGCCAGGTATTTCATTTCCGTGACTTGTGTTTTCATCGCCATGGTATCATTAGGCAAAGAAAACATCTTTTGTCACCTGTAATTTTTAATAAGAGATAAGATTATACCTGAAAGGTTTTAGGAGTATCTAGATGATTGTGTTCTTTTTTTTTTGAAAATGCATCTTACTTGCTACAGATCACAATATACGTTTTCTGAAGAAGCTATTTTGTTTTGTCAAGTGCAAAAATATATCTGATCATGCCTGTCTCAAAGAGGGAAAGGCAAACCCAGACAGATTGTGTATTCCCATCCCATACACAATCTGTCTGGGTTTGCCTTTCCCTCTTTGAGATGGATAAGATGGATGATGAAATCTTACTCCCGTAAGATTTGGATAGATATTACAAAAGGAAGAATGGGAGTATGTATAAGAAAAGAAAGACTGTAGTATTAAAGTATCTAAGTAGTGTTGCGAGTGTAATTCAACAGTCTTTGTTTACTTATTGTACTCTCATTCTTTTTTTGTAATATCTCCTTACCCAAATTTTACTCCCATACAAGTGTTGGAATCAAGACCTCTTATAAACAGTCATTTTTATTCTATCTATCTGTCTATCTCATTAAATAAAATATTTTTTAATTTCCGTGGATTGATTCTTTCATTGCCATGGCACAGTTCTTTCATTACCGTGGACGCTTGTTTCATTGCCGTGCACGCATGTTTCATTGCCGTGGCACGAAATTTTTTAATCCTGATATGTCGTTAGTTTTTTAAGTTATCTGCTAGACATTAAGCAATAATATATACATTATCAAAAACTTTAATAAAAGCGTTTTTTAAAAAAAAAAAACTTAAGATGAAAAAAAACACGGAAATGAAGATTTTATAGGACCTGTTGAAATTCACTCATATCGAGAAACATTTATCACAATTTTCCTTAAATAAGGCTCCGTGCTGAGAAAAAGTTTCGTAGTCTGCAAGATTGCCGTACTTTTTCCATTTGACCTATGATTTTTGTTTTTTTCTAAAAGTTTTAATTAAAGATTTTGTGAACCAGACTGAAAAGCCAGCCGTTCTGGATGCAGATAGTGGTGTGTACTGCTTAATAATTTCATGGATCTTATTGTAAAATGTGCTAAGTGCCTCTTTGGATCCTAAAGGGGTAAGAAGTTCCGTCCAGGCGGTATTCTGAATTTAACGATTGATGTGCTCATAGTCAGATTTATAAAAGTTGTATTTTTGTAGTAGTCGCTTTTTCATGGGAAGATTATCTACATTTAGACTTATATCGCAGACAAAAGGTGGATGATACGTATCAATGGGAAGTAGAGGCAACAACGCACTCGATACCTTACATGGGTGGTTTTATATCAGTAGGTCAAGAATTTTACCATTGGTATTTGCTACGACATTGTATTGCAAAGCATCAAGTAATGACATTAAATTATATAACTGTGTACAAGTCGTGGTCGAGCCCATGCCCAACCCACCGCCGATTAGGGATACCGTAGGACCGTGTCTGGGCAATTGTAGTCGCCCACTATGTAAAAATAGTCAACAGTAGGGTCACTCAGTACCTGATGTAAAATCTCAAAATGTTGTTCATATACAAGGGTAGCCGTTTTTGGAGGTATGTAAGCCGCACTAATGATATGCCTCTTGGATGGTCGCAAACTAGGTACTTCTATGAGGACATGTTCAACAATGTTGCAAAATAGCGAGTTGGTCGGAGTTACAGTAATATCACATTCAGAGGATTTAAGTGTCCTCAACAAGGCAACCAACACGCCCCCGCCATCCATTTTTTTAGTGCTAACACGATCACGATCACACCTGTACACAATATAGCGCTGATCGATAAACTCATTATTGCTAATCTCACGAATTAACAAAGTCTCTGTGAGTACGATGATGGTCGTGGTTACCGTTAAGAATGTTCATGTATAGCGTGTGTAATTTTGTACAGATACCTCTGCAGTTTTGATAATAAATAGATCAAGATTTGTTACTCATCAAGAGATATTAAGTATTCAAAATAATAATTACCAGCAATCTAAATATATAAAAGAAGAAACTGACTGACTGACTGACTCATCTATCAACGCACTGCCCAAACCGCTGGGTCTACAGATTCCAAATTTGGCAAGTAGGTTCCTTATGTGATCTAGAGGTGCACTAAGAAAGGATTTTCCAAAATTCGTCAGCGTCAGAATCGCAGGTCAACAGTCGTATTTAGCTTTAAAATTGTGCCTAAAAATTACTTATCAATTGCTTATATTTGCTTACCATGATGAGAGAATTGCTTATTTCATAATTAAAAAGAATTAAAACATTTAAGGTTGACCAGCCATTCTGATATCAGAATGGCTGGTCAATCTCTGTAGAGTAGTAAATATGAGGAAATACTGAAATTTTCATGGGCGAAAGATTGCTTATCAATTGCTTATATTTGCTTACCATGATGCGAGAGTTGCTTATTTCATAAGTAAAAAGAAATTAAACATTTAAGGTTGACCAGCCATCAGACAGGCTGGTCAATCTCTGTAAGTAGAGTAATAACTATGAGGAATTACTGAATTTTTTATGGGCGAAAAATTGCTTATCAATTGCTTATTTCACAATTTATAAGCCTAGACCCTGTTTATTCTCCCTATAAGCTAGCCACGAGTTAAAGAACCCCTGTTCTTGTTAAAATATGGGAGCAAACTGACGTTTGTTCGTACTTGTTACATCTACCAATCCGCACTGGGCCCTAGTGGTGGGCCCATTCCCTCTTACAGAGAGGAGGCCTGTGTCCCAGCAGTGGGAACATTAATAGCTGATGATGATGATAGCTCACAGAAAGTCAAAAAAATTTGGATTTGTAAGGTACATAATAGTATCTAACTCCGAGCACTATTGGGCGATTTGAAAGTATAATATCAATGAAAATAATCACAAGGGGCCCGCTAGCCAGAAACTTCAAAGAAACATCATTTAATCAAAAACTGTCGAGGTGCAAAATATATCTTATTTATTTTCTTTATACACAAAATAATGTCTTTATGAAAAGCTATCACCTGTTGATAAATCTCGTTGTGGTCTGCCAGAGTGTGCGTTACCCCAGCCAGATATGGTCGAAAATCGTCTTCTAAGTGCACTAAATAATTAGAAATACTGCTTCTGTAAATGGTAAGCACATTTTTAAATTTGGTAAGCTGATAGTTTTTTAATTATTTGATAAAAACACATCCGACTGGAGTAACGATACCCCAGCTAGATCTTTTGTTAAAAAATGTTTTTTTTTTTTTTAAATAAAATTATCTAATTAGAAAAGAATTTGAAATAAATGGTATAACTTAATATGTATTTGTATTTGCTATGGTTGCAAAGATATTCAAAATCCTGCTGGCGTAACGTTTGCACGATTGCTGTATCTCGGAATTCATAATACGGATTATTGTATTATTTGTACATGAGATCTGGCCAATAAGTTATATTTTGTTACGCAATAAACGAATCCACTATAATGCACCGTTTTGAAGTTATTTTAGTAAATATAAAATATGCTTTGACAGGTCCTAGCACTTCTAATAAGCGCTCCAAAGATTAAACTTAAACGTTGTTATATAGGTAATTACCGTTTATAAATGGTACTGAAGTTTCATTAGTATCCTATACGTAATTAAAAAGTTATGATGATTTTCCGGCCACGGTGCGCAGCCGATTTATTTGACGACTGATTAACCGAGTTTACTGTAGTAGTAGGAACTGAATCTTATATCAGTAATTAGAAGTACAGTTCAATTAAATACATGAGAAATTTTGAGACTTGTACACTAATAAATAACGAGATAATCGAAAAAATGATGTACGCGTGGTAACCCGACCAAATCTAGAATGTTACGAAAAAGCGACCGCGCCATACATTATACTAACTTTCTAAAACTTACAGGATAATACGTGAGAATAATAACGTGTTTATAGTACAGACGGGTAAACAAGTGGTAAAGTAAAACATATTTATAATGGAGTATTCATTTTAAAAATAATAATGCGTAGGTAATAACAAATATGGAGTAGGTACCTACCTATGTAGATGGTGATTATATACAAATATTTTAACTAAGGTAAGTAAGTTAGGTAAGTAAGTTAGTAAGGTAAGTTTAAAGATTAACTTCAAAAATATTCACAGATATATTGTAATGAATAATGTGCAACGTCGCTTGTTTATCTGAAATTAAAATTAAGAACTGATAAACACCTTCACTATTTTCACTGTTATGCTTAGCATTCCGAATAAGCTACAGCAAAATAGTTGTAGCCGTATTTAAAATTATGTTTTATTGTAAAAAACCGGCCAAGAGCGAGTCGGACTCGCGCGCCAAGGGATTCGTACAAACTTTTTAAAAGACAAACATTATACAGAAATTAGGTAGGTAGGTTCTACTGTTTTTTCTAATATGATTTAAAAAATCACAAATGTCTGACATAAAGATAGCCGTATTATTTCCCACTCCGACAAACCAAATTTAAAAACTCCGACTCCGATTCCGGTTCCGATAATACCACCTCCGTAACATCCCTGATCTACATGTCGCAGCCAATTCGTATAACACGCCGTTTTACATAATGGCACGCCGGATTTAAAAACGGCGCCATTATGTAATACGGCATCCTCACGTTCAGCCGGATTGTAGTGGCGATACGTTCGTCAAAGCGGCGTCCAAAGTTAAGCCATATTGTCAGCAATTCCGATACTTCAAATAACCTACTAAAATTGTCATTAAAGTCTTGCTAGCTGGCATAAGGAGCGTAGGCCGAAGGCCGGCGGAGCAACGATGACATTTGTGACAGAAAGTGGTTGTGTAATGTAAAATGCCAGTGTAGTGAGCGCGCGTCATGTCGTCGTAGAAGGTTCTAAATTTGCTTATATTTCGAAAACGGTGCGTCCTATCGCAAAAATAAAGTTTTTTTTTCCCCCTTTTAGGAACCCCCGACCACGTAATTCTCAACATGTAGGTATAAAAAAAATGGAAAAAAAAAACAAAAGCGGCAAAAGCGGCCATTTGATTGTGACACCGTTGTCAATTTTTCTTGCGACGCCAGTTTTCTTGTTATAATAATAATAATCCATTTATTTCAGGTAACAAAGACCCATACATAAATACCTTAACCTAAAAATACGTACTAATAACATTTTTTGTTAGTATAAGCAACTTAAAACTATGTTAGTGGCACTTCACTTGCACGATGTTTTGCGCGTTCTTGTGGAATTTGCCCGCGGAAGCGACGGAACACCACATCCTGCGGCCAAAAACTTTCTTCCATCACCAAATGGAGCATACACGTTGGAATTTGCACCACAAACGCCTTGAAATTGACGTTGCGGCGCGACTCCAGTAGCTGTACTCTTAGCGTGTACTTCAATCTTTGGCGCACGTACTCCTCGATGTCCTCAGCCTCAGTGGTGTAATGTAGGCGAGAGATTTACACCGGGGTGTTCGGCTTCGCGGCACGTAGTTTAACGTTGGGCTCTACAGGAGCCTTGCCGGAGCGGTTCTTACAGCTTCGCTGACGGCATTTCCTCCTTTGCACCGTCACGAAACCGTCATCATCAGCCCGGTCCGTTGCCTTTGCAGGCACGGGCTTTGCGGGGAGAGTAGCAGGGATGCTCGAAATGACCACTGGCCCAGGTGGTCGCGTTGGTCGGGCCGCGCTGCGGGGAGGAGCTGCGGGGACAGGGGCGGGGCTGTGAGGCGCGCTAACTGCACGCAACGCAAACTCAGCAATCGGCGTCGGCGACAAAACTGCTGACGCGAAACTCGTAGCCGATGCATTGAGGCAGCCGGCTCCTCGGCATGTGTTTACGTTGCTCACACGTGCCGGTGACCCAGTTAATGCTACAGAGTTGCGCAACTCTACTAGTTGTGAGCGCAAGTCTGCAACAGTGCTCTGGGATGTAGCCAGATTTCTCTGCATATCCGCCAAACTAGCCTTTAAAAAGACAATGTCCTTTAACAGGCTTATACTCAGGCCCAGGCTTTAAGATCATGCAGCGCCACTTGTGGCGATAAATGGAAATAAAAATTTCAAAGCGGCGTATCGACGATGCGCCCGTTTGTATAACGGCGGCACGTTATTACGTCGCTTTGACGAACGCGAAGGGCTCATTCAATGCGGCGTACTTTATTTCAGCCAAATTGTAATCCGGCTGAACGTCATGACGCCGTATTACATAACGGCGCCGTTTTTTAATCCGGCACGCCATTATGTAAAACAGCGTGTTATACGAATTGGCTGCGACATACATATTGAAAGGTCGGTTCGTTACAAAACGTTGACCTTGAAAACAGTAATATTAAACGTAGGTAACTACGTAAGCCTACACTTATTATCATATTTATTAATTTATCGATTTAGTTATTCTTAATTATCTAATCTATCTACTGTTGGTTATCCAAACATAATAAGTAATACAAAAAACTTGATAATAAATACATAAGTCAATAAAAATAAGTTTAATAATGGCAATACTTTGTCGTAAAGGAAATTTTTATTTCTTTTATTTATTTAATTAAAGCCACGAGGCCCATACCTATTAGTTATTACATGTACTTACCTTAACCTAACGATACCGTGTATCGTTATTATGTCATATTAAAATATAATAATAAATTCCTTTACATAAATACATAATATAAAGTTTACTAAAAACTAATTAGTCGCAATTTGTATCTCGTAAATTGGTAAGTAGGTAGGTACCTACTACCTACCCACCTCATCGATAGAATGTTAAACGTAGGTAGGTAGATATATGAAGAATGGCATAGTGGACACTTACTTTGAGCAATTTAAAGTTTATTTAAACATTTAGTATGAAAGGTTTAATTTTTCAATCAAACTAATTTAATTCGTGACTACCAACTTTTAGGTGACACAACGCACGGGCTCAAACTCATTGGTGGGCGTGACCAAAAAGCACGCTGTCTCACCTGGCATCGTGCCCGACAGAGATAGTATCAGTGATGAGCAGTTAGACGCTAGTCTTCACGCACGTCTACTTTACACACACAGCGTTCCGAACCGTTCCGAACAAAAACGAAGTTACACCATGCACAAATGCTATTCGACGCCGCTCAACACTCGCCAACAATATATATCTTTACAAATAACTTTTTCTTATAATACTTTCGTGTGACCTTTTATTTAAATTTAAAAAAATGTTTCCTTTAAAACTTTTACTATCAACTTATGACGTCATTACACAATTCGCGAGATTAGTGGAAACAATAGTATTGTATAACTATATTGTTTGTTATTGTTGGCCTGGGGTCACGATGTCCTGGACGCTTTCCGCCAGGTCTGCTAATCCCTCGAGATAAATAAATGGCTGTGAAGCCAGCAGAGTCTGGACGTTGGTCGGCAGACGACTGCTTTATATTGTCATTCTGGGTACTGTGGATTTCCTTGGCCTGATAAAATTTAGGATTTCCTTTTCAGAGCGTATCACGTTGGGGTCACCAATTTAGTGGTTGTTGTACACTAATTAATTTTATTTTATTTTTTATCATTCAATATACATTTAGTTAACACAAGACAGAGAAGTGACAGATCAGAAGAAAAGTAACAATTATAATATCGTGAAGGTTTTATGTAGGTATATAAAGTTTCTAAATAAGTAGGTCGCTACACCATATTATAGGACATATAGGGTGTGCTATTCGATGGCGTGACCACGACGTTTTTTTTTTTAAATAACTATGCAATTATTTTGTAAAAATATGTAAAATTTGGTTCAAATTTCCCAAAACCTTGAATTTGACAAAGTTATGGTTAAAAAGTTATAAGGCTTTGAACGTGGCCACGCCATCGAAACACGGAAAACCGCGCGGCCACGGAAATCTTAAAAACTAAGCGTTGCAGATACCTGAAATTTAAGTAAATAACAGATTGAATTTGTAAAAAAAATGAAAAAAAATCCTAAGTTTATAATTTTAGGAGCTGTAAGACTAAAACCCCATGGCCACGCCATAGAAACGGTGAAAAACACGTTATCGCCGATATCTCGCTGAAAAAGCATCGCAGAGGTCTGAAGTTTTTGTAAATCCTAGATTTGAATTTGTCAAAATACACAAAAATCTTAGGTTTATATTTCAGGAGCTGTAGTACGGTATCGCTTAAAACCTTCAAAACGTTCTGAATGTAAAATTTAAAATTGAAATTAATTCATTTAATTTTAAATTCAAATTTTTACAAAAACTTGACTTAGTTTTAAAAAAAAATATTGTGATCGCACCAACGAAACGCAAACATTATAGGAGTGCAATAAAAAATACACGCACGGTCCCTTCAACTTCAGCGAAAAACAAATCACACGTCACTGACGTCATGCAAGAAATGAAAAGAACAGAAATATAGTTCTTGTTCTTCTATCAAACAAAGGACATGTCAATATCGCGTCTCCCCCTCCCGCACCGCACCGGGGGAAACATTATTCAGTGAGATGCACGAAAATTCATAGTAAAAGGCGCGCGTAAAGCAATACGAAAAGGCTTTTGGGAAATCGAATTTTATGAAAAAACCACTGCATAAATCATTTACAAATAAAATTTATTGAATTTTTCGATAATTGTGCTGTGTCGGTACGGACTTTGTTTTGGAAATTTGACACTTCTTTTATTACTAATTTACGCCCAAAGTTACGTTAAAATTGGCCATAAAAACGAATCTTTGGTAGCTCGTAACTTTTGAATGGCTTTTTATTTTACTATTCTGTTTCCGCACAGACACAATTAATAATGAGACAAAACGATATCATGTTTAACTTTAGATGTACCATGTCAAACAGTGGAGTAATATCCCCCCGAAATTTGTATGGAAAATATGTTGAACAGTTCAACCTTAAGGACAATTATGCTAACAATTTTGGAAGGTTGGTATAATGTATGGCGCGGTAGCTTTTTCGTAACATTCTAGATTTGGTCGGGTTACCACGCATACATCATTTTTTCGATTATCTCGTAATTTATTAGTGTACAAGTCTGAAATTTCTCATGCATATAAATGAAAGGTATTTCTAATTACTGATATAAGTTTCAGTTCCTACTACTACAGTAAACTCGGTTAATCAGTCGTCAAATAAATCGGCTGCGCACCGTGGCCGGAAAATCATCATAACTTTTTAATTACGTATAGGATACTAATGAAACTTCAGTACCATTTATAGACGGTAATTACCTATATAATAACGTTTAAGTTTAGTCTTTAGAGCGTTTATTGGGAGTGCTAGGACCTATTAAAGCATATTTTTTATTTACTAAAATAATTTCAAAACGGCGCAATAAAGTGAATTCGATTACTGCGTAACAAATAATAACTAATTACCCAAATCTCATGTGCAAATATTACAATCATCCGTACAGCCATTTCCGAGATACAGGAATCGTGCAAACGTCCAGCAGGGTTTTAAATATCTTCGCAACCGTAGAGAATACAAATACATAGGTATTAAGTTATACCATTTCTTTCAAATTCATTTCTAATTAAATAAATAAGATTTATGTCAAAATATCCATTTTTTAACAATAGATCTGGCTGGGGTAACGTTACACCAGCCGGAAGTGTTTTTATCAAATAATTAAAAAACTATCAGCATACCAAATTTAAATGTGCTTACCATTTACAGAAGCAGTATTTCTAATAATAATTATTTAGTGCACTTAGAAGACGATTTTCGACAATATCTGGCTGGGGTAACGCACACTAGTTATTACTCTACCTACAGAGATTATAATGGCAACCTTAAATGTTTAATTTCTTTTTACTTGTGAAATAAGCAATTCTCTCATCATGGTAAGCAAATATAAGCAATTGATAAGCAATCTTTCGCCCATGAATATTTCAGTATTTCCTCATAGTTACTGCTCTATAGAGATTGACCAGCCATTCTGATATCAGAATGGCTGGTCAACCTTAAATGTTTTAATTCTTTTTAATTATGAAATAAGCAATTCTCTCGTCATGGTAAGCAAATATAAGCAATTGATAAGTAATTTTTAGGCACAATTTCAAAGCTAAATACGACTGTTGACCTGCGATTCTGACGTTCACCAAAATTCACCCCCTAAGGGGGTTAAACGCGGCTCCAAAGTTTGTATGGGGAAACAAGATTAGTTAGACTATTTTATTCGAAACTTCACAGGAGTGCTCCTATTGGTAAATGAGTAGAAATAGGTTTCAGGATTTTTCTAAATTCAACCCCTGGTGAAGCGTCAATGCCTTTTTTTTTCAATATAAAAAATAAAATAACCATACTTTAGGATTTCTCCATATAATAGAATATGTTAGTATTTCAAATTAAATAGTTAAACTTCTCAATTGATGAATCCTCGCACTATCTTTATTGACGCAGCGCCCATGTTTCTAAACTTTCTGGAGTTTTCTCGCAAGGGCCAATAGATGGCGTTAGCGAGTGCGGTCAGCTTCCTGTGACCGTTCGAATAAGTCGGTGTGTGCGCCTCAGCGCTCCGCTTTAAAAATTCTTTTTTGGTGAAATCTTGACGATACTCGTAAAATAAATGGACCTGCATCTGTGCTTCATTGGGAACTTATAGTGCAGTGTCGATTTTTGGAGTTTCAACCATCCCACCGGTGGATTTACGAAGATTTGGCTCGCCGGCCGGCAGCCCATACCTGCAAGTGATTACGCGCGCATGAACGAGGTATCTCCCCATCTCCCTGGGTCTGAGTGGGATCTCTGGATTGCCAAGGTACGTGGGCATGTTTTGCTGCTAATAATTCTCTGGTATTGGTATGTCGAGGATTCATCAATAGGGAAATTGAATTATTTTGAGGTCCGCCATTACACATAAAACATAGGTTCTTATTTTAAATTTTCATAAAACCTTCACAAAGGTGCAGGCTATTTACACGCCTCACCAACCCCTAAGAGGGGGAAATGGGGTGGCAAATTATAAAAATCAATGCACAGCCCAAACCACTGAGTCTAGAGATTCCAAATTTGGCAAATTGGTTTCTTATATAATCTAAGGGTGTACTAAGAAAGGATTTTTCAAAATTCACCCCCTAAGGGGGTTAAACGGGGCTCCAAAGTTTGTATGGGGAAACAAAATTAGTTAGACTATTTTATTCGAAACTTCACAGGAGTGCTCCTATTGATAAATGATTCGAAACGAGTTTCAGGTTTTTTCAGAATTCAACCCCTAAGAGGGGGAAACGGGGTGACAAAGTCTAAAAATCAATGCACAGCCCAAACCGCTGAGTCTAGAGATTCCAAATTTGGCACATAGGTTCTTAATGAGGTTTAGGGGTGCATTAAGAAAAGATTTTTAAAATTTACCCCCTAAGGGGTTGAAACGGGGGTCCAAAGATAACATGGGAAAATAAGATTAGTAAGACTATTCGAAACTTAACAGGAGTACTCTTATCGCTAAAAGAGTTAAAATTTGTGTTTCACTTTTTTTCAGAATTCAACCCCTTTTTTTTTTTTTTTCGGATGGGAAATCATCAAATAACTCCTCCTGCTCTGGGCGGAGCAGGAGGGAGTGTCAGACTTTTACTGACTAAAACCCATCCATGTTCCTTCATCGCCCTTTGTGTTCCGGGGCCACGGTATCTCTTTCGAACAGTCCCGCAACCCCGGCAGGCATCGGTCCTTACGGACCCCTCCCTTTTTTGCTGACTCTCTTGAGGCGCGCGTGGAACACGAACGCGCCGTCGACACGGCCTGTCGTCATGAGACGGACGGACGGCGAGCTAGCCCATAGCCCACCGTCCACAGGCCCGCGCCTACGGTGGCCGGGGGCCACGTGGTGGTGGCCCCCGACGTCCGGGGCGTCTCCCGCGGCGGCCGGGACGTTGAGAGGTTCTCTCCCTCTCACGTTCCGCCACCTCCTTCTCTAGCATTACTGTTTCGCAGAAGGAGGTGACGGCGTCCCATTCCGTCTCGCTCCGGACCATGGCTTGCACCAGGGCCGGACGCGAGAGGTCGCCGCCGCCAATCGCCGCTTCGAGGACACGGCGGTGCTCTGCCCACGCGGGGCACACCTCCACCGTGTGCTGCACCGTGTCCTCCGGTCGATCCTCACAGTGGAAGCACCCGGACGTTTCCTCCCGCCCGATTCGGTGCAGGAACCTCCCGAACACACCGTGTCCGGTGAGGACCTGCGTCAGGCGGAAGGTGAGGACACCGTGGCGTCGCTCAAGCCACTCCTCAAAGAGACACACTATTTTATTTCGCATTGCACGGTTTGGTATGGTAGTTTCCATGGAGAAGAACCGGCAAGAAACTCCATGGTTACTCTTTTCAAGCAGATACACTGAGTCTAACAAATAACTTGACATTACACTTTCACACATTAACACTAGGCACAATGAATCGTGTACAGTTTCAAGACGTCTTCACTCCGCTGCGGTCGCAAATGGCAGGTCTGATAACAGACCCATCGCCATCATGTTATTCATGAGGTGCGGTCTAACAGTTTCGAGTACGAGTGTACAAGCCATTCTTAATCAGATTGGGTTTCACTACCACTGTCATCAACTATGACATCTAATTCTCGAGGAACTTTGTGATCGGGGATCTTTCCAACACAGGCTAAAATCTTCGAATTACCATTTACTGAACCTTGAACTACACCAGTTATAGTAACGACAGGATAAATATGCTCACTCTTAAGTCTAGACGAAACAGAATTAGCACTCTGCTCCAGAATCATAACAAAATGAAAACGACTCACCAAAGTACTTTCATGTTCCGGCTCGATGATGCAAAGGTCGACTCACTTCTCGACCAGTACAGCAGCACCAGCGCTGGCCTGCTGCGCAGCGACTGGCGATGTGGCCCGGCGTGCCACACTTGAAGCACATCAGTGAGCTGCTGCTGGCCTGCGGTCACCGCCCAACGCCTGTAGCAGCCGGCACAGGCAATGGCTTCTTGACGGCGGTTGTCTTCGTCCGAAAATCCACTTGTTTGTCCTTGTTTGCCGCATGCGCGACACTTGATTGGTAGTTACGATGAAAACTTCTAGCGTATCTTGTAACCGGCGTCAGTGCGCATATTTTTCTTTTGTTTGTCACTACTCACGTAAATGACGTACAACGTACACGAATTTGGTACTGAACAATTCTTTACACTGGTTTCACGACATACCACAACACTATCTTGCTATTCACTGGTTAGGTTTTAAGAATTTGTAAACGATTCAGTCTTTGTTTTGCATTTCAAAAAGTAACCGTCACTGATTGTCATTAACACTAAAAACCGGCATTGTGAATCCCGTTTTTCACATAAATATCACTTGTTTACTGTCTGTTTTATTTGGACGCTGTTGCAAGCACCATGATCACGGATAAACTAAAGTTATTGCGGGTGGGTGTTTATTTGCACACTAATCGGTCTACCTTCTTTCTTGTCTGTTTTTTTTCGCGAACTTTTTCGGCACTTTTTCGGTTTTACAGTTGACACTGATTATTATTGACTGTACGAGTTACGTATTTGTTATTGGAATGCAGTGTTATACCTTAAAATGTTTGTGAGAAGTTGTATTATCGTATTACGAGAACACAAATTAGGTTCCGAATCGCAAAATTGCAGTATTTCGCCTGTGAAAATGCAGTAGTTATATGTACCTACAGTGATTGTGTAGTGTGAAGAAATACGTGATTTAGTGATTAAAACGTGTGTGAAATGGGAAAACTAGTGTTTAATTAGTGAGATGATTAGATTGTTCAACTATTTAAACCAAAAAACAAGTGTTTTGTGTTTTGTATGAGGACCATTTCGCCCACAAGCGGTAGGCCAGAGTCAGTCCGCGGATGTAAACAAACAGTGAGTACCTAGTTTCTAATTATTTGTTTTTTATGTTTGTGATAAGGTATTTACACGTTTATGGTCTTGTTGGAATGGAAATATAGTCTAGTTTATATTAAAAAAAAAAAAAAAGTTAATAGTTTTTCCACAAATTAACAATTTATTAACGAAATGTACGTTTTTATCGCTGTTTTTCAAGTTCTACATTATTTTTAGGGTATCAAATTATAATTATTTATCTTTATTTTTGGTTAAATAGGTTCCATATCTATTCAGCTATTCATTGTAGAGTTTATATAGCTATATCTCTTGTAGTTTGCGATCGTCAAGTGTTTTTATAGAATTGCGAATTTTTGCGAATAATTCGCAAATCGTTAGCGAGGTCAACGTGGTTAGTTTAAAAAAATATACGCTTTTAGCGCTATCGACGCTGCTCAGTGGCTAATTTAATTTAAAGTAGTTTCTTATAGAATAATTGTAACATTTTTCATCAAAATTATCACGTTTTTATATGTCATGCCTGTTTCGTATTATCAATTATACCATAACCTTGTCTCGGAAACTTTTTGTGTAACATAATCTGGCAACATCGTATTATGGCTGCCGCAAAAGACTTGAATGTGTTTTGTTAGTACAATTTATGTTTAATTATTTACAAATTCTCAGTGTAACTGT
Source organism: Xestia xanthographa (assembly GCA_905147715.2). Taxonomy (NCBI): domain Eukaryota; kingdom Metazoa; phylum Arthropoda; class Insecta; order Lepidoptera; family Noctuidae; genus Xestia; species Xestia xanthographa. Next base: position 17,038,040 of record LR990652.1, read on the forward strand.
CAATTCTTTCTTGTTTTTTGCAAATAGAGGCTGTGTTTACATCGTGTAATTGATCAAAATGAAATTCGCGAATGAAATAATGGCTCGTATCCTATAATGTACCATCATTATACTAAGTAGGTATTCGAAAATTTCATTAAGATCAACATACGACGTAAACAAAACAGCTGATAGTTGCAAAAAAACAAGAAAATTCAAATGATCACCGTTAAATAAACAAATACATATTTACCTATACGTAACAAGGTATACATACATTCCTATCTACCTATAGCTACCTATAGAGCCTTAGTTCTCGTTAAGAAATCCAGGTGGCGCTTCAAATCGGATGCTTCAAAATGGCACAAGAGGGCTCTCTTCTCCCGTATTATTATTATACTCTTTGGGCTGGGTCTGACCGCAGCGGAGTGAAGACGTCTTGAAACTGTACACGATTCATTGTGCCTAGTGTTAATGTGTGAAAGTGTAATGTCAAGTTATTTGTTAGACTCAGTGTATCTGTTTGAAAAGAGTAACCATGGAGTTTCTTGCCGGTTCTTCTCCATGGAAACTACCATACCGAACCGTGCAATGCGAAATAAAATAGTGTATCGCATCCAGTGTGTTTTCATAGCACGAAACCCGTCTTTTGCCCACAAAATGCTCGACCCTAGCGAAATAAAATCCTGACAAACTCCGACATCAGAATTGAGATAAAATCATGCTAATGAAATCATACGCGGGGACAGTGTCAATAATAATCAGTGTCAACTGTAAAACCGAAAAAGTGCCGAAAAAGTTCGCGAAAAAAAACAGACAAGAAAGAAGGTAGACCGATTAGTGTGCAAATAAACACCCACCCGCAATAACTTTAGTTTATCCGTGATCATGGTGCTTGCAACAGCGTCCATATAAAACAGACAGTAAACAAGTGATATTTATGTGAAAAACGGGATTCACAATGCCGGTTTTTAGTGTTAATGACAATCAGTGACGGTTACTTTTTGAAATGCAAAACAAAGACTGAATCGTTTACAAATTCTTAAAACCTAACCAGTGAATAGCAAGATAGTGTTGTGGTATGTCGTGAAACCAGTGTAAAGAATTGTTCAGTACCAAATTCGTGTACGTTGTACGTCATTTACGTGAGTAGTGACAAACAAAAGAAAAATATGCGCACTGACGCCGGTTACAAGATACGCTAGAAGTTTTCATCGTAACTACCAATCAAGTGTCGCGCATGCGGCAAACAAGGACAAACAAGTGGATTTTCGGACGAAGACAACCGCCGTCAAGAAGCCATTGCCTGTGCCGGCTGCTACAGGCGTTGGGCGGTGACCGCAGGCCAGCAGCAGCTCACTGATGTGCTTCAAGTGTGGCACGCCGGGCCACATCGCCAGTCGCTGCGCAGCAGGCCAGCGCTGGTGCTGCTGTACTGGTCGAGAAGTGAGTCGACCTTTGCATCATCGAGCCGGAACATGAAAGTACTTTGGTGAGTCGTTTTCATTTTGTTATGATTCTGGAGCAGAGTGCTAATTCTGTTTCGTCTAGACTTAAGAGTGAGCATATTTATCCTGTCGTTACTATAACTGGTGTAGTTCAAGGTTCAGTAAATGGTAATTCGAAGATTTTAGCCTGTGTTGGAAAGATCCCCGATCACAAAGTTCCTCGAGAATTAGATGTCATAGTTGATGACAGTGGTAGTGAAACCCAATCTGATTAAGAATGGCTTGTACACTCGTACTCGAAACTGTTAGACCGCACCTCATGAGTAACATGATGGCGATGGGTCTGTTATCAGACCTGCCATTTGCGACCGCAGCGGAGTGAAGACGTCTTGAAACTGTACACGATTCATTGTGCCTAGTGTTAATGTGTGAAAGTGTAATGTCAAGTTATTTGTTAGACTCAGTGTATCTGCTTGAAAAGAGTAACCATGGAGTTTCTTGCCGGTTCTTCTCCATGGAAACTACCATACCAAACCGTGCAATGCGAAATAAAATAGTGTGTCTCTTTGAGGAGTGGCTTGAGCGACGCCACGGTGTCCTCACCTTCCGCCTGACGCAGGTCCTCACCGGACACGGTGTGTTCGGGAGGTTCCTGCACCGAATCGGGCGGGAGGAAACGTCCGGGTTCTTCCACTGTGAGAATCGACCGGAGGACACGGTGCAGCACACGGTGGAGGTGTGCCCCGCGTGGGCAGAGCACCGCCGTGTCCTCGAAGCGGCGATTGGCGGCGGCGACCTCTCGCGTCCGGCCCTGGTGCAAGCCATGGTCCGGAGCGAGACGGAATGGGACGCCGTCACCTCCTTCTGCGAAACAGTAATGCTAGAGAAGGAGGTGGCGGAACGTGAGAGGGAGAGAACCTCTCAACGTCCCGGCCGCCGCGGGAGACGCCCCGGACGTCGGGGGCCACCACCACGTGGCCCCCGGCCACCGTAGGCGCGGGCCTGTGGACGGTGGGCTATGGGCTAGCTCGCCGTCCGTCCGTCTCATGACGACAGGCCGTGTCGACGGCGCGTTCGTGTTCCACGCGCGCCTCAAGAGAGTCAGCAAAAAAGGGAGGGGTCCGTAAGGACCGATGCCTGCCGGGGTTGCGGGACTGTTCGAAAGAGATACCGTGGCCCCGGAACACAAAGGGCGATGAAGGAACATGGATGGGTTTTAGTCAGTAAAAGTCTGACACTCCCTCCTGCTCCGCCCAGAGCAGGAGGAGTTATTTGATGATTTCCCATCCGAAAAAAAAAAAAAAAGGGGTTGAATTCTGAAAAAAAGTGAAACACAAATTTTAACTCATTTAGCGATAAGAGTACTCCTGTTAAGTTTCGAATAGTCTTACTAATCTTATTTTCCCATGTTATCTTTGGACCCCCGTTTCAACCCCTTAGGGGGTAAATTTTAAAAATCCTTTCTTAATGCACCCCTAAACCTCATTAAGAACCTATGTGCCAAATTTGGAATCTCTAGACTCAGCGGTTTGGGCTGTGCATTGATTTTTAGACTTTGTCACCCCGTTTCCCCCTCTTAGGGGTTGAATTCTGAAAAAACCTGAAACTCGTTTCGAATCATTTATCAATAGGAGCACTCCTGTGAAGTTTCGAATAAAATAGTCTAACTAATTTTGTTTCCCCATACAAACTTTGGAGCCCCGTTTAACCCCCTTAGGGGGTGAATTTTGAAAAATCCTTTCTTAGTACACCCTTAGATTATATAAGAAACCAATTTGCCAAATTTGGAATCTCTAGACTCAGTGGTTTGGGCTGTGCATTGATTTTTATAATTTGCCACCCCATTTCCCCCTCTTAGGGGTTGGTGAGGCGTGTAAATAGCCTGCACCTTTGTGAAGGTTTTATGAAAATTTAAAATAAGAACCTATGTTTTATGTGTAATGGCGGACCTCAAAATAATTCAATTTCCCTATTGATGAATCCTCGACATACCAATACCAGAGAATTATTAGCAGCAAAACATGCCCACGTACCTTGGCAATCCAGAGATCCCACTCAGACCCAGGGAGATGGGGAGATACCTCGTTCATGCGCGCGTAATCACTTGCAGGTATGGGCTGCCGGCCGGCGAGCCAAATCTTCGTAAATCCACCGGTGGGATGGTTGAAACTCCAAAAATCGACACTGCACTATAAGTTCCCAATGAAGCACAGATGCAGGTCCATTTATTTTACGAGTATCGTCAAGATTTCACCAAAAAAGAATTTTTAAAGCGGAGCGCTGAGGCGCACACACCGACTTATTCGAACGGTCACAGGAAGCTGACCGCACTCGCTAACGCCATCTATTGGCCCTTGCGAGAAAACTCCAGAAAGTTTAGAAACATGGGCGCTGCGTCAATAAAGATAGTGCGAGGATTCATCAATTGAGAAGTTTAACTATTTAATTTGAAATACTAACATATTCTATTATATGGAGAAATCCTAAAGTATGGTTATTTTATTTTTTATATTGAAAAAAAAAGGCATTGACGCTTCACCAGGGGTTGAATTTAGAAAAATCCTGAAACCTATTTCTACTCATTTACCAATAGGAGCACTCCTGTGAAGTTTCGAATAAAATAGTCTAACTAATCTTGTTTCCCCATACAAACTTTGGAGCCGCGTTTAACCCCCTTAGGGGGTGAATTTTGGAAAATCCTTTCTTAGTGCACCTCTAGATCACATAAGGAACCTACTTGCCAAATTTGGAATCTGTAGACCCAGCGGTTTGGGCAGTGCGTTGATAGATGAGTCAGTCAGTCAGTCAGTTTCTTCTTTTATATATTTAGATTGCTGGTAATTATTATTTTGAATACTTAATATCTCTTGATGAGTAACAAATCTTGATCTATTTATTATCAAAACTGCAGAGGTATCTGTACAAAATTACACACGCTATACATGAACATTCTTAACGGTAACCACGACCATCATCGTACTCACAGAGACTTTGTTAATTCGTGAGATTAGCAATAATGAGTTTATCGATCAGCGCTATATTGTGTACAGGTGTGATCGTGATCGTGTTAGCACTAAAAAAATGGATGGCGGGGGCGTGTTGGTTGCCTTGTTGAGGACACTTAAATCCTCTGAATGTGATATTACTGTAACTCCGACCAACTCGCTATTTTGCAACATTGTTGAACATGTCCTCATAGAAGTACCTAGTTTGCGACCATCCAAGAGGCATATCATTAGTGCGGCTTACATACCTCCAAAAACGGCTACCCTTGTATATGAACAACATTTTGAGATTTTACATCAGGTACTGAGTGACCCTACTGTTGACTATTTTTACATAGTGGGCGACTACAATTGCCCAGACACGGTCCTACGGTATCCCTAATCGGCGGTGGGTTGGGCATGGGCTCGACCACGACTTGTACACAGTTATATAATTTAATGTCATTACTTGATGCTTTGCAATACAATGTCGTAGCAAATACCAATGGTAAAATTCTTGACCTACTGATATAAAACCACCCATGTAAGGTATCGAGTGCGTTGTTGCCTCTACTTCCCATTGATACGTATCATCCACTTTTTGTATGCGATATAAGTCTAAATGTAGATAATCTTCCCATGAAAAAGCGACTACTACAAAAATACCAAAAATACAACTTTTATAAATCTGACAATGAGCACATCAATCGTTAAATTCAGAATACCGCCTGGACGGAACTTCTTACCCCTTTAGGATCCGAAGAGGCACTTAGCACATTTTACAATAAGATCCATGAATTATTAAGCAGTACTTACCATTATCTGCATCCAGAACGGCTGGCTTTCCAGTCTGGTTCACAAAATCTTTAATTAACACTTTTAGAAAAAACAAAAATCATGGGTTAAATGGAAAAAGTACGGCAATCTTGCAGACTACGGAACTTTTTCTCAGCACAGAGCCTTATTTAAGGAAAATTGTGATAAATGTTTCTCGAAATACATTCAGTCTATTGAGGACGGCATTCATAAAAATATTAAAGATTTTTGGGTCTATGTTACAAATCGCAAATGCAAACCCGGTATACCGGCAAAAGTACAATATAACAACGTTGTAAGTATCCAGCGATCCTCAATCGATTTGTCACATGTTTTCCGATTTCTTTGCTTCCGTATATGAGCCTGCTTCACCTACCCTTTCTCGATGGGAGCCACGTTCTGAAACAGTGTGTAATGACATAATTATTTCCAACCTTCACTTTAAAGAGGAAACAATAATGACAGAACTGAAATCACTGGATCCAAATAAAGGCCCAGGTCCAGATGGTCTGTCTGCATTTTTTCTCATAAATACTGCCACTGTTATATGTAGACCCTTAGCCATAATTTATAATGAATGCATCACTGAAGGGGTCATGCCTACAGTATGGAAACAAGCTAATATCACACCTGTACACAAGGCCGGATCTAAACGTAGTGTTGAACAATATCGACCAATTTCTGTTCTGTCTACGTTGTCGAAGCTTTTCGAAAGATTAGTACATAACGAAGTGTACCCTGTCCTACATCACGCTATTATAGAACAACAGCATGGGTTCGTTAAAAAGCGATCAACGACAACGAATTTATTGGCTTTTTCCAAAGATCTTTTTGACGAGATGGATAATCGTATACAGGTTGATGCGGTGTACACGGACTTTCAGAAAGCTTTCGACAAAGTGGATCATGAATTATTGCTGAGCCGAATAGCCTTTAATGGCATTCGGGGTAACTTGATCCGCTGGTTCATTTCCTACATCACTAGTCGCTGTCAACGGGTTCTAATCAACGGTTACCACTCTGATGCTATCCAGCTTACCTCCGGCGTCCCTCAAGGCTCTATTCTCGGTCCTCTTTTATTTGGGTCTACCCTTTATAGCAGAACTTTTTATGTCATAATATTACTTTGCATAACAGCAGATCGCATAAACTTCATTTCGCAGAAAATCGTGTTGCAGACACTCATTTATCATACATTCAAAACTCATAATTTTGTAAGTCAGAATCATCTTTAAGCATAAATTTCATATGCATAAGAATTAAAAGTAGAACCATCTTATCGTAGAAAGTTCACAGTCAGAATCATCTTTTGGCATAAATTTCATATCGATAGTCATTAAAAGGCAGAACTATCATTGTTAACGCTAAATCGTTATTTTTTAAATTCAAATTGGGTTAGAAATTGCACATTATGGCTGGTAACTTCCTATCCTTTTCCCTCTCACCCATTTACTCTATTCCCCACCTTGTCGCACCTCACATACAAGTATAATCGTCATCACGAATCAGTTCGTGTCACGTCACCGTTCAAAGTGCATCTACTTAAAAATATAATTAATTTAAATCAGTATATACCAAATTATCGTGTGTACATAGCAATCGTCATTTTGGAGACAATTTGTGATCATTTAGTGGAAGGCGAGGGGCGCCCCGAAAATCCAAAGATCAAGAAGATCGACTGTGCGAGGTACCTAATTTTTTTGCTTTCATTTCCTACTTGCCATTACTTGTGTGTGCCTAGATTTATTTTGCATTATTTTCGAGTATATTCATGCATCGCGCATTCAATCATATTACAGAAAGTTTAGAGCTAGAATCATCTTTTGGCATACATTTCATTATGCAACATAATGGAAAGCCTCATCTAATCTATCAAATAACAAAAAATTCATAGTTTTAATAATTTTGTATTTCTGACCATAATAATAAAATTCATAGGTAGAACATTATTTTTTTTCGCCACAAACATACGACGATAATGTTAATTGCTGCATATTTCTGATCAGGCAAGCAAACATCATGCATGCAGCAAGCATGCAGTATGCAAACAAGCATGCAGCATGCAAGCAAGCGTGCAGCATGCAAGCAAGCATGCAGCATGCAAGCAAGCATGCATGAAACATGCAGCAGGCACGGTTTCTGTCACGGCTCCGGTGCTGCAGGGTTCCGGCGGTCCCACGCGAGCTTATCGTCGCAGATGAGTTTAACGCTCACGACCGCAGCTTCGGCTTTGCCGGCCAGCCTCAGCTTCGGCAAAAACCACCTGCTCCTCAGATCACGGGCCGCCTCACCCCTCCGCGCCTTCACAGATTTAAATTACACTCTAGGGGTAGAGCAGACAAGACTACGTGGAGTCGGTTTTGGAGCGATTCGTTTCTGTCAATAACCTTTTTAGCGTAACATATTGTCTTTGTAGGATAATATTTTAATTCTAATTTAAGGTTAAAAATGCTATTTTATAAAAATGGCAATAATTCCAAATAAAATTATTCCAAATGGAATTCTGCCATCTTTATAGTATGCCAAGTGAAATTGTACCAAATAATCGTCGCTCTAAATAAACATTATTCTAAACGAAATTATGCGGAATTTGCCAAATAATATTCTGCCATCTTAAAAGTATGCCATTGTAAATTCGGACATTCGGCCAAACAATAACACTACACAACTATATTAAATATTTTTTTTGCCTTAAAAATATTAGTTTAAAGAAGATTATGCTAAGTGTGTTATGCCAAATAAATTTCGGAGCATCAAGATTCTGCCAGATAGAATGAACCCCTTTTATTTATTATCTTTGTAAATAATATTCGTAGCTGCTTTCGCAACTCAAAATTTTTGTTATATGCAGATGACCTTAAGGTATACAGACCTGTTAAAAATATACAGGATTGCTATCTTCTCCAAGAGGACTTGAACAGATTGACGGACTATTGTTACACAAGTAAGCTTCATCTAAGCATTCCCAAGTGCAACTATATAAATTTTACCAAAAATAAAAGCATAATTAGGTTTGTGTACTACATAGGCAGTATCTCTCTGAACAAAGCAAGCTCGGTATGTGACCTGGGTGTATTGCTTGATGCTAAAATCTGCTTGGATTTACATATCGAACAAATCATTAATAAAGCATACAAGATGTATGGGTTTATAATGAGATCAACTCATGACTTCAAACGGACCTCCTCGTACCTCTGCCTATATAAAACTCTAGTCCGCTCACAGCTTGAATACGCGGTGCCCATCTGGAACCCGTATTATAAAAAATACATAGATATGCTAGAAAATGTACAACGCAAATTCCTTCGTGCAATGTATTATAGATGTCACAGAGCGTATTTGCCTTATGACCTTTGCTCGATAAATACAAACTTTTGACGCTCAGCTCCAGACGCAAACAATTAGAAGCAATGACTATAAATAATATTGTTAATGGCAAATTTGACTGTATCGACCTGAATAATGTACTGTGTTATGCTGTCCCCAGAACTGTTCATAGACGCCAGGTGCGTGCAGGTACACTATTTGCAATAGGTACCTGCCGATCTAATACTGGCGAACGTTCACCAATTCGGCGTATGGCAGCATCATACAATAAAGAACTCGAACACATAGATATATTTACATGTTCCATGCAAAAGTTTCGAAGCCTTTTGAATGAGACACTTAAGCTCTTAGATTAATGAATGTTATGTAATTTAATAATTAGTAGGAGTAATACTTTTTTTTCTTTTTTGTAATTGTAATGAGTTTTAACTGTCATGCATGAACAGCTTTTCCTAGCAATTTAAGATTTAGTCATTAATGGTAATCTGTGAACAGCGCTGTGGGCTACATTATTATTTAATTATTTATGTTATCATGTTGTAATATCCCATAATGTAGCTGTTTGTTGTTCCCATTTGAAAAAATAAAAATAAAATCATTTAAAAGCAAAAGCAGTGATTGAATCTAAATCGCACAATGGTATTTCATTTGATGATTTATGAGTGTTACCCTTAATGCTCTTAAATCATTAGGCCCCTTTTAACAATGATGCTTAATTGCCCAGTAACGTAAAAAAAATATAGGTATGATTGAAAACATTAATCATATTTAGGCACAAATATGATTAATGTTTTCAATCATACAATAAAAACCAAAAATCTACCTCAATTTCTTTTATTCAATAAAAGGTATTTCTAAATAACGGTAACAACTACAAACAAACTGCTCAACTAATTCGTGGTATAAAATGAAAACAATTATCATAAATATTTTCTGCATTTTGGTTGGTACTACTGCTTATATAATAACTGAGCAAGATAATGCGAAAAGTCTAACCAGTTGTGTTGTAAAGTTGGTGGAAGACGTTCATTACAAGAAATACAGCAACGTCATGGACATTACAGTCATGAATATGAATAATGATTTAAAATTATCAGCCCTCCATAACGTAGAAGGTGCACGATTTATTACAAGAAGGTTCTTTTGGGATCCCGGAAATATTGGCAATGTGTTTTATATCGTGATGAGTGAAAATTATCAAGAACTAGAGCACGGATTAAGAAAAGTCACTTCTGATAAATTTTGGAATCCAAGAGCAAAATTCATCATTGTCCTGCAAAGTTACGAAGGTTACAGTTTACATGACATTACAGATCTACTTCATGCGTACAACATTTTTTATAAAGTTTCATTATTATCCCGTCATGCTGATGACTACGCTATATACAAGTATAATTTTACAAAACCTAATTATTGTTTCAAATCGGGTCATCTAACGTTTTGGTCATTGTGCTCTGATTATCACACTGAGAAGAATTCGCCTCTCTTAAACAAGGGAAGTATTCATAACTGTCGATATAAATTCATAACACGTAATTTGTGGCCGTTTACGAACTTCGACACAAGCAAACAAGGATCTGAACAACATTTGTTGTCACTGTTTCAGAAACAATTCGGGGTAAAAATTGATTTACACGAATATGGTAAAGTTGACAAGTACGGGAAACTCGTGAATAACTCACCAATCATCATGGTACAAAAAGTTGGGAACAATGAATTTGAAGGCGCTGTGGGAGGATTCGCGGTTAAGTCGGCAAATAACCATGGAAACATCTCATACTGTTACCCAATGTTAATAGACCATATGTTTTATGTAGTCGCTCACTCTAATTTTCTAGAGCAATGGGTTGCAGTGTTACATCAGTCTCCCATAACTTGTGTTATAATCGGCCTCCTGTTTGTGATTTTTTGCGTGTCAGCTACATTTTTATCAATATTTCCAACAGGAAAAGATATTTCCTATATTGGTCTTGCTGTACTTGGATATTTATTGAATAAAAATTCTGTTAGGCGAATAGGATCTGGGTGGCCACAGATACTAATGTTTTCGAGTCTATTGTTTACAGCGTTTATTGTTCCTTATGCAATTCAGGCAAACTTGTTCAGTGTGACTACTCAGCCAGTCCGTGGTCATGAACCCATAATACCACCGGATTTAGAGAATTATCAGGCAGTTTTATATAATGAATGGCAATACCGCAATGTATTCGCTGGGCCCTGGGATTGTGGAACAAGGCTTAATTGCTTAATGATGGTCAAAAACTCTCGACACAAGTCTTTTTATACTATAGTTTCAGAGGATCATTATAACGTTTATAAATGGCAGCTAGCTAATGATCAGTGCGCATTGGTTACATATCGGCTGAGGGATCCATTTATTAGCATATACAGAACCATATTTTTACGCCGTGGCTCTGTTCTGATTCCATACTTGGATGACTTTATACTTCGGTTATCGACCACAGGTGTCATGACAAAGTACGTGAGGGATATTTATTTCCGAGAGATGTTGAGGTGCAAATCTCGTCACCGACCCGAACACGTCCCACTGCCACTGTCCAATTTTTATTACGTTTTTATGATACTTATCGGAGGTTACTGTTTGTCTTTAATCATTTTTATTTACGAAGTTTGGTCTGGATCACAACGCAAGGTACTCACGCGAGGAAATCCTTAATGATCAAACACTGTTTTAAGCTTTCACGGTTTAAAACTAAACTTATATTACAAAGAAAGAGGGTAGATACATTTATCTGCTCAGGGTTTCAATTGGAAATGTATAATTTTTTCTTGTGTCAATAAAACATATTTTATTATTATTCTCCAGTCAAACCAAGATCATGGCGCTTGCAACAGCGTCGAAATATCGGGAGCTCAATACAATTAACAATCACGGAAGATATCCCGTAACTGCCCGTAAGTGACAACATAAGTTTAAACACTGTTTTATTCTTTCACGGTTCATAACTATACTTAAAAATGTCACTTACGGGATATATTCCGTGATTATAGATTATTATTGAGCTCCCGATATTTCCCTATAGGTATTTACGATATTAACCCGCGATCATGGCGCTTGCAACAGCGACATTTTAAGTATAATATAAGTTTAGTGTCATCCAACAGCAACTGTGCCTGTGTGATGTAGAATTATTTCATCGCCTACTTGACAAGAAATTTTGATTAATTTCGTACTTTTTAATAGGAAATTTGTAGATACATAGGCTAGGTGACCTCGAGGTCTGTTCCATTTTCGCGCGGTAGTAGGTAGGTATTTTTCTGTTCAATGGCTACCTTGTTATGATAGCCTCGTTGCTTAGTGTGGCACTAGATGGAGCTGTGTCTAATGTCCAGCTATATTTATTTATTTTTATTTAAATGTTCAGGTATGCCTAGATAATTATAGATTATTAGGTACCTACGTATATGTATGTACGTTATAAAACTATTGTCTGTTGGTTGGCACTCATTATGGACGAATGATTGATGTGTTACGCTTCTGTAACTTCTTTCACCAATAAAGATTTTACTGCACGACGAGTATCTGCTTTTTTTTACCTTTATTGTCAACCAACCGCAAAATGACAACCAACTCGAAAACCTATCCCAAAAGCCTGCAGATCTTACTGCAACCTAGAGCTTCCGACAGAGCTAAATAAAATACACATTAATACTGATACTGTAAGATCCTGTCTGGTTGGCTATGCCAACCACAAATACTTATGTACCTATATGTTTTAGTAAGTAAATTGCATATATGAAACTAGGTTCATCCATATTTAGAGTAGGTAAGGATTTCGACGGCTGACAGCGGTGGCTTAGTAACGTAAAAGCCTTCTAAACTAAATGACTATGTAGGTACCGTCTAATTTGCTGTCCACGCGTTTTCTTTTACACTGTTTACTGTTACACCTAGACCATGCCTAGACCTTACAGTATCCAACTACCCACTGAGCATATTTTACAAGGACCTTTTATCAGAGAAAACTACTGTCACTGGAAAAGAGCTGTCTTTTAAACAAGCTATAAAGAAAAAAAGACGACGCGCAGATGACGCGCGATTCGCGCTTAAGGTGAATGCTTCGACCAGCCCGCGAAATTCAAATTTTCTTACGTTTTTGGCAAATTGCAAGCCAGTGCAAGGTTGTATGTTGATTAAAATATTGGACGCGATTGTAAGGGGTCCACCCTTTATAGCAGAACTTTTTATGTCATAATATTACTTTGCATAACAGCGGATAGCATAAACTTCATTTCGCAGAAAATCGTTTGGCAGACACTCATTTATCATACATTCAAAACTCATAATTTTGTAAGTCGGAATCATCTTTAGGCATAAAGGACAATGGCGAATTCTTAGCTGAATTTTATTTGAGCGTCTAAAAGTGACTTATATACGAAGGCAGTTCCATTATTTTTCTACGTTTTTTCAAAGTATCACGGTAACTAGTAAAGGCCGGAGAAAAAAGTTATTTTTAATGAAAAGTTAATTGACTATTTCATTGTAGCTTAGTGTTGCCAATTTATATTTATTCTGCCAAGTGACATTTTTTGCACAGCGTTATTGTATTTTAATCAGTTTTAGTTTGTTATGTAATTAAACGGAGTAAATGAATTATCAATACTGTTTATTTCTAAGTAGAAGTGTTCCTTTCAGGGAGGTACAAATGTTGTAGTGTAAAAATAAATGAATTACTTTCAATTAACGATGAGCAAAAAGACTATTATCCCAAATCTAAAAAAAAAGTATAACTTGGTTTCATGGTTTGACTTTGACAACTGTGTTATTGATGCTCATGTCACAGACGCTTGCGCATTGTGCTTCGTCTGTAATTGCTCTCGATTGTTTTCCGTTTTCTTTCATTTTCACTTGACCTGGACTGCTTATGGACTCTGATATCCCCCGTGTGACCCTGTGCGTGTTTATGGACTCCGAGATTTTCCCTGTGTGACATTGTGCTTTTTCTTTACTGGACACCGATTTTGTCTCATTGTTTGGATTGGTTATTAGTGAACTAGTTGTTTGCTAAGTACCGCTAAGATGGCAAGTCGTCGTGGCAGACCGACACGAATTCAGTGTATCAACTGTCGTATATGCGTCAATACACTGCGCCGTTATTATGCCTTGCAACTTGATACTAGAGTGACTACATTACTGTGTAGCTGGGTATATCCCCGAATCGTGAGTAGCTATTCTTGATTATGTACCTTACTATTATTAATTTACATTTTAGATACCATAACACTTATTTTGTTCAAATTGTAAATGTTGAAATTGATACTAAGAAATGGCTATTTTTATGAATACAAGGCAGATACAATAATAAGATTCTGTGTTATTTTATTAAAAGGCTCTGATAAGGAACAATTGCACATATCAATATTTTCAATTTGTTTCAGATTACTGACGATGACTATGTTTGCGAAGAATGCAGAGATCTTGCAATATTTTCTGTCAATCATGAGTTGCAACAAGAAGTTTCGAGCAATGATAACCAACAAGCTGGATCAAGTCACCAAGGCCACACTAATGTGTGTCTTTTATGTGGCTCTTCTATTCTACGTAGACAAAGTGACAGAATACTTAGAGAAAACCCGTCTGAATTACAGCAGTCTATGATAAATATTCTAGAGAGCAGATTAGCACCACGACAGGTATACTATTAAATTAAACTCTCCACAGCCTGTTTAAAAGTTATATGCATTGGTAAAATATGTGACATTAGAAACACAAAAGTATTAATAGGGTTACTGGTGTATTCTTGTCTCATATTATTTCAACGGGGAATTTCAAGTATAAGTTTCTATACCAGTAACTGCATAGAAGCTGGCTTATTAATTTCTTTTTCTTTATTTGCAGATTACTGTATCTGATCGTGTGTGCCATCCCTGTTGGTTACGCACTCAAAGAGAAGCTCGACGTGGTAACGTTGTTGATGACACTAGATCCCTATCTAGTAATTCCAACCCAGATCAAGAGGAATCTCAAGATGATGATCAGTCTTCTGGATCTAATTCACCAGTCCCAAGACCTAATCATCAAGCGGATGTGCAGAGCATAGTTTTACCAGAATACAGACGAGCAGCTAATTCTAACCATTATTGTGTATATCCAAATTGTGCAAGTACCACACTGCATAGTATATCGGATAATTTACGTGCAACTGTTTTATGTAATCATAAATATTACTTGCCAAGCCTAGCTCGAATCTGCTCAGAACATTTAATAAGTAATTCATGGGAGACACTATTCGATTCTGAAAACAGCATGGATACATTCACTGCTCAGCAAGTGCAGCATGTATTTTCTTTTGTAAATACATTCCATCCATCGCTAGACTTTGAGAATGTGCAAGAAATGGATGATAACATTTTCGAATATTGGATAGGCCTAACAAAAGAGAAATTCAATACTTTATTACAAGAGGTACCCCGTCTAAGTCAAATAAAAAGAGGAAGTCTAGGCTTAGCAGCGTTATTATTAAAAATGAGAACTGGTGATTCAGACGAGAGAATTGCCACATTAGTTAAAGTTCCACGGCGAACCTTGGAGTCTTTGATGGACAGAGTTAGAGAGGTCCTGCTCCAGGACTTTGTACCAATGCATCTGGGCATAAACCAGTTAAGGCGGGAACAATTACTGCAACATAATTTGTTAATACCAAATGGACTGTATGGAAATGGTAACAATGCCATTGTAATATGTGATGGCACATATATCTATATAAATAAAAGTTCAAACATATATGTTTCAAAAACAAAGTTATTCTCTCCATAAATACAGGAACTTACTAAAACCTTTTATGATTGTTGCATGTGATGGATATATTGTTGATTGTTATGGCCCATATAAAGCAACTACATCGGATGCTGAAATGATGTCCGGTCTATTTTATTCTGGCAGTTCTTTACAAACATATTTCAGAGAAGATGATGTGTTCATTCTGGACAGGGGTTTTAGGGACAGTATACCTTTACTAGAGGAATCTGGCTGTAGAACATGTATGCCAGAATCACTTTTAGAAGGCGAACACCAATTAACTACAGCTCAAGCTAACAGAAGTCGCTGTGTCACTATCTGCAGATGGGTGGTAGAGGCTATGAATGGCCAGTTTAAACGAGATTTTAAACTTTTTAGACAAGAATACTTTCATCGGTCTCTACCACACATGATGCAAACCTTTCAAATAGCGGCAGCTCTTTTGAACAAGTTTGGTGTTCGCTTTCAAAATAATGAATATGCAAATGAAAATAATACTTGAAATAATTAGAGAAAACATGAATTTACCAAACAATCTGGCAAATATGGTTGACGCCTTAAATATGAATAGACGAACCTCACAATTTCGTAGCATTACTGCAGATCGCAATAATGTTTTATGCTTCCCAACCCTGGAATATAGAGATTTAATTCTCTTCGCCCTGGGAACGTACCAAATAAAACAAGCTCGCTCATATTATGGCGAGCATGTACGTTTCCACGGTGGTTGCAGAATTGAAGTTTCCAGTGAACACATTGATTCCTCTGAATATAATCTTAGAAGCACTGGCGTGACAACACTAATAAGAGGAAAAATTAAGTCACGTCACGTATCCAGGAAGCAATATTATGTATATATTTTAATAGAAAATGATATTCCTGGTAGGACAGGAATCAGCGAGTACTGCTGTAATTGCTTGGTTGGTCGGCGCACAGTAGGATGTTGCGCTCATGTTATGACGCTAGTCTGGTATTTAGGATGGGCCAGACATCAGACAAATATTTCAGCACCTGCAGAATTTCTGGATGAAATAATTATAAGAGAGGATGACGAAGAATATATAATAATAAAAAAAAAAAACTTGTTTTATTGATTCTATCTACCTACTCAATATGTTCCCTAGAAATTATATGATTTTTTAAATACTTATTTGAAAGTTATCAAGTATTTATCCCAGAATACTACTAAAATCCTATTGCATCAATACCTAAAACAATGCTGACCGTGACTGGCAGCCTCAATCCTATTGTCATTAAATAGTAAATCAGTTTTTTTAGGTTCCGTTCCTTGCATTATCATAGTAACTCCTAGCGCCATCTATGCAGCGACTAGGGAAGAGCTAACATAACTTACAAAAGTTCAAAACTGAATTTCTATTAATCTCGGCCTTCTCGAACAATAATTCTTGCACAAACTAATTCAGAATTTGACGTAAAGTTTAACAAGATATTTTTCATCTAAAGACGCAAGAATTTTATATCAGCTAAATTAATGTATGGGCGGCTGCCATTGTTCTTTCATATGCATAAGAATTAAAAGTAGAACCATCTTAGCGCAGAAAGTTCACAGCCAGAATCATCTTTTGGCATAAATTTTATATCGATAGTCACTAAAAGCAGAACTATCATATCTCAGAAAGTTTACAGTTAAAATCATCTTTTGGCATACATTTCTTATGCTTAACAATGGAAAGACTCATCTATCACATCCGGGTTCCTTCTATCTGGCAGAATCTTGATGCTCCGAAATTTATTTGGCATAACACACTTGGCATAATCTTCTTTAAACGAATATTTTTAAGGCATAAAAATGATTTAATATTGTTATTGTTTGGCCGAATGTTTGTATTTCCGAATTTACAATGGCATACTTTTAAGATGGCAGAATTTTGTTTGGCATAATTACCTTTAGCAATGTTCAAATTTCGCACAATTTCACTTCGCATATTACGAAGATGGCAGAATTTCATTTGGAATAATTTTATTTGGCATTATTGCCATTTCTATAAAATTGCATTTTAACCAAACATTTAAATATTGTCTTAAAAAGTCAATATGATGGGCTACAAAACTTAGTGACAGAAACAAATCGCTCCAAAACCGACTTTACGTAGTCTTGTCTGCCCTACCCCTAGAGTGTAATTTAAAATCGCGTAGGCGCGGAGGGGCGAGACGGCCCGCGAGTTGAGGAGCAGGTTGTTGTAACACTCGCCGCCGCTGCTGAGGCTGGCCGGCGAAGTCGGCCAGCAAGCCGAAGCTGCGGTGGTGAGCGTTAAACACATCTGCGACGATAAGCTCGCGTGGGACCGTCGGAGCCCCGCAGCGCCGGAGCCGTGACAGAAACCATGCCTGCTGCATGTTGCATGCTTGCTTGCATGCTGCATGCTTGCTTGCTTGCATGCTACATGCTTGCTGCATGAATGGTGTATGCTGGTTTGCATGTTTGCATATTGTATGCTGGTTTGCATGTTTGCATATTGTATGCTGGTTTGCATGTTTGCATACTGCATGCTTGTTTGCATACTGCATGCTTCCTGCATGCTTGTTTGCATACTGCATGCTTCCTGCATGCAAGATGTATGCTTGTTTGCATGTTTGCCTCCTGCTTACAGGAAAATAAAAACCACATGTTCACAATCAACTGTTTTAATGAATTTTCTGTGATGTGGATGTGATAGATGAGTATTTCCATTGTTATGCATAAGAAATGTATGCCAAAAGATTATTCTAACTGTAAACTTTCTGAGATATGATTGTTCTGCTTTTAGTGACTATCGATATAAAATTTATGCCAAAAGATGATTCTGGCTGTGAACTTTCTGCGCTTAGATGGTTCTACTTTTAATTTTTATGCACATGAAATTTATGCCTAAAGATGATTCCGACTTACAAAATTATGAGTTTTGAATGTATGATAAATGAGTGCCTGCCAAACGATTTTCTGCGAAATGAAGTTTATGCTATCCGCTGTTATGCAAAGTAATATTATGACATAAAAAGTTCTGCTATAAAGGGTGGACCCATCACATCCACATCACAGAAAATTCATTAAAACAGTTGATTGTGAACATGTGGTTTTTATTTTCCTGTAAGCAGGAGGCAATCATGCAAACAAGCATACATCTTGCATGCAGCAAGCATGCAGTATGCAAACAAGCACGCAGTATGCAAACATGCAAACCAGCATACAATATGCAAACATGCAAACCAGCATACACCATTCATGCAGCAAGCATACACCATTCATGCAAGCAAGCATGCAGCATGCAAGCATGCATGCAACATGCAGCAGGCAGGGTTTATGTCACGGCTCCGGCGCTACGGGGCTCCGGGGGTCCCACGCGAGCTTATCGTCGCAGATGTGTTTAACGCTCACCACTGCAGCTTCGGCTTGCTGGCCGGCTTCGCCGGCCAGCCTCAGCAGCGGCGGCGAGTGTTACAACAACCTGCTCCTTAACTCGCGGGCCGCCTCGCCCCTCCGCGCCTACGCAATTTTAAATTACACTCTAGGGGTAGGGCAGACAAGACTACGTAAAGTCGGTTTTGGAGCGATTCGTTTCTGTCACTAACTTTTGTAGTCCATCATATTGACTTTTTGAGACAATATTTAAATGTTTGGTTAAAAATGCTATTTTATAGAAATGACAATAATGCCAAATAAAATTATTCCAAATGAAATTCTGCCATCTTCGTAATATGCCAAGTGAAATTGTGCGAAATTTGAACATTGCCAAAGGTAATTATGCCAAATAAAATTCTGCCATCTTAAAAGTATGCCATTGTAAATTCTGAAATACAAACATTCGGCCAAACAATAACTATATTAAATATTTTTTGTGCCTTAGAAATATTCGTATAAAGAAGATTATACCAAGTGTGTTATGCCAAATAAATATCGGAGCATCAAGATTCTGCCAGATAGAAGGAACCCGATTGTAAGACGTATGTAGTTACAGAATTATAATCATCAAAACCATCAATACAACCCTCCAAGTTCATAAAGGTCGAGAAACGATTTTTTCAAGGTCAAAGTCATTGCTAGACCTTTATGAACTTGGAGGGTTGTATTGATGGTTTTGATGATTATAATTCTGTAACTACATACGTATTACAATCGCGTCCAATATTTTAATCAACATACAACCTTGCACTGGCTTGCAATTTGCCAAAAACGTAAGAAAATTTGAATTTCGCGGGCTACCCTGGAGCATCAGCCTTAAAACGAGATTTGAACGCAACCTTGTAACCTAAGCACACGGGGCGATCGTGAAACGGACGTCTACTGCGCGTATACCCGCAGATAGTCACTCGTAGCTTCTAGCTCGTAGCTTGTAGAGTTTTGGTCAGGGACTCCTCGTCAGTTGTACAATGGCGTCGGTTGTGACAACACTGCTTAAGCTGGCTTTGAGCCTTTGTATGGGCTTCAAACAAGTTTCGAACGCGCTTGACACGCGCGTTTGTATCGCGTTTTAAGCGCGTTCAAATCTACAAAAACGCAAAAATCGGCATCTACGGCGCAGAAACCGCGCGTTCTTGAAACACGCGTCGTCTGCGCGTTTAAAATACGTCGTGTGCTAGGCTCTTAGTGTTACTAATTTCGATACATAGTTTAAGACCCGTGGTCTGCCTCGTTGGTCTAGTAGTGGTTGCAATCTTGATTGCAGAGCATGAGGTCCTGGGTTCGATTCCCAGGTCGGGCAAGGTGCTATTGGGTTTTTCCATTAGAAATTTCTCAGTAGCAGGCACGGAATCTGCATTTGTGCCCATTACCTAGATAGCAACAGGCCAGTCGCCCCCTATTACATGGGATTTATACATAACGGGCGAAATGTGGGTGTAATATTGGGTACACCTCTGTCTAACTCTCTGGGGATTACTGGCGTGATGTTGTGTGATTTAAAATTGGAATAATTTCCATCTAAATATTAATTATCTACTTCAGTTCGACTCTATAATGTGAACCATTAATGCCAGCAAATAAACAGATGTAAGTAATGTTCTTCAATCGGAGAGTTCTAAAAACTAATGAATGTACAGTAGGTATAGAGGCATTAATGTGAAGCTTCTTGCAAGTGAGTGTTTATCTTTTTCTTTAATACCTGATTGCGGTTCACACTTTTGTCACAATCATGGATAATAATGAAACAATTCCTATTAAAGTGCTTCTCATGTTTCAAGTATTTCATCTACTTGGAATGCGTGACAGCTGGTGTTACGCAATAATAATTATCCCGCTGTTTTGACAGATTTTTTTTCAAGGGCAGAATGCGCGGCTTTTTTTTTTAAATAGGTTTTCTCCCAACAATCTCCTCGACATAACTTGCTTGCAGATGCAGTTGAACAGACGTAAGTTATTATTAAAACTTACTTTATTTTCTCGTGAAGTTTATTTTTCCAAATACAAAAGTCTTATTGAGGTGAGTCATTATTATAATGTGTGATTAATTTGAGTAAACAAAGTCCGTAAACGTAGTATGTGTGTGTAACAGCAAAAAGGGAAAAAAGTACTTATCGTTTTGATATCAAAGTGTGTCTTTTGTATAACTCGTAAAACGGTTTTCCATATTTCATTCGATGATTCGAGCATTAAATTAAGTGCTTATAAAAGGGACTAATATGATTAATGTTTTCAATAAAAATCAAAAGGTGCCTCTGTTTCGTTTAATTCAATAAAAGGTATAAGAAATTGAACAAGCTGCTCGTTTTAAACCGTGTTCAAAAATGAAATCAATTTTTTTTCACATTTTCTGCATTTTTGTTATTGCCAGTGCTTATTTAATAACTGAGCAAGATAATGCTAAAAGTATCACCAATTGTGTCGTTAAAATTGTAGAAGACATTGATTACAAGAAGTTATACCAATTTATGGACATTACTGTTATGAATATAAATAATAATTTAAAATTATCAGCCCTCCACAAAGTAGAAGGTGCACGATTTGTTTCCAGAAGATTCTATTGGGAACCCGGAAACATTTATAATGTGATGTATATCGTGTTGAGTGATAATTTTCAAGAATTACAGCACGGGCTGAGTGAAGTCATCTCTGATACATTTTGGAATCCAACAGCAACATTCATCATTGTCCTGCAAAGTTATGAGAATTACAGTTTACACAACGTTAGCAATCTACTTCATGAATACAATATTTTTTATAAAGTTTCGTTAATATCACGCAATGGTGAAGACTACGCTATATACAAGTATAATTTTACAAAACCTGGTTATTGTTTAAAATCTGGTCTTCTTACGTTTTGGTAATGGTGCTCTGAGTACCGCACTGTGAAAGATCTACCTGTTCCATACACGAGTAATACAATTCGTAACTGTCGATTTAGATTCATTACTCGTAATTTGTGGCCGTTCATGAACTTCGACACATGCATCAAAGGAACTGAACAATATTTCATTAAATTGTTTGAGAAGCAATACGGTGTAAAAATTGATTTACAAGAATTTGGCAAAGTTGACAAATATGGGGAACTCATGAGTAACAACACAAAGATAATGGTCCAAAAAGTAGCGAAGAACGAATTTGAAGGAGCTGTGGGAGGATACGCGATTAACTCGGAGAATTATTTTGGAAACATTTCATACAGTTACCCAATGACGATAGATCACAATTTTTACTATGTTGCACACGCTAATTATGTTGAGCAATGGGTTGCAGTGTTATATCAGTCTTCTCAGACTTGCATTGTGATAAGCCTCCTGTTCGTAATTTTCTGTGTGGCGGCTACATTGTTGTCAATATTCCGAAAGGAAAAAGATGTTTCCTACAATATTCTAATTGTTTTTGGATGTTTATTAAATAAAAAATCTGTTAGGAGAATAGAACCTGGATGGCCTCAGGCACTAATTTTCTCGAGTCTTTTGTTTACAGCTTTTATAATCCCTTATGCGATTCAGGCAAACTTGTGCAGTGTGACTACTCAGCCGGTCCGTGGTTATGAACCGGAGGAAGCTATGGATTTAGAGGATTATCACGCAATTTTACATACTGAATGGCAGCATCGCCATTTATTTCATGAGCACCTGGATTGTGGAACTAGACTTAATTGTTTATTGCTTGTCAAAGACGATCCACACAAGTCCTGTTATACTATAGTTGCAGATGCTCATTTTCAGGTATATCGATGGCAGCTCACCGACGACCAATGCCAAATGGCCGTGTATCGGTTAAAAGAGCCCTGCTTAAGCATATACAGAACCGTGTTATTACGTCGAGGGTCCGTTTTAATACCATATTTGAATCACTTTACTCATCACTTATTAACAACAGGCATCATGGATAAGTATGCAGGTGATATATACTACCGAGAGCTGTTGAAGTGTAAATCTCGTTACCGACCTGAACACGTACCTCTGCCACTGTCAAATTTTTACTATGTATTTATGATACTAATCGGCGGTTACTGCTTGTCTATATTAGCGTTTATTTACGAGATTTGGGCTGGATCGCGCCCAAATGCAAGGGGTATCATTGAATGATGCATCGTATGCGTGTGGCAAATGAATACGTATTCGAATTCTTTTAAACACGTATTCAAATACGAGCACAATCTTAATCAAAATATTTCGGAACATCATTAATGAGGCATATTTATATGAGGATGAATATACCAGAATTGTACGAGTATTGAGCTGTGTCCATGTAACATAGTTTGGAAATGTTGGGTAAATGATGAAGCAAAATTGTAGACTAGTTAATAATTTGTGCATAATTTTGTAGTGTTCTGTTTAAACTAATTGTGCGTGAATTGTATTGTGACAAAATTTTTTCTTCTTTTTACAAATAAAGATTTTAAGGAACGACAAATGTCTGGTTTTCTTTTGTTCCCAAAGTCAATATCTTCTTTATTTGTGTCTTTTGATAAACATGTCGATGATCTGCTTGGCAGCGCGTGGTTTGTCAGTGGCCACCAAGTGTCCCGCGCCGACCACCATTGCTTCCATGAAGTTACCACTCGACTTCACGAAGCTGAAACAGTGAACGATAAAAGACCCCTTAGTTGATTGAATTCTGAAGTGTAAATAAGTACCTTTTCCTCAGCCCTTTAAATTAAACGTTGTAAGTGCCTAGTACCGAGTCGGTCTGCCACATTTGACTCTTAAGCCCTAAGTAAAAGGTTGAAAGTGTTCGACTATCAGTGGACTCGATAGTACCTTATCAGCACTAGCTTACTATAGAAGTACTAACATAGTTTTAAGGTCCTTTAAATTAACACAGTTTGTATTTTATCACATGTAACATACATGTGATAAAATACAAACTGTGTAGTCTGTAAGGTATAGGTATATCTATGGGCTAAAGATGCCTAGAAATAAATGAATGTTGTTGTTGTAGTTAATACAAATACATGTTTACCCCATTCTTAATCTGGCCAATGATGGTCAGATAGGGACAAGTAATCTACAATGTGCTAAAACAGACATCCACAATTTAAATTCAGTAAAGATTGGGAAAATCCATTTTGCAGCAAGTCTTGCGAGGTTCCCTATCCATTTGCATAAAATTTTAAGACCTATTATAACTTGGCATACTTTTGTTACTCCTAATTATATTTTCGCATACATTATTTACGCATAACAGCTTACGCATAATTTTTTTAAGCATACTTTCTCTAATCATAATAATGATTAAGCATAACATTCTTAGGCATAATTTATTTACGCATAATGATATTAAAACATATTTTTTATAGGCATAACAAAGAAGCATAATCCTCAAATCTTAGACATACCCTGATTGGATATACCAATTTATTTTGACGATTGGAAAAAAAACCATATCTCCTGAAGCATGTAATACATAACATATTTGTTTTGAACATAGTTGATTGTGAACATGTGAGTTTTTTCCCTGTAAGAAGCATGCAAACAAGCATACACCATGCATTCAGCAAACATGCAAACAAGCATACACCATGCATTCAGCAAGCATGCAAACAAGCATACACCATGCATTCAGCAAGCATGCAAACAAGCATACACCATGCATGCAGCAAGCATGCAGCATGCAACCAAGCATACACCATGCATGCAGCAAGCATGCAGCATACAAAAAAAGCAAACACCATGCATGCAGCATGCAAGCAAGCATGCAGCAAGCAAGTATGCAGTATGCAACATGCAGCAGGCATGGTTTCTGTCACGGCTCCGGCGTTGCGGGGCTCCGGCGGTCCCACGCGAGCTTATCGTCGCAGATATGTTTTACGCTCACCACCGCAGCTTCGGCTTGCTGGCCGGCTTCGCCGGCCAGCCTCAGCTGCGGCAGCGAGCGTTAAAACCACCTGCTCCTCAACTCGCAAGCCGCCTCGCCCCTTCGCGCCTACGCGATTTTAAATTACACTCTAGGGGTAGGGCAGACAAGACTACGTGGAGTCGGTTTTGCAGCGATTCCTTTCTGTCACTAACTTTTGTAGCACAGCTTAATGAATTTTGAATTCAAAATAAATACGTAAAATTAACTCAAATTTGATTCCGGTATTTATATTATTTGTATGCCTAAATACTATTATGCTAATAGTCATTATGCCTAGTAACATTATGCAAAATTCAATTTATGCGAAAACAAATTAGCCTTCAAGATGATTATGCCAACATAAACAGTATGCCAAAAACAAATTTGGCAAAGTATTGTTATGGCAAAACAAATTATGCCAAAACAGTTATGCCAAACTATATTAGGAAAAAGAAGTTTATGCAAAAAGAAGGGATCCCGTCTTGCGAGGATCACTAGTTTCTTTAAAAACGTAGCTTATTTATTCGTTTTTAATTAGTAGTAGGTAGTAGTAGTGGTGGATCTACATGGGTTGATCTCCAGCCACCCTATGTTTAAGTTATTAAATGAACATGTTTGGGCTTTACTCACGAATTAATAAGGGAACTATTTTCTTCGTCATAGAGACGTTTTCTGTCAGCGTCCAGGTATCCTTGTCTTCCGGACCACTGCAAGCTTCGGTATGTGCGAACTGACAGCGCGTAGGGTACCAACATGTCTAGTTGCCCGCTGGATAGAAAAAAAAATACGCATTGCATTGAGAACCTCCTTTATTTTCGTCAGTTAAAAAGTGAGACCTTTCGGACATACATGACTTACTTATTTAAGAATTTCACAAAACTTACTTGTAACACAGGACTCCATAATGCTCCACCAACTCCTCTAACCAAGGTTTGACAGTTAGGAATTCATCAGATTGTAACTGATCATAAACAATCTTATTAATTATAGAAAACTTCATCTTTTTCACATGAATTGCTTTTTGGACTTCTAGCTTGTTTGAAAATGTTTCTATTGACGTTTGCAGTGGTGAGGTGTCTTCAGAAGCTGCACCATTCATGTAATTATGCTGCGTAATCTCGTCCTCATTTAGTACTTGTAGTTTGCACTTCTTGCTAACTCGCGATCACATTTTTTAAAGATGAATCGATTTCATCAAAACGAAAATGTTATCTGTGGTCCGGTCGTGGCGCGCTCGTTCTCGACATCTGTCAACTCATTGTACTTTTTTGTGAAGCGCGCAGGTCACGTTTCCGTTAGTAAAGTTCCAAAATTTTTGTAATTACCAAACCGAGATGGGAAAACATCGAAGAAAACGAGACGAAGAAATGAGAGAACTCAACGAATATCTGCGGGAACTAGAAAATCGGTCGAACAAGCGAAAACGGAGTCATCATCGAAACTGGTAAGATTTTTTGTATATGTACCTATCCACTCGTGTTTTCCTAGAAGTACCTGGCACCCTGGCCTAAGATGCACATGTCTCTAGGGTTTTCACGAGAGGTTAACCATAAGAACACCAATTGTGCCAACCTATAGCCAACATATAAGCCCGCTCCAGTCGAACACGACGGGAAGCCGTGGTTATTGCGACCGAAGTTGTGGGACACGCTATAAAACCCGACGCAGCCTGACTCGTCGCGACAGCTATTCCCCATAACCGGCACTTCTGAGTACAGACACCTGTCCTATATCACCTAGTGAAGGAAATATTAAACAAATAATTTAAAAAACCCGACTGCGTAAAAAATAACTAATAACTTTAAATAAAAAAAAATTGAAAAGAATAAAACAAGTTCAGGAGACCGGACATATTGACTGCAACAGTCGGGACCCATATTGGATGTAATGTCTAGATTATTTAATGGGTCCCGACTGTTGCAGTCAATATGTCCGGTCTCCTGAACTTGTTTTATTCTTTTCAGTTTTTTAGTTAAAGTTATTAGTTATTTTTTACGCAGTCGGGTTTTTTATTTTTTTTTAATTATTTTTTTTATTGTACACTTTTTAGTTACTTAGATCATATTAAACCATTTCAAAATACTCATGATGAGCCCTTTATCGAGCCGTCTAGGCTGCAGAGCGCGCCAAAAATTTGAATTTGGCGCTAAAAATCCGCCATTTTGTGTCTTTACTATTTTGATATACCCAGTGTCACTTTCACAGTAAATACGAATCTAACGAAACCTCTCAAGCTAAAATCCATCTAGTCGTGCAGGCTGCAGAGCGTGCCAAATATTTGAATTTTATTTACTTTTATTATACTACTTGCTGTTGCCCGTGGCTTCGCCCGCGTGAAGTTTGGTAACTGTCCCATGGGATCATACTAAAGGGATAAATAGTACCCTACATGTTAATTCAGGTTATATATGATTCAGGTTATATATGATTCAGGTTATAGTTATGGTTATAAAATGATGTGCCAAATTTCACAATCATCACAATAATTATAACCATCACTATCACAATCACCATCACCATTACCATCACCATCAACATCACCATCACCATCACCATCACCATCACCGTCACCATCACCATCACCATCACCATCACCATCACCATCACCATCACCATCACCATCACCATCACTATCACTATCACTATCACTATCACTATCACTATCACTATCACTGTCACTATCACTATCACTATCACTATCACAATCACAATCACCATCACCATCACAATCACAATCACCATCACTATCACAATCACCATCACTGTCACATTCACCATCACTATCACTATCACCATCACCATCACTATCACAATCACCATCACAATCACAATCACCATCACTATCACAATCACCATCACCATTGCTATCACAATCACTATTACTATCACTATCACCGTCACTATCACCGTCACTATCACCGTCACTATCACCGTCACTATCACCGTCACTATCACAGTCACTATCACCGTCACTATCACCGTCACTATCACCATCACTATCACCATCACTATCACCATCACTATCACTATCACCATCACTATCACCATCACTATCACCATCACTATCACCATCACTATCACCATCACTATCACCATCACTATCACCATCACTATCACCATCACTATCACCATCACTATCACCATCACTATCACCATCACTATCGCCATCACTATCACCATCACTATCACCATCACTATCACCATCACTATCACCATCACTATCACCATCACTATCACCATCACTATCACCATCACTATCACCATCACTATCACCATCACTATCACCATCACTATCACCATCACTATCACCATCACTATCACCACCACTATCACCATCACTATCACCATCACTATCGACATCACTATCACCATCACTATCACCATCACTATCACCATCACTATCACCATCACTATCACCATCACTATCACCATCACTATCACCATCACTATCACCATCACTATCACCATCACAATCACCATCACTATCGCAATCACTATCGTCATCACTATCACAATCACCATCAACTACATTATCGCAACCACCATCACTGTCACATTCACCATCACAATCATCATCATTATCACTGTCACTATCACAATTACTATCACCATCACCATCACTATCATTATCACAATCACATCACTGTCACATTCACCATCACAATCACCATCACCATAGATATCACTATACAGGGTGTTAAAGTAGTCGCGTACCATAGCTTAGGGGTAGGTTCAGTATCGTTAAAGGAACCCAGGAAAAATAAAAATAAAAAATCCAAAAAAATTAAACATAAAAAAAATATTGCAAAATCAACATAACTAGTACGGTCTACTAACTTAAAATAGCAATCGTTTACAATTAAAATTATTTTATTTGTTTAAATGCTTTAATTACTTACCTACTATCGAACGTGTTGTAGGTTATCACCCGCTTTCACTCAATTTACGCGCGAGAAACAGACGGCTCGGCGCACGGCGCGCGCTCCTACGCGCGCTCGCTCTAGCGACAGCTGACTGCGGCGCGGTCGATGACCCCGAGTGCCCGCCCGTTCGGTGGTCAGCTGTTTCCGAGCGCATTAGGGTGAAATGATCTTGAGGGAAATAGTGGATTTTCTTCAAAAAAAAAAAGGTTGCTTTTTTCAATGGTTTTAGGTTCTACTAATGAAATCAAAACACTGGTTTCAAGGATAACGGTGTTCACACTAACACCCTAATTTTAGGTTTAAGAAAAAAAAATTAAAGGTATTTATTTTTATTTTTTACGGGTTCCTTTATCGATACTGAACTCACCCCTAAGCTATGGCACGCGAATACTTTAACACCCTGTATAATTATTAGCAAGGTACCACACCCAAAAAGTTTTGTTAGTAATTTAGTAATAATAGAAAAAAAAGATGGATCACTACGCATATGCTTAGATCCAAAAGACCTTAATAAAGCTCTGGTAAAAAATCACTATTTGATGAGAGTGAATGAGACTTATCTGATGGATTCTATAATATTAAGCTTACCAAGGAGTATTCTGATCTATGCACTTTTAGTACACCTTTTGGAAATTATACATTTTTAAGAGTTCCTTTTGGAATATCAGTAGCACCAGAGCATTAGAGATAAGAACAAGACGTGTGTAATTAATAAAACTAGATAATATCTTTAATCGCTTCTTATTTAAAACATCTAAACATTACAGTCATCATTGAGGACGACGGCGCTGTTGCCACGGTAAACATCGGCTCCGTAACAAAAATATTAATAAAATTGCAAAAGTGATATATTTTATCATATTAATTTAGAATATCGTCAAGTTTTAAGTAATTCACGACATGTATTGTTACTTATATGAAAAGTTCAAGTTTACGGGAAGAAATAAACAAAACACTAATAGTGGAATCATATTAACAAAATCAGTGAAGTTTTCGGAAATATAATTATACCAAAACATTGGTCAACTGGTGCAAAAAAAACCAAAGGATTTTGTGAAACCAAGTGAGTGAATTTTTAAATATTGTACAACAGCAAACCGTTAAAATACACATTACTACGTTTGCTTTGTCACAAAAACTGACCCTAACCCTGCCAAACGACTGACACATCAACTCAATGCTCAACACTTCAACCTATCGTCTATTTCAACTCTTTGCATAAGTAACGTTTGGCTCCTTGGCTAAGGCAACCACTTCTCTTACAACGTGGTGCGTGTTGGAGCGTGGACTGTAGTTTATAAGTTTGTAGGTCCATAAAAAGTGAAAACTGCAAGTAATTGCCACAAGAACTATTTATTAGACGGAATACAAAAATGCTTGTACACATACAGCAATCAATGGTAGACGGAAGTGGTGGAAGCACGAATGAACAATTAAGTATAATATGGCAGTATTGCCATTTAATAGTGTAGGATTCCTACATGCTCCCGGCCACAAGACAAAAACCTAGAGTTTATATAAAAAAAAGACAACATCTAAATAACAACATCAAAAAACAGAGCCTAATCAAATGCCCACTTATTAGCTAAGTACAATCAATGGGGAGTAAGCATATTTTGCTTACTGCCCTTATATGGGTCTTTCCATTTTGCGTTCTCAACTCAAGAGTTCTAACTCTGCTGTCAGAACCTGGATATACCTTTACAACTCGGGCCATCGGCCAATGAAGGGGTGAAGTGACATCCTCCTTTAAAATTACTAAAGACCCTACCTTAATATTATCTGAACTATTTCTCCATTTGGGTCTGCATTAAAGAACATTGAGATAGTGCTTGCTCCACACTTTCCAGAAACTCTGAAACATATTACAACAAATATTCCAAAATGTCAACCTATTTATAGGCGTGTCTATAACATTTTTGTCTG
This sequence comes from Xestia xanthographa, assembly GCA_905147715.2. Classification (NCBI taxonomy): domain Eukaryota; kingdom Metazoa; phylum Arthropoda; class Insecta; order Lepidoptera; family Noctuidae; genus Xestia; species Xestia xanthographa. Next base: position 17,068,447 of record LR990652.1, read on the forward strand.
GATACGCGTTCAATGCACAACCAATTAGGAAATGTCCTGGAGTAAGATAGGAGTAGTCATTAATATCGGTAGACATAGGAGTTAAAGGCCTACTATTTAGAATTGACTCTATTTGACATAAAACAGTACATAGTTCCTCAAAAGTTAACAAAGCCTTTTGAGTAACTCTTTTTAGATGAAATTTGGTGCTCTTTACTGCAGCTTCCCACAGACCTCCGAAGACAGGCGAGTAGCTATGAAGTGGAAATTGATACCTTGCTCAGCTGCTTGTGACTGCACCTGTCGTCGGTGGTCTGCAGAATTCTGCAGCTTGTAGAGCTCATCTAATTGATTCCTTGCTCCCTTGAAATTAGAGGCATTGTCGCAATAGACGTCACTGGGCAAGCCACGACGCGATACAAAACGCTTAAAGCAAGCTAAAAATGCCGCAGTAGTTAAATTGGAGGCAACCTCGAGATGCACAGCCTTCGTCGTAAAACAGACGAAGACACAGATGTATCCCTTTGATACTAGGGCACGCCTGATGCGCGACTGTTTTATAGAGATCGGCCCAGCGAAGTCTACGCCTACCCTTTGAAATGGTCGACTTATATTCACTCTAACTGGGGGCAAGGAACCCATCAGCTGATTAGCAACGGTTCCCTATCCATTTGCATAAAATTTTAAGACCTAATATAACTTGGCATACTTTTGTTACTACTAATTATATTTTTGCATAACATTTTTACGCATAACAGCTTACGCATATTTTTTTTAAACATAATTTATCTAATCATAATAATGATTAAGCATAACATTGTTAGGCATAAATTGATTTACGCATAATGATACTAAAACATATTTTTTATAGGCATAACAAAGAAGCATAATCCTAAAATGTTAGACATACCCTAATTGGATATACCAATTTATTTTGACGATTGGAATAAAACCATCTCTCCGAAGCAGGTAACACATAACATATTTTGAACATAGTTGATTGTGAACATATGTGAGTTTTTTCCCTGTAAGAAGCATGCAAACAAGCATACACCATGCATGCAGCAAGCATGCAGCAAGCATGCATTCAGCAATCATGCAGCATGCAAGCAAGCATGCAGCAAGCAAGCATGCAGTATGCAACATGCAGCAGGCAAGGTTTCTGTCACGGCTCCGGCGCTGCGGGGCACCGGTGGTCCCACGCGAGCTTATCGTCGCAGATGTGTTTAACGCTCACCACCGCAGCTTCGGCTTGCTGGCCGGCTTCGCCGGCCAGCCTCAGCAGCGGCGGCGAGTGTTACAACCACCTGCTCCTCAACTCGCAGGCCGCCTCGCCCCTCCGTGCCTACGCGATTTTAAATTACACTCTAGGGGTAGGGCAGACAAGACTACGTGGAGTCGGTTTTGCAGCGATTCGTTTCTGTCACTAACTTTTGTAGTACAACTTAATGAATTTTTAATTCAAAATAAATACGTAAAAATAACTCAAATTTTATTCTGGTGTTTATAATTATTATTTGTATGCCTAAATACTATTATGCTAATAGTCATTATGCCTAGTAACATTATGCAAAATTCAATGTATGCCAAAACAAATTAGCCTTCAAGATGATTATGCCAACATAAACAGTATGCCAAAAAAAAATTTGCCAAAGTATTATTATGGCAAAACAAATTATGCCAAAACAGTTATGCCAAAGTATATTAGGAAAAAGAAGATTATGCAAAAAAAGGGATCCCATCAGCAACTTGCGCTTTAAGTCTAAAACAGATAATACATGAATGGATGATTTTCTTAATCTCCTTTATACTATTGATAAGCCAGAATCGCTGATTAAGTGAAGACAAAATAAGTTTTGGACCTGCATGTAAATTTTTTATATGTTCATTACTAACAATCAATTGTGTAACTCGTGATTTGTTGGGCAAGATTACAGGGTGTTTTTGTGAGTTAGGTATTGTGGCACTATCTAAACGACCACCTACTCTCAGCATACCATTACCATCTATAAAAGGATTAAGTGGTTTTAAGTTGCCTATGACAGGTTTATTTTGTCTTAATAAACTTATTTCGTTTGAGAAGTGAGTCTGTTGCTCATGCTTGACAATCAATAACAAAGAATCATTTAATTCAGCGCTAGTTAAATAATTAAGTTTAATTCTTGTTGACTGTGGGTTCAAATTATTACAAAAACGACGTACATAGGTAAGTACACGTTGCATTTTAGTAATAGTAGAGAATTTGTTTAAAAATTCTAAATTTAAAGAATTATTATTATCCACACTACAAACCATAGCACTCGAGCATGGGAGTCCAGCAGCACCAGTCTTCAACTCAGGTATGTCTTTTATAATTTTATTAATATTTGTTTCAGGTGGAGTGTACTTACTGTTATGCAAGTAACTGGGGCCCTGCCACCACAGCATGTTTTGTTCGAGCTCATGAGGCTGTACACCGCGGCTTAGACAATCTGCAGGGTTGTCTCCCGTTTTTACATAATACCATGAAAAGTTTTTAGCATATTCGGAAACCATCTTTACCCTGTTCGCTACATAGGTATTTAATTTAGTAATATCTATTTTCAGCCACGCCAGTACTATTTGCGAGTCTGAGAAAAGAAGTACATCCTTTAAATGTAGTTTGAGAGATAATAATGAATATACTCTATGGGCGAGTTTCACTAGTAATAGTACTGCATTTAGCTCTAGTCTGGGCGTGGTAAGTTTTTGGCTCAATGGGGCTAGTCTAGATTTTGAACAGAGTAAAGTGATTTTGACATTACCTGTTTGGTCGACTTCACGTAGATATAAACAGCAGCCATATGCTGTATTGCTGGCATCTGCATACCCTACCAATTGAGTTGTAGTAGGGCCTTGTAAGGTGACATTCCTAGTAATGTGTATTGGAGACATAATGAGAAGACTATTGTAGAACTCTAGCCAAGTGTTTTTTAGATCGTCAGGTAGTGAAGAGTCCCAGTTGATATGGACTGCCCAAAGTTTTTGTATGATAATTTTGGCAGACACTGTGACCGGACCAGCCAGACCTAAAGGGTCGTAAAATCGCGCGACATAACTGACAATTTCGCGTTTTGTGAGAGGCGTAATTTTTTCTTGACTTGGACTAGAAATTTTAAATGTGTCTGTCTTCGTATTGTATGTAACACCTAATGTCTTTATGTAGTAATTTTCTTTTTGTGTGTCAAATTCATCAAAGTGTTGTTTTTCTTTAGGTATGTCCTGTAAGATCTCAGCAGTGTTTGAAAACCATTTGTGTGCCTGGAATCCACCCAGAGACAAGAGCTTTATCAATTGATCTTTCATCTGAGATAGAGACTCTAAAGAGTTACTGGAGACTAAAATGTCATCACAGTATGTTTGATTTTGCAGAATGAAAGATGCTGCAGGAAACTCGGTCATGTACCTACTCGCTAGCTCTATGAGACATCTAGTAGCTAGAAATGTTGAACACTTGAATCCATATGTGACTGTATTTAGTTCTATACACCTTATGCTTTCGCTTGGTGACTCCCGCCACAAAATAAGTTGAAGTGGACGGTGTCTTGGATCTAAAAGAACACATCTGAACATTTGTTTTAAATCTGTGCTGAAAACATAAGCACCTAATCGAAACAGTAATAAAATGTCAAACAGTTATTTTTGAACTGTTGGACCATTCAATAATAAATCATTGAGAGATCTTCGCTGACTTGTTAACATTGATGCATCAAATACTACTCTACACTTAGTGGTCTTTTTGTCCGGCCGTAATACAGCGTGATGCGGCAAAAAATATATTGGATCACTAGTGAGGTTATATTTATTAATATCTGAATATGTGCCATGACCTAAAGCAATATATTCATCAATAAAAGATTTATATTGGTTATACAAGTCAGAATCTTTTTGTAGCCTTTTTTCTAAGCTTTGAAACCTTTTTAAAGCCAGATGAAGTGAATCACCGAGCATTTCATTAACTTCACTGAGCGGCACTTTTAAGGGTAAACTAACCTGAAACTATACTACTACTACTACTATTATTAAATTCAACAGTTTCCTGAAAATGCTTTTCAGTTTGCTCAAACTCAGGTCTTTTCTCTGGGAAGATTTCAGGCACAGATTCAGCTTTCCAAAAACCTTTGATAGTATCATTTATATCATTGTTACAAGATTGACAAAATAAAGAAATTGATTCATCCATAGGTCGCTGGTTCATATCCGGCTCGAAGGACCATGTTGGAGCGTGGACTGTAGTTTATAAGTTTGTAGGTCCATAAAAAGTGAAAACTGCAAGTAATTGCCACAAGAACTATTTATTAGACGGAATACAAAAATGCTTGTACACATACAGCAATCAATGGTAGACGGAAGTGGTGGAAGCACGAATGAACAATTAAGTATAATATGGCAGTATTGCCATTTAATAGTGTAGGATTCCTACAGTGCGAGTTCGAATCCAGACTTGAAACACACTTTTTGGATTGTTGTTTTGTTTTTTAACACTTGTGAGATACAAATAGCAACAAACTATTCTCGATTTTAAGCCTGTTGAATAATATAAGATGGAGCAAGAGAATAATGTAACACTACGAAGACATCAAACTGCATCTAAATCGAGATCTACGGAGTCACTAAATCGTAATCTTAATACAAGTTTAATGTCGTGTGATGAAGTATTAGGCAGAAGCCTGGATCTCTTAACAAATATGTCTTCTACATTTATGTCGGAGCTAAAGAATGAAATTAAAGAATTAAAAGTCCGTTTAGAAAGTACACAGCATGAGATGGAGAATATTATCTTAGAAAACATAGACCTAAAAAACAAATAAATGGCGTGAATCAGGAGCTGAGTGTTTTAAGACAATTGTGTAGAAGTCCATTATCTACATTTAGACACAAGATGTCGTCAAGCACCAAAAAGAGTGTGAGACGTAGACTCACAAACAGTTTTCATGTATCACCTCTAAAACTAAACGGGGAAAATACGAATCCGTCAACAAAACCGGAAAAAGAAATAACTTTACAACCGGAAGTTATCGTCAGCACCGATCAACACACAACGAATATAGAAATCCAACCATTAGACACCTTAAATCCATCCTTAGAACATAAAGTGCAGATACACACAGACAATTGTAATAAAAACTACTATATCTCCAATCAACTCTTCAGTATATTCAAATCCAAGTATTTCATTCCACATAGGCCTGGATGGGCACTTAAGAACGTCGACAAGGGTGCACGGTTCGGTTGGTGGTTTCCATGGAGAAGAACCGGCAAGAAACTCCATGGTTACTCTTTTCAAATTATTTGGTATTACACAATTCTACATTACTTCACGTTTTATACAAAATGCAATAATTACAACACTTATCAGACATAGATTCGACTGTTAGTCTTAACACCACAATTTTTCCCAATGAACAGAGCTCTCTCGGTCGAGTGTCATGTTTTATAAACTACCCCTTCCCGCTTCAACATTGACGGTTAGGCAGTGTTGTCATTTCTCATATATAAAACGAATTATTAAAATCTTTGAAATCCTACATAATATTATTTTAGATAGATCACAGCAGATCTTATTATTTAATACATATTTGAAAATCATGACATTCGGCCATCCGACACAGTGTGGCCTCCTGGCACACACAACAATCATAGAAATAAAATCATGACATTCTTAAAAGTTAAAAATGAAGAGAGAAAAACAAAAAATACAAACAAAAAAAAAACATTTATATACATTACAAATATATATAAAATTTTAAAACTTGACAACATATTTAACTAGAGCTTCTGAGCTTGTACATTTAAAGAAAATGTTTTGCAATAAAATAGACAGTAAGAGGAAATATTTTAAGTTCTGCAACTTCAGTGATCTTGTATGGACCCGCAAACTTCGACAGAGGCTTTGTAATTTTGTTATCATATCAAAATTAAGTTTTTCGACATAAGGCAACTCTAAATTAGTACTTAGACTATCGGCGCTAAGCTTATTTGACAAAATGTCATGTAATTTATCTCGTGTATTTATATATCCCAAACATAGCCTCTGCCGCAGTTTTCTGTGTTGAGACATTAACAGGACTTCTATATAAAGAACGAACTCTGTTTTAAGCTTTCACGGTTTAAAACTAAACTTATCACAACTAACTAAGTTTCCTATAAACTAACTATCTAATTAACTAACTTAACTTAATATTGGGAGCTCAAAACAATGAACAATCACGGAAGATATCCCGTAAGTGACAATATACTCGTAACTAAAGAACGAACTCTTTTAATGTGTGGACTAATTTACAATTATTATTATTTAAAAACGATTTAATTTTACTAAAGAATTTATAAATAATGTTAATAATTAATGTATTCTAAAATCGAAATTATGGTAACGTTATTGAACGTTTTGTTAAAATAATGAATGATAAAAATTGATGTTTAAAGACTAATACTAAAGAATGGTATTGTGTAACTTGTAAAATATGCATGTGATGATATATGAAATATATCTGACTATGTAATACGCTCAACTTATTTTAAGACCAATAATTGTATATGTACCAATATACAGTAATATGTACGAATAATTATTTTACTTTACTAATTATTTTATATTTATTATTAATAATAATTATTTTACTTTACATAATAAGTACATGTTAAATTTCACATAGATACGCATTATAAAATAATGTAAAATTATATTTGCATGCGCTAAAAGGCAAAATATGGTTTGTGCCTAAACCACCAACTTTAACATCTGGTAACACCTGTCATCATCATCTGCCTAGCCTTTCCCAACTATATTGGGGTCGGCTTCCAGTTTTACCGGATGCAGCTGAATACCAGTATAACAAAAACGCACAGGACACCTGGTAACACCTGTATTTTAAGCAAATAAATAATTCTTATTCTTAACATTACAAATAAATGATTATGATTACGAACAGTGTTGATAGTGCCCTATTGTATGTTTCCCAGACACTTGTCTCAGTCACGTTTATGCTTGATAGGTTTTAAGATGATCATGAATTTTACGATGGTTTGATTAAATCTCTCTGCTGACCATTAACTCTGAGACAAGCTACTGCGTTTAAAATATGTTCTAATACCATGTGTATTACAAAAGGTTTTTAAAGTCTTTCAACGTAAAGCTTGTGTCACGGTCAGACACAATCTTAGTTGGAACACCGATGACCGAAGTCATAAACTATTTTCTCAAAGACCTTAACCGTGGCTTTGAGTCGTATGTTCACGTAATTTATTATTAAACTGCGGTTGAGGTCTCTGAGATGCAAGAAAGTTAAGTAAATTTTCGGGTTCCAAACTATTCCGAGTCTGTGACCTATTCCTAATCGAACAGTCAGTCAGCCAGCCAGCCAACAGCTACCAGTAATTTAACATCTATTTAATAATCCTAATTAATTTATCATAAAATACCCACGAAGACTTTCATCAACAGGTAAAGTATGATTCAACATCTCTTCCAACAGACGTCCGTAACTTTCTTCACTAGGGAAAGTCTTTTCGCTCGAACTATGTAGATATCAATGGGCTTCTCTGCCTTAGCCTTCATTTTCATGGACTTACGCCGGCGCCTCAGAGGTGTACCAGACGGGGTACCAAGCTCAACATCAGACGACATCGTCACGGCTCACTGAAACATTGTACATCATTTGAGAAGTAATCCGTTCACACTCGCATAAAAACGATGTCATGTGAATGATCGGTCACAATAAGCTTAATTATCATTAATTTTAATTAATTTAATTCTCTATGACAGAAATATCCATATTTTGGTTAGATATTTTGGATAGGCATAAAAACATTACAAATAACACAGTAACAATACAGTTGGGAAAAGGCTAGGCAGATGATGAGGCATAAAAACATTATTATCAATCAAAGACATATACCACACAATACTATTTACCAAATCAAGTCAAATAAGACGTTGGTCTTGGTCAAACAAACAAATAAGAAATTGAACTAAAATATCAATATAAATTAATTAATCAATCAATAAGTGAGCAATCCAACAATGTAAAACACAAAAATGTCATTTGTTTGCTAGGCATTTACAGGCTGTTAGCAACACAACATTTAGTTTGATTAATTATTTGTATGGCACAAAGGCCCAGAGGGTATTCCAAAAATGTTGTTTAATTTATTATTATTTATTTAAACTTCATGTACAATAGTGGTACATTCGAATTCAAATTGCCTTTATTTCTGGTATTTTTTTTTTTACATTTGCCTATTTTATAATACATCGTTTTATAATTTTGTTGTGCATGCTATACTATCACTTTAGTGATTTAAAGTGAGTAAGAAGACTTATGAAATTATGTAGTGATACATAGGCGGACTTAATGCCACAAGGCATTCTCTACCAGTCAACCTTTGGGTTAAATAGGAAAACATAGTGATAGGGTACAAAATAATATCTAAAAAAAAACTAGTTTTTTGGGAACGAGAATACCAATACTTATATTGATTTTAATACACATATACAGATAAAATTAACTAATATATATTCTATCAAATACCAAAAATTTAAAAGATAATATCGAGAAAACTAATAATAATTATTATGACTAGACTTCGAATTGAGAGCTATTTAGTCTGACTTAAATAGTAGTTACGAACTTTTCTTAAGAAAGTGAATTTGCTTTGCTTTTTGCTTTTATCCGTCAATGTCATTAATTGTCAGACGTCAGTCTATACCTAGATTATTAAAGAGGAAAGATCTGTATCTTTGTATGTAACGAATATACTTAAAAACTGCTGGACATTTTTCTTTCAGCAATGGATAGCTACATTACCAGCGAGCAAAAAAAGCTATATTTTATCCCCGTACTCGAAACTGTGACATCCGCTAGTACTTCTACATAAAAGTACAGCTTAGCAGTCAAGTTCCTCAACAATAACCGCCTATTGATTTCCGAAATGTGTACAATATTCATTGACATAATCTGTCTCTTATTTATTTAATTAAAAATCATTCGAATTCAATATATTTATTGCGCTTCATCTAAACGTTGTAAGAGTCATTAACCAGTAAGCAAATATAGTTTGCTCAAATCCGACAAATGTATGCAGCTCACCCAATAATCCAGTGAGAAAATACCCATCGCCCCTAACGCATTCAGCGAGCAACTCACGGGCTCCATTAAAAGAAAAGATAACCCGTAACATTGATAGGGAATAAACAACTACTATAATAACCTTTGTTTTAATTCATTGCTCACCATTATTAATTCATTTAAAGTTTAAAAAAATGACGTGTAAGTGTTTGTAAAAACCTACTTGCAAAATAAACATCATTTAACATTTATCATTTATCATTTATCATCTATCATTTATCATCTATCATTTATCATCTCTCATTTATCATTTATCATCTATCATCTATCATTTATCATTCATAATTTATCATTCATTATTTATCATTTACAAAAATCCAGCGAACACACTAAGTCGCATAACATAGGCCCTGTGAACACATTTAGTTCACTGGGTTAACATCTGCCTGACGACCGATTCACTGTGATAAATCAGTAGGACACACCTGCATAAAATCAAGTGAACTAACCAAGTCGCCTAACATGGATCCGACGACCGATTCACTGTGATAAATCAGTAGGTCATACCTACCTAAAATCAAGTGAACTAACCAAGTCGCCTAACATGGATCCGACGACCGATTCACTGTGATAAATCAACAGGACACACCTGCATACAATCAAGTGAACTAACCAAGTCGCCTGTGAACACACTTAGTTCACATTATCATTATCATCATCATCATCATGGATCCGACGACCGATTCACTGTGATAAATCAGTAGGTCATACCTACCTAAAATCAAGTGAACTAACCAAGTCGCCTAACATGGATCCGACGACCGATTCACTGTGATAAATCAACAGGACAAACCTGCATAAAATCAAGTGAACTAACCAAGTCGCCTGTGAACACACTTAGTTCACATTATCATTATCATCATCATTATCATGGATCCGACGACCGATTCACTGTGATAAATCAGTAGGTCATACCTACCTAAAATCAAGTGAACTAACCAAGTCACCTAACATGGATCCGACGACCGATTCACTGTGATAAATCAACAGGACAAACCTGCATAAAATCAAGTGAACTAACCAAGTCGCCTGTGAACACACTTAGTTCACATTACCATTATCATCATCATTATTTATAATTATAATATTAATAATTATTAATAATTAGGTTTGTGTAGTACATAGGCAGTATCTCTCTGAACAAAGCAAGCTCGGTATGTGACCTGGGTGTATTGCTTGATGCTAAAATCTGCTTGGATTTACATATCGAACAAATCATTAATAAAGCATACAAGATGTATGGGTTTATAATGAGATCAACTCATGACTTCAAACGGACCTCCTCGTACCTCTGCCTATATAAAACTCTAGTCCGCTCACAGCTTGAATAAGCGGTGCCCATCTGGAACCCGTATTATAAAAAAATACATAGATATGCTAGAAAATGTACAACGCAAATTCCTTCGTGCAATGTATTATAGATGTCACAGAGCGTATTTGCTTTATGACCTTTGCTCGATAAATACAAACTTTTGACGCTCAGCTCCAGACGCAAACAATTAGAAGCAATGACTATAAATAATATTGTTAATGGCAAATTTGACTGTATCGACCTGAATAATGTACTGTGTTATGCTGTCCCCAGAACTGTTCATAGACGCCAGGTGCGTGCAGGTACACTATTTGCAATAGGTGCCTGCCGATCTAATACTGGCGAACGTTCACCAATTCGGCGTATGGCAGCATTATACAATAAAGAACTCGAACACATAGATATATTTACATGTTACATGCAAAAGTTTCGAAGCCTTTTGAATGAGACACTTAAGCTCTTAGATTAATTAATGTTATGTAATTTAATAATTAGTAGGAGTAATACTTTTTTTTCTTTTTTGTAATTGTAATAAGTTTTAACTGTCATGCATGAACAGCTTTTCCTAGCAATTTAAGATTTAGTCATTAATGGTAATCTGTGAACAGCGCTGTGGGCTACATTATTATTTAGTTATTTATGTTATCATGTTGTAATATCCCATAATGTAGCTGTTTGTTGTTCCCATTTGATAAAATAAAAATAAAATCATTTAAAAGCAAAAGCAGTGATTGAATCTAAATCGCACAATGGTGATTTCATTTGATGATTTATGAGTGTTACCCTTAATGCTCTTAAATCATTAGGTCCCTTTTAACAATGATGCTTAATTGCCCAGTAACGTAAAAAAAAAATAGGTATGATTGAAAACATTAATCATATTTAGGCACAAATATGATTAATGTTTTCAATCATACAATAAAAACCAAAAATCTACCTCAATTTCTGTTATTCAATAAAAGGTATTTCTAAATAACGGTAAAAACTACAAACAAACTGCTCAACTAATTCGTGGTATAAAATGAAAATAATTATCATAAATATTTTCTGCATTTTGGTTGGTACTACTGCTTATATAATAACTGAGCAAGATAATGCGAAAAGTCTAACCAGTTGTGTTGTAAAAATGGTGGAAGACATTAATTACAAGAAATACAGCAACGTCATGGACATTACAGTCATGAATATGAATAATGATTTAAAATTATCAGCCCTCCATAACGTAGAAGGTGCACGATTTATTACAAGAAGGTTCTTTTGGGATCCCGGAAATATTGGCAATGTGTTTTATATCGTGATGAGTGAAAATTATCAAGAACTAGAGCACGGATTAAGAAAAGTCACTTCTGATAAATTTTGGAACCCAAGAGCAAAATTCATCATTGTCCTGCAAAGTTACGAAGGTTACAGTTTACATGACATTACAGATCTACTTCATGCGTACAACATTTTTTATAAAGTTTCATTAATATCCCGTCATGCTGATGACTACGCTATATACAAGTATAATTTTACAAAACCTAATTATTGTTTCAAATCGGGTCATCTAACGTTTTGGTCATTGTGCTCTGATTATCACACTGAGAAGAATTCGCCTCTCTTAAACAAGGGAAGTATTCATAACTGTCGATATAAATTCATAACACGTAATTTGTGGCCGTTTACGAACTTCGACACAAGCAAACAAGGATCTGAACAACATTTGTTGTCACTGTTTCAGAAACAATTCGGGGTAAAAATTGATTTACACGAATATGGTAAAGTTGACAAGTACGGGAAACTCGTGAATAACTCACCAATCATCATGGTACAAAAAGTTGGGAACAACGAATTTGAAGGAGCTGTGGGAGGATTCGCGGTTAAGTCGGCAAATAACCATGGAAACATATCATACTGTTACCCAATGTTAATAGACCATATGTTTTATGTAGTCGCTCACTCTAATTTTCTAGAGCAATGGGTTGCAGTGTTACATCAGTCCCCCATAACTTGTGTTATAATCGGCCTCCTGTTTGTGATTTTTTGCGTGTCAGCTACATTTTTATCAATATTTCCAACAGGAAAAGATATTTCCTATAATGGTCTTGCTGTACTTGGATATTTATTGAATAAAAATTCTGTTAGGCGAATAGGATCTGGGTGGCCACAGATACTAATGTTTTCGAGTCTATTGTTTACAGCGTTTATTGTTCCTTATGCAATTCAGGCAAACTTGTTCAGTGTGACTACTCAGCCAGTCCGTGGTCATGAACCCATAATACCACCGGATTTAGAGAATTATCAGGCAGTTTTATATAATGAATGGCAATACCGCAATGTATTCGCTGGGCACTGGGATTGTGGAACAAGGCTTAATTGCTTAATGATGGTCAAAAACTCTCGACACAAGTCTTTTTATACTATAGTTTCAGAGGATCATTATAACGTTTATAAATGGCAGCTAGCTAATGATCAGTGCGCATTAGTTACATATCGGCTGAGGGATCCATTTATTAGCATATACAGAACCATATTTTTACGCCGTGGCTCTGTTCTGATTCCATACTTGGATCACTTTATACTTCGGTTATCGACCACAGGTGTCATGACAAAGTACGTGAGGGATATTTATTTCCGAGAGATGTTGAGGTGCAAATCTCGTCACCGACCCGAACACGTCCCACTGCCACTGTCCAATTTTTATTACGTTTTTATGATACTTATCGGAGGTTACTGTTTGTCTTTAATCATTTTTATTTACGAAGTTTGGTTTGGATCACAACGCAAGGTACTCACGCGAGAAAATCCTTAATGATCAAACACTGTTTTAAGCTTTCACGGTTTAAAACTAAACTTATATTACAAAAAAAGAGTGTAGACAGATTTGTCTGCTCCTAACAATTTATTTTTCATCCACCCGCATTCTCCAGTCAACCCGCGATCATGGCGCTTGCAACAGCGTCGAAATATCGGGAGCTCAATACAATTAACAATCACGGAAGATATCCCGTAACTGCCCGTAAGTGACAACATAAGTTTAAACACTGATTTATGCTTTCACGGTTCATAACTATACTTAAAATGTCACTTATGGAATATATTCCGTGATACAGCAACTGTGCCTGTGTGATGTAGAATTATTTTACCGCCTACTTGACAACAAATTTTGATTAATTTCGTACCATTTAATAGGAAATTTGTAGATACATAGGCTAGGTGGGTCTGGTAGGCGAGGTCTGTTCCATTTTCGCGCGGTAGTAGGTAGGTATTTTTCTGTTCAATGGCTACCTAGGTTAGATTTGAACGTAAATTGTTTAAAAGAACAAGTTTGTTTTATGATAGCCTCGTTGCTTAGTGTGGCACTAGATGGAGCTGTGTGTAATGTCCAGCGATATTTATTTATTTTTATTAAAATGTACAGGTATGCCTAGATAATTATAGATTATTAGGTACGTATATGTATGTAATGATGAATGTGTTACGCTTCTGTAACTTTTTTCACCAATAAAGATTTTACTGCACGACGAGTTTCTGCTTTTTTGTCCTTTAATGTCATTTACCAAGCGCAAAATGACAACCAACTCGAAAACCTATCCCAAAAGCCTGCAGATCTTACTGCAACCTAGAGCTTCCGACAGAGCTAAATAAAATACACATTAATACTGATACTGTAAGATCCTGTCTGGTTGGCTATGCCAACCACAAATACTTATGTACTTACATATTTTAGTAAGTAAATTGCATATGAAACTAGGTTCATCCATATTTAGAGTAGGTAAGGATTTCGACGGCTGACAGCGGTGGCTTAGTAACGTAAAAGCCTTCTAAACTAAATGACTATGTAGGTACCGTCTAATTTGCTGTCCACGCGTTTTCTTTTACACTGTTTACTGTTACACCCAGACCTTACAGTATCCAACTACCCACTGAGCATATTTTACAAGGACCTTTTATCAGAGAAAACTACTGTCACTGGAAAAGAGCTGTCTTTTAAACAAGCTATAAAGAAAAAAAGACGACGCGCAGATGACGCGCGTATACGCGCTTCAAACGAGATTTGAACGCAACCTTGCTAAGCACACGGGCCGATCGTGAAACGCGCGTCTACTGCGCGTATACCCGCAGATAGTCACTCGTAGCTTCCGCGTTTTGGTCAGAGACTGCTCGTCAGTTGTACAATGGCGTCGGTTGAGACAACACTGCTTAAGCTGGATTTGAGCTTTTGCATGCGCTTCAAACGAGTTTCGAAAGCGCTTGACACGCGCGTTTTAAGCGCGTTTAAATCTACAAAAACGCAAAAATCGGCATCTACGGCGCAGAAACCGCACGTTCTTGAAACACGCGTCGTCTGCGCGTTTAAAATACGTCGTGTGCTAGGCTCTTAGTGTTACTAATTTCGATACATAGTTTAAGACCCGTGGTCTACCTCGTTGGTCTAGTAGTGGTTGCAATCTTGATTGCAGAGCATGAGGTCCTGGGTTCGATTCCCAGGTCGGGCAAAGTGCTATTGGGTTTTTCCATTACAAATTTCTCAGTAGCAGGCATGGAATCTGCATTTGTGCCCAGTAGATAGCAACAAGCTCACCCCCTATTACTGGTGAAATGTGGGTGTTGTATTAGGTACACCTCTTCCTAACTCTCTGGGGATTACTGGCGTGATGTTATGTGTGATTTAAAATTGGAATAATTTCCATCTAAATATTAATTATCTACTTTAATTCGACTCTATAATGTGAACCATTAATGCCAGCAATAAACAAATGTTAGTAATATTCTTCAATCGGAGAGTTCTAAAAACTAATAAATGAACAGTACATAGAAGATTTTATCTTTTTCTTTAATACCCGATTGCGGTTCACAGTTTTGTCACAATCATGGATAATAATGAAGCAATTTCTATTAAAGTGCTTCTCAGGTTTCAAGTATTTCGTCTACTTGGAATGCGTGGCAGGTGTTACGCAATTATCCCGCTGTTTTGACAGATCTTTTTTCTAGGGCAGAGTGCGCTTTTTTTTTAAATACGTGTAGGTACTTACCTCCCAACAATCTCCTCGACATAACTTGCTTGCAGATGCAGTTGAACAGACGTAAGTTATTATTAAAACTTTTTATTTACTTGTGAAGTTTATTTTTCCAAATACAAAAGTCCTAATGAGGTGAGTCATTATTATAATGTGTGATTAATTTGAGTAAACAAAGTCCGTAAATGTAGTGTGTGCGTGTAACAGCAAAAAGGGAAATAGTACATTGTTCACCGAGAGGAGAAAGTGACCGATTACCGTCGAGGGTGTCGTTTTTTTTGTCGGGCTTTAAAACACCCGAGATCGGGAATAGAATAGAATAGGGAACGAGATCGGGAATCGCACTTTCTCTCGAGTGATACATAGTGCTTTATACTACACCTACGAGGAAAATAAAAAACGAAGTCTATACTAATTGAAATTTATATTGAAATTGTTCAAAATCAAAATCAAAGCATTTATTTCAAGTAAGCCAGTTACAGGCACTTTTGAATTGTCGAAACAAAGATGAAAATTAAATGTAGCTACAGTCCCAGTCACAAGACATAAAAACTGTGAAAGTACTGTAGTTGCCCATTCCCTAGCGTAGATCTCTTTGGAGAAGAACGGGCAAGAAACTCCATGGACACTCTTTTAAATCAGAATATTGTTACATAATCTTGGTTACATCATTCACGTTGAGATGGTATATTATGTGAGAACAATGTAGCAAGATGTGCACGGTAAAAGTGTCCACAGCAAAAACACACAAGCAAAAAAAAAAATACAATTCAAAATAATTCATTCAAATAAGCCATGGCAACCAAGAGATGACCAGTCACAACTGACAGCGCCCGTTCACGGACATGACGCATGGATCAGCACCATTCAACTCAACCATTTTGAAGGGAACTAAATGATCCGACACATGCGCCACCATCAGTGAGACAATTGAGTGAGCATGACATACTCCAAACCGCCAGGGCACATTCAAGTCAAGAAAAGACGTAGGTTTCCAGTGAATGATAGCTTTCTAGTACATAGTACTCACACAATATGGGCTATGCATTTATATAATACTAAAGAGATTGATTCTATACAATGCAAAGATAGTTGTACAATCTTCAGCAGCTCCAACAATACAATTTAATGCTATCAATTTATGCGCCCCTGTCCATGTGGAGCAGGACCAGCATTGAGCCAAGCATTTTTATCAGCGATATAATCGCTCAACTTGTAATATGCTTGCTTACATAGTGTGCGTTTAATGCATGTTTTAAATTTCGTCTCATTCAGTTCAAGAATACTTTGTGGAATTTTATTATAGCATCTCAAACCCCATGAAAGATGAGTCTACTTTAGCGAGTCTGAAACCTGGCTGAACTAGTTGGTCCCTATTTCTAGTATGTCTGTCACCCCTTTTACCAAAAAGGTGCAAATTTTTTCTGACGTACATTATGTTTTCGTAGATGTATTGACAATGTACCGTCATGATGCCAATATCCTTAAACAGTTCCCTTAGAGAATCGCGCCTACGAAGATTATATACGGCTCTGATGGCTCTTTTCTGCAGAATAAATATAGACTCAATATCTGCAGCCCGTCCCCACAGCAAAATGCCATAAGACATTATACTATGAAAGTAACTAAAATAAACCAGTCTAGCGGTATCTACATCAGTATACTGACGGATTTTTCTAATGGCATAGGCTGCTGAACTTAGCCGCCCCGCAAGAGATGTCAAATGAGAACCCCATTGTAGCCTTGAATCAAGCGTAATCCCCAGGAAAACCGTTTTATCTACGAATTCAAGTTTCTCTTTATTCAATATCACAATCACTACTTTTAACATTCGGTAAAGCAAATCTTATGCATTTGGTTTTTTTTTCATTTAATACCAAATTGTTTGCTGTGAACCAATTTTGAACCTGAAGTAGGGCATTATTCACGTCATCTAGATTTTGGGCCCGCCTATTTATCTTAAAAATTAGGGAAGTGTCATCAGCAAATAACACCATATTTTGAGGTTGGTTTTTCAGTAAATAGGGTAGATCATTTATATATACTAGAAAAAGGAAAGGACCCAATATTGAGCCTTGTGGAACCCCCATTTTTACTTTTAACCCCTGTGAATTAACACCATTTATTTGAACATGTTGTTGTCTATCATTCAAATAAGATTTTACCAAACTAAGTGCAAGTTTACCCAGTCCGTAATGCTCAAGTTTCAAAAGTAATGTCGTGATTTACGCAATCAAACGCTTTGGAGAGGTCACAAAAAATTCCTATGGCGTCTTGTGACTCTTCCCACGCAGTAAATATGTGCTTTAATAAGGTTACACCGGCGTCAGTTGTACAACGTCCCTTGGTGAAGCCATACTGTTGATCATGTAAGATTCTGTTGGAGTTAAAATGATAGAGCATTTGATTAAGCATTACTTTTTCAAAAACCTTGCTAAAAACTGGTAACACGGATACAGGTCTATAATTATTAGTATCTTTACTGTCCCCGGATTTGAAAAGAGGTATGACTTTACTGTATTTCATAAAATCAGGGAAAACTCCTTGGTCTACACATAAATTAAAAATTAAAGCTAAGTAAGGGGCTATAGTCTCAAGTATGAATGTACAAACTTTGACAGACATTCCCCATAGATCTTCGGTTAGTTTGATTTTTATTTGCCGGAAAGTTTTAATAACAATCATAGGGTTAATGTGTTTAAATTTAAATTCAACCAGGCAGCCAGACACATTCGCCTTCAGACCTACAGATAAAAGCCGTATATACACGATATAGAAACATCTGTAACGACATCCTTCATAAACGCAGGGTAGAGTATGAGGGTAAAGAGTTAGAGAATCACAGTGACCAACCCAAAAAGCTCTGGCGAGTCATTAAAGACATTTGTGAATTTCCTAAAAAAATCAAGGATAATCAGGAACTCCTAAAGTCTGCAGAGAATAGCACATCATCTATTAACTTTTGCAATAGTCATTTCGTATCGGTAGGCAAGCGCTTGGCACTCAACATCTTAAACAAACTCCATACTACAGAGAGCAAACTCTGCAGCGATGCCACTCTTGCAGACCGATCCAGGGACTCTCTGTTCTTTCACCCAACAGACAACTGTGAAATTGACGGTCTCATTTCCGATTTGAAAGATGACAGCGCACCTGGATCTGACGGGATCCGTCCACTCCTTCTCAAGCACATCAAACCATTTATTCTGAACCCCCTAACGCATATCTGTAACCTGAGCATGTCAACGGGTATATTCCCTAAGTGCTGGAAGGTCGCCGCTGTAACGCCGATTCACAAGAAGGGCGAAAAAGACTGTCCTGATAACTACAGGCCTATCTCTCTACTTTGTGTTCTGTCAAAAATTTTAGAGAAGCTCGTCAACAACCGTGTTATCAGTTTTCTCGAAAAACACAACCTTTTGTCCCGACGCCAATACGGCTTTAGACGCGGGAAGTCCACAGAGCAAGCTGTAGGACTTTTAACTGACATTGTCTCTTCAAAGGTTGATGGGGGGAAACGGGCTATCGGTGTCTTTCTTGACCTAGCCAAGGCATTTGACACAGTTTCCATTCAAAAACTATTAAAAAAGTTAGATCGCCTTGGCGTAAGAGGCGTCGCTTGGGACTGGTTTAGAAGCTATTTAATGGATAGACAGCAGTATGTTGTGATCGGCGACAATGTCAGTGAAAGCCTACCAGTCACTTTTGGGGTACCACAGGGAAGTGTCCTTGGGCCGACCTTGTTCACCATGTACATGGATGACATATTAAGGTTAACGATCCCACGGTCAGAAATGATTTGTTACGCAGATGACACAGCAGTCATTTTTCACGGAGACACATGGGCGGACGCCACAGACGCTGCAGAAAATGGCATGCGTACTATATCAGACTGGCTCGATAGAAATCTCTTAACCCTAAACGTCGAAAAAACTAATTTTATAACGTTTTCCACCAGTCGTTCTTGCTGTCCGGAGATCTGTCATATCAAAATCCATAACATCCACTGTCATGCCACAAATTGCTGCTGTAATGATATAGCCAGAGTCAAATCAACCAAATATCTAGGTGTCATAATTGACCAAAATTTGTCTTTTAAGGAACATATCTCGTCACTCTCTAAAAAAATCCGTAAGTTCATTTATATATTTAAATCCCTACGTGCGAGTGCCCCGAGAGACATATGCAGAAAAGTTTACCTAGCACTCTGTCAATCGCTGCTGCAGTACTGTGTAGGCGTCTGGGGTAGCGCGGCCAAGTCCTATATGCTTGAACTCGAACGTGCTCAACGGGCTGTTCTTAAAGTTTTCCTTGGAAAACCGCGTCGTTATCCAACAGATGAACTATACAAAGAGGCAAGCGTCTTGCGTGTCCGACAGCTTTATATCCAAAAGTCTCTTCATAAACTGATTGCTGCGTCGGGAAGACAATTCACATACTTCCAAAGAGGTAGGGTAGGAGCTGATAGACTACCAATCCCAAGAGTTAGAACGGTTTTTGCCTCGCGATTTTCACTCTTTCTCCCTATTCGAGTCTTTAACTCAGTAAATAAATCCACTCTAAAGATCCCTGGGAATATACTCGAAGCCAAGATTATTATAAAGACATGGCTTCAGGACCTTACCTATGATGAGACAGAAAATCTCTTGTGCCCCTTGAAATAACTAGCACTCAAACGACACTCACATACTCACATAGTCAAGACCTTTCTCTGCCCCTGTCTTAAACTGTCCAACACACACACACACACACACACACACACACACACACTCACATACATACGCACTCACACACACACACACACACACACACACGCACGCTCAATCTTGCACATATACTTGCCATCACGTTTCCAATGATGATTGATTTGAATTTGTAATTTTGATGATTTTAGTTTGAATTATTGAATGAATTTATGATTTTAATGTTTCTTTTTTAATGATTTTAATTTGAATTGTTAATGAATGATTGATATGAATGATGATTATAGAACATTTTAATTTTAATTATTTGGATTACGTGTGTTCATCTTCGCTTTTTATTTTATTTATATTCATGTATTGATTTAGATAGGAAGATTTATATTATAAGATTGATATTTTTAGGTATATTTATATGTTTCTTTATTTATAATTTTAAAAACGAACTGTTTCTTGTGTCTTGTTGTGCTGTGTCACGATGAAGAGTCAGTTATACAATCTGCCTTTTTCTGTCTGTATTGGGCCACCAAGATACAGGCTGTGCCTAGTTTGGGGCCCACGGTTTCTTCTAGTTTTGAACTCCTTTAAGTATGCTCATTATTTTGTTTTCTTGCTTGTATAATTTGTAACTTGTGTGTGTCAATAAATTGATTATTATTATTATTAATAACCCAATTGAGAGTTCAGGTGAGGAAATAAGAGCCTCCGTTGTTTTTTGTGGTATATCGGTAAAGAACTTTACAAATTCTTGAGCTACTTCCTGATTAGAGCTTTTAGGACCACATGCTGTATCTAATGTGTAGCTAGTGTTACGTATTTTCTTCCTGTTAGTCTCGTTATTTATAACTTTCCAAACTGTCTTTATTTTATTTTCTGCTGTTTTGATCTTGTTGCTAATGTGCAGTGCTTTAGCAACCTTGCATGTATTTCTAAAAATGTTTGAATACTTAGCAACATACTTGTTAAAAGTTTCAGTGTTTATAAAAGGCTTAAGGCCATAAAGCTCAAATAGTCTTTCCCTACTTTTTCTGACAACTAGAGGTATCTAGTTGCCCAATCACTAAATATGAATTTAGGGCAAATACTTTTTGTCTTCTTTTCAAAAGTTTTATTGAATTCCGTGTGAACTATTGAAAAGAAACGATCATACAATTGATCTATATTAATATCATCAAGGCCCATAACGCTTAACTTGTTCTGTAGTAAAATATTATACCTATTTAATCTGCTAGAAGTTATAGGTCTAAATTTAATTTGAACTTTTTGCAATGGGGGTGTATTACACCTGAAGGTTAAGGTTTGTCCGCTATGGTCAGAGGGTAGACAATTTACTATTGCTTTATCTAAGTAATCACAATCGCAGAAAATATTATCTATACAAGTAGCAGAAGATGGAGTGACTCTAGTAGGTTCTGTAAAAGTGTTGGTCAAGTCAAATGACTTAAAAAGATTTAATAAGCGACTGCTATTTGCACATTCTTCTAAAATATTGATATTAAAATCACCACAAATAATTGTAGATTTATTACTGACTGCAAGTTTTGCCATCACATCTTCCATTATTGATTCAAATAAAGAAAAGTTTTGATAGTTTGGGGGTCTGTACACACACACAATTACATGCTTATCTAGCTCAACACAGGACAGTTCAACGCAATGTTCAACCGAGAGACCTACTATGTCATTACGTTGCTTATATTTAAAACAGTTTCTTATTAATATTAGGGAACCTCCACGAAGCATACTTTTACGGTTAAAGCAGCTACCCACCATATAGTTCTCATAATTGATAAGCATTTGGTAATCCTTAAGCCAATGTTCAGTAAAACAAATAATGTCAAACTTACTATTTTCTAAAAACAATTCAATTTCTAATAATTTGGAAGAAATGCCTTGGATATTTTGGTGGAATAATTTCAAAGTGTTCTGCTGAGGCCCTTTTTTACTAACTAATTGAGTGCAAGAAGATACGTTGGTAGGATTAACAATATTGTTAATCGTACCTCCTGTTGTCTCATTTCCTAGTTTAAATTAATTTTTGGAGTGAGGCTGGAGACACCCGTACCATCCTCAGACAACAAGACCCTATCACTAATACTAATATACCCTAATTGAGAATTCTCCACGGTGACACATGGATCCTCTTCAGTACAATGTTTGTAAATAGCACTAGTGCTATATTCACTTAAAGTCACCTGTATATTAGTATTACTACTAATAGTCGCAGTGTTAATAATAGAACTAAACTTAGACATACTATTTATGTCTGTGTGAATATTATAAGCTAATAGCCGAGCTATTTTGTGTCTACATCTAATAGGTAGATACACCTTACCCCGTGTCGACTTCAGTTTACCAACAATAGTGTTGATATCCAGATATATAAGTCTGTCACTATAGTGACCTACTAAAAAATGTACATGGTTATTTAACATATGTATATAATTGTTTTTTCTATTACCCAAATTTTCAAAAAATGGAAAACCACACAATATTATTTTGTTACAATTTAACTTCAACAACTCTGAAACACAGTCAGTGATGTCTTCCTTTTTAATCTTAGAACTATTACCAACACATATAGTAATGGTGGTACTAGGATCACAAACAGTCTCTGTTACTGATGCCATAATCTGTTTGTAGGTTGATCCTGGCATGCAATAATTTTGGGTACAAAATTTGCAGCGCAAATTGTTGCAGTTAGTGAAGCTTAATGTAACACTTTTTCCATGAATGTTTGTTTGAGATGTTTGCGACAATGTAGGAGGAATAACTGGCTGTGCTGTTGGCACTGCGCTCGTAGAAGGCTGTGGTGCCAAAGGGGCAACTGGCTGCTGAGGGGCATTTGGCATCGCCGCGCTCGTTGATGGTTGAGGATATGAGTCTTGATGCACATTAATCGATCCCGATATTTGGTTATTTATTCGTGTTTTGTTTTCTACGGAATTCTCTATGTAACCTTCTGCAACAGCGGACAATTTCCAACCACCGTGGCGTTTTATTGTGGTTAAATCAGCACCAGTATCGGCAAGAATAGTCGCTGAAGTTCTGCGAAAGCAGTGGCCAGTGTATTCTAGTGGATTGAGTAAATTAAGGTAGGAAGCTATTTCGCTTGGCACAGTACTTATTTTGTTATTCCCAATTACTTGTTTCGTACATTTTTTGTATTTATATTGTAGTAAAAACCGATTGGTTTTGGGGTCACTGGGGCGAATTTCGTTATATTTCTTTATTATCTCATAAAATAAGCCCGATATAACAAATGATCGCTGAATTTTGGATTTTGTGTTAGGAATATTGACAATTATTCCATTTTCGAGGATTTCGATATCGTCTGTTGTCATATCCACAAGTTCTTGCGAACGACAGGCCCCATTTACTCCTAAAATCAAAATAACCTGTAAACAAAAATATCAAACATGAAAACCTAGTAGATTTCTACTCATAAATAGGTACGTAATAAATCATAAACCAGTGCATTTTGTTCATAAACTTACCTTCATCAACAAATATTTGTCATCTGGAGCATTCTGAAAAAAGGAATAAACATCCTTTAAGCACTTTTGATTTCTTACTACGGAATCCATCCGACTTTCTTTTCAGAAATGCTGTAAGTTTTTTGTATTCTTGAATATTTATGTCGTTTCTTGTCAATATAGTACTTTTCAACATTGAGTATATAGACCATAACGTACTTGGTTTGTATTTTTGCGCTTTTTCACTGAAATAAGCTAGCAAAACAGTTTCAGAAAAAGATGCCGCATTTTTTTCACTTTTCCATTGCAAAAAATCGTCATAAGCTTTATTTTATTTTTTAATTAATTTCTGTGGTAAAAGGTTATCAATCAGTATTTTTGCTGTTTCCTTCAACTGCGGCGGAGTTAAAAAATCTTCATCATCACTATCACTACTTATCATTTTGATAGTTTTATTTTACTTTCTACGAAAACTGAATCCTCAAACAACACAAAAATTGGAAATGGCGCCAATGGCGTCTGCAATTTTCACATGTTCTTTTTTCAAATTGTTTATCCTGCCGCCGCAGGGTCGCACTGCCGGCCCGACACCATCCAACACACAGCTAGTGGCCAGTGTCATTTTGCGAACTTGGAGATAAAAACTCACTGTAAAAACTTTTTGGCTTTTGATATTTAGGTTACCGGCGCATAGTCTTACCCAAAATTAAAAAAGAAAAACCACGTAAGAAATGGATTTTCATACACTTTTCTCTCCCGCTCAGATGCGTTTTCTCCCAGCATATTTGTTCGATATGCAATGACGTACTTTCTACCGTAAATTTGATAAAGTATCAAGGTACTTTCCAAGCAGGTGTAGTATAAAAGTACTTATCGTTTTGATATCAAAGTGTCTTTTGTATAACTCGTAAAACGGTTTTCCATATTTCATTCGATGATTTTAGCATTAAATTAAGTGCTTTATAAAAGGAACCAATATGATTAATGTTTTCAATAAAAATCAAAAGGTCCCTCTGTTTCGTTTAATTCAATAAAAGGTATAAGAAATTGAACAAGCTGCTCGTTTTAAATCGTGTTCAAAAATGAAATCAATATTTTTTCACATTTTCTGCATTTTTGTTAGTGCCAGAGCTTATTTAATAACTGAGCAAGATAATGCTAAAAGTATCACCAATTGTGTCGTTAAAATTGTTGAAGACATTGATTACAAGAAGTTATACCAATTTATGGACATTACTGTTATGAATATAAATAATAATTTAAAATTATCAGCCCTCCACAAAGTAGAAGGTGCACGATTTGTTTCCAGAAGATTCTATTGGGAACCCGGAAACATTTATAATGTGATTTATATCGTGTTCAGTGATAATTTTCAAGAATTACAGCAGGGACTGAGTGAAGTCATCTCTGATACATTTTGGAATCCAGCAGCAACATTCATCATTGTCCTGCAAAGTTATGAGAATTACAGTTTACATAACGTTAGCAATCTACTTCATGAATACAATATTTTTTATAAAGTTTCGTTAATATCACGCAATGGTGAAGACTACGCTATATACAAGTATAATTCTACAAAACCTGGTTATTGTTTAAAATCTGGTCTTCTTACGTTTTGGTCATGGTGCTCTGAGTACCGCACTGTGAAAGATCCACCTGTTCCATACACGAGTAATACAATTCGTAACTGTCGATTTAGATTCATTACTCGTAATTTGTGGCCGTTCATGAACTTCGACACATGCATCAAAGGAACTGAACAATATTTCATTAAATTGTTTGAGAAGCAATACGGTGTAAAATTGATTTACAAGAATTTGGCAAAGTTGACAAATATGGGGAACTCATGAGTAACAACACAAAGATAATGGTCCAAAAAGTAGAGAAGAACGAATTTGAAGGAGCTGTGGGAGGATACGCGATTAACTCGGAGAATTATTTAGGAAACATTTCATACAGTTACCCAATGACGATAGATCACAATTTTTATTATGTTGCTCACGCTAATTATGTTGAGCAATGGGTCGCAGTGTTATATCAGTCTTCTCAGACTTGCATTGTGATAAGCCTCCTGTTCGTAATTTTCTGGGTGGCAGCTACATTGTTGTCAATATTCCGAAAGGAAAAAGATGTTTCCTACAATATTCTAATTGTTTTTGGATGTTTATTGAATAAAAAATCTGTTAGGAGAATAGAACCTGGATGGCCTCAGGCACTAATTTTCTCGAGTCTTTTGTTTACAGCGTTTATAATCCCTTATGCGATTCAGGCAAACTTGTGCAGTGTGACTACTCAGCCGGTCCGTGGTTATGAACCCGAGGAAGCTATGGATTTAGAGGATTATCACGCAATTTTACATACCGAATGGCAGCATCGCAATTTATTTCATGAGCACTTGGATTGTGGAACTAGACTTAATTGTTTAATGATGGTCAAAGACGATCCACACAAGTCCTATTATACTGTAGTTTCAAATACTCATTTTCAGGTATATCGATGGCAGCTCACCGACGATCAATGCCAAATGGCCGTGTATCGGTTAAAAGAACCCTGCTTAAGCATATACAGAACCGTGTTATTACGTCGAGGGTCCGTTTTAATACCATATTTGAATCACTTTACTCATCACTTATTAACAACTGGCATCATGCATAAGTATGCAGGTGATATATACTACCGAGAGCTGTTGAAGTGTAAATCTCGTTACCGACCTGAACACGTACCTCTGCCACTGTCAAATTTTTACTATGTATTTATGATACTAATCGGCGGTTACTGTTTGTCTATATTAGCGTTTATTTACGAGATTTGGGCTGGATCGCGCCCAAATGCAAGGGGTATAATTGAATGATGAATCGAATGTGTGTGGCAAATGAATACGTATTCGAATTCTTTTAGACACTTATTCAAATACGAGCACAATCTTAATCAAAATATTTCAGAACATTAATGAGGCACATTTAGATGAGGATGAATAGACCAAATTGGAGGCGGAAATGGTGGCGGTGCTGTCGGCGTTTGTTAAGTTGTTTGAGTCGGTGTTGCACAAGTGTATTTTAGATCAAGTAACTTCTCGTCTGACCGACGCTCCACACGGTTTCCGGACTGGTCGAAGTGCGGGGAGTATTTTGTTGTCTTTCATGACATACCTGGCGCTGGTTGTTGACGCTGGGGGGCAGGTGGACACTGCATACTTCGACTTTCGGAAGGCGTTCGACACTGTCGACAACGATGTTGGCTAAGTTTTGCGGCGTTTGGTTTCACACCGCACCTTCTGCGATTCTTCGCGAACTACCTTGGCGATCGCCGGCAGTACGTCGAATATGGTGGATACGTCTCCAAGCCTTATTTCACGTTTTTGGGGGTGAGTCAGGGTAGCAATATCGGTCCATTAGGCTTCATTTTGATGGTTAATGATCTCCCAGAAGTTGTAAAAGACAACCTCAAGTTGTTCCTGTCGGTAGCAGATACTTCGGACTGTGAACGGCTTCAACAAGATATTGATAGGGTGGTGCAGTGGAGCCTAGATAATAAATTAAGTTTTAACGTTTCTAAATGCTGTATAATAATAATAATCATTTTATTGTCGGGCGACTAAGGCCTATGGGCCTTATAAAATACACAAAATAATAATTAACAACAATAATATACTAATACATATTTTAAACCAAGAGAATTAAACTATTGAACACGAAGAGACGGCGTCATGTTGCGCTGCGTGGTGTCGCGTAGCCTTCCGTGGAATCGCCGATACATGACACCCTTCGGCCAAAACTCTTCCTTGAGGAAGGTCTCAATATGAGCCAGAAAATTCGTGTTGTGGCGCGACTCCAACTTCTCGACCCTCAAGGTCCAGCTGGTCTTCGCTCGGACTTACTCCACGATCTCCTCAACCTTCGTGGTGTGATGTAGCCGGGACACATAGAGCTGCGTCGTTGGTATCGCCAGACGCAGCATGTTGGGTCCTGCCAGCGCGGTCCCGCACTGGTTCCGACTAGGAGGCTTCTTTCTTCCTCTCCACCTTCACGAAGCCATCTTTGTCACACGTGGCCGTTGCTGGGCCATGCTGTTTCGAATCCCTGTTGGCAGGTTCGCAGCAGCTCTTATTTTCGCCCTTCTTGTGCGTGGCGACAATAGCAGCATAGGCACGTTTAGGGGTCGACGTACCTACACACGTCACTGCCTCGACCGGCACCGAGTCAGCAACTTCGGCAACGCGTGTTGCAATGCGTGCGATAGCAGCGGGTTACGCAGTTGAGCTCGCCGACTCAAAACTGCCGACGCTAGCGATTCTCCCTCCGCAACGTGTGTTCACGTTGGTGGCATCAGGCGACCTATTTACCTTTATAGCGTTGCGCAACAACTCCACTTCGGTACGTAGTTCACCAATGGTGTTATTCGACGCCTCCAACTTGGAATTCACCTCGACCGGGCTTGCCTTGAGAGTTGTGATGTCCTTCAGCAATGTTTCGTCAGCACATCTTAGACATATACGGCAAGTCCTTCCGAAATCTTGGATTTATACTTAGGCAGTGTAAAGATTTTCATAATAGGGCAGTGGTTAGCATCATGTACAATGCGCTGGTACGGAGCCTTCTTGAGACCAGTGCGATCGTGTGGAACCTCCATGAGGCCAAATATATAGTGTCATGGTGGAAAGAATCCAAAACAAATTCACTCGGTTTTTATTTTTTAAACAGTGCGGCGTCTATCCCTTAAATTCTTCCCGCTCATGTACCCGAGTCTCTTTGTAATAGGGATGGTTGGGTACAGTAAGCTGGCAGTGCGGAGGGAAGTGGCTCTGTGTGGCTTCGTGTTTCGGGTGCTGCGCGGCTGGCTGCACCACCCCGATCTGTTAGCGGAGCTGGGGCTGCGCGCGCCACCTGGTTGAGGAGGTGCGCGTCGCACCACGCCTACGCTACTGGAGTCATCCTCTAGGACTAACCTGAACAAGTTTGCCTTGTCACGCGCCATAAGACTGTTAAATATTATTTCAGATGAGGTAGATATATTTCACTGCAGTCTGATGAAGTTCACAGGACTACTCCTGTGAACTTCATCAGACTGCAGCGAAGTGCATTGATAATGTTTAGATGTGTGTTAATTGTTTTTTCTAATTGTTTTTTTTTGTTTTACTTTTTGTATGTGTATCTTGGTAGTAACATCGCATTAGCGTCATAGCTGTTAAGGTGTTATTTACGTAATTTTAAATAAATAAATAGATAATAATAATAAAAAAAGAATTGTATTCAGCTGTGTCCATACCAACATAGTTTGGAAATGTTGGGTAAATGATGAAGCAAAATGGTAGACTCGTTAATAATTTGTGCATAATTTTATAGTGTTCTCTGTAAACTAATTGTGGGTGAATTTTATTGTGTCACAAATTTTTCTTCTTTCACAAATAAAGATTTTAAGGAACGTCAAATGTCTGGTTTTCTTATGTTCCCAAAGTCAATATTTTCTTTATTTGTGTCTTTTGATAAACATGTCGATGATCTGCTTGGCAGCGCGTGGTTTGTCAGTGGTCACCAAGTGTCCCGCGCCGACCACCATTGCTTCCATGAAGTTACCACTCGACTTTACGAAGCTGAAACAGTGAACGATAAAAGACCTATTAGTTGGTGGAATTCGGAAGTGTAAATGCCTTTTCCCCAACCCTTTAAATTAAACGTAGTAAGTGCCTACTACCGAGTCGGTCTGCCACTTTTCACTCTTAAGGGGACTACAGGAGCTAAACGCGAGTTTTATAATCCAAAAAAGCATATATTTCACTGCAATGAACAAAACCAGAAAAATATATGATATTCTTCAGGATATATGCTAGTACGATAGTGTTTTGAAAACATAATACAACAAATTTTACTCGAAAAAGAAAATCACGAAATTTCTTTTAACGGGTAAAAGCCATAGGTACTAAAATACATGCGATCATTCTGATTTTTGCAACAACAGCAAGCAAGCAACAGCTTGTAGAATTGTTTGTACAAAAATGTATTTCTCGTTATTAGCATTATAGTGTTTTATTTTGTAGTCCAATCAAATAGAAGATAAATCAATAGATTTTTTTGTAAATCTGGCCCGCAGTGACTGACGTATCAACCACTTTGTAGTGCAACCTAATTAGAACTATAATCTAACAGTTTTTCAAACAAAGTTTGAAGCACCACAAATAGAGTTACTAATTTAGCTCCTGTAGTCGCCTTAAGCTCTAAGTAGGTAAAAGGTTTAAAGTGTCCGACCGTCAGTGGACTCGATAGTACCTTATCAACACTAGCTTAATAAAGAAGTACTAACGTAGTTTTAAGGTCCTTTAAATTGACACAGTTTGTATTTTATCACATGTACCTATGCCTGTAAGGTATAAAGTTGCCTGGAAATAAATGAACGTTGTTGTTGTAGTTAATACAAATACATGTTTACCCCAATCCCAATCTGGCCAATGACGGTCACATAGAGACACGTAATCTACAATGAGCTAAGACAGACATCATCAATTTAAATTCAGTAAAGATTGGGAAAATTCAAGTTGCAGCAAGACTTGCGAGGATCACTAGTTTCTTTAAAAACTTAGCTTATTTATTCGTTTTCAATTAGTGGTAGGTAGTAAGTAGTAGGGTGGTAGATCTACATGGGTTTATCCCCAGCCACCCTATGTTTAAGTTATTATATGAACATGTTTGGGCTTTACTCACGAATTAATTAGGGAGCTATTTTCTTCGTCATAGAGACGTTTTCTGTCAGCGTCCAGGTATCCTTGTCTTCCGGACCACTGCAAGCTTCGGTATGTGCGAACTGACAGCGCGTAGGGTACCAACATGTCAAGTTGCCCGCTGGATAGAAAAAAAAACGCATCGCATTGAGAAACTCCTTTTTTTTCGTCAGTTAAAAAGTGAGACCTTTCGGACATACATGACTTACTTATTTAAGAATTTCACAGAACTTACTTGTAACACAGGACTCCATAATGCTCCACCAACTCCTCTAACCAAGGTTTGACAGTTAGGAATTCATCAGATTGTAACTGATCATAAACAATCATATTAATTATAGAAAACTTCATCTTTTTGACATGAATTGCGTTTTGGACTTCTAGCTTGTTTAAAAATGTTTCTATTGACGTTTGCAGTCAAGTGGTGAAGTGTCTTCAGAAGCTGCACCATTCATGTAATTATATACATTAACGGATGCAGCAGTATAAAGCACTTCTATAGCATTGGCAGCCTTCTGTAATATAGAATTTTTAAATACAAAAATATCCGGATGAAATGTTAATTAAAATAAGGTTTTAATGTTACAAACACATTATCCACAATAAAACGCAAAAAATTAACAGTTTTTTTTTTTAAGTTTTTAACTGACATGGTCACTAATAACATTATTATTACCTAACACTGAAAACGGGATATTTACCATGTGTATTGTTTGTATAAATAACAAATAATAACTGGTACAACAATACCGGCGAATAATATCGGGAACTCAAAACAAACAGTAAGTTATATCCCGTTTTCAGTGTTAATGATATTGTTTTTTGACGTGATAACGTTTCACGACTCCTTCGGTCAACGCCCAGCCCAAACACTTGGACCTAGAAAACTGAAAATTTGCATAATGGTTCCCTTTAGGTATAATGTAGACAAGGAATAAGGAAAGAGTTTTCGCAATTCAACCGCTCAGGTAGTTAAATACCCCTATTTAACTCCCTGAGCGGTTGAATTTCAATAACTGACGGACTTTCATACA
Organism: Xestia xanthographa; assembly: GCA_905147715.2. Lineage (NCBI taxonomy): Eukaryota > Metazoa > Arthropoda > Insecta > Lepidoptera > Noctuidae > Xestia > Xestia xanthographa. The sequence goes on from LR990652.1 coordinate 17,099,806, forward strand.
AACTTTTATCCCCATAAAAATTTGTATGATTATGTGAAAAGGGGGATGAAATTTTGGTTTTTTAAGTTAAAATCATTAATATCATTATAAATGACGTTATCACGTAAAGTTATCGTCCGTAAACCGACTTTACGGACAACCATTTTTTAAGATTTTATTTTGCACTCTATGTACCAGTGGCGAAGCGTGATGTATTGGGATAGGTAAGCCGGAGCAAAAAAATGCTTACCTAGGCTGGGCCGCGGGCACGCAGTCTTGAGTTCTTACGAAAATCTGTGATTAGCTTCCTGGCTTCAGTCTGGTATTATACAGATGTATCTTTAGTCCACTTTTACTATACGTGTAAGCACTGATAATATTAAAACAGTGTCTTGCAGGTATAATAAAAGTGGCTTTGATAAAAGCCGTTTGTGGTGAGATGATATGATGCAAACTAAACAAAACGACTTACCTACAAGACTACTTATTCTACTAATAATACTACTTGTACTCTAAAGCTATTCGTCTATTCTTTCTTACGAAATGCGCTAAGACATTATCATAAAAGCCGGGAAGATTCTTAATTTTTAACCGACTTCAAAAAAGGCGGAGGTTATATGTTCGTGTGTATGTATTTTTTTTTTTTTTTTTATGTATGTTACCTGATTTCTCTCCCATTTGTGGACCGATTTTCAAAATTCTTTTTTCATTTGATAGAATACACTCCTGAGGTGGTCCCATTTTAATTTGGTGAAGATCTGATGCTGACCTTCGGAGATATATAATGGAACTCTTCAAAAAGAGACGGCAAATCTGTTGTGATAGCTCCAATCGGTTGGATGTTCATTGTTTATACAATATCATGACGGACCATCACGCCTGTATGCTCTGAGGGGGTACGCAGAAGTGTACAATTTACCTGATTTCTCTCCCATTTGTGGACCGATTCTCAAAATTCTTTTTTTATTTGAAAAAGTATACTCCTGAGGTGGTCCCATTTTAATTTGGTGAAGATCTGATGCTGATCTTCGGAGATATACAATAGAACTCTTCAAAAAGGGACGGCAAATCTGTTGTGATAGCTCCAATCGGTTGGATGTTCATTGTTTATACAATATCATGACGTAACATCACGCCTGTATGCTCTGAGGGGGTACGCAGATGTGTACAATACACCCAGATTTCGACAGTTAGGTATGTTAAGTTAGCGCGTTCGTGTTCCGCGCGCGCCTCAAAGAGATGTCAGCAAAAGGGACTGTTGTAAAGAGATACTGCGGCTCTGGAACACAAAGGGCTAAGAAGGAACATGGTTAGTCAGTAAAAGTCTGACACTCCCTTCCGCTCCGCCCAGAGCGGGACCCGTAATTTGATTTCCCATCCGAAAGAAAAAACACGGTATGTTGTTCCATATATTGGGGATACGCCTATTACGCTTATACCATGACATGTATTTTTAACAATGTCAATATGTAATAATGTAATGTCAATATTCATGGCAACTATTTGATTGGGAACAACTAAAAATGGAAAAATAAAAAACATTTTTGCAAAAAATAAAACCGACTTCAAAAAACACAAAAAAGTGAAAAATAACTTTAGCTTCAGAAGTCGGTGACAAAAACACTAACTGTTAAGTATGAGGATGGGTCGATGATACGCACGGACAAGTGAAACGATCGCTGGTTAGCAACGCACTGTTTATTGCTAGATGACGCTCATGCATCGCGTGCGGCGCGGGGAGGGCGCGGGGAGGGGCGCGGTACGCGCATACACAACATTCCTCCCTCTATTACAAAACTCCTGTACAATCAAGAATCTTAAAACTACAATTAATGCTATGCTATATCTAGGTATACTATACAATACTAAAAATACTTTTTAAAGCAAATCACGGGGCGATTTCGTAATGATCTCTTTGGTGCAACAGTTATTGAGTTATCTCGTTCTGACTCTTGGGTGTCGGTTTCTGCTTCTTGGAACTCATCTTCAGAGTCCGAATGTCTCTCCGTTGTTCCAACATCTGCATCATTCGAGATCTTTTATCAGATACAAAACTTTACCTATTCTTTTTATTATGATGCCCTTACACCATGTATAGTTTGCTTTGTTCACGTACTTTTTATACAATACAATATCGTTTAATTTAAAAAAAATCGTTTTATTTTTCCTTTGTTGCTTAATTTGCGTACACTGTTGATTTTTTACGTGATCGGATACAGACGGTGACGAGGGTGCCGATGACTTTGGGTTAATCATATCTAAACGCAACCTTAACTTGTGCCCATAAACCAATTGAGCTGGGGATAACCCAGTTGCAGTGTGAACCGAATTACGATAATCCATAAGATATTTTAGTAATTTTATCGATGATTCTTTCGCGCTATGGCTCGACATAAGACATGATTTTATTCCTTTTTTAACTACTTTAACTAAACTTTCGGCTTGGCCGTTGCTCGGCGGGTGATATACCGGTGAGGTCATGTGAGAAATTCCGTTAGTCTCGCAAAATAGTTCAAATTCCCGTGAACAAAAAGCTGTGCCATTATCGCTTACTATTGTTTTCGGTACTCCGAATCGTGACATAAATTCATATAGCTTCCCAATAACTGCAGTCGAAGTCGTAGCCGTATTCATATTATATACTTCTACCCACTTAGTGTGCGCGTCGACTGCTATTAAATAAACACAACCTTTAATTGGACCAAGGAAGTCTATGTGTATTCTGTAAAAGGGACATGGTGGAAACTCCCAATGGGCCAGCGGCGCTCGTGGTGGTGAAGGGCGCAGCTGAATACACACATCGCAAGAAGCTATCATTGTTTCTACTGCTTGATCGATTCCCGGAAACCAAAATCTTGATCGAGCTTCGGCCTTTGTTTTAACTATCCCTAAATGCGAAGAATGTAATTCTTTAAGAATTATTCGGTATAAGCTTGTGGGTATGACCACCTTGTGACCTCTCATTACGCACCCATTCTCAAGAGATAATTGTGTTCTACACATGTGAAACGGTTTTAACCTTAAGTCGTTTACCTTTGGCGGCCAACCGTTCGAGATAAAGTCTATCACTTGCCTTAAAACTACGTCACCCTTTGTTTCCTCGCGCAATTTATCTAACGTCACGGGCATACTTCCATCCACAACAAAACAAACATAAGTCGCCCGGTCGTGTGCTACTTCGCAATCGCAGCACTTACATTGCTCGATGCACGCACACGCATGCATCGCGCGCGGCAGGCTCGCGCGGGAAAAATAGTCCGCACTGTTATCCGTGCTGCGCACATATTCTATTTTATAGTTGTAACTACTTAGGAACAACGCATAACGTTGTAGTCTATTTGCTGACATCTCTGGTATTCCCTTATCAGGCCCAAAAATAGCTAATAGGGGCTTGTGATCCGTTCGTAAAATAAACGGTTCAGATCTGCCATACAAATACTGATGAAATCGTCGCACGCCGTAAATAATGGCGGTTGCTTCTTTTTGAATTTGTGCGTATCGTTTTTCCGCTGAGTTTAAGGTACGCGACATAAATGAAATCGGTCTTTCGATACGGTCTAAACCTACTTGTGAGAGGACTGCTCCCAACCCACTTGGAGAAGCGTCTACAGTTAATATTATTCGGGCGTTCGGGTCAAAATGTGCAAGGACTTGTTCCGATGTCATTAAGTTTTTTATTGTTTTAAATGCCTTATCGTGTTCCTCAGTCCAGGCCCACTTAGAGCCCTTTTTTAATAAGTTATATAATGGATTGAGAATAGTGGACGCATTTGGTACGAAATTCCTGTAGTAGTTAATTAGTCCCAAGAACGACTGTAACTCATTAATATTTGAGGGAACTGGAGCTTCTAACATGGCCTTAATTTTTTCCGGAGATTTTTTTAGACCGTCCTTAGTAATAATATAACCTAAATAACTGATTTCGTCCTGGAAAAAACTACATTTTTCTTTTTGTAATGTTAACCCTGCGTCCTCTAAGCGCTTTAAAACCAAGTTCAATTTTTCTAAATGTTCCTGCCTATCCTTTCCCGTTACTAAAATATCATCAAGCAGGCACAACACTCCATCTAAACCGGATAGCAAGCACTCGATCGCGCGCTGGAAAATGGACGGCGCGCTGGCTAACCCAAACACTAAACGCGTAAATCTATATAGGCCGCGATTTGTGTTTATGCACGTTATGTTTTTCGACTCGTTATCTAGAACAAATTGGTTATAAGCCATTGATAAGTCGAGCTTGCTAAACTGCTGACCCCCATGAATTCTTGAAAATAATTCGCTAGTTGTGGGTAACGGATATTGTTCCACTAATAATTGTCTGTTTATACTTATGGAGTAATCTGCACACAACCTCACTGTCCCATTCCGTTTTAAAACTGGGACTATCGGTGAAGCGTATTCCGAATATTCTATAGGTTCAAGAATACCTAATTCGACCAATCTATCGATTTCTTTTTCGACCTTATCCCGTAACGCAAACGCTACTGGGCGTGCCTTACAAAAAACCGGCTTTGCGCCTTCTTTTAACAATAATTTGATTTTGTATTTGTTAAAGGTACCTAATGTGTCTGAAAATAATTTTGGATATTGCAATTGCAAATCTTTGACGGATACATCTGAATCTGTGCAGTAATTAACCGGTATTAAATGTAAATTAAACTGTGCTATAAAATCTCTGCCCAGAAGCGGGGGGCCTCCGTCGCGAACTACGTACACGACAATAGTGTGCGTTTGATCCGCATAGCGTATAGGTAACCGCATTGTACCTATACACACTATTTTGCCCCCATTGTACGTCCTCAGTTGTTTATGGCTGTTTGATAATGGCACATCTTTAAGATATCTTTTTTGAAAATATTCAGATACTACGGTTACCGCGGAGCCGCTGTCTACTTCGAATTGAAATGGAATATTATTTAAATAAATAGTTTCTATCATAGGTTCTCCCCTGAATGAACGGATATAAAAGAGCTCACCGTCATCGTCATCCTCACCCTTGTCACCGCCATCCACCTGTACGTAGTTCACTTTCTTGCACATTTTACGTAAATGGCCTTTTACGTTACACTTTTTGCAGACGTAATTAGCAAATTTACACTCGGCCGATTTGTGATTTGTGTACCCACACACCCCACATTTCACTTTTGTTACACTTTTCTCACTGTTGATCTTGAAAAGCTGGTCTGGCGTGGACGTCTGTGACGGCGCGGCTGCGCTGGCCACAGCGGCAGCGTGCGCACAGCTCAAGTTTTCTGCCATCTCTACGACCTTGGTCAACGTGAGGTCGGTGAGGTCCTTCGTGTATAACTTCTCCTTTTCACGTCCTGGCTGCAACCCCATAATGAACTTGTCACGGAGCGCCTCTTCCACATTGAGGAAATTACATTTTTCTGTGAGGCCCCGTAGTCTCGCCGCCCACTGCGAGTGAGTTTCCCCCGCTTGTTGAGTTGCCGCGTAAAATTTATGACGCTCGCCAAACCCAACGATCTTGGGGGTGAAATGATCGTCCAATCTTGACAAAATATCTTCATAGGGTACCTCTGCAACGTCTTTTGGGAGTACCAAGTCCGTTACCAACTTGTAGGTACCCTCGGTGAGTGCGCTGAGAAGAATCGCTTTTCTCTTCTCGCCTGCAGGATCTGATTTTCCGTTGATATCATTTGCCACAAAATATTGGGCAATGCGACCTTTGTATGTTTTCCACGTCTGTGTATTATGGTCAAAACTATGTAAAATTCCAAACTGTACACTAGACATCTTGATAATTAATAATTGTGGGTAAAACTCGTCGCCACTGTTAAGTATGAGGATGGGTCGATGATACGCACGGACAAGTGAAACGATCGCTGGTTAGCAACGCACTGTTTATTGCTAGATGACGCTCATGCATCGCGCGCGGCGCGGGGAGGGCGCGGGGAGGGGCGCGGTACGCGCATACACAACACCATGACATGTATTTTTAACAATGTCAATATGTAATAATGTAATGTCAATATTCATGGCAACTATTTGATTGGGAACAACTAAAAATGGAAAAATAAAAAACATTTTTGCAAAAAATAAAACCGACTTCAAAAAACACAAAAAAGTGAAAAATAACTTTAGCTTCAGAAGTCGGTGACAAAAACACTAAAGCAATCAAACAAAGGTCACCGACTTCTGAAGCTAAAGTTATTTTTCACTTTTTTGTGTTTTTTGAAGTCGGTTTTATTTTTTTTAATAAGTAATGTTTTTCTATAGAAAGAATGGCTAGATCTGATAATCGTTCTTGTTTTTGTGAATTACGCATGTACGTATGAATTCGCTTTAAAGCCGAAAATGATGAAAAAACCTCTCCGCGGATGCTACTGAAACAGGAAGAGTCAAAAATAGTTTACATAAAGTTGTGACTTGTGGAAAAGTGTCACCTAATAATGAGTTTTGAAAATATTGATGAAGCTCGTAAACATCGAAATTGTTCAAAGATGGAGTTGTGTATAAGACTTTCAACTCGTTTTTTAAAGCAGTGAAATCAAATATTTGTGGAAATTTTACTAACAAAGAAGATATTATTTCATCTGGAAATAATCTAGTATACAAACAATATTTAGATTTATTCAGTAAATTAAGAAATCTCATTTGAGAAAAAGATTGGTACCTGTGTTGTATTTGCGTCTTAACATTGTCTATTATTTCAATGAAATAATACATAGTTTTAGCGTCTACTTCTGGATTCAGCCGGCGTAGACGGCTGTAATTAATGTAAAAAGTAATAAGTAATTAAAAAGTAATTAATATGTAAAGTAAAAAGTAATTAATATGTAATTTTTAACTGTAGATTAGACATGGTTAATACTTTCAATTCAATATTAGATAACACGCAATCTTGGGATAGTGAATCTCTTTCCTTGGCAGAATGTTTCCTCAGTAAGTTAGAAAACATGCAGTTTTGCTTTTTGTTGCACGTAATGTCAGACATTTTTCACAAAACCGACGTTCTTTTTAATTTATTGCAGTCAAAACAGATTGATATCGAGGTAGCAAATCGCGAAATAGATTCATTCAATAGTTGGCTTGCAAATGATTTCATAAATAATTTTGATTTTATTTATGACAGCGTCCAGGAATTCAATGAGCCGCCGCGAGCGTCGACCACGCTCGGATACCTGCAGAGGCCAGTCGTCATTTACGCGCGGTCAGTCTACACACATATTAGACGACATATGCGCAGCCTCGCGAATTAGACTTTGATTGGACTACTGATAATTTCCAAAACTTTTTAATAATTTTACTTTTTTTGAAAAGTTCTATAAAGGAACCATAACTTCAGTGTGTAAGTAATTCCCCATATCGGGTAAGTGGCTAAGTGTTGACAAATTCACGCAGTGCTTGTTTCTAAATGTCATGTCAAGGTCAATGATGTGCAAAATTATTTCATCATCTTTTTCATAGACATCATTTTAGCTACTATTTCAGCTATTGTACTCAAACCTTAATTGCTACATCAATGTTCATGTATGTAAATATTAATTTAAAAGTGCTTCACACCTTTTTTTTTTCCTTTTCTTTTTTTCTCTGTAAACTCCGCTTCTGAAGGTGACCTCTACACACATACGCCCTAAGCGCAATAGTACCCATCCCTACGCTTACGCTTACGCTGCTGTGGTCACCGTCAGGAGAGGATAAGCAGAGAACCCTACGCTTACCACTGGACATAAATTCCAGGGACTAAAGTTCGGGATTTTCTTCCTCCGGGGTTAACCCGTGTGTGCCGTTGCTGCGTCACCTGGTGCCGACACTCGCAACTGACGAGTCGGTTCCACCGGCATCCGGCATCCAACGACGGCGACGCCTCTACGGGCATCGGGCATCCGGCACCGCTACCACCTACCCTGCGGGTCCTGCATCCTGCTCCTCGGCTCCAGCGTCCATACAGCTACGCGCAAGCCAGGGCAGTACTTGGGGTGCGATGTCAGAAGTCCTCCACGTGTGTCTGGCGGCTGCTGGTCCCTCTCGATACGTCTGGAGGGAAGAGCAGCTGCTGGGCCGGTGCACCCTGGACGCGGCGGTATCCTTCTCCGGGGAATGAGAGGAAATGAGAGTTTTCTTTTATCCCCCGGGGAATGTGACCGCCGCGGCTAATGAATCTGACAAAGGTAGGGTCCTTTCAGGACCAACGTTGCGTTCCTCTGCGTGACCCTCTGTAAAGCAGAGGGCACAGCTGAGGAATGAGGGCGGGCTTGGTGTGCACTCACCCTGCCTCCGAGCAGACAGAGAAGGATCCGTCCTCCTCTGTCACCGCCAATCTCGTAATCTGGCTATCGAAGCGCTGTGGATCAGGTCTCGCGGTTTCGATAGGGGACCGAGGGTCTTGGCTTAACCGCCCGGACCGCGAGGTAGAAAACCTCTATAAAAAGTTACCCCGAATCCCAAGTGGCGACGCACCGCGAGGGGATGTATGGCTGACGGGTGTTCCATGGAACAAATCAGTCGCTAGTGCACTCCTCGCCAGGGTACCTGCAGACCCCCATGGCGAGTAATAAATACTTAAATCTGCCCTTCTAGGTACAGGGGTCTCTGCCTAGATTGTATCTTATTTCCCCCATACTCGTGGGTTCAAATATGGAAGAAACTTTAAAAAAAACAAAAAACAACACCGCCGGCAACGGCAAAGGAGAGGAGAGGAGAGATGCGGAGTCGGAGTCCGACGCTGCATCCAGCGACGTGAGCGCGGGAGGCTCAGAGAGCTCCCGGCGCGTGACGGTTGGGACGCTCGCGGAGAACACCAAGTTCTTCCGCAAGCGATCTAGAAAGGATGGCGATCAAGTCTCGTCATCCGAGGGAGAGATGGCCTCGGCCCGCAAGATCCCCACTAGCTAGCGCGGTGGGATCCGAGGCAAGAGGGGGGGGGCTGTTGCCTCCGAGAGGTTGGCGAGACCGGCCGAGGAAGTGCGCCCCCCGGGCTCTACTGTTCCCGGGCCTGGCGACGAGGCGGGTGAAACTGGCGGCTCCGAGGCGGAGCGTAAGGCCAGGTTCACAAAGGCGGTGGAAGCCGCGATAAGGGGCGTGGCCTATAAGGTGAAGACAGGCACGAAACTTAAGGCCATACCCGCGGCTTCCGCCTCCATCTTGGCGGCAGCGGAGGCCAATTTTGCGGTGCCTTCCCCTCCTCCGCCTCCGGTAGGTGGAGAGGAGTTGGCCAAGCTGCGGGAGGAGGTGGCCCGCCTGACGGCCGCCATGGAGGTTCTCCAAAAGGAGAACGCCAAGCTCCACGCAGACCTGGCCAATCTGCGCAAGGCTGGTAGCCGTGCTGCGCCTCCAAATGGGGGCCAACAACAGCAGCAGCAACAGCGACAAGCCCAGCCCGTGCCGGTGGAGAATCAGGTCCTGAACCTGGTTCGGCAGGAGCTGGCTTCTTTCCAGGCGCGGTTCTCCGTCTTGGAGGGAATTGTTCTGCGCCCCGCCCTGGGTGCAAACAAGGCAGCCGCGGGCCCGAGCACGATGCCGAGCACGGCGTCATACGCGGCTGCTGCGGCTGCCACACCCGGGCCTGGGCCGTCGAGCCAGTCCACCGGCAGAGCTGTGGCACCCCCCCCTGGGAAGTCGGCTCCGGCGAAACCGGCGCCGACTAAGAAGGCGCCCAGGAGGAGGAGGAAGGGCAAGGCGGCCGCACAGGCGGAGACTGTGCCGGCGCCAGCGCCAGCGGCGAATGGGCCAGCAGCGAGTGGGCCAGCGCCAGCGGCACGCCAGCCGCCGGCGCCGCCACCGCCCCCCCAGCCCCGACACCTGCGGCTGAAGCTGGATGGCAGGTGGTCGGGGAGAAGAAGAAGGGGAGGAAGGCGGCCAAAAAGGCCCGAAATGTGGAGCGGCAGCGCCAGTTCAGGGCGCGAAAGATCGCGGCCAGGCTGCGCGCCCCGAAGACCGCGGCTGTAGTGATCACACTACAGCCGGACGCGGAAAAGAGGGGCGTGACCTACCGCGACCTTCTGGCGAAGGCGAAAGAGGCGGTGAACCTCGGTGAGCTTGGGATCGCCGGGGGCCTCCGGCTTAAAGTCACCGCGACAGGGGCTCGATTGCTGGAGATCCCCGGCGAAACCAGCGGCTCGTCCGCCGACGCTCTGGCTGAAAAGCTCAGAGCGTCCCTAAACGCGGACGAGGCCCGAGTGTCCAGGCCTGTCAGATGCGCAGACCTGCGCATCCTGGGTCTGGACGACTCGGTTACCGAGGAGGAGGTGGTGGCTGCCGTCGCCAGGTCCGGAGGGTGCCCTGCCGATCAGGTCAGGGCAGGCGCCATTCGCCCGGACTCCACGGGTATGCATACCGTTACGGTATGCTGCCCGGTGACGGCGGCTAAAGCCATAACGGAGGGCCGAAGGCTACTGGTGGGCTGGGTCTCAGCGCAGGTGAAGCTGCTAGAGCCCAGACCTCTGAGGTGCTATCGCTGCCACGTGGGACACCACGTGTCAGTACAGTGCGCCTCGGAGGTTGACCGCAGCGGACTCTGCTTCCGTTGCAGCCAGCCCGGTCACGTATCCGCGGCTTGCTGCGCCACGCCGCACTGCGGTGCCTGTGCGGCGGCTGGCAAGCCAGCCGACCACCGGGCTGGAAGCAAGGCCTGCGCTGCACCCACCAAGGCCACCAGAGGCAAGGGGAGGCCCTCCACCGCCACCACCACCACCGTCGCCACCGCCGAAGCCGCAACTGCCACCGTTGTCGCTGCCACTGTCGCCGCCACAGAGGGGCCCTCGCAGGGGGCTAGGGAGGAAGCGGTAATGGAGTGCCAATAACGGCCCCATTACGCTTCCTCCAAGCGAACATCAACCACTGCGCCTGCGCTCAGGATCTGTTGCTCCAGAGCATGGCGCAGTGGTTGATTAACATTGCTGTGGTCGCTGAGCCGTACTTTGTCCTCCCCAGGGAAGACAGGGTGGCGGACCTTAGCGGCTCAGTGACCATAGTGTCGTCGGCCGCCGCCGGTACCCCAACCCTTGAAGGTGTCAGGAGGGGTCGGGGGTGCGTAGCAGCCCGGTTCGGGGAGATCGTAGTGGTGGGAGTATACTTCTCCCCGAGCCGAACTCTCGCCGAGTTCCACAACTCTCTCGCAGAGTTGAGTGTTGTCGTCGGAAACCATTCCCTCCCCGTGCTTGTCCTCGGGGACTTCAATGCCAAGAACTTGGCTTGGGGTTCTCGTTGCACAGACGTGCGGGGAAGGATGGTGGAAGACTGGGCCCTGGAGAAGGGCCTGGTCGTCCTAAATCGGGGTTCTGTCCCCACGTGTGTGCGGATGCGGGGCGAGTCGGTGGTGGACATTTCGTTCGCTAGCCCCGCTCTGTCGCCGCGTGTCGTTGACTGGCGTGTCATGGAGGGGGTGGAGACCTATTCCGACCACCGGTACATCCGGTTCGACGTCTCCACCCAGACCTCAAGCGCGCCGGTCCAACAGGCCTCGAGTGGTCCGCGTTGGGCGCTGAAGCAGCTGGACCGGGAGCTCCTCCTGGAAGCCTCGATCGTGCAGGCCTGGGTGACATCACCGGACAGGCCTGCCGACGTAAACAATGAGGCAGGGTGGTTCCAGGAGGCCATGTCCGACATCTGCGACGTGGCAATGCCCCGCGTTCGGCCAAGAAGCGCCCGGCGTCAGGTGTACTGGTGGTCGCGAGAGCTAACGTCTCTGCGCAAAGCGTGCGTCGCTGCACGGCACCTGTACGCCAGGCATCGCAGGCTCCGCATCCGCCCACCGGATGCGGCAGCCATTGAGGCGGAGCTATATGAGGGGTACAGAGCGGCGAAGACTGCTCTCCGCGAGGCTGTCCTGCGGGCCAGGGATCTGGCCCGCGAGGAGATGCTGGGGACTCTCGACAGAGATCCGTGGGGGCGCCCTTACAAGTTAGTGCGGGACAAACTCCGCCCCAGGGCCCCCCCACTGACGCAGAGTCTCCGGCCTGAGCTCGTGGAGGACGTGGTGAGCACTCTGTTCCCTTCGCGAGGGGAACACCCACCCCCGCCTATGGCTCCGCCGCCTGCGGTGCTGGAAGCGGATCATCAGGACGACGACGACGACACTCCGGAGGTGACTGGGGTAGACCTGAGAGTGGCGGTACGCAGGCTCAGTGCCAAAAATACCGCCCCGGGACCCGATGGCTTGCCTGGCAAAGCCTGGGTCCTGGCCTCGGAGGCTCTCGGGCCCCGACTGGAGGGGCTCCTAAGCGCATGCTTGGAGAGAGGCCAGTTCCCGCTTCGTTGGAAGACGGGGAAGCTGGTCCTCATCCGGAAGCCGGGGCGCCCTGCGGACTCTCCGTCCGCATACCGGCCCGTGGTGCTGCTCGACGAGGTGGCCAAGCTCTTTGAAAGAGTCATTGCGAACCGCCTCGCCGAGCACCTTGCGGGGACTGGGCCGGACCTTGCGGAACACCAGTTTGGTTTCCGCAAGGGGCGCTCTACGGTGGACGCCATCATGCGCGTGAGAGCCCTCACGACGGGGGATGCGATTTCCAGGGGTGGGGTTGTCTTGGCGGTGTCTCTCGACATCGCCAACGCCTTCAACTCCATGCCCTGGAGCTGCATTAGGGAGGCACTCCGGTATCACCGGGTGCCGACCTACCTCCGTCGAGTGGTCGGGGACTATCTGACGGACAGAGCCGTCATCTACCCCGGTCGCAGTGGAGAATGGAACCGGCGAGAGATGTCGTGCGGTGTTCCGCAGGGATCGGTCCTAGGGCCGTCCTTGTGGAACATCGGTTACGACTGGGTGCTGCGCGCCGACCTCCCTAGTGGTGTCAGCGTAGTTTGCTACGCTGACGACACGCTGGTGCTGGCCCAGGGGAGGTCGCACGAGGCGGCGGCCGAAGTGATGACACGCGGGGTTGCGACAGTCGTTGAGAGGATCCGGCAACTGGGTCTCGAGGTGGCATTGCACAAGTCCGAGGCCATGTGCTTTCATGGGCCTCGGAATGCGCCACCTCCGGGATCCTTACTCACGGTAGGAGGGGTATCCATCGGTGTCGAGTCGACTTTGAAGTACCTAGGACTCGTCCTCGACAGCCGGTGGAACTTCGTGGAGCACTTCCGACGTTTGGCCCCCAAACTGGAACGGACTGGGGCTGCCTTCAGGCGGCTCCTGCCCAACCTGGGGGGGCCAAACGCCTCCTGCCGGAGGCTCTACGCGGGAGTCGTGCGGTCCATGGCCCTTTACGGGGCCCCGGTGTGGGCGCGTTCTTTGAGGCGGCGTGCCGCCCACTACCTGAACGCGCCCCAAAAGGTAGTAGCCGTAAGGCTGGCCCGGGGCTACCGCACGATTGCCCGCGAGGCGGCGAGCCTCCTTGCCGGATTGCCGCCATGGGATCTGGAGGCGATAGTCCTCGCGCGCCTGCATGAATGGCGCGCGGAGACGCTACGCCGGGGGGAAACTCCGCTGCAGCGACAAATTGTCGCTCAGCGGACAGACTTCCGGCGGGATCTCATGGCGACATGGAGAGAGCGACTGTCGCAACCCCGTGCAGGGCACGCCACAATAGTGGCGATAAGTCCCCTCTTTGAGGAGTGGCTTGAGAGACGCCACGGCGTCCTCACCTTCCGCCTGACGCAGGTCCTCACCGGACACGGAGTGTTCGGGAGGTTCCTGCACCGAATCGGGCGGGAGGAAACGCCCGGGTGCTTCCATTGTGAGGATCGACCGGAGGACACGGTGGAACACACGGTGGAGGTGTGCCCCGCGTGGGCGGAGCACCGCCGTGTCCTCGAAGCGGCGATTGGCGGCGGCGACCTCTCGCGTCCGGCCCTGGTGCAAGCCATGGTCCGGAGCGAGACGGAATGGGACGCCGTCACCTCCTTCTGCGAAGCAGTAATGCTAGAGAAGGAGGTGGCGGAACGTGAGAGGGAGCGAACCTCTCAACGTCCCGGCCGCCGCGGGAGACGCCCCGGGCGTCGGGGGCCACCACCACGTGGCCCCCGGCCACCGTAGGCGCGGGCCTGTGGACGGTGAGCTATGGGCTAGCTCGCCGTCCGTCCGTCTCATGACGACAGGCCGTGTCGACGGCGCGTTCGTGTTCCACGCGCGCCTCAAAGAGAGTCAGCAAAAAGGAAGGGGTCCGTAAGGACCGATGCCTGCCGGGGTTGCGGGACTATTCGAAAGAGATACCGTGGCCCCGGAACACAAAGGGCGATGAAGGAACATGGATGGGTTTTAGTCAGTAAAAGTCTGACACTCCCTCCTGCTCCGCCCAGAGCGGGAGGGGTTATTTGATGATTTCCCATCCGAAAAAAAAAAAAAAAAAAAAAAAAAGCCAGGGCAGTACTTGACGCGCCTACCTCCATATGTCGGAAAAAAACCTATGACGGGCCTTAGTAATCCGCGACCTATTTTTAATAAATTATTTTTTATGAAAGTGTTGGTGAATTTTGTTCAAACCTATTAGGGTTCCATATTCCCACGCTTCATTGACGCCCATATCGTGGTTTTTTCATGGTCATACGTTTTTTTTTCTGTTTTATGGAGGTAGTGGTGTTTTTCGGTGTTTTGTGTGTTTTGTGTTTCGTTGTTTTTTGTAATAACGCTTTGTTCTTTTTTATTTCGTGTGCAGCAACTGGTGTGAAGAGTTAAGTTTAGTTTTGTTTTTAATTTGCCTGATATACAGGGTGTTTTTTTTATATACCGGGTGCGGACTTAGTTTTATTTTTTTCTTGAATACCGTGTATTCAACATTTTGTAGTAGTAGAGCTTATAGTAACGGCTCGCCCCGGGGAAGTACTACCCTCATTCCTTTTTTTTCTCCCGGTAAGCAGTTTTTGCTGTGTGCTGGTTGAAGGGTTTGAGTGCCGGGTGTAAGTACTGGCTAACTTATAGACATTATCATCTTTGTCTTATGTCGACACTTAAATTACTGTAAAGTGTCTACATTTTTTTTTTTTGGTTTTGTATACAGGGTGATTAAATTTAGTTTTGTATTATTTTAATCTTTGTGAATTTTTTACTGTTAAACGCCTAAATTAGGATCGTAAGATCAATTTTCAATCTTTTTGTAATTTACTTGTACCCTCACACCAGTTGCAAAACCTTTTATTTTATTATTTCTTACGCTTTTCTTGTTTTTTTTGTTGCATCGTAACTAAAGTGTACGTTACAGAAATTTATTAAGTTTTGGAGTGCTTATTAAGTACAGTCATGCTCAAAAACTTGTAACTGTTTTGTTGTACAGTCAGCGCACGATATAAGTTGCAATTTTTTTTTTTCATTACATTAAATTTTCAACTCAATATCTTTTAACCGTTACTTATTGACGTTGCTAATTCTTAAGTACAGTCAGAAAAAAAGTTTTCGTTTTGACAAAGTTTTTTTCTCACTTTAGCTTGTTTAATTTAGTTCGGTGTACACTTTAGTTGCAAATTTATTATTTTGCGTTTTTTTTAATTTTAGTTACCAAATTTCTTAGTTTTTTTGCTAGCTTTACATAAGTGGAAAAAACAACAAGACGTTACTTAAATTTAACTTAAAATTGTAACAGACGGAGTATTTAGTACTTATTTGTTTATTTCACTATACGGAATTGTTCAACACTTACCCACACTTAAAAAAATTTTTTTTTTTTTCCTCTTTGCAATCAATTTAAATTATTGTTATAATGGCTTATCCCGTGAAGTTCATGTCGCTTCAAAAGTCCGAGTATGAAGTTGCTATTAAGGGTGAATCGCCAGCTGCCACAGTGCAGGAGTTGCGAAAACTAGTAACTAAGTGTGGACTATTATTTCCTACAGAGGATATTCACACTAGTCTCTTGAACTAACGCACGACCTGAATGGTGTGCTGGATGTTCTTGAGAAGGTTAACGTCATTTTAGAATCGACGTCATTACTGCAATACATTGCTGCGTACTCAAAATTTCCTTAATCATTTATATCTCCGGCTTAGCCGCATTCCATGTGATGATAAATTTAAGGAAGACTATGGGCAATGTGTTACCCTTTTCAGGAAGGCCACAATAAGGCTTACGTACACAAGTCTAGTCTAATAGTAACTTACATAAATTGCTTACTCTAAATATAACAATAACTCTTAGAATTAAAAACTACCCTATACCTAGAGTACCTTATTATCAAACATAAAATAAAATAGCATTTTTTTCTCTTCTCTATATTTTGATATTATATTATTTCGAATTTTTCACATTTAGTTTTGATTTTACGAATCAAGATTTGCATTCCCTCTCGCATATATTCCACCTTCTATTGGAACACTTATTGGGAAGGTATCTAGTTAGAGAAAAACAAGATACCTATATTTTTATGTTATAGTGCGTCAGTTATGTTGGTATCGTTAAAATACAATAACTGCTGCTAGTTTATGTTAGCGAGAAGTATGAAAGATGACTTATAAAAGGTAAACCTATAGTAACTCAAGTTCTTGATGCGGATTTTTATTCATTTTAAGAGATGACAAAAATCCTTGATTGCGTGCGGGGGTATTGTAACGTTGTTAGTTCATAATTGATAAAACGTAAACAAATAAATCAGAAGTCATTTTAATATCGTTTTCCAGCCGACCAAATCACCTGATCGCGCCTGTACTTTTGTCTCACTCGCTCGCGTTCCTAAAACCAGTTTTTTTCCCACTCCATGATTCAACGCGCGCCGCGAGCGTCGACCACGCTCGGATACCTGCAGAGGCCAGTCGTCATTTACGCGCGGTCAGTCTACACACATATTAGACGACATATGCGCAGCCTCGCGAATTAGACTTTGATTGGACTACTGATAATTTCCAAAACTTTTTAATAATTTTACTTTTTTTGAAAAGTTCTATAAAGGAACCATAACTTCAGTGTGTAATTCCCCATATCGGGTAAGTGGCTAAGTGTTGACAAATTCACGCAGTGCTTGTTTCTAAATGTCATGTCAAGGTCAATGATGTGCAAAATTATTTCATCATCTTTTTCATAGACATCATTTTAGCTACTATTTCAGCTATTGTACTCAAACCTTAATTGCTACATCAATGTTCATGTATGTAAATATTAATTTAAAAGTGCTTCACACCTTTTTTTTTTCCTTTTCTTTTTTTCTCTGTAAACTCCGCTTCTGAAGGTGACCTCTACACACATACGCCCTAAGCGCAATAGTACCCATCCCTACGCTTACGCTTACGCTGCTGTGGTCACCGTCAGGAGAGGATAAGCAGAGAACCCTACGCTTACCACTGGACATAAATTCCAGGGACCAAAGTTCGGGATTTTCTTCCTCCGGGGTTAACCCGTGTGTGCCGTTGCTGCGTCACCTGGTGCCGACACTCGCAACTGACGAGTCGGTTCCACCGGCATCCGGCATCCAACGACGGCGACGCCTCTACGGGCATCGGGCATCCGGCACCGCTACCACCTACCCTGCGGGTCCTGCATCCTGCTCCTCGGCTCCAGCGTCCATACAGCTACGCGCAAGCCAGGGCAGTACTTGACGCGCCTACCTCCATATGTCGGAAAAAAACCTATGACGGGCCTTAGTAATCCGCGACCTATTTTTAATAAATTATTTTTTATGAAAGTGTTGGTGAATTTTGTTCAAACCTATTAGGGTTCCATATTCCCACGCTTCAGCTTTTCGGTCTGAGAATGTTTCCTAGATGAATTTGTTAGATTATTAATATCAGTGTAACCCCCTTTATTCCATAAACTACTAGCATCTGAGAAAAGTAAACATGGCCAACAAAACATTTTATTTAATTTACAACTGCCAGTCAACCACTGATATTTATCGTAAAGGGAAACATTAAAATGTTTGAAAAAACCATCGCGTCTTCTGTAATTTATAGTCATATCTGGTCGAGCACGGCCTAACTGAACTACATGTTTCTTATTTTCAAAACTTAACCTTGAAAAGCATGTTTCCTCACAAAGTAAATAATCTGTCAAGCAACAATCTAATGCTATTATTGCCGCCATCCTACTAATTCTAAATTACTTTGCAAATCGACTTAGCGACTCACCTTACACTAATACTTTCGACCTAAAACTATCTACTTACCGATAATACCTAATTACAACGTCTACGTTACTGCTTTCACTTTAAATCACTACACAATACACAACACATACACAAATAAACAAAGTCCAACAACAATACTATTAGAATTACTAATTACTATTCTAAATCACGAAATAAATTCTAATAAGTGAAACTAACTAATAAATTCAAATTGGGATTTAACAACAACATGCATTCATGCGAATGGTAAATGCAATTACGTCAAATTTTCAACACAATTGTCATCAAACATTGAACGATTTCCGATTCTATACGAAATTCAACAAGCGACAACGATATTTTTCCATCTCGCTCACGCGCACGCATTTTCTATTACTTTCTCTATGAATAACTCGGTTTGCGACGGCTTACCAGGGTCGTAATATGGCGGGCTGGCTTGTGACGTCATGACGTTTATTTTGCATAGAAATTTAGCGGCCAAAAAGCCGCTAGCGCCTGCGGATTATTTTATAGCAATATGTTGTTGGAGAGCAATTTTTTGTTGATTGAGCACGAGTAGGCGTTTCGTGATGCTTGTAAAAAAAGTATTGATTGTGCCATTTTTCAATTACGGTAGAGAGTGGTTGTGTTCCAAACTTCTGAAGGGAAGCCGGTGGGAATCGAGTTATATGGAGCCTACGCGCCTTTGTACTATGTGTATTTTATCATGCAAGCCCTTCTATTGTGAATCCTGATTATATAACAATTATAATGACGATATAACAAACCTGTGTGTAAGCCAAAACATTGTTTTCTTTCCAGTTTCGTCTAGCGTCAAATTCCAGTTTGCTGATCTGTTTCGCTTGTTTGTGGTCTATGAGGCCCACTTGCAGCCCCCATTTAGCGTAGTGCAGCATTGTCGGCGGGTCTATCCAGCCATCACCGATCACCAGACCCTACACCAGACAAACTCGTTATTTTTTAGGGTTCCGTAGTCAACTAGGAACCCTTATAGTTTCGCCATGTCTGTCCGTCCGTCTGTCCGTCCTCGCTTAATCTCTGTGACCGTTAGCACTAGAAAGCTGAAATTTTGTACCAATATGTATATCAATTACGCCGACAAAGTGGTAAAATAAAAATTGGATAAAAATGTTTTATTAGGGTAGCCCCCCTATATGTAAAGTGGGAAGTGATTTTTTTTTTAATTTCAACCCTAACGTGTGATATATTGTTGGAAAGGTATTTAAAAATGAATAGGGGTTTTCTAAAATCATTTTTTGATAATGTCAATAATTTCGGAAATAATCGCTCCAAAAGTAAAAAACAATGTGTCCCCCCCCCTAACTTTTGAACTATAAGTTTAGAAAATATGAAAAAAATCTGAAAAGTAGAACTTTATAAGGACTTTCTAGGAAAATCATTTTGAACTTGATGGAAACAACAGTTTTTGTACAAAAAAGACAAAAAGTTGTACAAAATAATTTCTGGACTAAGTTTGTAGTATATTCGTATATGCAAGCATTTTTACGTAATGGATACACACCTTCAAACTCATAAGTGGGAACACTTATTGTGACGGACGGGAAACTACGGAACCCTACACTGAGCGTGGCCCGACACGCTCTTGGCCGGTTTTTTAATTCATAAATATGGAAATATACTAAAATTAAATAATGGGTAGGTTAGTAAGTATTATAATTTACCTACCCTCAAATTAATCGGCATTGTGTCATCTTTATTGTGACGTATGTAATGTCCAAAAGCAGGAATGTATTTGCCAGCGTACGATTCACCAGCTAAGAACAGAGGTGCTCTTCTTAATTCCGGGAAAACTTGAAGAAACTGTTGAATGAAGTTGAAAAGACACTGGCCTACCTGCGAAAGCAAAGAAGTTATTTTTGTTATTGATTATTAGGTAGGCAGAATTTAGGTTAGTCCTCAAAATTTTATTAGGTACTTACTGCTGGCATATAGTCGACATATTCTCCCCCCTCGGTAAAGCTAAAGCCAGTTCCTACTGGATTGTCAATGAAGAGAAGCGAGTAGTTGGAACCCCATGTGATATTCCTCTTTTGTACTATAATACATAATTGTATGTTTTTTTTAGATTCTCTTTCATATCATTTAATTTATAAATAATAAAAATTAAATGATAGGTAATTACATGATACGCAAACTAAATAAATATAACATTAAACTAACAATTTAAAAATAAGTCACCACATACGTAAATACGTAGGTGACTTATTTTTTTAAATTGTTACGTTGTTACGTTATTGAAATGAAAATATACCAAATAACTTTATATGTTATGAGACGCACCCGTCTATTTGGGGTTGGCGCAACGCTTTTACTTCTTCCATTATCCCCGTCAGGCGTCACGGTATCATTTACTATAAGATTCTCTTTCATATCATTTAATTTATAAATAATAAAAATTAAATGATAGGTAATTACATGATACGCAAACTAAATAGAAATAACATGAAACTAACAATTTAAAAAATAAGTCACCTACGTATTTACGTAGGTGACTTATTTTTTAAATTGTTACCTACTGGATTGTCAATGAAGAGAAGCGAGTAGTTGGAACCCCATGTGATATTCCTCTTTTGTACTATAAAACATAAAATACGTAGGTGACTTATTTTTTAAATTGTTAGTTTCATGTTATATTTATTTAGTTTGCGTATCATGTAATTACCTATAATTTAATTTTTATTATTTATAAATTAAATGATATGAAAGAGAATCTTATAGTAAATGATACTGTGACGCCTGACGGGGATAATGGAAGAAGTAAAAGCATTGCGCCGACCCTAAATAGACGGGTGCGTCTCATAAAATATAAAGTTATTTGGTATATTTTCATTTCAATAACGTTCACAAGATATAATAAACGTGAGTTATACAACTGTTGATATAATTTCTTTAGATATAACATTTATAAATTATAACTACTCTAAAACTTTTTTCGTATAACGTTATTCGATATAACGTTTATGGAATCTAAAATCATTAGGCCTATTGTTTAAAACATACAATATTGACATAACGTTTAATTAATCAAAAAGCGTGACAGAAACGAATCGCAGCAAAACCGACTCCACGTAGTCTTGTCTGCCCTACCCCTAGAGTGTTATTTAAAATCGTGTAGGCTTGGAGGGGCGAGGCGGCCCGCGAGCTGAGCAGCAGGTGGTTCTAACACTCACCGCCGTGGTGAAGCCGCGGTGGTGAGCGTGGACCACATCTGCGACGATAAGCTCGCATGGGACCGCCGGAGCCGTGACAGAAACCATGCCTGCTGCATGTTGCATGCTTGCTGCATGCTTGCTTGCAAGCTGTATGCTTGATTGCATGCTTGATTGCATGCTGCATGCTTGCTTGCATGCTGCATATATGATGTATGCTTGTTTGCATGCCTGCTGCATGCATGGTGTTCGCTTGTTTGCATTTTTTTACAGGGAAATAAAAACCACGCGTTTTATCATATTAGACTAAATAAGTTTTATGTCTTTTGAGTGGTATATCAAACGATTTTATATTCAATGTAGGTTATAAAAATTAGTAACTTTAAAATGATATCAATAGTTTATTATATTAACTGATCGTTATATCGAATATTATTATTGGTTCAGTTGTTATGTCTTGTAATATTTACAAGACATAACAACTGAACAGAGATTTTGTAATTATATCATATACTAGCGGACGTCCCGCGGTTTCACCCGCGTAGTTCCCGTTCCCGTGGGAGTACGGGGATAAAATATAGCCTATGTTACTCGTGGATAATGTAGCTTTCGAATGGTGAAAGAATTTTTTAAATCGGTCCAGTAGTTTTTGAGCCTATTCATTACAACCAAACAAACAACCAAACAAACAAAGTTTTCCTCTTTATAATATTAGTATAGATCATAGACTTAGTAAATATAGACCAACAAAGCGTGCGAGGGAGAAGAAAATCCCTTATGGAAATATAGCAAGATGAAAAAGGATCGCGAATCTAATATCATTGTGACCGGTTTTGAATGACAGGTCTGCACAAGTCGGCACGCGGGGAATCAACTCCTCAGTATTTTGGATTTTTAGCGTACATCGTGGTTTATTTTCAGTGAATACAGTTGTATTAAACAATGGTTACTTGTTCTGTGCGTGATTATGGTGTTAATCATAGAAATGAACCTGAAAATTGCACATTTCATAAGTAAATACTCAGGACGTAGTCACCGATAAGACGCGTTTATTTTTGGTTAAAATTTGCCTTTTTACAAATATAAAATATAAAATAATACCAATGTTTTTGTTTACTTTCATATTTTGAATAGCTAAAAGTCCATTTATTGATAATTTACATGATTTTGGTGAATAGATTTTTCATCAATCTATTTTACATGTACGCTAGGGATTGACTTAAATTTATCGATACTATCGATATTTTATCTTGAATGTTAACCAATGATATTATAAAGAAGATACGCCATGTTCATACTGAATGGCGTTCAGATATCGTTGCGAGTAATTTAAAACTACGACAGCGATAGATAATACGGAACGTATAAGATAGAAAGAGATAGCTAGCTATCAAAGTGCAACAATTGTATCACTTTGTCCTCAACAATTTGTGCGTGCTAGTGCGATATCTACCTCTTTTTACTATATAATATCATTGATGTTAACTATGAAAATAAGCATAGCTTACGTTTACCGTCTGTTAACTGAACCATTTTATCAGGAAAAAGTTAATTAACTTTTAACAAATAAACTAATTGTTTTGTAGCATTTGTACAACAGATTCCCTCTAGATACTATAATTTGAGGAAAATGGTTGGGATTCATTGGGCGCGTTAGTTGAAATCCAAAGACGTGATACAACTTTGTTTACAGATTGAAAATTTTATTCGTAAAAATAATAAAACCAGTCAAGGTATTGGGAAATCTACAATTTGCCAAGCTGTACTTCTTATAATATATTAGAAGATAATTTCGGCTTATTTTCGAGTTTGAGAGCCAAAATTTGGACCAAGATATTTTAAGTGGTCGTAGATATTTAATAATAGAACACATTATAGAAATTTACTTTGACATTCGACTTAAACATGAATGTAAACTTAATCATTTAGGAAAGGAAACTGTAAGGAACCAGTTAAATAAGATTTTTCTGTTTAAAGGTTTTGAGCGATTTTTAATAAAATGTTGGCTGTTTTATTTTTTTAATGTATTACACTTTTTTAACATAATGTAAAAATTATAATCTGGACAAAGGCAGTCTATGGAACATCTTCCTCCAACTTCAACCACTTATCGATAGTCCTCCAAAGTAAAAGGTACATCACTAACTAACGCACACACTGACAAATCAAAATTGGTCACGCTTTATCGAGCTGTCAGTTCGTCTATACGGCAGTATATACTAAGTCTATGGTATAGATAGTATAGATTACTTACCCCAAATAGAATGATCAAGGGGAGGAAGATGATGAATACTATAAACATAAATATAACTATAAGTCGAATACCTACAATCTGATGGTCAAGACGATTAATATGATTATGTCACTGGTAGGTTTTCAGAAAAAAAGACCTAGTTAATGGGCATATTGAGCAATTGGGGGCCTCCTTACTCACGGCATCGCCAGCCATCAGTAGTAAGACTCCGAGAGAATAAACAAAATAGATTTGATACAGAAAAAGTTAGGTAGATACCTGATCCGTTGATAATTTGTAAAGGACCTATTTCTCCGAACAAGCCAAATAAAGAAGAAGCACCAGGCCCTCCTTGCAGCCAGATAACCAACGGTGTACTTTCAAGATCAACTCCTTGCGCGGGGAAATACCAAAAGAACAGGTTCCATTTGCGAATCTTGTCAACTGTGAAGTACCCGGCGTGGCTGTTGACACCGGCGAACAGACTTGGATCTACCTTAGAAATCATCTTGGCAGTTTTAACTCTTCCATGTTCAAGTAACGGTGTAAGGATAAGAGGACCATCTTGACGGCCATCTTGAGTCACAGTTGCTTCGACAACTGAACACTGACCACTGCAGCAAAATATGGAAAGAAATAGAAGGCATAAATTAGGAAGAAAATGGTGTCGATTCTGTCGTGCACAAACTAAACTTAATTTAGGCTATTGCTATCTTTTACTAAAAGGCAATGCGAGAAAAGGGCGGCTATAGCTATGAACTAAGTTACAGAATAGATGTCAGACCTAGTTTATGCCTTGCGGTTCACCGTGTTTTTATTCGACATGTTTTTACATGCGCCCTTCATTTGTATGGAAATATTAGTTACAACTAAATTTGACAGCTCTAAATTACGTCCGTCTCTTTCTTGTTTTATTAGAGAGAAAATATAGCAATAGCCTAAATTAAGTTTAGTTTGTGCACAACAGAATCGACACCAATATCGAACAAATACATAACATTTAATACGCTATTCAACATGTTTATTCATTTACCGCAAATTATAACGCTAAGCACCAATTATTATAACGCAATTTTAAGCAACTAGACGTTTAAAAAATGCTATTGAAATAGTGTAATGGTGAATTAATGAATAAAATTGATACCTATCCAGAGATCCCAGAATGAAGTTTACTATGAGGCATAGAAACAGTGTCTGGGTATTTACACTGAACTGAACCACATGCATTTTGTATGGAATCAGAAAAAACCTACTACTGCGTTACACTACAACACTTTTGGAGAAATACATACGCACTTTAATTTAAACTTGAAGTGAGAACCAAAACACAAAACACTTGCTACGGGATCAGTACTACAACTAGTACGTAAGTAGGTAATTAATTGACAGGAAAATAAAAATGTATATGCTCATAAAAGTCAAACTTTGAGGAAGGTTCACTAGAGTTAAGCATGTTTCCTCAAATTATGATGTTGTTTCTAGTTAAATAATTACAAGGTAAAATATTTGGACCAGTGTAATCACCACTAGTATAGCCCGAAATGGGTTGGTTGGTTTCGGAGATTGGCGTGTACGGACATACCCAGTGACACATGATACCGGCGCGCGCCGGTTGCGTGTGGCTCATATTAAACAGTGAACGCTCTCATACAATTAAGGATATAGAAACACGCAACCTAGGCGCTGGTCTTGATCTGATCATTCACTACCAGACACGTTCAGCCGAATGAGTTTTTTAAGTATAGGTACCTAAAACAAAAAAAAAGGTAACTAAGAATAGTAGATTGTATGACAAGGGAGCAAAATAGTATTTTTACGGCGAGGGCGCTATTTTGATTCCAGAGCGAAGCGAAGGATTCTAGAATAGACTCCCGAGCATAGCGAGGGATTCTAAAATAGAATCCTGAGCGTAGCGAGGGATTCAAAGTACGTCGCCTGAGGGAAAAATATATTTGCTCTCGAGTCATATACTCTACTTTTCATCCCCTTATATGAGAAAATAAATAAGAGACACTTTTAAGTAATCAATGAATAAGTTTAATTAAAAAAATGGCATGAATGTAAAAAAGGTCGATTCCAAATTTATATCTAGATCTAATACACTGGCGAAATTTTGAAAATTTTTGTCACTGTGTGTGTTTTGTTTGGGATTGATATAGTTGTGGATTTATTTATACAGGTGACATTTTTATCACTTTCAAAATAAAATGGGCATAATAGGTGAACGGAGTAGAAGCAAATGCCACACTTATTTTTTTTTTTTTTTAATTCGTAAAAAAAAAACATATTTCGTTTGATTTGAAATTCGATTTTTTACATTTTTTGTTTTTTAATTTCTCTTTCTTTGTTCTAATATGAAAAGTTTACTTGAAATTTGTAGCGTTTTTTGATGATGGATCAATTCTTTTCTAAACTGTGGAAAAAGGAAAAACAAAACTAAGTTTGCCATAAGCTTCTACTCCATTCACCGAACATACCCATTTTTTTTGGAAAGTGATAAAAAAGTCATCCAGTATTTTGAGTGTTTGTAATCTCAGTATCTGGCTGGTGCTCAGGAAAAGGTTCCTTTTATGAAGAAGGGCGCGGTGACAACGGCATGGGCGAACTATCTGCAACTCTTCATTTGATATTTTCAACAATGCGGGTGCTGACCCCCGCACCGTACAGCAAACACTTACAGCTAGTAATTTATACAATTTTCGTTCGATTTCAATGAACGATTCATGTTCCAAATTCAAATCTCATTACTGCCCGCTAAAAAGTCTAGTGGAGAAAAGAGCTACTTTGCTCCCGCTAAAAGGGGAACAAAGCGACACTTTTCGAATAGAAGGGATGAAAAGGAGTTTTTTATCCCATCTATTCGAAAATGACGACTTGGTTCGCCTTTAAGTGCACCCAAAGGTAGTGTTTTCTATAAGAAACTTTTAGCGGGCAGTAATGAGTTTTTAATCCTCTCTAGAAGTGCGCCGCAATTATCTTTGCCGCGCACTTTTTGAATTTGGAACATCTTAGTGTTCAGTGCCAACGAAATCGAACGCAAATATTGTTTGAATAAAGACTGGCTGGTACGACGGCCCATATTCGCGCCACCGAGCCGGCCGATTTAAATTTCACGGATTGTTAGAAATTCATGGTTTTGTTTTGAAAAATGAGTTCTTCAAGTGACAGTGAATAAAATATGAGGCGCCTTTTATTTTCTCATAGTGGTTGATGAAAAATAGAGTGCCTCACACGGGCGCAAAATATATGTTTGGCTCGGGCGACGTACTTTGAATCCCTCGCTACGTTCAGGATTCTACTTTGAAATCCCTTGCTACGCTCGGGATTCTACTCTAGAATCCCTCGCTTCACAAAAGCGCCCTCGCCGTAAAAATATAATTTTGCTCCCTAAGATACAATCTACTATTGGAAATTCGTCCCCCAGGATCGAGTGAAAAAGATGCGTACTAGTCTTGCATGCGTGATGCTTCACAATGAGTTCCTGGTTTGAGGCCTGTCTGGCTAGACCGAGATATACATACCTACTTACTATTATCCGTACTTGTTCCTAGAATAAGAAGCTGATTAATCACTTTAAATTACGCAATTTTTGATTCTAATTTTCCTTATTCATCTCGCCTTACAAGAATAAAACTGAATGAGTTTACATTGATTAAGGGTCATAAATAGGACATTGCTAAGGTTGTGACGACAATATTTTGCATTTGCTGACGTAGATTATGTACGTATTACGAAATAAATTAATAATAATTGTATCTACCTATTAAGTAATTTTCCTCGTGCATGAGTCGACTCGAGGTCTTAAGTATTATGTAAGTACAGCGTCTATCCTCCGAAAAGAAGCGACTATGAATCTACGTTTATTTATTATTATTATTATTATCAGCCATTTGTATCCTACTGCAAGGCAAAGACCTCCCTACCCTCCTTCCACTTACCCCTATCCAGTGCTGATATTCGCCAATCCTTGTGGAAGGAGTCGAGTTCGTCCCGCCATCTCCTTCTGGGCCTGCTGCGTTGCCGTTTGCTGCTGTTTGGGACCCATTTTGTGGTAGCTTTAGCCGTAAAGCTACGTCTATTATTTTTTTATTTAAACTTCATGTACAAAGGTGGTACGAAATCGGACTTGATGCTACAAGGTACACTCTAGCTCTACCAGTCGACTTTTCGGTTAAATAGGACAGCATTACAAAAAAAAAAACAACCGATTTGGTATCAAAAATGCAAATACCTACCTACCTAATCAGACAAAATGTACTAATAAATACAAATACTTCAAAATTGAGATTGAGAATATGAATGAGAGTTATGACTATAGACCGACATTTTATTCGAACCTTTCTTTTGAAAGACATTTTGCTTTCAGCAAATCTTGGGCCCGTAAGCAGAGTTAATTTAATGCACTGTTTTAGACTTTCACGGTTTTTCACTACACTTAAAGTATTCCCGCGATCATGATGCTTGTAACAGCGTCGAAATATCGGGAGCTCATAGAAAAAGAAAATCAGGGATATTATCCCGTAAGTACTTTAAGTGGAGTTAATTTAAGTTCTATTAAATTAACTCTGTTCTATTAATTTAAGTTCTATTAAATTAACTCTGGACTACCATTGCACGCTATTTCTTAAATCATGGTAGGTCTAAAGATTTGAAAATCGTCACAGGAAAAACTGAATATTGAAGTGACCACATACATCATAACGTTGGATCATTGACCTTGACTAGCTGTTCCAATTGGATCCGAGGATTACCCAGTGGATACGCTGACAGTTCAGAAACAGACGTTCTGTGAAAATTTCAACTGTCTACCTATTACGGATCATGAGATACAGGCCACTGACAGACAAAGGACGGACAGACGGACGGAAGGACAGAGGAGGCTTAGTCATAAGTAAAAGGATTAGGTATTTAATTTAGTGTCATCATCATCATTTCATCCGAAAGACGTCCACTGCTGGACATAGGCCTCCCCCAAGGGGGGGTTTTGCCATAATCGCCACGCTTGGTAGGCGGTTTGGCGATCACAGTACGGGTGTTACAAAAGCACAGAGAACGCTGCTACCCATTCTCTGGTAAGTCCCTTAGTCGCCTCTTACGACACCCACGGGAAGATATGGGATGGTGCTATTCTTTACGTTACTCTTCAGGTACGGAACCTTATAAAAGTAATTTATGTATATATTTTTGGAAATTCGTCCCCTAGTGATTGTGTGTGAAAAAAAAAATATTTAAGAAATTAAAAAACCTGACTTCGTAAAAAATAACTAATAATTTTCTAAATAACAGTTGGGAGCCATATTGGATGTAATGCTATTAGTCTGGATTATTAAATGGGTCCCGACTGTTGCAGTTAATATGTCCGGTCTCCTGAACTTGTTTTATTCTTTTCAGTTTTTATTTAAAATTATTAGTTATTTTTTACGCAGTCGGGTTTTGTTTTTTTATTTATTTTGATGTACCCAGTGTCACACTCACAGTTACGAATCTAACGACACCTCTCAAGCTAAAATCCATCGAGCCGTTCAGGCCACAGAGCGTGCCACACAATTATACATACATACATACATACTTACACACATAGGTACATACATACTCTCAAAAAACATAACCCTCCTTCTGGCGCAGTCGGGTAAAAAAATACATAGATACTACATAGTCTTGCCTACTTGATGTTTCATAAAAGCCGTTGGTTCGAGGCTTGTCTGGCTAGACCACAAAGATATACTTACTATTGTACGTACCTGTTCCAAGAAACTGATTAATCAATTTAACACTACATCGGTCATTTAAAACCACATCGTAACGTTAGGTCATTGACTTTGTATAGCTGTTCCATTATGATCCGAGGAATACCCAGTGTAAACGGTTACAGTTCAGCGATGCACTTATGTATGACTAATCAATACGTATAGCTTACTCGTCACTATCACTACATATTATAAAACAAAGTCCTCCGCCGCGTCTGTCTGTCCCTATGTATGTTTAGATCTTTAAAAATTACGCAACAGATTATGATGCGGGTTTTTTAATAGATAGAGTGATTCAAGAGGAAAGTTTTAGTATATTATTTGTCAAGCGGGCGAAGCCGCGGGCATCAGCTTGTAATACATAAAGAAAATAAAGTTCCGAGTGAAGTCAAAACAAGTTCGAAATATGTCAAATGTGCGTAAAATATCGTATTCAATCAATATCATAGTAATAATGAAATCAAATTATCGCAACCAACCCTAAGTCGAAGGAGATAGTTCCATGCAGTCCACTAAATTCTTGAAATAAGTAAAGACAACAGCACATCGAGCTACTACAATCTGTCAAATTTCTTTAATATATATTCAACTTTAAGGCTAAAGCATTAGGTGCAAGGTTGATTGAGAAAATTTGTCGCCTGACGCCTGGTGGCTTGACGTGCTGGCGTCTCGCGTTTGTTCATGCGATGATGAATAATGAAGGGTGTAAAAAACCTCTTAACGAAGCGGAAAGACTTGTTCTCCCCGTCATTGCGATCATTTTTGTACACCAAACCAATGGTTGGTCACCAATGGTTCTACACCATACCTGAGAACCTTCTAGTTACGGAGATAGTGAGGTTCAAAGGTTCCAACTTTTTGACAAGTTTTTATATAGATACAGGTTTTTACTGTAAGTTTAAGGTTACCGCGACGTAGCCCGAAGAATTGCCAAACTTAAGTGGCAGTGGGTAGAGCACATTGCTCGCAAAACGGATGGCCGATGGGGCCGACAAGTTCTGTAGTGGCGACCGCGAACCGGAACACGTTGCGTTGGAAGGCCTCCCACTAGCTGGACCGATGACCTGGTGAAGGTTGCGGGAATCCGCTGGATGCGAGTTGCACGGCACCGGTCAATGTGGCGACACTTACGGGAGGCCTATGTCCCGCAGTGGACGTCTTTCGGCTGAAATGATGATGATGATGATGATGAATGTAAGATTTTTACTTTAAAACACCTCTAAAACCCCCGTACTATTCAATCCATCCATCAGCACAATGTTTTGAGTGCGTTAAATTGAGTACTGCCACAAAACATGATTTTTTACCCCAAAAAAGTCGTTTCCCAGCAATAATCTTTGCGTAAAGTTACTTAGTTTGATAAACAGAATACTTGGTTGAGGGCCTCGTGATGAGGTTGTTTACACCCTGTATTTATTCATACTTATAAAAAACTGACTGCGTCGTTGGTCTAGTGGTCGCCATCGTGTCTGCTGAGCATGAGGTCGTAGGTTCGATTCCCGGTTCTGGCAAATTATTTGGGTTTTTCCATCACGAATTTCTCAGTAGCAGCCATAGAGTCTGGACTTGTGCCCGGTTGATGGCAATAGGCTTGCCCCCTATTACATGGGACTGAAACATACTGGCGAAATGTGGGTGTACTATTAGGTAGGTACACCCCTGCCTAACTCTTCGGGGCTTATAGGCGTGATGTTACGTATGATGTATAAAAATATAGGTACACGGAAATACCTCTACAAACAGTACCCACTGAAATCGCTTGGGAATACCGAAAATGTATTTAGGTGTGCTGAAAAAATACTCAGATATTCCCGCGAACTGAGAATTTATTTTGCTATTATCCTATTACCACAGTCATGCTAATTTGTTGTTGTTTATTTGATCTCATTACTGGCGGTAGGTACATACTTTGGGTGCCACCGACGCACGTACTGTGAACCGTTTTGAACCTGGGAAAAACTCGCTGCACTTAATTTTAGCTAAAGTGCTGAAGTCACGCACTAGTTTGCGTCAGCTGATAAAAGGACAATGACATAATGCGTCACTTTAATCATTTTTGCGCAATGTTCAATACTAACGAGTCCACTGACGACCACTTTTCAACCTTATTATTTAGTCCAATAGAGTGAAAACTCCATGTACCTATTAATTTAGTCATATTTGGTCTGAAGGATGACTAAATGACAATTCGAATTACATAAGGCCCTTTGTGTATAGTCCCGAGTCTAAAATTCCTACTGAAGTGGCTGGCCGTGGTTGGGGAATTTCGTGGTTTATGTTTCTATTTTAGGTTGCTGGTAATACACAAGTTGCTTCGGAAAATTAACGAACTATCTATCTGGAACCTACCTATAAGAAACGAAAGAAACATAATTCAAACAAGGACAGGCAACAACAAGGCAGTCGGAACAATGTGACAAAAACCTTTGCATAGACTTTACTCTAACAAGTTTACTATCTAACGGGCCGCCTTCACGAGCGAGAGAATCGCGGCGATATTGTCATCCTTGCCACGTTTTTCTATAAACTCTCTTTTGGGCCGTCTCCACGAGTGAACCGATTCAAACCGCGAATCCGGTCCCGCCGCCGAGGACCCCCGCGACCCCCCAGTAACATCACCGCCCGACCCTTGCTCGACGAGACAGCCCGCGACGCTGAGCAAGTAACGATAAACCCGTCCCCAAATAATGATCCGACCCAGCCTGTTGTTGACCCTTGCTGCCCTCTCCTCAATGACGCACTAAGTCGAGGTCCGAACCCCACAGGGGGTGCCCTTAGTGATTGTTCATTTAATTGTAATTCCTGTTAGTTTGTAAGCCCTGGCTTAAAAATTTCCACGAGTGAGAGAATCGTGGCGATATTTTTGTATAGAATTACGTTGAATCGCCGCGATTCACTCGCTTGTAGAGGCGGCCCCTAAGGCCCGTATCAGAGAACGATTCCTTAAAGACTGATTTAAGCAATCAAATCATCATCTTCCTGCCCTTATCTCATTCTTCTTGGCTCCATTCAGCAACATTCTTCACTCTCTTAGGTCACATGCATTTCATACCTCCTGATTACAGAGGCCCTACATTCTAACCCTTCGTTCTAAATATTCGAATCTATCCGTCTCTATCGCGCACGTCTGCAGATGAGTGCGAGTGAGAGAGAGCCCCAGGTCCAGGTTCGTTTCAATTTTTCTGTAACAGGCGCCACTTTCAAACCTTACTCTAATATATTTATTCCTTACTTTATCTATTCTTGTCGATCACACATCCATCTCAACATTTAACTTGACATAAACAACATTTAACCAATCAAATGGAGGCCTTAATTCCTTAATCTATACGTACAGGTTTAATCTCACGGTCATATCTTTACCTAATTAACTGCTGTCTACGTGTTACGGGAACAGACGGGTGCCACTGCAGGAGATAAACTCGTAGCAAAATTCTTGGCCGACTCCATTTTGAATGCCATAGACAAGCTAAGATAGCACTAAAGATTGAATTTTGAGCATTCGCCTGTAACAAGTGATTGTAACAAATTGTGTCGTTACAGATTATGCAGTGTAACATTCGGTTCTCTGTACTCACTAATGATGACTGATTGTAGGTAATGAATGCTCGAATCTGCATCCCTAGCCAAGTTGACAATCTACAATCGTTAACGCTAGTAGAAAACTATACAAATGAATGGGAATGACATCATCTCAACGTTGAATCACGTGATCAACACAAACAAATAGAAAATTCGTAGACAAGTTTACATCGTTCAAAATGATAGAATAGAATGTTATCGTTTCTACAATGTTGATCGCTAAACTCTTTGGTAGGAACGCTCACAATAGATTACAGTGTAGGTTTTTTCTACAGACATTAGAGAACGAGCGAACGACTCAGTCGTGTCAACTTGGCTACCAATTTTACGCTTTCTACAATCGCTTACGCCGAGGCTTTTACGATTGTAGAAAGAGAATTGATACGAAACGTTTGTAACTTGGCTAGGCCTGCTGAACTGACATCAGGCGAATGCTCTCTGGGAAAGAACGCTTTAAGATACAATTATTATTATAATTCACTCCGAAGATTCATCTTCTCTTAACCAACTCCCTTTTAAAAATAAGTTGCCATAAATTGCTTCATTTTTTTTTCATTGCTATCAACCAGGCACGAGTCCAGACTTCTCGGCTGATACTAAGAAACTCCTGATGGAAAACTCCAATAACAATTTCCCCGACCCGGGAATTGAACTCAGGACCTCATGCTTTGCAGTAGCGATTGCGACAACTAAACCAATGAGGCAGTATATCAATCAGTAAGGATAATTCTATAATAAGTGACATTAATAGGTAAATCATTCATTACTGCTGCAATATTTATCGTAGTAAACATGAAGGAAATAGACAATAACACATTATTACATTTACCTGGGCTGTTTTATGATTTATCCTCTGTCCATTCATAACATTCCGACGACCATATAAGGCAGGTATCTCCGTTTGACACATTAATGTGACGAATAAAAATTTGTCATAATAAAGAGAAATTACTGTTTCAAGCTTCTCGAATGTTACGCGTCAATCGCGTCATACAAAGATGACCTGTGAAACAAAACAATAGCCTCCTAAAGGAAAAGTCCCGTATAAAAAAATGATGACGTATGCTTACTTTATAGAACAAAAGAGGTACCTAAGTATGTACCTACCATGTTTTTGGTTTTAAGGAGGTTGCAACGATACATAAGTTGCAACCTCTTTCCTTCTTTTTCGAATTACTGCAACGATCTGAGGGCCGCTTTCCGAAATTAAATTCAAACTTTGAGTCGAACGTCAAAAAAACGTTCTTGCGGCCTAAAAAAAAGAAAAAAAAAAACATGCGGGGCAGTCTTTGGGGACTGCCGATAGAAGTGAAAATTATGTAACTTATGAATCCATACATTTTGAAACATCTCCTTAATTTGCGTGTGTTGTGACAGTTTATCCACCACATATACACCGGCTGGACTTCAACAAGGAGTTATCTTAGCACATGCTATGTTGTAGGTTTCTTAGAGTATATATGTTCTGTGGTTGTAGGATATGATAAGTTATTGAAACACATTGTTGAAACTTTATAACAGTTCACATTACATCACAATTTCCATGCAGGTAGTCAAAATTAATGATACTTAGCCAGAGAGTACTTTAGATGCTGTATAGTTCAGAGGGAAGCGCGGGTAACACACATTCAAGAAGACATGGTGAGTAAGCTCCATAGTAGGTACAATAGCACACGCAAATTGCACCAGAATGTCGTCAGAGGAAACGAGGTACACATATACAAAGTCGTAAGAGATCGATGCAGTCATGCAGTCTGGCATCAATTGACGTAGTGGGTATGTAATACGTGACAATACATTGTATTTGTTCCCAGCATGTTGGTAGGCACTTAAGTATATAAAATAAGGGAGTAAAATAAAATGACCACCAAAATTAACTTTGTGACCAATACCATCTATCACCTAAAATATCAATTGATCACCAAATTTTGTAAATAGAGCACCAAATTTTAATGAGGTGATTGATGACAAACTTGTTTTGCCTAGGCCGACTTGGGGCACCCCGGTTATTTTTATAAACCATTCAGAAGTAGGAGCCCCATGAAGCGGGGCGCCGCCGTCGACCGGGTCTCCCTCGACTCGGATGCAAGAGCATAACAGTTCAATTTCTGATGGTCATTAACTAAAAAATATATTTTCGGTTCTAATTTCACGATAAAATGGGGATTAATTTTGATGATATTTTACTAATTTTGGTAATCAAAAGTGATTTTTTGCCGTTATTTTTCGCTAAATCTGGTGGTTTGTTAATTGTATGCCTAAAATAAGTACCAACTTACGTAAGCTGCTCTTACATTTAAAGACTACCTACATTCAAAACGTATGGTAATATGTCCGACTATCACTCCTTCTCTCTTTTGCGGAATAGAGCAGTAAGCTTGGAGA
The DNA here is from genome assembly GCA_905147715.2 of Xestia xanthographa. Lineage (NCBI taxonomy): Eukaryota > Metazoa > Arthropoda > Insecta > Lepidoptera > Noctuidae > Xestia > Xestia xanthographa. The sequence goes on from LR990652.1 coordinate 17,134,851, forward strand.
AAACTTGTTTTGAAACATACATGGATAAGGTCGAATCCTCGATCATTGAGAACCCAAAATATTTTTGGACATATGTGAAGAGCAAAAGAAACACAGGTACTTTTCCTAAAGTAATGCATTATGGTGACAGGACCGCGGGTACAGGTGAAGAGATCAGCAATTTATTCGCAACATATTTCCATTCTACTTTCCAGGAACCTGATCCTGTGCCCGCTACTTCCGGTGGCATTAGCGTTGAAGACGGTGTGTCGTGCATCGGTTCGATTAGTGTATCTCTTTCACAAGTTTTAAAGTTATTAAAGGCATTGGACCTTTCCAAATCTGGCGGCCCTGATCTTATACCTCCATTATTTATCGTAAATTGTGCCGACAGCCTTGTTGTACCACTATGCATTTTATTCAAGCGGTCACTTTCAGAAGGCATAGTTCCGAAAATTTGGAAATCGGCATTTGTTACCCCAGTTTTCAAAAAAGGTAATAAGTCGGATATCTCTAACTATCGACCAATATCCAAGATATGTCTGTTCTCAAAAATTCTCGAACGCATTGTGTTTACTGATGTATACGCTGCTATGAAATGCAACTTTGGTGATGAACAGCATGGTTTTATTAGGAAGCGTTCCACTACATCTAATTTAATCTTGTCCCATGAATTTATATCAGAAGGTATGGAACAGCGTGCACAAGTTGACGTTATTTATACTGATTATAGTAAATGCTTTGACCGTATCGACCATAGACTGCTCTTAGAGAAGCTATTAAAAGCCGGAATACACAGAGATTTGTATCGTTGGTTCTCCTCTTATATTGAAAACAGAACGCAGGCTGTGGTACTTCAGGGGTACACGTCTGGATGGAGTTCTGTCCCCTCTGGAGTTCCCCAGGGTTCGATTTTGGGATCCCTTTTATTTACTTTATTTATTGCTGACGTGAAACACTGTTTTGAAACATCTTATATTTTACTTTATGCTGACGATATGAAGGTTCATAAAATTATCCGAAACATATCTGATACACACCTGTTACAAAATGATTTAAATAGATTTGAAGAATACTGTACACGTAACAGGCTGGAACTGAATGTTTCAAAATGCTTCCACTTGACTTTTACTCGTCAGAAGTCTATAATCGATTCCACGTATAAGCTTTACAATATCAATATAGGCAAAGTCAATAGTATTAGGGATCTTGGTATTATACAAGACAGGAAGTTACTCTTCGATCAGCATATTGATAGTATAGTAAATGGGGCGTCAAAAGCACTTGGGTTTATAATGAGAACCTCAGCATGTTTCCGATCGCTAAAACCGATCAAAGTATTGTATTGTTCGTTCGTACGCAGCCACCTTGAGTATGCATCACAAGTCTGGAACCCTCAATACGGGATCTACAAGTCTCGTATTGAGGGCATCCAGAGAAAATTTCTTAAGTACCTTGATTACAGGGCAAAGCAAGTGTCTCTTGATTACACTCACCGATGCAGGAGGTACCATTTTCTACCACTTGACCGTAGACGTCATATTAGTGATGTATGCTACTTGTTTAATATCGCAAATGGTTCAATCGACTGTCCTGAACTTGTTTCAAAATTAACGTTACGCACTAATCAGATGGGACTGCGACAACGACCACTCTTACATGTACCTTTTGCGAACACTAATTATAGGCGTAATGCATACTTTCCGAGAGCCAGTCGCAGTTTTAACGAAGTTTCTTGTGAACCCGGTATTGATCTATTCTGCACCAATGCAAGCACAGTTAGAAAATTATTGGCAAAGCCATTTTTTGTACAGAAGACACCTTCTTGCTCTTGAACCATTTATTTTACAAGTTAGCTTCAATTATAAACAATTAAATAAAATTAACCAACTTTTGAAATTAATATTCAAGATTTTTAATCGTAGTTTGTTTGTTTAATTTGTTAGATTATTTTGTACTAGGGAACTAATATATATATTTTTTGTATCTATCTGTGGAAGCTTGTAATTAGCAATTTAGTTATATATTTTTGTTACTATAATGTTATTAGTCTGTAAGCTTTCCTAAAATAAAATAAATAAATAAATAAATAAATAAATACATCAAAACAACTAAAATAAAAAATCTCATCACAAAAATAGAATAATCTCGCCCGTTTTGTTAAAGGTAGGTATAGTCCCGTTGCCCCTGGTTACAAAACCCTGAACCTAAACTCATAACAAATATATTTTTGTACAAATAGGTAAGTTAATTCGGAAAACAATATCAGATTCACAAAGAGTCCTGTAAATAAAATATGAAAGTGTCCCCGTAATACTCGTCCCGCTCTGTATTACGAGCAATAGTTTTAAAACATGATTCGAGTATATATAAGGGCAATCTCCGGGGATTGTAGGTCGAGTGGTTATTATGATACGTAGCATATTTTCAGCAATATTTATTGCTATATATAATCTGAGTAACCCGACCGTATTTCATCTTTATCGAGAATACTGGGTACCCGATCGAACCCACGTGGATGCAATCGATGTTCCTCATACTAAACGCTCTTTTGTTTTGTTTCGACAAAAATGTTTTAGTGTTTTGTTTTTTTTTTTCCTTGAAGCAATTTTTAGCGCCTAGGGAAAACCAGGATGTGATGCATGTGATGTTTAGGTTGAATTTCAGCTGGGGAAAAAACTGTACGTATACGGTAACTATCAGGTTTTTGTTTGGGGCGCTTGTTTAGTCAACCTTTATAGGTACTAATTTGGGAGTATGAAGAACGAAAAGAAGTATAGGTGTGTAAAGTCCTTCATCCCCCATCGAAAAGGGAGGATCTTCCGACCAGACGGGTGTACTTTCGCGCACATAGGTCGATAGTAGAATGAGGCGTTGATGCCGTGCCAGTGGAACCTCGTTGCCGAAATGTTCACAGCGAGTCGGAATTGTCTGCGGTGGTGCGAACCCCAGTGAGTTGGGGCTGGCGCTGCTCCGGTGCGTCGTGGTTACATATACACCAGCCTAATCCTTTCGTAGGTAGTATTAGCAATGATGGATAGTCAACTAGCTTTTAAGGCTAATTTACACTTGCATTAAAAATGTAGCGCATAAATCATTCAATTAATTTCAAGTTGATCATGCCCGCCTCCGGTTTTGCTCTTTGTGCAACGCTACCTACACTTTAATGGACCAGCACCCCTAGCCAAGTTACAAACGTTTCGTATCGATTCTCTTTCTACTATCGTAAACGGCTCGACGTAAGCGATTGTAGAAAGCGCTAAATTGGTAGCCAAGTTGACACGACTGAGTCGATCGCTCGTTCTATAATGTCTGTAAAAAAACCTACACTTTAGTCTATGGTGAGCGTTCCTACCAAAGAGTTTAGCGATCAACATTGTAGAAACGATAACATTCTATTCTATCATTTTGAACGATGTAAACTTGTCTACGAATTTTCTATTCGTTTGTGTTGATCACGTGATTCAACGTTGAGTTGATGTCATTCCCATTCATTTGAATAGTTTTCTACTAGCGTTTACGATTGTAAATTGTCAACTTGGCTAGGTGTGCTGGGCCGGCGGCAGTCTCGACAGAGATAACGACCAAATCGCTAACTTTAGATTGCTAATTACCTACTTACGAAAGAATTCGGTTGCAATAACGATGCTAGCGGGAAATGCAAGTCTCTACATCCAAGATGCGATTCTCGCAAGCATCATTATTGCAACCGATTTTTTTCGTTAGTAATTAGCAATCGAAAGTAAGCGATTTTGTCGTTATCTCTGTCGAGACTTCCGGCCCTGTCCGAATCCACTATCAACGCAGTCGATGTGGCCGAGTTCTAGTCGAATCAAAGGACATTGAGCAATCTTGGGCCCACCTCTCAATAGCAATAAGATAAACATGAATGAATATTTAATTTTATGCAGAATAAAACTTAAGTTATAGATAATATTTTATTTGACAAATTGATTGAATTTGATTTTTTTTTTAGAATTGCGACTAAGGTTATAAAAGTCCGCGGGCCTGTGGACGGTGAGCTATGGGCTAGCTCGCCGTCCGTCCGTCTCATGACGACAGGCCGTGTCGACGGCGCGTTCGTGTTCCACGCGCGCCACAAAGAGAGTCAGCAAAAAGGAAGGGGTCCGTAAGGACCGATGCCTGCCGGGGTTGCGGGACTGTTCGAAAGAGATACCGTGGCCCCGGAACACAAAGGGCGATGAAGGAACATGGATGGGTTTTTGTCAGTAAAAGTCTGACACTCCCTCCTGCTCCGCCCAGAGCGGGAGGAGTTATTTGATGACTTCCCATCCGAAAAAAAAAAAAAGTTTATAAAAGTCCAGAACAAATAATAAATATTTTTTGTTTAAAAGTGAAATACACAGTCATGTATTATTACTATTCTAACTTATAAATATCCCTAAAGAATATGTTAGTCTCAGACGATTTTAAGACGTCGTACGAAAGTACTAACATTTGACCATAGTTTAATTAGTAACTAATGTTCCGCATAAAAAGCCCTGTCCAATGGTATGTCAAACAATATTATGTCGATCCTCTGGTCATCAATGGCATGGTATCTGTTGTTTCTATGATCTGTGTACGGTATCTATTCAAGAGTGGGCCCAGACCCCATATATTTGTTTCCCACTCTCCTATAATTCAATAATTATGGGAATTGACACAAAGAAGAAGAATACTAAATTAAAGTTAAATATTGGTGTTGATTCTGTTGTGCACAAACTAAACTTAATTTAGGCTATTGCTATCTTTTACTAAAAGGCAGTGCGAGAAAAGGACGGCTATAGCTAAGTAAGAGTTGTCAAACTAGTTTATGCCTTGCGCTTCACCGTGTTTTTAGTCGATATGTTTTTAAGTGCACCCTTCATTTGTATGGAAATATTAGTCCCAATTAAATTTGACAGCTCTAAATTACGTCCATCTTTTTCTCGTTGTATTAGAGAGAAAAGGATAGCAATAGCCTAAATTAAGTTTAGTTTGTGCACAACAGAATCGACACCACTGTCACGTTTGCATGATGCAACTTTATAGAGACTTCCAAGTACACTAGCGGGGATATCCTTGCAGACCTACGTGCCCTAGGTCTATTTCCTCAGGGGGAATACTTTAGTTTTATTACATCATGTTTTATTAATATGTAACAATTCCTAATCTTAGGCAGTTTTGATGACTCAAGTGTCACTCAGGTCTCACGTTTGTATTGTGTCGGACGTAAAGAATAGCACTATCCCATATCTTCCCGTGGGTGTCGTAAGAGGCGACTAAGGCACTTACCAGAGAATGGGCAGCAGCGTTCTCTGTGCTTTTGTAACAACAGTATTGCGATCGCGAAACCGCCTGCCAAGCGTGGAAATTATGGCAAAACCCCGCCTTGGGGGAGGCCCATGTCCAGCAGTGGACGTCTTTCGGCTGAAATGATGATGATGATGAAGTGTCACTTAGTCGTAGCATTTCATCGTCTGCCTGCGTTCTCTCAGCTACGTAAACGTCGGCTTCCAGTTTATTCGGATGCAGTACAGATATAGACGTAGGTACAAGTACCTAATTAAAATTATGATTACGATGATAACGTTTTTGCACCATTTGAAATGTAGAATAGAATATAACATTGATTTATTGTTGTTTAGACATAGTAGGTCGTAGATTACTGTTATGCCTAGAATAATTACAGAAATAATAAACAAGTTGTAAATGGACCCTTCCCGAAAATTATTGCTGGAAAAGGACTTTTTTTTTGGCGAAAAATCACGGTTACGGTAGGACGTAAAGTAACGCACTCTAAACGTTGTGCTGGTGTAGTGTATAGTACAGAGGCTTTAAAAATATTTATAGTAAAGTTATCATGTAGGTATCTACATTCAAAACTAGTAGGTATTTTTATTTAAAAAAATAAATGAATACTATACCTATAGTAGGTATCTCTGCAACTAGAAGATTACTAAAAATATCGCGATGAGAGAAAAAGTGTCTTTCGGCTTCGATAAGGCTATTTTTACAACCTACTTACTCATTTTGTAAGGATAAACATTGTTAATTCGGTGCCGTTGCAGTAAACTTTATTTACTAAGGCAAGTAAATATTATGCTACCTAAGAGGATGCACGTTTTTCCTGTATGAATCAGACAAAAGTAAAATCAGTCAAATAGAAAACATTTGCTCAATTGAATAACCCTTTTGTATTTTGTTGTTGTCCGAAGTCACAGCCTAACAACAGTTGCATCACAAATATTGACATACTGTAGTGTTGTCACGTCCATTTTGATTTACGGTTCAATCTGTTCCACTGTTTTTCTAACGTACGAATGTTTTTTAGGGTTCCGTAGTCAACTAGGAACCCTTATAGTTTCGCCATGTCTGTCCGTCCGTCTGTCCGTCTGTCCGTCCTCGCTTAATCTCTGTGACCGTTAGCACTAGAAAGCTGAAATTTGGTACCAATATGTATATCAATCACGCCGACAAAGTGGTAAAATAAAAATTGGAAAAAATGTTTTATTAGGGTAGCCCCCCTATATGTAAAGTGGGAAGTGATTTTTTTTTTATTTCTTCCCCAACGTGTGATATATTGTTGGAAAGGTATTTATAAAAATAAAAAATAAATAGGTAAAAATGAATAGGGGTTTCCTAAAATCATTTTTTGATAATGTCAATAATTTCGGAAATAATCGCTCCAAAAGTAAATACAATGTGTCCCCCCCCTCTAACTTTTGAACCATAAGTTTAGAAAATATGAAAAAAATCTGGACTTTCTAGGAAAATCATTTTGAACTTGATGGAAACAACAGTTTTTGTACAAAAAAGACAAAACGTTGTACAAAATAATTTCTGGACTAAGTTTGTAGTATATTCGTATATGCAAGCATTTTTACATAATGGATACCCACCTTTAAACTCATAAGTGGGAACACTTATTGTGACGGACGGGAAACTACGGAACGCTACACTGAGCGTGGCCCGACACGCTCTTGGCCGGTTTTTTTTGTTAGTTTTGGAACACATTCAAAGCGTGGATCTTTTTTTTGTTTTTTTGTAACGACCCCGATTGAGTGTCAAATGAAAAATAAAATAATATGAAGAACACAAAGTAGCAAAAATAGGCAGACGACATAGTTGCTATCGGGGGAAAACTCGAATGAGCCTGACACAGGACCGTGGAGAATAAAAGAGAGGCATAAACCCAGTAATGGATGAATTCAGGCTTTCGATGATGATGATGATAATGGTGATACAAAGTAACACGGTGGGCCACAACCCACAAGTCCCAAGTCGGGGTTGTTATTAGGCAATTTTAGGTTTAAAAACATTCAATATCATAGAGGGGGTAAAAAAACCTCTTAACAAAGCCGAAAGACACTTGTTCTCCCCGTCATTGCTATAATTTTTTGGTCTACATCATACCTGGGAACCTTCTAGTTACGGAGATGTATTGGGTGTCAAAGTTCCAACTATTTGACAAGTTTTTTTTTTTAAATACATTTTTTTAATGTATGATTTTCACAATTTTTCACATTTGCACAATGTTTTGAGTGCGTTACATTGAGTTCTAACAAAAAACATGATTTTTCATCCCAAAAAAAAGTAGTATCCCAATTATTTTTGCGTAAAGTTACTTAGTTTGATGTACAGAATGCTTGGTTGGTGGCTTCGTGATGGGGTTGTTTACACCCTGTAAATCTAGGGAATTGAAATAAATAATAATCTAATTAATAGATGGGTAAGTTCATAATAATAATAATACATAATGGCCCGATTCTGACTTACCTAAGGCAAGGAAAACAATATCCCAGATTCCGTTTCGCCGTTATTTATTAAATAATGTTTACATTATAATAATTATATCACATTGTTCCTATAAATAGGTATATTGTTTATTTACGCTCATCATACGTTTTATGACGCAAATAGTTTACTAGTGAATAAGCAGTGGTTATTCTCACCAGTGCTTAAGTATAATTATTACCTGCCCACTATACCTATACCACTACCTGTACAATATTATCATTTCCTTGCTGTCTTCTAGGCTCCGTTTTTCTAGAACAGTTAGAGCATCTACCCTTATACCCAGAATTTGACTCACTTTTACAATATGATGCCAAATATTTGCATCTAACACATTCACATGAGTATAGCAATGCAATAAGCCTTTTTCATTACTCATACTCGGAAAGTAGGTCTAAAGTTGCCTGAGGAGCGGGTTGAAAGTAATACTTTTCAGCCCTAGGGAGAATCGTTTTCAACTGACAGCTGTCAAATTATGAAAAAAAAATAGTCCATTTTTCTATTGAACCATAATGTTCCAACTTTCTATACAGCCACGATGTAAAATTCAACTATCATACAATTAAGTATTAATTAGAGAATATATATTTTTTAAATAACTTTATTATAGTTAAGTTTCAACTATTTCTTTAAAATAACATAGATTTGGGCAAAACATTTAACTACCATTTTTTCGATGATGAAAATGAAAAATAGGTAACGGCTGAATAGCTAGTCGGTCACAGAAAAAAAAAGCAAAATAGGCGGGAAAGCGGTCTTCCGTGGTCCGATATTCATTTGTTGATTAAATGTTTTTATTTTTATTTTCCTTGTATTCGTAATGAAAAGCACAGTGTTTACCTCGGGTTAAAGACTTATTTAGTCCCTCGAACTATGTGTCTTGGAAATAAATAGTATACATTGTTACCCTAGGGGTGAAAGTAACTTATTTAGTCCCGAGACGGGGTTTGGTGCCCGAGCGAAGCGAGGGCGCTAATAGTTCGATGGACTAAATGTCTTTAACACGAGGTAAACACTGTGCTTTTCGTTGCGAATACAAGGAAAGTAAAAATAAAAACATGAATTAGCTAATGCCATAAAATCGTCGTACCTACGATTAAGTATCTTTGTTTTGATTTAATATATCCATATCTGAATCATATGAACTCATTGTGTTAATACAAATCTCTGCTATACGGAAGTTTAAACAAAACTCTATGACTCGAAAAAACAATCGGATTGCCCCTTTCCCGCCTATTTCGTTTGTTTTTGTGGCATGCCTGCTATTCAACCATTATTTTTCATTTTCATCATTGAAAAAATGGCAAATATTTTGCCCAAATATATGTTATTTTAAAGAATTCATTGAAACTAAATTATAATGAAGTTATTACATATTCTTTAATTAATACTTTATGTTATCTCAATTTTACATCGCGCTGTAATTGAGTACCTACCTATCTGTATAGAAAGTTGGAACATGGTTCAAAATGTGAAAATAGACCATTTTTTTTTGTTAGCCTGAGCAGTCCCACTCCTGGGCAAAGGCCTCCTCCCATTCCTTCCACTTTTCTCGGTGTTGCGCCTCTTCTCGCCAATTAACGAGAAAGCCATCCAAGGCGTCCCGCCATCTTCTCCTCGGTCTGCCGCGACCCTGTGTAGCTGTCTCAGGGCTCCAGTTTTGTGATATGCGGGCCCAAAGCTTTGATCTGGCAGACATGGCCTGCCCAGTCCCATTTTATTTTAGCGGCTTCTTGAGCTACGTCAGCAATTTGAGTTCTGGAGCGCAGTGTGGTGTTCCTTATTCGGTCGGTAAGTTTAACGTTAAGAATGCTGCGCTCCATTGCCCGTTGGCAAACCGTGAGTTTGGACTTCTGGATGTTAGTCAAAGACCAAGTCTGTGCACCATAATTATGTCAGTATGGGGAGAATACACATGTCCATTAGCTTACGTTTTAAGGGGATGGGTAAATCGCCCTTTAATAGCTCTTTCATGGACCAGTAGCTCTTCCAAAAACTTCCGAAAATAGAACTAGTTTTTTTAATAATTTGACAGCTGTCAGTTGAAAACGATTATCTCTAGGGCTGAAATAGTTATTTGTGCAACAAGAGAGCAAAGTGGGTTTTTGCTGCGAGTTTTGATTTTGAATCCCGAGTAAAAGAAGGATTCTATAGTTGAATCACGAGCGTAGCGAGTGATTCTAGGTTAGAATCCTGAGCGTAGCGTGGGATTCAAAGACACGAGATGAAAATAACTTTGGTCTCGTGTAACTCATACAATTTTTCACCTCAACAGCGAGAACATATACCTAAAGGTAAAAAAACAACATGGTAAAAATTAAACCACCACACCACCACCATATATATCTTTTAATGTTAGCGGGCGAAAATATTTTGGACTTTTTGGATTTGTGCCCTACTGAAATTCTTTTCAAAAATACAATAAGTTTGGTATAGGTTTCAATGTGCACGTCATCTTTTGTTTTTATTGTGGCTTTCAACATTCAGTAAATACTCCACATTGTAGACGGCTGCCTAGTTTGTGATAATTCTATGAAGTACGATAACAGTACCTACAGTCTCTGAAAAAGTGTTTGCACTCTTTGTAAGTCTCCATTGTTTAAAAATATCGTAAGTTTTTAGATATTTTTCGCGAGATTTTTCAGGCAGGAAACTTAATGCTGCATTTTTTACATTATGCTTCAATTCTTCGGGTGTTAAATAGCAGACTTCGTCACTGGACTCACTCATATTTATTTATTATTATTATTACTTTATTATCCAAATGTTATTGTACTTTGTAGCGTACATTGACATAATCGTTGCTAGCGTAAAGGAGAAAAAAAACAATACAAATTTGAGTCCCCCTGTTTTTTTAAATGCGTTCTGAAACTACTTTCGCGGTATTCTGTCTTTTTAATAAAGATTGTTAAAACTATAAATAAATTTATTTCAAAGTTTATATTTTCTACAATATTAACATACTAACTCTATAATAGAAATAAAAATATTTACATGTATCAACGGCAACGCGGCAGGCCCAGAAGGAGATGGCGGGACGAACTCGACTCCTATCACAAGGATTGGCGCATAACAGCACTGGATAGGGATAAGTGGAAGGAAGGAAGGGAGGCCTTTGCCCTGCAGTGGGACACAAATGGCTGATAATAATAATAAATAACATGTATCAAAAAGGGGTTACAGGGCTTCGAAAAATTCGTCCACATTGCTGTCAACAGGAAAAGTGCCCAGAATTTGAAAATCGAATTTTAATCGACTTGTTTCTATCTTTCGCTTTTTTCGTATCGAAGTGAGAGTTAAAGTATTATGCTATACTTACACTTCATATTCACCATTCATAATACTATTTATTATCAGCCTTTTTATTTGTTTATATGTCTACACTCAGCAAATCGATATAAATACGATTTAATACTATAAAAATAGCTGAAATATAATGTTTTTACTCAATTTTCATGTTGTGACACGTCAAATTGTCAAACTGTCAGTTTACTACCTACTTTTTAATTCTCTTCCTTCCTTAGTTTATGATACTTTTTTGGTTTTTATAATTAAAATTATTTTTATCAATGTGTCTAGCTATTGTATTTTTTAAATTATTACAATTGTTTACTAAATAACTTAACTTAAAATTATAAAATTCTTTATCTACACCCATGCTATAAATCCTCTATAAAAGTATCTGAAACAGTTAGCTTATTGCCAACATTAAAACAGCCAGTGTCATAATAACCATTACGCACTCATGTATATGTCCTGGCCGACTACACTTGTCAGATGAGATGATGGCCACAAGAAGAAAACTAAGATTTGAAAAAGGAAGACTACTTTGGAAAACGAGCCTACGAACGGCTGGAGGCAGTCTACTCTTGGATCTGATATCATAAGCATCAGAAAACAGTTTGGCTTTTGCTGCTACATTCTTATTTTACCCAGGGGATCCCGCTTAAGATTCCGCCTGGTGCCTCTACTCCCGATCTTGGGAAGCTGTCTACGTGACCTGGGACCTCTGCTCCCGATCTTCAGAAGCTGTCTTCGTGCTTGACTTGCTACTTGTCTCCCAAAGCTAACCTGACGTCTGGTCCTGAGATCTACACTGCCTTCCTACAGAGCTGACCTGGTGCATGACTCTTGGAACTGCACAACGCCCTTCCAGCAGAGGTTTCCTGAAGCTGATCCTCGAAGTGGCCCTGATAACTGACCTGCTACCCTAACGCCTGTTCCCGTTCTTACAGTGATGAACTGATTCGCCACCAATTTCTATAATTGGCTGTATTTTTACCTCCCATGTAAATATTTTCCCTAATTAAATTTTAATTGAACAAGTCTTCTTATCCATTTATTTTTAATAGGAGCAAGTAGACCTGTTACAGAGTGACAGAACAAAGTGAAGTTGAAATCTTTTGAATTTTGTGATTTAAATAAAAAGTTACTTTGTCTCACACTCGCAGCAAAATCGAATTTTGCTCGCTGTCTGTAAACAGCAAAACCTGCTTGTTTGAGGTGCTGAGGTGAAAAGTATTACTTTCAACCCGCTCCTCTCAACTTCAACTTCAACTTCAGACCTACGTCTGAAGTTGCCTGAGGAGCGGGTTGAATGTGTTGTTTGTGTTGATTTAATTTTCTCTTCATTACATAAACTGAGAAAGTAGTTTCTCAGTTTATGTAATGAAGAGAAAATTAAATTTATCTGGTACAAGATTTCTTTTTTGAACGTCATGTTTCGATCACGGCCCCTTGCAGGTATTATATATAGTTGGTGCCAGTTAAGATGAGAATACCGGTCATTGACCCACCTACATTTATTAAACTTCTTAACTTTGAAAGCCAAAAATAAGCCCGTTCAAGTCATGAATCGTCATCTATCGTGATCTTCAACGTTTTTTGAAAAATTATACATGGTTTATTTGTTTTGGTTCGTACGAAGAGATATTAGGGAAAGGGCAATGACCGTTATTCTCATCTTAACTGGCACCAACTATAGGCCTCCTTCAATTGCCGCAATTTTCCGCTCCCAACCAGCCACTTCCTTGGTATTTTTAATAGCTCGACGATCGACGAGTTTATCAAACAATCTCGGTATCGAAAAGAACTTTGCACCTGATCAACCTTGATACATATTTAGAAGCATATCTGTTATGGTAATCGTAAAGGAAAATGATTAGTATTCAGACTGGCAGTCAGCTTATAATTAGAATTCATAAATGTCAAGAGTAAATTAGAATATTAAAAGGTCTTATTACATTAATTTGAACTAGGCAGAACCTAATAATATGCAGCTCTGAATAAAATTAAGTAACAACCTTAACGAAACCGAAACGCACTTGTTCTTACTGTCTTTGCGATTTTTTTTAATCTGTACTATAGGTACCTAGTTCAAAATAATTTACCACGTCTCAAAAATAAAAGTTAGAACTTAACTTTAAATACCTCCATGACCCCGTGTACTATTTCTATGCATCCATTAGCACATTGTTTTGAGTGCGTTACATTGAGCACTACCGTAAACATTGATTTATTATACCAAAATAGACGTTTCCCTGTAATTTCTTCTAGGTAGAGTTACTTAGTTTGATGTAGGTACCTAATCATATTTGGTGGTGGTTTCTTGAAGCTTGAACTTCTTTACACCCTGTTGTAGAATGTAGATACCTACTTGTTACCTTAGTTTGTTTCGTACTGCATAGAATTAATTTCTGTTGAAAACTCTACTATTGTTAACATCGATGAATGTTAAACTCTATCAGAACCATATTAAACCAGTCATAATTTTTTTTGTAATTTTTGTCCTCGCCTTGTCTCAGTTCGTTCATATAGGAAACGATTAAGTTTTTCTATTTTGAAATTATGTAAAAGCGGAGGTTTTTAGAATTGAAGAAAAACGTCCATGAACTCCTTCCTTGTCAAAATAGGTCAAATATCAGCACTTTTCGAATCAAAATCAAATAAATCTAATAATAATTTATTTGATTACAAATTTTCGAATGACAAACATCAGACAGCTTCCGAAAGACCGCTTACTCTAAAAATCAGTTTTCTCAGGAAAAGTTTAGGTACTTATTCATATTATTTGTGATTTTTTTCGACAAGTGGACCTCGAATAGGATTTAATTTCACTTACGTGAAACACAAATAACATTGCTAAATAATTACATTAATTTATATAAAAACAAATGCAATACGCAATACATAATATTCCTAGAATGATTCACCGTATTAGGCGGCTTAAAGGGTCTGTTTCAGAGCATAGTATGTAAACACGTCTGAGGAAATTCCAGTTTTGCAATCACAGTAGTATATAAAGTTTATTTTCAACGAGAATATGCATATTGTTCATCTGGCTAGCTAGCTGGCGGTCCTTTACCACATTTATAAATACAACCATGTATTCAAACATGTGTGTGAAGATCGCTCTGTGCCTGGCTCTGATCGTCAGCATCGACGGTTACGTGTTGAAACATCGCACCCTGCCTCTGTCAGCGGAAGGCATGACTGTGGAGATTACTGTGAGAAGCAAGGAAGACCCTCGTCACCCCATTTCAACAACGAGGGTGGACATCAATGAAAAGGACAAGACTGTGGTGATTGCAACGGCTGAAGCTCCATCAGGAGCACCGGAACAATCCCACGACGATGTACATGCTGTGCCGACGCTGCAGGACCGCAACGGGATCCGAGTAGGCTCCTGTCCGGAGGGCACGGTGGGCCGCGCTGGATTCTGCTTCCCCACCGATGATTAAACAAATGAACACTTTCTTTGATGCCTTTAATTCCTGTGATAAAACCTGCTTCCACTGTTAAATTAATTAAAACTCTTGATGAAAACTCTCTTTTGTTTCTTTTTATTTCCTGGTTCACCACCGTTTCATTTTTGTTATTGTTAATATGGTATTGGTGCCGATTCCCTTGTTCAAAAACTAAACTAAAATTAAGTTGAATGCATCTTTTTCTTTCTATTTCATTATGAAAAGGACAGAAGATAAATATTAGTTTAATCCTGTCAAATTAGTCAGCACCTGACGTAATTTGATGTAATTTTAATAGTCAACTTTTTAATCGCGTCTAAAACTTGTATGGCGCTGATTAATTTGACAGAACATAGCTAAAATTTATCTTCTGTCCTTTTCTTAATGAAATAGAAAGAAAAAGATGCACTGAACTTAAATTTGGTTTAGTTTGTAAACAAGGCAATCGGCACCATTGTCACCCTAACTTTCCTAAAATATACAAAGACGTTTTAAAACAACTCAGTATGACTGTTCATATTATTAAACTTTAATTATTCAAATGTTAATACTTTTTTTTTTTTTCGGATATCTAACATTCGGTATTCATACCTACGCATATACAGACAAATAGATGACAATATGTAGTTAGCATCTTTGATGGTATGATTATTTCTTAATAATTTGATTTTATTATTCTTTGCCTCAATTAGACCGGAAACTCGGTATGTAATTGATGGTCACCGATCCACGGACCAACGCAAGCAATCTCATCTCTCTCTCCTTGAATATCGATTCGTACGGCTGTTATTATTTTAGCCACGAGATACTCAACCAATAATGCCCATCCTAAAGATGGACCATCCAAGAGATATATTTCCAAAAACTTTACATGATTCAACTTTGTTCAGAAGCACTTATGAGTATGCTTGATTAGTTATAGTTTATGAAGAAGGCACTAACAGTTTAATACATATTATGTGAATCTTTGAAAACATTGTTTATTTTTCATCTAATACTTGGGACACAAATCTTCATTACTTTTCATGAATAGTAAATTAATAAACTGAAAAAACATAAGATCGAAAAAGTAACATAACCAACCTACCCATTTATTAAATTCCAAACTGATTAGTCGTTTTGGTTTTTGATACTCATCTAATAATTTACTATATGGTAATGTCTGGAAAACTGGTAACCGTATCGTGATTATGTTTTAACTTGGACTGCATACAATACATTTGTTGTTACATGGTTGTTTTCCACGTAAAATAAAATGGCGGAATGGTAGGTGGCAGCAAGCTGGTTAAACTCGGTCACGTGCGAGTCATACCATTTTGCGGTTTGGGGGCCCCCCGACCGCAATTGATTTTCCAACTCTTGTTTTTTATTATTCGAAACACTTTCTCAAGATTTACGTAATACCAATGAGTTGCAAAATACAGTTGACGTCCTTATGTGCAATGGACTCAATCAAGCTGTCTCTAGCTAATCAACTGAAATGTCCCATTATTATGATAACCATGAAATATATACCATCTAAGTAGATAATAGTAGGTTATGGGATATTTCTCGACGGCATGTTAGGCCAAGTCAGAGGCTCATGGGTAGTATAAAACTCTAACACCAGGTTAGGCACTAAGGCACGATAAAGAAGAAGTCCTATAGTCAGCAAAAGGATGTCTCTTGATATTACAAACCTGTTTTATCACAGCAAAAGATTACTAACAATGTGTTCCACACTTTTTATACTTATCTTTCTCTCAGGAATATGATACATGACGACAGGCCGTGTCGACGGCGCGTTCGTGTTCCACGCGCGCCTCATAGAGAGTCAGCAAAAAGAAAGGGGTCCGCAAGGACCGATGCCTGCCGGGGTGCGGGACTGTTCGAAAGAGATACCGTGGCCCCGGAACACAAAGGGCGAAGAATGAACATGGATGGGTTTTAGTCAGTAAAAGTCTGACACTGCCTCCTGCTCCGCCTAGAGCGGGAGGAGTCATTTGATGATTTCCCATCCGAAAAAAAAAAAAAAAAGGAATATGATATTTCACATTAAATATACATAGATATTTCATGTAAAAGGTCGTTGAAATTTTTGAGAAATATCTTGTTGCTGAAGATAATTTTCGCAATTTGGTCTGAAATCGTCATCCGTTGGCAATTTAAATAAATACTTTACGTATGTGAAATTGACAACTCACTTTGTGTGAGTTTCAAAATACAGGTTTCCTCTATGATTAAGGAATGTTTGGTAAAGGTTACCTATATCGAAAATACCTATTGTATTTTATAACTTTGATGTTGTGTCTCAACAACAACTTTTGCAGTATGAGGATAATTAGTACAAAAACTATTAGACACGTTATAAAGGGAATCTCACAAAGCAAATCCAGTTTACGTCATTTAACGGTATATAAAGTCCTGCCTTAGCAGGACCAAACACACTCCTCAACTGGGCGGCGTTCCATCACCACATTAATAAATACAACCATGTATTCAAATATGTGCGTGAAGATCGCTCTGTGCCTGGCTCTGATCGTCAGCATCGACGGTTACGTGTTGAAACATCGCACCCTGCCTCTGTCAGCGGAAGGCATGACTGTGGAGATTACTGTGAGAAGCAAGGAAGATCCTCGTCACCCCATTTCAACAACGAGGGTGGACATCAATGAAAAGGACAAGACTTTGGTGATTGCAACGGCTGAAGTTCCATCAGGAGCACCGGAACAATCCCACGACGATGTGCCGACATTGCAGGACCGGAACGGTATCATGAGGGTTGGAAATTGCCCTGAGGGCTACATTCCTAAGGGCAATTTCTGTTTCGATCCCGAAAGTGACGCCGACTACTAGTTAAAGATCTACCTAAAATATCTAACAAATATGTACTTCGAAATTAGCAAATGTTTTGTTGATTATTAAAACTTAATTGTGAAATACAACTGTCTTTTGTTTGTTAATAAGTGTTAACTTCCTTACAATTCACAAAATCTGGCTTCTTAGATTTTTCTTCATAGCTTCCTCGTAGTTATGAGTGTACTTTTTAGGGTTATCTTGCCAAATGGCAAAAACCCTTGTAGATTCGTTCTGTTGGTCTATCCGTAGATCTTATTTACTCACCATTTAGTACACCCATTCCGGTTATGTTTAAGTCCCGTATAATATAGGGTGGGCCCAATACCTCCACATGTTCAAAGAAGCTTGCGACTCCACTGGGACTTCACTGGGAGAAACACAAACAGGAGTCGGACACTGCGACACGGACTGCCAAAGCAGGGCTTAAAAGCAAGCACAGTTTCACAGGCATGTGCCTGTGTCTGTGTTTTTGCACAGGCGTCTCTTTCAGTAAACCCAAACTGGGGGAAAATACCTGTCCCCCTCGCACTCACTACTTACGACCAAGTTAGCATCTTCCTGGAGGATCTTATCTTCCATAGTCCGCATGGAAGCTCTAAGCTTGAACAGTCCCCGGAATCTAGTGGGAATATGTAACTATAACCTCATTAAATGTGTTGTGCTCTGTAGCCACGCCACCGTATATTTTTTTATAATGATATAACCCATTTTTATGTACGGCTGACAGTCATGACGTACATGCATTGCTTGTGAATGTACGACTTTTAATTTAAAAGAAAAAAGTAAATTAATGTGGCGTTGCTGCGGAAAATTCTCTGTAGCCACGCCACCTGTAATGAACATTTGTAGGCACAATTTCAGATATTTCTCTGAAGTTAAATAATGTACGAACGCTGTGTATTATGTACATGAAGTGATAAGTATGAAAAAATATGTTGATCACTACATATTATAAAACAAAGTTACCCGCCGCGTCTTTCCCTATGTATGCTTAGATCTTTAAAACTACGCAACGGATTTTGATGCAGGTTTTTTTAATAGATAGAGTGATTCAAGAGGAAGGTTTTAGTATATTATTTGCGGGCGGGCAAAGCCGCGGGCATCAGCTAGTTCTAAATAAAGTTTAATTCTAAACTCACAAATTACTAACGTATTTTAGCAATTACTTCAGATTGAGAGGAAAAACATAAACAAAACAGATTTCATAAATTAATAAATTCTGAATATACCCAATGTACGAATGCTATGCAGTATGTATGTATGAAAAAAAATCCTTAAATAGAAATGAATATATAAATATCAAACAACATCATATTCATTGATCTGACCTCAATTACTTAGCTTAAGCACTTGTGTTATGGAAATCAGAACCAACGAAGGTACCACAAACACCCAGACCCGAGCCAATTTAGAAAAATTCGTTTCCCAAATTGACCCGACCGGGGATCGAACCCGGGACCTATTGCACTCTGGCCAAATGCATGTACCATTGCGCCATCGAGGTCGTCGTAAGTTATATATTTATGTAAGTTATTAGTATTCTATTATATTATAATAGGGGATATGCACGTAATTTTTTCTTCACTTAAATCAATAAAATACAGTACTATCAACCCAAAAAAAGTATTAAAAGCTAAGTTCAACTACTGTTTGTCGCTTAAAAATATTATTACTGTCAATGTCGTAGAAAATTGCAGGAGGTTCCTGCAATTTTCTACGACATCGACAGTTGAAACGTCCGTAGCGAGGATTTCTCCTCCATTTGTGGAGCGATTCTCAAAATTCTTTTTTTTTCATTTGAAAGAGTATACTTCTGAGATGGTCGCATTTAAATTTGGTGACGATCTGATGCTGATCTTCGGAGATATACAATGGAACTCTTCAAAACTAGACGGTAAATCGGTCGTGATTGCTGCAATCGCTTGGACGTTTATGGTTTAAGCAACATCATGACGTAACATCACGCCTGTATGCTCTGAGGGTTACGCAGATGTGTACAATACACCCATATTTCGACAGTTTAGGTATGTTAAGTTCCATTTATTTATTGGGGATAAGCCTATTACCATGACATGTATTGTTAACAATGTAAAATAAATGCATAGCAAATATTTGTATAGGATATTACAATAAAAAATTGAAAAATAAAAAATAAACTTTAAAAAAAAAAAAAAAAAAACCGACTTCAAAAAACACTAAAATGTGAAACATAACTTTACCTTCAGAAGTCGGTGACAAAAAAAAACTAAATGAATCAAACAAAGGTCACCGACTTCTGAAGCTAGTTATTTTTCACTTTTTTGTGTTTTTTGAAGTCGGTTTTTTTTTTTGCAAAAAGGTTTTTTAATAAATAAAAAGAGTTTTGTATTTCATTCATATTCCCTATTTGTACATACAGGGTAAGTTTTCAATGACCGGCCAAATTTTTAGAGATGGTTTAGAATCGATAATGTTTTCGATATAATGAAAAAAAACACTTTTTTTTTTCAATAAAATTTCATTCCTGTCCACCACGAAAAATCGAACGTGTGGCTATTGCAACAGCACAATTCAGTTCAACAACCTAGATAGTAGCAGTTAGCACACACATAAATTAGGCGGTGCATGCATGCACACAAGTGCATTGATTTCCACTAGTTTTATGATGATGACTAGATTTTAAATTTTTTAAAGACATTTTCAAATGAATGCTATTATTTAATGTTTTTCGACAATAATATTTAAAATACACTTATGGTTTGAAGTTCAGTTCAAGGAAATCTAGAAGTGATTGATTGCGGTTGTAACGTAACTTTTATGATCGAAAAAAATCTATATGATGAAATTTTCAGTGCAATTGTGTTCAAAAATTTGGTCAGTCTGCAAAAAAAAATCTGAAACCAGAAATGTATTCTACCATTAAATTTGCTTACATTATCTGGCTATGGTGTAACATCATTGAGCAATTCAGCAATATCTATGATTATAGATGTAACAATAACTGATTGTAAAGTAAGGGCTTGTAATGGAAAAGTATGTACAAATTATGTCATTTCGACAATTTCATATTTTTTTAATTGAATTTTTTATATCTCTGGACGATGTTGCCATAGAAATGTTACTTTTTGTCAAATTTCTAAACTTGGAGCAGTAATAGGATATACTTCGAATGAAAATGGAGGATTGGGTCATTTTATAACATATTGTTACCGTCGTAATTCAGAATGGGAGTGTTATGACGACATGATTACTAAAGTGATTCGCGTTAAAAAAATACAAACATTAATTCCCATTTATATATATATTTTCAGGATCTATTCAACTCGTAGGTACTTTTTTTGAATTTACAATAATATAATAACATGTAGATACATACACTGTAAATCTGATGTAATGTATTTTTTGCAGATATTCTTCGTTTGAGAGGGATTTTCTGTTTTTTTTTTAACTATTTTATAGGTAAAATATTTTGTAACCATTGTTATAACACGGATTTATATTATATAACTTCTATTTATGAAATCTGTTAAGTAATCACTAAAATACATTAGTTTAATACACTATAAGGGACAATTTGTGAGTATAGAATTAATCTTTATTTAGAACAAGCTGATGCCCGCGGCTTTGCCCGCCCGCAAATAATATACTAAAACCTTCATCTTGAATCACTCTATCTATTAAAAAAACCTGCATCAAAATCCGTTGCGTAGTTTTAAAGATCTAAGCATACATAGGGAAAGACGCGGCGGGTAACTTTGTTTTATAATATGTAGTGATCAACATATTTTTTCATACTTATCACTTCATGTACATAATACACAGCGTTCGTACATTATTTAACTTCAGAGAAATATCTGAAATTGTGCCTACAAATGTTGATTACAGGTGGCGTGGCTACAGAGAATTTTCCGCAGCAACGCCACATTAATTTACTTTTATCTTTTAAATTAAAAGTCGTACATTCACAAGCAATGCATGTACGTCATGACTGTCAGCCGTACATAAAAATGGGTTATATCATTATAAAAAAATATACGGTGGCGTGGCTACAGAGCACAACACCATTAAATGGGGCTACCTCAATGAAACAGCATCAGGGTATGGTAGTGGAGCTGTGCCGCAAACTATGGTCAGAGTCAGGATGGCTGGACCAATAGAGATTTTGGAAGTTTGAGCAATACCACTCCACCTCCTATCCTGCCTACTTATCCCAAAAACTTGCAGCGTCTGCGCTACCACCGACGACGCGGTTGAAGTGGCGAAGTTCAGGGCCAACATAATATAAAAATTGTCGTGCCAGCGACACGAAAATAAAGATCTTATTTACACACCTTTTATTTACTTGGGACTAGGGTTACCAGGGCCTAAAACCGGAAATCTGGTCTTGGAGGATGAAAAATCCTGATTTTCGACAAAAAAGTCCGGTCTAGCCTAAAGTTTCATCATCATTATCAGTGCTTATTGGTAGATGTCACATGTCTTCCAATTTTTGGTTCTGGTAATAAATTACACAAAGCGCCTGTCTGGGTTCGAACCCACGACTTACTGTTCGTAAGTCGGGGCCGCCACCACTGGGCCACCACTGCTCCGCCTAAAGTTTACCTAAGATCAAACAAAAAACTGAATTTTTCATGCAAAGTTAGAAAAAAAAAAGCAATAAATCATGTTCAGTAATCAAGAATTAAACGTAAAAGTGTTTTATATTTTTTTAAATTTTGTTTTGAGCGCAAAAATTTGATTGAAGAATTGCTCACAACTATAATCTTTCCAGCTAAACTTCGTAAATAGTTACGATGACTCTAACGGACTCTACTGATAGTCTGTTTCTTTCTTTCGTCCAGCATGAGTCGAAAAATCCGGTCTGGCACAAAATCCGGGCCAAGTCCGGTATTGGTATTAAAAATCCGGTCAAGACCGGATTTATCCGGTCTTGACCGGATTTATGATGGTAGATGGTAACCCTACTTGGGACCTAAGTGTGGTACCCTTGCTGTAATGCAAACAACTTTATCGATATACGGCCACTTTTTTGTGATAAAATGGTCAGAAATCATTTATTTGCTAATAATGTAGGTATACAGACATGATGGTAATTTAAATGAGAGTCCGATACATTTTGCCATAAGGCATGCAAAAAAAAATGAAATGAATGAAAAAAAAAATGAATGAATGAAAAAAGAAATGAATAAATGAAAAATATGAAAAAAAATATGTGAAATGAATGACTGTAATGAATGAAATGTAATGCATGGTGTCAGTCATACATACATACTTACTTAAACGTACGTCATCTCCGTTCCGTGTAGGACAAAAATAGAATGGTAGTACTTTACTCGACTACAAACCCATGTAGCGACGACATTATTGGATGTCACATAGGGTCCAGATAGCGGTAACTTTAGTATTTATGAAGACTTATTAGAGTTCACTCGACCTGCAAAAGCTGAAAGTTTCGCTTTCGCCTGTTTATTGACTATAGTAACAACCACCAATACCATTGTAATGTAATGTTGCGAGCGTTAATATAGGTATTCAGGTCTGGGTAAGCATTTAGCAATCAATAGTACTGTTAGCTACAATATAGCATTTTTGTGGACCTGAAAGTAGCTATATTCTGAATTGAAGGCCACAAACATCTGAACTGCTATAATGCAATCAATTATTCTGTGACTTCATTACATTAACAATGATATTATATTGCGTCTTGCTGAATATAGTTAAATCAGCTTGCTACACGCAATCTTATAATAGCACTTATCTAGCCCACATGATCACTATGGGCGAATTTATATAATGCTAAATTAGAACAAACTGCATAAATTAGATCACATAATATAACCTTTGATCCTTGTTGGAGCTGAATTCTTGTACTCACATCATCATCTGCTTAGCCTTTTCCCAACTATATGTTGGGGTCGGCTTCCAGTCTAATCGGATGCAGCTGAATACCTGTATTTTACATGGAGCGACTGCCTATCTGACCTCCACAACCCATGCAGTTAGTACTGGGTAATACGATATCCCTTGGTAAGACTGGTTGTCAGACTTTTTGGGTCACTGATAATAATAATTCTTGTACTCACATAGACAATTATTCTACTAATGCTGTTAAATAAGATCCTGAAAGACTATCATTAGCGTCCAGTATCAGTTAAACGTTGCGTCGCGCGTCGCCATGATTGGAATATTGTGGTTTTTTATTTAGAAATGTAGAAATCTAAACAAAGACCTGTGCCCTGTTTATCAAAACTTACAAGCCTTGTATTACAAGCAATTTTCCTGTAAAAAAAATAATTATTACAAATATGTGTTTATCAAAACTACACGTGTAAATTACAAGTTACAGGGGTCATTATTTATAATATAATATAATAATAATTTCTTTATTAGCATACATATCAACTAGCAACCTAACACAATAATTTAAAATCTTCTATTACCAGTTTCACTAGATAACTATTAGGATGTTAGTTTACACATAACTGATTCACCCTGCTCCCCGTACTAGTATAAACTGTATTACGGTGGAACAGTTTTCCTCGGTCGCGGTAATAGGTTAGTTATTAGATTATACTAGTGGCACGTACGTTAATTCGGTATAGTAACGAAACAAAGAAAGGTGCCAGCGTTAAATATAAAGGGTATACAGTAAATATTTGCTCTGTTATTTTTCAAATTTGATGGTAGTTCGAAAAGTTGACATAATATATGCAAGGTTTTTAGATGTTTTGTTTGTTTACAAAGCTGATACAGTTACCTTTTGTGATTGATAAATGTTTTTGATTGATTTGTTGATATGTTGTTAAATTGAAGTTAAAAATAAAACAAAAATTGTAATAAATTAAAATAGTACATAAATAATATGAATTAAAATTAAAATTAAAACCAAACATAAAAATAAAAATTAAGAATACAATCAAAATTTAATTCAAAATAAAAATATAAATTTAAATTGACATTAAATAAAATTTAAATTAAAGTAAAATTAAAATAAAATTAATATAGTATTAAAATTAAAATTAAAATAGGTCTCAATTAAACTACAAATTTTGATGACGCGAATTTGTGTTGAAATGTGTGTGTGATGAGTGTATGTATGTATGTATGTATGTATGTATTTGTGTAGGTATGTATCCGTACAGGGGTGTCTGTGTCGTGGAATGGTATCTGGTGACATAGTTACGCAGTGGTTTTAATCAATTGTTCCGTGTTGTCATAATTCAATGAGTTTAGAAGTTTAAAAATTTCATTTTTATATGCATGTTTGTTAAGATGGAGAATTTGAATTTGCTTTGATATTTTATTATATATAGATGGTCCTAAGTAATGTAAAAATCTTTTTGCGAATGATGTTTTACAATGAGGCACAGAGTACACAATATCTTTCCTTCTTTTTTTGGTATAATCAGGTGTATTTTTATGTTGTGTTTGTATTATATTTCTGATAAATAGTTGCCTCACTGTAAGGACTGATAATTCGGAGTATAGCGAAAAGGTGGGGTATCTAAATCTTTTGTGACTCATAACCTTGAGAACTGCACGTTGCGCTCTTTCCAAGTTAATAAGTACTGACTTGGAGGCACCTCCCCACGCAGCAATAGCATACGTTATAATGGACTGGCATAAGGATACATAAACTAATAAGATTATATTTCGCGGGCAAAAGGAACGAATAATTTTAAAGATATATATAAGTTTTCGGACTTTAGAAATAAGCTTTGTTATATGTTCATGCCAATTTAAATGTTGGTCAATGATTAGACCAAGATATTTAATTGAGGGAGTTTTATTTAATTCATGACATGTGCATTTCCCGGACATATTACAAGTGTGCGCTTTTAGGTGAATAATTCCAGGAGGTGGTTGATTTCTTTTTGTGATACTGAAAGGTATGTATTTAGTTTTAAGTGCATTTAGGGTGAGAAGATTTTCCTGTAGCCATTCTGTAACCTGTTGGAAACCTAAGTTAGCTACGTCATTTGCCTCTTTCCATGACTTACCAGTAAATAAAAGGGCAGTGTCATCTGCATACGCTATTACTCGGCCTTGTCTCAACTTTAATTCACACAAGTCATTCACATATATAAGGAATAGCGTGGGTCCTATAACGCTTCCTTGTGGCACACCAAAAGTGATATCCGCCAGCTCACTCACCATGCCGTTTATTCTGACACATTGTTTTCTATTTGTCAGATAGTCTGTGAAAAGTTTTAAGGCTGTACCACGAATTCCCAGGTGTTCCAGCTTTGCAAGAAGCTTTAGATTTTAGATTTATTTCACAAGTATATTTTTACACTTGTAGTCGTCATTTTGTTCATCAAAAATCCCTTGTTAAGTTACAATTTGTAGAAAATCATAGCAAATCCTGAGGGTGTCCGGCGACTCTCCATTCCGTCTTACAAGTGGCGTGCTTAGTACCGCAATACATTTTTAAAGAGTAAAATGTATGTCATGTAGGACATGGGTGTAATCTTTTCCAGCAGGAACCAGACCAAGCGACTGACATGTAATTAAAATTGGTGACTAAGGTGGTTCTTTCTGGTGACTATAGTTTCCTTATTTTTCTGTTTTTATTAGCTGTAAGTCCTCCAAGTACTAAATAAATAAAATATTCTTCCACTCTTCTTTTTTTTTTCAAATCAAATCAAAAATGTTTATTTGCTAGAAAATACAAGCTAAGCCAAGCCAAAGCAAAGCTAAGCTAAAGCCAAGCCAAAGCAAAGCTAAGCTAAAGCCAAGCTAAAGCCAAGCTAAAGCCAAGCTAAAGCCAAGCTAAAGCCAAGCTAAAGCCAAGCTAAAGCCAAGCTAAAGCCAAGCTAAAGCCAAGCTAAAGCCAAGCTAAAGCCAAGCTAAAGCCAAGCTAAAGCCAAGCTAAAGCCAAGCTAAAGCCAAGCTAAAGCCAAGCTAAAGCCAAGCTAAAGCCAAGCTAAAGCCAAGCTAAAGCCAAGCTAAAGCCAAGCTAAAGCCAAGCTAAAGCCAAGCTAAAGCCAAGCTAAAGCCAAGCTAAAGCCAAGCTAAAGCCAAGCTAAAGCCAAGCTAAAGCCAAGCTAAAGCCAAGCTAAAGCCAAGCTAAAGCCAAGCTAAAGCCAAGCTAAAGCCAAGCTAAAGCCAAGCTAAGCTGAGCCAGCTAGCTAAGCTTTGTTTAATTAGCGACAGGATGTCTGTCGCTAAATGCACCAAATAAAATGTCTTTTTTGTCGTGAATCAGTTGTAAAACCGTAATTTTATTATTATTTATAGAATTTTTTGAAAAAATCTCGAAATCTTGCCGCGAATTTCAAAATGTAAATAAAAGGCGGGAGGGAATACTTTGTTGCTCCTACTTATTTTTAATGTCCCATCAATATTAGGCACAGACAATATACCATTCAGACATGCGTTTAAGTAGGGCGGGAAAAGAATGCGGCATACATTTTTGATTTTAGAACTTACAAGTAGAACCTACAAGTGTTCAATTTTACAAGCCCTGTAGATTTTTTTTGATAAACGTAATTTACACGGACTTGTAAAAACTTCCTTGTAAAGTGTAACTTGTGAACGTGTAGACTTGTGTGTTTTGATAAACAGGGCACTGGTGGAATTCACTGAAAAATTAATGCGGATTACATGATTTGCGTACGTGTTATCCACTATTAAGCTTTACATTAATCTGTGGCCGACTTGTTTGACACAAAAACTTCTCGTGTCAGCTTGAGCAAATATTGTGATTAGAAAATGCCAAAAGTATGATTTATCATCATCATCATTTCAGCCGAAAGACGTCCACTACTAGATATAAGCCTCCCCCAAGTATCGCCACATTGACCGGTGCCGTGCGACTCGCATCCAGCGGATCTTCGCAACCTTCACCAGGTCATCGGTCCACCTAGTGCTAGGCCTTGAATGATTGACAAGATACAATCCTTACATAGTAGGAGGAAATTTGGAGATTTATGTCCTATACGATTAATTATTTTTAACACTTGCCTCATAGGTAACTTTACTACTGTAGACAACAATGACTTAATTAAAACATGCATAGTGATTCACTCAATAATGGTGAAGTATGACGATGGTACAAGCAAGAACATGCGTAATAAGGGAAAAAGTGTAACGAAGTATTTTCAATTTACGTCATTTAACGGTATATAAAGTCCTGCTTTAGCAGGACCAAGCACACTCCTCATCTGGGCAGCGTTCCATCACCACATTAATAAATACAACCATGTATTCAAATATGTGTGTGAAGATCGCTCTGTGCCTGGCTCTGATCGTCAGCATCGACGGTTACGTGTTGAAACATCGCACCCTGCCTCTGTCAGCGGAAGGCATGACTGTGGAGATTATTGTGAGAAGCAAGGAAGACCCTCGTCACCCCCTGTCGACAATGAAGATTGATATCAACGAAAAGGACAAGAAAGTGGAGATGTCGATGGCCGAAGCTCCTTCAAGAGTGCTGAAACATCTCTCCAAGAAACACCACGACGTGCCGACTTTGGAAAACCGTTCTAATATGAATGTGGGAACGTGCCCTGCCGGGTTCACTTCTAGGAAGGGTTTCTGTGTCCCCAATGACTACTAGACTATAAAACCTATTTGTGTCTCTTCCAAATACTGTGATAAATGCTAATATTTTGTTGATTAATAAAACTTCATTGTGAAATACAACTGTTTTTTGTTTATTGCTAAACTGTGCCTATTCCTCATGATGACTGCCAATATTTTTTAAATACTGATCTAATTTAATAGTTTCTCTAGAATGTCCTGTGCCCATATAATCTGTATTTTACAGAACATACACTAAAACACATACACATACACTTTAGTAGCATAACTACTTATGAAAAAGATACTATACATTTGGGTGTTGTCCTATAATTGAGAATAATTTATTTCTTTCTTTGGTGTCCAAACTAAGTATTGTCTTTTGTAAGTTCGAGCGCCTCTAACTCATAACTTAGGTGGCTCCGTAGGTAAATTCATCTTCATGATGATTTTTTTTTATAAAACTGTTAAAATGACGTCTGAGCTCCGGGATGCTCAGACGTCATTTTAACAGTGTCACGCACGACTATAAGGAAAAAGCCTTTTGAATCACACTCATGTTGCGAATTAAGGAACTTTATGTTACAAGGATAGTTTGCTTGAATGACGGTGACAAATAGATAGTGTTGGTGAACCTTGTTAAAATTTTCGGGTCACTAATTACTTAACGACTGTCAATGATATTTATGTGACAGCCGGGCCCAACGGCTTAACGTGGTTTGATGCTTTCCGGGGCACGGAGGAAACACCGTATGTAATTCGTGGTCACCTATCCACGGAACAAACTAGCCAAGCGCGGCTTAACTTAAAGTTCGACACGAGAGGCTGTTATTATTTAGCCACAAGATCCTCCGATGGCTATTATTATTTATTTAATATCTCAAAAACTTAATCTATTACAGTTTTGTTTTAGCCACACATCGAAAACCTCTCAGGTCTTATCTGTGTGCTAGCGAGCCATTCGAAACGACTTTTTTTTTGGGGTAAAAATCATGTTTTGTGGTAGAACTCAATGTAACGCACTCACAACATTGTGCTGATGGATGGATTGAATAGTACGGGGGTCGTGGAGGACGGTGTTAAAAGTAAAAATCTTACATTAAAAACTTTTATTTAAAAAAAACTTGTGAAAAAGTTGGAACTTTGACCCCCAATATCTCCGTAACTAGAAGGTTCCCAGGTATGGTGTACAAAAAAATGATCGCAATGACAAGGAGAACAAGTGCATTTCGGCTTCGTTAAGAGGTGTTTTACACCCTTTATAATTTTAATTTGATACTCAAAAAAATAAGTTGAACTTGTAAAACTGTGATAAAAAACGGATATTACGCTATCAAAATATTAATTTGACTTTTTTTTTTAATAAACTAGATCATATTTCCTTTCCAATAAGACCATACATTTTAATTTTTATTATATTTCATTTTATAATGACATTTTATATGACCATTGTGTTTGTAATGTTGCCTTTTGAAAACAGACAACACGTGGTAACAGTTGATAACATTTGATAACATTGTTAGAGATTGTTACCTCAACATGCGGTCTTCTTCTTAGCGTGTCGATGACAATCTAAATTGAGTCGGCCCAGAACTGAGCTACTAGTTTGGCGCTTTCGGTAGCGTCCGTCAGTTCCTATAATGAACAAACAACAGGACACGCAGGACACGTCAATAAGTGCCCCATCGTTTGTGGAACAGCACCACATTTACACTCCAGGGAAGAGTCTGAATCTCCACCTGAGCAGGTTTTCCTTGCTGCGGCCAACCTGGGTCCAGAGTCTATTTAAAGACTTCCAATTCAGCCATGGCAACTCATGTTCAGGTGGGAGATTTTCAGCAGGTGGAACGAATGGGATTAGTCCTGCATCACTTCGCCACAGCTTTAGTCTTTCTGTGGAGCGATCGCCACTGCGAGGGGTGACACACTTCAGAAAGCTGTTTCGGCTTTTCAGGCTTTGTGACACGAGGCTATTCAGATGTAAAGGGTGTCGTGTATCTGAAACCATTTTGGCTCTTTCGCTAGAGCTTGCCACTGTCCTGCGTACTTTTGGTGGCGCTATTCCTGCCAGTGGGTACAGTATCTGTACCGGGGTCGGTTTAAGGCAACCAGTGATGAACCGGCACGTTTCATTCAGAGCTGTAACCACTAACTTTGCATGAGCTGAACGGCTCCACACGAGGCACGCAAATTCATGCGGTGTGGATGCACCATTAGTAATGCTATGACATGTTTTATGACTGCTATTAAAACTGCAATACCAAGAAATCGATCTTTATTCTCAGTAGGAAAACTGTACTACATTGATCAGGCAACTACAAGGTGTTATGTAAATTAGTACCTACGTACATTATCATGTCTGTTAATAGATGGTGGCTCATTTGAACGTTATTTCCCTAACGTATCTTAAGGAAGAGTCTACGGCGTAGGTCCCGTCAAGGAAGTACTTGCCCTCTGGTTTTTCCCATAGTTTGCGTATACCGTGACTAGTACTTGCGAACTAACTAGGACAGTGAACTGGTGACCGAGTTTAGTCACCAATCAAACGCACGCGTTGAGTGCACTTGACCGCAAGTCACAAGTTTTTGATGAGAGATATGACTACAGAAGATTACACGAAGCCACGTTTAATGAATAAGAATTTACTTATGACAAAATGTTGCTATGATTCAAATGACATTGGGATGGAAAGAAATTAAATAGGTTCAGTGGAAGGTCCTCGAGCGAACTCCATTATAAACAATTGAAACAATGCGGAATCCATTCAAAGTCGTATCAAAATAAGATAATGTTGTCGATTCTGTTGTGCACAAATTAAACTTAATTTAGGCTATTGCTATCTTTTTCTCTCTAATAAAACGGGGAAGAGACGGACGTACGTATAATTTAGAGCTGTCAAATTTAGTTGGAACTAATATTTCTATACAAATGAAGGGTGCACGTAAAAACATGTTGACTAAAAACACGGTGAAGCGCAAGGCATAAACTAGTTTGACATCTCTAACTTAGTTCATAGCTATAGCCGTCCTTTTCTCGCACTGCCTTATAATAAAAGATAACAATAGCCTAAATTAAGTTTAGTTTTTGCACAACAGAATCGACACCGATATAGATATTATTTTGAATGACCACATTCATTTTGACGACCCGAATGGCGCAACGGTAGTAAGGATGCCTTACGTTCTTAGGGTCCCGGGTTCGAATCCCGGTAGGAGCAAATGTTTGTGTGATGAGCATGGACATTTGTTTTCGAGTCATGGATGTTTATATGTATAATAAGTATGTATTTACAAAAAAAAATATCTGTGTAGTATATCAACTATCTGGTGTCCACAACACAAGCCTCATTGCTTAGTGTGGCACTAGATTGCGCTGTGTGTAATGTCTAGCGATATTTATTTATTTATTTACTAGCTGACCCGCGCAACTTCGTCTGCGTCACATAATATAGCTTAGGTATAACATGTCATTTTCTGCATTCAATTATTTTGGGCATTCAATTACGAATAAAAACCTTTTAAAATCAATATTGCTTACCTCCCATAACATACGGCGTGATAATATGTAGCCTAAAGCCTTCCTTGTTTATTTATATATATTTTTTTAATTTTCATTAAATCATGAGATGGATGGGGAACATGTCAAGGCTTCTTGCACTCTACAATAAACATGGTTCGACTTTTGATTCCCGTATTTCTCGGTTAATCATACTGAAAGCTGCGATCATAAAAATAAAAGTTTCTGTAATCCGATTTCCGGGTTCTAATCAACATCAACCATTTTCTGCAATATGGCTGAGTCCATTCTTACTTAGTATCCCACTCTTAACTCAATAGATAAAATTTCAATAGGCGAGTTGCCCAGGCACATTAATGGTCCACTTTAACGACTAAGTGCGGAAACCTAAACCCCATGATAGAAGGAAGTTGCTTATAAAGACGATCTTCACAATTTCGATACAACCACACGTTATGTTATGATCAAAAATTGCATTAGTTAACATTATTTGTTTTATTTTCCGAGAATTCGAGGTAAACATTTACAACAGAGTGACCTTCCTTTGCAATTCGTTGAATGAATAGATTCGCATTGATTAGATTGATTTCCAAATTAGGTAGACGCTAATAATATTAAGGAAGTCGATTTGTCATAAAGTGGAAATAAATGGGAGTTCTCTGTTGCTTAGAAGGTCGTGAGACACTTTTGAGGGTTCCATGACGCAGAAGGTAAAATAATCACTGTAGGATTTCGGTGTGACCTAATTTGATTATCACAGATTTTGTTGTGTATTGGAACATTTTCTTTTTTTTCTTTTAAAAAGTGAAAATTTTCTTTCAAAAAGTGAAAATTTTCTTTCACTCGGGAACTATGCCCCACAAAACTGTTTTCATTGTAAGTTGTAATACAACACATTCTTTGCATACCACCAAATTCAAAATCTGATGATCTGAATATTCGAAGGTTCTATTAAATGGAAGGTTTCGAAGGTTTTATTAAATGGAAAATGGAACTTAGAAGGCATAGTCGAAGTAGGACGTATGTTTTAGCAAACCGTTTCCGGTTGTACTTGACCGGTTTTTGTACATTGTATCAGTTGAAGTCGTCACTAAATGACTC
Source organism: Xestia xanthographa (assembly GCA_905147715.2). NCBI lineage: Eukaryota > Metazoa > Arthropoda > Insecta > Lepidoptera > Noctuidae > Xestia > Xestia xanthographa. The sequence continues at coordinate 17,167,313 of LR990652.1, forward strand.
ACAGCACGTGTCGGCGACATCGTCCTCCGGGGAACGCCTGTGTGCGTAACGTCAGAGACGTGTCTACTATGTACTTGCCCCAACAAGATATAAAACACCGTCCTACTGAAGACCCACAATCATTCGTGATCTGGCCACCGTTCGTTCAACACATCATAATTACAAAAATGTATTCAAATATGTGCGTGAAGATTGCCGTGTGCCTGGCTCTAGTCGCATGCATCGACAGCCATGTGTTAAAACATCAGGAAGTGCCTCTATCACCGGAGGGCATGATCTTCGAAATTAACGTGATGAACAAGGCTGACGGCCAACTTCTGTCTTCAATGAAGATCGATATCAGCACGAAGGACAAGAAAGTTATGATGTCGATGGGTGAACCTACGAGGGTGGTGCCAGTGGACGTTGGAGGATCGACCACGGAGTTTGTGCCCAGCATTGGAACCCGTCACAACATTCGAGTGGGCACCTGTCCTCTTGGCTACATACGACGTGGTGGATTCTGCTTCCCCGATGACGATTATTAAGCTAACGGAGGGTCCGTCCTAATAGTAATCCCTTCCCTAAAGTGATCACCTGTATTCCAAGACTTATAGAAATGTGATATATCTGTGTTATTAATTTATTAAACGTCGTTTTTAAAGTTAACAATGTTTTTTTTTGTGTTGATTACGTAAATATTTCCATAAACGAGACTTGGAAACATATCAAAATGTTTGAAGTTCAATAAAGCAAATAAGGAAAGTTACAAACAAGTTATGTAAATGCTAAGCGTTGGCTGGCCCTTAAAACCTAGATCTGTTGTTATTATCATTATGACAATATTACTAACGAGTCTACCGTTTGTCAAAAAAATGATTTTTTGTTTCTTTCTTTAACTGGTGTAAGAATTTTTATGCCACCTTTGGGCTTCTAACTGTAAATAAGTAATTTAAAAATAAGTATTTAGTAGGCAGGTACATACCTTCCTACAAAATACTTATTTTTTTATCTTTTTTATAATTTGGTCTAGTTACCTATTTATTAAATGTAGTCTTAATTATATCAGTGACGCAGCAAACATGTATCGTACTATTCGTATTATTATTAGCAAAGCTGTATCTACATTACTAACTTTTTTTGTCAAAATGTATCATGCTGCTTTTTATAATATAAACGCGACCTTGTAGAACGAAACCAATGATTGTTATTACGCAATAGTAATATCGGCGACACATGTTTTTTTTTTTAAATTGGTTGATGTTTTTGATTTCCTAGTTCTTGTAAACATATTATTCTCATGAAACTGCCCCGTTTGTCTCTTGGTCGCATGACTGTTGAGCATGGTGTCTTCGGTTCGATTCCCGAATCGGTCAGTGTTATGGAGTTTTTTCCATGAGGAATTTCGCAGTAACAGCGAATTTGTCGCTGTAATTACTCGTGTGTTTTGATAAGTTATAGGTTTAAGGTGAATGCTCCAGGGTAGCCCGCAAAATTCAAATTTTCTTTTGTTTTTGCAATTTCCAGGCCAGTGCTAGGTTGTATGTTGATTAAAATATGATTCGCGGCTGTAAGGCGTATGTAGTTACAGAGTTATAATCATCAAAATCATCAATACAACCCTCCGAGTTCATGTAACACGATTTAATGACTTTTTCATGAAATAGTCATTCAATAGTCATTATAACTCTGTAACTACATACGTCTTACAGCCGCGAATCATATTTTAATCAACATACGACCTAGCACTGGCCAGCTATTTGCAAAAAACGTAAGAAAATTTGAATTTCGCGGGCTACCCTGACGCTTTTATCACGTCTGCCCATCCCTTCAGGAAGATACTTTCTTTTACCTGCAGGACTACCTAATGTGGAGGGTGCAGAAAGGACCTAAAAACCGGCCAGGTGCGATTCGGACTCGCACACGAAGGGTTCCGTACCATTGACTATATTTAGTATTTGTTGTTATAGCGGCAACAGAAATACATCATCTGTGAAAATTTCAACTGTGTAGCTGTCACGGTTCATGAGATACAGCCTGATGACAGACAGACGGACGGACAGACAGCGAAGTCTTAGTAATAGGGTTCCGTTTTTACCCTTTGGGTACGGAACCCTAAAAACGAAACCTTAAGGGCCTATACTACCTCAAATGGCTTAGCATGATCCTCCATTACGCCTAAAATACTGCAGCATTAATTTTGAAATAAATATATAGTAAAGATGAGGATTAATGTTAGGTCTTATGTTTGGCGAAAACACGATTCCGTAAAATTTTCTCGATAGAAAAAAATACCAAAGTTACCTCCAAATCGAACAATAAACCGCTGGTATTCAAAAAGTACTTCAAATTACATCTTGAAACTTTGCATACTAACTGAACTAACTATAAAGCAGGTTTTATGTTTTTTATTTTTCCAAAAGACGAAAATTAGATTTTATGAAGAATAAAAACCACACATTTCGCACTATTCGGCCTGCAGTGACTGACGTAACAACCACTTTGTAGTGCAAGCCGATTAGAACGTTATTCCAACAGTATTTGAAACGAAGTTCGAACCACTACAAATAGAGTTGCTAATTTGAGGTAGTATAGGCTCTTAATTGACTAATACGCCAATAAATAAAATTGTTTCATGGATTTATTCGATTATCCTCGAGTTAAGAGTCTTATTACATTTTTTACGCAAATTCATGATTTTTGACGCAGCAATTTTCAGCATCCGTTAGATATTTTAATTATTTGCTTATGAATAACAATAGTGCCATTCTCTTTCTTGTAAGTTGGAGTTACACATTTTCATTTTTCTTTTCGTGTAATTTACTATAAATATTTTACGAACTCAGTTTGCAAGAAAAACCGTCGGCGATGGAACTTTGACGCTCAAATTCACATTGTTACATGGAATTCTTATTAAAGCTAAAATTACTGAAAAATAAGCTGAATGTTTTACTTGTTTATTGGAGTTTTTGAATTTCTTTAAATTCCTTGAATTTTCACGGAAAAAATCGTAAAGAAAGCGTAATTTAAGCCATAAATGTCTTGATTCAGCGTCCATTATATTCCAAATAAACTAAATTTTATCAAATAAATTAACATGATATAAAATTTGAATCTACAACGAATAAGTTTCATTAGTTTTCGTTTGTCAATATTATAAGACAAAATTACAATAAATAAAATTGAAGTACTATAATTCTGCTTCAATTCAGGTCGCTTCTCAGTCTCATGTTAGTCTCGTCTCTAATTTTCGTCAATAACAATCGACAATCATCCAGAGATCGCTATTATTATCGACTCGTGTACGCCGATCGAAAATTTTTGATCCAGGGAGTAAAAATCAAAAAATTGCGAAAAAAATGTAATAGGACTCTTAAACAAGTTGACACCGCACAAGCTACACACATATTCACCGTATTTGTGTTGCATCTTTGAATGCAACTCGTCAGCACTTTTATCGTGTCTAATCACAAATACAGCATTGGTTGAAACTCATTTATTTTGTACGGGAAGCGGCAAAACATTACAATGTTCTACAATTGATTTCTGTTAAACAAGTACCTATGTCAGCATCACTAGCAGTTTGTGAATACTATAAAGGGTATTAAAATAATCTATTAAAATAATAAGTCGAAAGGCACTTGTTTACCCCAACATTGCGATCATTTTTTTGTTCTAGACCAGTGTTTCTCAACTTGGGGGTCGCGACCCCCTGGGGCTCGCAAAGCCTTTATAGGGGGGTCGCAAGAGGTCGCGAAAACTACCTCAATAAATAAAAACAATAAAGCCTAGAAAAATAGATTTAATAAGAAAATGTTAAATAGAGGATATAAACATTTGTATCATCATCATCATCTGCCTAGCCTTTTCCCAACTATGTTGGGGTCGGCTTCCAGTCTAACCGGATGCAGCTGAATACCAGTATTTTACATGGAGCGACTGCCTATCTGACCTCCACAACCCAGTTAGTATCTACCGGGTAATACGATACCCCTTGGTAAGACTGGTTGTCAGACTTTTTGGGCCTCTGACTACCTAACGACTGTCAAAGATCTACAAATGTCAGCCAGGACCAACGGCTTAACGTGCTTTCCGAGGCACGGAGGAAACTCGGTATGTAATGGGTGGTCACCTATCCACAGACCAACCTAGGCAAGCACGGCTTAACCTAACGATCGACCCGAGCGGCTGTTACTATTCAGCCACGAGCTCCTCATATAAAAAATACACACAACATATAAATAATATAAACATTTGTATGTTCATGCAAATTAACAAATTAAAAACCGGCCAAGTGCGAGTCGGACTCGCGCACGAAGGGTTCCGTACCATTATCTATACATTAGACAAAACGGCAAAAAAATCACGTTTGTTGTATGGGAGCCCCCCTTAAATATTAATTTTATTCTGTTTTTAGTATTTGTTGTTATAGCGGCAACAGAAATACATCATCTGTGAAAATTTCAACTGTCTAGCTGTCACGGTTCATGAGATACAGCCTGGTGACAGACAGACGGACAGACGGACAGACGGACAGACGGACAGACAGCGAAGTCTTAGTAATAGGGTTCCGTTTTTACCCTTTGGGTACGGAACCCTAAAAACTATTAGTGTTCATCCATCTTATTGAGGTTTGGCTTGTTTGTCATTAACTAATTTCTCCTATCGTGGATCCGTTTTCGCTACATTGAGAATTTGAGAATTAAATCGAATTCCAAAAAAAAAAGTGCTTTAAAAACATTTTTATAATATAAAATTTTGTGTAGATATATTTGTAACTTATTAATAGAAGAAAAAAAAGCGAATGGGGTCGTATCATGAAAAAGGTTGAGAAACACTGTTCTAGACCATACCTGGGAACATTTATTAGGGATCAAAGTTCCAACTTTTCCACAAGTTTTTTTTTTTTTTTAAATCACTTTACTATAAACAGCTCCATGACCCCCACACTATTCAATACCACCAGCACAATGTTTTGAGTGCGTGACATTGAATTTTGCCGTAAAATGGGATTTTCCACGAAAGTCATTTCCCAGCAATAATTTTTGCGTAGGGTTACTTACTTGGTTGACGGCTTCGTGAAGAGTCTGTTTACACCCTGTAATATGTAGGAAACTACTTATGTTCAGTCTGATATCTAATTATATACCTAAGTATCATATGTTCAAATAACTAACTGATTGATTCGTTGGTAACTGCTGAGCGAAAGATCCTGGGTTCGATTCCCGGGTCGGCCAAATTTCATTGGGTTTTTCCATCACGAATTTCTCAGTTGCAGCCATGGTATCTGGATTTGTGCCCAAATAATGGCGAATGGCTTGCCCACTATTACATGGGATTTAAACGTAACTGACGAAATCTGGGTCCTATTAGGTACCTCTGCCAAAACCCTCGCGGATTATTTATTTATTTATTTATTTAACACTTCAAGCACAAAGTACAGAGGCGGACTTCATGCCATAGGCATTTTCTACCAGTCAACCTTTGGGTGATGCAGAGACAAGCAGTGGTAGGTGTCACTTCTGAAAATGAGAGAATACAGGGACGAGGACGGGGGTTACAGGCTTGATGTTATGTTATGTAGTCAAATAAACTCAAATGCCTTGAAAAACCAGAGCATAAATTAGGAGCCAAATACCCAACGCGTTAGTTGATCAATATTATGCTCTTTGTCACAGACAATATAAGTACCTACTTCATTACATCATATATGGGACGTCCCGGTCATGGCCATTGCGATAGTGACTCAGTTTTACGAAGAACTGCGGGATTATTTATTAATTTATTAAACTTTATGCACAAATAATAGCTGTAACTATGTACAAAGGCAGACTTAATGTCTTGGGCATTTTCTATCTTACACCTTAGGGTGATGCAGAGAAATACATTAGAAAATAAAATACATAGAAATTGAGTAAAAAATGTACTCAAATGTGACGTCACACGAGTTTTCGACGCACTGTATCGTCATCATTTTTTGTTTACGTGAAAAAAGAAAAAATATGTGTCCAATCTTTTTTAGAAATCTACGGACTAATTAGAGTTTTTTTGTCATCTACCCTATTGTGTGGAGTGTGGACTTGTTGAAGACATACACGACTTATTGATGGAATGTATTCGGTATCAGTCTGGGAGAAATGCCCTGTTTAGGGGAAATTAAGGACTTGAAGTAGGCACATTCCACTAAAGACTGGCTCAACCAAATGGCGATGATGTGAAGAGTCTGTTTAGGTTCATGGCCCAGATATAAACAATGTGTATTTAAGGGTGCGATGGGACACACGCATTGCGATTATAAATGTCCCTAAATAAATAAAGAAAATAAAACGCAATTAGGTCTCTTGTTTCAATACCTTTAGTAACATCACATCATCATCATCAGCCGTGTGGTATCCGGCAGAGTAGAATAGAACCAACCCATTACACTCACGGGTGTCGTTTATGGCGACTAATGTCTGAGGCAGAACACCTTGCGCCTCCGTAAACCAGAGAATGGGCAGCAGCGTTTTCTGTTAGGCCTCATTCACGAAGTCCGCTGACTTCGTGAATCGGCGGCGTGGCAGCGGCGGCGGCGCGGCAGCGGCGGCGGCGCGGCGGCGCTGTAGTTTTCTGTTCACGAAGTCAGCTGGTAGATCGCGCGGCGCTAGAGCGGCGTTGTGTTGTGTTACGAGAAATGAATATCTTTATTAGCGAACGAAATGTCTAAACAGCGACGACAACATCTTTTTTTTTATTCTAATTCCTTCCTAAAGTTGGATTTATTGTGGGCAAAAGAAGATATAAATTCGCAAAAAAGCGAGTTTCATCTGATTATGAAGAACAAAGACAATATCCCGATAAATCCTTTGACTATACCAGAATGAGAACAGAAACATTTGATTATATTTTTGAAGCTGTCATGTTCCATGAAGGGGTTCTATCCAAAATCATACATATTAATTGCTCCAACACGTCGTCGGCGGGTATTTTGAAATTTTAGTCGATAATTTATTCTGCACAATACTACGTCAATGCAGTCTCGAGGACACCGCTCGTTTGCCGCTCGCCGCTCGTACGCCGCTCGACGCCCGCGGCCCGCGCCGCTGACTTCGTGAATGAGGCCCTACTCTTTCATCACTGCGATCTCCAATCCGCCTGCCACAGATAATATACGCCTGCCAAGCGGGGAGATTACGGCAAATTCCTCCCATCATGGGAGAGGCTTATGGCCAGCAGTGGACGTTATGGGCTGATGTAGTGTAGTGTAGTAACATCACGCCAATTTATCTCGTTGTTGTACAGATCTAGTATGATACTGACTTACAACCACCAGTTATGAACAAGTCTAACCAGGCACAATCATGAGTCCAAGGTGCTACAGAAAATGCTAATGGAAACACCCAATATTGCTTTGCCCGACCTGGAAATCGATTCGAGGACTTCATGTGAATAGTAGGTAGTAGCGCTTGCGAACACTGGATCAATTATTTCTTTAGCGTGTGGTTAGTGCTTAACCTGGTTTCAGAGTTTTTATGACACCCTTTGACATGGCTTTACATGCCGTCAAGAAATATCTCTCAAGCATGCTGGTTTGTTTCCTCAGGCCTTTGACTTGACTCTACATGCCGTCAAGAAATGTCTCTCAAGCATGCTGGTTTGTTTCCTCAGGCCTTTGACTTGGCTCTACATGCCGTCAAGAAATATCTCTCAAGCATGCTGGTTTGTTTCCTCAGGCCTTTGACTTGGCTCTACATGCCGTCAAGAAATATCTCTCAAGCATGCTGGTTTGTTTCCTCAAGCCTTTGACTTGGCTCTACATGCCGCCAAGAAATATCACTCAAGCATGCTGGTTTGTTTCCTCAGGCCTTTGACTTGGCTCTACATGCCGTCAAAAAATATCTCTCAAGCATGCTGGTATGTTTCCTCAGGCCTTTGACTTGGCTCAAAACTTGGCTCTACATGCCGTCAAGAAATATCTCTCAAGCATGCTGGTTTGTTTCCTTAGGCCTTTGACTTGGCTCTACATGCCGTCAAGAAATATCTCTCAAGCATGCTGGTTTGTTTCCTCAGGCCTTTGACTTGGCTCTACATGCCGTCAAGAAATATCTCTCAAGCATGCTGGTTTGTTTCCTCAAGCCTTTGACTTGGCTCTACATGCCGCCAAGAAATATCACTCAAGCATGCTGGTTTGTTTCCTCAGGCCTTTGACTTGGCTCTACATGCCGTCAAAAAATATCTCTCAAGCATGCTGGTATGTTTCCTCAGGCCTTTGACTTGGCTCAAAACTTGGCTCTACATGCCGTCAAGAAATATCTCTCAAGCATGCTGGTTTGTTTCCTCAGGCCTTTGACTTGGCTCTACATGCCGTCGAGAAATATCTCTCAAGCATGCTGGTTTCCTCACGATGTCACGAGTTCCCACGAATTCCATAATCTCCCCTCGCTTCACATGCATGACTTCACATTTTATATTTTATTATTACATTTAAGATTCTTGTGTTTTTTTTTTACATTTATTTTTATAGTACCTATTATTAAATTTATTTGATTATAGTGAATGTGAGGACCATGTAATTATGTGGGTCTTTTTTTTCCACTGTTGTTTGGCAGTTTGAGTACTAAGCAAACTACCCAATTGTCCTTTCTTTGGTATTTTTAGTCGTGTCGTTGAGCTCCTTGAGTTGTAAGTCGAGCTACAGGATCTGACAAATGCTTGCACTGACTGGACAGGTCCACTCAAATCTATAGTTCTTTCTTCAAAAGACCATCTCGGACATGAATCTGCATAGTTCTCGTGTGAGTTGAGCAAGATTGTCTGGACTTTAAAAGAGACTATGACTATGACCTCTGAGCTTGATTCGGTTGTTTTTCTCAAAGTAAAGAAGAAGATGAAGAATTGATTCCCATGTTAATGTGTTGTGGAAGCTGCAGAAGATTGTAAAAATATACTTGCATTGTATAGATTCCAGTTCTTAGTATTATATAATTGCACAGCACATGTGTGAGTACTTTGTACTGTTCAGCCACCATTTACATTTATTTATCTTTCATTGACTTGAATATGCCTTGGTGGCTGAGAGAATGTCATGCTCACTTAAATGTCTCGCTGATGGTGGCGGGTGTGTCGGGTCATATAATTCCCTTCAATATGGTCGAGTTGAATGGCGCCGGTACATGCGTCATGTCTGTGAACGGGCGCTGTCAGTTGGGACTGGTCATCTCTTAGCTGCCAAGGTTCATTTTAATTACTTTATTCATATATTTTTGATCTAATTTTTTACTCTGGATGCTCTTAGTGTGCACGTCTTTCTACATCGTTCTCACATATATGTATAATCTCAAAATTAATGATGTAACCAAGATTTTGTAACAATATTTTGATTTTAAAAGAGTGTCCATGGAGTTTCTTGCCCGTTCGTCTCCATAGAGATCTACGCTAGGGAATGGGCAACTACAGTACTTTCTCAAGTTATTATGCCTTGTGACTGGGACTGTAGCTTTGATTTTCTTTTTTGTATTTTTGACTTTCAAAAGTGCCGTAATGGTCTAATTGAAATAAATGCTTTGAGTTTGAGTTTGAGTAGCCAGGCCGAAACACCAGCCGCATCTAGTTTAAAAAAAAATGACATGTAAAAGTGTTTGTAAAAACCCATTTGCAAAATAAACGTCATTTATATTGTTTCAGTTTATAGTTTAAGTTAGCTAATTTAGTTTATTTTAATTTATAATTATCCTATTATACTTATAATCATTTCAGCCGAAAGACGTCCACTGCTGGACATAGGCCTCCCCCAAAGGGGGGGTTTGCCATAATCGCCACGCTTGGCAGGCGGGTTGGCGATCGCAGTACGGTTGTTACAAAAGCACAGAGAACGCTGCTGCCCATTCTCTGGTAAGTCCCTTAGTCGCCTCTTACGACACCCACGGGAAGAGATGGGATGATGCTATTCTTTACGTCCGACACCATACTACACATTATCTATACTATCTATACTAATATTATAAAGAGGAAAACTTTGTTTGTTTGGTTGTTTGTTTGGTTGTAATGAATAGGCTCAAAAACTACTGGACCGATTAAAAAAATTCTTTCACCATTTGAAAGCTACATTATCCACGAGTAACATAGGCTATATTTTATCCCCGTACTCCCACTGGAACGGGAACTACGCGGGTGAAACCGCGGGACGTCCGCTAGTATGGTATAATGTTGATTGTTAAATAAAAAGTCCGCTTTATCTTTAATCACACCACTATGTTATCACTGCTATCTACTGAACAATATTATGATAATTCTCGATTGATTACAGGAGCAAATTCGTTATATTTCTTCAAAATTTTTTTCCTGCACCTGTTATCTCTCTGGGAGCATCATTGTGTGAGACTGCACAAACAGACTCACGATGTCCGCGATTACGCGGAGCCCTAATCAAAATAATATTTGTCCAATCGACAAGTGAAAACAACTATTCAACTATTAGATATAACTTACCCATCACGTTGGAACCGGAGATGTGGCGTAGACCCTGGTCACGTCGTATCTGGGTGGGGTGTAAGTGTAAATGCGTGTGTTGTGTATGTAAAGTCATGTAGATTCGACGATAACCAAAGGGCGCCCCACAGCGCGTACCGTCGTCTCCCTGGTCAAACCTTCTGATCACACACGTGGTACTTTTCATCAATATCCAACTGAATTTTATCCCGGTTTGCTAACCCAATCGGGGATGTACAATAGTCCAGCACTGAATTTAGGAAGTTATCGGCGTCCAAATGACAAAGGCCGGCTACATAACCAACAAATTACTCGCGGCCACGACCCAAAGTGGCGAGATCTCTCAATTTTCACTCAATTATCAACAAAATATCAAACACCGATCAAGATGGTATCGGATTAAAATTAACTCAAAGTTTCAATCAATAATTACACGAAAGCAGCGTGCATCAAAAAACAAAGACAATGGAACCAAAATTTCTTCCAACAAGATGCACTGACAAGCAAACGTCATCGCACTGACAACTGAAACGTCATCTGTCAAACGTCAAAAAGGTGCGTTCAGAAAATTGGTGGATGAAACATCTACCCCCCCCCCCGGACGGGCCGTCCCGTCCGCTAATCAATTGGCAGTCTTGACAAGGTTGCGACCGCTCTCTTCATAACCGATCCATCCACTAAAACCTCAGCAAAACGAGGTACCCCGTCGGTGCCAGCCACCAAATTGAGAATGCGCCCCCGGCGCCAATACAGAGGCTTAAGGTTGGCATCCTTAATAAGGACGAGGTCTCCTACCTTGGGCGGATGAGTTTTATCAGTCCACTTGACGCGCTGCTGGAGGATGTGCAGATACTCTAAGCTCCAACGCTTCCAAAAGCTCTGAGTGAGCTGTTGCACCAACTGAAACCGCGATAGCCGATTTTGGCTCACATCAACAAAAGGGTACTCAGGCAGAGCGACAAGTGGCTGTCCAATCAAGAAATGGCCCGGGGTTAGAGCCTCCAAATCGTTAGGGTCCGAAGAGAGCGGGCACAATGGACGCGAATTTAGTACCGCTTCAATGCGACAAAATACCGTAGCTAATTCCTCAAAGGTGAGAACGGTGTCTCCCAACAATATCCGCCAGAGTCCCTTTGCTGCTTTCACCGTGGCCTCAAAAATACCCCCCAATGGGGGCAGGCTGGCGGGTCAAACAACCAAGTGACCCCTCGACGGGCCAATTTGTTACCAATGTCAACCTGGCTCTCATTAAGAAAGTCATACACTTCTTTCAAATAGTTACTTGTACCCTTGTAGTTGGTACCGCAATCAGACCTGATCAGAGAAGGTAACCCACGGCGAGACGTAAATCTATCCAAAGTTGCCACAAAGGCCTCCGTCGAGAGGGAGGATACCAGCTCCAAGTGCACTGCCTTAGTTGACAGGCAGACAAATACGCACAAATAAGCCTTGACAATTTTACTATTGCGAAGGGTAGACGTCTTTATCGAAAAGGGACCAGCAAAGTCCGTTCCTACGCCTGCAAAGGGCCTCGCCTCATTGACACGATCAGCAGGCAAGTCTCCCATCTGGGGCTGCATCGTTGGGGCCTTAGTCCGATAACACGGTATGCAACGGAAGACGATGCTACGAATGGTACGACGAGCCGACAAAATCCAAAACTCTCGCTGCAGAATGGCCAACAGCGCATTGCAACCGGCGTGCGAGTTCTTAATGTGACGATCAGTCACCAAAATTTAATCAAATGGCCCGCCTTGGGCAACAAAATGGGGTGACGGACCCCATAAGGAAGGCTAGAGTGCCTCAACCGTCCTCCAACACGCAAAAGTCCCGTTTCATCCAAAAAGGGGTTCAACTTACTAACGGCTCCCGACAACTTAACTCTACCGGACTTCAAGGTCTCGATCTCCTTCTCAAAGTGTACGGCCTGCACAGAGCGAACCCACAGGAGGAGTGACTCCTGACGCTCTTGAGGAGAGAGAACCGGTGACAGGCGCTTGTCCCCTGGATTCCTAGCATTGTGACCAAAACGCCTGATCCACGAGGTAACGTTCAACAATTTGTCGAGGGAGCTGTATCGATTCAACAAAATATCAGGATCAAACGGAGGGTCCTTCGTCCCAACAGCGAGCACCTTAAGCCCGGGCAAAGGATCCGACATCAAAACTGGCGTTCGAGGCCAATCATCCTCGGGGCGAGTCAGCCAATCCGGTCCCCACCACAGGGGGTGCACAATCAGGCGGGGGGCCATGCACCCACGTGAGGCTACGTCGCCGGGGTTCAAGTCTCCAGGCACGTGCCTCCAAATCAAAGGCGTTTCGGAATTTTGTATCTGTGACACTCGGTTCGCAACAAAGACCTCCAAGGAGTGGACGGACGTCTTCAACCAGCACAAAACAATTTGACTGTCCGTCCAGGCGTAAGAATTCCGAATGTTCACAGATCCACCTAAAGTTTGAGCAACGTGATTCAAGAGACGCACAAGAAGCGCCGCCCCTGACAACTCTAGCTTAGGGATGGTCAATGCCGTCCGGAGGGGGGCCACCTTGCTCTTGGCCATGATCAATGACAACTTCACCTGGCCTGTCGCGCTGACGGTGCGCAGATAAACAACAGCTGCATAACCGTGCGAAGATGCGTCACAAAACCCATGAAGGGTAGCAGTATAGTTCCCAGGGGGGAGGATAGCGCGCGGAAACGCGACCTCGTTGACCGCAGGAAGTGCGGATACAAATTGGAGCCAATCTTCCAAAAGGGTTTCCCGAAGTGGCTCATCCCAACCAAGGTCCGCGGTCCAAAGGCGCTGGAGAAAACATTTCGCCCAAAACAATACCGGGCATATCCAACCATTCGGGTCAAAGGTTCTCGCGACAGTAGACAATACCAGTCGTTTAGTCCAAGTGTGTGGTGACTCCAAATCGACATCATACGTAAAGGTGTCTTGGACTGGTCGGTACTGAACGCCGAGAACGGCCAACATAGCAGGGTTGTCAGCATTTTCAAACAAATGAGGATCCTGCTTATGATCCTCTTCCACATCTTCCAACAGTGCTGGCGAGTTGGACACCCACTTACGCAACTCATAGCCAGCGGAATCCAAAATTTGAACCAACTCGTCACGCAACAGGATAGCTTCCTCAACCGTGGAAGCCCCAGTGCAGACGTCATCAACATACAAGTCCGTTTTCAAGATGGCGGACGCCCGAGGGAACCTCAAGCGAGCTCCCAAAGCGAACGAATAGCAACAAAAGGGCTCGATCGAAGGCCTCACGTATTCGTGTTGAGCTCATAAACAACCATGGGGTCCCGGGGATTCTCTCGCCACAGGATCAACTGATAACGTCTGTCATCCCGGTGAATAACCGTTTGCCGGAACATCATTTTGATGTCAGCCACAAAGACTACTTGATGACGACGAAAAGACGTGATGACATCACAAAGGTCCCTCAACAATTTGGGGCCGGAGTGCAAGCAATCATTCAAAGAGACACCAGAGGAAGTCCGCGCAGACCCATCAAACACTGTGCGCAGCTTACCGGTGGATGCCTTGAGGACCGCGTGATGCGGCAGAAAGTAATGCTCAACTGAGCGCCAATCCAAATTTGACACCGACATGTGTCCCAAGTCTGCGTACTCACGCATGAAATCTAAATATTTCTGCCGCAGCACCGGATCCCTGGCCATACGGCGCTCCATCGCCAACAATCTCTTCTCGGCCATAGGTCTGGACTCGCCGAGAGGTGGTCGAACTGCAACAAAAGGCAACCGTGTTACGAGCCGACCGGAACGGAGTCGACCTGTGTTGTTCTGATCTGATAGAACAACTTGCACTCCTCATGTTCCGGGTTCAAGCGGGCCACTTGCGGTGGCTCCTCAACCTCCCAAAACCTCTGAACAGCGTCAGAGAGAGCGGAGCCACACGCCAACGCAAAATCAGGCTCAGGTGGAGGGGCAGCCTTCAACACTGGGCCCATCACCGCAAAGCCAAAGATGGTCGAGACAGCCACCAAACCGTTCGGCTGCAAGACTTTCATATTACCCAACAATATTCTCCCTAGTACATCGGAACCCAATATCAAATGAGTTGTATTAGGGGAATCAAACCGGCGGTCAGCCAAATCCAGGCCTGACGTCAACCGGACAATATCAGGCGACAGCTGACGTTGGGGATGACAGCCCAAAATACTCGTCAGAACAATGGCCGAAGGAAAAAACTTAAGGTCCAAACAACTCACAGGAGTGAGCCCAAATAAGGTTTGTCCCTCAACAGTCGGGATAGGTGTTTCGCCTATTCCATTAATCGTGCCTGAAAAGGCACGGACATCCAGGCTCACCCGACCCGCTAACCAAGACGACAAAAGGCAACCCTGGGCTCCCGTGTCCAAAATGGCACGGACCACAACAAAGTCCCCCGTGGGTCCCCAGACCCTGACCGATGCCGTTGGCAACAAAACCGTGTCGATCTGGGGAGGTACGTTAGCGGGACAGGCGCCAATTTCCTAGCAATGCCTGGGCGGCGACCGATCGCCGCATCCAGGCTGGGGTCTATCCCGATGAGGATAGTAGTCAAACTCCTCGTCCGCGCGATGTCCCGAGCCGCGCGCCATCGCTGGAGGGGCATATCCCACTTGACGCCTGAGTGGCGGGGGGCGCGTCGCCAAACGGGGACGATCCGCCAACGGAGGGGAGGGAAGGCGGTGCTGGTCTGGCCAATGTCGCCTACCAGCAGCTGCATAGTCGCCTTCACGAGGGGAGGTCAATCGGCGGTCGCGTGGCTGCCGATCAACTGGCGCGGGGGGTGGAGTACGGCGGTCAAAGTTGCGGGCCCCTCCTCGATTCTGAACCGGCGAGCGAGGAGCCCGGTGCTCATCTCCATTATACCCCCCCTGCGCGAACCCCCATCAGAGGCTGGTCGGTCAGAGCGGTTCGCGTTGGCGCACAAAACTTCAAGATGTGAACCCCTACAAATTGAACAAGGGCGGGGGTTGGGGCAATCCCGATGAAAATGATTCCCCAAACAAGAAAAGCACAGACGGCGTGCATTGGCAACTCGGCGGCGGGCACTCACGTGCAACTCCAAGAAGGCCGCGCAAGTGACTACGCCATGTCCCGTGGCCTTACAATAGCCGCAAGCAGGATTACTCTGGGTGCCACCAAAACGGGGGGCAGGGCGGCTATCACCAGGCCCGACAGTCCTAGTCCGTCCCTGGGCCCTCGGCCGAGAGGGCGGTTGGCTTGACCCCGTGGCACCACGAGCGTTGTCGAGGAAACGACACTCATGCTCCAAAAATTTGACGAGGTCTTCAAAGGGGGAAGATGGGTGGCACTATCCCCACCATACTTCTGCTCAAAACGGGACCTCAAATCTGACGGAAGCCGCTGCAACACCAAGTGCACCAAAAGATAGGACCAATAGTCCACCGGCAACTCCAATCGTTTTAAGGCGTTGGTTGCTGCCAGCAATGGATTCAATAGGTCAGCACGCAACGCTGACATTCTGGTGATGGCCGGCAACCCCAAGATCTGGTCAATATGGACATCAGCCAGGCAACGTTTGTTCTGGGATAGGCCGAGTCGGTCACCGGCAAGTGCTGCACCAAGGCTCGAGCCTCACCTCCTAGGGCTGACAACAAATAAGCCAACTTCTGGGCCGGTCGGTGGTCAGAGCGCGAATCAACCAAACTGTCAAACAGGTTCCTGAAGCTTAACCAATGGTCCAAGTGACCGTCAAAATGTGGCAGCTCCAGGGTAGGCAGTCTACCCAAAAGTCCAGGGCCTGCAACAACAGAGGTCTCTGTTTTGACCTGGGCAGGGTCCCAACTCTTCAAAATTTCCCTGGCGCGCATACTTATTATGTCACCCAGGTTCAACATCTGGTCATAATCCGCAACAACCTGCTGCTTTACCCAATGCTTCCAGGTCAAAGTCCAAAATCAATTCATTGAAGCGAGCAAACAAAGTGTCAACCGCACTCTATCTCGCATTCAACTGCTCATACCGGGCAAGCGTGGCCTCTTCCAGGTCTAGACGCTTAGCGGTTGCAGCAGCAGAGGCAAACCATCTTAGCTGTGAGGTCAATCCACCAATGGCTTGGTTTACAGCTTTCAATGAAGCCATTGGGACAAATATCAAAATAAAACAAATTAAATTCAATTAAATAATCAACAGGAATAATTTTCCCGGACCCAACTACAATTTAAACCAAATAATAAAACTTAGTTTGAATTATTACAAGTTCAAATCCGACCCTGTACAAGCAATACCTTGTTTATACAATAACAAATTAAAGTACAAGCCACAAGGGACACTACATATCATAATATATTATGTCAAACAATCTATGTTTAATTTGAGTCAGGCTGACAGGTAACAATCAGACTTCTCAATACTTTTAACTCGACAATAAGTGGTGAATTTAACAATTAAACCACGCTCTGCTACCAGTTGTGTGAGACTGCACAAACAGACTCACGATGTCCGCGATTACGCGGAGCCCTAATCAAAATAATATTTGTCCAATCGACAAGTGAAAACAACTATTCAACTATTAGATATAACTTACCCATCACGTTGGAACCGGAGATGTGGCGTAGACCCTGGTCACGTCGTATCTGGGTGGGGTGTAAGTGTAAATGCGTGTGTTGTGTATGTAAAGTCATGTAGATTCGACGATAACCAAAGGGCGCCCCACAGCGCGTACCGTCGTCTCCCTGGTCAAACCTTCTGATCACACACGTGGCACTTTTCATCAATATCCAACTGAATTTTATCCCGGTTTGCTAACCCAATCGGGGATGTACAATAGTCCAGCACTGAATTTAGGAAGTTACCGGCGTCCAAATGACAAAGGCCGGCTACATAACCAACAAATTACTCGCGGCCACGACCCAAAGTGGCGAGATCTCTCAATTTTCACTCAATTATCAACAAAATATCAAACACCGATCAAGATGGTATCGAATTAAAATTAACTCAAAGTTTCAGTCAATAATTACACGAAAGCAGCGTGCATCAAAAAACAAAGACAATGGAACCAAAATTTCTTCCAACAAGATGCACTGACAAGCAAACGTCATCGCACTGACAACTGAAACGTCATCTGTCAAACGTCAAAAAGGTGCGTTCAGAAACTTGGTGGATGAAACAATCATAATATGAGCTTAGTCACGCGTTGAAGTTTGTGCTAATAATTTTTAACATTGCGTAAATTGGTTTAGAGTAAATGTAGGTACCTATAACACGTTTAAATACAGTCGATGTTATATTAAATGGCTCGTTATTAAAATTCCGTATAGTGAGTAAGTTGGCTGTTTAAGTACATAGTCTTTTATATTCGAACTCGTGTATTTCTGTGTTCAAGTTTGGAATAGCACAATATTATCGTGTTTTGAATCATACCGTTTGCACGTCCCTCTTTAAAATGGTGAACTTAATAGAGTATTTATGCCTCTTATTGAGCTACGTTTTAAGATTCTTCAAAAGGTACTTCCTTGGATTCTACTTTCTACATTTTGCTTGTTTAAGAGTCCCATTACATTTTTTTGGTAAATTCATGATTTTTGACGCAGTAATTCTCAGCAGCAGTAAGATATTTTAATTATTTGCTTATGAATAACGATAGTGCCATTCTCTTTCTTGTAAGTTGGAGTTACACATTTTCATTTTTCTTTTCGTGTAATTTACTATAAATATTTTACGAACTCAGTTTGCAAGAAAAACCATCAACGATGGAACTTTAACGCTCAAATTCACATAGTTACATTCAATTCTTATAAAAGCTAAAATTACTAAAAGATAAGTTGAATGTTTTACTTGTTTATTGGAGTTTTGGAATTTCTTTAAATTCCTTGAGTTTTCACGGAAAAAATCGTAAAGAAATAGTAATTTAAGCCATAAATGTCTTAATTCAGCGTCTATTATATTCCAAATAAACTCAATTTTATCAAACAAATTAATATGATATAAAACTTCGATCTACAATGAATAAGTTTCATACGTTTTCGTTTGTCAATATAATAAGACAAAAATACAATAAATAAAATTAAAGTACCTACTATAATTCTCAATTCAGCTCGCTCCTCAGTCTCATGTCAGTCTCGTCTCTAATATTCGTCAATATCAATCGACAATCGTCCAAATATCGCTATTATTATCGACTCGTGGACGCCGACCGAAATAATTTGATCCAGGAAGTAAAAATCAAAAATTTGCCTAAAAAATGTAATAGGACTCTTAAGGTGAACGCAGACCTGGCCGCACCGCACGCGCCGCAGTCGCCGCATTCGAATTCTTCTATGCAATCTCGCACACAGACATAGACACAGATTGCACACAGACACAGATTGCATTGAACTTTATACGAAGAATTCGAATGCGGCGACTGCGGTGCGGCTAGGTCTGCGTTCACCTTTAACGCATAACTATGTTTTATATGTTCATCTTTTGTTTGTGGAGCCATAAAAAAGACGTTGGACTACACAGGACTGCTGCTGTGGGTCATGTACCTACCTACTGTAGCTTTTTTGTTGCAGATAGGTCCTTCTTGTTAATTTTTTTTACACATTACGTAACTTAGCATAACATGACGTCATGCCTTTTATCCCCGAAGTGTATGTACGTTATTCGGGCCTGTGGACGGTGGGCTATGGGCTAGCTCGCCGTCCGTCCGTCTCATGACGACAGGCCGTGTCGACGGCGCGTTCGTGTTCCACGCGCGCCTCAAAGAGAGTCAGCAAAAACGAAGGGGTCCGTAAGGACCGATGCCTGCCGGGGTTGCGGGACTGTTCGAAAGAGATACCGTGGCCCCGGAACACAAAGGGCGATGAAGGAACATGGATGGGTTTTAGTCAGTAAAAGTCTGACACTCCCTCCTGCTCCGCCCAGAGCGGGAGGAGTCATTTGCAGATTTCCCATCCGAAAAAAATAAAAAAAAGATGTACGTTATTGTACACCCACATTTCGCCAGTAATGTTTAAGTTCCATGTAATAGGGGGCGAGCCTATTAGTCTCAACGGACCGCTGTCAATTCATTTTGGTCCGTTCAGACGTAGACAAAAAATGTTTACGTCCGAACGGACCGGTGTCAAAAAAACGAATAAACAATCATAAGTTTAAAGGTACAGTCGCATACACAAATGGTAAATTTACTGAGGGTTTTGTATCTCCACTCGATGGTTCAATAGAATCATTTTTAAATAAACCAGATGTACAGAAAGCTCTTCACGTCAACAGGGAATTTTTTGTAAATAATTCGACCGTGTTCGATTGGCTTAGAAGCGATGTTTGCCTTACTGTCAAACCTTGGCTAGAGGAGTTGATGGAGTTTCATGGAGTCTTGTGTTACAAGTAAGTATCGACAAGATTTTAAATGTGCAGTGTACTCCCTTAAGAGCGGCCAACCCGCCATACTTTTCGCGAAAATTTTGACTATAGCTCGTGCGACATATATCTTTGAGTTTTTTGAACTAATATGTATCTTGTGGACTATATCTAGGCTTCTATCGAAGCAGAAAATAAAAATTTGTAGAAACAAATTCAGTTTATGCCTCCAAAAATTGCTGTTTTTCACAACTTTTACCTCAACTTTGGCCGTTCATAATGTACTTATAAATTGTAACAGTATAGTATTATGCTATACTTACGCTTCATATTCACCATTCATAATACTATTCATCATGCTTTTTATTTGTTTATATATCTACACTCAGCAAAACGATTTAATACGATTCTTTAACTTGGAAATAGCTGAAATAAAATATTATCAAAATTTTCATGTTGTGACACTTACGTCAAGCGTCAAATTGTCAAACTCTCAGTTTCTCCTTAGTCTATGATATTTACTTTTTGGTTTGTAAAAATTAAATTATTTTTATCAATATGTATTTAGCCATTATATTTTGTAGATTATTACGATTGTTTACTAAATAACTTAATATTAAATTATATTATAAAATTCTTTACGCACTCATGGATATGTCCTGGCCGACTACACTTGTCAGTTGAGATGATGGCCACACTAAGAAAACTAAGATTTGAAAGAGGAAAGAGTACTTTGGGGGAAACGAGCTGACGGACGGCTGAAAAGACGACTCGAAAATCTGATTTGAGGAATATCAGAGAGCAGCTTGGTTTTGGCGGTGAGATTCTTAAACTGTCCAGGGGATCCAACGAAAGTTTCTCCTGGGACTTCTACTCCCATGTACCCCACTCCCACTACGTGCCTGTCCGTCTACTGGTCTCGCAGGGCTGTCCTACGTCTGGCCCTGAGTTCTGCACTGTCTTGCTGCTGAGCTGTCCTAGTGAACTCTGAGATCTGCGCTGCCGCCGTTTCTACTGCTTCAGAGCACAACTTCAAGGTTACTCCGGTATCGACCTGCTACTCTGACGCCTGTTCCCGTTCTTACAGTGTGGTAAACTCATTATTGTCCATCTAAGTGCATAAACTTTAAAACTGAGTGCGTGCTAGGTAGTTTTTTTATAACTAGCAGTATTTTTTTATCTTTCCTAAATTAAAATTGTATTTGAACAAGTCTGCTTATCCTTTTATTTTAAATAGGAGCAAGTAGATTTGTTACAAATTGGCGCCCCCCGTAAAATCAACTCGAACCCACTCATTTATTTTCAAAATTCTAAAAAAACTAGCACTAGTATTTCTTTTTGGACTTCTTATTTGGCCTAGTCTTATGAATACTAACTTATTTTTCTTCTTCAGCTCTCCTTTATTCGACTCAATTCTTCTACAACAGTACTAAACATCATCTAGGTATTCTTCACCCCTACACACGTATCGTTATTGAAAGATAATTGGCACCCTTTCGGCCTCTTGGGAGTGTTAATACAAATACTTCACTATCCTCCTAAACACTTATTGTATATATTTATACATATTTCATCTGGGAATCATACCAAAACAAGTTTAATTACGTGGGCTCTCAAAATATTTATATCGACTTGTTATTTGTCATCGGTTGCTAGGTAACAAACGGGCTATGGAGTATTATGGGCATGGAGTACCAGTCTTTGCGTGGTGGTAAAACTAGGTACTAAATTTTATCAAACTTTGCGGTGGCAATCATATGTACTAAACTTTATGCTTTAGTTCCGAATTTTACCACCAACACAAATAATAGTTCTCCTTGGTTTACGATTATTAATTTCTTTAGAATCAGTGTCTTACTCTTAATTTTTTAAATACTCTTGGACCGTGTCCAACACTCAGACTCTCTTGACGTTTTACTCGGAGCTTACCGGCTACTGTATTGCGGGAGCTGCCCTGACATTTACTCGGAGCTTACCTACTGCTGCCCTTGACGTTTCACTCGGAGCTTACCGTTTACTGTATTACGGGAGCTGCCCTGACGTCTACTCGGAGTTTACTGACTGCGGTGTTGCGGTTCTGACCTGACCCCTCTTTGCCTTCTTTCCTCTTTAAACTCCTTAAGTATTTCAAGTACGAATCAGATCCTGTAGTCTCCATGTTTATACCCTTTTACACTCTTTTGCTATCCCTATACTCGTACTTTTGCTATTTTTTTTATTATACTTACTCATAACTCATCTCTTTCTTCTTTCCTTCCTCTATAATAGAGTTAATTTCGATTTATTAAAACTCTATTTATTTTCTAATTCATTCATCACTTCTTAAACCATTAAAAGATTATTCTTAATCTTCCTTTATATCTATTCTTCTCTTTTCTTCTAGTTAATATGACTAACTTGTTTCTTTCTATCGACTCTAAAAGTTGATTGGAGCGGATGACAACTCCATAAAAATAAGCCTTTGTTAACTATCAACTCTAAAAGTTGATTGGAGCGGATGACAACTCCATAAAAATAAGCCTTTGTTAACTATCGACTCTAAAAGTTGATTGGAGCGGCTGACAACTCCATAAAAATAAGCCCTTGTTAACTATCAACTCTAAAAGTTGATTGGAGCGGATGACAACTCCATAAAAATAAGCCTTTGTTAAAATCTTTCTATTGCATCTCATTAGTGGTTTTAGACGCGAGCGGATTACAACTCCTAAAATAAGCCTTAAAGTTATTGATTTATCAGGTTGAGTAGTGATCATTGAATGTGAATCCTACCTGACCTAACTTCGTAAGATGTCAGTGTGTTTGAATGAATTATGTAAGTTTTGTGAATGCTGTAATATTTTAACCTTAGCAAAATTTTTGTTCTAGGCCAAAAATTTTCTCGGGGTCGTTGGGGAAATATAGTATTATGCTATACTTACGCTTCATATTCACCATTCATAATACTATTCATCATGCTTTTTATTTGTTTATATATCTACACTCAGCAAAACGATTGAATACGATTAGCTGAAATAAAATATTATCAAAATTTTCATGTTGTGACACTTACGTCAAGCGTCAAATTGTCAAACTCTCAGTTTCTCCTTAGTCTATGATATTTACTTTTTGGTTTGTAAAAATTAAATTATTTTTATCAATATGTGTTTAGCCATTATATTTTGTAGATTATTACGATTGTTTACTAAATAACTTAATATTAAATTATATTATAAAATTCTTTACGCACTCATGGATATGTCCTGGCCGACTACACTTGTCAGTTGAGATGATGGCCACACTAAGAAAACTAAGATTTGAAAGAGGAAAGAGTACTTTGGGGGAAACGAGCTGACGGACGGCTGAAAAGACGACTCGAAAATCTGATTTGAGGAATATCAGAGAGCAGCTTGGTTTTGGCGGTGAGATTCTTAAACTGTCCAGGGGATCCAACGAAAGTTTCTCCTGGGACTTCTACTCCCACGTACCCCACTCCCACTACGTGCCTGTCCGTCTACTGGTCTCGCAGGGCTGTCCTACGTCTGGCCCTGAGTTCTGCACTGTCTTGCTGCTGAGCTGTCCTAGTGAACTCTGAGATCTGCGCTGCCGCCGTTTCTACTGCTTCAGAGCACAACTTCAAGGTTACTCCGGTATCGACCTGCTACCCTGACGCAGGCGTCAGGGTAGCAGGTCGATACCGTTCTTACAGTGTGGTAAACTCATTATTGTCCATCTAAGTGCATAAACTTTAAAACTGAGTGCGTGCTAGGTAGTTTTTTATAACTAGCAGTATTTTTTTATCTTTCCTAAATTAAAATTGTATTTGAACAAGTCTGCTTATCCTTTTATTTTAAATAGGAGCAAGTAGATTTGTTACAACAGTAAAAAAAGTATTCTGATAGAAGCCTTGCAAATGTAGTGGAGATTCTAAATAACAAATAGTTATTTCACATACTTGTAAGACTAATTCAAAAACACGTATTTCCTGGAACAAGTTTTATAAATTTTCGAACAATATTTTTCGTACAATGTCCCCGCGTTAAGCGGTATGAGGTACGCGGGAGGCAAGTAGTGCGGATTCGGGGCTAGGTAAGACAAGCGAGTTGAAAGAATACCACCGCTGTGGCTATGGATGAGACAACAAGCTTTTCGACCATGCTCGCGTTGACGAAAGGCGGGCTGGGAAGGGCCCTCTTAATCTCCTAAAATGTTTTGTCCGAAAATCATTATCCATAAAACGTTTGCTATAAACTGCAGCAACCAATTTGTTAAAAATCCCGAAATTTCGTTTTACATACTTAATTATCTTTATTTCTAAAACTGGTCTGTCATAATATTGAATACTAAGTACAATAATTGAATCTTCTAATTTTACATGCCATAAAGTCAAATGGCCTAAGTATTTTATTATATAATGTGTATTATTCCGAATGTTCATATAAGTATACCTAATAACATTTTTGGTCCTAAAACATTAATTGCTAAATTTGCTAAAAATTAGTAATATGTATTTATGAAAAATGGGTGTAGTGCATATTTTATTTAGGGATTTCAATTTTATGGCATGTGATATTATGTGATATACCTAAAGTTCGGGTAAGTTATCATTCGGACAAATGATGATTGGGACAAGAAAAAAATGGCACTTTAGATTATGGATAAAAAAGATAGGGAACACGATAGAGAACCATTGTGCAGATGTCCTTCAATCAGTAAGATCAAACTAAATATTATTTTTACCTATTGTACAGCGGGCAACTGGACATGGTGGTACCCTACGCGGTGTCAGTTCACACATACCGAAGCCTGCAGTGGTCCGGAAGACAAGGATACCTGGACGGTCTCAGAGAATGTCTCTACGACGAAGAAAATAGTTCTCAGGTTAATTCGTGAGTAAAACGCATTTTTTTAAAAATAATTATGCAAGCCTACTGAATGAAAACTTTCGACTTTGGAAACCTGCAAGGGAGTGTTGTCAATAAATTACTGAATTTATGGAATTTAGATAGCAGCATAGCATACAGCCTTAGTTAAATGTGGCACATGTTCTTTGAATGATTTTATAAAGGAATATTTAATTTAAAAGTAAGTAAGAAAATTGGCTAAAGCTTGACTCACGCTAGACCGTGTCGGGTCCGAGCCGAGTGTCGACCGTACAATTTTGTATGGACACTCACACTTCCGAGCCGCTACCGAGCAACGGACAATGGATTGTGCTACGGCTGACACTCAGCTCGGACCCGGCAAGGTCTAGATCCTTAACTTGAGTTTCACAACCAATAAGCGATTTCGGTGACTGTTTCAGTTTCATGAAGAGCGGTCTTTTCTTCATGGAGGCGATGGTGGTCGGCGCGGGACACATGGTGCCCGCTGATAAGCCGCGCGCCGCCAAGCAGATCATCGACTTGTTCATCAAAAGATACAAATAAGTCAAAAATATTTTTTACTTGGTTTGGTGTTTCTGTACACCAAACTAAGTAAAAATGATTGCTGGTCGTTCTTTGGTTAACGGCTTACGTGAAGAGTTTCCTTACACTCTGTAGACTTAATAAATATAGTTAAGAAAGTAGCTCTATCATAATAAAAATATTAATATTAAACTTAAATATTGTTTAAATTATTTACAACCGAAACAAAAAAGGTATCGCTAAAATAATTACATCAACACATTTAAGGTAGGTACAGCCTAATTTAGTCATAACCCATAAGTTCATTACAGTGTGAATGAATACCGTATTTTAATCTTCTTGTCAAAGGCATTATTTCAATAGCTGGTATTCTGGCCGCTCTCGAACTAAACGCCGGACCTGCCATGATCCATTCCCTGAATAGTTCGCATAAATGACAATTAAAACCAAATAATTGGAATATTTTGGAGCTCACATTCATTCCGAAGCTTTTGAGTGTTAAATCGCGATGTTATTTGCAATTATTGGAAATATTTCATTCACTTTGAACAGATATAAACGTATTCATTTTGGCGTGTTATTATTTTATTTTTGTAATGATGTTTTCGGTAATTTGGTTGAGAGAGTATTCGTTATGTTGCTTTTATTTATTTGTTCATTTATTTAATTTTTCTTTATTGCATGGTTAGTGTGGAGAATGGTGTCAGATTTTTTTTTTATTTACTGAATTCCATCTTTTCCCTTGAAGAACGACCTTCACCGAGCTGGTTAATGGATGAAAAGTATTTTATATCAAAGGAAGGAAATATGTCAAAAATATATTATTATTGTAAATGGGTTGTCTAAAAAATTCCAGTCCAGAATATTATTATTATTTAGACCGAATCGAACCCAGGACGATACTGTATATGAGGCTCAGCACTTGCGCTACGACCACAGACCAACAAGGCAGCGAGTTTCATTCATTTCATTCACTACCAGTTACCGGTACTATCGATGACACTCCCGCCTGACCACCACTAAGCTTATTTTTGCTTGCACTCGCAACATAGAAACGCTCTCTAGCCCCACCCCGTTGACTTTGTATAGAAATAATGAATGAAAAGATACCGAATCGGCCGAGCGCACTGACGACGCACGCCACACGAGAGTTATTGTTATTTTGCGCACCAAAGTTGAGGCTTTCCTAATAGGCCCAAACTTTAAAGGGGCGTAGCTCGGCGCCTCCACATGTTTTAAACGAAAAAAAAAAATGGTCAGGCGGAATAGACCGCGACTGTACATTATACTTGTAATATTCAATTTATGAGCATTGAGCCGTGTGGTCTCCGGCAGAGTAGAATAGAACCAACCCATTACACTCACGGGTGTCGTATAATGCGACTAATGTCTGAGGCAGAACACCTCGCGCCTCCGTAGACCAGAGAATGGGCAGCAGCGTTTTCTGATAGTCTTTCATCACTGCGATCTCCAATCCGCCTGCCAAGCGTGGAGATTACAGCAAATTTCTCCCATCATGGGAGAGGCTTATGTCCAACAGTGGACGTTATGGGCTGTTGTTGTTATGGAGCATTGAGCTATTACTACTACATACGTATAGAGAAGACGCCGCCCTATCACTCTGTGCTCCGTTCATCTGCGGTCGGCCGGCCGCAGTTCACTCAGTCGCTTGCTCGCTACAGCATCTATTTAAACCATAGAACTATTACTACTACGTATAGAGAAGACAGTGCGAACAAAATCTGTGCTCCGTTCAAGTGCGGTCGGCTGGCTTCAGTTCACTCAGTCGCTTGCTCACCACAGCATCTATAATACCATTGAGCTATTACTACTACGTATAGAGAAGACAGCGCGAACAAAATCTGTGCTTCGTTCAACTGCGGTCGGCTGGCTTCAGTTCACTCAGTCGCTTGCTCACCACAGCATCTATAATACCATTGAGCTATTACTACTACGTATAGAGAAGACAGCGCGAACAAAATCTGTGCTTCGTTCAACTGCGGTCGGCTGGCTTCAGTTCACTCAGTCGCTTGCTCACCACAGCATCTATAATACCATTGAGCTATTACTACTACGTATAGAGAAGACAGCGCCAACAAAATCTGTGCTTCGTTCAACTGCGGTCGGCTGGCTTCAGTTCACTCAGTCGCTTGCTCACCACAGCATCTATAATACCATTGAGCTATTACTACTACGTATAGAGAAGACAGCGCGAACAAAATCTGTGCTTCGTTCAACTGCGGTCGGCTGGCTTCAGTTCACTCAGTCGCTTGCTCACCACAGCATCTATAATACCATTGAGCTATTACTACTACGTATAGAGAAGACAGCGCGAACAAAATCTGTGCTTCGTTCAACTGCGGTCGGCTGGCTTCAGTTCACTCAGTCGCTTGCTCACCACAGCATCTATAATACCATTGAGCTATTACTACTACGTATAGAGAAGACAGCGCGAACAAAATCTGTGCTTGGTTCAACTGTGGTCGGCCGGCCTCAGTTCACTCAGTCACTTTTTTTTTTTTTTTATGTGTGGCATCTCGCAGTTCAGTCTAGAAGACTGGCTACTGCTTAACTGGGCTACTCCTGTGGATGCCTTGAGAGTAAGGCCTCCAGCCAGGGGCATAAATATAAACTAAGCGACCACGCCTAACGGCACCCCCTGTGGGGTACGAACCTCGGCCTAGGGCGTCGCTGGGGGGGCAGCAAAGGGAAGGCTGGATCTGAGTTATATTATTTAGGGGCTAATTTAAAACTACTGGCTCAGCATCGCGGGCTGGCTCGAGCAAGGGTCGGGGGGGCGTTTGAACGGGGACGTCGCGCCGGACCTCGGCGGCGAGGTCGGAATGTTGCCGGTTTGTATTTGTATTTTCTACGAACGGTACTGGTTTCTTTACTACTTTTCTGTAAGAGGGTGATAGCATCGTCGGGGGAGCCAGTCACTTGCTCGCCACAGCATCTATATATACGAGGTTAGCAGCCCCCCGCGCGCCCCGCATGCCGCGCTTGTTGCACACATTTTTCGCGCTGTCTTCTCTATACTAACATAGATAGATGTTAGTGATACTAACATAGTTTTAAGATATATTTACTAATACAATTGTAATTATAACGTATGTATACTTAGGTTAAGGTATTTATCTATGGGTCTTTGTTACCTGAAAATAAATGGATTATTATTATTATTATTATACCTACGTAGTAGTAATAGTTCAATGTTTAAGAGACAATTATTCAACTTAGTTGGGGAATTGAGTCATTTCAATGTGTATTTGCCAATTGGTATTAATAATAGGTAGGATAATAATTATTATAGAGGAAATACTGTATGGTTATTATGCCCAACTTTATGTTAGGTGTGTAGGTTATTGACAATAATTAATTCCCACACTTGTTTAATCTACGTACGTATTAGAGGTAGGTACCTATATGAGTTCAAGGAGGTTTTAAGTATTACATGGGTAACACCCATGATGCCCGTGGTTTAGACCTATGCGGTCTACGGCATCATTTGTGATTTACACAAATTTTTACATACGATTTGGTTATACTATCATCTGCCTAGCCTTTTCCCAACTATGTTGGGGTAATACGATACCCTTTGGTAAGACTGGTTGTCTGATTTTCGGACCCCCGACTACAGGTTCAATAGTGATACATCATCCTGGCCAATAATTAACACTGCAGCTTGATAAATTTAAATATTTAATCGGAATAAAGAAAATAAAAAAGGATTGTCAGAGTACTGAATATTCTGCTTTAAAAGAGTGTCCATAGAGTTTCTAGCCCGTTCTTTTCAATGGAGATCTACGCTTTGGAATGGGCAACTACAGTTTTTTTTTACATTACATTGCTGTCTTTGTTTCGACAGCTCAAAAGTGCCTGTAACTGGCCTACTTTAAATAAATGCATTAATTTTGATTTTGACTGAGAAGTTTTTTTTTAAATTTTCGGAACATTAAAAATCTGTCTACCTTTTTATTGTTCATTAAGATGTAGGGTACCTAATCTATCACTTAATTGGATTTATTGATAGGCTATTAACTATTTATTAAATTTGTAACCGACTTAAAAAAAGATGGTTTAGTGTTTCTGGCTCCATCTTCAAACACTTATTTAAATGATATAGACTAACTAACAAATCTAACCGTAATACTAAAATGGTATTTAAAGGTGTTTATAAACAGGTTTTAATAAACATGTAGCAGGATGTAAACCACATGGTCAATATTATGTTCCATTTAATTATACATTGTTGACGTTGATTGATTAGCTTTATTTTATAGTAGGCTTCCTTTGTAAGTACCTCCAGGAAACAATTATACAGTTGGTGTTTTGTTAAAGGTAGGTGCTCGCCGCGCCATCTAACACTTGTAACGCGAACTCAAGGACGAAACATTCACATGTTATTTGTGAACGAGGGAAATTGGGATGTGTTTACATTCAGGTATTGAAGTGCCTAATTTCTTTATTAATATAAAAAATAAAGGTTCTTGTAAGATTGCTGCCGCTTAAGAGGGTATCACAATTTTTCTTGTATTTGAGTGTTTGAAGAGTCAATCACTTAAAAACTAACCTAACTTATAACTAACTAACTTATAGAATATAATTATATTTATGGCGGGAAGATCAGAAATGGGTGTTTAAAGAAAAGCTGCTTTTAATACTTTTTAGAGATTATCTATATGGAAATTTAAAATAATGAATGAATGAGGATTAATATTATATTAATTACTGGGTTGTGGAGGTCAGACATGCAGTCACGCCGTGTAAAATAATACTGAAATTCTGCTGCATCCGGTTAGACTGGAAGCCGACCCCAACATAGTTGTAAAAATTCTAGGCAGATGATGAGTTTATGAAAAACCGGCCAAGTGCGAGTCGGACTCGCGCACGAAGGGTTCCGTACCATTATCTATACATTAGACAAAACGGCAAAAAAATCACGTTTGTTGTATGGGAACCCCCCTTAAATATTTATTTTATTCTGTTTTTATTATTTGTTGTTATAGCGGCAACAGAAATACCTACATTATCTGTGAAAATTTCAACTGTCTAGCTGTCACAGCCTGGTGACGGACAGACGGACAGACGGACAGACAGCGAAGTCTTAGTAATAGGGATCCGTTTTTACCCTTTGGGTACGGAACCCTAAAAATGAACTACATAACAAACGACCTGATGTCTTGAATTAAAATAATGATTAACACATTGTTACCTACATATCAAACCGTTCAGACGTTTCTATTTATAAATCGTAATTGATATGTCATCATGTACCGAGATTTGGGCAGTCCTAAATGAAAATTGGAGCACCTGGCACGGAGTACAGACGCCGTCATAACAAGCGATTTGTCACCACATTAATAGCTTCATCGCTGTGGTTGTCAACCTGATTGAAAGGGCACGGAAACTTGTAAGACGAGTAAAGACTGCCTATGAACTTCTGATCAAGGGTTTCTGGATCAAACGGAGAAAAAAAAATAGATTATTTTATGGTAATTGCTGCCTAGCGGGATGAGGAGTAATGCAAATACTGAAATTCAGCTGCCACCGGTTACACTGGAGTGGAGGCCAATCGAAACATGGTTTGGAAAAAACCAGGCAGATGATGATGGTAAATCACTGTCTTCAAGGTTCTTCTTTTTTTTCGGGACGTTGCTACATTCTTCATTCCTTTTCCAGTGCTTTATGAATTAACTAGATGGCGCTGATCAATCTAGGGAATAATAAAATGGCTCGTTTTTATATCCACAAAGCCTTAACTGACGGAGGAACCTAAACAGGACTCGACACACTAGGAGTTTAGACGTAACGCAAAAACACTCAGAAGAACAATAACAAAAACCATGCAAAATCTTGTAGTTCAGTTCAGTGATGCAAAAGAACTTTTTTAGGTTAAAAATGTTTGACAGAACAAAGGTTCTTTACAGTTCTCACTTTATATACAACAATGAATAATAAAGACATTTTTCTATACAATGAGTTTGATATGTGTTTAGGAGAGTTTTTTTTGCCCTGCTAAAAGATCGACCTTTTAATATAATACGTAATAAATTCTTTTTTCATTAGATTTTACTAGAACGCCGCTTAAAAAATACATCTATTGATATTGATAAATCCATCTATTGATATTGATATATACTGAACCCCGTATATATAGATTCTCTGTGATACTGAAGCGTTGTGACAAACGTCAGTGGAAAGTTCCTCATTGGCTAGATTATTATTTTCAGTGAGTAGCCACATTAAATAATTTGTAGCTGTCATTAAAATTTACAAACCTTATTGTATGGTACGCCTAGCTTCGTTAGTGTGAAGCCCTTCATCTTTTACATTTTCCTTGAACTTCGTCGCCAGTAGTTCACGGTTTCTGCAACAGATGGCGCCACGAGTACAGAACTCTAAACCCCAGTATTTATTTACCGCGTTACAAAGAAATTGCTAACAAAAGAAACCGCATTAATGCGCATTATTCCAGTTCATCCTCATAAACCTGTGAGGAAAATTCGGATTTCCATTGTGTTCTTAGTTTTTGCGTGCAATTGAATATTCCCCAATGTCGATATTGTTAGAGAAGGAAATAATAGTTAATCTGTCTCCCATGGGACGCACGTATTCAGGGGGAGTGTAAGTGCTTTGTGTCCTTCTGAGGTAGTTTTACTATATGCAGTTAGATCTTTATCGGATACCTCCCTGAGGAATCGGAAAATGTTTGCGTAGGCAGGTATCTATAGCTACCTTTCATTCATTTTCTTTAATTGTTTTGAAAAATAAATGGATATAAAAAATATGAATAATAAATATGAAAAAAGAATGGATAGTTTTTAGCCATTATTTAAAATCCAGCTTAGTGTAAGTGCAAATCCACATCAGCCCATAACGTCCAGTGCTGGACATAAGCCTCTCCCATGATGGGAGGAATTTGCCGTAATCTCCACGCTTGGCAGGCGGATTGGAGATCGCAGTGATGACAGACTAACAGAAAACGCTGCTGCCCATTCTCTGGTCTACGGAGGCGCAAGGTGTTCTGCCTCAGACATTAGTCGCCTTATATGACACCCGTGAGTGTAATGGGTTGGTTCTATTCTACTCTGCCGGATACCACACGGCTAGTGCCACTAAGTGCAAATGAACATAAGTATTTGCTTATCAAAGATGGATAGGTGCAAGATTTTCATGCAAAATACATTCCATGATTTTCCTCAACATTTTAAGCAAAGAAAGCTGAAACAAAAAATGTGAATTTGTCCATAAAGCATATCGCTACAAGTCAGTATGAATACGTAAAGCGGTTTGGCTGTCGTCGAGTTGTGTGACATCTTACTTTTACGCTACTGAAGATGAAAAGGGTAACGTTCAATATAGACACAAGTGGGTATTTTTATATCTCTACCGACACTGACCCATTTCTTTGTCGCGGAGTGGCCGAGGACGGTTCCAAAACTATTGTTTCTAAATGTTTCGTTCATTTTGTTTTGTTATGTGGCCTTTTATTGTTGGTTTTATTGGGTTTTTATTGATATTAGAGGTTTAATTAAGATTTTGTAGACATTCAATGTGTAACATTTTGTTAACTTTATAGTTTGGTTTACATTTATAACAATTGTATGGAATTGAAGTTGGCTACCATTCAGTTTAACTGCAGAATATATTCATCTGATGTTTCATAATTACATTGTAATGATTAGATCATTGACAGTGCTCTATTCAGCATAATTATGTTAATATAATTATTGGTTTTAGTGAAACATGCACAAACATATAGACATAAATCCAAGTTTGAAGATAGAGAAAATAATAATCTCTAAAGGTTTAATAAATAGCGTACAATATAATATCAGCATTAAGAGATAATTATGTTCCACTTCCTTCAACGTTTTTAGGTGCCACACTTATTTAAGTTTTTACTTAGGAAAAACTACTTCTACGTTCACATGTATGAAAATATCGTAAGGCAATTCATGAAGAGTGTTTGCACACAACAGGACCATAGCACCTCTATCGAAAATGTTGAGTCATTTCCGTCATCTGGTTCCAAATTTAACTGTCACAAAAGTAGATAATTATATATATATATATATCATGGAGAGGGATAGCCAGAGGTTATACATGCTAAGCTCGCTTGTCATCAGTTAGTATTGGTCCAATACAAAAAAAAATACTAATGAAATAGCGTCCGATATTTTTCACAAATCATTCACATTTGAGAGCAGCGGTGGCTTTTTTGATTGATTGATTGGTGTGTCATAGATGACACACCAATCATGTTATAATCATCATCACACAACAATCTTTGCAATTATTTTCTATCGAGCCTATTTCATCCAAATATGTATCGAGTCCGTCCAAGTTCTTTGAAATATGATCAATATTAACATATATCTTTTTTGATGTGCTAGAACAAATAGCTTTTCTTAAAAAAACTGCTTGAATAACATCAATTTCAACAAATTAGGTGTTGTCAGCCCTTTAAATATTTTAACTCATGACATAATTTAGCCTTTCGTTGCCCGAATCCAACAATCACAATGAATATGCTTTGCAAACAGTGCACACCAACGACTATGATTCTAGTACGCTATTTTTAAAGCAAGTTTTCGAAAAATAAGCTAATGCAACCCATAAATAAGCCCGCATCACCGAGCTAAACAAACGTCACACAGTCTTGCTCCACTCGCTGCAATTTTTCACACACCTCCGGAAACACTTGATGAATGTATCGAGATGAAACACAGAGCAGATCACGGATGGAATGTGCTCAATAAATTATCTGTGCTGTTGGTGGTCGCTATGTTTAGGCGCCTTTGAGTTAAAACTAGATGTGCTACGTGAATCTGGTGGACCTAGAATTTACATGATCTCTTTGTAAATGCAGCGTCATTTGGGATGGTGTTTTGTTTTGAGATAGCGTTGACGCTGAAGAGACGCTTTGTTGATAAGTTTTAGTCAAAAAATGTATCAACAAAGTTCAACATAGTTCACGTTTTGTAGCAAATTGCAAGTGTTTTTAATATTTATTTTCTATTTTTAATGCTTAATTATCTCTGTGTAAGCTTAGCTTTAAATTAACTGAAAATCTTGATTTGATCGTGCATAAAACTCAATAAAAGCCAAACTCTGTTTCAATGACCTGACTTTAGTTTTTAAAAACGAGCCTGTTTTTTTTTATCAAGTTTCCAGCGTTGTTATCAACTACATTGGTACCACTTTAGTGGTAGTAGAGTTTTATCTTTGACTAGTTATGCTTGTGGGTTGTGAATTCTATTGGAATCATACGTTAATGGGAAGTCATAGTACTATCGAGGACACTCCCGCCTGACCACCACTAAGCTTATTTTTGCTTGCACTCGCAACATATAAACGCTCTCTAGCCCCGTCCCTTTGACTTTGTATACAAATAATGAATGAAAAGATACCAAATCGGCCGAGCGCACTGACGACGTACGCCAAACGAGCGTTATTGTTATTTTGCGCGCCAAAGTTGAGGCTTTCCTAATAGGCCCAAACTTTAAGGGGGCGTGGCTTGGCACCTCCGCATGTTATAAGCGAAAAAAAAAAAAAATGGTCAGGCGGAAAAGACCCCGACTGTACCTATTTTCGTAATATTCTCTATAACGAATCTGTTAATCTTCCTTTTTATTTTTTATTTACCTAAATGCGAAAGTTAGTGAGGATGGATGGATGATTGTTACTCTTTCACGCAAAAACTACTGACCGGATTTAGTAGGGCACACAGATAGTTAATAACATAGATTAACACAGAATACTTTTTATCCCCGTATTACGATCCCGGCCGTGGGACATTACCGAACTACACGCGGACGAAGCCACAGGCATCTTTCTATCGATGGGTTTAGGTTTCCGCACTTAGTCCTTAAAGTGGACCATTGTGCGTGAGCCATGGTGGCCGTTTACTCCAACCAGCCCACCTCCCTCCAGAAGCAGATCAAACTTCCCGGTCTTCTCAGGGCATCCGCAAGGGATCTTGGTGTTCCCAGGGTCTCCTTGCGAATCTTGGTAACGCCGGTGCACTCAAGGAGCACATGCGCCACTGTTTCCTCCGCCTCCATGCATGCTCTGCATAGGGGACTGTCAGTGATTCCTAGGGTGTGAAGTTTTTATTCAGTGAACAGTGTCCAGTGATGGTCCCCGCCACCAGTCGCAGGCTATCTCTGTCCAGGAGCAGAAGGCGCCTGGTCAGTTTTGTGTCCAGGGATGGCATAGCTTCCTTGGATTGCCTACATCCTGGTGCCGAGGTCCACCATTTCTCCGCTTGTATTCGAGTGTGTTCCTTTAACCAGCTTCTAAGTTGCTCGAAAGGAATGGGCACAATGGGCTCGGGACCACAGGGTTTTGAGCTGGATCCTCTTCTGGCAGCCGCAGGCATAAGCTAGTTCGTAGTATTTCTATAGCAATGGTCGATTCTGTTACTTTAAACTTTGTCTTAGATAGGTGCTTTAACTGAGAGAGCATAATAATAGTTTCTCAAAAGACCTTAAAATGCAACACAAAATGTAATTCTGCGGATGACCACTTCCACACAAACAAAACGTTATTGCCATTCGTTCACAATAACGCAGCGTTAATGATTTTCTAATTAGAAGCACTAGGCGCTGCAAATGTGCGAGTAATCCCTTGTAGTCACTAATTGGAAGATTATTAGCTTTTAATTCTATGGTCGGTGGTCCAGTGGTGTGACTGCTAACTGGTGAACATGAGATCCTGGATTTGATATTCAGACCAGTAACCGAGGATTTCAGTGGGGTAATGTTTTCCTGGGGTTTTCCATCCAGATTTTTTCCGATTGATTACACTATTGCAATCAATCGGAAAAAATCTTCCATGTGACCATGTGATGGGGGGTCGAGCACCCCCCCGGGGCTTAAAACGTAACTGGCGGAGTGTGTTTGTCTTAATAGGTACACCCTTAACGCTTTTTTTTCGGATGGGAAATCATCAAATGACTCCTCCCGCTCTGGGCGGAGCAGGAGGTAGTGTCAGACTTGTACTGACTAAAACCCGTCCATGTTCCTTCATCCCTTTTTTGTGTTCCGTATCTCTTTCGAACAGTCCCGCAGGCCCGGCAACACCCTTAACCCTTTGGGGATTGAAGACATGATGTTATGCTGATGATGAACAATTTAGAAATAATGCGACACTAACAATAGACACGGAATGCGAGACACTAATTATTTTGGTGGTTCCCAACCGACGGAGTTAGGTTCGTCGCTGGCACGGTGACAACTTTTTGAGAGGTTATTTTATTCGCATATGCGATTAATCGGACTCATTAAGTCATTAGCTGTTTTTATGGCTGTCTGCGTTCGCTCAGGTTGGAGGAAGGGGTAACATACTTCTGTCTGTGATTTGAATCGGTTCCTATTCAGTAACGAGTGCTTTTTCTCAAATTTCCGCCTATTTTCCGGTCATTTACCGGAAGATGTTGAGTTAATTTTGGTTCTCCATACGTGACATTACTTTCATTCATTCTTAATGTCCACGTCTTCTACATCGTTCTCACATATATGTATAATCTCAACATGAATGATGTAACCAAGATTTTGTAACAATATTTTGATTTAAAAGAACCGTCCGTCTCCGTGCCTCGGAAAGCACGTTAAGCCATAGGTCCCGGCTGTGATTCGTAGATCTTTGACAGTCATTAGGTAGTCAGAGGCCCAAAAAGTCTGACAACCAGTCTTACCAAGGGGTATCGTATTACCCGGTACTAACTGGGTTATGGAGGTCAGATAGGCAGTCGCTCCATGTAAAATACTGGTATTCAGCTGCATCCGGTTAGACTGGAAGCCGACCCCAATATAGTTGGGAAAAGGCTAGGCAGATGATGATGATGATTTTGATTTAAAAGAGTGTCCGTGGATTTTCTTGCCCGTTCTTCTCCATAGAGATCTACGCTAGGGAATGGGCAACCACAGTACTTTCTCAAGTTATTATGTCTTGTGACTGGGAGCTGTAGCTTTGTTTTTTTTTGTATTTTTGACATTCAAAAGTGCCGTAATGGTCTAATTAAAATAATTAATGCTTTGAGTTTGAGTTTCTGTGGTGGTTATAACGATGATACCATCTAGCCGATTTCGGCCACAGCGACTGCACTCGATGAGTTTCTAGGGTGATTTGGGAGCTTTGGTGTGCTGCTCTTTCATGTGCTATAAAGTGGCTAGCATATCCAACTTTGGCTGAAAAACTCGGAGTACAAAGCGGACATGTCAGAGCACCACTGACGACATTGTAGGGTATAGCTGTAGGTGGTCTAGCTTTAAGGTCATCACGCTTTAAGTCCAGCTGCGACCTTCTCTCTTCAAAGGCGTTTACCTGACCATGTTTACGTTATACTTTTCTCTTATTTGTTCGGGTCTTGTTTTCTATGAAAAAATGATGGACATATATACTGAAATGTTTCTTCATAAAAAACGTATTTGTGACGCGAAAATAATACTTGGAAGGATTGTTGTAATACAACAAAACTTCGGAATGATAGTGGGTGTACTCCTATTGTATTTCTAATATTTTTCCATGTTTACCAATGTTTATAAATAAGATGAACCCTAGTGGGCGTTTACGGATTGGTAACCTGAACTTACAATATGTCTTCAAATTATTACTGTTCAAATATAAATAATAAAACATTAAATGTAGCCTGTAGGGTCATTAGTATAAATGTACCTAAGAATATTCGCCGTTCTACTACGGTACTAAAATCACGTCGCCTGTTAGTTCTCAGCGTAGCCTAACAGATGGCGCTACCGATCGCGACACGTGGGCGGCCGGAGAAAGTTCAAGTTCACACTCTTTACGCATGGCACAGTTTTAACGATAAGTAAAGGATACGGCAAAGACACTAAACACATTACGTTGTCTGCCTACCTACCTAATCAGAATACGCCTCAGCACTTCTAAAGAATTTGTTCAGTTCATATTTAAACTTCAAACACAATTCTAAAGACATACCAAGGGACGCTCTGATCCTCTAAATGTTAATTTTATCTGTCCTCCCCTGATATTTCAAAACAAGCAATCAGAGCGCTCGTGGAGGTCAAATTTAATAAATCTGAAAGGTTTTTTTTATTGGAAAGTGGAATGCCTCTCGCGGCGCCCTTGGAGCTGTGTCCCCGTCTCGTAATATGACCTGCAACGCTTTCATGTTCACCTAATTACTCATAATTGAGCATGACTGAGGCTTCCAGAACAAAAAGGTCATACAAAGTTTTGTGTAAAGAAAAATATGTGTATGATTTTGTGTTTCAACAGCAACGAGTGCTTTGTGTATAGTGCTCGTTTTGATGAATGAAATTTTGTTTTATTGAATGTTGATTCATGTTGTCATAGGAAAATACTCGATTAGTTTTGATAGATTGAAAAGTTTTCTAGTAACGCTTTTTTGCCATAGGACTTTAGTCTCTATTGCAGAATAAATACAAAGTATAAATTCAGGCTTTGAAAATATTCCAACAATTGTACATCCCCACGGGGCGGGCTCAAGTTTTTTGTTGGCCACGTCAACTTTAAAACTCAATTTAGTTTTCAACTACGCAGACAAAACCCTTCTACAAAAGGCTTGAAAATATGAAACGAATAAGACAATTTAACGAAGAACACGAGACGAAAAGAATAGAAAGTACTTGTGTTTGAGTTTCGTTGTTACATCAAGGAGATTCAAAAGGTAAAGACATTCAATTAATTGGTGACGAACATTCGTAGGTAGGGTCGTCAAAGCGACCGTCTTTTTAGATTTAGGGGTACGAGTCTCTCCATTAGTGTAGGCTTTTAATAAAGATAAACAAAGGGCCGCTGTGGTCGTGTAGACATAGAGGATGCAGGTCGCGGTGTGTTGCCTGTCGCGTGGTCGACGGTGTGCGGGCAGCGACCACAAACGCACGGTGCCCATTTGTCAATTGATTCCCGATATAATGAAGGGTACATCGCTACATTGGAGCGAACTGTCAGAGGTGGTCGCCCATTTCGGTATAGATTTGGTGGGGGTGTGAGTGTGGTGGTCGTGGGGTGTATCGAGCGCTGCGTGCGCATCACGGTGCGTGTCGTGGGCTTGCTCGCACTCGTTGCTCCGCCGTTCTTTTATCTCGCTTGTCGACCTACACAGCCTCCAAGTTGCGTGCTATTTGATTACGATACGCGTCTGTGTGGCCTCTTGTTTATATTGGACTTGATGCCACTTTAAATTGATTAATTCTTACAACGACACCTCCGATTCTAAGCAACGATTTCGATTAATGTGTTCAGACACTATTTCTTTTTTGTTAATTTTTTTTCAATTTGATTACTCAATTGCTAATAAATTCAAAATAGTTTTTCAGTAGTTTCCACCTAAACTTGAGTACTTTTCATGACTATACTTTATTGAAGTTTCTTTTTATGATTCCATAGCCAAACAAAATAAAAAGAAAACCCTTGTACTTTTTATTTTATTTTGAGCTTTTAATGACTTTGTCAAGGTGTTACAATTATGTACAAATAAAAATACATTCATATATCTCCTGTCGAACCGACAAGATCAAGTCTAGACACCCAGCATAATATTCTAGGTCTGCCCCAACGACACGGCTTCCGTCTTCAGGCATCCAATCTTGGCCCACCTTTCAAAATTGGAAAGTAGTTGTACTACTTGCCGCCGCCAAACAATGATACAGTCTATTGCGAAAATTATTAATAATTATGGATGAATGAAATAAAAATTCACATATAAGCGTGAGGAGTTGTTAAACCAAAAGAATACACCAATAAATTCACATCAGTTGATAGTTAAAAATATGATTATACCTACCTATTTCGGTTATAACTACGAGAAATACTATGTAATACAAACATATTTTCAAATACAATCGATATGACTGTATATAGAAAGTATTCGTAAATATTTACTCAGACTACGGAACCCTTCACTGTGTGTGACCTATTGACACGCACTCAGTTTTCTCATTCCGCAACACTTTTTGGCTTGTTAATACACCTTTTTATTTTTATTTAAAGAAAGCTACATAAACTAGGTCAATATTCAACATTATTTTTCTCACTGACGGAAAACAGATTTTGAGAAAAAAATCAACAAGTAAGCCAATATTTAGTTGAAACCATAATAAATGTTTAATTTTCTATACTAAACTATAAATTATTTAAAAAAAACATAAACTTTAGCACAAAGTATGCGATGTTCAATACGATGTGTAAGGAGCGCTGTTTGGAATCATGAAAATCCTTGCGCTTGTGAAAGCGTCCTAAAGAGAGTTTCCCACAACTCACTAACACCGATTCGCCGGTCGTGAGCACGCGACTTTTCACGCACACATCCGAACTCAGCAAAATAAGCGCCTGAAACTCGGCACGGAGTCGCGCGACGCCGTGCTATCTCGCTCGCACGCAGTCCCCCGTCCTATTTCAACAGGTTTCGCCTTTCAGCAGTTGCAGTAGAACGCGTGCCTCTAGTAACAGAGCACAAACAGTACGGGGAACACACGTCGCGTTGGAAAACTGAAAACACAGTTTCACTGACAGCTCCGACATCACCTGACATTCACCGCCGTCCTCCGATCTACGGCGGGTTCGCGTATAAGTGAAACACTTGGACGTGATACATATAACTATTTATAAATGCATATTTCGACGTGTGTTCAGTGGCCGGTTGGAAGTTAGTGGAAAACGCGCGCGTCTCCGCGTCTCGCTGCTAAACTTCACGTGTTCAGCATGAACTCCGTCAAAGTTAACTGTGCCAAAAACTATGTAATAAACCACTTGTAAATATGAAAGTACTCCGTAAACATCTACTTTGCAATGCTTCCGTGAAATAATATGGAAATATTACGAAATGACAGCGCAAGATAACAAGATGTAAATCTTAACGTGTTTCAATGTTTACCTCTTCAGTGTTGTGAATATAGATTAAATTAGTGTTTAGAACTGGAAAGCGATGTAGCCGTGTATCAGCGTGGACTTTTAGACTATAGACAGATGGGTGGCCATGGTTGTGATAAATTACAAAGAAATAACGAGAAAAAGATCGGAGTGCGTTCGTTTCGGTCCTAAAAAGACTTACAAAAAATAATCTGGTTGTTAATACTCCCGTAAGTTGTGATTAAACGCTAGGCAAGTAAATATTTTTATGCTATGTACGAATAAAATAGTGAAAATTAAGTATTTTATGTACATAATATGTTGGTACCTGTTGTAGTGTTTGCGTTTCTATTTCCATTACAAACGTTGAGAGATTGTCGTTGGGAGGTCGTGGATAATTTCCCATGAGGTTGTGACTACTACAATAAACAAAACTAGAGCAAAAAACTTGGAAGTTCCATTCTTATTGAGTTGTGATTGTCCGTACGTTTGTGTTGTACAGTGATATATAGTGCAAGTACTTGGACTTACTTGTGTGCCGAGTTCCAGACGCTGACTTTATCAAGGTAAGATTTATGTAGATTGTTTTTCGTGTGGAAACTTACTTTATTAAGTTAACTATTTTAAAATTATTGTATTACCCGTTCACAAATGTTTAGTATTTAAATAGGGCCAAGGATTGGGTAACCTGTGATCGGCGGGAAATTTTTCTGATCCCTTTTTTACGAGCTCTTTGGGTACTTTTACGAAATTCTTTGCATCCTATTTAAGTCTAATAATATAATCTTCAAATAATAAGTTACCTTATGTAGAGTCGAGGACTTAAATTGATGAGCCACTTCCTCTACTTTCCATTTTGCACTTTTATGCATTAACGAGTACGTATATTACAGACTAGCGGACTTCACGCGGTTTCACCCGCGTAGTGCCCGTTCCCGTAGGAGTACGGGGATAAAATTTAGCTTATGTTACTCAAGGTGAATGTAGTTTTCTAATGGTAAAAGAATTTTCGAAGTCAGCGCAGTAGTTTTTGAGTTTATTCATTACAAACATACACATACAAAAATACAAATCTTTCCTCTTTATAATATTAGTGTAGATAAACTAAATAAACAACAGTAATAAGTTACCTTATACATAGATATAAACAAGATATTTTATGACCTACATAACTTCTGTCAATTTCGAATTCAATAATCGCCTAACCAACGCTTTCGAGAAAAAAGCGGGCGATTTTCTTTTGTTCATACAATTGTAACACCAACTCCCTCGGACGCGAATTTTAAGAATAATTAGTTTCCTTTTTCTTTGTCTTGCTTTCTTATATTTCTTTTTGAACATTTTTCATTAAGTTTACTTATTCATCATTACTTTGAGTTGTTTATTTGTTGTTATTGTTTAATAATCATCTTTATGATTAACGTTTAATTTAAGAAACGGAAAGAGAGAATGAATTATGAAACAATTGCTGCTGTATTTTCAAAAGGGATGTGAGTTTTATGATGAGTAATAAAATTTTCTTCATTTAAGAAATTATGTTTGTAATATAACATAAAAGATAAGGATAATCTTTCCCCGTCAACTTATTACTTAAGAAAACTAGTTTCTCTACATTAATTATTAATTAAAACAATCAAAGAATAAAAAACACAACGAACTTGGGACACACAACCCTTTAAAGATTAATTAGGAGTTAGCAAAATAGTTGCGTGATCATACTTAAATGTTAACTAAAATATATACACCACATGTTAATAAAAATTAAGGTTACCGGACAATATTCAAATATTATGTTTGTAACTGAGAATTTTTCGACGGAAAACTCTACCTAAAAAGCTAATTTATTTATTCACAATCGTTTTAACAAAATCGATAAACTAAAATTGTACAGATAATAATTTGAAAAGCGTCAACAAAAAAATAATGATGCTCAACAATAAAAAAGAAACATGCCCCGTTAATACAATAATAAAGCGTCAAACTGTCAGTTGATTGGTCCTTCAGTCATAACGCTAAGTGGGCTATAATGTCCGCCACAAATACTAAACAAGAGTAACGTCGAAAGTGACACTTTGGTCCTGAAAACTTAGGGCTGTTTCACAAAACACTAAGAAATTGTTGTGGATTAGTCATCTAAAGGTATTGAAAAAGTAAATTGTTTGAAATTCATGGAATGAATTAAAGGCCTATTACCTAACCTACCTACCTTACCTATTTATTACCTATTACTTTACACTTACGGTAACCAAAAGTTGTACGCTCTTGTGTGATAATTTTGAAATAAATTAATACGAATAAAATGATTTAGAGACAGAGTATAAGAGCAAGTATAATTCAAAATACTTGTATAAATCAATTCTAGGCCTCTACTACCAATGAGTGCTGAGATATCTGATTACAGATATCTGACGCCTGACCACTTCTTGATAGGTGCGTTTAACTAGTTATCCTGAAATAGATTACACTAATACAAATATTAACCGTCTTAAATTTTGGAAAAAGGTACTATTTCCACCCCGAGAGGTGTCCTAAAAGGTGATATTATGAAATCCACAGAAGTACTAGGAAACTTGGTACTTACCTTTGAAGAATTTTAGCCATATCGGCAATTCAATTAAGTATATTTGCAGTAACACAGTTTTAAGCTTTCACGGTTCATAACTAAACTTAGGAGGCGAGTGGTTGAGAGCTCAGCACCCCTAGCCAAGTTGATAATCTATAACCGTTAACGCTAGTAGAAAACTATTCAAATGAATGGGAATGACATTATCTCAACGTTAAATCACGTGATCAACACAAACGAATAGAAAATTCGTAGACAAGTTTACACATCGTTCAAAATGATAGAATAGAATGTTATCGTTTCTACAATGTTGATCGCTAAACTCTTTGGTAGGAACGCTCACCATACCTAAAGTGTAGGTTTTTTTCTACAGACATTAGAGAACGAGCGATCGAC
Organism: Xestia xanthographa; assembly: GCA_905147715.2. NCBI lineage: Eukaryota > Metazoa > Arthropoda > Insecta > Lepidoptera > Noctuidae > Xestia > Xestia xanthographa. The sequence goes on from LR990652.1 coordinate 17,211,284, forward strand.
TCAGTCGTGTCAACTTGGCTACCAATTTAGCGCTTTCTACAATCGCTTATGCCGAGGCGTTTACGATTGAAGAAAGAGAATCGACACGAAACGTTTGTAACTTGGCTAGGGGTGCAGAACAATTAAAAATCACGGAAGATATCCCGTAAGTGACAGTGTAAGTTAAGTATATAGAAACACGGACGGTTACAAAATTAAAGTTACGCAGTAAAATTAAAAGTCTCAACGATTTTTTTTAAGTACAATACTGTCTTCATTTCCAAAACAACTAAATAACATAAACCAACTCCAATTGATTGGTTTATGTTATTAATCCGATTGACCTGCATCCACGTATTAAAAACGCTACTTTCAATCATCATTTACCTAGCCTTTTCCCAATTATGTTGGGGTCGGCTTCCAGTCTAACCGGATGCGGCTGAATACCAGTATTTTACATGGGACGACTGCCTATCTGACCTCCACAACCCAGTTAGTACTGGGTAATACGATACCTTATGGTAAGACTGGTTGTCAACTTTTTGGGTCACTGACTACCTGTAACGACTGTCAAAGATCCACAAATGACAGCCGGGACCAACGGCTTAACGTGCTTTCCGAGGCACGGAGGAAACCCGGTATGTAAAGGGTGGTCACCCATCCAAAGACCAACCTAGGCAAGCACGGCTTAACCTAAAGATCGACCCGAGCGGCTGTTATTATTTAGCCATGGGCTCCTACGCGAAAACGCGGCTACTTTCCAATCGAGACTAAATATCCGAGACTATCTCTCTTAGATAAAATATGTGAAGCTTTCATTTCAATGCGTATATGTTCCTAACAGAGTTTCGTATCCAACGATAGGTTTTGTATGAATGCGCTATGTTAATTTCCCTTATAAAGCAGGAGAAATGTGAGCGTACGTAGAAATTAGTTATTATTTATGAATCTTTGTTTCAGGCCCGGGGGAAATTATTCAAACATCCGTCTATCGCTCTACTGTCTTTTGTATGAGTGAATTGTTATTTTTGATTGTTTGATACGGTAATTTCTAATTATTATTTATTTGATAACAAATGGACTAATTGGAAAATTTGTATTTTAAAATTACCACACTGTAACTTAGTTTGTCTTTGATTATGATTACTACAGAATTTAAACATAAAAATATATTTATCACTTTATAAATTTAGTAAAGTTAAAGTTTTATGTTTAAAAAAATAATGATCGTCACCAAAAACCACTTTTAGAAGTCGTTCAAGTTCCATTTTCTTTGGATAGCGCCGTGATTTACATTTAAAAAATGCTTTCCGTAATCTTGATCTCGATTTTATTATACTCGTAGAAAACAATAATTTAACACAGTTCGCAAAAAACATCTAGTCGTGTTTTTCTATCAAATTAAATAAATTATTGATGCTGAAAACGTTCCCGAAAATAGGTAATAGGTATTTATCAAAATAACAGTTATTTTTGTAAGCACAACGTTGAAATGGGTTATTAAATATACCTTGTTCTGAGTATTTTACGGACGGGTCACAGGAACATCACCATAGATATGTATGTATACTAGAAGGATTCACAGGTGTTTACTCGTCAAATATTCATCTGTACAACCCAAAGGGACGCTTCTCGTAAATCGTACATGTATTTGCGATATGACAATCTATTTAGATGTCGCTAGGTTCGCAGTAAGGGGTTATGTCAGTGGGAAGAACCATTTTGGGATTATCTACGTTGTGGTGTTTATAAGTTAAATAATGGTATCTATTTCGTTAATGTTTAGATATGATATTTGTATGTATGTCAGTTCTATGTACCTACGTAATTCAAGAAAATAATAAGTTTTCTTATTGTTACCTATTTTTCATATTAATTTGTGTTTAGAGTTACTGAATAGATTCAAAGTATGTACAGGAAAATTACTTGTTTACATATACGTTTTTTTTTATATACCGTTGGTTATATATTAATTTATTTTGTCTTCTACGAGCTTTTGTTGAGGCTCATTCCAAATAACAACGAAGACATATATAAAAACTCTATGGACATACAAATCGTTACAAATTAACGTACACATGAAAAAGCTGCAGCATACAGCATACAGTCGCTAATTCCCCAACCCCTAGGGAGGTGCCACATAATGATGTACATGATGTCGAGCAACCGAATCGCGTGTTGATTGCTCTGCGTATTTTATCTCCCAGCTCGATGAAATTGTGTAGAAAAAAAGAAACGGACAATTTAATTTACGACGCATTTTATTGACGTTTTTTTTTTTTTTTGAGAAACATAATGGTTATCTGTAAAGAATATTCGAAAAAGAAAAAAACGTAACACTTGTTTTCAGAGTTGTGACACGTCAATCATAGAAAGAAAATCTTTTTGAGTTTTGCATGATAAATTATGGAGTTAGAGGTTGGCAGTTTTGAAATAATTGAAATAGTTTGAGCTTAAGAAAATTGCCCAGTTTTTTTTATTTTCAAGTAATAAACTGCCATTCTATCGCTTGTTTACAAAAACATTTCACTTGTAGCTTTCTAACTTAGGATAATAAATAAACCACAGAATTAATTAGTCTTCTGTAATTCTGGCAACCCTAGATTTACCCTAGTCTCGCTCCACGGAGCAATGTCGTTCGTTCTTAAGGAACTTTAAACTTTCATCCACTAAAGAAATTAATTAGAAGAGAAAATAGAAAGAGTTTGAAAGAAAATCAATTTCCACTTCCGTTCTCACCAAAGCTTGAGACAAAAAAGAAAAACTAAAATGAGTCTCGACTAATGAAAGAATTGAAGTTGGTTAAAGAGAAATGGAACAGCTACCGAAAATCACTGTTATTTATACTCGTAACAGTTAATTATGCGCCGAACGACGCACGTAACAGTTCCCATACTGTTATGAAAGATGTTACTTATGACATTTGCAATTTCGCGGAAGACAAGTGATTGAAAGCAAACATACGCATTCACTGTTATGAGTCAGTTTCGAAGCAATTTATTTTAGTTAGAGCATACTAAAATTCACTAAATGCAAAGATTTTTTGTGACAAAGATTATTTTAGAGTTTCAACAATTCAGGAATAGTGAGGTCTTGGAGTTGCGGACACCAGCCCGTTATACCATACAATACAAATACGTCGTAGTTAGAAGTAATGTCAGATATCAAGACTCCTGGCTGTGGGCGGGACAAGTTTATCATGTGTTTTCAGGCTTGTGAGTGGCTAAAATCTAGCTGTAATTATAATTATTAGTTCTTTTTACAAGTAGGCACATGATTTCTCTGCGGATCTGAAACAGTATCGAAAACAAATGTTTAAAAAAAAAACCTTCTAAGACTGAGATAGGCGCTCTTTATTCAAAATTACATTCATCTGCTATTTATTTTAGTTAGTTTTCCACTTCTAAAACAACGAAACAAAGTCTGTCGATACGCCAATGTTTCAGAACAACAAAAGCCCATAACGTCCACTGCTGGACATAAGCCTCTCCCATAATGGGAGGAATTTGCCGTAATCTCCACGCTTGGCAGGCGGATTGGCGATCGCAGTGATGAAAGACTAACAGAAAACGCTGCTGCCCATTCCCTGGTCTACGGAGGCGCAAGGTGTTCTGCCTCAGACATTAGTCGCCTTATACGACACCCGTGAGTGTAATGGGTTGGTTCTATTCTACTCTGCCGGATACCACACGGCGACGTTTCAGAAATATGAAATATATTCCAGTAGATTTATAAATTAAGATTTCTATTATTAAAGCAGTGAATGACCGCATTAATAATATTCTTTTCACTATCATCCCACCTATACAAAACGCCGTATTTCTATTCGATTTATCACCTAGCGATAAAATTAGTATACACGCTATTTTAATCACAGACGCATTTCATATAAAGATGATAATACCACGCACATATTTACGAGAGTAAACAAAACTTAGGCTGTAGGTTGTACAAATTATTACCTATGATTATCCTGGTGACAGATTTATGCAAAACATTACCATCTTTCGTCGGTGTCTGCCATAAAAATATGTTATTAGCATAGCAATGTGTTGTGAAAATAAATATAGAACGAGGTGTGAGATTTCCATCCCATTCAGGAACATCCATATTTAACAATAATGTGTGTATATTTTATTATTACCCTTGCGCTGAAAAAACGTATGTGTTTGGTCATAAAATATTTTCTGTTTCGACGCTTAGTATGCTTTTGGCATTGATAATTTATTTAAATACGTTCTTACGTAGTAAACAATATATTTTTGCATACAATCGATCAAAACAAAAACAGTTTTAAATAAAAATATGTGCCCTGTGAGTGACTTTTCACGAGTCGTGCATGCGTCAAATTAGCACAATTTCAATACATCTGAATAAAATTGCTGTAAATTGATATTTCAGACTCGATAATAGTTATCTTCTCATTCTTTTTCTTAGCGTGCCGGTGGCAATCTAAATTGTGTCGGCCCAGAACTGCTCATACCAGCTCATTTATGCGCAGCAGTTTTATTTTCTATAATGTAAGTAAGACGTAGTTACAAAAACGTTGCAATAAGAAAATCAGCAAAGTTATACTAATTTTAATTGCAATTGTTTAAATAAAGAAACTGCAGGTTTTTGCAGAAACCTCCCCCCATAATATGTAAATAGAGGTGCAAATTATACCTTCTAACCCGTCGATATAGTGTATTATCCCTTGATATGCATAATAAACAGTGATAGGAATAGGTAGTGCTTATTAGCCTAAACTTCGAAGAAGAACAGAGAAAAGAATCGGAGACTTCCTTAGACTATATTTTATTATGCGACCACGGCGAGTTTTTTTTTGTAAATTCTAAGAGTGCGTACCTAAGAGAGCGTATCATAGTTTTATGATGAAGAAGTCGTTTCCAAAATGTTCTTAAAAAGAAAACTTTCAGAAATTTTGATGGTTGTAACGACTGTGTTATGTTATGTCTAGTCGCAAACTTTAGGTAAACATAGACCAATTACTTATTCCAAATAACATTAATTTTTGATGTACTTACGTTATGTCCCGGAAAAAATATAGTCTAAGGAAGTACTATTATCTATTCTGTGGTCTAAGGAAGTCTCCGATTCTTGTCTCTGTTCTTCGAAGTTTAGGCTAATAAGCACTACCTATTCCTATCACTGATAATAAACCTATAATGTTCCCACTGCTGGGACACAGGCCTCCTCTCTATGAGAGGGAATGAGCTATAATCCACCTCGCGGGCCCAGTGTGGGTTGTAGATGTCACATGTCTTGGAATGTTGGTTCTAGGACATACCGGTTTCCTCACAATGTTTTCCTTCACCTTTTTGAGACCAGTTGTGATGAAATATTTTTAGTGACATGATTTATTTGACTGTAATTTTATTTTATTCTGTTGACATTTTGTTTTTGATTGTTACCTTATTTGGCATGATTGTATTTCGATTATTATTCTAATGACCACAAATGATTATCTACCTTCGATTTATTATCTTCTAATGATTATTTCTAATGATGACTATAGTTTTATTTTATTCGATTTTAATTTTTATTCTCAATTTTATCTTTTATTTCATACATTTGACACCGCCTAACTAATTATTTGAATGAACTTACATATTTTTATTTAATGATTTCTTAAGTGCTACTTACTGTCTAATATTATAAATTAGTGTGCCCGACAGGGTCCATGTGAACTTTATTTTAATGGTAAGACCTTGTAAAACACACACACACACACACACACACACATGTGATCTGCAATAAAGAATTGAATTGAAACAAATTACACAAAGTAATACACCTGCCTAAGTACGAACCCACAACTTACTGCTCGTAAGTCGGGGCCGCCACCACTGGGCCACCGCTGCGCTGCTCTCCTAAATATAACAGCTACATTTTTCAACTGCAATGATTAGCGCAGTTTGCCTTCCTAATTTATAGTTCAGCTGATAGTAATTTCGTGTCATCGAAAACTAGTTCAAATAAGTTATGGCACATAAAGGTGGCGAGTGATTACAACAGAACGTTATATGTTTGTTATTATAAGGTTAGACCAAGAGTTATGAGTGAACAAAAATGTGGTGGACGCTTTGCACATGTTGAGTAATTATGACATGAAAGAGGCGTGTTTTTCTCAAGATGTACTATCGAGGACACTCCCGCCTGACAACCACTAAGCTCATTTTTGCTTGCACTTACAACATAGAATCGTTCTCTAGCCCCGCCCCGTTGACTTTGTATAGAAATAATGAATGAAAAGATACCAATCGGCCGAGCGCACTGACGACGCACGTCAAACGAGAGTTCTTGTTATTTTGCGCGCCAATGTTGACGCTTTGCTAATAGGCCTAAACTTGAAGGGGGCGTGACTCGGCGCCTCCGCAGGCTTTAGGCGAAAAAATTTTGAACTGGTCAGGCGGAAAAGACCACGACTGTACTGTCGTTTTAGGTGAGTTTGGATGGATATCAGATACCAAAGAATAGACGGGCTGGAAGGATGCTATAGATGGAGTATACAAGGTTAAACGAGCCTTTCACGAAGCCGTCAATTAAGCATCCTGTATACCAAACTAAGTAACCCTACGTATGAAATTAATGCTGGGAAACGACTTTTTTACAGTGAAAAATCGGTAAAACTCAATGTAACGCACTCAAAACATTGTGCTGATTGATGCATTTAATAGTAAACGGGTTATGGAGGTATTTAAAGTAAAACTAGTCTTAAAAAAAACTAGTGAAAAAGTTGGAACTTTGACCTCTAATATCTGCGTAACTAGAGGCTAACGTACTATCGGGGTCTTTTCCGCCTGACCAGTTTAATTTTTTTTCGCTTAAATCATGCGGAGGCGCCAAGCCACGCCCCCTTAAAGTTTGGGCCTATTAGGAAAGCGTCAACTTTGGCGCGCAAAATAACAATATCTCTCGTTGGGTGTGCGTCGTCAGTGCGCTCGGCCGATTCGGTATCTTTTCATTCATTATTTCTATACAAAGTCAACGGGGCTAGAGAGCGTTTCTAAGTTGCGAGTGCAAGCAAAAATGAGCTTAGTGGTGGTCAGGCGGGAGTGTCCTCGATAGTACATACATCTGTGTAACTGCGTCTAAAATACGTACACAGCTGCATCCGGTTACACTGGAAGCCGACCCAACATAGTTGGGAAAAGGCTAGGTAAATGTTGATCTGCGTAACTAGAAGGTTCCCAGGTATGGTCCTGAACAAAAACAATATCGCAATGACGAGGAGAACAATCTATACATATATGCAGCTATATATTTTAATTTGTCTGTATATTTTTTAATTTTGTGTGCAATAAAGGAGGATCTCGTGGCCAAATAATAACAGCCAATCGGGTCGATCTTCAAGTTAAGCCGTGCTTGCCTAGGTTGGTCTGTGGATGGGTGACCAAACTTACATACCGAGTTTCCTCCGTGCCTCGGAAAGCACGTAAACCAGTTGGTCCCGGCTGTCATTTATAGATCTTTGACAGTCGTTATGGTTAGTCAGTGGTCCAAAAAGTCTGACAACCAGTCTTACCAGGAGGTATCGTATTACACAGTTACCGGTTAGGCTGGAAGCCGACCCCAACATAGTTGGGAAAAGAATAAGAATACGGGGAGAACAAATAACTTCCGACTTTGCTAAGAGTCAATTTATACCGTTTATGTTTTACTTGCAAGATTATAAATGAAACAAAAAAAAAAAGAGCATAAAGCTATTAGATTACATATTAGATATTTTAGAATAATAAGAGAGTAGTTAATTGGGATAAGTACGGCGTATGTCTCTGGTTCTTTGTGTTGCTAGGTATTGTAAATCTTAGACAAGCGCCTTGACCTTTACCCGCCGTTGATATTTATGATAACTGCGATCGTTCGGATTAGTCGATATTCACAGGCCGCATCTTGTTCTTGAAATAGTTTTGCATCAACAAATATAAATCAGGCCAGTCTATGAGCGATTTAACTCTTAGCAGTACAATGCAACGATTCACCGATATTGTATAAGTACTGACGCTCTTAATATAACCGAAATAAAAACACGTGATAACTATACTAAATTACTCACTTCCAGTACGTTTCCAAAATCGAAAATAAACTCTGCTAATTTCTACCTACACGCATTATTTACGCTCAACTGATCACAAAGTGTTTACACCTAATTCGACCTTGCAGAATACATTAAAACTAAAAGAGAATGAAAACTACACTCACCTACAGCCCTCAAGTTTACGGTTGTACGTGTATGTACAAAAAATAAATGGCCAAAACACGAATAATGATTGGAAGTACGCTCGCGTCGAGCGGTTGTTATTGCTCAGTGCCGGTCGTTCCCTGTTTTAACAGTTGTGTGCGAGCCAAATCGCGGCCAAGTAATGTACTACTACTGCCAAGGCGAATTCTATTGCTATGATACACCAGTGACCTTCTATTGTCTCCGACAGTGGGACATTTCTTTGGTACAGTCGTGGGGTAAAGCGTTATGGGTAACGGTTTTAGCCACCATTTACGCTTTAGGAGTTCAGAGTTACGAAACTGTCGTTGCTGTTGATTATAGGCTTGTGTGCTGAAAACATCTAATTAGTCCGTCATTTAGATTATCAAAAAATATTTGACCCGTATTTTTTTCTATTGTTACGTAAACCAAAATTGACGAAGAAACAACGATTTTAAAAGTATTAAAACGTCACGCCTTGGTATATGTTTTAGTGCATTGTGTCGTCACGAGCCCCACTCCCGAGTTTTGATGCGTTTTATCTTTGTCAATCTTCATTGATTTACTAAAACAAAAAATACGTGTTCATTATTTTCCAATACTCTAACAGACGGACTAAATAGATTTGCAATTTATTGATAGTGGATACTAGCCTATTGTGTAACTTCATTCACTGGTTTGTTATTAAGCTTCTTACTGTTTAGTGACTGATTTAAATATATTTTCAGTAGTGATACTTCAAGGAAACTTACTATTGTAAGAGATGCGTAAAATGGTAGATTAAAAGTATTTAAAGTCGCATAAAATATTTATGAAGTAGGAAAAGGCGTTACCATGCTGTCACTAATTTTGACACTAACATGAGATTGTATCGAGAAAAAAAGCGTAACATGGAAAATTATCATGACATTTCCGAGGCACGCCCGGATTAAATCTAAGAATATTTGATTAGTAGAATGTAGATAAAGCTATACTAAAATCAATGAGAACTGGGTTTACCAAGTAGCTTATACTTGCATAAATCCACACCGAACGGAACTAAGTCAGTAAGCAAAGCTACGGTTAGCTCTAAGCTCAGTTAAGTAAAAGCAAACAGATGAAATTATTTCAACATTGAATATTGGCCGTTGAATAAAAATGTTCGGTTTGTTTAAACGTAGGGTTTCGTGGAGATAGATAGATTTTGTTTCGAAGGAGCTCGTGGCTAAGTAATAACAGCCGCTCGGGTCAATCTTTAGGTTGAGTCGCGCTTGCCTAGGTTGGTCTGTGAATTGGTGACCACCCAGTACATACCGAGTTTCCTACGTGCTTCGAAAAGCACGTTAAGCCGTGGCTGGGCAGATGATGATGGCTTGTGCTGTAATATATATACAGGATGACTTTTGTATCACTTTAAAAAAAAACGGGTATCTATATTAGGTGAACGGAGTAGAAGCTTATGGCATACCTTGTTTTTTTTTTCTTTTTTCCACAGCTTAGAAACAATTTGATCTATCATCAAAAACGCTATAAATTTCAAGTAAACTTTTCAGATTAGAACAAAGAAAGAGAAAAAAAAATAAAAAAAATATCGAATTTTTTATTTTGTCGAAAAAAAAAGCGTAAGTCTGCTATTTTTGCTTCTGGAGTAGAAGCAAAAATGGCATACTTACGCTTTTTTGTTCACCTATTGTACCCTCTTTTTTTGGAAAGTGATAAAAAAGTCATTCTGTATTAGCATGTTATACTTACTCAGTAAAATAATTCGTCCTTTCAGTTTTATTTTGTTCCACTCAAGCTTTATCAAAAGCAAATGCCAAGTAGGTATGAGTATCTCAGAAATGCGTCTGCCTGGGTTCGATCCCACGACTTACTGTTCGTAAGTCGGGGCCGCCACCACTGGGCCACCGCTGCTATGCTGGGGCACCCACGCTGCTCTCTTGTGTCACTGAATCATAACCCGACATAATTAAATATAAATAAATAAATAAATAAATATTGCTGGACATTAACACACAGCGCCATCTAGTGCCACACTAAGCAACGAGGCTTGTATCGTGGAAACCAGATAGTTGATATACTACATAGATACTTTTTCTTTGTAAATACATACTTATTATACATTAAACATCCATGACTCGGAAACAAATGTCCATGCTCATCACACATACATTTGCTCCGACCGGGATTCGAACCCGGGACCCTAAGAACGTAAGGCAGCCTCACTACCGCTGCGCCATTCGGGTCATCTCTAATAAATTAAGAACAAGAACAATATTTTCCTTGAAAACATCCCACAATTTTCTGTCACAATTCTGTTCTCACAAAGACAGGAGAAAAACGCCCATTTCTCTATTCATTGCTCGTTCTGAACGCCAGTCAAGGCTACTGTAGTGGAAAAAAATGCAAAATAAAAATAGAGACACTACTTTCAGTCCATTCGTCACCGTTCCGTGGTTCTGTCACATTGTTTTCTTACACTTGTCAAGAAAAGTGTAGTTTTGTGCAGTATTCGTCGGTACATGTGCCAATTTTATTATCACGTCAGTCAAAATTGTTTAATGTAGGTACGCGATTTTGTAATGTAGTCACGCGAGTTTTTTTATGATTCGTAATGAATGGTCTGACTAAACGGTACTCCCTTATATCTCCTAAAATTTTTTGTCCGAAAATCATTATCCATAAAACGTTTGCTATAAACTTCAGTTACCATAATGTTCAAAATCCCGAAATTTTGTTTTACATAATTATCTTTATTTCTAAAACTGTTCTGTCATAATATCGAATACTATAATAATTTAATCTTCTAATTGTATATGCCATAAAGTCAATTATCCTAAGTATTATATTATATAATGTGTATTATTCCTAATGTCCATATAAGTGTAATAAAATTTTTGGTCCTAAAACATTTGCTAAAAATTAGGTTTTAGTGACAGAAACGAATCGCTGTAAATCCGACCCCACGCAGTCTTGTCTGCCCTACCCCTAGAGTGTAATTTAAAATCGCGTAGGCGCGTAGGGGCGAGGCGGCCCGCGAGTTGAGGAGCAGGTGGTTGTAATACTCGCCGCCGCTGCTGAGGCTGGCCGGCGAAGCCGGCCAGCAAGCCGAAGCTGCGGTGGTGAGCGTTAAACACATCTGCGACGATAAGCTCGCGTGGGACCGCCGGAGCTCCGCAGCGCCGGAGCCGTGACAGAAACCATGCCTGCTGCATGGTGCTTGCTCGCTTGCATGCTGCATGCTTGCTTGCATACTGTATGCGTGCTTGCATGGTTGCTGCAAGCTTGTTGCATGCTTGCTGCATGCTGCTTGCTCGCTTGCATGGTTGCTTGCATACTGTATGCGTGCTTGCATGGTTGCTGCAAGCTTGTTGCATGCTTGCTGCATGCTTGTTGAATGCTTGCTGCATGCTTGCTGCATGCTTGCTGCCTGATTGCTGCATGTTTGTTTGCATGTTTGTATACTTATTACGGGGAAAAATAAAATCCACATAATTATGTTCACACTCAACTGTTTTATAATGATTGACGGTTTGATTGATTGATTTTCTGCCTTTTAGTGACTACATATATGAAATGTATGCCAAAACAAAAGAAGATTCTAACTATGAACTTTCTGCGATATGATGGTTCTACTTTTTAACTCTTACAAATTTCCTAAGAGCAATATTGTATAAAAATGTGTTGTGTTGAGAGAAGTTCATAGCATAGCAAAAGCTAAGTAATACTAATACTTACTTTACTGTAGGTACCCGTAATTACAGACACAATTAAAATAACAATGTTCTGTTCCCTTTTGGGAACGTCTGGGAACATACCGGTTTGTTTTAAAAATATTATTAACATCTTAACTTTTTTTTTTTTTAATTTAGGATTTATAACTATTATTGAAAACGATTTTAAGTGTTTTGTATATTATTGATTGTAATATTTATGACAAACGGGTTTAGAGCATATTGTATTTAGGGATTTCAATTTTATGGCAAGTGATATTATGTGATATTAAGTTCGGGTAAATTATCATTCGGACAAATGATGATTAGGACAAAAAAAGTTATGGCACTTTAAATTATGAATAAAATAGTTAGGTAATACAATAGAGAACCCTGACTAAACACTTGTCTGAAGCGATGAAATCGGTCTTTATTTACCGAATGATTATTAAAAATAATTGCGTATTCCATTGACAAAGAGGAAGTCCTCGTAAGTCTGAAAGTGGCGCCGGTGACTGAAAAGCTGTTTGTATTGGTAATCGGTTGGCTTGGTTTTTTTTGTCTAGTTTTGAGGAAGAATGTGGATGAGTATAAGAGTAGAGGAAAACCAAAGAAACGATGGATGGGTTGTGTGAAGAAATATGACAAGAAAAAAGGTTTCTAATGAAGAAGAGAAAAAGATAAAGTTATTTTAGGCATCACAACAACTAATCGTCGCGTACAAAAGCTAAGATGTCCTAAGTTCTGACATAGGCAACTTTCTTGATAGTTTATATAGATTATGTTTCGCGATTATGCCCGTGGCTAAATAATAACCGCCGCTCGGGTTGATCGTTAGGTTAAGCCGTGCTTGCCTAGGTTGGCCTGTCGATGGGTGACCACTAATTACATACTAAGTTTCCTCCGTGCCTCGGAAAGCACGTTAAGCCGTTGGTTGGTTTGTCATTTGTAGATCTTTGACAGTCGTTAGGTAGTCGCTCCATGTAAAATACTGGTATTCAGCTGCATCCGGTAAAACTGGAAGCTGACCCCAATATGTTGGGAAAAGGCTAGGTGGATGATGATGTTTCGTTCCGATGCTACAATTTAGAAATCACTTACATAGTAGATGCCGGCGAAGTCCAACTACATCAATAGAGTATTGATCTAGCTATAGGAGCTTCAATGAAACGTTGCCAACTCAACAATAATTATTGTTTACTTTCCTGAACAAAAACATCATTAATTTTATATCTGAAAATAGTACTTTCATTTGTAAACACTCCTAGAAAAAAACAGAATTTATTTTGTTTAGTTTAATTACATAGTCTGAATGAAAAGTACTTGGAAATTTATTGTTAGACACATTTTCATTCGCAAAAATATTTGAATGGCTCATAGAATATAAAAGTTAGCTATTATCCTAAAATCCAAAGAAATAAATAATTGGAATACAAACTGAATAGAAAATTAGTGCTTGACTGTACCCACAGTAGCTTCAAACAAACAATTTTCGTCGAGACACCCACTATCGAAAACATATATAAAAACTCATTAAAATGTTTTATCTCCATAAACTAGTGCGGCATTCGACGCCGCTCGTTAAATACCAACATTTTTATGTTAATGGATCAATTTACTGAACCAAATTAGAGTTGACAAAATACTGCTATGACCGATAAATAACAAACCTGTGTTTCTTCACCATTAGATTTCACGAAAAGTTATAGGCGTAGGTTTGTTGACGAAATATTTTTTTCTACAAACAATAAAATCTTTACTCCTATTGGCACAAAATCAAGAGTTTTAATTATAAAATAATGTGGACAAGATTATCTTTGTATCTACTATCAGTTCGTGACAATCGCTCTTGAACTGTCCAACATTTTTCGAGATCAGTCACCGTAAACAGACAGACTTATCTTTTTTAGGGGTCCGTACCCAAAGAGTAAAAACGGGACCATATAACTAAGACTCCAATGTCTGTCTGTCACTAGGCTGTATCTTATGAATCGTGATAGTTAGACGGTTGAAATTTTCACAGATGATGTATTTCTATATTATATATACACGCTATAACAGCAAATTTTATTAAATTAAAAAATAAAGGAAGCTTCCGTACTATGGTGATACGGAACCCTTCGCGAGTCCGACTCGCACTTGGTCGGTTTTATTTCTTTTATAAGACGTTGTTACGGGTGATAAGGTCGTTCGGTTAATGAGTGTTTCAATGAGCGTTTCTTTTTACTATTGTGTTTACTGAAATAATTCGGTCAAGTACAACGACCTAGAAATGTTGCACGATACATTAATAAAATTACACTGAAAAAAACAATGTTCATTCATCGTCGCTCAAATACCTGTACATTGAATAAGCTTATGTTCATTAATGTTTTATTTTTGACCATAAAATAAATAAAATATGACTCACATTTGTAATATTTTATTTTTATTAATAAGTTTAAAATAAAGTGTGACACAATCAACTTTTTTTTAACTCAAATGTACTTTTTAGTTGGTAACAAATTTAATCAATTATTTCATTCATATCCTACATAATATTTGCAAGGTGTCTCTTATTGTCTTACGGCCCCGACGGTTCATCAATTACCATCAATAAGCTACGCCGTAGCAGGTGTAGCGCTACGTAAATCAGTAATTGCTACGCGACATGTACAAAGTGTTTGAACTATTTTCGTAGCACTTCATAAAAGTTGGCTATTCTACTCGTACTTTTCATGCAAAGATGGAAGGGAAAAAAATAAAAAAAAATTGTAGACAGAGATTGGAGTAAAGCTGGGGACTATGTGGTTAATTAGTAAAATATTTTAAATCCGTAGTAGTGAGGATTTAAAATAAAACTGAACTTTAAAAATACGTATGCTATAATTTCGTCGTCTACAAATGATATTATAATTTGACGCAATGCAGGAATATGAAAACTGACTGTTGTCTCACGTTGAACGGGCCGTGTGTAATAACTAACTACATTCTAGCCTCGTAAAACTATTTTATGGTTCACGGTGAAAATTCGCTATGAAACAGCCATTTTTATTTGGTTCAGAAATGTCCGGGAAATTCGTATTATTGCAGAGCACCAGATAGTATTTGAAATTAGGATGGTTCGTTCTAAAGTGTTTTGGCTAGAAGGACGTGAAGCGGTTAGTATTGAAACTAACTCGTGATAATTCCATTTTTTTATTTTATAGTTGACGTATTTTATACAGATCCGAGAGAGAGGTGGCAGAGGCACTCCTTAGCCAAGTTTTGAAGGCTTTAAGGACCTCAGGGGGGAATTCTAGACATTTCTTTTTAGATTTCACTTTTCCCCCTTAGGGGGACTTTTAAGGGGGATTTCAGGAATAAGCCGATCCGAGACGGTATCCAATTCTTCTCTTTCGACTTCAAGTCTCACAGAAAGTATAATTTGTTAATAATGGGATACTTTCACAAATTCACAAGAAAACAATAGAGCAGCGCCTAGCATAGCAGCGGTGGCCCACTGGTGGTGGCCCCGACTTAAGAGCAGTAAGTCGTGGGATCGAACTCAGCAAAGCGCATTACTTTGTGTAATTTATTTAATCACGACTGCTCCCAAAATGATCAGGGAAAACATCGTGAGAAAAAGCGTACGTCATTGGACCAAAATTCAAAGACATGTGACATCTACCAACCCGCTCTGGGCCCGCGTGGTGGATTACATACAACCTCATCACGAAGCCGTCAACCAAGTATTTTGTACATCAAATTAAGTAACTTAACGCAAAAATTATTGCTGGGAAAGGTTTTTTTTTTTTTTTGGGAATAAAAATCATGTTTTGTGATAGAACTCAATGTAATGCAATCAAAACACTGTGCTGATGGATGGATTGAATAGTACAGGGGTCGTGGAGGTGTTTAAAGTAAAAATCTTACATTAAAAATTGTATTTAAAAAAAAACTTGTCAAAAGTTAGAATTTTGACCCCCAATATCTCCGTAACTAGAAGGTTCCCAGGTATGGCGTAGAACGAAAAAATATCGCAATGACGGGGAGAACAAGTGCCTGTCGGGTTCGTTAAGAGGTTTTTTACACCCTTTATAGCCCATGCCCTCTCACAGAGAGGAGGCCTGTGTCCCAGCAATGCGTGGGAACATATTATTATTATGCTATGCTTATACTTTCACAAATAAGACATAAAAAACAAACTTCATTACGGGGTAGGGCGTTTAATTATCAAAAAAATAATTTAAATTCTGCGATAACATCTAAAAAAGAAGTCGCTAATTAATGTCATATTCAGAGGCATTAGGAAACGTGAATATGTGGTTCGCGTTTTAAAAATAAAACGTCTTGGTAAAAATGAACGGTGGGCGGGAACGACAAAAATATGTCGGCCACTCATTTATGACGGCTCATATACTTGCATTGGGTTTGTGTTCGTAATGACCTTTACAAATATTTCTAACAAAAATATAAACTAACTAGCACTTCTTCCGCGACTTCGTTCGCAACAATTGTGATTTAATTAATTTACAGCTTATAGCACCCACGAATTATGTACCTTTATCGCAAAATACGCGCCTAACCTAGAGTTGCGGACACCAGCCCGATACAATACAATACAATGTACCTTTAAGCCAGTGAAGGAATTTTTAGAATTGGATCTTTAGTTCTGGAGATTACCTACATACAAACTTACAAACTTTTACCTCTTTATAATATTAGTTTAGATATTATATACCTAAAGGACGTTTTCTCATATGTAATGTGAACTTTGAATGTAATATGAAATGTAATTCAGAGAACGTTTGCTGGAAAACCTAATTTTGCTAATGCTGATATGCGCTAGTTGAAATAGAATTGAGCTCAATTTTAGAAAGCTTTTTTACTCGAATAGAATTTGAACTTTGTTTTTTGTTTTTGTTTTTTGAAACGACATAAAAACAACTGGCATGAACAGATCATGTTACCTAGGTTAGTGTTTCAGTATCTAAGCAAATTAAACCAAAAATATTCTTTTCATCGGACCATATGAAATGTCAGTAAGTTTTTAGCTTAGTGGAACGAGTAACAGCTCGCAACAGCAATATATCTAGCAAGTTCCAAGCTGTTTGACAACCCTGATTTATGAACGCAGCGGACTGACTGTCGTAGACGAAGGGATGACGTACGCATGTGTGCTAACAATCACACATATAAGCGCTATGAAGTAAGCAAATCGTGAAAGGAAGTCCCTAGCAAGCAGAAATGGACTGCCAATATATTATGCGCTGTTTTGACAGCCAAAGGGAATCCAGAGTCACACTTAACTTGTCTGACTTTTACTCATTAATTCTTCTAGGTAAGCAAAGTTTTTCCGAAAACATTCTCGTTCATGGGAATGTGTACTTTCACTGTCGGTCAAGTCATAGGTCTCGAGTTCAAACCCTATAGACACGCATCTCTGATTTTCCGGATTTATATAGTGCGTGTTGTACAATTATCACTTGCTTCGGTGATGGAAAACATCGTGAGGAAACCAGCATGCCTGAGAGATATTTCTTGACGACATGTAAATCTAAGTTAGAGGCCCATGAGCAGCATAAAACTCTGATACCAGGTTAGTCACTAACCACACGTAATAGGAGAAGACGACTGTGGGTCATTAGTGAAATATGAGCGTACCTACCCAGAAAATACATCTGACATTTGGGATAATAAACTAGTTACTTGCTAAATTCCTTATTGTTTTGGTTCGGTTATCGTCCATATAACTCGTTATTTACTACTCTAGTCACTCAATTAATTTTCGACGTCACTGGAACAGTTTACTGAAGGAACGGAATGTAGGTACTCACCAAGAGAAACTATATAGTAACATACCTACGCACAGGTGAATCACGTTTCTTGGTATCTCAACGTAAAACAAAACTGAATGTATTCAAGCGCGTCATAGTTTCCATTTTGTTTTAGTGACGGTCTAAAGTTGTGTTTTCACTGGCAGAGAAAAATGGGCAATATTAACGTGTTGGCCAGGGTCATGAGCTCGCTCACAGTTTTTTGCCCAGGATTATTAAGTAGCCAATCTTTTACTGTCTGCTAGCATTATTCTTGACATTGATGCGCATTATTTCACGTTTCAGAGTTGATAAACAATCTAAACACCTGTTTTACTACATTTTGCGTTGTCTGAGCGGCACAATGTTACTGGTGGCCAGCGCTAGCCAACACTGTGTCATTTAGTGAGTACGCGGCTTTATTACTGCTCGTCTAAATTAAGTTTCTACGGTTGTGTGCGCTGATGGTTTTTTTTTTTAAGATGACGCGTTGTTTTTGAATGTTTGTAGAGGAATGTTTTACGTGTTCGCTGAAGTTGGGCGTCATCTGAAGTAATTATGTATGAAGGGGCGCCGGTTGGCGGCGGTTATTTAGTTGTAGGCATAGCTGACGTAACTAGACAGTTTGTGGTAAACGTGACGAGACTAGTGCATACGAAGCGGGTTGACAAGCAAACAGTTTTGTGTGATAGTTCTCTGTCATGCTAATTTATAGGTAAAGGAATTTTGTAGGGATGTAAGCCACAATTTTATAATGGAGACTTTTAATAAGAGAATCTTGCAGATGTATTTACACAAGATGATTGATGATAAAAAGTCGAATAAAAAAAACGGCGCCAATTATTCCTAACTAAACAAAACCCCTATCGAGACCGGGCAAAATTAAAAAGAAAACATTATTTTCACCGTAACTAAATTCCTAAAACACGCGGACTGAAAGGGAAAAAAATACAACAATGAACTGAAGAGGTTCTAAAGGACCCGGCTGGCCCACTTTCGCCCGCAGCGCTTTTTTCGCTTAATGACGCCACGCTCAAGGAAAGTTGGAAATATTAAAATGAGCAAGCACTTGTTTCGTCGGTAAAACGGCCATCGCTCTAGGCTTCGCTCTCCTTCGTAAGGATACCATATTTTAAATGTGAGTCGGATTCGCTGGCTCTCGATGCCTGAAATGAAAAAAGTTTGTCAGCCGCCTTATCGCGTTTTGTTTATATCGAGATTTGTACGCATAGCTTTAAGTTTCAAATTGCTTTGCAAGCTAATGAGGAGTACATAAAGTTTGTATTGAAATACTTTGATGGGTGAATCCATAGTCTTTTTCAATGATGCTACAAATAAAGAATACTTTTTTATTCAGATTAACTTTGCGTTAGACGTAAATTCCCGAGGGACACAAACAACTTCTCCCTCCAAAAAAATAAACCAACAACTCCATAAAATGATTTACGAAGGACAAATACACACTTAGCGTACAATAAACTTGGGCATTATCTCACAAGGACGACTCGTGACGTCTTGCTTACATTTGACAACACATAGAAATCAGCGCTTACGCGGAACCGTCTCCAGGGCGCAAAGTGGAATGTCGTTAAGGAAAAAAGGAAAAATACTGGGATTTATTCGTAGCGTGTCCCCAATGAGTAATGCCTCCTGCGATTTAGGTGTCAGCCCGATAGAAGGCGTTCGACAGCAATGATTTATGCCCGCTGGTCCTGGTGGCCTCTGCACTTTGAAACACCGTACTTTATAAAGATTTGTATAGACTTTTCCTAAGTCTTAAGAATGAGCTGCCACATATTTTTTGGTCTGAGTAACTGGAGGAGATTTAAATAGAACATAAATAAATTGTAGGATCCAGGGATTATGTCTGGAGCTATGCAACCGCCCTGCATTAACCCCACAGATTCACATGAAACGAAAAATCAGCATGGCAACATTAAATATGCTTTTGAATGAAAAATTATATATCTTGAACGAGAAAATGATATTAAACTAACGATATAAAAAAATAACGTAATGAAAATATAGACTTTGTAAACTTGGGCGTAATAAAATAAAGTTTCAAACTGGGCTAGTAGGCACATAACGGTAAATATTTGTACCGGGAACGTTTCAACAAAGTCTCGAGAGTAGAGAAGACGTATATTTACTTTTTACGAACTCCCAAACTCTGTTGAAGTGTTAAAGTAACTCTGAAATCCATTAATTAACTGTTAGTTGTAATGATCAGTAATTTAATTACTTGCGAGAGCGAAATTTGATCGATCCGAGTTTGTAACGAAGTTGATTTCGTCTTGTTTAGTTTAGAACTTGATATCTTTGAGTTTTTAATGCTTGTCCATCTTTTGGCTGATTATTAATTTTATTTTGAATTAATTTCCAATATCGCTATCTTAATTGGTTTACAGAAAGTAATAAGTGAAAGTATTATGTTACGGAAGAGTTATGTTTCGATTTGGTATTTTGTAGCGGAAACCTAACTGCTATCGCTCCAACATTTACTCTTCTTACCATGATTACGGCAATGTTTCTCATTCGATTTTAAACTTAATTAAACCGAAATTTTATGGTTTAAAATAATTTGGAGAAATCTGGCAGTTTGTGGTAAATTAATGTGCTGGCTACTGTATAGCTAAACTGTTAATAAAAATCGCAGAAAGATCCGCAACCAAAGAAGTAAGTTTACTTTGTTGAAATTTAAAAAACTTTTTGATTTACATAAAGAAAACCAAACATTCCTTTATAATTTGTCAGCACAATAAAAACCAAAGGTTTATAAACTCCAAACTATTTTCCCCAACATTCCTGAACCCTATTTTCCCCAAAAACATTTATTTTTCACCTCACCCAACCCTCTGTAAACGCCGTTACGAAACTGGAGCAAGTATCGCATCTTTTATAGTTGGGTAATCGCTTATTCAAATTTCCCATAATAAAATGACAGGTGACGACCCTGATCGAATATACAGACGTTTTGCTCGACCATAAGGGTCGTTACTAAATCTTGCATCGATGTTTCGGGTATTGGGCATGTACCCTCATCATCTGAGTCGGGATGCGGGATCTTGGATGTACCCAGGTCTACGAAAATGATTGTTGGTCTAGATTATTTAAGCAGGCATTTGAATTATTGCTGGTTCTTTGTGATAGGAATTTGAATTTAAGAACGAAATCGTTAGGTTTGTCATTGGTATCGGTTCTGTTGTGCACAAACTAAACTTAATTTAGGCTACTGCTATCTTTTTCTCTCTAATAAAACGAGAAAGAGACGGACGTAATTTAGAGCTGTCAAATTTAGTTAGAACTTATATTTCCATACAAATGAAGGGTGCACGTAAAAACATGTCGACTAAAAACACGGTGAAGCGCAAGGCATAAACTAGTTTGGCATCTCTGACTTAGTTCATAGCTATAGCCGTCCTTATCTCGTACTGCCTTTTAGTAAAAGATAGCAATAGCCTAAATTAAGTTTAGTTTGTGCACAACAGAATCGACACCGTTATCCAATTATTTAAGAAAGAATTGCAAATGCATGCATATGCTACTTTGTCGTAGTGGTACTATCGAGGACACTCCCGCCTGACCACCACTGAGCTCATTTTTGCTTGCACTCGCAACATAGAAACGCTCTCTAGCCCCGCCCCGTTGACTTCCTTGATACCGAATCGGCACTGACGACACACCCCCAAGGAGAGATATTGTTATTTTGCGCGCCAAAGTTGACGCTTTCCTAATAGGCCCAAACTTTAAGGGGCGTGGCTCGGCGCCTCCGCATGATTTAAGCGAAAAAAAATTAAACTGGTCAGGCGGAAAAGACCCCGATAGTACATTTGTTTGCGTAACAAGACATGGCTACGCGTGAGTTTCTGTCACATCACACTTCAACCAACTGATCCCTTGAGGAAAAAGCAAGATAACAAAGCTACTTTAAGTTACAGGAACATCTGAAAACACTCTACGGAAAAATGTCAATTCACACCTGTAGTGCAGCAGCTTAGTTTCCCAGTAATACTAACTAATAAATGCGAAAGCACGTTTGTTTGTTACCTCTTGCACGTCAAAACCACTGAACCAATTGTCCTGAAATTTTGCATATACGTGGTCAGTTGTACAGAAACGGATATAGCCCACCTTCATCCCGAAAAAAAGTACTGTTTTCGAGGAAAACAACAATAACGTTCCAATGACAATAGTTAGCGCCTTTCGTGACGTGTATTTCGAATCATGATTCAATATTATACTTTCACAAGCAGAGTACAACCCGGATTGATTGTCAAATTATAAATGAACGCGAACGAAGCCTCGGGGAAAAAGCTAGTACGTAATAAATCAACGAGCCCAACAGGAGATATTTTCCTTAGATGACTTTTATGACAAACAAAAATGATAAGCATCTAACATCCGTCGTTTTAATCTCAGAACAGCGTGGAGGCAATAAATACTACAGACATTAATATCATTGTAGTATAGCAGCATCTAAATCTATCTCAACGATGACCTGATGAATCAGTACACAGGGGGGAGGGCATGCGACGCAGGCGGGGGGAGGGGGGAATGCTAATGATTTATGTTGTCGCTCCGAGACGCTTCTCCCATAATAAATGTACCCACGTTACGCAAGTGAGTTCTTGGGGAACTGACGGCCGAGTCTAGCCGCAAATTGTTTGATCACTCAATAATTGCATTACAAGGGACGAGTCAACAAGGAAATTTCGCTTCTCTCAGATAGATGGCATGTTTTTAAAGGTCCTCCCTATTTATCACATACCCTTTTAAGTTGATTTGAGTGGCCTTATCTTTTTGACTGATTACGTTAGATGGGGAATGTTTTTGCAAGTGTATGTGGATGGTGCTTTTTGCCAATGAGGCGGATGTCTGCTGAAATGTTTTTTGTTGTGATCTGGACCTCGTCCAAGTGTGTGAAATCATTATTGGTTATTTGTTTACATCCATTTGGGTTGCACACGCACATGGATGAATACTCTTATGTAAACATATAACCTAACCAGCCAGACGTTTCTTAATAATTAGCTAGGTTCTTTTTATTCTTTTGCTTATAGTATTTAATAAGGTTAGGCATTAGTAATATTGCCCAAGCTACAAATGTAGGACAGACTTCAAGTTTATTTTACTGTAAAAGTTATTTTTCATCAGGCGTCTAGTAGTAGGCTTTAAAGATAATTCAATCACTTCGTAACAACATTACGCTAACGACGTAAGCGTCTACGTCTTCAACATCGGTTATAATTATGTTATTATGCTAATTATAACTATTAACTATCATCGTATTACTTGCTTTTGAATGATGATTAAATGACTCATGGCGCAGCGGTAGTGAGGCTGCCTTACGTTCTTGGGGTCCCGGATTCGAATCTCGGTAAGAGGGAATGTTTGTGTGATGAGCATGAACATTTGTTTACGAGTCATGGATTTTTATAATAATACTAGCTGACGTCCCGCGGTTTCACCCGCGTGGTTCTCGTTCCCGTGGGAGTACGGGAATAAAATATAGCCTATAGCACTCACGAATAATGTAGCTTTCTACCAGTGAAACAATTTTTAAAATTGGTTCATTACTTTTGGAGATTACCCCCTACATACAAACTTACAAACATACAAACTTACAAACAAATGTTACCTCTTTATAATATTAGTATAGATGTATGTATAATAATTAATAGGCTGATGATGATGATGTATCATAAGTATGTATTTGCAAACAAAAAGTATCTAAGTAGTATATCAACCATCTAGTGTCCACTACATAAGCCTCGTTGCTTAGTGTACCACTAAATGGCTCTGTGTGTTAATTCCAGCTATATTTATTTAATTTCGGACAATATGACGTGTCTTGGCAACATCTAGCAATGAAAGGCACTTCCAAGATTGATCAAAAAATGCCATCAAGTGTATGCACCAGGGTAGCCCGCGAGTTTCTTACGTTCGTGTATCAATTTGTATGTTGATTAAAATATGATTGGCGACCGCAACAAATTTGGTTTACTGAGTTATAATCATTAAAAACGTCAATACTACCCTCTAAGTTAATTTAATCCCGTTGAGTGACTTTTTATGAAATAGTCAATCATCTGCCTAGCCTTTTCCCAACTTTGTTGGGGTCGGCTTCCAGTTTTACTGGATGCAGCTGAATACCAGTATTTTACATGGAGCGACTGCCTATCTGACCTCCACAACCCAGTTAGTACTGGTTAATAGACTAGCTGTCAGACTTTTTGGGCCTCTGACTACCTAACGACTGTCAAAGATCTACAAATGACAGCCGGGACCAACGCCTTATCGTGCTTATCGAGGCTCGGAGGAAACTCGGTATGTAATAGGCGGTCACCCATCCACAGACCAACCTAGGCAAGCACGGCTTAATCTAACGATCGACCCGAGCAGCTGTTATTATTTAGAAACGAACTCCTCATGAAATAGTCAATCAATGGGATCAATGAGGCAGAGATTGAGCGCATCATGGGACTAAAACACTAAAACGGATAAAAAGATGGTATGGAATGTTAAAAAGCTGACAAAAGGAATCATAGCCCTGGGATTCCACTGATAGATATTCTAAAACTTATTACCCGAACACAACAATGCTGAATGAATTATGTAGGTTTAAAATATTTACAATATTTTTATTTTATTTTATTTAAAAGTAAAATATATTTTTTTAACTGAGAAAACCTACATATGACAGAAGGAGTGTCAGAGAAGAAAGTCAGAATAATCATACAGAATTTAAAACAGTTTCTGTTTACAAATAAGACTAAGGAGGTCACTACAATTATAAATCTTTGTATCTCGTTCCTAAACTACCGTTTACTCAATCCACAATCAGAGTACAGTTTATTATGGTTTCTATTTCTAAAATACCACAAAGTTTACATCAAATTAATTTATGTAGGTACATCTGGGAAGGAAGCATGAGATGTATCAGATACCTATCATTACGGAAGTCGTAACCGTCGGTGGAGGACAAGGGTAATTTGTGTGTACCGCCGTCGATCTGCAGCGGTATCAAACTGTATGCGTGTGATTGATGTTAACACTGCTCCAGATATCCTTTAGTTATTGGAATTTGGACGTAAATGCACGTTGTTACGGTGGTTTTTGGTGTGTTGTGTTGATTTTTAAAGTTTGATTGTTGGTCAAAGCTCAGTAAAGCAAGTTTTGTCGGCATTGTTCAAGGAAGTGAGTCTATCCATCATATTAAACAACTTTTCTAAATAAACACATCGGATTCATGAAAAAGAAAATTACAGATTTTCATACATGCATCTTTGTCTGTCTATTATTGTTTTAAAATGAAATGAAATTAAAAAAAATGATATTTTTTCCTTGTATATTCGCATCAAAACAGTCAAAATACTATAAAAGCTTTTCACCATATGCGAGCTCAATCGATCAATTAAAATAGAGTGATTAGTGATTCACTCATCAAAATATCCGCATCCAATTAGTTGCTCAATTAAGGTAAAAACAAAGCAATTTCCACAACAAACTATTGCCCTCTAAATCTAATAATCTCATAAGCTGTTATTACCGCTTTAAACGTAAAAGCGCTCACGTTCAATATTTACGGGCTCTTACAAAAGTACGATTGTTAGCGTGCCCACCATTACCGTGAACCCAGTTAAGCTGAAAACGTGGCATCGACGTGAATGATTTATAAACGAGGATAACAGGGCATTAGCAAAACCACAACACGAACGCACACTGGATTCAGTAAAAAGAGATCTGCCATTATTGTGTGGAAAGATTTATTAGTTGCAGGCACGCCGCCATTTTTTTCTCGCTGTCAATACGGCGGATACCGAAAATTAGGTAGGGTTAACAAAACAAGCGACGGCAGCGTACCGAGTTGTTGCGCATCGCCTGGAGGCCAACCTACGTAGAACGGAAATTAAGGAAAAGTTTCAATGTTTCAGCTTAAGTTAAGATCAATGTATGAGGCACGTGTGCTTGTTATAGCCTGAACAAACATCTTCAGATAGGTTTAGGTAAGTACCTGGCCTACTTAGGTCAAATTACGCATATCCGTCAGCATAGTGTTCAAAGCGGAAGTTTCGCTGATTACATTGCTTCTTTTTTTCAAATTAAATTGACAGGTGACGGTGTGCCAATTCTTTATGGCGGCCATTAAATTCGTTTGAAACTGATCTTTGGTATGAATCCTTTTAAAAATTGGTGTCCTTTTTGTCAAGTAATTATTCGGAGAATTTATTCGTCATTTTCCATTAAATAAATTAAGTACAATCCACTTTTTTTGGATTGTTTTTCCGACCTTTCCTTGAGGAAATGTCATGATTTGGCAAAGGTAAACCTTTAGCGTTGCTTATATTATACAATGGAAGGTAAATATTTAATTATGATAGATATATAATGTACAGACATATAAAGCAGTGGAAGACGTTAGAGGCCAATGCCAGGAGGCACACTGAACTGAGACCACCATAATGTAAACAACATACTGAATAGTT
Organism: Xestia xanthographa; assembly: GCA_905147715.2. Lineage (NCBI taxonomy): Eukaryota > Metazoa > Arthropoda > Insecta > Lepidoptera > Noctuidae > Xestia > Xestia xanthographa. The sequence goes on from LR990652.1 coordinate 17,237,424, forward strand.
CAGAATTAAAGGCAGATTTATTGATTGAAATGTTTTATTGCTATACAAACTGCAGGCCTAGCCAAGTTACAAACGTTTCGTATCGATTTTCTTTCTACAATCGTAAACGCCTTGGCGTAAGCGATTGTAGAAAGCGTTGAATTGGTAGCCAAGTTGACACCACTGAGTCGATCGCTCGTTCTCTAATGTCTGTAGAAAAAACCTACACTTTAAAGAGTATAGCGATCAACATTGTAGAAACGATAACATTGTATTCTATGATTTTTAACGATGTAAACTTGTCTACGATTTCTATTCATTTGTGTTGATCATGTGATTTAACGTTGAGATGATGTCATTCCCATTCATTTGAATAGTTTTCTACTAGCGTTAACGATTGTAGATTGTCAACTTGGCTATAGGGGTGCTAGTATATTCCAGGATACCAAAAACTCTAAACGATAGCAATTACATAAATAAAATTGAACTGAATGTTCTACTACATAGTTCTCAATTTTATTATTCTTTGCAACATCCGTGTGCAATTTAGTTGGTAGCTGAGCCCTCAGCCCCCAGGCTTCACACTGGGCTCACAGAACCGCTCGTGCGTAACAGCCGCGCCGGCTTTCTCACTGCTAATGTCAGTTACCTTTTATTACATATATATTATGTAAATATAATAATGGCGCAATGGCACAGACTTGCGTACGAATTTAATTTGAAATACAACGTTATATTGCCTGCCTAACCGCGGCTTTGACGGGTTTTGTACGGCGTTACGTTGCGTTACCCGGTCTCTATTGATAAGGGATATTGGGGTAGCCTAGTCTACTCCACCTCGAACTTTGTAAGGGGAATAAGTTATAAAATATGTTTCAGAAAAAATGTTTGTGGTAAGTGATTGAGGCCATGTTTTAAAGCTTGTAACGTTTTTTTTTTGTTTTTTTAAAGTTCAAGGTTGGCTGTAAAAACTTTAGGTCTTTTGTGTAACATAAAATACCTCCAAAAGGAACATTACTCATTTTCATGTGTTGCGCGGGGGATGGTTATTCTAATTTATTTTGACAAGGCTCCGTTGTTTTGTTTGTGTAGGTTTGGGACTTGAATATTAGCTCAGTTGTTGTAAGATAATATCTGTAGACGGGGTGGGAAGGGAATTACATGGCCTCAGAGAAAATAAAGGTAGGAATACGCATACAGCTTGTTAATTCAACAACAGAAATAACTACTTAACAAAAAACGAAAGATATCGTTATTTCTTTGCCAAAGTCTTGACTTACTTTTCACTTCACAGTTTGAGCGTGGAACATTCATAATATTTGTTTCCTTATGTTTGACTTTGACTCTCTCGGGAACCGACAAGGCCGCGCTGAACAAACTCAACTACCTACAACTTTCGGCAAAAGTCCATTACTTACAGTACCTTATAATTACATAGACTTCTTGTTGAACAATAAACATCAAATAAACGCACTGTCATACATAAATGAGCGTAGATACGCCTTTATCTCAAGTATAAACGATATTAAGAGGCCAAGTTCTCTCGTAGCGAAATATAAGCGGCAACTAATTTCAGATTAAACAAACAACTGTGATTACGGTTAGTGTGATATATATACGAATGGTTGTATGAAAACATTCTATTTGTACGAGCGGACTGCGTACGCAATAAAAACAGTTACTGGTGAGTTTGTATCCAATCTCCGTAAACAGCGATCCGTACTGTTATTGGCCATAACGATTACAAAGCTACGGCCAAATTGAAAGTATAACTCGGTCGATGCGATCCTAAGAATGTGCAAGCCGGCAAATCTATAACTAAAGCTACGTAGACCGCCCTTCGTGAAATTATTGCACGCCCGCCCGAAAATAGGTCAATTGCCTCCTGTGTGAGAGTGAGAGGTGTAGGGATCATCGCGCGTGACAAGGACGGAAGTTTTAATTCGTTCAGGTGACGTCACGAGGGTTTTAACAGGATCGTTCGTTTTCTTTTTGCCAGCTATTGTTTTGGTACTGTTCGGAAGCTCACAGGAGCTCTCGTCTTCATTCAGGGGGTTTATTTGTTCGATCTTGTGTGGCATCAGTAATGTGTCTCTTCTGTTAGGTACGTTTACCGCGAGAGTTTTCGCATTTATCGTATTTTTGACGAAACCTGATACGGTTGTTCGACGGAGATCAAGAGAGAAATGAGTCAGAGCAAATGAACAGTTACACTTTGATCAAGATGTTCCTGTTTATTTTCGTATAATCAGATTCTGATGAACCCTTTGTTTCGGTTTTCCTTGTAGTAATTTGTGGATACACTACGCTCTCATTGTTTTAGGTAACAACGTAACACAATAAGTGGCGTAAATGAAAGGCCTAACTTTGTAGAGCCCTTAGCTTAACTTTGTAGAAAAATTCTTTAGGAGCGTGTGTTTATTTCAGTAAGAAAAGCAAAATAATGTCTTTCTTTTAAAACATTGTTTACGTAGTGGTTCATTACTGTAATAAAATATGTCATAAACAGTATAGTAGTAGGTAATTGGACACTTCAATGAAGAGAGAAACTGGGACACAATAACAGCCTTTGTGTTTCGTTGATAATGCGAGCCGAAAGTCATTAACTACGAAACGTATTGACTGAAGTTATCAAGACGAAATAAAATGTTTTATTGCTTTCTCTAAAATAATGAATCGTTGATCATAATTTATGCTTGATATCTAAGAAGACTTCAGTGCGAATTATTCGACATACACGGCATTCTGTAGTAAACTACTAAAAAACACTCCCCACTTCACATATAGGGGAGCTACCCTAAAACAACATGCGGGCCAGTCTTTGGGGACTGCCGATAGAAGTGAAACTAAGTAACTTGTGAATTGTATCGTAGAGCTATTAGATTATTATTTTTGAATTATTTTTGTTTTGTAAAGAAGTGTGACTACGACAAACATTTAAAAACCAAAATCAGCCAAATCAGCCCAGCCGTTCTTGAGTTTTAGCGAGCACAAACGAACGATGACGTGAGTTCCATGATTTTTGTTCTCCCAAAAGTGTTCAACGCGCCTAAAGAACACAGTTCAAAAAACTTTGACATAACAGATTGGTTAAGCCTTTTCTCATTCAACCTTTAAGAGCCTATACTACCTCAGATTAGCAACTCTATTTGTGGTGGTTCAAATTTCGTTTGTAATACTGTTAGAATAACGTTCTATTCAGCTTGCACTACAAAGCGGTTGTTACGTCAGTCACTGCGGCCTCATAGTGCGAAATGAGTGGTTTTTATTCTTTATAAAATCAAATTTTCGTCTTTTGGAAAAAAAAAAAAAAACAAAAGACCTGCTTTATAGTAAGTTCAGTTAGTATGCAAAGTTTCATGATCTAATTTGAAGTACTTTTTGAATACCAGCGGTTTATTGTTCGATTTGGAGGTAACTTTGGGATGTTTTTCTATCGAGAAAATTTTATGAAATCGCGTTTTCGCCAAACACAAGACCTAACATTAATCCTCAACTTTACCATATATTTATTTCAAAATTAATGCTGCAGTATTTTAAGCGTAACGGAGGATCATGCTAAGCCATTTGAGGTAGTATAGGCCCTTAAGCCCTTTTCTACCACAATAAGAAAAGTTCATACAGTTTACACTTAATTTACTGCAAAGACGCTTCATACTGCTGGTTAACAAAATAAACAGATTTGATAGACGCGGCTTGGAAGATGTGTAATTACTCCATAATTAACACATAATAAGGAACCGTAAGCGTACAGGCACGTTGATGAGCAGTCTGATCATAAATTGTTTTAACTTGAGATTAAGAGCCTTCTTACCGTTCATATGTAATCATTACTTTTGATTTCTGACAGATGGATCACAGTTTACCGTGAAGATCGTCTTTGAACTTTCGAACGAAACATTAGATTAATCTTTGTAGCTTTACATATTGGTTAGGGCAACAACCTTTCAAAAAGTACTTCTTGGTATCTAGTGTTAGCTCTTGATTAAGTACTAGCGGACGTCGCGCGGTTTCACCCACGTAGTTCCCGTTCCCGTGGGAGTACGGGGGTAAAAATATAACCTGTTACTCAAGGTGAATGTAGCTTTTTAATGGTGAAAGAATTTTTGAAATCGGTGTAGTAGTTTTCGAGTTTATTCATTACAAACATACACACAAAAATACAAATCTTTGCTCTTTATAATATTAGTGCAAATGTACCTAGATTATTAACGTCAAAATGTGGTTGTCGTACTAAAGACACAGAACAATAACTTTAGTTTATATCCAGACAATAGTTTAAAAATAATGTTTGCCCTTCAATACCTACAGCTTTGCCCTACAACAAATGTGTCCTCCCTCATTTAACCCGTCTGCTTTCAAAGCAAGAGTGAACAGGCATCCTCAGTCTGGGCACGCTCGTTCCATCATAGACCTCATCCATCGCTTTCCATCAGGCGTGATTGAGGCCAAGAGCAGGGTCCATCCATGTTCCTTCATCGCCCTGTGTGTTCCGGGGCCACGGTATCTCTTTCGAACAGTCCCGCAACCCCGGCAGGCATCAGCCCTTACGGACCCCTTCCTATTGCTGACTCTCTATGAGGCGCGCGTGGAACACGAACGCGCCGTCGACACGGCCTGTCGTCATGAGACGGATGGACGGCGAGCTAGCCCATAGCCCACCGTCCACAGGCCCGCGCCTACGGGGTTGTCTCCCGCGGCGGCCGGGACGCTGAGAGGTTCTCTACCTCTCCCGTTCCGCCACCTCCTTCTCCAGCATTACTGCTTCGCAGAAGGAGGTGACGGCGTCCCATTCCGTCTCGCTCCGGACCATGGCTTAAACCAGGGCCGGACGCGAGTGGTCGCCGCCGCCAATCGCCGCTTCGAGGACACGGCGGTGCTCCGCCCACGCGGGGTACACCTCTACCGTGTGCTCCACCGTGTCCTCCGGTCGATCCTCGCAGTGGAAACACCCGGATAGACCCATTTAGTAAAAAAAAAAAACTATATTTATCACTATGCAGTTATTTTGTTCAGTAAGACTTAACATTTTCTGTTTAAAAATTAGAAGGAAAAAAGTCTTTAACAGCCAACATTATCCCAAGACAACAATGAAAACGGTAATAGTGTTTCACTACACGGCTCACAGCAAATAAATGTACTTAGTCTAATTAAACATTGAAGAAGTCAACTTTCTATATAGTCTCCTCGTCTTTTGAGAGGCAACCGAGTGTGTGATGAGGGGTGACGAAGGCAGTCTAGTACACGTCGTCGTTTGTTTGCCTGCTCTCGTTTCGAATAATTTCGACTAGTGTCGAACAATTCTAGCTAATGTTGCCATGTTTGCTTGTTAATCGTACTTACGTTTGATAGACGCACATCATCATCATTCTGACGACCCAAATTGCGCAGCGGTAATGAGGCTGCCTTACATTCTTAGGGTCCCGGTTTCAAATCCCGGTAGGAGCAAATGTTTGTGTGAGCTTTTTCATTATAAACATACACACAAAAATACAAATCTATCCTCTTTATAATATTAGTGAAACATCATTTATTATTTTATTTAATAAAAAAACTAAGTATTAAATAAACTAAAATAAATAAACTAACAACAAAAATAATAATAATAATATAAATAAAATTTAATTGCATGTTTATTTTTGAATGTATTTTTTAAATTTAACTGCATGTTTATTTTTTATATTTTTGAATGTATTTTTTAATATATATATTTTTTAAGGTACATTTAAAAATATGTAAAATAAGGAGTTAAGTAAGATGAATAAAGGAAATAATAATATTAGTGTAGATGTAGACAAGTATGTTTTTGCAAACAAAAAGTATCTATGTAGTATATCAACTATCTGGTGTCCACGACGCAAGCCTCGTTGCTTAGTGTGGCACTAGATGGAGCAAGCTAAAACGCAGTGCTTCTATAACTGCGACCTTGTTTTTTAGATATTTAGTATAGGTACCCTAGCTAGAGCAATGTCTATATGCCAATAAGCCTACTTTATTTCATTCAGAGTGATAAAATAAAGCACAAGGACCTTGGTGTTGGCCCAATTATCTATATTTTCAAAGAACTTGAACTGATGTGAGTGGGCAACCCCTGTGTCTTAGTCACTAAAATCAAACGCAAGTTCACTAGTGCAAATGCGTTGCCCACCCTGCTGCTTAAGATTTAATTTTTGGGTCACTACACAAATACTGCCTCAAAAATGATAAAGCGCGATGTTTTGCCTAATTTAACAGACGTTTTTGATGATACTGGCATGGTATGTATGTTAGAATCGAGCACTTGGGACGCAGCGGGAACTATCAGGAGCAAACTGAAAAAATAATAGTCCTGCCTGGTCTGGTCCTTCTTGCATCCCCCAGAGTCTACACCCTGTGCCTGGCAACCGGTGGCACCGCCCTATTTACGGCACTGGTTAAACGCACGTGTATTTTGAAATTAATGATACCATAAGCTTATGTAACCTACAATGTTTCCACTGGTCGGAGGAGCTCTTAGCTAAATAATAACAGTCGTTCCGGATGATCTTTACGTTAAGAGTTAAGATGGGTGCTCACTGCATACGTAGTTTTCTTTCGGTGTTCCTCCATGCCTTGGAAAGCACTTTGACCCATTAGTCCCGGTTGTCATTTGTAGAACTTTGACAGTCGTTAAGTATAGGTAGTCAGTGGCCTGAAAGTCTGACGATCAGTCTTACCATCCATCTGCCTAGCCTTTTCCCAACTTAGTTGGGGTCGGCTTCCAGTTTTACCGGATGCAGCTGAATACCAGTATTTTATATGGAGCGACTGCCTATCTGACCTCCACAACCCAGTTAGTACCGGGAAATACGATACTCTTTGGTAAGACTGGTTGTCAGACTTTTTGGGCCTCTGACTACCTAACGATCAGTCTTACCAAGGGGTATATTATTACTCAGTACTAATAAGGTTGTGAAGGTCAGATAAGCAGTCGCTCCATGTAAAGTACTGGTACTTATTCAGTACCTAAATTCAACATTGCAGTAAAAGAAGTGTAGCTCGCTTGTTTCTCCTTTATAATAAGAACTAAGATATCATGATGAGTAAGATTTATTATAAAAGATATACATATTTAATATCTCGTGATGAATAATTGCTTGTCATAGAGAATCACGCTTATTGAAATGAAAACATCTGAATTTGTGAGATGACACATTTTCTTTTATAATTTCTTGGAATGTAAACAAACCTCCGCAAATAAAATTAATCATTTTTAATTCTTAATAGGTGCCTTGAACTCTGCCTTCTGTCTTTCATATTTTTGAATAATATATATAAAAGCGGTTATCTGCCAAAATTCTTCTGCTAAACAATTTCATGATTACAATCAACATTTTTAATCATTATTGAATTCTCTTAAAGCGACTACAGGAGCTAAACGCGAGTTTTATAATGCCTGAAAGTACCTATATGATTCACTGCAATAAACAAAACTAGAAAAATATACCACTCATTTCGCGCACTATTCGGCCCGCAGTGACTGACGTAACCGGGGTTGCGGGACTATTCGAAAGAGATACCGTGGCCCCGGAACACAAAGGGCGATGAAGGAACATGGATGGGTTTTAGTCAGTAAAAGTCTGACACTCCCTCCTGCTCCGCCCAGAGCGGGAGGGGTTATTTGATGATTTCCCATCCGAAAAAAAAAAAAAAAAAAAAAAAAAGTGACTGACGTAACAACAACTTTGTAGTGCAAGCTGATTAGAACTTTATTCTAACAGCATTTCAAACGAAGTTTGAACCACCACAAATATAACACCACCACTGCTTTAGCTCCTGTAGTCCCTTTTTTTTTCGGATGGGAAATCATCAAATGACTCCTCCCGCTCTGGGCGGAGCAGGAGGCAGTGTCAGACTTTTACTGACTAAAACCCATCCATGTTCCTTCTTCGCCCTTTGTGTTCCGGGGCCACGGTATCTCTTTCGAACAGTCCCGCAACCCCGGCAGGCATCGGTCCTTACGGACCCCTTCTTTTTTGCTAACTCTCTATGAGGCGCGCGTGGAACACGAACGCGCCGTCGACACGGCCTGTCGTCATGAGACGGACGGACGGCGAGCTAGCCCATAGCCCACCGTCCACAGGCCTGCGCCTACGGTGGCCGGGGGCCACGTAAGTCGGTTTTAAGGAATTTATGTAAGTTTATTACGTAAGTACCTACATGAAAATGCAAAATGTACTGCGTTGATGCAAACATGCAGTGATTATGAAAATATTATATCAACAGCCGCCTACGCTGCCATTGCGACCGACTATTTTTAAAGTACCAAATAGTTCATGCCCACGGGCAAATGTTAGACAAAATATTTATGCAAAATATTACAACTACCTATATTACGTTTCCTCCGTGCCTCGGAAAGCACGTTAAACCGTTTGGTCCCGACTGTCATTTGTAGATCTTTGACAGTCGTTACAGGGAGTCAGCGGCTTGAAAGCCTGACAACCAGTCTTACCAAGGAGTATCGTATTACCCAGTACTCACTGGGCTGTGGAGGTCAGATAAGCAGTCGCTCCATGTAAAATACTGGTATTCAGCTGCATCCGGTTAGACTGGAAGCCGACCCCGACATAGTTGGGAAAAAATTAGGCAGATGCTTACAAAGGAGAATGGCGAGGTTGGACCCACGTAATTTAAAAATCAACGGAGCGCCGTTCACGGTCTAGTTTATATTAATTATAGTAAAGAGTTTATCAGAGTTCTATATAAAAAAATATTGAGTGACTAGATGATGGGAATTAAAAGTTACGAATGATTTTAATTTATATAAAATAAGTCATCGTGCAGTTTCCGAACGCAACGTTTAACATTTACCTTTTACAACTGAGAAAAGTGTCACATTCATCTGCGGACATAGTCTGTGGATCATTCTATTATTTGTTTGTGTTCAACAGCTACGTGGAATACGAATAAAGGTTATTTTATGCCTTTCTACTACTAAATAATAACCAATAAGTCCGTGCCTTAAGTTAGGTTATAATCTTCTACCTTTCATATCTTTTTTCTCCTAACTTCTATAACCTACTTTCCATTTGCTTTATTGTTAGTCTTAAGTCGTTCTTTAACTATTCATAAGTTTCCACATTGTACGCTACCCATATCACTGGGGCCCGAATTACCTGCAATATCGCCATTCCAGACGACCCGATTGGCGCAGCGGCAGTCAGGCTGCCTTACGTTCTTAGCGCCCGGGTTCGAATCCCGGTAGGAGTAAATGTATGTATGAGCATGCACATTTGTTTCCTAGTCATAGATGTATAATAAGTATGTATTTACAAACACAAAGTATCTATGTAGTATATCAACTATCTGCGTGCCTACGACACAAGCCTCGTTGCTTAGTGTGGCACTAGATGGCGCTGTGTGTAATGTCCAGCGATATTTATTTTTTATTTATTTATTTATTATTCTGGGCAAAGGCCTCCCCCCATTCCTTCCACATAATAACCTTTGCCCAGGAGTGGGACAGCTCAGGTTAACTAAAAAAAAAAAAAAATATTATTCTCCTTTTTAAACATTTTCTTTATTTTTTCAGGTAAGAAGAAGAACACTGCAAGTGACTTGTTTAAGGAAGAGGGGAACATTATATTCAAGTAAATATTAAGTTGCACTTCAAGCTCTAGGAAAACTTCAATAAAATGTAATGAACCACTCCCGAACGAGATGTTTAAAGTGTAATGACGAAAGATTAAAAATTCCTCCATAACGTCCCAGTTTCAAACGATCAGCGTTTTTATTATGTCGATTGTTCCTCTCAGAACGATAGAGTCGTAAAATTGTTATTGGTATGCTCATAAAATCGCTCATAACATACGTCCCGAACATCAATTAACTTGGAAGCAATTAATATACTGATACCCTCAGTTTTATAACACAGATTCATCGTAGAAATGAAACTTTATACTACAATGAATATTTATAAGGAAGTCGGACGTAAGTTCCAATCATATTTTTTGCTCCACCCGAGTGAAATCTGTATTAAAATATGAAAGCACTTTTGAATGGACGCTGAAGTTACCTATTCTATAATATTAATGAATTCCTTATTACAGATTTAATTAGTCTAGTGTGAGCACAAAGAGTCTCCCGATCCGAGTTTGTAGGTAGAATGAAATGACTTAGGAGTTTTCTTCGAATAACTATATCAAAGTTAAAAATATATAGTGGTATGTTTCTTTCCCTCTCGATTTACATTAATATTATAAAGAGGAAAGATTTGTACTTTTGTATGTTTGTAACAAATAAACTCAAAAACTACTAGACCGATTTCAAAAAATATTTCACCATTAGATTGGTTTATTATCCCTGACAACAACAACATACACATAGACATAAGTTATTATGTAAAATAGGTTATTATGTATTTCTAAAAAAAAATAGGGGGAGGATTGGTAACAAATGAATATTTCCACCCGGGACGGGCCGTAGTATGATATAAATGTCAGTTATTTCGTCTTAAACATTCGCAGACAATTTTTCCCAGAATGGAAGGCTTTGTAATATTAGAAAGTTTAAAAGTTTGTTTATCTTAAATTATAATAATTTTAAGCCTATTTCGAACTTTAGACGGGGCGCTTAATTGAATCTAGAGTTATTTAATAAAGTCTGGGAGATAATTAAAAACACGCAACGTGACATCCGATTAATTTAATTTTCACCTGTCAGAGAGTATATTTGGAAGACGTAGTCCCCGAGGGGAGGGAGGGGAGAGGATTCCCACGACACTTGGAGAGGAAATGGAACTTTCAGCTTTGATAAAGTTTTAATATATTCTTCGGCAAGTTTCCAACTTGTTTCGCCGGGCGTTATGACGAATTCTGTGTGTGTTCGGCTTCTTTTCGTTACGCTTTTCCCAGTTTCACTTATTCTATGGAAGGATTTAATTTATGGAATATGGCTGCGGGCGCGACATCCCGTTATAGAAAGTATGTAGTTTGTAAGTTAGTTTATAAAAGTTGGCTCGCGCAAGGAAGTAGTTTGCAACGGGTCGTGTTTTGCATAGCTTCAGAGATATTGTGGGAAGTGTGCCACTAGGAACCAAGTTTTGTTTGACTATGTTTCCGTTGTGGTTATGGTTTTTCATCATCATCATCAGCCTATTAATGTTCCCATTGCTGGGACACGGGCCTCCTCTCTATGAGATGGAATGGGCTATAATCCACCACGCAGACCCAGTGCGGATTGGTAGATGTCACATGTCTTCGAATTTTTTGGTTCTAGGACATGCCGGTTTCCTCACGATGTTTCCTTCACCGTTTTGAGAGCAGTGGTGATGAAATAAATTACACAAAGTAATGCGCTTGTCTGGGTTCGAACCCACGACTTACTGTTCGTAAGTCGGGGCCGCCACCGCTGCTTATGGTTTTTGCTACATTTGAATATTTTTTCGGCTTATTAGTAACTAGCTTCTGCCAGTTTAATAATTGTCCCATGGGATCTTACTACCGGGATAAAAAGTATCCTATGTATTAATCTAGTTTATAAACTGTCTATATGCAAAATTTCATCTAAATCCGTTCAGTAGTTTTCGCGTGTGAGAGTAACAAACATCCGTACATCCAGACATCTATACATCCTCACATATATAATATTAGTAGGATTAAAATGTAAAAACCAGACATGGTTTGACGAACTTGAATTTAATCTATCGTCAGTTCGAAAAACTTTTGACGATTTTCAATAGAAAAATGAAATATGACATAAAAGAAAATGAGTGCTTTTCATAAAAGATTTAACACTTAAAATTCAATTTCCACAGGTAAAAAATCTCTCAATTAAAAATAAGGAGCCACGCCAAACTTTCTCACTCAATGGGTTATTCAAAAGTGTTTAATCGCAAATAAATATAAAAGGCAAGTTGTTTACGAGTTATATAACAATGGTAGTCTGATTGCGGCACTTGTGAATTAAAATTTTAATGTTTAAAATTTTGCAGAAGTTCCCCGGAGTCGGGGGAACGTATTCAAAAAAATAATTAACCGTTATCCGTTGCTGTCAAATGCAATGAGCCGCGAGCAACGACTTGCTTTTCGATTTTTAATGCCTTGGATTTTTTACTTTATTTCATTGCATTACTGTGCATTTTTTTATCCAATATCATTTTGGATATTGTATGACATTTTTTGTCCAAATTTACCAATGATAAAAGGTACACGATGACATAATTCAACTTTTTATATCTCAGATTTAGCATTTCAATTATAGCTTTATTAGATTACATTTTATATTTCAGTGCTTCTTTTGATAAAACATCTACCGTGAAACATTTTTAAGTACAAAATATTCAGTATTCAGCCAACGTATTCACGAACCAACACGAATTTAAATAAGGATTGGCAGCTAAGCAATAAAAACAAAATAACTTTATTTTGTGATCTTTCAAGCGTTAAAAATGACGTGGATTTAAGCCGTCCGTTGATCTTCATCACAGTCGCGTCGCAAACGTCACTCGCTCCAATCGGATTATCCCGAAAGGGCGAAACTACGCTAGTTTCGGTCTCCAGACAGTCTGACAAGATATCTCCGTCGACCTGCTTGACATTACGTCTGTGCCCATTACGTACCCGCCGCGACAAACAATGCTTTGATAGCTTCTAAACTAGGGCAATCCCAACATCGCTCCTTGTCATGCGAGTAGGGCTGCTAAGCTAACGGATTATGACCATTTGGTTATAACTTTTAAGCTTTAGCACACATATAATGGACTGAAATATTGTTGGACTGAAGGCTGGATTATCTAAAGTTTGGTTTTTGATATTGCCTGAAAATTAAATGGGGTGACATCGAAGAACGTTTTATGAAATTAGGTCGTCTGATTAACTGAAACAAGAATATGGGTGGTATACAACAACTCAAAAATCTGACTACTGAAAAAACACGCTCTAATTAAATTCGGGGCTTACATGGTAAAATCGACTCCTCCTATTGTTGAAGTCGGTAAAAATTTAGCCTATGATTGAAAATCGGATGATTAGTTTAAGCGCTACGGAAGAACATCTTATGTAAATACAAACATACATAAAGGGTAAAAAACCTCTTAACGAAGCCGAAAGGCACTGTTCTCCCCGCCATTCCCATCATCATTTTTTTGTTCAACACCATACCTGGGAACCTTCTAGTTACGGAGATATTGGGGGTCAAAGTTCCAACTTTTTGACAAGTATTTTTTTTAAACAAGTTTTTAATGTAAGATTTTTACTTTAAACACTTTCACGACCCCCGTATTATTCAATCCACCCATCAGCACAATGTTTTGAGTGCGTTACATTGAGTTTTACCACAAAATATGATTTTTCACCCAAAAAAAAAGTCGTTTCCCAGCAATAATTTTTCCGTAAAATTACTTAGTTTGATGTACTTACCTACAGAATGCTTGGTTGACGGCTTCGTGATGAGGTTGTTTACACCCTGTAGAGTGCTAAAACCATAACCCTTCCTTTTGGCTTCAACGTAGTCGAGTAAAAAAAACTGAATCCCTCAAATACAGCGTAATTTACAAAACATACGTCAACAATGACATTTGATAACCCTAATAAATCGTGTGATATGTCTGTCTCGCTCCCACATCGACCTGCAATCACTCCCTCGACGCCAACGCTGCCCCAATGATATTTGTGTTCGATTATAATTAAACCTATGTCCTCCTTCTTTGAAATGTCAAGCTGTCTTTAATTAAAGCCGGCCTTTTAATTATAGATCTGTCCCTTTCTGTTTTCTTGACAAACAAAAAGATACTCAAGTATTATTTAATACTTGACAAACGATTAAGTTTTCGCAAAGTTTGTTTACGAGATTAATATTTGAGTCAGACGTTTCAGTTTATGTAATAGATGCTGTGTGTCTGTGTCGAGCTGTCTTTTGAACTTTTGTTGATAGATAAATATTTTATTTTGAAGAACATTGTCCGACTTGTCTATCTGCTAGCAAGGGATCAGAGACTTTGTCAAGTGTGCACATTGCTAACATTACATTTAATAATAGTTCAAGAAGTTAATTTGAAGTGAATAATATTACAATATGCAATGCGGGTCTCAAAATTGAAGAAAAACATCTCGTCAAATCAACATCGGGAAATGAGATGTCACTGTAGCTTTCTCAGGCTTTTGTCGTATTTTGGATTACTTACATAATATCTTAGACTGATCCATAAATTATGATAAAAGTTTTATGTACATTATTTACAACTAGCTGATGCCCGTGGCATCGCCCGCTGTACAAATTATATACTAAAACCTTCCTCTTGAATCACTCTATCTAATAAAAAAAACCCGCATCAAAATCCGTTGCGGAATTTTAAAGATCTAAGCAACATAGGGACAGTAAGACGTGGCGGGGGACTTTGTTTTATAATATGTGGTGATGATTTACAAATGTATTAAAATAAACTATACTAAATTGAACTAAAAACTTAAAAAATGGCGTCAAAAAACTCCTCCTCAACACTGTCAACTGGTAATGTCCCCAAGAGACTGGCGGCGTTACCACGCTGTATGGCAACGCTAAGCCTTTGGCCAAGGTAAAAATCAACCTTAGGGTCACGGGGAGTGTCAACGAAGCGTTTTTAAATATCCTTGAAAAGGCTGTGGACGTTCGGACCCCATTGGTCCTAGAGTTTCAACCCCAAACGACTCGAAAATATAGTTACCAATAAGGTTACTATATTTTTGCCGCTTGAGGTTCTCCACAGCCGCAGCGGCAACCCCCGCACAGCACGATGAACTAGGAAGATGGGAAGGCACAAGAGTATCGACACATGTAGCGTCCCACACTAAAGGCCTACCCATCCTCCATGAAAACAAAGACAAATGCCGTCCGGTCTCTATAAATTATTGATTTTAACTATCCATCAGTTATTCGAACTGTAAAACACATTAACAATGGGAGTGGTATTCCGTTTCCTTTTGACCTTTAGTTTGTCAGGATCGTCACCGGGAACTTTGAAAGTCCCTGCGTGTTTTACAAGCGTGCCGTGCTTGTTACTAATTAGTCCGATAACCCTGCCCTTGATTCATTCCACAAAGTTCCCATGCACGCCTTTAGACTCCCTCAGACCCTTTTCATACCAAAAATAGGTATAACATTGTGGTAATTAGGTGTAACATTGTTCTGTTAGACGTTAGCGTACCTTCGTGCCGAACTGTCAAAATCTCCAATAAGTCTCGTAAAGCAAAAGAAGCAAGATTAATTGGTACAATGTTCGCGTGTCGGCCGTGTGCAGCGGATAATTTATGAAATTCATTATGGCGCCCAACAGCGCCCGCACTACGCCGTCTTATTGTTACCACCTAATATAAAACATTATTTATACACCCGTTCACGTAATTATCGTTTTATTCCGACATTTTCTTTCGCAACTCTCGTTATGAGCTAAGAAACTAGATTTTCTTATTATGTCTATACGTAGGTAGTATTCCTAACTTTGGTAATCCCTAGGTAATTAGGAGATAAAACGTAGTCTGTGCTTATTAAAGTGTTCTTTGCGTCTTGTTTTATGTTTTATTCATTAGTATAATTTGGATGGTATTCAATTATCATTAAATTAATTTCCAAGTTTATGTTTGTAATTTTCTTGTGTGGAAGGATGTTTCCAATCCTAAGTTATAATTTGGAATGTTTAGGCATCTTACTGGTACCTCATTACTTTAATTTTTAGGGTTCCGTTGCCAAATGGCAAAAAGGGAACCCATAAAGATTCGTCCTGTCCGTCTATCTTTTTTTTGTTGCAAAATGGGCCTGCTCTTGATGGATGAGGTGACTGGTTGTCATAGCCATTGTACTCCGAGACTGTTGCCACCACACATTAAAATTATAGGAGAGCTGCAGGTGTCTTCTATGAACCGCTACACAAAAGTGATAATGAAGGTTGAAAAAAAAAATCTGAGTATTGATACAACTGTGCTGAAAAAACCTGAGTTCCTAAAACGCTTTTTTTCATAAGTTAGTGATTTATGAGATATTCGCTTCTGAAGCCGTAAAATTCTCTAATTTATGAACTAAACGGAAGACAATTCTGAAAAAAATGTGGGTTTGTAGAACATAAGAAGAAATTTCTATAAAAATTGGTTTGAATAAGATTTGATGAAATTAAGAGCTTTTGAGTTAACGGACTTTTTCATAAAACTGCAGCAGTAACTTTTTTTTTCGTTAACATACTATGAAAAACAAATATAGTTCTGCTGTTGAGTTTAAATTGACCTATGAATGAGCGTTAAAAATATTGTTATTAAATTGTTTGGTGCTACGGAACTCTTTGTAAGCAAGTCAGACTCGCACTTGGCCGGTTTTTTTTTAAATAAGACATTTGACTTATAATATGCTTTTCCATTTTCTTAAGATTTTAGAACTAACCTTTGCAATATGGCCAAAAGTTCACACAACAATGTTTACCATACCTACATAACTTATTGATAAAAACACTATATTTACGATCGTTGTCGTGTCCATAAACGCTGAAAACAGCCTATTTGTGTCACAATAATATTTTTTGTTTTGTGTCATTTTTTATTGAAATCAAGCAGGCTATAAACCAATCGTGGCTTTCAGACATAAACAAAGATGTTGGCGCCGACGATGTTTTCTTGTTACTGTGGCGTTCCGTAATGGTGGATACGTTCGATAGTGGAGCCCAACCACGGGCACAAACACGACTCGGTTTGGCGAAAACAACACTATTTATCAAGAGGGTAGATATCGGCAACTCTTTTCGGGAAAGTCGGGCAATAAAAGCCACAGCCGCGTGGCGCGTGGGGATTTCATATTCCAATATGGCGGCTCGTCGCGCCAACGGCCAATTCACTTATACCCGTGACTCATGGCTCGTCGGAGCGGCGAGCAGCAATCATATTATCTGAGATCTGTATTCGGGAGTCCTACTTGGTATGCGTTTGCTTAGACAAGTGACTTTTAAGTGCTGCTGGCGATGATTGAGAAAATATTTGGAGGTTATGTTAAGCAGGGGAATAGTTACGTAGCTACAGTACATATTTTGAGAGTAGATATGAGGGTTTTTATATTTTACATGTTTATCAAAAATCTGCGAATTCGCGTTTAGTTATAAGACTCCGTTCTAAATTAATAGTTATTTATGCAACTGTTGTATAATGAGGGGTATTAAAACACGAATGTGGGTTTATCACACGAGGCGAAGCCGAGTGTGATAATAGTATAACATGAGTGTTTTAATACCTAATTATGTACAGTTGCATACAAGACTTTATCTACATCCATATGAATCCTCCATATAAATGGTTCTGAAACCATAGGGCGATAGGCTGTTGTAGTGTTTTAAGAAGTCTATGTAAATTCATGGAAAGTTTAATTGCTGAGTATTTAATACAAACAAACCAAAATATAATTATTTACATACAATACAATTATTAAAATGCACAAAGTATCACTCATTTTTGTAAACAACAAAGTACATAATGCAATACTAATATCAAACAAAAATGGCGGGATACGACGTGAATTCGAATTAACATATAAGTTTTTTTTTTAATTACGGCGCTGTGGTAGTGAATCGCACGTGCTAGACAATGTTCTTTTTTTAAAACGAGTTGCATAATGGAATTTAGTACAACATTATAACACCCGTTTGGGTGTTATAATGGTTACTATGACACTGGCTGTTTTAATGTTGGCCATAAGCTAACTGTTTCAGGTACTTTTATAGAGGATTTATAGCATGGGTGTAGATAAATGTATTTACAGTCGTGGTCTTTTCCGCCTGATCAGTTATTTTTTTTTTTCGCTTAAATCATGCGGAGGTGCCGAACCGCGCCCTCTTAAAGTATGAACTTTCCTATTAACAAAGCATCGATTTAGCGAGCAGAATAACAATAACTCTCGTTTGGCGAGCGGCGTCAGTGCGTTCGGCCGACCGGCATTGTCTTTCATTATTTCCATACAAAGTCAACGGGGCGGAGCTAGAAAGCGTTTCTATGTTGCGAGTGCAAGCAAAAATTAGCTTAGTGGTGATCTGGCGGGAGTGTCCACGATAGTACCTATCTAGTAAATAATGAGCTTAGATTCATTACACGTAACTATACTACAACACAATAATAGTGAGATAAAAACAGATTTATAATAACGAATAGCATTAACTAATTGATATTGGTTTACCACAAACTGTATTTAATTGATATTAGCGTAGTTAGTACACAATGTAACTGCCTATTATGGTAAGTTATTTAAATACTTTATGTATTCATGCAAATATCAAAATAAACAGAATTATTGGTATGACTAAATTACCTTTAGAAGTGGGTACCTACATCATATTAACATTTACACGATTATCGCTATGAGACTCGTTGATTGGTGTTCATTATCATTTTAACGAACACCAATCACTATCAACTCTAATCTGATATTGTATTCTTGTTCTGGGCCTATACTACCTCAAAATACTGCAGCATTAATTTTGAAATAAATATATGGTAAAGTTGAGCATATGTTTGGCGAAAACATGATTCCATAAACTTTTCTCGATAGACAAAAATTCCAAAGTTACCTCCAAATCTAACAATGAACCGCTGGTATTCAAAAATTACTACAAATTAGATCATGAAACTTTGCATACTAACTGAACTAACTATAAAGCAGGTCTTAGGCGCGAATTATACAGAAACGGCGTAAGGTGAAGGCGCGGCGCAGGCATCTTGCCGTTTCAAAACGTTTCAATACAAAATGTAGGTAGGCGACACGATGTGAATTATACTCGAGCGACGTGGCGCAGGCACGTCGTTTCGTCGCCTGTTCCGCGTCGCTAGCAGTCGCGACTGGAGAGGCGCGCAAGCAGCATGACTTTTGTTTATACAGTAGGTGCAGAAAAATTAAGACCGTGTTTTACTCTCGACAATAGAATGTGGAAACATTCTAGTGACATTTTATACACTGTAGGAAAATGATCAGGATATTCGCATAATTTTTCAATTCTTTTAAAATATCTATGCTCTTGTGACATTTTCCACACAAAGTGCACCTAATATCTTCGGTGTCTCTGCACGTTAATGAGTTGCAGCAAAGCAAGCGCATCTTCGTCGTCTGAAAAAGAAGACATTCTATCACGATAAAGTCAGCCAGTACAATGACTAGTTGCGGCGTCTCTTCGCCTCTTTGATATAATTTAAATCACGTCCGTGCCTTATCTGTTCCACGCCTGCTGCTCTGCGCCTGCGCCGCGTCTTCACCGTAGGCCGTTTCTGTGTGTTTCGCGCCTAATGTTTTTTATTTTTTCCATAAGACGAATATTTGATTTTGTAAAGAATACCACTCATTTCGCACTATTCGGCCTGCAGTGACTGACGTAACAACCACTTCGTAGTGCAAGCTGATTAGAACGTTATTCTAACAGTGTTTCAAATGAAGTTTGAACCACCACAAATAGAGTTGCTAATTTGAGGTAGTATAGGCCCTTAACGTGTCGATGGCAATTTTTTATTAAATATGTTTGGCCCAAAATTCAGCTATGCGAACTCCGCTCGCTGACGCAGCCTTAAGATCGTCAAGTGTGCAGGCATGTGGCGCCATTGTCTGTGGAGACACACCGCATACACATTTGAGATCTGATATTGTATTGATAAGCTTTGATAAGCTCATCACCAAACGCAACTGAATACCAGTATTTTACATGGAGCGACTGCCTATCTGACCTCCACAACCCAGTCAGAACTGGATATTACGATACCCCTTGGTAAGACTGCTTGTCGTTCCACTGACTACTTCTAACGACTGTTAAAGATCTACAAATGTCAGCCGGGACCAACGGGTTAACGTGCTTTTCGGGACACGGAGGAAAGTCGGTATGTAATGGACGGTCACCCATCCACAGACCAACCTAGGCAAGCGCGCCTTAACCTGAAGATCGACTTGAGTGTCTGTTTATTTAGCCACAAGCTCCTGTTATAAGCTGTGCTTATTGTGGTGAAACTGATTCTTCTCTATTTTAATTTAGTATCACTCAACATAATGCAATTCCTTTGTAATAGGTACCTCCCAAGATTTCTGTAGAATGCAAAATTTATAAGCTTTGTCCATTTAGTACAAATATTTCACACCTTCGTCCCGTTTGGAACTTTGATTGCCTATGTTTATGAAGCAATGACAATTAGTTGTAGAACTTTTCTAAATTTTTTGTCAAACTGCCATAATTAGGTCACTGACATCCATTTAATTTTATTGAATTGACTTACGTTCTTAGGTGATTAAAACCGGCCAAGTGCGAGTCGGACTCGCGCACGAAGGGTACCTTTATTTAAAAACATTAGACAAAACTGCAAAAAAATCACGTTTGCTGTATGGGAGCCCCCCTTAAATATTGATTTAATTCTGTTTTTTAGTATTTGTTGTTATAGCGGCAACAGAAATACATCATCTGTGAAAATTTCAACTGTCTAGCTGTCACGGTTCATGAGATACAGCCTGGTGACAGACAGACGGACAGACGGACAGACGGACAGACGGACAGACGGACAGACGGACAGACAGCGAAGTCTTAGTAATAGGGTTCCGTTTTTACCCTTTGGGTACGGAACCCTAAAAATAAAAGGTAGGAAGTCACATAATAATGTATGACTGTAATTATATTTTCATAACATACCTATTAGTATCTTGAAACTTATTTGTCTTTAAGAAATCGCCAAAACAAAAATTAATATGGCGAGAGCCGTAACAAATGGCCAACGTTGGTTGGCCAAAAAATATTGGAACGATAATTGTGTATTTGTTCTCGCTCACACAACCTTGAGACGAATAGTGTCGGGTTAAAGGAAGAATGAAATTATTTATGTGTCTTCACGGCCGTGTGTCACAGTGAGTGTCAACAAAGACGTTCTATTTCCCAACTCTATTATTTTAGTATGAGAGATTTAAGTTCCGCGGTATAGAACCGTCTGTTTGAAGGAATACTCGCTCCACTAAAGAATATAAAAGAGAGCATATGCACGGGGACTTTGTAGCTCGCGGCGACGGAAACGATGACGGTATAGGTAAGTTACAAATTCAAATAAACATGTATACTTATTTGTTTTATAATAAACTAGCGGAAGTCACGCGGTTTCTCGTGGAATTACAGGGATAAAGTATAGCCTATGTTACTCAGAGTAAATGTAGCTTTCTAATTGTGAAAGAATTTTTGAAATCGGCGCAGTAGTTTTTGAGTTTATTCATTACAAACATACACACAAAAGTACAAATGTGTCCTCTTTATATTAGTGTAGACTAGCTAATGCCCGCGGCATCGCCCACGTGGCGTTCGATAATTTTCCCACGGACCTACGGGGTCGTAGTTCCGGAATAAAAAAAAAAGTTAGGTAATCCTGATTATAAAATATCTGTGCTACAAATTTCATTGAAATTCGTTCAGTAGTTCTTGCGACAAACATCCATCCATCCTTTCGCAAACTTTCGCATTTATTATAAGAAGTAGGATCGGATAGGATAGTAGGATAAGCAGAGCGGAGTTTGTGCAAATTTATTCTTAGAAAACGAAAACCTTAATTCAAACAGCTTGTACAGTTTCCAAACAGCGAAAATAAATTCTATTATTTTCTAAGTCTTCACTTCCAAGTGTACTTTTTAATGAGAAATACTTTCAAATTATCGAGTTCTGTTTTCGTTTAGCAAATATCTATCTGTGATGAGCGTGCCCGTAAGGAGTTCTTTTATTTGCGTTACTGGCACGAGAATCCTACATCATTTTATTTTAAATCGTTTAACACAGCCGCGGTTCAAAAGGTTCCATTATCATAATTCCAACAAGGGAAAAGAACAAAACGCGTGCAATGCTTGCTTATAATAAAAACAATGGGGTCGTCCCACGCGTCCCTGAATGTTTTAGCGGTCCGAACCCTTGCTTCGCACGAGCGCAACATTTTTACTTTACTTTTTTTTCAACCAAGGTCTACTCTCTTTGAAAAATTACTGAGCACATCGGTCGAAGAGGAATTTTATTAAAATTTGTCGTTGAGCTCTTAGGTTGAGTGTAATTTTGTGTCGTAATTACACGGTACACCAAAGATCCCATAAAATTGAATGAAATGCATGTTATTAAGTTGTTGTACGATTCCAATTACCTACAATGGAGCCTTTTTGACACATGCTACTACATAAATAAACAGTAACTTACCAAAATGCATAGGACCAAACCGTAAAGCCCCAAAATCCACATTTTAAAATCCAGAAAGAATTTCTAGCCGCAAATTTTATACAGGTAATGTATTAGACCGAAAATGGCACTTACATCCGAACGTGGGACAAAACAAAATCACATTTTGATGTTCGCGCCGCACAGGTGCATTGTAGTGGAGTCTATTTTATATTCTCGTATCCATTTAGAAGGAAAGCACGATAAGCGAAATTGCCTTGCTTTTATAACAAGTACGACACTAAAAAGAACCACCGAAAATGAGACGCAGATTGTTCTCCACAATTCCCGCTCGTACAATTTTGTGCATGCAATATTTTTATGTGGCAAGTTCCAAGTAAAATGTTGCTTAATCTTCATATATTCCATTTTTGAATTTCACAACGTACGACCACCTACATATTGCAACGTCACTGGAAATGGAGTGCGATTTAAAATAAATGGATCGAGTTAGTAAAACGGGACAGTCTAATATTTCGTCGACGCAAAATTAGAAATTTACGTTGAGACGGTCAAGTCAATTACAGGTGGCTTACGAAGTTATGATCCCTCACGGAGCAGGAGACGTAGATTTATCTGCGTTGGCTTCGATTTGCTTATTTTGCGGCGCGCATTTAAAATTGAATACATTAATTTCGTAAAGTTTGTCGTGGACTAAATTACAGATGAAGATCCGAGACGAGTCACTCCCGCGAAGTAATTTGACTGGTAACATTTCTCGTTTACGGTTGTAATTTTACTGCGACTGTATTAATCAAGTTGATGCTACGTCAGTTACTCCATTTGTATGTTGGTTTTTATTGAATGAATTTGAAAGCTACGTTATACACAAAGGTCTTTTTCTGCCATGTGCCTTTTATAGTAGCAAGTCTTTAAATTCATGTCATGAAAAACATCAATATTACTTACAACAACACATAACTATTGCACACAGTGCAAAACAGCACGTTGGCATGAAACAAACACAGTAATTTGCAAATTGTATCATAATCATGTAAAATTGTTTGTATTTATCAGAACAAAGTCCAAAGCCAACTATCTGTCGAAAACTTTAATTCACGCAGACATCATTTACCGTCTGCCAACTTTTTATAAACAAACAAAGTACCCTTAACCCGAAAACAGAGACATCAATTTATTAAAAACGATATCATATTCACTGAATGCGAAAAAAGTAAAAGGAGGTAGACAAAAATCGAATCTCCTTTCAATAGTAGTCACGTACCGGGCGCGTTCGCTTTTCGTCCAATATTTAGTATGCACGTACTTAGAGCGCCAGTGAGCGTGATTGGTGGAGCATCCCAAAGGCTTTGTGGGTTATTTTCAGTAGTATCACGTGTGGTGTTTTGCCTACGTGACGTCACACTACCTGGCCCACGCCGCCGGCACTAAATTCTGGGCTATCTGTATGTAAAACTGATGAGTTGTTGGCTTAAGGTTATAATTCAGAAAACGAGGGAAATTGTTCATTAGTGGCGGGTCACACTTTCATTTCTACATTTTCAGGACGCATTAAGTCGTGCTGTTGGGCTTGCGATTAAAAGTAACTACAATCACGTAGTTTGGGGGCTTGGGTTCATTTCATAGGTTTGGACACATATAAGTAATTGGTTTCTTCTATCAAGAACTTACCATAACTTGCGAAATACATGACCCATCTACTGTAAGTAAACTTGTAGTAGAAATATTTATTTGTTATTATTTATTTATTTACCACCAATTATAGCATCATTACAGACTCGTCCAATACGATGCTATAAAACATACAATAAAAACACATAAAATAGAAAAACACACAATATAAAATAAGATTACCCAGTAAAAATAAATATTATTATTATAATTAAACACGACAATGTTCATAGTTGAACATCTTTTTTCTCTTCTCTTCTTTTTTTCTTTTGATTTTTTTTTATTTTTTTTCAATGTTCATATTGCGCAGCTTTGTACGTTCAAAAGTAAAATCGTAAATATCATTCGAGTATTTCATAACAACTCCCCTTTGACAATTTTTTGCTTTTATTACCTGTTGTCATCCATGGAGAAAAACTCTCACTTTTCCGGGATTGTCAAAGAGAGCTAGGATTAAATACTTCAGTACCGATGCGTCCCGTGTATACGAAGCTTGTTTTTTGTTCGTTCAATAAAACATGTTGCCCTCTATGAAAACATGAGAATGCTTGAACTTTGTTGAGAGTCATCTTTTGTCGTACTTAATATAAGAGAAATAGGAATCTAGCTGCATGGAAATTGAAAATATTTTCCATTGTTAGTCTCCTCTATTCTGTGCTGTTATTGTTTTATTACATGCATCGTTAGAGAATGCGTATGACTACGCAATTTATCTTTGAAATACAATCATGAAATTTCATGAAACGATTTTCACAAACAAAGGGCTACTGTCTTGCTTGTCAGTTGACATTAACAGGTAACAGAATTCCTTTGAAACGCGATCACCAATACAATGGTTGTCAATATGTTCTGAATCAGAAAGTTAATGAGACAGCGGGTTGCACACGACAGTCGGATCTAATTGCACAACCTCCGCCGTATCGGGTTGATTAACCGATACAGATTATTAAGGGGATTGCTCATAGCTCTACATTTGTTCTGGCGGTGGGCCAGCGGTGACACTACGACAGAGTGTCGGTTCTAGGGCTGACTAACGACTGATTTTATTGATCATTTATATTTATTCGCTTTAGAAATCGTTTTAAAAGAAATTTTACGGATTATTCTGTGTTTGTGTCAAAGTTAAGGGGTTATGTGTTTATCTCATCTCGTGTGTGGTCGTTTGTTCATTGATTCAGGGAGTTAGTTATGTGATGAAACACCTTATTACAGACATGATTTAAATGAACCTTTTGGTCGCCATTCTCTTAAGTATCTTCAAATTGTTTGAAGATCTCGTATTTTTTTAGTATAATTAACAAGCTGATGCCCGCGGCTTCGCCCACCCTCAAATTATATACTAAAACCTTACTCATGAGTCACTCTATCTATTAAAAAACCCGCATCAAAATCCGTTGCGTAGTTTTAAAGATCTAAGCATACTTATGGACAGACGCGGCGGGCGACTTTGATTTATAATATATTATGCGGTGATGTGATAGTGAAGAGCAATTTCAATGCCAATGTTACAGAGAAACTAATAACACGCAATAACTTTATATAAAAAATCATTTAAGACCATTCTATTCTTGCAGTTGAACATTTTATGGCACTGTATATTATTCCCACAAGAAAAAGCCAGAGTCACACTGGCCTCAACACTGAAAATAATAAAATTAATGAGGAAAAAAGCCGGTCAGCCCTAACGTAAACACAATAGAGCTCCGCCCACAAAGTCCGCGCTGCGAATATATGAGTGCGGCTGTCACTGGTCGATGTAAGCGAGCGAGCCAGTGTGATCATGGCTTTATAATTCAACGGCCACTGAAGCGCCTTCGGAAAACGATTATGATCGTATTAGGAAAAAGTTTGTCCGATTTTGATTTCAAACCAGCACGGACAAAATTGCAGACGCAGCTCCGGACAAGGACCATACAAATACTTACTGAAATGTCCGGTGTCCACAGTCGATCCACATTTTATCAGTACCTACCAGTTTTACTGATCTTGTAAAATGTTCTTAAATAACTAAATAAAAGTCTGTTTCAAGACACCTTAATGTCTACTTGAACTAGTTATAATCATGTGCTCCAGTCCTTCCAGAAACCTAACGAGGTATAGTCAACCTAATTAGATTGATACGGAATTAAGTTCCCGATTATATTTTACCGCGTTTGCGAAACAAGCAATTACTAGACACGCGAAGGTAGACCACTAGTTGATTTTACATTCTAGGAACGCTCATGGACTGGAATATCCCGACACACGAACGAAATCCCGTGTCATTTGCATACAATTTTCGAAACAAAATGATTTTTTTTATAATTTTCACACTGTAATGTTCCAGCAAAGAGTCTTTGTTTGCCTCCACAGTTTAGTTTTCCAATTAAAATCGTTCAGCGGTCCGTCTGATAAAATAACCCCAGCCATAGTCAGGAATATAATTGGGCCTCTGTTATTGGTGGAGCCGACTCTGAAACACTCTCCGTTATCACTATTAGCACTTAGGTCTCGTGATACTGGCACAGGACCTGAATAGAAATGACGTGAAAGGGGTTCGCCCGAGGCCTATTTCGTAACGCTTCATGCATGTCACGGACCCGCCTCGAATAACTCGGGTTTCGGTCTACTATTTAAGTAATCGTTTGTTTTATTATTTTCTTGCTATATTTCTTGTATTAGACGATACGTTATACCTTCTCACCGTCTCCACACACCAAAGATTGCCCTAATTACTCGGTGTTCGCGCAGAATTAATGACGCGAACTCACATTTTCTTATTTCTCAGTAAATATAGGTTGGGAATGTGAAGAGACAGCAGCTGCTTATGAAATCAATTTCCTCCACAATTCTATGTTTGAACGTAATTCTGTAGATACCTATACAATCTTTGCCCGAAAATACGCTATTTGAAAAGATTAAAGCGGGACTGTTTTGATAGACAGTCGTAAATAGATCCTTTTCGGTGGAAAATTCCTTTCATCAATGTACATAGTAAGTAAATAAGTATCATCGGAGGTTTTATCGTCAAAGGCCGCATGGAGATGAACATCAGATAATATGATTTATATTTCTGAAAGAATCGTAGCAATTGAATACGCATTTATACTTTAAAAGCGTTTATTCTATACTCAAGGTAAACTGGCTTAAAATATAACATTGATAAAGTGAAAAATAACCAGAGCTTTGTTTAAACATGAATCTTTGCCGGGCTTTTTTCATGATTAAGTATCTTTTAATAATGAAACCGGTTTATTTTTATTTCATGCAGTAAATACAAAAACGTTATTCGTAACTTAATATCGAGAGAACTTTTTATTTTAATTTAACGCGTTATATTGGAAAACCTTTTCGTATTCAGATCAACCTGGCTGTATCTAATTGAAACCATGTTCGATGAATGTTTTGAAATACTTCAGTCTACAATTATATTTTATTTAGGTATTAAATTACGGCATGTAAGTATATTTAGGTTAGAAAGATCAGATAGCTAGGCAGTCGCTCCATGTAAAATACTGATATCCAGCTGCATTTGGGTAGAATGTTCGGGTCCAACAGTTGGGAAAGGCAGATCATGATGTATGGGTGTCGGAAATTACATCAACTTTGTTTTTTTTTCTTCATATTAAATGGTCCTTCTTTTACACGCTCATATTTCAAACCAATACTTATTATAAATTCTGACTGTGTTTTCTTTTTAGGGTTCCGTACCAAAAGGGTAAAAACGGAACCCTATTACTAAGACTTCGCTGTCTGTCCGTCTGTCCGTCTGTCTGTCACCAGGCTGTATCTCATGAACCGTGACAGCTAGACAGTTGAAATTTTAACAGATGATGTATTTCTGTTGCCGCTATAACAACAAATACAAAAAACAGAATAATATTAATATTTAAGGGGGGCTCCCATACAACAAACGTGATTTTTTTGCCGTTTTGTGTAATGTATAGATAATGGTACGGAACCCTTCGTGCGCGAGTCCGACTCGCACTTGGCCGGTTTTTTAGTAAAAGGAGCTTCGTCGTGCTTTGATTAAGGGTATACAAAAGAGAATTATTCAGAATATCAACTAGCCTCATGATTCTCCAACAATGCATAGACGAGAGCCGCAACTTCGTAAAAGCTTTTAAAGTACCCACCCTACTTGTACTTATTGGCTGACTAATCTCACTGTAGCTTATGTTTACAACAGCTTGGACAGATTTTACTCTATACCACGGAAAATACAAGTTTCATTCGTGACTAAAGTTTAATAAAGGCAAAGCGGTCGTAAAGAATTCAGGCACTCTATGAACGTGCCTCCGTAACGTGTTATCAGCTTAAAAATACATAATGCTTCTTCACGACATTAGTACTTTATGACTAGTCATTTATTAAGCGCTCGGTGAGGTACGAAAAGCGATAATCCGTGGGAGGCTTAGACAAATTTTAGTAGAAAATTGATGTGGAGAGAGGCGCTTAACAAAAAAGGACTCATTTGGGCCTTTAGCCAGTCATAGCGTGAAGATAAAATGGGATTTCAGAATTTTTAGAAGTGGAGACACTTTTTTTCAGAAGTTCTTTTCAACGTGTGCGTAGGTGAGTGTTTCTAAGGCGCAGGTCATACCGCCAGCTAGCGAGCGGAGCGGGTGAGCGGGCCTCTTGTCATACTTCGTTCGGCTCTTTCGGTAGTTTGCGGTGTGAACTGTGAACCAAAACATGAAAAGAGGTGAAACGTTGCCTCGCTCGGCTCGCTCGCTCGCTGTGCTAGCTGGCGGCGTGGCCTGGCTTAGTTTGTCGGTTTTAATCAAAGGGTGAAGCGATTGGTATAACGCATGGGCGCGATTTGTGTGGGTGCTCTAGAGTGCGGAGTGCGACTTTGTAGCGTGTTTTAGGTCACAAATACTTCGTGAAAGGCATCGCTGAAGTCCAACGTAGACGGCTGCGCTACAATGTTTGCAGTTTACATCTTTAGTGCTCAAGTACTCACAGTCAGTGAGTTAATGGTCTGTGTGTTATTGCACTGTGTTACGATGATTTTGTTGTCATAACGCACTACTTTGAATTGTGTGTTACTTTGTTAAAAGATTAAGTTTTGTTTGAAGATTTAAAAAAATAGTACCCATTAGTTATAAATGTCAATAAGCAATAACAGAAACAGTTCCTCATTTTCAATGACGGCCAAGTCATAAGTCTCAAGCTCTACAGCTATTCATTTTTTGTGATCATTCGTCAACTGCAGAAAATTTTGCTGCAGACTTTTCTCTTCAAGAACAGCCAAGAACGCAATACGCATCATGCATTACAATCATTCTTCGTCAAAATTTATTTTTTATTTTTTATTTAGCCTGAGCTGTCTTACTCCTGGGCAAAGGCCTCCCCCCATTCCTTCCACTTTTCTCGGTGTTGCGCCTCTTCTCGCCAATTAACGAGAAAGCCATCCAAGGCATCCCGCCATCTGCCGGGGTTGCGGGACTGTTCGAAAGAGATACCGTGGCCCCGGAACACAAAGGGCGATGAAGGAACATGGATGGGTTTTAGTCAGTAAAAGTCTGACACTCCCTCTTGCTCCGCCCAGAGCGGGAGGAGTTATTTGATGATTTCCCATCAGAAAAAAAAAAAAAAAAAAAAAAAGCATCCCGCCATCTTCTCCTCGGTCTGCCGCGACCCCGTGTAGCTGTCTCAGGGTTCCAGTTTTGTGATATGCGGGCCCACAGCTTCGCCGGCATCGTCATCGTCATAATAAGCAGGCAAAATTGGCACGCAATGTCTCGAATTCGTTACCAATGTGTGAGACAATAATGTCCCTCCTGCCATACTAGGCCGGTGTACACTGTAGTGACACATGGTGCTATTTCTGACCGTGCGTTACAAATGCGATCGCATAATATTTTATTTTCAGTGCGTACTAGTGTTTATTCGTAGATGACGCGAGAGTCCGCCAGTGACTATGTGCCCGTCAAATATTTAGAACAATCTGTAGTATAGGGGACAGTAATGTTATAGGCGGCCTACTTTCATTTACGGAATTGTAAATGCAGGCATGTTTAATGGACGTACAGTCGATTTTTGCTTGCATGACTTTAAACTACCCAAGCACACACGAAAACACAACAAATTTGTTTCAGATTTATTTCTCCTTTGGTTTTTCTACATTGATTGTTTGAAAGTTAAAGTCCAATAGATCTTGCTGCTTATGTGTTTGTTACGAAGTTCAAAGTCAAGCAACTTTGCGATAAGACTAAGACTAAGAGCTAACTTAGTACAATGTTATCTGCATTATGCATGCACAATGCACATATGTATGTTAGCTAAAGTTCGTGTTTCACGTCGGTTCGGCAGTAATTCAACTGTGGTCTACACGATGTCGGACATAACGCATTAGCAACGCTCAAGACTACGGTAGTACCTAGGTACACAAACATCTTGGGGAAGCTTGGTTCAAACCATCAGCTGTCTGACTACGTTTGTTTGAACATTAAAACTTCAGCTTTGGACGGGTAAACGGAGCATCAATGTACAACAAATAATTTATAATAGATCAACAACTGTCACTCTTTCCTAATTTCGGCGTAGTTTATGATGCTTTAAAAACGCTGGGCCACTTAAATGTTTAGTAAAATACGAAAATAGAATCATGGTACAACAAAGAACGAATTCCGGATGACAATCAAATGACAACTTTTTTTTCATGGAACATAAATTCAAAAATTAATGTGATTTTCAATGTCTTCGTCTCGGAGACTCGGAGCGTACGCCGACATGATTCCATTTGTTCTATCCATCTAAATGACGTCCCGTTTTACTTGGCATTTCCTTGAAAATTATGTATAGACATTTGGCGACTACTTTGTACTAACGTACCTACGAACGCGTTCGCTTTCAAAACATTGTCTGAGGGATTTACGAGCCCATCTAAATATTTTGTAGGGACATCTTTATGTGGTTCGCTAACGGTGCTTGCTAGAATGTTTTTATATCGCATTGTGTGGAAGGAATGGAACTGATGATATCTGCGTAAATACTTTTCTTGTATTATGTCACTACTTGTCCCTAGAATCACTTGTCAGTTGATTGCGTAATTTATTTTACTCTTCTCTAATTTAAAATGTCATTCGAACAAATGTCATTGGAGTTGATGTTCAACTGTCTGTTCAGCGATATACTCGTACTTCTATTGCTGACTATTATTTCACCAGCACGCTACAAACTTTATCGACTGAGTTATTTTCCTACAGAAACAATACGACAAAATCTACAACATATTTACCCTACCAACATAATTAAAGTAGCTTTCCATTATTTGCAGGTAATTTATCACAGCCGAGGCAGCGACGGAGGTTTTTCCACATCGCCGACCACGAGGATGGAAAGCTAAAAAATAAGTACTAACTCAACTTACGTAGGCGAGCGATTTCACAACAAATAAAAGCGAATGGAGACTGGAGTAGCGAACTTTCTAGTTATTTTAAGTTAGTGAACAAAACGGAACTATTGGGGTGTAGGAATTGCAAATCGAATCGCGTTCACTGGTGCAGAGAGACAAGGATGTGCCTATTTAAATTAATTTCGATGCGAAGCTTGCTCGGGTTATCGTCAGGAAACGTAGCCGAATGTGGGTCGAATGAACGTTCGGAATACAATGCGCCATATTGATTGTGTCACTGATCGTTTTGGTTAAGGACCGGGGACTTAGTTGAGTCTCAATACTGATAGATACATTTTGATTGTCCTTAGTGCGGAGCGGTATTGTTTCGTAATATAAAACATTTATTTGATATTTTAATCTGTAGCTGTAAAATAAAGGGTGTAAATAATACGCACCCCCCACCGAATAAACCGGTAATCGACAATTCTAAATTTTACAGGAAAAATAAAAAACGTTTTTATGCATATATCTCAGCATGGGTGAATCCTACGATAGCCATTTATACATCAAAACAAAGCTAATTTTTTGCAGTCTGTTTTACTGTATGCATTTTTTTTGCAATAGTATATCAAAACAAAGTTATTGACGAAAATAATGTTACTGATATTGTAGGACAAAACAATTGTATGCAACACATCATTACGATATTATTCGCGTGTAACCTCAACGATATCGTTGTATGTATTAATGCATTACGGTATTATTCGTTGAAATTTGGTACCGAAAAGCCTGCCGGCAATATGATATTACGATATTATCCAAGCGACAGTGTATACAGTAATATAACATGACAATAATATTCGTCGATATGTAGTGTCAAAAGATTAACAGTAATGTAATGTTGCAAATATCATGTTTTATTAAATAACACAGTAAAAACTTATTATTTGATTTGCCAGTAGCTTAGCAACATTAGAGAAAGTTCATAATAATGCTGGATAATTTAATTTATTTTATTTTATTGTGGTTGGGTGCCTAGCAAACACAATTCAAATTCATCAGAAACAATGCAGCTTTTAGACAAGGTAGTACTAATTGTCGCTAAGCAGCTTGCAAACAAATTGATTGACAATACATACGAGTATACATAATTGCGAATTTGTGAAAAGTTATGAAGTTATGGAGACTACCCGCTGACGTACGTGAACTGATAAACGAGAAGAACGCAGCTATCCATGCCTACGACAACTTACCCTGGGATGCTTACAAAGCTCACATGCACAACTTACAGAGCGTGTTGTAAGAAAGCGCATAAGCGGCATCGTTACACTCAATAGGACAAGGTGCTCAACCAATTCGAGCCCACCCACCAAGCTTTCTGGCAAATGCAAAGAAAGATGCGTGCCACCGTCGAGACTTCGATGCTTCTTCTTATCCGCCCCGAGCGTCGGATTCGACAGCCTGGAGTCTCAGTGCTCTCCCAGCTCTCAACCAGTAGACAAATGTCACCTCGCTATAGTGTATGCCGATGTCGAACGTAGATCCGCTCTCACTCCCGTAAAAGACCCCAATGATCCTGTGCCTCCAGTCATACCCGACGAAGTACATGACATCATAAAAAGGCTTTAGCCGCGGAAAGCACCCGGTTGTGATGGAATCACCAATAAAGTTCTCAAACTCCTCCGCGTCCAGGTAATAGTGTCAATGGAAGCCATCTTTAATGACGTCTTGAGAAAAAAAATCTTCTCCCAGGTTTGGAAAGAGGCCACTGTTATCAGTACCTATCCGCAAACCCGGTAAGCCTAAGGCGGAACCATGTAGCTACTGGCCTATCAGTCTTCTGTATGCGTTCGGCATTGAAAAGACAGGCGCAAACCCGCCGCGGTGCACGCTGTGCACGGGCACGCGGTGCATTTTAGCTGCGTGGATTCATTTGTTTGATAACGTGGGTCTACGTATTAACTGCAGTATATACTATACGCCCACGAATATGTACAATTGTAGCGTGCGTGGTCCACTGCGGTATGGTCGTGGGTATTCGTGTATACTGTGTACCGCATGCACAGCGCCATTGATAGCGATGAGCTATGTGAGCGTCTTATTCGAACAAACTACGCATGTACTAATGACGTCAAGTCATGCACAGCGTGTCCGTGGCTTACGGTGGTCACATTCACATACATTTTCTTGCAAAGCGAAGCTCCGTTGCCTCTCCGTGCGCAGCTGTGGGTTTTCGCCTTTATTTATAAGCGACATAAAGACTATGCCGAGGCTAAGAGTCTCATTTCCAACGAGCAATTCGGTTTCAGGACCAAACACTCGTGTATCCAACAAGTCCACAGCATCGTCGAGTATTTGAGCGCTGGAGCGATGACGGGCGGGTTTTTCTTCGACATAGCAAAAACCTTCGACAAAGTCTGGTACAACGGCTTGTACAAGCTGTACCAACTAGGAGTGCCAGATCGTCTCGTGCTCATCCTACGAGACTCTCAGTCGGATCGCACCTTCCGCTATTGCGATAGCGGGGAAGTTCTCTCCTTACCTCGAATGGGGAGAGGAGTCACTCCATTCGAGCCACCATCGCCCCGCTTATATTCACGCTTTTTACGCTGTTACGTGCTGTCGAACCAAAAAGGCTCAGTTAGACCTGTTCGCGGACGACGCAGCCATCTATTACACTGGTCGTTATAAGAATGCTATTGCCAAAAACCTACAAACCTCAGCCGACGTCTTAGATGCTTGGATCCGGAAGTGGAGGATTAAGGCTAACCCCGATAAGACTCAGGCGGTTCTTTATTTTAAACCGCGTATCAATTCCACCTCCCCCAACCTGATCACTCTGTACGGTAAGCCTATCCCTTGGGAGAAGCAAGCCAGATATCTAGAAGTCATACTCGACGACCATCTGTCCTTCGGGCCGCATATCAGTGCAGCTCGTGACCGAGTCGCCTTTGCTATAGGTAAGCTCCATTTCCTGTTAGTAAGTTATCTCTCAGGTGCATGTTGTGCCTCTATGCCGTGGTGATCCGTCCCATCATGACATACGCTGGTGTCGTGTTTGTACTGTATACCAAGGCTAGATATATCTATAGGATCCAGGGACTCCAGAACCGGTTTAGTCACGGGAGCCCCTTACTATATCCGCAATGACATATTGGTCTACACATAGGCTTAGAATGCCCACTATCCTTTAGTTTATGAAACGCTTTTGTAAGCTCTTCTTCGATTCTGCTATAAGGTAACGTAATCCTCTAATCGCATCGGCCACCCGATACGAGCTACCCGCGATGACGCTACCACCCACCTCCAGGAGATCAGTAGGGAAACTAGCACGCTCGAGAAGCACAGACGCATACAGCCGTCATTCCGTCCTCGCCATCAAGGACCGTCGCAACGTCCCGATCCATGCCCTCTCCGACCCTTGCTCGAGCCAGCCCACGTCCCTGAGCTTGTAGTTCAAAATCAACTCCTAAAGACTGTTCGATTGCTTTTCTCCCCCAGCGACGCTCTAAGTGTAGTCGCTTAGTTTGTAAGTCTTTTGCCCTGGCTGGAGGCCTGACACTCAAGGCGTACAGGATAGTCGGGTTAACCAGATGACAACCTCCTAGGTTGAACTGCGAGATGCCATTCACAAAAAAAAAAAACAAATTTACTCATCAATCACAATGGATAACAAATGAATAATACTGTATTCATTCATTACGTACCGACACCATCGTAATATTTTATTGTACAAACCGCTTGCTTTAAGAATATTAACTATTATGATACAGTGAACGACATTACGATTTTAATAGGTCTCTGTCATGTTGTGTAAAACAACATTACCAAATCCTGTGAATTAAAATAATACACGAATATAATTGTGTTACACTTTACGTGGAACAAGATATGCGTTTTTTACGCGAATAAAACGGTAATCGTCGCTTACCGAAAAAGTTAAAGATTGCATAATCTGTAACAACTTGTTACGATACTATTCGTG
Source organism: Xestia xanthographa (assembly GCA_905147715.2). Classification (NCBI taxonomy): domain Eukaryota; kingdom Metazoa; phylum Arthropoda; class Insecta; order Lepidoptera; family Noctuidae; genus Xestia; species Xestia xanthographa. The sequence goes on from LR990652.1 coordinate 17,272,503, forward strand.
CAAAAAGTGTGATAAGATTTTTCGGGAATAATATTGTTAAGTCCATTATGGGACCATTGAAATTATTGTACTTTTGCAAATATGCATAGAAAAATTACGAAAAAAAATTACAAGGTGTAATCAATGCTATAAATATCGAATATGCAATAAAACGTAAACTATCGTAATAGCACATTACCATATTATTCGGTGGGGGGTGCGAATAGACCTTTAACGAAACCGAAAGGCTTGTTCTCTCCGTCATTGCGATTCTTTTTTGTTCTGTACCTGGGAACCTACTAGTTACGGAGACATTGGAGGTTAAAGTTCCAACTTTTTCACAAGGTTTTATTTTTAAAAGACAAGCTTTAAAGGTCATAACTTTACTTTAAATACCTCCATAACCCGCTGACTATTAAATACGTCCATCAGCACAATGTTTTGAGTGCGTTACATTGAGTTTTACCGTAAAACGTGACTTTTCACCCCAAAAATAAAGTCATTTCCCAGTAACCTAATTTTTGCGTAGAGTTACTTAGTTTGATGTACAGAATACTTGTTTGACAGCTTCGTGCAGGGTCTTTTTACACCCTGTAAAGTAAACCTATAGTTTTAAAAGTCAAATGTCAGCTCTTTAATAAACTGTAGCCGTATCAACGCGAGTGACGCATCCATCAGCCTAAAATAACTTCTAAAGAATTGGGTCTCTATCAATCAGGAGCAATAGAAATAAAAACAAGTCGACTGACACCCTTTGTAATGTAACACACGGCTTTTCGTTCATATGACCGCGCAGTGTAGTGTTCTGAATTGTCAAACTATTCGGCACAAGCGACGACGACGAATAAATAACTCTGTATAACTGACACCTATGGAAGCCCTAGTGGACATTTTAAGAGCTATATTTAACTAAACAAATCACAGGATTTATTTCGTTCTAAAACGAAGATTCTAGAACAATAATTAACAAATTCCGCGGAAATACATTTCGTTGAATGTTCTCGAAGGAATGAAGGCCAAGAATTTTAGAAGCGACATAAGGTGAAATACAATACAATGGGTATGGAAAGATTTTTATTTTTTATGTTTCGTATTACGTAATTATACCCATAATTATGTATTTAATTATATTATGTACTGTTTTAATTTCTGTTCATAAATAATAATAATAATAATCTGTAATCTGCAGCAAATACTACATATAACCTTTTTCCAAATACAGTAATAAAAAGAGTATTTCACCAGCTAAGTCATAAGCACAGCCATGTAGAATAGTAGAACAGTACATTTTGATACAAGTGGAGAAAGTTTGTTATTGCATTCGAGGCGGAATTATAACACCTGAGCCGTAGGCGAGGGTGTTTTTGAAAAGAGAACTGCAATAGCAAATGTCCACGTGTATCAAACGACGTTTTTCAATACACTTTTGAAGAAATAAAATAAAATATAACGAAAAATAATTTGTCACGAACTAAGAAACTATGATTTTAATTTTCTTTTTTTTTCGCGCTCTGCTTTCGCCAGGTTGAAGGAGAGGCAAAGGTATGAAGCCGTTAAACAGCCTTATATAAAAAATAGATTTATTTTATATTTTTGAATTCAGAACACAAATAAATGTTAATTTGTGTATAAAAAATTTAAACTATTAGTTTGTAATAATCATGTTTATCTATGGTATTCTATTTATAAACACAATTTTAATCAAAAAATATTTATGCCGTAAAGACGCGTAGTGCTTTGCTGAAAATAAAAAAAATAAAATTCACCTTAGTAGCCCATAGGCATTGAACCAATTTGTACTAAGTATAGGTATAGTTTTCTGTGGCATTTTTCATTCCCGCACGTGCGGGAAAATGAAAAAAAAAACGCACACGTGTGAAATACATTGCATGTTGTACCTAATCGTAGTGCGTTATAGACCAGTTTTCGAGGAAGTGTATTGAAAATATGATTTTCTTATTTTAAAGGGTTACGCTCATTTCGACAACAAAGTGAACATTTTCTTTTGATTTACAGAAACATGGAATAATCATGCTTCGTTCGATTAGCGTCGTGTCCTTTGCTGAAATTGTTTAGGAAATTACCTACTAATGGACATCAATCTTCCTTGAGGCACTTTATAAAACAACTTTTTGTTAAGAAAAAGTGTGTAATTTGTTACGGGACGCAAATTAAGACGGCGAGTTTGAGTTCTTGAACGAGAAAATTATAAATATCATAAAAAATAACCTCATCTTATGCTTTTAGCGGTGTTCTGAGAAAACATTTGTTCCGTTTAATTTTCTTATTTTTTTCCAAAAGTAGTTTATATTGGTGAGTTTGCAGTGCACTATCTACTACTATGCATAGTTTTCTAAGAGTTATATTAAGAAAGCAGGAAGGTTAAAATCTATTGACCATCAATAAGAAAAACTGTTTTAAACAGATATTAATCTTTCTTGTTTAAATAAAATAACGCGGGAAATTCGGCACTTGCATTCAATGGGAGTCGAGGCAGGATTTAGATCAAGGGTGCCAACATAAAAGAAAAACAAACGAGTCCGCTGGAAAATTCCGAATTTAAAGTCGTTTTTTAAATAAAATGCGAAGGAAATTCTATTTACTGCGTTAATTTTGCGTATAGAGTACTTAATGAATACTCTTTGGTGCTTCATTTGCATTCTAACTATCCCTTTATTTTATCTGTGTCTAGTTATTTATTCCGTGAATGTGTTCGCGCACTTGTATTTAGATACATGAGCTAAGGGGTATTTAAACTTTATGGCTTATTTTAGTGAGAGAGTTTTATTTTATTTTAATTCATACCTAATTGTTTCTTTCTACACATTTACGAGTAGTTGTATAATCCTGCAGGATTGCATAAAATATTTAAACGAAAAAAAAAACAGTTATTTACGATAAAGTTACGTAATTAGTAATAGGAAACTTTATCGTAAATAACTGTTGTTTGTTAGTTTAATAACTAACCTTATGGGCCAAGATCCCATGAACGCTAGACCTACGTCATTTTATAAATGCTGGAACTTTTTCTGTGGACGTATACCTCACTATACTTAGGTAAGAACAATCAATTGGATATTACGAAAAGTCTAAATTTCGTAATATCAAATTGTTAGTCTAAATTCTAAAATGGCTTTGGCAGATATGTGGTGACAAAAGTGCGCTAAATAGCTGCAAAGTTACGTCATACTATAAAGCATGTTTTTAGGGTTCCGTAGTCAACTAGGAACCCTTATAGTTTCGCCATGTCTGTCCGTCCGTCCGTCCATCTGTCCGTCCTCGCTTAATCTCTGTGACCGTTAGCACTAGAAAGCTGAAATTTGGTACCAATATGTATATCAATCACGCCGACAAAGTGGTAAAATAAAAATTGGAAAAAAATGTTTTATTAGGGTAGCCCCCCTATATGTAAAGTGGGAAGTGATATTTTTTTTAATTTCAACCCTAACGTGTGATATATTGTTGGAAAGGTATTTAAAAATGAATAGGGGTTTTCTAAAATCATTTTTTGATAATGTCAATAATTTCGGAAATAATCGCTCCAAAAGTAAAAAACAATGAGTCCCCCCTCTCTAACTTTTGAACCATAAGTTTAGAAAACATGAAAAAAATCTGGAAAGTAGATCTTTATAAGGACTTTCTAGGAAAATCATTTTGAACTTGATGGAAACAACAGTTTTTGTACAAAAAAGACAAAAAGTTGTACAAAATAATTTCTGGACTAAGTTTGTAGTATATTCGTATATGCAAGCATTTTTACATAATGGATACCCACCTTTAAACTCATAAGTGGGAACACTTATTGACGACGACGTCACTTAGTGACGACGGGAAACTACGGAACCCTACACTGAGCGTGGCCCGACACGCTCTTGGCCGGTTTTTTATATTACGTAAGGGCTACAGTATTGTGACTCCGGACCCAGGTTGGCCGCAGCAAGGAAAACCTGTTTAGGGAGATTAATTAATGACTCTTCCCTGGAGTGTAAATGTGGTGCTGTTCCACAAACGATGGGGCACTTATTGACGTGTCCTGCGTGTCCTGTTGTTTGTTCACTACAGGAACTGATGGACGCTACAGAAAGCGCCAAACTAGTAGCTCAGTTCTGGGCCGACACAATTTAGATTGCCATCGACACGATATGAAGAAGAGTATTGTGATTCACTAATGTCGTGAGGAAAGTTTTTAATATGAATGTGGATGGGTATAAGAGTAGAGGAAGAGCAAAGAAACGATGAATGGACTGTGTGAAGTATGGAAGAAGAAGACAATATGCTGCGCCGAACCCAAATGAATTGGCATGAGAACAAGAGTCGACGGCGCGTTTGTGTGCCACGAGCGCCTCAAAGAGACGTCAGCAAAAAGAAAGGGTTCCGCAAGGGCCGATGCCTGCCGGGGCTGCGGGACTGTTCGAAATAGACACCGTGGCCCCGGAACACAAAGCGAAGAAGGAACATGGATGGGTTTTAGTCAGTAAAAGTCTGACACTCACTCCCGCTCCGCTCAGAGCGGGAGGAGTCATTTATGATTTCCCATCCGAAAAAAAAAAAAAAAAAATTGTCAAGGCTAGTATATACACCTCCAGACATTTTGTGTGGCTGAAACCCACCGCCAGACACCTTTAAGGTATGATAAATAATTGTAATTGAAGTAACGTTATTAGAGAACGTCTACAAAACAGTTTCAGCTTTTATAAAATTACGTAGATCTCGCATTCACGGGATCTCACTCTATTACAGGAGGTTAAACTTATGCCGTTTACAAATATCAAACATCGATCCATTAATCATTCGCCAATGCCTATAAAAACAAAAGAAAACAGCTCACGTTTCCATTCGCGCCGACATGAAAAGTGCGAAAAAGTAAGATTTTATTGTATTCAATTTTTTAAAGCCTACGTTTTACGTTAATCCGTGGCCGCTACGTGACCGCTCCGACGCGGCTGGTAATGCGAACAAAAACGTCACAAACTTCTGTAGGGACCACGGGCTTTATTTTTTTTACTGAAAAGCTTGAGGCTCGTGTTTGGCTAATTTTTATACTTATTCTCTTTGGTATAAAGGTCGGCGATAATATTAGCCTGGCTAAAAGATTATTTTTGCATACCTAGTTGATATTATAACGACTAGTGTCATAATTGCTTTTGGAATATTGACACTGGCAGTACTTGAACGACGTTTAGAAGTCCTGATCGCGTTCAGTTTATTTGCTAAAATCCGCTTTAAAATTGTTTTATTTGCACTTAAAATGTAACCAGTAAATAAAATCATTACCAAATTGCGCCAATAATTCAATGAAATAACGAAATTCATTGTTCGTTGCTGCTTCAATGTTGCCATAAATCACTATTTATAATCTGTGTTTGACTGTAATAAACAACCGCGCGGCGCACATGTTGGAATGCTGAATTTTATTCAAATTTTTGATTGTTTTATTCGATCATTCAATTTGTTTACTTATGATAAGCATATGGTTTAAATTGTACTTAATAGGAATTGAGAATTAAAGAAAACCTCAATCACTGTTCGAAATTTAAAACAGTCCGATTTTGTCATTTAGAGTTTTCCCATTGATGTTTTCCCAATTCTTAAACACCAATTATGAGTGTTTAAGAATTGGCAGCTTGGTTGTATTGGAGTCGGCATTGTGTTGCCGACTTTCTGAAGACTGTAACAATGTTTTTTTATAGCATAATTATGTCTCTGTACGTTTATATGTCATTGTTTCTTCAATAAAATATTACAGCGTAAAACTAGAACACTATCTTTCAACAATAGATGATCATAATAACATAGTAACTGCGTCATATTTCATAGCGTTTATTTACGAGAAACGTTGAAGAAAAATCGTATAAATACATTGAACATGTGACCGTCACTCCAGCTGCGTCTGAGGATGTTCCCGAGAAATGTTCGTATAAAATATTCAAACAAACACAGCCAGGGTTGCCAGCCTCGGACGGGTTAGCTCACTTTATGGAACTTTATGGAAGTTATAATATTTAAAGGTTATGATGCTCGTAGCTGCTCGAAATCGGTCACCATGCCGGCCGTATTAGGCATAAGTAGTCGTAAAGTTTTCAGTGTGTACTAGGTATGTATAACTTATCAATTGTGCGCTCTAAAGCACTTTCTGAAACTCCGTATTTTATCTTGTAATTTGAAGCACATTTTTTGAACTATCTAGTCGGCCACGTTGTGCCAAGTTTATTTATCAATCTATCAACATGTCAATACTACGAACGAACATCTGTTATCGTATCGTCTTTAATAATTTCATACTTAGTCATAAATTCTCTTCAGTCAGTTCAAAGATATTACTTTCAAATGTTTTGCTCTCTAAAAATAAAATCAAACGATCTAAAGTTGTGAATTGACTATTCATTTGTTTTCCAATTTCCTACTCTGCACAATCAAAAACTGTTAAAAATAACAACATGAAAGTCACGTGGCACAGAGATTCATGAATTAATGATGTGAAATAATGTTAAAAAAAAACAGGAAGTCTAAAATAAAACCTGGCGCCCGAGACCTAGCGGCGCGAAATTGAGAATTTTAAAATATATATTCGAATTGCCGTGGTGCGTATAAAGATTTTATAGTGGAACTTCATCCGCCTATTTATTTCTATTTGGACGTCTATTTATCCATTTCATCTAATGTTTTTTAAAATTAGCATCCACGGGCAGTGTCAGGCGAAATAATTGCGTCATCTTTAAAATGTTAGCGGGAATCTTATCTCATTAAATAGAGTAAGTATTGTGTTGTGGCTTTTATTGTTAAACATTTGTAAGGCATTTGTTTGCAAAATAAACAATAAGTAGTTGTTTTGTTGTCGCTATTACTTACGTACTTACTTTTGATAGCAGATGTCGGAATTTGAATGCGCTATTGTACGTATAAGTACATGGCTTTCTTGTTAGTGTTTGTGTGCATAAAACTGCCTACAGACCACTTTTATAGAGTTCTACACTTGAAGTAATGTTAAAACAATATCGACAGAACGTATAAAATGCGTTTGGCTCCTTTTCAAACAAAAACCCATTACTAGGCATTACGTGAGTTATAGTTCGACTACATTTTCCATTAAATAAAAGTGAATGAACGAGCATGCGGACTCTTTTATGAGCTGAAGTTATGCGTCGATTCTGACGTTACAAATAGTTACAATGTACAAACTGTTACGTGACGTCACTATGTAGTTTTCAAATTTGGAATTGGCGTTAACAAAGTAAGTGTCAGTCGGCCATGTTTTTTCATCAGAATAATCCTTTTCGTAATTAAAAAAAGTTTATGCTGAAAAACTTTGACGTAAAAAATTAATTCGTTGATTAGGTGATTTTCTTTTAAATATATTGCCCTTTTTACCACCTTGTCTAGCTATGTAGTATATGGTTTACGTTTTGTACGTTACCTGTGAAATTATAACCTAAGTTTTGCTCTCAAATGACTATAACCATCTTAGATTACCCCATCAACAAAGCAGTATAACATCCCTACTATATATATATATATATATATATATATATATATATATATATATATATATATATATTTATATATATATATTATTAATTTTATATATTTTTATATTATAAATGCGAAAGTAACTCTGTCTGTCTGTCTGTCTGTCTGTTACCTTTTCACGCCTAAACCGCTGAACCGATTTTGATGAATTTTGGTATAGAGATAGATGGAACCTTGGGAAAGGACATAGGGTACTTTTTATCCAGATCCCGATCCCGATCCCGGAATTATACGGGTGGAAACGCAGAGTGCAGTTGTGTATCGTATATCCCTACTAAATGAATTTTGGTATAGAGATAGATGGAACCTTGAAACGGTTGTGATCATTCAACATTGATGGTGATTGTGATGGTGATCGTGATGGTGATCGTGATGGTGATCGTGATGGTGATTGTGATGGTGATTGTGATGGTGATTGTGATGGTGATGGTGATTGTGATAGTGTGATTGTGATAGTGAATGATTGTGATGATGGTGATTGTGATAATGATTGAGATAACGATGATGGTGATTGTTATGGTGATTGTGATTGTGATGGTGATTTTGATAGTGATTGTGATGGTGATTGTGATGGTGATTATGATGGTGATTGTGATGGTGATTGTGATGGTGATTGTGATGGTGATTGTGATGGTGATTGTGATGGTGATTGTGATGGTGATTGTGATGGTGATGGTGATTGTGATAGTGTGATTGTGATAGTGAATGATTGTGATGATGGTGATTGTGATGGTGATTGTGATGGCGATTGTGATGGCGATTGTGATAATGATTGAGATAACGATGATGGTGATTGTTATGGTGATTGTGATGGCGATTGTGATGGCGATTGTGATAATGATTGAGATAACGATGATGGTGATTGTTATGGTGATTGTGATTGTGATGGTGATTTTGATAGTGATTGTGATGGTGATGGTGATTGTGATGGTGATTATGATGGTGATTGTGATGGTGATTGTGATGGTGATTGTGATTGTGATGGTGATTGTGATGGTGATTGTGATAATGATGGTGATATTGATGGTGACTGTGATTGTGATGGTGATTGTGTTGGTGTTTGTGATGGTGATGGTGACTGAAATAGTGATGGTGATTGTGATAATGATTGTGATATTGATGTTGGTTTTGATAGTGATGGTGATTGTGATAATAATGGTGGTTGTGACAGTGATGGTGGTTGTGATGATTATGAAATTTGGCACATCGATAGTTTATAACCTGGATTCACATGTAGGACACTATTTATCCCTTTAGTATGATTCAGTGGGACAGTTACCGAACTTTACGCGGGCGAAGCCGCGGGCAACAGCTAGTAATTAATAATCCGTTGTCAGTTTGCTTGTGCAAATTTATATGTGCGACAATGTAAACATGAGCCGAACAGTGGCCATTATGACAGCAACCATCAAACTTTAATGGGCTGGTCCATCAATAAAGTTATTTCAAGTGTTCAGCGAGTGCAAGACCTTTACGAGCCCGCACTAAACGCGTGTTTGTGTAAACAATGTTATTCTCGATACCAGTGTAGGTTAATCGATTGTTAATCGATACTGTTTGGTGCCTTCAATCGATTGTTATACTTTGAAGTTTTTATTGGTGCGCATTCCGGCAAAAGAAACCTTTAATAAAATTGTTTGTCTGATGTTATCTCCTCTCATAGACAGGAGGCCTGTTTCCCAGCAGTGGGAACATTAATAGGCTGATGATGATGATTATATTATCTTCGGGTCTCAGGTTATGGTTTGTATTGTCTCTCACGTCTTTTAAACCAACTTCCAAAAAAGAGTTTTATGTTGAGGATGATGTATTTTTTTTTACCAGTAGATAGTCATAACAATCCTAAATTCATAATATCATCACTACCTCTAATAGGGAATATGCAAATTTTTTTTTTTTTATTTCAATACGGAATGTTGAATTACTATAAAAATAATGACAAAAAGCGAAAACAAGACATAAATCTGCCAAACAACACAAAAGTTATAACCATTTCAACTTTTGTTTCTATCTCTTTCTAGATAACCGGAATTTAGTATGGATTTTGTACGTCGGTGCAGCGAATGACGTCATTCGCTATATCGGATCTCTCTGTCTAATCAGCAGTTTCAAATGCTACTAACTTAATATTTTTTATAGATATTAAAAAATATATTTCACTTTTCTATTTCTGATGTTAATACGCTTTGTTTAGAGAGATAAAAAAAATCATGCATATACCCTATTACCAACCTAGAAAGTGTCATTTCACACTTCCACCAAAAACAGATATTTGCCGCATGCAGTCGATGAAAAGTTCACTAAAACTGCGTTCATTTATTTACTTAGTTTTTAAAAATAAAAACCAATCAGTAAGATAGAGTATTTTACGTAAATATAATATCCATTATAAAAATGTGCGTCATTACATCAGGCGCTAAACATTAGATCTACGAGTATAATGGTTCTCATTATTTAGTCTGTCCGTAATGCATTTCTACACAATTGAAAACGGTAAGTGGTGAATTAAAAGCGTCTATGTTTACGAGATACGAATTCTTAAATAGAACTATTTTGGCTGGTCTTGTACAGTAATTATACCTATTTTAGCAAACGAATATTCGATTAGTTGATTTTTTTATCGAATCAGTCTTTAGAAAAGGGGCTAGTTTTCAATTAACAAAACACACTGTTGACACTGACCTTTAGATCGCAAAAACCATACGATTGATTTTCGCGGGTTACCCTGGCGGTTCCCCTTAAATTCCTCGGGTTGAAGAAAATCATCATGAAGCAACTCATACTCAAAAGACTGCAGTTCAAACATCCACACGCTGAATTTCACGCTTGCCTTTTCTATTCACAAAGTGCTGTAAGTCTGCCATACAATAAAAGCCTTTATTGTGTTTTGTTGAATCTCCCGAGCGTGCAATATAATAATAATCTCCAAAGACTTGTACCGTAAAGGTCAAAATAAACGAGCATGTTAACAAAAGATGTCTCAAGCCGTTATTGTTGTTATTGATTGAAATAGATATCGGATTATTTGTAGGCAGACCACGATGTGTATCCCTCTAGAGCCGAAATGGAATCAATGTTTTGAAAAGCCCTGGAGATGTCTGAAATATCGAGTAAAACCAAAATGTATTACTATTGATATATCAATTTTTTATTATATGAAAAGTAAGACGATCTTTGCAACAACATAACATAACATCACGCCTGTAATTATCGAAGGGTATGGCAGAAGTGTACTTACCTATTAGTACACCCACATTTCGCTAGTTATGGTTAAGTCCCATTTAATAGGGGGCGAGCCTATTTGCATCAACCGGGCGTCAATCCAGACTCCGTGCTGCTACTGAGAAATTCCTGATGGAAAAAACCAATAACTTTTCACGACATGGGAATTGAACCCAGGACCTCGTGCTCAGTAGACAACAACAACAGAGATAATAATAAAAGTAAAATTAGGTACTTTATTGGTAAGAAAGAGCTCGTCTTGCAAAATAGATCACGCGGTTTGTTATTCTTTTATCTCCGTCTTTACCTCATATAGCAGCTTCCAGTCAATCTTCTTTATTGTTGTAGGGTTCTGAAATAATAGGCTTGTGTTATGTAAAAATCTAATTAGTCCGTCAGTTAGATTATCAAAAAATATTTGACCTGTATTTTTTCTTTTGTTACGTAAACCAAAATTAACGAAGATACGACGCTTTTAAAGTTCTCAATGCCATGCTTTAATTTTTAGTGCGTTGTGACGTCACGACTCACGAGCCCCGACTCTCGAGTTTTGATGCGTTTTATCTTTGTCAATATTCATTGATTTACAAAAACAAAAAATGCATGTCCATTATTTTCCAATACTCTAACTGACGGACTTAATAGACTTTCAATTTATTGATGGTGGAAAATAGCCTATTGGTATAGGACTAGCATTTCCTGCACTAACAAACTTAGCATGTAGCTATCATCAATAACTGGTTGTTTGATTCGCCCACTCATTAAGTTTGTTTGAGTCAAAGACATTCAAATATTTTTTTAAATCTCTTTGGTTTGAGTACATGTCTCTTTGATCTGTTTGACTGGACTTCGACCAATCGGGGCTTTGAAACACAGTACTGGCAAGTTTGTAGTCCAAAGCTTTATTCGTCTTGACGACTAAGTATCTTAATGCTGACTTTAAGAATTGCTAATACAATATACTCTCTTAGAGTAAATACCTATGTAGGTAACTATTGAATGCACACAACACACTGTAACATACTGCATAAGTGAAGTGTTACTAACGTAGTTTTAAGGTTCTATTTACTAACACAATTTGTATTGTAGCTCTTCGATACCCGCAATAGGGTAGATGACACCATAAAACAATAATTCCAAGACACCTATCTCTAATAACCCTCCTTTTGGGCTTCGCCGCAGTCGGGTAAAAAAAAACACTTTATTTTGGGCCTGAAAATCCGATTTATTTTCAATTAATTGGCAAATTCGATTTTTAGTTGCTTTGAAATTAATAAATAGTTGAGTCATTGAGTTGAATAAACAGTGACGTCACAGTTGGCAATTGCCATATAAAATCTATGAGAGAACCGCGTTTTGACAACTCTTAAAAAGTATCTCAATTGATTGGTGTGTCATCTACCCCATTACAGACACAATTAAAATAACAATGCACCGTACCCGATCGGGTACGGCTGGGGACATACATACGTGTTGGCTTATTCTAGTATTAATGTAAAGGGATATCGTCAACTATTTCATAAGGTTTTTCAATTGTTATTCTCGTATAGTTATACAAGTTGTCGTTGTATATAATACGGCTAACGTAGAGTGAGTGAGTTAGTGCCCAACAGATGTCGGGGACGCATTCCTCCACGGACGGGAATAGTCTAGTCAAATGACACACCGAGGATTTTTCTTAGTGTTTTATCTTTTATTTTTAAGTTGAACTTTATTTTAAACTCTTAGATAATTGTTCAGAGGGAAATAAAACAATGGGCTGAGGACGTAGACGTGTTTTTATTACTTTTTTATTTCGTCTGCTATATATTGTTCCCACTAATTGGCTTTTTAATTATGTGACAGTAAGTTAATGGTCTACGTAAAAGTGTGTAACATAACATTATAATATCACGCATGTATATTGTCGAAGAGTGAGGGCAGAGGTCTACGTAAGGTGCACCCACCCACGTTTCACCGTGCAAAAGTATGTATTAAGATATAAGAAAATACATTTTAGTATACACGCAACAAATTGCATAATCTTCAGCAAATGTACACGTGTTTTCAGAGAGAAATTCGTTACGTGACATCGAAACTTATAAATAGCCAAATATAAATACGCAGTTTTATTTTAAAGTGTCCTCTAAATTCTTCCTCGTTTTAGCGAATACTACATCTTGCCTAATGAGTATAATAATATACTGTTTTCAGAGGCTATTAGTCCACATGACAACAATATTTTAACGTATACTCCTTGGCACCTGGCCACATGTTTGACGGAAGGAAAGAATCTAAATCGTAGTATTTAATTGGAACAATAAGTTTCGTCACTAGAGTTTATTGATTGTGACGCTTTGTTTAAAATAACATCACGCCTGTAGTAGGCTAGATTCCACCATCAATAAATTGCAAATCTATTCAGTCCGTCAGTTAGGGTACGGGAAAATAATGGACATGTATTTTTTGTTTTTGTAAATCAATGAATATTGACAAAGATAAAACGCACCAAAACTCGAGAGTGGGGGCTCGTGACGTCACAACACACTAAAAATTATAGCACGGCGTGACGTATTGAGAATTTTAAAAGCGTCGTATCTTCGTCAATTTTGGTTTACGTAACAAAAGAAAAAATACGGGTCAAATATTTTTTGATAATCTAACTGACGGACTAATTAGATTTTTTCAGGACACAAGCCTATTCCCAAAGTGTTACGGAAGGTTGCCCTGATAGTACACCCACATTTCGTCAGTTATGTTAAAGTTCCATGTAATAGGGGGTGAGCCTATTGCCATCAACCGGGCACAAATCCAGACTCGGTGCTGCTACTGAGAAAATCCTGATAGAAAAAACTCAATAACACTTTTACCGACCGCTACATCAACGATGGTTTTGTTTTTATTTTGATTAATTTAAGAACTTGGTATACCTATGGCTATTTATTTAGGAACTTCTACCCAAAGTATAGAAAATTCTTCAGAAGATTCAGGCCATGATATGTATCCGGTTACTCAAAATATGAAATACTAGCGGACGTCACGCGGTTTCACCCGCGTAGTTCTCGTTCCCGTGGGAGTACGGGAATAAAATATAGCTTTTGTTACTTAGGGTGAATGTAGCTTTCTATAGGTGAAAGAATTTTTGAAATCGGCGCAGTAGTTTTTGAGTTTATTCATTACAAACATACACACACACAAAAATATTTTTTTTTTCTCTCTTTATAATATTTTATGATTATGAAATAATTATTTTATGTAGTCATGTCTGTATTGAGTAAAGGAAAGCTAACTTCGATTTTACTGATATTAAATCCGAATATAACTTGTTTGAAAATTAAAACAGTAAGACTTATAACTTCTAATTCTATATTTATTAAGCTTAGATATTTCGTGATCTAATTTTCTACTTTATACCTAATCATTTAGTTTGATTAAATACAGAAATGTAATCACATTTAGGTAACGGCGTAATTTGAGGAACAGCTCAGTAACTACTCAGGATATCTATAGTACATTACTGCAGCGGCCAGTTTCTAACACATTCAAATTCGAAATTTAAATAAAACCTTTAATAAGTTACCTCCTTGGTTGCCATGTTTCAGAGTTAAAGATCGTTCCATTTTTTAATAACACGACGGATACGAGTATACAGAGGTAATTTATTTGGCCGCTAAACACGACAGAATATGGATTTTTATACAACTTTTGCCGGCCGCTGGTCGTATGTATCTGGCCAATCTCGAAGAAGTTTGTCAAAATAATGCTCAAATTTCCAAGCATGTTTGAGAAAAATGAAAGACATCAACAAAATAGAAAAAATACTCTCAAATCAGCATCATATTATTATATGCTACCGAACTATAACATTTACTGAATCCCATACACCATAAATAATTCCACTGGTAAAAACGTCGCGCCGTGCACTCTCGCTCTCTACGAAATGCGCGGCACCCTTTATCCAATCACTGGCATTCCGGATCACTGGGCCCTGAACACGCAAAACAGAGAAGTACAAAAGGTATACAAAGTGAAAATGAAAACAGTCACGGAAGATCTAGTTTTTTTAGAAAAAAAACGCCGTGGCCCCGCAGTCGAAACGCACACCAATCTGCGACTCCCGCATTCTCCTTAATCTGCTGTCTTGTTTAGATCAAAATGTTAGGCCACAAAACTGCAGTGCATCTGCCAGGCGCGGATCTAGCCCTCAAAATAGGTTGTGGGCACGGCCCTAAAATCGGCAGTGACGTCGAAGAAAAATAGAGAAAATCCTCGTGAAGTGAAACCTAGATTTAGATCTTGGAAGGTTCAGGGACTAAAAGATTTGCATTCTGTAGAGATAGAATGAGTATTTGCTTGTTGTTGTACCAAATTCTATTTGTCTCTCTATCTTCCATAGGGCCCCCACAAAGCATGGCGGGCTGATGCCAGTTGGGGATTCATGCTAGTAGTGGATACACGGGCTTTAGGCGGTAGGAGTCAGATATAATCAACCCTTCTTTCCCAGACGCATCGTATCCAAGAGGATTTACTCTCAAAGAAGTGTTTCATCATCATCATTTCAGCCGAAAGACGTCCACTGCTGGACATAGGCTCCCCTAAGTGTCGCCACATTGACCGGTCCCGTGCGACTCGCATCCAGCGGATTCCCGCAACCTTCTTCAGATCATCGGTCCACCTAGTGGGAGGCCTTCTAACGGTTGCGTTGTTATAGTTCTGGAGTGGCGACCGCGAACCGGAAGACCAACTCCCTCCGGTTCGCGGTCGCCACTCCAGAACTTTTCGACCATCCGTTCTGCGAGCAATGTGCCCTGCTCACTGCCACTTAAGTTTGGCAATTCTTTGGGCTACGTCGGTAACCTTGGTTCTATGGTTAAGAAGTGTTTAACTACGCTTAATAACAAGAAAAGAATGCCCTTCTCTTGTTCTGTTTCGTTTGGTTTCATCACCGTCATCTTCCTGCCCAATTTAGGTAGGTTTTTGGGGTCGGCGCAACACGTATTCTTCTTAAATTCTCTCCTTTCAGACGTCACGGCATCGTTTACTCCTTTCTCTTTCATACCATTCATTACACATCCATCCATCTTTTCTTAGGCCTTCTTCTCTCTCTCTCTCTCCACCCATCAACATTAATGTACCTTTTAGTCACATGCGTTTTATCCCTCTTCATTACATGTCCATAACAAGACAAACGAAAACAAATTCCTATCGCAATCTAAAGTGCGCTTGCAGTCGCTGTACTTGAATCGTTTTTATGTACTCTCGAGGACCTCCCGCCTGATCACCACTAAGCTAATTTTTGCTTGCACTTACAACATAGAAACGCTCTCTAGCCCCACCCCGTTGACTTTGTATAGAAATAATGAATGAAAAGAAACCGATCGGGCGAGCGCACTGACGACGCACGCCAAACGAGAGTTATTGTTATTCTGCACGCCAAAGTTGACGCTTTCATAATAGGCCTAAACTATAAGGGGACGTGGTTCGGCGCCTCCGCATGATTTAAGCGCTAAAATGTTTTATTGATCAGGCGGAAAAGACCACGACTGTACCTATGCGTGTGTTTTGGCTCGTTATATGGAGCTGTTCTACTGTCCCTGCCTATTTCGTGGTGAAGCCGAGCTAAAATCAACTGGAGGGAGTTTTACCATATTACCTCCGAGTATCGGATTTGTTACCGCCAGTCCTGTGAGTGCCCCCGTCATAAGTACCCTTGATGTTTATTGAATTGTAACTTGATTGTGAATGCGTTTGCAAGTTTTCTTTGTCGGAAATTGGAATTGTTATTATTATTTTTTTTTTGTTTGGACGTTGATTGAGGTTTTTGTTTATTAAAACGTATACGTACGTTAAACGTACGGTCATTCGAGTTTCAGTCATCATGCGATAACTGAAAACATATTAACAGGTATTTAAATACCATTTTTCCTAGACCCTCTGGTTACCTGTAATTTTTTTTTCAGTCAAGCAATAAGTATGATAAAAAACTTGAAAATGGTTAACTTTGATATCATCGTCAACAGTCTGAATTCACTTACGGCTGGGTCTATAGGCTTTTCAATTTTTGGTACTATTTTTCACGTACGTATCTACAGTCTAATTCAGGTTTTCCCCGTTGTATCTAACAGCATTTATCGAGGCTGTAATTTAAATCGGTATGACACTAGTCGTGGGGCTGTCAATCTCAAAATATACTATAGACATAACATATAATAATATGTGATAAATAGTGGGATATATACCGCAAAGTTTTCTCCTCATTCTTAGTCGTGTGCAAAATGGACCTTTTTATTTATTTATTTATGTACACACAAAATACTTTACAGGACAATATATTTACATAGAAGAGCACAAAGGTACTAAGAAACTTTACTTACCTAACTTAACTTAACTTACTAAGGTACTTTTCCTAAGATTTAAGCTCAAAAGATCTGACCAAGGTAGTTAGTGCTATCGGGATAAGATCTTCAGCCAATACCAATTCCAGAAACTCCTATGAATAGCAATTGTGGGAATTGCTGGCAGAAGACGGAATTCTTAGTAAAAGCCATTTATTTAATAAGGTTGGTATTGAGAGACGAAAGCTAAGCTAATCCAAAACTTGTTGGAATTGGGTACGTCCCGATTGGTGACTTTCCCATTTCGACAACTAAAGAAAAGACGTGCAAAACAAGTGAAAAAATGTCCCAATTCGTAACTATTTTAATCTTCATACATTGAATCCTGTTTCGTCAACCATACATTTCGCGGGTTATTCACCAACTGGACACGAGAGACTGGACATACGTGTGTCCAGTTGGTGAAACTCACAATTAGTATCACTTATTATTTCGTCATCTGGACACGCCAAATTTTTTACGCGTGTCCACATAGTGAAACTTAAATTAAATCACTTATGTTTTCGCCAACTGGACACACGTCCGCATTTTATCTGAATTCATGAGAAAGTACAGTCATGCAGATTGATTTTCTGTATCACAATTGTGACGGACGGTTGTGATCCGTTGAAGGCGTGGATGTATAACGTGTAAGCGGTCTGCCTATACCCTTTCTACACCGGGCGCACGCATACACTATACTTCGCTCTCAGACGGCGCTGACGTCCTACACCTATTTAACTGTAGCCAATCTACGCAATCTCAGGCGTAGAACCTAACGAGGGAACCCGGGTTTACTGGGAAATAATACACTGATAAACTTTCATAACTATTCAGGAAGCGATTCCGAGCTACAGGACTTTTCGCGCACAACTTTCTCACTGTTTTTCTTCATAATATATTTGCCGTACTGATGACTACAATTCTTAGAAATGTTGTGTTTACTAAGGAACTCCGGAACTTTACTGTAACGAGAACCCTGATTCGCGTCCTGATTTTGGAAAATTTTAATGAAAATTTTGATTATCGATACATGCATCTTTTCGGAAAATTACAATTTTGTGCTTATATCTAAGTACATTATATACATGATATGGCTTCTACATAAAGTTATTTATGTACAAACATTAAAATCACAATAATCTTTATTGTAATTAGGAAATTATTTCCAAAAAACCAGACAACTTTTCCAACAGTGTGGCTGGTTGAAGGATCTTCCAGGCTGAATTACACGAAAACTGTTGCTGTGACTGTAAGTATTTAATTGCCATATACTAGACGAGTACATGGCCTATCGATACTGTTACTAGGGGAACTGTTACTTATTTTATCGTGTCTGTATTTTTCAGCCTGTAACGATCCTTCAACTGTTATTCTGTAAGACCAAATTTTCCTATTACTGACGAATATAGCTGCGCTAGATTGTCATACTCTCATCAAAGTGGTTTTCCTGAAGGGCTAAGTTATTAAAAAATACTACATCCAAGCCTAGGTCGCAACCAATATAGGCTACTTGGATCTTACTAAAATACTAAATTAAACTATAAACTCCACTTGCGAGTTTATTTATATGAGTCTAGCGCTTATGTAAATTACTTTTTTACTATTCAAATCACTGAAGGCACTTATTATTTGTCACTATATTGCCCATACACTGACACTACACTGTTTTACTACAAAAACACTATATGCTGATTAGGTGACGTTCGTCGCGAACAACAATCATGTTCGGCCAGATTCCACTGTTGGGAACAGGTGATTTTGTATGTCAATGTAAAATATTCACCATTTCTGATATTATGTTTTATTCTGAAATTTTCAAAATCACCCGTTCCCAACAGTGGAACGTGGCCGAACATGATTGTGATACAGAACTGCGTGACTGTACTTGTGTAACAATGTGTGTAACACTGTGTGTAACAATCTGCGTGACTGTACTTTCTCATGAATTCAGATAAAATGCGAACGTGTGTCCAGTTGGCGAAAACATAAAAGTGATTTAATTTAGGTTTCACTATGTGGACACGCGTAAAAATTTTGTCGTGTCCAGATGACGAAATAATAAGTGATACTAATTGTGAGTTTCACCAACTGGATACACGCGTGTCCAGTCTTTCGTGTCTAGTTGGTGAATAACCCCATTTCGCTTAGATTCTCGCGATTTCTGTGACAGCATTCTGTTTATTCAGTCCAGAAAATTATTAAGAGGACATCAAAAAACTTTGAACACCGCACCGCAGCCAAGATTCAAGATCGAGTTTTAAAGTAGCCATACACACTAGGGTGAACCTGACAGGTTTACCTATCAGGCGTAGTGAGGAAACCTGCACAGTTTTGCAACACCTACGCTCCGGTTTGCTAGTACAGCACCCCTAGCCAAGTTACAAACGTTTTGTATCGATTCTTTTTCTACAACCGTAAACGCCTCGGCGTAAGCGATTGTAGAAAGCGCTAAATTCGTAGCCAAGTTGATACGACTGAGTCGATCGCTCGTTCTCTAATGTCTGTAGAAAAAACCTACACTTTAGTCTATGGTGAGCGTTCCTACAGAAGGGTTTAGTGATCAACATTGTAGAAACGATAACATTCTATTCTATCATTTTGAACGATGTAAACTTGTCTACGAATTTTCTATTCGTTTGTGTTGATCACGTGATTTAACGTTGAGATGATGTAATTCCCATTCATTTGAATAGTTTTATATTAGCGTTAACGATTGTAGATTGTCAACTTGGCTAGGGGTGCAGGCAGTCTTGTCAGGTAACAGCGTGTACGGCTGCCTTTATTTTATCCAAAATCTTGTCAAAATAACGCTACGTTTTCGCGCCCACTTTTACTCTCAATGCGACAGGCCCCTAACTGGCTAATTTTGGACCTCTCAAGCCAACGATATAGGTACACAAGGGTTTAATAAGCTCAAAGCTAAAGCGGTAGTACCTTAAAGGGGCCTTACAGCCGGCAGGCTTTGGCGTTCCGCCTCACTGAGGTTTCCACGTCACGTCACTTCTAAGCCATTGAACAGCGTCAAGTGTCATATCTGCTCAGACTTTGTTTTCAACTGGTGTTTTGATCTGGAGTGAATTTAGGGTAATGAATCCTGAGGGGAAGTGCTAATCACTTTCAAAGGTTTTGATATTTTCAAACGATTTACTACATTACTGATATAAGTGAGGTTTTTGCTATGTTATGCCAGTCCTTTACATCTTTGACTTTTCTAGCATAATTTTTGCTGATAGAATTTCACTTTATGTGTCGCAGGTGTTAAAACTCATAACTGAGTTCTGGGTTGACACTAATAATTCCGCCTTATCAGTAAAACTGAAAAACACACATCTTATATGAAACCTAACTAGGCTTTCGAATTCTCGAGAAATTAGGCCTTATTGGAGATGAGAAAAAAGTGACCGAGAACTTGAAAAGTCGAGTAATCGAGTCTTGATTGACAAATGTTAGACACTAGATGTTAATCGAGCTATTGGGATAGTAATATTAGTCATTAAATAAATAAATAAAATAAATCGTAATCCTTAATACCGAAAATGTATCTTTAATACACCTTTCATGAATTGTGATCCAATTACCTAAGTAAAACAATATGCCACCTAATAATATTACTAATAGATTTTCTTTGTTAATAATTTAATTAACTCATTTAAAAATTATGTTTTCAAATTCTTGTAAATGTCGCTGAACTTTCGGACAACTATAATATTTGTTCGAACTAACAGCGAATTTCTTGTAAGGTACTTTGTTTTAATTAGTATTGCCTAGTATCTTGGATATTGGCAGAAAAAAATATATTAGGTAGATTTCGTCAGAAAAAATCTACCTATTGGTGTTACCTAATGTCGAGTATTCCGAAAATTTCACCATAGGGTATAGATATGACCCCTAGAGCCCAAATTAACCACCGCGCCGGTTAAAAAGTTTTAAATTTAAACTTTTTTGATGCAACCCCTAACTTGGGGAGGGGGTTGCAAATTTTCAAACATTTTGGAAAAAAAAATATATCTCCGAATCGGTAAACATTTTTAGTATCGCAAATATTTTTTTTTGTTTTTACTCTACAATTTTTAATTTAATTTTTTTTTCCATGCTAAACTCATATGGGAGGATTTTAAAAAGGGGTTGAAAAAAATATGGTGGAACCTTCTTCGAAATCTACCTCCTCCTGCGGCTTGCCGGAGGGATTTTTTATTTATTTATTTATTATTTATTTTATTTTACAGAAGGCTTACAGACTAACAAGCAAAAAATGATAAACAGTGTAGTATTTCCAAATCGCTAATTACAAGCCTCCACACGTAGATAAAAAGAAAATACATATAACGGGGAGATAAAAAAAAAAAAGTACAGATGACAATTCATTACATGCGAGAGAAGCTACTTAATCATCGAAAAAGTTGTGTGCCATTTGCCGTCGCAGGGACGCCACACTAGTGCAGAACAAGTCGATATCATGGTCCCTCGAAAGTTTATTGAAATCACGTGCACTCCTTATTGAAAAAACATTTTTCACATAATTGGTCGTTGTGAAAGGTACACTTAATATTGGTCGCTGACGTAATCCCATTAGGTTCGTGCGTAATCCTATTTTTGCAAGAAGTTCAGGACAGTCAATATGGCCATTTGCGACACCCATAAGCAGAGTCATGTCTCCAATATGACGCCTCATCTCCAGAGGAAGGAAGTGGTACCGTCTACAGCGGTGCCTATAGTTAACCGAGTATTGCTGTGCTCTATAATCTAGGTAACGTAGAAATTTTCTTTGGACGCCTTCAATACGGGCCTTATAGATCTCATACTGCGGGTTCCAAACCTGAGATGCGTATTCTAAATGGCTACGTACAAAAGAACAATATAAAATTTTAACCGGTTTTAGAGATCGAAAACAGGCCGTGGTGCGTAGTATAAATCCCAGAGCTTTTGATGCCTTTGTAACTATGCTATTCACATGTTGATCAAACAGAAGCTTGTTGTCCACGATCACCCCCAAGTCTCTTATGCTATTTAGCCTGCTAATTAATTCATTGTTGATAGTGTAATTAAAGTTGATCAAAGACGTACGTCGTGAGAATGTTAGGACGAAACATTTAGAGACATTTAATTGGAGTTTGTTACGTTTGCAATATATCTCAAATCTGTGCAGGTCGTCTTGCAATTGATATGCATCAGACATGTCTCTTACAACTTTGTGAATTTTCATGTCATCAGCATAGAGAAGAATATACGAATTATGAAAGCACTGCTTGATATCTGTAATGAACAATATGAATAACAATGGACCCAGAATGGAACCTTGAGGCACTCCTGAAGGGACAGAACTTTAACCAGATGTGTACCCTTGAAGCACGACAGCCTGTGTTCTGTTCTCTATATAGGATGAGAACCATCGGTACAAGTCTCCGTGAATTCCGGCGAGTAACAGCTTTTTTAGTAGCATGCGATGATCAATACGGTCGAAGCATTTGCTATAGTCGGTATAAATTACGTCAACTTGACGCTGTGCCATGCCGTTCGTAATAAATTCCTGTGACAGAAGTAAGTTGGACGTGGTCGAGCGATTCCTAACAAAACCGTGCTGTTCATCACCAAGAACAGTCTTAAAAGCCGCGTAGACATCAGTGTATACAATACGTTCAAGAACTTTGGAAAAAAGGCAAATTTTGGAAATCGGACGGTAGTTTTCTATATTTGCTTTATCGCCCTTTTTAAAGACGGGAGTGACGAAAGCAGACTTCCAAATCCCTGAAACTTTACCTTCAGACAGAGAACGCCTGAATAAGATAGTGATGGGTTCAGCCAGACTATCAGCACAAGTAACAATGAACAATGGTGGTATAAGATCTGGTCCACCTGATTTAGTTAGGTCCAAGGATTTGAGCAACTTCAATACACGTGATTGGTTTATGTCAACTGAGCTGATAGACATAGCAGTATTACTATATCGCTCACTGGAAGTACATTCATCATCAGCCGTTGTTGTTTCAGGTTCTAAAAAGGTGGATTGGAAATAGCTAGCGAAGAGGTTGCTAATATCTTGCCCTGTGTTCACAGAGGTCTCACGGTAGAACATCTCACTAGGAAATGAGCCAGCCCTCCGCTTGCTTTTAACAAACGTCCAAAAAGCTTTCGGATTTTTTACAATAGAAGCCTCAATGTTAGTCATATAGTTATCATAACAAGCCTTTTCCAACTCAATAATCCTGGTACGCAATAATGAAAAAGAATGATAATCAGATAAATTATTGTATTTTTTATATTTTTTATGATATTTATGTTTTTCTCTAATAATTTTAACTAATGCTGGAGTGTACCAAGAAGGATAAGAGGATTGTTTTACCGATTTTAAAGGTATGTGTTTATCCCTCAGTTCATACAGTTTATTATAAAATTTAGTGACCGCATCTTCTAAGCTTGTTGACAGTAGAAACTGAGGCCAATTCATTAGATCAAGTTCAGATTTTATAGCGTCATAATTGCCCTTTGAGAAAATATAACGTAGCTTAGGTTTGTCGACAAGTGTATGAATTTCGACAAATTTTGTCGTGACAATTAAAGGCTTGTGATGAAGATCAAGAGGCAGAGCAAGAGGGTCCGTACATTCGGAGACAGTTACAGTGTCGTTACAAAATACAAGATCGAGTAGTCTACAGTTGACATTCCGCTCACCATTATACTGTGACATATTGAATGTTTGCAACGTATCAAAGAAATGAGTGATATGCTGAGAGGAAATATTTTGTGGTATTAACTCCCCATTAGTAGCAATGTCCCCATTACACCACTCGACATCATTTCCGAAATTAAAATCACCCACCAGCAAAAACTTGTCAAGTGGATGGGTCAAAATTAAGTTATTCAAACTATCAGTGAAATTACGCAACTGAGTGCTATATGAATTACCTAAATTCTCCTTGCATAAATAAAGCGCGCAAATATGCAAATTGTAACTTACCTGTGGTTTGGATTTTTTAAGGATTAATAATAGCCATATGTCCTCCGCAGAACTACGCCAATCCAACCTCTCAACTATTGTAAGTTCACGTTTCACTGCTATCAGAACACCTCCACCACGCAACTGACCGGTTCGGGAATAGTCACGATCACGTCTCCAAACAAGGTAACGTCCGTCAAATAATTCACTGCTGTTAAAACTATCATCTAACCACGTTTCCGTAAATATAATTATATCAAAGGAACTAAGACACACTCCGCGAGACACTATGTTTGTTTTCGTACGCAAACCACGGACGTTCTGGTAATAAATTTTAAGCGTAGACATAATTACCTTTTACTACAACTAAATAACGTATGATTACTGATAAAATCAAATTATAAGTATTATAATGCTTAAGACGGGTAGTGGTCAAATAAAGTAATAGGCACAGCAATACACAGTGTTCACTAAAAATAACATTGTAAAAACAGCTGTTGTAAAAGGAAACAATAAGCGACGACCTGTACAGAGATAACAGCACCTCGGAGTAAAACGTCATAATTGGGGACGGCGCACGAAGGAGAATGTACTCTACTAGCTATTGCCCGCGGCTTCGCCCGCGTGACGTTCGGTAACTGTCCCACTGGATCATACTAAAGGGATAATAGTCTCCTACATGTTAATCCAGGTTATAAACAATCTATGTGCCAAATTTCATAATCATCACAATTATTATCATCACAATCACCATCACTATCACAACCACCATCATTATCACAATCACCATCACAATCACAGTCACCATCATTATCACCAATCGCAATCACTATCACAATCACCATCACCATCACTATTACCATCAAAATAACTATCACAATCACCATCATATAGTTATCACAATCATTATCATCGTAATCACAGTCATATCACAATCACCATCACTATCACAATCACCATCACAATCACCATCACAATAACCATCACAATCACCATCGCTCTCACCATCACAATCACCGCCACACTCACAATAACTATCACAATCACCATCACAATCACCATCAAAATCACTATCACAATCTACATCATCGTTATCACAATCATTATCATCGTAATCACAATCGCTATCATCATTATCACAATCATTATCATCGTAATCACAATCACTATCATCTTAATCACAATCATCATGATCACAATCGCCATCACTATCACAACCACAATCATAATCACAATCACCATCATTATCACAATCACCAACACTATCACAATTACCATCACCATCACAATCACCATCACAATGACTACCACAATCACTATCCACGTTATCACAATCATTATTATAGTAATCACAATCATCTTCATCATTATCACAAACACCATCACTGTCACAATCACAATCACCATCACCATCGCTATCACCATCGCTATCACCATCGCAATCACCGCCACTTTCACAACCACTATCACAATCACCATCACCATCAAAAGCACAATCACCATCATCGTTATCACAATCATTATCATCTTTATCACAAACATCATCATCACAATCTCCATCCTCGTTATCACAACCATCGCTATCACCATCACAATCACCGTCACTATCACAATCACCATCACTGTCACAATCACCATTACAATCACAATCACTATCACAATCACCATCATCGTTATCACACTTATTATCATCGTAATCACAATCATTATCATCTGGATCTCAAAATAAATGCCGTTTTCATAATCAGCACCCCTGATAATCTCGGTATCGACACCCATATTGATTTTTAGACATTTCAACCCCATCGTACCCCAACAGGGAATGGTAGTATTTCAGGTCTGCCACATTAATTCTTAAAATCGTTGTTTTTGTAATACACCCGACCAAATTCACCATAAAAACCTATGTTGAATTTCAGGTTTTGTTACCCCATTTCCCCCTTTAGGGGTTGAATTCTGAAAAAACCTGAAACACAAATTTTAACTCATTTATCGATAGGATTACTCCCGTTAAGTTTCGAATAAAGTAGTCTAACTAATCCTATTTCCCATGTAATCTTGGGACCCCCGTTTGAACCCCTTAGGGGGTGAATTTTGAAAAATCCTTTCTTAATGCACCCCTAAACCTCATAAAGAATCTATATGCCAAATTTGGAATCTCTAGACCCAGCGGTTTGGGCTGTGCATTGAATTTTAGACTTTGTCACCCCATTTCCCCCTCTTAGGGGTTGAATTCTGAAAAACCCTGAAACCCGTTTCTATTCATTTATCAATAGGAGCACTCCTGTGAAGTTTCGAATAAATAGTCTAACTAATCTTGTTTCCCCATGCAGACTTTGAAGCCCCGTTAAACCCCTTTAGGGGGTGAATTTTGAAAAATCCTTTCTTAGTGCACCCCTAGACTACATAAGGAACCTACTTGCCAAATTTGGAATCTCTAGACTCAGCGGTTCCGGCTGTTCATTGATTTTTATACTTTGCCACCCCATTTCCCCCTCTTAGGGGTTGAATTCTGAAAAATCCTGAAACCCGTTTCTACTCATTTATCAATAGGAGCACTCCTGTGAAGTTTTGAATAAAATAGTCTAACTAATCTTGTTTTACCCATACACACTTTGGAGCCCCGTTTAACCCCCTTAGGGGTTGAATTTTGAAAAATCCTTTCTTAGTGCACCCCTAGACCACATAAGGAACGTACTTGCCAAATTTGGAATCTCTAGACTCAGCGGTTTGGGCTGTGCATTGATTTTTATACTTTGCCACCCCATTTCCCCCTCTTAGGGGTTGAATTCTGAAAAAACCTGAAACCCGTTTCTACTCATTTATCAATAGGAGCACTCCTGTGAAGTTACGAATAAAATAGTCTAACTTATCTTGTTTTCCCATACAAACTTTGGAGCCTCGTTTAACCCCCTTAGGGGGTGAATTTTGAAAAATCCTTTCTTAGTGCACCCCTAGACCACATAAGGAACCTACTTGCCAAATTTGGAATCTGTAGACCCAGCGGTTTGGGCTGTGCGTTGATAGATGAGTCAGTCAGTCAGTCAGTCAGTCAATCAGTCAGTCAGTCAGTTTCTTCTTTTATATATTTAGATAATGCGGTGAATAAGGTTCAAATTAGAATAACAGGAAGCGACATAGCAAAAATAATATTGAATTGACTTACTTGGGCACACAGTATAATGACACAAATCTAATAGGAATACGCAACTAGCACACATAAGACTGAGATTCTCAAACAACTTTTTTTCGCACTTGGAAAACACAAACTTTAAACATAATGTTATGATATCGGATTTGACAAGTATTAACAGTGAGTAATTTAAATAATTTTTTGTAGATCTTTCTCCGATTTGATAACAAGTGATGGCGACGTATCGTTTTTTCTTAAGTGTATCTTCGCGTGTTTGACCCAAACGTATTTGAAATCCATTTCTGCCGAGGTTTTTTTAGTTTTAGTAAGCAACATCTTGTTTCTTATCGTCAGGTGATCATTTATAAAGATTTTGTTATTGCCAATTAATCCAATTTTAACTGGCGATAGGGGTGAGGTCTTCAGTTCATGCCTAGCAGCTGCTATAAAATCTTCCTTTACGTAACGCTGGCAAAAGCGGACTATAATAGGTTTTATACGGTCTTTTTCACTAGTAGGCACTCGAGTGATGAAGTTAATTTGATTTTTCGAGATAGGGTAATTGACCTTAGCACCGATTTTGGCTATTATTTCAAATAAGTTTTCGTTGCCTGTTTGAGGCACTCCCTTAACTTCAATATTATTCATACGCGACCATTGATCTTTATTGTTATTGTCTTCTTCCAATTTATCCAAACGGGCTTGCAGTTGTTCGACTTGGTCTTGCACCCTCTCAACTTTCACGATACGTAGCTCCATATCATTCAGTTTACCAGTGACCTCTTTCATAACTTCGCTGTACTGATTTGCCATGGTTGTTTTGAACTCGGCAAATTCATTCCTCAATGCGACGATTTCTTCTTTCATATGCTCCAATGCGGCAAATTTCAAAGACAATGCACGAATTTCCTGCAGGACCATT
This sequence comes from Xestia xanthographa, assembly GCA_905147715.2. Taxonomy (NCBI): domain Eukaryota; kingdom Metazoa; phylum Arthropoda; class Insecta; order Lepidoptera; family Noctuidae; genus Xestia; species Xestia xanthographa. The sequence continues at coordinate 17,300,576 of LR990652.1, forward strand.
GACTCAGGTTCCGGCACAGGTGTAGGTGACGACATTGGCGTAACGGGTTGTAATGCATTGCCGGCCATTAGATTAGTGGCACTTATCTTACATCTACTGCAACGCCACGTAAGCTTTCTGTCACCAAGCTTTCGATACCCGGTCTCCGTTATTCCTGCACAATGGAAGTGAAGTTCCTGATTGCAGACTGTACAGTGAGCTCCATCAGTCAGCTGTTCCTCACAGGCGCCACACTTGAACGTATTCATAATTCTTAAGTCTTTTTTTTTTTTTGAAGATTTTGAGGTTTCACAAAGTGTTTGAGAAACGCTGGAAAAAGTACTCAATCGCAGTATATGTGGGTAATAAAACTGACCGTACGGCACCGGGCCTACGACGAGACTGATAGACTTTTTAGAATAGTTTTCCTGCGCCACGTCTCAATCAACCCCCACGTCTCAATCAACCCCCACTTCGATAAAATAAAAATTAAATACGAATCTATTCGTAATAACTTCAGTGGTTCAGAAGTTGGGTTTCCAATTACAGGTTAACTTTCCTAGTTTCAGACGTTAATTTATTTGATATTCAATCCAGATAGTCAAGTAAATTTTGTAACTGTAATAAATTCACTGAATTTTCTTTTACTTCAGTCGTTCCTGACTGCCTCGTTAGACTCGTGGTTGCAAGCACAAAAGAGCATGAGGTCCAGGGTTCGATTCCCGGGTCGAGCGAAGTGTTATTGGGTTTTTTCATCAAGAAATTCATAAATAATTCAATTTTAATATTCCATGTATATTTAGTTATATTATTTATATTTTTTGTTCATTTTATTTTATTTTTTATTTTTTTGAGAATTTCTCAGTAGCAGCCACGGAGTCTGTATTTGTGCCCAGTTGATGGCAATAAGCTCGCACTGGTAAACATAACTAGCTAAATGTTGGTGTGCTATTAGGGACACCTCTGCCTAATCCTTCGGCAATTACAGGCGAGATGTTATGTTACGTTCAGACATTCTTATTTTATTCCTTAGAGATTTCAGATGATCTAGAACTAAATATCTTATTCAGTCTGTCATGTGAGCTTTGAAAATTGAAATGTTATCTTAATAACGATGTACTAGTATGAAAACAACATAAAACAGAGTAATGTATTGCTCAAAAGAAATAAAATTGCGTAAAGGTCATTCACCTCTGTGTGTTACAAAATTAAAATAATTGGCGAGCGTTGTACTTACGAAGATTTATTTACTTCAGCCTCGCAACACTTAGTACATTAGTAACAACAATAATAGTGAACGTCATTGGTTTCAGTATATATTTTTGAACAGTTAAAGTGACGTACCTCTGATCTTTGGATTCATGTGCGAATTGTATACCTATATATAATTATCACTTGCTTCGGTGAAGGAAAACATCGTGAGGAAACCAGCATGCCTGAGAGATACTTCTCGACGGCATGTTAAGCTAAGTCAGAGACCCAAAGGTGGTATAAAAACTCTGACACCAGCTTAGGCACTAACCACACGAATATTTATTTTTTATTCGAAAATTATCAAGATAATTTCAATGATAGTATCACTTCAAAACCTGATTCATAAGTAATAAGACAAGATGACCACCACTCTTGTACATGAAGTTTAAATAAATAAATAAGATAAGATGAGAGCTTCTCGTTTTAGTTTTATGTAACTATGTATTCCACTACAAACTCTAGTGAATTCATCTGAGTTATCAATTGTCCTTATTTGCTACGAATTTTTAATGTGTATTTTGTACTAATGGGGATCTTTACTCCCATTTTGTCACGATAGGTGGCGCATCGTCGACATGGCCATTGAAAGCTGTCAGTTCAGTACATATTATAATCTATCATTCAGTAAATTTTAATTTTCTTGTAATATGCCTCTGTGTGCTGTACCAGGATTCAGGATTCAGCACACAGGGGCATATTATTTCATTATGTTTCAGGATTCTTTTTTTCTTTCCACTTATCCTATCTCCTCGTTTTTTCAGTTCCTATTTCAATTTTTTAAACTTCCAGGTACAATACAATGTTGGCAAAAACGATAGTGGACCGGTCTAAACACAGATAATAGCAAGAACCAAAGCGAAAACGATTTGACAGCACCTATCTCGCCAGTGGCGACATCTGCGCTGAGCATTGCGTGTGATCCCCATTGTACCAGCTTCTTTCTATTACCTTACTCGTGTGGACGTTGGGTATCATCCGGGAATTACGGAAACAAACTATCCGTGGAAAAACTATCCTATGTTCTCATCATCATCTGCTTAGCCTTTTCCCAACTATGTTGGGGTCGGCTTCCAGTCTAACCGGATGCAGTTGAATACCAATATTTTACATGGAGCGACGGTGAAGGAAAACATCGTGAGGAAACTGGCATGGCCACCACGGCACCAATCCGCACTGGGCCCGCGTGGTGTATTATAGCCCATTCCCTCTCATAGATAGGAGGCCTGTGTCCCAGCAGTGGGAACATTAATAGGCTGATGATAATGACATTGAGCGACTGCTTATCTGACTTTCACAACCAAGTAAGTGCTATACTTTGTCCTATCCTTCTTAAAATATCCCATACATAACCGTGGGTCTTACTGAAAAACGTATTTTGCACTAGCGATATTGAGTGAGGATTCAAGGAATATCATTCATCATCATCATTGTCCTGTCCTTTTCCAATTTATTTGGGATCGGCGCAGCATGTCTGCTTCTTCTATTATTCTTCTTTTAAATCTAATAATTAATAATAATAATATAATTAATAATAATAAATAATAATATGATATGATATTAATTAATAATATATAATTAATTATTCTTCTAATTCTTCTTTTTTCTTTTTCTTTTTTATGCTTATTTTTATTCTTTTTTTTATTACTCGTCATATCAGCAGTCACCATTCGCGCGGATTCAACGAATATCTCGCTATAATATAGCGGTCCCTTCTAAACCACAATTTTTTATTCCACAATTCAAAAAACGATCGATGACCCAAATCATTCATACGACAATAAATAAAGCAATATTCAAAGCCAACATGCGGCTGAATATTAATGATCAGAGATATAAAATTTCCGTTCAACACGATATGTTTGTTGCCTTGTCCATTAGTTGGTGCATTGCCAAGCGATTTCCGACATATGGACGTATGGCATTGTTCTATGAAGTCTATTATAGACGGTATCTAAGTGTCGTTTACATATTGGCCGTGATTTTTAAATCAAGTTTTTTTTTATGGCAACCTTGGGTGTGGTCTTTTTTGTCTCGTTTTTTTTTGTTATTGGAATAGCAACCTATGGGGTAGTAATAAAGACTAGCTCAAAGGTTGCTGTTATCTCAATAACTGCGAAATATTCCAAGGTAACTAAGTTGCTGTAGATTGTAGATTGCATGCTGTCTGTGTTTCTTAGATTTTTATGAACGTTTTGCAGTTCAATGGTGTTTGAGGATTCGTTTAGGTAATATTTGGTAGGCGTCATAATTAACGGTCGAAGCATGTGGATAAATAGGGTCTCGTTAAAAAAGAGTATCATTCCTGATGATAATTAGGAAAAGGTGCTCTAAAATACCAATGACTCATGACTCACTGAATACCGTTACCAATGACTCATTATTAGGTAGACAGATATAGCAGTCGTCCCTGTTTTGCTCCCGATGATAACAACAATCATTTAGATTAAATGGTCCTTATTGTAATCATCAACAAATCATCACTTTTGGCAAGCACACTGACTTTTGCAGTTTCATAATTGAAAAATATGACGCTTCTATATTAGAGCTCTCAATTACTTCCCAGTTAATATACTTACACTAATTTAATTGAAAGTTTTTATTACTTATAGGTATTTTCCCTCAAACTTTTCTGACTCTGCTGAAAATCAAAGAAAATATTCTAGATTTCATCTTTACCGAGTCACTAGTAAAAATGTAGGAAATCTGATATGTATAAGTTAAAATAGATTTCACTGGCTTCTAGGTCAACAAAATAGTAGGCCTAGAATAAAAAGACGACAATTCTAAATTTTTATCTGATTTTTAAATGAGATGGACTCGATTTCACCAACCATCTTTAAGGGTAAAGCCGTAAGTTCATTCAACTTTACAGATAAGCAATAAAATCAGCAGTATAGCCTAGTTGTATGACTATCGTACTGCCAAGTCATAGGTCTCGAGTTTATCACCTCTGCACCCCTAGCCAAGTTGACAATCTACAATCGTTAACGCTAGTAGAAAACTACTCGAATGAATGGGAATGACATCATCTCAACGTTAAATCACGTGATCAACACAAACGAATAGAAAATTCGTAGACAAGTTTACATCGTTCAAAATGATAGAATAGAATGTCATCGTTTCTACAACATTGATCACTATACTCTTTAAAGTGTAGGTTTTTTCTACAGACATTAGAGAACGACCGATTGACTCAGTCGTGTCAGCTTGGCTACCAATTTAGCGCTTTCTACAATCGCTTACGCTGAGGCGTTTATGATTGTAGAAAGAGAATCGATACGAAACGTTTGTAACTTGGCTAGGCCTACTGATTTTTCTGATTCATGTGCGTCTTGCTTCGGTAAAGGAAAACATCGTGAGGAAACCAGCATGCCTGAGAGATATTCTTGACGGCATGTAGAGCCAAGTCAGAGGCCCATGGGTGGCATAAAAACTTCGACACCAGCAGGCCTAGCCAAATTACAAACGTTTCGTATCGATTCTCTTTCTACAATCGTAAACGCCTCGGCGTAAGCGATTGTAGAAAGCGGTAAATTGGTAGCCAAGTTGACACGACTGAGTCGATCGCTCGTTCTCTAATGTCTGTAGAAAAAACCTATACTTTAGTCTATGGTGAGCGTTCCTACAAAAGAGTATAGCAATCAACATTGTAGAAACGATAACATTCTATTCAATAATTTTGAACGATGTAAACTTGTCGACGAATTTTCTATTCGTTTGTGTTGATCACGTGATTTAACGTTGAGATGATGTCATTCCCATAAATTTGATAAGTTTTCTACTAGCATTAACGATTGTACATTGTCTACTTGGCTAAGCCTGCTGGTTAGGTACTAACCACACGTTAAGAACAGCAAGAATGAAATCACAGAAAACCCCGATTCAACTGAACGCAATAAAACTCTTTCATCCAAGTTGGGTATAGTTACGCCCTACGAGTAACATGAGCAGCTTTTACAACTGAAAGCCAACGCGTATCCACCACTAGTAATGAAAACCAGAACTTTCGCAAGGGATTAATTCGTTCGCAGTCGGAATCGCAATACAGGTGATCCCAAACAAGTTACCGCGAGACCCGCTAGTTTGCTAACTTTCCACAAAATAACCGCTCCTACCCTTACATTAAAATCCTTTTGACTCCAGCTTAAAATTAATAGGCCATTCATAAACGTGGCCCAATTATATTATGTTTTAATTACAGGCCTAACTTAATTTCGAAACAAAAGAGTTTCCTTATTTTTTTAAATTAAATTATGGGCGGGGGAAGTCGGTGTTACTTTTACTGGCCGTAACGAGGAGCGTAAAATCAAGGTTGCCATGGTAGCCCTGACCTCGTTTTACTAATTCTTAACGTCACTTTTTTCGGTTTCATTACAATTAAGGCGTCTACAGGAGCTAAATTAGCAACACTATTTGTGGTGGTTTAAACATCGTTTGAAATACCGTTAGAATAAAGTTCTAATCAGCTTGCACTACAAAGTGGTTGTTACGTCAGTCACTGACTGAATAGTGTGAAATGAGTTTTTCATTACTCATACTCTGAAAGTAGGTCTGAAGTTGCCTGAGGAGCGGGTTGAAAGTAATACTTTTCAGCCCTAGGGAGAATCGTTTTCAACTGACAGCTGTCAAATTATTAAAAAAAAAATCGGTTCATTTTTATATTGAACCATGTTCCAACTTTCTATACAGCCACGATGTAAAATTGAAATAACATAAAGTTATGTATTAAAATAGAGAATATATATTTTTTAAATATCTTTATTATAATTAAGTTTCAACTATTTCTTTAAAATACCATAGATTTGGGAAAAATATTTACCATTTTTCGATGATGAAAATGAAAAATAGGTATTGGCTGAATAGCTGGCCGGCCACAGAAAAAAAAAGCAATATAGGTGGGAAAGCGGCAATAGGGTCGATGGCACCATAAAACAATAATTCCAAGACACCTTTCTCTAAAAAAACACTTTATTTTGGGCCTGAAAACCCGATTTATTTTCAATTAATTGCCAAATTCGATTTTTAGTTTGAAATCAATTAAATAGTCGAGTCATTGAGTTGAATAAACAGTGACGTCACAGTAGGCTATTGCCATACAAAGTCTATTAGAGAACCGCGTTTTGACAGCTCTTAAAAAGTATCTCAATTGATTGGTGTGTCATCTACCCCATTCGAATTCCGATCTTCATTAGTTTTTTTTTGTTGTATGTTTTTTTTTTACTTTCCTTGTATTCGTAATGAAAAGCACAGTGTTTACCTCGGGTTAAAGACTTATTTAGTCCCTCGAACTATTAGCGCCCTCGCTTCGCTCGGGCACCAAACCCCGTCTCGGGACTAAATAAGTTACTTTCACCCCTAGGGTAACAATGTACTATTTTTGCGATTAACAAAAAATCTATTGATTGGACTAAAAAAATAAAACACTATCATGCTAATATGTTGCTTGTAAAATTATTGGATAATTTGAATGGTCGTAAGTATTTTAGTATGGTTTTACTCGTTAAAAGATTTTTTTAGAGAAAAGTTCGTGATTAATTTTTATCAAGTAAAATTAGTTGTATTATGTTTTCAAAACACAATCATACTAGCATATATCCTGAAGAATATCATATTTTATTCTGGTTTTGTTTATTGCAGTGAATAATATGCTTTTTTCATTATAAAACTCGCGTTTAGCTCCAGTAGTCCTCATAATAAGGAACAATTAGGATGTTACGACAACGTTAATATTTGGTTGAAAGATGTTTTCTGTTGTTGACTGAAAACACTAAGTGATTTTTCAGCATTTTCCAAAATGTTTATAAATTCTGTTTATCCTTAACGTGTACTTCGTCATCATTTTCTTGCCCGTATCCCAATTTATTCGGGCTCGGCGCAGCATATAATATATATGTCTTCTTCTTCCATACTTTTCTATTACTCGTCATCTCCTTAACGTCTACTTAATTTATTTTACTACATGTTTGAACAATATTTGTTTCTATAAAGAAAAAGTATCATAAACTTGAACAGCTTCTCACAAAGATTTTTCTTCAATTGAAAAGATTGAAATGTACGGACATCGAAGTTAGAATAAGAAAGTTACAGGAGAACATACTGTTCTCAGTTTGTTTTCTGTGTTTAAATTTTTATTCAACAACAACAACAACAACTACAGCCCATAACGTCCACTGCTGGACATAAGCCTCTCCCATGATGGGAGGAATTTGCCGTAATCTCCACGCGCTCCACGGAGATCGCAGTGATGAAAGACTAACAGAAAACGCTGCTGCCCATTTTCAGGTCTACGGAGGCGCAAGGTATTCTGCCTCAGACATTAGTCGCCTTATACGACACCCGTGAGTGTAATGGGTTGGTTCTATTCTACTCTCCCGGATACCACACGGATTTTTTTTATAAATTTTTATTGAGTTGAAGGATTTTAAGACTACCTACGTGTCGAGTTATTCTTCCCAATTATTTTATCTTGTAACATTGTTTTCATTCTTTTCTGAAACAATTTATCGACTTCAAATTCAAAACATAAATTTTATTGCACTCGGAAAAGTTTCTATTGCAAAAGTATTTTCAGAGTTTAACACTTTGTTATTGTTAAATGTCAGTGGCATGTCGCACGGTTCAAGAACATATATCTATACTAGTGACTGCACCTGGTATTGTCTACCAAAATAATATAGATCCTCTGTTCATACTGAGATACTGAGATGGCACAAACTCAAGTAGGATTCTAGATATACAAATAGTAGTTGCACTTGTACATTTTTACCAAGATTTTATACGTCTGTTACAGTGTTTAATAACTATACCTACCTACTTAGAGCTGGCTAAGATGTAGGTAAGATACTTAAATATTATAAAAAGTCGTTTACCTTCAATTTATTTCTTCAATGGGTGAAAAACTTTTTAATGGGATACTTCATTACTGTATCCCCATAGAATCCTAGTGACCTAAAAAGTTTATTCAGAATTTTAATTCTGTCCATTAAAAAAAGCAACATCAAAAACTCCGGCGCAATTTTCCTCGACTAATTGTATAACGTATTTGAAAAGCATACAAATGAGTCGCATTTGCATATGTTTGGCACACATTAAGACCGATAATGTTTTCTAAAAATATCATTTAACAAACATGTGCAGTCGTGCGTGGCCAAGCTTTTGTCGTTATTTCTATGTTGAAAAAAATGTTTATGTCCATCACAATTAAGAAATCGCAATCATCATCTGCCTAGCCTTTTCCCAACTATGTTGGTACTAGTATTTTGCATAGAGTGACTGCCTATCTGACCTCCATAACCCAGTTAGTACTGGGTAATACGATACCCTTTGGTAAGACTGGTTGTCAGACTTGCAGGTCACTGCCTACCTGTAACGACTGCCAAAGATCTTCAAATAACAGCGACCAACGGCTTAACGTGCTTTCTGAGGCACGGAAGAAACTCGGTATGTAATGGGTCACCCATCAACGGACCAACCTAGGTAAGCACGGCTTAAACTAAAGATCGACCCGAGTGTTGGTTGTTACTTAGCCACGAGCTATTCAAACTCAACCGAATTTAGAAATTGTAATGAGAATATAAAATCATTAGTGAATTTGTCACAATGACATTATTTTATAAGATTTTATAAGTTTTCTGACTGATTTATCTGCTACATTGTATACGTATACAGGGATGCAATAGGCTTGTTTCCTGAAAAAATCTAAATAGTCCGTCAATTAGATTATCAAAAAATATTTGACACGTATTTTTTCTTTTGTTACGTAAACCAAAATTGACGAGGATACGACTCTTTAAAAATTCTCAATACGTCACGCCGCGAAGTGCTATAATTTTAGTGCGTTGCGATGTCATGAGCCCCCACTCTCGAGTTTTGATGCGTTTTATCTTTGTCAATATTCATTGATTTACAAAAACAAAAAATACGTGTCTATTATTTACAATTACAACACTCTAACTGACGAACTAAATGGATTTGCAATTTATTGATGGTGGAAAATAGCCTATTATTATACTAGACCTGCAGCTGTTTCCTTTTGTTTATTTTTGTTGTTACTGTTATTGGCTATAATCACTTACGTCGAAGGATCGAGAGGCTTGAAAATTCCTTTTGCCTTAAGCCAAAAAAAAGCCTCCAAAAACAGAACACCCGAAATACCTGGGTAACAAAATAAAACATAGCATAATAATAACAAAAGCCCATATCATATTCACCGGTAATTACCGGTTGCGTCATATGGCCGGTTCAGGTTGAATGGCCATGTCAGTAATTGCTTACGTCGTCTATACATTACGCTCCAGGAACCATGTTTGCTTACACCAATAGGGGAGAAACGGACAGAATGTACCCGATGTGTAGCTATTTGTAATTGGATGTCAAATCGGTGGAGAGTTGAATATGCTTGACGTATAGTCTTGCGTTTGAATGGAGTTTGATTGTTTTGTGTGCGGAGAACGGAACTAAGTACTACGAAGCAATGTTCAGTTTCGTCTGTTGTACTTGGGGGTATGAAGCAGTGAGTAATTTTTTCATCCCGGGTGTTATGCCTGGTGGGCTAATGCCCGACGACGGCGACGGTCACTGTCTACTTTTTCTAGGTTTTAAGTCGCGCATAACTTTAATGGCGTGAATTAGAATTTTGATGTTATTTCTTCATTTGTATCATAGATGGCGCTGTAGTACTTTTTGTAGTCCCGCTGCATAATTAAATAAAATTGAACTTAGCATATCAGCTTACAATGTTCCCCGAAGTCTTAAACTCTTTTGATAAAAATATACTCTATGTACTCTTTATAAGTAAAGACGAACATGTCACCTTTTGTCAACAAGCGGGAATAGCTACTGCTGACCCAATGACATGGAGTGAAATTGAAAAAAACTAACGATGAGAACCTGATGATGCAAATATTCAGAGAAAGAATTTAGTCCCATTAGTTAAAAGAGTTGGGATTAGAGATCCATCAAATGGACGTTGTGACAGCTTGAGACGCAGAGTCTTCAGGTGGCGGAACGTGAGAGGGAGAGAACCTCTCAACGTCCCGGCCGCCGCAGGAGACGCCCCGGGCGTCGGGGGCCACCACCACGTGGCCCCCGGCCACCGTAGGCGCGGGCCTGTGGACGGTGGGCTATGGGCTAGCTCGCCGTCCGTCCGTCTCATGACGACAGGCCGTGTCGACGGCGCGTTCGTGTTCCACGCGCGCCTCAAAGAGAGTCAGCAAAAAGGAAGGGGTCCGTGAGGACCGATGCCTGCCGGGGTTGCGGGACTGTTCGAAAGAGATACCGTGGCCCCGGAACACAAAGGGCGATGAAGGAACATGGATGGGTTTTAGTCAGTAAAAGTCTGACACTCCCTCCTGCTCCGCCTAGAGCAGGAGGAGTTATTTGATGATTTCCCATCCGAAAAAAAAAAAAAAAAAAAGGGACTTCTTTATGAGAGGGAATGGACTGTAATCTACCACGCGAGCCCAGCGAGGGTTGGTGGACGTCACAAGTCTTCGAAATTTGGTTCTAGGACATGCAATGCGCTTGAGTCCTCGTGGATCCGATCCCACGATATACAACTCATAAATCAGAGCAGATATCACTGGACCACCTCTGTTCACTAAATTTAACTTACGTGGGTTACGTGGGTTGTAAGTAGGTATATTATTCAGCTGTTATTTAAGACACATCAAACTCTTGTTCATATAAGTTAAAACTTCAATGTCATTAACCTCTCGGTACCGGAGTGCCGTGATTCGTTCCAGATAACGAACATACCGTTGAGCCCCGCTGGCATGAATTCATGCCACCTCGTACGAACAACTTCAAACCTTATTTTTACTTAACCTATGGTTCGAAATCGTTAGGCAATTTTTACCTCTGGTGCCTGACAGTAGTCGATTCGAACGATGCCAAACACTAGTAACTTATAACGGGCAACTTTAAAAAAAAAAAATATAGAAGCGCGTTAGTCGTTGAAACGTCAGTTTAGGTAAACATTTAGTGCCACGCGAGTGATTTATTATGTTTTTGTTTAGTTATGTGCTTGAAAACGTTGTGAAGTGAATGTTTATTACCTTATTAATGTATAATGCTACTTTGTAGCAAGATACTTAGGTAGAACAATGAACCAAAATTATTTTGTGAGCCAACAAAATTTTCGTCGACCGTTTTTTTTGTCAATGTGGAGTAAACAATTGAAAATGTGAATTTGACTGTTCTAAAATGAAATATGGTCTTGGAAACAGCAAAAACAAGGTAAGTAATAATCATAATTCATTATTTAATATAAGAATAAGCATACATATTCATATTTATATAGATTTCAAGTGTTTTCAAATCGAGGTCAATGACAATAAAATGACAGTTCGCCGTATAAGAATTTTTAGTTACAATCTAGTTGAAATCTGATTAGAATGTATCAGTAAGACTCTTATATGAATTATGTATTAGGTTACTTGTGTATTTGTTACATTGGTTCTAAAGTTTCGTGTAAATTGAATCAGTAGTTTTACCAAAATTAAATAAAATATGCCCACAGGTCTTAGCGAGGCAAATTCTCATATGTCATCTATCTCATATCCTTTGTTTATAATACTGAAGTGGTTTCACAAGTGTTGTTTATATTATAAAACGCAGTCTGATTCATAACAAAGACGACAATGTTTACGGTTCGAGATAAGGGCTCTTGGAACTCGAACGATAAGTGTTTTCGTTATCGGTGTCCGATGACGCATGCGATGACGTAACTAAGTGTTGCGGCATGGTGCGACAGGGAGATATACCGTTATTTCGCGCGGGTACCGAGAGGTACGTATTCCTAAAGAATGAACCGAACAACAGGTAGGTTTACATAAAAAACGTTGAAGATATTTGTAACTTCGGGAATGTTCTTCGTGCAAACCTCGTTACAAAGATTCCCTCGGCTAAGGAGCCTTTCATCTTGTTTTAGGAGACCTTGATCTCGGTTTAAATAATATGTTATAAAGGGGGACTCTCACAATTATGGACCCAATCAACCTTTGAAAGAACTCTTGCGGAATTAAGACGTTTTTCTTTTGTTTCACTATCTCAATTTGGTTTGGTCTACGTAAAATTTTAACAAAATTAGCTCTGTTGTGAAATGTTAACAGTAACATTAAAAAAATATTTATGCAACAAAACTAGGGCAGTTTCGCAGAAGTAGAAGAAAAATTAAAGCTTCTGTGAAAATGTCTGCGAATTACCGGGAAAAGAGTTTTCGAGACAATTTTTTGGTAAAACTACTTACTGAGCAGGCAGACGCTAAATAATTACAAGCTAGGAAATAAGTTTAGTATACATTTTTACACAGTTAGTTAAAGTACCTATATTTTACTATTGTGCATAATAAATATTTGGAAAACAAACAATAGCGGCAGTCTTTGGGGACTGCCGATAGAAGTAAAAACAAAAAGTAGGCACACAAGCCCCTCCCCAGTCATAGCACTGGTTATGCCCCGCCGTGCATGCTTATGTGGTGCTACGCCGTAGCGGATCGCCTACGAGTGCTACGAAGCGTGACCGCACGTTACGTCAAGTGACGATGAGTTTAATGTTTTTCTTCACCCAAAAAGTGCTCAACGCGCCTAAAGAAGTTTTTACTTCAAAAAAGACTTAAAAGAGATCTAATATATTTTTCTAAGAAACGTCAAATTCTTACCATTAAGAAATATAATTAATTTACCAACAACGATCACAATCTTCCGTCAATAAAATAATTAAAAGGTAAAATCATACATGGCTACATAATTATCCGATCAAGCGTTATAATTGCCTATCGAGTGTAAAATTAATGATCATTTTAATGTGTTATTAAAATTTTTGGGAGCGCGCCGTGCAAATCGTTCATTTACTTTATAGGTGAGTAAGTTAATGAACAATTGCCTCTATTTGTTCACCTGGAAGATCGCACATGTTTGTTGTGACAATTGCAAGATATACATGTATTCCATGTTTAGATAGATAACATACAAAGAGGGACTGACCCACTGATATAGATGCATGGATACCGCAAGTATCACGATCCGTATGAAAACCAAGCGTGCCATTTTTGAACTATTTACTATGACGTCATAAGCACTATTTAGTTACTATACAATCAAGTTACTATACGAAATAGGCTACGTTTGTATCCTTTAAATGTCTAGAATTAAGTTCTTGAGCTGTAACATTCTTGTTTTAAACAAATTAGCTTGCTGCAACATTAGACACGTTAAGCATAAAATGCTTAATAAGCCAGGCACGCGAAGTAGGTGCTCTTGCCGTATCTAGGTATATGTCTATCTGTGGACTGTACTCACTGAAGGGCTTTTCGTTACAATCAACAATGCAAGCAACAAGATTCGGTTCTGTCAGACCGACTTACATCGTGTTTGTTAGTTAGGTTCAGCCTACAGGAGGGTAACCATACAATCTTAGGTGAGTCGCTCGTTCCACTGAGCAATTTGTACAACAGTAGACAGAACCAAACATGTTATGTAGGTATTCAAAGTTTTATTATTCACGAATCAGGCACGGTTTTAGTAGGGAACATGTCTTTAAGAACGCTTTCGTGCCTTGAGGATATGTTTGCTTGGCACTCTTTGTACGGAAGCTAAGGTACATACTTACCCACATGCTGCATGAACATCGACTGTAGCTTGACGTCGGCCTATAGAACAATAAAGCGATACTAGCTTTTCATACCCTATACTTACGAAACTAATTAGGTACTGTAAAAGAAAGTTTAACATTGTCACACTTTGCCGGAAGCCTAAACTGACTCTTCTTTTCTTTTTCCAATTATTTGAACCTTATCCTTTTTCTTGAGAACGTGCCAGTGTTATAGTACATTACTGCAGCGGCCAGCAACAGAGGCGTTGATGGCCGAACGTTTAAACACATACGTAAGTCCATCAATGCCTAGTTGTTGCCAAGGCTTGTATGAAGTTTTCTCAAATAATGCGAGGAAATTAACTCTCGCGTTGAAGAGTTCATTTGTTTTTTTAATTTCAATAAACCGCTTTCTGTTTGCAAGCCAATTCGAAATTTAAATAAAACTTTTGACAAGTTACCTCCTTGGTTGCCATGTTTCAGAGTAAAATATCGTTCCATTTTTAAATAACACGACAGATATGAGTTTATTATGTAATTTATTTAGCCGCTAAACACGACAGAGATGGATTTTTATACAACTTTTGCCGGCCGCTGGTCGCATGTATCTGGCCAGTACAGCAATTTCGACTTATCTCGAAGAAGGTTGTCAAAATAGTGCTCAAATTTCCAAGCATGTTTGAGAAAACTCTTAAATGACCATACATTTTAAGGTCTCTACAACAGTATTACGTAAGCAAAATACACTGCAGGCACTACAGTCTGCAACATCAGTGTAAACACCTGTAAATACAAATTATATAATTGATGCCATCGGGGTGGTAGGTACACCGTTTCCAATATTTAACAGGATACTTGACAATGTATTTGTTTGTTTGACTCGCTTTAATTAAAATAAATTCGTTAATTGATGAATTATGACGGTTCTCGTGTAATAATTATTGCAAGTAGAAATACGTTGTTATTTACGTTGTTTACATTGGTTATTAATTTATTTGAATACAAATGCCAGGTGATAAGATTTTTCCTGGTGCGAAAGCACTTACGAAATATTTCAGTCAAGTTCTAGAACTTCTTGGTGAGAATAAAATAATGAACACTTTAAGGAAAAAAGCATGCCTGAGAGATATTTCTTGGCGGCATGTAAAGCCAAGTAAGAATTTAGGCGGCATTAAAACTCTGACACCAGCACCCCTAGCCAAGTTACAAACGTCGTTTCGTATCGATTCTCTTTCTACAATCGTAAACGCCTCGGCGTAAGCGATTGTAGAAAGCGCTAAATTGGTAGCCAAGTTGACACGACTGAGTCGATCGCTCGTTCTCTAATGTCTGTAGAAAAAACCTACACTTTAGTCTATGGTGAGCGCTCCTACCAAAGAGTTTAGCGATCAAAATTGTAGAAACGATACCTAACATTCTATTCTATCATTTTGAACGATGTAAACTTGTCTACGAATTTTCTATTCGTTTGTGATTTAACGTTGAGATGATGTCATCATTCCCATTCATTTGAATAGTTTTCTACTAGCGTTAACGATTGTAGATTGTCAACTTGGCTAGGGGTGCAGGTTAGACACTAATCACCACACGATAAAGAAGAAGATGAATACTCGCACCAAAGAGAAAAAAACTGTTACAAATTTACCTAATATCCATGTAGTAAACAGACCAATAATTGACAAAAGAAGTAACTGGATACTTAATTCAATATTTTCCTCATACGAATGAAAACATCCCCAATATCACCCTAACTTCAAACAACATAAAAAATAGCCCTCGTTTTAGTGACAAACAAATATACAAACAATAATAATATAAATAAAAGCTGAATCGTTCACTGATACATCGGCCAGTGATCCATTAAATGGCTTACATTCTTGGCTCGGCCTCCGCGTCAAACGACGTAACTGCAGAATACTAATGTGACGTATACAAGCGACTTTGGGTTTATACTTGTAAGAATTTTACCGGGTTTAACTTGCAACTTTTTGTTTAGAACTAGGTGGTACAGTTTGAAAGATTTAGTTAAAAGAAGCTTTTATATACTGAAGTAAGGAACTAAGGAGAACTAACGTTTCTAATTCTATGCTTATAGATATGTTATCGGAAATGTATGAAATCTAGGAATGGTACACAATGACACATTTCCTGGGAAATGTATGCATTTCCTAGGAATTGTATGTAATTCTGAAATGATACTAGGAAATGTATAAAAACGAATGCTCTCTGTGAATAAAATAAATAAAACACGTTTGAGAACTGAAATCAGAATTTTTATTAAGATTGTTTGCACTATAACTGTTTCGAAATCTAACTTAAAAGCTGTCGCGGTGCCCCAAGTCAGAATTTTTTTTTAAAGCTAAACATTTTAAAGCGTGGATCAAGAATGTAACACATTTCGCTCTTTAGGAAATGTATCCAAGGAAAAATGCATATTATAAAAATATCATACATTTCCTATCTATTTTAGGAATTGTAAACATTTCCTAGAAATTGTATACAATGACGGATTTCATACATTTCCGGTAACAGATATATAATTAATTGTGTATGGTTGTAAAAATAGTGTTAGCTGATTTAAGAATTTTAATGTGATTCATATCACTATCTTATTATGATTCTACATAAACGGCCATTTTCGACCCCCTGTAAGTTTATCACTTCTTACAATGACAATATGAGCTAAGAACAAATCATTTAATCTATTATATAAAAATCTCATGTCACAGTGTTTGTTATCTAACTCCTCCGAAACGGCTCGACCAATTTTCATGAAAATTTTATGTATATTTGGTAGGTCTGAGCCACACCATAATTTAAATGGCAGAACAACGTTTGCGGGGCCAGCTAACAATAACAACAACAACAGCCTATAACGTCCACTGCTGGACATAAGCCTCTCCCATGATGGGAGGAATTTGACGTAATCTCCACGCTTGGCAGGCGGATTGGAGATCGCAGTGATGAAAGACTAACAGAATGATAAATGTTAAATGATGTTTATTTTGCAAGTAAGTTTTTACAAACACTTTCACACGTAATTTTTTTTTTTTATTTTGTTGGGGCCGGTGTTTCGTACCTGACTACTCGGAGGAAACACTGCTGCACATTCTCAGGTCTACGGAGGCGCAAGGTGTTCTGCCTCAGACATTACTCGCCTTCGGCCTTATACGACAACCGTGAGTGTAATGGGTTCGTTCTATTCTACTCTGCCGGATACCACACGGCTGAGGCGGATAAGCTAGTTTCATTATAAAAATCGTTTTATAGAAACATAAGCATTTTGCACCTAATCTGGTAACTCAACACTCAAACGATATTGCCTGTACTCATTTATTGACTTTGCAAATCTGACTCTACCACTGTGATTTCACTTCCTGACTCCAGGCTCCAATTCAATCCCTGCCAATGTTGTAATAAAGGCTTCACTAGACGTCTATCAGTTTGTGTTGGCCACGTGATTTGTGTGTCATGCCACTATACAGGAGTCCCAATGAGTTCTTTTCGTGGAAGACGGTACATGATCAAAGTAGTCGTACCAATGTAAACTGGTATACTCAACTGGTTTCTAATTCATGACATAGGTTTATTACGTAATCAATCCCTTGTTCGCTTAACGACAGATTTGCTTTACGGCAGAAGTACAGTGAAGTCCATTATCTATATCGAGTAGTTCACTGTAGGTAGGTACTTAATAATAAAACAATAAACAAAAAACCGGCCAAGTGCGAGTCGGACTCGCGCACGAAGGGTTCCGTACCATTATTTAAAAAAAATAGACAAAACTGCAAAAAAATCACGTTTGTGGTATGGGAGCCCCCCTTAAATATTGATTTAATTCTGTTTTTAGTATTTGTTGTTATAGCGGCAACAGAAATACATCATCTGTGAAAATTTCAACTGTCTAGCTGTCACGGTTCATGAGATACAGCCTGGTGACAGACAGACGGACAGACGGACAGACGGACAGACAGCGAAGTCTTAGTAATAGGGTTCCGTTTTTACCCTTTGGGTACGGAACCCTAAAAATGCTATTTATTATTTATCTTACGATACATACTTATTTTATTTTCTGTTCAGCCTGAAAAAAAACAAAAATCAGCAACAAATCAATCGTAGTACCTACATAAGACAATGTCATAATTAAGTATAATAAAAATATACCATGACATAATTATGAGTAACCATTAGCATGATATTGACAGAAACAAAAGAGTTTTTTCATGCTTGACCATTTTAACACTACTGTACAATTTCTGCCGTAATGTGAATCTGCCGTAAAGCAAATCTGTTGCTAACCGAATCTGTCATAAGGCGAATCTGTCCTAAAGCGAACAAAGGATTTGTTTCTAGAAAAAACCCGTTTAAACTGCAGATGTCACCAACCGCCTTGTAAGTTTTTGGACGTTATTAGAGTTTCCCATTTACTAGGCTAGGCTAAAATGGAATTGGGCGGGTCACGTCAGCTGCATGCATGATGACTGCTGGCAAAAGTCTCCACACGATGGGTGCCGAAAGACGGACGGCGCCGCCGAGGCTGACGCGAGACGAGGAGCCATGGGAATAGACTTCATAGAAGGAATTAGGGGAGGGCCTAGCAATGGGACAGTACAGGAAAACAAAAAAAAAGAGTTTCGAATATAAAGAGCCCACTCCTACGCGTTGTTTTAAAACAACAACGTCCAGTAAGATATTATAGGAACCCAACATTAGACTGCGCAGCGCGATGTCCACTAAAAACAACACTCGAATTTCCGTCCGTATGACAAAGCCAGATCAAAATAAGTCCGAATTATTTAACGCACAGTTTTTTGTGTTGTTGCTAAGAAGAGCTAAGGAATGCTGTCATGTGACGCTGTCTTTCTAAAATAATAAATTGTCGCTCTAAACACTACCGTGTCTCATTCTGACTGAAAAACAGGATTTTCTTTTGTTTTCCACAATGGTGATCACTGTTTCTGTTGACTTTGATTTGACAAGACATTAGTACCTGTTGTTTTGAATTCTGTTAGTGTTTCATCTTTTTTTTTTGATGATTTTTAATTAACTGCAAGCAACTATTACGTGTCAAAAATGATATTCATTTTCATTATTTTAGAAATCATTTTTTGACGATGACATTAATTAAAGAAAATATAGCTTACAAAACATAGTTCGGTTAATATGCATGACATAAAAATAATTAATAGCATACAACACCCACGAATAATGTAGCTTTCCATCAGTGATTTTTTTTAAGAATTTAATCAATTCAATCATATCAATTTTTTAAGAACTTACAAAAAAAATTACCTCTTTTTAATATTATAGTACTTATAGATTAATGGTTTACGATAATTGAACTAGGTACCAAGAAAACAACCATATCAATCCATATCATTCAATCCGGTTCGGCGCTTCCCACATTCAATACACAGTCGTGTCTCAAACATAGCCCTGACCCGGAAATGTGTGGATAGCGCTTTATGTATCACACGACTGCACTCCCGACCATCAGAGCTTGCATACGTACTGGGGACTCTCGTTTACTAATGTTTGTGAACGTATCTTCATGTCTCTATTCAGTTTAAGAGAGATAATCTATATAGTATCCATTAAAGTGATGGATTTACTGAAGTTGTCGTCTTGTGAAATTGTACAATTATACATCTACGTATACATATGTTGTAAATCAATACATTGAAGGTCTCCTCAATGGCATATAACCAGGTACGACCGCTATCCTGAAACATTAAATTGAGTTTTTATTAAACCACTTCTAAATTCCATTTGGAAAGTCGTTCTAATTCTGCAGTGAATGCAAAATAAGAAACTTTTGTTCATAACGTAACAATTTTACAGCACTTGTGCACTTTTACAGCAAGACTCTTGCAAATGGTTTTCCGATCACATCATATAACTTATAATTTTTATGAACCTTTGTTGTCGGAAATGCACGGAGAGCTCGCAAAACCAGCAGCGTAAATGGACTTGGGGATATTCCGAAACACCTTAAAGTACTTCGATAAAGAAAACAGACATAACAAACACAAACATAGAATCCGTATTATTACCGAGAATCGGAAAGGAGTCCCAACTTCAAGTCACCGACAAGGTTAGTAGCGCAGTTCTCACAAAAAGCGTCGTCGTAAGCATTCACTTTTAGACATTACTTTGTGGGGTGACGGGGTGGGAGGGGGTTATCCCCCCACGGCCATAGAAAGAGCCCCTATTGTCGCGAATCTCTATAGACAACTCGAAATTAGGAATCTGCGGAATCGTGGAAATTATTCAAATGATACCGTTTGGAACGTAAATAGAAATATTGGAGCTCATTCGCTGGATTTATTGTTAGTTTGTTTTTCTTATATCGGATAGCGACCAAGAATTTGTTTTGTGGGTCTTATCTCCATCCCTTTGGCAATCTGGATAACACGGACTATTGGATTGTGAGGAGATACATTCGGTTGTAAGATTATCTAAGTTTTTCTTATAGTAATGCGAATTTTCGTAAGCCTAAACTGGTTTATAAGTAGATACGTTAGCTGCATTTTTTGTACTGCTGCTTAAATTTGGTAAATGTGAAACTTTGTTACGTAACACAACATCAGTCATTAAAAAACTCCATAACCTTGTAACAGCAGGTGCCTATCAAGTGTCGACACCGCATTCGCTGCGGCGCGCTAGGATTCACTCGGGACTCACTGACACCGTGAATGACGCCGTCAGACGTCGACGTCATTCTCGTGTGTCACTGACACTTGGTGATGCCTCTGAGTGTCAACCTGGCCTTATACGTGATACCTGCCTACAGACAGATGGGTAATTACAATATACTGTTGAGGTCTTAGGGACTATAAAGACGAAGAGAGTATAGAATATTATGTTCCTTGTTCCTTATATATCCTCGCCCTGGTAAAATATGTTTTTTATGATTTTTCGTATGCTGAATAATCCACAAATATTGGAATCGTTAGGATTGATCGTTCCAGACAGGATTTATTTCAGCGTTTAGACATATTTTCTTGCTCCTTGGCGGAATCCTCTATTAGTTTGTGTTTCTACCCAGACCCGTTACGTGGGACTGGATAATTAGCAATTTATGACTACTTTTGTTAGCTTGGGTTTTACCTGTTAACCTGTTACCTGGATGCAGCTGAATACCAGTATTTTACATGGAGCGACTGCCTATCTGACCTCCACAACCCAGTTAGTACCGGGTAATACGATACCCCTTGGTAAGACTGGTTGTCAGACTTTTTGGGTCTCTGACTACCTAACGACTGTCAAAGATCTACAAATGACAGCCGGGACCAACAGCTTAACGTGCTTTCCGAGGCACGGAGGAAACTCGGTATGTAATGGGTGGTCACCCATCCACAGACCAACCTAGGCAAGCACGGCTTAACCTAACGATCGATCCGAGCGGCTGTTATTATTTAGCCACGAGCTCCTCCTGTTAACAAATATATGTGTTAATAAAATAAAATTAAATAAAGTGTTAGTTATCATATGTGATCCTTAATTAGCGTAAAGTATGTATGTTGCCTATTGTATTATTTAGATCTACACTTAAAAAAGTGACTTTTGACTGCATTACAAATCCTTCTGCACATATCAACATTTTCCTACCATTATCCCACGTTACTTGGGTTGGCGCAATACCTACGTTTAAAAGTGTGCACAGTTATTTACATTAAGGCGGCTACAGGAGCTAAATTGGCAACTCTATTTGTGGTGGTTCAAACTTCACTTGAAATACTGTTAGAATAAAGTTCTAATCAGCTTGCACTACAAAGTGGTTGTTACGTCAGTCACTGCGGGCCGAATAGTGCAAAATGAGTGTTTTTTTGCGATTTACAAAAAAAATATTGATTGGACTAAAAAAAAACACTGGTGCCGATTCCCTTGTTTACAAACTAAACCAAATTTAAGTTCAGTGCATCTTTTTCTTTCTATTTCATTAAGAAAAGGACAGAAGATAAATTTTAGTTATGTTCTGTCAAATTAATCAGCGCCATACAAGTTTTAGACGCGATTAAAAAGTTGACTACTAAAATTACATCAGGTGTTGACTAATTTGACAGGATTAAACTAATATTTTTATCTTCTGTCCTTTTCATAATGAAATAGAAAGAAAAATATGCATTCAACTTAAATTTAGTTTAGTTTGTGAACAAGGGAATCGGCACCACTATCATGCTAATATGTTGCTTGTAGAATTATTTGCCAAAAAATCAGAATGATCGCTTGTATTTATTATGGTTTTTACTCGTTAAAAGATTTTTTTAGAGAAAAGTTCGTGTTTTTTTTTTATCGAGTGAAATTAGTTGTATTAAGTTTTCAAAACACTATCATACTAGCATATATCCTGAGAATACTAAATATTTTTCTGGTTTTGTTTATTCCAGTGAATCATAATGGTTTTTTGCATTATAAAATTTGCGTTTAGCTCCTGTAGTCCCCTTAATCACAAAACCCAATTCACCCACAACTTTATACTCCACTAATAAAATCCCGCGGTCGCAGTCGTTCGCAGTCGTAACTACAGCAACCATATGTTAAACTAGTTAGCAACACAATCCTCGAGCGATGAATCCCGCTGACATTATTAGTGCATCGCAACATCTGCAGTTTCCAACATATACTGTAACACTTGTGCTACTTGTGAATTACTTGGAATTGCACGTTATTATGTAAGGAGCGGTTTTCTTTGAATATATTTGTATGGGGAAGGTGGTAATGTGTTATATATACATATATTACTGGCGGTTGTGATTCCATATTTCTCTGTGGTAAATTCTTTGGTGTGCCCGTTGTAAAAAAAAGGTACCTACTCCAATTTTGGATTAAGTAAGTCTTTGTCTTTGTAAGAGAGGCCATGCCAGCGAGATATTCTTCAGAGCGCACCTATTTTTAAACGCAACCATCTGAGCGCAACTAAATTATTCCTCGAAGCGCAACCAATAGTTGCGCTCAGAAATTCAAATTAAAAATATAATATATTTATTCCTCTACGCGCAACCATACGTGATGAAAAAATAGAGAGGGGTATGATGGATTAATTGATTGGTAATGTATTATATATATTACTGGCAGTTCTGAGTCTCTAATTCTCTGTGGTAAATTCTTTGGTGTGACCGTTGTAAAAAAGGTGCTCCAATTTTGGATTAAGTAAGTCTTTGCCTTTGTAAGAGAGGCAATGCCAGCAGTGGGTGATGCTGGGCTGTGGATGATTATAATGATGATGATGAAGCCTTTGCAATCAAATAAACAGTTAAAATGGTCGATATTATAATTCGTTTGTTTTTAAAAACTGGTACGGAAACCTGTATGTGGATAAAATGACAATTTTTTCAGGCCAAATGATTAGTGAAACTGTATCAAATAAAACACGGAACGCAAATAATATATTTTTTCCTGTCATTAAGACGGCATCTTTTATACAACTTGTTACCCAACTACGCTGAAGCCAAAAGGAAGGGTTATGATTTTAGCAGTTTATGTATATAATGTATTTACGTATGTACCTCTGTAGCGCCTAAACAAGACATCCGAATTGATGAATAAGGTATCAATCGATTCACTATTATGTCCCGAGCAACATAGGCTACATTTTAACCGACTTCAACAATAGGAGAAGTCCCGAATTTAATTTGAGCGTGATTTTTGAGTAGTCGGGTTTTTTAGTTGTATTTGTATACCACACAAATTCTTGTTATGCAATGCATGTTTATTAGGACATTGACTTTCGTTATCTTAACTACATATAAAACTCTTTCCCAAATCTATGTTCCTGGTGACACTATGGTATAATTGAAGTACTTCATCAAGCATTGACACGTCGTATCTACGTTCCTGTCAGAACCAGACTGCGATACATCGAGCTACCATGATTGATCTAATACATTCATCGACGATACGACATCTATCTGGAGAACTGCGTCTAATGAAACGTCACGATTGTAGTTTCTGGAGGAGTCAGCAGTGGTGCATACGAGTTCCAGTGTTTTATGATATAGGTACTAATATATTAAAACTGAAGAATTTGTTTGTTTGAATATTCTCTTGGCATATGATATTTGATCAGTTCATGATGGTATACTTTAACATCAGACTGCGACCCGAGCTGATCAAAAAGAGAAACGGTAGGTGAAACCGCGGGGCACAGTTTGTATCTTTATAAGAGACTAGCGGACGTCACGTAGTTTCGCCCGCGTAGTTCCCGTTCCCGTGAGAGTACGGGGATAAAATATAGCCTAAGTATGTTACTCAGGGTGAATGTAGCTTTCTAATGGTGAAAGAATTTTTGAAATCGGTTCATTACTTCCGGAGATTACCCCCTACATACAAACTTACAAACAAATGTTACCATTAGTATACATTTTCCTGATTTGAAGCTGTAAGAGACATCGACTCGCAAACTGTAAAATTCCATAAACTATGTCCCATTACCGTTTTTTTTAATCTCAAGGTGTTACAAGAGGAATCATACATGTACTCTTACATTTAGCATATAGATAGATAGTCTTGGTCTGTTTTACAAAAATGTATATTTTTAAAGAAATTGACTTCAGTGATTTGTCAGTATCTGTTATGCTACTCCCACATCTGGGTTAGCGTTAACGTTAATGGCAATGGCCAAGTACTCGTTAATTAACGCATTAAAAATGCGCGTTGACTACATTTAGGTTACAATGCCGTTAAGAGTTAATTCTGTTGGCCACATCTCCGTAACGCCTAAATTAACGTGCTAATTTACACGTTAACACGCAGGTGGAGCCGTAGCATTATGATTAGTAGACCCAAGAAGCAGGAAGTACATAATATGCGTAAAATGATTGGATTGTAGACTACTTGTAATAGTTGGCACATGGCTTACATTGGACGCATTTCAACATTCATTCATAAATTATTGTTTTGATGAATGATGATACCGAGTAATCTGTTCTTGTGTTTTAGAGTGCCATTATGACACTCTATTTGTTTAACTAGTCCGAAAATTATTGGCAAGACGTAATTTATTGCGTTGCGATTCTGACTTTACTTTACTTTTTGGGCCTAGAAATATGTTGGCACGAAGGAAGCATAGTGTTTGGGACGAACCAGGATTTCGTTATGTGGGACGAAACTTAGTGGGCCGAATGAAGAATAAATCTGAAATGACTATGGAATGACACTGCGGTGGTTTTGAGTATGAATGTAGATGACTACTATTACTCGAAAAAATGACGAGTAATAGAGAATGTGAAAGTAAGAAAAAAAAAACATGGGGTCCCGGGTTCGAATCCCGGTCGGAGCAAATGTTTGTGTGATGAACATGGACATTTATTTCCGAGTCATGGATGTTTATATGTATAATAAGTATGTATTTACAAACAAAAAGTAACTATGTAGTATATCAACTATCCACGACACAAGCCTCGCTTAATGTGGCACTAGATGACGCTGTGTGTAATGTCTAGCGATATTTATTATTTATTATTATTATTGTATCTGCTGCCAGTCCCAAATATGGTAACCCTCCACATGACGTAAACTGCAAACATCAACAATAACTGTATCATGCAACACACCACCCATTACGTATCCACAATTCACACTAGGCATCATCGTTCCCTAATAAAGAAATTGAACGCGAGATAAACACAAAATGGCCACCGGAAACTATGAAACTTGACGTCACGCCAGCTATAGTTTAGGAATCCATTGACGTACTACATGAAACTCAATATTTTATGTACTACTGTACTGTATTAGTTGCAGATCAAATTCCAAGAACGTTATTTTGTGTGGGATTTTTAATTTCTGTTGATCAATCGTACGGAAAAAAATGGTTTGTAACATAAGAATATATGCTAAAAATAAATGAAATGTTTTTCGTTTTTGCGAAAAGTACAAAACTTACATTGTATTTATGGTATTCTAAGAAGGTAATAAAGATTTTATCCTACAAGTACACTTCATTTTAACTTTTAATAAAAAAAATAGTCATAACAAACAATCTTATTCAAAGCAACAGCAATCAAATTAGCGAGCGCCTTTTTCAAAGACGCGCGAACTTGCAGCCAACATTTACCAGAACAATTGACACCATTGTGGAGGAAAATAAAAGAATCACCCGTCGCCTCGGCGGGACTCGGAATTGCTCGGCATTTGTCGTAAAACAATGTTTTATTGTGATATAAACATGGCTCCGGCAGACAGCCATTGACGGCCGAACTTACGGGCTACGCAGACGAGCGACTGAGGCTTTGTAAAACCAATACGGATAAATTGCAGTCGCAACTTCCAAGTATCTGCCAAAGCCCAACAATTTGTTCGAACAATTTTGATCGATTTTTGAAATTAGCCCGAAAGTAACAACGCAATAGTTAGACTGTGCATAATCCGATTTAATTCGAAACCACTGAATCATTTTGTATAACACCCACGCGCGGCAAACGAAAGTGTCACAGTACGTCGTCAGCCACCATTTTTGATTGACACCGCACTACCATTGATCATCTCCAAAAATAGTCCGAGTACAGACGGCTAGAAAAGGCCACTGCCACAATACACACTAGACGTGTATGTGAACTTTGACAGTGAGCAAATCGGAAGCCGTTTCGGCTGGTCGTCAAAACGTTTGTCTACCTAAGTTCTTATGCGGTAATGAGCACTTTACGTTCGCATGCGGTAACAAGGCTCTAAAGAAATTGGCAAACGTTGGTGCTGGCTAATGTGTTTGGTTCTGTACTGCACAGTCAAGTGCTGCAGAGTTCTATATGTGTAACAATGCAATTTGGGAGTTCGTTTGAGCTTTAAAGTAAACGTTTTCGTTATTAACAAAGGATGCTTTGTTCTTTGTTGGATGAGTAAATTAATTAGTTTTTCATAATAGGGACCTGGTGGATTGTCTTTTTATTGTCCTTTTGCGACTGCTTATCAATTCCAAAAGGTACTATGTATTCCTGAATGGCTTTCAATTTTTTCTGTGTTAGGTAGATAATCCTGCACGTAAGATGCTTTTTTTGTAAGTGTTTTTATTCAGCAATAAAACTGTCTAAATTAATTTTGAAACACATCATGAATTCTTAAATGCCGTAACGTTTACGAGCTTGCTTTAAAAAGGTATTCTCTGAATGGCATGAATCAGGCGCCAATTTTAAACGTCCGATTTGGCCCATATCGGAACTTGACCGAGATTCGGGCCAAAGCAATAAACATCTCTCATGCCAATCCGATAAAATGTGAGCGTAGTCGCCATGTAGGTTTAAATATTCGGTTATTTACTTGATCATAAAATACATTGAACGCAGGGCATAACTATCAATGAATCATCATTCCGTGATCGTTATCCTTTTGAACCGCTACAAGAGACGTGTTATGTCATCCTTCCCAGGCAGTCTCGGCATAGATAGCGACAAATTCGCTAACTTTCAATCGCTGATTACTAACGAATAAATTCGGTTGCAATAATTATGCTTTCGAGAATTGCATCTTGGACGTAGAGACTTGGATTTCCCGCAAGCATCGTTATTGCAACTCAATTTATTCATTAGTAATTAGCAATCAAAAGTTAGCGATTTTGTCGTTATCTCTGTCGAGACTGCCAGGCCCGGCAGTCTCGACAGAGATAACGTCAAATTCGCTAACTTTTGATTGCTAATTACTAACGAATAAATTCGGTTGTAATGATAGTGTTTGCGAAAAACGCATCTTGGATGTAGAGACTAGCTTAACACGCAAGCAACATTATTGCAAACTAATTTATTTGTTAGTAATCAGCGATTGAAAGTTAACGAATTTGACGTTATCTCTGTCGAGACTGCCTGCCCAGGGCCGGCAGTCTCGACATAGATAGCGACAAATTCGCTAACTTTTGATCGCCGATTACTGACGAATAAATTCGGTTGCAACAATTATGTTTGTGAGAAACGCATCTTGGACGCTGAAACTAGCGTTACTCGCAAGCATCATCATTGCAACCGAATTTATTCGTTAGAAATCAGCGATAGAAAGTTAGCGAATTTGTCGCTATCTATGTCGAGACTGCCTGCCCAGGCCTGGCCCGGCAGTCTCGACATAGATGACGACAAAATCTCTAACTTTCGATTGGTAATTACTAAGGAATAAATTCGGTTGCAATAATAATGCTTGCGACAAACGCATCTTGGATGTAGAGACTTGCTTTACTCGCAAGCATCATCACTGCAACCGAATTTATTCGTTAGTAATTACCAATCGAAAGTTAGAGATTTTGTCGGTTGCAATAACGATGCTTGCGAGATTCACATCTTGGATGTAGAGATTTGCATTTCCCGCAAGCATCGTTATTGCAAGCGACTTTTGCGTGAGTTATTAGCGATTGAAAGTTAGCGATTTTGACGCTATCTATGTCGAGACTGCCGGCCCTGCATGTTATATGCGGTACAAAAATGTGGTTAGCCTTGCCCCCCATAAAATCATCGCCATGATTTTCAAAACATATGAGCCAAAAATACTCCTGGCAAATGAGAATATCGTCCCTCAAAACAACAAAGAGTAGATAAACAAAGCAGACGGGCCGTATTTATTAACCGAGACATCCATCCTTTTTAATCCCGTATGGTCTTTGTCAAGCAAAAAGTGAATGAAGCATATGTATTGAACAGTCGGTCTGAATTCGTTCTTTACGGATTATCCCGCTTTGTGTGTTCCCCGGTGGAGTGCCATTGTCAACCTATGGCGGCCACTAATTCAATTTTGCTAATGGTTTCGACCATTTCATTTTATGTCTACTTCGGTATGACGGTCCACGTGTGTGATTTGGTTTTGTATTTATTTTCGTACTAGTTTTTATCCGCGGCTGCGCTCGTGTTAATTTCGAATTTGACTGTCAATTCGGGTTGTACTCTGCTCAATAATTTAATAGGGTAGATGAAAAAACTAATTAGTCCGTCAGATAGATTCCCAAAAAATATTGGACACGTTTTTTTTTTCTTTTTCCACTTAAACATAAAATGAAGACAAGATACAGTGCGTCGAAAACTCGTGTGACGTCACATTTGAGTACATTTTTTACTTGAATGTGACGTCACAAGCCCCCACTCATGATCTTTTACACGTTTTATCTTCGTCAATTTTATTTGATAAAACAAAAAAACACGTATCCAATATTTTTCGATAATCTAACTGAATGACGGACTAAACAGAATCATAATTTTTTTGGTCAGTCGTCATCCCTGTTCAATTATGCATCATCTTTCATCCTTTTTTCTTTTGACATAATATATCTTTAGTAAGTAAGTTTGCATGCTTTAGTATTAAGCAAAACATGTTCGATCTAATATTTTTTAACAACACCTTGTATAGCATGTTTTATACAAATAAAATATCTTCACCCCTAGCCAAGTTACAAACTTTTCGTATCGATTCTCGTGTAACGTAAGCGATTGTAGAAAGCGCTAAATTGGTAGCCAAGTTGACACGACTGAGTCGATCGCTCGTTCTCGAATATTTGTAGAAAAAACCTACACTTTAGTCTTTGGTGAGCGTTCCTACCAAAGAGATTAGCGATCAACATTGTAGAAACGATAACATTCTATTCTATCATTTTGAACGATGTAAAGTTTACATCGTTTAAAATGATAGAATAACTAGAGACTACGAATTTTCTATTCGTTTGTGTTGATCACGTGATTTAACGTTGAGATGATGTCATTCCCATTCATTTGAATAGTTTTCTACTAGCGTTAACGATTGTAGATTGTCAACTTGGCTAGTGGTGCTTATCATGATTTGAAACTCCGGAAACTCACGTGGCGCCATCTATTACTTAACATAAGAAAGTTATTGTAGTTTTCCTCGAGAAAAGTACTGTTTTTCGGAATGAAAGGTTCCCTATGTCCGTTTCTGTACACCTTACCTACAACGTTTATGCAAAATTTTAGAATGATCAGTTTAGTAGTTTAGGCGTAAAAAAGGTAACAAACAACCTTACTTTCACATTTATAATATTAGTTAGGATTAGGATAATTCGCATTTGTTCATTTGAAAAAACACAGCGAAAGCTCTACAACTATCTTAATTTTAAAAAAATGTATTCCTATTTAAATAAATTGTCTTTTCGACTAATGAGTATTTAAATGAACTGCAACCAATGGCTGGTGTTGTTAACGGCTCTGAAGTAGGAAACCAAAACAGTCAGAATAGAAAAACACTAGCGGACGTCACGCGGTTTCACCCGCGTAGTTCCCGTTCTCGTGGGAGTACGGGGAAAAAAATATAGCCTAGATACTCAGAGTGAATGTAGCTTTCTAATTGTGAAAGAATTTTTGGAATCGGCGTAATCGTTTTTGAGTTTATTCATTACAAACATACACACACACACACAAAAAAAAACAAAAATACAAATCTTTCCTCTTTATAATATTAGTGTAGATGTCTTTAATACGGCAATTTTCAGAGGACTATTACAAGACGTAACATTTGTGCCAAAGACCCTCTTTGATGAACGTTAGCAAACAAGATAGCGGTACGTTCCTAATTAAAAGATTATGCTTGATCGAAATGAATAATACAATTTCCGTTTACAATCTTTCTGACAAGCTTTTCTCAGAAATGGCAATTATAACGTTCAAGATATTTTGGAAGAAACTCCTAGAAACGCCAACGACCGCCCACTATATATATAAAGCTTAAAACAACACAGACTTCAAAAATAGACTTATAAGAAAACTATATAAATTTTATATTGAATCAAAATTGAGGAAAATTGCAAATAAACACTCTTTTGTTACTTACACGTGGCACAGAAAAAGAGTTTTTGTAACTACTTATTTTTAGAATTTCATACCAAAATCTGATTATGGAAATTATAATACCTCGATCAATGGAACACGTGTCTCTCGCCGAGAACACAAAATCTACATTATTATGCTACTGAATCAAACTTAAATATTTGTTAGAACGTCGGTGAATAATAACAAAAAAAAATACTACTGCATAGAATTCTTTATTACAGTCTATAATCAATATATTAAGCACCAAACTAATAGCTTAGTTCTGGGCCGACACAATTTAGATTGCCATCGACGCACTAAAAAGAAGATCAAAAAACTTTGAAATAAGAATCCACCGTGAAACGTTAACGTTTCATTGATGACAGCACACCTATACACATAGCAGTTTACAGACCTATCACTATTCCTCTGTTTTTCGTACCTATTTCTCTTTCGGTGAGCCCGAAGTGGTCCTAAAGCTTCGACGGCTAGTCCGCATCGCTGCTCATTCAAATCCGAATAGAACTTGGCCTATTTTACACAAAAAGTAAGTCTGGGTCGGCTGGAGGTTGACAAATCAAATCTCTGCTTCTAACTAAATTGATTATAGGAACGCTGTCGGCTGTTTTAATTTAGTAATTGACCCTCCTTTGATACGGACTGATACGCTATTAACTTTTTGGAACAATGTACCTTTTTTCTTTTGTTTTAAAACGTACCTACGGGTCACGTGTACGAAGTATTAATTAATTACATCCATTTTGGCTGTGAGATTCATCGGTACTATAAATGGTATTGTTTTTTTTACAATAGAGGATTATGGAGTAAGTATACGGGGTCTAAGGTACACTAACGCGAAAACAGTTACGTATTCAGTACATTATACTTAACGGGGCAGGCGTGCCGCTCATAATAAGTGAACGCTCATATTCCAATCGACCAACAGTCGCGCTCTTGTGTGCATGTGTGAGTACACGTCAAGCGCAGTTTTTGCGTTTTTAGTGTGACAATCAATAGCCAGCTTGCGATCTAAGAGTGAGTAGTTTATTTGTGTGCGTAATGCACGTACGTATGGGTCTCTTGCTTGTAGTGGAGTTAAAGAGTGGGAGACAAGCGGCGACACGCGTTCTGATACAAATCAGGAAATATTTCCTTTCTAACCTCTTTTATATGTTCTGTGTATTACTTACCTGGGTGAAAATAGTATTATGGTAAATTACATACACATCAAAAAAAGTTTGCGATCACTTTGAAAAATCAAATTTCTGTTATTATTATATTATGATTAATTACTCATTTTTTTTTTATAAAAATAAAAAATCATTTTTATTTTTTAATTTCAAACGGGTACTTCTGTTTAAAAAAAAAAACACAACAAAGAATTTTTCTTGATAAAGTTCAATTTACAAAAATTATATCAACAAAATTATGCTAGTGATCACAAACGTTTTTGATGTGTGTACATAATGCGTTTCAGGTTCGGAAAATGCTGTATTAGAATTTAGAAAAGAGTTAGCTATACCTAACTAGAATTTTTGAAGTTCTTAGACAGCATTATTAAATACGAAAAGTTTTCACTTAACTAAGATTGAAAATTCCTTTCCAATTTCCTTGAAAAAGTCTCACAATCTAAACGGCAAGCTCTCCTTGTTTTCATAACATCACTTCATAAATCCTCTTTGATTTATATTCCTGAATACCTCAGCTAGCTTTTGTTGTACGTGACAAAATTAAAAACACTTCTCGTGCATAAAAATGTAATAATTTACCTGCAGTTACTTTGTGTCTCAAGTCTTCTTTATTAAAGTTTTCGAGCCAAAGTGATAAAAATGATGGCGGGCCTTCATAACTAAGCAGCTTTGTCTTTATTTTGTAATCATTTTTAATGAAAACTGGTCTCGTTTTATTTGGACACGAAAGGGCGACGGAAGCATTGACCTGTGAAGTTCACGCTAACTATCTTGAACAGGCTTAGCAGAATTATTAATGGGTCAATGCACAACTAATTTAATCCTAGTGCTAGACGAGATTGTGATTTCATTCTATATTATTTCGATCTACTTTTGGTGTTATGTTCTCCTTCACACAACTAAAATAATGTACAAGATTTGACATTTATTTTTTTCATTCTCAGTAACATGAGAATTATAAAATTAATTATTATCTCATTGGTACTGGAAATTTGAACGCAAAAAGCTTCTTGATTTATTAATCTATCAAAAGAATAAATAAATCTAACTACACGAGATCTTTCATTTGAGACTAATTTAGGTCTTGTTAATATCTTATTTGTTTCCAAAATTCGTAAGTATTCTATTTACACTGACTATTAGCTAATTAGGGTTGATAATGTCTAACCAATACCAAACTCTGTCATATTTTCTTTTTGGTTTTTCTTTTCTATAGTCTTATCTTAAGATATTATTTATTTCTGATGCGAAAATTATGAAATCTTTTCAGCCGTCTTCAAAACAATATTAGCTCAATACATTTTTTAATAGTACTCAAGTAATTGTTTTCAACAATTGGGACTGTTGTTCTATAACTTTTCGGCACTATTGCCTTCTGATAGAAAAAGGGTTTTTTCATTCACCGAAAGTTCACAGTAAAAAGTCGGCTGATGATGAACCATATAAATAACCTACTATATCTATACTGGGGATATCTCGGACAGTGGGAACTATCGGCCCATATCTCTAGCAACGATCATTGCTAAAGTGCTGGACGGTGTGCTTGATTCCTACATAGATAAATACATAAAATTACACGACGCGCAGTTTGGGTTTAGACCCGGGCTATCCACAGAGGCTGCCATCGTAGGTCTCAAGCATACTGTCCAATACTATATGGACCGCAGAACACCGGTATATGCGTGTTTCCTTGACCTCTCCAAAGCTTTTGATCTTGTCTCATACGATGTGCTCTGGAGAAAGTTGGGGAATGCGGGTATACCGGTTGGGGTGCTCAATTTGCTTAGGTATTGGTATTCCCACCAAACAAATTTTGTGAGGTGGAATAATACGCTCTCTGAAGCATATACGTTGGAAAGCGGGGTGAGACAGGGAGGTTTGACGTCACCCAAGCTTTTCAACCTATACATAAATGACCTCATCGTCGAGCTCAGCAGCAAGCGTGTCGGTTGTTCGATAGATGGCGTCTGCCTCAACAACATTAGCTACGCGGACGACATGGTGCTGCTGAGCCCGACGGCGAGAGGTCTTGGAGAGCTGTTAAGGGTATGTGAGTCCTATGCTGCTGCACATGGTCTTATTTACAATGTCCAAAAATCCGAATATATGGTCTTTAGGGCCGCCGGTGGATGCCCTGAGTATTCTCATAAGATTACCCTAAATGGCTTGTACATAAACCGTGTCACGAAATTTAAATACCTGGGGCACTTAATTACCGAGGGTCTTGATGATGATATGGACATTGAGAGGGAGCGCAGGGCTTTAGCGGTCAGAGGTAACATGCTCGCCCGCAGATTTTCCCGCTGCTCTGAACAAGTAAAAATAACGTTGTTTAAAGCCTATTGTCAAAGCTTTTATACGGGAAATCTGTGGGTCAAGCACACCAAAAGATCGCTGGATGTCCTGCGCGTCCAGTATAACAACATCTTCAGGATGATGTTGGGGCTGCCTCGCTTCTGTAGTGCATCGGGGATGTTCGCGCTATATCGAACTGATGGCTTTCATGCCGTCATTCGCAAGAAAACTATTTCCCTGATCGGCAGAATGCGTGGCAGCTGCAACGGAATTCTGAAGACTGTGGCTGATAGGATCTCTTCTCCGATATGGGTGTCTCTTATTAAGCGGGTAATTTGATTGTTTTAATTTTTATTTTATCTTATTGTATTTTGATTGTTTTAATTTTTATTTAATCGTATTTTAAATTTGATGTTTTATTTATCTTATTTGAATTGTGAATGAATTGTAAATTTTATCTTGATTTTAATAATTTATGGTTATTTATTTTTGAATTTTTTGTATTTGTGTTAATTTATTTTATTTTTTAATACTTTTAATGTCACTGTATGGATCATGTTATCTGAATTAAATGAATTTTATTTTATTTATTTATTTTTATACTAATATTATTTATGAAGAGGTTTAGGTTTTAATCTCCGGACTTAACGAACCGATTGTTTGTGTGAACTGTGATTCGATTCTTAAAATTCTTTCACTGGCAAAAAGCTATATTATTAACCGAGCTATCACAAGTTTTGCGAACGAAGTCGCGGGCGAAGTGCTAGTTTTGTATATATTATTATGACTTCAATCGATTTTTAACCGACTTCCGAGCTTATCAATTCGTGTTTTTTTTTTGTGTGTATATGTTCAGCGATATCTTCGCCAATTATGAACCGATTTTGATGGTTCTTTTTTGTTTGCAAGAATATTATTTCGTGGTGGTCCCGTTTAAGTTTGGTGAAGATCTGATGCTAATTTTCGGAGATATACAAGGGAACTCTTTAATAATAGACGGCAAATTGGTCGTGATTGCTGCAATCGCTTGGATGTTTATTGTTTATACAACATCATGACGTAACATCACGCCTCAATCATGACAGATTTGCTGTTCAAAAAAATAAAAACTTTTTTGCAACAATTAAAACCGACTTCAAAAACACAAAAAAAGTGATAAATTACTGTAGCTTCAGAAGTCGGTGGCAAAAAAAAACTGAATCAAACAAACAAAAGTCACCGACTTCTGAAGCTAAAGTTATTTTTCACTTTTTTTTTGTTTTTGAAGTCGGTTTTTATTTTTTTCATTACATAAGTTGTTATAATGTGGATACTTTGATTATACTGTCATGGCCCAGTTCATCTTATTTAAAATTTAACGATCACTAAATTTCAAACACCATTTTTAGGGTTCCGTACCCAAAGGGTAAAAACGGAACCCTATTTAGAATAGAATAGAATAGAATTTTATTTTGCAAATATGGGTAATACAATATAGTTGTTATGACATTTCAAAGTAATTACTAAGACTTCGCTGTCTGACCGTCTGTCTGTCCGTCTGTCTGTCACCAGGCTGTATCTCATGAACCGTGACAGCTAGACAGTTGAAATTTTCACAGATGATGTATTTCTGTTGCCGCTATAACAACAAATACTAAATATAGTCAATGGTACGGAACCCTTCGTGTGCGAGTCCGACTCGCACTTGGCCGGTTTTTATATTATTCATGTAGGTAAAAATGTTCGGATTTAGTAAAATGTTGCGCAGATTTGAACGCGAGTTTTACGGATAACTACAAAATACAGTAACTATAAAATAAAAATGGTTTTGCTTCTCTTTTCATGAATAATGAAAGTAAATATCGGAAATATTCAGGGAAAAAGTTAGTCCATTTTGCGAAGCTTAGACGGAATAACGGAAAAAATAGATTTTTCTATTTAGTTTTTATGCTGAATAAAATTTATATTCGATATTTTTCAGGTGAATTTGTAGAATTGTTAATGGAGTTTATTTTTGTTTGTGTTGAAACAAAGGGATATTCCAGGTATTTGATTCAACGCAACTTGTGTCAATAATTAAACAAGAAGAAATACTTCTTTAAAAAACTGTAAAACAGGAAGCGTATAATAGAAGATAGTAATTGTTGTCTGTAGTTTTAAATTATGCTAAATTATATGTATTAGTTTTCATTTATTAGTTTATTTTATTATATTATTGTAAATGTGTATTATTATATAAACAAGTATATTAGCGGAAGTCACGCGGTTTCACCCACGTGTTCCCGTTTCTGTGGGAGTACGGGGATAATAATAATAGCCTATGTTACTCATTAAAGACGTGGCTTTCTAATAAGAAAATAATTTTTAAAATCGGTCGAGTAATTTTAGAGTTAAATCGTAACAAACACACAAACAAAAAATCAAACCTTTCCTCTTTATAATATTAGCATAGATACATTTTCAAAAACAAGAACTTATTTTTTAAATATTATTTTATATACCCTATCACAATGTTGTCATATTAAACAAAAAGGTTGACTGGTAGAGAATGCCTTGTGGCGTTAAGTCCACTTATGTACTACTATTGTACATGAAGTTTAAATAAATAATATGAAACGCTGACAAGTAAAGCAGAGGAGCATGATAAAATATAAAACACGTTCTTGACTTTGAACTGAACCCTTAAAACCAACCTTGAGCTTCAACCTTAGTCTAAGATATCCTCGAAGCCTCGTAATATTAAAAAAAAACTTTTCAGAATATACATGCAGCTGGTTATAATATTGTAATAATATATCATAACAAGAGGCATCTATTCTGACAGGCTATCAATCACCTCGGTCCAGAACTTGGCACCGGCTTACAACTTGTTATAAATGAATTTTTAAACCCAGTTCTGCGACGCCCGCGCCCGTCCCTTATCGAGCGATAAAATATATGTGGTTACTTTTATGTATGAAGAGTTTCACCTTATGTGCACTTGGTTTTATACATACCTACGCTTATTTTTAGGTCGCTCTAGAACCGAAAGCCATAAACTCTTTTTTTTCTTCTAAATAACTAAAAAAAAATATATAAATTTAATTTTTAGTGATTATTTTTCATATATTTTATGTTATTTTAAGAAAAAAAAAACACGAAAATTTTATATTTCATCTTTTTTTGTTATTTAAAAAAAAAACAGTCCCAATCGTTCCGAGTTCGATGATCGAGTTTATGGATTTCGGTTCCAGAACGACTTAAAATTAACGTTGTATAACAGTTCAGTAGCGCGACTGCTGAGCATGAGCTTCTGGGTTCGATTTCCAGGTCAGGCAAAGAGTTATTGAACTTTTCCATCAGGAATTTCTCAGTAGCAGCCCCGAATTTGCACCCGATTGATGGCAATAGGTTCACCCCCTACTACATGGGACTTAACATAACTGGCGAAATGTGGGTGTACTAAAAGGTACACCTCTGCCAAACCGTTCGGTGATTACAGGTGTGATGTTATGTTACCTATTTAGTTAAGTAACACTAAGTGAAAATACGAGTGCTACGTAAAATAGCGTAGCATGAAGCGTAGCAAGTGCTACGAACGCTTTAGCATACACTTGTCGATTGATGTTTGTAGCCTTACCGAGACTTGGTGTACAAACAAAGATGGAAGATATTTTTTAAGTTCTGGGAAAAGATCGTGTAACTAAGAATTCATTTTTTATAGTTGATTAAACTATAAAAAAAACCGGCCAAGTGCGAGTCGGACTCGCACACGAAGGGTTCCGTACCATTGACTATATTTAGTATTTGTTGTTATAGCGGCAACAGAAATACATCATCTGTGAAAATATCAACTGTCTAGCTGTCACGGTTCATGAGATACAGCCTGGTGACAGACAGACGGACAGACAGCGAAGTCTTAGTAATAGGGTTCCGTTTTTACCCTTTGGGTACGGAACCCTAAAAACTATGTTGATTAAACCCTTTCGACCGTCTACGAAACCGTCGTTTTCGTAACTAGTTTCGATGAAGAAATATAAATAAGCACGCGTTGTCACGTACTAAAAGTTTTTCGAAAAACAATGTATACTATTTTTTTGCAACATTGTCTCAGATTTCCCAGGTTCAAATAAATCCTTGTTTCATGAATTCGTGCATCGCATATATCACATTACATTTGTAGCAAGATTTAGACATAAAAGCGTTTAAATTCACAAGTTTCGCTCAGTTACGTGCTATACGTAAACAAGAAGTTCTCCTCGTCTCTGCTATCTAAACTTTAGTCGTAAACCAACGATTTTATCGCTCGCTTCATGTGACTTAACGTGACTGTATTTTTCATTTTATTTTATCGACTACATCTACTAGAATTTGGAGTAGCCTTCTTCTTCTCACTTCACTTCTCAAGTACTACTTTGAAGTTCACTCTTAATATTAAAAATAGTGAATGACATAGTTGGAATTCTTCATCGACGGTTCCAAGAAAAAGTCATTCACCTTATAATAATATTTTATCCATTATAATAATATGTCAATGAAAGCGTAGCTAAAAATTCAAACATTTGACAGTTCTAACTTCAAGCAATTAATAAACTACGGCCAAAAATCGTATCATAAATAATTACTTTTACTCAAGTAATCAATTTTTCTTTTTTATTGATACGGGTGCGAAAGTTTAGAACTTACATAAATTTTTAATCTTGAATTTCGAACTTTACATTACATTGAAGAATGTAAGGTAACCTAAAAAAACCTAACTTGATAACCTTTCGTTTTATTACTTGGTTAGTCGAATACTCAAATATGAAACTGGCAGACAGTATACTAAAAATACATTAAAAGAAAATCATGATGATTGTTGAAAAAGTTGATAAGTCATCATCATCATCTGCCTAGCCTTTTCCCAAGTTTATTTGGGGTCGGCTTCCAGTCTAACCGGATGCAGCTGAATACCAGTACTTTACATGGAGCGGCTGCCTATCTGAACTCCACAACCCAGTTAGTACTAAGTATAAGTACTTGTACCTCACTCACTTTTGAAAAAATTTGCTTTGATTTTCAGTTATTTGAGTTCCCGATATTTCGACGCTGTTGCAAACGCCATGATCGCGGGTTGACTAAAATCACGGATGATATCTCTTAGGTACAAACCGTGAAAGCTTAAAACAGTTTTATCAATCAACTGAATATCAAACACCAAACGCCACAAACCTGTAAAATCTTTTAAACATACCACCAGGACTGTAAAGTATCTACGAGTACCACAACATTGTCAATTTCTTGGATATCCATTGATTTACCGACCCATGGAAATGAGAAAAGTTTTAAATACTGAATGTGCGCACTGTACCCCGTATTTTCTCAAGACGTTATCATTGCATATAACAGTATATATCATATACAGGGTGTAAAATACCTCATCACGAAGCCGTCAACCAAGTATTCTGTACATCAAACTAAGTAACTTTACGCAAAAAATATTGCTGGGAAACGACTTTTTTTTGGGGAGAAAAATCATGTTTTGTGGTAGAACTCAATGTAACGCACTCAAAACATTGTGCTGATGGATGGATTGAATAGTACGGGGGTCGTGGAGGTGTTTAAAGTAAAAATCTTACATTAAAAACTTGTATTTTTAAAAAAAAACCTAACCTAAAAATTTGGAACTTTGACCCCCAATATCTCCGTAACTAAAAGGTTCCCAGGTATAGTGAAGAACAAAAAAATGATCGCAATGACGGGAAGAACAAATGCCATTCGGCTTTGTTAAGAGGTGTATTACACCCTTTAGAGTTACTTCAGTATCTCTCACAGCTTACAGCCAATAACTAATATTGACACGTTAAATGAATCGTGTAAAGCAGCAGCACTCAAGCGCACTGGCATGGCACGACCAGTCAAATGTGATGACGTCATTAGTTTGGCAGTCGACCACCGTTCTTGTCTACTGAGGAACTTGTACGTTGCCTCTTTTAGGTTTTTAATAAAAACAAAATTAAAATATTAAAAAAATATTAAACAATTTTTTTTATTTAACGAAAGATAAATTTCAATTTATTATTTCAATCTGATTTTTGATCACTCGAAATTTGAATAGATCCAGGTGATAATGGTTTGCAGAAGTGGTAGCCATTGTGCTATTTAATTAATCTAATGTTTATAATCTAACCTCCTTATTAAACAACACGGAGTAAAGTTATGCAAAATTTGTCAATATAAAAGTTATACTATCATCACTATCCTCATTTCAGCCGAAAGACGTCCACAGCTTGACATGGGCCACCCCCAGAGGGGGGGTTTTTGCTATAATCGCTACGCTTGGCAGGCGGGTTGGCGATCGCAGTACGGTTGTTACAAAAGCACAGAGAACGCTGCTGCCCATTCTCTGGTAAGTCCCTTAGTCGCCTCTTACGACACCCACGGGAAAATATGGGAGGGTGCTATTCTTTACGTCCGACACCATACAGAACTGAAAGTTATACTAAGTGTGACTTTATTTCGCTTTTATTAATAGAGAGTTCCAGGACAACTAAACATAGAGTATCTGAGCGGTATTGAAATAAAAGGGTTATTTAATATTGGCGACTATGGCAAATTCTCAAAATAATGCTTAATATTTCTTTATGTTGTGATATTTTCTATACTATGTCTATTTTGCTATAGGTATACTATAAAAAATAGGGAAACCGGAAACCTTTTGAAGTGAAAACTTAATAATTTTCTAACAAAAAGCTCCTTGACAACCAGTTAGTGTTATATTGGCTCCTTCCTCCATTCTTCATTTTTATTGGCTTTTCCTCTATTAGCTCGGAGAGCTTTCGAACTTTCTAGTTTTTTTTTATAATGTCGGTTCGTCAACCCGCTAGCTCGTGCGATAGAAAATTTAATTTAGATTTTTATGAAATGAAGAATTTTAACAGAAAATTCATGTAGCACTTTAAAAAATTGTTAGTGGTTTTGAAAGTATGACGAGTGTTCTAGAAGATAAAGGTAGCTTCACACATCTATCCGCAATGTGATATCCGGCAGAGTAGAATAGAACCAACCCATTACACTCACGGGTGTCGTATAAGGCGACTAATGTCTGAGGCAGAACACCTTGCGCCTCCGTAGACCTGAGAATGGGCAGCAGCGTTTTCTGTCATCACTGCGATCTCCAATCCACCTGCCAAGCGTGGAGATTACGGCAAATTCCTCCCATCATGGGAGAGGCTTATGTCCAGCATTGGACGTTATGGGCTGTTGTTGTTGTTGTTGTTGTCACACGTCTAGTCTGCTGCAAAGCCCTCTCAAAACTGCTTTTAACGGCCAAAATTTAGTGTCTTCATCCACTAAATCGTCAAGTTTTATTTATCTCCACACGTGCACATTGTGCCTCGGAATGTCCGTCTGATTCAATCTTATTAATGGACTTGGAAACTTGCCCCACTGACTGTGAACGCTACCATTCTATTTGTCGCGAGACGAGCATCTTACGTATGATGAGTGATTTCGTAAGCTATGCGCTTGTGTTTAGGTCTATATTTGTCGGGCGATGCAT
The DNA here is from genome assembly GCA_905147715.2 of Xestia xanthographa. Classification (NCBI taxonomy): domain Eukaryota; kingdom Metazoa; phylum Arthropoda; class Insecta; order Lepidoptera; family Noctuidae; genus Xestia; species Xestia xanthographa. The sequence goes on from LR990652.1 coordinate 17,342,107, forward strand.
AGTGTTTGTTGTAGGGCTGCGACAGAATAACAAACATTTTTATCTATTCGCAAGTAAACTCTTTCATCAGTGGCGAAAAATATTTTCATCCCGACAGAATGGGACTAACTGAATTCGTATGGATGACAGGTTTCAATCACCTACAGTTGCTTTCAACATACATATTGCTACCAAACAGTTTGTGATTCGTAGACATATTTTTATATAGGTACAGATAATATCTGAGAAAAAAAAATTGTTTGTCACTTATGGGATATCTTCCGTGATTTTCAATTATTCTGAAATTAAGTTAGTTAAGTTTAAATAAAAAGAAAGTTTGTCTCTGAGAAGTAGATTCTTTTTAGGGTTCCGTACCCAAAGGGTAAAAACGGAACCCTATTACTAAGACTTCACTGTCTGTCCGTCTGTCCGTCTGTCCGTCTGTCCGTCTGTCCGTCTGTCTGTCACCAGGCTGTATCTCATGAACCGTGACAGCTAGACAGTTCAAATTTTCACAGATGATGTATTTCTGTTGCCGCTATAACAACAAATACTAAAAACAGAATAAAATTAATATTTAAGGGGGGCTCCCATACAACAAACGTGATTTTTTTGCCCTTTTTGATAATAATGGTACGGAACCCTTCGTGCGCGAGTCCGACTCGCACTTGGCCGGTTTTTTTTTATTTTGTTAGTGACCATGAGACTAAAAACTTAGGTATACTAAGTAAACATAGTGAACTTATACTGTCACTTACGGGATATCATCCGTGATTGTTCTTTATATTGAGCTCCCGATATCACTATCACTACATATTATAAAACAAAGTCGACGCCGCGTCTGTCCCTATGTATGCTTAGATCTTTAAAACTACACAACGTATTTTGATGCGGTTTTTTTTAATAGATAGAATGATTTAAGACGAAGATTTTAGTATATAATTTGCGGGCGGGCAAACCCGCGAGCATCAGCTAGTTAAATATAAAGGACAATCACGGACGATATCCCGTTAGTGACAGTATAAGTTTAGTTTTACACCGTGAAAGCTTAAAACAGTGTTTATTTAAGTACTAGTGAGTTTAGTCAACAAGTACCAGCCCTACGTAAGCCGAGTGGTCCCGCCCCGCGAGACAGCATTGACTCATCGAGTCACATCATACGACATGTCAACAAGGCCGACCGTTCCGTTTACGATATTGCTTTTGGGTTAATTTACTTTATGATCATTCAATGTTTTCACATTCGATACTGTGCTGGTCTCGCTGGTCTTGCGTTGTTTACTGCTGTGATGCTGGGTGCCAGGTTTGGTGTACTTACTGGTTAGATTTATCGTTGATATCTTTTATTGTTTGCGTGTAAAGGTCAATTCACACTGAGACGCGACGCCACGTGACGCTGCGCGCACATTTTAATAGAGCGACTTAAAATATAACTTTATTTACTACACGAAAAGATGACACAATTAATAGCGATGCGTCTCGCGGCGGCGCACGGCGCAGCGCTAAATCACTGGCCTCTTCCAGTACCGTCGCGCTGCGTCGCGTCGCGTCGCGGCTCAGTGTGAACTGACGTTAAGACGAAGACACTTAATCGCTTCTATAGATAGAGTAACGTCTAACGTCTTCATGTCTTCCTACACCCAATGCGAGAGAAGTGATATCCAGAACATGACCCACTTGCTGGAATGTCCCAATTGTCCGTAAGCCAACAATTCTGCACAAATCTAAAGTACGAGCATGACACAACCCAACTCATCTAACAAAACTATCGACTAAAAACTGAAGAAGAAAAAACCTTCAACTGTTTAAGTTGTTTACATGAAAATGGTTTAGTTTACCTCGTCAGGCGTCCTATAGTTATCAAGGCTTCCATTTTTTTTTAATCAGTGGAAACTCCTATCCATGGGTTGCCTTAAACATAATAACTACGGAGGTCTTTGTGACTACAACTAAAAAAAAATCTTGAAAACCCACCAGCAGTAAACCTTTTGACTATTCTTCTCGCAGGACGTTCGGTAGGACGTACTTTGACAAGTTTACTATCGACTACACCTACGTATTCGTATATTATGTGTCTGTTTGTGAGAAACCCGTGTTAATTTCAGCATTATTTGTTTCAGGATGTGTCGGTAGCCGGCACCGCCCATGCATGATGGCGGCAGTGAATTCGGTAAGCTACACAAACTATACGGGGCTTGTTTGTTTCGTTAAAAAAGCTTATTACGTATATTATGTGACGTAGAAGACAGAAATAGATATAAATAAAGATTATAATTCATAGGTTTGTATGTACCAGAATCATAATTAACTGTACCTATAGTTATGTAAAGAAACTGAGAATCAAGATTGCCGTCCAACGTAGCAATACTGCCAGCCTTCAGGGCACTTTTCCTAGTGACAGCAATGTGGGCGATAAATCGTAGGACTAGTGGAAAAAAAATCCCACTAGTTCTACCATAGAACTGAGCAGTAGGACTAGTGGGAATGATCTAGTAGAGTAATTATTTTCCTCTTTTGATACTTGTACATATTTTTACTATTATTTTAGATCCATTTGTTGTTTGTAAATAATGAACGTACTGAATTCAAATAAACAAGTTCTTTTAGATAAGTGACATAGTAAAATCTATCAAATGCTCTGAAAGTAATGGACAACGAATACGGTTTTAAATTAATTTCCAACTGAACAATACATCAGGAACAAATGAGCATCGCAAACCCAATTCATTAAACTAGCACAAAATTCACGATAGCAATATTACAATATTTACAACCGACAACAAAGCCGAAACTCAAATCAACATGGCTCCTAAAATTCACTCCACGGACATTGGAATATATGAATTAATAAACCCGTGTGTTCAACATCGGACTGACAGATATTCCTATGAATTCAAACACTAAGCTTTGATATTACCATTTCGAAATGATTTTCGTTTCGTTTCGCTTGTACAGTCACGACCACCAATATTTAAACACTTAACAACTTTACTCCCACTGTTCTGATTAAAATTTCATTTCAATCATTCAACAATATATAATATGATAATATGTAATATTTTTCCTATAATCATCTTTTAAGAAATTTATTATATTTTTAAATATTAATTTAAAAAATATATAAAAAACGTTTAAAAATGTAAAAAAAATCACGATAGCAATATTACAGTATTTACAACCGACAACAAAGCCGAAACCCTAATCAACATGGCTCCTAAATGTAACATGGCTTATTATTTTTATTTTATTTTGCTTTTATTTTATTTAGGGGTATTGGTGCTAGCTAGCTAGCTAGCTTAAAATTATTATTGTAAAACAGGTTGTTATTACGAACGCACAGTAGTCATCTCATTAACAGGGTGCAATCCATCGTGAATATCTGCCCATTATACAGTTCACTAATTGGCACCTTTCGCTTCAAGTCTCGAATCATCTTTCGCAATGTGATAAATATTCACGAAACACTTTATTAAGGGGGTGGTATCTGCTAACGAGAGGTTTTCTCCATGTAACTTCTCTTTGCTGAGTGAATATAAATGTGCAAAAAAAAAAATATGTTGCTTATTAGACTCTAAACTTTAATTAGTACAATTGAAATAATTCTAACTTTAGTAAACTTAAAACATATGAAAAAATATTCAAAATAAAGCATTTTTTCTTTGAAATTTCGTTACTACTCCTAAACGGCATTAAGTTTTTTGTACAATTGGCATTTTGATCTAATGATTTAGTAGGCTACAATTAAGTAAAAACCACTCATTTCGCACAATTCGGCCCGCAGTGACTGACGTAACAAAAGCTTTGTAGTGCAAGCTGATTAGAACTTTATTCTAACTGTATTTCAAACGAAGTTTGAACCACTACAAATAGAGTTGCTAATTTAGCAGATAGGGACGACTGTTGACGAAGATGTTCTACAAAACATCGTCGATTTGTTAAAAATGATCTGCTTAAAATATGTGATGATTTAATGGCTTTAAATAGCTCCAAGTGGTTTAGGGAGCTTTGAATAGATTATACTGACAGCGGACTGTGTTAAAGTTGTTTTTTTTTTTTGTAAGTAATGATGTTAGGTATCAAATGTATTTGTTTATCTGAAACTCGATAAACATCTGTAATTTATTTCGTTTCGTAAAGGAGAAAGGCGGAAAATTAAATTATGTTGATTCTAATATAACCTCGTGTAAAACATGAAATACTTACAGATACTTAGCTATTACTGAAACTAACATAAAGTCCTTATTTTATGAGCACCTGACACACAAGTAAGTTATACATTTATCCTCTATGATTGTCAAAACACAGAAATAAAAACATACCTAGTATATAATTATATGGCCTCGAAGTCTCTACAAAATTACCGTCTTCGTCTTAAAAACATGTTTTCTCCTCACGAAAACAGAAATATTATTATCTAGTATGTAACTAAGTATAATTCATACAAAGTTTACTCGGTGGCTAGGAAATTGCCGTCTCTCAGCTAGAAAACGTTCCACGCATAGCCAAAGTTTTCTAATATTCATAAATACAAAGGTATCTGACATCACACCTAAAGTTAGTAACGAGTTTAGTATAGTTACGATTAGTAAGTAGATCTATAGGTACTAATAATATAAAGAGGTAAAATTTGTTTGTAAGTTTGTATGTAGGGGAAATCTTCGGAACTACTGATCCGATTCCGAAAATTCTTTCACTAACGGGAACCTACATTATCCTCAAGTTTTAAAACGTTCCAGTGATTAATTCCGAACATAACGAAAGCGAAACTGTGAGCAAAAGCTATAATACCTAAATACAATTTTATTGGAAACCGCTCTCATTTGTTAACAAAGTAAAGCAGATTATAAGCAAAATGGGCATGTTTATCTGCCATTCTTCACCTAAAAACTTTAAAAATAGATTGAAGAATGCCATAAAAACAAGTTTTCCCACAATACATGTTTCAAAACATCTAAGAACGAAATCCACATTCAACGTGCAAGATTTCCTCCCTCGTATCGAATCAGCTAAACAGGCTCGCTCCACACTTCTGTTTTATCTCCTTTTTTCCGCCATAAGGCCTCGTTCAGAGCTTAACAGCCGGCGATTGAGGTACGTAACTGCGAGTTGGCTCATCACTGTTCTCTCCCAGGTATAACGTGGCCAGGTTAAATGGACCTCCGCGAACTATTTTTTTTACAGTTTCCAAGTCCATTTTACACTGGCATGGTTATAATGGTGCCCGTGTTGGACGTTCTGCCATGGACGCCTTCCAAATCGCATCGCATTTGAATAGCAACTGCAGTTCAACGATTGTCGTTTAACTTTTATCGATCGATATCAGAACCATCTTTAGTGTATTGGCAACGTTTATATTCTTGAATTTGGACAAATTAGCCTATCGATACGATAACGTAATGCCTAAATTATTCAAGACCAATAAAAGTATATTTATTGGTAATAAGTAATAAATAAATATTCCTCTCAGAAGGAAAATGAAAATATTTGATTCTATTTGACTAGACATCGTTCGCTCGTAGGTTGTATGAGTCAATAAGTAGGTAGTTGGTAAGCAAACTGTTCGCTTCGGTGAACGATTCCGGTTATAGTAGGCTAATTAATGGTGCCTATTTGGAACCGAATATTTATTTAAAACATATTAGTGTTTTCGCATCCAAAGAAGATGTTAATACTGAAGATTCAAGAAATATTGTAGGAACGGTTTGGACTAGAAACACAATTTTAACAAACTGTAAATACAAGCTAATAAAAGTCATGTTGGTATTTTTTTACTTCTATTTCAAAATTAGACTAAATTCAATTGAGAGGAAGACCAAGGAAACGATGGATGGATTGTGTGAGGAATGATATGAAAAAAGAAAAAAATGTAGTTGTAGTTGTTGTGTGTTGTTGTTGTTGTTGTTGTGTGTTGTTGTTGTAGTTTTTGTATGTTGTTGTTGTTGTTGTTGTGTGTTGTTGCTTTTTCCCCTGAGGATGGAAGAAAAACACGTGTTGCGACGACCCCAAGTAACACAGGACAAGGGAAGAAGAGCAGGAAGATGATGATGTCTAAATTCAACTGTACCTCTTACGACAATGCAGCCGAAAATCATTGCCCTATTTTCATTTTGTAGACTTCAGTATCTGGTATAAATTTCAACTTGCTAGGTCCACCCGTTCCTGAGAAAATTGGTGATGAAAGAAGTGAACGATCATTTACCTTTGAGTATATCGCAAAATTCAGAGTCATCATCATCATCATCTGCCTAGCCTTTCCCCAACTATGTTGGGGTTGACTTCCAGTAGGTATAACCGGATGCATTAATTTCTGAAAGTTGATATCAGTCTGTAACTTTTGACTTTTAGTTTATGCATGAATTCAATCTGCTTTGCTAATAAACATATAGAAAAAATTGTTTAATAACCATAAACAATAACAGGTGCTATACCCAAGCAACACACCGGAATCTCGTTTATGAACGGTAACAGAAAACCATAAGAACCTCTGCCAAATGACGGTAGTTAACACACCTTTAGTTCCAGTTTCAACTCAAACAATATCTTGCAATCAATTTGCTTGGTTAGACTTCAGTCATTTTCTGGTCGTTGGTAGGAAATAAAATGGTTCAGTAAGAACGGCATTTACCTTTTCTTGAATGTTGAGATGAAATTCTAAGTCCAACTAAATATACAGAAGTTGAAGAATAAATGAAGGAAATAATACCTTTAATTAACTAATGATCTTCACATTTATAGTATTAGTAGGATTTACAAAGAATAAAAATAAGTGCAAATATCAAAAGATTACAATGCGTCAAAACATTCGTGAAAAGTGCCCAAAAGGCGATGGATAATATGCAGTTATTTTTCTAAAATTATGCTGTAAGAATGCTCCTTTCTAAGTCACAACATAAAACGCTGAAACAGCTATTTCAAACCAAAAGCATCTAGAAAATCCTCATTACCCATTCACATTAGAAAAATGATGGATATTTCCAATTTCCCAAGAACAATAAGATAGAAGACACACTTCTAGAAACACGAAATGCTCGTAAATGCCTTAGATTCAATTGTCAATCCTAGAGTATCTATGTGGCTGTAAAGAGATCTGTGGCAGCCAAACTTCGCTAAGACTTTAGTACTGGATCACCGCAGTCGCATAAATCCGTCTTTCGTTATTACCCTACTAGTCGGTTACAAGACACAGCCTTTAAGTATGAATGAGACAAACTGTAGACTGCTGTGACTCTGTGAGAGTAAAATGTGCTGGGACGCAAACCGCGACAAGTAAGAACACGCAAAAAGAAGACTTTCCATTGCTTATATACTACTAATATTATAAAGAGTTTGTATTTTTGTATTTTGTGTGTGTATGTTAGAATAGATAAACTCAAAAATTACTGCGCCGATTTCAAAAATTCTTTCATAATTAGAAAGCTACATTCACCCTGAGTAACAAAGGCTATATTTTATTCCCGTACTCCTACGGGAACGGGAACTACGCGGGTGAAACCGCGTGACGTCCACTAGTTACGAGTATTCACCTAATTAACCCTTTCTTAGTATATATCGGGAGCAGATAACAACAACAACAACAACAGCCCATAACGTCCACTGCTAGACATAAGCCTCTCCCACGATGGGAGGAATTTGCCGTAATCTCCACGCTTGGCAGGCGGATTGGAGATCGCAGTGATGAAAGACTAACAGAAAACGCTGCTGCCCATTCTCTGGTCTACGGAGGCGCAAGGTGTTTTGCCCCAGACATAAGTCGCCTTATACGACACCCATGAGTGTAATGGGTTGGTTCTATTCTACTCTGCCGGATAGCACACGGCTAAGATTCATTGATTGAGGCAATGATTCATTGATTTTGTTATTTTGACCTATCAGATGTGTGTTTTTGCCTTCATAAATCCGTGGAAATTTAAGTCTGTGTGATTGAGTTAGGCCGTAGTAAGCAAAGAGTTCTAAATCAAAGCGTGTCCAAACAAAGACAACAATAAAATGAAGCTACAGTCCCTGTCACAAGGTATAATAACTGTGAAAGTACTGTATTTACCCAAAAGCCTGTCTTATTCATACCCTGAAGAACTCAAGCTTAGTGTATTCAAAGTGATCTAAGTACAAGCTTGAGGTCGAATTTTACAGTCTAAACGTGCTTTACATTCATATTATAATGTAAATCTTGGAACAGGAGAGCGATTTATAGCTAAGATTTTGATAACAGGTCAAAGTTCTATACCCGAGGAGATGATATTAGTAGGTCAAACTTTTTTTAAAGTATTAATTGGGTCTACTCTTGACCTTGATCGAAGAAAAAGAAGAAGCTTACTAACCTTAAATAGATTTGGGTCATGAATATGAACCTGGGAACACCGACGCAGGCAGGGAATTCCACTCCTTGACTGCGCATAATAAAAGATGGAGCAAAGCGCTTCGTGCGAATGTGAGAAACATCGATAAGGTATGGGTGATTAACCTGCAGTACGTCTGAACGCCCGACGAAAGAATGAGATGGTGGAATGAGTTCGTGAAGCTCTGTAAACTAATGTAAACTCGTTGCACAAAAAACAGTTATAGCTTCGTATGAGGTATCATCTGGATATTGTTATTTTTATAGTTTATCTACTTATGTACCTTCAGACAAGTTAGAAACGGCTCCCACATCATTGACATGAATATTTACCCCAAAAGTTCACTGGTTCATGTCTGGTACCATCTGTTTCCACTCGGTGTGCCCCAGCCCCGGCCTATGATGCGAGTGTTCAACGTTTTACGAACCATTTCGTTTTATCGAATGCAGCGTAATACAGATTGTTATGAATCAGCTGGGAGTCAATATACCGGCGCACATATGGAACACGTAACGCATGTGTCAGCTCCATTTATTTTTTACCCGTCTGTATGTTTTTGTGTTTGATTTATGCTGGCCTTAGTGTCAGTGGGCCACGCGATGAAACCAGTGTCAGGTTTCTTTTTAAATCCGCGCTTCCATTACCGTTTTTCCATACGTATTTCTGAATGGTATGCTAGGAACTCAACGATGTACGTTAAAGTTGGTATTTTGATTCTTATTTCCGTTCCATTTTTAGAAATTGATGATAGCGGTGTGTTAACGTGTGTGGTGGAAGAATTTATAGCTGATTATTCATAGTAGTGATTTATTCTTAGCTTTGTTTGATACATGTTTGTGTAAACAGAGTTGAGATTACGAAGGTCGTCATGGAAACGTTAGAACTTGTGATTGTTCTCGCATTGTGTTATTTTCTGGCGATTTATTTATTTACGAAAGGTCCTAGCAAAGGTTTCTATCATCATCTTTATCATAACAAACTGTCAAACTCCACAGCCGGTTATAGAATGGCAGTTTAGAAAAAGATTTTATTTAAAAAATACGTAAGTAAGCATGTTATTTGGTGTTGTGGCTTCTCATTCATAAATTAAATTACTTGTTGAATGCACAAAGAGAAAAAACTAAAGCTCTATGTAACTTTTATAACAAAAATGTTTTGTGCATTTACAAAGTCAAAATAAAATAATATTTACCGACAGTAAAATTGCCTTCGAAACTACACAGCGACCAAAGCCTTTTCTTTCTCTTGTTTTTACGAAAGAATACAATGAAAACAGCGTATGAAATAGACAGAAACAATGGGGAACATATCACTCTGTACCTAAAAGCAAAGAACTTTGTTTATATCCTTCTTCGAGTTTAAGAATAAAAAAAAACATAAAACATCCTCTAGGTACGTACTTAAGATAATGTTTTACAACTTATCAGTTAAATCAAACAACGTTTGGCCATTTAAAAGGCATAAAAAGGGAAAAAGGAGCCAAGTTTCCCAGTTTTTCGGAGTTTCTCCGTCGGTGCGGATCGAACGGGATTAGGCTAATGAGCGCCGGATTCCCTCCATAAAATATACAAGACATGTCCTGAGCTTGATATCGGGAAATATTTAATGAAAATGGAATCAAGGGTTCCGGTTTGTTTATGTTTAGAATCTATTAAAAGTTCATTTGTTTCACGCTAATTGTTTAGTTGAATTCTCAAATTGGAATTACGTGACTCTAGTCAGAAATCAAACCGTCACGAAATACGTCGTGAAAGTGCAACAAGGATTTGTGTTTACTACAACAAAAAATCCCAGCTACTGAAAAATCACGCTCTAATTAAATTCGAGATTTACAAGGTAAAGTCGATTCCTCCATTGTTGAAGTCGGTTAAAATGTAGCCTATATTACCCGGGCTATAATAGAGAATCAATTGACACCTTATTCATCAAAATCGGATGAATAGTTTAGGCACTCCGGAGGAACATAATGTAAATACAAACAAACATGCATACAAATACTGCTAACATCATCAATTACGTGACTATCGTCAGAAATCAAACCGTCACGAAACACGTCGTGAAAGTGCAACAAGGATTTGTGTTTACTACAACTAAAAATCCTAACTACTGAAAAATAACGCTCTAATTAATTAAATTCGGGATTTACAAGCTAAAATCGATTCCTCCTATTGTTGAAGTCGGTTAAAATGTAGCCTATGTTACCCGGGCTATAATAGAGAATCGATTGACACCTTATTCATCAAAATCGGATGAATAGTTTAGGCGCTACGGAGGAACATACGTAAATACGAACAAACAAACATGTACAAAGACTGCTAACATCAAAACTTTTCCTTTTGCCTTTGCTGTAGAAGTGTAAAATAAGTGCGGAACAGAGTTGAAAAAGTTCTCAAAAACTACGACAAGAATAAGAGCAAAGATGAATTCATCACAAAATTAGTCACTACTTCATTTTAACGTGCACAATAAACAGTTCATTGTTACCTAATAAACTGTTTAGCGGCAGTTTGCGCGACGTTCGAGCCTCCCAAAATAACCGTGTCGAGTGTAACATCCCTATTTTCAAGGAATATTGCTCACATAATAATAAAATGAATGACAAAACCGTGTGGTTCCGTAGCTAGAATATATTTTATATAATCTTTATTGAATTCTGTGAGTGCATTGGGATTACATGAAAATATTATGAAAGCCCTGAAAATGTTTACTGTCTGGCAAGTCTTAGTACCTAAGTGATTGATTCGCTTTAGAGCCTTGTATAGACTATCAAACTGTATACTAAAGTTTAATGTTCAATAATCTGAGTTCGCTTGTAACTATTGTGTCTGATGAAGTTTATTATTGGAGAAACGTGTCGTGATATACATAGTTAAATCCTTGGGGATATAACTATATCTCTATCTTACTATACTAATCATTAAAAGTGTTATTTTTGATGCAAGAACGATCTATATCTATCTTATTGCACACGTACATCATTATGGAACACCATTATCCATTCCATTCCATTTCATTCATCATCATCATCATTTTCATTTTTTGTTCATTTTGCATTCCAAATTTTTTTTCCCATTTTTCCATTTTCGTTATCTATTAATTACCTAGAAATCAACTAAATCTTCCTTATAAAATAGGTACGTTACATCATATTCTTACCTCTTTAAAAATGTTATTAGTAATCAATTTGTATTTTGAATAATAGTTGTGTCAATGCCCATCTACAACGTTATTTCGGTACTTGTTGTGAATCATGAAAACATTTTCTAACTACTAAAAAAACTTAAACAAAGCCCTATCATTAAATCAGAATAAAAAGCCATTAAAATTCCACTTTCGGTCCAGTAAAATGAGGAAACGAATGAGTGAGATTCTAATATTCTAGTGCTACAACACTGGAGCCTTTTGTAACGGGTAATAAAGGGCATTCTAGGGCTCAAGTGGACCCGACGGAAATTTAATCTGACAGAGGACCCTTTTGTTTTAAGAAATTCTGTCCTTAGATAAATGTCGGTAAAATAGGCACAGCAATGAATGAATATTTCAATTTAATTAAAAATACGAGCAGAAAATGTTATTTTCTCCCGATTGCCCGTTTAAAGGACACTCTTATCAAATCTTAATGACCCTCCAGTGTTTTGTTTTGATTTGAGTAATGACCTGAATTTGTACCGGTGTATTTTTAACCACGTTGAAAAAATAGATTATTTTTTTTTTCTATTTTTTTAAACACAGTTATTTGATGATTTCTTATATAATTAAATTAACGTTGTTGAAATAAAATAGGTGCTCGTTGTCAGTCTTTACAGGTAAAAGTCTGACAACTAGTCTTACCAAGGGGTGTCTGATTACCCAGTACTTACTGGGTTCTAGACGTCAGATAGACAGTCGTTCCATGTAAAAAACTGGTATTTATCTGCATTCGGTCAGACTGAAAGCCGACCCCAACATAGTTGGAAAAAGGCTGGACAGATGATGATGTCATAAATTATAGATATAGGTGTCGATTCTGTTGTGCACAAACTAAACTCAATTTAGGCTATTGCTATGTTTTACTAAAAGACAGTGCGAGAAAAGGACGGCTATAGCTATGAACTAAGTTAGAGATGTCAAACTGTTTATGCCTTGCACTTCACCGTGTTTTTAGGCGACATGTTTTTACGTGCACCCTTCATTTGTATAGAAATACTAGCTGACCCACGCAACTTCGTCTGCGTCACATAAGAGAGAAAAAGCTAACAAAAGGAATACATTTTCCCCGTTTTTGCAACATCTTTCATTTATGCTCCGCTCCTTTTGGTCGTAGCGTGATGTTATATAGCCTATAACCTTCCTCAATAAATGGGCTATCCAACACAAAAAAAATTTTTCAATTCCAACCAGTAGTTCCTGAGATTAGCGCGTTCAAACAAACAAACTCTTCAGCTTTATAATATTAGTATAGATTAGTTCCAACTAAATTTGACAGATCTAAATTACGTCCGTCTCTTTCTCGTTTTATTAGAGAGAAAAAGATAGCAATAGCCTAAATTAAGTTTAGTTTGTGCACAACAGAATCGACACCAATGTAAGTGTTTAAAATTCGTAGGGTTACGGTCACTGTACTAAATTGCAAAACTTGTTTCTAGTGAAATCACCCTAACCACATGTCTAAACTAATCCCTAGAGCCATCTTGATCATAGTTAAAGATAAACAATAATGAGTACCTACGCAACTGTTCTAATTTCAAAATTCTGTTTGTTTAGAATGAAGCCGAACATTTAATAAAGGCGACCTTTTATACAAGCTTCATTAATTGGGTTTATTTTTGGTATAATAAGTACCGGAGCCTGTTCAAGTGGCTATATTGAACGAGGGTTAGTGAAAATAACTAGAAGGTACTAGAAATATTATTTCTGGATTCTATGACCGGTTTCTCAAATATTTACAGTACGCGACTAGTTTAAGTTTTCAATTTAAGGAGGCGATGCTTGTCAACAAAAAAATGCAACAATATGTCAAGCTTTTTACATATATTTCATACTGTGCTTTTCTGTAAGTGATGAGGCGCTTAGACTTTAGTTTACATTGTACAAATTATAATGTAACAGTGTACTCATTGTTGAAAAGCCTTATAATAAATAAATAAATAAATGTAATATGTATGTAGGTACTAGCTTCATCGCGAGGAGCTCGTGGCTAAATAATAACAGCCGCTCAAGTCGATCTTTAACTTACGCCGTGCTTGCCTAGATTGGTCTGTGGATGGGTGACCACCCATTACATACTGACTTTCGTCCGTGCCTCGGAAAGTAAGTTAAGCAGTTGGTCCCGGCTGTCATTTGTAGATCTTTGACAATCGTTACTGGTAGTCAGTTGCCCTAAAAGTCTATCAACCAGTCTTACCAAGGGGTACCGTTTTACCCAGTGCTAACTGGGTTGTGGAAGTCAGATAGGCAGTCGCTCCATGTAAAAAAGTTGTATTCAGCTGCATCCTGTTAGACTGGAAGCCGATCCCAATATAGTTGGGAAAAGGCTAGGCAGATTATGATGATGTACAAGCTTCGTTATGTTCCTGATATTATTTATTATATTCCATTAAATGATAAATGATGTTTATTTTGCAAGTAGGTTTTTACAAACACTTTTACACGTCATTTTTTCAAACTAGATGGGGCCGGTGTTTCGTACCTGACTACTCTGAGAAGAAACAGCCAAAACAAACTCAGAGGTCATAGTCTCTTTTAAAGTCCAGACAATCTTGCTCAATTCACATGAGGACTATGCAGATTAGTGTCTGATATGGTCTTTTGAAGAAAGAACCATACAGATTTGAGTGGACCTGTCCAGTCAGTGCAAGCATTTGTCAGTTATCGTGTAGCTCGACTTATAGGTAACTCAAGGAGCTCAACGAAACGACGAACAATACCAAAGAAAGGACATTTGGGTAGGTCGCTTAGAGTACTCAAACTGCCAGACAGTTGTGGGAAAAAATAAACAAAAAATATAAATGAGACCCACATGGTCCCCACATTCACAATTATCATATAAAATTCATAACAAGTTCTATTCAAAAATAATGTAAATAAAAATTACAAAAAACCGGCCAAGTGCGAGTCGGACTCGCAAACGAAGGGTTCCTTACCATTGACTATATTTAGTATTTGTTGTTATAGCGGCAACAGAAATACATCATCTGTGAAAATTTAAACTGTCTAGCTGTCACGGTTCATGAGATACAGCCTGGTGACAGACAGACGGACAGACAGCGAAGTCTTAGTAATAGGGTTCCGTTTTTACCTTTTGGGTACGGAACCCTAAAAATCATTAAAAGTCACAATGATGATTTTTGTTTTTTTTATTCTCCTCTGTCAACCGTAACGTCTAACTATCATTTATTACTCTTTTAGTCATAGTCATATGTGATTCGTGTATGTAACAGTATCGTATATGTAAGCAATGGCTTCATAAACAAAATGTTTCATTACCTATTACATGAAGAAAAGTCTTGCGATTAAAAAAGTGTAATGTAAAATTACCCAGACAATGGCTTTTGAACCGGAAGGAACGGATACCTACATAAAATAGCATAGTTCTCTGCGCTTCCTGTTCTCAGCGAGGTTTAATTTACATCCCCTCTTGTTTAAGCTACTAATGACAGCTGGGCTCAACTGCTTACTTCTCCGAGGAGTACTGAAAGGAATCCGAAACCCCTCTGGATATCTAATATAGATTCAGAGGATGATTTATACGCTAAGTTTTAGAATAAAATTCATTAAGAAATCAATAAAATAGGGTAGATGACAAAAAAAACTAATTAGTCTATTAGATAGATTTCCAAAAAATATTGCATACAAACATTTTTCTTTTTTCACGTAAATAAAAAAAACGGCCAAGTGCGAGTCGGACTCGCGCACGAAGGGTTCCGTACCATTATCTATACATTAGACAAAACGGCAAAAAAATCACGTTTGTTGTATGGGAAAAATTAAATATTAATTTTATTCTGTTTTTAGTATTTGTTGTTATAGCGGCAACAGAAATACATCATCTGTGAAAATTTCAACTGTCTAGCTGTCACGGTTCATGAGATACAGCCTGGTGACAAACAGACGGACAGACGGACAGACAGACGGACAGACAGCGAAGTCTTAGTAATAGGGTTCCATTTTTACCCTTTGGGTACGGAACCCTAAAAATTAAGACGATACAGTGCGTCGAAAACTCGTGTGTCGTCACACTCGTCACTATCACTACATATTGTAAAACAAAGTCGCTCGCGTCTGTCTGTCCCTATGTAAGCTTAGATCTTTAAAACTACGCAACGGATTTTGATGCGGGTTTTTTTTTAATAGATAGAGTGATTCAAGAGGAAAGTTTTAGTATATAATTTGCGGGCAGGCGAAGCCGCGGGCATCAGCTAGTGAAGTACTAAAATAAATATATTTTTAATATGTTACGGTAACTGGACTTGAGTCTTTAAACTGCGAGTCAGAGCTATTGTAACAAACGTTTGTTATTTTCCAAACAAGACATTAGGTATTTATATAAAATACAGGGTGTAAACAACCTCATCACGAAGCCGTGAACCAAGTATTCTGTACATCAAACTAAGTAACTTAACGCAAAATTATTGCTGGGAAACGACTTTTGTTTTTTTTGGTGAAAACTCATGTTTTGTGATAGAACTCAATGCGACGCACTCAAAACATTGTGCTGATACGTACGGGGGTCGTGGTGGTGTTTAAATTAAAATCTTACATGAAAAACTTGTATTGAAAAAAAAAAAACTTGTCGAAAAGTTGCAACTTTGACCCCCAATATCTCCGTAACTGGAAGGTTCCCAGCACCCCTAGCCAAGTTACAAACGTTTCGTATCGTTCTCTTACTACAATCGTAAACGCCTCGGCGTAAGCGATTATAGAAAGCGCTAAATTGGTAGCCAAGTTGACACGACTGAATCGATCGCTCGTTCTCTAATGTCTGTAGAAAAAAACCTACACTTTAGGTATGGTGAGCGTTCCTACCAAAGTGTTTAGCGATCAACATTGTAGAAACGATAACATTCTATTCTATCATTTTGAACGATGTAAACTTGTCTACGAATTTTCTATTCGTTTGTGTTGATCACGTGATTTAACGTTGAGATGATGTCATTCCCATTCATTTGAATAGTTTTCTACTAGCGTTAACGATTGTAGATTGTCACTTGGCTCGGGGTGCAGATATGGCGTACAACAAAAAAATGATCGCAATGACGGAGAGAATAAGTGCCTTTTGGCTTTGTTGAGAGGTTTTTTACACGTTTTATAAACAAGGTATAAGTAAAGGAAACATAGGACACGCAGTAGACGTAGATTACAATTGATCACCTACTAGAACGTAGAATCATTCCTCTCAGATAGATTTAACTATTACAAACCAATCCATACCAAAAAATCTCCCATCATCTCCAGCCAAAATATTAAGTCTCAAGATGAAATACAGAGCATTTATCACGTGTTCACGATAGCGGCAGAAGCCTCAGAGCTGCAGATAATGAGTCGGGACTGCCCCCATGGGCATAAAACTGCCGCGTCGACCACTTCGCGCGGCTCTTACAGGATATCTCTTGACACAGCGACTTATATGTGAGACGAATGTTTGAAGCCGCTTAATATTATGGTGGTGTACACACTTTCCTTAATTTAAAAGCAAACTTCGCGAGAAATCGATTGTAACTTGACGAGTCTTTTTCATAAAATTATGAGTTCCAAAATACTATGGTCGTGATAACAGTAAAAGTTGCTTAGTGTTTACATATTGATGCTCGTGACTGTACCTTTGGGTACGACAGTCATTCAATTACTTGTTTAATGTTCTATTACTCAATAAAATTAATAAATAAGATTATTACAAGCTCTGGATTAAACGACGCTTAATAAGACATAATTACTAGTGTGACTGCAAGAGTAGCAGACGTATTGACCGCCTCCGCCTAAACCAACATAAAGCAACCCTATTATGTATGTATACGAATCTGAAATAGACATGAAAACTATTTCAAGGGCCTCTAACCCGACGAGTGGGCGACGCGGGTCCTTTCTACCCTTTTAGCGAGTGAGTGGATCACAATCGCTGACTTGACTTCAACCCTCCGCCGCCGGCCACCCGACCGCCTTGGAAACACGCCAGCAATCTGTTTGCTCAACTTTAATTGAGATTATCCTATTCCAAAATAATTTTAAATAGCCAAACGTTGATTACAGAAGCAATTCAAAATATTCTGATTGCTTAATCACGATTCTTGTCCAAACAAAATTTAACCCGCCATCCAAATATTTATGTAATTGCTGGAAAATATAATTATCTTTTCCATTTCCGATGACGCAAATGCCGAATGCATCAAAACGTCACGCGTCAAGCGGCCGAATGTCTCAAATGACAAGTCCCACGTCAGTCACGCGGACGAAAATAGCAGACGGTTGAGTCACCACTTCAGAAAAAATAGATCTTAATTTTCTCTATAATGTTAGCTTTATTCCGCTATCAAAGCCGTATTGAACATAAAATTTTAACGACGCACGCCGCAAAACGGGTGGCGCTCGGCGGTAGCGAAGTGAGTGCGGCGCGCCACCGCTTTATAGCAAATTGGAGTCATAGCGGGTTGACACCGAGACGGCATGGCATTGTCCCATGTGACGCGATACTACTAGACCCAACGGGCCATGTCGAGCTGCAGCGAGATGAGGCGGCCATCGGACAGGTTGGATTCGAGCCAGCGATGTGTCCCGCCACTCGCGTGCTACGGGATAACAGGATATCCAGCTTATGTAGGGATTATTCAGACAACTAGGTCGCAATCTCGTTTGTCAAGCGAATTTTCAACGGGATTTAATGTTCTACGGACGTTGTTGATATAAGTAATTCGCGGCAGTATAAACGTTGTTGGCAATGTGACATTCTGCTAAACGTTATTGTTCCGCAAATATCGACTAAATAGAGTGCATTGGGAAATAGTATTATGTATCAAATGTTTTTAACACCATTGACCTGGATTCTGGATTCACATCCTGTAACATTACATGCACGATTAGTCAGTCTCTGCGTTGTGTAAATTCAGTTTTAGTAGAGTGAGTCAATCCTAAATAGATTCCGTACATCCAAAATAACTCTTTGCTTTATTTTTGAATTAGCAGTTGTGAAAATAACTTTACAGCAGCCAACACTAAAATATTTATGCCTGAGGGAACAGGACTATTAGCAAATTGGTGTATTTTTTTATTATTTCGTACGAAACTCTTACATTTTTGTAGAAAAGAACCTGACGCTGAGCTATTTCACTAATGGGCTATCTGAGTTTGAAATCTGTCATTGGGGCTTGGAATTTTACCTTTTATCGGGCAATGGTGTCACTACAGCGCAATTAATGATCTTCATTTTTGTACCTACGTGGCACAAATATTTGGTATATTACACGGTATCAATCTCATGTGGCCTCATTTAGGTACCGTTTTAGATACATTTTACGGTTGTCCGTTTAGGGTGTATACTACCCTGAGCAATTTTTAGTTACTTAGATAATTAGTCTAGCCGTAATTATACATCATTATAAAAGAAAGGTAAAGTAGTTTTTAGATAATTAAAAAAAAAGAAACGAAGAACTTAGTTTTTAAAATACATTTTGCTTTATTTAATTTTCTTGATCGAACCGCATATTACGATCTAAACGAAAGGCTCCTACAAATTGTTATCGATAATAAAGTCGATTGTTCTGAACAACAGAGGCTACTACCCTTTAAAGTTTGTAACAAACTATCCTCGCAATAGCTATGCTATTTGTTCTATGTGCTGAGATATTTAAAGGGTAGGGTTGTCGCGCCGAATGGCATCTCAGACGTCAAAAGTCACAGCTATATCTGACGGCATTTACCATTATTTATTCATTCTCTTTCTTTTATTTTGAGATACATAATTATAAGAGTTCTCCACATCCAAATAATGTGTATTTTTGTCCATTTCGTTGATCATGGAGAATAAGAATGCTATCTTAACTAACCACGATATTAAATTCGCCAAACAGCATTATTTGCAAATTCATCCAAATTCAGACTTGCTTTAAGTTTTTACTTTAAGTTTTTAAAAAGTGGAAAGACCAAGAGGGCAGACCGATTTGTCACCTCATAAACAACTAAACACCCACCCGCAATAACTTTAGTTAATCCGTGGTCATGGTGCTTGCAACTGCGCCGAAATATCGGAAACTCAAAACAAACACGCCCAATGCTGCTATTTTAACAAATTCGTCATTTCAACACGATCCCATTCACATCCCATTGTCATTTTGCTAAAAGTTCGTAATCTATTAAATTCATAATGGTCGATTATTGGTCGGTCAATGGTCTAGAATGGAAATGGTAATAGAATTGTGTTATATTGACATTGTCGTATTGCCATTATTATAAAACCCGCCAAATTTCATTTATATATATATTTTTACATATTATTTAATAGTGTTCTAAGAAATCTGAAGTAGTAATAAGTTCGTAAATAGCACCAGTCATTTATTTGTCATTATGTACGAGATTACCATTATATGCCATTACTTTCAATGGAGTGTCAGTGGTTGACCATTAGAAAGTCATAATAACGCAATCATATTAGTAGATTACCAAACTGGTCAAAATCAACAATTATGAAATCAATGTTAGTCAATGGTCTTTCATTGATTTCATAATTGTTGATTCTGACCCTATTGTAGAGCCCAGTAAACATGGTAAATATCCCGTTTACAGAGTTAATATTATTTACTACTTTTACCACGTTAATTCTTTCCACTTCCTAAGCCATTTAGCCATTTGTAAGCCATTTTTATTCACCTTCTTTAAAAACAAGCTTAGAACTTTCCTAATAAGCACTAAACTTTACTTTAATGGTTTGACTTTATGCGTATTTCAAGCCGTGGCAGCCCTAACTACGCGCAGCTGTAACGTTCTGCCGGGACTGAACGGCATTCGATATTGCAACTTTCTTTAACGCGCCACTCAGTAACAAATATCAACATTGATCTAAATATTTTGCCTTGTTAGTACTTGTCTAGTAAGACATGCTACGCCGACCCCAAATTAATTGGGATAAGGGCAACAGAATAAGTAGTAAGATAATAAGTATAATAAATTTATTCAAAGTTAAAATTGGTACAATACAACATAAATCTTAGAAATATATAAATATAATAGAAAGATGATGATAAGTACTTGTCTAGTAAGTTATGAGCTAGAGAACGGAGAGAAAGCGAAAACACGAAATTAAAATTATTAAATGACTACTTTTTAGTGACAACACATTGAATGTAGGTATAATAAGTATATTTAAATATTTTATTTAAAATGTTTCTAAGATATCATTTAGGTAGGTAGTCATATCTTTTTAATTTCATATCAGGGATGTAAGAAAAATAATATCTCTGTGCGAGAAAATAAAAAAAAAACTGGCCAAGAGCGAGTCTGTTGTTGTAGCTGGTACTTACAACAAGTTTTCGCGAAAATCTAAATTTGCCCATATATTTTTATCGTGTTGACTCAGGACCTTGATTTCTATACGTTTAATAGGGACTATAGACCTCACTATCTGGTATAAATTCAACTTGCTAGGTCCACCTGTTCTTGAGAAAATCGGTGGTGACAGACGGACAAGAAAGTGATCTTATAAGGGTTTCCTTTTTTACCTTTTGAGGAACGGAACCCTAAAAAAAATATATCTCGGTTCGATTTTGCATTTTTATTAACAGTGAAGTACGCGGCGTGACTGTGGACACCAGCAAACAGGCTCGGGTCGGCGGATAGTTCTTTCTAACCGACCACAAAAACAGGAGGTTATCTATTTGACCCATATTATGCATGTAATATTGTAGGTGAAGTGTCTGTGAGTGAAAGAGAGGGAAGCATTGTGTCGTCTCTCATCGCTTACAGTCAGTTAGCTTTGAACTGCGAAAGTGAACGGACGTGCGCACGTCTGAGAGCCGATAATAAAGAGGGAAATACCACAGTCGGATAGCACATTTTTTGTTTATGTTAATCAATCAAAATCGAATCAAATCATTTATTTAAGTAGTTAAGTAGGCCAGTTACAGGCACTTTTGAATTTTGGCAGTTTTGAATACCAGCTTCTAAACATGTGTGCCAAATTTCATAAGTGTGTATGAGACATACATATGTCTGTCCGCTAATATCTCAAACACTCTATGACGAATTGCAAAAAAAAACTGAGCATGGTTTAAAGTGACATTTTTCCTACGGTACTTGAAACTAGTTATTGTGCAAAAGCATTTTAAGAATTTATTTCAAAGATAACAGTTAACATTCGAAACAATTTATCGACAAACTATTCCATACCTTCTGTTTAAGTATCATATTTTATTGTCTTTCGACAAATCCATACTAATATTGTAAATGCGAAGGTGAGTTTGTTTGTTACCTTTTTTCGCATAAACCACTAAACCGATCATCCTAAAACTTTGCATATACGTTATCAGGTACAAAGAAACGGACATAGGGCACCTTTCATCCCGAAAAAAAGTACTGTCCCTGAGGAACACAACAATAACATTGTTATGTAGATGGCGCCACGTGTCTTTCAAATCATGATTGATTTTTCAAATTCTATATTAACGCAAGCGAAGCCGCGAGCAAGAGCTAGTCCCTTAAAAAATAAAACTTAATATCGGTATCTGGTAATGATAAAAAGTAAAGGACTCTGTATCGGTTAAACCCAATGATATTCTAGTAAACAGATGCCGTGGCATCACTCTGGGCCCTATCAGAATACCAGCACTGTGACTTTTTAGGGTTATCTCTATTACTAAGACTTCGCTGTCTGTCCGTCTGTCTGTCCATCTGTCTGTCACCAGGCTGTATCTCATGAACCGTGACAGCTAGACAGTTGAAATTTTCACAGATGATGTATTTCTGTTGCCGCTATAACAACAAATACTAAAAACAGAATAAAATTAATATTTAAGGGGGGCTCCCATACAACAAACGTGATTTTTTTGCCCTTTTTTTGATAATAATGGTACGGAACCCTTCGTGCGCGAGTCCGACTCGCACTTGGCCGGTTTTTTTTTTAAATGTCACAGCACCTTGCTGAGATAGGAGCCTTTTGGCCTTGCACAGGACCATTTTGATTGTTTTTTTTCTTGTTTACTTTTATAATTTTGTCATTTCTATTCTATCTTTTTGTTTCTGTTTATCCTGTGTGAGTTCAATAAATACTTTTCTTTCTTTCTTTAAATATGTTGTGTGCGCGCAATCGTCAAGACTCAAAAATGGTCCAATTGGGTAGTTATTGCCTTTATTCTGCGTCACTGCGTGTATGTGAGCTGCCGCTGCCGCGCGAAACACTTTTTTCGGTTGATTTGTAGATGTATAACATATTTATTTATTTTTTTATCATTGATTAAACTAAGCGCTTTAGGAAGATCACACTGAGTCCACCCCCGAATTACCATTTAGTTTGTATGGACGACAATAAAAGACGAGGTACTCAACAATTTACCTCCATTGTTTTACAAAACCATAGATCAATATTTACAAAACGTCAAAACCATAGATCAATATTTACAGAAGCTTTTACTATATTTACAGAAGATTTATCGTATGCCGTGGCCTATGCCATATAATAATAATAATAATAAATCCTTTATTTTCAGGCTACTTTGGCCCATAGATAAATACCTTACAGACTAACATAATATATCATAATAGTACAAAACTTGTGTTAGTAAATAAGACTTAAAACTATGTTAGTAGCACTTCACTTAGACACACTTCACTTGTGTTGACTGTCCAGTGGAACTTGTCCGCGGAAGCGACGGAACACCACGTCCTGCGGCCAAAAGTCTTCCTCCATCACCATGGGCAGATAACAATTCGGTATTCGCACCACGAACGCCTTGAAGTTGACGTTGCGGCGCGACTCCAGTAACTGCACCCTCGGTGTGTACCTCGTCTTCTGGCGCACGTACTCCACGATGTCCGATGTCCGATGTCCGATGTCGATGTCGATATGTATGTGTATGCTATACTGTTTCAGTTGTCTCTAAAATCAAGCTCATTCACCCTCATACTAGAAGAAGGCCATTACAAGTGTCTCAAGCTGTTAAAATGACGAAATGTTATTCTATACTTAAACAAAAAAAAATTTTGAAATGAAAAAATATGTCACACTTATTTTATTAACACCATTAGAAATATCTTATGAATTAGTAGTAGTTAATAAGCATTGTGGAGAAGTTATTGATGAATTCGTTTTATTTAAACTTGTTGATGAACAAGTCGATGATCTGCTTGGCGGCGCGCGGCTTGTCTGCGGGCACCATGTGTCCCGCGCCGCGCACCATCACGTCCATAAAGTTGCCGGCCGCCTTCACGAAACTGGAACAATAGGGTACATGACAACAAAAAATCTAATAAGTACGTCAGATAGATTTCCAAAAAATATTATTAATATATTATAATTACAAAAATATAATATATATAATAAAAAATATAATAAATATTTAAAAAATATTTTCTTTTTTTACATAAACAAAAAATGAAGACGATTTATTGCGTCGAAAACCCGTGTGACGTCACATTTGAGTACATTTTTTATTAAAATGTTTTTTTTTTTTTTTTTTTTTTTTAATTAAAATGTATAAAAACATATCAAACAAAAAACACGTATCTAATATTTTATGATAATCTAACTGACGGACTAAACAGAATCATATTTTTTTGTCAGGAATCATCCCTATTCAAAAACAAAATTATTAACAGCCAGAATGCTTGAAATTACGAACTTAAATCCTCGTAATTTCACATCGATGGTTTAAATCAAAAACTGCTGTAATATCATCCTGACAAACTGCTTGATGATGCTTGACAAACAAATTCTTCACCGTAGACCTGTAAAAATTATTAGATCACAACTCACGAATTAAGTGTTTTAGCGTCCGCATCTAAGAGATATGTTCTATTAGCGAGCCGGTACGCATCTGCGCCGGACCAGTTGAGACTTCTGTGCGTGTTGACCGACAGTGCGTACGCAACGAGCAAGTCCAGTTGTCCACTAGGAGAAGAAGGGCAAGATTTTAGTAATCGTTCATACAAAGCTTACATTGCTTAAACTTACAGGTACTATCGTGGTCTTTTCCGCCTGACCATTTTGATTTTTTTTCGCTTAAAACATGCGGAGGCGCCGAGCCACGCCCCCTTAAAGTTTGGGCCTATTAGGAAAGCGTCAACTTTACTTTAACAATAACTCTCGCTTGGCGTGCGTCGTCAGTGCGCTTGGCCGATTTGGTATCATTTCTATACAAAGTCAACGGGGCGGGGCTAGAGAGCGTTTCTATGTTGCGAGTGCAAGCAAAAATTAGCTTAGTGGTGTTCAGGCGGGAGTGTCCCATGCAATTACCTGTAACACATAACTCCATAATGCTCCAACAACTCCTCTAACCAAGGTTTGACAGTATCATAGAAGTCATTTTCCAAGTGATCGTAAACTTCATTGTTCAAAAGTTCGTACTTAATTTTCTTGACGTGAAGGGCACTTTGTACATCAGCTCTATTCAAGAAGATGGTGAATGATGAATCAATTTCTTCCGTCAATTCTCGTAAATAATTGTACTCATTGACACGCGCAAAGGAAAGGAAAATATTATAAGCAGTTTCAGCCGTCTTAAAAAAGAAAAATTACAATCAAAAAAAAGAATTTTGAAAATCGGTCCACAAATGGGAGAGAAATCAGGTAAATTGTACACATCTGCGTACCCCCTCAGAGCATACAGGCGTGATGTTACGTCATGATATTGTATAAACAATGAACATCCAACCGATTGGAGCTATCACAACAGATTTGCCGTCCCTTTTTGAAGAGTTCTATTGTATATCTCCGAAGATCAGCATCAGATCTTCACCAAATTAAAATAGGACCACCTCAGGAGTATACTTTTTCAAATAAAAAAAGAATTTTGAGAATCGGTCCACAAATGGGAGAGAAATCAGGTAAATTGTACACTTCTGCGTACCCCCTCAGAGCATACAGGCGTGATGTTCCGTCATGATATTGTATAAACAATGAACATCCAACCGATTGGAGCTATAACAACAGATTTGCCGTCTCTTTTTGAAGAGTTCCATTGTATATCTCCGAAGGTCAGCATCAGATCTTCACCAAATTAAAATGGGACCACCTCAGGAGTGTACTCTATCAAATGAAAAAAGAATTTTGAAAATCGGTCCACAAATGGGAGAGAAATCAGGTAACATACATAAAAAAAAAAAAAAAAAATACATACACACGAACATATAACCTCCGCCTTTTTTGAAGTCGGTTAAAAATACACTCCAAACATTTAAGGTATTTTTTATTGGTTTGACATGTTGAGCTACCCTTTCAAAACTTGATTAAAGTACATTACTACTGGGTCAACACCTCTGAACATTCATAACTGTAACTGATGAAACCGAATCAAGCACTATTCTAATAGTAAATTAATTATTGTTTTATTAAGCATAATTATTTAGATTGTTGCAATTTCAAGGCACGCTCCTTTAAAATCACCACGATAAGGTAGATGACCAAAAAATCTAAATGGGCACATATTTTTTGTTTTTTCACATAAACAAAAAATGAAGACAACACAGTGCGTCGAAGACTCGTGTGACGTCACATTTGAGTACAGTTTTTACTCAAATGTGACGTCACAAGCCCCCACTCATGGTCTTTGACACGTTTGATCTTTGTCAATTTTAATAAATTTTATAAAACAAAAGACAAGTATCCAATACTTTTCGATAATCTAATCGCCGGACTAAACAGAATCATATTTTTTTTTAGTCAGTCATAAACCCTATTGCACGGACATAATGCTGTCGATGTTCATTATCATCATTGGTAGCCTTTTTCTACCGACTGCTGAGTGCAAGCCTCTTTACACTTTGCTCCAGGATTCCTTGGCTTTGAAGTGGCCAGGACCAGGGTGGAAAGGAAGAGCCTGCCTCCACTGTCAATAATATTAAGAACTGTCTTGGTCTATGTTCTAATTGCGTACCGTAACGTAATCGTCGTAGTTGCCTTCATCCCAGTACTGTCTAGCCTTTTCTTCCAAATCGTGAACTTTTTCTACTTGTTCAGGGTCCAAGAGTCCCACTTGTAGTCCCCACTCGGCGCGGTGCATTAGTGTCGGTGGATCTGTCCATCCGTCTCCAATCGCTAGGCCCTGCATCGAGGACGCTTGTTTTAATAAATGTTTGATTGAAAAATTGACACCCAATAAAACATAAATTAACTAACCTTCAAGTTAATTGGCGTCGACTCATTTTGGTTGTTATGTATGTAATGTCCAAACGCCGGAATATATTTGCCAGCGTATGATTCCCCGGTGAGGAATAAAGGTGCTTTTCTCAACTCTGGGAATACTTGCAGAAACTGCTGCATAAGACTGAGGAGACACGCTCCAACCTGAAAAAAATAATGACATCAAACGGCACTTTAGTTCTTTAAGAAATACTTTGATACTGGCAACAATTTATTACCTCATCCTCATTGGTGGCGAATTCTCCTCCCTCAGTAAAACTAAATCCAGTTCCTACCGGATTGTCAATAAAGAGAAGCGAGTAGCTGGAGCCCCATGTGATAGGCATTTTCTCCACTGAAAGATTTTTATTGGTTATTTAATTATTTACTTTACTATTGCGTGGTTAATAACCAATGAGGTGCTTACCTGTGTTATTAACAATCTGTATCGGTCCAATTTCATTGAACAAACCAAATAATGAAGAACCACCAGGCCCTCCTTGCAACCAGACAACCAACGGAGTACTATCTAGATCAGCTCCTTGTGCGGGGAAATACCAGAAGAACAGGTTCCATTTTGCAGTTTTGTTAACAGTGAAGTACGCGGCGTGACTGTGGACGCCAGCGAACAGGCTCGGGTCTACTGCGGATAGTTCTTTGGCTTTTTCCGTTTCTCCATTTTCGATGTAGGGTGTTAGAATAAGAGGACCATCATCTTTGTCAACTGGTGTTACTATTGCACCAAGAGCAGTTGCCCTAAAACAAGACAATGGAATATAATGGCCTTTTGACAAAGTTCAGAAAATAAAAGCTTACTTACCAAAGAAACGCTAAGAAATAGACTGCGCCGAACATGATTCGAGACTAACAAGTTTAACACTATGTTATGGTATTTAAAGATATTTATTACATTAAAGCATTTAACGAATGTAAAAAAATTATTGTTCAAAGAATGTTATCGTCATAAATTCTTTAAGAATCGTTAATACAAAATCATAAATACTTAACATAACTAGGTAATAGTGACTACGCTATATCAATATCTTAAGGCTCAAAGGGCGTATCCACCAAAAAAACGACTTTTCAGGAGAGCCAAAAAACAAAACGGTTTTACGACATAACTTTTTTTTGCTTATTAGCTATCAATAAAAGACAAAAGTTGTTAGAATTTTTAGATAAAGAAGATCGTAGAATAATGTACGTATATAAAGTAAATCTTACAAATAAAAAAATAGACTTCTTTAACACTCTAAAAAAATATATAAATCAGTCAGTTACGCCAAAAAAAATTGCTTCCGCACAAACAGCTAAGGGTGTAATTGCAATTTATGCGAAATCAACTGCCAATTTCATGACGTAAGTTACAATCTCTTTGTGTTCTAGTATCTAATAGATGACGTAAGCTACAAACCTTTTGTCCAATATGTGGTGCAAGTGACTGTTTTGGCATTTCTTATGAATGATTTTGTATTATAAGCTCAGGTAATTAAAGTTGAATATTGCATTTACATTATCGGTTATGAGACTGTATATCCTACTAAGGTGTGGAGGTCGAGGCTTTTTAAATGCTAAAACTCTTCACAATCGTGAGATATGCAGTGTCAGGGAATATTTCCTGGAAGCCGACGTAGGGATGCATTGAGATGTTGTCGCAATGGACAAGGGCCTCACCCCACTCTCCTTGGCTAAAGAGAACTGGCACAAACCTCTAGTGCTTGACAGTTGACACCAACGACCGCAGGTAGGCATGGTCCTGCATAGGCCCGATGTAGGCATATCAGCTTCCGTAGCCTGACAACGTTCCGGGGATCTCTTGAGAGAAACCGAAGGTTCTGTCTGTGCAATCATGGATGAAGTTATGATGACGAATAACTACCGAGATCTATTGTGAAGGACGGCACGGTTGACATACGTTGGGCATGCCACCGCCCAGGTGAATCAATACGTCACATTATCTCCGAGTACTCTCGTCTGGCTAACGGAGAAAACTTGCCTAGACATAACCTTGTAGCCAGGATTATCCATCAGCAATTTGCTTTAAAATCCAGCTTTGTGGAATCGGAAGTGCCGTTCTTTATAGGTATGTGCCCGACCCAGTTCTCGAAAACTGCAATATCACGTTGTACTGGGATCAATTCATCATCACTGACAGGATTATTGTAGCCAATAAACCTGATCACCACCACTGTGGTGGATCGATAAGAGCAGCGCGCACTGATTGTTTATATAACGGTCCCGCATGACGAGACCCCCGAGAAAGCCGAGAAAGATAATCAAATCAAAGTATCTTGACTTGGCTCGCGAGGTTGTCCACATGTGGGGTATGAACTCAGTGATCATTGTACCGACAGTCATTTCAGCCAATGGCTTAATTGCCAAGAGCCTCGACTACCTGAAGAGCCTCTCGTTTGCCAGCTGGATCAAGAGCTTGATTTAGATTTGGCACTCCTGGATACGGCTCGTGTTGTTAGGAAGTTCCTCTCTCTCCAGAGAGAGCCAAGCTACCAGCATGGAACCTGTTCCCAATACCGGTGGTTTTCTTATATTTTTAAATGTTTATTTATATATTTTACTATTTATGTACACACAGTATACAACAAAGGAAAGGGTCGAAGGGAAGGTTCTTTTTATTGGTTTCATAAGGAATATTTTAATTAAAATTATTATTATATTAATGCAAATTTCGTGCATTTTAATAATTATAAATAATTTAAAATTATTAAAATGCATGAAATTTGTATACACAGAAACAAATAAAAGAAAATAAAATAATAATATATACAAGTGTATTAGACTCATTATCACCTATGCATGTAGGAATCTAATACCAATTTAAGGTATTACTGACAAAACTTGTTAAAATCTCGGGTCGTATAAGACAATGTACGGTCGAACAAGCTATTTGGTTTACAGTTTAACTAAAATTGCATTGTAAAATGTAAACCAAATAGCTTGTTCGACCGCACAAACAAAATTGTAAAATAGCTTACTAGCTATATAGCGTAAACACCAAAAGAGACAGATCACAGGATATACTTCTAAGTTTATAATTTTCTTTGCCCGTTACGACGTTTGCGGTAAAGACAAATGAAATACTTTTCATTTACGGCCCAAATTTAAAGAAAATCAATGTCTAACGATCCAAAAATTATGGCTGTATCCGCCACTTTTTTGCGAATATCGACTTTTTAAAATGACTAATTGAAAGAGGACGAAAAACTAAGTATGACTGCATTAAAATCTCATTTTGGCCAAAATAGCGTTTACGCCCTTTGAGCCTAAAGTTATTGATTAAAGGATCATCATTCTCCTGCCCTTATCCCAATTTATTTGGTGTCAGCGCAGCAGGTCTTTATTATAAAGGATATGGATGCAAAGTTTTTTTATTAAAAATTTTTGGTTAAAAGATAATTAAATGAAAAAATAATCGTAAACTACAAGAAACTGATAGATGTTTAGACCGTAGGTCAGTGCTGCCACCTTATGGTTTGTCATTTCAGAAAACCCTAATTGGTGTCGATTCTGTTGTGCACAAACTAAACTTAATTTAGGCTATTGCTATCTTTTACTAAAAGGCAGTGCGAAAAAAGGACGGCTATAGCTATGAATTAAGTTAGAGATGTCAAACTAGTTTATGCCTTGCGCTTCACCGTGTTTTTAGTCGACAAGTTTTTACGTGCACCCTTCATTTGTATAGAAATATTAGTTCCAACTAAATTTAACAGCTCTAAATTACGTCCGTCTCTTTTTCGTTTTATTAGAAAGCAAAAGATATCAATTGCCTAAATTAAGTCTAGTTTGTGCACAACAGAATCGACACCATTGAGTGCTATTTAAAATTATAGTGGTGGAAAAGGATGGAAGGAATCAGATTACACTTACAGAGATTACAAGAACTACAAATTGCTGTGCTCTTTTCTTATGTAATTTATTCCATACCTTCTCTATAAGTACTTTATTTTATTGTCAGTCGCCAAATTCTTAATAAAAAAGACACTTAATGTCGTTAATGTTAAACAGTAAAAGACTCCATAATTTAGGCAGAGATGCATTAAGGTAGAACTTAAAATAATCACAGCACAGTAATAAAGCATGTTTCAGAATCAGTTAAACGTGTTGATTTGGCCAAACAGCTTCAGGAAGATCACCTTTATTTCAACCTCGAATTGCCATTTAGGTTGCATGGACTACAATAAAAGACGAGGTACTCAACAATTTACCTCCATTGTTTTACAAAACCATAGAACATTATTTACAGAAGCTTTTACTATATTTACAGAAGGTTTACCGTATGCCATGCCGCTGCGAATAATACTGTTTCAGTTTTCTCTAAAATCAAGCTCATTCACATACAAGAAGAAGACCATTAAAAGTGTCTCAAGCTGTTAAAATTACGTTAGAAAGGTTATTCTCTACACAAACAAAATTTTGAAATGAAAAATATCTCACACTTATTTTATTAACACCATTAGAAATATCTTATAAAAAGAGTAGTTAATGAACATTGTGGAGCACATAATGATGAATTCGTTTTATTTAAACTTGTTGATGAACAAGTCGATGATCTGCTTGGCGGCGCGCGGCTTGTCTGCGGGCACTATGTGTCCCGCGCCGCGCACCATCACGTCCATAAAGTTGCCGGCCGCCTTCACAAAACTGGAACAATAGGGTAGATGGCAAAAAAAAGTCTAATTAGTCCGTCAGATAGATTTCCAAAAAATACAGAAAAAAATAAAAAATATATCCTTTTTCACGTGAACAAAATATGAATACGATACAGTGCGTCGAAAGCTCATGTGACGTAACATTTGAGTACATTTTTTTACCGGAAAGTGACGTCACTAGCCCCCTCCCACTCATGATCTTCGACGCGTTCATCGTCGTTTTATTAATTTGACTAGCTGACGTCCCGCGGTGTCACCCGCGTAGTTCCCGTTCCCGTGGGAGTACGGGAATAAAAAATAGCCTATAGTACTCATGAATAATGTAGCTTTCTACCAGTGAAACAATTTTTAAATTTGGTTCATTACTTCCAGAGATTACCCCCTACATACAAACTTACAAACATACAAACTTACAAACAAATGTTACCCTCTTTATAATATTAGTATAGATATAGATAAAACAAAAAACACGTATCCA
The DNA here is from genome assembly GCA_905147715.2 of Xestia xanthographa. Classification (NCBI taxonomy): domain Eukaryota; kingdom Metazoa; phylum Arthropoda; class Insecta; order Lepidoptera; family Noctuidae; genus Xestia; species Xestia xanthographa. Next base: position 17,373,859 of record LR990652.1, read on the forward strand.
GTATCTGACGGACTAAACAGAATCATATTTTTTTTGTCCTATACCTATTCAAAAACAAAATTATTAACCGAATGCTTAAAATTATGAAATCTTCGTAATTTCACATCGATAGTTGATCGCTGTAATATAATTCTGTTAAACTGCTTGTTAAATGAATTAGATATTCACCGTAGACCTGGAGAAATTATAAGATCATAACTCACGAATTGAGTGTGTCATGGTCCGCATCGTAGACAGGTATTCTATCAGCGAGCCGGTACGCATCTGCGCCGTACCAGTTGAGACTTCTGTGTGTGTGGACCGACAGCGCGTACGCAACGATCACGTCCAGTTGTCCACTAGGAGAAAAAGACCAAGATTTTAGCAGTCGTAAAGAAACGATTATTTTAATACGATGTAATTTATTTATTTAAACTTCATGTACAATAGTTGTACATAGGCGGACTTAATGCCACAAGACATTCTCTACAAGTACCTTTGGACAGTCAGCTTAGATTGGTTACATTATACGCAACACATGAAACTTACAGGTGCACTTACTTGTAACACATTACTCCATAATGCTCCAACAACTCCTCTAACCAAGGTTTGACAGTATCGTAGATGTCATTTCGCAAATGTATACTAACTTCGTGATTACTATCTTCGTACTCCATTTTCTTGACGTGAAGGGCACTTTGTACATCAGCTTTATTCAAGAAGATGGTGAATGATGAACCAATTTCTTCCGTGACTTCTTTTAAATAATTATACGAATTGACACGCGCAAAAGAATTAAAAGTTCCAATAGCAGCTTGAGCCGTCTAAAAAGAAAAACCACAATCAGAAAACACTCCAAATGTTTCAAAGACTTGATTAAATTAAATTACTACTGGGTCAAAACTTCTGCAGCATTCATAACTGTAACTGAAGGAACCCAATCAATCACTTGTTGTATTAGTTTATATTAATTTTATTTTTCAATAATTATATGGATGGGAGGAGCTCGTGGCTAAATAATAATAATATTATTATTTAGCCACGAGCTCCTCCCATCCATATAATTATTGAAAAACGACTGTCAAAGATGGACAAATGACAACCGGGACCAACGTCCCGGTTGTCATTCGTCCATCTTTGACAGTCGTTACAGGTAGACAGTGGCCCAAAAAGTCTGACAACCAGTCTTATCAAAATGGTATCGTATTACCCAGTATGAACTGGGTGGTGGAGGTCAGATAGGCAGTCGCTCCATGTAAAATACTGGTACTCAGCTGCATCCGGTTAGACTGGATAGATTCGATACCGGACCGGTAGGACCGGTTAGATTGCCGACCCCAAAATAGTTGGGAATAGTTGGGAAAAAGGCTAGGCAGATGATGATGATATGGATGAAGAGGGAGAGGAAGGCCAAAGGAAAGATAGATGGGTTGGGTGAAGAATGATATGAAAGGGAAAGGAATAAATGATGCCGTGACGTCTGACAGGGAATAATGGAAGAAGATAACGTGTTGCGCCGGGTCGGGGGGCTTTCGGGACCAGGACCACGGTCCCGGATTCCCCCTCCGACCCCAATACAATAGTACAAGGGCAGGAACATAATGATGATAGTTATAAGAATAATTTCTTATTGCTATAGGCCCTTTTTGCTAATTTTTCAGGAAAATTTGTTTTATTTTAATAGCCGCGTCGTTTACCTTTTTTTTCGGTTGGGAAATGATCAAATGACAGGAGTCATTTAGATCATTTCTCAACCCGCTCTGGGCGGAGCAGGAAGGACTGTCAGACTTTTACTGACTAAAACCCATTCATGTTCCTACATCGCCCTTTGTGTTCCGAGGCCACGGTATCTCTTTCGAAAAGTCCCGCAACCCCGGCAGGTCGTCGTTTACCCTTGCAATAAGATCATTTGCACGTCTCTAGGTCATTATTACATTCAAAGATGTTAGCGTTTCATTGAACATACCCTAGATCAGTCGATTGAAAACAAAATGGCTGCCATTCGTGGGGTATGGGAATAGTAGTATCTATAAACGTGTAATTGTCTATAGAAATCAGTAAATAATATGCCCTTAAATATCGGTAACCGGTAGCCAATTTTAAGGCCAGCCCCTATAAAATCGCTACTATTGTGCGGACATAATGCTGTCGATGTTCATTATCATCATTGGTAGCCTTTTTCTACCCACTTCTGAGTGCAATTCTCTTTACACTTTGCTCCAGGATTCCTTGGCTTTGAAGTGGCCAGGAAGAGCTTGCCTCCACTGTCAATAACTACGAAATATCTTGGTCTATGTTCTAATTGCGTACCGCAACGTAATCGTCGTAGTTGCCTTCATCCCAGTACTGTCTAGCCTTTTCTTCCAAATCGTGAACATTTTCTGCTTGTTCAGGGTCTAAGAGTCCCACTTGTAGTCCCCACTCGGCGCGGTGAATTAGTGTTCGTGGGTCTGTCCATCCGTCTCCGATCGCTAGGCCCTGAATCGAGGACGCTTGTTTTAATAAATGTTTGATTGAAAAATTGACACCCAATAAAGTATAAATTAAACTAACCTTCAAGTTAATTGGCATCGACTCGTTTTGATTGTTATGTATGTAATGTCCAAACGCCGGAATATATTTGCCAGCGTATGATTCCCCGGTGAGGAATAAAGGTGCTGTCGCATAAATGGAGAAAATTGGCTAGCATAAACCGTAATTTTTGGGACTGACCTGGTATGACGCAGCAAGCTTCTTCAGGGGCCCCTGTCTTTCGATGATGAATGTAGCAATCGCATAGGCTGGAGTCGATATACGTGGTCTATTTTGCTGAACACTTGAAAATTGTGATTTTGGTTTTATAGGCTCAAGCTACCGGAGCGAGCTCTTAGCAAACGTGCGGGTAGAAGAGAAGTAGGCAACACCACAGCGTTGAGTGTTGCGCGCTTTCAAAAGCGTTCCGTTTTAGGCATGTCCCGTATGGAATATGCTAGACGATTAAGTATAAATCGATTTAAAAGAATGAAAAAGAAAAATACGTAGTATTTGTGCTTACATATACAAAAGTACCGAACAGGTGCTTTTCTCAACTCTGGGAATACTTGCAGAAACTGCTGCATAAGACTGAGGAGACACGCGCCAACCTGCAAAAAATAATGACATCAAACGGCACTTTAGTTCTTTAAGAAATACTTTGATACTGGCAACAATTTATTACCTCATCCTCATTGGTGGCGAATTCTCCTCCCTCAGTAAAACTAAATCCAGTTCCTACCGGATTGTCAATAAAGAGAAGCGAGTAGCTGGAGCCCCATGTGATAGGCATTTTCTCCGCTGAAAGATTTTTATTGGTTATTTAATAATTTCAACGAATTTTACTATTGCGTGGTTAATAACCAATGAGGTGCTTACCTGTGTTATTAACAATCTGTATCGGTCCAATTTCTGTGAACAAACCGTATAAAGAAGAAGCACCAGGCCCTCCTTGCAACCAGACAACCAACGGAGTACTATCTAGGTCAACTCCTTGTGCGGGGAAGTACCAGAAGAACAGGGTCCATTTTTCAGTTTTGTTAACAGTGAAGTACGCGGCGTGACTGTGGACGCCAGCGAACAGGCTCGGGTCTACTGCGGATAGTTCTTTGGCTTTTTCCGTTTCTCCATTTTCGATGTAGGGTGTTAGAATAAGAGGACCATCATCTTTGTCAACTGGTGTTACTATTGCACCAAGAGCAGTTGCCCTAAAACAAGACAATGGAATATAATGGCCTTTTGACAAAGTTCAGAAAATATAAGCTTACTTACCAAAGAAACGCTAAGAAATAGACTGCGCCGAACATGATTCGAGACTAACAAGTTTAACACTATGTTGTGGTATTTAAAGATATTTATTACATTAAAGCATTTAACGAATGTAAAAAAATTATTGTTCAAAGAATGTTATCGTCATAAATTCTTTAAGAATCGTTAATACAAAATCATAAATACCTAACATAACTAGGTAATAGTGACTACGCTATATCAATATCTTTAGGCTCAATGGGCGTATCCACAAAAAAACGACTTTTCAGGAGAGCCAAAAAACAAAACGGTTTTACGACATAACTTTTTTTTGCTTATTAGCTATCAATAAAAGGCAAAAGACAAAAGTTGTTAGAATTTTTAGATAAAGAAGATCGTAGAATAATGTACGTATGTAAAGTAAATCTTACAAATAAAAAAATAGACTTCTTTAACACTCTAAACAAATATATAAATCAGTCGGTCACGCCAAAAAAAATTGCTTCAGCACAAACAGCTAAGGGTGTAATTGCAATTTATGCGAAATCAACTGCCAATTTCATGACGTAAGTTACAATCTCTTTGTGTTCTAGTATCTAATAGATGACGTAAGCTACAAACCTTTTGTCCAATATGTGGTGCAAGTGACTGTTTTGGCATTTCTTAGGAATGATTTTGCATTATAAGCTCAGGTAATTAAAGTTGAATATTACATTTACATTATCGGTTGAGATGAGATTGTATATCCCAATAAGGTGTGGAGGTCGAGGCTTTTTAAATGCTAAAACTCTTCACAATCGTGAGATATGCAGTGTCAGGGAATATTTCCTGGAAGCCGACGTAGGGATGCATTGAGATGTTGTCGCAATGGACAAGGGCCTCACCCCACTCTCCTTGGCTAAAGAGAACTGGCACAAACCTCTAGTGCTTGACAGTTGACACCAACGACCGCAGGTAGGCATGGTAGAGTAAGTAGCTTCACGGACGCTTTTTCCAGGTCCTGCATAGGCCCGATGTAGTCATATCAGCGTCCGTAGCCTGACTACGTTCCGGGGATCTTTTGAGAGAAACCGAAGGTTCTGTCTGTGCAATCATAGATGAAGTTATGATGACGAATAACTACTGAGATCTATTATGAAGGACGGCACGGTTGACATACGTTGGGCATGCCACCGTCCAGGTGAATCAATACGTCACATTATCTCCGAGTACTCTCGTCTGGCTAACGGAGAAAACTTGCCTAGACATAACCTTGTAGCCAGGATTATCCATCAGCAATTTGCTTTAAAATCCAGCTTTGTGGAATCGGAAGTGCCGTTCTTTATAGGTAGGCCCGACCCAGTTCTCGAAAACTGCAATATCACGTTGTACTGGGATCAATTCATCATCACTGACAGGATTATTGTAGCCAATAAACCTGATCACCACCACTATGGTGGATCGATAAGAGCAGCGCGCACTGATTGTTTATATAACGGTCCCGCATGACAAGACCCCCGAGAAAGCCGAGAAAGATAATCAAATCAAGTATCTTGACTTGACTCGCGAGGTTGTCCACGGCTCGTGTTGTTAGGAGGTTCCTCTCTCTCCAGAGAGAGCCAAGCTACCAGCATGGACCCTGTTCCCAATACCGGTGGTTTTCTTATATTTTTAAATGTTTATTTATATATTTTACTATTTATGTACACACATTATACAACAAAGGAAAGAGTCGAAGTGAAGGTTCTTTTTATTGGTTTCATAAGGAATATTTTAAATTAAAATTATTATTATATTAATGCAAATTTCGTGCATTTTAATAATTATAAATAATTTAAAATTATTAAAATGCATGAAATTTGTATACACAGAAACAAATAAAAGAAAATAAAATAATAATATATACAAGTGTATTAGACTCATTATCACCTATGCATGTAGGAATCTAATACCAATTTAAGGTATTACTGACAAAACTTGTTAAAATCTCGGGTCGTATAAGACAATGTACGGTCGAACAAGCTATTTGGTTTACAGTTTAACTAAAATTGCATTGTAAAATGTAAACCAAATAGCTTGTTCGACCGCACAAACAAAATTGTAAAATAGCTTACTAGCTATATAGCGTAAACACCAAAAGAGACAGATCACAGGATATACTTCTAAGTTTATAATTTTCTTTGCCCGTTACGACGTTTGCGGTAAAGACAAATGAAATACTTTTCATTTACGGCCCAAATTTAAAGAAAATCAATGTCTAACGATCCAAAAATTATGGCTGTATCCGCCACTTTTTTGCGAATATCGACTTTTTAAAATGACTAATTGAAAGAGGACGAAAAACTAAGTATGACTGCATTAAAATCTCATTTTGGCCAAAATAGCGTTTACGCCCTTTGAGCCTAAAGTTATTGATTAAAGGATCATCATTCTCCTGCCCTTATCCCAATTTATTTGGTGTCAGCGCAGCAGGTCTTTATTATAAAGGATATGGATGCAAAGTTTTTTTATTAAAAATTTTTGGTTAAAAGATAATTAAATGAAAAAATAATCGTAAACTACAAGAAACTGATAGATGTTTAGACCGTAGGTCAGTGCTGCCACCTTATGGTTTGTCATTTCAGAAAACCCTAATTGGTGTCGATTCTGTTGTGCACAAACTAAACTTAATTTAGGCTATTGCTATCTTTTACTAAAAGGCAGTGCGAAAAAAGGACGGCTATAGCTATGAATTAAGTTAGAGATGTCAAACTAGTTTATGCCTTGCGCTTCACCGTGTTTTTAGTCGACAAGTTTTTACGTGCACCCTTCATTTGTATAGAAATATTAGTTCCAACTAAATTTAACAGCTCTAAATTACGTCCGTCTCTTTTTCGTTTTATTAGAAAGCAAAAGATATCAATTGCCTAAATTAAGTCTAGTTTGTGCACAACAGAATCGACACCATTGAGTGCTATTTAAAATTATAGTGGTGGAAAAGGATGGAAGGAATCAGATTACACTTACAGAGATTACAAGAACTACAAATTGCTGTGCTCTTTTCTTATGTAATTTATTCCATACCTTCTCTATAAGTACTTTATTTTATTGTCAGTCGCCAAATTCTTAATAAAAAAGACACTTAATGTCGTTAATGTTAAACAGTAAAAGACTCCATAATTTAGGCAGAGATGCATTAAGGTAGAACTTAAAATAATCACAGCACAGTAATAAAGCATGTTTCAGAATCAGTTAAACGTGTTGATTTGGCCAAACAGCTTCAGGAAGATCACCTTTATTTCAACCTCGAATTGCCATTTAGGTTGCATGGACTACAATAAAAGACGAGGTACTCAACAATTTACCTCCATTGTTTTACAAAACCATAGAACATTATTTACAGAAGCTTTTACTATATTTACAGAAGGTTTACCGTATGCCATGCCGCTGCGAATAATACTGTTTCAGTTTTCTCTAAAATCAAGCTCATTCACATACAAGAAGAAGACCATTAAAAGTGTCTCAAGCTGTTAAAATTACGTTAGAAAGGTTATTCTCTACACAAACAAAATTTTGAAATGAAAAATATCTCACACTTATTTTATTAACACCATTAGAAATATCTTATAAAAAGAGTAGTTAATGAACATTGTGGAGCACATAATGATGAATTCGTTTTATTTAAACTTGTTGATGAACAAGTCGATGATCTGCTTGGCGGCGCGCGGCTTGTCTGCGGGCACTATGTGTCCCGCGCCGCGCACCATCACGTCCATAAAGTTGCCGGCCGCCTTCACAAAACTGGAACAATAGGGTAGATGGCAAAAAAAAGTCTAATTAGTCCGTCAGATAGATTTCCAAAAAATACAGAAAAAAATAAAAAATATATCCTTTTTCACGTGAACAAAATATGAATACGATACAGTGCGTCGAAAGCTCATGTGACGTAACATTTGAGTACATTTTTTTACCGGAAAGTGACGTCACAAGCCCGGGGTCCCGCTCATGATTTTCGACGCGTTTATCGTCGTTTTATTAATTTGATTAGCTGACGTCCCGCGGTGTCACCCGCGTAGTTCCCGTTCCCGTGGGAGTACGGGAATAAAATATAGCCTATAGTACTCACGAATAAGAGAAAAAGAAAAAAAAAATAAGAGAAAACAAAAAATGGACTTGGCAGTCACCAAATGGTTTATATCACAATGAAATCGATTATATACTAACAACCCAGAGCATTGATGTACACAACTGTAATATAATTCAAAACCTGAATTTGAATACTGACCACAAAATGATAAGATGCAAGATCTATTTAGACACGAAGAAGAAAAAGAAATACATCAAAACAAGCACAAACTATACTAGAGACCTACCGATACTAACGAGACAGAGTGGAAAACAATGTGAACAAAATTTTGCTGCTGCAGTGAAAAAATCATCGGACATACAAATACAATATAATAATTTCGAAGAGGAGATGACTAAACTACTTGTACAAATACCTGAAACAAAAAAAAAAAACAAAGAGACGAGAAGAAAACCCATATAAAAAAATTACTAGAAGAAAGAAAACAATTATATAGGAAAAGGAGAACCAAGGAAGTAAAACATAAGATTACAAAATTAAGCAAGACAATTAACAGAGAGATATCAGAAAGAAATAAGGTTCACAGGAAGAGTACGTTTGAAAATTATATAAGTAAAACGGGAGCAGTGAAAAAAGCTTATAAAGAGCTCCGTACCTCTTCAAAATGGACATCACATTTAACAGATAGAGCAGGAAATAGATTAACGAAACGATTAGACATAATAACGGAGGCAACAAAATTTTATCAAGAACTCTACTCTGCACAAACAACATCGAATTTTGATGAATGCATTTTGGACAAAACCAGAACCGTAGAAAAAGTACCTCCAATACTACTTTCAGAGATAGATTTTGCAATTAAAACACAAAAAAATGATAAATCACCTGGAGATGACAATATTACGAACGAGTTATTAAAATGTTTATCTGAACCTCTACAAAGATCGCTACAAACTATATTCAACAACATACTGGAAAAAAGAACGACTCCTAAACAATGGTCCAGAGCTACAACGACTCTACTACACAAAAAAGGGGATAGAGACAACCTAAACAATTACAGGCCAATTAGCCTAATGAGCAATGTCTACAAAGTATTCTCAAAAATCATTCTGAACAGGCTCTCCAAAATCTTAGACGAGAATCAACCACGCGAACAAGCAGGATTCAGAAAACATTTTTCTACAATCGATCATATCCACGTCATGGCACAACTAATAGAGAAAAGTAAAGAATATGGAAAGACTCTGTACGTATGCTTCATAGATTTCTCCAAAGCTTTCGACTCCTTGGAACACACTGCTGTATGGAAAGCACTAATACAACAAAGCTTGGACATAGAGTACATTGAGCTCCTATACAGCATATATTCTAAGAGTTTGGCTAAAATACGTCTGGAAAGAGACGGACCGGAATTCCGAATAGAAAAAGGCGTAAGACAGGGCGACCCCCTCTCACCCAAAATATTCTCAGCAGTTCTGGAGATGGTTTTTAGAAATATCAACTGGGAAAAACAAGGCATCAAAATAGACGGAGAACACTTAAGCCACCTACGGTTCGCGGACGATATCGCCATATTTGCTGAAGAGAGTACTCAGCTAGAAAGCATGGTAAACGATTTAGTGAGAGAGAGCAGCAAGGTTGGTTTATCGCTAAACGCCTCAAAAATAAAAATTATCACTAATGGTACTGCTCAAACCATCAGAGTGAGCGGAGAAAGCATCGAGTATGTTACGGAATACATATACCTAGGTCAGTCAATTTCATTTCAAGATCTTACAGAAAAAGAAAAAAACAGACGAATTGCAATTGCGTGGAAAAAGTACTGGAGCTTGAAGGAAATTATGAAAAATAAGGATATAAATATTGAAATAAAAAGAAAACTGTATGACACAGTAATCCTACCATGCCTAACATATGGTTGCCAAACATGGTCGCTGAGGAAGATAGATGAACACAAATTAGCCACACACCAACGGAAAATGGAGAGAAGCATGTTAGGAATAAAATTATCAGATAAAATAAAAAACGAAACGATAAGAAAGAAAACTAAAGTAACTGACATACTTGAAAAAATAAGGAATTTAAAGTGGAAATGGGCAGGCCGTGTGTGCAGGATGACCAACGACAGATGGACCAAGAAACTGACAGAATGGGTACCAAGAGAAGGGCAAAGAAGTAGAGGTAGACCGAAAAAACGATGGGAGGACATATTTAAGGAAAGATGTGGACCAGATTGGAGAAGACTGGCTAGGGACAGAGACAACTGGAGGAAGCTGGGGGAGGCCTACGCCAAAGAGGTGACTTCCACAAACTAAATAAAAGAAAAATAAATAATAATTATATTAATTCTATAATAATGCACGAAAATGATAATTGGAGTTCGGTTCGGACAGCGGTCGTGAAAGGTCGCCCATCTGGTGCGCTTGCGACGAAGGTTTTATTGTTCTGTGCCATAACTTAGTGAATTCGTGTAGATACTGTATTACTATTGATTCTATTTGTTTTGAAGTTTATAATAAATAAATAAATAAATTTGAGTGACATGTCGTGAATTTAAAATTAGATTAGATTAGACTAGGGTCGAAACGTTCGCGTATCCAAGTGCAGTGCTGCAGTGTAGTGTTTGTGTTCTTTGTGCATATGAACACCCAAGATGCCATCGAGAGCAAGGCACAGTGACCAGCAGCGTGCAGCAGCGCCTGCATTTCTGCGTCTGAAGCTGAAATTCGGTGAACTCGTTGAATTTATTGATCTTGAATGAGCACAGTTTGTTTTTTAGCCAACCGGCGGCGGTGACAAGTGTGTGCGGGTCTGAGGTTTCCCAGTCTACCTGACTAGGAAAATATAACTATGAGGGGTGGCCTGGCTTTAACTTTACTGGAATTGTGGCCTAAATCGTGCACACCATGCTGGACACACGACAGTCATAATTTTGCAATTCATCAAACACTCTCCCTGTAAATTGAGTACTCTTCCGATATTGTATTATGTGCCCAATCTGGCCTAGAACGGCCACCAATACAGAGATAAAAGCCCAGCTCGGAGACTTCCCCAGTTTTCATACTTGCACCGACCGCATACTGGTATAATACTAATTGCATGAATAACAACATAAACATATTAATATAAGTACCTAGAATATATTGGGGCCTCCCGTCAACAGTATGTCCGCGTATACCGTTTAATGTTTAAAAATAATATATAACATAGCTTGTAATAATGCATCAGCGAATGCATTTGTGTAAATTAACATGTGGCTGTTCCTAGCCACACTTCCCGGCGCCTGGCTGGCCGCCTTGTCTCGCCATCTGTCCATTGCTTCTCCAAACGGTCACTCCGCGGTGATTTCCACGTTTTTACAGGGTCAGTTTACGACCGTTTTTGTGCGAATGTATCGATTGTTTTAAGTATCCCTTTGGATGTTTTACTTTAACCATGGTTTACTATTTCCAGATGTGGCTTGGCTATTGTTTTTTGCTCGGAGAAATCGGATATTGTAACGTTTAGAATTCTTTGAAAGGCCTGTCCAATCCCCAGTGCGTTTACCCTTTAAAATATGGGATTTATCGTTTTACGAGTAGTCCGACATTGTCTTACAATTCTAGAAAGGACAAGCGGACAAACAAAGGACGTTGCGCTATTAATTACGGTAAGTTGTCACACCAACAAATAGAAATCCAAACATTCGGTTAATAAGAACATGGAATCGCGCTTGCAAAACTGCACAAGCCAAGTGTATTAAAAACTGTTACCCCAGAGAAGCATTCACAATCAAGCAACTAGGCGAAGCAGGACACAATCTGCAAAATTTAAGAAATAAAGAAGAAGAGAAAAGAGAGTGAATCGAAGTCGGGCTATAATAGTCGGCGGCCACGTAAGTACGTTTGAAGACTTTGAAGAGCTGCCAAGGTCACCGTCGTCGACCATCGCGTCCGCGTTGCCGCGCACCCCGTACGGTGCGCCCGTGGCTGGGACCGATCCTGCCGCCCCCGCGCTCGCGACCGCGCCCCCCGCTACCGCCGCTGCGAGGAGGGCTGCTCTGACCATGTCGGAAAGCGCGTCCGCCGCACCTGCTCTACGCCCCCAGGCGAGTAGAGCTACCACGACCGCTTAAGAATACGGGGAATCGATCGCGACGCCATCCACGTGCTATTCTCCCGCACAAAACCCCGTGCTACAGGACTCGGATAGAACTATGATGGCCGCCCGCGAAGTTTCTGTGAGGAATACGGCAAGCACAATACGTCCGAGAAGATCGTACAGCAGCGAAGTGGCACGAGTAAACAAGGCAAAATACGAGGCACAAAAGAGAATCGCCGCGATACGTAACGAGCAACTAGAGATTGAAAAGGCGTCAACAAACGGTACGAATCGAAAACGAAGTATCGGTGATCGAGGCGGAAGCAGAGGCCCGAGAAGAGGGCTCAGTGCACAGGAGTGAGGATCGGGTGGACGAGTGGCTTCAAAATATCAACCGGAGCCACCTCTCAGTCCCGAAATAAATACTAGAACAGCAGCCCCAGTGTCCCGCCGCCCCGCACGCGTTTTAAGAAATTACCACGTGCGAAGGAAATACCACATGCAACAAGCCCGCCACATGTGTCGACGCCATAACCCCCGCCAGACATGAATAAAGAAGACAACGATCGGTCCCGCAGTCGCCCATCTGAAGAGAGCGTCGCATAGGGATAGAACAGTTTGCCGATATGTTAGACAAAATGATGCGAATACGACAGCCGCCCCAACAAGTGACTGAACTACCTGTCTTCATGGGAGCGGCCATTGAGTGGATGCCGTTCAAAGCGGCGTACGTCGACTCATCGAGCATTTACTAGTTTACCGCGATTGAGAACTTGGCATGATTGCGAAACTGTACTAAGGGTGAAGCACGCAGCCACGGGCACATCCTCCGATGACCAGAGCCTCACTTACTGCACGCAGCTATTAGAAACAAGGCGAAACGGCTAATAGTTGGAAGACCAATATATACATGGAACGAGTCACTCCAACAAGACATGGATTATTTCAATAAAAGCTAAGAAGAATGGATTCAGTTAGCAGCAGATAGAGAAAAATTCAAATCAGCCACCCAAGGAATATTTATCACCTTAGCGAAACTGACAGTGAAACAAATACTACTGACAATGAAACGTTATACGCAAACATAATTTTGTTACATAAGGCGAGCCAAAACCGAAAGGAATCCCAACCGCCAGAAACGTATATGATTCTCCAATGATAGAAGAGACCAACCAGGTCAAAACACCAATGCTCATCCCTATAAATTGTACCTGTCTTTACCACTATTCCTATATTGGCTCGAGGCTGCATAGTCGGCTGATTGTGCCCGACTGGCTGCGGTTGGTCGGGCTTCCTTTCCCATCCCAGAGCATGTCTTTCCTTACAAAAAAGTGCCCCCTGGTGTATCCGGCTTGTCCGGGTCAGGCTTGCTCCTGGCTGGGTGTGGTGCTCAATCATCATCAATCAATAATGCACGAAAATGATAATTCATATTTTTTAATCAATAATTATATTATATTAATTTATGCATGAAAATGGTAATTTATAATTTTATTTTTATTCAATAATGATATTAATTTAAAACTTAAATTCAAACATTATCCTAAGTATATTCATCAATTATTATCATTATTTTTGAGTTTTGTTAAATAACTGTTAAATTTGTGGTAGAATAAAGGCTATTTTTATTTTTCATTTATTTTATTTTATTATAGTACTCACGAATAATGTAGCTTTCTACCAGTGAAGCAATTTTTAAAATTGGTTCATTACTTCCGGAGATTACCCCCTACATACAAACTTACAAACTTACAAACATACAAACTTACAAACAAATGTTACCTCTTTATAATATTAGTATAGATATATATAAAACAAAAAACACGTATCCAGTATCTGACGGACTAAACAGAATCATATTTTTTTTTTGTCAGGAATCATCCCTATTCAAAAACAAAATTATTAACAGTGCTTGAAATTATGAAATCTTCGTAATTTCACATCGATCGTTGAACGCTGTAATATCATTTTGTTAAACTGCTTGTGAAACGAATTAGATATTCACCGTAGACCTAGAGAAATTATAAGATAAGAAGACTCACGAATTGAGTGTGTCATCGTCCGCATCGTAGACAGGTATTCTATCAGCGAGCCGGTACGCATCTGCGCCGGACCAGTTGAGACTTCTGTGTGTGTGGACCGACAGTGCGTACGCAACGATCACGTCCAGTTGTCCACTAGGAGAAGAAGACCAAGATTTTAGCAGTCGTAAAGAAACGCTTTTATTTTATTACGACGTTATTTATTTATTTAAACAATAGTGGTACATAGGCGGACTTAATGCCACAAGACATTCTCTACAAGTACCTTTGGACAGTCAGCTTAGATTGGTTACATTATACGCAACACATGAAACTTACAGGTACATGCACTTACTTGTAACACATTACTCCATAATGCTCCAACAACTCCTCTAACCAAGGTTTGACAGTATCGTAGATGTCATTTCGCAAGTGTATACTAACTTCGTGATTACCATCTTCGTACTCCATTTTCTTGACGTGAAGGGCACTTTGTACATCAGCTCTATTCAAGAAGATGGTGAATGATGAACCAATTTCTTCCGTGACTTCTTTTATATAATTATACGAATTGACAGGCGCAAAAGAATTAAAAGTTCCAATAGCAGCTTGAGCCGTCTAAAAAGAAAAAACACAATCAGAAAACACTCCAAATGTTTCAAAGACTTGATTAAATTAAATTACTACTGGTTCAAAACTTTTGCAGCATTCATAACTGTAACTGAAGGAACCCAATCAATCACTTGTTGTATTAGTTTATATTAATTTTATTTTTCAATAATTATATGGATGGGAGGAGCTCGTGGCTAAATGATAATATTATTATTATTTAGCCACGAGCTCCTCCCATCCATATGATTATTGAAAAACGACTGTCAAAGATGGAGAAATTGACAGTCGTTACAGGTAGACAGTGGCCCAAAAAGTCTGACAACCAGTCTTATCAAAATGGTATCGTATTACCCAGTATGAACTGGGTTGTGGAGGTCAGATAGGCAGTCGCTCCATGTAAATTACTGGTACTCAGCTGCATCCCGTTAGACTGAATAGATTCGATACCGGACCGGTAGGACCGGTTAGATTGCCGACCCCAAAATAGTTGGAAATAGTTGGGGAAAAGGCTAGGCAGATGATAATGATATGGATGAAGAGGGAGAGGAAGGCCAAAAGAAAGATAGATGGGTTGTGTGAAGAATGATATGAAAGAGAAAGGAATAAATGATGCCGTGACGTCTGACAGGGAATAATGGAAGAAGATAACGTGTTGCGCCGACACCAATACAATAGTACAAGGGCAGGAACATAATGATGATAGTTATAGGAATAATTTCTTATTGCTATACGCACTTTTTGCTAATTTTTCAGGAAAATTTGTTTTATTTTAACAGCCTCGTCGTTTACCTTTTTTTTTGGTTGGGAAATGATCAAATGACAGGAGTCATTTAGATCATTTCTCAACCCGCTCTGGGCGGAGCAGGAGGGAGTGTCAGACTTTTACTGACTAAAACCCATCCATGTTCCTTCATCGCCCTTTGTGTTCCGGGGCCACGGTATCTCTTTCGAATAGTCCCGCAACCCCGGCAGGCATCGGTCCTTACGGACCCCTTCCTTTTTGCTGACTCTCTTTGAGGCGCGCGTGGAACACGAACGCGCCGTCGACACGGCCTGTCGTCATGAGACGGACGGACGGCGAGCTAGCCCATAGCTCACCGTCCACAGGCCCGCGCCTACGGTGGCCGGGGGCCACGTGGTGGTGGCCCCCGACGCCCGGGGCGTCTCCCGCGGCGGCCGGGACGTTGAGAGGTTCTCTCCCTCTCACGTTCCGCCACCTCCTTCTCTAGCATATATTTGCCAGCGTATGATTCCCCGGTGAGGAATAAAGGTGCTTTTCTCAACTCTGGGAATACTTGCAGAAACTGCTGCATAAGACTGAGGAGACACGCTCCAACCTACAAAAATTAATGACATCAAACGGCACTTTAGTTCTTTAAGAAATACTTTGATACTGGCAACAATTTATTACCTCATCCTCATTTGTGGCGTATTCTCCTCCCTCAGTAAAACTAAATCCAGTTCCTACCGGATTGTCAATAAAGAGAAGCGAGTAGCTGGAGCCCCATGTGATAGGCATTTTCTCCGCTGAAAGATTTTTATTGGTTATTTAATGATTTCAACGAATTTTACTATTGCGTGGTTAATTACCAATGAGGTGCTTACCTGTGTTATTAACAATCTGTATCGGCCCAATTTCTGTGAACAAACCGTATAAAGAAGAAGCACCAGGCCCTCCTTGCAACCAGACAACCAACGGAGTACTATCTAGATCAGCTCCTTGTGCGGGGAAATACCAGAAGAACAGGTTCCATTTTGCAGTTTTGTTAACAGTGAAGTATGCGGCGTGACTGTGGACGCCAGCGAACAGGCTCGGGTCTACTGCGGATAGTTCTTTGGCTTTTTCCGTTTCTCCATTTTCGATGTAGGGTGTTAGAATAAGAGGACCATCCTCTTTGTCAACTGGTGTTACTATTGCACTAAGAGCAGTTGCCCTAAAACAAGACAATGGAATATAATGGCCTTTTGACAAAGTTCAGAAAATAAAAGCTTACTTACCAAAGAAACGCTAAGAAATAGACTGCACCGAACATGATTCGAGACTGACAAGTTTAACACTATGTTGTGGTATTTAAAGATATTTATTACATTAAAGCATTTAACGATTGTAAAAAAAATATTGTTCAAAGAATGTTATTGGCATAAGTTCTTTAAGAATCGTTAATACAAAATCATAAATACCTAACATAACTAGGTAATAGTGACTACGCTATATCAATATCTTTAGGCTCAATGGGCGTATCCACAAAAAAACGACTTTTCAGGAGAGCCAAAAAACAAAACGGTTTTACGACATAACTTTTTTTTGCTTATTAGCTATCAATAAAAGGCAAAAGACAAAAGTTGTTAGAATTTTTAGATAAAGAAGATCGTAGAATAATGTACGTATATAAAGTAAATCTTACAAATAAAAAAATAGACTTCTTTAACACTCTAAAAAAATATATAAATCAGTCGGTTACGCCAAAAAAAATTGCCTCCGCACAAACAGCTAAGGGTGTAATTGCAATTTATGCGAAATCAACTGCCAATTTCATGACGTAAGTTAGAATCTCTTTGTGTTCTAGTATCTAATAGATGACGTAAGCTACAAACCTTTTGTCCAATATGTGGTGCAAGTGACTGTTTTGGCATTTCTTATGAATGATTTTGTATTATAAGCTCAGGTAATTAAAGTTGAATATTGCATTTACATTATCGGTTATGAGACTGTATATCCCACTAAGGTGTGGAGGTCGAGGCTTTTTAAATGCTAAAACTCTTCACAATCGTGAGATATGCAGTCTCAGGGAATATTTCCTAGAAGCCGACGTAGGCATTCATTGAGATGTTGTCGCAGTGGACAAGAGCCTCACCCCACTCTCCTTGGCTAAAGAGAACTGGCACAAACCTCCAGTGCTTGACATTTGACACTAACGACCGCAGGTAAGCATGGTAGAGTAAGTAGCTTCACGGACGCTTTTTCCAGGTTCTGCATAGGCCCGATGTAGGCATATCAGCGTCCGTAGCTTGACTACGTTCCGGGGATCTCTTGAGAGAAACCCAAGGGTTCTATCTATGCAATCAAAGATGAAGTTATGATGACGAATAACTACCGAGATCTATTGTGAAGGACGGCACGGTTGACATACGTTGGGCATGCCACCGTCCAGGTGAATCAATACGTCCCATTATCTCCGAGTACTCTCGTCTGGCTAACGGAGAAAACTTGCCTAGACATAACCTTGTAGCCAGGATTATCCATCAGCAATTTGCTTTAAAATCCAGCTTTGTGGAATCGGAAGTGCCGTTCTTTATAGGTATGTGCCCGACCCAGTTCTCGAAAACTGCAATATCACGTTGTACTGGGATCAATTCATCATCACTGACAGGATTATTGTAGCCAATAAACCTGATCACCACCACTATGGTGGATCGATAAGAGCAGCGCGCACTGATTGTTTATATAACGGTCCCGCATGACGAGACCCCCGAGAAAGCCGAGAAAGATAATCAAATCAAGTATCTTGACTAGGCTCGCGAGGTTGTCCACATGTGGGGTGTGAACTCAGTGATCATTGTACCGACAGTCATTTCAGCCAATGGCTTAATTGCCAAGAGCCTCGACTACCTGAAGAGCCTCTCGTTTGCCAGCTGGATCAAGAGCTTGATTTAGGAAGTGGCACTCCTGGATACGGCTCGTGTTGTTAGGAGGTTCCTCTCTCTCCAGAGAGAGCCAAGCTACCAGCATGGACCCTGTTCCCAATACTGGTGGTTTTATTATATTTTTAAATGTTTATTTATATATTTTACTATTTATGTACACACAGTAGACAACAAAGAAAAGGGTCGAAGGGAAGGTTCTTTTTATTGGTTTCATAAGGAATATTTTAAATTAAAATTATTATTATATTAATGCAAATTTCGTGCATTTTAATAATTAAAATAATTTAAAATTATTAAAATGCATGAAATTTGTATACACAGAAACAAATAAAAGAAAATAAAATAATAATATATACAAGTGTATTAGACTCATTATCACATAATATGCATGTAGTAATCTAATACCAATTTAAGGTATTACTGACAAAACTTGTTAAAATCTCGGGTCGTATAAGACAATGTACGAACAAGCTATTTGGTTTACAGTTTAACTAAAATTACATTGTAAAATATAAACCAAATAGCTTGTTCGACCGTACGAACAAAATTGTAAAATAGCTAGGAGCGTAAACACCAAAAGAGACAGATCACAGGATATACTTCCAAGTTTATAATTTTGTTTGCCTGTTACGAAGTTTGCGGTAAAGATAAATGAAATACTTTTCATTTACGGCCCAAATTTAAAGAAAATCAATGTCTATGATGTGTATGGCTGTATCCGCCACTTTTTTGCGAATAGCGACATTTTAAAACGACCAATTGAAAGAGGACGAAAAACTAAGTATGACTGCATTAAAATCTCATTTTGGCTAAAATAGCTTTTACGCCCTTTGAGCCTAAAGTTATCGATTAAAGGGTCATCATTCTCCTGCCTAGAGGCGTCTCTATCTCATGTAGCGCCCACGCCAAGGCCTATTTCGCAAAATTCGTGTACCGAGCGGTAGAGTACAAAGAGCGGCACGCGCCACGCGTACTCACGCTTTTGAGAAATGCCGTGCGCTTGACTTTCGTCCATAGCAATTTGAACTTTATTTTCTATCACAAACAGCTGAATTCGCATTATTATAAACGATACATTTGTCTTTATTATAAACGATATGGATGCAAAGTTAATCTCATTCTCTCACATTCAACCACAACCAAGAATAAGTAAAAGATTTGCGACCTCTAAGTCTTTCACTATATTTTTGGTTAAAGATAATTAAATGAAAAAATAATCGTAAACTACAAGAAACTTGTGTATTTTGATAGATGTTTAGACCTTACGTCAGTGCTGACACCTTGTGGTTTTGTCATTTCAGAAAACCCTCATTGAGTGCTATTTAAAATTATAGTGGTGGAAAAGGATGGAAGGAATCAGATTACATACAGTTACAGAGATTACAAGAACTACAAATCATGGTCATCATTTTGTCGTTGTGCCCTTGTCTTATGTCATTCATTCCATACATTCTCTTTAAGTACTTTATTTTATTGTCAGTCGCCAAATTCTTAATAAAAAAGACACTTAATGTCGTTAATGTTAAACAGTAAAAGACTCCATAATTTAGGCAGATATGCATTAAGGTAGAACTTACAATAATCACACCACAGTAATAAAGCATGTTTGAAATTTCATGTTTCAGAATCGGTTAAACCATTTGATTTGGCCACACAGCTTCAGCAAGACCACCTTGAGTCCACCCCCTAATTGCCATTTATGTTGCATGGACAACAATCAAAGACGTGGTACTCAACAATTTACCTTCATTGCTTTACAAAACCATAGATCAATATTTACAGAAGGTTTAACTATAATTCACAGAAGGTTTACCGTATACCGTATACGCCGCTGCGAATAATATTGATTTAGGTGTCTTTACAATCAAGCTCATTCACCCTCATACAAGAAGAAGCCCATTAAAAGTGTCTCAAGCTGTTAAAATTACGTTAGAAAGGTTATTCTCTACACAAACAAAATTTTGAAATGAAAAATATCTCACACTTATTTTATTAACACCATTAGAAATATCTTATAAAAAGAGTAGTTAATAAACATTGTGGAGCACATAATGATGAATTCGTTTTATTTAAACTTGTTGATGAACAAGTCGATGATCTGCTTGGCGGCGCGCGGCTTGTCTGCGGGCACCATGTGTCCTGCGCCGCGCACCATCACGTCCATAAAGTTGCCGGCCGCCTTCACAAAACTGGAACAATAGGGTAGATGACAAAAAAAATCTAATTAGTCCGTCAGATAGATTTCCAAAAAATACAGAAAAAAGAAAAAATATTTCCGTTTTCACGTGAACAAAATATGAATACGATACAGTGCGTCGAAAGCTCATGTGACAAGCCCCCCCCCCCCACTCATGATCTTCGACGCGTTTATCGTCGTTTTATTAATTTGACTAGCTGACGTCCCGCGGTGTCACCCGCGTAGTTCCCGTTCCCGTGGGAGTAAGGGAATAAAATATAGCCTATAGTACTCACGAATAATGTAGCTTTCTACCAGTGAAACAATTTTTAAATTTGGTTCATTACTTCCGGAGATTAGCCCCTACATACAAACTTACAAACAAATGTTACCTCTTTATAATATTAGTATAGATATAGATAAAACAAAAAACACGTATCCAGTATCTGACGGACTAAACAGAATCATATTTTTTTTGTCAGGAATCATACCTATTCAAAAACAAAATTATTAACCGAATGCTTGAAATTATGAAATCTTCGTAATTTCACATCGATAGTTGATCGCTGTAATATAATTCTGTTAAACTGCTTGTTAAATGAATTAGATATTCACCGTAGACCTGGAGAAATTATAAGATCATAACTCACGAATTGAGTGTGTCATGGTCCGCATCGTAGACAGGTATTCTATCAGCGAGCCGGTACGCATCTGCGCCGGACCAGTTGAGACTTCTGTGTGTGTGGACCGACAGCGCGTACGCAACGATCACGTCCAGTTGTCCACTAGGAGAAAAAAACCAAGATTTTAGCAGTCGTAAAGAAACGATTATTTTAATACGATGTTATTTATTTATTTAAACTTCATGTACAATAGTGGTACATAGGCGGACTTAATCCCACAAGGCATTCTCTACAAGTCAACCTTTAGACAGTCAGCCTAAATTGGTTACATTATACGCAACACATGAAACTTACAGGTACATGAACTTACTTGTAACACATTACTCCATAATGCTCCAACAACTCCTCTAACCAAGGTTTGACAGTATCGTAGATGTCATTTTTCAAGTGACCGTTAACTTCGTAATTAATACTTTCGTACCCCATTTTCTTGACGTGAAGGGCACTTTGTACATCAGCTCTATTCAAGAAGATGGTGAATGATGAACCAATTTCTTCCGTGACTTCTTTTAAATAATTATACGAATTGACAGGCGCAAAAGACTTAAAAGTTCCAATAGCAGCTTGAGCCGTCTAAAAAGAAAAACCACAATCAGAAAACACTCCAAATGTTTCAAAGACTTGATTAAATTAAATTACTACTGGGTCAAAACCTCTGCAGCATTCATAACTGTAACTGAAGAAACCGAATCAATCACTTGTTGTATAAGTTTATATTAATTTTATTTTTCAATAATTATATGGATGGGAGGAGCTCGTGGCTAAATAATAACAGCCGCTCGGGTCGATCAGTTAAGCTGTTGGTCCCGGTTGTCATTTGTCCATCTTTGACAGTCGTTACAGGTAGACAGTGGCCCAAAAAGTCTGACAACCAGTCTTATCAAAATGGTATCGTATTACCCAGTATGAACTGGGTTGTGGAGGTCAGATAGGCAGTCGCTCCATGTAAATTACTGGTACTCAGCTGCATCCCGTTAGACTGAATAGATTCGATACCAGACCGGTAGGACCGGTTAGATTGCCAACCCCAAAATAGTTGGGAATAGTTGGGAAAAAGGCTAGGCAGATGATGATGATATGGATGAAGAGGGAGAGGAAGGCCAAAGGAAAGATAGATGGGTTGGGTGAAGAATGATATGAAAGGGAAAGGAATAAATGATGCCGTAACGTCTGACAGGGAATAATGGAAGAAAATAACGTGTTGCGCCGACACCAATACAATAGTACAAGGGCAGGAACATAATGATGATAGTTATAGGAATAATTTATTATTGCTATACGCACTTTTTGCTAATTTTTCAGGAAAATTTGTTTTATTTTAATAGCCTCGTCGTTTACCTTTTTTTTCGGTTGATCAAATGACAGGAGTCATTTAGATCATTTCTCAACCCGCTCTGGGCGGAGCAGGAAGGACTGTCAGACTTTTACTGACTAAAACCCATCCATGTTCCTTCATCGCCCTTTGTGTTCCGAGGCCACGGTATCTCTTTCGAAAAGTCCCGCAACCCCGGCAGGTCGTCGTTTACCCTTGTAATAAGATCATTTGCACGTCTGTAGGTCATAATTACATTCAAAGATGTTAGCGTTTCATTGAACATACCCTAGATCAGCCGATTGAAAACAAAATGGCTGCCATTCGTGGGGTATGGGAATAGTAGTATCTATAGACGTGTAATTGTCTATAGAAATCAGTAAATAATATGCCCTTAAATATCGGTAACTGGTAGCCAATTTTAAGGCCAGCCCCTATAAAATCGCTACTATTGTGCGGACATAATGCTGTCGATGTTCATTATCATCATTTTCTACCCACTGCTGAGTGCAATTCTCTTTACACTTTGCTCCAGGATTCCTTGGCTTTGAAGTGGCCAGGAAGAGCCTGCCTCCACTGTCAATAATTACGAACTGTCTTGGTCTATGTTCTAATTGCGTACCGTAACGTAATCGTCGTAGTTGCCTTCATCCCAGTACTGTCTAGCCTTTTCTTCCAAATCGTGAACTTTTTCTGCTTGTTCAGGGTCTAAGAGTCCCACTTGTAGTCCCCACTCGGCGCGGTGCATTAGTGTTCGTGGGTCTGTCGATCCGTCTCCGATCGCTAGGCCCTGAATCGAGGACGCTTGTTTTAATAAATGTTTGATTGAAAAATTGACACCCAATAGAGTATAAATTAAACTAACCTTCAAGTTAATTGGCGTCGACTCACTTTGATTGTTATGTATGTAATGTCCAAACGCCGGAATATATTTGCCAGCGTATGATTCCCCGGTGAGAAATAAAGGTGCTTTTCTCAACTCTGGGAATACTTGCAGAAACTGCTGCATGAGACTGAGGAGACACGCTCCAACCTACAAATTAATTTTTGTGTGACATCAAACGGCACTTTAGTTCTTTAAGAAATACTTTGATACTGGCAACAATTTATTACCTCATCCTCATTTGTGGCGTATTCTCCTCCCTCAGTAAAACTAAATCCAGTTCCTACAGGATTGTCAATAAAGAGAAGCGAGTAGCTGGAGCCCCATGTGATAGGCATTTTCTCCGCTGAAAGATTTTTAATGGCTATTTAATGATTTCGACGAATTTTACTATTGCGTGGTTAATAACCAATGAGGTGCTTACCTGTGTTATTAACTATCTGTATCGGTCCAATTTCTGTAAACAAACCGTATAAAGAAGAAGCACCAGGCCCTCCTTGCAACCAGACAACCAACGGAGTACTATCTAGATCAGCTCCTTGTGCGGGGAAATACCAGAAGAACAGGTTCCATTTTGCAGTTTTGTTAACAGTGAAGTACGCGGCGTGACTGTGGACGCCAGCGAACAGGCTCGGGTCTACTGCGGATAGTTCTTTGGCTTTTTCCGTTTCTCCATTTTCGACGTAGGGTGTTAGAATAAGAGGACCATCATCTTTGTCAACTGGTGTTACTATTGCTCCAAGAGCAGTTGCCCTAAAACAAGACAATGGGATATAATGGCCCTTTGACAAAGTTTAGAAAATAAAAGCTTACTTACCAAAGAAACGCTAAGAAATAGACTGCGCCGACCATGATTTGAAACTGAAAAATTGAACGCTATGTTGTGGTATTTAAAGCTATTTATTGCAGTAAAGCATGTAACGAATGTGAAAAAAATGATTGTCAAAGAATGTTATCAACGAAAATTCTCTTTCTTGCCGGACAGACCTAGAAGAAGGGTGATGTTTTTCGCGCGTATGTATGTATGTTTGTCAGTTCCATTGTGACCTCGTAAATCCTAAACGCATGCACCGATTTGGATAAATCGAACGGCGAGATTCGCTTATGTGGCGAGAGTGTACAGCGAGACCTTTCGAGTGGGTATCAAAATAAAGGCTTTTAAAAGGTACTTGTAAAAATTGATAAAAAAAACCCTGTCCGATCCGAAAGGGGCATATAAGTAGGTATACCAATAATATTATCAAATAAAATACGACAATAAATATTTATGAAAGTGAACAACATCATCTGCCTAGCCTTTTCCTATGTTGGGGTCGGCTTCCAGTCTAACCGGATGCAGCTGAATACCAGTATTTTAGATGGAGCGACTGACTATCTGACCTCCTAAACCCGGTTACTACTGGATAATATGGAAAATACACTTTGATGAGACTGGCTGTCAGATGAAAGTAAACATAAGTATTAATGAATTTTCAAATGCATGATTTTTGTGCCAAAATTACCACCATTTCCCTAAAATCTAACAAACTTTTAAAACTTCACAACTCCAACTTCTGAATTAGTATGTTCGTTCGTTCATCAATTGCTTGTAGATGACGTCACTACCCGAGAAGTGACTGGAGTGTCACCGCCCGCGCTCTTTTGTTGCCATTAAGATTCCTAATTTTAGTAATTTATTTTAGATTTGTCCAAAAAGGTTTACATAAATAGAATCTAATCTCGATACCTTATCTTACGGATCGGACATGTTTTAAATATATTGTATGTTTAATTAAAAGTAATTCGAAACGAAAAATCGTATTACCATTGAAAAAATCGTAAAACAAATAAAAAAAGTCGTCTGAAATTGAAATCTTTCACATTACTGAAGTAAAAACTGAAAATAAAAACAATTTTGGCATACTTAATTTTTGGTCAAGTGTGTTGTTCGTTTAAATGACTGAAAGTGACCGAAGTTTTTTGCATGGCTCGTGACTTTGTTTTAAGTAAAGATCTTAATTGTTTATATGTTTCATTGTAAGGAATGTGAAAATAAACAAAAAAAATGTGTGGACGATAATTTAGGCACCTACTAAACCTACTAAATTATTACTAATAGTTTCTGATGATGGAAAAGAGGTAGTAATAAAGGATCCAGAAAAAAAGAGCATTCTCAAAATATGAAATAAAAAATTATATATTAATCTTGCGAACTCGGAAGGGACAAAGTAACGACCGAATAAAATACTGAAAATTCCGAAAATCAATAAAACATTATTGCTGGCGTTATTTTTCCACCAGCATAAATTGCATTTTAACCTAAATAAAACGGGAATAAAATCAACGTCAAAATAAATATTAAAATGTAATAAATAAGGCGCAGTGAACGTAGCCTCGCTGCGCGGGTGATCATTTCTGTCTGCAGAGTTTAATGTAACTTAACCTAACCGACGTCCGTAACTAACGTCCGTCGGGGTGGTCAGAAAACGATTATTTTAGCAGAAATCTATTTTTTTTTTCGCAAACTTAGGTTTAAGAAAGAAATACTACGTTACAATAGTTACAAATGCTAGTTAAAACTGTTCTAATAACAGCCTACTGCACCGTTTGATAAAGAAATACTAAGTTTGCGAAAGAAATACTAAATTCTCGAAAGAGATACTAAGTTTTCGAAAAATAATTAAACTAATATTTATTTCGAAACTTTAGTACTTTTTTCGAGGTTTCCGGCGACTGGGACCGCAATTAACTGGGACCGCGGTCCCAGTCGCCGGATCCGTAAAAAATAAATATTTTTCTTCCAGCGACTGTGACCACTCATAGATAACTTAAAAAAATCTATTATTCAAGCCAAAATTAGTACAGTCAATCGTTTGACTGTACGGATCCGGCGACTGGGACCGCGGTCCCAGTTAATTGCGGTCCCAGTCGCCGGAAACCTCCTTTTTTCGCAAACTTAGTATTTCTTTATCAAACTTAGTATTTTTTTGGAAAGGTGATTCGTTTTGTTCGATGATTTGGGAAAAAAACCGGCGACCTCAAATGAATTAAATTTTATTTAAATGGCGGTAGGAGTGGAATAGTACATTTTGATACAAGTGGAGAAAGTTTGTTATTGCATTCGAGGCGGAATTATAACACACGAGCCGTAGGCGAGGGTGTTTTTGAGCCGAGAATTGCAATAACAAATGTCCACGTGTATCAAACGACGTTTTTCAATACACTTTTGAAGAAATAAAATAAAATAACGACAAATATTTTTGTCACGAACCATGAAACTATGATTTTCATTTTCTTTTCTTTTTCGCGCTTTGGTTTCGGCAGTTTGAAGGAGAGGCAAAGGTATGAAGCCGTTAAACAGCCTAATATAAAAAATAGATTTATTTTATATTTTTGAATTAAGAACACAAATAAATGTTAATTTGTGTATATAAGTAACTATTAGTTTTTAATAACCATGTTTATCTATGATATTCTATTTATAAACACAATTTGAATTTACAAAAAATATTTATGCCATAGAGACGCGTAGTGCTTTGCCGAAATTAAAAAAAAAACATTCACCTCAGACTATAGGCATTGAACCAATTTGGACTTAGTATAGGTATAGTTATCTGTGGCAATTTTCATTCCCGCACACGTGCGGGAAAGTGGAGAAAATCGCACACGTGTGAAATACATTGCATGTTGTACCTAATCGTAGTGCGTTATGGACCAGTTTTAGAGGAAGTGTATTGAAAACAGTTTTTTGTATGGCGATAATACTGTAATGAATTCGGGAACAAAGATTTACAAGGACATAATTTTTAAAACCCCTAATACAGAATGATTGTTTGTATGTATTTTATCAAAATTGAACTCTTTATTTTAATTTCTCGTATGTCATTACTTCCCAAAATTTGATCCTTATTAGCGACAGTATTGAATGGTGTAATACAGTGTTTTTTTTTCAAAAATCTAAAAGGATATTGATTTTTCTAAAAGGCTCGAGACTCCTTTGAAAATTTTTCGTTATTCTTCATAGTTTCGGATTTAGCCATTCACGCCCCCTTGAAAAAATCACCTTGTATATCTACGAAGCCAAAGACTTTTCGACTTTAACGCCATAGTAAAAAATAATTCGTTACGTGTGCTTTAAATATGTGTAATTATTATTGATGGCTGCTAAAAAATAATATCCCAAAATGAATGATCCTTTGATATATTTTTTTGGAAATTTAGTTTATTATTTTTCGTAGAATTGTAATTCGAATAAGCTCATGTTTGTTTGTGATATACAACATTTTTTGCCTATTAACTTTTTTTTTTTCTGCGTAGGTACCCCGAAAATACATTATGAATCGTTTTTATTACTGTAAAAAGTCGTTTGTGTCGTTTTGGGACAAGTTTATGTCATTATTTCTGTTTTCGGAGTTATTTATTTAAATAAATGTATGCGGGTTAATGACCTTTAATTCTTACTTATCTGGCGCAGACTATAGTTATCTTTTGGCATCTTGAGTCAGTAAAAAGTTGCTATCGTCATCATCATAATTAAAACTATCTTGGCTTGGCCACCGCCAAACGCTGTTTATTAAAAACGACGGTACATAGATAATATTCGTAATAAACTACTACAAAATTACTAAGATAATAAAATATGTATTGTAATATATTCCTAAACTTGTACAGTCTTATGTCAAAACAATACACGTGGCAATAAATGTATAAACGAATTTAGAAGCTTCAGTTTTTATTTATTATTCATGACCAGCTTGAATTTTATCTCAAAATCTCACTCATTGTTAATTTTGAAAAGCTTTTTATGTGCCTGCAACACATTTTTACTTAAGGTTTAAAGTGTTTGCCGGGGCTGCGGGACTGTTCGAAAGAAATAAGTGGCCCCGGAACATAAAGGGCGATTTAGGAACATGGATGGGTTTTAGTCAGTAAAAGTGTGACACTCCCTCCTGTTCCGGCCAGAGCGGGAGGAGTCATTTGATGATTTCCCATCAGAAAAAAAAAGGTTTAAGGTGTTACAACGTGATTGAGCAGGCTTTGACCGAGTGGTGACCAAGGTAAGCTACAGAAACCAGGACCTTCCTAAAGCTCGTTAGGTCGACGACATCGTCAAAGTCGCGGGAAACACGGAACACACGAAACGTAAACACTGGGTAAGGGACGCACAAAACCGGAAAGTGTGACAGAAAAAAGGGGAGGCCTATAACCAGCAGTGGGTGACTCCGGGCTGATATGATGATGACGATGACGATGATGAACATGATTCAGCAAATATAGATAAATAATAAAGATATATAATAAAGATAAAGAAAGGAGCTCGTGGCTGAATAATAACAGCCGCTCAGGTCGATCGTTAGGTTAAGCCGTGCATGCCTAGGTTGGTCTGTAGATGGGTGACCACCCATTACATACCGAGTTTCCTTCGTGCCTCGGAAAGCACGTTATACCGTTTGGCCCGGCTGTCATTTCTAGATCTTTAACAGTCGTTTGGTAGTCAGAGGCCCAAAAAGTTTGACAACAAAATTTTAGTAATGTTGCATTAGACGTTGTTATAGAGTAGAGATACCAAGGGGTATCGTATTACCCGGTACTAACTGGGTTGTAGACGTCAGATAAGCAGTCGCTCCATGTAAAATACTGGTATTCAGCTGCATCCGGTAAAACTGGAAGCCGACCCCAACATAGTTGGGAAAAGGCTAGGCAGATGATGAATAAAATGGGTTAGGTATAAAGGGTAAATTAAAATCATGTCATTTTTACCTACTTCAATAACGTGCTATACAAAATTGAATGCTTTTACAAAAAAAACGAAATTGTTGTAACAAATTCATATTTATTTAAACTTGTCGATGAACGGCGTGCTCCTTGTTTGGGGCACCATTTGTACTGCTCCGCGGCTCCCCACGTCCTGTTAAAATTGAACATCAACATTATTAACAGATAGAATGTTTGAAATTATGAACTAAGCCCCATTTTTTTTATCTGACGGGTAATCATCAAATGACTCCTCCCGCTCTGGGCGTAGCAGGAGGGAGTGTCAGACTTTTACTGACTAAAACCTATCCATGTTCCTTCATCGCCCTTTATGTTCCGGTGCCACGGTATTTCTTTCGAACAGTCCCGCAACCCCGGCAGGGCACCGCGCCCCCTCACGTCCGTGCACTGAAAAAAAATTAACATCAACATTATTAACAGACAAAATGTTTGAAATTATGAACTAAGTCCCCTTAATTTTACATTCACTGTCAAAAACTGTTATAATACCAGCCTATTGCAACGTTTGATAAAATATTTTTCCAGCTCACGAATCAAGTGTGTTACCATCCGCATTGTCGAGAGGTGTTATATATCAGCGTCCCGGTACGCCTGCATTTCGTACTCCCGTTATACATATCCACAAAAACCGCAAGTCCCAATGACTAATAAAAAAACCGGCCAAGTGCGAGTCGGACTCGCGCACAAAGTGTTCCGTACCATTCTTATCAAAAAATCACGTTTGTTGTATGGGAGCCCCCCTTAAATATTAATTTTATTCTGTTTTTAGTATTTGTTGTTATAGCGGCAACAGAAATACATCATCTGTGAAAATTTCAACTGTCTAGCTGTCACGGTTCATGAGATACAGCCTGGTGACAGACAGATGGTGACAGACAGACGGACAGACAGACAGACAGCGAAGTCTTAGTAATAGGGTTCCGTTTTTACCCTTTGGGTACGGAACCCTAAAAACAAAATTTTGGTAATGTTGCATTAGACGTTGTTATAGAGTTTATATTGCTGACATTATACGCAACACATGAGAACTTAAAGGTGCATATACTTATGACCCACAAATAAAAGCAGAATACCCAACGTGTAATGCACTTTGCGCATCAGCTAGTCTATCATCTTTGTAACTATTGCACCTAGAGCAGTTGCACTAAAACAATAAAATGGGATATAATATTATAAATTTGTTTGGAGAAAATATAATCTTGCTTACCAAAAGAACGCTACGAAAAAGACTTTGCCGAACATGATTGCAGACTGACATATTGAACGATGTGTGGACGCCGGATACTAAATGTTACAAAGACAAAAAATCAATGGGCAACATAGTCCTAGTGTCAAAATGTACAAATTGCCTAGTGGCAAAATGTAATTTTGCCCAAATGCCGCTATGATAGAATACATTACGGTGGTATTTAAAGCTATTTATTGCACTAAACTATGTAACGAATGTGTTTCAAAGAATTATTAAAATGTTATCAACGAAAATTCCTTTATATGTATTATTATTATGAGTTAAGTATTTACAAATAATTAATACAATTTATGTACCTATGCAAGGTGTTTGGTAGAAGGACCGAAACAATTTTTGGAGTGGTTATGGTGTCTTTATTTAGCTCAGATACCCGTTTTGTTTAATAATTAAAAAAAAAAACAATAAATTTCTCAATTTCAAGTTTTTAGGAGCACGATTCTCTAAGTCTCTAGCTTATATCGAAGTCAGTGCTAAATGGAACAATCGTACTGCTGGACACAACTGCTGGCAAGGTTGTACTATCCACCCTACTTCGAGGGCTCCAAACGATGATCGCTTTACACTTATTCGGCTTATTGACCTGCAAGGTTAACCTTCCAGATTTACCCGCGCGGCTGTTAGTATTTAGCTACGAGCCCCTGTCTCCCTTTTATTGTCAGTCACTAATGATTATTTTGGAGACAGTCTTGGAGTCTTTGGAGTGTCACGCACACAGTGTTACGCACAGAATTTATCATTAAATTGTGCTTTATTAATTTATTAAGTGGTAAAATCCTCATGGATTTCCTCCGTCTGGGGCAAGCGGAGGTTATTTTTTTTTATTTTTTTATTTTTATTTATTAGGTCTACCAACAATTGTTTACACAAATTTACAAACAAAGAAAAACATGCGCTTAAACTCTACACAGTGTAACAATTACTTAAAGGTAAACACCACATGGACAAAAAGGAAACAATTTTTAGTAAGTAATATCGTAAGCTACATATTGTACAAGTAAACTCAGTTAATTATACAACTATGAATCAATAACTTATAGGCTAAGTATTAAAAGCATCATTTATTTGAAAAGAACACAGTCCAAAAACTTTTACAACTTTTACAACAAGTCTGATAAACAGTTCAAAAATTTAACTTTTTGCTTTTTGAGAGAATCAAAGTGAAAATCAACTATATCACTACAACTATTTAAAACCCTACAGAACCTAGCACATGGAGAGTTAGATCCTAACACCGTTCTTCTCATTGGAGGACAAAATGGAGTAATCGGTTTGCGTGGAATCCTCGCCGGAGCACGAAAGTTAATGAGTGCGAGCAGTGGCGGAGAGTCGATATTTCCCTTCAAGATTTTGCTAGCAAACATTGCGTCAGTCAGACATCTTCGCTCTTCCAAAGTGTGCATGTTGAAGTACTTCAATCTATTTTTGTAAGAACGCACTTTTTTGGTTATTCCCACAGAAAAGGCCAGATGCCAAACGAAACGTTTTTGGACGCGTTCTAGACGCAAACTATTTGTAGCATAGTGTGGCCGCCACACCACACTGCAATACTCTAATATGCTACGAACTAAGCTCTGATAAAGTAAGATTTTAGTTTCAATTTGACGAAAACCCTTACATTGTCTAATGACAAAACCCATCATCCTGGATGCTCTTTTAGAAATGGAATCTAAGTGTGGTGCAAAGGTCAGTTTTTGATCAAACAGAACTCCAAGGTCACGAATAGTGTCTGACTCATTAACTTTGTCCTCATTTATGTAATACACTGTCTTTATTGGATTATTTTTTCTTGTATATTTAACGTGGTAACATTTCTTCGAATTCAAATACATTCCGTTGCTTAGTAGTAGTAGTAGTAGTCTATGACTACTACCATGTATCGTATCCGGAAGATACAAGTACATTCTCGCGCACCCCTGACTGGTATCAGGAACCAACTAACCTAACGTCGGGGTGCCCCTAGTCCCGATTATGGGGGCAGAGTTAATTTGATCGCATGCATTTCACAAGTTTACGGTTTCACTTCGACAGATTATAATCTACCGAAAAATAATGCGTTATATTGTAAGCAGTATGTTCAGTTGACAATATTTCGGCAGACAAACACGCTAGACAGATTACAATGTAACGGTTCTTAAAATATTTACGGTGGCATACCTACCCTGTGGCAGTTAAGTAAAACAGCACAAAAGTTTAGGCGAATTTCTACCTTATTTGCCGCAGCTCCTTATTTGCGACTGAGAGCAAACTGTGCACTTCATAGGAGCACGTCATCTACATAAATTGGGC
This sequence comes from Xestia xanthographa, assembly GCA_905147715.2. Classification (NCBI taxonomy): domain Eukaryota; kingdom Metazoa; phylum Arthropoda; class Insecta; order Lepidoptera; family Noctuidae; genus Xestia; species Xestia xanthographa. Next base: position 17,406,346 of record LR990652.1, read on the forward strand.
CAACGCGTGACAAGAGCGCCATCTTGCGTGTCACGTAGGAACTAGATTATTCTGCTACCACAAATCGTACATATTCGACGAATATTCTGGAGTTATCTGTCCCACTGTTTTTCTGTAAGGGGTTGACAAAGTTATGGAATTGCTATGTAACACACGTTTGAAATTAGGTAGCAGAGGGTCGATGTATCAAAGTATGAGTTCAGTGGATAAACATTGTTTACAATAAATCTGTACGTCTCGTCTGCAGATTTTGCTAATCTTTTCTGTTTATTTGTTGCAGCCTTAAGGTCTGAAACAACTTTGTATTTCGAGTGTTATTTCACTTGAAGTTTTCTTTTACCATTTTTAGTTTTTACTTCAGTTATATAATGTTCTATCAAAAATACATCAGAAATCCATAAATTAACACAATGTGGTGAACGACCAGTGTTAAAGCGTTTCAATTAATTAAATACTTGACAGCTGAAGCGTTGGCGTTGAATATTTAAATATTTTTAATGAATACAACTTTTCTACATTGATAATTGTTGTATGTAGTGTCAGTTAAATAATGATATTAGTTTTTTTTTACATTATGGAATCAAATTAGGTTTAAAGATTCTTTATTTATTCTAAAAGAACATTTACATTGTTCACTTATTGAATAAATACATAACTAGAGTAAAGTGTAGTCCAGTAGTTAACAGTTTTGTTCTCATAATGTAGGTAGGTCGACATTTATTATTGTGTGACAGACGTGTTTATACGTATATCGTTACTTTAATAGTTTTGCGTTGTTTGTAACGTACTGCTTGAGCTTAGCTTTAAATAGGTTGAAAGAAGATGTGCTCCTAACATCTGCCGGTAGGTTGTTATAAAGTTGGACACCTTCGTAGTTTATATTTTTCCTGCCATATTGCGTTCGCAGGGGGCGTGGTTTGGAAATTGGTTATTAAACCTCGCTGCTTGTGACATTTCAAAGTGCTAACAATATAAAAATTTAATTACTGTAAGTATATACTTCTGCCTGCTGATAGCTCCCGAGTTGGATTCATAACAAAAATTGCAAATATTGCACTAAACTTTACAAACTTATCAAAATCGATTCATTCATCGTTTCGCCTAAAATATTTTGGCTTTTACCTATTCGATACAATGGTGCTTAGCATTACTTAAAGTTATTACTTTATGTAATGAGCCATCCCGGGAATTCGTCTCGCTCTAGTTCCTGTTAGTGAGGTTATTGCGATCCCAGGCGGCCCGCAATCCCGGGTTACGGGCAATATTCTGGATTACATATTACAAGCACAAATGGACCGATAGATCGGGGAGCCTACGCACTCAATTCGTAACTGCACAGTGTATAATAATTACAGTGGACCTAATTGAAGGAGAGTCCTACATAGTTAATTTCAGTGAAATCATAGCAGAAGTTTAGTTATCCACATCTATACATACAAATAAATAAAATCGAAGTATCTGTTTGTAATATCAAAATACTTTTGCTGATTGAATATTAAAATATTGATGGCACTTAGAACAAAAACATATTTTCAATTTGTGTATGTCTTTCAGTCTGTTTGTTACTTTTACTGGCAGTCAGCTGAATTTATAAGGTATATAGACTACTTTTATTTTAGAATAAGAATTAGGGTTCCGTAAAAAATAAAACCCTTGAAATTGTTTACGAAATCCAATTAAAAAAAGGAATATTTTTTTTTATAATCATTTCACGCGAACGATGATCACGTTTAGTCACAGCTAGTATGAAATAAGAAAACTGAAAACTGAAAAGAATACTGCTACCTTATCCGCATTACCTGTAAGTTCAGATTAGCCTGATAAAATTATACACTTAAAGTTAAAAATAAAAAAAACTAATGAATGACTAATTTATAGCTGACATAATTAAAGCTGTTTGTCATACCAAGTCGCTAATAATTTGAAAACACGCTAAGCTATAGACTTAATCAAGCATCATAGAGACTTAATACTCAAGCTAGAGGTGTTTGAAGCTCCCTAAACCTGAGCTCCAAAGTTAGGAGAACCGTCAGGTGGCAACAGGTATAAACCACTAAAGAGCCGCACCAAAATGGATCTAAAGATATTACCAAGATAGAACTAGGTAAAAGAAAATGTAGGCTAACCCTTGTTTAACATACTTTGCGCGCAGCTTACGCACTACCAAGCACACTGACGACAGACCAGTTTCAACCTTATAACTGAGGGCTTAAGGGTGAAAACTAATCGATCGACCGTCACCCCGAAAGACTCTAAAGGGAAACATCACAAATTATTATCATTACAACGAAACTCATTATAGTCTAACTCACAAAATCAGATGCTAATAATATACATGAAATATTTAATTAAATTCAACACTATTAAATTACTTCTCGATTGGTTAAAAACTGGAAGGCGTTCAAAATCATCGTTATTTGCAATCTTGTACCAAAAATTTAATTAGTTCTCTCGAGTCTCTAGATCATGTGAAATTAGATAGCTACTTATGAAGCGAACTCCGACATAATTAAATTTAGAACAGGTGGGAGCAACAAAATGAATCAAAATTAATCCAGCGCAATTTGACAGCGCTGTCGTCGACTTCTAGCTTAATTTTCATGTTTAATTAAATATTATTTTGTTTGACACATGAACGGGACCAGAATAGATGAAAAAATACCTCTCATTAGCTTTGATGCTGAAATAATTAAGTGGCCCGACTCAATAAGATTTTAAGTAGACTAACAAACAAGTCCTAACGAAAACGTATTTCATTGACTTTTTAAGACTTTCTAAGTTAATAAGGGAATGTTTTCTATTTATGTACTTACATAAAAACAAGCAGGGTATTTCTGATAAATTACGAGCAACATATGAGACCACATTTTTGGCGTAGCGATCTACCCCGAAATAGAAAACATATCAGCAGAGACATATATCTTCAAAAAGCTTACTATAAGATAAGATTATGAAATATCAAATTCTTACCGCACTCTACTAGCTCATTTCGAATTCAAATAACGTCAACAGAACAATAATTCGGATTATCAAATACATCTTATTTTTCGCATTCACTACCAAGGCGTGAAGGAAACAGAAATTTTGGCACAAGTCCAACCGCGGCCAAACATCTAGCACCCCTGCCTTTATGACCGCCGAAGGACGAAACTTTGCTTGTTATCCGAGAAATATCACAACATATTTCGAAGCTTTTATAGGGAAACTTTGGAGGGCCGCACACGACCGAGTAGGGAATCATTGACCGGCCCTTCGATTGAAAACTTTGGGCGACTCCATGAAACTGCTGTTATTATGTATTGGGACACATAACACTCATATTTCGAACCACAATTATTTAGCGCGGGGATAAGTTTTTGGAGATCAGCGTAAGTTTGAGAGTTTATGAGATTGTCTAGTCTAAATAGGTAGGTGAATTGGGTGATCGGCAACGTGATAGTTGGTGCCAGTTAAGAGGAGAATAGCGGTCATTGACCCACCTACATTTATAAAACTTCTTAACTTTGAAAACCAAAAATAAGCCAGTTCAAGTCTGGAATCGTCATCTATCGTGATCTTCAACATTTTTTGTAATAAAAACGATACATGGTTTATTTGTTTTGGTTCGTACGAAGAGATATTAGGGAAAGGGCAATGACCGCTATTCTCATCTTAACTGGCACCAACTATAGATGATCACTTGATCAGACAATGATGTGTTTTTTATATAAATAATGTTAGGATCACCTTCATGAATAATACATCAGCCCAATCTTCATACCATACGGACTAATATAAAAATAATCTAATTCTGTTTGTAAATCTCTTTCGCAACATGACCCATTAATATCGACTCAGTAATTCTTTATTTATGGCTCCTAATTTTAAAACAATACTGCTATACAAATTCACAAACTCGGAAAACGATTACGTTCAAAAATAAATTTGGAAGTTGCAAACGTAAAATTAAGGCGAAGTCACTTAGAATACGATAGAGTTTAATTACGAGATTTGTCAAATAATAAATAAAGAAACTTCTGTCTACCCTCTCCCTGCTCGGCGTGATTTCAAAGCAGGCTTTAGATACCGCCAGGATTTATTCCCCGAGTTTCCGTTTCCTTTATTTAACTTACCCTTTAAAAGCTTAGCATTGAATTTGTTTCTTTTTTCTTTACCTCTATGATTGAAGTCAAGATTTGGATTACGATGTTTTTCGTTTGCGGTTATTGGCTTTTGGGAAACTAATTCTGTTTGAGCTTATTTTTTGGCAAAAAAAACCCTTAGTAGCTATGCGTTACTCTTTTACGTCGAATGATTCTAATATGGGTTTTATGTATTACTAGCTTTACCCGCGGCTTCGCTCGCGTTAATATAGAATTTGACAATTAAACTCTTATCACAATAATAGGAATAAGAATAAGAATAATTTATTTAAAAAAATATTACAAAGCACTACTGCATATTTAGGTGCAGTTTTTTTTTTTTTATATAACTATATGGACCCGCTCTTGACCTCGATCTCGCCTGATGCAGTAGTGTTATTTCTCAAAACAATGGCATAATTAGTGCATAAAAATAAACTATTTAACTAAAATATATTTAACAGTTGCATGTAACGATAATGTGGAATTCAAATGTTTGGTAGCGACCTGCCCGATCTAGGTTTTAATCATGTGTTTCGGGCACTAAAAATAATAAAGTGGTTATAAAGTTTCTATATTATACTATACGTATAATTCAGTCATGATTCGAAAGACACGTGGTGCCATCTGTTATCTTAAGAACGTTATTGTTCTGTTCCTCAAAACCTGTTCTTTTTTTCGGGATGAAAGGTACCCTATGTCCGTTTCTGCACGCCTGACAACGTATTTGCAAAATTTTAGGATTTTCGATTCAGTGGTTTAGGTGTGAAATGGTATGGACGGTAGGCTATGGGCTAGCTCGCCGTCCGTCCGTCTCATGACGACAGGCAGTGTCGACGACTTCCACGCGCGCCTCAAAGAGAGTCAGCAATAGGAAGGGGTCCGTAGGACCGATGCCTGCCGGGGTTGCGGGACTGTTAGAGATACCGTGGCCCCGGAACACAAAGGGCGATGAAGGAACATGGATGGGTTTTAGTCAGTAAAAGTCTGACACTCCCTCCTGCTCCGCCCAGAGCGGGAGGAGTCATTTGATAATTTCCCATCCGAAAAAATAAAAAAAAACCAGCCAAGAGCGTGTCGGGCCACGCTCAGTGTAGGGTTCCGTAGTTTCCCGTCCGTCACAATAAGTGTTCCCACTTATGAGTTTAAAGGAATATATATATATATAAACGAATATACTACGAACTTAGTCCAGAAATTATTTTGTACAACTTTTTGTCTTTTTTGTACAAAAACTGTTGTTTCCATCAAGTTCAAAATGATTTTCCTAGAAAGTCCTTATAAAGTTCTACTTTTAAGATTTTTTTCATATTTTCTAAACTTATGGTTCAAAATTCGGACACATTATTTTTTACTTTTGGAGCGATTATTTCCGAAATTATTGACATTATCAAAAAATGATTTTAGGAAACCCCTATTCATTTTAAACTACCTTTCCAACAATATATCACACGTTAGGGTTGAAATTAAAAAAAAAAATCACTTCCCACTTTACATAAAGGGGGGCTACCCTAATAAAACATTTTTTTCCAATTTTATTTTACCACTTTGTCGGCGTGATTGATATACATATTGGTACCAAATTTCAGCTTTCTAGTGCTAACGGTCACAGAGATTAAGCGAGGACGGACGGACAGACATGGCGAAACTATAAGGGTTCCTAGTTGACTACGGAACCCTAAAAACAGGTGTGAAATGGAAACAAACAAACTTACTTTCTCATTTATAATATTAGTTAGGAAGGATTAGTATTATTTGTTTGGGAAAAAGTAGCATAATGGAAAGTATTTAATAGTATACATTTTTTTCATAGATTTCAAATTTTAATAACCATAAAAATCATAATCATGAATTTAAAAGTTCAAACTGTACGTAATACGAAAAAGCGTTTGCCCCAATTTATCGCCGAGATGATCAGTGTGCTGGCTCTGCCGTAGCACTGACAGATCACTTTTTAATGCTGACGGTATCCCTCGCAATTACTGAACAAATTAGAACAGCCCCTACCTACAATTTAACACTTTTTCGTCCATTTTAATGAAGACTGTAATGAAGCAGTAACTAAGTTGAGTCGCAATTATTACCGTTTTGTGCGAATAAATCTCTGCAGCCTAGATTTTTTTAAAGTTTTATTACTTATGTCTAAATGTGCTTAGCAATGATATTGAAGGATTTGAGATTGAAATAGTGCAATCATTAGAAAATTGAGACAGAGGAATCGAAACGTTAAGTAGAGCAGAAGTTACTAAAACTGTTTAATGATAAAAAATAAAAATAAAAAACCGGCCAAGTGCGAGTCGGACTCGCGCACGAAGGGTTCCGTACCATTATCTATACATTAGACAAAACGGCAAAAAAATCACGTTTGTTGTATGGGAGCCCCCCTTAAATATTAATTTGATTCTGTTTTTAGTATTTGTTGGTATAGCGGCAACAGAAATACATCATCTGTGAAAATTTCAACTGTCTAGCTGTCACGGTTCATGAGATACAGCCTGGTGACAGACAGACGGACAGACGGACAAACAGCGAAGTCTTAGTAATAGGGTTCCGTTTTTACTCTTTGGGTACATATAAAAATACAAAAATACACATATAAAAATAGTTGTTTACAACCACAATTTTTTACTCTTTTTTTTGTTAAACATCGAATTATCTATGCTTGTATATACTGTTTGACAAAAGTGAGCATTATATAAAATAGTAACTACTATGTATGACCCACTCTTCAGTAGGTACTTAAACATGGAATTGGGATGTAGAACACCCAAATATCTTTTAACGGACAAAACATTTCGGATATTCTACTCTAAGTTCGAATATATTCTTGTTGCCGTGTGTGAGTCAGTACATTGGAGCATTCGGAACGCTCAGCCGAGCAAATGGGACTTTCAAGGCACATCAACAAAGACAAAAGCCGATTTGGTTGAGCGTATTATGAGGTTCGGAGCCGTATCGGTGTTTGAGGATCTTCTCTAGGAAACCCGTAAATATCTCGTTAGAAAGTAGCTTTAATTAGCACAAATCTTTGGAAATGTTTCAATATTTATGTCTTTTAAACAAACAATATTGTTTGTATTCGCTCTTTTTAAATAAAATAAAATTGTATTGTTTCTCATACAATAGGGTACATGCATGATTTTTTTTATCACTCTAAACAAAGCGTATTAACATCAGAAATAGCAAAGTGAAATTATTTTTTTAATATCTATAAAAAATACTAAGTTATAAGCATTTGAAACTGCTGATTAGACAGAGAGATCCGATAAAGAGCATTACGTCATTCTCTGCATCGACGTACAAACTCCATACTAAATTCCGTTTATCTAGAAAGAGATAGAAACAAAAGTTTAAATGGTTATAACTTTTGTGTTGTTTGGCCGATTTACGTCTTGTTTTCGCTTTTTGTCATTCTTTTTATAATTTAATTAATTAATTTTTTAATTAATTTAATTATTTATTAAAATCTCTTACAACTATCATTACAGGTATGTCCCTAATGCGATAGCTTGCTCTCAAAACTAACCTAGGTATAAAACTAAAATAACTAAAATATAAAACTAAAATATAAAACTATGAACAACGTAAAAAATAAACTAGTACTACTTAACATAGCTTTTGTAAGTACTAAGTTTCAACTATACAACAACAACATAACACAATATTTAAATATAAAACAACAACGTTTAGCCTACTCTAAACACTATAACATAAAATAAATTTAAATATAAAATAACAACGTTTAGCCTACTCTAATCTACACTATAACATAAAATAAACAACAGTATTTTTGCGAATTCACTCATATAGCATGTAAATACATCGATCTTCACGTGAAGATCGTTAAGAACCCGAATTGCGGGGGTCAATGGTGTTTTAGCGAGGAGGTTGGTCCTGGCAACCGGCACGGCCAGTAGCGGTGGGCGACGCCGCCTCCACACATAGCGGTCCGGTACACATAAAATCAGGCGCTGCAGCACTCCTGGGTTATGCTCAATGCCATGAAGTAACCTAACTAAATACGAAACAAGCGTGAATTCCCGTCGCACTCTCAGTTGGTTGTACCCAACCATACCGAGCACAAACAGAGTGGGGTACATCAACGGGTAAAACGGATATATACCCCATAAAGCTTCCTGTATAAGAGGCGTGTGAATTTGTTCTGTACGCGTTCCAGCATTACCACGTACTTGGCCTCATGCGGAGCCCATATGACAGCACTATATTCTAAACGACTCCTTACCAGTGCGTCATATAGGACTCTTACTGACGCGATGTTAGTGAAGTGCCTTGTCTGCCTCAGAACAAATCCAAGGTTTCTGAACGCTCTTTTGCAGATCTTCGTAATATGATCGCGAAACGACAGTTCCGGAGTGATAGTGACCCCCAAATCCCGCACCTCAGAGACACGTTGCATAGGCGTGGCACCCACAACGTACTCGTGTACTAGGGGGGCACGCGCGCGCGTAAAACTCATCACCGAGCACTTTGGCACGTTGAAGAAAAGCTTGTTGTCCTGACTCCAATCGACTACCCTATCTATATCTTCCTGCAATCGTTCGCAATCCGATTTATTATTAACCTCGAGCAGCAACTTAAGGTCATCCGCAAATAATAAACAAGAGCCATTCTTGACGACTTTCGGCAAATCGTTTATCATTATGATGAATTCGAGAGGCCCTAAATTGCTGCCTTGGCTCACACCGGACCATGTGTAATATGGGTCGGATTCAGACCCATTATAATCTACGTACTGCTGTCTATCCTGCATATAACTGGCGAAGAAGTGCAGTAGATGTGGTGTGCAGCCGACTTCTGCGAGCTTCGTTAATAGAATGTCATTGTCGACGGTGTCGAAAGCTTTTTTAAAATCAAAATAAGCAGCATCAACCTGCCCACCCATATAGTACTTTGACATTCCGTATCGAAATAAAAAAAAGAAAATGTATGCATATTCCCTATTGTTCTACAGCACAAAATTCAGGCAGCCCGTTTAAGTCATAAGGATACTTGTGTCGAGGTTACCTCGCAACTTCCCATGGGTTACAGTTAACAATGTTGAGACATAATTAAAAAAAGGCTATTTTAGGTTCAAGGTTTTTTACCATAACACAACCTAATTAGGTTAATTAACAAACTATTCTTGACAGCAAACAACCAACAAATAGATATTAATACCTGATACGACCTAGCTTCACAAAATCAACACCAATACCTGCGGGAAAATCGAATGTCTGACCGAGAACCTACCAAAAGGTAAGCTTAACTGCCTAGGGAGGTGTACCTACAGGTACCGAAGTGCCAACTGACAGTAATTAAGTTAACCGGCAAGTAACAGACAGCGGTAACGTCCTACCTATCGCCTTGGATACCTACATCTGTTCTGCGGTTTGAACTAACCACGGTCAAAACAACAAAGGCGCTGATTGTCTTGTTCACCAACTTGCGTTAGTTAGAGTATTATTGATATAAGATAAGATAATATTTTATTTGCTAAACATGACGTGTCATAATACAAGAAAATACATGCATGCAAGATGGTAATAAGAACAACATTATTAGGTACAGCATGTTTGCCACATAATGTGACGTGCAAATGTCCAGAAATGTTATTATTTAAAAGCAACAAAGGCGCTGATTGTCTTGTTCACCAACCTGCGTTAGTTAGAGTATTATTGCTATAAGATAAGATAATATTTTATTTGCTAAACATGACGTGTCATACATACAAGAAAATACATGCATGCAAGATAAGAACAACATTATTAGGTACAGCATGTTTGCCACATGATGTGACGTGCAAATGTCCAGAAATGTTATTATTTAAAACGTTCTCATAAAATAACAATAAATTAAGTAATTAAATAATATTGCAATAAATGTAAAATAACAAAAATCAAACATAACAATAAAGACAAAAATAAGTTATTAAAACTATCTGGCTATCTTTTTCTGATAGAGCGGGCGAGAAAAGGACGGCGACAGATTTTAGAGTGACAGTTCAAATAGCGTGATATGACGGGTTATTCACCAACTGGACACGAAAGCCTGGACACGCTTGTGTCCAGTTGGTGAAACTCACAATTAGTATCACTTATTATTTCGTCATCTGGACACGCCAAAATTTTTACGCGTGTCCACATAGTGAAACTTAAATTAAATCACTTTTTTGTTTCGCCAACTGGACACACGTTCGCATTTTATCTGAATTCATGAGAAAGTATTCTGAATCTGAAACTGAAACTGAATCCATGTTCGGCCACGTTCCACTGTTGGGAACGGGTGATTTTGACAATTTCTGAATTAAAAAAAATAATATCAGAAATGGTGAATATTTTACATTGACATACAAAATCACCGGTTCCCAACAGTGGAATCTGGCCGAACACGTGCCCTGTAAACTGGTATCGTATGCGATAAAATAGCACAACGAATTTTTGAAAAAGTTGGGTATAGTAGAAGCTTGATCTGTGAGTCATATTTACACAAAATAACATCACGCCTGTAATCCCCGAAGCGTTAGGCAGAGGTGTACCCACATACACCCACACTTCGCCAGTTATGTTTAAGTCTCATGTAATAATGGGCGAGCCTATTGCCATCAACCGGGCACAAATCCAAACTCCGCGGCTGTTACTGAGCAATTCCTGATGGAAAAACCCAATAACACTTTGCCCGACCCAGAAATCGAAGCCAGACCTTCATACTCAACAGTCGCGCTTGCGGCCACTAGCCCAACAAGGCAGTCACATTCATCTGTGTGAAAGTCTCTTTCCAAAAGCTCATAAACTTGTTAAATAACTGGATAGGACTGGACAATTTGACAGCGCTTTCTTTTTTAATATACAAGAAAAATATACTGTTAGCCACAAATCAAAGACAGTAAAATGTGCAATTGGGTATAATAATTGGATCACAAGAAATAATTTATAATAATTAGACGTAAGCCTTCACTAGCCCACCAACCACAACAAGCCCCAAGCAACGGGGTTGCCAGATCTGTCACCAACATATACCATCAGCTTTAATGAAGCAACAAAATCAGCACCCACGTTAGGTACCAAAAACATGACCACAGAAGTGATCAATCGTGCGATTTTGTCACAGTGAGTGACGGATAGCTCTCTAATGAAGAGATGACGCGGCTGGTCGCAATTACCGCGAATTAGCAATGCGATGGCTTTGCTAGCATTGCTGATTAGTCGGTTTGCGAATAGCAGATCACGCTGTTTTGTGGATATTTTGAGTAGGTACACAAAGAGGGTTTTCGAATGAATTTGGTCGCTATTTAGACTAGTAGCTCTTCAAAAATATGTATAAACTGAGAAAAAAGAGAGAGAGGAAGGCAGGTGGGTGAGAGGGGGAGGGAGATAGATAGATTGTGTGAGGAAAGATATGAAAGAGAAACATGATGCCGTGATGTCTGACAGGGGAGCATGGACGAAGATAACGTGTTACGCCGACCACAAATACAAAAGGGCAGGAAAATTATGATAAACTGAGAAAAAAGTAGATTGGAACTTGTACCGAATCAAAGCAACCCCTTCTTGTATCTTACGTAACAACTCAATGATATAACAAACATTGTCTCTAGCATTCCAATTTTAATTCAAACTTCACTATCGTAAAACAGATACTGGAACAAAATGAGAAATTCTAATCTAATTCTTGAATCAATGACCTAGAGCTATGCAAGGTCAGTTGCATTCAAAGAGTTTACAAAATAAATAGACGAGAATATTTCGAATAAATTCTGAACGTAATAGCGTTTTTTATACAAAATTATGTAGCTAGAAGTACTTCTAATAAATTGGGTAAGCTAGTTGAAATAAGCCTGTTTTTGATTTTTATGTTTTATTTTATGAGAAGTCTGAAGCGAGAGTAATTCTTATAAAACTTTTGCGATACAACACTATTCATCTTAAGTAGTGACGTACGAATATAACGCATAGGGTAGATAGTGTCTGAAATAAAATTACTCAAAGGAAGCTAAGTTTACAAAAATAGTTCTAGACTTTTTCAACTGGTGTAAAAATAGGAAGTCTGGCGCTAATGTGTCAGTATTAAATGAACTTGAAAATTACATTGAAGTTTTTCGGATGAATAATGATGATTATGTTTCAAAAATTAATGGATTGTGTGAGGAATGATATGGAAGATAAAGGAGTAAATAATGGGTATCATTTAAGCTATCACCAATTTAATTAGTTTTGCGTTCCTTAAATAATAGGGTTTGCCCTCAAAATAGTAGATTTGTCACCAAAATGAAGTCACCAAACATTATAAAATCAATTCCACAATAAATCACCTAAAATCATGAAGATATAGGGTCTAGTACCAAATAAATGTTTTTGTATGTAATATAAAAGGTTTGTACTAATAAGTATTTAAGCAAACTAATTTAAAGAGATCACCAATAAATCATATATTATTTATGTCACTAGAAAATTTTATACAGTTCTAAAAAAATGTAGGGTTGTCGTTATCATCGTTTCAACCAAAAGAGTCTACTACTTAACTTAATTTTTGACCACTAGAAAATGAACTGTTATGCTCTTGCATCCGAGTCGAAGGAGACCTGGTCGACGGAGCCCCGCTCCGCGGGGCTCCTACTTCTGGATTGTTTATAAAAAAAGGGGTGCCCCAAGTCGGCCTAGGCAAAACTAGTTTGTCATCAACCACCTCATTAAAATTATAAATTGATGTATTAAATTGGTAACGAATACTATTATTTTAATAACTGAACAAAATAAAATGTAATACTTTATTGGTCACAAAATAACAAATAAAAACGAGTCGCAGTCAGGGATCGATAATCGATTTATTTGGTGACAGATCTACCATTCTGAGCACAAAGCTATTATTTAAGTAATAAAACTATTATTATAAGAACGAAGTTTATATTAATGTAATGCACTACGATGTTATTGGTAATCCATCTCTTATTTTACACATATATTAATATTAATTTGAGGAGCTCGTGGCTAAATAATAACAGCCGCTCGGGTCGATCGTTAGGTTAAGCCGTGCTTGCCTAGGTTGGTCTGTGGATGGGTGACCGCCCATTACATACCGAGTTTCCTCCGTGCCTCGGAAAGCACGTTAAGCCGTTGGTCCCGGCTGTCATTTGTAGATCTTTGACAGTCGTTAGGTAGTCAGTGGCCCAAAAAGTCTGACAACCAGTCTTACCAAGGGGTATCGTATTACCCGGTACTAACTGGGTTGTGGAGGTCAGATAGGCAGTCGCTCCATGTAAAATACTGGTATTCAGCTGCATCCGGTTAGACTGGAAGCCGACCCCAACATAGTTGGGAAAAGGCTAGGCAGATGATGATTAATATTAATTTGATAATTGGAACCTGGGAACACTTTTTGTTTATCTGAGAACGAACATATTTCGTGGCGATAGATCTATTTATTAGGTGGTACAACTTGATGACAAATATAAATTTTGGTGACAAGAAATATAGTCCCCGTAAATAATGCCGTGACGTCTGACACCCCGAGAATCAAAGAAGTAAACGTGTTGCGACAGCCCAAATAGAATGGGACAAAGAAACAAGATGATAGTCATCATCATCATCTGCCCAGCCTTTTCCCAACTATATTGGGGTTGGCTTCAAGTCTTACCGGATGCAGCTGAATACCAGTATTTTACATGGAGCGACTGTCTATGTGACCTCCACAACCCAGTTAGTACTAGGTAATATTGGTACCCCTTGGTAAAACTGGTTGTCAGACTTTTTGGGCCACCGACTACCTGTAACGTCTGTCAAAGATCTACAAATGTCAGCCGGAACCAACAGCTTAACGTTAACGAGCTTTCTGAGACACGGACGAAACTCGGTATGTAAGGGTGGTCACCTATCTACAGACCAACCTAGGCAAACATGGCTTAACCTAAAGATCGACTCGAGCGTCTGTTATTATGTAGCCACGAGCTCCTCGAAGAAAAAATAAACTATTATGATGGTAAACTGAAAAAATAGTAAATCGGAACTTGTACCAAATCAAAGTAAGTAAAGTTCTTGTATCTTAAGCAAAAACTCAACGATGTAAAAAACATTGTCTCTTGCATTCCAATTTTACTTCAAACTTCACTGATGATCAATTCTGTAAAAGAGCATTTCTTTAAGCCTCGCTGGAAGTAGAAATCCGTGACGTACTCCTCTCAAAAAGCTACACTAACCAAGCTTTTAACATCTCCGTAATTGGATCATGTTTCTAATGCAGAAAACGTGCCATATATGCATAGACATAACATTTTAATTATGTATATGCGCGTCAAATGCGAAACAAAAACTCACATTTCCACGTGATGCGGGGTACATGACGCCGTAGGCATACGAAATGAAGTCAACTCAACAAACCGAATTGGTACCGGCGTACGTTACGTTAAGTGAAATTTTATGCCGTCTCATAAAAATCCACGTGCTAACGCTAGTAGGGACGTGGCCTCGATTAAGCGAGGCATTACTGCCAACGAGGCATAACTTGCGAGGCAAAGGTGCAATCATTTGACGTTTGACCTTATTGACATGTTGATTGACGTTGTCAATCGTATATTTTTTATGTTTCCAACACTGACACGACAGAGTCTGAATTTGTGCCTAGTTAATAGGAACTATCGTACATGAATTCGCCGCTAGAGGCATTCGTGTAGAGTAAGGTCTTCAGAAATGTCAGGTGTTCCCTTTTTATCACTGATTTTTCCTAATATTCACGATTGTGGTCAAGATTGAGCAATTCCTGATTATTTATGTCTTGAAGGTTTTAAGTAGCAAGTTTGGATCTATGTAATTTGTTAGTACTTGGAGGAAGAACGATTTTTAAATGTTTAATGCTTGCTAATTTTAGGGACAATATTGTAAATATGTATCTGAAGTTTAACACTATGTTGTTATACGTAATAATATAAACTAGAATGAATGACAGGACCTTACTCGACAGCGGCGCCATCTGGTGAGCTCTAAAACGATAGCCCTCGGACAAGCTCACGGGTATTACGATTATTACTAGACTTGTAATTTACTAGTGAAATGAGGTTGAAGTATACATTTCAACCGACCCCTGAGGAGAACACAGTCACCATTCTCTTGCCCTTATCTCAATCTATTTGGGGTCGGCGCAGCATGTCTTCTTCCTCCATACTTCTCTATTAGGGGCTAGTCCGTCCGTCTCATGACGACAGGCCGTGTCGACGGCGCGTTCGTGTTCCACGCGCGCCTCAAAGAGAGTCTGCAATAGGAAGGGGTCCGCAAGGGCCGATGCCTGCCGGGGTTGGGGGACTGTTCGAAAGAGATACCGTAGCCCCCGGAACACAAAGGGCGATGAAGGAACACGGATGGATTTTAGTCAGTAAAAGTCTGACACTCCCTCCTGCTCCGCCCAGAGCGGGAGGAGTCATTTGATGATTTTATTCAAAAAAAAATTAAATAAATAAATAAAAGCATTCACTCCTTCCTGGCTATATCATGACTTCACACAGTGAATCCATCGTTTCTTTGTTCTTCCTCTACATTTTCCTCACTACGTTTTCCTCATTCTTCCGCATCATATGTCAACACCACGATAACCAATCACCACACAACTTTTCAGTCACCAGCGCCACTTCCAGACTTCCAGAGAGGAACACAGTTTCGATCACATATTTATTTTGTCAAAAACAAAGTTATTCTCACGAAAATAACAATCAAAAACGATTTGCTCACGGCGAGGCATCAACTTTTAGCTCCAGTCCGTAGGCACAAAGTGAGGATCCGTGGTTGGACGCAGTTCACTAAAACGATGCCGGTTCCGAGCCATTTACCCCACGGCTACCGAGCTAGTCTTTTGTTTCTATTATACTGTATATTTGTAGGTACACAAAAATA
Source organism: Xestia xanthographa (assembly GCA_905147715.2). NCBI lineage: Eukaryota > Metazoa > Arthropoda > Insecta > Lepidoptera > Noctuidae > Xestia > Xestia xanthographa. The sequence continues at coordinate 17,422,340 of LR990652.1, forward strand.
GTGTTAAGTTCACAAAGGCGGGATGATTTATAGCGTGTTTTATAGCAGTAAAGTTCTACCTTTGACTCGGTTTGAGATATTCTTTTAAGTTGCAAAGTATGATGAGTATATACTACAGCTTAAGAATGCAAAAACTCGTGAACTTTAATCAGCACCGAAAGTAGGACTAATGTCAAGCTTTGTAACCGAATACTTAGGTACTAAAATGAACCTGTGATTCTCCCTATTATTTCAACTACAAAGACATATTACCGTTCAAATAGTCATATTAATGTTATGATGGAAACATACATAAATGCACACCTTTTCACGTGCACGCCTTTCTACAATTCATTTGTTTATACCAATAACTTCAGCAGCAATCGAACCCACGGTAACGCAATGACGTATTATATATAGACACGTCATGAACCAACATCGCGGCGCTTAAAAACGGCGAAAATACTAGAACTACTTATAAGCGTGAAGAAAGAGAAAGAAATATGACACCGAACGGCGGGATGCCTGTTGCGAGAGGGAGATAAATATACATCTTCAGTCACGTCACAGGATTTATTAAATTATAAACAAACGTAGCGTCGCGCGACAGGTTGGTGCGTAACTAAGCGCGATGTGGCCAATTGGCTTCATTTCATGTTGTCATTTTAGAGTGCGGACAACGTATCTATAGTTTATATATCATTGCGGTAACGTCCGTAATCCATTGCTTTTATCTCCTGCAACAACTACCATGCATCATGTGCACCACCACAAATGTACCGCGCGCGATCTGACACATCGTTCACAGATACAAAACGATTGTGTTGCCACGCTTCCAATTTCTTGGACAAGAAAAATGGATTGAGACGGAGACATTTAGAAACTATGGGATAGGGTTATACTTATCGGGTACAAAAAATATAGCCTGAGTTTTTTTTTATTAAGGAGGCTTTTTATGGAAGGAGTCTGTTTTGAATCTGGCTTTTATCACAGTAAGAAAGCCTTTATACGATGATTGTACCTTTCAATTGAATTTTGCATCTTTTTTGTTAAGTGTGTCTCGTAAAGCATTATTTAATTATTTAAAATTCAGAGGCATTACAGAAAGATTATGTTGCTTAGGAAGGGAGGCCAAATGGCCCAAACAAGTAGAAGTCTCTTTCAAAACATTGCGTACACTTTAACAAACTTATCTGTGCAAGTTGGAAAACTCAGAACTGAAATAAATATACCAAGTTTGACAAATCGATGCAAATTTTCTGGACAAGTAACGCCAAGTAAACCTTCAACTGCTTTGTTAAAGTGGTCATACAATATTTCTGAAGCAACTTCCAACAGAATTGGTTTCCATTGGTTTTTTTTGGTTATTGCTGATAGAATGTCAGTGTCTAGTTCCACTAGTAGTGCTGCACCGCACTATAATGTCAACTTTGACATGTGGCAACCGCGGTGAAACCCCAACACCAACCATACTGCGTTTAACGTAACGTCACGTATCCGATACGGTAACCGCAATGCTCCTACCACATAAGTAGATAATATCCAACAGAGACCACGCTTCGAACAACTGCACCGCTATAAGTTCACTTTAACAATAACACTAGTACACGATGTATGAATTCTGGATTCTGTTGAATATTTATCGTCATGAGCCCTTAGTACCAAGTTCAACTTACAATTTTAAAATCGAAAAATAGAACATACATTTTATACACAATAGTACCTAGATATTACCCGCGAATGTTCAAAACTTTTTTTATATTATGTAGAATATTGTCTGCCAGTATCAATGTGATTGGTTTTGCTCGGAGCTACATCAATATCATTTTTGTGGATACAAAATAATTCTTTTTTTTATGCTTTTTTCACATGTCCACTAGTTTTTCATATGTCAAAATCAGGTTCTCTGTTTGGAAAGCTAGGAAAGAGTCACTCGATGATTGACAGAAAATATATATAAAAAATATATATAAATGTAAATGGACTTTTCGTTTTTGTTTAGACTGATATGTAATTAGTTTTTAGGTTATTTAGTACTTATTTGTAAATATTTACCTACTTTTCATTATTCTTTATGTCATATATTTCAAATGACCTATTCTCAAACTATTTCCTAATGTAAAAATAATAAAACCAAGTTTCATAAAAAGTGTCTTTTTTCATTTAACCACTACGTAAAAACGAATAGGCAGGAAATGTAACAACCCTAGTAGAAAGCGGAAAGGTTTTAGAAAAGCTAGAGTCCGGCAGATCTCAGCACTTGGACACAATGATGGATTAATGGCCGCCCGGGGAATACCCGGCTACGATTTAAACAGCTCTTGGTAGGAAAACTTTTTAAATGTACAATATACCTGGATATCAGGTGCTATTGACTGTGAGGCCTTAATGGTAGTGTTTTATGGAGGTTACGTAGTTTAGGATCGTTGAAGTGGAATCTTTAGCCTTGATGTAGGAGAGTGAAAAGGTTAGAGAGATATGCCAAAAATATTTTTTCACAATATCTGCTGAAAATCAATGTAAGACCACAAAATACGTAAATTAATCTTTTCTTGTCTACATATCTACATTTTATCTTAAAACAAAAGTAAAAAATAAGGAACTGTGCGTTAATTGGCAAAAATGCAAGAAAATCGACATTATTTTAACTAATCTTCAGTCTAAGGAAAGCCTTTGCCATTTCTCTTTGATATTGCAACAATTTATATTTCGATTTATTAAATAACATGTTTTTTTTTTCAGGTAAGTCCACCCCATTTTCCTGATTGACGGAGGTATGAAAGCTATTTTATGTTCAACAGAGACCAAATAAATAATCGAAGTTCAAAGTCAATCGAGACCAAATCGAAAATGAAGTCCAATAAATGGCGAAAGGAATTCTATTTTCAAATTCAAACGAAGCTGGAAATAACAAAATAAAGACTAAAATAAACGACAATAAAATAAACAATCCAATACCACTTTAAACCTTTCACTTTAATATAAAGTGTTGAGCAATAAAACAGACGGCACAGGACACAATAGTAGAAAGTTTTAAGAAAAATAAACGAAGCGCGGGAAATAAACACGCGATGTCAGAAACACGGCAACTTCGAGTGTCTGTGGGTCACACTACGGACCATAGACAAGAAACATGGCCGCTCAAGTAACGATACAGTTATCAGATAAATGTTTCCTTTTATGACGTGTTTGTTCACGTACTTCATATTGTTTAGCTTTTTGTTACATGCGTTTAGTGGACGTGACATTTTAGTGGGACTTAACAAAACTACTCGTGTTGAATGGAAAGAAAAGAATGTATCTACTACTTTGTACATTTATTTTTCATATGACTATTGGGTACATTTAGAGATGTTTGGCCAATGGCCTACTACTCATCGTTGTGTTCATTCGCATATTTGGAATGATTTAGTATTCGATGAAACCATGATTCATATTTAAGTTTTACGCAGTTCTTAACCCACGTGTGTTAAAAAGCAATAAATAATATGTAATTTACAATCAGACTGATAATGAGTACCAAACAAGACGTGGCATTAGCCATACATTACGCGAAATTATTGTTATGAGATACTGAACTAAAGCCAAAAGTCAATCATAGGTTTAAAGACCACACTTTCGCTTTGTAAACCGTAAACTACAATTAACAAATGAAATAATGACCCACTCCGTCAACTCTATTTACAGCCAACAATTCTTAGTACACAGGTGCACTTTGTTCCATTTCCATTGTGTTACTGGATAAAAGTGCAGTTACACAAAACAAAAAGCTCTTTGGCCAGCCAAGTAGGTCGCACCTATATTGCTGTTCATTAATCAGTGCATTTTGTGCAAAGCCGGCCGAACCAAAAGGGCCAAAGTAAGGAGCTATTGTAAAAAGTGTTGGTGTAAAATATCGCGACCTAGTTACGTCAACAGCAGATGGCTTCGGAGAAATAATTTCCAATAGCTGGTGGTCCCTTCCGTGTGAATGGCGAGGAAATTTGTCGTCTTTGTCGCGGCTCCGGCTTTGAACTGTCCCCTGCTCGGGTAGTGACATTCAGTTCTTGTGTTGTCGCTCCTAATGGAATGCTGTTGGGTGTTTCTTGTTAGAGTGCTTATAATTAAACTATTATACAAAGGAAAAGCTTGTTTACTCCTGTCAGTTACAGTTTTAATTACCAGTTTCTATTTAAAGAATTTTGTAAATCACAATCTCAACTTTTGCGTCGTAGCTGATCAATTAAAGTTGATTAACGTACTTCCATTACAGGTTTTTATGTTTTCATCATGCTATACTCATACTGCAAAGCTCCTATTCGTCTTTCCTCGCAGCGTCGCGTCGGTATATTCTTGTTTATACTTACCATCTTACGTAATAATGCGTGAAAAATCGGTACTCAAGTCACATTTTATGTCAGTTTGCGAGCCATAAAAAGCAGTCCCTGTTGGTACTGGCACACATAAAATGCTAGGGTAGGTATGCAGGCCATGTTTATAGTAATATCTTATAATGTAAGGGAATGTAACTGTAGGCCTAATACGTACCTACCTCAGGTAGGTAGCGCATACGTAATAACTTTCCGTCATCATTATAAAAATGTGAGCAGTAAAAACTGTCGTCATGTTGGCTTTTTATTTAATTTCTAAGTAGAGGCCGTGATGGGCCGCGGAATACGCAAATGGCCTCCAAATTGGTTCGGTCATTTAGGCTGTATGTGGTAAATGCCTGTGCATTTATTCATGAAGGTAAATTGTCGTTCATCTATCAATGAATCATCGAGATGACATTTTGGGAAATACATTCACCACGACTTGTGATCTTTTATGATACAAATTCAATGATATTATAAAGAAGATACGCCATGTTCATACTGAATGGCGTTCAGATATCGTTGCGAATAATTTAAAACTACGACAGCGATAGATATTACGGAACGTATAAGATAGAAAGAGATAGCTAGCTATCAAAGTGCAACAATAGGCATGATGACAGTAATTGAAAATTACTAAAATATTGTATTTATTTAATAAGACTTGAATTGTGGAATACGAAACACGCATTATTTTTATTATTAAGAGCGGGATTGATAAATTATACGATAATTAAAATCTACAAAATTCCTATGTCCGCCATATTAAGTTGAACACCAATCACAGCGCATGACGTCACTTTTGATAACACGCGGTAAATTTAGGTAAACAAATGGTCGAATTTCTGTGGTTTTGTGATTTATCTTATGATACACGGATCATGGAACAAGAGTATAGTAAGGCAAACGGTGCTAAATTGACTAAAATCGATGTTATGATGTTGGGAGTTTTTTTTTTGCATCGTAAACGGCCCAGTTGACCCGTTTTGCCTTTAGTCTTAGTCTGCAACACGCATGGCGACGAGCGATACGCTGCTACGAATTTAGATAAAAATGCCATCGTGCGTGTTCGGAAAGTGTACCAATCATGATACCGAAGTAAATAAAACACAAGGGATCTCATACCACATGTACCTAACTACGCAATATACTTTGTTTTATTAATATTTTTCATTTATTTTCCTAATATTATGATAATGGAGGATAAAAACAGACAGAGATGGGAAACGCATTTTTGTCGTGAGTACGACAAGGACGCGTGCACTACAGACATAGAACAACACTGTCTCTTTTTTCTTATTGGTTTTATCGAGCAATCCCTTTTGTATCATTTGAAATGTAGACTGAATAAAAAGTGTTCGCGTGCCGCTGCTGCGCGGAACACTTTTTTCTGTGGTTTTGTAGGTGTATAAAATACCTATCTGTTTATTAGAATATCATTGTATAAGTACCTTTAATAATACTACAACACATTTTATAAATGTAATCTATGTAATCATTTTAAAATCACAATATTTTGAGTATTGTACATGCTATGTTGTATGCAGTAACTTTATTAATAGATGAAAAGCAAGAGAAAGTAAATTCAGTCGAATGTCACGATTGTGTAGCTTCACTAGGAGGCTGTAAACATGCCATAGCTTTTTTGATGTTGATGCATCGCAGAAGCGAAGAGCCATCCTGTACATCTATCGAGTGTTATTGGATTAAATCCAAACTTTCCAGAGTTGGGACTTCGGACATAAATAACTTATTTGGGGTTTGTATTGAGGTGTTCCTGCACTGCGGGACCGCACAACACCTGTACTTTTTCGAATTCATTTTAATAATCGCAATTCGCAAATTATTTAAATGTATAGACGTGCAAAACCTCTAGTTTTGTTGTGTTGACGTTTTGCACTCGTCAAGTGTGACGTCACCAGCGACGCCATGACACTGGCGAGCGTTTCGGTGGGAATTTTAAATCGAAAAACTAAAAGTTCTTTTTAAACTATTAAACCATAACTGTGGCCAAAAATATGAAATTGATTTTAAATAATTTACGTTTCCGAACATTATAGGACAGTTTTTCAAAATTTGTCATCATGCCTATTGTATCACTTTGTCCTCAACAATTTGTGCGTGCTAGTGCGATATCTACCTCTTTTTACTATATAATATCATTGTACAAATTAATGTAGGTTGCTGTCAAAAAGATTTAAAAGACTTATAGAATATTGGGAACATTGTCATACAATTTGATCCCGAACATTTTTTGATTTTGTCACACGAATACTACCTGACAAGTGGGCGTATAATACATAGGTACTAACTTGTTACTAAGTAGTAACAAGTATTGAATTACGATTTTCTTCATCTGTGTCGCCTATCGCTCGTTAAGATTTGAAAGTATTTGGTAACTGTAATCAATATTTCGGTTATCTTGGACCAATGTTTTATTCTTAACTATAACTAACATTAAGGAGATCAAATAAAAAAACTCAAGACAGGTTTAGGTTTGCTGGCAGGTTTAAGTTTGCTGTAAGAAAACCCAATTTCTGGGTTAAGCTCGCCTTTTTACATAAGCTATTTAATTGCAATTTTTTATGTATATTTGATTTTTTGTGTGCAATAAAGAATAAGATATCAAAAAACTTGAAGCAATCACATAACATAAATGTTAAACCGTTTTTTGTGCATGTAGTGTTAACCTGTAAATATTTGTTGCACTTGTAAATGTTACTCTAGTCATTAAGTCAGAAATGTACACAGTGTAAACAATTGTTGGTTAACCTAAATAAATAAATAAATAACAATTTCCAAAAACCCGGGTATCAAATAGTTAATTCAAAAGCTACTTAGCGAATAGATTTTAAATAAGGCCAAAGTGTTACTTTCAAAGGAGCAACATTTCTGAAACGAGGCCTTCCGTTTAAAGGTCAAAGCGAGCCATCTAAAACTCAACAACCACCTAACTAACCGTGGCCATTATACACCAACACTACCTCCATTTAAATAAGGCTTTGGCCTGGAACGAGGGACCGAGAGACTATTGAAAGGGAATAACATAAAATTGCAATAGAGGAGCTCGTGGCTAAATAATAACAGCCGCTCGGGTCGATCTTTAGGTTAACCCGTGCTTGCCTAGGTTGGCCTGTGGATGGGTGACCACCCTTACATACCGAGTTTCCTCCATGCCTCGGAAAGCACGTTAAGCTGTTGATCTCGGCTGTCATTTGTAGATCTTTGACAGTCGTTACAGGTAGTCAGTGGCCCAAAAAGTCTGAGAACCAGTCTTACCAAGGGGTATCGTATTACCCAGTACTAACTGGGTCTTGGAGGTCACATAGACAGTCGCTCCACGTAAAATACTGGTATTCAGCTGCATCCGGTTAGACTGGAAGCCGACCCCAACATAGTTGGGAAAAAAGGCTAGGCAGATGATGAACATAAAATTGCAATAACACCTGGAAAAGATAGATAGGTAGAGTATATTTTAATTGTACACCAACGTCGTAATCGTTGATCATGAGGTCCTGGGTTCGATTTCCAGATTGGGCAAAGTGTTTTTAGGTTTTTCCACCAGAAATTTCTCAGTAGCAGTCATGAAGTCTGGATTTGTGCCCATTTGATGGTAATAGGCTCGCTCCCTATTACACGGGACTTAAACATACTAGTAAAATGTGGGTGTACTATTAGGTACACTTCTGCTTAACCCTACAGCGACTACAGGCGTTATGTTATGTTATGTGTACACCGAAATTGATAAACAGCTTTTTTACAAAAGGTACTTAATTATAAATTATGGAATTTAGTAACCCTTTTTGTCTCCAAAGACACTCTAAAAAGACGATAACATTATAGTATTATTTGAAAAACTTATTCCAGTTCGACAACTAGCAATAACAAAACAGGTACACAAAAAAACTTTCGAATTGCTTCCAAAGCCACAACTTATCGGCAACAATAAGCCATAAACTATTAAAATGGCGACCCTCCAGTCCACAGGCCTAGACAAGTTTCGTCGTAAATTCAACTCGTCCCATTTCTGTCGAAAACAGCCGGGGAATAATTCCCGATAGGTACCATACAACGATATTCCATCATCTATAGAGAATGAGCCGAGCCTTCTCGACCGAACAAGGATCCCTTTTCAACCCACGGGGCCCTAAAACCAGAACCCGCTTTCATTTACCTATCTTTGAGTAATTGAAAGGGACATTGATGCTACTTATTCGGGCGGAATTGATAGGCGAATGTATTGAGTTGTGACGTATTCAATTCGTATGTTGTTGGTATTACGACGATTCTTCATATTGTATTCCATTATGTTGGTACTTTTCTAAGCGGCTTTCAATTTCAGTTGCATTACTTTTTTTTGTTTGACGACTTATTGTGTGTGTTCTGCTGTCACGTTCACGTGTTGTTTGAGTTGAACTTTGTCATTGAGGCATCGGGGCCATATTCTTTGTGGTTTTTTAATAAATAAATAAAAAAATCACGCCTGCCCAGGGTGGGCCGTGGTTAGGTCACCCATTCAGATCGAGTTTCCTACGTGCCAAGGAAAGCACAATAAACAGTAGGTCCCGGGAGTAATTTGTAGATCTTTGACAGTCGTTACTGGTAGTCAGTCGCCTGAAAGACTGACAACCAGTCTTACCAAGGGGTATCATATCAACCAATACTAACTGGATTGTGGAGGTCAGATAAGCAATCACTCCATGAAAAATACTGGTATTCAGTCGCATCCGGTTAGACTGGAAGCTTCAAGCCCTAACATAATTGGAAAAAAGCTACGCAGATGATAAGTAAATTAAAAAACATGCGGGGTAGTCTTTGGGGACTGCCGATAAAAGTGAACTCGTAGCGATCTCGTACTACGAAAAGCGTACGTGCAAAAAGTGCTCAAGGCGCCTAAAGAAGTTTTCACTTCAAAAATTATGTCTTGCTAAACCACAAAGTTAACTCAACGAAGTTTATAGCAGCCTGAGGACTAAAATTTCGATACGCTGAAACCGCTTCACTTCCAAGTGAACGTAACACAAGGACACTACAAATATCTGCACCATTTGCTTCGGTCCATCCGTAAGGACGCCGCGCGCCGGCCGACAGTCAAGATATTACACAGCAGCGTACGGGACATTTTGTAAACCTCCTTCCTACACGTTTCCTTTATAGAAAATTGGCTTGGGTATACGTGAAGATTTCACGGTAATTTGCTGAGACGAAAAGCGCTTCATGTGTGTTTAATAAGGCGTAAATACAAACAAAAACGCTTTTTACACAACGGTTGTAAACCTTTATTTGAGAAACGTGGGAAGAGCATTCCTGTTAAAATGGCCTTAGCAGTCTTACTGGCAATTCTTCTCACACCGTAAAAAATAAACAACAAATCTTGTATCCATCTTTCGCGAACTAAATCTCCAAGATTTACAGCTATCGTGATTCGTGAGTCGTTGAACCCCAAACCTTATCTGTATTTCTATTGTCAACAACAAAAAGTATTGAGATAGCTCGCTCAAGTAAACAAACGCATGTGAAGTAAAAAACGCGATAAATCTGCCAAATTGCGGTGACGTTCGACGCGAGTTCGTCACGTTGACGTCGCCAGGAAGCGTCAACAAAAACCGCACTCGCCGATATCAAACCAATATTTGCTCAACGCTTATTTGTAAAACTTATTTCTATGAGCGCACACTAGCGCACTAGCGCAGCGGCGCGAGGGGCGTCTGTGTCAACATGCAAATTCGCTGTATTTCGGCGCATCGTTGTTTGCACTGGGGTTTTGGCAAACGGAAACTTTGCCTTTACAATGTATAAAGACGTTTCGGAGCTCGTCTAATGCGGTGTAAAGTTAATTGAATGATACTCCCCTATAACAAAATTAGCTGACTTTAGTTTGGATTTATCTTGATACATCTCCGTCTCAAAGGCTAGAGAATTTGTTAATTTATGAAAGTTCACTAGTGGATTGGAGCTCCGGATAAAGTGCTCGGTTTAAAGCGCTTTATAAGCTATTTAATAAAGTGAATCTCTAACTAAGTTTGTAATTAGCACAGATATTTACGAAGGTGTTACATCGAAATACTTAGCACAAATACCTCTTATTTCAACTAAGTATGTAGGTAGAGAAATATAACTCATGAAACGAACTAAAATAGCCCGCCCTGTCAACTAAACAAAACTTATCTTCTTTTACAATATGTCATCCCTACTTGAGCTCAAGTTGTTCAGATTTCACGCATCTTTAGGTTCCATTTCAGTATGTCTAGAAAAAAGGTGAAATGTGGACCTATATAGATTAAAGTACTATCCCATTCAGTATGTAGGCAATTGAAAAAGCAGAGATAAAGGCTAAATTCTGCGAAAATAAAATTCGCTGAAATAACCGGATTTAGACGTGGCGTATTCTAGTGCTACGTCGAAACGACGCCACTTAACAGGAAAACATGGACTTAGGACGTTGAAACACGTCCCTTAGGAAAAAACGAGGAACAATTTAAGGAAACTCGAGACAAATCCGCTGAAACAAAATTATCTGCGCACTGCGTATGCCAGATTTTAACAAAATGAATAAAAGCTTAGACGAAGAAAATTCTTAATTTCTTGAAATGTTTTCTTTTTCTCGGGAAAATGATAAAATAACTAGCTTAGTGCCCGTGAATTCTTGAAATTCGGTAACTATCTTATGGAATCCTACCACCGGGACAAAGTATTATATCCCACATGTTAATCCAGGTTTTAACTATGTATATGACAAACATCCAAATCCCTTCAGTAGTTTTCGCTTCAAAGAGTAACAAACATCCACCAATCCTCACAAACTTTCGCATTATAATATTAGCAAAATACCAGCTTGCTGCACTTGACTCGGTGGAACGCAGAGCTAAAAGGCTTATAGGCGACGAGACGTTTGTAGCTTCGCTTCACAGCCTAGCTCATCGGCATAATGTTACCTGCCTGTCGGTTTTCTACAGACTGTACTTCGGTGAGTCTGCGCAGGAGCTCCACGACCTGATCCTACCATCACCCTTTTACCACCGGACTAGCAGACGTACTGCGGCGTACCATCCGCACTTGGTTGACGTCCCGATGTGTCGTACTAAGCGCTTCTCCTCCACTTTTATTGTGCGCACAGCCAAAGTCTGGAACTCTCTGCCTGCGTCTATGTTCCCACCCACATTTAACCCGCCTGCCTTCAAAGCAAGAGTGAACAGGCATCTTCTGGGCACGCTCGTTCCATCATAGATCTCATCCATCGCTTTCCATCAGGCGTGATCGAGGTCAAGAGCAGGCCCATATTGTAATAAAAAAAAATATGTATATTAGTAAGATTAGTACTAAGACTTGATATCAGAATCCGTCTGATTTTTTTTTAAATTCGCGTTGCATGGTGAAACTCCATTTCATGACATAAGTCAAAACATTTTCATCGGCATCTGAAAGGCAATTCTGTGAACACTGAAAGTAGTCTCTTGGCGGACAACGGCGCGGAAACCTATTGTATCGATTTAGGGGACAAAGATATATTATATCGACGCCCATATCTTATATTCTGTACAACAGGCTGATATATGGATTGGTGAAATATTTGCGATTTTTAGGTTTCCGTACCCAAAGGGTAAAAACGGAACCCTATTACTAAGACTTCGCTGTCTGTCCGTCTGTCTGTCACCAGGCTGTATCTCATGAACCGTGACAGCTAGACAGTTGAAATTTTCACAGATGATGTATTTCTGTTGCCGCTATAACAACAAATACTAAATATAGTCAATGGTACGGAACCCTTCGTGTGCGAGTCCGACTCGCACTTGGCCGGTTTCTTTATCTAAACACAATGGTAAGTACAGTTTTTATAGTCGAGTCAATATTGTTTATTTTATAAACTGACTGCAAATGTTATTTGCCAGCATTTTTCCTCATTGGTGAAAAATTCAGGTTCCTATTATGTACTATTTTGATGCATCGTTTTAGCAAATTCTCATAGTTGAAAAATAATATAAAATTTATATAAACGTCCTCATAAATATATTTTAAAACGATTTGAAACGTTTTGAAATACATTTATTACAATGAGAACAAATATTACATAGGTACAATCCGACAGTAGTAACAATTTTTTTTTTTTAATTCACTAACATAAAAGCACGTCGCATCTCTACAAGTCAAACTCAGCTTTAAAGCTATACAAAAATTAATAACAGCTAAATCCAATTTTGTCAGTGCAAATAATACAGCAACAAACAGCTCGCTTTGACATGTCAGATAACTTCCATATTTGTCGTCATATGTTTTCAGTTCAGCGAACACGGCTTTTGAGCACATAATGCGCATTTTTACACGTGCATTTTACAAGGACAGGCGATGTATGCAAACGTCCCTTTGAGAAGTTCTGCGTCGATTTGAGTTTTAAAAAAGGCAGACATTCATATTTCTGTTGAAGGAAAAAGTTAAACGTTCCGACGTGCTTCTAAATCAAACATGGAACTCTCAAAGCTTTCGCAATTAATTGTTAGACGTCCAGGAAAATATTTATTTATAATGTAAACTCTTTACATAGTTTTATTTTTTGAAAGAAAGAATGAAAAAGTATTTACTATTTTCTTGTTTTATTTATTTTTATTTTTAATACTTCATCGTAAAAGGATGCACACGAAAGGTATTTCACAAAGTTCTATATGAAGTTTTAAAAAAACATAACTAAAATACATTGTTAGCAAACAAGAACAAAAATATATCTTGTAGATACGTGCGTAATCCAATTATGCTGAAATAAAACAAGGAGTCGCTATAAAGATAAAGATGCCTGCCTTATCAGATAAGATAAAAGAAAGATGGAGGTGGACAGGGTAACCCTCGTCTGCCCTGCAAAGCTCCTGCTGTACCAAATTACAATGAGATGACATTTGACAGTATGACTATGTAATCGTAATGTGTTTTAAAGGTTGGCTCAAATACAAACATCGCATCATAATATGTTTTTGCATGCTTTCAATTATGGAAGTGCATAAAACCGGCTATGTTTATACTGTTATTTGCATATTTTAGTACATATTCTGTTTTTTTTTTAATTACCTACTTGTCTATGTGGCAACGTTTTAACCTACACTACAAGTAATAATACGACAAAACAAATCGTTGCCATAAGAGTTCCAAGTTCTAACTTTAAGGCCCTTCTAACCCTAAAATTAGCAACTCTATTTGTGGTGGTTCAAACTTCGTTTGAAATAATGTTAGAATAAAGTTCTAATCAGCTTGCACTACAAAGCGGTTGTTACGTCAGCCACTGCGGCCGAATAGTGCGAAATAAGTGTTTTTTTGCGATTTACAAAAAACATATTGATTGGACAAAATAAAACACATAAGACCTGCTTTATAGTTAGTTCAGTTAGTATAAAAAGTTTCATGATCTAATTTGAAGTACTTTTTGAATACCAGCGGTTTATTGTACGATTTGGAGGTAACTTTGGATTTTTTTTCTATCGAGAAAAGTTTATGGAATCATGTTTTCGTCACACATAGAACTTAGCATTAATCCTCAACTTTACCATATATTTATTTCAAAATTAATGCTGCAGTATTTTAGGCGTAACGGAGGATCATGCTAAGCCATTTAAGGGATATATAGCCCTTAAGTAGATACAATAGAACATTCATGTAACTTGTACGTGTAGTTGTGTTCAGCTCATCCGTTGCAAGGGTCATTAACTACCCCTTTCCTGGAGTTGATTGTAACCCAAAGAAACTTGTATGGAATTATAAGTATCTTTGTTACCCCTAAATGTCGCTTAACTTCCCCTCCAATCAACTACCATGGTTAACGATCCCATTACAGACTTGGTATAAATTGCAGTTTGATAACAATTACCTACAGGATGTAAAAAGACCCAAAACCAAGGATTCTATTCATCAAAATAACTCTACACTAAAAAATTGCTGAGAAACGACTTTTTTTTTATCAGGGTTTACAGTACGCTCAATATAACGCCCTCAAAATATTGTGCTGGTGGATGCATTCCATACTACAGAGTCGTGGAGGTATTTAAAGTATGATCGCATTCCAAACTCAATTTTTTCACAATATGTTTAAATATGGTGGTTCAATGCAAGAACACATGCATATTGGTTTCGTTAAGGTTCAGCTCGAATAATTTAAGATATGTACAAAATTCATCATCATCATCAGCCTATTAATGTTCCCACTGCTGGGACACAGGCCTCCTCTCTATGAGAGGGAATGGGCTATAATCCACCACGCGGGCCCAGTGCGGATTGGTAGATGTCACATGTCTTCGAATTTTTTGGTTCTAAGATACTCTAGGGTCATTCGCCGTTTTGAGAGCAGTGGTGATGAAATAAATTACACAAAGTAATGCGCCTGTCTGTGTTCGAACTCACGACTTACTCTTCATAAGTCGGGGTCGCCACCACTGGGCCACCATTGCTCCTGTACAAAATAAATTACAGGTAATACCATAAGTCCACTACACTAGGTATTAACTGTACTTAACTTTCTCTCTAGAAACGTTTTCAATTTACAACAATAGCTCACAATACCTTTACAAATATAAGAAAGAGAACGTAAACAGTGTTCAGGCGATCGATCTCGGCAGGCGTGTTTAATCGCCGAGCAACGGACTCGTCGACAGAAAGATTAAGCGATACGGAAGCTGCGAGTTTTCTTTCTTAAGGCCACAAAGCTGAGGTAACTATGATATCTTTTGCTATTGTGTTTTGTTCACACAATGATAGTTACTATTTATGTAATCCCTTCAACTGTTAGCGAAGTAGACACAATAGTTAAACAATGGCATCCACCGAATCGGTCAATAATGAGTCGTATTTAATAGCTGCTGTTTAAATTAATGAACAGAGGCCCTACTCCCTCCCTAACGCTTCGTCCGTATATTCGGATCTATCCGTCTCTCTCGCGCACGTCTGCAGACGAGTGCGAGTGAGAGAGACGGATAGGTCCGAATATACGGACGAAGCATTAGGAATTAGGGCCTCTGAATACAAATGCTGATTTAGACAGCTTGTCTATAGTTGCTGCCAGTTAAGATTGCAATAGCGGTCATTGCCCTTTCCCTAATATCTCTTCGTACAAACCAAAACAAATGAATCATACATCGTTTTTCATTTAAAAAAATTTTGATCACGATAGATGATGGTTCAAGACTTGAACAGGCCTATTTTTGGATTTCAAAGTTAAGAACTTTAATTAATGTAGGAGGGTCAATGACCGCTATTGCGATGTTAACTGGCAGCAGCATAGATGACGTTATCATTTAAATTAATTTAATTGAACTCTAGATTCATTATCAGACAAGTATATGCTGATAAAATCCAATAAGCCAAACGACAAAATAAAAAGTCAAAACAAAATAAACAACAAAGCTATTGCGTATTAATAAGTACTGATGATTTTAGCCTGCATCATCCAACTGCAACTGCAGGGCAAAGGTCTTTCAGGTCCCCATAACTTCCAGTTGTTTCGATCCAAAAAACCATCCTAGATCACTAAAATATTAACATGAAAACTAAAATTATATCAATCCGATAGCTTAAAACAGGATGACTTTTTTATCACTTTCCAAAAAAAAGGGGTAAAATAGATAAACGGAGTAGAAGCAAATGGCATACTTATTATTATTTTAAGCGAAAAAAAAAATTAAAAAAAATTGAAATTCAAATCATACGCGTACTGCGTATGATTTTTTTTTAATTTCTCTTTCATTGTGAAAAGTTTACTTGAAATTTGTAGCGTTTTTTGATGATGGATCAATTTTTTTCTAAGCTGTGGAAAAAAGAAAAAAAAAGTAGGTATGCTATAAGCTTTTATTACTCCGTTCACCTAATTTACTCTTTTTTTTTCGAAAGTGATAAAAAAGTCATCCGGTAGAGTTCATATTTTCATGATAATCATACAAATCTATACTAATATTATAAAGAGGAAACCTTTGTATTTTTGTATGTTTGTATTGAATAGGCTTAGAAACTACTGGACCGATTTCAAAATTTCTTTTACCATTACTTAGATGGATTTTTCCGAATCCGTATAGGCTATATTTTATCACCGTACTCCCACGGGAACGGGAACTACGCGGGTGAAACCGCGTGACGTCCGCTAGTGAACTATAATTTCGAAACGCAATGAAAAAACTTGGACACTAAATGAAATGTCAGTCATAGTGGTTAACAATGCTGGGCCATGCTGGACACTCAGTGTGTGCACGTGGCTCAGTAGTTTAAGCTATACGTGACCATTTTACGAAGCCGTGTTGACTTTGGCTCTAGGAAGTCCAAGGCACTTTCATTCGCTTCAACCCATTTTAATATCATAAAAACCGCGCTCCAATATCCAGCCAAATATGTCACAGAAACTGCATTAAAAAGTTTAACTATGATTATTCTTTAAGTAGCTTTAATCCGTTGATGTATTTACTTATTGAGTACAATAGCTAAAGAAAAAAACAGAAGGATTTTTTTAAAATTGTGTGTCTAAAATGCTGGTACTCTTTCTAATACTTCTATTTGTGCATCTAAAGGGTGTAAAAAACCTCTTACCGAAGCCGAAAGGCATTTGTTCTCCCCGTCATTGCGATCATTTTTTTGTTCTACACCATACCTGGGAACCTTCTAGTTACGGCGATATTGGGGGTCAAAGTTCCAACTTTTTGACAAGTTTTTTTTTAAATACAAGTTTTTAATGTAAGATTTTTACTTTAAACACCTCCACGACCCCCGTATTATTCAATCCATCCATCAGCACAATGTTTTGAGTGCGTTACATTGAGTTTTACCACAAAACATGATTTTTCATTCTAAAAAAAAAGGTGTTTCCCAGCAATAATTTTTGCGTAAAGTTGCTTAGTTTGATGTACAGAATGCTTGGTTGATGGCTTCGTGATGAGGTTGTTTACATCCTGTATTATCTGTGGTAGGGGGCAATGTCTTAACCTTGCTCAGTTTAAATCAAGGCCCATTTTTAACTTACGTTAAAATGGGTAAGGCCGTAAGGCCTTACCATCCTAGCGAAGAAAGGACATAAAAATGTTAATAGTTTGACCTTTAAGTACCGTTAAAAGTAATAATGAAAATCCATAAATCAGTTTAATTTAAAAATAACTTCTTAACCGCCATCACCGCTTATTTCGAGGCCACGACCTGACCTTTTCAAAGGTGGGCCTTAAAAACTGCTCAATGAATTAGTGACGTAATCACGAACAGCCGCTTAGTACTGAGATTTATTTTGAAACTTTTTTTCGCATTGATACAGGCTGAGATAAATGGTCGTAACTTTAAGTGCTGCTTTTATTCGAAAACCTCGAATTAAAATAGGGACAGTAAAAAAACTGCACGCAGGTAAAATTAAATAATGATTTCGTGTACAGTCACATATGTATTGTGTACAGTTATGTATATAGTCACAACCAGTTACCTCGCACTGTCAATATTCTCCAAATTATTTTAAACCATAAAATGTTGACAGTTAAGTTCAAAATCGAATGAAAAAAATATAACTTAACTGGTAACTTGATGCACTGGCGACAACAATGTACAATCGTCCCACTGTGCGACAAGAGCCCCTTACTTCATTTAATCCTCTTGGTTTAATTAAGTGTACATAAAAATGCTTTTAAAATACATTAGGTACTTAAAAAGAACATGCAAAATTGAAAGCAAACAGCGTGAACAAACTCGTACAGAATATTTTTGGGAAAACGTCAGACATAACTGTTTACCTACCCTAGGGTAGGTAAACAGTTATGTTGCTCTCAAAAATTGCCAATTGAAGCCTTTGCGAATACAGATCGAATAACAAATAACAAATCGTTGCTAAAGATATTTTTTCTGCTTTTTGAAATATAAAATAATTTATGTAAAAAGATACTTTATTGCAAGTTAGGAACGAACAATCAATCGGTAACACAAACACATTAGAACAATACCTCCCACATAGCCTACCACTAATCACAGCCACAGTTTATGTTCGGGACTCAAAATATATACTATAATAATTAGAAGCTGCCTCCTAGTTATTGACACATACATAAATTAAGCCGCTTATCATTTCACGCTAATTATCGAAGACGATATTAAATAGACAACGGTTGATTGCATGCTTTTGTCTTTAAGGCTGTTATTTGTGGTAATTATATGACAATTCGGTGCTTAAAGGTGAAGAGTTATCTTATTATCACGTTTGTACTTAAGGCTTATATTTAAATAGAGTAGATGACCAAAAAATCTAATTAGTCCGTCAGATAGATTTCCAAAAAATATTAGGCACATAATTTTTATCTTTTTTTCACGAGAACAAAAATGAAGATGATATAGTGCATCGAAAACTTGTGTGACGTCATATTTGTCACAAGATGATCACCCTCTCATGATCTTTGACACGTTTTATCTCAGTATTTTTTATTAATTTTATAAAACAAAATACACGTATCCAATATTTTTCGATAATCTAACTGACGGACTAAACAGAATTATATATTTTTAGTCAGTCATCATCCCTATTCAGTATATTAAATTATTTACAAAATACAAATAGATCTAAAATAATAATAAAAATATGTACAAGAATCAAAATGGTAAAAGAGGGCGTCAAAAAATTTGTCAATATCGCTATCAATAGAGAAAGAGCCCAGAAGACTGGCAGCATTGTTGCCACGTTGTATGGTAATGCTGATTCTTTATACATAATAAGAGTAAACTGATAAAATAAATTTTTAACAGGTAAATACCATGATATGTCATGCGGTAATTTTCTTAAAAGTATGATGACAAATAACAAGACATGATAGGTCATAATTTGTGTCTTTTATAATAATAATATCTAACAGTCTATCTTTAATCTCTTTAGTTGTCCCACTTCTAATTGACAACTTGTCTTGGTATTTTACAGTTTGGTGACCTTACCTACAGATTTTTGTTTGGAAAGAAATAAAAAAACAAGCACTACTAGAACGTACTCATCATCTGCCTAGCCTTTTCCCAACTACGTCAAAACTGTGATCCCAAAGTAAGCGTCCAGTCTTACCAGATGCAGCTGAATACCAGTATTTCACATGGAACAACTGTCTATCTGACTTTCACAACCCAAACTTCAAACATGGCGCTTGCAACATCGTCAAAATATCGGGAGCTCAAAATAACTATAAATCACGGAAGATATCCCGTAATTGACAGTTTAAGTTGTTAATTATTTATTTTTCTAACATAGTGATTTACTTTTTAGGGTTCCGTACCCAAAGGGTAAAAACGGGACCCTATTACTAAGAATCCACTGTCTGTCTGTCTGTCACCAGGATGTATCTCATGAACCGTGATAACTAGACAGTTAAAATTTTCACAGATGCTGTATTTCTGTTGCCGCTATAAGAACAAATAAAATTAAAGGGGGCTCCCCCCTACTATGATGGTACAGATCCCTTCATGCGCGAGTCCGACTCGCATTTGGCCGGTTTTTTGTATATTATTACTTTCTTAATATTATAATGCTTATCTATACTAATATTATAAAGAGGTAACATTTGTTTGTAAGTTTGTATGTAGGGGGTAATCTCCGGAAGTAATGAACTAATTTTAAAAGTTGTTTCACTGGTAGAAAGCTACATTATTCGTGAGTGCTATAGGCTATATTTTATTCCCGTACTCCTACGGGAACGGGAACTACGCGGGTGAAACCGCGGGACGTCAGCTAGTGATATTTAAAGACGGACTTGAAATACTGCTGTATGTTGTACTGCTCTTTTTCCTTGAAATATCCAAATTCTCTCAAACAACTCGTCAAAACTAGCGACGCTGTCTCCTGAACAGATAAGTTTTCGGGACTATACTGTCTAAGGCACGGAAGAAACTCGGTATGTAATGAATCTGTCAACCAGTTCTCTATAAACAATTTAAAGTAAGTTTGAACATAGCCATAGAAATAATTTTTCAATCTTGCTGTAAATATTAATGTTTTTAAAAATTAAAACAAATAGTTTAATTAAATTTGTAGTCTGGAATATCTACCTGATACATTAAAATGGAATTGTCATTATTTAAATACCTATCTACCACTCATTAAGCACAACATTTAAGTCCTATTATTCCCTTATACGTGACTTCAAACGATTATTATCGCTTCGACTTCAACCCGTGCCGATAATTCTCAAGGGTTACCCGATAATTGTGCCGAGGTTTTATCTTGTACACACCTGAACGATAATTCTTTATCTGACCGTTTTTGTTTGCCACCCTTATTTTATCACCCTTTGTTTGGTTAGACATAATAGAAAATATACGAAAATTTTACACCGCACGGATTTATTACAATGTAAATTTATCTGAAGCGAATCTCTTTCTGTCAACATTTGTGTTAGAAACGTAAATGTTATTTTTATTGTCGAGCTCAAATGTTTGGTTTTATAAAGTTTATCAATTTGCGAAAAGTGAATTTAAGAATATGTGTTTGTGTTAAACAAAATGTTAAATCGTTTTGTTTATTTGGCAACGGAAATTTTGTACTGGTATTTTAAAAATAATGTCTGAAATATACCGACAATAGGTTGCATACATTGATATCGTAGCACAGTCCGTAGTGTTTATCGTAGCATTTCAAACTCGTAGCTTGGCTACGCAAGTTACAAGCCTACGCCGTAGACATGGGGTCTACGCCGTAGGTGCGCGTAGCACTTACAGTAAAATTTTATTAAATCGATTCAGTTTGCACCGATTTCACTTTTACAGAATCAGCTTCAACTTCGTTTTTAGGTTGAAATTCCGTAAGCATGAACAGAAAATAAATTATGAGCAATACTGGATGGGTTCGCACGAAAGAATGAACGCGCGAATGAATGAATGTAGCCGTCGTGCATCAAAATTATTCGGTTCGCGTGTCCAGCATTCCTAAACCTGTTCTGTTAACCTTTTTTCATATTTTAATAGTACTTTAACACGGCATACGAATTACGTGCATCACAAAATAAAGTATAAGTTACACAAATAGAATAATAGAAATTGTTGTGAAATTTCTATTTCACTTCAAATCATAAATAGCTGATGTTTACTGTTATCCTCAAATAAAATGTGTTTTACTTTTAATATTTCAAAACTAAATACATTATCGACATGTTTGTCGAACTATCTGCGTTTGACATGTCTCAAGAAAAATAAATTACACTTTTTCAAACAACCTTACTCTCTGAGACCGCAATACATGTAAACGTAAACGTAAGTAAAGACGGAGGCTTTCTTGTGACGAAAATAAAATGGTTTTTAAAGTTGTACGAATATTTTTTTCGGACTGTCTCCGAGATAGACTTGTGAATGTTTTCCTAACCTTGACAGATGTTTGGTATTAGTTTTTTAAGTTATTCTTCTGCTTGGATGAAAATAAGTCGTGAATGTCAATGGATTTGGTGAAATGGATTAAGTCATACCGAAGAAGATAAAGCTAGGGCGATGGACGGGGCACACATACACTGACAAAGTGACATTTCAGTATCAATAGATGAAATAAAAACACTACATAAGACAAAAAAATATTAAGTAGGTAATTAATGAAGTACTTATACTTATTCATAATTTTAAAAATTTCAAAAAACTTAGTAATATTTTACAGAAAATTGTTTGGCAGGATTAATCTAAACTAATATTATAAAGTGGAAAGATTTGATTTTTTGTTTGTTTGTTACGATTTAACTCAAGAACTACTCAACCGATTTAAAAAAATTTCACCATTCATTCACCATTAGAAAGCTACATCTTTACCAAGTATAAATTATATTGATATCATGTAAATTAGCCGAGCTATCACAATTTTGGCGGGCGGAGTGCTATTTCTAATCAATGGATGCAATTACTACAACCGAACTAAACTAGGCAATGCCTGTATTTTGGTTTTCAGTGCCTTTTCCCTCGATACTTACTTGATCTACATATATTGATAGGTTATATATATAACATAGGCTATGTAAGACATAATATGTACAAGGTCTAACATGTCATACTTGCTGTAGGTATTTCAATAGCACACTATACAGCGCATATTACGTCTTCAAAGAGCTGAATTCGATCCAATATCACGTTCACAACTCGCCAAAGACAGCAATTTATAGTTATACTAAACTGTATACAAGAATATCTAATATTAACATTGTCATATATGAATAATATTTTAACCCGAAGCTGACGAGAGGCTAAAATTGTACAAAATCTAATATCTAAATCAAAGCATTTATTTCAAGTAGGCCAGTGACAAGCACTTTTGAATTGTCGAAACAAAGATGAAAATTAAATGTAGCTACAGTCCCAGTCACAAGATATAAAAACTGTGAAAGTACTGTAGTTGCCCATTCCCAGCGTAGATCTAGAAGAACGAGCAATGGACACTTTTAAATCAAAATATTGTTACCAAAATCTTGGTTACATCATTCATGAAAGGATAAACTATATCTTTGAGTGGCGAACTCAAATTAAACTGAATTCTAGAACAAAATTGTTTCATTATCACCATAATACTATCCACAAACATCTAAGTTGTTGTTTCAGAAATAAACATTTATGGAACTGTTTAAATTAAAAATATTACAAATAAGTGACTTTGTGAAAATGTTGGTCTGCTTTACGCAGCTCGATTACTTTGCCAAACATTTACAAAATAATAAACACGGTATAAAATAAATCCTGACCAAAACACGAGCTCCTACCAAAATAATATAGCACGGTCTGTGTGTCCGAATCAAATACAAACATGTAATCGCTTTGACGTTTTCACTTTTAGTGAAATACTCGATGTTTGTCTGTCCGCCGGCCGGTCCTTGTTTAACTATAACATTTTACAGCTTTTCAAACGAAAAAATACATTCCACGATTTTTAGAAATCGCCGTCGGTAAATAGTAGGGAAAAAGTATTTTGTGTTTTTTGGGTTCCGTACCACAGTCGGCCAAATAGGAACCCCTATAGGATCACTTTGTTGTCTGTCTGTTAAACCCCTTTTTCTCAGGAACGTGTGGAGGTATCAAGCTGAAATGAAATACCAAATACTCAGCCAGTCAAATGAACTTCGTCAACGCGATCAAAAGATATGACCGTTTATGTCACTTATTTTGCGATTTTACAAACTATAGGGTACTTCCCGTTAACAAAATACCCACAAGTTTATACAGAACCCTCGGTGCGCGAGTCCAACTCGCACTTGGCCGGTTTTTTAGATATTCGCCGGCAATATTTTAATCCAGCTCAATCGAACTGTCTAAATGAGTGGACTCAGTTTGAAGTAGGCTATCATCGCTTTCAATCTCTCGTGAAAGTGGCCGGTGGATTTTATCTTTATATTTTAGGGTTGCTTAAATGACAAAACGTTATAGATATAAACCACCGTTGTCTACTAAAGCACATTAATATTAATGTCATGTAATCTGATGTGAATGACTTTTGTGTCATGTGGACAGAAATGTCAGATGCGTGGTACTTGCCACCAGCGTGCGTGATGTCTGGTCAGAATCAGATGTATGAACGTAGTCCACAGCTTTTTGTGCTCGCATCAGTTCTGAGAAGACATCGGACAGTTCTCCCGCCTCCTGATACTGGTAGACGCAGAAATCCAGTACCTTGCTCAAATGTCCCACACTGCACAAAGTTTGCAAAACGGCAACATTATGTCCTAAGTTCTATATTATATAACAAATTAAACGAAAAAACAAATTTAATAAGACTTAGCGGTCATGAAGCTAAGAATAAGCTAAAAATATACTTACTACAATTGGACTACGAAGACGCTGAAAATATAATGACCCTAAATGTATAATCTTCTATCTACCATACAAACAAATACACTTTCCTTACTCACTACATCGCACACACGCACTCACACATCACTCAACCTCTCACTCACTGTCTCTTCACTTACACACATACCTCTAATTCACCACTCATATTAATTAACACACATACCTACATCCACACCTCGTATCTTTAAGCTCACCTACAAACCCTCGCATTTTTAATGGTACTTAAATAAGGTCCTAAGAAGAATCAGAATGTAAATGGCTGAGGTTCCCGCCTAGTTTAGGGGGTGTGGTAGCCGTGTGATATCCGGCAGAGTAGAATAGAACCAACCCATTACACTCACGGGTGTCGTATAAGGCGACTAATGTCTGAGGCAGAACACCTTACGCCTCCGTAGACCAGAGAATGGGCGGCAGCGTTTTCTGTTAGTCTTTCATCACTAAGATCTCCAATCCGCCTGCCAAGTGTGGAGATTTCGGCAAATTTCTCCCATCATGGGAGAGGCTTATGTCCAGCAGTGGACGTTATGGGCTGTAGTTGTTGTAGGGGGTAGGTTCAAAACTCTGTAAGCCTCGTTAAAACCACCACAAATAAAAACAATTGTAATCATTTTCATGTCGGTACCTACAAATTGTAACTAAGTAAACAAAATTGTAAAGTGTAACTTTATAATGGTGAGAATTAAACTATTTTTTTTTATTAGAATTCAGCCGCCGACCCCAATAAAGTTGGGCTAGGGAATATCGAATTTCTTTTAAAAGATAATTCAAGCTATTCCACTCTGACATTGCCTTATAAAGAATACATTCCTTGTATTTCTATGCACCTTCTAGAACTCATACTCGACACTTTGCAAGCCACGCTCACAACGAACAATAGAAAGGTGATATTAAATTTTCTTTAGTACTGATGTTTGTGTTAAAGCGGTGCATTCATGACACGACAAACGTTGCGACACATGAACGTGTACTGTCGCAGTCACATTAAGCTTTTATAAGACGTGCATAGTCGAGGTACGGTTTGTGTTGCTTGGAGTTCTGTCAGTTGGGTGTTGAACAGGACAGCTCATTGTATGCTAAGTACCATAATACAAAATAGTGTTTTTAAACTTAAACCATACTCTTTTGGTACATACAAAAGAGTGTAGGTACCCATATTACAAATAAACACTCTTTTTCAATTAGTAGTAATAAAAACAATATTATGACTTAAAAACTTAACTTCTTGAACGGTCTACCGTTCAATAAAATAGTTATTGACTTTCGAATTAATAAAAATACAAAAATTATTCCCTTTCCTCCCCCTTTTCAACCAACAAGATGTTAAAACAACTCTTTAATATAACACGTCACACCAAATTGCTACCTCACAGCAACAGAACAATACCAATTGAAAGTTCACGATGTCGCACCACACATACATGCCAATTGATTGATTGAATCAGTACCCACCGTATGAATGCTGGGTAATCAAGCGACTCCGTGTTTTGCCAGCCGCAACGCCCCGCGATAAGCCTCTAAGCCAAATGTATTGTTGATATTTACATATTATAATGTATGTGTGTGTTTGTTAATTTAACCTCATTTCTCACATTAAACATAGATATATATATATATATATATTATATATGATTTATATATGATATATTATATTTTTTAACATATTTTTAAGTCATCTTGATGTACTACTAACACTCTATGGACCGAAAAGTCTGAAATAAATGTTTTGAATTTGAATATTGGTGATAATGATGATTGGTATTTTTTCGTTCTTTAGTTGTGTGTATGGTGTGATTTATTTTAATTTCTCATCGGGTGGCCCCTTTAAATAATTATATAGTTCTTGCAATGATGATTGAAATTGTATTCTTTTTATAAGATTTGCCTTACATACTATTTTTTTTTAACATGAGAAGTCACATAGACATACTCCTAATATAATGGGCTATCGTCTAGTGACTCAAAAGTGACGATATCGTGCTAGAAAAGACAAACAAAAAATTTCGTTTATTTCATTTCCGCGCGCGTATCAGCCCTCCCCCGCGTTTTTTTGAATGTTTTTAAACGAGTATTTGACAAACGAATAAATACCTTTTTTTAATGCATTTTGGTTTACACCAATTGAAAATAGTCCAAAAAATATACTGGGAGCATATGTAAATAGCTTTTCATTTGAAATATTTATTGGAAACTCTCTAAACACGAACACTTTGCTAATTATAGTAAATATATTTATTTATTTTTATTTAGTTATTTATTTTTATTTAGTTATTTATTTTTATTTAGTTATTTATTTTTATTTAGTTATTTATTTTTATTTAGTTATTTATTTTTATTTAGTTATTTATTTTTATTTAGTTATTTATTTTTATTTAGTTATTTATTTTTATTTAGTTATTTATTTTTATTTAGTTATTTATTTTTATTTAGTTATTTATTTTTATTTAGTTATTTATTTTTATTTAGTTTTTTATTTTTATTTAGTTATTTATTTTTATTTAGTTATATATTTTTTATTTATTTTATTTACTCGTTGCTTAGTGTGGCACTAGATGGCACTGTGTGTAATGTCCAGAGATATTTATTTATTTCTCACAAAAGCAAATTTCGTGTTAGGTCACTTTTGTTCTCAGGGTGCGATATCACTTTCATTCGCACACTTTTTACACCGCTTTTTAATCTTTTTATGCGAGTCGGTCCCACGTTCAAACCGTTAAAAATAAAGTTAAACGTAACTTTTCCTTAGGGTAAACAAATAACTCACATAATTGCGGATCACATAATTAACATATGAAATAGTGATAAAGACCCCACTACGCATTATTACATTCATAAAATGACGCAGCTTCGGGTGGTTATGAAATTTTCATTAAACTTTCGTGGGTTGAGCCCGGTCGTCAAAAATATTTCATTACGGTTTTAGGTGGCCCTTAGTCTGGTAAGATATAGCTTTTTGTGCGTGTTATACAAAGGGTGGTACTTACCCACCTACCTGCTTTGTGTGCAAGTTTTTGTGCCTTAAGTGTAGAGGATTTTGAGGGCATTCTGTTCGTGAAATTAATGTGTGTCTTTTGAATGCTGTTTGAATGGGAGGTGATTTAAGGTGTTAAGAAGATATTTCTACTTGCTTTTTTGTTCTTACGAAAGAAAGTATTCCAAAAGATCATCTATAATATCAAGACCTCATCAGGCCATCCATTTAGCTCAATTACTTTAATCCTTTTACAGAAACAGTGACCTAAACAGTTCTGTTATCACTGCAGATCAAATCATCACTGATTCACAATTGATCACCGTTTAGCATGACACATAGCCGTGCAATGTTCAGTGCCCTCCATTCGACAGCTAATTCAACTACCTATTTCCTATAATGCTGATGTGTCCAAAAAAATGAACAGACAACCTGACAATATTTAATAACCATCTTTATGTGTATGTAGGTATCTTTTTGACATAAAAATGTGTAACTTTCCATATTATTTTCCCCTTATATAAAGAAATACATTGACAAAACTACAAGAGTAAATAAGCTCCGACATGTAACCGACATATTTATCAATGTATCAAAAAGCCTTGCCCGAGGCCACCTCTCCAGTACGTCCAATATTCCATTAAAACCGTCCAATATTACTCATTTAATTCCGTCCAAATAATTTAAAATATTCACAAGTAATTTTGCAAGTACGTTTACACTTCCAATGAAATGAATTTAATTCGAACGATACAGTGCTGTACGGATCAATCGTACACTGGCGGTTCATTAAATCTGCCTGGTTTGTAATGTGTATGTTTTATTTTAACGATGCCAAAAGTGGAGTGTGTGCAATGATCAATTTCATGCAATACGTGGTTTTAATGATGTTGTTTTCATGAATATGAACTCTCATATTACGCATCGGGTAATGTAATGATTATTACTATTGGAAAATAACAGTTCTTGCTCATGAGTTGCCCCAACTAATAATTTTGATCTCCATAATTGGTCGATAAAACATTATTTTCATTCTCCAGATTCAGCAGATACAGTTATAGAAGAAGATATTGGATAATATTTGAGTAGGCATTCACATAATCTATTTAACTAACTATATTTTATGAGATATTAAGCACACTTCTACAAATGTCTAAAAAGTATGACACTTTTACAGTTAAACCAAGCCAGCTCAGAAAGCAACCATAATACTTTCAATAAGAAAAGAAAACTTCAGTGAAACCGAGTGAACTTAAATAAAATCAAAGCTGTTTTTATTCCAACACGGACTGCCGAGGTAAACAGTAACATTTTGTATAATTCTGTTAGTGCAAATGTAGACGCAACAAACAGCCAATTCTTTATTTTTTTTTTTCTTTTCTACTCTTAGTATTAGCTCGGTTATGCCAGTGTCTTTCTTCTTTGTATTCCTACTTAATGTCCTAGTGAACTTTTTCTATGTCATTAATGGAAACCATTACTGAGACTGCGCGGTCCGTAATAATCCGCTCATACTTTTGCTTGCGTGAAATTCTTCTTGACATAAAATAACAACACGCTTGTAAATAGGCAGAGGTATAGGTACTCACATTTCGCCAGTTATGATTATAAGTTCCATGTACTAGGGGGCGAGGCTATTGCCATCAACCGTGTGCAAATTCAGACTCTGTGGTTGCTACTGAAAAATTCCTGACGGAAAACCCAATAACTCCTAGCCCGACCTGGGAATCGAACCCAGGACCTTATGTTCAGAAGTCGCCCTTTCGACCACTAGACTAACGAGCCAGTTTTTTTAGTAACTAACCAATATAGTAATACAGCGTACAAATGCTATGTACTGTATAATATGCGCACTATTTACTAATCATTTAAAATATCAGCCAATATACAGGGTGTAAAAGACCTCATCACAAAGCCGTCAACCGAGCATTCTGTACATCAAACTAAGTAACTTTACGCAAAAATTATTACTGGGAAACGACTTTTTTTTTGGGTGAAAAATTATGTTTTGTGGTAGAACTCAATGTAACGCACTCAAAACATTGTGCTGATGGATGGATTGAATAGTAAAGGGGTCGTGGGGGTGTTTAAAGTTTTAAAAAAAAATACATTAAAAACTTGTAGAACAAAAAATTGATCGCAATGACGAACAAGTACCTTTCAGCTTCGTTAAGAGGTGTTTTACACCCTTTATACCTGCCTGCCATGCCAAAGCTTGATGAAAACATTTCTCAAATTAATACAATTCAAATAACCATGTCAGCGGAATGCCAAAGTCGGAACAAACATTTATTATCAATATTCCAAGTTGATAATTAAAGGGCAATTATATTGGATCCAGTGGAAATTTCTGTGCTAGCTGACTCGCTGTGTCGCCGCTCAAACTAATTGATAGGGATGGAGTCGGACTCCGCTGCAAATCGAATACAACTCGACTAAACGAAAGTGAAATCGGGGAAGTTTGTAGTTGAGAGACGAGTTTGAGGTTGCGGTTTCATAAAGTTAGCATGTAGACGTTCATCTATCGTATAGTGATTTTTTTAGGTATTACTCGTACAATGTGAAGTATTCATAATAAACCGATAAAAATTGACGTTGCCAGTTACTTTTTTCACTTATAAAATTAAATCCCGCGTTTGTAAAAATCAATTTAGACATTCGTTCGTTCTGAATTAGTTATTCAACTGAAATTATTTTAAAACAGAAATAATTTTCAACATAATTTTTTCAAGTTCTAGTTTTTCTCAACACCAACAATTCGACTAAATCGGCTACCAACACAAATCGACTAATTCCTCTCGGTCGCAGTGTCCCATCCCTCAAAATTAACAGCGTGAGATATTCATTGAATCCAATATTACTTAGCCCGGGGCGGCACAAGCGTTGATGCCACCTGATTGACTTCTGTAAACATACTGCGAGCTGCTGACTTGTGTGCGTCGCGTTGAGACAATGTCACATGATGAGCTGATATGGCGGGAACAACTAGCATTCGTCACTTTACAATTAGGGATTGAATATTCATTATGGAGTTTTATAAAATAGCATAGGTAGATTGCTATAAATAAGGCTATTAAAATACATAAAACGTCGAAAAGACGTACACAGTTCAATCTATGGAGAAGAACTGGCATGAAACTCCGTAATTACTCTTTTCAAATGATTTGGTATTAGAATATTATCATGTTAAAACATTCGTACTTATCATGTATAGGAGGACAGCGAGCGTAGGCCCGGACAAAAAGTCGATGCTTACTACATAAAAACGTAAAACAAGATGAAAAGGTAACAAGCATCTGGGAATCTACAAAGCCTACAATGTTCACAACATCTACATGTTTTTAACATCAATCAATCAATCTTATTCAAAATGGTGCTAGTTGTGAATTGTGACTGTTATCGGGAATCAACAGCATATTTATTGTTAACTACAGGCTTTCAGAAGCCAAAAACCAAGAAAAAAGGGGTAAAATAAGCAATTTCGTTTCTTAAAAATTGATACTGTTAAAAGATTCTTTGGAAGTTTTCCAAAGAAACATTTTAAGCTTCTTCCAAAAATGGAGCATATTAGAAAAACCACTTTATATGGAAACTACTTATATCGCGTTAGATTTATCAGTAAGCCTAAATCAAATACAAGAATCTAATTGAAAATCGTGATGAGACGAAAATACCTTAGGCTATTTTCATTTTACATATTGGCATTACATCTTAGCACGCAGTCATAGGTCTCAAGTTGGAACCCAAGAAACGCCCCTCAGATTTTTCGGATTCCAGTGCTCATTGTATAATTATCACTTGCTTCGGTGAAGGAAAACATCGTGAGGAAACCAGCATGCCTGAGAAATGATTCTCGACGGCATATAAAACCGAGTCTAGAGGCATTAACAACACGATAAAGAAGAAGAGGCATTTCCAAACAAGGCATATCAAACAAAAGGGACTAAAGGATTCCTGCAACTACCAAACAACGATGCTTTAAAACATTAATCACTAAAAAATGTTTAAAGCTCCGATGTTTTCGCATTCTCCATTTTCCGACGAGATTCCCTAAATTTTTCTCCACAGTCTAGGTTTTAAGTCTAGACCAAATGGTACAGTTTTGTCATTTTTATTTTGAGTTTACACTGTAATATAACCAAATTTTGTTACTGTATGTTTCGTGTTAACTTCAAGTCTTTTACTTAGAAATCTTTATAAGAGACTCTATTGTTGTACAATTACCTACTTGGTAAATATTTTACACCGGAAATTTACTGGAAAAGTAGTTGCAACGAAAATCTAGGAAATCAGCATTACTTTGTAATTGTAGTACTGGAAATCATAAGCTTGTTCTGTGAACTTGTTCAACGTAGAATTTATTGAAGTACTTCAATACTGAGACTAGCTGCTAAGGGCTAGCTGCTACTACCTCAAATTAGCAACTCTATTTGTGGTGGTTCAAACTTCGTTTGAAATACTGTTAGAATAACGTTCTAATCAGCTTGCCCTACAAAGTGGTTGTTACGTCAGTCACTACAGGCCGAATAGTGCGAAATGAGTGGTTTTTATTCTTTATAAAATCAAATTTTCGTCTTTTGCAAAAAAAAAAAACATAAAATCTGCTTTATAGTTAGTTCAGTTAGTATGCAAAGTTTCGTGATCTAATTTGAAGTATTTTTTTAATACCCGCGGTTTATTGTTCGACCTGGACGTAACTTTGGATTTTTTTTCTATCGAGAAAAGTTTATAAATAAAAATAAAAGAATCGTGTTTTCTCCAAACATAGGACTTGACATTAATCCTCGACTTTACCATACATTTATTTCAAAATTAATGCTGCAGTGTTTTAGGCGTAACGGAGGATCATGCTAAGCCATTTGAGGTAGTATAGTACAAACTAGTAAGACAGTCAAAACAATAAAATATTCACGACCCTAACCGACTATTAGCACTGTCATCGTCATCATTTTTGTGATAAGACAGTCAAAACAATGAAATATTCACGACCCTAACCGACTATTAGCACTGTCATCGTCATCATTCTTGTGATAAGACAGTCAAAACAATAAAATATTCACGACCTTATCCGACTATTAGCACTGTCATCGTCATCATTCTTGTGTTATGACAGTCAAAACAATAAAATATTCACGACCTTATCCGACTATTAGCACTGTCATCGTCATCATTCTTGTGATAAGACAGTCAAAACAATAAAATATTCACGACCTTATCCGACTATTAGCACTGTCATCTTCATCATTCTTGTGATAAGACAGTCAAAACAATAAAATATTCACGACCTTATCCGACTATTAGCACTGTCATCTTCATCATTCTTGTGATAAGACAGTCAAAACAATAAACGACCTTATCCGACTATTAGCACTGTCATCTTCATCATTCTTGTGATAAGACAGTCAAAACAATGAAATATTCACGACCCTAACCGACTATTAGCACTGTCATCGTCATCATTCTTGTGATAAGACAGTCAAAACAATGAAATATTCACGACCTTAACCGACTATTAGCACTGTCATCGTCATCATTCTTGTGATAAGACAGTCAAAACAATGAAATATTCACGACCCTAACCGACTATTAGCACTGTCATCGTCATCATTCTTGTGATAAGACAGTCAAAACAATAAAATATTCACGACCTTATCCGACTATTAGCACTGTCATCGTCATCATTTTTGTGATAAGACAGTCAAAACAATGAAATATTCACGACCCTAACCGACTATTAGCACTGTCATCGTCATCATTCTTGTGATAAGACAGTCAAAACAATAAAATATTCACGACCTTATCCGACTATTAGCACTGTCATCGTCATCATTCTTGTGCTTTTATTGCCATTTATTTGGGGTCAGCGCAGCATATGTTCTTCTTCCATTCTTCTTTGTTACTCGTCATCTCAACAGTAACCTCCTTTCTATCCTTATCATCCTTCACACAGTTCACATCACCACAGTCACTTATATTTTTAAAGGCGTCGCATGCAATCGCAAGATCATTAAAAACATTTGTCCCTCCGAGTTTGAAACCAAACATGTCTAAGATAAAATCATTTACAACAATTTTCCACGAAAAAACTCCGATACAAACTAAATTCTCAAACGAAAACAAAGATCCTGTTTACAAAATTCCCCTTTAATTCGTATACTAGAAACACACTAACATACCGTTCGTCACATCGTCCGCAGTTCTCATCACGTACATTCTAACATCTGAATCGTTGTTGGGACAGTTTTAAAAGCTGTAAACGTCCATTACTCATGGGAAAGTTTAGACAATGAGTCGCATGTGTTTATCACGGGAACTTGAGTAATAACGTACTGGGAGGCATCTGTGCAACGTGCTACAGCCGTCACTACGTGTACCTACGTACGGACGCGTTGCCAGCATTAAATTCTCTCATTTAGTTTTTAGAACAGTTGGAAACATGGCCGCTGTTTAATGCTTGGCATGTTGGCTTTAACTTGTTTTGTCATTTCGGTCTAGTTCGCATTTGTAACCGTTTTGGTGTTTAGTTTGATCTTGTGTGTGGGTTTGAATTGTTCATCAGCCGGCTTACACTAATGTGTTTTGGTACAAAACACTTTAGACTATTCAAGTATAGACTTTCCTTGTTTAGGTTAGAGTTCATTTTCGACAATGACCTCATAAAGAACGACCAAATAAACTACTACGTTCCTAAAGATAGTATTACCGTACAAATCTAACCCATTTCCTTTATTTTACGACTCTTATCAAAACTCTAGTTCCAATACCAATAAAACTATTTAACATAAAAATCAAATCGCGGAAAACATAGAAAGGATTGGTACGGTTCCGTATAACTTGTAGTAATCGTAAAAGACTTCGATTGCTAAAACTTTGTAAGGTGAAGCTCGTAAAAGGAGATTATTTACGAGCGTAGCTTGGCGCGGGTTCATGGTGGAGATTAGCAAGCGAATGGAGGAATAACGTGTGGTTATAAAATCTGTACAAATGTGGTTGCATCAAAGATCGTTATAGATGTTGATTCCATCATCACCATCATTCATGATCTTGATTCCAGCGGATTTTAAATCATTTCTCGTAACTGAATTCTGCTATCCTGAGACTTCATAACATAATCGTATTCTAGGTATCACATAATCGTAATAATTCTATTTTTATAGGTCATGTACATAAACTAAATATATAATTATTATTTAATACATTTACGCCACTTTTCATGCGTCAGTGGTTAGAAACAGAACACCAGACAACACCACACACATCCTCTTACACATCAGAGACGTACATTCCCATCTCACACAAATAAGAGGCCCTGCATGCAAACACTAAACAAACGTTTTTTTCTTACAAATTTTTTGGTTATAAAAAAAAACTTATTTAGAGTAAATATATGTATTATAAATTGATAAAATGATTTTGTACAAGAAACAAATGAAGTGTTACAATGCAATTTTATATGTTGAGTACTCGAGGAGTTTGGCACTGATAGTTGAAATACAGGCTCTGCCTAGTTCGGCTACAGATGACTACACCACATATATACTGACCTAAATTAGCCTGTTAAACATTTTGTAACCTATGTCTAAGATTTCTTTAAATAAAAATTATTATTATTTAGAAAGAGTGAACGGTGGAGTTTCTCACTCATACGTATCTTTTACGTTTTAACGAATGGGCAAGAAGGGTTTGGCAGAGTTGTAAGTACCTTAATAGTATACTCACATTTCGCCAGTTATGTTAAAGTCCCATTTAACAGGCGTCGAGCCTATAGCCATGAACCGATCTTAGATCTGTTCACTGTAGTGGCCAAGATCGGGGAAACCATCAATTGCCTCATCCCCAGGGAGCAGATTAATTATATAGCAAGGGTACCGACACGTAACGACAAACAAAATAAAAATATCATTTGTTCCGTGCACAATTCTTACAAGAAAAATGATTTTGTGGCTGCCGCAAGAAAACAAAAAAACCTAAAAACCGGTAATCTGGGGCTTCGAGGAGACAGCAAGATCTACGTAAACGACCATCTTACACTCGAAAACAAAATACTCCTTAACAAAACTAAAGCTCTAGCCAAAGAGCGTGGATTTGAATTTGTGTGGGTTACCAGTTGCAAAATATTTTTACGTAAAAATGTCAGTTCTCCTAAGCATCACATCAAGACTGAGCGTGATATCAAAAAGTTTTTATGTTAACACTGTCGTTGAGGCTTTCTGGTATCTTGTTTACTTACATCGATTCGCCAACTTTGAGTAACACAGGTAACTGTTTTTTGTCCGCATTCCTTTCTCGCCTGCCTTTTGTTCGCTGCTCGTTAGGTGTCAACCGGTTTGTAAAAATTTGGTATTATGATTATATGCTTTATTTTCTGTGTGTTACCGTTGCATTTTGCTACTTGGTCGACACTTGCTTATCTACTATTTATTTAAACACATTTCTTTACGCCTGTTTTTGTTGCAAATCTGTTTATTTGACATATTACTGTTTGAATGTGCTTCGCATACCTTTATCTAGCCAATTAAATAATAAACTTTTCAATGATTATTATGGCGCCTATTAATATTTACTATCAGAACGTACGGGGACTACGGACAAAGACAGCTGTTTTCTTTAGAAATGTGTGCAGTAATGGTTATGACGTTATTTGTTTGACTGAGACGTGGCTGATGGATGGCATATGTGACTCGGAATTGTTTGATAACCGGTATCTTGTGTGGAGACGTGACCGGGACTACACTCATACTGGCCAAACGAGGGGAGGAGGGGTTTTAATTGCAGTTAAACGTGAACTTGCCGCTGACACCTGCAGTGAATGGTGCTCTTCAGCGGAGGATTTGTGGGTTACGTTGACGTTGCACCATAAGAAACCCAGAGTAGTTTATAAAATGCACATTTGTGTTGTATATGTTTGCTGTCAAAATCAGGGAAATTCTTTAGCGGCGCAACTCGGCAGCTTCTCGGACAACGTACTTGAAATTACCCTCAATCGTCCGTCCGATAAGTTTGTTGTCTTGGGAGATTTCAACCAGCCCAATATTGTGTGGCAGCGGGCTGGTGTTGGACAATCATTATACCCTACAAATGTTCATGGCAATGTTCAGACTGGTTTAATAGATAATCTTAATACGAGTAATTTAATGCAGTACAATAGTCACTCGAATATCAATGGAAGAATCCTCGATTTGGTTTTTTCGAATGATGAAGTTATCGTCAACTGCTGTGATGATCCACTAGTGCCTGAGGATCCTCATCACAGAGCCTTATATGTTACCGCGGAATTCGTTGAACTGCATCGACTGCCAGGTCGGTCCTACGTAAAATTTTTATATAAGTCTGCCGATTACGAAAATATAAAAAGCGAATTAAATCGAATAGACTGGCAGTCGGAGTTTAGTAGGAGGTCGATGGAAGAAGCGGTAACTTATTTTTATGGTATATTAAGGAGGCTACATGTCACGTATATACCGACGAAAACTGTCGTCCCTAAATCAAAATACCCTCCCTGGTACAAAAGTCCGTTGATAAAAATATTAAAGGAAAAAGCTAAATTTCACAATAAATTTAAGAAGTACGGGAACCTTTCCGACCAACAATCATTCATTATCCTCCGTCAACGGGCTAAAGACTTGGAGGGCGATTTGTTTGACGATTACATAGCCAAAGTAGAATCCGACATTCGCGATAATCCACGGGCCTTTTGGAGGTACGTCAAGTCCAAGCAAAAATCTTGTTCTTACCCCTCAGTGATGCAATTTGGCCAGGTAGCGTCCACTGATGGTGACGTAATCTGTAATATGTTCGGTGATTGTTTTTATGCCAACTTCCTGGATAATACTAGTGATACCAGCAGTCAATCTTCGGCTTGTATTACGGTCGAAGAACTGACCAACAACACGCAAGATATAAGTCAGGTGGAAATAAGGCTAAGTGAGGTGTGTAGGCTGCTAAAACAAGTTGATCTAAGCAAGTCTGCGGGTCCAGATGACATCTCGCCCGTATTCATCGTCAACTGCGCCAAGGATCTTTCTGTGCCTCTTTCCATGCTGTTTGAAAAATCTATTGCTACTGGCGTGGTGCCTAAAATATGGAAGTCGGCATATATAACACCGATACATAAAAAGGGGTCAAGGACATTGGTCGAGAATTACCGACCTATTTCGAAGCTGTGTGTGTTTGCTAAAACACTAGAGAAAATTGTGCACGCACAGGTTTCTTCGGCACTCAAGCACATCATAAGTGAAAGCCAGCACGGCTTCGTAAGGGGTCGGTCGACCTCGACTAATCTCATTGTCTGTAGTGACTACCTCTCCGAGTGTATGTCACAAAGGTCCCAAGTCGACGTTATATATACCGACTACAGTAAGTGTTTTGATCGAATAGACCATGTAATCCTGTTGCGTAAACTTTTATCTGTGGGCATCAGGGGCGATCTCTACCGGTGGTTCAAGTCTTATGTGGAGAACAGATGTCAGACTGTAGTTCTAAATGGATACTGCTCTAAGCCTATGAACGTCCCATCGGGGGTTCCCCAAGGATCCTTGCTGGGGCCGCTGTTGTTTAATATATTTATTAACGACATCTCTTCTTCATTCCGGTATTCAAAATTGTTACTATACGCTGATGACATGAAGATAATGAGACAAATTAATACCCTGGCGGATGCTCATCTATTACAGGCGGACCTTAATAGTTTTCAGGCCTATTGCCTTAATAATAAGTTGGATTTAAATGTCTCCAAATGTTATGTTTGCTCCTTTACACGGAAACCTATTCAGATCGTTCATAACTACACGCTTTTTGATACTGCACTAAATAGGGTCAACACTATCAGAGACCTGGGAGTTACCTTTGACGCTAAGCTTCTATTTGATGCGCACATAGACAATGTAGTCAAGAAAGCATCAAAAGCACTTGGTTTCATTCTCCGGGTGTCCTCGGAGTTCAAAAGCATAAAGACCATTAAAATATTATACTGTTCCTTTGTCCGTAGTCATTTGGAGTATGCTTCTCAGGTCTGGAACCCCAATTATAATGTCTACATAAATCGTATTGAGAGCATACAGAGAAGGTTTATAAGGCACATTCAATATCGGTCTAAAACGTTTTCAACGAATTATAACTACCGTTGCAAAAAATTTCATATCCTTCCACTATACGAAAGGCGAAAAATATCAGATCTTGTGTTACTTTTTAAGATCGCCAATGGAACAACTGGTGTTACCGAGTTGCTGCACAAAATCGGGCTGCGAGTGCCGTCTGTGCTCTTACGTAGACCTTATTTATTACACACCCCAGTGGTAGCCACAACGTACAGACAGAACTCGTACATGGTGAGGGCGAGTCGTATGTATAACGCAACCTGCCGGGAAGCTGAGATCGACATTTTCAATACCAGTACCGCTAAATTGAAGAAAACTTTATCTAATAGCTTCTTCGAGCGAATTTAGTATTTGTTTTGTTTGGTGTTATATACTCTGTTTATAGACTTATCTTCTTTATGTCATATTATTTAAATTCTTACTACATGTGGAAACTTGTAATTGGCCATATTTTGTTTACACTATTACTCACTGTCTGTTTAGCTGTAAGTTTTCCTAAAAATGAAATAAATAAATAAATAAATGAACCGGGCACAAATTCGGACTGCGTGGCTGGGTGATAAACCTAATAACATTTTCCGGCCCTGGGAATCGAACCCAGAAAACCTCATGCTCAGCAGTCACGCTTGCAAACTTTAGAGCATTGAGGCAGCCATACTAACTCATCATCTGCCTAGACTTTCCCCAACTATATTGGGGTCGGCTTCCAGTCTTACCGGATGCAGCTGAATACCAGTATTTTACATGGAGCACGGCTTAACCTAAAGATCGACCCCGAGCGGCTGTTATTATTTAGCCACGAGCTACTCAGCCATATTAACTAAACGCTCCAATTGCTCTCTACTCCATACACTTGCGGTCATGACCGGAGCACCGACCACCTGCACCTCACCTCCTATACCTACTTTAACGTAAAACTATGTGAATTTAATTAATTTGCGGTGTCTCTTAATCTCTTTAAAGAGTGCAGATATGCATTAGCACGGGTTTAGTTGGGATTAATCTTGTTAGTGACTTTATGTTGAGTTCTGTCGCGTCAGTTACGTTGATTAGTTCGTGTTTTATTTAGAAGCATGGATTTGTTCGACTAGTATTTTGGAGTATTCAGATAAGTCTTGTAGCAAGTTTTTGTACTTGTTATAAGTATATATTTAAAAAAAAACCAACTGCGTAAAAAATTGCTAATAACTTTAAATAAAAACTGAAAAGAATAGAAAAAGTTCAGGAGACAGGACATATTGACTGCAACAGTCGGGAGTGTCGGGACCCATTAAATAATCTATATCTATATATATATATATATTATACATATAATAAAACAGTAGAAAAACTATGTCTGTACATTGAATATATTAAAAAAATAATAATTGAGGGGGGTTTAGAAAAAGGAAAAGAACACGAATAAAAAAAAAAAAATTCTGTCTGTTTGTCTGTTTGTTTGTACACGCTAATCTTCGGAACTACTGGATGGATTTGAATGATTTTTTTGTTGTTGTATAGGTATTAAGTCTGGGCAAGATATAGGCTATAATTTATCTTGGAAACTTGAACACCTGATGCAGAACCACAACAGACCAGCTGAACTATAAGAGATACAAAAATGGTACCATAGCAAAAATTGTTCCACGTGATGGGCATTTTCTGCTGAGAGAATAAATTTGAAGATCTGGAACACCTGATGTGGAACTCCAAGAGCCCAGCTACACCATAACACATATAGGAGTGACGTCTTAGCAAAAGTTGTTCAATCTGATGAGCACTCTCTGTTGACTTATAAAAATCGAAGATCTGGAACACCTGATGTGGAACTCCAAGAGCCCAGCTACACCATAACATATAGGAATGACGTCTTAGCAAGTGTTGTTTGGTCTGATGGGCATTTCCTGTTGACTTTTATCTTGGAAACAAACACCTGATGCAGAACCGCAACAGACCAGCTGAACCATAAGAGATACAAAAATGGTACCGTAGAAAAAATTGTTCCACGTGATAAGCATTTTCTGTTGAAGATCTAGAACACCTGATGTGGAACTT
This sequence comes from Xestia xanthographa, assembly GCA_905147715.2. NCBI lineage: Eukaryota > Metazoa > Arthropoda > Insecta > Lepidoptera > Noctuidae > Xestia > Xestia xanthographa. The sequence goes on from LR990652.1 coordinate 17,462,536, forward strand.
CAAGAGCCCAGCTACACTATAACATATATATAGGAATGAAGTTTTAGCAAAAGTTGTTCAATCTGATGAGCACTCTCTGTTGACTTATAAAAATCGAAGATCTGGAACACCTGTTGTGGAACTCCAAGAGCCCAGCTACACCATAACACATAGGAATGACGTCTTAGCAAGTGTTGTTTGGTCTGATGGGCATTTCCTGTTGACTTTTATCTTGGAAACAAACACCTGATGCAGAACCGCAACAGACTGGCTGAACTATAAGAGATACAAAAATGGTACCATAGCAAAAATTGTTCTACGTGATGAGCATTTTCTGCTGTGAGAATAAATTTGAAGATCTGGAACACCTCGAAGGTCTTGAACACCTGTTGTGGAACTCCAAGAGCCCAGCTACACCATAACACATAGGAATGACGTCTTAGCAAGTGTTGTTTGGTCTGATGGGCATTTCCTGTTGACTTATAAAAATGTTTAGTCTGATGGGCATTTCCTGTTGACTTACAAAAATGAAAGATCTGGAACGTCTCGAATCGTCTCGCGCATCCCGTTGTATTCCCGTCCCCGGGCTCTTAAAATTTGATATCAGACGTTTCAGATCTTCGATTTTGACGACCCTGTTGTCGCTGGCATAAGCAACAGGATCCGCGTACGAAGTCGCGGGCAGAAGCTAGTCTAGACTAAAATCATTACATCCAATATGGGTCTAGACTGTTCTTGAACTTGTTTTATTCTTTTCAGTTTTTATTTAAAGTTACTAGTTATTTTTTACGCAGTCGGTTTTTTTTTTTAAATTTTTTATTTTACACGTTTTAGTTAGATATACCATTTTAAAATATTCATGACTAGCTTCTGCCCGCGACTTCGTACGCGGATCCTGTTGCTTATGCCAGCGACAACGGGGTCGTCAAAATCGAAGATCTGAAACGTATATAAGTCAACAGGAAATGCCCATCAGACCAAACAACACTTGCTAAGACGTCATTCCTATGTGTTATGGTGTAGCTGGGCTCTTGGAGTTCCAAAACAGGTGTTCCAGATCTTCGATTTTTATAAGTCAACAGAGAGTGCTCATCAGATTGAACAACTTTTGCTAAAACTTCATTCCTATATATGTTATAGTGTAGCTGGGCTCTTGAAGTTCCACATCAGGTGTTCCAGATCTTCAACAGAAAATGCTTATCACGTGGAACAATTTTTTCTATGGTACCATTTTTGTATCTCTTATAGTTCAGCTGGTCTGTTGCGGTTCTGCATCAGGTGTTTGTTTCCAAGATAAAAGTCAACAGGAAATGCCCATCAGACCAAACTTCACTTGCTAAGACGTCATTCCTATGTGTTATGGTGTAGCTGGGCTCTTGGAGTTCTACATTAGGTGGCTCAGATCTTCGATTTTTATTAGTCAACAGAGAGTGCTCATCAGATTCAACAACTTTTGCTAAAACGTCATTCCTATATATATGTTAGTGTAGCTGGACTCTTGGAGTTCCACATCAGGTGTTCGAGATCTTCGATTTTTATAAGTCAACAGAGAGTGCTCATCAGATTTAACAACTTTTGCTAAGACGTCATTCCTATATGTGTTATGGTGTAGCTGGGCTCTCGGAGTTCCACAACAGGTGTTTCAGATCTTCGATTTTTATAAATCATCAAAGAGTGCTCATCAGATTGAACAACTTTTGCTAAAACGTCATTCCTATAATATATGTTAGTGTAGGCGGGCTCTTGGAGTTCCACATCAGGTGTTCCAGATCTTCAAATTTATTCTCTCAGCAGAAAATGCTCATCACGTGGAACAATTTTTGCTATGGTACCATTTTTGTATCTCTTATAGTTCAGCTGGTCTGTTGTGGTTCTGCATCAGGTGTTCAAGTTTCCAAGATAAATTATAGCCTATATCTTGCCCAGACTTAATACCTATACAACAACAAAAAAATCATTCAAATCCGTCCAGTAGTTCCGAATATTAGCGTGTACAAACAAACAGACCCACAGACAAACAGACACACAGACAAACAGACAAACAGACAGAATTTTTTTTTGGATTCGTGCTCTTTTACTGTTTCTAAACCCCCCTCAATTTTTTTTTTTTTTTAATATATTCAATGTACAGACACAGTTTTTCTACTGTTTTATTAAATGTATAAATATAAATATAAATGAGCCCTTTATCAAGCCGTTCAGACTGCAGAGCGTGCCAAACATTTGAATTTGCCATTTTGTTTTTTTAATTTTGATATACCCAGTGTCACTCTCACAGTAAAAACGAATGTAACGACACCTTTCAAGCTAAAATCCATGGAACCATTCAGGCCACAGAGCGTGCCAAAAATTATACATACATACATACCCTCCTTCAGGCGCAGCCGGGTAAAAATTGACTGCCTCGTCGCGTCGTCTGCTTCCTTGCCTGCTCTCTAGTAGTCGCGTCCTGAGTTAGATTCCAGATTGAAGTCATGCAAATTGATATTGGCATTTTCTATCAGGATTTTTTTAGCAGCAGCCACGAAGTCTGGATTTGAGCCCGGTTGATGGCAATAAGCCCGCCCTCTATTACATGGTACGTAAACATAACTGACGAAAAATGTGAGTATACAATTAGGAACACTTTTTTTTAAGATGGGAAATCATCAATTGTCTCACTTTCGAACAGTCCCGCAGCCCCGGCAGGAATTAAGAACACCTCTGCCAAAAGAAAGGTCTGTTAAGATCGCTTTTAGCGATAAGACCGCCCATTGTGTCACCCCTTGTATGTTTTACTTTTTTTTGTGCCTACTAAACACTATATTTACTTTTTTATATACTACTAAATTATATATTATAATAAATAAAAAATAAATAAACGTATAGGTACATAAAAATTTAATAAAAAAATAAAATTTTATTATATTTTTTTTTTTTTTTTTATATATATACTTTTTTTGTATCTGTAATTTTAATGGTGTACATAATAAAGAGTATTCTATTATATTCTATTCAGTGACTAACAAAATAAAAACCAAAAAAATCTCTTTGATTTTTCTTACATCACACACTAAGTCGAACCAAGCTCCTCCATCTTTTACCATCATTATTCTGAATGATATCCATGGTGCTTACTACGGACATGACGTCATTCTAACAGTACCCATAACACGCGCGAATTATCCCCCGTCCCTCTGTCAGTTGCGCGGATATCCGCACGATATTTCCTTCCGTGGGGCATGACGGGGATAGAAATCTATATGTCGGATTTTTGGCACATCACTAGTTGGCGTGTGGTTAGCTTGATGTAAAAAAAGTAGACTTTTTCTTTTTCATATTTATTTTTATTAGAAAAATGCCCAAAGAAAGATCATCAGCTAATGCTTTTTTCCGTGTTTCTTCTAGAATTTCCTTGAAATGGCGTATGACTAACTGTTGGATCATTCCCACTAGTTCTACTACACAGTTCTACGTTACCTTCTTGCATTATTATGATTTAGATTCATAAAAGACTGCCAAAAATGGCGACTTTAACAGAAAATAGCGAGCACATTTTGTACAATTTACATGGCTAACTTTGCGCTGAAGTTCGTTAAAACAAAGATAAAACCACTACCCACCACAGCTTAAACGTTCGACTTTTAAATTTAAAATAAGCGGCCAAGTGCGAGTCAGATTCGCGCAGTAATGATTATGTACCACCGTGCAATACTCAACTCTTCTTAATTCGTAATAATTAAAATCGATAAAAACGCCGATGGCCCCTTTAATTTTAAATTTTATTTTATTTTTGTAATTGTTGTAGCGGCCATAGTAAACACCATACTCTGTGATGATGTGTGTACTTTTTAATGTTCAAAAGATACATAAGATCGGTTTCGTACTACGTCCGATCCGAATCCAATCCGAATCCGGTCTGGAGTAGTCGTAGAACTATTTCTATAGTAGTTTACGCGCTAGATCCAGCTCCCGTCATCCGATTTTGTATTGCAGTGTATTTTCACGGGTACGGATCAGACAGCAGAGCCTTAGTAATAGGACCCCATTGGCACCATTTGAGCACGGAACTCTAAAAACATTTTTTACGGCGCCAAGTTCGAAACTGGTCTGAACTTATTTGGCTCATGATTAAATTTTATAAGTAATGGTCAAAAGTTGGCGGTTTTTTGGCAATCCCCGGCCGTACATTATTTATTGGCCGATATGAAATATGCATTAATCAGTTTGAGGTTTTTGTAAACAAGTTTTATAAGTATCGCAGCTGGTATTAATGAGATACGGGCTGTTCTAGTATAATGTGTTGTCATCGCAAAAAGGTGTTGTATAAAAATATGAGTAACAAGTCCAAACTTCAAGTAATCAATTTAAAAACTGGTAATAAGTATTACCCAAAAGCAAAAGGTATAAAATCAAAATAATTTAATACATAGAAATAAATTCAAGGAAATAATACCTAACATAAAAAAATGATTCAACAAATTGTATGAGTATTTATTTTAATTATTTTAAAAATAGGTACGCCAACAGTACATACAATTTACATTTAACAATAAAAATGTTCAAGTCCAACCATGAACTCAAATAGGTCCGCAAAACCAAAGACTGCATCCAACAAATAATTCCTTTTTTTATTTTTCTTCCAATGAAATCGGTAACGAATCACTCCACTGGGAGGCTGATTGACAGATGGCCCGTCTACATAATTGAGACGAATGAGACTCTGCTTGTCTGCGCCGATAAATCTGCTCTTGTATTTTTCATCGATATTGTCAAAGTATAACTACCATTTATAAGGGGAATATTCTTTTTGGCGACGTTTTGTTTAGCTAAGTTTATTTTTTTATTTTTTATTGGCAGTAGACATCGTGAGGAAACCTGAACTTACAATTAAAGCTGATGCCCGATTGATAAATTATATATTAAAACATTCCTCTTGAATCACACATCTATTAAAGTTGACTACAACCAACGCCATCTATCGAATCATTGCAACAACTCGCCGATCGGTCAATATTGTAAACGTCAGTGCCACAGCCAGTATAAAAAACGCATCACCTTCCGTGTTCCAAACCTAATTTTTTTATTATCTGTGTGTGTGTTCTTTTCGTAATATTATTTTTTAATCTGATCATTCTGAAATCGCCAACCCGTATTGAGCAAGCGTGGTGATCAATGCTTGTACCTTCTCTGTTGAGAAGAGGCCTTTTCCCAGCACTAGGACAGTAATAGACTGGTATTATTGTTATTATTTATTGGCAGCTTTGTGTACTGCTTTATGAAATTGATTTTATATTTGAGATCATGTATACCAAATTCAATTAGTGAAACCCTCGAAAGTTCCACTAACAGTGCTGACTGGTTTGTGGAGGTCAGATAGGCAGTCGCTCCATGTAAAATACTGGTACCTATTCAACTGCATCCGTATGTCGACTTCAACATACATAGTTGGAATGATGACACTTGAAAGTTCCATCCTAAATACAGGGTGTAAACAAACTCATTACGAAGCCGTCAATCAAGCATTCTGTAAGTACATCAAACTAAGTAACGTTACGCAAAAATTATTGCTGGGAAATGACTTATTTTTTTTGGGGTGAAAAATCATGTTTTGTGGCAGAACTCAATGTAACGCACTCAAAACATTGTGCTGATGGATGGATTGAATAGTACGGGGGTCGAAAAATATTACAATAAAAACGTGTATTTAAAAAAAAACTTGTCATTAAGTTGGAACTTTGACCCCCAATACCTCCTTAACTAGAAGTTTCCCAGGTATGGTGTAGAACAAAAAAATGATTGCAATGACGGGGAGAATAAGTTTCTTTCAGTTTCGTTAAGAGGTTTTTTACACCCTTTAGATTCTTTTTCTAGCAGAAATTACAATTAATGGCAGCACAATTAAGTATAAGCAACCATATTTGTCGAATAAGTGTCTTAATACACAGTAGGTAAGCATAAATGTATGCTTACACATACTAAAATAAGATATTTTTTTCTAGAGTTTATTTTCTAGAATATTTTCTTAAGTATCGAGTATTTTACAAAGACCATTCAAAACAAAGCGATACTAGAAATGCTGATAGAGCATTACATATCAAACGAACACCTCGAAGTGCGAACTCGAACAAACTACGACCACAGTAAGTAGTATCTACCTAGGAGGAGTTATTTTAGAATCGTTGCGAACTAACACCGTGTCTTCATGTTCGGGAACTGCTGCTATATTATTGAGAAATTCATAAGTTTTAACAACAGTCTAGTGTTCGAGGTTATCACTGATCAAAAGTTAGGACAACTTGTAAGTATTTGAGGTATTGGAAATACTTCAAGTAAACTTGTATTAAACACGTTTACAAGGTAATACGGACTTGAAAATGAGTAATACTAAAATTATTTGTAGAGGATGTTAGCAATATACTACGACTTCACGATCACATGTAATGTTCCTTGAAAATGCAAAAGAATACGCGGTAACGTGACCGAAGCTGCGGGCATAGCTTATTACAATAATATGACCTAGTTCTTTTACTACCTCGTTATCAAAACCCGTGCCTTTACGAATGAGATAGTATCGTCGAACATTTTCGATCAAACTCCACACAATTTTCAAATTCAAGGAACACTTCTATACATTCAAAAGAGCAGACACATTGAAAAATTCTTCAATACGAAAAGCATCTCAAATAGCGAAACATATTTTTATACATATTGTTACAGTTGCATAACAGCTCGCTCAGTTAGAGAATGTCCTAAACTTGAGTGAACGAGCAACTTCAAACGAGGTCTCTAATGTAACTGGAATCTAGACCAACTTCGAATTGCAGGGTACCCAGATAATGGCGAGATATATGGACGGAACTTGGGTTTCAGTGATACTCAACCTGCGGGCCGCAAGACGCTTATCTTTGTGACCCGCCTTCCTTTTCTACCGCGTTGCTAAGGAAAGCGGAACTGATTTTCTTTCGTTGATACTTTTCTTGTGTGAGCAATTTCATTTATGGTTTCACCTATTTGTTACGAAACGATTATATTTAGACTGGAGAATAATGAGTTAAAGTAAATATAATGAATGTTATAAAGAGGTAAAGTATCTAATTGTGGACGTAGGAGATATCTCCAAAACTAAACAATTTCAAAAAAATATTTTACTTAAGGAAAGTTGCACTATTCCCTAATGCGGTAGGATATGTATCTACAAAGAAGACGAGAAAAGTGGCTAAACAGTAACACAGGAAACCGAATTCTTATTTCTAAAAGAAAAATAGTCACTAGTGAGTCACAAGTGAAATGGAGCCTACAAACCAAAACATGTCGATAGTATGAAGGCAACTTTCGTAAGCGTTCAGTTGATTATGTCGGCGGCGATTTTGTTGTGTAGCCTCGAAATCGCTATGTTTCTCATAGATATAAAGGGAATATTAGGCATGAATTCTTGTCGCGCATGGTCGGTCGCGTACGAGTATACATTGTGTTCTAAATAGCACCGTACTGCGACGCTGACGTCAGCGGCGACCGACAGCCGTATTTTATTCTCGCTGACGTCAAGACCGACCGTACGCGACCGACCGATTGAACGCGATCGACCGTCAGCGCGAAAAGAATTCAGGCCTTATTTCGGTCGCAATAAATGCGACCTGCACAGCAAAAACCTTGAGTACTGCTGACTTAGGAGATTCGGGTGAATGAATGTGATATTAGATAACCTATACGGAGTACCTGTAATAATTTGAAGGTAAAGTTTTTGGCAGCGTTCCATTCGTTTCAATTGGTTCCATTGAGTGTAGCACTCGAAATTACATTTGAATGTAGTGGTGTGAAAAGTTACTCGTGAAATCGAAACGATGTGGCCGGCTTTCTGCCCTAAAAAAGAGTTTTCATTGCTGAGTTTTCGATGGCACGAAAAAATAAATGCCGTGTGCATAGGTCCTCAAACATTTAATCACAAAATATAAAACCACTCCTGAAAAAATCTTTGAAGTTACTAGGCAATGAGACAAGTTCTAAATGCTGCACTTGATCTACTTAGATTTTTAAGAAGGCACCATAAACACAGATTGTGAAACAAAATCACGAACACCTCCATCCAACTTCAGGCTCGTAGAATTTACACCTTTTCGGGATATTTCAGGACTAACAATAGCTGAAGGCACAGTTAAACGCTTCGGCTTTAGCGCCGGCTAGAGATTGCATTCGCTGAGTTATGGGTGATTCAGCCCGCGATATTTACCAAGTTGCCGACTGCAATGTTACGGCCCGTTCACAACCTCAAGCGATGCGTTCTGTCCATTGAAGGTCAATTAAAGATTTACCACATTTATTCAAAAATATAGGTAAATAAATAGGAAGTATTTTTTCATTTCAACGAGAAATAAATAATTAGAGACTTTATTCGTCGAAACAGTTTTGTAAGTAGCCCAATTTTTCAAAAATGGACATTCCCCATTGGATGTTTAGAATTGCACCAACAACTAATAAAAAAAAACTCTTTACAAAACACGGTTATAGCGACTAGAAAAATACATATGTTAAAAATAATTTTTGTAGGTAGTCTGAGTGCACAAACCCAATTTAGCACAAAGTCAGACTATGATTTCAGGTTAGTTTTTGACGTCATCTTTCTGCAGAAACTGTTCGTAATAAATATTTCCTAAAGCACTTACTAATATTAACAACCGCACTTTGCCGTCGATACACTTAAAAACGAACTTCAAAAAGCTGCCATAATTTTATTGCTAGTTCATAAAATCATTCCAAGGATTTTAATTAGTGTAAATGAGAGTTCCTCAGAGGGTGAAATAAATTAATATCTGTTATACCAGTACCATACCTAGCGGGATTGACTGTAAGGTTTACAAATAATGCAATACTAAGATTTATAAACTTGTTAACTACACTACTACAACAGCCTATAACGTCCACTGCTGGACATAAGCCTCTCCCATGATGGGAGGAATTTGCCGTAATCTCCACGCTTGGCAGACGGATTGGAGATCGCAGTGATGTAAGACTAACAGAAAACGCTGCTGCCCATTCTCTGGTCTACGGAGGCGCAAGGTGTTCTGCCTCAGACATTAGTCGCCTTATACGACACCCGTGAGTATAATGGGTTGGTTCTATTCTACTCTGCCGGATACCACACGGCTACGGCTACGACTTGTTAACTATAATGGGTTTAAAAACACGCTTAACGAAGCCGAAAAGCTCTTTTACTCCTGTCATTGCGATTTATTTTTGGACTCGTATGCCCTTCTAGTTTCGGACATATTGGAAGTCAATGTTCAAAGTTTTTCTTTATTAAAGAGATTTTAATGTTTTATAACTTTTTAAATTCTTTGACACCTATACAGTTTAATGCGTCAGGACAATGTTTTGAGTCCTACAATAGACTGTTTTATCTAAAAAAAAAATCGTTTTCATGCAATTATTTATGAGTAGAGTTACTTAGTATGATGTACAGAATACTTGGTTGACGACTTCGTGAAGGTTCCAGTTTACACCTATATTGTGTTATGAAAAGCTGCACTAAAAATGCTTTCATCAATCGGCCCTAACAAAAAGAGGCCTCGAAGCTTGTATGAGCAAATCAACTGATAAGTAAATATCCGAAATCCACACCACCGACGCGACGTAACGAACAAAATAATAAACTAAAAAATGGCCCGCCTCGGTTTTTGCAGTGAGCATGTGGCTATGAAACTTTAATATATCAAGTTCCATGCTGCATTTAAATGAACTCGGTTATTGGAAAATAAATAATCCTCGTTTTATTTCGAGTATAACAACGAAACCGGAGTAGTTACTAATTGCCCGCAATGCTGTTCTTCGTGATTTTATTTTAAAATAATTAAATAAACTACATTCTCCTTTTTAAATTATGCTGCGATTTATTGCTTATTTTATTCATTGATTTCCGAGTCTAATTGAGTATGGAAAGCAAATATTGAAGCTGTTGGGTACTTTATCAGAGTTTTTTTTACAGATAAGTCAATATTATTGTATGAATTGCGGATTATTGTGGTACTCGGAGACCTATATAAATATTATTCTAGTTACAGAACTACCTCCTTCGTCTAGTTGAGTCACAATCCCGCTGTCATGACGTCCTGGATTCAATTCCCGGGTCTGGCAAATTATCATTTGGTTTTTCATATGGTGATGGAATATATTATTGGGTGCTGGCAATAGGCTACCCTATGGGTGAACTATTGGGTACACCTCTGCATAATCCTTTCGGGGACAGGCGTGATGTTATGTTAAACGTAAATTTATGTAGAAACGATGTATTTACTTTAATGTACAAACAACGTATTCCATATCTTCCCATGGGTGTCGTAAGAGGCGACTAAGGGACTCACCAGAGAATGGGCAGCAGCGCTCTCTGTGCTTTTGTAACAACCGTATTGCGATCGACAACCCGCCTGCCAAGCGTGGCGATTATGGCAAAAACCCCCCATGTCCAGCAGTGGACGTCTTTCGGCTGAAATGTTGATGATGATGACAAAAAAACGTTATTTTTATTTTGAAAAACAATACAAGGATGTTTTATGTCAAATAAAGAATGTAATAAAATATCTTTTTCTATATGGTGGTAAGTACGGAAAAAAGAAAAAGAAAAAAAGAAGAAGGAAAAGTCTTTATTCCCACTTTCTTTCTCCAACTCTAAATGAATGGTTTCCAAGTGACACATAGCGTTGGGCACCCATTAAAAAAGTTACCCACATTGCAGTGTCATGAAACTGGAAAATTGCCAAATTTGCATTGTAAGAAGTTTTTCTTGCACAAACATTCTGAAATAATTCAACATTTTTATTATGAGCCGGGCTGAAGGTAATTAGCGTTTTATATTATACGGAGCGAAAGAGTTAAATCGACGGCTATTTAAATGTGGATAAAGGAAAGGATGAGTCGTAAAAACATCAACAATGCTTTGTGGTTGTCTTAAAAGGCAATTAAATATTGGTATCAGCTTTGTTTCGTGAAAGATTTCACGTTATATTATAGGATAAGAAAGCTCGTAACAATCAGTAAAAAGGTCTATAAATCTACCATCGCCAAAGGCTAGAAATAGATGCTCCGAAGTAGCACTATTGAAATTATAATTATTTAATACTAGCGGACGTCACGCGGTTTCACCCGCGTAGTTCCCGTTCCCGTGGAATTACGAGGATAAAATATAGCCTATGTTACTCAAGGTGAATGTAGCTTTCTAATGGTGAAAGAATTTTTGAAATCGGCGCATTAGTTTTTGAGTTTATTCATTACAAACATACACACAAAAATACAAATCTTTCCTCTTTATAATATTAGTGTAGATGTAGATTTTATCATCATCTGCCTAGCCTGTTCCCAACTATGTTGGGGTCGGCTTCCAGTCTAACCTGAGCGACTGCCTATCTGACCTCCACAACCCAGTTAGTTGTGGAGAATACATACACCTTGTTATGACTGGTTGTTAGACTTTTGGGCGACTGACTACCTGTAAGACACGACTGCCAAAGATCTACAAATCACAGCCGGGACTAACGTACTTTCTGAGGCACTGAGGGAACTTGGTATGTAATAGGTGGTCACCCATCCACGGAAAAACATAGGCAAGCGCGGCTTAACCTGAAGATTGACCCGAGCGGCTGTTATTATTTAGCCACCAACTCCTTATTTTTTTATATAATTATTAAATGTTTAATAAGAAACATAAAAAATTTAAACATGATGTTTTTATTGTAGGTATATACTCGAGTCGCAAAGTCCGTTGAAAAGCTCCGGGATTTGCCTTTAATAAAAAATTTACGTCGACACGAAGCTGTTATGAACTTGCAAATTAATTTAGACCGGTTTTGGAAACTCAATTTTCGGTTTATTTTATCCGCCAATATTTACTGAATATCAATTATCTGGTCCGTGACGGTGGGCCGTGGCAGTGACGTCATCAATCTCACTGGCCGGCCCCTGCTTTACATTTCATAACTTGCTGTTTAGGGGCATTTCATCATAATTTCATTAGTTCAATATTTTGAGGAGTTGATGTAATTAGTTCGTTCTACTTTGGCTTTGGGAAATTCTTGGAGCAACAAGTTGGTAATTCGATTGATTTAATTTTCGATTTAGAATATTGACTTTAAAATATTTCAATGGCAATATTTTAAGTATCTACAGATGCAGTTAATTGTTATATGGATTAAAATTAGGGCCTAATTATTTTTAACCTAAAAACGATAAAGTTGTAAAACTATTGCCTAGCTTATAAAATTCACAACTCAAACAAAACCTACATCGCACCCGTTACGGCCATATTGTTTAAAAATCCCGTTACAAAGATCACCGTTTTAAAAAATCCTAAACTTTAAGCAATAAAATCATCACAAAAGCTTATAAGCTGAGCCCTCTCGACCTAGATTCCTCGCACAAAAACTGTCAACGGTCTAGAATAACACCTTAAGCATTTCATCTACTTTGTTTTCGTACTTGAACTATCAAGAGGGCATTTAGTCGAAGATTGCTACCTTCCGCCTGGCTGAAGCACCTCAGTAATTTGATACAGGCACGAATGGGCCGAGTCGGCCCACTTTCAAAGTTCTGCATGGTCTTAGGTGTTACCTAGGCTAAAGTTGGCTTAGCTTGTAAACTTGTTTGTGACCATTGGGTATTTCTTATTCTGTACTGAGTAATCGAAGGGCTTACTAGAGAACATGAAAAGAATACTCGTTTATATCATCATCTTTATAACTATGTTGGGGTCGGCTTTCAGTCTTACCGGATGCAGTTAAATACCAGTATTTTACATGGAGCGACTGCCTATCTGGCCTCCACAACCCAGTTAGTACCGGGTTATACGGTAAAAAATACTCACTTATGGAGAATAAAATATTTAAAAAATCACTCAACGTTTAATTGCTATACACAAAATTTTGTCAATGGTGTTTTGACATGTCCGCTTTGCGCTTTGCGTTGGATATGCTAGCCACTTGACAGCACATGAAAGAGCAGCACACCAAAGCTCTCTACAACCACACTAAAAAGCCATCCAATGCAGTCGCTGTGGCCAAAATCGGCTAGGCATCATCACCATCATCAGTCATAAAAAAATGAATAAAAACAAACACGCCATGAAACTTTACAATGTATAGGCAGAGAAATAATGTAGGTTTCTGCATCCATTCTACAAATATGACCTTTGATAAGGCAAAGAGCTCCCTTCGTTCTTCAAACTAAGCTTAGAAACGGATAAACGAATATCCACTAAATTCTACAATTTGTTTTGGTCACCCAGCAGATTTTCCGGTGTCATTCAACAAATCAAATTGTCAATCAATGAAAGAAAGACAAATCTGATACTGATTATAGCTGTCTCCAATTTGTCCCATGCTAAACCAATCTGCCTGTATATTACTTAATTAGGAGGATGTTGTGGGATCTGATGGCCGAGTTATCGGTGAACTTGATCGCAGATAGGCTACGGGCTTACAAACAAGCCTACTTTTCTTACGTAACTCGGTCTGAACCGCAAATTAAGTCTAGTTATACCTACCTAACTTAGTTCTAGATAAAGTTACTTTCTGTGATCATTGGCACACAGAGAAAAGATCACAAGAATATTTGTTTACATAATATAGATATTTGTTTGAGAACAAATGTGAGTTATAGCTAATGAATATGAAGTACAAATACATAGATATCACGAGGCAAAGTAATGTATCACTGGGACTAATTACTTACATTGACATTTGTAGCTGAAGACCTTGGCCTAGATAGGTAATACAGTGCGTCAGATGAAAGATGTGAATTGTGAAGGAACAGACCTCCTAACTTCATCAATCCAGTAGAACATCTTCCTCCTGGACAGGAATTACAGTGGCCAATCTGGAAATCTCTTTACCGTTTGTGGGGCAGATTATTTCTACAGCGGCCACCCAGGTTGACCGCTACTCCTAGATAGGTAATACAGTGCGTCAGATGAAAGATGTGAATTGTGAAGGAACAGACCTCCTAACTTCATCAATCCAGCAGAACATCTTCCTCCTGGACAGGAATTACAGTGGCCAATCTGGAAATCTCTTAACCGTTTACGGGCCAGATTATTTCTACAGCGGCCAACCTGGGTGGCCGCTGTAGAAATACTACAACAGCCCATAACGTCTACTGCCGGACATAAGCCTCTCCCATGATGGGAGGAATTTTGCCGTAATCTCCACGCTTGGCAGGCGGATTGGAGATCGCAGTGATGATAGACTAACAGAAAACGCTGCTGCCCATTCTCTGGTCTACGGAGGCGCAAGGTGTTCTGCCTCAGACATTAGTCGCCTTATACGACACCCGTGAGTGTAATGGGTTGGTTCTATTCTACTCTGACGGATACCACACGGCTCTAGAACGGCTGTAGAAATAAATGGGGTATCATCGACCCGTCCCAAATACAATACCAGCATCGAGCCCCTCTGCAGTGTATGCCCCACCTCCTTTCTTGCCCACTTGCACCTTCCAGGATTTAAACGAAGCCAACGAAAGAGCTGTACAGATGTCTAAATACTGGTTGGGTATTATTCGAGTCCATCGACACGCAAAGAAGAAGGAGATAGGTAGAAATTATCTTATACGTAATAAATTAATTTATTCCCAGAAATCTCTCTCTCAGCTCTAACAGGCAGGAAATTGATACTTCACGAAATTGAGCCGTAATTAATGAGACTGATAAGCACCCATTAAAATTGAGACCAAGATTTTCAATGATATGAAAAAATCGACACCTGATTTAGATCGGATATTTTTAACAGTAATTAATGTGTATTTTTTTTTGAGTTCATTAAAACCTGTGGGAGGGTCTTTCGGTTTTAATTAAATCGAACTCGAGCCAAAGCCATCTGGTTTCGGTTACGTTTCGAAATGAGGCGAGTTTGTGTGTTGTGCGTCAGTGTTATGATGTACTGGCTGTTGCTCGCGAATTTCGTCGGCGTGAAATTCTTAAAATAATACAATTTTCCACGCTTTTGCTACATTTTTCATTGATGCTCCGCTCCTATTGATCGTAGCCTGACAAACTCTTCAGGTATAAAATATTAGTACCTATATAGGTTTCTCGGTAACGTGAATATTTAATTGATTAAAATTGGAGTATTATTTTTCAGTATGATTTTTTTTTTGTGAATATCATCACTATCACTACATACACTGGCCTGCAAAAATAAGAATCGCACTTTTAAAATTGTAATAACTTTTTAAGTACACTTTCGAAACAAAAAAGACTCGAAAAAGAGTTTAATTTTGTACATAAAAACTAATAAAGCTGATAAAAATTGTTATAAAACGTTTTTTATTTTAAATCTCTAACTTCTATAAAGTTTAGAAAAAATATACATTTTAAAAGTGTTGTACTTAGTTTTGCAGGCCAGTGTATTATAAAACAAAGTCGCCCGCCGCGTCTATCCCTATGTGTGCTTAGATCTTTAAAACTACGCAATGGATTTTGATGCGGGTTTTTTTTAATAGATAAAGTGATTCAAGAGGAACGTTTTAGTATATAATTTGCGGACGGGCGAAGCCGTGGGCATCAGCTAGTTTTACAATAAATCATAATGATGCAGCATGTTAAAGATTGATAATCAGCTGTATCCGATCCGGTTAGACTGGAAGCCGACCCCAACATAATTGGGAAAAGGCTAGCCAGATGAAGATATCAGTAAAGTAGCAACTGTTTGGATTCTACCTAAATATTAAAGATTTTTTTGATCAACTATCTGGTGTCCACGACACAAGCCTCGTTGCTGTGTGGCACTGTGGTACTAGATGGCGCTGTGTGTGATGTCCAGCGATATTTTTTTATTTATATAATTTTAAAACTAACATACGAGTAAGTAGAAATTATATAAATACATAAAATAATTTTCTCGTCGAGCGTCATGATGTAATTTTCATACTTATTTTCCAGTAGTTACCTCTAAAATAACTTCTCCCATTATTTTAATGAGAAGGTACCTAAACACAGTTAGGTATTCCAAGAATGTAACCTAACTAAGGTACTTACCTAAAATATAATTAGAGACGACGGATGGCTCGAAAATCGGAATATTCGTTATAACTTTATTACCTATCTATCTAGATTTTAATAAACTGGATCGTAAATTAGATTTTACTAACAAGGCTTCTAAGAAGAGGTTTATTAAACGATAACACTGTTTTGGTAAATAAAATTGGTAATTTACAATAAGTACCGGTAATACAATCTCTTAAGCAAATGTGGTAGGCATAGGAAGATAAGTACCATGAGTGCTTCGCAATAAACCAACACGACTGTTGATGTACTGGTTTGCACAAGAGAGCCTTGTAACAGTTCTCCTCTAAACAGCGCGCGGTTGTAATTACCACCGCGTGCTGTTGGAATAAATTGTCCAAACCTTTAAATAAAATATCGACTAAACGTGCTCTGTCCATGTATTCAATGCTTTATTTCCAATCTGTATAACATTTCCGAACGCCGTACCAAAAATCACAGCTCTACTTCATTGACAAGTTGTCAAATAATATAAACAAAATTACGTCAACACCGCGCCATTTCTTGCGTCATCGTGTTAGAGGTTATTACAACGCGCTGATTCGGTATTTATTGCTCTAGCAAAAGGCAATTCTGAGCGACAGAAAAGGATAGAAGCATAAAAAAGCGATTCTGCGCTGATAAATGTAGCGCAACCCTAATACAACAAAATTGATTACTTTGAAAGGATTTTAGAAAATTCGTCCTTTAACTGGGTTCATTAGTGGCGAAAATGAGAGTTTCTAAGGAAGTAATTTCTGCCAAATGAAAATCCAACGGGCACACGAATGGTAGTTGTATTGAATAAGTATTTAGATCGAAAGGAATTTTAACTTTTGAAATAGGTATGTCTCATTCGTCAAACGAACATGAACCCGTCCCACACATCAAAAAAATGTCTCAACCGATATCGTCGTCATTTGACGTTCTAAATGAGACAAGTGGAGCGCGACGTCTATACGAGTATAGCCGTTCGTGTTGTAGCGTCGCGAGTCGTGACTCGAGACGGAAATGATACCGGTAGCACATGAAAACTGAAACGTTGTAAGTCGTCAATTAACAGAGGTGCGGTGGAGTCGTCAGAACATATTTTATTTTTTTTCTTTTATTGTTTATTTGGTTGGCGCTTTTACCTGCTGCCTTTGTGTCGCTCCAAATTATAACAGGTCATCATTCTGATTATTGCTAATTGTTATTTTTTCTCTTTTTACAGGTACTGATGTCAAAACATCCACATCTAGTAAGATACTAATTCTGTTTTACCACACACACTTATTAACATTAAATATCTACCTACTATGCAGAGCCAAACCCGCCCGTTACCCTTTATAATTCAAACAAACATGGCAGATATCATTTCAAATATTTTCTCAAGACATGTTATTTTGAAGCATGCATTGGGTCACGGAAGTGGCTCGCGGGCACACGAAGTACAGCGGCAAAGAGACGCCGCGCCGCGCCGTCTCGATGTTCGGATCGACTCCACGCATATGATTAATTTATGTTCCACGGTTTTGTAATATACTGTCAGTGTTTATTTATAGCCGTCTGCAGGGAAATTAGAAGTACTTCTTTGACGTTATTGTGAATTTTGAAAAATGTTACTGGTAGCTACATACTAGGGTATCGTATTACCCGGTAATAACTGGGTTGTGGAGGTCAGATAGGCAGTCGCTCCATGTAAAATACTGGTATTCAGCTGCATCCGGTAAAACTGGAAGCCGACCCCGAAAAGCTAGGCAGATGATGTTACTGGTAGCTACACTTCTTATCTATACTATATACTAATATACTAATAATATTATAAAGAGGAAACCTTTGTATGTTTGTATTGAATAGGCTCAAAAACTACTGGACCGATTTCAAAATTTCTTTTACCATTACTTAGACGGATTCTTCCGAATCCGTATAGGCTATATTTTATCACCGTACTCCCACGGGAACGGGAACTACGCGGGTGAAACCGCGTGACGTCCGCTAGTATTTTATAAACGCTCTTAATCAATCGTATTTCGACAGATATAGTTTGATTAACTATACGAAACAGACAATGGCGTCGATTCTGTTGTGCACAAACTAAACTTAATTTAGGCTATTGCTATCTTTTTCTAAAAGGCAGTGCGAGAAAAGTACGGCTATAGCTATGAACTAAGTTAGAGATGTCAAACTAGTTTATGCCTTGCGCTTCACCGTGTTTTTAGTCGACATGTTTTTACGTGCACCCTTCATTTGTATGGAAATATTAGTTCCAACTAATTTGACAGCTCTAAATTACGTTCGTCTCTTTCTCGTTTTATTAGAGAGAAAAAAATAGAAATAGCCCAAATTAAGTTTAGTTTGTGCACAATAGAATCGACACCATTGATAATAATTTTAGGTACATTTACAGGCACTACACTGGCATTATTGGTGAGGTTCTTCAGGTGTGAGTGTATGAGCAGATTGACTTTCCCTAGGTAAACTATCTACAGGACAACGATTTGATATTTATTTTATGGACACTTTTAACGTGCACATCTTGCTATATTGTTCTCACATAATATACCATCTCAACATGAATGATGTACTTAACCAAGATTTTGTAACAATCTTTTGATTTAGAGGAGTGTCCATGGAGTTACTTGCCCGTTCTTCTCCATAGAGATCTATGCTAGGGAATGGGCAACTACAGTTCTTTCACAGTTTTTATGTCTTGTGACTTTGACTATCGTATCGCGAGTATCGTAGCAGGTGGCGTTCTGTGGTTTCTGCCTACCCCCATGGGAAAAAGGTGTGAATTTATATATGAATGTATGTACATTTACAGAAATACTATCCTTGATGATTTAAACCCAGTAGTACTAGTAAAATAGAATAGAATAGAATAATTTATTTAAAAAGTAAATAAGTATTACGAAAGTGTATATTTAGGTGCAGTAGTGTTATTTCTCAAAGAATTGTATGATTAGTGCATAAAAGTAAACTATAACTACAATATAATATAACAGTTGCGAGTGGCGAAAATGTCGAATTCAAAATGTTAGGTAACGAAAAAAGAACCTAACCTAATAGGTTCTTTTTTCGTTGACATAAATGAAAATCACACTATATGACACTCGCTTTTGGTTCTGCACACCAAGACTTTAGCCTTTATGAATTCTACAAATAGATTTTTCAATACCTATCTATTTTAAGATATCTATAACAGAATCCATACTGGTTTGCATGAAAGAGCTCATTCTTATTGACGAGACGCTTGTACAGCTTCAATTTAATCTCGCTATTGCGACGCCATTTTGTTTATAAGTAGGTATTCACTCATCTATTACACGACGGATAATTTGAAAATAATTACACGCCTTTGTTCGTAAACTGAGTGAGCAGACTTTAAAGTATTTAGTAGTGAAATCACTAAAATGTATTACCCTAAAAATGATTATAGTATTTTTTATGGGCAGGTAGACATCACCTCAGCCGTGTGGTATCTGGCAGAGTAGAATAGAACCAACCCATTACACTCACGGGTGTCATATAAGGTGACTAATAACTGAGGCAGAACACCTTGCGCCTCCGTAGACCAGAGAATGGGCAGCAGCGTTTTCGGTTAGTCTTTCATCACTGCGATCTCCAATCCCCCTGCCAAGCGTGGAGATTACGGCAAATTCCTCCCATCATGGGAGAGGCTTATGTCCAGCAGTGGACTTTACCGGCTGTTGTAGTAGTTGTAGTAGACATCACCTCGAATTAGCAAACGTAAGGTGGGACCCCTGCCGGGACTCCGGAACTGTTCGAAAGAGATACCGTGGCCCCGAAACACAAAGGGCGATGAAGGAACATGGGTGGGTTTTAGCCAGTAAAAGTCTGACACTCCCTCCGGCTCCACCCAGAGCGGGAGGAGTCATTTGATGATTTCCCATCCGAAAAAAAAAGGTGGGACGCCCATAGGCTCAGTGGAGCGACGATCTTCACAGGGTGGCTGGTTGCAACTGGATGTTGCTGAGAATCAAGTTTAGTGGCGTGGGATTGAGGAGGCCTATGACCAGCAGTGGACTGCTGTAGGCTGGTGATGAGACATATCCATTACCATTAGCCTAATGTCTGCCTGTAAATTCCAACAAATAACACAAGAACGGAACAAATGAAGTCATCATCATCATCATTCATCATCAGCCTATTAATGTTCCCACTGCTGGGACACAGGCCTCTTCTCTATGAGAAGGAATGGGCCATAATCCACCACGCGGGCCCAGTGCGGATTGGTAGATGTCACATGTCTTCGAATTTTTTGGTTCTAGGACATGCCGGTTTCCTCACGATGTTTTCCTTCACCGTTTTGAGAGCAGTGGTGATGAAATAAATTACACAAAGTAACGCGCCTGTCTGGGTTCGAACCCACGACTTACTGTTCGTAAGTCGAGGCTGCCACCACTGGGCCACCACTGCTCACAAATGAAGTAGGTAAAGTAAAATAAAAAACTTAGTTTTAATAAATCAACAGCTTTTTCTCACGGTTTTAATCCAACTTCAGCTAAGCTACCACCAGTTAATAATAACTAATCGGCGTCCGATAATTTCGTAACGGATGCGTTCTGCCAACTTGTCGGCCGGCTTTGTAGAGAAATAGTTTTACACTAATACCGAAAGTTTTGTGTCGGCCATTAGTGCGGCCTCGTCGGGCGAGGCACGTACTTGCTCTGTTTCTATTCGAAATTCATGACGCAAAATTCAGCCTATAATAGTACATAGGCTGAATTTTGCGTCATGAATTTCGAATTTAGGCAATGTTTGGGTAATAACTATAATTAGACAAACATTCGTTGGTTAAAAATGTGGTTAGTAGACATTTTCAATGGGTAGATAATAGTTAAAACTGAGTTTAACGAGTGTTAGAATAACATAACATCACGCCTGTAAACCGCGAAGGGATAGGCAGATGTGTACCTGATAGTACACCCACATTTCGCCATAACCGACGAAATGTGGGTGTACTATCAGGTACTATCAGGGTGTACTATCAGGTTTAAGTCCCATGTATTATTTAACACTTCAAGCACTAAGTATAGAGGCAGACTTAATGCCATAGGCATTCTCTACCAGTCAACCTTTGGGTGATGCAGAGAGAAGCAGTGGTAGGTGTATAACTGAAAATAATCAATAATAATTATATTTTTATTTTTTTATAATTATTTTTATATTATATTTTATATTAATTATTATTATTATTTATTTATTAATGTAATAGGGGGCGAGCCTATTGCCATCAACCGGGCTCGAATGCAGTCACAGTGTGAGAAATTCCTGATGTCAAAACCCATTAACACTTTGCCCGACCTGGGAATCGACCCCAGGACCGCATACTCAGCAGTCACGCTTGCACAACGAAGCAGGAATAATCTTTGCCTATTTTAAAGTTTTACTTTACCCAAATTCCCAGACGTAGTAAAATTATTATAGGTCACAAAAATAACACAAAAACTCTTAGCGAAGTGTCAAAACTTCGAAACCAGGAGCCTTTACGACACAGAAAAAAAAAAGAAACGAAAAATCAGCCAATATGGCAGCGAACATAAATGCGAACTCGTCGACGGGGTCGCCATCATCAATAAGAAAAATAAAAGTTTGACGGCCCGTCAAAACAGTATGAATAAATAAGTGAAGGGCACGGAGGAGGGGAGGACTCAGGACGAATAGTCAGCCCACTTGTGCACAAACTTAGTTTAAATATTAAACGGTCGAGCCTTGAATCGCAAACTTGCTTAATAACTTAACGTTTTTGGGGATATTTTTGGTGTCTTAGAAAGTACTTTCAAAAAGTATGTTTTTGTCTATATTAACCTTAAAGTGTATTAAGACGAACGTTCTAGCACGACCTCAACAGTTTTTAGACTCGAAACAATAAAAAGCCTGCATCCCTAGCCAAGTTACAAACGTTTTGTATTGATTCTCTTTCTACAATCGTAAACGCCTCGGCCTAAGTGATTGTAGAAAGCGCTAAATTGGTAGCCAAGTTGACACGACTGCGTCGATCGCTCGTTCTCTAATGTCTGTAGAAAAAACCTACACTTTAGTCTATGGTGAGCGTTCCTACCAAAGAGTTTAGCGATCAACATTGTAGAAACGATAACATTCTATTCTGTCATTTTGAACGATGTAAACTTGTCTACGAATTTTCTATTCGTTTGTGTTGATCACATGATTTAAAGTTGAGATGATGCCATTCCCATTCATTTGAATAGTTTTCTACTAGCGTTAACGGTTGTAGATTGTCAACTTGGCTAGTGGTGCTGGTTTAGATCATTGTAATCAAACTCACGTCAAATTACAACATCACACTCTACAACTCCAGCTCCACAAACCAAGTAGGTAACTCAAGAAATCCTGATTTTCCGTGTTTGCAAGAACTCGTCGCATGAAAAATGACCTATCCTCCTTGCGAAGGTAATGCCGAATAAAAAGTTGTTCGTTATGCACTTAATTATTCATAATGTTTTCCGTTGATACCCTCGTGAACTTCCTTTGTCCTTGTCACTGTATTAAGTGACAAATTATAGCCGAAAATCGAAGGAATTTTTCATGAACAGTGACAGCTCTGCTTTTTGTTTGAAATTTCTGGAATGTTCCTTGTTTGAATTCTTTGTTAGGATTTTTGGAATGTTAAATATTATTTATACTACACCTGCTTGGAAAGTACCTTGATACTTTATCAAATTTACGGTAGAAAGTACGTCATTGCATATCGAACAAATATGCGGGGAGAAAACGCATCTGAGCGGGAGAGAAAAGTGTATGAAAATCCATTTCTTACGTGGTTTTTCTTTTTTAATTTTGGGTAAGACTATGCGCCGGTAACCTAAATATCAAAAGCCAAAAAGTTTTTACAGTGAGTTTTTATCTCCAAGTTTGCAAAATGACACTGGCCACTAGCTGTGTGTTGGATGGTGTCGGGCTGGCAGTGCGACCCTGCGGCGGCAGGATAAACAATTTGAAAAAAGAACATTAATGGAAAAAGTGTTACATTAAGCTTCACTAACTGCAACAATTTCAATATAAATTTCAATTAGTAAAAGATTTCGTTTTTTATTTTCCTCGTAGGTGTAGTATAAAGCACTATGTATCACTCGAGAGAAAGTGCGATTCCCGATCTCGGGTGTTTCAAAGCCCTCGCCTACGGCTCGTGCTTCAAACGACACCCTCGACGGTAATCGGTCACTTTCTCCTCTCGGTGAACAATGTACTATTTATTCTAGTTCCATCATAGACCTCATCCATCGCTCATTATATCGGGCGTGATCGAGGTCAAGAGAACGCCCAATTTAAAAAAAAAAGCAAAAAAAGAATATACGAGTACATAACAGTGTTTATTTATAAATTGTGTAAATAAGATCGGAAAGGTGACCTCCTATTGTCATTGTTTGTCAACAGTCTTAATGAATATTCATTTAGTTTTGCAGTAGGTACTAAATTTGCCATTTTAAGCTTTTGCATGTTGAAAACAACTTGAATTTTATAAAATACGCTATTACAGTAACAAAAACATTACTTTTTCAACCCAGACAACCACAAAAACGAACCATTAAACCAACTAAAACTACTTTAATTAACAGCAAAAAACAACAAAATAAAATAAAGCCGCTAGAAAAATAATTAAACAGACACAGATTTTATTGAAAACGAAAAGCAAATAACGAAAAAAGAACTGGCGTATGTTTTAAATAAAATAAAAAAAGAAACGCAAAAGGCTTTGCGTTGGGAAAGGGATTTGGTCTGACATGGGGGATGGCTTTATCATCATATCTCGTACACACTCTGATATTGTCTGTTCAGGTTTTATTTTTTCCCGTGATGCGGCGGTTATACGAATGTGTACGGTTGAACGGTAGATATGAAACGGTTTCAGTGTTTGTGGCGTCGATTGTTCTTGGTTCATCGCATTTTTATAAAGTATGTTTTGTTTTGTCCCGTTTTCTGGTTAGGTTATTGGCACACAATTTCTTTATACTTAGCCCATAGCATCACTGAACTATCATCATCATCATAATCAGCCTATTAAAGTTCCCACTGCTGGGACACAGGCCTCCTCTCAATGAGAGGGAATGGGTTATAATCCACCACGCGGGCCCAGTGCGGATTGGTAGATGTCACATGTCTTCGAATTTTTAGTTGTATGTAGGACATGCCGGTTTCCTCACGATGTTTTACTTTACCGTTTTGAGAGCAGTGGTGATGAAATAAATTTTATCATAATATTTACATTTTTTTAAATATACCATGCCCATAATATACATATACAAACATATTTCAGTTTGAGTATTTGGTAGTGAAATAACTACGTTGTGCAAATCCCTCAATGAAATTCAAACACGGAAAATTGTAATAAAATCAATACATAAAAGCTCTCTAGAGTCCGAAAATAAAATATACGATCAAAATATACTTTATTGTCCGATGTCTAAATGTACGGGACAGGTGACACCCACGACTTAGCCTCAGGGAATATGAAATAACATTTTTCTTTTTATGTCCAAATGTAAAATATATATACCTAAGTATATTTTTCATTCCACTGATATTTTATGCTCGGTATGATTACGGGTAATGTATATTTATTTTACCGAAAGTTCAGGGTAACGTTGCCTACAAAGAACACGTGTATTAGCTAGTGTTACAAAACGTGTAAAGAATCAAAATATTTTGTTTCATAATTATAGGCCTACATGGGTACTTATAAAACGTCAAGAAAAGATGCATGGTTCGGGTAGTTTGATTCCGATGGGAATAAGCGGCAAGAAACTCCATGGTTACTATTTCAAAATTATTTGGTTTTACAATCTTATTAAGTTACAGTGTTAGTACTTAAGTGAGGAGTGAGGAGCTCGTGGCTAAATAATAACAGCCACTCGGGTCGATCTTTAGGTTAAGCCGTGCTTGCCTAGGTTGATCTGTGGATGGGTGACCACCCATTACATACCGAGTTTCCGCCGTGCCTCGGAAAGCACGTTAAGCTGTTGGTCCCGGCTGTCATTTGTGATCCGTTAAGCTGTTGGTCCCGGCTGTCATTTGTGATCTGTCTTACCAAGGGGTATCGTATTACCCAGTACTAACTGGGTTGTGGAGATCAGATAGGCAGTCGCTCTATGTAAAATACTGGTATTTAGCTGCATCTGGTAAGACTGGAAGCCGACCCCAATAAAAATCTTGGGAAAAGGCTAGGCAGATGATGTTAGTACTTAAGTATCGAAGGACAGCGTAGGCCCAACAATAAGTCGTTGCTTACTTCACAAAAACGTAAAACAAGCTAAAAAGTTTAAAAAAACTAAGCGTTCTTAAGATTAGGTATTTGTTATTAAAACTGTTTATACCTTGCACACATAATTATTTTCATATTATTACTTTCATGAATATTATTCAGTGACTTCACATTAATCAATTCCGCCCCATTCACCTCGGTTCCCGTACAGCAAAGCTCTGTAATCACCTAATCACTGTGTCAAAGCTCCCGTCAGTGTCTCAGCACAATATCCGGCTTGCAGGCAAAGTTACCGATACACAATAACTTCGCCCGGGCCAATCTCCGCCCGGATACACCGGCTTCACTTCCCATAAAGCCACTTCACACGGCCTTCGATTATAATCTCAGGTAGCTTGTCTCTGGATTTATATTTGTGATGGTTTTGTGAATAGGAAAGTTCAGAGATGAAAGTCAATTCCAGATTCAGTCAGTCTGATGTTTGGATTACAAGTCTTGTTTTCGTTTTCGATGAAAACGTACATTTGTCAAAAACTGACACGCACTTCTTTAAAAAATTATTAAACACAACTTAAAAAATCAATGTTACCAATTCTGCAGTGCAAGTACGTAGGAATCGATTCGATAAATCTGACAGTTATTCTCGACAAAATGAGTTTTTATCTTTGTTATAAAGTCATTTTGTCGAGAATGACTGTCAGATTTATCGAATCGATTCCTACATACTTGCACTGCTGTTACGGTTACTGTTATCCTGTATCATATCACTGCTGGGCAAATGCCTCTCCCCCAATTTTTCGATCCAGGGAATTTTAGATACAATCTTTTACATTTTAGAGACTAGCATTTTTCGACAAGCATTGCTATCCACAAAGCAAACGTGATCTGGATTTTTGTGTTATGCTTCATTGCAAAAATAATAGAACGTTGAAGAGAAGTTGGCTAAATAATAATTATGTATGTAGGTATAATATTTCTATATAAGTTATTTACTAGGTATTTGTAGAAATCTTAGATTATTTAGTTATAAGCACTTGAGTGAGTTACCTGAGATACAGGTTTATTCCTAGTTCAGGTAGAATCCAATTACTATATACCTATAGTTTTTAAGGCCAGTTTGTAAATGTTTTTGCAATTCAATTGTTTCATTAAACAATTTCAATGTCAATATGGACCACTAATTATGTAGTAAATAATAAATAACCGTATCTTCTAAAAGAACTTTAAGCAAACACCAGGTTCACTAAAACAGACTCAAAACAGTTTTCATACGCCAAATGCTGAAGATCTCGAGCTTCGTAAAGTCATTGAATAAATAAAATATGAAAATAAATAAAACAAATGAGAGTCATATTTTGACTCCTACACCTTCCATAATAGTTCTCTAAAAATGAGATTTTAAAATATCTTGCACGTTACACAGAAATAACTAGAGTTGAGTATACATGACACTGCGTTATATAAAGATGACGTGATATTTTTATTAACGAACATATTCAGAGCATAGTTGGTATAGGTACAGACAAGTAGCAGTGACAGCTTAGAGGTGTGACAGTCGGACTGGAAGACATCGTGAGGCAACCAGCATGCCAGAGAGATATTTCTTGATGGCATGTAAAGCCAAGTCAGAGGTGGCCAAGGGCGGCATAAAAACTCTAACACCAGGTTAGCAACTAACCACACGATTTAGAAAGAAACCTACAGACTCCTTACCAAATAGATAAAAGAAAAAGTAATGCGTGTGACCTGCTTGAATCCATACAATTTTTCGTACGTAACAATAACGAAAATAAATACCACGATGGTAGAAACTTAACTTGATGAGGAGTTTGTTAATAAGCTTTTAGGTCTCATAATCATCAGCCTACAACAGTCCACTGTTGGACATAGGCCTCTTCAATCGCACGCGCCATTCAACTCGATTCTCGGCAACTCTCATCCAGTTGCTACCAGCCACCCTGCAAAGATTGTCGCTCCACCGAGCCTGAGACCTTACGTTTGCCAATTTGGGGTCTCCACTCAAGAACACGTCTACCCCAACGGTCATCGGTTCTACGGCTAATATGGCCGGCCCATTGCCACTTCAGCTGTTAGATCTCGCCCTTTATTGTTGAGAAGCAAGGAGAAATCATGATGCTAATCAGTGTTCAACGGAACGTTCTCGATTCCGACAATCGCCTAAGAAACAACTTTGCCTACTGCTTAAATGTAAACTATCGTAGCTCAAAAACAGTCGAAACAAAACGTCTGGCTTGTGAGTTCTATAACAAAAACACGACTGTAATTTTACAAAACTTCCTTACACAAAACTTCCTTTGCTAATGGAGCATGAAAAAGACACATCATCAAGAACCAGCCAAGTTAAAGTTAGACCGACGCAGCGCCCATAAACTTTCATTGTATGCGCTCAATAGCTAGTGTACTGCGACAGAATATAATAGGTACAGAAGACCAGGTATTTACAACAGTGGAAAACAGGGGCACGCACACAAAGACGTGAGTCTTCGGCAATCTTTCAGGCGAATGTCAATTGCGAGGCCGCCTGCAGGTACTCGTAAAGCGTGCCTATGTGTGCGTATGGTCTCACATAATTATCAATCAAAAGTGAAATTAAATTAGAATATTTAAATAAAGCGGAATCTGAATAATTGGCGGTGGCCCAGTGGTGGCGGCCCCGACTTACGAACAGTAAGTCGTGGGTTCGAACCCAGACAGGCAATTTACTTTGTGTAATTTATTTCATCACAACTGCTCTCAAAACGGTGAAGGTAAACATCGTGAGGAAACCGGCATGTCCTAGAACCAAAAAATTCGAAGACATGTGACATCTACCAATCCGCACTGGGCCGCCGCCGCGCCAGCGTTGTGGATTATACCACTCCCTCTCATAGAGAGGAGGCCTGTATCCCAGCAGT
Organism: Xestia xanthographa; assembly: GCA_905147715.2. Taxonomy (NCBI): domain Eukaryota; kingdom Metazoa; phylum Arthropoda; class Insecta; order Lepidoptera; family Noctuidae; genus Xestia; species Xestia xanthographa. The sequence goes on from LR990652.1 coordinate 17,490,659, forward strand.
TGGAATATTAATAGGCTGATTATGATGATTTAAATAAATATCGGAATAATTTTATTATACAAGGTCGTTTTTTTAAAGCTAGGTGAAGTGCGCTTGCATTCGTACCTACTCGTACAACGCGAACCGAATTCTAGTGCTGATCTTCTGTACCCTACCTATTCTGCGATACTGTAGTCAGTCGTTCCTGTTACAAATACTCTCCATAACAATGTGTTATGTGGTGACGAAACGCTTCGTACCTCATTAATGCCATAATACTAACAAAGGATTTTAGTTTAGCTTCGAGTTAAGCGCCAACTCCGGGTGAGTACACACTCGTATTGTTATTGTTGTGTGTAGGAGGGTAATTTGGTCGTGGTCAGTCAGATGTGCTTGTTAATTTACTAATTATGCTCAAGTGGGAGGTACTCCTAGCTTAATACTTATTTCATAGATAGAGTCACTTGTTTTTGCAATGGCAGATACATCTTATGTTTTTGGAGCTCTGCGCTCGGAGCAAAGAACAAACATTTTTTTTACACCACCTGCTCGAAAATGTCAAATTACATGTCAAGCAACCTTAACCTAAAGTGAGTCATTAGTGGCCGGGCACAGCCGGTCAATAATGTTGTACTGGATTTCATTATGACCCGCTGGTCAATAATGTGATTTGGGATCTCACATGCTCAGCTAAATTGGCAGTATAGTACTAACAAACACCCTTTGGTGCCAGAAAGAGGAAAGCTATTCTCGATACCCTTACTACGCGTGGATGATATTCTCGATTTCCTACAAAATCATAACGACTGCTTCTTCATATCGTTGCCATGTTTTCGAAGACATAATATTGTAAGAATAATTAGATAACTACGAACCATTTTTTAAAAGGAATGGAATAACATTAAAACTGGCATTAATAATAACAAATACCGTACCGCGCCGTAATACCGTAATAGTAATTGGCTGTATCATTTGTTAATTATTCTTACTGTTTGTTTATTTAATAAATACTTTGTTTTTCGTATTAAGGCTATTATTTTCTCACAGTAGGTGAAAACTCTTAACTCCCTCGCTTCGCTCGTGAGTTAAATCCCGAATCCTTCATTGCGCTCGAGATTCATAATTATGACGCCCGTGACATAAGACACAACTTTAGCCCCTCGGTGCATAATCTACTATTTTTATTTGTGTTATGTTCCAAGAAGGCACAGGCTAACTTATTCAGACACCTTACTATCAAAAAGTCAGTTGGCAAGAATCGACAACCCTGCAATCTAATTCCGAAGGTAATGTTGCTATTAGGACATCTAACTATCGCAAAACGCGCCCGGGGAGCAACCATAACGGTAAAGTGTAAATGTTTTCTTACCAAACGGCACAATGGTGAAGTAATAATGGAGAATGGCGTCCTTTGCGGATACGTCAGTAATATTACGATGGCCAACATTCAGGGTTACGATGCTGCGTAAATAACAATAATATAATACGTATACAATGCCGTTAACATTGAAATAGTATGATTATCTCGTTTTTATGCCGACATGCGAGCTTTATTCTATTTCTGTGAGCTCTGTATTAGATCGTTTGCGGGTGTCCTAGAGATATTTTCGTGTTATTCCGGTGTTGAAACTAGTGCTATTTCAGAAAGCCGAACACACTTTCTTTGTATTGATAAACATCACGCCTGTAATCCGGAAGGGTTAGGCATAGGTGTACTTAATAGTACCTATACCCTTATTACGCTAGTTATGTTTACTACTACTACTACAACAGCCCATAACGTCCACTGCTGGACATAAGCCTCTCCCATGATGGGAGGAATTTGCCGTAATCTCCACGCTTGGCAGGCGGATTGGAGATCGCAGTGATGAAAGACTAACAGAAAACGCTGCTGCCCATTCTCTGGGTCTACGGAGGCGCAAGGTGTTCTACCTCAGACATTAGTCGCCTTATACGACACCCGTGAGTGTAATGGGTTGGTTTTATTCTACTCTGCCGGATACCACACGGCCACCACATGTTTACATCTCATGTAATAGGGAGCAAGCTTATTGCCATCAAACGGACACAAATCCAGTCTACGTGGCTGCTGTTGAGAAATTCCTGATGGAAAAGTAAAAAAAAAAATTTGCCCGACCCGGGAATCGAACCCAGGACCTCATGCTCAGCAGTCTCGATTGCGACCACTAGACCAATTCTATCCTTCCTTTTTCTTGTTCTTAGGATATAATTATAAGTTTTACATCTTAACATTGTATAAGTAAGTAGTGGTTGTAACTAACTACAATAGGTACTTCCTAAACTTACTGATATTTCTCAAAAGGTAGGTGTAGTTGGAGCCAGTTAAGATGAGAATAGCGGTCATTGCCCTTTCCCTAATATATCTTCGTACGAACCAAAACAAATAAACCAGGTATCGTTTTTCATTAGAAAAAATGTTGAAGATCACGATAGATGTCGATTTAAGACTTGAACAGGCTTATTTTTGGTTTTCGAAGTTAAGAAGTTTAATAAGTGTAGGTGGGTCAATGACCGCTATTCTCATCGTAAATGGCACCAACACCAACTATACCTACCTATTGAGGAATATCAGTAAATTTGGTATTTGCAACATTTTTACAAATTATCTAGAACGTACGCCGAATATTTCCCCGCGGTCCAACTTCAATGTTGTTCATGTCAGTGCTAGCCGTCACGATCCTTTGTTCTGCCTCACTTTACCGTTCTACTGCAAAGGACGTTGTCATGTTTACGCCTCAAGTTTCTTGGACCCCTTCCAGTCGCGTCACACCCAGTAAAATCCACTGGAATCAAAACTTCGAAACCAGGAGCCTTTACGACACAGAAAAAAAAAAGAAACGAAAAATCAGCCAATATGGCAGCGAACATAAATGCGAACTCGTCGACGGGGTCGCCATCATCAATAAGAAAAATAAAAGTTTGACGGCCCGTCAAAACAGTATGAATAAATAAGTGAAGGGCACGGAGGAGGGGAGGACTCAGGACGAATAGTCAGCCCACTTGTGCACAAACTTAGTTTAAATATTAAACGGTCGAGCCTTGAATCGCAAACTTGCTTAATAACTTAACGTTTTTGGGGATATTTTTGGTGTCTTAGAAAGTACTTTCAAAAAGTATGTTTTTGTCTATATTAACCTTAAAGTGTATTAAGACGAACGTTCTAGCACGACCTCAACAGTTTTTAGACTCGAAACAATAAAAAGCCTGCATCCCTAGCCAAGTTACAAACGTTTTGTATTGATTCTCTTTCTACAATCGTAAACGCCTCGGCCTAAGTGATTGTAGAAAGCGCTAAATTGGTAGCCAAGTTGACACGACTGCGTCGATCGCTCGTTCTCTAATGTCTGTAGAAAAAACCTACACTTTAGTCTATGGTGAGCGTTCCTACCAAAGAGTTTAGCGATCAACATTGTAGAAACGATAACATTCTATTCTGTCATTTTGAACGATGTAAACTTGTCTACGAATTTTCTATTCGTTTGTGTTGATCACATGATTTAAAGTTGAGATGATGCCATTCCCATTCATTTGAATAGTTTTCTACTAGCGTTAACGGTTGTAGATTGTCAACTTGGCTAGTGGTGCTGGTTTAGATCATTGTAATCAAACTCACGTCAAATTACAACATCACACTCTACAACTCCAGCTCCACAAACCAAGTAGGTAACTCAAGAAATCCTGATTTTCCGTGTTTGCAAGAACTCGTCGCATGAAAAATGACCTATCCTCCTTGCGAAGGTAATGCCGAATAAAAAGTTGTTCGTTATGCACTTAATTATTCATAATGTTTTCCGTTGATACCCTCGTGAACTTCCTTTGTCCTTGTCACTGTATTAAGTGACAAATTATAGCCGAAAATCGAAGGAATTTTTCATGAACAGTGACAGCTCTGCTTTTTGTTTGAAATTTCTGGAATGTTCCTTGTTTGAATTCTTTGTTAGGATTTTTGGAATGTTAAATATTATTTATACTACACCTGCTTGGAAAGTACCTTGATACTTTATCAAATTTACGGTAGAAAGTACGTCATTGCATATCGAACAAATATGCGGGGAGAAAACGCATCTGAGCGGGAGAGAAAAGTGTATGAAAATCCATTTCTTACGTGGTTTTTCTTTTTTAATTTTGGGTAAGACTATGCGCCGGTAACCTAAATATCAAAAGCCAAAAAGTTTTTACAGTGAGTTTTTATCTCCAAGTTTGCAAAATGACACTGGCCACTAGCTGTGTGTTGGATGGTGTCGGGCTGGCAGTGCGACCCTGCGGCGGCAGGATAAACAATTTGAAAAAAGAACATTAATGGAAAAAGTGTTACATTAAGCTTCACTAACTGCAACAATTTCAATATAAATTTCAATTAGTAAAAGATTTCGTTTTTTATTTTCCTCGTAGGTGTAGTATAAAGCACTATGTATCACTCGAGAGAAAGTGCGATTCCCGATCTCGGGTGTTTCAAAGCCCTCGCCTACGGCTCGTGCTTCAAACGACACCCTCGACGGTAATCGGTCACTTTCTCCTCTCGGTGAACAATGTACTATTTATTCTAGTTCCATCATAGACCTCATCCATCGCTCATTATATCGGGCGTGATCGAGGTCAAGAGAACGCCCAATTTAAAAAAAAAAGCAAAAAAAGAATATACGAGTACATAACAGTGTTTATTTATAAATTGTGTAAATAAGATCGGAAAGGTGACCTCCTATTGTCATTGTTTGTCAACAGTCTTAATGAATATTCATTTAGTTTTGCAGTAGGTACTAAATTTGCCATTTTAAGCTTTTGCATGTTGAAAACAACTTGAATTTTATAAAATACGCTATTACAGTAACAAAAACATTACTTTTTCAACCCAGACAACCACAAAAACGAACCATTAAACCAACTAAAACTACTTTAATTAACAGCAAAAAACAACAAAATAAAATAAAGCCGCTAGAAAAATAATTAAACAGACACAGATTTTATTGAAAACGAAAAGCAAATAACGAAAAAAGAACTGGCGTATGTTTTAAATAAAATAAAAAAAGAAACGCAAAAGGCTTTGCGTTGGGAAAGGGATTTGGTCTGACATGGGGGATGGCTTTATCATCATATCTCGTACACACTCTGATATTGTCTGTTCAGGTTTTATTTTTTCCCGTGATGCGGCGGTTATACGAATGTGTACGGTTGAACGGTAGATATGAAACGGTTTCAGTGTTTGTGGCGTCGATTGTTCTTGGTTCATCGCATTTTTATAAAGTATGTTTTGTTTTGTCCCGTTTTCTGGTTAGGTTATTGGCACACAATTTCTTTATACTTAGCCCATAGCATCACTGAACTATCATCATCATCATAATCAGCCTATTAAAGTTCCCACTGCTGGGACACAGGCCTCCTCTCAATGAGAGGGAATGGGTTATAATCCACCACGCGGGCCCAGTGCGGATTGGTAGATGTCACATGTCTTCGAATTTTTAGTTGTATGTAGGACATGCCGGTTTCCTCACGATGTTTTACTTTACCGTTTTGAGAGCAGTGGTGATGAAATAAATTTTATCATAATATTTACATTTTTTTAAATATACCATGCCCATAATATACATATACAAACATATTTCAGTTTGAGTATTTGGTAGTGAAATAACTACGTTGTGCAAATCCCTCAATGAAATTCAAACACGGAAAATTGTAATAAAATCAATACATAAAAGCTCTCTAGAGTCCGAAAATAAAATATACGATCAAAATATACTTTATTGTCCGATGTCTAAATGTACGGGACAGGTGACACCCACGACTTAGCCTCAGGGAATATGAAATAACATTTTTCTTTTTATGTCCAAATGTAAAATATATATACCTAAGTATATTTTTCATTCCACTGATATTTTATGCTCGGTATGATTACGGGTAATGTATATTTATTTTACCGAAAGTTCAGGGTAACGTTGCCTACAAAGAACACGTGTATTAGCTAGTGTTACAAAACGTGTAAAGAATCAAAATATTTTGTTTCATAATTATAGGCCTACATGGGTACTTATAAAACGTCAAGAAAAGATGCATGGTTCGGGTAGTTTGATTCCGATGGGAATAAGCGGCAAGAAACTCCATGGTTACTATTTCAAAATTATTTGGTTTTACAATCTTATTAAGTTACAGTGTTAGTACTTAAGTGAGGAGTGAGGAGCTCGTGGCTAAATAATAACAGCCACTCGGGTCGATCTTTAGGTTAAGCCGTGCTTGCCTAGGTTGATCTGTGGATGGGTGACCACCCATTACATACCGAGTTTCCGCCTAGACCTACATGGGTACTTATAAAACGTCAAGAAAAGATGTATGGTTCGGGTAGTTTGATTCCGATGGGAATAAGCGGCAAGAAACTCCATGGTTACTATTTCAAAATTATTTGGTTTTACAATCTTATTAAGTTACAGTGTTAGTACTTAAGTGAGGAGTGAGGAGCTCGTGGCTAAATAATAACAGCCGCTCGGGTTGATCTTTAGGTTAAGCCGTGCTTGCCTAGGTTGATCTGTGGATGGGTGACCACCCATTACATACCGAGTTTCCTCCGTGCCTCTGAAAGCACGTTAAACAGTTGGTCCCGGCTGTCATTTGTGATCTTTGACAGTCGTTACAGGTAGTCAGTGGCCCACAAAGTCTGACAACCAGTCTTACCAAGGGGTATTGTATTACCCAGTACTAACTGGGTTGTGGAGGTCAGATAGGCAGTCGCTCCATGTAAAATACTGGTATTCAGCTGCATCCGGTTAGACTGGAAGCCGATCCCAATAAAAATCTTGGGAAAAGGCTAGGCAGATGATGTTAGTGCTTAAGTATCGAAGGACAGCGTAGGCCCGACAATAAGTCGTTGCTTACTTCACAAAAACGTAAAACAAGCTATAAAGTTAACGAAACTAAGCATTCTTAAGATTAGGTATTTGTTATTAAAACTCTTTATACCTTGCACACATAATTATTTTGATATTATTACTTTCATGAATATTATTCAGTGACTTCACATTAATCAATTCCGCCCATTCACCTCGGTTCCCGTACAGCAAAGCTCTGTAATCACCTAATCACTGTGTCAAAGCTCCCGTCAGTGTCTCAGCACAATATCCGGCTTGCAGGCAAAGTTACCGATACACAATAACTTCGCCCGGGCCAATCTCCGCCCGGATACACCGGCTTCACTTCCCATAAAGCCACTTCACACGGCCTTCGATTATAATCTCAGGTAGCTTGTCTCTGGATTTATATTTGTGATGGTTTTGTGAATAGGAAAGTTCAGAGATGAAAGTCAATTCCAGATTCAGTCAGTCAGATGTTTGGAAATACAAGTCTTGTTTTCGTCAAATCAAATCAAATCAAATCGTTTTCGATGAAAACGTACATTTGTCAAAAACTGACACGCATTTCTTCTTTAACAAATGATTAAACACAACTTAAAAATCAATGTTACCAATTATGTTACAGTTACTGTTATTCTTCCCAAATTCTTCGATCCAGGGAATTATAAATACAATCTTTTACATTTTAGAGACTAGCATTTTTCGACAAGCATTGCTATCCACAAAGCAAACGTGATTTGGATTTTTGTGTTATGCTTCATTGCAAAAATAATAGAACGTTGAACAGAAGTTGGCTAAATAATAATTACGTATGTTACTATATACCTATAGTTTTTAAGGCCAGTTTGTAAATGTTTTTGCAATTCAATGATTTCATTAAACAATTTCAATTTCAATGTGGACCACCAATTATGTAGTAAATAATAAATAACCGTAACTTCTAACAGAACTTTAAGCAAACACCAGGTTCACTAAAACAGACTCAAAACAGTTTTCATACGCCAAATGCTTAGAAAATCTCGAGCTTGGTAGAAAGTCATTGAATAAATAAAATATGAAAATAAATAAAACAAATGAGATCATATTTTGAATCCTACACCTTCCACAATAGTTGTCTAAAAATGAGATTTTAAAATATCTTGCACGTTACACAGAAATAACTAGAGTTGAGTATACATGACACTGCGTTATATAAAGATGACGTGATATTTTTATTAACGGACATATTCAGAGCATGTAGCTACAGACAAGTAGCAGTGTAGCTTAGTGGTGTGACCGTTGGACTGCTAAGTCTCGAGATCAAACCCAAGACACGCACGTCTAATTTTTCGGATTATCAAAAGAAAAACATTAAGGAAAACATCGTGAGGCAACCAGCATGCCAGAGGTTAGATATATTTCTTGATGGCATGTAAAGCCAAGTCAGAGGCCTATGGGCGGCATAAAAACTCTAACACCAGGTTAGCAACTAACCACACGATTAAGAAAGGAACCTACAGACTCAGGGTTGCGGGACTGTTCGATACCGTGGCCCCGGAACACAAAGGGCGATGAAGGAACATGGATAGGTTTTAGTCAGTAAAAGTCTGACACTCCCTCCTGCTCCGCCCAGAGCGGGAGGAGTCATTTGATGATTTCCCATCCGAAAAAAAAAAAAAAACCTACAGACTCTTTTTACCAAACAAACAGATGTATGACCTGCTTAAAATCTATAAAAATATAACGAAAATAAATAACACGATGGTAAAAACTTAACGTGATGAGTTTGGGAATAAGCTTTTAGGTCTCAGCCTACAACAGTCCACTGTTGGACATAGGCCTCTTCAATCGCACGCCATTCAACTCGATTCTCGGCAACTCTCATCCAGTTTACCGCTCCACCGAGCTTGAGGGCGTCCTACCTTTCGCTTGCCAATTTGGGGTCTCCATACAAGAACACGTCTACCCCAACGGTCATCAGTTCTACGGATAATATGGCCGGCCCATTACCACTTCTGCTGTTAGATCTCACTCGACCTTTATTGTTGAGAAGCAAGGCGAATTCATGATACTAATCAGTTTTCAACGGAACGTTCTCGATTCCGACGATCGCCAAAGAAACAACTTGGCCTACTACTTAAATGTAAACTATCGTAGCTCAAAAACAGTCGTCACAAATCGTCTGGCTTGTGAACTTCTCTAACAAAAACATGACTGTAATTTTACAAAACTTCCTTACACAAAACTTCCTTTGCTAATGGAGCATGAAAAAGACACATCATCAAGAACCAGCCAAGTTAAAGTTAGACCGACGCAGCGCCCATAAACTTTCATTGAATGCGCTCAATAGTAGCTAGTGTACTGTCACAGAATATATAGGTACAGAAGACCAGGCCTTTACAACAGTGGAAAACAGGGGCACGCACACAAAGACGGGACTCTACGGCAATCTTTCAAACGAATGCCAATTGCGAGGCCACCTGCACGTACTCGTAAAGCGTGCCTATGTGTGCGTATGGTCTCACGTAATTGTCAATCAAAAGTGAAATTAAATTGGAATATTTAAATAAAGCGGAAGTTGAATAATTGGCGGTGGCCCAGTGGTGGCGGCCCCGACTGAGAGCAGCGGTGGCCCAGTGGTGGCGGCCCCGACTTACGAACAGTAAGTCGTGGGTTCGAACCCAGACAGGCAATTTACTTTGTGTAATTTATTTAATCACAACTGCTCTCAAAACGGTGAAGGTAAACATCGTGAGGAAACCGGCATGTCCTAGAACCAAAAAATTCGAAGACATGTGACATCTACCAATCCGCACTGGGCCCGCGTTGTGGATTATACCACTCCCTCTTATAGAGAGGAGGCCTGTGTCCCAGCAGTGGGACCATTAATAGGCTGATGATGATGATTTAAATAAATATCGGAATAATTTTATTATACAACGTCTTTTTTTTAAAGCTAGGTGAAGTGCGCTTGCATTCGTACTCGTACAACGCGAACCGAATTCTAGTGCTGATCTTCTGTACCCTACTATCTATTCTGCGATACTGTAGTCAGTCGTTCCTGTTACAAATATGTGGGAGATGTAGTGGAAATAATACGAAAGAAATAGTTGAATAAATCAAATCGATATATTTTACATAAGGAAGTAGGTACATTGTTATTTTACTCCATAATACATAATAGCATGAAAATAGGAAGCAATACAGCAAATACACAATTTATATAACGGTTCAGTAAATAAGTAATTAATTATCACATCAACATAGCAATGAGCATAGTAACAATATAAAGTAATAATAAACTCAACGTTACCTGACAGTTCAGAGCACCTTCGTACCGTGTCTGCTACTAGACAACTTCTGATCTGTCGAGCGCCGCGCACCCTGTTTTATACTCGACTCGGTCGGTAAGTGGGGGAGCGGCGCGTAACGAAAAGTCAATACACTACTTTTTATAAATCGGAAGTTGACTTAAAAAATACAATTAATGCATTAATAATTTCAAAAAAATCAATAATCTCGCACACGGCCATTCTGACGAGCAGCCGTCATGGCTCGCGAACATAAATTACAAATCTTAAATTACTTAAAGTAATAACATCCGTTGAACGATCAAATCTCATGATCCTACTGCCAAATAGCATGGCTCACAAATAAGATTGGTCAAGTCACATGACCACAAACGCCAAATCACATGGCAGCTTGTCAAATCACATGACAGCAAAACATAATTGCCAAATCACATGGCAGTTGTCAAATCACATGACAACAAAATACAATCGCCAAATCACATGGCAGTTGTCAAATCACATGACAACAAAACACAATTGCCAAATCACATGGCAGTTGTCAAATCACATGACAACAAAATTCAATCGCCAAATCACATGGCAGTTGTCAAATCACATGACAACAAAACACAATTGCCAAATCACATGGCAGTTGTCAAATCACATGACAACAAAATTCAATCGCCAAATCACATGGCAGTTGTCAAATCACATGACAACAAAACACAATTGCCAAATCACATGGCAGTTGTCAAATCACATGACAACAAAATTCAATCGCCAAATCACATGGCAGTTGTCAAATCACATGACAACAAAACACAATTGCCAAATCACATGGCAGTTGTCAAATCACATGACAACAAAACACAGTTGCCAAATCACATGGCAACAAAACTGCGATTATCAGGCATAACAATAATCGTTGGCCAGGCGATTACTGATTATGCAAGACAATCTAATCAATCAAATCAAATTAATCAAATCAAATTAATCAAATCAAATGAAATCAAATCAAATGAAATCAATCAAATTTATAAACAGTTATCAATCAGATGTATCTAGAGATTCGGTCAACTCACATCCCATGTCGGGAGTAACAACTCGTAAGTTATCATGAGAAACATATAACTCATTACCAGTATTATGAACTCTTACTATGTATCTATCATTGTTTTTTACTTCTGTAATCACGCAAGGACCTCTAAACTTACTTTCAAGCTTGTTAATTGCTCGTGGGTTTTGTTTGACTAAAACAGTATCGCCGACTTTAGGTACAATTCTAGCTTTAGTTTTATCAAAATCAGCTTTCCTGGTTTGAGCAAATTCGTCTATTTTAAGTTTTGACTCTTGATGGCATGTGTCGAGGTCCAAGCGCTCAACATCATTTAGTAAAGCTGATATAGCAGGAGGTGACTGATCGCAGCCCATAAGAAGTTGGAACGGAGTATGACCGGTACTTTTACTGAAAGTGCTATTAATTGCCAACTGTACTTCACTAACAGCATCTTTCCAACTTCTTTTGGTAGTAGTCAAAACCCTCATTACTCGCTCAAACTGCCCATTTGCTCAACTTACACCACTAGCTTTAAATGCAATTTTAAAGACCAATAAAAATTTAAAAAATTCTTTACCAGTGTAAGAAGCGGCCTGATCACAAACAATACGAGTAGGAGTGCCAAAAGTGTAAATCAGTTTTTTTCAGATAATTTACAGTACTTCCCACAGTTAAATTACTAACGTGTTTCATGAAAACATATTTTTTAAATGTATCTACGAAAACAATCGCGTATAGTTTAGTGGATTTATTACCGCTCAATTTACCCATGGTGTCCATATGGACGGTATGAAAGGGAGTAGTCGTCTTTTCTATTGGATGTAACGTAATCTGTTGTGATCCCGATTGACTTTTAGATATGTTGGGAAACCAAAATTGCTCTCTAAATTTTTCGAGCGTTTTCTTTTCCAGAAGTGTTTTAGTGCGTCATGATAAATTAGTATTATGTGCCATCGATAACTGAACAAAGAGACATTTTTTTTACTTTATTATGAACAGAAATAATACGATACAATAGACCATTTTGTATTTAGAAGCTACATCTATAACGATGGTACCCTGTTGGATTGACTCCATGATATTTTAGTTTCAGGGCCATTATTTTGCTATACTTCTAACCAGTCACATTAGAGAGTTTATCGTTTTTGGTTTGCTTATTTATTCGCCCAAAACAGTTTTCAAAGGTGTGCCCCTTCCTATTACAAAAAGTACAAACCGTTGCTTTAGAAGGCCTTGATTCAGTAGGCTTAGCATTAATATTAGGATCGGGAGCCGTATCTTTCCGAGGACTGTTATTATTTGTGCCTGAGCGACAGTCTTTTTGAAGGTGACCTACTTCATGGCATTTATGACATCGTCGAGTATCTGAAGAGGAAGTAGTTCTAGACCGCTTAGATGGGATGTTGTGATTAGGCTCACCACTGGGCCTCTTACGCTTATATGAATTGAGACTCTGAATCAGTTGTGGCAAATTTTTAGGTGTAAGTCGTAGCAAATCAGAACGAATACGAAAGTCAGACATACCCGAAATAACTGCTTCGACGAGGCGTTGTTCAGTCATCTCCACACCAATCACTTTCTTCGCCAGTTCCCATTTTCGGGTTGCGTACTCGGCGAAGTTGCTGGCCTGCTCGCTGGTATACTCCATGAACAGCGTCAGGTCGTCATAGTAACGAGCCTCATTCTACTGTCCTTGATTCGTGGCTGTCGGACGTGGCCGTGGAACCACCGGAAACTGCATCGCGCGTGGATGATGAGGACGCAGTGTTTCTGCCGTTGACGTCTGCAAAACGGCCAGTACGTTGATGCGACGCTCTTTGACTCAGGATCGGTGATGACTGTCTACCAGCATGCTGGTCTTGATATGCTGGCACAGACCCTGATGCAGCTTGCGGCCGCTCAGCCTGACCCATGGTAGAATCTTCCGCGTTCATTTTGAAATTCCTGAAATCAAAACATTCACAGGCGTAGTTTTGTTATGTACGTAATCCCGCTTCTGATGTGGGAGATGTAGTGGAAATAATACGAAAGAAATAGTTGAATAAATCAAATCGATATATTTTACATAAGGAAGTAGGTACATTGTTATTTTACTCCATAATACATAATAGCATGAAAATAGGAAGCAATACAGCAAATACACAATTTATATAACGGTTCAGTAAATAAGTAATTAATTATCACATCAACATAGCAATGAGCATAGTAACAATATAAAGTAATAATAAACTCAACGTTACCTGACAGTTCAGAGCACCTTCGTACCGTGTCTGCTACTAGACAACTTCTGATCTGTCGAGTTTTTTTTTTTTTTTTTTTTTTTTTTTTTTTTTTTTTTAGGAGGGACCACTCGCAGTTGCAATTCTAGACGATTGCTTGACTGCTTAACCGGACAATCCTGTGGTGGCCAAAAATTACTTTAAGGCCCCCAGCCAGGGCTTACAAACTAACAGGAATTACACATTAAATGAACCGTCACTAAGGGCACCCCCTGTGGGGTTCGGGCCTCGGCTTAGTGGGTCATTGACAAGAGGGCAGCAAGGGACAACAACAGGCTGGGTCGGATCATTAATTGGCTCATCGAGCATGTCGGACTGGGGTCGTGCAGTGACGTTAATGGGGGGTCGCGGGGGTCCACGCCGGCGGGACCGGATTCGCGGTTTAAATCGGTTTTTGTATTTGTACCTACGTAGTGTACTCGTTTCCCTACAGCTCTCTTGATAAAGGGTGATGGGGTCATCGGGAGTGACAAGGGTAAGTCTGGGTCTACGAATCCTAGATATGTTAGAGGGGGCATAACTGGCTGCTGAGGAGATCAGCGGATTAGGGTGTTTTTCGGCTGAATCGAAAAAGCCCTTGGTCAGACGTTTCATGTACTGCATCATGGTGGGGATTTTGAGATCAACATGGAGTTGCTCATTCCTAACGTAAGGTGGGGCACCTGTGGCCTTTCGCAAGAACCTATTCTGGAGGGTCTGCATCTTATGAAGATGGTAGGGTTTGGTGTGCGCAAAAACGGGACATGCGAAAGTCATGATAGGCCTGATGCACGCGGTGTAAATACGCAATTTGCACTTAAGTGACAATTTGCTACGTGCGTTCAGAATGTAGTGAAGCCTACTGAGAGCAAAGGCGGCACGCGAACGCACCGTCTTTATGTGCTCACTAAAGTTAAGACGTCGGTCTAGGATAACACCCAAGTACTTGGCTCGCTTCGCCCAAGGGATCGGCTTGCCAAGCATGGTGATCGGACTGGTGATCTGTCGAGCGCCGCGCACCCTGTTTTATACTCGACTCGGTCGGTAAGTGGGGGAGCGGCGCGTAACGAAAAGTCAATACACTACTTTTTATAAATCGGAAGTTGACTTAAAAAATACAATTAATGCATTAATAATTTCAAAAAAATCAATAATCTCGCACAAATACTCTCCATAACAATGTGTTACGTGGTGTCGAAACGCTTCGTACCTCATTATTGCCATAATACTAACAAAGGATTTTAGTTTAGCTTCGAGTTAAGCGCCAACTCCGGGTGAACACACACTCGTATTGTTATTGTTGTGTGTAGGAGGGTAATTTGGTCGTGGTCAGTCAGATGTGCTTGTTAATTTACTAATTATGCTCAAGTGGGAGGTACTCCTAGCTTAATACTTATTTCATAGATAGAGTCACTTGTTTTTGCAATGGCAGATACATCTTATGTTTTTGGAGCTCTGCGCTCGGAGCAAAGAACAAATTTTTTTTTTCACACCACCTGCTCGAAAATGTCAAATTACATGTCAAGCAACCTTAACCTAAAGTGAGTCATTAGTGGCCGGGGGCACAGCCGGTCAATAATGTTGTACTGGATTTCATTATGACCCGCTGGTCAATAATGTGATTTGAATTTGGGATCTCACATGCTCAGCTAAATTGGCAGTATAGTACTAACAAACACCCTTTGGTGCCAGAAAGAGGAAAGCTATTCTCGATACCCTTACTAGGCGTGGATGATATTCTCGATTTCCTACAAAATCATAACGACTGCTTCTTCATATCGTTGCCATGTTTTCGAAGACATAATATTGTAAGAATAATTAGATAACTACGAACCATTTTTTAAAAGGAATGGAATAACATTAAAACTGGCAATAATAATAACAAATACCGTACCGCGCCGTAATACCGTAATAGTAATTGGCTGTAACATTTGTTAATTATTCTTACTGTTTGTTTATTTAATAAATACTTTGTTTTTCGTATTAAGGCTATTATTTTCTCACAGTAGGTGAAAACTCTTAACTCCCTCGCTTCGCTCGTGAGTTAAATCCCGAATCCTTCATTGCGCTCGAGATTCATATGACGCCCGTGACATAAGACACAACTTTAGCCCCTCGGTGCATAATCTACTATTTTTATTTGTGTTATGTTTCAAGAAGGCAAAGGCTAACTTATTCAGACACCTTACTATCAAAAAGTCAGTTGGCAAGAATCGACAACCCTGCAATCTAATTCCGAAGGTAATGTTGCTATTAGGACATCTA
Organism: Xestia xanthographa; assembly: GCA_905147715.2. NCBI lineage: Eukaryota > Metazoa > Arthropoda > Insecta > Lepidoptera > Noctuidae > Xestia > Xestia xanthographa. The sequence goes on from LR990652.1 coordinate 17,506,344, forward strand.
ACTATCGCAAAACGCGCCCGGGGAGCAACCATAACGGTAAAGTGTAAATGTTTTCTTACCAAACGGCACAATGGTGAAGTAATAATGGAGAATGGCGTCCTTTGCGGATACGTCAGTAATATTACGATGGCCAACATTCAGGGTTACGATGCTGCGTAAATAACAATAATATCATACGTATACAATGCCGTTAACATTGAAATAGTATGATTATCTCGTTTTTATTCCGACATGCGAGCTTTATTCTATTTCTGTGAGCTCTGTATTAGATCGTTTGCGGGTGTCCTAGAGATATTTTCGTGATATTCCGGTGTTGAAACTAGTGCTATTTCAGAAAGCGGAACACACTTTCTTTAGATTCATACTAAATGCTATTGGGTATACTAAATAGTATATCCCCATTACGCTAGTTATGTATACGTCCCATGTAATAGGGAGCAAGCCTATTGCCATCAAACGGACACAAATCCAGCCTACGTGGCTGCTGCTGAGAAATTCCTGATGGAAAAATAAAAAAATAAAAATCCCGACCCGGGAATCGAACCCAGGACCTCATGCTCAGCAGTCTCGATTGCGACCACTAGACCAATTCTATCCTTCCTTTTTCTTGTTCTTAGGATATAATTATAAGTTTTACATCTTAACATTGTATAAGTAAGTCGTGGTTGTACCTAACTACAATACTTCCTAAACTTACTGATATTTCTCAATAGGTAGGTATATTTGGTGCCAGTTAAGATGAAAATAGCGGTCATTGCCCTTTCCGTAATATATCTTCGTACGAACCAAAACAAATAAACCAGGTATCGTTTTTCATTAGAAAAAATGTTGAAGATCACGATCGATGACGATTCCAGACGTGAACAGGCTTATTTTTGGTTTTCGAAGTTAAGAAGTTTAATAAATGTAGGTGGGTCAATGACCGCTATTCTCATCGTAAATGGCACCAACACCAACTATACCTACCTATTGAGGAATATCAGTAAATTTGGTATTTGCAACATTTTTACAAATTATCTATAACGTACGCCGAATATTTCCCCGCGGTCCAACTTCAATGTTGTTCATGTCAGTGCTAGCCGTCACGATCCTTTGTTCTGCCTCACTTTACCGTTCTACTGCAAAGGACGTTGTCATGTTTACGCCTCAAGTTTCTTGGACCCCTTCCAGTCGCGTCACTCCCAGTAAAATCCACTGGAATCCAGCCACGGCGATAAAATACTAAAAAATATTGCTGCAAAAACTATCAAAGACTTTTACATCAACTATTTTTGAATAGTCAATATTTTATGTAAATGTGTACGCCATTTGTAAGTGACGTTTTGGTTTACCTACTGTCGTTTTTTTGGGTAATACGCGACGGAAGTTCCGCGGCTGATTTTACGTTCCGTTGTATTCGGCTGATATGACACACCATAAGTGCCGAATTTACGCGGCGGAAATTCAGTTGCACACGCGGGGAGTAGGCAGGCATGCCTGCCTCCCGCTGTTCCCCGCCCCGGATCTTCGTCGGCAATCGAACCGAACTTCGGTCGCGTATAATGTGTGCTCTACAGAATACGTTCCCGCAGAATTGCTGCTGAACTTACGTCCGACAGAAGTTCGACTGTACGCTATAAAGCAACGTAATTTCGGCATAGTGTGTCGTCAGTAATGGGGAGGCTCACTATGGAACTAATGGCGCTAGCATAGTTGGTACCCAAACATCGTCATTGGTTGAAAATGTGGTAATTTCATTTTATAATTCAAAATAGCTTAACCTCATTGGTCAGATTGAGACCAACTATGGTGGCGCCATCTGAGATTTACTTTGCCTGCAGGCGTAATCATGCCGAACTTCGGTCGCGTACCTTCGGTATAGTGTGTTTAGACACAAACTGATGAAGTTTTTGATACTGTATCGTCGTTGAAATTTTAACATCATGCACGTTGGTCAAAAATAACAACTTTTCAGCAGAGTGAAAAAACTGCATTATTAAACCCAAGCATTTGTGTTCACTTCAGATTGGATAGAGACGTTGCTTGTTTCTGATTGGCTGAAACCGATTCCGATTTTCTAGCAGACAGCACCAAAATTAAAATTTCAAAACCGCCAAGAATTCACTTACGTGGTGTTCTAAAACTTCAACGACGGTATTTCTTCTTGCAATTTTCTTCATTGTAAATATCTAAACGTTTGAATTAAACAGTAAATAAAAAACCCGGATCAATCACAATTAGTTAAGTTTTCCTTGTAACTGTCAAATAGTCAGAAAATTCAAAACGAAACTGTGAGAGAGGTATAGCAAAGTTCAGGCCGTTTGTTGGGTTATAAATCGTGCTACATCACACGAGTCATTTGTACTTCTCTAAACGTCGGCGACAAGGATACGATGTTTCACTCGGCAACTACTTACATCGGGAGCAATAAAACTGACGGATAGCTTATCTCGTATTTATTTGTTGGAGATACACATATACAGCTAATAAGTACTTCACATACTCTTTCAATATCAATTTATGACATCCATTTTTCTGAGATCTCGTCGTTCATGTATTACTATCATAATGGGTACTCTACTTCTCCTATATTTTCTTTTGTACATAGATCGAATGTGATGTTTTGTTGGTATCTTGCACCAATGTGTGTCTTACAGTTTCCCTCTGAACTAAACGTGCTTTATTTATCACGGCTACTTTACATGCATTATTTTCAACCACCAAAGTATATTTTAGTAAACTTATTCGTAATGCGAATCGTTGGAAACCGCGCCACTTTTTCTTTCTGCAGGCCAGTATTTTACTGAATTTGTCTTGAAGTAGTTTTCTTTGCAAAAAAAAATACGAAAAAATCCCTGCAGCGTGAAACTTTTGGTACGAAAAACTCACAAGTTCCAGACAATTTTTTTGATTTATTGTCAAAGGAGACTGTTTTGTACGATCTCTCTCGCGTTTCGTAGTTAAATCAGTGCGGCTTATGGCGCTTTTAATCGAGCAATTTAATAAAATGAATGTGGTCTATTAACCGGACGGGGTTGCCGTCAACCGCTAACTCAACAGTGAGCTTTTCCTCCTGCAAGCGTTTAGTTAAATGTTTTATGTTTATAGTTAATTTTATCAGCAGCAACTCTACGTAAGTTTTTGTAGAATACTGGCTCATTACGTAGAAATTAGTTGTTTCGGTTTGTATCTGGAAGTGGAAAGAATACAGGAATGGAGGAATGGTCTTGTCTAGCAGAAGGACACCATGTTCTTTTACGACAGAAAATAGGATTGTACATATGTCAGAGGGCATTTTGATGAAAAACAGCCAGGCTGAAATAGGAGTGGGCTGACCACGAGGAGATAGGCAAAGACCGTCACTCACTGGACGCCTGATGGAGGACATGGCTCTCAAAGTTGACAGTGGCGAAGATTGTGTGACGATCTGATCATGTTTGCAAGACTAACATGTCCTAAAGTATCATAGAAGATAGAAGAAGGTAGGTCTAGAAGGAGAAAGTGGGGGCATCTACATTTTTTTTTTCTTAAATGAAATTGATCACGTCCTTTCAACAAACGGCCTTCGCATTTAAAAGGTTCAATAAATAAAAATACAGGTGTACATTCTATAACAAGAAGATGGCTAAGCCGTAAACTTTCGACAGCAATATAGCGCTTCCCGGCAGCAACTAAACGTGACCTGTTTCCTTTTAATATTTCTGCAGACACCTCATGCATTTAATATTAAAACGAACGAGTAATGGACGACGTTTTAAATCCGCGCCTTCGTTTAATCGCGCAATTTATAATGAAGAATATGGTTCGTTATAGCCGCACCTCCCCTTGGACATTTTATAAGTAATCGTCGCGCTATTAGTAGTAAATTGATTCGATTTGATTCAATGAGTTTATAAATTTTGAGTTGGTTTATGGCTTATTAAACGTGGCATTTCATTAAATTATTATTTACGTTTGGTGTGTTTCTACCACCACTGCGTTAATAGATTGATGGTTTTCGTGATTCTTGTGATATATAATTATGTTTACAGTTAATTAAACTTCCGCAATGGAACTCGTATGCTATCGTGAAGAAACCAGCATGCCTGAGAGATATGTCTCAAAGTTGGCTTTACATGCCATCAGAGGCCTATAGGGTGGCATAGAAACTGACACCAGGCACTAACCACTCAAAAAAGAAAGAAATACCATAATTTTGCCATCACCATTATATACAGTTTAATAATAGTTGCTCTTATATTTATACAGATAGGTACACTAAAACAAAATTATTTTTAGTCATCTGTTGTGATCAGACACAATAGTAAAAGTAAGCGGACACTGAAAGTATAACCCACACATAGTCCGAACGAATTGCAAACCCCAAGGCCAATTTTTCGAATGTTTCCGTTAGGTACACGTGAATCATTGGGCATGATAATGGCGGATCCTGCACTTAGCGTGATGGATCCCACCAGGCACACCCTCCCCCCACCGCTCCTGTACCATCTCATGATAAATGGCTTTGTCAAACCCCTCGAATGTGGGTCACGGAACCCGGCTCTAATGGCCCTGCAGCGATATATTTTAAAACTAACGGTCTGGTGCTGTTTATGGCGATAATCGAAGTTTACGATAAAAGTTTTTTGGATCAAGTTTTCGTATATTAGTCTGCGTGAGTAGCGGCCGAGTTTAGTACGAGGAACTTTCAGTTTTGAAGGACTTTGAATAAATTAAAATAAGCGTATTCGTTGTAAATAGAATTAGTTTGTAGACATGAAATTGACTTTCAACCCCCGATAAGTGTGCTATTGACCACCGAATTCTAAAAATATTATTCAAAATTTGATTCAAGCCAAGCGAGAAAACTCGCCGAAAAGAAGCCACCGTTTCACAGCAACATTTTCTAATATTAAAACCTCAAAGAATAAGGTATTATTTTAGAATAAGCAACTAGATTCTATCAGAGTATCAGTCCCTTTTACAACTTCAGAATATCTGCCATCTCAATCCCGCAACAGCCTCACAATCAGTACCTACCTCCTGTAAGCTCACGATAACCATATTGATTCAAGCCAAGCGAGAAAACTATTCGAAAACGCCACCGTTTCACAGCAACATTTTCTAATATTAAAACCTCTAAGAATAAGGTATTATTTTAGAAGAAGCTCCTAGATTCTATCAGAGTATCAGTCCCTTTTACAACTTCAGAATATCTGCCATCTCAATACCGCAACAGCCTCACAACCAGTACCTACCTTCTGTAAGCTCGCGATAACCATATCTCAGCCGCTAATACAGCAGTATTAAGATAATCCAAATCCCGACAATTACATTTAGATACACGGCTGGCAAGCAGCCAAGCCGGTCATAATTGACAGCCTGATTGATGCCTGTCCGTGGTTGAAGATTTGATCACATGAGTGAGAAGTTTTGTAGACGATTTCATTGAATATCTCTATCGATTTGGTAACAAAAAATTCTTGAGTGTTTCTGTCTTGATTCCTTTTAGATTTTCACGAAAAAAGCATATTTTCTGAGATGTAATAAAGGATTTGGTTTCACTTCGATAGAAAGCTAGACTATCTTTATGTAGGTACAGTTCACTCAGGACGATATTTTATACATTGGCCAAGTAAACTACTAAACTCCTTTACTAAAACACGAAAAATCTATTTTCCTTTATCTCCACAGTTTAGCTCCCAAAAAAACTACATTTTAACCCGTCAACTTTATCTTTAAGAAAAATAGCCGCACGTTTTACGGCAAAAACAACTGATTGCGGGCAAAACTGTGGCTAAAAGTTACTGATATACTGGTAGATAATACAGTCTCAGATGGCACATAGCTCAAGCTAACGAGGTTTTACTGCCCTCCCCTGGCCCGTAAATTTAGGCCCACTATTCTTTTCCCGGTAGAATTTAGTAAATTTATTCCTTAGCGCAGGGAATTCGACGCATTTATAACGGTTTGATGTGATAAAACCAGCACCGATAGTTATTTTATGCATAATGTTTGGACTTTATTGTTGCTTTGGAATTGATACAGAACACATAAAGAAAAGGACAATGCGTGTACAAGAAAACGCTGATGATGTTTATTGGAAAGGCTTCAATATTTTGGTTTTTAAAATAGTTAAAGGAAAACTATTTTAAGGGCCAGAATAATCCCAAATTGTGAAAATGAAGCATTCACTTTGTGATTAATATTTTGTAAAGTTGATAACTATTTCTAAGTTTTATGTGTTTCGAAAACAAAATTCCATAGAATTTTAGATATTCAATTTTATCCCACTCGATTTCGCCGTCTTGGCATTTCTTCATATAAGAAATAAAAGCCCATTCCTTATAGTACTAGTAATTACGTTACTACTTAAAAACATCTCTCCTGATTTATATGTTAAATCATCAAACAACAGTGCCACCACTAAATCTACACCGAATATACAGATATAAATACATCCATCCCTCCATGCAAGCATGCTTGTATGACATGTAACACATTAGTGTATTAGCAGAAATTCCGCCATTGCTCATGTATCTTACAGCCGAGAACCTCGTTAGCATTGTTATTTACAAGCCTGTTTACAGTTTACATACTCGTACGTGTACAAATAAGTAAGATTTACTACGCCTAGGGAATATTCCAACGCTTTTTTTCTTGATAACATTTTGCTTTTGGTTTTGTTTTAGCCTGATTTGTTTCTGGCCGAAAATAAGCAACGACTTTAATTCCTCGAGTGTCGTAAAGACTCCAAATCAGTCGCTTTTATTAAAAAGATGCCGCTGTATTCTTTTATTAGGGTTCCGTACCTCGGTCGGACAAAACGGAACACTTACGTCGCTTTGTTGTCTGTCTGTCCGTCTGTCTGTCCGTCAGTCAGTCAAGACCCATTTTCTCAAGAACAAGTGGAGGTATCAAGCTGAAATTAATATTAAATACTCAAGTGCTGCTACCCCTTGGAGCAATGAAAACATCTAACTTAACGCGATCAAAATCGATCAAAATCCGTTTATGTCGCATATTTTGCGAGTTCACAAGGGAATTAAAACCTATAGGATACTTCCTGTTGACCTAGAATCATGCAAGAAGCAATGTTTTACAGCACATGTTAAGGAAAATATCTGAAAACACAATGCGGAAGTTTACTTTCAACACACAATCATTTTCAATCTCCACAATTCTAACCATAATAAAATTAAAAATCTATCTCCATACGGATAGGTGAGACAATGCAAGGCATAAATCGACCATTATCACCGGGGTAGCCGTCGCCCGGGCCGTTTGATTCAATTCTGTGGAGATTTACTGTCGCCCTTCCGACACCTCACCTTGCCTCGAACATTGTCTCGCTGCTAATTGAATCGGCTGGCATATGTGAGGTCAGGCTTGCGAAGCTTGGTCGTGGAACAAAAGATACTCATGAAAGGTACCTAGTGGCAGTGTTTATAATCCGCCGGTCTAGATTGCAGCTAGGCTTGAAGCAACTGATTCAGAAAGATATTTCTTGCAGAAGTTTTAACATGTAGTAGAGGAAGACCAAAGAAACGATGGATGGTATGTGTGAAGGATCATATGGCTAGAAAGGGTGACTGCTGAGATGACGCTGCGCCAAATAGATTGAGACAAGCCCTTATCTCAATCACTTAAGCTCTTAAGTGGCAGTCGGCAGGGGCACATTGCTCGCAGACCGGATGGCCGATGGGGCCAAAAAGTTCTGGAGTGGCGACCGCAAACCGGAAGACGTTGCGTTGGAAGACCTCCCACTAGGTGGACCGATCACCTGGTGAAGGTTGCGGGAATCCGTTGGATGCGAGTCGGACGGGACCGGTCAATGTGGCGACACTTGGGGGAGGCCTATGTCCAGCAGTGGACGTCTTTCGGCTGAAATGATGATGATGGTGATGAGGGCAGAAGAATGATAAAGTTTTTGAATGTATCTCATGCAAAACGTTTGACACATTAACACGAAGGCTTCGTCGAGTTTGCTAATAAAACGAAATGTCAACACAAGTCTTGTTATTTTGTAGACTTAGGCTCTAGCTAAAAATAAGTAAATACCTTCAGGTGTCACAGATAATGAAGGACAAAAGAGCAGGTTTACGTCAATTTAATCCTGAGTGTGGGCAGCATAAAAATATCATCATCATCATCATCATCATCATCAGCCTATTAATGTTCCCACTGCTGGGACACAGGCCTCCTCTCGATGAGAGGGAATGGGCTATAATCCACCACGCGGGCCCAGTGCGGATTGGTAGATGTCACATGTCTTCGAATTTTTTGGTTCTAGGACATGCCGGTTTCCTCACGATGTATTCCTTCACCGTTTTGAGAGCAGCGGTGATGAAATAAATTACACAAAGTAATGCGCCTGTCTGGGTTCGAACCCACGACTTACTGTTCGTAAGTCGGGGCCGCCACCACTGGGCCACCGCTGCTCCAAAAAAATATACAATACGTAAATCCACTGGCAATAAAAAATAAACGTGGGATGTGGGGTTTAAAAACAGGTCGTGTAAAAATATAAAGTAAACGTAAAAATAGGATTAGGATAACACAAAAACATTCAACAATAAGAGCAGCAGTGGCCCAGTGGTGGCGGCCCCAACTTACGAACAGTAAGTCGTGGGTTCGTGGGTCGTGGGCAGGCTTTTTGTAATACTTTGTGTAATTTATTTCATCACCGCTGCTCTCAAAACAGTGAAGAAAAACATCGTGAGCAAACCGGCATATCCTAGAACCAAACATTCAAAGACGTGTGACATCTACCAATCTGCACTGTGCCCGCGTGGTGGATTATAGCCCATTCCCTCCCATAGAGAGGATGCCTGTGTCCCAGCAGTGGGAACATTAATATGATGATGATGATTCAACAGTAACTGGGTTGTAGTACCCAGTGACACAATAACTGGGTTGAAGAGATGTGATAGGCAGTCAACCTGTGTAAAATATTGGTATTTAGCTGCATCCTACTAGGTTGGAACACCCCAATGTAGTTATGAGCATATTATTATGATAACTCAACCCATTTCACTACGTGATACTACAATTTTTCTGTTAGTAGCATTATACATCGATATAATAGGTCTGCAACTGTAGGCAACCAAACTTTCCATTGTAAATCATCCCTTCGTCCACTTTGGTAACTAAAGTTATTTAGCCAGTTACAAGAGAAGATTATTCTTTCGCTGTTTAGTAACTAGTTATGAGAGAAGAATTATTTTTCCATATCTGTAACTTTTTGTAACCAGTTACATGAGAAGATTTTTCTTTCGCTTTTAGGTAACTAGTTGTGAGAGAAGCATTATTTTTCAATTTTTCCATATATGTAACTTTTTATAACCAGTTACAAGAGAAGATTTTTCTTTCGCTGTTTGGTAACTAGTTATGAGAGAAGAATTATTTTTCCATATCTGTAACTTTTTGTAACCAGTTACATGAGAAGATTTTTCTTTCGCTTTTAGGTAACTAGTTGTGAGAGAAGAATTATTTTTCAATTTTTCCATATCTGTAACTTTTTATAACCAGTTACAAGAGAAGATTTTTCTTTCGCTGTTTGGTAACTAGTTATGAGAGAAGAATTATTTTTCCATATCTGTAACTTTTTGTAACCAGTTACAAGAGAAAATATTTCTTTCGCTGTTAGTTAGTTAGTTGTGAGAGAAGAATTATTTTTCCATTATTGCATATTTTTGTTAGCTAGGAATACTGAAGAAATAGGACAAAGTTCTATTTCCTCCAATGTTATGAACGTGGATGAGTCCCATTCTTGAAACCTCTTTGTTAGTCACTGGCCACTTGTAACGAAAAATAATAATAAGTCATGGATGATTGGTGGTGTGTGTCAAAAGGACAATATATAAATAAGTAATTGTTAATTTTGTTATAATAGTTATTATTTAAACAAAACAACAACACACAAACTATTTTAAAACATTGAGAAAGCTATAGATTTTTTGCCAACTGAAATGGCATGAAACTGATATATGACGGACGCGAATACCATTTACGGAAAACCTATGTCAATGGCAATAATTTTTGGCTATGCAACAAATCATGAATAAATCGAGTTGCAAAGGGAGTATAATGAGCCGTGAAGACACTGTTGTTAAAGAAAACCCGCACAACCCCGAGTGCCACCAAATTTTTGCGAAATGCCAAATTTCAAAAAGGTTTGATGACTTAAAAAAAAAACAAATGTGTAACAATTATGAACCGATTCAAAAACAATATGAGCAAGTAGTGTGTGAACTTAAGGAACTAACTAAACTTAACTTGCTCCTTTTATGTTTTAAATTAATAATAGAGTAAAAAGGAGTTGCTCCTTTTATGATTAAAATTAAGAGTAGAGTAAGAGTGCGAATGTTATCTTTTATATATATAATATTTTAAAAGTGTTTGCAATTGTACATAAAAAGTAGTTGGGATAGATCCTCGGAAAAACATTCTTCGTCCAAGAAAAAAAATATCTATAAATATAATTCTCTCACAACTAGTTACCAAACGGAGAAAGAAAATTATTCTCTTGTAACTGGTTGGTTACAAAAATAGAAATAATTTGATCTACGAATATGGAAAAATAATTCTTCTCTCACAACTAGTTACCAAACAGCGAAAGAAAAATCTTCTCTTGTAACTGGTTAGGTAACTGTAGTTACTAAAGTGGACGAAGGCTAAATCGTTTGATGCTGAAAATGTAATAACATCGTTAGTCAACGGTTTCGAACGTTTTGGTGTAGGTACTAAGGTGGTTTCACGCCAGCGAGATGAGAAGTGAAGTGAATGAAGTGAGTTCTCGTACCGCATTTTTGGTGTGAAAGGTCAGGATTTGCATTGAACTTTATTGCTGCATGAATAGAGTGATTATTATTTAAAAAACTAATACCTATATCTCGCACCCACCATCGAGCACAGCCCCAGATCACGATAACAGCCCGAAATAACTGCCATCCCATACAACTATCAATACTTACTCCACCCAAATTTTTGAAAAAGCTGATAAAAGCTTCGGGGACAGTGAGTGCTTTAAATATGACTTTATATTATATGCTGTACATCTTGCGGTATAGAAAGGTCAGCAAGATTTCAATTTCCACCAATCCCATCCACTCCTTGCCCCGACAGTGTGGAAACACCTCTATTAAGAACGCAATGCCAATAAACAAGCGCGCGATATAACGAGTGCTATTAGTGTTACCTCGGGAAATCACGAGTCGCGAGTGAGCGATGTGTTTACCGTACTGTTTAATGTCGTGTAGCTACGTATGTTGTCTCTTGTGGAGCGTGTTTATTAGTAGTAGGACTCAATATGTTATGTTTAGCCAGTCTGCCAGTATTTTTGCTTTGTTGCGGCCTTAGATGGACTGGCAGACTAATTAACCATTTCATCACGAAGCCGACGTATATCTATTCTATAGCTACAGCCAATAAATGTAAGCAAAAATACGATGAATAACTGTCGGTGTTGCGACGGTATTTGAACTTGAAATATATTGTCACTTAAGGGATATCTTCCGTGATTTTTATTTGAATCACAGAAGATATCCCGTAAGTGACGATATAAGTTTAGTTTTAAACCGTGAAAGCTTAAAACGGTATTTTTTGACTTTGTCTTTATCTATACTTTTCTATCTTGCCCAGAAATCAACCCAGACCCTCATACTACCAACCCGTGATCGTGACCACTAGACAATGCGGTAGACCGCGAATCTCGAACGCGAGAATGCGCTCCCGAGAAAAACACGATATTACCAAATGCGTGAATCATCTGAACAATGTTTGCGACAGTTATGGCGGCGTTCTCCTGAGTTATTGTGTTCCAGACTCAAATTTACTGTGATTTAACGTCTACCGGTCGTTATTTTTCTTACCATTTTCCTTGTGGCTTGCGAGGGGTTTCGGAATAGGACCCGTAACGTAATGCTTGAGAGACCTAGTGGGCTCGTTTATTACTGTTCTGTTGCAGCTGGAAACTATCGACCGAAACACGAGGTTTTATAATACAGAAACAAATAGATTATGAGCCGAATAAAGTGACAAAAAATCTCTTCAACTCACTGGGGCAATGAGTTTTGATTTATTTAAACAATTGCGCAATCAGGCTACCATTAAACTTTAGATATTATTTGACGTCTCTATCGGTGAACCCACTACCAAAATGAATTAAACACAATCTTGAACCAAATAGATTTCCAATCCACTTCCCGAACAAAACGTTTGATTAAAATAAAATCCTCTTCTCACAGTCCGATGTTAGACATTCAGTCTGTGAAATGAAGCATCAAATCCACAAAAATTAGACAACTGAACAATTTAGCTCGAATTTCCGCTCGTACGGGCCATTTAACCCAATAAATTTAGACCATTACCCTTGTCCGAGCGGGCCGCAATAAAGTGCTTTAAAGCGCCCGTGTCGCTTTGAAAACTCGTTACGCTTTTTTTAAGCGAAGACAGAAATAAAATTAATTTTGTATAATTGGGGAAATTATAAAACGTTCGGATGACATTCCGGTCGTTCGGTTTGGGTCCCTTGTGTTCATATGTGCGAATTGGCATTCGTATATGTTGGAAGGGTGCTAAAATGTTTTCTGAATTGATATGGGGCGATACTTTTAAAACGGGACTCGGAGCCTTTTCAATTGGAGGTAATAAAGACTCGGGGGAATGGATACTTGGATAAAAGCGTAGCTCTGGAGTTTTAGCCATAATAATAAAATTAGGCGTTTTTACTATTACTACAAAAGATAGTTTCAACGAGCGAATGAAAAGTAATAAATTCTCACTGAAACAACAAAGAGTTATCCAACACTCCTTTACTAACTGACGCTAACGAAGCATCACCGGGTAACTGCACTTTAGTACAACTTGTTAAAACCACTCTCTCTCTCTGGTATCGGTGTGGACCAAAAAGGGCGAGCACGAGTTAATCTGTAACATCAGTTAAGCTGCAGCTAAGCTGTTGATAGCTGTACCTTTGCCAATCACGGGTCGGTTTCTGCTTCGCTGTTATGTTTTCACAGATCTGAGGAAATATTTACACCGTGTGGGCTTTCAATGGAGTACGATCACGTTAGATCATGTAAAAACTAGAGCGAGTAGTTTATTGATTACTTTTTGTGACTAAATCCTAAAAAATAAACCCTAAAGTAATTTGTAAAGTTACTTAGGGCCGTGACAAGATTATTTTTTGTTGAATTTAGGACAAAAATAGCCGTTAGATGCAGTTTTGTGCAGTTGACATCGAAACTGTCGACCATCTGCAGACTTCGCCGTAAATTGTTAGAAATGCACAGGCACACCGTCTGCCACTTGGGTCGAATTCAACAAAGCTGTTTCGCTATTAAAAGCAATAAATGGAACGAAACTATCTGAACAGTGATATTTGTTTTGAATAAGAAAAATAATACATGTGCACACACTTAACACAAAAGGCAATGAAGGAACATGGATGGGTTTTAGTCAGTAAAAGTCTGACACTCCCTCCTGCTCCGCCCAAAGTGGGAGGGAGTGTCAGACTTTTGATCATTTCCCATCCGAAAAAAGGCCATACAAATATTTAAGCTAAATAATAGTTTTTAGGGTTCCGTAACCAAAGGGTAAAAACGGAACCCTATTACTAAGACTTCGCTGTCTGTCCGTCTGTCCGTCTGTCTGTCACCAAGCTGTATCTCATGAACCGTGACAGCTAGACAGTTGAAATTTTCACAGATGATGTATTTCTGTTGCCGCTATAACAACAAATACTAAAAACAGAATAAAATTAATATTTAAGGGGGGCATCCATACAACAAACGTGTTTTTTTTGCCGTTTTGTCTAATGTATAGATAATGGTACGGAACCCTTCGTGCGCGAGTCCGACTCGCACTTGGCCGGTTTTTTATTTATTGAGCTCAATCTTCGTATACCTACTTCAAAATCCATGAACAATCTACATTTCTGAGGCAACAGTCTCACTTACAATCCGACTCTTCAAACCGAAACTTTAAGTATAAACTTGAAGTTGCGAAGTTTTGAGAACACTTGTAATAAATACTACTGAAACTCGACTAGCAGGCGTCGATTCGTCCCGAATCCTTGTTTTAAAACTAATATTAGACCAACAAGTTTAGTGAAGACGATGTTTTGGAACATAATATATCAAGTTATATTGTTAAACTAAGTACATACATACCGAGTTTCCTTCGTGTCTCGGATAGCACGTTAAACCGTTGGTCTCGGCTGTCATTTGTAGATCTTTGACAGTCGTTAGGTAGTCAGAGGCCCAAAAAGTCTGACAACCAGTCTTACCAAGGGGTATCGTATTACCCGGTACTAACTGGGTTGTGGGGGTCAGATAGGCAGTCACTCCATGTAAAATACTGGTATTCTGCTGCTTCCGGTAAAACTGGAAGCCGACCCCAATATGTTGGGAAAAGGCTAGGCAGATGATGACTCGGTACTCGTTATTGCTATGAGTCCGGGCAACATTGATTGAGTTTTTCCATTTCAATTGAATTCCATGGTCAGTAGCAGCCAGAGTTTGAAAGCTGTCGTTGTGATAGCCCCGTATCTTGGGAAGCATGAGCAACCCCTTCCCAATCCGGCTTATCTGATCACTCTTTGGAAGTGTCAGATTGCCGCCCATTTAGATTAGGACAGTGAGGAAACAGAGTATGCACACTGGTGCATTGTCCTCACTAAAGAGGAGATATTCAGGTCCACTGGTGTATGCTCAAATACTGATTTGAGCATACACCAGTGGACCTGAATATCTCCTGCGGTGATAGTTAGCCAAAACCGAAATTCAATTAGGACAACTTAAGGCGATTACAGGAGCTAAATTAGCAACTCTATTTGTGGTGGTTCAAACTTCGTTTGAAATACTGTCAGAATAAGATTCTAATCAGCTTGCACTACAAAGTGGTCGTTACGTCACTGCGGGCCGAATAGTGCGATATGAGTGGTTTTTTGCGATTTACAAAAAATCTATTGATTGGACTAAAAAAGTAAAACATATGATGCTAATATGTTGCTTGTAGAATTATTTGCCAAAAAATCAGAATGATCGCATGTATTTTAGTATGGTTTGACCTCGATAAAATAAATTTTTAGAGATATGTTCGTGATTTTTTTCTATCGAATAAAGTTAGTTGTATTATGTTTTCAAAACACTATCGTACTAGCATATATCCGAAGAATATCATACATTTTTCTGGTTTTGTTTATTGCAGTGAATCATATGCTTTTTTGCATTATAAAACTCGCGTTTAGCTCATGTAATCGCCTTAATATTACTTCGCACTAAATCCGACGAATACCATAAATAGATCGTAATCCCCAAACAACAAACACAAATTAATATTCCACCAATACACACCCACACCGCACTACACCCACAAACATCACCAAACAAACAAACACACACTAAATAATAAATCAACATCTGCAGTTGTCTAATATCGGCGAGTTCCATCGGCTTACATTAATACAAAATCAATATAGTAAGCCTTCAATTAATCGGTACTTCGTAGGTTCGGTACGCAAAGCCGATTCGACGAGCTCGCGGTACTTACGGGTTGCCGTACCGAAAGCCCCCGTGATTCCTGATAATGGCTGCCGAGTTATTCATAATTCAGGTGCTGCGATACAATGGCCGTGTTGACAGCGAATTTCCTCTAAAAATATAATGGTATTTATTTTTGCTGGTGGTAAGTACAGATTTTTTGAGCCAGCATTGACTGGGTCAACTTAAGAACGTTGACCCGCGCAAAGGAATTAAGAGAGATTCGATACTAATAATAATATTCTCCAAGATCAAAAAATAAATAATATAATAATTTATTACGTATTAAACGTCTACGAAAAATGGTGTAAAAATTCGGGTTATTCACCAACTGGACACGAGAGACTGAACACACGTGTGTCCAGTTGGTGAAACTCACAATTAGTATCACTTATTATTTCGTCATCTGGACACGCCATAATTTTTACGCGTGTCCACATAGTGAAACTTAAATTAAATTATGTTTTCGCCAACTGGACACACGTCCGCATTTTATCTGAATTCATGAGAAAGTACAGTCACGCAGATTGATTTTCTGTATCATAATTGTGCCGAACGGGCGTGATCCGCTGAAGGTGTGGATGTATAACGTGTACCTAGCGGTCTGCCTATACCCTTTCTACACCGGGCGCACGCATACACTATACTTCGCTCTCAGACGGCGCTGACGTCCTACACCTATTTAACTGTAGCCAATCTACACAATTTCAGGCGTAGAACCTAACGAGGGAAGGGGGGTTTACTGGGAAATAATACACTGATAAACTTTCATAACTATTCAGGAAGCGATTCGGAGCTTCAGGACTTTTCGCGCACACCTTTTTCACTGTTTTTCTTCATAATATATTTGCCGTACTGATGACTACAATTCTTAGAAATGTTGTGTTTACTAAGGTACTCCGGAACTTTACTGTAACGAGAACCCTGATTCGCTTCCTGATTTTGGAAAATTTTAATGAAAATTTTGATTATCGATACATGCACCTTTTCGGAAAATTACAATTTTGTGTAACTTCTACATAAAGTTATTTATGTACAAACATTAAAATCACAATAATCTTTATTGTAATTAGGAAATGATTTCCAAAAAACCAGACAACTTTTCCAACAGTGGCTGGTTGAAGGATCTTCCAGGCTGAATTACACGAAAACTGTTACTGTGACTGTACATAATTGCCATATTCTAGACGAGTACATGGCCTATCGAAAACTGTTACTTATTTTGTCGTGTCTGTATTTTTCAGCCTGTAACGATCCTTTAACTGTTATTCTGTTGGACCAAATTTTCCTATTACTGACGAATATAGCTGCGCTAGATTGTCATACTCAAGTGGTCTTCCTGAAGGGCTATGTTATTAAAAAAGACTATATCCAGGCCTAGGTCGCAACCTATATAGGTTACCTGGATCTTACTAAAATACTAAATTAAACTATAAACTCCACTTGCGAGTTTATATGAGTCTAGCGCTTATGTAAATTACTGTTTTTTACTATTCTAATCACTGAAGGCACTTATTACTTGTCACTCACTATATTGCCCATACACTGATTCTACACTGTTTTACTATAACAGAGACACTATATGCTGATTAGGTGACGTTTGTCGCGAACAACAATCATGTTCGGCCAGATTCCACTGTTGGGAACAGGTGAATTTGTATGTCAATGTAAAATATTCACCATTTCTGATATTTTTTTTTATTCAGAAATTGTCAAAATCACCCGTTCCCAACAGTGGAACGTGGCTTAACATGATTGTGATACAGAATATCAATCTGCGTGACTGTACTTTCTCACGAATTCAGATAAAATACGAACGTGTGTCCAGTTGGCGAAAACATAAAAGTATTTAATTTAAGTTTCACTATGGACACGCGTAAAAATTTTGGCGTGTCCAGATGACGAAATAATAAGTGATACTAATTGTGAGTTTCACCAACTGGACACACGCGTGTCCAGTCCTTCGTGTCCAGTTGGTGAATAACCCAAAAATTCCACCAAATTCAAATAAAAGATTACACAATTATATATTACTGTTTATAAACAAGAATGAACAGAATTTCTTGAATCTGGGAATCATTTTCACAGGCTGCTCTGACCTACAGATATTTTGAGCCAGCATTGAGTGGGTCAACTTAAGAACGTTGACCTGCGCAAAGGAATTAAGAGAGATACTAATAATAATATTCTCCAAGATCATCATCTGCTTAGCCTTTTCCCAAGTTTTTATTGGGGTCGGCTTCCAGTCTAACCGGATGCAGCTGAATACCAGTATTTTACATGGAGCGACTGCCTATCTGACCTCCACAACCCAGTTAGTACCGGGTAATACGATACCCCTTGGTAAGACTGGTTGTCAGACTTTTTGGGCAACTGACTACCTGTAACGACTTGTCAAAGCTCACAAATGACAGCCGGGACCAACAGCTTAACGTGCTTTCCGAGGCACGGAGGAAACTCGGTATGTAATGGGTGGTCACCCATCCACAGACCAAGATCAAAAAATAAATAATATAATAATTTATTACGTAAACGTCTACGAAAAATGGTGTAAAAATTCCAGCAAATTCAAATCAAAGATTACACAATTATATATTACTGTTTATAAACAAGAATGAACAGTATTTCTTGAATCTGGAATCATTTTCACAGGCTGCTCTGAATAGTCGGATTTACCAGTAAATGAAACATTTTCAGAGAACCACTATTACAAAACCTTTCCGTTGAAATACGTAGATTATTAAAGGAAGCGCCAACTATTCCAAATAACTTAGGAATACCTAAGTTATTGTTTCGTCTGTATGGGATTAGTTAATTCATTGAAATCTCAATTAATTTCGAGATCTGTACCACAAAGATCTGTATTTACGTCAATTAGTACTCCACGCTGTGTTAGATTGAAAAACGAGCTTATAACTACTTAACAATAGAACAATGAAAGGCTTTGAACAATGCATGATATATTTTAATTTATAATATAAAATACCTTTAGAACTAAATTGACGTGAATAATGTGCCTCACAACTAAACTAATATTTAGCACAATAGATTTAAACTCTGTGAAAGTGATTCGAATTATCGTCGTTGAAGTTCTAACACCACATTAGTTATAAATAGCTACTTTACAGGAGATAGAAACTGCGTAATTATACCATGCAATGGTACAATACTACACTGGCCTGCAAAAATAAGTATCACACTTTTAAAATTGCAATAACGTTTGAAGTACAAAAGATATAGGTACAGTCGGGGTCTTTTCCGCCTGACCATTTTAAATTGTTTTCGCTTAAAACATGCGGAGGTGCCGAGCCACGCCCCCTTAAAGTTTGGGCCTATTAGGAAAGTCTCAACTTTGGCGCGCAAAATAACAATAGCTCTCGTTTGGCGTGCGTCGTCAGTGCGCTCGGCCGATTCGGTATCTTTTCATTCATTATTTCTATACAAAGTCAACGGGGCGGGGCTAGAGAGCGTTTCTATGTTGCGAGTACAAGCAAAAATAAGCTTAGTGGTGGTCAGGCGGGAGTGTCCTCGATAGTACTTTATACTTTTGAAACAAAAAGGACTCGAAAAAGAGTTTAGTTTTGTACATAAAACATCAAAAACAAAAAGTTAAAACTCACCTAAAATTACTAACGTCATTGTTCGAACACAATGTTAGCACTTCAACGACGTTATGTCAAACATTACAACGCTGAAAATGATTATTACCATACTAACATTACTTGTGGTCCAATCATGAACTTGGTTATGATTAGACCACAAGTGGCTTTATTGTAATAAAACTATGTGTATAGTGTTCCCAAACATTTAGTTTCGCAACCCACTCAACTAAGTTTTGCAACCTACTCTTTATGGAAAAATTACATTTGTCAAAAATATATAATAAAATTCCCAAGGACATTAGAGACTGCAATAACATCCTTAAATTCAAAAATAAACTATTTAAATTTCTTAACTTTATTATTTCTTTCCTCTTTAATTCTCTAACAAAAGTGTTAATGCCTGATTGAGCGCATTGTGAACTGTATTAATAATTGTTTATTGTTTAATTATTATTTATTTTTTTAATATAAATTTGGACAAGTATGCCCATGAGGCTGATCACAGCATGAACTCACTGGTATATTGTAAGACCTTTAATGTAACCTGTGTGTCACAAATAAACTGTTTGATTTAATTTAATTTGAACATACTTGAACCTACCAGACTTTGAACTGTGGGAAACTGAACAGCACTACCTGCAAATCACTCGCGATAAAAAAATGTCATTATCCATATTTAGACAATTACTAGGGTGCACAAGGGAAACTTTATCCAAACATTTGACACATTAACAAGAAATCACTATCATCTGCCTCGCCTTTTCCCAACTATGTTAGAGTCGGGGTCCAGACTAATCGATGCAGCTAAATACCAGTATTTTACATGGAGCGACTGCCGCTATCTGACCTCCACAACCCAGTTAGTACTGGGTAACACGATACCCCTTGGTAAGACTGGTTGCAAGTCTTTCGGAACATTGACTACCTGTAATGACTGTCAAAGATCTACAGTTGACAGCGGGGACAACAAGAAATATTTGTCAAAATCGTGACTTTTAACCGACAGTATCATACATACCGTAGTCTAAGTTTTCAGTACGCCTTTTGTAAGCAATGGTGTCGATTCTGCTATGTACAAACTAAACTTAATTTAGGCTATTGCTATCTTTTTCTCTTTAATAAAACGAGAAAGAGACGGACGTAATTTAGAGCTGTCAAATTTACTTCAAACTAATACTTCCATACAAATGAAGGGTTCACGTACAAACATGTCGAATTTTCTCGCACTGCCTTTTAGTAAACGATAGCAATAGCCTAAATTAAGTTTAGTTTGTGCAATATAGAGATCTGGGTGCCTATTACCATGCTATAACCTAAACACACACTTATATACCTACCTATATATGAAACAGGCAGGTAATTAAGTTGTGTTAGAGAGCAGATTATCCTACGGCCCCGAGTAAGCCGAACTTGCAATTATCGTCCATGTATAAATCGTGCTCACACAACGCGATATTCCCACTCTAGCCTGTGTTATGTAACCCTAATCAATAATAACCTTGGGCGTATATTAATAGAATAATTATTGTGTGATGTCGTCTTATAATTTCTCATGTACAGTACAGAAACGTGTAGATATTCATAGTTATGTGAAACCTTCACTCTACTAAAGGAGCATAAATAATAAAAATAAGAGCACTAAGGTAGTGGACACTCCAATCAATTGATATACTTTTTAAAAGCTGTCTAGTTGACACTCCAATCAATTGATATACTTTTTAAAAGCTGTCTAGTTGACACTCCAATCAATTGATATACTTCTTAAAAGCTGTCAAAACGCGGTTCTCTCATAGATTTTGTATGGCAATAGTACGCTGTGACGTCACTGTTTGGTCAACTCAATGACTCAACTATTAATTGATTTCAAAGCAACTAAAAATCGAATTTGATAATTCATTGAAAATAAATCGGGTTTTTAGGCCCAGAATACAGTTTTTTTTTTTAGAAAATGGTGTCTTGGTGTTATTGCTTTATGGTGTCAACTACCCTATTATTCAACCGAATTTGGCTTCGTAAAAGATATTTAATATTAGAGCTTGAAGGAATTGAATTTTCTTTAGTTCCACCAAGTTTATTTCAGGCCTTAAAAGAAATAGCGCTGACATACTTTTTTAGCATTTTTTTTTACTTTGTCTATGCTGTCCCACTGCTGGGCAATCAAATTTTAGCCCAACTGTCCTGACCCATCACACTGTGGAACTAATGCCGATAGTATAGCTGGTTCCCAACATCGCCATTGGTTGAAAATGTGGTAATGTCATTTTATATTTCAAAATAGCTTAACCTCATTGGTCAGATTGAGACCAGCTATGGTGGCGCCATCTTAGATTATCTTTGCCTGTGCCTCCCCATTCCTTGAAGAATTCAGACATAATTAAAATAAACACTAACAGTAAACAATACCAGCCAACAAATTGTCTTCAAAACGAAAACGCTAAGCGAGCTATATTTTAACATTGAACATTTTATTTTAATTCAACCCGTCACACAGGAATTGGCACGTCAAACACATGAGGGTGCCCGGAGGGAGGGATGAATCGTCAGACCTATACCTAACAATTTTACAACGAATTTTACTGGCTATAAAATTTCTGCCAATTTCTGCCTATATTTTATATCGAGACGGGATTCAGACGATTTTTTTCGCATATTTTGTCTAGTTTATTCCTAGTACTCATAAAAGTTAAGGTTTTATGTTTGGCGTGGAGCAAGTGGGTAATCGGTAGTGCTAATAAACTATATTTTTCTTTTAAACTTAATGAGTTTAGATCTGTATTGATAGATACAGTAAATAAAGATGAATATATTATGTATTTTAATTGCTGCGGTCGTTCTTTTCACCAGTCGCCTGAATAAAATTATGCGGGTTATTGTACATTCGCCACAAACAGTAAATTCGTCACATTTTGTAAACTCCGTACATTGAAAATGTATTCGCCACATGTATAAAAAATATTTGTAAATTCGTCACAAATCTGCATAGGTATATAATTTTTGCATAAAGTACTGGTAACAAACAAAGTTATTGGTTTGCTTACGTAGCTCATGCTGAAACAAAAGAAGAATTTAGTTATTCTTTTATTGAGCAAAAATTGAATGATGTATTAATTGAGCAAAATCTACGAAGCTTTCAGACATGGCTCAAAGTTCGTCTCATCTCGTCAGTTTCCCTTTATGTACAGTCAAAGGTCAAAATTCCACTTCCACCGCAATGCACATTATCGTTTGCGCTATACGGGCGGCGGCGCCTATACACACATACGCATATTTATCCGTGTGAGTGATGTTCCAACGCTAACAACCAATTTGGCCACCGTATCACTTACACAACTCATTGAAATTTGTAATAACAATCTTAAGCGGGCAACAAGTTGCTAATGTGTAAGTGTTGTCAAACGTTCTTATAGAAGAAGGTCATAAGTACCACCAATATTGATTTGCCATTGTGTTGCGAGATTGGCAGTCGACTTCTGACTGTTACTGTACCTACAAATTAAGTACATACACACTCACTGAAGAAAGCGAAGGTAATTTCGGCACGTTATTTAGGCGCAAAACACAATAACGCGAGATATTAATTAACATCTAGTCTAATAAGAAGAAGCTCCCCAAACGTCCTGTCATTACGCAGAAAAACAGGTCAGGTAGGGTGAGCGCACGCATTGTCGGCCGAGCCATTTACTCACAATACACACGGTTAATCACTCACGCGATTTCTCGTAATATCATGCCTTAGCACGTAACGCGAACAAATGAGCCGAGTCGTCGGCAATCATCACACGAATGCGTAATCTTAAGCGAGATTAGTGTTCGCTCTTGACCTAAATCGAGGTATAAGGGATATATTATTATTTTCTTTGAAGTACGGTCACAGCGCTTAGTATACTTTATTAACAACGAATAATTTGATCCGCCTCCAAATCTTTGGAATTTCTTGGGATCGTAGATTCTCGTATTTGAATATTGTATTGGACTTTGAAAGTGAATTAACAGTTTTATTATTCAGCGAGTCTATTATAGTTCTCTTTTGAGTATTATTAATGTACAAACAAATTATATTTGTGCCAATAATTGATAAGCTAGTGACTCGGTTAACCAATTAGGTATTCTGCGAAGTTGAATTAAGCGGGAGCAGGTATGAGTGTGCAGATTACAGAAACTATAAGGGATTAATCACTAGGATTATACTGTAAGTTATGGCACTAGTACGCGACAGATAATGTCGGGAGCTTGGAGATGGCTTATGCTGAAATTCATGTGTAGTTGCGACATAAGGTGTAGTTTTTATTGACGAATCCATACTTTTGTCAAATAAACTTATTACATTTGCACCTTTTTAAAATAAAATATTTACAATTATTTCGCCCTGTATTAAAATTAAAAGTGACAGCGATACTAAAAGTCATGAAAACCCTTTCTCAATTACATCAAACGAAACAAACTTTCGTAGGTATCTAAATACACATAATAATAGGGTGTCGGTCAAATTGCTCATCCGGACTATTATGTGTTTATTTACCGGCCAACAGGGTGTAATTGTGCCGTAATCAGCAGGCCGGTTAGCCCACGGGACCGAGTTGCGGTGCCTGTAAATAGCTCTCTCACAGACGACAACTATGGCGTTTACCCTGATTGTACGCAGTTTAGAATTTATTGGTCAATTTTAAATGGTTAAAGGTTATTTTGTAGTTTTTCGCACCCCACAACTTACATTTAAACAGTTTATTAAAGTATATATATTACCACCGTCATTTTTCTATTGGAATTGGTTATTTTAATACTTTGATTGCAGATGGATACAATATCATCGTAGGTAGGGACAGTTTACAAGTGCCTATTCTAAATTTAAATGCGCTACCAACTGTTTTCATTGATAAACGCTAATTAGTTTTTTTAATTTCAAAACAATTATTAAGTATTAAATAGTCAAAACAATTTACCAAATCTTAATTTTAGAATTCTCTGGAAAACGTTTATTTTCAACTTAGAGATCAAAATCCGATACTTCCAAATAACACCCACTCTAAAATACATTAATATTTTACTCTTAAGAAACTGATTCATTGATTGATTGAAGTTAAATCTTCGGGAACAAATGCCCTTAAAAATATGGTGAAAAGAGTATCAAAGTCAATTGTGTTGTTTAAAAAATCTAAGGAATCACACAGACCGTATCTGTTATGTCACGTGATCTTGTTTTTTCTTTGATTGCTTCCTGGACCAATGGTCGCTCCAATGAGCTGTCAAAT
This sequence comes from Xestia xanthographa, assembly GCA_905147715.2. Taxonomy (NCBI): domain Eukaryota; kingdom Metazoa; phylum Arthropoda; class Insecta; order Lepidoptera; family Noctuidae; genus Xestia; species Xestia xanthographa. Next base: position 17,530,698 of record LR990652.1, read on the forward strand.
GAGAAATATTCTAGCAATCATCACGCTTGATAGACACATTGGCGATCGTTATTTGTTTTTATTGAAGGACAAAGAGGCTACATTATTATTTTCTTTTTTTCCACTTGTCTTTATCTGTCCTAGACGGGTGTAGGGACCGAAACCGTACCGAACCGTTATTAGCAAATCAGACAAAAGACGATGCTTTAGATTTCTAGTCCCCAAAATAGTACATTACTGCAGCGGCCAGCAATAAAGGCATTAAAACTCTCGCGTTGAGGAGTTTGTTTTCTTTTTTCATTATACCGCTTTCTTTGTAAGCCAATTCGAAATTTAAATAAAACCTTTGACAAGTTACCTCCTTGGTTGCCATGTTTCAGAGTAAAAGATCGTTCTTTTTTTAAATAACACGACAGATATCATTTATAATTAATTTATTTGGCCGCTAAACACGATAGATATGGATTTTCATACAACTTTAGCCGGGCGCTGGTCGCATGAACAAGGTACCGCTAGTTATTTATTTGTATGTCTCATGAAAAACATCTGGGACATTAAATCTGCCTATCCTCAAACCTACTAACCTCTCTCCTGACTTCACCCTAATTGTGTAACAATTGTCAATCAATCAGCACGTCGTCATCCCCCCTCCCCCCTCGTCATTACTCTCAGTAAACAGTTCATAATAGACGCCTCATTGGCTGCCGCGATGGGAGTTCTAATTAGCCACCACGTAACGATGTCTTAAGCTGTGCACTATTTATGCGAACGGTGAAGACGTATTAATTTCTTGGTAATTTGTCTTTGGATTTAGTGCTGGAGTGTTTCAGGATTTACACGTTTTATTTGTTTCGTAACGATGAAATATTCAGAATGTTGATCAAGACGAATGTTTCTATACCTATTTAAAAAAATTAAGACTTGTTTTTGTAATTGCCATCAAGTTTGGCTGGCTTTTTGTATAGCTAACGACGGATGTAAGCCTTTCAAAATAGTCATTTATTAAAAAAAAAAAAAACATTCAATAAGTTTTTGACAGCCAGTGTTTGACATTTTACAGAGATTTCTTCTTCCAAGTTCAAACACTAGAAGATGTTTGAACTTAGAAGAAGAAATCTCTGTAAATTAGTGTAGGTTTCTTTGCTCTGTGCGTGATCTACCAACCTGTAAGTTAAACACTAGTTTATTAGACTGAAACCTCACAATTTAATAAAGTCATTTTACCAAAATCCAACAGGTTCTTACAGATTTAATTAGTCGGAGTCATTTCCTGTTTGAAACCTTTTCTTATCGTCCAAATTAACTTCATTCAGTAATTAAAATTCGAAAAACCGTCGTGCCCTAATTAAACCTATAAAACATGTTCATAACATGTTAATAAGAGGTATTGCAACTCGCATAACATATTTAAGGCATCATTTGCCGCCTAATGGGACACAATCGCGACGTAATCAGGGCTCTACCTGGGCTGCTGGGGCCCCGGGGCCCTACAATGTCTCGTAATTATGTTAAGGCCCGTTCATCTTGAATTTATGGCGTGTTGTATCAATTTTCACAACGTTTGTGCGGTTGTGGCGGTAGGTAGCTATTACATGATGTTTCTAAGTGGAAGTGCGTTTACGTTTACTTTAATTAATGTGGCGTTGTTTTAGAAGAAGGTTTTCATTTTCATGGTTCTGACTTAATGATAATGCAGATAATTTTCAAGAGGAACTTCTGAGTTGACCACAATTTTGGAATACACTATTAACTATTTGATTGAAGTCACTTTATTGTAAAACTAGCTGACGTCCCGCGGTTCTACCCGCGTAGTTCCCGTTCCCGTGGGAGTACGGGAATAAAATATACCCTATAGCACTCACGAATAATGTAGCTTTCTACCAGTGAAACAATTTTTAAAATTGGTGCATTACTTCCGGAGATTACCCCCCACATACAAACTTACAAACAAATGTTACCTCTTTATAATATTAGTATAGATTATCAATTACTTCGGTGAAGGAAAACATCGTGAGGAAACCAAACCAACATGCCTGAGAGATATTTACGACGCCATGTATAGCCAAGTCAAAGGACTTGGCTTTACATGTCGTCGAGAAATATCTCTGCCCATGGTGGCATAAAAATTTGACTCTAGGTTAAACACACTAACCACACGATGAAAAAGAAGAAGTAGTAACTAAAAGCTTATCTTCATAACACCAAGATAAGAAGTCATAATCATAAAATTAATGATGCTGCATTGCTCGTAGCAATTGCTCAACTACCATTACTTTTACACTGCAATACAACTCGGGTAAGTAAAGTGAGAATTTAATAAGTACTTAAATACTTGGCAAGCTATACTCAACTTGCGACCCGGCGGGCTTTAGCTCGCGGCCCCCTGAGCTTAAAGGAGGTCCGCAACATAAAGTATTTAATACGAGTTTAACTTAAGTTATATACCTAGTTAAGCGAGTGAAGCCTTTATCTCGCTGTGGGACAGTGCTTGCTAACATTTAGCAAATAGCTTCACTTTAATTTGAAACCTTTTTAAATAGATCCTTGGTAGTAGTGGTGTGATCGTCGACCTGCCAAGTCATAGGTCTCGACTTAGAACCCAAGGCACACACCTCTGAATTTTTGGATTTATGTGCGTATTGTATATTATCACTTGCTTCGGTAAAGGAAAACATCGTGAGGAAACCAGCATGCCTGAGAGATATTTCTCGACGGTATGTAAAGCCAAGTTAGAACTCCTTGGGCGGCATATAAACTCTGACAGCTGGTTAGGCATTAACTCGTGAGCTCTCGAACTCGGGAGCTCGTGGCTAAATAATGACAGCCGCTCGGGTCAATCGTTAGGTTAAGCCGTGCTTGCCTAGGTTGGTCTGTGGATGGGCGACCACCCATTACATACCAAGTTTCCTCCGTGCCTCGAAAAGCACAATAAGCCGTTGGTCCCGGCTGTCATTTGTAGATCTTTGACAGTCGTTAGGTAGTCAGAGGTCCAAAAAGTCGGACAATCAGTCTTACCAAGGGGTATAGTATTACCCGGTACTAACTGGGTTGTGGAGGTCAGATAGGCAGCCGCTCCATATAAAATACTGGTATTCAGCTGCATCCAGTAAAACTGGAAGCTGACCCCAACTAAGTTGGGAAAAGACTAGGCAGATGAATTTCTTTTGCATCTGTAGAAGGAAATTAACGGTGTTCATTCTGTTTTGAAAACTACTCCTTGTTTTGGTTTATTCATTTTTAAAATGTCGTAGAAAAGCCTGTGATTGGCTTAACGAAGCAAGAATTTGCATACGAGGAAAACACTTTGACCAGATTTGATTGAAGTCGTCGAATGCCTCACTCAAAATGTTTTTCCTGCTTTTGTTTAACTAGATAGCTAAAAAATGTAATAGGACTCTTATCCTATTACATTTTTTACGCAAATTCGTGATTTTTGACGCAGTCATTATCAGCAGCAGTAAGATATTTCAGTTATTTGCTTATGAATAACGATAGTGCTATTCTCTTTCTAGTAAGTTGGAATTACGCATTTTCATTTTTCTTTTCGTGTAATTTGCTATAAATATTTTACGAACTCAGTTTGCAAGAAAAACCGTCGGTGATGGAACTTTGACGCCCAAATTCACTTTGTTACATTCAATTCTTATAAAAGCTAAAAGTACTAAAAGATAAGTTGAATGTTTTACTTGTTTAATGGAGTTCTAGAATTTCTTTAAATTCCTTGAGTTTTCACGGCAAACATCGTAAAGAAAGCGTAATTTAAGCCATAAATGTCTTGATTCAGCGTCGATTATATTCCAAATAAACTCAATTTTATCAAATAAATTAATATGATAATAAAACTTCGATTGACAATGAATACGTTTAGTTAGTTTTCGTTTGTCAATATAATAAGCCACAATTACAATAAATAAAATTGAAGTACTAAAATTCTGCGTCAATTCAGCTCACTCCTCAGTCTCATGTCAGTCTTGTCTCTAATTTTCGTCAATAACGATCGATAATCATCCGGAGATCGCTATTATTATCGACTCGTGTACGCCGATCGAATTAATTTGAATCAGGAAGTAAAAATCAAAAATTTGCGATAAAAATGTAATAGGACTCTTAAAGGATTACATAAATCCATGCTCAAGCAATTTGAGTCTCAATCTACAAACCACACTAAAAAATAAGTACAGTAAATTACAAGTTTGAACACGATAAGTAAATGCAGGATACATGACTGAATCTGCATAGTGAGAGCAAACCAGACAGTCAAATTGATACTGAAATCGAAATCCACTAACCGTCCTCTCGCTGCAATTAAACTTTACCCAAGCTATTTGAACTAGCAAAGTTATTTGCATCGTTTTATTTCGCTAAGCTGGAAATTATGATACATTGTAACACCAATTTGTAGTGTTTTACACTACGGTGCCACTGAATGGGGAAAAATCGTGAGGAAAGTTTTGAGTATGAATGTGGATGGGTACATAAGATTAGAGGAAGACCAAAGAAACGATGGATGGACTGTATGAAGGATGATATGGCTTGAAAGGAGGTTCTGATGAGGTGACAAGTAATAGAGAAGTGTGGAAGAAGAAGACATGCTGCGCCGACCCTGAATTAATGGGGGCTATCGTTTTTGAGCTCACCAGATGGCGCCACTGTCGAGTAAGGTCTTGTCAATAATTCTATTTAATACCTTAACACCAATAACTTAATAAAAAAAAAAAAACTCCACAGGGATCGCCCTTAGTGTCGTTCCTTAACGTGTTGTGTCTGCGAGTGGTCCCATCTAAAAAAAAAAAAAAAAAAAAAAAAAAAAAAAAAAAAAAAAAAAAAAAAAAAAAAATTACTTAAGTAAAAAAAAAAAACATTTTATTACGTCTAAAAACACAGTGTAAGCTTTAGATACATATTTACAATAATGTTCCTAAAATTAGCTGGCATGAAACATTTAAAAATCATTCTACCTCCAAGTACTAACAAATATGATCCTAAGTTGCTACTCAAAATCTTCAAGTCATTATTAATCAGGAATCTAACTCAATCTAGAACACAATCGTGAGTATTAGTATAAATATACGTGATAAAAAAGCACGCAATGCGCGAACACTCTATGACATCTGACATTTTGGAAGACCTTAGTCTACACAAGCGCCTCTAATGGCAAATTCACACGCGATAGCCCCCATTGGGATAATAGCAAGAGAACGATATGATGATCATCATCATCTGCCTAGCCTTTTCCCAACTATATTGGGGTCGGCTTCCAGTCTAACCGGATGCAGCTGAATACCAGTATTTTACATGGAGCGACTGCCTATCTGACCTCCACAACCCAGTTAGTACCAGACTTTCGGGCCATCGACTACCTAATGACTATCAAAGATCTACAGCCGGGACCAACAGCTTAACGTGCTTTTTGAGGCACGGAGGAAACTCGGTATGTTAGGGTGGTCACCCATCCACAGACCAACCTAGGCAAGCACGGCTTAACCTAAAGATCGACCAGAGTGGCTGTTATTATTTAGCCACGAGCTCCTCTGAATGATGATGATGATGTTAGTCTATAAGGTATATATCTATGGGCCAAAGTTGCCTAGAAATAAATGAATGGCGCCACTGAATATGGTGAACTCTGTGATTAGTAGCGACTGTTTTTCCTGTTAATTTCGCTGGCCCATTTGAAAACTATATACATAGCCAATATTTTTTGTTTTTGAAACGCAATTTAGATCAGTAAAACATTTATTAGTTTAGTTCCGACTTTTGAATGTGTAGATGTTTTTATCGAATGATTATTTCAAGAAGATGTTGTGTCCTCTTCAATTAAATAACCATTATCTTCCCGTGTGAATTAATTTTACAAAAGAGCCCCTGAATTCATAAATATACCATCAATATTTAACAACTCTTTTTAATCACAAAAGCGCCGTGTTTCCACGAAACAAAAACTCAATTTATTGTCAGCGGCAGTGTTACGTTGTATTATTCCATTACGGGGCGCCCTCCAGTTTAATCGCATTATAATCTGGGCTGTCGTTACGCGCCGGCAATGAACAATGCGCGCCGATAATTACTCGCCAGCTTCTATTTATTGTCACCCACCACCTAAGAGCCGAGGTTAGTAGTTCAAGTTGGAACAAAACGGTAGTTTGTATTGTTGTAGGTAAGTTTGCGCAATTTGAGTGATTTACGTAAGTAAGGGTCTGGTACAGACTACTAGATTAATGTAAACAATAAACCTAATTCTTGGCTGCTGATAATAATTTTCTTGCTTACGTGTTATTTATGCTGTAACTTAGCTCTAAGGCACTGGTTACTCCGCCGGCCTGTGGACGTTGTGGGCCTGTAGACGGAGAGCTATGGGCTAGCTCGCCGTCCGTCCGTCTCATGACGACAAGGCGTATCGAACGGTGCGTTCGTGTTCCACGCGCGCCTCAAAAAGAGTCAGCAAAAGGAAGGGGTCCGCAAGGGCCGATGCCTGCCGGGGTTGCGGGACTGTTCGAAAGTGACCGTGGCCCCGGATCACAAAGGGCGATGAAGGAACATGGATGGGTTTTAGTCAGTAAAAGTCTGACACTCCCTCCTGCTTCGCTCAGAGCGGGAGGAGTCATTTGATGATTTCCCATCCAAAATGCAAGAGCATGTATCAGGGAACTGTTTTGATAATATCAGAGCTCTTAGACACTTCGGTGAGGTACCGCGTAGTTCTGTAAAAATCGAATCTCGTCATCTTGTTATATAGGCTTCGATCTCCAAAGAAAGCTTGATCTCGTCACTTTTGTGACTGAGTCAGTTTCCTCAGCTACATATACCAGCAAATAATCTAGTAATATTTTAAGCATAAAATATTCTAGGGATTTTTACTGTTCTACATTTTATAGTACAAGCGGGTCCATCTGTAAATTCACAGAAACTAAGCTTATTTATTGCACAGTAAAATTTTCATACCACCCGATAAGCGAGAATTGAGCGATAAAATCATCAGAACAAGAAACAAAGCTTGAGCAAAATAAGCGAACCAGTACTTACAACTCAATTTATACTATTGTTCACTCGCGAGCGCGACATGAACAAACTATTACAACTTGTACATTTCCGAACTGAAGGACGCCTCCTACGGCTCGTAATTATGTGTTTTGTATTATGATGGATATGCTTTTGATGTATTCGAACGACGTGCGAAATTACACGAGCCTTGTTACCGTGTAATACATCATGATATGCGGTAAATGGTTTCCCCGTTTCGTGTATGTAGGCATGTGTGACATACCTGTCAAATGCATCTCAACGTTTTTAAAGGATAGGTAATTCAATTGTGTTGTGTGAATGGTATCTCATTTGTAAATAAGGTGTTTTTTCCAAAACATTTTTAAATTTTTTGAATGTTGGCTCACAATAGTGTCGATTCTGTTGTGCACAAACTAAACTTAATTTAGGCCATTGCTATCTTTTACTAAAAGGCAGTGCGAGAAAAGGACGGCTGTAGCTATGAACTAAGAGATGTCAAACTAGTTTATGCCTTGCGCTTCAACGTGTTTTTAGTCGACATGTTTTTACGTGCACCCTTCATTAGTATGGAAATATTAGTTCCAACTAAATTTGACAGCTCTAAATTACGTCTGTCTCTTTCTCGTTTTATTAGAGAGAAAAAGATCGACACCATTATTGCTTTGTGTTGAGGGTAATTTAAATATTTTCTCCGCTTATTACTTATCATAGTGAGAGGTATTTCAGCTAATAACTATGCCTTGATAATATGCTTCTTACACTAAACACAGACAATACATAAATACGATGTGTATAAAGTAAAAGTCGCAATAGATCTGTTCATAGACTGATTTATTTTTAGAACAAAAACATGAATGATATCGATAAGCTCAGACTCAGACGATAATAGTCCTGAATAATTTACAGGAACCTGCATAATTTATAGCTTAATCGATAGAGGTAAATATCTTTAGGTAACCCAAAGGTTAATAATGCGTTAGTACATTATGTCATATAGAAAATCGCTCTTAAAATCGAAAAGTTTTTACTTATTGCTAAGCAGATCATAAACCACTTCATGATATTATTATCTATTAGTTTATTTTATCTGTATATGTGTATTAGTATCAATATAAGTATATAAATTCTCGTTAACAAGAAGTTAGTTTTTTATACATTATTTTGTACCCTACCACTATGTTTTCCTATTTAACCCAAAGGTTGACTGGTAGAGAATGCCTTGTGGCATTAAGTCCGCCTATGTACCACTATTGTACATGAAGTATAAATAAATAAATATCTTTATAATTATCATGAAGTAGTGGAAAGTCGGAGAATCGATTTTCCGACTTTTCTTATTCTTATTCTTTATTGCACTCAAAATTAAAATATACACACTGAATTACAATATATATTATAGCTTATGTACCCAGCTTAACCCAGAATTGGGTTTAATTGGTTGGGACTTTGTGCAGGATCAGCTCTTCGTCTCGTTATGGTATTATCTCAATAGACTTGTGTCCTAAAAAAATCTAATTAGTCCGTCAGTTAGATTATCAAAAAATATTTGACACGTATTTTTCTTTTTGTTACATAGACCAAAATTGACGAAGATACGACGTTTTTAAAATTCTCAATACGTCACGCCGTGCTATCATTTTCAGTGCGTTGTGACGTCATGAGCTTGATGTTGACACTCTAGTTTTGATGCGTTTTATCTTTGTCAATATTCATTGATTTACAAAAACAAAAAATACGTGTCCATTATTTTCCAACACTCTAACTGAATAGATTTGCAATTTATTGATGGTGAAAACTAGCCTATTAGGTACTGACGCTGTTTTCCCTAACAAATCTAATAAAGATGTCCTCCCTCAGGTACAAACAACGCGGCTGCCGCTGCCGACGTTCGCGCCTCGCGCCGTAGTGATGTACAGCGCCTCGGTTGGCGGCGAAGGCTCAGTTGCGCTGCAGTTGCGCGAGGCAGGCCCCGGCGACTCGGCGAGGTTTCACGACAACCGCCTCGCGATAGCCTGTCATGAACCTGAGCTGCTCGCTGACTTTCTAAATGCTAGTGACATCGGTAAGTTTATTTATTATAGTTTTTATAAATATGAAACCAATCTATGTTGTACGTAAGCAGCAGACACATGTACTTATACAAGTTGCGTAATAGTTGCGCAACGCAATTGCAGGGATTCAAAAATTGCCCATGTTTTAATTCCTGCAATATCACAGGAAGTTTCGAACCTTTTTTTTTCACATTCGGAAAAAATATGTGGAGGTTTAAAATTAGCTCCACAAAGGATTATTTATCAACAAAGAATCCTAAGTCCTCAAAAATGACGCATTTTTATGCATAGTTTACTTTGTGTACTCTAAACTCATCTAATTGAGTAAGTGTTTACTTAGCTTAATGACAAAGATCAAGCAAATCAGATAAGATAAGATTAACCACAGTGCCAATCTAATCGATGTTAGAAACCAATATATAGTACACACGGTGATACATTTAGGTAGACATTTCCAGTATAATACAACATCGCTTTGTACAGACTTCCCGAGTTCCCGTACAATGAGAGATTCGCATTTATAAACTGGTTGTGTATTTAAACTTGATTGGTCGTCTTGCGTACAAACGACAATAATTTGTGACACTTTCATTACCTAGACTTTAAAAACGACAGAAACTTGTTAGCTATTGTAGAGTGATTATTAATTATTGAAAGATAAATTATTGAAAATATGTATGTACCTACAGATTTTACTAGATAAGCATCCATTATTTTGACGTAATATTGTCACAACATCTTTATTTATTCAACACAGTAAAACTATGTTCTTTCTAACCAAAAGAAAGTAGAAGAGGGCAGAAAGAAAAAAAAAAATGTCGCAGGACAACGAATGACGTGCATAAAAATACAAAACAAACGCATGTTTATTCTTTATTGTAACGAATAAAATTCTTGGTTTACTAACATCTTTGTATTTGTAAGCTTAACTTATAATTATGGAGTTTTATTATGAAATAAATAGATTATTATTATTTTTAATTTAAATAATTGACGACGCAACCTACTTAAGCTAATGCCCTCTCTTAAAACATACAAGGCGCTGAACAAACCTCTACACTGCACACTCAGCTGCAACTGAGCACCCAGATGTGTAAAATACATTATCCTGCATTTGCCTTCGCATAAAAATTTGAATTACAGTCAACAAAATTGGCATTCAGACTCCGCTACAACGTTCCAGATATTTTATTTTACCCGAAGAATCATGAGCGGTATTCCACGACTCGGAACCCGGAATGCTTCGTCGGTTATTTTGAATTTCAAATATCGAGTTTTGCATTCGAAACTGGCTGGAAGCAGCGCGCTTGGACATCGCTCCGTCATTTGTTATCGACTCATTTAAATCTTGCAAGTGTTGTACATCACTAGTTTATGTAGGCTATGTTACGGTTTCCATGCTGTAGAGATGGGAAATAAAGAAAATTGAGTTTCATGGCTCGTGTGCATAGATTGCATTACACGTCCATACTGTTTTAATTTTATTATCAGATGCTTGTTTTCTAGAATAACTTTATTATTATAGAAAATGGTTCCCTACTTTGATGAACGATAATATACGTAGCTTCCATTTTTTGTAAACTTTCCATGTTTTATAACTACCCAGATAAAACAGAAAAAGTGAAAACCGTAAAGCAATACAAAGAAACAGTCATTAAAAATAATGTAACTACCCAGATAAAACAGAAAAAGTGAAAACCGTAAAGCAATACAAAGAAACAGTCATTAAAAATAATGTCTAACTAAATTATTCAGTTGTAAATAAATACAATAACTCAAGTTTCCACCCAATAAAAATTAAAACAATGTTCGAAAAGATAAAATCTCGATTCGCAAACATAATTTAGTGGCTGCAATAATTCAGTAGACACACAGTTAAATAAAATAAGTCTCCGTGGAACACAAAAGTGCTACCGTTCATTTACAAAACCAATATTCACGGCGTAGCTCGAATATTATGCAAAGCTAGGAGAAATAATTTATTTGTCTCGATATTATACTTTACTCTGGATTTAGCTTTCAATTAATATTGCGAAATCTTAAAAATTAATAGATTTGAAAAATCGAGCAAAAATTTTGAATAATGCCAAATTACGTTACTTAACTCGTTGAATGTATGTTAAACCTGTAATATTCTACAAATTCTATTTGTTATTAGATAAAGTTAGGTACCTACACGTTTCTAAAGAAAAGATAAAACATGGAATAGATTATATCGAAACATTTTTGTATTAACACAATTCAAATATTGTAATAAGCCAATAATAATATCAAAAACGTTAGTATCAACACAAGCTAAGCATATTTGAACACATCTCCAAATATTTATTCAATGCCGTTCTTTCGCTCTTTATTTTCGTTGAAGATCAAAGCTAACATAATTTACTAGCTTCCAAATTCAAATTATCTAGTTCGTCGCCATCCCCCATTAGCCCCGAGGGAGGCCGCCATTGCAGGACATCAACTTGTCAAAATTCACTTGAGAAGTGTCTCGATTTTGCTTAAAAATGCAAACTCATGCAAACGAACCCTCAAGGCACCTAATTGAATTAGATCTCCCTAGTGAACGGTGGAATATTCTCTTCTATTATTGAGCCGTAAATTGTGAAGATCTTGCCGTTGTGCATTTCAATTTAGTAGTTATTGTTTTAGTTAGGTAGCCACTACGGCTAGGACTAGAGCTGCTGTCAATCATTTTCTTATGATTTTTTTTAAATTAACTTTCAGTTAGGACTCTCCAGCATCCATTAGGTAGGGCCTGATAGGTTAGATATCTAATGTTTTCATTATTAAAACTGTTTTCTCTTATCTCGTTCCCTTGATTATTTATTCCTTTAGCCGTACTCTCCTCCAGACTGAAAGTTATGTGGGTGAGTGCTCATTGTGACCTTACAGTTTCCTGGCTCCAACCAGGAAAATGTAACGTTACAAGCTGGCGCCCTGGCTGTCTACTTTATTAAATGAACCTTAGAGGCCCTTGACTGTTTAAATTTATGATCACACTCATAAAGTCTGAAAGTCTGTTAGAAATCCAATAAAACACTTTATTTCAAACTCCAAAACCATAATAGGGTAAAATGGGCTTAAATACACACTCAACTGATTTGGCTAACATCGTTACCATCATCCCGAAATGTCACATCACAGCATAGACGAAATCAAATTCAGTTTATCGAATTTGCGAACATCACTAAAGTGGACATAGCCCGTGTGATAGTTCGCTGTCAACTAAAGTTACAGTTAGCTAAAATAGGTGGCAAGTTTCATAACAACATGTTCCATCACCACGAACCCTTGTAGGTAAATATTCGGGAATTCCATTAGCCAATCCCTTAGAGAGTATTTAATTAACATATGGTAAACAAGTTCATTATCCCTTTGTGCTTTGAGCAAACTTTTCGACATTCTATAACTTCTGCCGTATTTAAAATATATGTACTTTTAAACTGGAAGCCTCTCTGGGAAGAATATTTAGAAATTGTTACTCTTTTAATTACTCTGAGTGGAGGTTATGAGTTCCAGAGATTCCGTGTTGTCATTCTTTTTTTTGTAACGTCACCCTTGAGGCGAGCTTGATCCTTTTTGGAGAATTTTAGATCAAGGGTGAATTTCGAATTAAGAATTCGAAGAAGGCCTTTGTTATTTTTCGTTTACCTATTTTTACTTTGTCTTGTCTGTTCTGCTGCTGTATTTGATGAACCGCTTTATGTTTTGATTCTCATAATTATTTCGATAAAGTATATTGACCAGACACCAATAAATTATGCAGAACATTTACGGTTTAAGACATTTATTTCTCAAAAAGAATACAATTCACTTAATATGATAAATACAAGGTAATCTTAAAACGAAATATAAGAATTACTTATGAAGAAGGTAGGTACTCGTAAATAAATAAGTTAAGTAGTAGACAAAAACCTAATGCCGTAGCCATGGGATCTCGAATAACTAAATCTCTAATTTCACCTATTCTAAACACTTAACAACGAATGCACACTACCAAGAATAACTGAACACCGTAGCCACGCGATATCGAATAACTAAACCTCGAAAAGTCATCGTAAAAAGTCTTTATTCATTTAACAATCAACCACAACAAAGATTAATGAGGGATTTTCTTTTTAGCTCTTCCCTAGTCGCTGGATAGATGGCGCTAGGTGTAAGTATGATAATGCAAGGAACGGAACTTAAAAAAACTGATTTTAACAAAGCGCGAGAAATGTTGGTTATATTCGGAAGGTTAAGCAAATGAAAGTGTCAGTCAACGAGAGTATGTGACGTGACACAATGGTTTTTATTCAAGCGTTTTGGCTCTGGCATAGTAACTTCAACGCCATCTATAGAGTTCTTGGAAACTAAGTTTTTTTTTTTAAACCTCAAAAGGAAAACCTCTCATTGAGAAAAAAAACATATACTATGTCATATTTTGTTGATTTGAGTTTGATTGTTAAATGAATAAAGACTTTTTACGATGACTTTTCGAGGATTAGTTATTCGAGATCGCATGGCTACGGTGTTCAGTTATTCTTGGTAGTGTGCATTCGTTGTTAAGGGCCTATACTACCTCAAATGGTATAGCATGATCCTCCGTTACGCCTAAAATACTGCAGCATTAATTTTGAAATAAATATATGGTAAAGTTGAGGATTAATGTTAGGTCTTATGTTTGGCGAAAACACGATTTCATAAAATTTTCTCGATATAAAAAAATCCCAAAGTTACCTTCAAATCGAACAATAAACCGCAGGTATTCAAAAAGTACTTCAAATTAGATCATGAAACTTTGCATACTAACTGAACTAACTATAAAGCAGGTTTTATGTTTTTTATTTTTTCCAAAAGACGAAAATTTGATTTTATAAGGAATAAAATATAGGTAAGATATATAGTAGGTAAAATATATAGTATAGGCTCTTAAGTGTTTCTTAATCTTGAACTTACGACGGGTACTTGATCTTCGGTGTTTCACTTTTATAAATCACGTATCACACTTGAACATTTGACATTTCTGAGGTAAACAAATAACAAAAGCATCCTCAAACACAATCAACTTATCACGCCTCGATAAAAGACTCGCCATAAAAAAAAGAAAAAACAACATTATTTTCCTTAAAACACAACCTCAGCAAAGGGGAACAATAAAAAAGCGAACAGCAGTAAGCAATCTGCAATATGAATAAGTGGTAGTTTTTGCATATTTCATCCGAGCCGAGTATCAGAGCAACAAGCACTTACAAAGATGAATTGTCACTTTTACAAATTGTATCCGCCGAGTCACCGGGTTCGACGTTAGATGACGGTCGACTACTTCGTTAAATTATAATAGGGATGGTATTACTGAAAATAATAGTACATTGTTACCCTAGGGGTGAAAGTAACTTATTTAGTCCCGAGACGGGGTTTGGTGCCCGAGCGAAGCGAGGGCGCTAATAGTTCGAGGGACTAAATAAGTCTTAACCCGAGGTAAACACTGTGCTTTTCATTACGAATACAAGGAAAGTAAAAAAAAAACATACAACTCGAAAAAACTAATGAAGATCGGAATTCGAATAGGGTAGATGACACACCAATCAATTGAGATACTTTTTAAGAGCTGTCAAAACGCGGTTCTCTAATAGACTTTGTATGGCAATAGCCTACTGTGACGTCACTGTTTATTCAACTCAATGACTCGACTATTTATTGATTTCAAAGCAACTAAAATCGAATTCATTTAATTGAAAATAAATCGGGTTTTCAGGCCCAAAATAATTTTTAGAGAAAGGTGTCTTGGAATTATTGTTTTATGGTGTCATCTACCCTATTGCCGCTTTCCCACCTATTTTGCTTTTTTTTTCTGTGGCTGGCCAGCTATTCAGCCAATACCTATTTTTCATTTTCATCATCGAAAAATTGTAAATATTTTTCCCAAATCTATGTTATTTTAAAGAAATAGTTGAAACTTAATTATAATAAAGATATTTAAAATATATATATTCTTTAATTAATACTTAACTTTATGTTATTTCAATTTTACATCGTGGCTGTATAGAAAGTTGGAACATGGTTCAATAGAAAAATGAACCATTTTTTTTTAATAATTTGACAGCTGTCAGTTGAAAACGATTCTCCCTAGGGCTGAAAAGTATTACTTTCAACCCGCTCCTCAGGCAACTTCAGACCTACTTTCAGAGTATGAGTAATGAAAAATATATTTTGCTTCACTTCTTTACCCATTGCTTTAAAAATCCTGCCATTTCATCATCATCTGCCTAGCCTTTTCCCAACTATGTTGGGTCGGCTTCCAGTTTTACTGGACATAGCTGAATACCAGTATTTTTCATGGAGCGACTGCCTATCTGACCTCCACAACCCAGTTAGTACCGGGTAATACGATACCCCTTGGTAAGACTGGTTGACAGACTTTTTGGGCCTCTGACTACCTAACGACTGTCAAAGATCTACAAATGACAGCCGGGACCAACGGCTTAACGTGCTTTCCGAGGCACGGAGGAAACTCGGTATGTAATGGGCGGTCACCCATCCACAGACTAACCTAGGCAAGCACGGCTTAACCCAACGATCGACCCGAGCGGCTGTTATTATTTAGCCACGAGCTCCTCCAAGATCCTGCCATTTATGTTTATTAAAACAATGTAATATACATACCAGCCTCGTTGGCAAGCGCGACTGCTAATCATGAGTTCCTGGATTCAATTCCCAGGTCGGGCAAATGGTTATTGGGTTTTTCAATCAGGAATTTCTCAGTAGCAGTCACGGAGTCTGGATAAATTTGTGCCCGACAATAACATGGAACTTAAACATAACTGACGAAATTTATTTATTTAGATCTCCAACAAAAGATACACAGATACAATATAAGTCACAGTTATACAAAGGTTCTTTTAAGTGTGTTCCTTCAATTACAGGAGACCACAGCATGCACATAAAACTAGGTGTTAACACAAAAAAAATGAAAAAAATATAAATAATTCGAAAAACAATACAAAAACCAAAATAATAAAAAGTATTTGATGACAAGAAATCATACGTATTAAAATTAGAGTTGAAAATTGAATTACAATAAAAGTTAAAATTAAAATCAATGTTAAAATTAAAAAATGTGGGTGTAATATGATCCTGTTTAACCCTTTGAAGATTACAGGCGTGATGTTATGTTAAATGTAATCTACCTAATTTTGACACACATTTGAAATATTACCTTAATTTAAGTTTCCAAATAAACAACTTTTAACTGATTTCATTATGTGTGTAGACGAATCATTCGTACTCACAACCAACAATAGCCGAATAATTTCTGCTATATGATTTCATTTAGATGTTCACGTGTTACTTTCACCCCGTTTCACCCTTCGGAAATCATAATAATGCCGTATTTTTTTATTGTCCGACCTTGAATGACTTACGAAGTAGAGCGTAAAATTACATGCGCATGATTTCCATGCATTTACATAGAATTTCCCGCCTCAATGTAGTCCGTATTCCGTATATTTTTTGTGTTTGTTGTGTGAGGCTGCATCGGGCGGTTTATTTTTTTCTCCCTCTAACTAGGTACTGTACTTCTAAATTGGTAACACCAGATGTTTTTTAATGGCCTTCGCCATTTTAACAAAAGCCTAACGAGATTGAATAAAAAAAATCGCTACATTTTTTCCCCAAATTGATTCTGTTTTTAAAAACCCGTCCGTTGAAATGGAAACCCATCATAAATAACATTTTCGTTACTCTCAAATTTCCGAGCTACTACAGAATTAGTACTGGCATCCCGATCGACCCACATTTTGCTTCACATAAATTCACGTGGGGCTGTTTCTATTAAATTTTACGACAAACACCCCCATATAACTTTGTTAATAAATGTTGTAATATATTGGAGCCAGATGCTAGTCCTATCTGACATACTAACTATAGTCCCCACTAGTCTGTTTGGAAATTTCTAAATAATGTCTTTAGCAACTATTTGCATGTCATGATTTGTGCCTGTCTAAAGTAATATGAAAGGGATTGTTGTGTGTTAAGTAGCGCGTTATGAGTAACCTAGTGAATTATTTGCATGTATTCAAATAGCTTGGGACCCTAATATAAGTTAGACGCCTAAAACTCATAGTTATAAACTGGATAATGCATTAATAGAGATATTAATAAATTACAGGAGAGAATCAAACAAAATGTTTAGAGTAGGTTATTGTACCAAAGGCACGTGGACTGTGCAAGTAACACTAATTCCATTTAAACAAAAGAGCGATAACATAAAAGAGCTTGAAGTAAATCTATAAAGTAATTATCTAAATAGCTGGCACTTACGTCCCTCTCGTGTTAAAGACTTGTAAGAAGTTTAAGCCGTATCAGATGTCATAATTGTCCTCTGCAGAATCTGAGACGAAGACACTGTGCACGATATACAGAAGATTCATGGCAACAAAATTCACTTTCATTTTCAGTATGGTAGCTGTGCAAGCAAACAGTCGTACCATGTTTTCCTCAGTCGTGTTTTTTAAGATTGAACGAGGAAACCGGCATGTCCTAGAACCAAAAAATTCGAAAACGTGTGACATCCACCAATCCGTACTGGGCCCGCGTGGTGGATTATAGCCCATTTCCTCTCATAGAGAGGAGGCCTGTGTCCCAGCAGTGGGATGATGATGAAATACTGTTTGTTAGCTAAAAGTACGCTATTCAGCTTTGTTTTTGTGTTTTGTTCAGTTTACTTCAGTATTATGTTCATACTGTTGAAATAATAACAGTTTGACTTCAATTCTTGAAAACAATTATATTTATTATACATTAAGTACAATAGGGCATCGGAACACAGTTTGTCGTTGAACAATAAAACATGGCGAGGCTAGAGTCGCGGAGGATTACTGTTCACGTCCGTTGTCGGTGGCGATTCGGGTACTCTCTCTACCGCCTACGTCCCTATTGTGCAGAATGCCATTCTCGGAATTTGTCTTCTTATAGAACATTTTCGAAAACAATATTTAAAGAATAGGTGTTCCTTCTGCTTTTGTCTTTAAGTTGGCAGAGGGCAAAGACTTGAAAGCGAGACATAACAGAAAGGTCATGAAATTTATCCAACGCTGTAATTTGGAAGCCATTTCAGCGCTGTATTATACTTGAGACCCACTTGGAAGCATTTCTAAATTAGCTCATCTTTATACGTATGAAATTAAACCAAGAGTTTTGTCTATTATCTTAAAGTTTGTTTTAGTTCAACCCAGTTTAAAAGGAGGGGGTGTCTTAGATTGTCACTGTATCGTACGTAAGTAAATACACTCGATTAAACACATCTAATAATGTATAATATTAAATAATTTATAAATGGAGAGCGGCGGTGACACAGTGGTGACGGCCCCGACTTACGAACAGTAAGTCGTGGGTTCGAACCGAGACAGGCGCTTTACTTTGTGTAATTTATTTCATTACCACTGCTCTCAAAACGGTGAAGGAAAACATCGTGAGGAAACCGGCATGTACTAGAACCAAAACATTTGAAGACATGTGACATCTACCAATCCGCACTGGGCCCGCGTGGTGGATTATAGCCCATTCCCTCTCATAGAGAGGAGGCCTGTGTCCCAGCAGTGGGAACATTAATAGGCTGATGATGATAATGATGATGATGGTTATTGAATTGCTACTAAGCCCTCTTCCTCTCTCCTAATGTTGCTGTGCCCGACAGGGTCCATATTGAATGAATAAATAATTGAGTATTGAGTAAGTTCTTCAGTGATTTTTATATTCGTTTCATTCCATTCAGCTACCCACTCAACTACAGTACAATTCGTTTAGTTTTTTTTACACTACGGTACAATACAGTTCATCTCACATGACGAAACCTATAGACTCCAATGAAGAGATACTCATGGTGTTATGGAAAAATACCTACGACAGAAAGTAGTTTCGGGTCAATAGATTTCATATATGCTATAAAATCCTATAGTTATTTTAAACCAGCCATGTTGCGACAAGGTGGCTATTTATCTGATCGTGAAACTGAAACAAAAAGGCAAACCTTAACCGAGCCTGCCCGATACAATCTGATCGGAACCGTTGAAACGTATCGGATATCAAAGCGGTATCGATAGTGCAAATACTCTCATTGTTTTTCTTTTTCGAGGGAAAAAGTTCTAACTAGCTGAAAGATATGTTCCGTTGTTTAAGTTAGATGCTAAGTTAGTCAAACGTAACAAAAATGCTTAAATATGTTATTCAATAAATATGGTTTATGACAATTTAACATAAAGAAAGAAAGAAAGAAAGAAAAATATTTATTTGGGACAAGCACAGGAAATACAAAAATAATATTTTTTTTAAAACCGGCCAAGTGCGAGTCGGACTCGCGCACGAAGGGTTCCGTACCAATTATTATAAAAAAAATCACGTTTGTTGTATGGGAGCCCCCCTTAAATATTAATTTTATTCTGTTTTTAGTATTTGTTGTTAAGAGTAAACGAGTTAGCGGCACGAACTAGTTGGTGGGCGGGTCTAAAATGCATGCTATTTCATCCGACATCACGAGCGAAAGGGATAGACGCTGTGAAGAGCAGTAAGAAGCTACTGCGCGTACACATACACACTCCTAACGCTGAGTGATGCATACATATGCGCGATTTCATTGAATAGTGAACGACAGCGGCGGTGCGGCGGTGCCGCGCCGCCCGGCGGATTCATGTTTGAAGGACAACATAAACTCAAACAAATAGGTGTAAAGTAGGTAGATATTGTTATTACAATGAACAAATAATTTCATTGATTTGACTTTTTTTTTCTATGCTTACCTACCTTTGTTTTTGTAAGTTGTGCAACTTTAGGTGTAGTATGTACTATTAATATTATATTTATGTATATACTATTTTGTTACTATTTATGATAAATAGGTATTTGCTTTGGGAGCAGTGGTGGCCCAGTGGTGGCGGCCCCGACTTATGAACAGTAAGTCGTGGGTTCGAACCCAGACAGGCGTATTACTTTGTGTAATTTATTTCATCACTACTGCTCTCAAAACGGTGAAGGAAAACATCGTGAGGAAACCGGCATGTCCTAGAACCAAACAATTCGGAGACATGTGACATCTACCAATTCGCACTGGGCCCGGTTGGTGGATTATAGCCCATTCCCTCTCATAGAGAAGAGGCCTGTGTCCCAGCAGTGGGAACATTTAATAGGCTGATGATGATGATGACTATTTTATGATAAATAGGTATTTACTATAGCCGTGTGGTATCCGGCAGAGTAGAATAGAACCAACCCATTACGGCAAATTCCTCCCATCATGGGAGAGGCTTATGTCCAGCAGTGGACGTTATGGGCTGTTGTTGTAGGTATTTACTTACCCTAGCTAGTTAACACACAGGCGACTCCTCATTAGTACAGCCAGAATCAGGATAATTGCTTTTTCGACAGCGTGCAGCGTGACTTTGATGTGACTGTGAGTCTGTGAGGCTTGTTGTTAGTTCATCAAATAAAAAATATGTTGTTTTGTAAAATGTTTATTGGCTGTTTATCTATACATATAATAAAACAGTAACGAAATAAAAACTGTACACTGAGAATTTTCGAGAAAAAATAAGTGGCTTTTGTTAGAAAAACGTAACTGATGACAAAAAGTGACTTTAGAATTTTGTCTGTTTGTCTGTGTGTATGCTACGGCTTCACACCAAAACTACTGGATAGCTTAGCTAAACTACTACTAGCTGGCTTTAGGCTACATATTATCACGCCGTATGTTATGGGAGGTAAGCAAAGTTGATTTTAAAAGATTTTTGTTCGTAATTGAATGCACAAAATGACATGTTCTAATTCTAAGCTATATTATGTGACGCAGACGAAGTTGCGCGGGTCAGCTAGTTTACAATAGTGGTCTGTAATATTGTCTTATACAGTTATCAACAATAGGCATTGTGCCGCTCCTGACCGACAGTAGGTAAATACGACGCACGTAGTAAACTAGCGTAATGGATGTTGTAAAAATATGGAGCCAGTGTTTATTTTGTGGGTCAAGTTTTTAAATATACCTAGGTACCTACTCAGTAAAAAAATGTGGAGGTGGAGCTCGTGGCTAAATAATAACAGCCGCTCGGGTCGATCGTTAGGTGAAGCCGTGCTTGCCTAGGTTGGTCTATGGATGGGTGACCACCCATTACATACCGAGTTTCCTCCGTGCCTCGGAAAGTACGTTAAGCCGTTGGTCCCGGCTGTCATTTGTAGTTCTTTGACAGTCGTTAGGTAGTCAGAGGCCCAAAAAGTCTGACAACCAGTCTTACCAAGGGGTATCGTATTACCCGGTACTAACTGGGTTGTGGAGGTCAGATAGGCAGTCGCTCCATGTAAAATACTGGTATTCAGCTGCATCCGGTAAAACTGGAAGCCGACCCCAACATAGTTGGAAAAAGGCTAGGCAGATGATGACTCAGTAAAAAAATATTTCGTTGCTATGGCTTCGTTATAGCCGTTGGATGATTCTCTGAAAATATTTCATTTATGAATAGGTAGACCTTCTATCCAGACAAAAAGTAAACTTACAGTAGGTAGGTAACATTTTTATCTTTGAAAATGTATTTAAAAATATGACGTAGGTAGGTACCTACCTTATTTGCAGTAAGTATTAATCCTTATCCAAATAAGTATGTTCATTATCTTGACAATTGAATTTAGATTAAAATTGTCTTTTACAGCTTAACATTTGAATGAATAGTTTAGAAGTTATCACAGAATTAAAAAAAAAAGAAAAACATAAAAAAGTGAAAATAACTTTAGCTTCAGAAGCCGGTGAAAAAAACACCAAATCAATCAAAGTGTTTTTTTTATGTTTGTGTTTTTTTAAGTCAGTTTATTTTTTTGCAAAAAGCTGTTTATTTCTTTTTCCATTTTTAGTCGTTCCCGAACAAGTCGCCTTAAATTTATTATACATTATTAACGATACATCATCATCATCATCATCCTATAATGTTCCCACTGCTGGGACACGGCCTCCTCTCAATGAGAGGAATGGGCTATAATCCACCACGCGGGCCCAGTGCGGATTGGTAGATGTCTCATGTCTTGGGAGCAGTGGTGATGAAATAAATTACACAAAGTAATGCGCCTGTCTGGGTTCGAATCCACGACTTACTGTTCGGAAGACGAGGCCGCCACCACTGGGCCACCGCTGCTCTTATCATTAACAATACATGTCATGGTAATAGGCTTATCCCCAATAAATGAAACTTAACATTTATTTATTTAATTACAACGGTTGTATTTAAACCAATTACTGTAACTAAAACTAGAACTAAAAGAGTGAGAGATAACATAAAATTAAAATATACAAAATAAAGTAAAGGTTTACACATTCATAAATTCCTCTCACAATACTTCTGACATGCCAACAAAATCTCTGTCCATCCATCCGCAAACATAGGTACCTAACTTTCGAAATCTGGGTGTATTGTACAGATCTGCGTACCCCCTCAAAGCATACAGGCTTGATGTTACGTCATAAACAATAAACATCCAAGCTATTGCAACAATGACTACAGATTTCCGTCTATTTTTGAAGAGTTCCATTGTATATTTCCGAAGATCTGCATCAGATCTTGACCAAATTAAATGGGACAAAAAAAGAATAAAGAAAGAATTTTGAGAATCGGTCCACAAATGGGGAGAAATCGGCTAACATACATAATCAAAAAAAAAAAACAAATTCAAACGCCGCCCGTAAATCACTATCAAATCGAATCCAAAGTTCAATGCCAGGGCCAGTAAAATTTGACACAAATTCAAAATAATAAACACAAACTATCAATAAAGAAATATCGGAATTCAAAATTCAATCCAGAGTTCAATGTTAAAAAATAACGAGCTTTAAATAGGTAGTATTACTCGTACAATAGCATGCGCCCGGGCGGCAGCTAACCAAATGAGCATGTGTGCACCCACACACACTGCACACACAGACGCGCTGCGCGCGGCCCCTCTTCCCCACTGACCGGGGTGGTAACTTGTAGCGAAATGCAATATGATTTACAACAAAAACGGCTGCGCGAATTTTTTTATGCAGACCTTTGGGAGTACGGATATCATGAAAAATCTATTGGATGTATCTGTTCAAAATAAAATTATTTCAATATTTGAATAAATTATCTACTCTTGTATGGTTTCAGTTTTTCCATTTTCATACTACTTAAGTCATTTATTTACGCCCAAAGATGAGTTAAAATTAGTGTTGAAATATGAAAGTTTCGACGCTCATAACTTCCAAACCAATTTTTTTTTTCCAATTCTGCTTCCATACAGGGCTAGATAATGACAAGACCAGTTGATACAATTTTTAATTTTGAACCTACACCGTCAAACAGACGAGTAATCACCAGACTACGTTTGTATGGAAGAATGACTGACTTGTTTGACCTTAAAGCGGCAACAGAAATACATCATCTGTGAAAATTTCAACTGTCTAGCTGTCACGGTTCATGAGATACAGCCTGGTGACAGACAGACGGACAGACGGACAGACAGTGACGTCTTAGTAATGGGGTTCCGTTTTTACCCTTTGGGTACGGAACCCTAAAAAAGAATCTAAAACTAAATAATAAAAATAATCTAAAACTAAATCTTAGAAAGAAAACACAACAACAACATAACATAACATCACGCCCGTAACCACCGAAGGGTTAGGCAGAGGTGTACCTAACTTAGTACACCCATATTTCGCGCGTTATTTTTAAGTCCTATGTAATAGGGGGTGAGCCTATTGCCATCAACCGGTCGCAAATCCAGACGCCGTGCCCGCTCTTGAGAAACTCCTTATTGAAAAACCCAATAACACTTTGACCGACCTGGGAATCGAACCCAGGAGCTCATGCGACCACAAGACCAACAAGCCAGTCCACTGTTTACATACGTCAATTTATAACTTCAAAAACGCTTACATAGTAACTTCTTCCCATTCCAACTTGTCTTGAGTGATCTAGTGGCCAAAGTTGACCACTGGGGAATGATATCAGCAACTCACAAAGTTAGTCCCCAGAGATCAACCATCACAGAAAATGATCGACTATTTCGTTACTAGCTCCACTATTAGCGAAAACGTTATTTATTTAAGGAGAAAAGATATTATTTATGACTTGAGTTCATGATTGATCGCCCCATTTAGTTTTGGCGTAGTTTCGATATAGAACCGAGTGACAGTTTTGACGTGGGTCGCTCTTATTAAATTTTAATATGCTTACAAAGCAGTAATGAGATACATTCTATATATCAGACTAGCTGACGTCCCGCGGTTTCACCCGCGTAGTTCCCGTTCCCGTGGGAGTACGGGAATAAAATATAGCTTATAGCACTCACGAATAATGTAGCTTACCCCAGTGAAACAATTTTTAAAATTGGTCAATTACTTCCGGAGATTACCCCCTACATACAAACTTACAAACATACAAACTTACAAACATACAAACTTACAAACAAATGTTACCTCTTTATAATATTAGTA
Source organism: Xestia xanthographa (assembly GCA_905147715.2). Classification (NCBI taxonomy): domain Eukaryota; kingdom Metazoa; phylum Arthropoda; class Insecta; order Lepidoptera; family Noctuidae; genus Xestia; species Xestia xanthographa. The sequence continues at coordinate 17,555,199 of LR990652.1, forward strand.
TAGTTGTAATTTATTTACTAATATTAATATTAGTAAATACATTCTATGAAATTCAATCGCAGCCGGAGCTGATGTGCAAGCAATAAAATAAAGCATTAAAAGAAACCATATGGGAAAAGTATAACTTTATTGTATGCTAACGGACGTCACGCGGTTTCACCCGCGTAGTTCCCGTTCCCGTGGGAGTACGGGAATAAAATATAGCCTATGTTACTCAAGGTAAATGTAGCTTTCTAATGATGAAAGAATTTTTGAAATCGGCGCAGTAGTTTTGAGTTTATTCATTACAAACATACACACAAAAATACAAATCTTTCCTCTTTATAATACTAGCGTAGACTAGCACTTCACCCGTGACTTTATCCGCAAAAATGTTGATGGCTCAACTAATATGCATGATATGAATACATTTTATACATTGTAGCACTCACAAATAATGTAGCGTTCTGGCATTGAAAGATTTTTTAGAATTAGATCATAAGCTCCGGAGATTATACCACATACAAACTTACAAACAAATACATCTTTAATAATAATGTTAGTATAGACTACGCAATACTTAAAACACCGCAAAAAAAATCTAAACACTTAGTACGGTGAAACAAGGCGTATCGAAAATAACCACCAACAGTTTCCCCGACGTAAATTAAAAACAACATCACAAATTAAATGTACAGCGTTTTATTTGACGAAAACATAACAAGGGCAGTTGTATACAACCACCTACTTTCCCCTCACTACTTCAGGAACAAAGGAACGACGACGGTATCATAATTTTAAGGAAACAACCTCGAGTTTTTTTTTCATAAACCGGGCAAGGAAGCGCAACCCCGTAAGGAAATGCGGTACCATAAAGTTGCAAATGAAGTAATACCGTTCACGAGTTGACTTACTACCGAAAACTAAAACTGGTCACAGTAGCACTTGTCGACCATAGACTGCTACCAATTTGCACTTCCTATTTACGTAGTGTCATTTAATTTAGCTGAATAAATTTGTAGGAGCTCTGCGACCGCTGGGGCCTTGTTGCCCCACTTTGTAATTAATATTGACCATTCCGACCGAAATATCGCCAACTATTCAATTGTCGTCATAGTTGTTTTCTAGCAATGAATTTATAATTAGTTAGATTTCTTGGGTCGGTGCTCAATTACGCTTTGCTATAGCTCGTGGCTAAATAATAACAGCCGCTCGGGTCGATCTTTAGGTTAAGCCGTGCTTGTCTAGGTTGGTCTGTGGATGGGTGACCACCCATTACATACCGAGTTTCCTTCGTGCCTCGGAAAGCACGTTAAGCACTTGGTCCCGGCTGTCATTTGTGATCTTTGACAGTCGTTACAGGTAGTCAGTGGCCCAAAAAGTCTGACAACCAGTCTTACCAAGGGGTATCGTATTACCCAGTACTAACTGGGTTGTGGAGGTCAGATAGGCAGTCGCTCCATTTAAAATACCAATAAAACTTTGGAAAAGGCTATGCAGATGATGATGATGGCGTGCACTGACCGCTATTTAAGTATTAAACAAAACATTATTTGCCGTGGATCCGAAAGCGGCTTGGCAAACTATTGGGTTAAACGGCAAGGCTAAAATTCACGGATAGAATTGATCCTTCTTAGCTTATAGGAAGTAAATAAACCCGCCCTTAAAGTTGAAAACATTCGATTCCATTCTGCACGCAAATTAAAAAACTTTGCCGCTCAATTTAAAATTCGTACCCGACCTTATTTGTATGCGGTGAGCACACAAAATATCCAAATGTAAACGGATCATAATTCAAGATTATGTTGCATGGAGAAAAATATTCTTGAAATTGAAGCCGTGGCTTGGAAGCACCGGGCGTTTATTGCACCCTTCTCGCGTCACTTGCCGTTTTATTATGTCCCACATTTGGTCGCGAATAAACAAGATGATAACTGAAACGTGCCAACAGAATCCAGAACCTTTTTACAGCTGCCATATTACGGAATTTTGGGAAGTATGATTGATTGAACAATACCTTTTTTGCCTTTTATTATTGGACTTGATTACTTGTTTAGGGAAGATTCGATTTTGTTGATATAAAACTGACAGAATAAACATAAACCGTTTCCTTTGTTAATTTTTGTTTATTTATTTACTAGCTTATGCCCGCGGCTTCGCCCGCGTGGTGTACTACCGGGATAAAAATCCCTTGTGTTAGTTAATCCTGGTTATTAACTGTCTGTGTGCCAAATTACATCCAAATCCGGTCAGTAGTTTTTACATGCAAAGAGAAACAAAAATCCAAGCATCCATACATTCATATATCCTCACAAACTTTCGCATAATATAATATTAGTAGGCTATACAGTTAATGATAACGCTAAACCCCCAACAGGGTAGGTGACAAAAAAAAACTAACTATTCCGTTAGATAGATCTCCAAAAAATATTGGACACTATTTTTCTTTTTTCATGTAAACAAAAAATGAAGACGATACAGTGCGTCGAAAACTCGTGTGACGTCACATTTCAGTACATTTTTTACTCAAATGTGGCGTCACAAGCCCCCACTCATGATCTTTGACAACTTTTATCTTCGTCAATTTTTATTTTTTTATAAAACAAAAAACCACGTAAACACGACGGACTAAAGAGAATCAATTTTTTTTAGTCAGTCATCATCCCCATTACAATAATTAACATGGAAACAGAAAAAAGGGTTAAATTATAACTAACACGGAACAGCGGACACTCTTGCACAGTTTTTCTCACAGAACACCAGACATACACGTATAATAATAAAATTAAAACCCAATGGAAAGTACAAACTGTTCATATAGTCCCCATAGTTCCCTCATCTACTGGTATTATACCAAAATCTCTCACACAAAGCCTCTACACTCTACAGATGCCTAATCACACACTTTACATGCTGCAAAAAGCCACCATTCTCAACACCTGTCGAATCACCCGAAAGTTTCTGACTTCATCTACATTATCATCCACTTTCTCTATTTAAATTTCACCTTACATCCTTGGTTCCGACCCGCGTGTAAGGTTCTTAGGCTCTCTTAAATGAGAAGAAACATAAAGAACAACAAAATAATAATAATAACATATACTCTTTGGTACTCAAATTGAAACGCAGTTAATTATAGCGTACTTATTTGTAAGATATCATAGCTCCTATTATAAGCCGCCATTTTGTAATTGTTTCAAAAGTTCTACCAGTCTTATTTCTAACGTAAGTCGACGATATTAAATTAGGCCTGAATTAAACAGTACTCTCATTAATAGAACAATCGAGTATGACATCTAAGAGGTACTTCAGACCTACGTAATTAGGGACGCGCCGCACATCAGGGAATAAGGAAATTGCTCAACTGCCATAAATAATTTATAGGGATTCGAAGCAGCACAAGTTTTGAGAGCTCTTCTGTTCGCTCGCAGGCAGTCTTAAAACAATTATTTTGCTATCAGATACTTATGATATTACTCCGGGCAACAGTAGCGCCGTAATAATATTTCTATTAAAATTGAATAGAGTACTTACGCTTACTTTATTTTCGATTTATGAGATACTGTCTGCTACGCGATTTGGTTCGTAGACGTTCGTAGCAGAGTAGAAGCTGCTACGTAGTTTCGTAGCATGCAAAGCTATCAATATAATCATCAGATAAAAACTCCTAAAAATCCGATGCGAAATAATTAAATTTTCCTTAAGTAAGTTCTTATTTAATACTCTTTAAGTACCAAGTACTTACACTCTTATCTATAAACAAGGTAAAGTGATTACTTGAGTAAAACTAATTACTTAAGATACGTTTTTTTTTTCTGGAGTCTCGTAATTGGTTGAAATTAGAACTGTCAAAAGTTAGAATTCTTAGCTTTGCTTTCTTTGACGGTTCTTACTTCGTTCAAATTCTTATCTATTGAATAAAAACTTAAACTCAAGTAATAACTTTAACTTGACTATAGATACTCGTACAAGTACTAGTCCGTACACAGTACTTACTGTTAACACAAAACCACAACATATAAATTACACAACAACACGAAGTTCATGATATACTTGAGTTACAAACTTAATTTGGTCGTAAGTGAAACCTATTCGTTATGTTGACTTGAGATTTTACGTAACTAGATTAATTTTAGGCTCTCTGCACTAATGTTATAAACCTACGCGAACTGTCTGTTGGGATAGTTTTAGTCAGTAAATAACGGAGTTTTGGGTAGGAATGGAATATTCTGTCCTTACATATTTATTGTAATAATCAACAACTTGCTTTCGAAGTTAGGTAATAGACAAGAATAAGGTTGTATCTATATCATGATAATCACCACATTTGTCGTATGATATTCATGTAAATGCGAGGCTGAACAACATATGTACATAAATGAGTTTTTATTCAAGGTATCTTTTTTACCATTCGAAATGAACAACATATACTTAGAACAACACAAACGCTAAACATAGAATGCACGATCCAAAAGACAGATTCTATAGAAAAGTTCTTATCAAGAACACTCTTTGCCTCCTCAGAGTCTCCTTCAATTTTTAGATAAACTGAGCATGATGTGGTTTAAACAAGATGCAACCAAAATGATAAACTTACTTACCCAAGAATCTCATGTTAGCTATAGTGACTGGCTAACAAAACACTAACTAACAAAAACCATTCAAAAGACAACTAACAAAAAAGTCTATTTGATTTGTTACAGACGGTGAGCATGGGGGACTCTCAGCTCTGCTGGGGGCCGCGTCTCCTGACATGGCCCTCGCATCAGATGCCTCAGACAGTCTGCCGCTACCAGATCATGATAACGGTAAGAGTGAAAATGACGGTTTTTTCCTACTCCTCCGCTATACTTTTCTGATTAATTTTGTTGCGGGATCCAAGACAGTTAAATTCATTCTCTGGGACTTCGTTGAGCTTCATTGTCTCGGCGCTTTTCTGGTGGTCGCCGCTGTAGGTTCTGGCTTTCAGGAGTTACAGTGGTTTAGGAATAGTGTGGCGAGCTTGTCCCAGAACTCCCAGAAATGATAACGGTAAGAGTAAGAAAAAATCTTTGCCAAACAAATATGAAAGAGAGACAGAGAGATACAAATTTCACAGTTAATGTCTTTAAAAGAATTTGTAGCAGCAGCAGTACAGCAGTAAGTTAACAGATCTATAGCTTTTGCGATAGATGGAACAAGATGAAGAAAATCGTAATCCAAAACTTGTTACTAGTTTGTAACAAATCGGTCTGTATAGTGTCATAAGCCCGCTTGTCAAGTAGCCTCCGCTGCTCAGTTCCTTTGTCAAAATTTGAAAATGTTCGAGATCAGAATTGACATTATTCGCAATGTCTGGTCTAAAACTCTTGTGTATCACTTTCGCTTTTGGCCATTAAATATGACAGCCTAGCGCAATTCAACAATGTCAATTCAGAAGTTCTATATAATAATATAATTAACTAGCGGCCTGTCCCTGATTTTTTATTTAATATAGCCTATGTTACTCAAGGATAATGTAGCATTTAATGGTGAAAGAATTTGTTAATCGGTCCAGTAGTTTTTGAGTTTATTCGTTACAAACATGAAAATCTTTCCTCTTTATAATATAATATTAAGTGTAGATTCATTAGTAGTAGCAACACCATACTAATTGGTTAGCAGATCTGTTACTTGTTTAAAGCAGAAGTTTAAAGGGTTCCTGTAGTTGCTGTAAAAGTTTTAAAGTTCTGTACTTGGCAGTGAAAGCTACTAAGTGAAGATAAACTTTGATGGACTAGTTAGCAACGCAATGTTTTTTAGTTTAAAGTAAAATACTTGGCAGCTAAGCAATGAAAGCTTTCATAATAATTTAAAAATTGTAGGGCTCTAATTTTAATTTGACATTAAGGGACCTCGCGCACTCCACGTCAGTGATCACGACTGATCACTGACGATGACCGGCCGCTTTGTTGAACAAAACTGATCGAACGCTCGGTCGTGCGATCAAACCTTCGTCCTAGTGTGACCAAGAGTCGTACCTGTGGTCAAAAGTGGTGTACGTGACTGTGATGTCTGCGAGGACCCTAAACCCTGTGCCTGATGAGAATTCTCATCATCAAAAATTATACTCTTTTACCTTCAAGAGATGAATTTCCTTCCTTATAATACTCACCTTCATTACAAAAGGAACTCCTGTGCAATCTTCGTCTTTATCCAGTGGTTTAGTCTATGCGTTGTCTGTTACGTTATAAGGATGATATTTCAATGATTTTGCAGTAGGAGTAGATAATTGATTGCATAAACCCTTCTATAACGTAATAATACATTGTACTAACAATTTCTAACGCAATGACCGGTCTTTGAGACAATATCAATTCCGTGTCCAATAATTATCTGTCCTATAATTATCTCCTTAGCTAATATCAATTCCACGTCCTATTAAGGTAGCAATACACGTTAGGGTGTACAGTCACGACCACCAACATTTAAACACTTAACACAACTTATAAAAGTGTTTTTCTCGTACTGTTCTGATTAAAATTTCATGTTGTTACGAAAGTAGTATTCTGGAACTCATATTTTTTATGAAAAAGATCCTATCTCCAAGTTATTCGCAGTTATTGCATGTAATTCGGGACCCAGTGATATGGGAAGCGTACATTGTGGAAACTTGTGAATAGTCAAAGGACGACTTACGACTAACAAAAAAGCAAATGGAAAGTAGGTTATAGAAGTTGGGAGAAAAAGATATGAAAGGTAGAAGATTACAACCTAACTTAAGGCACGGACTTATTGGTTATTTTTAGTAGTAGAATGGCATAAAATAGCTTTTGTTCGTATTCCACGTAGCCGTTGAACACAAACAAACAATAGAATGATCCACAGACTATGTCCACAGATGAATTTGACACTTTTCTCAGTTGTAAAAGGTAAATGTCAAACGTTGTGTTCGGAAACTGCACAATGACTTATTTTTATATAAATTAAAATCATTGTTAACTTTTAATTCCTATCATCCAGTAACTCAATATTTTTTATATAGAACTCTGATAAACTCTTTACCATAATTAATATAAACTAGACCATGAACGGCGCTCCGTTGATCTTTAAATAACGCGGGTCCAACCTCGCCATTCTCCTTTAGGAAAGTGTATACCATATTGGTACTAGTGACTTTACCTGACAGGTTTGCCTGTACAGTGGGACTGTATAGGTAAACCGGAGAGTGTATGCTGGAAAACAGTGCATGTTTCCTCAAGAGGCAGCTCAAGCTTACCTGACGGGTGTACTATCGAGGACACTCCCGCCTGACCGCCACTAAGCTAATTTTTGCTTGCACTCGCAACATAGAAACGCTCTCTAGCCCCGCCCCGTTGAGTTTGTATAGAAATAATTAATGAAAAGATACCGAATCGGCCGAGCGCACTGACGACGCACGCCAAACGATAGTTATTGTTATTTTGCGTGCCAAAGTTGACGCTTTCCTAACAGGCCCAAACTTAAGGAGGCGTGGCTCGGCACCTCCGCATGATTTAAGCGAAAAAAAATTAAACTGGTCAGGCGGAAAAGACCACGATAGTACCTGTACGTACAGGTAAACCTGTCAGGTTCACCCTAGCGTGTATCTACCTTTACCCACTCTCACTAATTATTGTATTCAGGTTTCACAACAATGTACCTGCCGTCTTTGATTCTAGATAAAGTGCAATTAATTAGCAAACTAATACATATACATAGGTGTATGTAGTCAAGTAATACATTAGTGAATGCAAATTATGTCAAAGCAGAGACGTCTGGGATACGTTACTATGTGTGAGGTACGTACTTACATATGTAGGTATGTAGACGTTTCAGGAGCGACTGAATAGCGTACCTACTTCAAGTCCCTTTGACTTATTTGTCTGTACCGTGTATAAAATTAAGGAAAATGAAACGAGTAGTAACAGACGGCTTTGATATTTTATTCTAATATTAAGCTTTATTTAATTTGATGATGGTGATTATTTACTAACTGGGTTGTGAAGGTCAGATAGGCAGTCGCTCTATGTAAGATACTGGTGTTCAGCTGCATTCGGTTAGACTGGAAGCCGACCCAAACATAGTTGGGAAAGGGCTAGGCTATGATGGTGATTATTCATATATATTTATTATATATATATATATATATTCTTTACAATATCTACATCCATAAATAGACTCTTCACGAAGCCATTAATCACCTCAACACTACGCAAAAATTATTGCTAGAAAATGTTTTTTTTTCCCCCGAAAATCACTCTTTACAGTGGGACTCAATGTAACGCACTCAATACAATGTGCTTGTTGATGTATTAAATAGTACGGGGGTCGTAAAGGTATTTAAATTACGGTCATATAATTACAAACTTATATTATTGATCGCAATGACGAGGAAAACAAGTGCCTACTTTAACACCCATCGAGTTGGAGGTTCCCGAAAATATTTTGTAGTACTTATTAAGGCGCTGTCAACACCAAAATCGCGCACACTGTCTATTTGTATGGGAGTAAACGAGACGTCACTATCACTGGGCGGCCAGTTTTTAGAAGAAAATAATGAATAAATATTGAAATAAAAAAAAGTGTGGATTATTTTTGAAATATGACTCGTTAGCGGTTTAGGTATGAATATGTTGACTTCATGTTTTTAATTGCAGACCCATACGTCAAAAAAATAAAGACATAGAACCGTTATTGACGATTTTAAGACCAATTTTTTCAATCATTTTCTATCGAGCCGATTTCGTCAAATTATGTATCGAGTCCGTCCACGGTCTTTGAAATATGATGAATATTAATATATATTTTATTTGATGTGCTAGAACAAATGGTTTTTCTTAAAAAACTGCTTAAATAACATCAATTTCAACAAATTAGGTGTTGTCAGCCCCTTAAGAAATTGAATAGATAATTTCGCTATTTCCAAAAGCAAACTTAGGAGTTAAGGTGAAATATATGTATTACTAATGACACGCCTATGCTCCGTGGATTGATGAATGCGGCTTTAAAACATTAAGATGAATAGATCGGGGGTTCCGTTCCGTGTCGAGAACTTCGTGAGATTGATGTGTTTCGACGACTGACACCGGAGGAATAACGACGTTACTTCATTTTAAGGGTCATGAGACGTAAATACAAAGTATTGTGTTTTTTTTGATAACCCATAATTCTAGAGTATGAATAAGACTATATCAAAAAATCAACTGGCATAAATATGAATTATTTTTTAACTTTCTTTTTTTTGTTTTCATTTTTCATCCTTCTTAAATTATAAATGTGAAATTTTGTGAGTGTGGATATATAGATGTATAGATGATGTATGGATGTTTATATGTTTGGATGTTTGTTACTTTATTACTCAAAAACTACTCAACGGATTTGGATGAACACAGAAAGTTTATAACCTAGATTAAAACATAGGATACTATTTATCCCGGTAGTGAGATCCCATGGAACAATCATCAAACTTCACACGGGCGAAGCCGCTGGCAGACGCTAGTACAAAATAATAGTCATACCCGTATGTGAAATATGAAAACGTGCATAGCATCCTTAACTTTAAATATAAATGATTTGTTTGAATCAAAATGAATTAGGTACTCGTGTTTTATTTATTTATTTATTTATTTATTTATGGCTCTCCAACAACTTATTCACTAATACACATACAATAAACACAGTAGAATTTCAGATTACAGTGAACTTGTCAATTATAGGAGTGCACAACACTTGCAAAATTATACGAGTTTAACATAAAGCTTAAAGCAGTACACTACGCAAACTAATTACAAAATAAAATTACAAACTAAACTAAATAAGTATACACATGACAATACAATGTGATAACTAAAACGAAATACAAACGAACAAAATGCAATAATGAAATTAATAATGTTACAAAACAAAATAAAAATAACACAATAGAAACAGTAACCGTCGTGATTAGTGAATGCTTTTTTTTTTTTTTTTTTTTTTCTCCCCTCGCTAGACGATGCACTTTATAAGTACCCAAACCTTTAAGAGTCTTTATTAGCGTTTTCTTTAAAAGCCAGTACATTTTTGCGAAATTGTGGCAATGTGTTGCAGAATATGTCCATATCATTGGAACGTGTGCTGATTTCATTATAACCTCTCATCAGTCGGTTCATAGGTGCAGATGAGCCAAGATTAGTTTTTGACGTGGATGTTTGAAAGATCTCTGTACTACGCTTAGATCTATAAAAAGTACGACGAGGTATAGATAAAGCAATTTCAGATAATAAGTCCGGAACGTTTACGACGTTACGAATAATTTTAAAAAGTAAAATTTGGTCAGACAAATCTCTGCGTATTTCGAGAGAAGTCATGTTGAAGAGAGACAGCCGCTGGTGGTATTGAGCATTCTTTGGACAGTTAGCACATCTGTATCGTAGATACCGAGTGTATTTCTTTTGTATGCGCTCTATGCGGTTGACATGGACACGATACTTGGGATTCCAGACGGGAGACGCGTAATCTAACGTACTACGTACTAGTGTGTTGTACAGAAGTTTGAGGGTTGAGGTACACCGGAAATCTTTGCATGTTCTTCTGATAAAACCAGACATTTTGGAGGATTTTGATATTATTTTGTCGAAATGATTTCTGAAAGTCAGTTTACTATCGAGCTGTACCCCTAAGTCTCGGATTGTATCCACTTTCACAATTGAGACACCATTAAGTGTGTAATTTGAGAGTAGTGCTCTTTTTTTCCTCGTGAATGAGATGTGATAACATTTGCTGGCGTTAACGGACATCCTGTTCTTTAGGCACCAATCGGCTAAAGAGTCCAGGTCCTCCTGAATTTGAGCAATGTCACGATGTGATTTTACCTCTTTATACACTTTTAAGTCATCTGCGAACATGGAGCATTTGCAGTATTTTATGGAATTCACGATATCATTGACGAAGATCAAAAAAAGAATAGGACCCATGTGCGAACCTTGTGGTACGCCCGATGTAGCAGTGAACAGCTGTGACTCATATCCTTTTACTACTACTCTTAGCTTTCTGTGTGATAAATAGGATTCAAACCAACGAAGCAGGTGGCCATGCACGCCGTAATCTTCGAGCTTTTTTAACAGGACCATATGGTCAACTTTGTCGAATGCGCTACTGAAGTCGGTGTAGATGGCGTCGACCTGCATACGGGAGTCAAGAGACTTGCTAAGGTCGTTAACGTATTGCACTAAGTTTGTTGTGGTTGATTTGCTACTGCAGAATCCGTGCTGTTGGGGAGATAATTGTGTTTTGATATGGGAGGTCAAAATAGGGCATACCAGCGACTCAAACACTTTAGAAAATATTGATAGGAGTGATATTGGTCGGTAATTTTTGACATCATTGGCTTCCCCTTTTTTGAATATTGGGACAACATTCGCGATTTTCCACTCAGTAGGGAATTGTGCTGATTCAAGAGAGAAGTTGCAAATTAACTTTAGTGGGAAAGCTAAGCCAGCAGAACATCTTACTACAAATAGTGACGGAAAACCATCGTAGCCTGGTCCCTTGAAAACATTCAATTTTTTTAATACGCTTAAGACATCTCTCTCGGTAAACTTAATTTTACATAGCGCAAGCTGATCATACGTATTGGGCTTGGTATATTCTTTTGAACCCACCGATTGTATGAAAGTGGATGAGAAGTGGGTGGCAAAGAGTTCACATACCTCGTCTCCTGTAGCTGCAATATTGTTACCCAGAGACATCTCCGAGGGTATTTCACCGGATTTTGATTTCTTTGCCTTAACAAAAGACCAAAATAGTTTAGGGTTAGATTTTATACCCTTTTCGGTGTTTTTCACGTAATTTTTATAGCAATCTTTTATCATTGCTTTGGCTCTTTCGTTGAGCATTTTATATTCGTAGTTGTCTCTGGGATTTTTGTATTTTTTAAACCGTATCCTCAGTTTTTCTTTCTCATTTAAAAGTCTAATGAGAGGTTTGGTGAACCAAGTAGGATACTTATGATTTGTTACTTTGACTTGTGGTACACACTTGTTCACAATATCGTTAAGGTGCCTATAGAAAATATCAATCATAGCATCGACGTGGGAAAGACCAGAAAATTCATCCAACCAGTCTATGGCTTTCAGTTTATTGTTGATCAACGTGTAATCAGCTTTCCTGAAGTTCCTTCTAACCAAGTTTTTGTTTTGCAATGACGGCGGTACAGTATTGCCAACAGAGACTTCTAAAGGTGGGTGATAGTTGTCCACTAGCGATATCGGATTTTTGCATTCAGAGACAATCCCCCCATTGAAATTACATAGTATCAGATCTAGCGTTTTATGATAACAGTTTTTAATAGTATTTAATTGAAATAGATTATTATATGAGATGAAGTCCACTAGTGAGTAGCCCAACTTAGTTTTAAAGTTATTAGCAGTTGTGAACAGGAAATTACTTGCACTATGATCTAAGACCCAATCTATACTACTGAGGTTAAAATCACCGGCTATTATCGTGTCGTCGCCTGTTGAGTCCATAATTGAAGAGGCTTTGTCCAGAAACGAATCTAGTGAAAGTTGCTGTACAGGTGGTGGCATATATACGGCGCAGATGTTAATATTTCGCGATATTTTTCCTTTAGACACTTTAAGTCTAACCCATAAGTTTTCAGTTTCTGTTTCCCATTTAGTCATGCGTACAGAGTCTATACTTTTATTCACAGCCACTAGTACACCCCCACCTCTCTTAGCGCCAAGACTAGTTGAGATTCTGTCTCTGCGATAGATGTGATATCTGGAGTCGAGTATTTCACCATCATTGATGCTATCATCTAACCAGGTCTCCGTGCCAATAACGATATCGTAGTTGGAAAGTAGCGTATTTATTCTTATATCGACCAATTTGGTTTTCATGCCTCTAAAGTTTTGATAGTAAATGTTGAATGTTGAATGTTTGAATGTTTAATGTTGTGTTTGTATTGTATAACGGGCTGGTGTCTGCAACTCCACGTCAAAGCGCGTTTTTTGCGTATAGTGCTATAATCCACCACGCGGGCCCAGTGCAGATTGGTAGATGTCACACGTCTTCGAATTTTTAGTTCTAGGACATGCCGTTTTCCTCACGGTGTTTTCCTTCACCGTTTTGAGAGCAGCGGTGATGAAATAAATTACACAAAGTAATGCGCCTGTCTGGGTTCGAACCCGCGACTTACAGTTCGTAAGTCGGGGCCGACACCACTGGGCCGCCGCTGCTCTCTATTACTATTAATTACTCGTGTTTATTTATCAATGAAACTTAGATACCTACTAATTAATCATGATTGATAATATCTTCGAAACTATGCATTTTTAGACCACATATTCTGCCACTATTAATATTATTTTTGCTTGTAGAATATAGGTAACCCTACAATTATGGAATATAAAAAAAAACCGGCCAAGAGCGTGTCGGGCCACGCTCAGTGTAGGGTTCCGTAGTTTCCCGTCCGTCACAATAAGTGTTCCCACTTATGAGTTTAAAAGTGGGTATCCATTATGTAAAAATGCTTGCATATACGAATATACTATAACTTAGTATAGAAATTATTTTGCACAACTTTTTGTCTTTTTTGTACAAAAACTGTTGTTTCCATCAAGTTCAAAATGATTTTCCTAGAAATTCCTTATAAAGTTCTACTTTTCAGTTTTTTTTCATATTTTCTAAACTTATGGTTCAAAGGTTAGAGGGGGGGGGGACATTGTTTTTTACTTTTGGAGCGATTATTTCCGAAATTATTGACATTATCAAAAAATGATTTTAGGAAACCCCTATTCATTTTTAAATACCTTTCCAACAATATATCACACGTTAGGGTAGAAATTAAAAAAAAAATCACTTCCCATTTTACATATAGGGGGGCTACCCTAATAAAACATTTCTTTCCAATTTTTATTTTACCACTTTGTCGGCGTGATTGATATACATATTAGTACCATAATTTCAGCTTTCTAGTACTAACGGTCACAGAGATTAAGCGAGGACGGACAGACGGACGGACGGACAGACATGGCGAAACTATAAGGGTTCCTAGTTGACTACGGAACCCTAAAAACACGTTGTATGGAAGCGTTTGTAACAACCTGTTACGTGAATCTTCTGCGTTACTTTATTAAGATTCATAGTAGTGACGTTAAGAATAAGTTGTGAAATATTCGCGCGAACTTTAGTTGCACTATAATTTCGGTAGACAACTATTTATTGCAGACTGTTGCAATATTTTCAACAGTTCTAGAAAATTGTGTGTTATGTTATTTCCACATTTCACTTATTTATCTCAAAGCTTAGCCTCTTCATATTGTTGCCATGGCAACGATTCTGAGCCTATTTAATTGGCTATTATAATATTCACAAATGAATTAAGTAACAAAACATCCTGTATCCTTGTTGTTGTAACAATAACAAACCCACGATCTCTAATAAGCTTATTTACTAAAAACCAACCATTATTGGTGTACACAGATAGTCTACTCCTGATGTCTGTGTACTTAGCCAATTTATCTGCGAACTACTAATAAATTCAAATGCATCATATTCCTCTGAAACTGTTAACAGCTTACAGTTGAACGTGGAAGTTAAGCCAAGTTCTTTAGAGAGCGGCTTAAAGGACTATTTAATGTACGTATGATGCAATCTCTTGTGTATTTGAAAGAGCCAACCTCTTGCGAGTGACGTTTGAAACTGTTTGTCAAAGGGAGTTGATTTTCTGAGTAGTGGTTTTGACTTGAGCTAATCCTGTCACTGTAGGTAATACGTAATGTGTGTGTGGAACACATAAAATTCTATGTAAATTCATTTCAATATTGAAGACATTGGTATCGATTCTGTTGTGCACACTGCACAAACTAAACTTAATTTAGGATATTGCTATCTTTTACTAAAAGGCAGTGCGAGAAAAGGACGGCTATAGCTATGATCTAAGTTAGAGATGTCAAACTAGTTTATGCCTTGCGCTTCACCGTGTTTTTAGTCGACATGTTTTTACGTGCACCCTTCATTTGTATGGAAATGTTAGTTCCAACTAAATTTGACAGCTCTAAATTACGTCCATCTCTTTCTCGTTTTATTAGAGAGAAAAATATAGCAATAGGCTAAATTAAGTTTAGTTTGTGCACAACAGAATAAGTTTTCCTAAAGTTTATTAAGTATGATGTTAAGAAGACAGCGCTTTTCCTAGAAAATTCTGTCAAAACAATATAAATTAAAATAAACAAGAAAATAATTAACAAGGTGTCAAAAACACCGTTCTCCTGACTCCTGACGTAGCAGTCAAAAAAGTTGCAGCACTGAAGTTGGAAATAAACAATTCTGAAAGACTCGCGGCGTTGATGTACCGCGGTACGTCTTCGAATAAACATGCTAGATACTTGAATAAACACGCTACTCTCCGACTACTTGCAGTATTTTATTCTAAAGTTATCGGTCAACAACAAAATAAATGTGCCAGTGATTAAGATAATAATAAAATTGCATTAAACGTGACTTGTTTTAATATTCTTACGAAAAACAAGATGAAATCTACGGAATAAAATAAAAGGGAAAACTTAGGTTGATTTTAATGACGACGTTGTCGATGTGACTTTTTTGTAGGTTCAAACTATGCAATAGTCTATTTGGGGTAAGTAGAACTATTTTGAAAATCAAACACATAACCCTTCATTTGGGCTTCGCCGCAGTCGGGTCATTAGGTGTGTAACAATATTATTAGCTATAGTTGGTGCCACTTAAGATGAGAATAGTGGTCATTGACCCACCTAGATTTATTAAACTTCTTAACTTTGAAAACCAAAAATAAGCTTGTTCAAGTCTGGAATCGTCATCTACCGTAATATTCAACATTTTTTGTAATGAAAAACGATACATGGTTTATTTGTTTTGGTTCGTACGAAGAGATATTAGGGAAAGGGCTACGACCGCTATTCTTATCTTAACTGGCACCAACTATATGAACTCGGCACAAAAAACTGCAACAGAACCTACTTGAACTATATTGGATACACATCGGATTCAAAAAAGCGTCATGAAATCAAATTCTCTTCACTGCAGGCGTCACTCGTCACACAAACTCAAAAGCCGTAGTTTCCGTCGTCACAGTTCATCAAACGATATACAAAGACAGGGCCGAACTCGCGGCGATACGAGAGATCGGTGCCGGTTGTAGGTCCGAACTTCCGCAGTAATGCGCGTCACTCAAACGTCATGGGTCAAACTGACAGTACCACACAATGCTGCCCGCGTGACATATCGTGCCACTGAATTTATTATAAGTTAGTTACTTTTGAGAGGTAGTTTTAGAATTAGCCAAACAACTGTAAGCGTTATTTTTATCAAGGTTTCATTTGTTAGTAAATTATTGTCTTTGCTAACATTTTCAACGACAGCAGGTATATTTAACTCGAAACATTACATCTACAAGGTATTACGCAACTGCGGTCCCGATTTTTCCCTTTATCATCATTACGGGGACAGATATTCAAGACAGCCGACATCGCTACCTGAGACTAATTCCCTTCTCATTGTCAGCACAAATTAAGCCTCGGGCGGCCATGATTGACGCTGCAATACTCTGTATTGTGACAATCCATTACGACTAATGGATCTCTCCTTCCAACTTATTTGACGGTCAAAATCGTCCATTAAAACCACGGATTAACAAGTACACGGAGTACTCATGTTTTATTTTTTTGTTTCTACGTATCTATCCCACTCAGAGAATTGGCGGGGCACACATGGTAAAGTTTTTTTATTTATTTATTGGACGCCCTTCGGCAGTTTCCATTAAGCTTTGTTGTGGCGTTACACGCCATATTTGTTCAGATTTCTTTTACGCCCCGTCCATTTCCATATTTTCAATCCATTTTATTACTGGTGGTGTTTCATACCAGGTATACGAGTAATAACTAATACACCAACTAGAACTGTTTTATAACAATACTAGCTGTTGCCCGCGGCTTCGCCCGCGTGCAGTTCGGTAACTGTCCCACTGAATCATACTAAAGGGATAAATAGTGTCCTACATGTTAATCCAAGTTATAAACTCTCTTTGTGCCAAATTTCATTATCATCACAATTTATTATTATTATCACAATCACTATCACAACCACCATCACTATCACAACGACCATCATTATCACAATCATTATCAGAATCACTGGAAACCTACGTCTTTTCTTGACTTGAATGTGCCCTGGCGGTTTGGAGTATGTCATGCTCACTCAATTGTCTCGCTGATGGTGGCGCATGTGTCGGATCATTTACTTCCCTTCAAAATGGTTGAGTTGAATGGTGCTGATCCATGCGTCATGTCCGTGAACGGGCGCTGTCAGTTGTGACTGGTCATCTCTTGGTTGCCATGGCTTATTTGAATGAATTATTTTGAATTGTAATTTTTTTTGTTTGTGTGTTTTTGCTGTGGACACTTCTACCGTGCACATCTTGCTACATTGTTCTCACATAATATACCATCTCAACGTGAATGATGTAACCAAGATTTTGTAACATTATTCTGATTTAAAAGAGTGTCCATGGAGTTTCTTGCCCGTTCTTCTCCATAGGGATCTACGCTAGGGAATGGGCAACTACAGTACTTTCACAGTTTTTATGTCTTGTGACTGGGACTGTAGCTACATTTAATTTTCATCTTTGTATAAATTCGACAATTCAAAAGTGCCTGTAACTGGCTTACTTGAAATAAATGCTTTGATTTGATTTGATTTGAATCACCATCACTATCAAAACCACCGTCATTATCACAATCACGATCACAATCACCTTTACCATCACCATTACAATCACCATCACCATCACAATCACAATCACTATCACAATCATTATAATCGTAATCACAATCATTATCATCGTTATCACAATCACAATCTCCATCACTATCACAATCACCATCATCATCACAATCACTATCACCATCACAATCACCATCAAAATCACCATCACAATCACCATCACAATCACCATCACAATCACCATCAAAATCACCATCACAATCACCATCACAATCACCAACACAATCACCATCAAAATCACCACCACAATCTTGATCACAATCACTATCACAATCACTATCACAATCACTATCACAATCACTATCACAATCACTATCACAATCACTATCACAATCACTATCACAATCACTATCACAATCACTATCACAATCACTATCACAATCACTATCACAATCACTATCACAATCACTATCACAATCACTATCACAATCACTATCACAATCACTATCACAATCACTATCACAATCACTATCACAATCACTATCACAATCACTATCACAATCACTATCACAATCACTATCACAATCACTATCACAATCACTATCACAATCACTATCACAATCACTATCACAATCACTATCACAATCACTATCACAATCACTATCACAATCACTATCACAATCACTATCACAATCACTATCACAATCACTATCACAATCACTATCACAATCACTATCACAATCACTATCACAATCACTATCACAATCACTATCACAATCACTATCACAATCACTATCACAATCACTATCACAATCACTATCACAATCACTATCACAATCACTATCACAATCACTATCACAATCACTATCACAATCACTATCACAATCACTATCACAATCACTATCACAATCACTATCACAATCACTATCATAATCACTATCACAATCACTATCACAATCACTATCACAATCACTATCACAATCACTATCACAATCACCATCACGATCACAATCACTATCATAATTTTAACAATCATTATCATCGTAATCACAAACACTATCAACGTAATCACAAACACTATCATCGTAATCACAAACACTATCATCGTAATCACAATCATCGCCATCACAATCTCCATCCTCGTCATCACAGTCAATATCATCGTAATCACAATCGTTATCATCGTAATCACAATCGTTATCATCGTAATCACAATCATCATCATCACAATCCCCATCTTCGTCATCACAATCATTATCATCGTAATCTCAATCATTTTCATCTAAATCACAATCATCATGATCACAATCGTCATCTATATCACAACCACAATCATTATCACAATCACCATCACTATCACTATCACTATCACAATCACAATCACCATCACCATCACAATCACAATCACTATCACAATCATTATAATCGTAATCACAATCATTATCATCGTTATCACAATCACAATCTCCATCATCATCACAATCACTGTCACCATCACAATCATCATCACTATCACTATCCCTATCACTATCACTATCACAATCACAATCACAATCACCATCACAATCACAATCACAATCAACTTTACCATCACCATTACAATCACCATCACCATCACAATCACAATCACTATCACAATCACAATCTCCATCACTATCACAATCACAATCACCATCATCACTACAATCACTATCACCATCACAATCACCATCAAAATCACCATCACAATCACCATCACAATCATCATCACAATCACAATCACCATCACGATCACAATCACTATCATAATTTTAACAATCATTATCATCGTAATCACAAACACTATCATCGTAATCACAATCATCGCCATCACAATCTCCATCCTCGTCATCACAGTCAATATCATCGTAATCACAATCGTTATCATCGTAATCACAATCGTTATCATCGTAATCTCAATCATTATCATCTTAATCACAATAATCATGATCACAATCGCCATCACTATCATAACCACAATCATTATTACAATCACCATCATTATCACTATCACAATCACCATTACTATCACTATCACCATCACTATCACTATCACCATCACCATCAAAATCACTATCACAATCACCATCATCGTTACCTATCACAATCATTATCATCGTAATCACAATCATTATCATCTTAATCATAATCATCATCACAATCTCCATCCTCGTTATCACAATCATCGCTATCACCATCACAATCACCGTCACTATCACAATCGCCATCACTATCACAATCACTATCACTATCACAATCACCATCATCGTTATCAAACTCATTATCATCGTAATCAAAATCATCAACGTTATCAAACTCATTATCATTATCACAATCATCATCGTTATCACAATCATCATCATCACAATAACCCTATACAGAAGTTGAATCCGCCATCTTCTGGATCTCAAAATAAATGCCATTTTCGACATCAGCACCCCTTATAATCTCGGTTTCGACACCCATATTGATTTTTAGACATTTCAACCCCATCGCACCCCAACAGGGAATGATGGTATTTCAGGTCCGCCACATTAAATCTTAAAATCGTTGTTTTTGTAATACACCCAACCCAATTCACCATACAAACAATACCTATGTTGAATTTCAGGCTTTGTTACCCCATTTCCCCCTTTAGGGGTTGAATTCTGAAAAAAACCTGAAACACAAATGTTAACTCATTTATCGATAGGAGTACTCCTGTTTAGTTTCGAATAAAGTAGTCTAACTAATCTTATTTCCCCATGTAATCTTTGGACCCCGTTTCAACCCCTTAATGGGTTAATTTTGAAAAATCTTTTCTTAATGCACCCCTAAACCCCATATAGAACCTATGTGCCGAATTTGGAATCTCTAGACTCAGTGGTTTGGGCTGTGCATTGATTTTTATACTTTGCCACCCCATTTCCCCCTCTTAGGGGTTGAATTCTGAAAAAACCTGAAACCATTTTTTACTCATTTATCAATAGGAGCACTCCTGTGAAGTTTCGAATAAAATAGTCTAACTAATCTTGTTTCCCCATACAAACTTTGGAGCCCCGTTTAACCCCCTTAGGGGATGAATTTAAAAAAATCCTTTCTTAGTGCACCCCTAGATCCCATAAAAAACCTATGTGCTAAATTTTGAATCTCTAGACTCAGTGATTTGGGCTGTGCATTGATTTTTATACTTTGTCACCCCATTTCCCCCTCTTAGGGGTTGAATTCTGAAAAATCCTGAAACCCGTTTCTACTCATTTATTAATAGGAGCACTACTGTGAAGTTTCGAATAAAATAGTCTAACTAATCTTGTTTCCCCATACAAACTTTGGAGCCCCGTTTAACCCCCTTAGGGGGTGAATTTTGAAAAATCCTTTCTTAGTGCACCCCTAGACTACATAAGGAACCTACTTGCCAAATTTGGAATCTGTAGACCCAGCGGTTTGGGCTGTGCGTTGATAGATGAGTCAGTCAGTCAGTCAGTCAGTCAGTCAGTCAGTCAGTCAGTTTCTTCTTTTATATATTTAGATTATGGCGCTCCTGTCGTTGTCATTTTCCGTAATCAGAGTCGGAATTGGAAGCTATTGGTCGCTCATGTATCCTAGTTATACCGCACAAAGGGAAACAATAGATGATATTGATTATTATTAATAGCAGATAGAGTGGTCGGTCGATATTAATAATCTGACCGTTTGGACCGAATCGGAATTATGAAACTCGAGGCAATATTCAATGCGGAACATTCTTTGTTTGTTACACCAAAAAAGTGATACCTTTGCACTGAACTTAGAACCAAAATGGAGTTCTATAATCCCACGTTTTGTTTTCCATCTTAACTATCCTAACTAATGTTATAAATGCGAAAGGAAGTTTGTTTTTAGGGTTCCGTACCCAAAGGGTAAAAACGGAACCCTATTACTAAGACTTTGCTGTCTGTCAGTCTGTCTGTCCGTCTGTCCGTCTGTCCGTCTGTCCGTCTGTCCGTCTGTCTGTCACCAGGCTGTATCTCATGAACCGTGACAGCTAGACAGTTGAAATTTCCACAGATGATGTATTTCTGTTGCCGCTATAACAACAAATACTAAAAACAGAATAAAATTAATATTTAAGGGGGGCTCCCATACAACAAACGTGATTTTTTTTATAATAATGGTACGGAACCCTTCGTGCGCGAGTCCGACTCGCACTTGGCCGGTTTTTTTATTACTTTTTCACACCTAAACCACTGAACCGATCATCCTGAAATTTTGAAAATCGTTGTCAGGTATACAGAAACGGACATAGGGTACCTTTCATCATGAAAAAAAGTACCGTTCTCGAGGAAATCAACAATAACTTTCTTATGATAATAGATGGCTCCAACAGGGTAGATGACACCATAATACAATAATTCCAAGACACCAATCTCTGAAAAAAAAACACTTTATTTTGGGGCTCAAAACCCGAATTATTTTCAACTAGCTGACGTCTCGCGGTTTCACCCGCGTAGTTCCTGTTCCCGTGGGAGTACGGGAATAAAATAT
The DNA here is from genome assembly GCA_905147715.2 of Xestia xanthographa. NCBI lineage: Eukaryota > Metazoa > Arthropoda > Insecta > Lepidoptera > Noctuidae > Xestia > Xestia xanthographa. The sequence goes on from LR990652.1 coordinate 17,577,423, forward strand.
AGCCTATAGCACTCACGAATAATGTAGCTTTCTACCAGTGAAACAATTTTTAAAATTGGTTCATTACTTCCGGAGATTACCCCCTACATACAAACATACAAACAAATGTTACCTCTTTATAATATTAGTATAGATTAATTGCCCAATTCGATTTTAAGTTGCTTTGAAATCAATAAATAGTTGAGTCATTGAGTTGAATAAACAGTGACGTCACAGTTGGCTATTTCCATACAAAATCTATTAGAGAACCGCGTTTTGACAGCTCTTAAAAAGTATCTCAATTGATTGGTGTGTCATCTACACCATTCTTTCGAATCAAGATTAATTATTGTATTATAGAAAAACTTTAGTAGTGTGTTAAGAGTTTAAAAACCGAGGGCAAAAGCAAGTACTTAATGATTTATCCATGCAAAGAACACTCTGGTAAGGCAAACTTAAGTGTCACGTACACCCATAGGCTAGTATCCAATTGCATGCAAAAGCACGTGTAGAACCTAGTCTACATAATCATGCCCTACATCCCCGAACAAAAATGCACTTAACATGATCGAATAACGAAAATAACATCCATCTTTTATAACAATTCCCCGCAGAATTTACGTAAAGGATGATAGCATTGATAGCTTAGACCGTATTCCGCGCATGCTTCAAAACACATTTTGTTATATCCTTGATTCCCTTGAGAGCGCAGTCTGGTCAAGTTTCGTTATATCGAATGTACAGTCGAACTGGAGACTAGTGTAATGGAAAACAAACGATACTGCAATTTCTTTGTACTCTCGTGTCTAATGGTGTTATTTGTTGGTGGAATAATCAAGTGAGTTTCCATTTGATTTGTTGGAAAATAAAATAAATAAATATCGCTGGACATTACACACAGCTCCATTTAGTGCCACACTAAGCAACGAGGCTTGTGTTGTGGACACCAGATAGTTGATATACTACGTAGATACTTTTTGTTTGTAAATACATACTTAATCTATCTAAATATATAAAAGAAGAAACTGACTGACTCATCTATCAACGCACAGCCCAAACCGCTGGGTCTACAGATTCCAAATTTGGCAAGTAGGTTCCTTATGTGGTCTAGGGGTGCACTAAGAAAGGATTTTTCAAAATTCACCCCCTAAGGGGGTTAAAGGGGGCTCCAAAGTTTGTATGGGGAATCAAGATTAGTTAGACTATTTTATTCGAAACTTCACAGGAGTGCTCCTATTGATAAATGAGTAGAAACGGGTTTCAGGTTTTTTCAGAATTCAACCCCTAAGAGGGCGAAATGGGGTGGCAAAGAATAAAAATCAATGCACAGCCCAAACCACTGAGTCTAGAGTTTCCAAATTTAGCACATTAGTTCCTTATGTGGTCTAGGGGTGCACTAAGAAAGGATTTTTCAAAATTCACCCCCTAAGGGGGTTAAACGGGGCTCCAAAGTTAGTATGGGGAAACAAGATTAGTTAGACTATTTTATTCGAAACTTCACAGGAGTGCTCCTATTGATAAATGAGTAGAAAGAGGATTCCGGTTTTTTCAGAATTCAACCCCTAAGAGGGGGCAATGGGGTGGCAAAGTATAAAAATCAATGCACAGCCCAAACCACTGAGTCTAGAGATTCCAAATATGGCACATAGGTTCTTTATGAGGTTTAGGGGTGCATTAAGGAAGGATTTTTCAAAATTAACCCCCTGAGGGGTTGAAACGGGGGTCCAAAGATTACATGGGGAAATAAGATTAGTTAGACTACTTTATTCGAAACCTAACAGGAAACTCCTATCGATAAATGAGTTAACATTTGTGTTTCAGGTTTTTTCAGAATTCAACCCCTAAAGGGGGAAATGGGGTAACAAAGCCTGAAATTCAACATAGGTATTGTTTGTATGGTGAATTGGGTCGGGTGTATTACAAAAACAATGATTTTAAGATTTAATGTGGTGAACCTGAATTACCATCATTCTCTGTTGGGGTGCGATGGGGTTGAAATGTTTAAAAATCAATATGGGTGTCGAAACCGAGATTATCAGGGGTGCTGATTTCGAAAATGGCATTTATTTTGAGATCCAGAAGATTGGGGATTCGACTTCTATACAGGGTTATTGTTGATTTATTATGATGATTGTGATAACGATGATGATGATTGTTATAAAGATGATGATTGTGATTATGATGATAATGATTGTGATTACGATGATGATGATTGTGATAGTGATGGCTATTGTGATAGTGACGGTGATTGTAATGGTGATAGCGATGGTTGTGATAACGAGGATGGAGATTGTGATAATGATGATTATGATTAATATGATAATGATTGTGATTACGATGATAATGATTGTGATAACGATGATGGTGATTGTGATAGTGATTTTGATGGTTATTGTGATGGTGATGGTGATTATGATAGTGACGGTGATTGTGATAGCGATGGTGATTGTGATTGTGACAGTGATGGTGATTGTGATAACGATGAAGATGATTGTGATTACGATGATAATAATTGTGATAACGAGTTTAATGATTTTGATAATGATTGATTGATTGATTTTGATGGTGATTGTGATAGTAATGGTGATTGTGATAGTGATGGTAATTGTGATAATGATTGTGGTTGTGATAGTGATGGCGATTGTGATCATGATGATTGTGATTAAGATGATGATGATTGAGATTACGATGATAATGATTGTGATTACGATGATAATGATTGTGATTACGATGATAATGATTATGATGACGAGAATGGCGATTGTGATGATGATGATTGTGATTACAATGGTAGTGGTTAAGATTACGATTGCTAAAATGATGATAGTGATTGTGATCGTGATTGTTATGGTGATTGTGATGAAGATAGTGATGGTGATTGTGATTGTGATTGTGATTGTGATTGTGATGGTGATAGTGATTGTGATAGTGATGGAGATTGTGATTGTGATAATGATTGTGATTACGATGATGATGATTGTGATTACGATGATGATGATTGTGATAAAGATGATGGTGATTGTGATAGTGATTTCGATGGTGATGGTGATTGTGATAGTGACTGTGATGGTGACGGTGATTGTGATGGTGATTGTGGTTGTGACAGTGATTGTGATAGTGACGGTGATTGTGATGGTGATAGCGATGGTGATGGTGATTGTGATTGTGACAGTGATGGTGACAATGATGAAGGTGATTTTGATTACGATAATAATGATTGTGATAGTGATTGTGGTGGTGATTGTAATGGTGATTGTAATAGTGATAGTCATAGTTATAGTGATTGTGATCGAGATTGTGATGGTGATTGTGATGGTGATAGCGATGGTGATTGTGATTATGATGGTGATTGTGATGGTGATGGTGATTGTGATTATGATGGTGATTGTGATGGTGATGGTGATTGTGATGGTGATGGTGATAGCGATGGTGATTGTGATTATGATGGTGGTTGTGATAGTGTTGGTAATTGTGATAATGATTGTGATAATGATGGTGGTTGTGTTAGTGATGGTGATTTTGATAATGATTGTGATAATGATGGTAGTAAGTTGTGATTGTGATGGTGGTTGTGATAGTGATTGTGATTGTGATGATAATAATAAATTGTGATGACTATGAAATTTGGCACATAGATATTTTACAACCTGGATTAACATGTAGGACACTATTTATCCCTTTAGTATGATTCAGTGGGACAGTTACCGAACTGCACGCGGGCGAAGCCGCGGGCAACAGCTAGTATACATTTAAACATCCATGACTCGGAAATAAATGTCCATGCTCATCACACAAACATTTGCTCCTACCGGGATTCGAACCCGGGACCCTAAGAACTTACGTTCTTGAATGGTGCACGCTTAATGGTGCCATTTGGGTCGTCAAAATGTAGGGTTGGTGTTGAGTCATTTAAGAGTTTATTGTGAATGATGATTTGCTTGAACAGAATAGAATGTGTTTTCAAACTGTACTTACGTAGCACGGATTTAACTTAGCTATCCAATTGTGTAGCTTATAGTGTCAAAGCCATGTCTATTCGATTTTTGTCTATAAACATTAAATCAAAATAAACCTTTTTTGTTTTTTTTTTTTGGAGAGCAGTGGTTGCCCAGTGGTGGCGACCCCGACTTACGAAGAGTAAGTCGTGGGTTCGAACCCAGACAGGCGCATTACTTTGTGTAATTTATTTCATCACCACTGCTCTGAAAACGGTGGAGGAAAACATCGTGAGGAAACCGGCATGTCCTAGAACCAAAAAATTCGAAGACATGTGACATCTACCAATCCGCACTAGGCCCGCGTGGTGGATTATAGCCCATTCCCTCTCATAGAGAGGAGGCCTGTGTCCCAGCAGTGGGAATATTAATGGGCTGATGATGATGATGAAACCTTTTTTGATTGCATTCGTCAGCCAAAAAACAAGTAAGTACTGTTTTTTCGGCAATCTATTGTTATCTATACTAATACTAGCTGACCCACGCAACTTCGTCTGCGTCACATAAGCTACCTACTACCTACCTACTACCTACCTACTACCTACCTACTACCTACCTACTACCTACCTACTACCTACCTACTACCTACCTACTACCTACCTACTACCTACCTACTACCTACCTACTACCTACCTACTACCTACCTACTACCTACCTACTACCTACCTACTACCTACCTACTACCTACCTACTACCTACCTACTACCTACCTACTACCTACCTACTACCTACCTACTACCTACCTACTACCTACCTACTACCTACCTACTACCTACCTACTACCTACCTACTACCTACCTACTACCTACCTACTACCTACCTACTACCTACCTACTACCTACCTACTACCTACCTACTACCTACCTACTACCTACCTACTACCTACCTACTACCTACCTACTACCTACCTACTACCTACCTACTACCTACCTACTACCTACCTACTACCTACCTACTACCTACCTACTACCTACCTACTACCTACCTACTACCTACCTACTACCTACCTACTACCTACCTACTACCTACCTACTACCTACCTACTACCTACCTACTACCTACCTACTACCTACCTACTACCTACCTACTACCTACCTACTACCTACCTACTACCTACCTACTACCTACCTACTACCTACCTACTACCTACCTACTACCTACCTACTACCTACCTACTACCTACCTACTACCTACCTACTACCTACCTACTACCTACCTACTACCTACCTACTACCTACCTACCTTTCTTTTTTTTTCTTTTTCTCGCCGTAAAAACCATCCTTGAACTCCAACGAACATTTAAAAAAAAAAATTGGTCACATTGGTCCAGGCGTTGTTGAGTTATGCGCTTACCAACACATTTTGTGATTCATTTTTATATTATAGAAGATTATAAAGAGGAAAACTTTGTTTGTTTGTTTGTTTGTTTGTAATGAATAGGCTCAAAAACTGGACCGATTTAAAAAAATCTTTCACCATTCGAAAGCTACATTATCCACGAGTAACATAGGCCATATTTTATCCCCGTACTCCCACGGGAACGGAAACTACGCGGGTGAAACCGCGGGACGTCCGCTAGTAATTTATAATTTTCGTGTGTTTTGCAGTGCAGAACAAACAGTTTTTCTTTCAATTGCCCATAATTTCTTGCACAATTCTATGTTTTTTTTACAATTTTCTTCTACACTATAGCGCCTTTTTTGCTGCAGGTAAATACAAAATTGATACAATGATAAAACCCCAACACATTTCGATACAACCAGAGAGTCAATCAGAAACAATAAAGCCCGTCCATTCATTTCCCGGTGGACGGTTCATCAAAAGGGACACCATACCTGAAACATAACCACAGTTACATGAAACCCATTGAATAATATTCACAATAGATTTCCCATTCACAACTACACTAACAAATAAACTTAATGGATAAATAATTAATATTTCTGCGTTGATTATAATTTACCGTGTTTTTGAGAGCAGCGGTGGCCCAGTGGTGGCGGCCCCGACTTACGAACAGTAAGCCGTGGGTTCGAACCCAGGCAGGCGCATTACTTTGTGTAATTTATTTCATCACCGCTACTCTCAAAACGGTGAAGGAAAACATCGTGAGGAAACCAACATGTCCTAAAACAAAAATTCGAAGACATATGACATCTACCAATCCACACTGGGCCCGCTTGGTGGATTATAGCCCATTCCCTCTCATAGAGAGGAGGCCTGTGTCTCAGCAGTGGGAACATTAATAGGCTGATGATGATGTGTGATAACAGAACACATTCCAAGATTAAAAAATCCATTTCAGATATTATTAAATAGGTAAATTAGCCTATTCTATTTATTGTTTTTCCTCGTCTGTGAGATGGAGTTGTTAGCCACTACGCGAACCCGGTGCGCTTTGGTGGTATCCCATATCTTCGAGTTTTTCTTTCGGACATTTTACAGTAATTAAAAGATAGCACATGTTTAAAAAACCGGCCAAGTGCGAGTCGGCGCCGCGCACGAAGGGTTCCGTACCAATTATTATAAAAAAATCACGTTTGTTGTATGGGAGCCCCCCTTAAATATTAATTTTATTCTGTTTTTAGTATTTGTTGTTATAGCGGCTACAGAAATACATCATCTGTGAAAATTTCAACTGTCTAGCTGTCACGGTTCATGAGATACAGCCTGGTGACAGACAGACGGACAGACGGACAGACGGACAGACAGACGGACAGACAGCGAAGTCTTAGTAATAGGGTTCCGTTTTTATCCTTTGGGTACGGAACCCTAAAAAAACAAGTATAAAACAATTCCTTCTCATTTAAGTCTCTTCCATACCTTTATTACCTACTTTGAAATACTTAAAACGGTGAATTTAATAGTGCTCTGTAAGTGGGTATCTCAAGCAGTATGTACCACATTTCAGTTCAGTGTTCAGTAATATTAACCTGCATATAATTGTACCAGTTCTTGGAACAAGAAATGGGAATACAGAATGAGAGTCTCCAATTTACGTTTAAATTGAAATATTCGACGGCAGAAGTGCAGTGTACTGAAAAGCTTTACTTTGTTTTGTTCAGTAATTTAAAAATTAAAGCTGGCTGTGGAACTATTGTACCTACAACAGAAAAGTAGTGAACAGTTCCCTCTCATGGGGAGGAGGCCTGTGTCCCAGCAGTGGGAACATTAATAGGCTGATGATGATGATGATGAATGAACAGGGGGTCTAAAATGGCCGCTTAAGCAGAATCGTAATATGAATCACGTTAAAAATTTTCAATTCTTAAAATGGACTTTATAATTATTAGCATAGAGTCCATTTTAAGAATTTAAAATTTTTAACGTGATTCATACTCAGATTCTGCGTGGATTCTGCTAAAGCGGCCATTTTAGACCCCCAGTAGATACTTTTTTCATCCTACGCCCATGTGAATGTAGCGAAACGGCCAAGCCACATATTTTGATTAAGGTGTAGTTTGTGAAGTTAGACCTTGTAGAGTTAGGGCGTGTAGAGTTAGAAGCTTGGCTCTACATGAGATCTGATAACTTTTTGACAGTGCGAGTAATATGGTCTCGTCTTGGCAACATTTTACATGAAAATGTTTTTGATGGGTGTTCTTTTGTGAAAACAGTATAAATTATACTATTGATAGTGAATATGCACGTATCAAGCATGTAGACTTCTCATCTATTAATCTAGGCATTTTGACGTAACAATTTCCACATCATTGACAGAATCGTCATCACACCACCACCACATCGCTTTCACAGAATTGGAGGAGCTCGTGGCTAAATAATAACAGCCGCTCGGGTCGATCTTTAGGTTAAGCCGTGCTTGCCTAGGTTGGTCTGTGGATGGGTGACCACCCATTACATACCGAGTTTCCTCCGTGTCTCGGAAAGCACATTAAGCAGTTGGTCCCGGCCGTCATTTGTGATCTTTGACAGTCGTTACAGGTAGTCAGTGGCCCAAAAAGTCTGACAACCAGTCTTACCAAGGGGTATCGTATTACCCAGTACTAACTGGGTTGTGGAGGTCAGATAGGCAGTCGCTCCACGTAAAATACTGGTATTCAGCTGCATCCGGTTAGACTGGAAGCCGACCCCAATAAAACTTGGGAAAAGGCTAGGCAAATGAATTAAATGAATTTCCACATCATTTTCATCTTCCTACCCTGGTCCTATTGGTGACGGCGCAACGTTTTCAACTTCCATTATCCCGTCAGAAGTCACGGCATCATTTACTGAACTTCTCTTACACTGAGCAAATTCCACATAACAAACAAAAAAACGTCTCATGAGAAATCCAAAATAAAATGCAAAGTATAATTTAGAAAACAGTAGTACCTACATATACATTACAGGATGGTAATGAGGCTCGCCCGCAGGGTCCAATTGTTGACAGCGTCTGATGGATCGCGAGCTCTTCCTGTTTGCACAATAACCTCAACCGTTCGAGACCCTCCGAGTTCGCAACTTGCTTCATCATTCATAATACGGGCTTTTACTTTGATAAAACTTTCTCTATATAAATGATGGTTGTTTTAACCCGTTAGGATTTAGGTCTGTGAGTTACAGCTTTAGAAAATGGTTTTAGATAGTTTGTTTATCATGCTTTTGGGGGATTTATGGCCTCTTTCTAATGAAAATTATTCTGTGCCCTGCGAAGCTTAAAAGCTTATTTAAATCCATCAGAAAACAAAAAAGAAAAATATCTCAGAATAAAAAGTAACACTGTAATATTACGAGTACTTCAAGAAAAATAAAAAAAACTTGAGTCTACTTTCCAAGTAGACACTCAAATATAATTAATTCAACCTGTTTAAAACTAACTCTTGACTCGATAAAAAATGCTGGGTCGTGACCACAGACAGAGTCTCGAGGCGACGCGCAACGCCGCCGTTGTATACTATCCTTTATGCTAGAACTTTGTAAGTGGGCGAACGTCGTAAATTCCCGCGCACAGATGTTGGAGATAGGTGACGAATAAAGGCGAGAACACGGTGCCGCATACCGGTGGGTCCGCACTAATTTATGCTTACTTTTCACTGTTATGACTCTCTGAGGTTGTGAAATTGAGACGGTAAATTCTGTTTGTAGGATAAATATGGTGTGGTTTGCGCTGATATTGGAAACAAAGGACTGTTTTGGTGAGTTTTGATCTAGAATGAGGGTACACATTTTTTTAAAGAATAAATTCTTAAGGGATGTAAAACTACCTTTGACAAAGCCGAAAGGTACTTGTTTTCCTCGTGATAACGATCACCTGGGAACCTTCTAGTTACGGAGATATTGGGCGTTAAAGTTCCAACTTTTTCACAAGTTTGTGTTTAAATACAAGTTTGAATATTAAAACTTTACTTTATATACCTCCAGGAGGAGCTCGTGGCTAAATAATAACAGCCGCTCGGGTCAATCGTTAGGTTAAGCCGTGCTTGCCTAGGTTGGTCTGTGGATGGGTGACCGCCCATTACATACCGAGTTTTCTCCGTGCCTCGGAAAGCACGTTAAGCCGTTGGTCCCGGCTGTCATTTGTAGATCTTTGACAGTCGTTAGGTAGTCAGAGGCCCAAAAAGTCTGACAACCAGTCTTACCAAGGGGTATCGTATTACCCGGTACTAACTGGGTTGTGGAGGTCAGATAGGCAGTCGCTCCATGTAAAATACTGGTATTCAGCTGCATCCGGTAAAACTGGAAGCCGACCCCAACAAAGTTGGGAAAAGGCTAGGCAGATGATGACTTTATATACCTCCAGGACCCCCACATCATTCAAAAAATTCATCAGCACAATATTTTGAGTGCATCACATTGAGTCCCACCGTAAAATGTAATTTTTCACCTCAAAAAAAAGGCGAAACGAAACGATTTTTGCGTAGTTAATTAGTTTGACGTACCGAATGCTTGGTCGACGGCTTCGAGAACGGTCCATTTACACCCTGTAGATAAATATATGCTAGCATGATGCTAGCTAACATTTTACATAGGCACTAACTTTTTGTCAGCAGCTTATTCTTGACGTTTCGATGGGAAAATTTCATCAAATATTTTGGCCCAAAAGTCAGCTACGCGAACTCCGCTCGCTGATGAAGTAATAACTTCAAATGCGCAGGTGTCAGGACATGCAGCGCAAGATAGAAGGTGGTTTATTGTCTATAGAGACACACCGCATACACATTTGAAATCTGAGCCGACCATGAACCCCCATCTACAACTCTCAACAGCTGTAGTAATAAACTACAGCTGTTGAGAGTCAGAACAGCTGTAGTAATAGGTAAACTACAACAGTCGGGACCCATTAAATAATCTAGACTAAAATCATTACTTCTAATATGGGTCCCGACTGTTGCAGTTAATATGTCCTGTTTCCTGAACTTGTTTTTCTCTTTTCAGTTTTTATTTAAAGTTATTAGTTATTTTTAACGCAGTCGGGTTTTTTTTTATTTATTTTTTACACTTTTTAGTTAAGTACATAGATATACCTACCATTTTAAAATTCGCATGATGTGCCTTTTATGGAGCTGTTTAGGCTGCAGAGCGTGCCAAACATTTGAATTTGGCGCCAAAAATCCGCCATTTTTTATTTTTATATGCCGTGTTACTCTCACAGTAAATACGAATCTAACGACACCTCTTAAGCTAAAATCCATCGAGCCGTTCAGGCCACAGAGCGTGCCAAACAATTATACATACACTAGCTGATGCCCGCGGCTTCGCCCGCCCGCAAATTAAATACTAAAACCTTCCTCTTAAATCACTCTGTCTATTAAAAAAACCCGCATCAAAATCCGCTGCATAGTTTTAAAGATCTAAACATACATAATAGGGACAGACAAACAGACGCGGCGGGGGACTTTGTTTTATAATATGTAGTGATGATACATACTCTCGAAAAACATAATCCTCCTTCTGGCGCAGTCGGGTAAAAAGTGTATTCAATCATAATTATTAATTGTGTTTTGGCAAAATTATGTTCTAAATTCACCATTGTTGTTGTTCGGTCACAGTGATCAGTCGAACCGATTCTTCCTACCTGCTGGTTTGTTTCCGACATTTCATTAATGTTTCATTTAGTCGAACAAGAGAACCCGTCAATTACCAAACAATAAACTAAATATAGCCTGTTATAATGAAAGGAGAAACAAATTGAAATAAGCGACTCAATGGACAGTTCTATGGAGTTTCTTGCCCATTCTTCTCCATGAGATCTACGATTTTGGATTGGGCAATTACAGTCCATTCACAGTTACTATGCCTGTACTGTGAGTAGCTTATTTTTGACTATCATGTACAGTGTATAGTGTCTGTCATGAGTCTATTTTAAACTAATGCTTTGTGTTTGAGTATGGCTGAGCTTTTGGCACATCTGTGGTGGATGGAGAGATCTCCTTTAACCTTAACTTCTTCTTAACTTTAGTAGTGTCAGTAGACACTAGCAGTATCTGTATTAGGTAAGAATAGATGTAGCCTATCATAGAGGAGCTCGTGGCTAAATAATAACAGCGGCTCGGTCAATCGCCCGTGAATGGGTTACCAACCATTACATACCGAATTTCCTTAGTGCCTCGGAAAGCACATTAAGCCGTTGGTCCCGGATGTCATTTGTAGATCTTCGACAGTCTTTACAGATAATCAGTGGCCCGAAAGTCTGACGACCAGTCTTACCAAGGAGTATCGTATCACCCAGTACTAACTGTGTTTTAGAGGTCAGATAGGCAGTCGCTCCATGTAAAATACTGGTATTCAGCTGCATTCAGTTAGACTGGAAGCCGACCCCAACATAGTTGGGAAAAGGCTATGCAGATGATGCGATTTTGATATACCTAATAAAGTTACTTGGGTAAATTATTTGTCTGCTGGTCCTACTTTTGCAAATTCCATTTGCCTAACACAATCAGAAACTTACCCCAGTAACAGAACGCTGCTTACATTTCCTTTACATACACTTCTAGCTGCGTCCACGTTCAGAAAATCTCTCATCAATAAGCGCACATAATCCTAAACGAAATATGGTCATGGTCTTTTATTAAGCAGTGATATCCTACTGGTATGACCGTTGGTGAGCAGCGGTGGCCCAGTGGTGGCGGCCGCGACTTACGAACAGTAAGTCGTGGGTTCGAACCCAGGCAGGCGCATTACTTTGTGTAATTTATTTCATCACCACTGCTCTCAAAACGGTGAAGGAAAACATTGTGAGGAAACCGGCATGTACTAGAACCACAAAATTCGAAGACATGTGACCTCTACCAATCCGCACTGGGCCCGCGTGGTGGTGGCCCGTTCCCTCTCTAAGAGAGGAGGCCTGCATCCCAGCAGTGGGAACATATTAATAGGCTGATGATGATGCCATGTGTGGCATAAAAACTCTGACACCAGGGTAGGCACTAGCCACAGAATAAAGAAGAATATTGAACGGAGACAAAGAAAGGCCTACTATGTATCACCTCAGTAGATACGTAAAACCGTAGACAGAAGCTAGACAAATCATAAATAGCTGCTTTATATTCAACGTTTTTACAAACTTGTTTCCAATTTATTCTCGTCAGTCTGAACTGAACGTAAAGTTGTGAAGGTCAGTCTGTTTGACGGTTTCCATATTAATCACTATTTAAGTATTTGCTTAGCTTTATAATTAATGAATAAAGTTTTTGTTTCATGTTGGTAAAATGTAATAAGAGGTTTAGGATTGCTTTTAAATATTGGATTGGGTTTTAGGGTCATGGCAATCGAGCTCGATTTATGTTTGAATATGTTCTCATTGAAGTGGTTAGTTTTTATTTTAAACGAGCAATGATAGTGGTGTGACCGTAGGACTAAAGCCTAGTCATAGGTCTCGAGTACCTTTGATTTTTCTGATTCATGTCACAGATGGCTTGACCAGATTTTTTATAGGTGTCTACTTTCTGTTCATTTCTGTTACCCTGGTACTTTTTAAAACAACTGTCATAATTTAATGAACCAATTATTGACCAAAAGTTCCTTAAACACTTAGTTCCAATAAATTTCTGTTTGCCGGGTAGTCCGTTTTAATAAATAAACAATAAGGATAGTTGATTTAAAACTGTCATCGATATCTTTAACTAGCTGACCCACGCAACTTCGTCTGCGTCACATAAAAGAGAAACAGCTCACAAAAGGAATACATTTTTCCCCGTTTTTGCAAGATTTTTCATTTATGCTTCGCTCCTTTTGGTCGCAGCGTGATTTTATATAGCCTATAGCCTTCCTCGATAAATGGACTACCCAACACTGAAGAATCATTCAAATCGGACCATTAGTTCCAGAGATTAGCGCGTTCAAACAAACAAACAAACAAACAAACAAACACTGCAGCTTTATAATATTATATAATATTAAGTATAGATTAATCCATCATAACCCTCTCTATTTTTCATCACAGTTGCGCTTTGAGGAATAAACATATAATATTTTTAATTTGTGAGCGCAACTAATGGTTGCGCTTCGAGGAATAATTTAGTTGTGCTTAAAAATAGGTGCGCTCTGAGGAATCCCTCGAATTCTTAGCTTTGCTATCTTCGACGGTTCTTACTTCGTTCAAATTCCTTTGTATTGCATAAAAATTGTTACATAAGTAATTACTTAAACTCAAGAAATTACTCTAACTTGATTCCAACCCAGAATTCACACAATTAATTAAAAATCAACTTCTTCCAATAAATAACCCTCCGCCACCACTTCCCGTTTACATTCTACGCAAGAATATCAATTAGTTCCCACAATACACAACAGCTAACTGAAAAAAAAAAACGTTAAACAAAAACAACGGGAATAAAAGGGAACATTTTACGCAGTACAGCTTTGGTGATTTAACTAAAGTCCGTGAAGGGAAAAACGAACGATTTGTATTCATGATAGCGTCCCCTGCTCAGGTTGGTAGGTGCGACGGAGTAGATTCGCAATCTTCTCTGATTCTCTGGAGGGAACCCTGATTCGGAACAGTTATTACGATAAATGCCTACTTCGCATATCGGAAGAAATGAAAGCTTCGGACTTTAGTTACTACTGATTTTGTGTGTGAAACGGAAGAATAGAAATTTGAGTCGTTCAGCAACTCGTCCCACAAGCCTATGGCCCATTTAAACGCAATAATCCAAATCACAATTGGTTAGTTCATTTTTCAAAAAGATGTGACCTACTTAATCTATTAGGAAAAAAAAACGATAAGTGGACGAACGACGAATTACTCTGACACACATTTACCAAACAAAGTACATAAAATTACTTATCACCGTTTTACAAGCGCCCATTTAGCTCAGGCTATTTCACACGAAACCTCGTTAAAACATATCGGATAAGTACCAAAACTTTAAAATTACTTATCCGGAGTTAACCTTCGCGTGCTCGCTATAAAACCTCGGCTGTCGTGTTCGAGTCAGCCCGACCGCTTCCAACACGCGATAAATCGCGAAGCACACGTGACAACTCAGATAAATAACCCTAACTCAACCCTTTCTGAAGTGACACAACATCGGTGCATAGCTTTTGTTAATTAACTTAATATATTTAATAGTAGGTACAAAGTACACTTGGATTTATTTTCGTTCGGGCCTGGGAGCTCGTTTTAGGTAAATAAGTACTACGAAATTGCTTTGAGGAAGTTCTCGAGTGTGGGCGTGTACTTGTTTAGAGAATGGTCTGATAGAGAGGTTATTTATTAGGTAGGTTTATGATTTTGTAAGGTTTTGATTTAATCGGTTGGTTTATTTGTGTATGTCAACTTTTTTAATATAGAGATGAGAGAGGGGGAACCTACGTCGGGTAAAACCTTTGAATATTTGTGTCACCGGAAAATCAAGTTTTCTAATTTCCTTTAATCTCGAATCCTTCTGTTATGGCTGACTTCCATTTGCTCTGGTTAAGTAGTATAACAAGAGTAATTAAATAATAAAAAGAAAAAAAGCCTAAACGTCACTCCAAAAATGTCAGTTATTTTCTGAAATGTCATGGATTGACGTCATTAACTAATTCAAATGTCAGAGGAGTTCATTGAATTCTCCGAAGATGCTACAGTACTTATTGTTTTTCGTAGACTTTTTAGTAAACGCCCACGAAGGCTTTACTGAAGGAGGCTTTAATATACTTCGTAATTGCTTAAACATCCGTTTCATTAACCTCAAAACACTTTTTAAAAAACAAGAGCAAATAAATAATAAATTAGTTGAAAAAAAAGGTCCATTTTACAGTCAACTACTTCGCGAGACTTTTTTATATGCCTTTAGTAAATTAGTAGTAAACTTTGTCGTGCCGTTCCTGGCGCCCCCACATTTTATCAAGTTACTTGTGACTAATTAATTATTTTTCCTTTTATTTTAAAAGTGAAGTGCTGCGTCGAAATCGATGGAGAAAAACAAAAATTTTGTTGCCAAAGTACGCAAAAAAACAAATGAAAATTGTGGTGCTAAGTTTGATCGGATTAAAAACACCATTTAGCAAGTTATGGTCTGTTAAACATAACATCATGACATAACATCACGCCTGTAATCCCTGAAAGGTTAAGCAGAGTAGTACCTTAGTACCTTAGTACATTTCACCAGTTATGTATAAGTCCCATGTATTAGAGGTGAGCCTTTTGCCATCAACCAGGCACAAATACAGACTCCGTGACTGCTACTGAGAAATTTCCCATGGAAAACGCCAATATCAATTTGACCGACCCAGGAATCGAACCAAGGACCTCTTGCTCAGGTAGTCGCACTTGGGACGACTACACCAACGAGGCAGTCAGTCTTACTCCTAATTCGGATTAAAACACCATTTAGCAAGATATGGCCTGTTAAAATTACCGTCAATTCGTTACATTTCTACCTTATTGCCTTAATAACACTCAGTCAGACACAATAACAACACGAAATAACCAGCTTGTTTGTAAATAAAACTATAACTATTACGAACGCGGCTGGCAATACGCACTGCGTTAAAACCGTGTCACATTCATAGTTGATGGATGTGCACGCAATTACGGTTTACAGTCGCGTGTCCCTCTTAATAACGTTATCATTGTGACAAGCGAAACACATTTGGTTCATATTAATTCACATTCCACAACAGTTTGCTGCTATGTCTCGTAATTAGCAGACGTCTGTCGCGATTAGTGTATTTAATTAATGTACTTTTTCTTGTGAAACAATAAAATTATTATAATACTGTAGAAATGATGTTAGAAACACAAACAAGGTTCACCTCACCTATAATGTATGTGGACTATTACAATACATCGTGTAACACTTCTTAGCACTAAAGCCTACACGCGTAGGCGCCTCGTAGCGCGTAGCAGATATTCGTAGCTCGCTACGCGATTGCGTAGCATACAAATTCTTTGTTTATGTTTGCAAGAAAAAAATATTGAATCAAGAAAATATTAAAGAACAATGCTAGTCGATTCGAATTGCGTTCAATGAAATAATTTATATTTAATATTTGCATATTGAATAGAACCTTCATCCATTCAGACTCAATAGCCTAGCAACCCAATCCCATTATTCCAGAACAACCCACAATAAAGGCGTCATTGTTCAGCATAAGTAGTATTCTAAGAAAGAAAAAATCGATGTGTCTTGACAAAGTTAAAGCCTGCCTGTCGGCAAAACGATTCGCTCGCAGCCCTACCATCGAAACTTATACCGTAGCGTCTTCAATAAAACCTTAAAAGTTCCCGAGGCGTTGTTCTAAAAGCCGCCCCTTATTACACATCAAAACTCCAACGAAAATATCTCTGGAGAGCAGAAAAAGTTCAATCGACAATAGACTGATAAGACTTCTTTGATGTCAATTCTTTATGTTTTCTTCAATAATTATTGTCATGTTTTGTGAAGACTTGTAGGTTTGCGCAAATATGTGGGTGAAGAACAAAACATAAACGTGTTGTTGGCTGTCCATTGTACTTGTTTCTTTACCGGCTAGTGCAAACCAACCAACAGAACATTTATTTATTATGCTCTATACAATATATTGTTTCGAAGCCGATCAATACATAATCTAAGGCCACTCATACGTTTCTCTTCTTTTGTAATACTTTAGAGAGAATTTGAAGCGATAGCAAATCGAGTATGATGTACAGGCTTATGTTTGTTTCTAAACCGACCTGAAACTGAGTCAAAGTATTAAATGTTTGCGTAATTGGTTTCTTTAGGACTTGTATTTTAAAATAATTTTAGATTCTGCAGGGACCAATTATGAAATAAACTTTTAGTCCAAAATATAGTCTAGACGAATAAACTGATACTTTAATCCAATAAAACTACTTTACGTCAACAAGTATGAACTAAACTGTCAACTCCAACCACATTTAGAACCCACACGAACTAAATCTTCCTCTCACATTAACTAATTAGTTAGTACGATGCAACTCCCAATAACTTCCAGCATCCAATTCATCCGCAGCACATCAGCGCCATACTAATGCATCCGAACTTTCCTACTTGCAACTTTACTATTCTGTGGAAGCCGCGAAGTTGAGCTCAAAAGGTCACTCCGAAGCTCGCCGAGTGTTAGCAATGTGATTAAAATCTCTCCCCCTAACCATGAGAGATGTCGTGCCGCCATATCCCAGTAATTAATTAATTAAATATTTTATCTTGCTCTACTTGGCTCACAAAGAGTAATGTTTGTAACTCAGTGCTGTATTATGAGATGTGATTTCTCTTATTTCTACGTGTATGCTTTGTTTGTTTGAGGCTTATGGTTTGCTTTTAAAGATAATTACGAGGTTTTTGTTACCTGAAAGCTGAGTTTATCGGGTACTTGAACCTCGAGCACATATTTTAATATCTAGCCATTATTAGACATACTATAAGGTTTCTCGTATTTTGGACTCACCATCATTATCTTCCTCTCATCCCAATTAATTTGGGGTCGGCGCAGGATGTCTTCTTCTTCCATCATACTTCTCTATTCTCGTCATCTCATCAGACACCTCCTTTCTTGCCATATCATCCTTCACACAGTCCATCCATCGTTTCTTTTGGTCTACTTGACTACTTGTATTTATTTTAATTTAAATGAGTTTATTTAATCTGTCAGTCCATGTATTGGTATACCATTGTATTGGTTATCCCAATTCATTTGGGGTCGGCGCAGGATGTTTTCTTCTTCCATCATACTTCTCTATTACTCGCCATCTCATCAGACACTTCCTTTCTTGCCATATCATCCTTCACACAGTCCATCCATCGTTTCTTTTGGTCTACTTGACTACTTGTATTTATTTTAATTTAAATGAGTTTATTTAATCTGTAAGGTATACCATTGTATTGGTTATCCCAATACATTTGGGGTCGCGCAGCATGTTTTCTTCTTCCACCATACCTCTCTATTACTCGTCATCTCATCAGACACTTCCTTTCTTGCCATATCATCCTTCACACAGTCCATCCATCGTTTCTTTTGGTCTACTTGACTACTTGTATTTATTTTAATTTAAATGAGTTTATTTAATCTGTAAGGTATACCATTGTATTGGTTATCCCAATACATTTGGGGTCGCGCAGCATGTTTTCTTCTTCCACCATACCTCTCTATTACTCGTCATCTCATCAGACTCCTCCTTTCTTGCCATATCATCCTTCACACAGTCCATCCATCGTTTCTTTTGGTCTACTTGACTACTTGTATTTATTTTAATTTAAATGAGTTTATTTAATCTGTAAGGTATACCATTGTATTGGTTATCCCAATACATTTGGGGTCGCGCAGCATGTTTTCTTCTTCCACCATACCTCTCTATTACTCGTCATCTCATCAGACACTTCCTTTCTTGCCATATCATCCTTCACACAGTCCATCCATCGTTTCTTTTGGTCTACTTGACTACTTGTATTTATTTTAATTTAAATGAGTTTATTTAATCTGTAAGGTATACCATTGTATTGGTTATCCCAATACATTTGGGGTCGCGCAGCATGTTTTCTTCTTCCACCATACCTCTCTATTACTCGTCATCTCATCAGACTCCTCCTTTCTTGCCATATCATCCTTCACACAGTCCATTCATCGTTTCTTTGGTCTACTTGACTATTTGTATTTATTTTTAATTTAAATGAGTTTATTTAATCTGTAAGTTCATGTATTGGTATACCATTGTATTGGTTTTCCCAATTCATTTGGGGTCGGCACAGCATGTCTTCTTCTTCCATCATACTTCTCTATCTGCACCCCTAGCCAAGTTGACAATCTACAATCGTTAACGCTAGTAGAAAACTATTCAAATGAATGGGAATGACATCATCTCAACGTTAAATCACGTGATCAACACAAACGAATAGAAAATTTTACATCGTTCAAAATGATAGAATAGAATGTTATCGTTTCTACAATGTTGATCGCTAAAACTCTTTGGTAGGAACGCTCACCATAGACACACACAGGTCGGGAGGGTCGGGGTTTTTTCTACAGACATTAGAGAACGAGCGTTCGACTCAGTCGTGTCAACTTGGCTACCAATTTAGCGCTTTCTACAATCGCTTACGCCGAGGCGTTTACGATTGTAGAAAGAGAATCGATACGAAACGTTTGTAACTTGGCTAGGGGTGCAGACACCTCCTTTCTTGCCACATCATCCTTCACACAGTCCATCCATCGTTTCTTTTGGTCTACTTGACTATTTATTTTAATTTAAATGAGTTTATCTATAAGTACATGTATTATAATGTACCTATTTAAACCAATTTATGTTATTTTTCTCATTTATTTTTTGATAATCTATCACAATGCTGTCGTAATTGTTGACTAGTTGGGCTGGTAAGGTTGTTATTAAGGCTGTCTATCATTTATCGGTTATTTTGCCGTTTTGCCGCCTTACATAGGCGACCTTTTTATGAAGTTTAAATAAACAATATTTAAGAGCCCATGTTTCAAAGATTGATTTCTAAGGCCACGTCACGTGTAACCTCATTCACTGAAAAGGTCGTATTAGGGAATTGTATATATGAAAAATATTGTTTGCGTTTCTAACTTAAAAGAGTGTCCGTGGAGTTTCTTGCTCGTTCTTCTCCATAGAGATCTACGCATTGGAATTGGCAACTACAGTACTTTCACAGTTTTTATGTCTTGTGATTGGGACTGTAGCTACATTTCGTTGGTTGTCTTTGTCTCGACAGTTTCAGTGTGTGTGTGTGTGTGTGTAAATGTGCGTATGCGTGTGTGTGTGTGTGTGTGTGTGTGTGTGTGTGTGTATGTGTGTGTGTTTCAGTGTGTGGGTTTTTCATTTGATGATACTTTAGCATCGATGACGAATCGGTACTACAAAAAAAAATGTTGAAACGTTTGTGAATCGTGATCTTTTGTTTTTTGACGAGTAGGAACAGAGCCGAGTCGGGCATTGATTTTGATTTTGTGTATCGGCTAATTAATGTTTCAGAAATACAGATAGTAAGTGCTTGAACTACGACTTTGTAAGGTACAAAGTTAGTGTGGAAGGCCTGTATTATAGTGAAATACAAAGATAAATGTAGAGCGGCAACAGTTAGGCTAAGTGTAAGTTATATCGCCGCAGCGATTAGCGCGCTACGCTAACGAGCGCACGTGAATGCCTTCTGAATAGTCCGTATAGTCAACGCGCTAAGTACTTGTCTTCTAAACATACAAGTAGCCTCATCAGCTACGAAATAGCTTTCTCGGAAAGGTAGCTCCAGAATAATTATGCGGCTGAATGTTCCAGTACTTATTCTAGAATGTTCCAGTTTCAGAATTTGCTAGGTTTTCGGACTTCTAAGTAGCATTCTTGACCTCCATATTAATCATAGCTTTTATAAAAAACTAACTAAAACAAGGGTAAGGCTAACTAAAAACAATTAAAAAATAAAGGGTTTTCAAAGGCATAGACTTTTATAAAGATTTCAAAACTGAACTTTGCAAAAATATTATTCGAAATACACCGTGGCCATTTTTGTTCCCTAGACATTGAATACTTGAGTTTCAACGAAATTGCTTTTGTAAATCGTATGTAGTTCACGTTGTGGCTAGCAACCGAAATACCGCAGAAAACGAGCACGATCTTCTTAGTTCGTTACGGAAAACGAACCGATCCTAATAAGATTACTTCCTTAAGTCATATTTGTACAGATTCACTATCAAACAGTTGGTCAACGAAAATATGTTGCGGGTCGCCGCACCCCTAAACAAAATCTTTAGAGATAGTTGCAAAACAAAATGATAAAAAAAGGTTTGTGTCCGTAATAAATTTCTAAGCATTTGTAGAAATATCCATCTATTGGGATAGATTCGGGCACGCCGCCCCGGGCGCGGCGCACGATCCGTTTCGACCGGGTCACCAATATGAATAATTTTCCAATCTCAACGTTTATTCACTTCTTTGTCTACCATTTTTGGCTCGGAGACAATTTTATGACGAATCGTAAACGCCTTTTTATGCAGCAATACCATAGAATGCGTAATAAATAACAGTGACAATTTTGGATGGGTGCACATGTGATTTACTTTAGTCCCTGACTTTAAGTAAGTAGGGTAATAAAACGCATGAATGTAAACGAGTTCCAATATATTTAATTGATTAGCTGCACAAAAAATATCAAAAAAATAATTTACAAACGACGTAACATACATCTCACAACTTCTTAAGGATAATTTCCCCACTTTAATTACCCACTTGGAGTAAATGGCGAAGAAATTTCCTAATTGTACAGCACTTGCTAAACCAAAGACGAAACGGCCTAACACGTAATGTAGGCTTTGGGGGACTAACTCGATTCAAAACGTAGCTCGCTGGGCGCGATCTACGACACGTCATATTTGTAATACGCTACGCCACACAAAAGACGCGTCCTTCATGACCACGTGGTCAAATGAGACAACAATCATTGCATTATGAACTTTAAAAAAACCTATACAACATTTTTTTTTAATGTGCCTGTCTGGGTCCGAACAAAACTCAAAACATTTATTTCAATTAGACCATTACGGCACTTTTGAATGTCAAAAATACAAAAAAAAAAAAACAAAGCTACAGTCCCAGTCACAAGGCATAATAACTTGAGAAAGTACTGTAGTTACATATTTCATCGGAAAAAGAAAGGACTGAGTGGTCTTTGCGCGTATGTTATTTTTGACATTGAAAACATCCTCAATATCCGCCTATGTTGCCGTAAACGTAACAATGAGCGAATACGTACTAAACTCACATGCTGTGGCCTATTACCAGTATACACACATGCCTCTATCAACTCATCCAACTTTAACAACGTCAAAAAATAAGTGAAAAGGACGAATAAGTGAGAAGGGCACTTGACGTAAACACAAGCCAATAAAATACTAAGTGTTCCTACTCTTTGTGACTAACATGACGTCTTTACCTGTACCGTTATTGAAAAAGGGTACCCTTTACCGGAAAATGTTCTCGGATATTGAGCCAAAGTACTTTAATATCGTTTCATAAATGCATGCTTGTTATCAGAATGCTGTATATAAGGGAGCATTTTATCAATAAAGTGCAGGGCTATGAAGGAGAGGATTTCGTTGAGAAACGTGCTATGCTCAAAATGAAGGCTATACAAATCGATTAGAATAATATTTTGAGGTTATGGTGCTATTATTTGAAGCCGCTTGAAAGGTGATGGTGTGGTCTCTTAGGACACAAATTATAACTAAGAATCATAATTTTAGATCACGAAGGCCCTTGTAGTCATACAAGATACTCTTCATGATCTAACAGAAGTCATATATTTCAGGTCATATTATACAAAATGTTTCATCGTCATGTTATATACGAGTATAGCACAGGTTTTTAGACTGATTTGAACAAAAAAATTATTTGGCATCCATCAAATCGATAATGATGGACTTCAAATTCTACGAAAAAACCTATTACTTTATTTTCCTCGTCCAATATTAATTATCTTCCTCCTTGACCTTAATCATCCTGTTCATTGGATTTATTTACTAGTACCACCCACGTTCATTATATAAACAAAGCAACAATAATATTTCCTTTTCTGTCGTACCTGTAAAACATTTTTTCAGAAATGACCTTCAAATATACCTAAAATATTTGAGCGGAGACAAAATAAAACAAGGAACAGGAAAATACAAAAATTAAGACGAGACGCACAGAGTTTTGTGAAACATTTATGAAATAAATATTTCTTGACTGATATAATATTTGGGGAAAAACAACATGTCGTTATGCCACGTTTAATAATATAAAATATGTCGTAAGATATGACCGAAAATCATTGTGTACATTCACGATCCCACCCATTTAAATTTAACTGAGAGTTCTAAAATTAATATTAAATCGTATATTTAAGGAGCTATACTGCCAACATTTTCACCAATTCCCCGAAGAAAAGTAATGGATGTCCACTGAATGATTTTAAATTAATTATAATTAATGTACACGTTGTATAAATGAACGGCGGAGTTCATTAACATAATGTAGGCATTACGGGCCGTGCTGTAGAGAGTAGTACATACTACCTACGTAGATACATACCTACAAGTTTCAGGGGAGGCCTATCTCTTTGCCTGACATCGGCTGCACGTATTTAATCTTGGAACCTTTGGGAACGTTAAGCTTTTGAATTTAAAAAGTAAATGAAGTTCTACTTATTTTTTTAGTTGTAGATTCTAAAGCAATGTTAGCATGAAATATGCTGGAGATATATATATATATATATGTCAATGAAATACATAACTGAATCATTAAATTGACACTCGATTTTATTTTCACATTTAAAAATTCATAGTAAATACATATTCATTTATTGATTCTGAATTTCTGACTTACATAAGAAAGCACATCAAACCTATATTACAAATAATCAAAATTTCTTATATAACAAAATAAAACGCAAAATATATTAACCATTACAAGTACAGACGTCCTACTTCACCGTCAAGCATCAAGCAAGCGAAAAAACGGAACGATTGCGCAGGCATAAAAGCTAACATAATTAAATCGGCCGAGAGCAACTTATCCTGAGTGGAACGAACAACGTCTTTTTTCTCCAACGACATTACCTATTCATCACACGGCTCGCTGAAAAGCGACCACTTTGTTACTTATATATCTTTCCGCACAGGTTCTCTTGAAAAAGATCGGGAATCATTTTTCTTCGGTTCCATTAGTGAGCATCGGCCGGCCGAGACGGATATGAGGCAGGACCAAACATAAACAAAGTAATGGTGGCCGTCTAGTGACAAAGAACATCCCATCAGACGGCGAAGCGGCGGAATCAATACGGATCTGTATGAGCCCGTCTCGTTTGAGAGCCTCTGAATTCGCTTCACGTTATTGTAACCGATAGCTATCGGGCGAGCCCTCCTCCGCTCTCCACGCCACAATGGCTGACTCAGGATATGAGACTATGAGGCACGTCTTGTGTGCGCTCAGGCGCATTGTCTATATCACAGAAGCATCGCCTGTGGAGTATTCACTCAAATATAATAATAGTAATTAAACAGTTAATTCATCTGTGAAGATGAACTGAGTTTGAAGCCGTATAGTGAACCATTATACTCTTTGTTAACGAGCAAGAAAGTGTGTCACTGTGGTATTGTATCATTTACGAGTAATATTCAATTGACGAACTAATTAAACAAACAAAGCAAGTAGCGTAGTAAAAATATCGATAAACGTTATTTGTAATGGGTTTAGATAGGTACTTATTTATTGATTGTACGACAGAACCAAAGTGTACTCAAAATATTTGTCTGCAAATAAAAAATACCACCACGAAAATCTAAGCTAACAGTTTTATAATTTACTGACCCATCTAACAACAATTTATTGGCGATCCAATAAAAGCACTACAATTTATTTAAGATAAAAAAAAATATAAAAATATAACGAGAAATTCGTGGCTTTCGAGAAATGATTTCAAACAAAAAGAATTGATTTTGTTAAACATTGATTAATGATGATTGAGAATTTAAATATCCGGCAACGAGTTCTGGTTGTTTTATTGTTTTGTGATCCTGTACGAGTCTAATAAATACTTTTTTTCTTTCTTTAGTTCCTTTGTTCATAGATTTTCGTCAACCTTTTTTTCGTCAGACGGATGTCTTACTTACAAAAGTACAAAATACGCTGTTTCAAGACGAGTCAGCGTTAGGTTTCATTTTTTTTGACCCGAGGAAGCCATTGAAGAGTGAATCGGCCCTGTACTAGTAATGAAAATTCGAATTTTTATTTTCTCAATCCAACAATTACAAAACATTGATTGTAACTTTTACCTAAGTAACTTTTACCTCTTGTGAGACAACATCGAAAAATTCCGAAACTCAAATGAAATTCGCTCCCACAAAACCGTAAACCAATCTAAATGCACGTGTAATATAATATGAACAAAAAAGTCCAACGAAATTAGATTGTTCGCGAACAGCTTAAACCTCGAGTTTCACAAAATTGATCCTTTGCCCAAACAATCTTTACTTTCGCCTAATTCACCAGTTTTTCCCCAATGTGAAAAAGGAGAAATAACTCTGAATCCGGGCCGGCGTACATTTTGGAACTCTTGTTTGCTTTCGGCTCGGTCTAAATTAATATCGAACCGTGAAAATTAGGAGCGAACTCGAATTACGAACGATTCTGAGCGGGGTTGTGGGTGGACAGCGGACTGAGACGTGGTATCCGAAGTTTAGATCAAACAAGTATCTACCTCTTTCAAATCATGTTTGCCTGGTACCTACAGAACATTGGCAAGCTTGTTTTCTCTGTATGAACGAGTAAGTATTTTAATTGACGACAAATCATACGGGTTGTTTTCTTCTTTTGGATTACATTTTCCCAGACAAGATATTAATAATATTTTGCAACCATCAAAACCGTAATAAATAGGATTCCATTTTATCCTCAACCACATAAACATGACTTGATTAACAAATAAACAAAATCCTGTTGAAATAACAAACCACCGTACTGCCTGAACTTTGAATTCTGTCATTAAATTGATTCAAACAAACAACCACAGTTGGATGCATCGAATTATTTTGTTTAAAGCATTTCACAATAAAATTTCTGACATATTTGCGTTTGCCAATAACTGATGAAGTTATTTATCAAATGCAAAATTGATTTCCATGTTAGTCGCCGAATTTCGCTTCATAAACAGATACTCATTGAATTGTGGTGAATCGGGTGGGGTTGGCAAATATGTAATTTAATAGGAATGCAATAAACAAAGTGACAAACGAACCAATGTTAATTACTGAAATCCGTAACAACCACTAAGCTTATTGCTATTTCGAAGGTTGCATTCATAATAATAAACAGGAATTGCTTAGTTAGATGATTTATAGTAAAGATTATTTAGAAATTCAAGATGTTGAAACAGTTTTTAATAGGGTAGATGACAAAAAAAATAATTAGTCCGTCAGATAGATTTTCCAAAAAATATTGAACACATATTTTTTCTTTTTTCACGTAAACAATGGAAACGATAGGAAAACTGTGTGACGTCACATTTGAGTACATTTTTACTCAAATGTGACGTCACAAGCCCCCACTCATGATCTTTGACACGTTTGATCTTCGTAAATTTTTATTAATTTGAATTTTGATAAAACAAAAGACACGTATCCAATACTTTTCGATAATCTAACTGATGGACTAATCAGAATCATATTTTTTTTTGTCAGTAATTTATTGTAATATGTAGGTTCATTCATCATTGTAACACCTGAAAGAAATAAGTTTTCTTTAATGATTTCAGAAAAGACTAGTTCTACGAACCGAAAAGTAGGTAATTTCAGCCATTTTTTACCCACAATAAAATGGTGTGATTGAAAATTTGTGTCGTTTTAATTATTTTTTGTTCATGAATGGTTATACCGGAATTATCCAACGGGAGATCCGAATGATATGGGTGAAATTTTACCAACCCATTTAACACCTAAGTTATTTATTTCTATTCAAGTCGCGAGTTAATATGCACGTAGCGCACAGTGATATAGTACACAAATGAAGTGTTACTAACTTGGTTATAATAACACACATTATATTTTATCATATTTATAAGGTATATATTTAAGAGCCAAAATTGCCTGACAATAAATGAATGTTGTTGTTGGCTTCTTTTGGGTTATCTCGTTCTATCGTCGTCGACCTCATCTCTGTCTTCAGCACAAGATTGAAGTCAAAAGTAGACCCATCTACACTAATATTATAAAGAGGAAAAAATTGTATTTTTGTGTGTGTGTATGTTGTAATGAATAAACTCTAAAACTACTGCGCCGATTTCAAAAATTCTTTCATCATTAGAAAGCCACGTCTTTACTGAGTAACATAGGTTATATTTTATTCCCCGTTCTCTCACGGGAACGGGAACTACGCGGGTGAAACCGCGTGACGTCCGCTAGTTTAATATAAAAAAACCTGCTTTAGCAATTTCGTTGACTATTTTCTGTGTTGTCTGACACTTAAATCTCTTGTTCCAGACTGCACATCATCATCGTCGTCGCTGCAGAGCGGGGTGACGACGGTGTCGGTGGCCGTGACCGGACTGGACCGGCCGCTCTCCAAGAAGGTGCGCCCCAAGCCCGCCTCACCTAACCGGCAGGGACCGCAGCAGTGCCAAGTAAGTACTCATCATTGCTATTGGATTAGTTTGACGTTTTTTTTTACTACAGTATTGAAAAAGTGGCCAGGTGTATAAACATGGACGAAGCAAAAAGGAGTGCGTTCTGTTGTACTTCTCTATTCGAAAAACAAATATAAATCGAAATAAATATAAATCGTAGACTGCCTAACCCTTCGGGGATTCACAGGCTTGATATTAATGTCAGTGTATAAATCGTCATGGAATGAGATATTGAGGTCCAATACACTTCAATATCTCTTTCATGAGATGAACCGTTGTTAGTTATTTAAATCGTACTTAAAAATGTCATTCCTGGAACTTCAGTTCATATGCCTGCTTAAAAAAACTCCCATGAAAGTTGACTGCGCACTGCAAAAATTCCCTTTGATGAGTGACATGCGTTCCGTACTTCAACCCGAATGCTTGAAACGCGAGCGAAAAACGTATTACAATTTCCGTCCCAACCATGCAGAGAAATATTCAACCTCACGGAGGTAACTTGAAATATTTCAGTCTAGTCACTTCACTTGAAAAATTTGCAGCACCTACTTGTACTTTTTAAGCATGGCAACATTGAAATGCAAGTGAACATTTCTGAAGTTGCCGCCGCGATGATAACTTTGCTCGTCAATGCATAACAAACGAAATTGCCTACTTACATAGACAAAGAGCGTTCTAATAATGTGCTAACAAAGTTTGTTTGACATCATAGGTATTTTTTGCCACCTTCTTAAGTGTAAACAATCTTTAGTTTTATACCATAAAGATGTATGCCCTGCTGAATGGGTCGCACACACCTTGATTGATAGCTTGAATGTTAAGTCACGGATAGCCATAGATGATGATGTGTCATGTGACAATGTATCTGTTAAAACCTGTTGATTACGAAATAAACTATTATTATTATTATTATTATTATGATTTATTGAATACTAGCTGACCCGCGCAACTTCGTCTGCGTCACAAAAGAGAGAGAGGGTTTGAGAGAGTGTGACTCAACCTTAAAAGATAGACAATGCTATCGCGTATTTATTTTAAATGGGACTAACTTTGAGATATATCTACGCTTTCACAAAAAAAAGGATCATGCCTAATGGACTTCTCTGTAAAAAGTTATGCGTGGTCATATATAAAAAAATATACGCGTCGAACTGAACTGAGACTGAGAACTTCCTCCTTTTGTTTCGTCGGTTAAATAGCCAAACCTGACGCAAATGACACGGGCGAGGGTCATTCTTTCACGGAAAATCTTAACAACGCGATGCAGAAAATGGAGAGTGAAATAAACAACGCCATCTATCTGTCGCAGCCAATTCGTATAACACGCCGTTTTACACAATGGCGCGCCGGATTGAAAAACGGCTCCATTATGTAATACGGCGTCCTCACGTTCAGCCGGATTGTGGTGGCGATACGTTCGACAAAGCGGCGTCCAACATTTAGCCGTATTGTCAGCAATTCCGATACTTCAAATAACCTACTAAAATTGTCCTAAAAGTCTTGCTAGCTGGCATGAGGAGCGTAGGCCGAAGGCCGGCGGAGTGACGACGACATTTGTGACAGAAAGTGGGTGTGTAATGTAAAATGCGAGCCTAGCGAGCGCGCGTCATGGAGTCGTAGCTAGGTTCTAAATTTGCTTAACTATATCTCGAAAAAGGTGCGTCCTATCGCAAAATAATGAAAAATTTGCCCCCCCTTTTAGGAACCCCCTGCCACGTAATTCTCAACATGTAGGTACTTAAAAAAAACAGAAAAGCGGGAAAAGCGGCCATTTGATTGTGACACCGTTGTCGATTGCGACGCCATTTTTCTTGTTATGATCATGCAGCGCCACTTGTGGTGATAAATGGACCTAAAACTTTCAAAGCGGCGTATCGACGATGTGCCCGTTTGTATAACTGCGGCACGTTATCACGCCGCTTTGACGAACGCGAAGGGCTCATTCAATGCGGCGTACTTTATTTCAGCCGAATTGTAATCCGGCTGAACGTCATGACGCCGTATTACTTATGTAATCCGGCGCGCCATTATGTAAAACGGCGTGTTACACGAATTGGCTGCAACATATCGACCACGATGTTAAACTGCTAAAATATATTATGCTATATATTTTTTAATAAAGCTGGTCAGTCGATTTCAAAGTTATGTGATGAGCACATTTTTAGTCATTGGTACCATTTTAGTTCAACAGATGTCACTGAATGAATGTATCTTACCTTTGATGATTAGTTTTTCTTGAACACTTTAAATTCATATATCTTTTGATAGCATCAACCGATTACGATGAAACAAAGACTAAATTATACCTCAAGATACACACAATTTGTATGTATAAAAGTTATCTATATTGGTTTCGTATATTTTACGTGATGCTTGATCATCGAAACAGACAAAAATTCCAAAAATGCTGGAAATGGGTTCTGTTGGTTATCCTTTAACACCCTGGCAATTTTTTTTTCAAAATTTTTTCGATGTACAAAAACGATTTTTCTACAGATTTATTATATGTATAGATATTTAACTACCACGTAACTAATGCTATATGAATAATGCGTGAATGAGTACAGCTGACTATGAACGCTGATTGTGTATTGTCGCTTTACACTTTAATTTGTACAAGTGTGACGGAAAGGTGCAATGTGCGCGTGCCATGTACGATACATGACTTGTACAGTTTTCATTCTCAAATCTTTGTAAGTAACTGTCAATACCTAACATAGATTATGAAGATTTCATAGCTACATATTTTGGAAATATGTACAATATAGTTAGACAAATCGCAACATAAAAATATAAGTTCCATTTTTTACCCAAACGTTAACAAAAAATATCCATGATTTATTCGCCACAAAATACATGGGTTTTCTTTGAAGGCGTGTGTTGTAGCGAGTGATATGACGTCACAGTAGCCGGCTAGTTTCCGGCTCATAAAGGCCGATGGGCCGTGACGATTGCCTCTATTTGTCTTCAGCCGTACAAAGGAGAACACCCGTCATTTGTCTCATGGACACCGGTCGTACTATCTTTGGTATCTACATGTTCTTATGTGATGTTTTTTTATAGGCTGGTTTATAGTAGGTAGTAAAATATTTATTTAATAGTACAACTACTACTACATCAGCCCATAAGGTCCACTGCTGGACATACCTAAGCCTCTCCCATGATGGGAGGAATTTGCCGTAATCTCCACGCTTGGCAGGCGGATTGGAGATCGCAATGATGACAGACTAACAGAAAACGCTGCTGCCCATTCTCTGGTCTACGGAGGCGCAAGGTGTTCTGCCTCAGACATTAGTCGCCTTATACGACACCCGTGAGTGTAATGGGTTGGTTCTATTCTACTCTGCCGGATACCACACGGCTAACCGTTTTATTTAATAATGGTTAGTTATTAGCATTCTTTCTTCTCAAAACCATCTGACTTGACCAAAGTCTGGACTTTAAAAGAGACAGTGGCCTCTGAGGTTTTTTCGGCTGTTTCTTCGCAAAGTAGGCAAGTACGAAATCTAGTTCTAAGAGGTTAAAGTGTTTTTAAAACCGATTAACACGAAATAAATATATGATTTATGGCAAACTACACACGACAAATAGGTACAACCGTTATTGAATGTCGTCTTAGCCAAAAGTCACGTGGCACACTCATACATCAATTGATATACCTAACAGAATAACCATCAGAATGTTAGTTTAATATTTATTTAATTATTATTAGAAAGGGTACCATTTTTGAGGTAAAATATTTTTAACGACGCAAGTAGAAGACAACCTTTGACTAAATACGCATAAAATTAAAAGCCATTTTTATTTAATTTTATGTTTGCAAACCATTAGTATTTTTATACTCGCAAACAGAACATTATTACTACAAACATTTTCTATCTATATATAACAAGCTCAAACACAATTTATCCCTATATTGAGAGTTCGCAAACAAGAATTTCTGTATAAAATAAATCTGTAATAACTCAACTATTCGTTATTATAGAGGAATCCGTATTTATGAAACATCGAGTACGTTCAATAAACTCAAATATTATATAGGTAGGTATATATAACTTTCGTTTATGTTACGAAAATATTCTCTCTATATTATTGGGAAAGGATCGTTTGCACCTACATAGTTAGGTGAGTCGGCAAATATTTACTAACGAAGGATGTAAACAGTCCTAATTGGCACTTACGACGCCCAACACGAAAAGTAATCAGAAAAATACAATTCGAAAGTAGAAGATTATCTTTTATCCTGTCTAGGATTAAAGAAAAAAGACAGAATAAATTGAGATCCTAGATAGTTATATCGGTTAACAAATAAAAGACGTGCCGCCCGAACAGGGACTTGAACCCTGGACCCTTGGATTAAAAGTCCAATGCTCTACCGACTGAGCTATCCGGGCTGTATCATGCGAGCTGAAATAGCAGTTTACATAGAACATAACTGGGTCAACTCGCTTATCTAGAACTGTTATCACTCCATTTTATGCCAAGAGAACGAGTTTTTGCTGTTTTTTATAGTCGCAGTTTTGAAATAAAAGTAGTTTTTATGGACTCCAATAATACCTAGTATTATTCATTTATTAAGCAGCGCTTGCCAGGGTTGGTATGTGGATGGGTGACCATCTATTATCCTGAATTTCCTTCGTGCGTCGGAGAGCACGTGAAGCCGCTGGTCCCGGCTTTCATTTATAGATCTTTGACAGTCCTTATAGGTAGTCAGTGGCCTAATAGTCTGACAGCCATTGTAACCAAGGGGTTTCGTATTACCCAGTAGTAAATGGGTTGTGGTGGTCGGTTAGGCAGTCGCTCCATGTAAAAAATTTACATTCCTACGTCAATCCGTATCTACTTTGATAAAGTATTCCCCGTCTAATATCGAAAAAAGATAATTACGTACTTGTGCCATTAAGCAAGATAAAAGACGTAACAACGTCTTATCGTAACGATTTCATCTGTCTATAAAATAATTCACTTCTCATCTAGATCGTATTAAAAGAGAGGTCTTAAGGGACGTAGCAGGAAGGTACAAGACAAACACTAAGAGGGCTGAGTGGCTCATATCCGGGAACGTTCTTTCACGCAACCACCCGTGAGGAACACTGGTGAAGTAAATGTGGAGCCTCCGAGGAGGCTGGTTTTAAGTCGTTCGTATTTTTGTGAGTTAAGAAGAGAATAGCGGTTATTGACCCACCTACATTTTTATTAAACTTCTTAACTTTGAAAACCAAAAATAAGCCTTTTCAAGTCTTGAATCGTCGTCTATCGTGATCTTCAACATTTTTTGTAATGAAAAACGATACATGGTTTATTTGTTTTGGTTCGTACGAAGAGATATTAGGGAAAGGGCAATGACCGCTATTCTCATCTTAACTGGCAGCAACTGAACCTGTGCAGGGTTAGAGTATGTAGTGAGGTGGAATAGCTGATATTTATTTTAACTTTAATTACAATAAAATATGAAGATAGATAGAATAAATAGAATATTATTTATTAAATACACCTTAAAAATTAAAGTTTATTGTAAACAAAACAACAATATAGATGCGATGCATGTAATCTAAACAAAAATTTAAAACGTAATCTGAGGATTCCTTTCATCGAAACGAAAGAGAAGATCTTCTATAACAGTCTAGCACTGGTTCGAAATGTATTAAAAAGCACTTCCAACAAATTGGTACCTACTGCCAAAACTCGGTTTCACTCAGTAAAAAACGCTTTCAAATGTACTTTTTTCACACCCCTAAAACTTGATGTTCATTGTTATTTTTATGACGCCTTATTACTAAAACGGCTCTTAAAAGGAACTCATTTACAAATTCAAAAGTACATAAAATATTATTGTTGCCTATATCTACGTACTACGACCCAAAACTGTGTTTGTAGGTCAGCGGAATATCAACAAAGGAGGGGGGGATAAAGAACGTCGCAGAGGGGTGGGACTACGGATACCAGAAATTCCGAATTTCGTGGAACGTCCTGATTTGGGCCTTTTGGGCCGCGACGGACCCGGCCTGTTAATGCCCTTCCATTATGTTTAGAAATAACTCCGATTTCCGATAAAACGGTACTGTATTGCGGGGAATTGTTTTACTCATTTTCTGTTTGAACTTTTATGTCGGAATGTAAATAGTAACTTTTTTATATGAAACTAGTGGACGTCACGCGGTTTCACCCGCGTAGTTCCCGTCTCCGTGGGAGTACGGGGATAAAATATTGCCTATGTTATTTGCTGATAATGTAGCTATCCATTGCTGAAAGAATTTTTGATATCGTTGCTGTAGTTTTTGAGTTTATTAATTACAAACATACACACACACACAAAAATACAATCTTTTCAAATCTTTCCTCTTTATAATATTATAAGTATAGATTCCGGGTGCAATCATAGCAACACTGAACACATACATATCTATACTATAATATTATTAAGCTGAGAGTTTGTTTGGTTGAACGCGCTAATCTCAGGAACGAGTGAACGACTGGTTCAAATTGAATAAAATATTTTATTGTTGGAAAACCTATTTATCGAGGAAGGCTATAGAAAGCAACATTACGCTACGACCAATAGATGCCGAGTACCAATAAAAATGTTGCAAAAACGGGGAAAATTTCATACGCAGACGAAGTTGCGCGGGTCAGCTAGTAAATCATAATGTGAAACTCAACACATAATGTTGTGCATGCACAAACAGTTTCAAAGGCCTATTAAGTTTAAACGATCCTGCTGACACACAACACAAAAACTACGTCATGCCCTTATCCCGAATCCCGACACTTGAATCCTGGCAACACTAAGTAGGGTGGTCCCCTCTGAAGGAAAGTGGCGATTCATCATATCTTGCCAGCCCTCACACTACGTAATTGCAGACTCTGAAAACGAACTGATATTCTAACTTATATTTATCACTGATGTTACCTAAATGCTTAAGTGGATCTCAAGTTAGGAGCTTTACACTGAAGTGACTTTGAAGAGTTAAAAGCGGTTTATGGATAGGTACTTTTTAATCATATTTAAAAGGTTATCTTTTAACGGCACTCCTTAACTTTTTTCTCTTCTTTTTTCGTTGCAAAATCTTTGCAATGGACTTATTCGTATGATTAAAAAGCATTGTATTGATGTACTTGTAGTTTTATGAGTATGTATGTGTGTAACCATATTTCATAGAATCACCACTAAACTATGCTCGAATAAAAATGTGAATAGACCCATGTACAGTCAGGGTCTTTTCCGCCTGAGCATTTTAAATTTTTTTCGCTTAAAACATGCGGAGGCGCCGAGCCACGCCCCCTTAAAGTTTGGGCCTATTAGGAAAGCCCTAACTTTGGCGCGCAAAATAACAATAACTCTCTTTTGGCGTGCGTCGTCAGTGCGCTCGGCCGATTCGGTATCTTTTCATTCATTATTTCTATACAAAGTCAACGGGGCGGGGCTAGAGAGCGTTTCTATGTTGAGAGTGCAAGCAAAAATAAGCTTAGTGGTGGTCAGGCGGGAGTGTCCTCGATAGTACCTAACGACAAGTTAAAAAGATATAATGACGAGATAATGAGTTATAATGGGTGTAAAAAGAGCTTTCACGAAGCCGAAAGACACTTATGAATAAACTTGTTCTACCAATAAACCATTTATTTTTTTATGCCTCCCGTCATTGTGATATTTTTTTTGTTCTGGTTCTGGACCAGACCTACACCTTCTAGTTATAGAAGATATTGGGGTCAAAGTTCCAAATTTTTCACAAGCGTTTTTTTTGTTACAACTATACATTAAAAGCCCCCGTACTATTCAATGCATTCATCCGCACAATGTTTTGAGTGCGTAACATTGAGTTGTACCGTAAACAGTGATTTTTGACCCCAAATAAAAGTTGTTTCCCAGGAATATTTTTTGCTGACAGTTTGCTGACAGCTTTGTGAAAGGTCCATTTACACCTTGTATATTACGTATTATGCACTTAACGAGTTTACTCAGTACTGTAAAGCATACCCTAGACATATTATTAAGGGTTATATACCCCTCAAATGGCCTAGCATGATCCTCCGTTACGCCTTAAATACTGCAGTATCAATTTTGAAATAAATATAGGGTAAAGTTGCGGATTAATGCTAAGTCTTATGTGTGACGAAAACACGATTGCCATAAACTTTTCTCGATAGTAAAAAAAATCCAAAGTTACCTCCAAATCGAACATTAATAAACCGCCTGGTATTCAAAAAGTACTTCAAATTAGATCATGAAACTTTGCATACTAACTGAACTAACTATAAAGCAGATCTTATGTGTTTTATTTTTTTAGTCCAAACAATAGATTTTTTGTAAATCGCTCATTTCACACTATTCGGCCGCAGTGACTGACGTAACAACCGCTTTGTAGTGCAAGCGGATTAGAACTTTATTCTAACAGTAATAACTTTGCAGAGCGTTCACAATCCAAATCCAATTGAACCCACTTAGCACGTATTAGTGATAAAATATTGATCATAACGATAGCAATAAACAGTAACAATAATCTCTAAGGACCAGCATTAAGGTCCTTTTTCCCCTTCTTTCTTTTATTTTACCTTCAATTTTCACGTACCCAAACAACACTTTTGACTTTGAATGTACTTAAGTAGGTACCTACCTGCATAAGTGAGTAAGTAGGTATGTAAGACTTGTTGAATTCTTTCATAATGTCTATTTTCTGTTTCATATTGTGACCTCTACGTGGATTATTGATGAATGAAGTATGTTCTATTTCAAATTGTGATGAAATCACAATGATTTTGTACTTCATTTACAGTAATGTTATAAAGATTTGTATGTTTGTAACGAATATACTCAAAAACCACTGGATCTATGTCAAAAATTCTGTGACCATTGGAATGCTAGATTATCCTTGAGTATAGGCTATATTTATTTCTATAAAAAAATAGGGGGGGAGTGAAATAGGAGAAATCAAATATCCACCCGTGCGAACCCGGGACGGACCGCTAGTACTTTAATTTTTTCGGATGGGAAATCATCAAATAACTCCTCCCGCTCTGGGCGGAGCAGGAGGGAGTGTCAGACTTTTACTGACTAAAACCCATCCATGTTCCTTCATCGCCCTTTGTGTTCCGGGGCCACGGTATCTCTTTCGAATAGTCCCGCAACCCCGGCAGGCATCGGTCCTTACGGACCCCTTCCCTTTTGCTGACTCTCTTTGAGGCGCGCGTGGAAAATGAACGCGCCGTCGACACGGCCTGTCGTCATGAGACGGACGGACGGCGAGCTAGCCCATAGCCCACCGTCCACAGGCCCGCGCCTACGGTGGCCGGGGGCCACGTGGTGGTGGCCCCCAACGCCCGGGGCGTCTCCCGCGGCGGCCGGGACGTTGAGAGGTTCTCTCCCTCTCACGTTCCGCCACCTCCTTCTCTAGCATTACTGCTTCGCAGAAGGAGGTGACGGCGTAATTGAAGTGCCTGAGTTCTCTATTGGTCTCTTTCTCTTCTAAATGGCATACAATCCAACAAAATTGATCTAAAACTACGCTTATTATCGGAACAAATGAACTTTATTTTCAAAGCCATAAAACTCAAATACTAAACACAAAAAACTAACATAAAACGTCAAATCAGACAGCAACCTTGATCGTGAATCAATATAAATTCCCGAAGTTCGTGTGACCTAACGCTAACCCAATTCTGTGTTACCTAAACTCGTTACAACAACCACGGCGCGATTTCAGCGATATTCCTAATTGATCCAGGAGCTAATAGCTATGATGGCCGGCGCCAATTAAAGCTTATTGATGTCGCTCTGTAGATCTTCGACGACCCTCGTCTTGTTTTAACCCCATCTAACTCCCCTGCTAATAATTAATCAAGCAATTAAGCAGATCCGTGGAACGCGGCTGCTGATATTTGCGTTGTTTTATGAAGCCTTAGTACGATAACGATGGCGAATAAGACGAAAGGCGTTCGATTTTCGGAAAATACGAGTCGTTGTTGATCATGTTGCCTATACATTGACTCTTTATTGAGACATGTGATAGAACATTTTTATGTTAAGTATAGGGTAAGTAAGCATTAGTATAGGGAACGTGCACAACGACAGTGCTGCCGACTGGCGTCACCAATCCAAATCTTGTACTTTAGTAATACTTGACATTTGACATGTAAAACAAGTAAACAGAATTAATTTTATTATTAAAAATGATTATTCTAACTAATCATAATGCATTGTTGCATTTCTGGATGTACCAATACATCCACAAAAATGAAAATTAATCAAATAGCGTAAAATAATAAAATTCTATAACTTTCCAAAGAATAGTACTCTCATACCATTTAGGTGAAAAACGCAAAAAATGGATAAATGCAGTAAGAAAAATATTTGAACACAATTTGTTTTTGTTACACTCTGCATTTAAAAAGTTCAATAGCCTTCAAAATCAACCGTCCAAGCAAACATTAAATGGTACTGGCGTACCATTTAAACTTCAGCGAACACACATATTAGACTGCACTGAAGTTCACACCGAATATTCCTCAACAGTTAAACAAACAGTCCACATGTACTCAGATTATAAACATGGTTATACAATAAAGTTTTTAGTTGGCTGCACTCCTTGTGGTTTCATAAGTTTTGTATCTAAATGCTACGGAGGGCGTTCTAGTGATTGCTTATAACAAATGATATGGATTAGACTGCACTGAAGTTCACACCGAATATTCCTCAACAGTTGAACAAAGAGTCCACATGTGCTCACATTATAAACATTGGTATACAATAAAGTTTTTAGTTGGCCGCACTCCTTGTGGTTTCATAAGTTTTGTATCTAAATGCTACGGAGGGCGTTCTAGCGATTGCTTATAACAAATGATATGGATTAGACTGCACTGAAGTTCACACCGAATATTCCTCAACAGTTGAACAAAGAGTCCACATGTGCTCAGATTATAAACATTGGTATACAATAAAGTTTTTAGTTGGCCGAACTCCTTGTGGTTTCATAAGTTTTGTATCTAAATGCTACGGAGGGCGTTCTAGTGATTGCTTATAACAAATGATATGGATTAGACTGCACTGAAGTTCACACCGAATATTCCTCAACAGTTGAACAAAGAGTCCACATGTGCTCAGATTATAAACATTGGTATACAATAAAGTTTTTAGTTGGCCGCACTCCTTGTGGTTTCATAAGTTTTGTATCTAAATGCTACGGAGGGCGTTCCAGACTGCACTGAAGTTCACACCGAATATTCCTCAACAGTCTCCAACTCCACATGAACTCAGATTATAAACATGGTTAAACAATAAAGTTTTTAATTGGCTGCACTCCTTGTGGTTTCCTAAGTTTCGTATCTAAATGCTACGGAGGGCGTTATAATGATTGCTTATAACAAATGATTGTGGATTGATTTGTTATAGCCTGGAGATACTGTTCTCGCTGATAAAGGATTCCCTTCTATTAAAACATGTGTTGAAAATAAGAAAGTTGTTTATGCCACCGTGTCTTCATGCACCACAATTTTCATCAGAGAAAGTAAACGAAACATACAAAATTCATATTGGTCAACATTCATGTTACGCTGACGAACATTATTGATAGACCGGAACCCATGTTTTATACCTTTTATCATAATTAAAAATAATACTTTTGAAGAGATTTGCGTGACAGCATAAGTTTCCTTTACTGTCCGCATAGTGTCTCTTTTGTCGATTAGTGCTGCTACCTATAGTTCCTGCACGTTCCCTATAGTATAGTATGGACTCACCCATACCCATCAAGTTAATGTAAGGTAATGCACAAGGCGCCACAGTGTTTATTTTTGCTTTCTTAAAAACCAATTCAAGGTCTCTTAGCCCCGGTACTGTTTTAGTTGTAGAGTTTCGACCTCAATTTTGGTTTCATTTCTCTCTTAGAAATGATGATGACAGGAATATCACAAGTAAATTATCAAGGTATAAAATAGAAGAAAATATCTAGATTCCTTTGACATAGGCTCGTGAATTTGCTATGTTATCAGTCTGTCCCTCCGTAGGTACACAAGTTTCAACTGGATTCTACGCAAAGTAATTGGCTTATCTCTAAAGTGGTCCTTACTCTCTTTTATCTTATAAAACCATATTTTTGTCGTATCATGGTTATCAATAATAGCCGTGGCGCATAACCGCCGCTTAAGATACCCCTTAATCCTTCAAACGACACCCACAGGACTTCTATTCATAATCTAAGACACGAGGCAACAGTTTGTAAAGCTTTTGTTACTTCTAATAAAAATACGTATTTATATTTTTTATCGCGAAATATAAAAGTTTCCCTGAAACAAAGAGGTATCTTAATGAAGAGTCACTTTGGCTTCATTTTACGGTGATTAATTCGACTTAGAAGTTGGAGAATTCCATAGATAGATATTATAATTAAGATTGAACGGATTTCACAGTAAATTAGCGCTGAGAGATATTTAGAAATTGATGTTTGAGACATATTTGATTATTATCAAGTAGGTACTAGATTGGATAATCAATAATGAGTTTAGTGATGCGTTGCTTATTTGTGAAACATACCTTTTACTGTTCTAGATATAACTTTGTCAATGTAGTGAGGAAATTCAGTACATTATCTCGTTATTGCCGTTTTTATTATTACATACAGACGATACTACCGCCCGCACCCCCTTCAAATGCTGCTGTTCCCGTCCCAGAAACAAAGCTTTAATTGACACAAACAATAATCAAGAGCATTCAACACTGTCTAATATATTCTCACCCCACGGCGGAATTAGTGTCGGCTGATCACAACATTCCGCATCGAAACCAGAGCACGCTGAAATTAATTAGCGCCCCACGAGACACCTATCATTATTGCGCCAATTACTGAGTAATAAGCAGGTAAGGTTGTATGCCGCGGAGTTCCCGTGCGCTGTTATATTATGAACTGACAACAACAAGTATTGGAGGAATACAGCATGACATTTTGTCTTAGGAAATACGTGTAGGTTGCCTCAATGTCAAATAAAATTACAAATTATGTCTTGTTCTTATCTACGAAATAATAATCTACAGTTTGAAGAAAACATGTAGAAAGTTGATTGACAGGAGAGGTGAGCCGTCAACTTGTGGAAACATCTCTTCTCTCAATATCTTCTGACAATTTAGGTACAATTGTAGCCAACAATAAGTGCCAATGTAGTGCTAATGAAAGTGACAATCAGTTTTCAGCGACACAAACATCTTTATAAATTGACAGCCAGACAATTTCGACGAGACAAAGCCGAAATTGCCGTCGAGCTTCCAACATTCTGAAATATCGACCTTGTAGGCACAAATGTCGAGCATCTTTTAGATTGTTTTAAAAATGCAGATTTGGTCACGCAGAGCTTTTTCGCGCCCTGTAAAGAAAAATAAGTGTTCGCAGTCTTATTTAACAATTCCTGAGACGAGCGGCGACGCGTTTCGAATATCTAATACTATTTAACTTTCTTAACTTATTGTTTACTATGTGCTTGAAACTCTGCTGTTCCCACAACATTCAGCGGGAATAATGATTTCAAAAGAGTTCTAAAGACATAAACTTTGGCGACGTTTTACATAAATTAAAAGTGTAAGTTGTGGGGCTTTATGTGAATTTATAAGCTGTTTTCAAAGCCATCGATTCATATTTTAGACTGAGCAGCATATGTCCTCGTGCTTAAAAACGCAATTTTGTAATTCTGTTTTATTAGCTAAACATTTGCCAAGCTTGATGGAAGATTTTTAGAAACACAAACAGCATTTTAAACAAAATAGCACAAAGACTACGAGTACCTTAACTTCACCACAAGCCAGAACAAAAGACAAATAATTCAAACAGAAAATATTCTGTATATTTTGTGGAGCCGCGTACGTAAGTGTATACCTTGAGGTATTAACCGGGCCGGACTTGAGTCGCGGTGGGTCGCAAAGCCTCCTGAGCCGGGCGTTTGGGTGACTGCCAGGCCCCGATAAGCCACGCCACATAACATTACATATTTCTTATTTAACCCCTGTCTAAGAATGCCTTGGGTAATTGCTGATGCAGAAATTACCTGCAGGTGCTATGAACATTTTAAGTTTTATGAAAAATTTACGCAAAATGTGGCTACGGCACAAAATGCCGAGTGTAAAATTGAGTTTTATAAGAGTAAGTAAAACTATTTTTACGCCAGAATTTAGTATCCAAAGTTTACACTTTTTAGGCTTTATGAAGAACTTTTACAATGACGTCACACCGGCCTTCATAAAACTCTTGAACCTCGGCT
The DNA here is from genome assembly GCA_905147715.2 of Xestia xanthographa. Taxonomy (NCBI): domain Eukaryota; kingdom Metazoa; phylum Arthropoda; class Insecta; order Lepidoptera; family Noctuidae; genus Xestia; species Xestia xanthographa. The sequence continues at coordinate 17,619,163 of LR990652.1, forward strand.
TTGAAGCAAACGACAAAAGGGGAGAAACGTGACCTTTTTAATAAATTCTTTTTATGTCAAGAAAAATTACACCTCTCAAACTAGTACCAAGTGTTAAGAAAATCCTAGCTAAATATTTTTTATATTCTTTCTTGACTTTAAAATTAATTGTTCTTAAACATGCTTTCTCTCTTCTGGGATTCTTCACTAAAATGTACCCTTCATCAAAAACATTATAACAAATAAAATCTATCCTAATAGGTACAATTCGTCTAGACAGAAACTACAAAAGATTACACGATCTTTCTCCGAAATTCATAGCACTTGAAATAATATGAATGAGCCACTTCTCAAAATTCAATATCTACCTGGAGTTCATATTATTATCGCAAAACTTTATGTAACAGTGATCTATCGGAGCGTTCTCGAGGAGACATATATATTTCATATTACCACTATCACTTCACAAGAATCGCTAGATTGGAAGCACTAAATCTAGTTAGATCAAGTGTAAAGGCATGATCAGAATAAGGCTGTTCACAGGCTATAAAACCCATAAAGTTTGTACTTTACGAAAGTAGCTGTAAACGGAATTATGTACGTTTAGGTTACATCTAGCAAAATTCGTATAGTGTGGGTATGGGTTTCAAAGTACTATGTAATTTATTTATTTTTGCCTGTTCTGTCCCACTGCTGAACAAAGGCCTCCCCCATTCCTTTCCAACTCTCTCGGTGTTTTTCTTCTTTGGCCAATCAGTCAGGAACGAGTCCAAATCGTCATGCCAGCGTCTTTTGGGCCTGCCTCGGTGACCGCGACCGTCGTCAGGCACCTACTGTGTGACGATTCTGGCCCATCTGTCATGAGTATCCTGAAAATGTGACCCGCCGACTATGTTCATACCAGGTTCTCTATTGTATTACCTAACTTTTTTATTCATAATTTAAAGTGCCATAACTTTTTTTGTCCTAATCATCATTTGTCCGAATGATAACTTACCCGAACTTAATATCACATAATATCACATGCCATAAAATTGAAATCCCTAAGTACAATATGCTCTAAGCCCGTTTGTCATAAATATTACAATCAATAAAATACAAAACACTTAAAATCGTTTTCAATAATAGTTATAAATCCTAAATAAAATAAAAAAAGTTTAGATCTTAATAATATTTATAAAACAAACCGGTATGTTCCCAGACGTTCCCAAAAGGGAACAGAACATTGTTATTTTAATTGTGTACCTACCTCGTTTGTGTATCGGGTACCTACAGTAAAGTAAGTATTACTTAGCTTTTGCTATGCTATGAACTTCTCTCAACACAACACATTTTTATACAATATTGCTCTTATGAAATTTGTAAGAATTAAAAAGTAGAACCATCATATCGCAGAAAGTTCATAGTTAGAATCTTCTTTTGTTTTGGCATACATTTCATATAAGTAGCCACTAAAAGGCAGAAAATCAATCAATCAAACCGTCAATCATTATAAAACAGTTGAGTGTGAACATAATTATGTGGATTTTATTTTTCCCTGTAATAAGTATGCAAACATGCAAACAAACATGCAGCAAGCATGCAACAAGCAGGAAGCAAGCATGCAGCAAGCATTTAGCAAGCATGCAGCAACCATGCAAGCACGCATACAGTATGCAAGCAACCATGCAAGACAGCAAGCAGCATGCAGCAAACATGCAACAAGCTTGCAGCAACCATGCAAGCACGCATACAGTATGCAAGCAACCATGCAGCATGCAAGCGAGCAAGCAACATGCAGCAGGCATGGTTTCTGTCACGGCTCCGGCGCTGCGGAGCTCCGGCGGTCCCACGCGAGTTTATCGTCGCAGATGTGTTTAACGCTCACCACCGCAGCTTCGGCTTGCTGGCCGGCTTCGCCGGCCAGCCTGAGCAGCGGCGGCGAGTGTTACAACCACCTGCTCCTCAACTCGCGGGCCGCCTCGCCCCTCCGCGCCTACGCGATTTTAAATTACACTCTAGGGGTAGGGCAGACAAGACTGCGTGGGGTCGGATTTACAGCGATTCGTTTCTGTCACTAAAACCTAATGTTTAGCAAATGTTTTAGGACCAAAACATTTATTACACTTATATGGACTTTAGGAATAATACACATTATATAATATAATACTTAGGATAACTGACTTTATGGCATATAAAATTAGAAGATTCAATTACTATAGTATTCGATATTATGACAGAACAGTTTTAGAAATAAAGATAATTATGTAAAACAAAATTTCGGGATTTTGAACATTATGGTAAATGAAGTTTATAGCAAACGTTTTATGGATACTGATTTTCGGACAAAAAATTTTAGGAGATATAAGGGAGTACCGTTCATACCAACATAAAATTACAATCGATACAGTGGGAGAAAATCACTATGTTTGTACACATTATTTTTTGCGACAGAACACAATGATTTGACATCAGTATAAAAACTAGGCAAGCATTCCAAGTAAACCGCAAATTAAAGCCTTCAAACACCCTAAAACGGTATAACAATCTGAAGCACGCTTTACAATCGCCACACAGGCCAGGCAAAGAGTCGTGGCACGCTTGGATGGTCGCCAAACCCTGCCAGGTAATCCCACAAATGGTCGCGGTTCCGTCCACGGACTATGCCCGATATTTAGCTCACTAAACTGTCTAAATCACCCCGCATTTTAGGTGCAGCTTACAAATGTTACAATTATTAGATGCAATTTCAGTCTGACAATGCCACGCACGGTTATGCATCGACCCGTTAATTGGCTATTTGTGCGGTTGTAAACGCGTTTCAGTGTTTAACTCGGTTGGACATAATAATACGATTGGGCAGTTGTTTGCTAACAGTCATTAGTTAAGCTCCTGAACTGAACGCGTTCAGGCTAATCGCATCTCGCATATGCAGTTAGGTTTCAGGATGAATCAGTGACACAGCCATTTGATTAAATCTATAAGGAAGGGTACTTACTGTTCTTGCATTTTTAAACACGTTAAATATTTGATTTTAATTAAAAAAATAAATTTGATCTTTATTTTATGATCAAACACATAATATAACATCACGCCTGTAATCCCCGAAGGGTTAGACAGAGGATTACCTAATAGTACACCCACGTTTCGCTCGGTATTTTTAAGTCCCATGTAATAGTGCGTGAGCCTATTGCCATCAACCGGGCACAAATCCAGACTCCGTGGCTGCTGCTGAGAAATTCCTGATCTAAAAACCCAATAACAATTTACCCGACCCGGGAATCGAACCTAGGACCATAGGCTCAGCAGTCGCGATCGCGACTAAACCAACGAGGCAATCGGCGAATACACTTTCAATGTATGGAGTTTACAAAATGTGACGAATTTACTTTGTGGCGAATGTATACAATAACCCTACTAATCAAATTTAAAAAATGTCTATTAAACACGTAAACTTCAGTTAGTGCCAGTTAAGATGAGAATAACGGTCATTGCCCTTTCCCTATTATCTCTTCGTACGAACCAAAACAAATAAACCATGTATCGTTTTTCATTACGAAAAATGTTGAAGATCACGATAGATGACGATCCCAGACTTGAATAGACTTATTTTTGGTTTTCAAAGTTAAGAAGTTTAATAAATGTAGGTGGGTCAATGACCGCTATTCACATCTTAACTGGCACCAACTAGGTATGTGTAACCTCAGCTTGTTAAGGCTCACAAACGACTCTCACTTGTTCACTGATTAGATGCGAATGCAGGTAAACTAGCAGCGGCACTGGGGACTCTTTCACAAAACTTTACAAGCATTCTTCAGTCCCCTCCGTCTGTAGCGCTCATTCACCAATCTTTTTATAAGGACAGCCCTATTTCAAGGATGCCTCACTCTGAGTGCCCATTCAAGTCCAGGCCAATCATGAGATCGATGCCCAATTAATTTTCTGTTCGAATATATCACCCCACCCCCTTGTCCTGCAAACGGATTTGACATGAAATGCTCATCGATCAATGTTAGATTTGGAAATAAAAAATGTGATTGTGGTGTCCATCAGTATGATATTGGTTTAGTTACTGAAATTCAGTGGGATATTTACGGTGGGATTTGTTTCAGCGTGAAATAAATCAATCTTTCAAAGATGTGACACCTGTTAAGGCCCTTCTAACCCTAAAATTAGCAACTCTATTTGTGGTAGTTCAAACTTCGTTTGAAATACTGTTAGAATAAAGTTCTAATCAGCTTGCACTACAAAGCGGTTGTTACGTTAGTCACTGCGGGCCGAATAGTGCGAAATGAGTGGTTTTTTGCTATTTACAAAAAATCTATTGATTGGACTAAAAAAATAAAACACATAAGACCTGCTTTATAGTTAGTTCAGTTAGTACCTATGCGAAGTTTCATGATCTAATTTGAAGTACTTTTTGAATACCAGCGGTTTATTGTTCGATTTGGAGGTAACTTTGGAATTTTTTTCTGTCGAGAAAAGTTTATGGAATCGTGTTTTCGTCACACATAGAACAACTTTAATCCTCAACTTTACCATATATTTATTTCAAAATTAATGCTGCAGTATTGTGGCGTAACGGAGGATCATGCTAAGCCATTTCAGGCATGTTAGGCCATTAACCTGTACTTTTAAATTTAAATCTGTTTACGCTGCACTGGTGACATGGTGTCCTTCGTCTTCTTGACCTTTAGAATGCCAGAGCATAAACGCACGCTCGTGCCCTCCACAATAAGCCACAATTTTGCCGCAATTACCTAGATAAATAAGGATTCTAAATCTAAAAAGAATAGGGATTCCAAAACTTTTTAATTATTTATTTCGTGTTATAGTGCACCGCGCATTTTTGTCACATATTTGAGTCGTTGGCGAACCGGGCACGCGTTTGCCTGTCACATGTACAGGGTGTAAACAGACTCTTCACAAAGCCGTTAACCAAGCATTCTGTACATCAAACTAAGTGACCCTACGCAAAAATTATTGTTGGCATATTACTTTTTTTTTGGGGTGATAAATCACTTTTTACTGCAGTAAAACTCAATATAGCGCACTCAAAACATTGTGCTGGTGGATGGATTGAATAGTGTGGGGGTCGTGGAGGTGTTTTAACCAAAGTTCTTACATTAGAAACATGTTTTTTTTTTTAAAGTTGGAACTTTGACCCCCAATATCTCCGTAACTAGGAGGTTCCCAGGTCTGAAACATAAAAATGATCGCAATGATAGGGAGAACAAGTGCCTTTCGGCTTCGTTAAGAGTCTTTTTACACCCTTTATCACTGACAATGGCGTACAATAGATTAAACCCTAAACTCACTCACTATAATACTCTGCTACATTAAATCTGACTCACCTATATACTGAAACTTTACTAACATTCAAACAAAAGCTATAAACGTGCCGACTCCTGCCTCGATCCGTTGATAAACGTTGCTCCCGATCGGAAACTTTTCAACGAAGTATTGAGGGTCTAAAGCCATAATCGATAGAGATATAAATACCTGCTACATGAAAACGTAATCTGTTTTTGGCCGAATACCAACTCCGAATAGAATTACACGCACGTTCTAAAATAAAGATCAAAAAGATACAAAATTCGTGTTATTCTAGATTCTGAGAATTTCATTAAAAGGGTTTCCACATAAACTAATATTGTATTAAACCAACGATGAACACTAACGAGAGGAATCTCTTGTTTGTAAGGACTTAAGCTTGTTAGTGCATTTTAGTCTAAAACGTTCCACAAATCGCTTTTATCTGTAGTATTTTGGGACGTAAGCAGACGTAGCCAAAACTAATGCCGGCTGCCCCGAGAGAATCCGTCGTTTCCCTTAAAAGGTAAATTCGATCCAAACGCGAGGTGTTGGGCTTTTCTTGACAAATTCACATTATATCCCCGATTGTCTGTGCGACCGTAAAAAAAAGGTCAGTTTTATTGCGCGGACAAGGAAATGTGCGACGGTTAGTTAAACAAAGAAAATTGTCGTTTCAACAATAAAAAATTATGTTCGTCTGTATCGGTCTTTAATAAATTCGGCCATTGCAAAGGAAAATAAAATGGCTGCCTCAAAAAAGATATTTCACTCGAATAGTTCGGGTTGGTTGACGGGGTAGAGATAGTTATTTTTTTAGGGGAGCGCTATTTTAGATTGATATTTCGTTGTCTGGTTTCGTGGAAATTCCGCTCGCAATATGCACACTGAACGAGCGTGTTCAAACGAATTAGTAAGGATTGGCTCGGCGGCGTATTCGACTGGTTTATTCTAAATTATTTTGAAAAACTGCACATTGTTCCACGTTGTTAGTTTATTATAAAAATGATGTTACGGACGCTGGTATTGGATATTAGTCTCGATCCCGTTTAGCTGTTTTTACTAAATTAGAGCGAATTAAAAATGAATACAATATTTTATACAGTGTGCGTTTTTATCGTAGCGCTTCAAAAGTTGGATTATTTTGTAGATAAGTATTAACACCAAATCCACCAAAACTTAAGCAAATAACATACGTTTAACATAAGGCTTTTAATTACAACGTAACTAAAATTGAAAAAGCAAAAAAGTGAATAAATCGTAATGTAAAATCAAACCCAACACGGATTTTCCACTTTCCCTGTGCTTTTCTTCATACAAATAACGTGTGAGAGCAAACTGCAGTGTTTTTTCTTTTTCCCGCCGAAAGGAATGCTCCGCCATCTTGAAGCCTTGTTTGTTTTCAGAACCGCTGCCGCCATTTGTCACCCGCTGCCAGCTTTTGTCTTCTTCTAAGATATCTGTCTTCCCCTAAACTGAAAACAGTGCATTATTTTACTTCTGTTGCTATTGTTCAATTCATACAATATCTGGATTTGAATTTGTTTATGGTAATTTTGTACTAATTTCGCTTGTTTGGTTAGAAAATATTTCATTTGAATGTCGTTTGTGAATATATAAGAAAACAGAAAATAAGTACCTATATGAAAAGCCAGACCTCGCAACAAAACTAAAACGGTACAAAACCCCTCTCAACAACTCTCAAAGACGGACAAATCTTGTTATAACTACGTATTCCAACCAAACTAAAAAAAATGTTACCAACAGCGGTGACCCTGCAAAACGAGCAAAAAAACAAGATACAAAATCTATGTGAAACCAACAATAGACCGCTTCGACAGAGGTTTTACCAATGGAAACATGAAAGAGAATTTCTACACGCGTATTCCCTGGATTATTCGGAAACGGGTGCCTTACTGTACGAACTTACCTAGCCATAACTACTCATTTTTTTTTTTCAATACACTTTTTCGAAAACGGGTTCTTATCGCACTACGATTAGGTTCAACATGCAATATATTTCACACTCGTGCGTTTTCTTCATTTTCCCGGAAAAAACATCCATAGATAATGTACACTTATAAATACGAAGTTCAAATCGGTTCAATGCCTATAGTCGGAGGTGAATGTTTTTTTTAATTTCAGCAAAGCAATGTGCGTCATTACGGCGTAAATATTTTTTGAATATTCAAATTGTGTTTATAAATAAAATATATATCATAGATAAACATGATTATTTAAAACAAATATTTACTTTTATAAACAAATTAACATTTATTTGTGTTCTGAATTCAAAAATACAAAAAACAATCTGCGGCTGTTTAACGGCTTCATACCTTTGCTTCTCCTTCAACCTGGCGAAAGCAGAGCGCAGAAAAAAAAGAAAATTAAAATCATAGTCTCTTCATGACAAAAATATTTTTCACTCTTTTATTTTATTTCTTCAAAAGTGTATTGAAAAACGTCGTTTGATAGACGTTGACATTAGTTATGCAGTTCTCGGCTCAATAACACCTTCGCCTACAGCTCGTGTGTTAATGCCGCCTCGAATGCAATAACAAACTTTCGCCACTTGTATCAAAATGTACTATTTATCATTCGTTTATGAACATGTAATACAGCTGCCAACTGTTCAAAGTAACTCTCGTAAGTAAGACTCAAAGTACAAAAAGACATTAAAAAAGTCGATATTTGAAATATTAAAAAATAGTATATTTCATTACAAGTGCGGAAAGGCTGTCATTGCAAAGAGTTCCGACAAATGTCTACCTGAGCCGAGGCGCAGCCGAAGGCGAGGGTTGACAGTCGGAACAAGTTGCAATGACGGTTCCGCAGGTGTACTGAACGACTATTTTTAATACAGTTGCGAAAAAATTAAGCAATTTAATAAAACTATTTGCTTTTTTCTCTTCTCTCCACGCAATAAATTCGTCGTATGTAGAATTGTAGATAAGTAACGACTTTTTGACTTTTCCGGTAAAATGTTCTCCGAAGCATTTTGTGTAATTATACTGAGTTCCGGTGGTGTTAATTAAAAAAAATAGGGTCGAAATTACTCATTTTGTGCAACAAACAACTAAACTCGCAAAGAAAATTTCTGGAAAATGGCGCCAACCGTAGAATATAAGCAGAGTTTATTTTTTCTTCACCCATTTTGGTAGGCAAAGGGAACTATCCATACAGCTTAGTCTTCAGTAGATTTTTTTTATTGATATGAAATGAAAATGAAATTTAATGAGATGAAATGAAATGAAACCTAACCAATTCAATTAAATCTGATATTGAAATAAATTAGTAGCTTCTTTTTAGAAATATACGTATTTGTATGAATCACAAAAACTAGACATTATTTTGACAGTTGGGAAAGAGAACGCACGAGTTCGGGAAAGGTAAAAAAAAGCACTAGTATGTAATAGCCCACATCCCGAACGCTATACTTCCCTGTAATACACCACTTTTTGAGCAACTGTATTAAAAAAACTTTTTTAATTATTTTTATTCTTATGCTTTCTGTATGATTGTATGCCAGTCCTTGTTTACGTTGTGGACAGTACTTTACGAGACTGTGTATATTTCGTTTATTTTTCGATATTTCGCTACCGGCAACATCAACCACAAACAGATTAATATTGATAGCAGACTGTATACGTATCAAATATTTGTTTTAATTCTCGGTGTAATCCTTTTGATAGTTCAATGTTTTTAATGTCTTGTTTGATTTCGCTTATTTAAACATTTATTTCAGTTACTGCAATAAGAATGCCTTCATTATATGTTTATCAACGAAACTTTGTCCTTACATCACAACACTTCATTGAACACAAAATTACACAAAAAGGTCGACAAATTTGTACTGAAAAATACATCTTCAGCTAAAAACATTCATAAACAGTTTTTAGTACCAACAGCAATAAACGTAAAGTGTGTGTATTCAGTAACTTTGGCCGCATCGCTTTCTTATGTGACCAACTGAAAATACCATTTTGGTATAATCTAAATTATAAGGAAAGCCACGAAATTACTAGTGTATGGTGTACACGAATGGTTTTCGTGTTACGTGACTGTTTTACCAGTGTTGGCGTTTAGGCAAGGCTGCCGAATTCTTCAAATTAATTTGTTCCTTTCGATCTTAAACGTTGTCAAAGCTAATTAGGATTCTGTTGACGAACGAACGATTTTAGTCAACTGGTATGATTTGAACATTGTAATTAGACATTTTGATGTTGTTTGTAATGGTTCCTTGGATCTTTATTGTGTGTTGTCAAAGTTAGTTGACAAATTGGCGGGACAAACAAATACAAATAACACAGTTTAAAGCGTGTGTGTCCTGCGTCAGATCCGCGTCAGGGTATCTTCTAATAACCAGTGTCCACGGCACTCTATCGAAAAATGGGTCTAATGTTATCAGTGATTTGATCTGATTTTCTCTGTTTCTACGTCAAAGATGAAAAGCTTTTTATCTTTTCTATGCATCATGTCCCACATTCCACGCGTGACCGCGTTACTCATCACATCCCCAAATCAGCGTAGAAACAGACTTGTAGCGAATTCGTAGGGATATCAATAGCTCTTAATTAGCGGAGACGAACCGCTGATCCCCGCGCAGCAACGTCATCCAATTAGCGAGACGCCGAGCTTCGAACGTGAGCCGCAAGATGGCGCCTATAGATTGGCCCTATCGCCCTTTGCTAATAGCCGATGTTGGGCAGACGTGGGTTCCGTTTGTATTCGCACATGTTGATGAATTTATTGTGGACCCCCAACTTGTTTACTGGGTCATCGGAAATGATAATGTCTGAAGTTTTTGGTTCCAGACAGGATGCGGAAATCAATAATTTTCTGTTCAAAACTAAATTTTTGATAAAAACTTGAAGACCGCTTGCTAATTAGACCGTTCTTGCTTTAGACCAGTTTGTACTTAGACCAGCTGCTTTTTAGACTGCTTACTAATTAGACCTATTGTGCTTTAGACCAATTTGTACTTAGACCAGCTGCTTTTTAGACCGCTTGCTAATTAGACGATTTTTACTTTAGACCAGTTTGTACTTAGACCAGCTACTTTTTAGAGCACTTGCTAATTAGACCAGCTGCTTTTTTAGACGAAATAATAGTAACCCCTTGTGACTGTATATTTACAACAGTTTCATGTGTTATTAGATATGCGTCATTAAGAACTGTAGGACTTCTATAACGTCTAATTATTGTATTAACCATAATTAGTGGCCAATTCATAGAACTACATAAACGTGCCAAAAAATAGCGTAACCCCAAGCAGTCGTCGTAAAAAGTCAAAGATAAGTAGAGCAAATGTAAGCAGTAATAAAGAAACTTGCCATCTAATCACAAACAGAAGTTATAACAAAACATTACATTGTTTTGTGCCCATGGATAATGAAACACACATTTTTCGCAGAAGCAGGCTCTATAAACAAAGGGCGCTCATCCCACTTTCAATTCAATTCGCGGTAACGTAAATCCGAGCTATCAGGGGGGAAACATCGCCAGATTATGTGGAGTACTGCCTCTGAAAGCATATTTATATAAATACACTCTTCCATTGAAATAATATGAAAACTGTTATTACTATCTCTGTTCGTGTTATATTTCAGTAAATATTTTCGATGATTTCGGTTATTGTAAAGTAATCAAAAGCTGATTGGTATCGAGTTTACATTGTGGGGATTCATTGAATCCGTTGTTATATTATGAACTTTTAACGAGTGTTTATTACAGGTAACAAACCGATACTGAGATACCAAATTGGCGCTTTTTAAACAAGTAACATTTTTAGGAAACACAAATATACCTCGTAAAATATTTCATTCTCAACAATAACAAGAGTAGATCCTGTACTCCTTAGCTCGCAGCTCACGCCTCACAGGGTGGAACAAATCCAGCAGATTAAGTCATCGAAAAATTTGATGCGTGCGCGGCGCGCGCCCCCGAGGCTTAGCCCAAGGTGTGATCCGTAACCGCCTCGCACTTTCCATTGACGATGTGTCGCCGAAAAAACGGATTTAACGGCTTTACGGAGCTTCAGTTATTTGGACTGACAGCTTTCCTGACTATACATTTATTAGGACTTTGTTTTTGTGAAGATGGAGCGTTGGTGACGAAGATTGACATTTTTCTAAAAAATAATGCTCATTTTTTTTTTGTTGTTTCTTTTTTTTGCTCAATGATCACGGAGTTTTCTCGTTAATCAAAAAAAAACCCCAACAATGATTTTAACATAAACTCTTCGTGAAATACGTTAAAAATATAACCAACAATTATACAAAAAATTAAAAAAGAATAAAAATGATCAATCTGTTATAATATTTCAATTACTTAATAAAATTCCATTCCTGGCACAGCTTATTGGGAGAGGAACATAAAATCCAGTGAGCATTTACCCGAAAAACATAAGCGCGGAGCAATAATAAAACGCAGTAAACACGAGTTTACCCAACTATACCGGTAAAAGAGAAATAAAAACGTGTTGTAAATAGGGCTGTCACGTCTCAACACACTTTAGTCTTTAGTACTGGGTAACCTTTGAAGTCCGAGACAAGTTCACAATTCGCTGAATCGAGACAAAAATACTGAGGCTTTTATGTGAAGTGTGTCGTTCACCGAATTAAGACAGTAATACGACACTACACTTAAATAATATTGCATCTCTCGACATAAAAACCGTAATTTTTCGAGTCTAGACCGTATACAGCTATACAATTTAATAAGTTTGTTTTCTCTTCACTAGACTCGAACCGAAATAGTTTTCTGTGCAGTAATCCCTTCACATTTTCAAGGTAAGCTTCTTAAACTGAAAACTAAGACTGGCATCATTTCAACCGAAAATACAATTTGCGAAAACACTTCTATTAAAATAAACGTCTTCTATTAAAACCGACACGTGGACAAACAAGGATGATGTGCCAGTCATGTTTCGTGTTTTTGAGGTTACGGAACCTCGAAAAACGATTAAATAAACAAACTTTACCTACTAAATCATTCAGTGTTGACCTCTTTGACCTGTCAAAAGCAGCCCTTGTACTGTAATACTAGACTTGACCCCGATTTCACTTGCATTTCAATGTGGGTCAGGGGCTCGGTAGTGTACGGAACTGGGTCACCACAAAATGTCCACTAAAGTGACGAATGCAACCGCTTTAGTACATAATTACGGTGAAATTTTGTTCTTATAACTTTGTGTTAGAGTAAAATGTTAACTCTCAATTAATTTTATTTATTTATTTAATTCAGACCATAAAGTGTTACTTCAATTTTAACCTGTTGTTAGTAAGTAACAAAATTACAATAAATGAAAAATGCATTTAATTGGCGACATGGAAGTCTGTGCGCTCATGTCTACCTGCCCAGTGTCTGATAAATGGTCCATCAATTTTGTCCGCCAGGGTCCCTTGAATATTGTTATGGATGCCTCTGAATCGCCCCAGCATAATTATAAATAATAAATATAAATAAATAAATATTGCTGGACATTACACACAGCGCCATCTAGTGCCATACTAAGCAACGAGGCTTGTGTCGTGGACACCAGATAGTGGATATGTAGTATATCCAGTATCTGGTGTAGATACTTTTTGTTTGTAAATACATACTTATTATACATATAAACATCCATGACTCGGAAACAATTGTCCATGCTCATCACACAAAGATTTGCTCCGACCGGGATTCGAACCCGGGACCCTAAGAACGTAAGGCAACCTCACTACCGCTGCGCCATTCGGGACGTCAAATATCACTTGCACTTGCATAAAAGTCGTCCAGTCTCGCTACAGCAAACATGCCTGATGCTGCAAAACCGAGGCAACCCCAACAACATGTGCAAAAAAAATGCATTAATGTTTTAAAATCGGCCTAACGTTTCCCATTGCTCGGACACAAGCCTCTTCTCTGTGAGAAGGAGTGAGGTGGATATACGGCCGTATCCACCATGTGCGCCCAATACAGGTTCCAATGTCTACCAATTTTTCGTTTATAAAAGTTGCTGATTTCCATACTTCCTTCAGAGTTTTGATTTTTTTGATCAGTGGGAAGCAGTAAGCATGATTACTTACGTTACTTAGAAATTCGCAAGAAAATGCAAGAAACACACACACTAAAAAATACCAAACTTTGTCATAAAAGGTTCACGTTCCAAACCTACATTTTGATTGAAGCCCACATCAATAAAATTGTGTAATGTTACAATAAATAAAAAAGTAAACCCATGCATACGACCCAATAGAGTTGCGACAACTATTTCCGACCATAAAACTGATATTAACGTCAGATACAGCCGTTAAAATCCGCTTCACATCAAACTATCTGCTTTTGACATCGGTCTCATAGAAGTCAGTTTACACGGCGATAAAACCATGCTCGTCCCATAACACTTGCTGTATCTTAATGTTTGTTCGGAAGCTGTAAGGTTTTATGTGCACTTTAACTTGCATCAATGAAGTTGTGTTGTTTGAAGATCTTTGTGGGGTGGTGCTGCCATTTTAGTGTACCGGTTTCTGTATTTGTTTGGTTGTTAAGAGAAAAAAATAAATAAAATATATATATTTTTTTATTAATTATTATTTTTTTGCACTAAAAAGATAAATTAATATTAATACAGAAATTCAAAATCATCTTATTAATCTATTAATTAATGTAATTTCACCTATAAGATTTAGTAGGTCCGTTATAAGTAGAGCTATATCTCTTCAACTCCTCAGGCCTTGTATCAATCACAAAGTTAACCCCAACAATTTGTTTACTAGACTAAAGACTCACGCCCGTATCTATAAACAAGTTGTTTACTCATATTGTTTGGTAACTGCTTGAAGTTAGAACTGCCAAAAGTTTGAATTCTTAGCTGTGCTTTCTTTGACGGTTAACTTACTTCGTTTAAATTCTTGTCTTTTTTTTTGGTAGCCTAAATTGTGTCCCACTGCTGGGCAAAGGCCTACCCTTTTCTTCTTGTCTATTGTATTTTAACTTGACTATAGATACGGGTGTAAATGACATGTGAAACAAATGAAAATGTATTAAAAACGCATCCAGTCAAATGGACATACCTATTCAGTAGTTACTAAAATGTCAATACCAACAGAGAAATATATCTCCGCGTTGTTGCTTTTATCAAACCGTGGATAAAACACACCTTTCAGACAATATAGGCTTCACACTAAATCACACAGCAACAAAAAGTTATCAAAAAGTCTCGCCGTACAAATAAAATGTAGCAAAAATATAACACTCAGAAAGCATTCTGACTGCGAGCAAATTATTGTTTCCTTTTTAATTTCTCCAAGAATTATGGCGCCGTATCGATATTGCTTTCTTCCCATCCTTTCTTCCATATTTACTGTTTTCAATTGTTATTGTACTTTGTTTTATGCCCAATTGATTTTCAATGGCTAGTGAATGGAAATTTATTATTCTGAATTTGTTTAATATAGCGAAAGCGACATTTTTATTCTTGGCTTGTTGCTCGAGAATCCTAGAGGTTCGTTGTTTTGGATTTTGTACGGTAATGTAGACTTGAATTAAATTTTTGTAAAGTTATTTAAAAGTTGAACGATATGCTTCTATTTTCAACTATCATTTGTTTTAAATCCCACAACAATAGTATTCATAAGAGACCATTTGAAGTACCCGGACAATTTATTTTAAGTTGGTAATCAATCTAAGAGTTTACATTAATTTCAATCGATTTAGGTACCTACATCCAATGATATTCTAACAATCAGATATGTTATACACCTACAAAACCACCGTAAAAGTGTGCCGCAGGGCAGAGCCAGCTCACATACACGCAGTGCCGCAGATAAAGGCAAAACAAGCCAATTGGCCCGTTTTCGATTCTTCAAGATTGCGCGCTCACAACATATCTGTTTAATAGAATATCATTGGGTACATCACAAACCTCAACCAGCACACCAACAATTTAAAAAAAATAAGTATCTAGTTATCTACCCATCTTCCAAAGCGTGATACGCTTAGGACATACTCGCCGTTTCTTCCACTTGAATAAAACCAAGTCGGCAAACAAAAACGAAAGAACACAGATCATTAAGGGTATGTTAAAAGTTGCATTTCCTACAACGAAGCTCGCAAGACTACGCTCAGCAGTCATTAATGTGCATCGGTCCCGGATCTTTGCTCTTGTGAAACAACTTTATTTTTATTCTGTTTATTTTTTATCTGTGGTGCAATAAGAAATTTAAGTGCACGTATGTCTGTTTGGTTCGCAATTAATAGCTTTGTTTCGATAAAAAGTATTTGAAAGCCATTGAGCTATTAGGTATTACTACGTATAGAGAAGACAGCGCAAACAAAATCTGTGCAACAAGCGCGGCATTGCGGGGCGCGCGGGGTACGTCGAACCCCGTATGTACCTATAGATGCTGTGGCGAGCAAGCGACTGAGTGAACTGCGGCCGGCTGACCGCAGTTGATTGGAGCACAGATTTTGTTCGCGCTGTCTTCTTTATCAACATCAACAACATCAACAGCCCATAACGTCCACTGCTGGACATAAGTCTTCTTTATACGTAGACTACTACGTATAAAGAAGATACGATAGCTCAATGTTGAAAGCACAGGTTGGTACGTTGATTCAAGACAGTATTCTGATATTACATTGCAATAACCGTGTTTGTAGTACAGACACATAAAACTGCCCGAAACTGTCAAATTTTCCCAATCAACCTTGAACCTTATGCTTTAGCGATAAAGTTGATAATCCATTAAAGACATTTGACAGATTGTAGTAGCTTGATGTGCTGGCGTCTGTACTAAAGATGTTTTGACCACTCACAATTTTTTGTTTCCCACGAATTTGAGTAAGTATACCCTTGATGATGGTTCGACATTTTTATCCTATTCTATAGTTCTGTCTCTATTCGATACCGAACCAAACATTTTCCGCATAGCTATTTACAACGCTTCGATTCGACAAGTCGTATGTCTGTCTTTTTTATGCATTACGAAAGCGAGCGAGATAGACATACGACTTTCCCATCAATCGAAATCGAATCGAAGCGTTGTGAATAGATATGCTGGCTTCTTCCTCAATTCCCATATAAACCTAAAATAGAATTACACATGCAGGCCATTATAAATGAATGGACAAGTTAAGTATAACTAGGAGTATCTCAAGGGTCGGGAACAATGGCTGTCCTTCCTACGGAACCTTTGTCCTGCTGACCCGAACGATAACATCGCACTACCAGCCAATCTAATTTAATGTTAATTGCCTTTACGATATACGGATACATGTTTAAAATTGCGTAGTAAAATGGTGCGAATGGCAGGTCGGCTAACGTTATGAAGCTAAGATTGTTTTATTAAATCACATTGATTTACCAAGCATGAATGCTTAAAAATAAATAAAATAGCAGCTACATATAATAAAATATTAAAGCTTTATTAATTACTCGTACTATGGATTAACTCGTTAAGCCTTAAAACCAGATTACCTTTGTCATAAAAATCACATCAAGCAAAAAGGTTTTAACATAATGTTGCCATACAAATGGCCACGTTAGCTACACTGATTCAAATTTCGAACGAATGTTATACGGCATTCATTCGAATTTCGAATGAAAGTTATTTACAGATTAAAATTGGATACGCATTTTACCGATTCAATTAAATCCAGATTTTCATAATGCGTTTGTTAATTTGTGAACGGTACTTACGTCAGCTACTAAAATATTCCACGAAGCGAAAACAACTGAAATATTGTGTTAAGCCGTTGTAAGTGCTCTCAATATTTTTATTTTATTTTTATTCGACTGGAAACACAATATAATAAGAAGCACATGTTTTAATTAAACGTTCAGTTCATCCAGGGAACTAAATAACTCGTAACAACAACTGTATACAGATCTGTTTTTACATTTGACCCTAAAGCGAGGAGAAATGTAAATTGTAGCTATATTTCCAGGAACCTTACTAACACAGTCCTGCCTTAATACTTGGAATGTCTGATTATCCCAAGTTTACGAGATACTGTCAAAATTTCCGACAGGCCGGCCTTGACGTTCGTGTGTCATCTGACACAAACGAGTGACGTTCTCTTTGAAGTACTGTTTCAATTTATATCTAAATCGGAACCGACCGACGACGTTAAGATTGATCAATCAAACGTAGCAATCCGTCATAATAACACAGTGACAAGTTGTTAACTCACCCACCAGGCTCTAATAAACGCAATTTTCCTCAACCAATAACGTCCTCACGAAAAAACAGCTGACTGCAATTTTTCCCGCCGTTCGATTTTTCCGGCATAGAAACGGTCTCCTTACAATAACACACCGAATGAAAGGTATATCGGCAAAAAACAGGTTAGCGAAAAACGTTAGGGTTGACGAAAAATATTCAAATGTGGAACATAATACCCGAACAATGGTGCGTCGATTGTACCACACGCCAGTGTTTAACCTGCCCTTATAAATAATTCATGAAATAAATATATCTGTTCCCAATAAAACTATGTTATTATAATTTAGATGGAGTTTGGATCGACAATTTGTAACGTGTTGTGTATAGTTTTTGTTCTTTTGTTTTCGAATATAGTGTGAAACAAAAGTGCTTATTTTGTACCAGTTATTTTGATGATTGTTTGTTTTTTATCTATGGAAGATTTGGATACTGAAAGGAGACAGTTTTTTTTAGGCCCTCTTCGGTGTTGCATAAATATTATTCATATTACACCAAAAAAAAGTAACCATTTTATTATAGTAATAAACGAAAGATTACACAGAAACGAAACCGGAATCTTAAAATCATAATAAATAAGTTATATTATGATATTTTTTTGCGAGTCAAATCATTCCTGTTGTGATCAATGTTATTTGACAGAAAATACTTACGTAAATAGGGGCGTTTTTTCCGTTTACAAAAAAAAAAGTACGGTATCCATTCCTAATATCTGCTTTAATTATAATAGAAATATAATATAATATAAAAATAAATAATATTAAACTGTGAGCTTTTTAATGCTATTTTTAAAGGTTTCCGCTAAAATCTTTTATATGGTATAGGAAATCATCATGGCACGGAACGTTGTAAATCCGTCTTTTTGGTGGTTGACAGACAACTTTATTTGACATTTACAACTTCATTTGACATTGGTTGCATTCCGTATTACAAAATAATCGCTCACAGCACTCACATCAATATTTTGCGTTCCGATTTAGATATCACGATTATGACAGCTAAGAACTGTCATCAATTCGGAACGCTCGTGAACGCGTTGCCAGTGATCATAACCCCAATCATAAGACCTTTTTTTTGAAAATGGAAGATAAGTTGGTTGACCTATCGACTCTGATAACTCAGATTTTGAGATAGAGAACGACGATTCGTCCAGTGATGAAAAGGATGACGAAAGTGATATTAGCGTATTTTGCACCCGGCAAAGATTTACCCCTTAAAAAAATACCACGAATTACAAATAACATAGATGCAACGATAATTAAATATAATGTATAGTTAGATGCGAGTCATAAGTTCATAACAAAACAACACAACCTGTCAACACAACTGTCATTTTTGACAGCGCTCACGGTGATATTTATTTGGAGCATGGTCGGTGTAATCGCAAGATGACGCATGTCATGACGTCATCTATGACGATTCAAGGGACATCGTTATTGCGCTCACGGTAATTCGGAACGGGTTTATGGACGCTCAAATCGATTACAGCCTAATTCGGAACTCAGCTATTTTTACTCAGTTTATTTCGATTTTTTTAATGTGTTTCTGCGATTTATTCGCATATAATGAAAAACTATTTTATGAAAATGGCATCTGCTGGTCGTTGTGTCAATTGTGCAGTAAGATTTCAAGGCAATGTGCGAATACAATTACTTTCTGACTGCTACAGACGTGCAACAACTTGTATGGTTATTGTTAGATACGCATTTTCATTTTCGAATCTCTCATCATTCCGGTTAGACATGGCTTAGCTAATATTACCACTGTAATCTAGAAATTATAAGGAAGAAAACTATATACGTTTCATTAATATCTGCTACAATTTATGGGGTGGCCTGTTCTCCAAACAAAAAAAATTGACTCCTTTTCTTAACTAACATCATACGTTACTATAATTATAGATTATAAATAGATACCTACATAATTAAATTGCTTCGAGTCCAAAACGATATTGAAACTAACACAAATGAAGTTGTTTAAACAAACACCAACATGAATGTATCATCTTATCGCTCGATACACGTGGCATCAAATACTTGTGGCATCAACAGCATGCCCGAGAGGAACATAAAAACAGGATAAGGAGACGAAAAGACCTGCTAATTAGATGAGAAACAAATGCAAGATTAGGGTCAACAGTCGCCCGGGGAGCTCTCGCCATTGTCGGGGGTACAGCCGCCATTTTAATATAATTATTATATTAACTACAGCTTACTGCCGCCGCCCGAGGCCACTTGCCCGTTTTGATGTTAGTTGCGCTATAATAAATGCGAATAGACATCTTTGTTTGTTGATTATTTGTGTGTGTGGTGGTGAATAGAAATAGATCTTATGTTTACTAGGAAATCTTACTCAATGCATATCGTCTTCCACATATTATAATCACTACACATTTTAAAACAAAGCCCCCGCCGCGTCTGTTTGTCCCTATGTATGATTAGATCTTTAAAACTACGCAACGGATTTTGATGCGGGTTTTTTTAATACAAAGAGTGATTCAAGAGGATGGATTTATTATATAATATGCGGGCGGGCGAAGCCGTGGGCATCAATGATATTATAAAGAAGATACGCCATGTTCATACTGAATGGCGTTCAGATATCGTTGCGAGTTATTTAAAACTACGACAGCGATAGATAATACGGAACGTATAAGATAGAAAGAGATAGCTAGCTATCAAAGTGCAACAATTGTGTCACTTTGTCCTCAACAATTTGTGCGTGCTAGTGCGATATCTACCTCTTTTTACTATATAATATCATTGGTGGGCATCAGCTAGTCTATAATACTATTATAAAAAGGTAAATTTTTGGTTTGTAAGTGTGTATCCGGATAATCTTCTGAACTGCTGATCCCATTCCAAAAAATATTTTACTAACGGGAAGAAGGAAGAAAGAGCAGCGGTGGTCCAATGGTGGATCCGACTTACTAACAGTAAGTCGTGGGTTCGAACCCAGGCAGGCGCATTACTTTGTGTAATTTATTTCATTACCACTGCTCTCAAAACGGTGTAGGAAAACATCGTGAGGAAACCGGCATGTCCTAGAATCAAAAATTCAAAGACACGTGACTTCTACCAACTCGCACTGGGCCCGCGTGGTGGATTATAGCCCATTTCCTCTCATAGGGAGGAGGCCTGTGTCCCAGCATTGGGAACATTAATAGGCTGATGATGATGATGAACGGAAAGCTACATTACCCGATTGTTACAAAGGCTGCATTTTAAACGTTCTCAGGGTTAATTTCCAACACAAGCGAAGCCGCGAGCAAAAGCTAGTTCTAAAATAAAGGGTGTAAAAAGACTCTTAACGAAGCCGAAAGACACTAAACTTGTTCTCCCCGTCATTTTTTTGTTCTACACCATACCTGGGAACCTTTTAGCTAAGGAGATATTATTATGACTGAGATTATTACGACCCCCGTACTATTCAATCCATCCATCAGAACAATGTGTTGAGTGCGTTACATTGAATCCTACCGTTAAACGTGATTTTACACCCCAAAAAAGAAATCGTTTCCCAGCAATAATTTTCGCGTAAAGTTACTTATGTACAGAATGCTTGGTTGACGGCTTCGTGAAGCGTCTGTTTACACCCTGTATAGCGTTCACAGATAGTGGCTAAGTTATCTTCCACCAAGACCGACTGTGCATTCTTTAAATCGAAACAGTAGAATACCTAGGTGACAGAACGAAGTATGGTAGTAGTATTTTCCCGAACAACATGTTCCCGGAAAATAGGTCAGACAGCACCTTACTTTATGCTCTTCGAACTTTACTTCTTGGATTTGCAGAACTTCTCTCTTGTTTCAGGTTTGCAACAAGATCTTCGGGAATGCGTCGGCGCTGGCCAAACACAAACTGACGCATAGTGACGAACGCAAGTACGTGTGCATCACATGCGCTAAGGCGTTCAAGAGGCAGGATCATCTGTAAGTTCAGTACTATGTTATTTTTTTTTTATGTCTGCTTAGAGACTGTGATCTAGATTTCGACAAGGACGGTTTCGTTTCATAATGCAAATAAATTCATATTTACTACACTACTACACTACAACAACCCATAACGTCTACTGCTGGACATAAGCCTCTCCCATGATGGAAGGAATTTGCCGTAATCTCCACACTTGGCAGGCGGATTGGAGATCGCAGTGATGAAAGACTAACAGAAAACGCTGCTGCCCATTCTCTGGTATACGGAATATTCTGCCTCAGACATTAGTCGCCTTATACGACACCCGTGAGTGTAATGGGTTGGTTCTATTCTACTCTGCTGGATACCACACGGCCAATTTTTACTAATATTTTAAAAAGGTAAAAGATTGTAAGTCTGT
This sequence comes from Xestia xanthographa, assembly GCA_905147715.2. Lineage (NCBI taxonomy): Eukaryota > Metazoa > Arthropoda > Insecta > Lepidoptera > Noctuidae > Xestia > Xestia xanthographa. Next base: position 17,640,969 of record LR990652.1, read on the forward strand.
TTGTAGGGGATAATCTTCGGAACTACTAATCCCATCAGAAAGTTCTTTCACTCACAGGTACATTATCCCAGAGTGTCATAGGCTACATTTAAAAAGTTCTTGTGACTTAATTTCCGTACATAACTGGAGCGAAACCACGAACAAACTAGTCACTTATAAAACAAAAGCTAGATCACACCATGATTTAAAATTAATTCTACAGCAAAAACAGTCAGTTTTTAGGGTTCCATACCCAAAGGGTAAAAACGGAACCCTATTACTAAGACTTCGCTGTCTGTCCGTCTGACCGTCTGTCCGTCTGTCTGTCACCAGGCTGTATCTCATGAACCGTGACAGCTAGACAGTTAAAATCTTCACAGATGATGTATTTCTGTTGCCGCTATAACAACAAATACTAAAAACAGAATAAAATTAATATTTAAGGGGGGCTCCCATACAACAATCGTGATGTTTTTGATAATAATGGTACGGAACCCTTCGTGCGCGAGTCCGACTCGCACTTGGCCGGTTTTTTTTAGTCTAAAAGCTTGATTTATTTAAAACGTTTCCGTGGGATGATTTCCGAAGCTGCGGAAAGCTATTTTCATTATATAACATCTAAAAATTAAATTCGCAAACGCAATCTTCTACAATCTCGTTCGCACAACCGTGGGAATAGTTATACGCCAACTAGTTTGGACAAACAAGCTAACTAGTTTAAAGATCAAAGCAGTCATTTAGTCGACGGGACACATGTCGAGCAAGGTGGTGCTTTAATAGCCGCAGCTCACTCGCATGAATATTAATGAGCAATGAGCTATGCCGCACGTACTCACCAAGTACCAACATACTGTATCCGTGGATATGCATATTGCTCATCGAATTTTAGAAAAAGCTTAGCTTCGTAGTGCGCCGTCTCTTTCTCTCTTGAACATTTATTGCAAATAGTGTTTTTTTTTGCAATAAATGCTTTTTGTTACAGGCACTATTGAACTGTCAAAAAGCCAAAATAACTGTATAATAAAACTGTGTAATAAAAGGATGTAGTTGCCCATTCTAAAGCGTAGATCTGTGTGGAGACGAATGTCTGTACATTCTTCTCCATAGAGATCTGCGTGACAGTCTTTTTCTTAATGTTCGATGTGATATATTGAAGCTTGGGTATTGTACTTAGCGTTTAATTGTGACTTAAGTCTGACCAATAACGTGGGATTTTGGCATTTCATTGTTGAATATGATGAGGTTTTATTGCACTCATTCAGCTTTATGCACTATTGTGGTATACCCTATATTTCGTTATACTTTATGCTATACTGCAATAGGTTACATTATGCGGACCCTGTTGTACACATCTGCGTCCAGCCGGGTCACTCGAAATTGAAAATGAATATTGCACTAGGCCGTAATGAGGGTAAACTCTATACCTACCTATCCTCTCTTGGCCACTCCTGATTGGCCACAGTACACGAGTAAAGAGACGGCACATTAAAACTTCCATAAATCGACACTCACGGGTTTCATTTTTGAAAATGTGTTCTACAGGGTACGGGATTTAGTGCCTGGGACCAAATCGGTTCCTATCTATTACGGGATAAGATCTGGAGTTAGCCTTCCCAATTTCCGCCCGGACACATTTCTGTTATCCTATTTAAGGATATATGAGGGAAAAAGGTATTTCTGATATTTAATAACGGTTTTGAGCGGCTGCGATGAACGTACAATGTTGTTATATTAGCCCTACGACTCAAAGCATGACGGGAATAAAATGAACATCAGTAGAATTTGCAGAGTTCAATTATAGTAAGTCACAGGCAGGGCAAAATCAGCCTTATACACATAAGTTATTTTCTGTTAATACTCATATCTTGTTGCAGCAACGGGCACATGCTAACACATCGCAACAAGAAGCCTTACGAGTGCAAAGCGGACGGGTGCGGCAAGTCATACTGCGACGCGAGGTCGTTGCGACGACATACTGAGAACCATCATCAACCACCGGCACCAGAACCAAGTGAGTATGCTACAGTAACAGTTGCAAGCAACAGTAGTTGAAACATGGCTTTTAAAATGAACCAAGTACATGAAAATCCCTTAGTTTAGTCAAGAGTCAAGATCTTTAAGCAACGTTGCAAGCAGATTATTCACGCTCAGTCTGTAATCTTGAGAGATGGACTATAAGCAAGCATGCTGTCGATCTCGTGTTGGCACATTCAATCTGTAAACTGATTAGCTCTGTTCAGTGCTCTGCCATCAGAAACCGATAGCATAATCAGCCTATAATGTTCCCACTGCTGGGACACAGGCCTCCTCTGAGAGGGAATGGGCCACGCAGGCACAGTGCCGGTTGGAAGATGTCACATGTTTTAGAATGTTTGGTTCTGGGACATGCCGCGGTTTCTTCAGAATGTTTTCCTTCACCGTTTTGAAAGCAGTGGTGATGAAATAAATTACACAAAGTAATGCGCCTGCCCAGGTTCGAACCCAGATTCCGATATTTACCTCCAAATTGCAGTAGAATATTTTGAACTACAGGGGGCCTACTTTGACCTCACATGTATAGCAGTTTCATTTTAATCTTACTTCAGTGTGCGAAAGAGATGGCGCTAGATGGCCTGTAGAGCTCCATCTCTTACTTACACTGAGGTACGATTACAATCGTTTACATAATATCTTTCAACGTTTAAACAGAAAAAAAAACACGGTGAAAGAAATAAAACACAAAATTTCATCGCTCTTAAGTAATAACGATCCCAAATAAAATAAGCAATTAATAATATTCATCTGCTACTTGCTCCGTAAGGCATCGTAAATCTGGAAGGGTCGGTCCTAATCTCCATGAGTAGGTACCAATTTTTAATCGATCTCTACGTGGAGGCTCTTCAATTTGTTTAATCCCTCTTCTTTAATCGTTGATTAGTTTCCAAATACGGTTTTTGTGGTACACTTGATTGGATAAATCAGACAGACGTGTCGATTCTGTTGTGCACAAACTAAACTTAATTTAGGCTATTGCTGTCTTTTTCTCTCTAATATAACGACAAAGAAACGGACGTAATTTAGAGCTGTCAAACTTAGTTGGAACTAATATTTCCATACAAATTAAGGGTGCGTTAAAACATGTCGACTAAAAACACGGTGAAGCGCAAGGCATAAACTAGTTTGACATCTCTAACTTAGTTCATAGCTATAGCCGTACTTTTCTCACACTACCTTTTAGTAAAAGATAGCAATAGCCTAAATTAAGTTTAGTTTGTGGACAACAGAATCAAAACCAGTGTGTAGAATTAGTTCAACTAAAACTTATTGGTCTTCAAAAAGTTTATATTTATATTTACTGCCTCGTTGGTCTAGTGGTTGCAAGCGGGACTGCTGAACAAGAGGTCCTGGGTTTGATTCCCGGGGCGGGCAAAGTGTTATTGGGTTTTTCCATCCGGAATTTGTCAGTAGCTGCCACGGAGTCTGAATTTGAGCCCGGTTGATGGCAAAACGCTTACCCCCTATTATTTTTGACTTTGAATTAATTTCTGGCGAAATTTAGTTGTACTATGCCTTACTCTTCGGGATTACAGACATAATGTTATATTATGTAAAAAGTTAATATTCGATCATATTAGAGCCTCAACCCCCAAGATTCAGAATCTAGGGAAGACTAAGCAAAAATACCATTGTTACTGTTGATTGTTAGAATCAACAGTAACAATGGTATCCAGACATGACGTACACGTACTTTAGAATTTTCCAAAAAAATATCACAAACAATAAGAAATACTTCGTTTTAACTACATCAGAATTGTTAAACAAAAACGAAATATTACTAACTCCGTATCCTCCATGTAACATGGTTACTTTACTACATACACCGCGTCTACCCACGATATCAGTATGTACGCATGTCGGTTCGTGTAACTAGTTCAAAACCCGAGGCGAATATAAATGGGGTCTGCGGCGAATTGAAACAGACTCAATACTCTCATAAGCCCTAGCGTTCGTCTCCTTTCTTTGTTCCGTCGGAAGTGAAACTTGTAATTAATTGTTGTAGTCTTCTATTAAGCTTTTGTGTTCTTTAGTGGGGAAATTAAATAAGTAACAACAACAACAACATTCATTTATTTTCAGGCAACTTTGGCCCATAGATAAATACCTTACAGATTAACATACAGGTTTTTGTAAACTGTGTTTGTAAATCGAGGAACTTGTGGCTAAATAATAACTGCCGCTCGGGTCGATCTTTAGGTTAAGCCATGCTTACCTAGGTTGGTCTGTAGATGGGGGACCACCCATTACATACCCAGTTTCCTCCGTGCACACAAAGCCGTTGGTCTCGGCTGTCATTTGTAAATCTTTGACAGCCGTTACAGTTAGTCAATGGCCCAAATTGTCTGACAACCAGTCTTACTAAGGGGTATATTACCCAGTACTAACTGGGTTGTGGAGGTCAGATAGGCAGTCGCTCCATGTAAAATACTAGTATTCAGCTGCATCCGGTTAGACTAGAAGCTTACCCCAACATAGTTGGGAAAAAGCTAGGCAAATGATGAGTAGGAAATTAAATAAGTAACGAAACAGTGCAGTGGTAGAAGTTTAACAATTAGAAAAATCCTGAAGTAAAGAAAACTCGCGTTGCTCGTAAAGGGGAGGAGTGAAATGGTTGGTGCAGTTCTACAGGCCATAAAAGCTTATTGCCCACTAGAACTGCAGCCACGATAGTTTCCAGTGAAAGTGTCACTACAACACTGTGGAATGGTAAACATTCACGCAAATAAAATATTCAAAGCAGAGTATTGCACACCTGCATTACACAAATAAAATACATATATACATAGATATAGAAGTCATTTTCATTTAACGTATTCATAAACTGCGTGTTGTATGTTCCAGTTTTTGATGATATTGACACAAAGAGATGTAAAAGGCTTGTAGAGGAAATTAGGAATATTTTCATACCAAAAATTTTGATTCCGAACATTTTCGTTTTTAACACATAATAATGCTACATGACAACCGGCTGTACGATACTAGACTAAACAGACCGATTTGTTACTAAGTAGTAAAAATAATTGGATTACGATTTTCTACGTTTTGTCCCGTCTATAGCCCGTAAATATTTGAATGTCTTTGCATTGACATGAATAATACAACTTCATTTTGGTTGAAAGACCACAAATAAGAGGATTAAACATAGCACGTTGGATATAAATGAACTTCATTCATCTAATGTTTGATGAAACAATAGTTAATTAGAATTATGCCCGACTCGTCACTGATCCGACTCGTCATCGAAAAACAAACGATTCACAACTGTTAAGTAATTATGAGCTGCACCATAACATCTAAATATTATTTTTCTTTTCCCTCCCGCAGGTTCATCAAGCTCGCCGACCACCAGTGTCATCACGATCGTGGAACGCGAGGTGATCGTGAACGCGAACGCGACCGCAAACGCGAACAGTAACCATGCGCAGCGGATCGCTTCCCCCATCTCACCTGCGGCGCGGACGCAGCCACCGCATTCAGATGTAAGAGTACTGGCATTTTTATAATCTTAATTTTAGCAATTATTATTAAAATAGAACCTAGAAACACTCCAACATGGGTAGTTATTAATACAAAATAAATTCACACGATATCAAAGAAGCCATTTTATCAAAGCCAATGGTATGCTTCACAATAATTTATAATAGGTGTTATTTTGCTAAACCATATAATTATAAATCCATTCAAAGCAAATAATCTATTTAAAATAATACAATATAGAAAGAATCACGGCACGGTTGTGACGCAAACTTACAGCGAGAAGCGTCCCCCATGCCCCCATTTCACTCACACATATTCTCACCCCTCATTCCGCCGTAAGAATAAACTTTCAGATTTCATTAAGTTATTTCAACAAGATTTTCTTGGGGACGGGTTTCTTAGAAATTATGGATTCTTTAAGAAAACACCTCGGCAGTTAGGGAGAAAACTCGCTACTGCATTGGTACACGCTAAAGGCCAGTACAGGGCGTCAAATCAAATGCTGCAACATTAACTACACCTGTTTATTATGAAACCTAATAAAACAATAATCAATTTTTACTTGAAAGTTTACAACTCTCGTGCTTTCGCCACGATAAATCATTCCCTTTTAAATTACAGTCTGAGCTGATATATTTTTACAATTTAATAGGAACTCATTACCAAGCCACAAAAACATAGCTAAACCTAATCCGCTAATTTCCCATCAGTTGGTTCATACGCTGCTTTTAGGCCGTCATTAATCTAGCTTTTTACACTTAGCCATGTCTGGCGGCTTTCCAACTGGTCATCCGTGTAAAACTCAGCCACCGCCCTTATTAATTAACCAATTAGCCCGAAATCCGCGTTGTGTGTGCTCTTTTAATTTCCCGCCATTAAAGGTTTCCACAAAAAATGTCCGCCAATGTGGAGGGTGTTTATCTATACTCGTGTTCTGTTAAATCAAGTGGAAAGTTAAGGGTTGAGTGTGATGATTCTGTTTGATATTTGTAATGATATATTGAGGGTGGTTTCTGTTCGATTCGATGTGAGTTTATTTTGATATAAACCTTCTTTATAACTGGCGTAATGTAGATATTAGGTACCCCTGTGTCTAACCGTTACGTTCTCAAAGGTGAGTAAAATTATACACAAATCAATAAGAAGTTCGGATACAATTGTAGTGTCATTACGCATTTTCAAGACAGTCTAGTTGAGTAAAAAACAAAGAATACTAACCCCAACGTAATTTCTGATCAATCTGTTATGTTATGACAATGAAAATCCAACTAGTTTACCAAATGAATGTCAAACAAGCTTAGTTTAGTTATTCAGTTATAACTCATACAACAAAACATAGTTGAGTGACATTCCAAACGGTGCGCGGCGGTGACAAAACACTGCAACTATGAACAACAACAGCACTTCATCAGTATATAACTTGAGACTGAAGTCCCAAGTTACATTGAAACTTCTCCGATACAATAAATTACTTGAATTGCACTCGAGCTACTTTTTACGCCTAGAGCAGGAGGAACTCGTTTTCTTTCCCGGAGATTTTAAGGTCGATTGACCCAAGTTATTAATTAGCTCTAGCTTAAACAACATTATATATCTCAAAATATAAACAATGAGTTTTATGCGTGAAGAATATTGAATAAATGATAAGTGATGTTTATTTTGCAAGTAGGTTTTTACAAACACTTTTACACGTCATTTTTTAAAACTAGATGGGGCTGGTCGACATAAAGGGATTCGACGCAGGGGGAATGATTCGGTGTTTCGTACCTGACTACTCTGAGAAGAAACAGCCGAAACAAACTCAGAGGTCATAGTCTCTTTTAAAGTCGAATAAATCAATTAATATGAAATTAAGCTGAAAATTAAACAAACAGAAGCATACGAACGAAGTAGCTATTTTATTCTTACTTTATAAAAATACCTAAAACCCTTAATTTTCTTCCAGTCAAGCAATGGCTCGGAGAAGTCGGTGGCCACTTCGGGCAGTATCACCAGTGACTCGAGCCCCCCCTGCACCCCGCCCGCGCCACCCACACCCCCCGCGAGGCCCAGGCCCAAGAGCAGTAGCAAGCCCAAGTCTTGTACGGTAAGATACCAAAGTTTTTTAACCTTTTGAGTATGAATAAGACAACCTATCTGACTAAAGTGTGTACTAGAATCATAGAATGCGCTCTCGATTGCACCGTACTCTACAGAACTGACACAAATACAGACTAAAAAAAATCAATTAATAGGGATGATTCCTGAACTAAAACAAATATAATTCTGCTTAGTCCGTCAGTTAGATTATCGAAAAATATTAGATACGTGTTTTTTGTTTCATCAAATTAATCAAAATTGACGAAGATAAAACGTGTCAATTCAATGATCAGGAGTGGGCTTGTGACGTCACACGAGTTTTCGATGCACTGTATCGTGCCCGTGTTTTGTTTACGTGATAAAAGAAAAATTATGTGCCCAATATTTTTTGGAAATCTATCTGACGGACTAATTAGTTTTTTAGGGTTCCGTACCCAAAGGGTAAAAACGGAACCCTATTACTAAGACTTCGCTGTCTGTCCGTCTGTCCGTCTGTCCGTCTGTCTGTCACCAGGCTGTATCTCATGAACCGTGACAGCTAGACAGTTGAAATTTTCACAGATGATGTATTTCTGTTGCCGCTACAACAACAAATACTAAAAACAGAATAAAATTAATATTTAAGGGGGGCTCCCATACAACAAACGTGATTTTTTTATAATAATTGGTACGGAACCCTTCGTGCGCGAGTCCGACTCGCACTTGGCCGGTTTTTTTTTTGTCATCTTAGTCACTACAAACACAATATTCCTATGAGTTCGAAAAGTAAGAAGAGTGTTTTTCGGCACGTTTTATTTATGAAATGCATAGTTAAAGTGCCAGTTTGCCTATGGGGTAAAGTAAAATAGTTGAGCTTGTCGTATTCATACTCTAAGTTTTTCTTCCTCCGTGATAAGGAAAGGCTACAAGAAAAATACGGCAAAGACTAGCAAAGCGCGCAGTAGCAAGCCCAAGACTTGTTCTGTACGATAACAAACTTTTTTCTACCTATTTACGTCGAAGAAAGGAGAAAAATACGGAGCTTAAACAACACTAAGAACTCTCTTTGTTAATTAGTAGGATTGTAATTTGTTTCTTCAAGTGCCGTCGTCATCTTCAGAACATCTCAAGCGTTAATTTTTTCTCATTACCAACTCGAGGTTCATTAGCATTTTATTTTAAAAGGACTTTTAATATCTTATTTGTTTTATACCTCTCTCAGCACTAAACTGAAGTAATTACTAAAATTGTATATAGACAACAGAAACTCGTTAATTTATCCCTAATTCCCTAGTTTGTTAAGCGACGCGGACCGTAGCAAAAGACCACCAAAACGTTAGAACAAAAAGACCAATTCCCGAAGAAGAATGGTTACTGGTCAACCTTCATCAACTCAAATAATTTTCATCCAACATTGACCGTAACTAACAGCGCACGCCAAACAATAACACATGTGGACGAAACAAAACAGGCTACGGCGTAGCGTGTAACAATACTGCTACGAGCTACGCTTCGTAGCCAACCGCAAACTTCTACGGAGTTTCGTAGCGGACGCAGCAGTAAATCCTATGTAGGACTTGTACAACAATTCAGCCCACGTTGTAGATTGTGTATCGTTAAGTAACCACCTCACACATTTATCTAAGTACACACATATGTATGTTGTAGTATATGTGTACTTATAAGTCTCGGGTAAACCATTTATAACTTGGTCGAAGACATTGCATTGTTGTACAGGGTCTAGTTCGCCAACAAGATTAAATCAATCTTTGCTTATTGGACGTGGATAGAGTTCTTATGTTCTATTGGTATGTTGGCAAACTAACATTTTAGTTTAGAAAAAGTACATGAAAAGACTTTTAATTCCAATTGTGTTCACCAAGTTAGAATAAATGTACTCAACTATTTAAAAGTCTAGTAGTTTCGAAGTAGTAGTTAATACATTTCGTAGAATTCTAGTACTATGTTTTAAATCTCAATCAAATACGTTCATATTTATATCATTATTTGCATGTGTGAAGATCTCACAATAGGCTTTAAGCTTAAGTACAATAATATAAATTGTAAACAACGTATTTTTTTTTTTTTTATATATTTTTAGAACACTCGCCAGCATCAAAACCTATCACACTTACGTAGAACAAATCACGAAATATTTTATTCAATACAACGCCCATCAAAATATTTTTCCTTTCACAACACAGGAAAATAACAACCCAAAATTATTGAAAACTTTGCTCAACAAAATTTTACCTACGAGCACATTAAATCTTGACATTAATTAACCGTTGAATCTTCAAAGCTGCAACTAGAACATTAATTGAGTATTATTAAACGCTATCCAAGCAGAATTATTAATCCTAGTCAGTAATTCTATTATGAAAACAATGTAAGTGGACCGTGGGAAGTGGGGTGGGTTGGATTCTTATGCAAATGGCGATACATCGCGGATCGGAGTGCGAATCGCCAGTGGGTCGGATCGGCCATTCATCAGCCTTTGTAAGGGTTTAATAATTCAGGTGTGGTTGCGGACTCGCGGAGCAACCCCTACTATGATTTAGATGCGATTTTAGCGATACAGACCGTTTTTAACCTGACTGGTGAAAAAGGAGGTTATTAATCTTAGGTTAAATTATGTCTAGACCGCTAGAAAAAAAATACTTTTCGTCTACCTAATCTAAAATTTGAAATACTTTGAAATATTTCTTGTTTCTAAGATTACATGGTAATTAAGAAATAAAATTAAATAACAACCTTGCATAAAACAACATTGAACTTCATAAAATTACACAGTCGTTACCTAAACGACCAAAATCCTTTAACCCACATCTACTTAGCGCTCAAATTCGAAATCGAAATTCCCCATTCGAGTCCCCCATTGTATCTCGTGGTAGAGGGTTCGCGAAACGGTCCCGCATACATCGCGCGTCCACCTGTTCTCGTCCCATAGATCGCTTCAAGGGCTCTACTACGAACCGGTTTTATCGCATTGTATCGAACTAGATTCGGCCGCATTTCGCACTGTATCTAAATAGGGTGCTATTTGAATAGCAGTTACGATGAGAACTTTCCAATGGGAGATGTTTTATTATTAGATGCTGGTCTTATTTGTTTTAATTTTTAACCGACTTCAAAAAAGGCGGAGGTTATATGTTCGTGTGTATGTATTTTTTTTTTTTTAACCGACTTCAAAAAAGGCGGAGGTTATATGTTCGTGTGTATGTATTTTTTTTTTTTTTATGTATGTTACCTGATTTCTCTCCCATTTGTAAACCGATGTTCAAAATTCTTTTTTCATTTGATAGAGTACACTCCTGAGGTGGTCCCATTTTAATTTGGTGAAGATCTGATGCTGACCTTCGGAGATATACAATGGAACTCTTCAAAAAGAGACGGCAAATCTGTTGTAATAGCTCCAATCGGTTGGATGTTCATTGTTTATACAATATCATGACGGAACATCACGCCTGTATGCTCTGAGGGGGTACGCAGAAGTGTACAATTTACCTGATTTCTCTCCCATTTGTGGACCGATTCTCAAAATTCTTTTTTTATTTGAAAAAGTATACTCCTGAGGTGGTCCCATTTTAATTTGGTGAAGATCTGATGCTGATCTTCGGAGATATACAATAGAACTCTTCAAAAAGGGACGGCAAATCTGTTGTGATAGCTCCAATAGGTTGGATGTTCATTGTTTATACAATATCATGACGTAACATCACGCCTGTATGCTCTGAGGGGGTACGCAGATGTGTACAATACACCCAGATTTCGACAGTTATGGCATGTTATGTTCCATTTATTGGGGATAAGCCTATTACCATGACATGTATTGTTAACCATGTACAATGAATGCATAGCAAATATTTGTAAGTATAGGATGTTACAACTAAAAATTGAAAAATAAAATAAATCTTTTTTGCCAAAAATAAAACCGACTTCAAAAAAAACAACAAACAAAAAAAACACAAAAAGAAAAGGACAAAAAAATACACTAAAAGAAAAACAAAAAAAAAACACTAAAACAAAACCACAAAAAAGTGAAAAATAACTTTAGCTTCAGAAGCCGGTGAGAAAAACACCAAATCAATCAAAGGTCAAGTTTCAGAAGTCGGTGACAAAAACACTAAATCAATTAAACAAGGTCACCGACTTCTGAAGCTTCACCTTTGATTGATTTGGTGTTTTTCTCACCGGCTTCTGAAGCTAAAGTTATTTTTCACTTTTTTGTGGTTTTGTTTTAGTGTTTTTTTTTTGTTTTTCTTTTAGTGTATTTTTTTGTCCTTTTCTTTTTGTGTTTTTTTTGTTTGTTGTTATGTGCACCTGTTCTTAGAAAAATGTCAGCATTGTCTTATTCATTAAAATGGATTTCAACGCCTTCAATGTTTTCTTGTTTTGTGGATTTATAAAATTTGCAAAATTAACTCAAACTAATATTGGCATGGCATGACATCATACATACATGCATAATGTTTATATTAATAACTAACACATCATCCACAAAAAATCTGATAGATCGGCTATTAAGCATGATATAAATATAATTCATAGCACTCACCATTAATTAGTTCCGGAGGTTACCCCTAACTACGTACAAACTTACTAATTGTACCTCTTTATAATATTAGTATAGATAACTCTTAATAGCATGATTCGAGGTACTTGCAAATAAATCCACAAAGACAAATATTCGCCAATCAGACTGCACAGTGCACGCAGTAAATTCAAAGTATGTGATACCGACAGCACACACGCCATAAATCGAACGAATCAAAACAAACATGACGCACATAGCAAAAATAATTACACTACACGATTAATTAAAACTACGCAGACACGTATTCAGTTAAAATACACTATTATAGACTACCAGTTTTTACACAAACACCAAAGTATAATCGCACAAATAATTAAACATAGCTTATGATACATCGGAATTGACCACTCGAAAATGGACTCTCTTATCACGGGTTTAGAGGCTTAGTTTCTCATTTCGTAAATTCGTTTGCGGGTTTTGACAGCAACGTTAAACAGGCATTGCAAACCAGGTATGCGTCGGTGGGGTTTATTAAAAGCACTCACTTTGATCGGAACCCTGATTCAACGTCACCAGCAGGACGCAATAAAGCCGGTTCCACACGGGCACATAATTACGAACGGTCCGATGTACGCCACGGATGTAATTCCTTCATAACATTGACAAAGGCGTTCAGTGTAAAGCGGTTGTTTCATTATCGGTGTTATTTAGATTGTTAATATTAGGAGAATTTTGAATGGTATGCACGCATATCATGTATGTATGAATTATAGATATTTTGATCAACAAAATTCATTCAACGTGCAACGTTGGATTAACCTATTTGTGATAACCAATTTTCAATTATTTAGTTCTGTATGATGTTGGACGTAAAGAATAGCACCATCCCATATCTTCCCGTGGGTGTCGTAAGAGGCGACTAAGGGACTTACCAGAGAATGGGCAGCAGGTTCTCTGTGCTTTTGTAACAACCGTACTGCTATCGCCAACCCGCCTGCCAAGCGTGGCGATTATGGCAAAAACCCCCCTTTGGGGGAGGCCCATGTCCAGCAGTGGACGTCTTTCGGCTAAAATGATGATGATGATGATGATGATAACCAATTTCGTGATGTATCATATTCTCTTACCCATATCCTAATTTATTTTGCGTCGGTGTCTTGTTCTTCCAAACTTCTCCATTACTCATCATCATCTGCCTAGCCTTTTCCCAACTATGTTGGGGTCGGCTTCCAGTCTAACCGGATGCAGCTGAATACCAGTATTTTACATGAAGCGACTGCCTATCTGACCTCCACAACCAAGTTAGCACCGGGTAATACCATACTCCTTGGTAAGACTGGTTGTCAGACTTTTTTTTTTTTGGGCCTCTGACTACCTAACGACTGTCAAAGATCTACAAATGACAGCCGGGACCAACGGCTTAACGTGCTTTCCGAAGCACGGAGGAAACTCGGTATGTAATGGGTGGTCACCCATCCACAGACCAATAACTAGGCAAGCACAGCTTAACGATCGACCCGAGCGGCTGTTATTATTTAGCCACGAGCTCGTCCATTACTCGTCACTATATAATATCATGATGCAGACTATGTATTTCTTTTTGCAATAAAACAAAGAGCTGTCCTCGGTGAAAATCGTACAGCATTTAGTTTATCGTAATAATCGAAAATTGAAACGGAAACCTTTGAAAACCGTATGTGTATTACGAGAAATAGTCGTCAAAATCTTTTTGATGAATGAATTTGGCACAAAACGAACTCGCGCGGCATTGAATGCAATACTGTAAATGTACGGATTCATTTTGTAGCGTGTTTCTCGGAAACAGAACGAGAATTCAATTACAAAATATTTGCCACAAGTTCACAGATAAAATGAAATATGTTGCATGGAAATAAAATCTTTGAAATGAAACTGTTCAAATAACTATTTAAAACAATAGATTTGATTGTAGAAATACAGAGATGGGGTGAGGTTTTCAAAATAAAATATTTATTTGAGTGAAAGAACTTAGGAGCTATAAAATACAATATTACAAATAAAATCGATAAAATAAACTGAAGTAACTAAACTAAACTAAAAATTCCATCATAAACTCCTTATTTGAGTAAACTAAAACCCATCACAGTTTTATAAAAGTTACCGCGCAATATTTGCTTTCATTTAGACATGATGGAACATGCGTTTCTGCGTAAGTTTATACTCTCGTATCGGGTTGGAATTGTTTTCCTGGCCATTAATGTTTTTCCAAAAATAAAAGAATGACTAACGGAACAAAAAACACGAGAACATCTCCGCAACTGCGTTTTAACTGTAATCCGACCGCGTCGGCTCACCACTTTCGCGGTTTACCACTTTTCAACTTTATTTCAATGAAACTATTTAATTTCAAACTGTATTCTTCAGCGATAAGGTCTACAATTGCTTGTATTATTTAATATTAATAAAGCTTTCAATATAGGAGATCACGTAGGCATTTCCCGAGCACAACTCGATAGCCTCTCGAATTTCGTCTGGGATCGATTTGTGTTAATAACAATGGGTTTGCTGTGTCAGGAACATATCGCCGGCGGCCGGGGGTTAGGTAGGAATCGGTACTAGACATCAAGCGTAATTATGGGCCAGTTGCACACCGATGTAATACGTTTGGCGCCTGACGTTGACGTCGCTGATCGGCTTTCATGTCATTGGAGCATTATCTGTGTGTGTGTGGTTTATTACTGTTTCGGTTGTTCAGCTTAATTGTATCGTCTGTGTTTGATGGAGGATGGCGTAGCTTTTGTTTTGTGTGCTGACCGATATTGGCGGCACACTACAGGTGTTATTTGAAATATTTCGAAGATTATACGGATCGATTATACTATGGTGTGTGTATTATTGTATCTAAGTTATATCAAAATTACAAGTATGATTGTTACGTTTCACAGTTTCATTAAATTCCAAGTAACAAATGTGGAGCCTGTTGACCGGGCACAATTGCAAACTTCAAGTCAATCCTGAGAATTTCGAATAAAAACCCCAATAGTCTGCCTGACCTAGTAAACAAACTCGAGACCCCACTCTAGATGCCTGGCTTACGGCCAATGGACTTTGCTTAACGCACGTCAACTTGTCATCTAAACCAGCCTTAGAATTTTTGAAACAAAAGCTTGAAAATTGTATTTCTTACAGCAGTGCTATTGTGCGAAATTGCATTGCAGTATTAGCGGCAACACACAGAGCTGTTTGTTACGTAAACTCGATTAATATAGAGAGTCCATTTGCCCGTAAACAGCCAATCTAAAATTAAAACCATTTGCGTTTAATTTCGTTGCAATCAAGGTTGCGTGGTTAGAGAAAAGTTTTTGCTATTTCACTTTGTTGTTCCAAATTTAAAGCTATAAGTTATTTTTAGGATTTCGTACCTCAATAGGTAAAAAAGGAACCTTTATGAGGTCACTTTCTTGTCCGTCTGTCCGTCCGTCTGTCACCACCGATTTTCTCAGGAATGGGTAGAGGCAAGTTGAAATTACCAGATACTAAGGTCTATAATCCCTATTACGTGTATAAAAATCAAGGTCCTGAGTCAACATGATAAAAAGATATGGGCAAATTTAGATTTTCGCAAAAACTTGTAAGTACCAAAATTTACCTTAAATCGCCTCAAAATTTACCTCGCTCTTGGCCGGTTTTTTATATGTCTATTTGGTCGCTGACGTGTTGGGATAGACGTTCGTAGCACTGTGTCACATTTTTATTTTCGTGGGAGAAATGAATACCTAAACCGTAATACGTACGACTATCTTGTTCGTCGAGTAGTCGCGAGCGCAACTGCTGAGCATGACCTCCTGATATTGATTATTATTTTGGATTTGTGCCCAGTTGATGGCAATAGGCTCGCCCACTATTACATGGGACTTAATCATAACTGGCGAAATGTGGGTGTACTGTGAAACACCAATGCCTAGCTCTTCCGAGATTACAGACGTGATGTTAATCAATACGTCCAATTTCCCTTAAAAAATCAAATGCTCACCGATTGACAATACACACACACACAAATACACACCTCATCCCCACTTCCACTCTACAATATACAACATAGTGTTCTTTATATTTTTTCATTTTTATTTGGTTCTATTTTAGTTTATTTTTTGTCATCCTTAATTTAACTTCTTTTAGGTTAATCTGGAACAATGTCTATGGTTGTAACTATGTTGTAATTGGGCGTTGATAGCTGCACCACAGTACTTTACTTTTGTAGCTATCTTCGTTTTTCCTGTGTACTCTGTAAACTTAAGTTGTTCCAAATAAACTTTAGTATTCACGCCAACCTTAGAAGAACTTTAGTCCTCATTTCCTCAATATTATAATTTTCAAAACTATAATATTTACAAGTGCAATCAAAGGACATTTATTGCTGGAAAATCATATTGAAAAAGCGTGCCTATTGAACAGTGAAGTGATATTTGGTAAACGGAATTTCCAAGTTGAATAGTTGGCATCCCTGACGCCTGTACCGTGTTCATTATTGTTACGGCTCTATAGAGCTCCACGCGAGGGCAATACATTATTTTTAATTCTCTTTTTAGTGATATAAATAGGTGTTGGTGTTTTTAATTTCGGGGCGGCTTTAAAGTTTTATTATAATGTGTTAGAAATGAGATAGTTCCACGTGAAGAGTAGGCAATATCACGTAGAGATTTACGTATTAGCTTTCATTGTATCTGCATAGTTTTGAATGACAAGCGTCAGCCATTTTATTTTATTTTCGTGAGGAAATCTTTAATGAATGTCCTCTTGGAGGGGTCTGTCAGACTCCTACTGACTAAAACCACACGGTGTTCCTCCTCGTCACGTGTCATCCCACTGCTGGGAAAAGGTCCCCTCATGACCTCCAAATCTTTCGATCCGATCGAGCCCACTGGTCGTTGGTTCTGTCCAGCTCGTCCCATCAAAATAACGAATGCTGAAAGATATTAATCTTAGTTATCTTTAAAACAACAGTCACTATGTTTCCGACTACGACACAAACACACAAAAGTATTCTAAACAAATTCATTCACGCTCTCCTACTCTTTGAAAACTACGCTCAGCATTGACATCTTACAGCAAATACCTATCATAACACTACAAACATATCTCCGTCGTTCCAAAAATGTCACTATACAGAATAAGAACTCATTTTTCGTTGAAAATACGCGGGAATTTTCAATAGAAACCAATTTTCGGCGTGGTCAATACATGTTTAGCGACCCCGCCGCGTACCGGGCGGAGCACTCAATAAGTGGAGAAGTTCGGCGCTCCACCGCTGCAATTTTTGACGCCGACCACAAATTGCATTTGCTGCCTCTAAGGACCAGCCTTTCTTACCTTGCAGGTTGTAACACAAATAAGGTGGAGTTCTATTTTTAAAACACGAAAATCTTGCTCTAGGGAGTACGCCTTATGACTAAGAAAACTATTTTGGTAGTTTCCAGTTACACACATACCTTTTCTCGATAAAAATGCGAGAACGGGACGTCACCCTTCGTTTCTCATTCATTCATGAGAAGTATTTCTCGTGTCATGTTTTCTTGCTGGCCACTATTGATGCTACCCGGAATCGTATTACAGTCATAATATTATTCTTTCGTGAAACGGATATTTTTTCTCTTGATCCACTAAAAGTTTTATAAAAGAAGAGGTATTCCGCCGCCGACCTCGCCAAGCAGGTATCTAAGATACTTTTTAAACTTTACACTAGATCAATGTTATTTAACTCAATATCGGGCACGAATACTTCCTTCAGAAAGGTTAGTAGTTAGTAAATAACCCCGTTTTCTAGTTTTCATCTCACAGTTTCGGTTGTACAAATAAAGATAATACTCGACCACAATGTCACGTTAGTATTTTAGAGAACAAAGAGCGGTAGTGTGTCCTCGACACAAACCACGTCCCAAAAGAATTCCTCGCTGTCTCTTATCGAATTCTACGTCTTTGTACATACCACCAACTTCGTTCCAAATTCGATTCTTTTTCAGTTGTCATCTGCTCGAATATCTCATGGACTTTTGATTTTTTCACCCCTCTGATGCAAGGAAATACGTCAAAGTTTCTCCCGAGATACAATCGCCAATATTGAATATAAAAAGTGAACATTTGCACTGCAAAAGTTTTTGTAAATTAATTTTGTAGACTTATAATGGGGGCGGAAAAAGAGAAACTCGAAAGTGTAATTGAATTTGAGGTCACAGAGCATCTATATAGATGGGGTTTGAAGTCCTTACCCTTGACAGATGTCACACCAAAAAATACTTCACTTTGTCAATTTTAAGTGCTTAGAACACTATCCGAATTAGCTGGTCCATTACATATGCATAGCGTAATCCCCGAAACACCGCGTACGTTGATTAAAAACGGTCTCAGCCCTTCAGGAGTAGATCCAACAATAATTCATAAGTTTTAGCTAGAAAAGGGATCGTTTATAAAGACGGTGTCATTGTTTTAGGCCGACGTCGCGATCCCCGCTCGACTCGCTCCATTAATAATGTAGGGTGACAACGACGCAGGTGGGGCCCGCTCCGCGCCGATAAACGTCCCGATGCATAATTGAAGACGTGTACCTAACGTAGCACTTACGTGACTCCCTATATCTTCAGCGTAACATCAACTTAAAGCACGTGTTATAAATGTTTTTCTAATACTACGTCCGACAGTCTATAAAAAATATGTTTTCGCTAAGCTGTTTACAAAACACAAGCGCCGCGGTAAATGTAGACGGATCAAATGTCGCGAAAATACCTTTCTATTTCAAATGTCTTTTGAAGTACATTTTTCTTTGACACATTCGTTTTGGTAACCCTCAAATGCGGGTTGTAATTTAACGTTTTTCAATTCGCTCAATGGAATAACGTTTCGAAGGAACGCGAACAGTAGGTACCTAATACTGTTGAGACTGAACAGTATTACAGAAAACGAACAGTACGAACACAGCCAATTAAATAATTTAATTAAAAGACGAACAACTTCAATAGGGCACCCTATTTAAAAGTGAAGACTTTTGACCTTTTCTAACGCGTAGTGACCTGTGACCTCGGCGCCACGTGGCCTACACTCACCCCTCGACTTGAGTGCCAGACTTTACCTGACCCTTATTTGTTGGCTTCCAAAAATCAGCATTTTTAATTTTTCACACGACTTCTAACAAAAGTTTTGAGTTATTCTGACACACTCCGCGTCTTTGTAGATTGTTTAAGAAGTTCCATGAATTATTAACTATAGTAAAATAGAGATTTATCACAAAGTTACACATTTAATAATAATGAATTATTTAATCGTAAATGGTTACGATTGCAAAAGGATAGCCTTTTGGGACTCACCACCGTCAGGTAAAAGCGAAAACACCACCAAAATCGTAAAAGTAGGTAAGAATCTTTTCATTTGAGGTTCTAAAAATAAAACCGTGGCTAGCAGATAAAGATAAGTTCATTTCAAGCGTATCAAAGATTTCGATGGCCTAAAACCCAATTTCATCCGTATAAAAGCACTTGCCATAAAATTATATCTCACTAACTCTTAACAATAAAAAACTTTTTTATCAAAACTACTTTCTGCTGTTCCACTTTAATTTTACAAGCTACAATTTCAGTTGAAATAAGTATACTAAGGCAGTTTATTATAAATAGCTACTCAGCTCTAAAAGTAATTCTATAATTCTTTTCACTAGTATTCGTAATTGAATAAAATTAATAATCTCTTCTCACAAGAAAATAATAATGTTTTAGTCCAAATAGAGTGTTCTATTAAGTATATGCAAATTGCTCTTCATACAAACTGCGATGCTTTTGTTACTCGTCTGGTCAGTTCTCTGGATTCGCGAGCTTGGAAATTAATCGAGGGGTCATCTCTTCGATATCTTTCCCATTCATTGTATCGTCATTTTATGTTCGAGGCTCATGAGATGAACATCACAGTCTCGTCGCGAAGTAATTCGTGTTTGGTCGAAATATTTTCACGGGTAGCAGTGAACGGGTTATGTGTGGGGCGACACGTGGGACGCTTTAGTACGTAGCATTGTCGTGAATGGTGCAGATATGGACAATTGGATAACGGAGCTTTTCCAAACGCACACATTTAGTAAGCCTATCAGTAAGCCAATTCACAAGGTATGTATTTTAATTATTTTCACAAGTTCAGTGTACCTTTACAAAAAAAATCTTTGATGATTTAATTTTGCTAATCAGTTTTTTCTGCTAATTAAAACATGTTCTAATTAATGTAGTACAGTCTAATTAAATTATTAGTTACTTAATGAAACTTAGGCTCACTCCGTCTCTAGACATTTTCCACGTATATAGGTACGCAAAAAGGTACGTTGAATGTAATAGTTAATTTTAAACTCCATCTCCAAGATAAGATATAAAAAGCATCACATTTTTTCAACTTCATAGCTGAATTGAGTGCCATTTGCGAACTGCACAACAATAACGAGGGAGCGGTTCAGACCAAAAAAGCACAACACTAGAGCCAACTGCAGTACGGATGATGTATAGCAAAAACGCTACAGCCAGCTCCACGGAACATCTGCTCTCACCTCCACATTAACCTAACGAGCCAGTCCTAATGGCGCGTTAGGGCTGCTCCGCGAAAAAAGCTTCAAATCAAATAAATTACTCTCCCACGACCCACTTTTAACATGTGTCCTCTGTACCGTTATTAGTCACGTGACAAAAAGCGTTTATCTGTACAAATGAAGACATAATACAGCGTTTTGTTTGTGCGTGGCATCCCTGCCAACGGTGACGTCATTAGTGCGGGCCCCAATGTGTTTAGTTTAAGTGGTTGAATTCTAGTTTAGAGTTTTCGTGTATTTCGTATTCGTGGCAATAAAAGCAAGTGTTTGCAATATTAGTTTGTTAAGTTTTACGCTATAACTGTTGCTAGGTTTGCTCGCGTAGTCTGCGAAGACTGAATGAGCAGAATTGTTAATTTTTTGCGTTTTATATACAGTTTAGTGTTTAGTTTGCCTGATAAACATGCAACAATACAAGGTGTAATCGGACTCTTCATGAAACCGTCAACCAAGCATTCTGTACATCAAACTAAGTAACTCAAAAAACGCAAAAAATATAGCTGGAATGCGACCGTTTTTGGGGTGAAAAATCGCGTTTTACGGTAGGAGTCAATGTAATGTAATGCACTCAAAACATTATGCTGATGGATGTATTGAATAGTACCTACAGGGGTCGTGGATGGAGGTCTTTAAAGTAGAGTAATATCATTAAAAACTTGTATGTGAAAAAGTTGGAACTTTGACCCCCAACATCTCCGCGTAATTAGAAAGTAGAAGGATCCCAGGTATGATCTAGAACAAAAAAAAATATCGCAATGACGGGCAAATCAAGTGCCTTTCGGCTTCGTTAAGAGTACCTTTACACCATTACCTATAATGGGTATAAAACACCTCTTAACGAAGCCAAAAGGCACTTATTTCCTCGTCATTGCGATATTTTTTTGTTCTAGTCCATACCTTCTAGTTACTGAGATATTGGGGGTCAAAGTTCCAACTTTTTGACAAGTTTTTTTTTTTTTAATACAAGTTTTTAATGTAAGATGTTTACTTTAAACACCTCCACGATCCCGTACTATTCAATCCATCCATCAGCACAATGTTTTGAGTGCGTTACATTGAGTTCTACCACAAAACATGATTTTTCACCCCAACAAAAAAAAGTCGTTTCCCAGCAATAATTTTTGCGTAAAAAAAAAAAAAAAAAACAAGTTGATGATTGGAGCCTCCTTTTAAGCAAAGAAAAAGCCTGTATTAGGAGACTCCGCTCTTTCTTATCTAGACAGTAAGTAGGCGTAAAGTTACTTAGTTTGATGTACAGAATGCTTGGTTGACGACTTCGTGATGAGGTTATACGTGATGAGGTTACCCTGTATATAATACTTCTAATACCAGACGTTAAGTTTAAAAGACAGCCTTAATTTAAATCGTACTGAGGATAAATCTGATTATTATCCATTTAGATTAGTCGTACAACCCTACGGAATGTACAGTCTACGTCTACCGCAGCTATAATATTTTGTTATGTCTACCCTTTTTAACAAAAAATGTCGTTTCAATTGAAATAAAAGACATTCCTTTATATTTATGCGACGTTTCACTGTCTCATTGGATTAATTCAGGTTATTGTGTTGTTCTTGAGAATTTTTATCGTTGAAGAATGTCAGTTATTGTTAAATTAACTGTAGTCTTGTCGTCTTCATGTCGATGGTTTCAAAATATACAAATGGTGATGTGGTGGAATTTACGCTATTACTTTTAATAATATTATTTCTATAGTAACAGTTATGATAGTCGTTATAAAAAATAGCCGACGTCAAAGTGTGGCCAGCAAAATTGATGGGGTAAACCCAATCAATTGAGATATTTTTTAAGAGCTGTCAAAACGCGGTTCTCTACTTCTCTCATAGATTTTGTATGGCAATAGCCAACAGTGGCGTCACTGTTTTTTCAACTCAATGACTCAACTATTTATTGATTTCAAAGCAACTACAAATCGAATTTGGCAATTAATTGAAAATAAATCGAGTTTTCAGGCCCAAACTAAAGTGTTTTTTTAGAGATTGGTGTCTTGGAATTATTGTTTTACTTTAATTAATAAAACCCACGGATTTAATAAGTAAGTAGTGACAAGATGATTCTGTTATATTCTTCTTTAGTAGGTTTAATATAAGATGTATAAAAGAAAAAGTATCTCCAGCCGCCAAAACCAGCTAAAGCGTGGCTTCATGGATGGCTAATGAATTCCGCTTTAAGCAAAATAATAAAATATTCCTTTTCATCTCTACTTAAATTAATTGGTTCTATGTTTAGTAGTCCGAACCGCAATAAGTGTCTCGTTCATAATTGGATATTTGTATTACGGGTATTAATTAGGCTTTTGCTCAATTAATAATGAAGCGGGTCTCATTAATGCGACTAGCGAACTGCGACCAATAAGAATCGTCGCTGAAGTAATCAAAATAGCATTTGCTTAATTTAATTGCCAGATTATATTCAAAATATTAATCCATGATAACCGATACAGAGATCTATATCCATAATAAAAACGCGGGAAGAATATTTTCTTGAAATACAAGTGACCCACTAAAAATAAGGTCACCCAAAGAATTCAAAAAACAAATAGGGTAAAGTATTTTGTTGTGTTTAGTTATATATTATTATAATTATACATATATTATTATTATTTAGTTTTTGGCATATTTGCATTTATGTAGGTAAACATAGGTAGGTGTCCTTTCTCACTGAGTGTAAGAGTATTATTTTTGGTAGGTAGCAAAATGTAGCGAACAAAGTTTCAGACCAAACTCGCATTAAGTTAACGATCCGAGGTTCATAATATTATGATATGTTTAAAGTTTTGCAATAAGTCTTCACGACTTTTAAGGGAATAAGTCGTTTAACAATCATCTACCTACACCTGCTCAAACTGCGCCAGGGGTATCGTTCAAGTATTATTGCTTGCAAGACGACAATAGAGCCGAAAACTTTCGGGTACCAGCCCTACCCGTAATGACATTAAGCTTGCTCACCTTCTGTTTAACTTAAACTGGGTTCTACTTAAACATATAAAGTATTTTTGAATGTTTATTTCAGGCCTTCACTCTCCTACGATAAACAATAATAGTTATTTATGCAACTGTTGTATAATGAGGGGTATTAAAACACGAATGTGGGTTTATCACACGAGGCGAAGCCGAGTGTGATAATAGTATCACATGAGTGTTTTAATACCTAATTATGTACAGTTGCATACAAGACTTTATCTACATCCATATGAATCCTTCATAAAAGGTTCTGAAACCATAGGGTGTTGCAGTGTTGTAAGAAGTCTATGTAAATTCATGGAAAGTTTAATTGCTGAGTATTTAATACAAACAAACCATGTATAGGTAATAATATAATTATTTACATTTTGGATTGTACAATTACTAAAATGCACAAAGCTTGTATCACTCATTTTTGTAAACAACAAAGTACTTAGTGCAATAATAATATCTAAATATCGAACAAAGATGGCGGGATACGACGTGAATTCGAATTAACCTATAAGTTTTTTTTTTAATTACGTCGCTGTGGTAGTGAATCGCACGTGCTAGACAATGTTCTTTTTTTAAAACGAGTTGCATAATGAAATTCAGTACAACATTATAACACCCGTTTGGATGTTATAATGGTTATTATGTCACTGGCTGTTTTAATGTTGGCCATAAGCTAACTGTTTCAGATACTTTTATAGAGGATTTATAGCATGGGTGTAGATAATAGTTATTTATGCAACTGTTGTATAATGAGGGGTATTAAAACACGAATGTGGGTTTATCACACGAGGCGAAGCCGAGTGTGATAATAGTATCATATGAGTGTTTTAATACCTAATTATGTACAGTTGCATACAAGACTTTATCTACATCCATGATATGAATCCTCCATAAAAGGTTCTGAAACCATAGGGTGTTGCAGTGTTCTAAGAAGTCTATGTAAATTCATGGAAAGTTAAATGCTTGTATTTAATACAAACAAACCGTGTATATGTAGTAATATAATTATTTACATTTTGGATTGTTCAATTATCAAAATTCACAAAGTTTGTGTCACTCATTTTTGTAAACAACAAAGTACATAATGCAATACTAATATCCAAATGTCGAACAAAAATGGCGGGATACGACGTGAATTCGAATTAACCTATATTTTTTTTTTTTAATTACGGCGCTGTGGTAGTGAATCGCACGTGTGCTAGACGTTCGATTCACTACCACATTCGATGTTCTTTTTTTAAAACGAGTTGCATAATGAAATTCAGTACAACATTATAACACCCGTTTGGGTGTTATAATGGTTATTATGACACTGGCTGTTTTAATGTTGGCCATAAGCTAACTGTTTCAGATACCTTTATAGAGGTTTTATAGCATGGGTGTAGATAAACATTGTTATACGATCGCATTATTTTATGTTCGCAAAAATATCGCCGTAATCGTCCTCCTAACTGCGCGTGTAGAACAAACTCGAATGCTAATGTTCGTAAATAGAATAATTCCGACATTAAAACATTTTATCAGATATAATTTACGAGTTGGCGCGCGACTCGTCGGACTCCAACGCGGTGCGACGGAAATCCGCAACTAATTAAAATTCTACGTGAATGAATAACTGCACTGCGCTCCCGTTGCGCTTTGTACGAAAAATTTCGCAAATAAATATTACCTTAACCGCCGTTATTCACTATTAATGTTCTAACCAAAGTTAGCCCCACACTTTCCGCTATTTTTAACCTTTAATTACCAATTTCCTTTTAACCGTCAGGGATTACGCAGAATCCATCAGAATCCATTAATTAACTCAGAATATTAACAAGCTACCGAAGATCGAAAGTTTATACCTTGGAATTACGAAGTACGTAATAGGTTCTAAAGTCTTTTGAACTTTTCAAAAAGTCATCGTGAAATTCACAGACGCAGCAAAGCAGTCAGAAAGCCGCGACTGGTGCGAGTGGTAGCGGGGCGACGAGCGGAGCGGGCAGCGGCACCGCGACCAATGCCGCGCGAGCCAGCGATGTCAAGCCAGTAGAATGCAACCTCTGTCATCGCAAGTTTAAAAATATACCAGCTCTTAACGGGCACATGCGACTGCATGGTGGATACTTCAAAAAGGTAATTTTTAAACCCCACATTTATTCTAAGTACAAAATGTTTTCTGAACAGAATATTCTAAACTTGATAATGTTTTAGGACTCCGACAACAAAAAACTAGACAAGAAAGAATCAACGGGACCACCTTTACAAACAGCATCGGTGTCCGTTCGGGCGCTCATAGAAGAGAAAATTATAAGCCGCCGAGGTGCCACTGTTGCTGCCACAACACCTACAGGTATGTAAGGGAAAACTAATCGACCCAGTACTTGAAACCTTTGTAGTAGAAACTATTAAGTCTTATATGTTTACAGGCACAAGTACAGACTCAGTAGCATCCCGGACAGGATTCGTAGCACCGGCGCCTCCACCTCTGTCGAACATCCGAACTTCGGTAGCATCGCCTGCGTCCCCGGTTGCCACGTCGTCGCATTTCGTCTCCCCTCGAGCTCCGCCCGTCGTCACTGTCGCCTCAAACGCAGCGACCAGCATCTGTGCCGCACAGAGAGATTCTACCCTCATAGAATTACTGAAAAAAGGAAACTCTAAAGTAAGTTTTTTATGCTGTAAAAGAAGAACATGCTGTAAATGCTGTAAAAGTAGAGCATGGTGGTAATCAATGTGTTTTTCAACAGGCTGTCAAACGATCAGCGTCAGATCCCGGCCAGACATCGCCACAACAAGACTTCACTTTCCGGCCAGAAATATTCGGAGTCTCCTTCAATTCAGATGATGGCTACTTTTCGCCAGCACTAAACGAAGACACTTTTCAATTTACCACAACCCACGACCAATTAGAGGAACTCGCCTCACTGGAGGACTATGCAACTGTAGCTGCATCTATACGAGAGCGATCGCCTGTAACATTTCCTTCCAATCGACGGCTAGCTGCGGTTCTTAATTCACCTCTACCAGAATCTCTAGCTGATTTCGGCGCTTGTCATGGAGGATCACCGGTTCCATCGCCAGGAATGGGCTACGCTGCCAACTCACCCGGACTGTCCTACTCTACTAACGGTTCTCCAGGGTTGTCGTTCACAGCCGCGTCGCCCAGTAGCTATTCGAATCACGCCGAGCCGTCACCGGGAATGGCTTACCCAACGCCTCCTGCTTCCCATGATGCTCACTCACCAAGTCAAAATGCACCGCGAGCGTCTTCACCACTATCAGCTGCCTTTTTCACTGCTACAATGTCTAGTCAAGAAGAGGTAATTATCTTTTCTGTAATAATTATATTTTAAGCTTGAAACTCCAATATAATTTCCTTTATTTTGTTAAGGTCGAAGAAGCTTTAGAAGAAGTTCTGCCGGAAGAGTGTCGATCGTTAGATGCGTACGCGCTGGAACCTTCTCCAACTCCACGCCGGATCATGCTGAACTCTGAAGATCCACTCCTATCGAGCAGTCCCCGAGACTTCTCACATCAGCGGCCTTTTCGTCGACATAGTCGAATGGCATCGAATACTATTTCGCCTTTGCAACAATGGCAGCACGACGCACTTCAAGTAAAGATTTGAACCTGATATTATTATCTCCCTTAAGTCTTGATAAACCTCTTTGTAAGATGACTTTAATTTCCAAATCTTTTCGTCAGGTATGTGTGGAGGGTCGAGATACAGTGCCAGCAGTATTTTTGAGTCCAAGCAGTGTGCCAGCGTCCCCTCAGAGACGCAAACGCCGAGCGTCCCCGGCCGGTCCGTACCGCTCCCGCATACGGCGCAACACTAGTCACTACACGCCACAACCGATACTGCCTCCGGACCGAGAAGGGTCAGGGCTGCTCATAGAAACTACAGCAGGTAAACAATAGTACCACAAGAACTTACTTTTAATAGCACCATGTATCATTACAATATAAATTATAATCACTCCGCTGTGACTCTGTCTGATTCTCCATACGCAAACGTCACCCAGACAGAGATAGAATGTCGACTCTACTTCTTCCAAAAGTAATGGCTCTTGACAGCCTAAAACAGAGAAATTTGAAAAGAATGTTAGGAAAACTTTGCCCTACAGAGGAATACTTGAAGCTTCTAACAGATGATGTTTTCTTTTCAGGTATAGCAGCTTCGCAAACCGATGTTCTGGCTCAACTGGAAGAGCCTCGACATCCGCAGATAAACATCGGACGAGACTTCCAAGCCGACCTGCCGGCGCTGTGTAATGATCGTATAGACCTACATCGCGTGCCGGAACAGCTTCTATGGGACCCTGGCATCAACGATGCCCTAGACGAGAATGAAGGTAAGCTAATTTAAAAAAAAATACCGTAGTGGAAAAAATTTGGTGTGACTATGGATCGGTTTGGCCGATTTCACCCTAAGGTAGACTGGAAGAAAATGCCCAATTAATTCCACTTTTGTTAAATATAGTACATTGTTACCCTAGGGGTGAAAGTAACTTATTTAGTCCCGAGACGGGGTTTGGTGCCCGAGCGAAGCGAGGGCGCTAATAGTTCGAGGGACTAAATAAGTCTTTAACCCGAGGTAAACACTGTGCTTTTCATTACGAATACAAGGAAAGTAAAAAAAAACCATACAACTCGAAAAAACTAATGAAGATCGGAATTCGAATGGGGTAGATGACACACCAATCAATTGAGATACTTTTTAAGAGCTGTCAAAACGCGGTTCTCTAATAGACTTTGTATGGCAATAGCCTACTGTGACGTCACTGTTTATTCAACTCAATGACTCGACTATTTATTGATTTCAAAGCAACTAAAAATCGAATTTGGCAATTAAATGAAAATAAATCGGGTTTTCAGGCCCAAAATAAAGTGTTTTTTTAGAGAAAGGTGTCTTGGAATTATTGTTTTATGGTGTCATCTACCCTATTGCCGCTTCCCCGCCTATTTTCCTTTTTTTTTCTGTGGCCGGCCAGCTATTCAGCCAATACCTATTTTTCATTTTCATCATCGTAAAATGGTAAATATTTTTCCCAAATCTATGTTATTTTAAAGAAATAGTCGAAACTTAATTATAATAAAGATATTTAAAATATATATATTCTTTATTTAATACTTAACTTTATGGTATTTCAATTTTACATCGTGGCTGTATAGAAAGTTGGAACATGGTTCATTAGAAAAATTAACCATTTTTTTTTTAATAATTTGACAGCTGTCAGTTGAAAACGATTCTCCCTAGGGCTGAAAAGTATTACTTTCAACCCGCTCCTCAGGCAACTTCAGACCTACTTTCAGAGTATGAGTAATGAAATAGTACATTGTTACCCTAGGGGTGAAAGTAACTTATTTAGTCCCGAGACGGGGTTTGGTGCCCGAGCGAAGCGAGGGCGCTAATAGCTCGAGGGACTAAATAAGTCTTTAACCCGAGGTAAACACTGTGCTTTTCATTACGAATACAAGGAAAGTAAAAAAAAAACATACAACTCGAAAAAACTAATGAAGATCGGAATTCGAATGGGGTAGATGACACACCAATCAATTGAGATACTTTTTAAGAGCTGTCAAAACGCGGTTCTCTAATAGACTTTGTATGGCAATAGCCTACTGTGACGTCACTGTTTATTCAACTCAATGACTCGACTATTTATTGATTTCAAAGCAACTAAAAATCGAATTTGGCAATTAATTGAAAATAAATCGTGTTTTCAGGCCCAAAATAAAGTGTTTTTTTAGAGAAAGGTGTCTTGGAATTATTGTTTTATGGTGTCATCTACCCTATTGCCGCTTTCCCACCTATTTTGCTTTTTTTTCTGTGGCCGGCCAGCTATTCAGCCAATACCTATTTTTTATTTTCATCATCGAAACATGGTAAATATTTTTACCAAATCTATGTTATTTTAAAGAAATAGTTGAAACTTAATTATAATAAAGATATTTAAAATATATATATTCTTTAATTAATACTTAACTTTATGTTATTTCAATTTTACATCGTGGCTGTATAGAAAGTTGGAACATGGTTCAATAGAAAAATGAACCATTTTTTTTTTAATAATTTGACAGCTGTCAGTTGAAAACGATTCTCCCTAGGGCTGAAAAGTATTACTTTCAACCCGCTCCTCAGGCAACTTCAGACTTACTTTCAGAGTATGAGTAATGAAATAGTACATTGTTACCCTAGGGGTGAAAGTAACTTATTTAGTCCCGAGACGGGGTTTGGTGCCCGAGCGAAGCGAGGGCGCTAATAGTTCGAGGGACTAAATAAGTCTTTAACCCGAGGTAAACACTGTGCTTTTCATTACGAATACAAGGAAAGTAAAAAAAAAACATACAACTCAAAAAAACTAATGAAGATCGGAATTCGAATGGGGTAGATGACACACCAATCAATTGAGATACTTTTTTCGACTATTTAATTGATTTCAAAGCAACTAAAAATCGAATTTGGCAATTAATTGAAAATAAATCGGGTTTTCAGACCCAAAATAAAGTGTTTTTTTAGGGAAAGGTGTCTTGGAATTATTGTTTTATGGTGTCATCTACCCTATTGCCGCTTTCCCACCTATTTTGCTTTTTTTTCTGTGGCCGGCCAGCTATTCAGCCAATACCTATTTTTCATTTTCATCATCTAAAAATGGTAAATATTTTTCCCAAATCTATGTTATTTTAAAGAAATAGTTGAAACTTAATTATAATAAAGATATTTAAAATATATATATTCTTAATAGAAAAATGAACCATTTTTTTTAATAATTTGACAGCTGTCAGTTGAAAACGATTCTCCCTAGGGCTGAAAAGTATTACTTTCAACCCGCTCCTCAGGCAACTTCAGACCTACTTTCAGAGTATGAGTAATTAAAAATTTATTTTTGGCTCGGGCGACGTACTTTGAATCCCTCGCTACATTCAGGATTATACTAAAGAATCCCTCGCTACGCTCGGGATTCTACTCTAGAATCGCTCACTTCACTCTGGATTCAAAAAAACGCCCTCGCCGTAAAAATATTATTTTGCTCCCTTATGAAACAATCTATTATTTCACTTGCGCGGAGATTCCTACAGGAATCCGCATTGTACAGAAGTCTGTGCATTTATCAGGCATTGGTAGTACTCTACTTCGCTCCTGAAAAGTGTAAACGGTTTAAGGTAGTATTCCTTAAGATGACTTAATGGATGGAGACGGAGAGAGACGGAGAGAGATGGAGAGAGACGTGGAGTTGCAGGCAATAGCCCGATACAATAGAAATATTTTTGTTCCAGTGAGAATATTCATGGAGCTGTCGATGTGCGCGGCGATGCCGGTGGGCGGGCACACGCGCGAGTTCGCGTTGCAGACGCTCGGGGAGTGCGGCGGAGACATCCGCGCCGCCACGCTGCGCCTCATGACGCGCCCCGCCGCGCCCGCCGACGGCGACTCGCGCTGGCTCAGCGAGGAGGTCGAAGCCTTCCTAGCGGGACTAGGCCATTACGATAAGGATTTTTACCGAATTTCGCAGCTGGTAAGTTCCCCAAACATGTTATTTTTTTCAAGAAACATTGGTTGTATTCCAAAAAATAACAAGAACACTTAAATCAGTAATTTACTATTTCCCAGATAAGAACAAAAGACTCGAAACAATGTATACAATTCTACTACTTCTGGAAGAAACTCACGAACGATTACAAGACGCTGTACTTGCGGAGCTGGACCATGGATCAACCGGTGTCATCACAAGTAAGCACCGCCATTCACTCCGGACTACAACACTTTGTGTTCCGGCTATCTGATGAGTGAACACCGAATGCTTGACGGATCTTAATACACGCGACTTATCTACATCCAGGGTTCTGTAGGCCAGTTTAGCGCGCCCAACAGCTCGGCGAGCGCGTCCTCCGCGTCCACCGGCGATACCGAGGAGTTCCCTTGCAAGATATGCGGGAAGTAAGTTCCGAGACGCGGATCACGTCTGCATACCGCTTACAATATCGACATACAGCGAACTGCGCAAACGCAATTTATGTGGAACATCGATTTCCTAAAACTATAACCCGTGCCCAAACGTATCAACTTAAAACTCTTGATATTTATTTATGTAACTCTTTAACTAACCACGTTACGTTTCACCTAAATTGCCTTTTGTGCATGCATTAGATACGTATTAAGAGATATATTTACAGCTTCATAGTAACTAACTGAATGGACGGGAATATGTTGAATAAGTTAAACGATAGAACGACGGCTCAGTGAACATGGCACTAGTAGAGTTGTGTAATATCGTAAATCGTCGACGTGTACAAAGTGTTCAGTACAGCGACCGACGGTTCCAGGCCAGCGCCCGCGGATCACTAATATTGATGTTGATTTCACGTCAACAAATGTTTGCCAAACTTCGTATTTTAAACTAATAATTTATTTACATTATTATATAATATCTATTCACTATAGAAATATTTTAAGGGCGTACTTTGCCAAAAAATGTACTTTGTGCCAAGCATCCACGGTGCCTAAATTCAAAAGCACGTATTCTTCATTGAAATATTATTAAGAAATATATTTTGTTAGACTAAAATTAGCAAAATTCAAGAGAAAGTGTTGTGTACTATTTATATTGTATCTTACGTGCCATTAAACTGCTAAAATACAAATTCGAACGTTAAACGAGACAGTTAGAGTACCTAGTTGTTGGTTAAGGCTACAATGAATAGTATTTATTATTTGACAGCGATTCATGTAAATAATATAATTATTGTAATGTATTTTCATTGTATTTTAAGACCGTGAATTTATGTCCATTGCTTAAGAGGTTGATATCTTATTTATTTATCGTACTTATCGTAGGATTAATATTAAAAGGTTTTGTGTATTAATGTTGTATGTATATAAGTTTTCTCTAATACTAACGCTTAACGCTTGCAATTATGCTTATACGTTTTAATATTTTTCGTTTGTTTTTCTTTCGCTTATTTCATTTTTCTAATAGTGTACCCTGTTATGTTTCAGAGTATTTAACAAAGTAAAAAGTCGTAGCGCACACATGAAGTCGCACCGGCCACTCGACGCCGAGCCAAAACGGCCAAAACTCGAAAAGCCTTATGAAAAGGTCGAAAGATCCGATGACAGATCCCACGCGACAGCTGAATACCAAAGCAAACCGCCCGCTCAGTAACCGACTCCTTGCTCACTCGCCCGGCACTAACGACTCGATCTGTAGCTAACTAGCGCGCACACGCATGCCCACAGACACACGAGTGACTCGCTCGGACGAGGACTAAATGCTGAATCGTTGAAGCATTTATTATGATAACGAAATAGATAATCTAGATTAAATTAAAAGTGACCTAGTAAGAGCGACGTAGTATCTAGTAGCTAGAGAAGAATTAGCTTTGGACAAATACCTATAGAAAAAGTAAACTTTCGAAATTCTCGTAACGCTAAGCTTTGAGAGAGCGCATAAAGATATTTTGTATAACGATTGATACATAAATAGGTAGCTCTTCGTAAAGTTTTATATGACAGACTTCTTAATGTGACTTGCAAGTGTGATGTTGTAAATAATGATAGAACAAGTAGTTCGTTGTAACGGTTCCATCGAGGCGCGAGCTCTATTCGATATTGATCTATATAAGTATTACAACTATGATATACGTGTGATAACATAAATCGTGTAGTAACTACACTACCTCGTCTCTATTGATTGTTTCGTTTTATCGCGAGCTCAGCTCGTTGTTACATTTGCTTGTTTGCTCATTACTTTGTTAATTTTGTAGTTATTCTTTTTTATTTATTTTTCTAGTCGTATTTAGACAATTTTTTATGTTGAATGCACTTTGGAATTTAGTCATTACTCTGTTGTATGTTAGCATAATATTAAGACAACGGAATTCAATTCAGCATCCGTACCTACTAGTCACATATCGATGTTAATTCAACGCACCTATTAGACAAAATATTCACACGTTTACATTTGCTCCGAGAGCTCTTGCTATCAAGTGGAAACACAAAACTGATTGATACTTTTGATTAATCGAAACTAAACAATGAATTGATATCCGTCACTTTATTAGATATAAATTATATTATTATAAAGCAAACTTCCACTTGATTCTGAAGCGCTCACGGAAATCGACAAAATGGAGGGATAATATTTTTTTACACAAATATTATTGAATGCTCAAATTTGCTATATTTTATGTTGGTAATATTATTATCTAGTTTCTTGTTGATCGTTCTGAATAATATGCCATTATTTAATACTTGACTATTTATAGTTTATTTATTTAAATGTGGACGTTTTTTTCTATAAAAATGTCATATAAATGTGTCTACGTGTAGTGTACGTACGTGTTGTGATATACCTATGTATGTATGATTTATTGTTTCATCGTATTCTGTCTATCATTTGATGGTACCAACCGGGCAATAAACATTCTTGCTCAAAATTGTATTAGCGATTGTCTCAAGTTGCCTGGTATTCGGTACAATACTCCGCTCCCAAAGTTTACAACTTATTTCTCGAGTAACAAATACTTCGTGGTTGTGATGTTTCTTAGTCTACTCTTTTATTGTCTTCCGATATTTCTAACGACTTAATTAATTTTGGGGCAGATATCCTCGTAAAAGACATGTTTTATTAACAAATAATTTTGTATCTTAATTAATCACTGTTATTAACAAATTCTTTTTTAGACTAAAGTTTAACAATATCTATAAAATTGCGTGCGACGCGTCCACTAATATGAAGGTAGCTCGATATATCTAAAGATATTAATGACAGAGTTATAGTAGAGCTACGTGTGTGTTGTTTCGCGCTGGGGTCCTGGGGTCTGTGCTGCGAATTTTATCATACATGCAATAAAATATTTAAAAAAACTGCCGTTAATTCATGGAGACGTACCTACTCGGTAAGTAAATACTTAATAGCCTTACCCGGCGGACTTGTACCCCTCAGTGCGATATGGTGCACACGTGTAACCATACAACGCAGATAGAAAGATGTATATTATTTTTATATTTTCTGGAGATATATTCGTTTTCCTTCCACGAGTACCTGAACAGAACTCTGCCAATATACGACACAATCTACTGGTTGTTAATATTATAATGTCGCGTAGTACTTATTTATAAATCACTAACTTGTGTGATTATTTGGTTGTGTTAATCTATCTTAACAATTTAGACGAAATTTTGTAGTGGTGATGTTAGTTCTATATTTTCTAACTCGATATGCCAATGTTCTGCCAAATTGATAGTTGTAACTGATTTAAAGTAGGTACTTCGTAACTAGACAAATTAAATAAAATAGACGCGTTTCATTTAGATTAAGGCAAGGCTTGAACTGAAACCCCAAACGTGAAGGTTTAAGTAAGTCAACTGCTTACCATTCATCTACTGAGTAACGAAACCAAGTGCCATTGATATCGTTGTACTAAAATAATGACTTTACACCGACTATACCGAGTAGCTCGACTATCACAGTTTTTTTCTTAACATTCAGAGCGTATAGAGTTATTTTCTTAAAGAAGTTAAAATTAAGTCATACAAAACTATCGTGTAAATACTGAATATTTTTCCAAAATAAACTTAACGGTTCCGGAGATAGTTCTACGTCGTTATACAATCTATTCAAGTCAAGTCCCTCCAGAAATAATTTTTAACAATACTCTT
Organism: Xestia xanthographa; assembly: GCA_905147715.2. Lineage (NCBI taxonomy): Eukaryota > Metazoa > Arthropoda > Insecta > Lepidoptera > Noctuidae > Xestia > Xestia xanthographa. The sequence goes on from LR990652.1 coordinate 17,676,272, forward strand.
AGCCATTAAGACTGAAAGGTACTTTCTAAATTCAAAAAAAACTTCGTTAATTTCAAGATAATGTAGATAACTTTCTTCCTTTCATTATTTATTAACTGTTAGTAGTGTAATCATGGTGTCACTAACCCATTCCACGTGCCCAGTCATACTAGTCAGGGTATAGCTTTATAATGATACCCTAATTTAACCAAATGTAACCTAAACTAGCGAGCATTGATGTTATGTAGAGCGCCCACTGCGAGCGCCCCCTAGCGTTCACTAGGAAATGTCGCTGTATTCTAATAGAAATATGCACTCAGATGCTAAGTATTAAAATTAACATAAGATTGACGATTAAAACAAAAATTGTTTCAACTTAAATATAGAAGTGCCTTACAATTTTAATTTTTATACTATTTTCTTAATTTATTTTCGTTTTAATATCTAAAAGCACTGGAAATTGCATTTATTGATCCACTGTCCATTCTGCTAGGCCAGAATCGATGTGCGGATCGCACTGTCGTGTTTTTGTTTTATGTTGTTTTCGTTTCTTAAAATAAAATAATTCTTAGAAAATAAAATTAGAGGTTTAATGAAAACCAAAAAGACGTTATTTTTTCATGTTTTTCGTTTAAAATTAGGAACGTCTATAGTGTTAATAATCACGAAATGAACATCAACAACATCATCAGATAATCGTAAACAACAATATAACTAAAGGTCAATTGTATGAAGAGTCTAATAATGTGAGGAAAACGTTTTACCGCATAATGTAACATAATGAATCACCAATGAATACAGCGCTAATTAAGTGTAAGTACTAAATGTTTGTAATATTAAATCCCAATGTTATGTTCGCTTGAATGTTCTTGTAATCCGACTCTTGTTTCCACTCTGTAGTCCTGGCACATAGTGTAAATGTAAGTACTTCTGTATTTGTGTCAACACATAAAATGTTACTATAGTATTAATATTTTGTAAGTCTAAATGGATATTATATTCTTCTAATTTTGTATCAACGCGCGAGCAGCGCGGCCCGGCACGGCGAGGGCAGGGAGGCGCCGCGGCCGCCGCTACGCCTCGGTGTACTACGTACTTAATACGTATTTACTTGTAATATAACTGTAGACGATTAATGTACACGTGCCAAACGCACGATAATTGATATTACACTCTGTGTTGTGATTTTGAAAATTCTGTAAATTACAAAAGTCTTTGAAAATACTATGGAAAAAAATTGTAGACACCTTTTTAGATTAGCACAATTCTTCGCGTAGACACATTAGGCCAAAAATTTATTAAGCATTTAGATTAAACGGACGTAGGTAATCATTGGAAGATATAAGTGTATGTATGAATAGATTCATTGTTATATTCGATCAATGTGATGATTCGTAAGAACAACGATTTAACTCGAGTCCTGTATGTACCCTACCGTGCTGGGCGACTCTTCACAACTTCGCATATCCTTGAAACAATAAGTAATAAAATTAATCTCTATTATATATATTGATAAATTTATTAGGGTAACTAATTTTTTAAGACAATGACTATTACGTGATCTTTTAGATTGTCTTTATTAATAAATATATGGTGAAGGTTTTGTCAATTCGTTTTTATTTTTTACTCCTGCTTCACACCCTTGACGTAAATCTAGGCAAAATCTTTGCTGTCTGAAGTATTGTCGACAAGGAGGCACCTGAGTGACCTGACTCTTGGTACACTTACTTGACACGCAATGGATTGGTTAGCTCCTGAACGAGGAGATTCAATCAACCAACAAACGATGAGATGACCCACTCACTGCATTTAAATTGGAAGAAAAGAGGCGAGGAATTTGAAAAGAGGCCTAGGAGAAGCGATTCTTATTAAATGATAGGCCTGGTATTTAATAATTAACACAATACGTAATAAATAAGACAGTTAACTTATTGTAAAAAAACTAGGTCGACCACTGCTGGTGCTGGTGACGTAACATTACGTCTTTAAGCAGTGCTTTGTTCTTACTTTGAGTGACATTACAAAATAAAGACTAGCGCCAATAATCTCAGGATACTCACAAACAAAGCGGCACACCACTTTAAAAAATCTTCATACTTCTACGGCACAGCTAAGGCACGGCGCAGATGGTGAAAGACTACGATGTCGTAGCAGATGGTAGGTTACGATCTCGTAGCTGATCGTAAAAGGCTACGATGTCGTAGGTCGTAGGTCATCATAGTAGGCTACGGTTTTGTAGTAGATCGTATGCTACAATGGAGCAGCAAATTGTAGAAGTCTACGAGGTCGTAGCAGATTGTAAAAGGCAAGATTACAATATCGTAGCAGATAGTAAAGGGGTACAATGTTTTAGCTAATGGTAGAAGGCTACAATGTCGTAGCAGATGGTTGTAAGTAGGCTACGATCTCGTAGCTGGTCGTAATAGGCTACGATGTCGTAGCTAATTGTAGTAGACTACGAAGTCGTATTAGATTGTAGTCGCTAAAGTCGCAGCAAATAATAGAAGTCTACGAGGTCGTAGCAGATTGTGAAAGGCAAGGTTACAATATAGCAGCAGATGTTAGAGGGCTACAATGTTTTAGCTGATGTAAGAAGGCTACAATGTCGTAGCAGATGGTTGTAGGCTACGATCTCGTAGCAGATCGTAACAGGCTACGATGTCGTAGCTAATCGTAGTACAATAGGCTACGCCGTAGCTAATTGTAGCAAAGTAGACTACGAAGTCGTAGTAGATCGTAGTCGCTAAAGTCGCAGCAAATAATAGAAGGCTACGACGTCGTAGTAGATTGTAGAAGGTAAGGTTACAATATCGTGCAGATGGTAGAGGGCTACAATTTCGTAGCTTATGGTTGTAGGCTGCGATCTCGTAGCTGATTGTAATAGGCTACGATGTCGTAGCTAATCGTGGTACAGACGGCTACGCCGTAGCTAATTGTAGTAAAGTAGACTACGAAGTCGTAGTAGATCGTAGTCGCTAAAGTCGCAGCAAATAATAGAAGGCTACGACGTCGTAGTAGATTGTAGAAGGTAAGGTTTCAATATCGTGCAGATGGTAGAGGGCTTCAATTTCGTAGCTTATGGTTGTAGGCTGCGATCTCGTAGCTGAATGTAATAGGCTACGATGTCGTAGCTAATCGTAGTACAGTAGGCTACGATTTCTTAGCTAATTGTAGTAGACTACGAAGTCGTAGTAGATCGTAGACTATAATGTAGCAGCAGATTGTAGAAGTCTATGAGGTCGTAGCAGATTGTAGAAGGCAAGGCTACAATGCCGTAGCAGAATGCTGTAAGCTACGAGCTCGTAGCTGATCGTAATAGGCTACGATAACGTAGCTAGAAAGTGTCTAGAATTGAACACAAAATGGTGTACAGGCATCCGACTGAAAAGATCTGACCGGATCTGATCTGATCGGATCGTTATCTGACTGATAACTGACTGAAAGACCAAAAATATAATTTTAAAAGTCATTTATCAACATCCATACAAAAAGCGTGTTGATTATCTACAGGTGTAATAAAATTTATTTAAAAACTCGAGAGAAAATGCTGTAATTCGATCCTCAGGATCAGTTGATGGCATCATTTCTTGATCTCTCGAATATCTTTGACTTTTCATTTTATGAAAAAAAAAATGTGATGTTACACCAATCTGTAGTTAGTTCAATCGCTGCATTAGCTGTGACGACACAAAGTTTTCAGGGGCGATAGGGTTAAAAATGCTCCAAATAAAACAAAAATTGTCGTCTCCATCCGTTTATTAAGAACATTGTTACCACAATGAACCTTATCTACAGATCGATAAAACTCTGTTACAATTACGCAAAACAATGATGGACAACAATAAAATAAAAATACGTAACACAATAACACCCAAGGGAATTATATCAATTACTTTAGATTTACACTTTTCATGACATTTTGCAAGCGAATTTTAGGGTTATACGGTTACAACTTGAAGTGTAGTGCTGTTCTGTACAAAATGCAAATTGGTACGACGATAGAGCATTACCATTATGAAGATAGCAAAGTAAAAGATGAAACTTGGAGTTAATTGTTCAACATTTTTACATTGAAAGAGAAGTAAGAGTATAGTCACTGGTATTCGAGCTCGTAAAATGAATTCCAGACAGTTTTTTCATAAAACTTAGTAGTCGTGTATAAAACCAGATTAAAGTACTACACTTCAAGAAGCAAACTTACAATTGGAGCCCACAAATATAACATTTATCAAGTCAAAACATTGATTTTAACTTTGGTTACATTTATATTAATAACAAGACACATTTAACTCTTCTAGCTCCTGACGATGTGTTACAATAAATTGTGATAAGTACTGGAGTGTAGCGAGGCAAAATTATTATTTATAAGAGATAGAAAAATAATGTGAAAAAAATTAATACACATGAACAGTAGGACAAATAGCGCTAAATATAGTTTTAATTATTATACAAATGGACGTAGCAATTACAAATATAATTATTCCCAGAGTAACTCTGTCATTATAAAGTCGCGAGCACACAGCGCGACTTTCACAACGGCAGAGCGACTACGCCACGACTAATCGCCGCGTCGTTTTACGCCTTAACTTTAGACACGACTGACGGATAGGTGTCTACAAAATCATGTGTACAGCCATTATCTTAACACATTTATTCAATCTATTAAAATTGACGGGACAATAACATCGAATGAAAATAATGTACTAGGTACGACTACTAACAACCGATCTACATTACTGAAAAACGAGACACACGAGAAACCAAGGGACGTTTATACTCTTAAATATGTAACCAGTAAAAACACGTTTCAATGAAATAACTCTCGATACACAAATGAAATATTTGTTAATCAATGCACTATACATTATTATACACGACTACAACTAAGTAAGTCTCTGTATTGCCACACAATAGTAATCCAATTTATAGAATACGGAATAGAAGAAAATAATTTCAAATACAAAGTAAATGAAGCATATTTACAGATCCCACTTTATTCGTGCGTAAATATATTATGATTTCTGTACCATTAATAAAATTTTAATTATTGCATTACTAGAGTCCATGAGACAAAATCAACACTTATTTTAAACACCAATCTACCCAGTGCTAGAACAAACTAAATTATACTTTTTAGAAACATTTTATCTAATGGACTAAAATACATATATAATGGTTTCAGTCATCATCAGTTTATAGTACATCAGTGGTAGCTCCGTGTTTTGTATGTTAGTCTACAATCACATACACAAATAATTCACACACCTATTTTCAATATTAAAATTGTATGAGAAAATCACGCACACACACCTACACAAAAATATTGAATATTATTGATAATATCTAATGAGGAATTTACGATTAGAATTATTTAAAGTAGGCCAATGCGATAGTTGTTGTATTAGATATTAAAATACGAAGTGATAGTACAAATCTTCATAGTTATAATATTCAATATCAATTGTCGCAAACTTTAGGCCTTAAATCCTGATGACGAATCAGTACACGTAAGATTTTTTTTAAATACAGTTCCGCTAATATACAAAATGAAAGCAAAACAAACATGATTATAAAAACAAGAAATTCTAGAAACCGAAACTAAATTCTAAAAGCGTTCTGGTAATAAGAATAAAAATACAATCAAATGTACACAAAGATCTCATAACTATTATACAAAACATGAAACCTTACGCGTACTAGAAAAGTTCACAACAAAATAATTTTATTTGTAGGTTGTGAGCTTTTCTTTATTTTCCAGTTCCATTTCCACAGCTTCATTCAAGTTCTCGATACAATTCCGGCAAATAGGTTTGTGTACAAAACACGGCGCGTGACCACTGACCAGCGAACACTATCTGCGCACACGCACGACTGCTCGCGCGCGCTCGCGACTCCGCACGCTACGTCACTCCAACCTCACTGCTTTCTTTCCTTTCACAATCGTGGGTTTGTTTTTCATCATGCCTTTTCGTCTTTTGGATGTCTGTAGGGAGAATATAGTATTATTTGATGATATGTCTATAAGTGTGATAATATTGTATGTAATAAAGCACTGCAGCCAACAGAAGTCACATTAAGCTTAGTTGAAACTTCGTGTGAAACATGCAATGCTACACAAGATGTAACTAATGTTTTACATAATTTGCGAGGGAAAAATCTGCTGTTATTAAACTACGGTTGGACTAATGATACATTACTATTGATACTCGTAGGTACCGCTAAACGGAACATTGAGATTGTGCTAAGAGAGATGTATTCAAATCTAAAATATAATTTGTAATGAACTGAACTTCGCAACTATTATACTATAACAGTGGCGTAGCTTGGGTTTTCGCCGCTTGGGGCCAACCAGAAATACACCGCCCCTTTGTTTTTTATTGACCCCGATAACTTGGGGTCTAATCTGAGTGGTTTTTGAGAAATCGAATAAAGAATATAATAGAAAAAGTTTTTTTGAAATTATGTCACCTCTCCCACATAAAGTGCTGATTATGATAAATCTACGCCGTTTAGGGTGTTAAACTGATACTTTTTTGGTAGCTCATGAACGAATGTATTCTTCCCGAAACCAATTTGTTTAAAAAGACATCTATCTGCCTTTGGAAAATAAGCGCCATAAAGGTCATGTTCTGAAAACTTCTTGAAACTTCCCTTGTTTTTCGAGGCAGGTTTCTCAAAAGAAATGTATGACACTTGTCTTGCAAATTGCAGAACCGAGTTCCTTGTCTCATTAGTTTTCCATATGGTCCCACAGTATACTTTTTTTTTAGTAAGTGAATAACCTGAAAACAACGATTGTTCCTGAGAAGGTAGTATTTTAATAAAACAGGATAGTACCGGTTTTCGATGTACGTCTTCCTTGTTGCAGATTTTCTTGTTACCGCTATGTGATGTTACCTATTTGATCTTGGTCGATCAGATCAGATAAAATCTGTCTCTCACAGGTGTATTTTAACATATCCTAGCAGACAGTTAAAGCTGTAATTTTCTGCTATCAGAAAAGTATCCGTTTAACAGTCTGAACGGCTTAGATTTCTAACAATCAGCACTTCATGATGGAGAGGTGCTAACATTTCAAAATAACTTTAAAATTTCGATTTCTCAAAAACTACCCAGTTCGGACCCCGAGTTATCGGGGCAAATAAGGTGTTTAATAGTATCACCCGTTTGAAGGCCTGCACCCAATTACCAATCACCCTGTACAGGCCCGCCGGTAGCTGCTTCGTCGCCGCGTGCATTACCAATTATGCCGCCCTACGACCAGGCGCTTACTGGGATCCGAAACCAGGCCCGGGCACTTGAGAGACGGTCGGATGTTGCCTGCAAGAGCGAGCGAAGCGAGCTCGAAAATTTGGTATAACTTGGTCGACTTATAATCGACAATGTAAAGATCCAAGAGAAAGCAGGTTGCAAGAGCGGGCGAAGCGAGCTCGAAAATTTCTACAGTGCACGCTTTGCACGCCCGCTTACGGCGGCCCTGACCCTGTATATTAACATTTATATCGTTTTCTATGGCAAGAATGGCATGACATTGCGTGCGCGATTTCGTTTTTTTTTTACATTTTCCAAATTAATAAATTGGCGCTTCCTGCCGCCCCCTTTCGTATGCCGCCTAGGGCCGTGGCCCCCACCGCCCCCCGTAGCTACGCCACTGTACTATAACAAAGCTGCCAGACCGTCGACCTTAAAAGGTGTAACATTTGAGCTGTTTTTTGAAAAAAAAAAAACATTGCCCCACAACAGGAATTTCTCCTATATAAACGCTCCCAGCGTTTACATACATTAAACTCACATACACCAACAACCAAACTCGGAACAACTACCTGTTGGCCATACAAATATTTGTTCCATGTGGGAATCGAACCCGCGACACACAGCGCAGCAGCCAATCGCACAACTGCGCCAACCATGCCGTCAATATGTCATTAACATAATTAAATTAACAAACCCGATGGTGCTTGCATCATAAATAAAAAAACAATCATGCAATTTTTATATGGCAAAACAGAGCATCATTTTTAATGTTAATCTGGCAACCAAACTAATGACAATGCCAAAATGAGACAGTAAAGCGAAGATGTATGACGTCACACAAGCTGAGGCTACATACAACCACATACATCGGTCAAACAGAACTCAACAGTGGTAGGTACTATACCGTCGGTCCGTCTCCTAATGCTAGCTGAAATACGAGAAAATTAGTTAGTAGCAGTACACCTTAGTATTAGTTACGTGGGTTAATTTGAAGCTTTACAAGTGAGTTAGGGTTACATTGATTTAGGTTACGGTACGAAAAGTACCATTATTTAGGCCCACTTGCACCCAAAATGTGAATATTTACATCTACATTTTTAACGCATCATTTTTTCTCTGTCGTCTGCAAACGATTAACAGAATTAATGTTCAAAATAACAATTTTACCGGAACACGCATTTAGTGATTGTGAAGAAATGAGCCAGAGGTGGAAGTGAGTCTTCGTGTTATTTAAGTACAGAAAGAAGGCCAGCGCTGGGACGATGCGTCAGGGCATTTTAACCTCACCCAACATAAATTCATACGTAATACCAGTTGTAACAAGATACAGATTCCAATGGTCAATCCCGCGATGGGAAATCTTTGATGCCATGGTGTAGATCTCTAATCATGGGAATTTGTATCATGTTATAGATTCCAATGTTTAACCGAGAAGGGAAATCCCCTTTTATGCCTTGGAGTTGATCTCTAAACATGTATCATGTTACATATTCCAATGTTCAACCCCGCGAAGGGAAATCCCCTTTGATGCCTTGGAGTTGATCTCTAAACATGGGAATTTGTATCATGTTACATATTCCAATGTTCAACCCCGCGAAGGGAAATCCCCTTTGATACCTTGGAGTTGATCTCTAAACATGGGAATTTGTATCATGTTACATATTCCAATGTTCAACCCCGCGAAGGGAAATCCCCTTTGATGCCTTGGAGTTGATCTCTAAACATGGGAATTTGTATCATGTTACATATTCCAATGTTCAACCCCGCGAAGGGAAATCCCCTTTGATGCCTTGGAGTTGATCTCTAAACATGGGAATTTGTATCATGTTACATATTCCAATGTTCAACCCCGCGAAGGGAAATCCCCTTTGATACCTTGGAGTTGATCTCTAAACATGGGAATTTGTATCATGTTACATATTCCAATGTTCAACCCCGCGAAGGGAAATCCCCTTTGATACCTTGGAGTTGATCTCTAAACATGGGAATTTGTATCATGTTACATATTCCAATGTTCAACCCCACGAAGGGAAATCCCCTTTGATGCCTTGGAGTTGATGTCTAAACATTGTAATCTGTAACTTGTTACCACTAGCTACGTATGAATTTACGATGGGTAAAGATAAAATGCCCTGCCGTGCCGTCCCGGTGTGCGCTGGCCTGTAGTTATAGTTAGCAAGGACAGCAATATTGTGTTAACACTTTAAAAAACAATAAATGGTTTTTTTTGTATTTTAAACCAAAACCAGAGAGAACCAAAAAAATAATATTAAAAAGACATTAGTTAACTATTTAGTAAGTAGATCAAATAAAAACTTCATGCATGTATTACCTTTTTAGAGATTGAGTTGCTAGTCGGGACCGTTCGTTTTGCAAGCGGTAAGCGCGGCCGATTGAACTCATCAGGTTTTTTCACTCTGAAAATTTAATACAAATAATTGCGACAATTGAAAAACAGAAGTTGCAGTGGGTCGGGAATAGTGTGGTGAGCTGGTCTCAAAAAAAAAACTTTTTGATACAAGTGGAGAAAGTTTGTCATTGTATTCGAGGTAGAATTAACTCCCGAGCCGTAGGCGAGGGTGTTTTTGAGCCGAGAACTGCAATAATAAATGTCCACGTGTATCAAACGACGTTTTTCAATACACTTTTGAAGAAATAAAATAAAAAAACGAAAAATTTTTTACTCTTGAATTATTACGAAACTATGATTTTAATTTTATTTTTTTCCGCGCTCTGCTTTCGCCACGTTGAAGGAGAAGCAAAGATATGAAGCCGCGAAACAACCTAATATAAAAATAGTTTTATTTTTTTTATTTTTGAATAAAAACACAAATTAATGTTAATTTGTAAGTAAATATTAGTTTTAAATAATCATGTTTATCTATGATATTCTATTTAAAAACACAATTTGAATATTCAAAAAATATTTATGCCGTAAAGGCGCATTATTGCTTTGCCGAAATAAAAAAAAATAAAAACATTCACCTCCGACTATAGGCATTGAACCAATTTGGACTAAGTATACCTAGGTACCTATAGTTATCTGGGGCAATTTTCATTCCCGCACATGTGTTGATAATGCAAAAAAAACGTACCTTTGTGAAATAAATTGCATGTTGAACCTAATCGTAGTGCGATAAGAACCAGTTTTCGAAGAAGTGTATTGAAAAGAAAATAACTTATCTCTGACGGGCAAACTCAAACGCATTATTTGTACTATCGAGGACACTCCCGCCTGAACACCACTAAGCAAATTTTTGCTTGCACTCGCAACATAGAAACGCTCTCTAGCCCCGCCCCGTTGACTTTGTATAGAAATAATGAATGAAAAGATACCGATCGGCCGAACGCACTAACGACGCACGCCAAACGAGAGTTATTGTTATTTTGCGCGACAAAGTAGACGCTTTCCTAATAAGCCTAAACTTTAACGGGGCGTGGCCCGGCGCCACCGCATGATTTAAGCGAAAATAGTAGATTTTACAACAAGTGCACAAAAGGAACCATTTTTATCCGAGATTTTTAGCTGATAGCTGATAGTAATGTCGAGGATAAAAATGGTTTTGTGGACGAGTTATAAACTCTGCTTTTCACTTCGATTGCGAGGAAATAAAACAGTAGTATAATTGAAGAAATTAATAAACACGCAAAAACAAGAGCTGTTTCCCGCCGCTTTCTTTTTTTGAAATCTTACGACATTGATATTAGAGTTGGGCTGCAGACCTATGCAGTCTACTATTAAATATATTTTATTTATAATAATTTTCTTAAATTAATTAAATAACCTACCGTAGGTACTTGAATTTAATTTTTTATATCTTTTATGTCTTAAAAAACACATAAGGCAAATAAATTAAAGTAAATATTATAAAATAACAAATTCTATCTATGAACTTCTTATTGTGTTTGGCTGTATGGCTCATTTTCTTTGCCTTAATATAGATACATTTATGAGTTGATACATTAATGCCCTTGTGCACAAAATTCGATTTTGTGCAGCCTATATCCTGCTCAAACAAGCACTTTCAGAGCATGAGAAGTGAAAAATATTTTTCAATACACTTCCTCGAAAACTGGTCCATAACGCACTACGATTAGGTACAACATGCAATGTATTTCACACGCGTGCGATTTTTTCCACTTTCCCGCACGTGTGCGGGAATGACAATTGCCACAGATAACTATACCTATACTTAGTCCGAATTGGTTCAATGCCTATAGTCTGAGGTGAATGTTTTTTTTGTTATTACGGCAAAGCACTACGCGTCTTTATGGCATAAATATTTTTTGAATATTCAAAATATGTTTATAAATAGAATATCATAGATAAACATGATTACTAAAAACTAATAGTTACTTTTATACACAAATTAACATTTATTTGTGTTCTGAATTCAAAAATATGTAATAAATCTATTTTTTATATTAGGCTGTTTAACGGCATACCTTTGCCTCTCCTTCAACCTGGCGAAACCAAAGCGCGAAAAAAAAAGAAAATTAAAATCATAGTTTCATAGTTCGTGACACAAATAGTTTTCGTTATTTTATTTTATTTCTTCAAAAGTGTATTGAAAAACGTCGTTTGATACACGTGGACATTTGTTATTGCAATTCTCGGCTCATAAACACCCTCGCCTACGGCTGGGGTGTTATAATTCCGCCTCGAATACAATAACAAACTTTCTCCACTTGTATCAAAATGTACTATTAATGATCAGGCGGAAAAGACCACGAATGTATATAAAAGGAGACGTACCATCTGCCTAGCCTTTTGCCAAGTTTTTATTGGGGTCGGCTTCCAGTCTAACCGGATGCAGCTGAATACCAGTATTTTACATGGAGCGACTGCCTATCTGACCTCCACAACCCAGTTAGTACTGGGTAATACGATACCCCTTGGTAAGACTGGCTGTCAGACTTTTTGGGCCACTGACTACCTGTAACGACTGTCAAAGATCACAAATGACAGCCGAGACCAACTGCTTAACGTGCTTTCCGAGGCACGGAGGAAACTCGGTATGTAATGGGTGGTCACCCATCCACAGACCAACCTAGGCAAGCACGGCTTAACCTAAAGATCGACCCGAGCAGCTGTTATTATTTAGCCATGAGTTCCTCCAAACGGAGGCGTGTACTGACGTAATAAATAATAATTTGATTTCAGCTACGAACGTAAAGGCCGTTTGATTTTGAAATAGCAACTCTACTACTATAAACATACGCTCTATATCGATTACCGCACATGATAACAGGAGCTAAGCAATGCGTTAAATGTATCGGGTTGTTAGAGATTTGAAGACCCTTTTAACTGAAGAGTTTAGTGATAAAGGTAAACAAAGGAATAATTCCGAGTAAGTGACATACCTGTATATCCTGACCAGCCAATGCTCCGTGGTGTAGGCCTCCTCTAGATATGTGAGCTGGAAGCCGCGGTTGCCTGGCAACGCTCCGCGCGTTCGGTCGTAACCCGGCGGACTACCGCCGCTGTCGTATCTAGAAAGATTAAGGTAGTTTTATATTTATTCCATAGGATTCTTATACTTAACTAGCTGATGCCCGCGGCATCGCCCGCCCGCAAATTATATACTAAAACCTTCCTCTTGAATCAATCTGTCTATTAAAAAAACCCGCATCAAAATCACACATACATAAGGACAGACAGACGCGGCGGGGGACTTTGTTTTATAATATGGGGTGATAATAATCATTTTATGATCAGGCAACTAAGGCCAGCTAGGTAGCTGCTGGCTGGGTTTGGTAGCTATAAGTAGGCGGGCTAGGTATTTGAAAGGGCTGTTTGAGGCCACTTGCGAAGTTAACTCACTCACTCACACTCACTCACTTCACATACTCACACACACTCGCTTGGTTCACTTGGTTAGTTAGTTGTTAATTAAGTTGGTTGGTTGTTGTTAGTTGTTAGTTGTTGTTATTGCTATATTCAATCCAACAGCTTTAACGTTAATATCTAATGTTTAATTTAGTAAATAAATATATAAAGAGATAACTGTCGAAATGATCATAAATGATGGTGAATGCGAAGATGAATAGATGGCGCAGATTAGTAATATTGTAAGGTAACATACCTATAATATGATAGTTTGTACATTAGACAGTTTAACATAGTTTTAGAAGCTTCTGAATCAACTCTGTATTCGCCCCTCTCCGTGAAGTAATCCGCTTCCTGTAGAAGTAAGTCGAAGTTTAACGAATCGACAAAATATCATACGAAAATATTATACTACACCTCGACACTTGCTAGTCGAAGCTGGCAATATTAGCGCCCATAAAAAAAATATAAGGTGTATCTATTCATACACGAAATCTGTTAAGCGTTCATTTTTTTTTCGTGATTCAGGGTTTGGTTTCTTATTAAAACTTGTTCATAATTATGAGTACAATGACCCCTATTCGTGATAGACACATTTTATATATTGTCAATAGTTCACAAGACAATTAATTTAAGCTAGGAGCTGAAAGGGACTAACTCATCCAAAAAGACATACAAAACAAAATAATCTACAAACAATAAAATTAGCAGCAATACTCACATGAATATCCTTAGGATGCTCGCCTTCCGCGATACGAACCATCCATATGAACTTATTGATATCGTCGCCGGAGTAACCGATGGCTCCTCCAAAGATCACCAGCACATAGTCCACATCTAACATCGTCATTATATCGTAGGCCGCCGTCTCGTTGCTAGCCATTGCTTTGCCGACTAACGCGATATGAGAGTTGTTCCAAGTGTTGTTGTCGACTAGAGTTGTTCGGTTGCCCATGCCGGCGATCTGGTAAACCAAATTGCAAGTATAAACACTGTTTTAAGCTTTCACGGTTTAAAACTAAACTTATGGCGTACACTGGAGAATTTGGTAAATAAATATCGCTGGACATTAACACACAGCGCCATCTAGTGCCACACTAAGCAACGAGGCTTGTGTCGTAGACACCAGATAGTTGATATACTACATAGATATTTTTTGTTCATGTACATCCATGAATCGGAAACAAATGTCCATGCTCATCATCACATAAAGTTAAAGCAGATAATATTTTATGACTTACAATAAAACAGCTCAAGCATATCAATAGCGTAGCGAAAGTAAATAGTATTACTCGCAATATGCCTGACTCGTTTATTGTTATACTATACGATTTATTTATGTTGGTAAAAGTAGTTAAATAATCGCTAAATTTCCATTTCTAATCGGTAAAACAATATCAGTTAAACGCTAATAAAACGCGAGACGTAACTTTAGTAACACCGATTTCTCGCTTACTGAATAATAAACACACTAGGTACAGTAGTAATACTGGGTACTACTCGCCAGCGCAGCAAGTTACAACTGTCAAATTTACGATTTTGATCTTAACCATCAACATTCTATGGTTTAAAATCATTTGGAGAAATAGGGTAAACACACAAAACAATAATTCCAAGACACCAATCTCTAAAAAAAACACTTTATTTTGGGCTCGAAAAGCTGATTTATTTTCAATTAATTGCCAATTTTTTGTTTCTTTGAAATCAATAAATAGTTGAGTAATTGAGTTGAATAAACAGTGACGTCACAGTTGCCTATTGCCATACAAAATCTATGAGAGAACCGCGTTTTGACAGCTCTTAAAAAGTATCTTAATTGATAACACTAACACTTAAAACACTTTAACACTTGAAACATGTTAATTTGTAATAAGACCATTGTAACAGTGTTTTCGGCAAAAATAAATGATTTGATTTGATTTGATTTGATTTGATTGGTGTGTCATCTACCCCATTGGACAGTTTCTGGCAACTAGATGTGCTGGCGATTGTACAACAAATGTTGGAAGTTCTTACCTGATACCCGTAATCCCACCAGGACATCACCCTCGCATCTTCAGCGGTATTCTGTGACAGCCAGCCGTATGCTTCCCTAAAGTCGTCCAGGATTTTACGAGATCTGAAAGGATAACATGACGTCAATACTTGATAGTCTGAGTAAAGGATGACGTACGCTAGACCGTTTCAGGTCGCACCCCAGTGTCGGCTATAGCACAATCCATTGCCCGTTGCTCGGTAGCGGCTCGGAAGCGTGAGTGTGCCCATACAAAATCGGTCGACACTCGGCTCGGAACCGACACGGTCTAGCGTGAGTCAAGCTTAATAGTCACCTATTTATTTATTAGTATAGGTTCACCAACAGCTTCTGTGTATAGCATTAAGATATACATAGGTTTTACAGTTTTGGACTGTAAAACTGTATTTATGCCTGACAACCCCGTAGTAGGGACAAAAAGATACACAACATAACAGTTTCATGTTTCTTATGCTTTGTACTTTCAATCAAAATTCATTACGTTTTGGAAAAAAATGTTTCTTAAATTTTTCAATTTTATCTTAAAAATAAATGTTTTATTTTGAAGTGAAAACTACTTTAGGCGCGTTTATAACTTTTTGGGTAAACAAAAATCATGGAACTCGAGTAATCGTCACCGAACGCTTTCATAGAACGGTTAGTCAAAATCAACCATATTACAATTAAGATAAAGTTTATTTTGGATTGATCGACGATAAGTTACTTCGTTTTCACTTCTATCGGCAGTCCCCAAAGACTGCCCCGACTTAATTTCATCAGACTTCCCATTTATAAATAAAATAAATAAAAATAGTTTATTGGTAGGACAAGTTTAGGTTTTAACAAAATTTTGTGATTGGATCCTCCTTTTAGGCAGACAGTGCCTGTGTTAGGAGAGTCCGCTCTTCCATAGCAGGTCGTATTATACAAAAAGCACAGCGTATTATTATTATACTAAGACTAATTAGGATTAAGATTAACTTACAAATAAAATGTGTGTATGAGTGGGTGTAAGTTTGTGAGTGAGTGTATGTGAGTGAGAGAGAGGGTGAGCGTGAGTGTGTGTACCTATGTGTATGTGTCAAGGTTTCAGAAGTGTTTCGGTATCATTGTAGGTAAGCGTTTTTATCCATTCCATTATTATTTTTTTACTGTCATAGTAGTTTTTGGGATAGATGTAAATGTATTTATTGATTTTATTATATAGCGCTGCAGATCGTTTGCTAAATTGCATACTGGCAAATAAAGTCCTTGTCCTAGGGACATTTAATATCATGTCTTTCCTTCTTTTTGACAGTATGCCAGCATCATAGGAAAGAGACTTATGTTTTTTCAAGGTAATTTGTGTTATATACAGTTTCCTGACTGAGAGCAAATTACTAAGTCGAAATAGGTCTTCAGTAGGATATCTCTTTTTTTTAAAATACATGCACTTGATAAGAGCGCGTTGTGCCCTTTCTAGCGTTAGAAATTTTGTTTTGGCTGCACCACCCCAGACTGGGATGCAATAGGACAGTACTGACTGGACTAGCGCAACATAAATCATTTTAAGGTAATCTTTTTGATGGCCTGAACGATTACCGGTAGTCCTTGGAACGACGTATCTAAGAGTCCTGAACATCCAGCTCAATTTCCTGATTCTATTGGCAACCTGCTCAATGTGCGGGTACCATGATAGTCTCTGATCCAAAATAACACCTAGGTACTTAATATGAGGTACTTTGTTGATTGTTGAGCAGTCACAACTTTTGCTATTGCCGTTATTACAATTATGAATTCTTACATTAAAATCTTTACCTGGTTGTGTACGTTGGTCGACACTGAAGCAAATGTAATTTGTTTTTGTTACGTTCAATGTAAGCAAATTAATTGTTAACCACTTGGCAATTTTTGCCAAGCCTGTCTCAGCACTAAGCCTAACATTCTGCCAAGTATCCCCTGTGAAGACTACAGCAGTATCATCCGCGTAACAGAATACTTGTGCGTTTGCAATATTAATGTTACAGAGTTCATTAACGTAGATAAGGAACAATGTAGGTCCCAATACGCTTCCCTGCGGGACGCCATAAGAAGTGTGTACGTCTTCACTAGTATACTGACCCACTCTAACTCTCTGTTTCCTGTTTCTGAGATAATCCTTGAAGAGGCTAAGAGGTGTTCCACGAATTCCGATACATTCCAGCTTTCTTACAAGGATTGGGACAGAGACGGTGTCAAAGGCTTTTTTTAGATCTAAGAATGCAGTTATACACTTTTTACCTTTATCAAGCTGTTCAGTTAAATGATTACTTAGTGCAGTAACTGCATCCTCAGTGGAAATCCCTCTACGAAAGCCAAATTGCGACTCAGATAGTACGTTGAAGTCTTTCAGGTATGTTAAGAGCCTTAGATTTAAAAGTTTTTCTAAAATTTTTGATATAGAGGGTAATACAGATATGGGCCTGAAGTTGGAGACATCGTCGCTGTCCCCACCCTTGTGCACTGGTGTAATAATGGCTAGCTTCAAAGAAGTCGGGAAGATGCCCTGACCAAAGCAAAGATTAGCAAGGTGTGTAATTATAGGAACAACCTCCTTTCTTATATATTTTAGAAATGCAGTGGAAACATTATCCCAACCAGACGCACTGTCAGATTTAAGACTCATTAGGATATGATTCACTTCAACATCGTCAGTGTCTAACATTACGAAGGAGTTGGGTTGAGTTTGTTGTAAACAGTGTGGGTCATTTTGATCATAGGCTAGAGTTGGCTGAATTTTTTGAGCAAGGCTCTTACCAATGTTCGCGAAATATTCATTAATATAATTAACTGATTCTTGAGGAGTTGATTTTATATTAAGTAAGTCTGTATTGCAATGGTTAGGTTTATTTGTGAAAGTTATAGTTTTAATGTTCTTCCAAAGTAATTTATTATTAGTAACTGATTTTGTAATTAATTCTTTTTCATATTTTCTTTTTCTTTTTTTGATTAGATTGTTACAGTGATTTCTATATCTAATGTATGTTATTTTTAATATGTCATTGTGTGGATCTTTTTTATTATCTTTTTGTAGCTTATTACGATTTTTAATACAACGTAAAATTCCTGGGGTTATCCATGGTTTTATAATGCGCTTACTGTTAGGGATTTTAGCGATAATAGTATTTTTATTGATGGATTCAGTTAGTTTGTTTACTAGTAGGTTAGTCAGGGTTTCAGGATCATTACAAAAAAGTAAATCTGCAAGATTACTTTCTTGTATGTACTTAAGTGCTTGTTCAAAATCCACAGTTGATCTAGTTTTGTTAGCTAATGGGGTATTTTTTAATTTTGATAAGGATAGAAGTGTGGTGTAGTGATCTGTAATACTAGTGTGTAAGATAGCGATAGATGCTGAGGTTTTTTGTTTGTTTATTTTCAGCATAAAATGGTCTAAACAGTTTTCATTCCTCGTAGGTAGAGTGTGCCCAGGTAATATTCCGTACAGGGATAGGGTGTTAAGGTAAGTAGTTCTATTTCTGTGTTCGCAAGAAGATTCAACATCTTTGGGTCTAATGTTTATATTAATGTCTCCCGCTATAATGATATTTTTCTGAGTTTGTAGAGTATCTAAATGGGAACTTAAAGAACTGATAAAAGCCTCCGTGTTCTGATTTGAAGGGGATCTATAAATGCACAATACAATATTATTCAGTATTTCCAGCTGTAAACAAGAAGCCTGAGATAATTTTACTTCCTTAACTTTAGATTTTAAGTTATTTTTAATATAGACAACTACCCCATCGTTTTGGTTCAACTGGTGGGACGTATTATAGGACGAGTAATTATTGAGTTGAGGGATAATTTTTCCAGGTGTTAGTCGACATTCAGTTAAAATAATAACATCGGTTTCAAACTTAAAATTCGAAAGAGTAAGCATGAAATCGTCAAAGTTACAAGAAATACTCCTTATATTTTGAGCGACAACAGTAAAGTCATTTCTTTTTATGTTTATGTGTTTAGCTAACTCCGAACAGTCACATTCAAGACTGCGAGCAATTTCAATGCTATCTATCTCATTAAGGGTTTGCAATGAGTCACCCATTAAATACATTTATCGATAGAAAGGACGTGTCATCAAGTTGTGTTCTTGTTAATATAAAAGTATTATGATTTTCTTCAGTTTTATACAGAGTTTGAAACCGTTTTTTTGTGGTGTATTTAAGTGTGGAATGAATGTTGTCGGTATGTTTTTGAGTATGTAAAAGTAAGCGGATGTGTGTTGTGCGTGCAAGTGAGTTATGATAATTGTTATTATTATATACGCAGAATAAGTTTGTAGTAACAAAAGAACAAGCTAAGTAAGTATATAAACAATATGTTTGTGAGTGGTTATTGTTTTTAAGAAAATAAAAAGTGTATTCACAAACAAGGAGAAAAAGAAAAGTTCGAGAGCAATTAATTACATAGCAGCAAAATAGAGGTGATCTTAGAAAATTACTTAAAAAATACAATAATAAATCGATATATCTTAGTCATTTACTGATTTTCAGCTGATGAATCTGTTGCTCATTTCTCACAGTTATGGTCGGCGAATGTTCGTCTTTCTTTAATAAAACTTTCCCATAGGCGGTCCAGCAAAACTTAAATTCACCAGATTTGATTAAGTCCCGAGCAAGGAAATGCAAGCGGGAAGCCTTCGGAGTGAGATGCTCAGAGAGGAAGATAGGAGTATCTTCCTGCGATTTAAAGCCTAGATGCTTACAACATAACTTGGATTTAAATTTAATAATAAATGCCTTACCCATTTTCATAATTTCAGATTTAATTAGGGTCGAGCCGGTTTCAACAACTATTGGCGTGTTAATTATCTCACTGTTTTTTGCACGTGTTCTATATATGTCTTTTATGTCGTGTTTTGTGAAAGTGCAGTCTAGGTTTTTAGCGAGAGACATAGTCATTTCAATCAGGTCTTCCTTAGTTTCGTTAGCTCTTCTAGGTACATTCTTTATTACAAAATTGGTCTTCTGGTTGCTTATTTGCATCATTTCAATTTTATCCTCTAGAATTTTGATGTAATTTTTGTCTTCTTTAGATTGGCTTTCTAGTTGCTCAATTTTCTTTCTAAAATCTTCATTTTGGGCAGTAAGATAAGCAATTGAGCTCTCTATTTTGCTATTCGATTTCTGGATTTCATTTAAAGTAGTACTAATGCGCTGAGTCTCTTTTTCATGTTTTTCGGAGAATAGGCCCAGCATCTTTCTAATCTCTTCCTTGAACGCCCCTAACTGCTTATCAATGGAGTCCTCCATGTCACCTCGGCCTCTCTTCACACGCTGGTACACATAGTTTGGGGGTGTATAAAGCTCCGACTGGTTAACGTCCGTTTCCGATAGCGACTTGTTCATTGTTACGTCCATAAGTATTAGGACACCAGCAGTAAGATGTAGGTAAGTAATTAGCGCTGCTTAATGAGTGGGCGGGGGCAGGCGCGGTGCGTCGTCCAGTTGCGTGGTATATGGGTGTGGCTAGTGCGCGAACCAAGATGGCGAACCTGCGTAGGCGCACGGGGGCGGGATTAACCACGGTGAGTCAGGTACCAGGCGCACAAGCACACGCTGTCGTACGCAACGTTTGACAACGTAGTAACGATACCTCCACAATGTTATGCACTCCTATTTTTTTTACTGAATTTAAATAGATAACTTTTTTAAATAATATTTATTTAATAACGACAGCACTTAGAACACGTTAGCACCTTACGGCGGTCCGGGGGAAGAGGAATATTTATTCTTGTATTAAGATTTCTTAAAGTATTTAGTCTTAGGGAGTGTCTCTATATCTGAATACCTATTAGGTTCGATTATCAAAAGAAAAAATATTGTATAAATAACTTACCCATCATTTCCGTAGCTAGCGAGCACGATACTAGGGCTGGAATAAGCGTTGGAGGTGGCCCAGGTGCAGTGCACGGAGAACAGCATGAGCATGATCATGAACAGTATCAGCGTCACGGAGCGCACGTTCATGCCTAGACCGGAGTCGGGCGGGCTCGTCGGCTCGTGGGTGCGCTTCTTCAGTTTACCGGCCTGTTGGGAGGTTTTTGTGTCAGTTGGGTGTCTAAGTTTATAGGAGAAACTAGGAATTTTTTGAAAACAGTTTCGTAAAGATTGGATATAAAAATAGCATTTCAAAATGTTTACAGACGATCCATCGGCCATCTTTTTGGTCACCATTTTACTTTAATCTGATATCTACATTATTTTTTTTGTGTGGTTGACCTTTAAGTAATAGGGAATATGCATACATTTTATTTTGTTTATTTCGATACGGAATGTACTATGAAAATAATGACAAAAAGCGAAAACAAGACATAAATCGGCCAAACAACACAAAAGTTATAACCATTTAATCTTTTGTTTCTATCTCTTTCTAGATAAACGGTATTTAGTATGGATTTTGTACGTCGATGCAGAGAATGACGTCATTTGCTGTATCGGATCTCCCTGTCTAATCAGCAGTTTCAAATGCTTATAACTTAGTATTTTTTTATAGATATTAAAAAAATAATTTCACTTTGCTATTTCTGATGTTAATACGCTTTGTTAAGTGATTAAAAAAATCATGCATATACCCTATTGTTGCGCTGTAATTTAATTTGAAAGAATGAATTATTTCGCTGTATCCAATGTGAACAATTGTTGGTAGACCTAACATAGTAAATAAATATTTGGTAACAGAATTAGCGACAGTTTTAGCTCTAAAGTCACTTAAATGAATCGATAATCAAGACCATTAAAACGTGTCCAACAATAGAGATTGAAAAGCTACATAATTATGCTATCATACCTTATCATACAAGCTCTTAGACTCCTCAGTGTCAACCTGAGGCACTGGCAGCTCATCTTCCCTTAGCACCAGGTCCAACAGGATGGAGAAGGCGATGCCGGACAGGACGCAGACGACGGGAGTCAGGGTCAACATGAGACGGACCATCACGCCGGCGAAGTATACCGCGCTTATAGCGTATAAGGCCACTGGAAGAGAATCGTGGGGGTGAGTAATTATTGAAAGTGAGGATGTAGAAACTTCTCTCTATCTCTTGGAAGCGTAAAGTTCAGTGTGACGTTATTCCTATAAAAAGTCAAATACAAAATCTCGGTAATATCCAAAATATTAATGTTTCTTACCAAAAACTCTCTCATCGTTGATATTCTTGATGCAGTACCACAACCCAACAGGGAAGGTGCACACAAGCACGTGCAGGTCGAAGAAGAATGATGACCACGTGGTGGGCTGATGCTCCGACACCGACGCTATGATAGGAATGTGGATCTTCGCGTATGTTGTGTCCCATAGCGAGTAGAATCTGAAATAGAAATCGGGTTAGCATTTCGAGGGTTTAAAACTGGCTTGCATTAGTCGTGAAGCTTCCTTTGGCGAAATTGACCGGTTCGTGTTCTGTTCGGTTTTGGATTTTACCACTTTCACCAGTTAATTAGTTGGTAAACGGATCCCGTTTTACTGTCTTCCCACTTTTGGAGTGTTTAGTTTTCCATGGAAGAATAGCAAATGCTTCTGCAGAAAGTCTCTTAAGTATTTTTTCACGATTGAGTCGAGTAGGTTTTTAAATTTTGTATGATTTAAAAAATTACCCGTTGATTATATTACCCATAGATTTAAAAAAAACCGGCCAAGTGCGAGTCGGACTCGCACACGAAGGGTTACGTACCATTGACTAGGTAAACAACAGTAGGTACACAAAATTTGTATGGGAGCCCCCCTTAAATATTAACTTTATTCTGTTTTTAGTATTTGTTGTTATAGCGGCAACAGAAATACATCATCTGTGAAAATTTCAACTGTCTAGCTGTCACGGTTCATGAGATACAGCCTGGTGACAGACAGACGGACAGACGGACAGACAGCGAAGTCTTAGTAATAGGGTTTTGTTTTTACTCTTTCGGTACGGAACCCTAAAATACCCAAGTTACGAGTACACTCAGCGTCTCAAAAACGTCCTCAGAAAAGTATGCACCAACGGGGAGGCTTACTGTGGAACTAATGGCGCTAGCATAGTTGGTACCCAAACATCGTCATTGGTTGAAAATGTGGTAATGTTATTTTATATTTCAAAATAACTTAACCTCATTGGTCAGATTGAGACCAACTATGGTGGCGCCATCTGAGATTTACTTTGCCTTAGCCACCCCATTCCAAATTGTGCGCACTTTTCACTGCTTGTGACAGCCATTGTTTTTTTAGAATTGAATTAGAAACGAGTCGTGATATACCGTGCCTTGCTCGCGTTTAACAACAACTTTATGTGATCTGCATAAGTTCGAATTTGTGTTTAGTCAATCAAAACTTGGGGTGTTTTAATTTTTTTTTTAGTTTGATCGATCGACGACACTTTCTAAATTGAATTTTGCGAGGAACTGTGCTTCTAGTTTTTTTTTCTATTTAATTTATGTCAATCGAGCCTGCTGATTATTTTGCGCGGTTACTTTGTTGCTCCCATGGAAAAAATTGTTCAGTTTGATGGTCTGTAGCACCACCATTATACCCTTAAGTATGACTATATCCATTCCGTTACGCGCTGTTTATAAATCATTCAATCATTTGATGTCAAACAAATCATTAAAGAGTACGACCATCGTCATATTCAGCATAATGTATACAGACAGATGAATGTCAACCATTTACTGCACAATACTGCTTTATCAATGCTAATGATAACACATCATACTAGTCTAAGGCTGAGGCCAAACGAGCGTAATTTTTTAAGCTGTGAGTTGCGTAAAATGAGTCCCGGAATTTACGCTGCATTCGGTTTTATACTAAGGTCTAAGACCAATTTTGCGTCGCCTCATTTGAATCATTTTGCGTCGCCGTGTGGTAAAACAGGACGCTCGTTTAGCCTCAGCCTAAACTGAATTTTGAAACGTTTAATTCTCGTAATGCGCCAAGAAGTATATCTATACTATTCTGAAAACCTGTTTTTATACTACGATTGACGATACGGCAGCATTTGTCAGGCTTCCCAAAACTAATGAAACTGTAGACGCTATCAAACCAACAACTTTTCCGTTAAAACACCATGTTCTATTTACAATTAAAACAAAAGGTGTAACGATTGAGGTCAACACAACAACAAGTAAACACGAACATTCATATCAAGCCATAAAACATGGGTTAGGTACCATTTTAAGTCAACACCTTGTAAATGACCCGGCAACACGTCTAACATAACTCGAACACATGTTATAGAATAAATAATACACGCAAATCTAACAACTGGCGTTACACAACATGTAAAATAATGATTATATTATGATAAGAATAGGTGTATTTTTTATCGTGCTAGTTAGGCATGGTAACTTACGTGAAAAATATGTGTGACTCACTGGTTTATAAGTAGTGTAATGTTTTTCCCGTGGCGCGGAAAGCTTAGTTTAACCGTTGGTCCTGCGAATGAACTCTCCCAGGTTTACAGTCCCAGAGTAAATGAACAGAGAGTGCTGTTGTGTTTATGCTCACACTGGTGTACTTTAATGTAATCCAATAATCATAATCATAATCCAACTATACAGCTGTAAAAGGACCTTTCATGAAGCCGGCAACCAAGCATTCTATACATCAAACTACGTAACACTGCAAGAAAAATATTGCTGGGAAACGACATTCTTTTTTGGTTCGAAAATTCAATTTTGTTAGCATGATACTGACCTTCCACTCCACGGTGCGATGACTCCGGCATACGTAAGCAGCACCACAGCTAGGAACACGGCACCGGCGGCTGCCAAACCGCCCAGAATGAGCAGCTGCTTCCACTGACCCTTAGGGTTCAGGCTGTGGAGGTATTTCATGGCACCAATGGCCATCACCAACGCGAACACACCTGTTGACAACGAACCATCATAACGTTTGCTTGTTTAATGTTGTTTGCGAGAACATCAAAGAGGACCGAAATTTAGTTTATTGTATTACGACTTTATTTCAATGACCGTAGTGTTCTTTTTGCCCATGAAAACACGCTGTGCTTCTTCGGGTCTTGTGCTGGCCCTAACAGTCAAGATCATAGAGCTGGAACATAATGGATGAGACATTTGTTATGATCGCCAGTGATGACGATGAGATTGGAATCTACGTCGTAATGCAAAGTATATTTCTGCAAATTCAGCAGCATGCAGCAGCTGTTTGTGTCTGTAATCGCATTTACAAGAAATCTAAAAAAAAAATCTAGTAGTTGACCTCGCTATTTGTGGTGCATGCATACATCCATTACAGGTATCGATTCGATCTGTAATGAACACTCACGACCTACGATAATCTGATAACTTTTAGCGTTTTGCATATTGATCGGATAGGTATAGAGAACAAAATTAACAAACGATGTTGACAAAAAATTATATCATGTATGAGTGAACTATGATAGTGAGGTACGCCTAGGTACATTAGAATTATAGTTCGTTGCCCTCAATTAGCTCGACGAGCCTGCGTGGGATTTTATGCCGCCATAGTACTAACATTTTCTTCCATACTTTTCGCATTTCCAAAGCAGCATAGAAAATTTTCTGCACTTCCTTTTCGGATATTTTAAATTATTTTCCAAGTGAATTTTCTCGGTAATAGCTTTGTACTAAAAGTTGGACTATCGCCAAACTCTATGGTACGTCTATAAATCCTGCAGCACTTTAGAAAATTACCATAAATAAACTGGCTTAAAACGGACGAAATCCACATGAGGAGTTAAATCACGACGCCGCCATAGTAACAAAAATGTCAACAACCTCATCCAATTGATTTCATCAGTGCAATTATAGCTAGCTATAGAACGAACACTAACTGAAACTCGCTCAAGGTCGGAGCCAGGGGAATGGAAATACGGCTTGTATTACAAACAATCGTATGCATTTAAATTCAAACTGAAAGAAATATCTCAGCTGAACCACGTTACTTTATTCCAGCACGATTACTTTATTCCAGCACGATACCTTGTATTTATTTGATTAATCGGTAAGTGTCCAGTAATGATAGTTTGAGCTTTCTATTTATTTATCTCTGTTTAGGTCAATGATATTCTATTAAACAGATATGTTGTGAGCGCGCAATCGTGAAGACTCGAAAACGGGCCAATTGGGTCATTTGCCTTTATTCTGCGTCACTGCGTGTATGTGAGCTGGCGCTGCCCCGCCAAAACACTTTTTTAGGTGGTTTTGTAGGTGTATAACAATCTGTTTACTAGAATATCATTGGTTTAGGTCAAAACCGTGCGGCGGGTGTTAGGAACTTAGGACGCATTCATTTTTTTGACTCTAGAAAAAATCATGGTGATACGGTATCAAGAGAACATTTCTCAGCTCTCAAGACAAATAAATTTACAATGTTAATCGTAAACTCATATCAGGTCATGACGTGAACATCTCAAGATTATTGAAATACACAAAGCCCCGTGGGCATCGAACTGCGGATCTTACGACAACTCGTAACTACTCACGAAAAGTAGATTTAGTTCATTCGCTTGCTAAAACATGTTTGTAGAATGTATAATACAGAACATTACAACATAATTTACGGTAGTACTATCGGGACAGATCGGCCAATAAAACAGCTACACTTCAATAAAATTTCCAATTCACCTTGAAAGCCACATACACAATAATATATACGTAAACATACAGAACTTGAAAATCTCTACCCTGTTTAGTTCTAGCGATCGGCAGTTAGTTTATGAAATTGAATGAACAGCTCGCAGATTGGATCTGAATAGAGCATGTTAACAGGATATTTGGTGCAGTTGTTAAATGTTAACCGTTGGTCCGTACCTTTGCATTGTATATCAATCGTAGCGCACGAAGCGCATATCATATGAGCATTTGGAAGCGGGACGATAATACTGCGTGAAAGCAAAATAAAACGACATGTTTGGAAATAAAGGAACTACTGCTAAAATGTATTTTAGTGTGGCTCTCAAGGTCGTTTACAAATTAAATGGAAATACGATAAACATTCTTGGCCTGAACACAAGATAACATTAAGCAGACCCAAGGGATCGAGCTACAAATGAAATTGAAACATGTTGATGATGTCATATCGATTTCTCTTTATATCTGTCGAGGATTTTTCAAAAGTATTCACAAGGAGACGATACTTGAGTTTGTCTAAGCAACAGTCCTAGCAAGCAACCCTGCTGTCCGTATTATCTTATAAGACGATCTGAGGTATGCTCTTGTATATGGCAAAACATCCGTCGGCATGGCATCAATATTCAAACAATAACATTTCTTGCAAAGATATATTCCAGAAAATGTCGTGAGGAAAGTTTTGTGTATGAATTTGGACGGGTATATTGGGTATAAGAGTAGAGGAAGACCAAAGAAACGATGGATGGAGTTGGATTGGACTGTGTAAAGGATGATATGGCAAGAAAGGAGGTGTTTGATGAGATGACGAGATATGATCGTTTATTCCCATCTACCACCCCCAATTCTACCACCCGGGGAACACGCGTATCACGTGTTCAACATATATTCCCATCTACCACCCCGGTGGTAAGTGATTTTAAGGACTATTTGACAACTTTTTTTGTTTTTTGGACTATTTAACTTAATTTTTTTTTTTGGACTCCTTGACTTATTTTTTTTGAACTATTTAACTTTTTTTTTTGTTATTTGGACTCCTTGAAGTATGGAAGATGACACGCTGCGCCGACCCCAATTGAATTGGGATAAGGGCAAGACCAAAAGAATGAGGAAGATGTATTCCGATTTTTGTGTTTAGTTATTGACACAGTCCCTTAGAAGTTTTTGATCAGTATTAGAAACCGGATCGATTGGCTGGATCATTAATTTGTTTTTTTTTGTGTAAAATGGCCATTTTCTTGGCAACTGTAGATTTCTTGGTAAATCTGTGAATAGTGATCAAAATGTCACGAAAAATTATGGGTAGTCTTCAAAGACCATTTTCGTGTAGCTGCAACGGTTAATGTAGTTCCCCTTACTACCCCACTGAACGTTTCATTTGCATTCAGTAAAAGCTGTAATTTTGAAATTACAAACAGACACTTCATATAGCAGATAACTTTTTTAACACTTTCCAAAAAAAATTGGTATATTAGGTGAACGGAGTAGAAGCTTATGGCATACCTAGTTCTTTTTTCTCTTTTCCACAGCTTAGAAAAATTGATCCATCATCAAAAAACGCTACAAATTTCAAGTAAACTTTCATATTAGAACAAAAGAGAAATTTCGAAAAAAAAAAGACACTAATTATGCCATTTGCTTCTACTCCGTTCACCTATTATACCCATTCTTCTTGGAAAGTGATAAAAAAGTCATCCTGTTAAAAAAGTCATCATGTTATGTATAGATTTTTCTGCCAAAACAACAGCATAACTTGGGTCATATATAAAAAGAAATACAGCATACTTAACAAGCATTGGGTAATCATAAATCAATTACCTAGAAAATTGCAAACCCGTTAAATCCGTATACAAACAATTAAATCTTATCAGGCCTACATTTCATGCTATTTATGATAGTACATTTATTTTCCATTTCTGTATGTACCTCAGTTTCATTGAGCACAAGTTCTAGCGTAAATAATTATATTGCGTTATACATTGCGCTCAAGGGAACTAGGTACATTAATTATTAACACTTTGTTGTTATACAACAAACACACTGATTCCATATGTTGTGTTTGTTAACAATATGAATAATAGTGAATAAATAATATTACAAATGCTTTAAATGTTTCTTTACTGACCTCATCCCCTTATTACTATTTAAAATTTTATGTTGCTAATCTTCATCAATAATGCATGGACAATTTATAACTTAACTAGTGGACGTCCCGCGGTTTCACCCGCGTAGTTCCCGTTCCCGTGGGAGTACAGGGATAAAATATAGCCTATGTTACTCAGGGTGAATGTAGCTTTCTAATGGTGAAAGAATTTTTGAAATCGTTTCATTACTTCCGGATTACCCCGTACATACAAACTTACAAACATACAAACTTACAAACAAATGTTACGTCTTTATAATATTAGTATAGATTACACTGCCTATACCATAGACATGTAGAAGAAGAAGAAGAAGACCCCATCTTGCAGCTAAAAATCAAACACACTAAATTGATAGGTAAGACCAACTAAATACATCTTCTCAATGCTGGTATAAATATTTGATCATCCTCTTTCATAAGGATTAGTCATAATCTAATGATAGCTAATACATATAGATCAATAAGATTTTTTACAACATATGTTTGTGTAAACGGACCCTTCACAAAGAAGAAATGTATGCTGAAAACAACTTTTCTATTAACAAATCTGGTGATTTGTTAATTGTATGCAGTAATGCATACAATTAAGAGCCACCCACCACCAGAGCTACCTCAAATTAGCAACTCTATTTGTGGTGGTTCAAACTTCGTTTGAAATACTGTTAGACTAACGTTCTAATCAGCTTGCACTACAAAGTGGTTGTTACGTCAGTCACGGCGGCCGAATAGTGCGAAATGAGTGGTTTTTATTTTTATTCTTTATAAAATCAAATTTTCGTCTTTTGGAAAAAATAAAAAACATAAGACCTGCTTTATAGTTAGTTCAGTTAGTATGCAAAGTTTCATGATCTAATTTGAAGTAATTTTTGAATACCAGCGGTTTATTGATCGATTTGGAGGTAACTTTGGAATTTTTTACTGTCGAAAAAATTTTTTGGGTATCGTGTTTTCGCCAAACATAGGACCTAACATTAATCCTCAACTTTACCATATATTTATTTCAAAATTAATGCTGCAGTATTTTAGGCGTAACGGTGGATCGTGCTAAGCCATTTGAGGTAGTATAGGCCCTTAACAAATCACCAGATTTCGCGAAATGTAACGGCAAAAAAAACACTTTTGCTTGCCAAAACTAGTAAATGATCACCAAAATGAATCCCCATTTTTTCGTGAAATTAGAACCAAAAATTTATTTTTTTCGTTAATGACCGCCAGAAATTGAACTGTTATGCTCTTGCATCCGAGTCGAGGGAGACCCGGTTGACGGACTACTTCTGAATGGTTTATAAAAAATCTAACCTAATCTATCCGTGTCTGGGTGCCCCAAGTTGGCCTAGGCAAAACTAGTTTGTCATCAATCACCTCATTAAAATTTGGTGCTCAATTTACTAAATTTGGTGATCAATTGATATATATATAGCAGAGATATAGCAAACTGTCTTGATTGTGTTACATTGAGTTCTACTGACAACTGTGACCAATAACATCATTGGTCACAAAATTATTTTTGCAGGTCATTATATTTTCCCCCTTTTTTATTGGGGTGTATAGTCACAGTTTTCGGCAGAACTCAATGTAACACAATCAAGACAGTTTGCTGATGATGCATCAAATAGTACAAGGGTCATGGAAATGTAACACAATCAAGACAGTTTGCTGATGATGCATCAATTAGTACAAGGGTCATGGAAATGTAACACAATCAAGACAGTTTGCTGATGATGCATCAATTAGTACAAGGGTCATGGAAATGTAACACAATCAAGACAGTTTGCTGATAATGCATCAAATAGTATAAGGGTCATGGAAGAATTTAAAGTTAAGTTGTAACAAATTATAACTTAACATTGTCATAAGTTTTCTACCTCAAATATCTCCGTAGCTAGAAGGTTCCAAAGTATGATCCAGAACAAAAAAAAAAATTGCAATGACGTGCATAAAAAGTGCCTTTCGGCTTAATTTAGAGTTTTTTTACACCCATTATACAATCTAAATCATAGACTTTACCTGAAGCAGCCATATGTTCACTAGTCCGGATGGGCTGGAAGCCAACAAAAGGTATCTGCATGGACATCAACAGGCCTACGATGTAGAACACGCTGTAACTGACGAACAGCCGCTGGGAGAACCTTCCCATGATCAGTAGCAAGAACACATGCAGCGGGATCAAGTTGATGATGAACACATAACCACCCCATGCTGACACCTACAAAAGAAATAATTATGCTTTATTGGGAGACCATTTTTTACAAAAATTATATAATTTATGTATGAGGAGGAAGATAAATACTTGAGAGAAAATCAGGGGAGAGGCCTATGCCCAACAGTGGGATGACAAAGGCTAGCAGTAACAGTAATATAATTCTTTATGCATGTATGACATATTTGGACATGAAGATGTCTATTTTATTAGTCATTGTCAATTATTATAAAACTGATGTGCCGTGGTTATAAGCCTGTGTAAATATAGACTGTTTTTACATAATGTTTAAATAACAATGTCTACTACACAGGGCAGAAAAGTTATGGCTATGGAATATAGACTACATATGAAAAGGTAGAGTCATTGTTTGAAATGCATCCTAAGATGATTCTAACAGGAACATAATAGAATATGCAAAAGTATGCTAATTCATATACATGACTGTGTTCCCATTGTGTTGTAAACCACTAACAACACAGGTATTATGTTATTATACCTCTCCCACTAAGACTTCACTATGCAGGAGGTAACACAAATAAATAAAATACTCATAATGTTGTATTGCCAGTAAAAAAAAAACAATTGAATTGAGAACCTCCTCCTTTTTGAAGTCGGTTAAAAATTGGACAAACATACATAATTACTAAAAAACAATTGATTTATCAACTCACCATATAAAAGTAAGAGAGTGCAGTACAAATGGACCAGAAAACAGATCCATTCTTCAAACTCTTCAGCCACAGCCAGTATGTGAACTGCAGTGCAAATATAGCAATACCCTCATTATCATAGCTTCCTGCTACTGACCTACTACTGTAGCCAGGTACTATGGCTATGAAGCAGGCAGCAAATAGACCAGCTCCACGAGACCAGAGCTCAGAAGTCAGCAAGTATGTTGCAATGGCTGTTAGACCACTAAAAGGAAAAAAATATTATTAATTTCTACATTTTTTCCTCATAAATATAAAAAATAATATAATATTATAATAGAGCCCGGACTGCTTGGACCCAATTCCTGATACCAATGGGCTACATTTTTTTTTTTTTGTTAATATTTTAAAATGTATATAATTTGTATAGAAATTAATAAAGGAACAATTTATTGAATAGCAATTACATATCAGAATGTTTATAAGACTTAATTGAAGTTTTAACCACATTGATTTTGGCTTATTTTAATTCTAACAACCCATCACTATGAGATGTTTTGTCAATAATCTAGTGGAAGCCAATGTCTTATCACAAGCATGAATTTTAGTTGTGTTAACATTTGCTCTAATTTCCTGTTGAAGTACAACACTCCAAATTATCTGATTTTATCTATCATATCATACATCAGTATGAATAAAATTTTGCACGTAATGATCATTTTAAATGATGGTAACATAAATAACAATGAATACCAAAACAATTACCTGAACACAGGTGCGAGGAACACACAAATATCTCTAATGTGTATTGGAATGTTTATGGCATGAAGGATCCAGTGAATTGTGCCTGATGTGATCATGAGGCCAGGGTACACGGTGCCGCCCACGATACGACCCAGCGGGTACCACGCGCGCTCGTCGAACCAGTTGAGGAAGTTGTAGAACCCATGCTGCACCATGTATGCCGTGGATCGGTAGTTGAACCTAGAACACGTAGGCAATAAATGGAGGGAACCCTATCTTCAATAGGTTATCATTATGGAGCTAATTCTCCACACTTACCATGGGTCAAACTCGTGAATTATACTCTCGAATCGTATTACAGCGAATAGCCGGGATGCAAAACCGGCCAGCCAAGCCAATGACAATACCGTAACAGTGATCAGAGTGCTGAAGCCGGTCGTATTGTTGAATATCCCTTTATTACGGCCATTGCCCGGCTTCGCAGCTGCAGTCTGCGGCATCTTTGGGGCTGATAATACTATAAACTATCCTAATAATTCACAACAACTATATTTTCATACATCAGTCCCAACAATTCGATTTAGAAGAAAATTGACTTTTTGGATGACTGACGTACGGACACGTCTCTCTTCAAAATAATGTTGCCAGATAATTAAAATACAAAAGTCAAGACCGAGTAGTATTTGCACAGTTACCGGTTTTAGTTTTCAGACAGTGTGAAAGAGTTTGAATATTTTTTATGGCAATGGTTTTTTTTATTTTAATAGAGTGCTTTTTAGTTTGTCCATATTATTATTATACTCTTTGGTTTGTATACTTTTAGTCCTTTTAGTCCATTTACGCGACTGAAAGACTTTGTATCTATGATCAGAACTAAAGATAATTAAAAAAAATGTGCTGGTGTTATTTTTTTTACAGCTGTTTGTTGACGTTGACATTTTGCCATCCATCTCGTCGGACGTAAATAAATTCCAATGATTACATTCTTATTGTAACAATTAACTGCTTCCCGAATGAAATTGTAACAATATAGATAACACAAATGTCTAATTATCAAGAAATTGTGAATTTGAACGTAGGCGGTACGAGGCAAGTGTTCAATTTTATGGAAAGTATTCGGTTTAAAATTGTATTTTAGTTACATAGATTTGTTGTATCTCGGTATTGTGTGACATAGCACTGTGATAAACTACATCCATATGATGTATCATGCAAACATTATACAAATTGCTATTGCCAACTCCAGTTGATTATTCAGTTGAAGATCGCCACTTAAAAATTTCATCGTAAACACTGTTTTATGTTTATACTTAAGAGATTTCCGCCGCTGGATCGATTGTCAATTGTAATCTTATCTTATTTTGTATCAAAAAGCTTGCTAACACAGGGGCACTCTGACTTCCTGAACTTGATGTTAGTCTGTTAGTGACATGTTGTATTTACAGATAAAATCTAATGTACCCACTTATTGAATATTTTGCATAAAACGAATTACCAAAACTTATCTTGAACTGTATTAAAAAAAATTAAACCTTTGTACATACTTAAACCAAACCACTTTTTTAGATTCTCAACATCATGGCACACATTAACCTGGGTCCCAGAAACATTCTTCACGGCCCTTCTCAGTGGCAGGATTCCCACGGTGCGGGATGAGACTGGAGCCATATTCATAGACAGGGACCCAAACCTCTTTGGTCTCATATTGAATTTCCTACGTACTCGGGATATAGATCTTAATAATGTTAATATTAGAGCTTTGAGACATGAGTGTGACTACTTTGGTATCACTCCATTGAGCAGAAGACTGGCTTTGTGTGATGAGATGAACCATTCTAGCTGTGGAGATGTTCTGTTTTATGGATATCTACCACCACCATGTAAGTACTATAATTATGTTAAATAAACTATCACAAGACTTGTGTATACTAAAGTTATTTAAACAATACTGTAGGTATGAGTCATATAGCCCCACCTAAGGTTATCTAAGTTGTCAAGTTAATGAACCAGATCAATTAACCTGCCATGCTTTGAAAAATAAATTATTATGTAAAAATATGTCTGCAAAATAA
Organism: Xestia xanthographa; assembly: GCA_905147715.2. Taxonomy (NCBI): domain Eukaryota; kingdom Metazoa; phylum Arthropoda; class Insecta; order Lepidoptera; family Noctuidae; genus Xestia; species Xestia xanthographa. The sequence goes on from LR990652.1 coordinate 17,710,764, forward strand.
AGCAATGGATGTGTGTGGGCATTAAAACCCTAGGCATTTAGAGAGACTTTAGAGATAGAGATTTTTTAGAAGAGACTTTCCTTTCAAATAGGTTAAGCTAATGAGTACTAATTTGTCCCTCAGAGCCAGGGCCAGGCATTAATGAGATAATGGTGCTGCAGATGTTTTTTTTTTGTTGTTTCAAATAAATTGATGTAAATAATAAAACAATGTAACCCTTTGGATGAACATAAATCTACGCGAGACACTGGCTTTTTAATTGTGTCTATAATTACGGCATACAAGGAGTTACATTATTTTCAATTACACCTTAGCCTAGTATAATAATTTACTATATCATTTGTGTTAGTATATAAAATTTAAGAACTATGTTACTAACACTTTACTCATTTTGTTAAGGCTCACCATGTAGGAAATGCCAACTAGGTTTGAGCAAATTGTATTTTTCTCATCAAGAAAAGGGAAATAAGTTGTTGTTGCTTATTCACAATTCATTAGTTTAATGAACTTTAAGAGAGATAACAAAATTATAAACAAATACTTGTTATCTTTAGTCAATACTAAAGATAAAATCTGTAAATCTGAATAGCTTATAATTAATAGGCACCTACATGATAACATACATTACTTTAAAAGAACAATGCCACTTTTCCCTTAGCCAAGATTTAAAACTATCTTCAGACCAAGCTTTGATCTCATGTCTTGCAAGTAGAGAAGTGGTAGCCATCTTACTCTCAGCACTTAATTTTTTGGAAAATGAGCTCTTAAATTCCACATTCTTAACAACTATTTTTGAGTAACACCATATTTCACAGTAAACACTGCCCTGCCGAACGGCAACAGCACGAGAAGCGGGAACAGCTGTTCGCGAAAGAACTCTACAGCCTCAAGTACTGAGGTGTCGGTGAACAGAACACATTCCCGAAACTCCTCGCTTGACCTTCGCACTGTCGGCAGGATACCCTCCCAGGACCAGTTAAGGTTTGTACCTCCTACAATTTAGCTGTCTCATATAAGTAACGTTATTTCAATAGGCTAGTTTCCACCATCAATAAATTGCAAATCTATTTAGTCCGTCAGTTAGAGTATTTGAAAATAATGGACACGTAATTTTTGTTTTTGTAAATCAATGAATATTGACAAAGATAAAACGCATCAAAACTCGAGAGTGGGGCCCCTGAGTTCACAACGCACTAGAAATTATAGCACGGCGTGACGTATTGAGAATTTTAAAAGCGTCGTATCTTCGTCAATTTTGGTTTACGTAACAAAAGAAAAATATGTGTCAAATAGTTTTTGATAATCTAACTGACGGACTAATTAGATTTTTCAGGACACAAACCTCTTCGGTAGAATGAAAAGACCATGAAGAAAAGACCGTGAGGAAAATGTTGAGTATGATTATATGGCTATAAGAGTAGAAGAAGACCAAAAACGATGGATGGACTGTGTGAAGGATGATATGGCTAGTGGAGGTGACTGCTGAGATGATGAGTAATAGAGAAGTATGGAAGACGAGGACATGCTGCGCCGACCCCAAATAAATTGGGATGAGGGCAGGAGAATGATGAGAATGAAAAGACCTTAAAATGATGAGAATAAAAAGACCTTTAAGTCATGAGAATGAAAAGACCTTTAAATGATGAGCATGAAAAGACCTTTAAATGATGAGAATGAAAAGACCTTCAAATGATGAGAATGAAAAGACCTTGAAATGATGAGAATGAAAAGACCTTTAAATGATGAGAATGAAAAGACCTTAAAATGATGAGAATAAAAAGACCTTTAAGTCATGAGAATGAAAAGACCTTTAAATGATGAGCATGAAAAGACCTTTAAATGATGAGAATGAAAAGACCTTCAAATGATGAGAATGAAAAGACCTTGAAATGATGAGAATGAAAAGACCTTTAAATGATGAGAATGAAAAGACCTTTAAATGATGAGAATGAAAAGACCTTTAAATGATGAGAATGAAAAGACCTTGAAATGATGAGAATGAAAAGACCTTCAAATGATGAGAATGAAAAGACCTTGAAATGATGAGAATGAAAAGACCTTTAAATGATGAGAATGAAAAGACCTTTAAATGATGAGAATGAAAAGACCTTTAAATGATGAGAATGAAAAGACCTTTAAATGATGAGAATGAAAAGACCTTTAAATGATGAAAATTAAAAACCTTTAAATTATGAGAAATAAAAGACCTTTAAATGATGAGCATGAAAAGACATTTAAATGATGAGAATGAAAAGACCTTTAAATGATGAGAATGAAAAGACCTTTAAATGATGAGAATGAAAAGACCTTTAAATGATGAGAATTAAAAGACCTTTAAATGATGAGAATTAAAAGACCTTTAAATTATGAGAAATAAAAGACCTTTAAATGATGAGCATGAAAAGACCTTTAAATGATGAGAATGAAAAGACCTTGAAATGATGAGAATGAAAAGACCTTGAAATGATGAGAATGAAAAAACCTTAAAATTATTAAAGATAATTTTTGAGTAGACTTTCCGGTTTTTAGTCTACTTTGTGCATTTTTTTGTAAGCGAAGCGATGTCTTTACTCTAGATCCAAACCATTCTCAGAAATCAGAGACAACTCATACATCAAAAATTTCACGACACGAACGCCACGACGTTGACAATGGATAAATTGCATCCATTGTTAATGAAAGTGAATGTTTTAGCTACTTTGAATTATGTTTGCAGAATGTGGGAACTATGAATGAGAACGCTCCAACCTAAAACAACTAAGCGCTCATACACACGGCCACCGATCAAGCTATACAAAACCAGTTTCTGCGGATCTCATTGTACGAGAAATCTATACAAACTAATGCCATGTTATAGGTACTGGAAATGTATAGGTCGATGTGTCGCCGTGTGTATGCACGTGCGATTTTAACTTGATTACGCGACGATTTGAATTTATATCATAAGCTTATTTGCTTATCGCTGAATAGTGCGCCCTATAAGTGCTCTGTAAGATTTTCAATGGTCGATCCAATACCGAGAGTTAAAAATGCAGTGCTCGATCAAATACGCCCGTGCGAACGAAATCTAACAAACATTCGCACAATCTAAACCTAACAATACAATTTCCAGCCGCTGCGGCAGGGGTCACTCGAGAGCAGCATCGTTAGGTAACGCGGACTGCCACAAAGGACATCGCCCGCCAGACAGTACGTACCTATCAATGTTGATGTCATTATGTATCCGTGTAATCGGGGGCAATTCAACTCGTGATTCATTCATTGTGCCTTTATATCGTTCGATGGTTAAGTAGGGTAGGTAGGTACCTATAATGTAGCAATTCTTGATCATTTTGAACGAAAAATAGCAAATATCTACGATTTGTAGATTAAGGTCCCCCTAGGTCAAAACTCCCCCCCCCTCTAAGTGCACATTTTGCGAAATGCACATTTTGCGAAGTGCACATTTTGCGAAATGGACATTTTGCGAAGTGCATATTCTGCGACGAACCCGCAAGAAATAAAAAAATAATAATTTCGTGGCTACCCTTGTACTTGCCCATAACCGACTTCATTGTAGATTATCGAATATGATTACCCAATCTTCTCTCTTATACACACGCAATATAGGTACCAGAATGGGGAAAAATATTCAAAGTAATAGTAGGTAGCGCTTAGTAGCGTATTTCCAAGGGCTGCAAACACGTCACATTTGTCTAAATACACTTGAAATGGGAGTCGGTTTACGTCAATAGTACCAACAAAGAATACGCCTACCCTGTGTTTGCTATCCTACTCACAGCCTTAATCGTTTGGCTATTATTGCGGTGGATCGAATCACAATTAACAAACACAGTAAAACCCCGCTCCTACCCCTAGACGTAATCCCTTAGTAGCGATTTGTATGACTTCTTTGATTCTATTAATGCAATCTTTTGTGTAACTTAATACATTTTATTTACAGTGAGCACGTGGAATGATAGTATGAAAGTTCAAATTATAAAAGCACACCATAATTGGGTAGCTGTTGCCTATACACACTTTGTGACTGGTTATAGGTGAGTAAATAAGCATGTTATCTCCTCAAACACACGTTATATCACTTACTAAGCTTTTGCCCGCGACTTGCCTTGACTGTGAGAAAAAAAGGAGCTGAGATGATACTGCTGGATGAGAAAACAAAAGGAAATGCTACTCCAGACTATAATCTATTTCTGTGCCAAATTTCATCCAGATCTGTACAGCCGTTTTGGCGTGATTGAGTATTAAACATCCATCGTTCCATCCAAAGTTTCGCATTTATAATATAGTAAGATATCAGAATGCTGTCCCTACAAATGCAGTCCAAAGTATGTAGTATCTCGTTATAAACGTATCGCGTAAAACATTATCTAAAAATGATAAATTTTAAGAAGATGTCGATGTCATAAATTTTTTTCTTAAGTTTCTTATACTAGTAACTAGCTTCTGTGCACGGCTTCGCCCACGTGTTGCTCGGATGAAAAGTAGTCTATGGCCATCCGGAATAATGTAGAAAATGGTGAAAGATTTTTTTAACTAACTGCGTGCCGTGGTCTTGGACATTGCCCTCTGCAAACATACAAATGAACCCACGAAATTCGCACTCTCTCGTTATACTATATAAAGCTCGATTACCACTCACTCACTGACTGACAGAATTGTTCTCCCAGATGGTGGATGGGGAGGTGGGTATATTTTGACAGATTCGTAAACAAGTAACTCCCGCGAGTATGGGAAAAGTGCCAAACCTCCCCTTTTCGCCCCCCTTCCTCCCCCTCCCTATCGTATCTCGGAAACAAAGAGACTTGGAACATATTTTTTTTCAGATTCGTATAGAGGAGGCTCGGAAAAGTAAAAACCAGTTTTCAAAATTGACTCCTTTTTCCCCCTTCTCCCCTCTTTAGGCGGATCTCGGAAATTGACAGACTTGGACATTTTTTTTTTCAGATTCGTAAGAAGGGGCCTAGAGTTAGTCGAAATCATTTTTCAAAACTCCCCACTCTCCCCCCCTTCACCCCTCCCGCCATCGTATCTCGGAAACTAGGACACGTAGCGGCTTTTTGATTTTTACTATAAATTATTAATGAGGAGCGTTTAAATTTGTACACCCTTTCCACCCCTCCCCATCCTCCCCTAAAATTGAAAGGGTTGTAACTTCGTAACGGTTACAGATAGCCATTGGGTGTTTAAACAAACATGTTCGGTGGTGGTAGGTCTAGTGGTAGCTTTTAACGTTTCTAATGTTTTTTTTATTTTTTATTGAATTAGGTTTTAGAATGTTTTAGGGGTTCTTAAGGGTTTTCATACTGATTTAGGGGTAGTTGTAACGGATTTTCTAATTAATTTAAGGATTCCTATGGATTCTCAAAATTTTATGATGGTAAGGAATACTTCTCAAGAACACGACAACACGCGAGCTGCGCGCAGCTCGCGCACCCACCCAAATACTAGTTATATTAGTATAGATAAAAGAAACATCAACATTTTTTTTTAAAACCTTTGTTTTGAGCCATACGATGCACCACCCAGTTTCGCTATCAATGTCTAAGTTAAAAATCTCTTAGATGCATAATGAAAAACATTGCGCTTCGTGTACTGTTCACACAGCTATATTATATTGTCTAATACCTCTTTACAGATTAACAGACTCATGTGGTTGGTATGTAGTGTTCCAATCTCCAGTACAAGACTCAGTGATAGAACGAATAGCGTTGAACGCTAAGACTGGTGGAGGCGCGGGCACCTCTAGCGGGACCAACTCTACGGGAACTGACGTCATGTTGGGAATAGCTAGCGGTGCGCATGTCCGACTGTGGGCCTTCTCGACGCACAGTGAGCCTGTTAGACGTACTTTGGTTGGTGAGTGAGATTTAAAATCGGCATACAATTAACGAACCACCAGATTCAGCAAAATGTAACGGCAAAAAAATCACTTTTGATTGCCAAAATTAGTAAATAATCACCAAAATAAATCTCCATTTTATCATGAAATTAGAACCAAAAATTATTTTTTTAGATAATGACCAACAGAAATTCGCTCGCTACGCGACGCTCGCTCATTCGACCCCGCCATACCCTTCTAACCTAATCTATCCGTGTCGGGGTGCCCCAAGTCGGCCTAGGCAAAACTAGTTTGTCATCCACCTCATTAAAATTGAGTGCTCAATTTACTACATTTGGTGATCAATTGATATTTTAGGTGATAGATGTTAGTGGTCACGAAGTTATTTTTGGTGGTCATTTTTCCCTCTTTCAAATCTATCTTCATTTCTTGAAAGTTGAAAATTATTTGTATCGCATGAATCGGAAGAAATATTAATATGGCTAAAGCCCGACGACGCAAGACAGCGGTAGCCATTCATTTAAGCACATGACTTCTAAATCGGCAAGATTTTTTTGAAGCTTCTGGATGGATCCAGAAGCTTCCAAAAAGGAATATTAACGAAATAAAGGAATGTTGTCTAAGCTATTTTTCTGACTAACATAGTTTGAAGATAATGTTACTGACAAATTATGAGCATTTTATTAGTCTGAATTAAACGTATTTTATTTATTTCTTTTATTTATTATTGACAAATTATAGCCTATGTCTTGCCCAGACTTAATACCTATGCAACAACAAAAAAATCATTCAAATCCGTCCAGTAGTTCCGAAGATTAGCGTGTACAAACAAACAGACCCACAGACACACAGACAAACAGACAGATTTTTTTTTTGGATTCGTGCTCTATTGCTGTTTCTAAACCCCCCTCAATGATTTCTTTTTTAATATATTCAATGTACAGACACAGTTTTTTTACTGTTTTATTATATGTATATAGATACTTCCACTTGTTCATGTCGCTTTACTAAATCTAAAACCAATCATCGCGCCCCTGGTAAGACCGCTTTCATTCTGAACTTCCAAGTCTACTTACCCTCTCTCGTCCCCAGGTACTTTCAACCTAGGCGTAAGAGTAGAACACCTACTCTTCGTGGGTCCCCAACTGGTAGCTTTAAGTGGTGCTGGCAGCCGCAGTAAAGCAGGAGTGTGGCATACCAGCACACAACACTGGCAGACACAGGACGTGGCGCATCTGACCACGTACGACACTGCCGGTTCCTTCCTACTGCTGGGCACCGCGACCGGAGCTATCAATTATATTGGTGAGTTGGAGACAGGGTTCAAATAGGGGGAACCCATAAAAATAATTTTTTTTATAAAAAATTATAATATTTAATCCGATATTTTTGATTTTTATAAAAAAATCAAAAATATCGGATTAATTTGATTTAAATCCGCCGGAGCCTATTAATGTTCCCACTGCTGGGACACAGGTCTCCCCTCTATGAGAGGGAATGGGCTATAATCCACCACGCGGGCCCTGTGCGGATTGGTAGCTAGATGTCACATGTTTTAAAATTTTTGGTTCTAGGACATGCCGGTTTCCTCACGATGTTTTCCTTCACCGTTTTGAGAGCAGTGGTGATGAAATAAATTACACAAAGTAATGCACCTGTCTGGGTTTGGACCCACGACTTATGTTCGTAAGTCGAAGCCGCCACCACTGCTCTCTCTCCGATCTTCCTACTACTATTATAAATTCGAGAGGGTTATATTCAATATGTTTGCAATTTCATCCAAACGGTTCAGTAGTTTCTTTTCATTGTTATTTCGCAAGGTAAAGTTTGCATACATACATTGCAAAATCGCTAGGTTTAAAAAAGACTTACCTATATGTCACTCAACTGTACCCAGTTTTACCAATGGGTATCGTGTTACCCAGTATTAACTGGGTTGTGGAGGTCAGATAGACAGTCGCTCCATGTAAAATACTGGTATTCAGCTGCATCCGGTTAGACTGGAAGCCGACCCCAACAAAGTTGGGAAAAGGCTAGGCAGATGATGATATTTTTTCAAATTGTTCATTTCTGTTGTTATTATAGTTTATCTTTTATGAAATTCATCTTGTTTCTTTTGTAAAAAAAATTGTGTATTGTATTTGGATTTGTTTAGATTTTTAACCTTATCAAATTTACTGTATGGACCTAGATTATAAGTGAATGATGTGGTCTTCTATAATTGGAAGCGCACACTTGTATTTGTCCCTGATCTATGTATACTTGCATGTAATTGTGTAGTTTCTGTTGGAGATCTAATAAATAAATAAATACAGTAAGTAAAGCGGCGGTGGCCCAGTGGTGGCGGCCCCGACTTACGAACAGTAAGGCGTGGGTTCGAACCCAAACAGGCGCATTACTTTGTGTAATTTATTTCATCACTACTGCTCTCAAAACGGTGAAGGAAAATATCGTGAGGAAACCGGCATGTCCTAGAACCAAAAAATTCGAAGACATGTGACATCTACCAATCCGCACTGGGCCCGCGTGGTGGATTATAGCCCATTCCCTCTCATAGAGAGGAGGCCTGTGTCCCAGCAGTGGGAACATTAATAGGCTGAAGATGAGATGATGATGAGTAAGTAAAAAGCATACGAATTTTACGTTATCAAACAGTAGGCACATCAAAGAACGTTTCCTGATAAAGTTGTTAGCATGCATAATAGATAGCGCATCTATACAATGATTGACATCAATACATTCCTTCCATTCAAACTATTATTATTTCCGACAGTCAACGCCTAAATTTTGCAAAATTATTGTGGCGTTATTCCATCAATACAAAAATTAACATAACTTGAATAGGAATAAGGTATATTTTAACACGAATATCTATGCAGTTAACACTTCGTCACTGCACCCACTTCTTACAACATAATTGTTACCTTAACACACTATTTATGTTGACAGATATGCAAAAGTTCCCGCTACGTATGAAGGACAACGATCTACTAGTAACGCAGCTATATAAAGACCCCAATCAGGAGCCAATCACAGCTATATCTGTATATCTCACACCTAAAACGAGTAAGTAATAATCATAAAAATAATTATTCAAATATTATTACGGGACACCTCAGGTTCCACACCAAGTTTTATCGCTCATTGTTCGATTCTCAACTCTAAGCTCAACACCGACCGTTGAAAATCTTACAGAGTGCAATAAATCAGAGACTTGTTCCGAAAACAAAATAAGCTATGTTTAAGTTCTAAGCTTTGTGTTATCTGAGCAAGTCCATTTACTTACACTCCATCTTCTTGTATTTAAAAACAAAAAGTATCTATGTAGTATATCAACTATATGGTGTCCACCACACAAGCCTCGTTGCTTAGTGTGGCACTAGATGGCGCTGTGCGTAATGTGAATATTTATTTATTTATCTTACTTAACAAAATATTAGGTTCTGTGATAGACAACGAACAGGGGGTCTAAAATGGCCGCTTTAGCAGAATCGTAATATGAATCGTTCCAAATTTAAAAATATTAAAATGGACTTTATGAATATGACTTTATAGTCCATTTTAATCATTTAATTTTTTTAACGTGATTCTTATTATGATTCTGCTAAAGCGGCCATTTCAGGCCCGCAGTCTCAATCAGTAGATCTAGAAGCACATGATTTCCTTTCATGATATAGCGAAGATGACGATTAAGAAATTTTTTTTGGAAATCCATCCCCTAGAGAGGTTAAAAAGAGGATCAAAATTTATTCACTACTAATCTCTATGATTTTATTAACGTTACAATCTCAATGACAGATCTTTGCGGCAACTGGATAGAGATAGCGTACGGCACTCGGTGTGGGTCTGTGCGCGTCATCGTGCAGCATCCGGAGACAGTGGGCCATGGACCGCAGCTGTTCCAGACTTTCACTGTGCACCAGAGTCCTATCACTAAGGTAAATACAGAGTGCGAAGTCTAAAGAGGGGCATACTTTTGGCGTTAGCATAGTACTCATAAAAATGATGAACGTAAATAAGTTTTACTTTGAGTTTGAAATTAAAAATGAATAATGAATATCAATAAGTTTTACTTTGAGTTTGAGAAAAATCTCCTTCATACGATTATGTTTACATAAAATGTAGAGTACAACAGGTTTTTTTTACAAATTTCCCCGTGATAACCCACAAGTGCACAGATGACAACTTGCCACTTCGGCAAACTCAATCTTTATTTCAATTAGACCATTACAAACACTTGCATCTCAGAAAAACAAAGAAAGCGAAGCTACAGTCCCAGTCACAAGGCATAATAATAATATCTTGTGAAAGTATTGTAGTTGTCCATTCCAAAGCGTAGATCTGTACGGAGAAGAATGAGAAAGAAACTCCATGTACAGTGGGCCAAGCTAATTAGTTTACATCACTCACACATTGGTAACAGTCACTGTACGAGCCAACAATGTCAGCCGCTCATTATTATTGTGTTCGTATACGTATTCTACATACACGGGTAAATATAAAATAAACGGATTCGCAATAAAGGCCTAACATTTCATACGATGTTAATATAGTAACTATGGCTGATTGGTGTAAGCTCCCGCGATCTAATCTCTTCGACTTGAGTTCGATCCCAGCTGAGGAATTTTATTTTGTTTTTTACTTTTAGTTTTTTATTAAATTTATTTTCACTAAAATCACTCCAGCAAAAAACTAGAAAGGTAAATAAATAAAACCAATAAAATATATATATATATTTTTTTTTTTTTTTTTTATTAGATAAACGAGATAAACATTGATATTGGTTGGAATGAGCGATCTTATTTATCACTTGGGTCATTTGCAAATGATCCGTCTCATTTCTTCCAATATGTTCCTTCCTTACTTTGATTGTTTTAAGGTTCAATTTAGCAAAAAAAAAACATCTGTGGCCGATACAATGATTTAATGCAAACTGGTTTTAAACATAGCATAAGCATAATTATAGGCTGTAAATAGTTACAGCCTATAATTATGCACGTCTAGTATGGATAGCCATACTAGACGTTCGAATGAGTAAAACACTGTTGTTTACGATTGATGATTAGATGGGCGTAAATAATTTGTCAAAGTGGGTAGGTATATAAATTGAATCAAAGTAAAATTAGAGGTGAAGTGAATTAACATGTTAGATAGTTAGAAATTATGAGAAATTCTAACCGCATAACAATAACATCACTTCACCAGCCTTTAAAAAATACGAGCTGTGGTTTAAAAAATACCTAGGATTACGGCAACATGAATACCTAATTATTGCTAAAGTTGGTATTTGTTCACAATAGCTTAACAAATATGAACATTATGTGCATAAACGTAAGATTTATAATCATCTACTAATAAAAATAAATTCGACTAATAATGAGTCGGCCCACCTTCGTTTTCTATAACTTCTTGTAACCTTCTGCGCATGCTGTTCACCATATTCTCACATATTATATTACTTCCCCGTAGCGACTCCCAGGTGGAAGTAACAAGGTTATCTAAATTAGGCTTAGACCTTACTTGTGATGAGTCCCAGTTTACCACCATAATTATGACCCCACAGATTTTCTATGGGGTTTAAATCAGGACTCTTAGCAGGCCAATCGAAAACAGTCATTTTACTTGGTTTCGAAGCCAGTTTTGCACGATATGTGCACGATGCACTGCGCAATGGTCTTGCACAAAGTAAATGTGCTCGTGCGGCTAGAGAACCCGCACAGAAGGCAGCATTAAATTTGACAAAATATCCAAGTAATCATGACTGTTACTTCGACCTGCTATTTCTACAAGCTCACCAGGAACCATCGAAGACATCCAGCCCCAATACCCGACAGAAATTCGGCCACTGGTCCTGCAAGGCAGAAGGTTATTTTCCTTAAGTATATCTTTCTCCACCTTTTCTCCACAATATTTTACGCCCATCCTTATCCGACTTAAATGTTTTTTCATCGCTGAAAATCACCACATTGTTCTCCCAATCAAAATCGACGTAAGACCTAGCAAACTCTAGTCGTTTTTGCCGGTGCGCAGTGGACAACAAGATTTTGTGCGCTGGCTTGCTGCAACGTAACCCAGCAGAACGAAGGTGGTTTCTCACAGTTTGTAAGCACACATTGTGTGCTGTTGCTGTAACGCGGGTAGACAAAACGGATCAGCCTTGTGCCTTGCTACGATATCGTGGTGTCAAGCCGATGAACTAGCTTTTGGTTTTGGATCTCATCGAAGATGTTCCACCTCTCCAGATTCCGCATATCGGCGAACCCATAACTGCACAGTTATGGGTCACACTGTGGATAGAAAAAAAAAGAAAAACTCATAATAACAGCTATTATATTTATATACTATACATACACTATGCATATTTAGAGGCCCCTGCCTTAATAGGACAAAAATGAACTAGACCCAGTTAATTTTATCATAATCATCATTATGATAAAAAAACACAACATATTACATATTACACAACATATTAACATTATTAACACAACATATTATTATACTTATGAGTTATGGTAGGTATTGCACTTAAGTTACATTAATTATTTATTTCTAGGTTGACATTGAAAGGTGAGATAAGTTGATTAAGTTGAGTAGTTAAGTATAATATCTACGTAATAATATAACTGTTACTCACCGATATCGTTAGACGCCTTGCAATTTCACTTATTGATACATTTTGCTCATGAAGAACAACGATTTCAGCCTTTTTAAACATTGATAAATGTTGCATGGTTGGATGAAAAGTAATAAATTCGCAAACGAATATGAGTGAGTAATAATCAACTCAGTAATGCAAATACTCGTAGCTTGACAATTAAGAACACTCAGTTTTTATAAATTAAGGTGTTTGAAAACAATATTTTAAAATTGTCGGTAGTTAGATTTTAAACAGTCAAAATAAAATGGCCTACGAGTTCCGTGGTTGTCTCAAACGTTGCAAACTTCATAACTCATCCACGAACGTGATCGAATCGTTTTAAATTCTATATAAAGTAATGTTTTAACAAAATAATGAATACAAAAAGAATTGCTGCGCCCATGGTTTAAACTTATGACTTCTTGATAACAATGATAACTGACTAAATAATCATAATGCGAAATATTATATCCAATTCAGTCACGATGAATGATTACTATATATTGGTATACGGTATTGATGTGCCATACGCACACTAATAACAGAGCTCGCCCGTTTTATTTAGTGTTTGTGTGCATAGTTATGACTCAACGCACACATGTAAAATGTAAACCAAATAGATTTGCCCACCGTACTAAGGGGCACTGCGTAGAATAACGGAAACCGGCGCTCTCGCTGGTTTCTATTCAGTATAACTCACGACTATCACGTGATAGCGCGGGGATTATTTAGTGTATTTACAGAGTTCATTTAGATCAATTGATTTAAATAATAATAAATGTGACTTGGACGATATTTGTAGTTAAAAATAACCAATAAGTGTAAAAAATTCAATGAAAATAACCAATAACTGTAAAAATTTAAATAAAACCAAGATAAGGCCGACATATTGATCCGGGTCGTCGTGACTGATATGTGATACAGACGTTTCACGTTTAAACCAAGGGCCGTGTGCACCGAAACTGCCCCACCCGATTTTTTTTCTGATTAATGAAACTAAAATAATTTTCCTCCAGGTATCTCTATCAGAGAACTACCTAGTGTCAGTGTGCAGCGAGTACAACCACGTGAGGACTTGGCGCGTCACGCGGTTCCGGGGAATGATCTCCACGCAGCCGGGGACCACTCCCAAGGCGGCCTTCAAAGTGTTAGCTTTGGAAGCGCCGACTGCTCAACCTCATAACGATTGTGGTAAGTTTTTAGGCTTAAGGTACTTGTGCTGCGGGCCTGTGGACGGTGGGCTATGGGCTAGCTCGCCGTCCGTCCGTCTCATGACGACAGGCCGTGTCGACAAGCAGGAGTGTTCCACGCGCGCCTCAAAGAGAGTCAGCAATAGGAAGGGGTCCGCAAGGGCCGATGCCTGCCGGGGTTGCGGGACTGTTCGAAAGATATACCGTGGCCCCGGAACACAAAGGGCTAAGAACCCATCCATGTTCCTTAACATGGATGGGTTTTAGTCAGTAAAAGTCTGGCAATCCCTTCCGCGGAATTAGATCGATATTTCGCCCTCGTAAAACCTTATATTGCAACTTTCATCGATATCGTTAGAGCCATTTTCGAGAACGGGATGGCAAATATTGCTCACATTTAATAGAACAGGAAAGGATATAATTAGGATAAGGAACCTTAGCTAGACACAACACCCGTCTGGTTGGACATCATCATCTGCTTAGCGCTTTTCCCAACTATGTTGGGGTCGGCTTCCAGTCTATCCGGATGCAGCTGAATACCAGTATTCTACATGGAGCGACTGCCTGTCTGACCGCCACAACCCAGTTAGTACTGGGTAATACGATACCCCTTGGTAAGACTGGTTGTCAGACTTTTTGGGCCACTGACTACCTGTAACGACTGTCAAAGATATACAAATGACAGCCGGGACCAACAGCTTAACGTGCTTTCCGAGGCACGGAGCAAAATCGGTATGTAATGGGTGGTCACCCATCCACAGACCAACCTAGGCAACCACGGCTTAACCTAAAGATCCACTCGAGCGGCTGTTATTATTTAGCCACGAGCTCCACCGTCCACCTACCAGTCTGGTTGGACGATCCCTACTTATTAACGGATAAAGAACTTTCCAACTCTATGCCTCATTTCTCGATATAGATAAAGGAGTGATCTCCGGACACATACTTTACAAAACCTCCTTTTTGTTAAGTCGGTTAAAATATATAAGATCGTGTTTGGAAGTTTGCAGGTATAGTGGATCTTTTCCATAAATGAAGTCAAAATGTTTTTGTTACAGGTCCGTATGGTGAGCAGGATGAAGAGCAAATATTTATACAGAAAGTCGTTCCGGACACAGATACGTTATACGTTCGGCTAGCTTCAAATGGAAAAAGGTAACAAAATAACATACTTACAATATGCATAAATTTTCATTTTTTTTATTTCGATACGGAATGTTAAAGTACTATAAAAATAATGACAAAAATCGAAAATAAGACATAAATCGGCCAAACAACAAAAAAGTTATAACCATTTAAACTTTTGTTTCTATCTCTTTCTAGATAAACGGAATTTAGTATGGATTTTGTACGTCGATGCAGCGAATGACGTCATTCGTTGTATCGGATCTCTCTGTCTAATCAGCAGTTTCAAATGCTTATTACTTAGTATTTTTATAGATATTAAGAGGACGCATTGGAAATCATGTAGTCAATGATCTCAATTTTTGTCAGTAATTACAAAACAAATGAAAATATAAGTTGGTGACCTGATAATTCATGATAAAACCCTTATTTTGTTAGTTTTCAATACATGATTAAGTAACTTTTGTAACAGAGAAAAAAATATCAAACATACCTCTTTTTAAAAAGAGATTCACATTTAATGGGCAAACGGGACCAATTTAAGCCTCTTAACTTTCTCCGTAGATGAGCCTATACATACTCTTTAAAATTATAGAAGGAATTTCTGAAATGATCGTTCCCAACTGAATTAAATAACAAAAACCATTTTGTCGTTTACGTCCTTTAAGTTATAAGCTAGCAATCCTCGCCCCGCTCAGACGCCCAGTCCCCCGCTCAGTCCCGATGCGCGCGTGCCCGGTTTTAGAACGATGCCTCGCCTTAAAAAAATAATTTCACTTTGCTATTTCTGATGTTAATATGCTTTGCTTAAAGTGATAAAAAAAATCATGCATATACCCCATTTTAGCGTACAATGTACTTTCCTGATAAGTCGCAAATGCCTCTTTTCATACTGTTTCGGAAACTGTACCTTTTGCATTGAACATAAGGCTTATAATACCAAAAGTATTTCCAGTCGCCCTATACGACGAAAATTCCTTTCGTTTGCAAAGAAACTTATACCTTTTTGCATTAAACATAAGGCTTATAATCTCGTAACTCGTTTCTATCACTAACTTCATTTTCAGGGTATGCACAATCCGTTCAGTAGACGGTTCAGCGGTCTCATGCTTCGTTGTAGCGGAGTGCGAAGGAGCGTTGCGACCGCGCCGGCTACTGTTGTGTGGGCACCGCTCTGGCGCGACGCAGATGTGGGACCTCACAGCTCCCATAGACAAGGCCGTTAAACTGCCGCCTGTGCCTGGTAATGGAGGTAAGGAAATACTAGTTTGAGTCTACAATTAATGATATGTGAAGTATAACAGCATACAGTTACCGTATTTTGGTTTTGACTCATAAACGACTATATCGCTTACACTTCAACCAACTTATCTATGCAGGCGGCAAAACTCAGAACTAAAATAAATGTACCAAGTTTGACATATCGACGCAAATTTTATTGACAAACAGCCTCTTTGTACTGCACGCTTGAAGTGGTCATACTATACCTACAGGGCTTCAAGGATCTTCAATGACATTGACAGGGGGGCGTTTTAAAGATGGCGGCATTCGTTTTGATTTGGGCCACGCGCCAAAACAGTAATTGTACAGCAATACCAACTAATCATTCAGAATCTTTCAACAGTAATGCTCGCACGCCATTAGTCCCGTCAAGGACAAGTGAAGCGTATGGCCCAGCGCACACCGCTGGAGGCGCAGCGGAGCGCATTTGAAGACAACAATTTAATATAAACCTTAACTACCTTGATATACGGTCAATATAAGAATAAATTCGCACGCGGTACTCGGAGCGCCCTCAAGCTACTACAAGAGAATGCGCGCGACCGTTTATCAAGGTAGTTAAGGTTGATATTAAATTTTTGTGTTCAAATGCTCTCCGCTGCGCCTCCAGCGTTGTGCGCTGGGCCTATAGGTACTTGAACTTGATGACGCTACATCTCTTCACATATTACTTTTCGTAGCTGTGTTTAGCTAGTTGGAGCATAGAATGTCGGAATGCTCTAATGTTAATTTTATTTATTGCTAGGATGGATTGCGTACCTACAATACCTACATGCTAGTATTAATTGGAGTCTACAATAGAAGCAACAATGTTTGAATTGTATGTGATTTATCTATTTTTATGTTAACTTGTAGCCATGTTATAGCAATTCGCCCTTACATTTTTATTTCTATATTGTGCACTGAAAACCGTTGTCGTGTCCGCCATAGACCGTGGCGGAAGCATCTACACATCGAATTTAGTTTATGTAGAACATGCAACGGTAACATTAAGTAACTTTATATAACTTTTCGGTTACTTGGTGTATGTTGCTCATCGCGTGCACTCTGCTAATAATATACATAAAATGTTATCATATTTAGCAGTTAAGCAATGTTGCTTAACGCCGCAAATCTGTTGTTGCACACTAACAAATGTTGCTCCACAAAAAATTTGGTGACCATGTACTATTGGGGTCTTTTCCACCTGACCAGTTTAATTTTTTTTTCGCTTAAATCATGCGGAGGCGCCGAGCCACGCCCCCTTAAAGTTTGGGCCTATTAGGAAAGCGTCAACTTTGGCGCGCAAAATAACAATAACTCTCGTTTGGCGTGCGTCGTCAGTGCGCTCGGCCGATTCGGTATCTTTTCATTCATTATTTCTATACAAAGCCAACGAGGCGGGGCTAGAGAGCGTTTCGATGTTGCAAGTGCAAGCAAAAATTACCTTAGTGGTGGTCAGGCGGGAGTGTCCTCGATAGTACGTTAAGAGGGTGCATTCTGAAAGTTGGCAACAACGCACAGCTTTCAAATATTTCACTGTTTAAATAAATAAATCAATATCACTGACTTAAATTTTGAAATGTCTCTCTGTTGCACTTATTGCAATAATAACACTGGATACCTAATCCAAATTTGCGTTGAAAAAAATTTAGGAGAAAAATCATTTAAAAGGTTCCAGTGATTTTTTTTGTGCCTATATATCCACTGCCACAATATTGGTTATCGTATTTACTTATTTTTGTAATTTATAATCAGTAATGGATTTATACAGTGATATTTTGAAAGTTATGTGACGTTGCCAACTTTCAGAATGCACCGTTCATATTCCTTTCTCTTACCAATACTTCTATCATGGGGCTTAGGTTTCCGCACTTAGTCCTTGAAGTGGACCATTGTGCGTGGGCCATGGTGGCCGATTACTCCAACCAGCCCACCTCCCTCCAGAAGCAGATAGCAGAAGCAGAAAGATAAAATTACCAATACTTTCATAATATAATAATTTTTCAGCAGCGGAGGGCGATGAATCTCCAACCCCGGACGGGGGCCCTCAACCGGACGAGTTGGTGCGCCTGCTGTCGGCGTGCGACCTGGACGCTGCGCCTGCGCCGGTACTGCCGCAGTCGCCCAACCGGCCCATACAGGCGCCATGAAACTCGCCCTCCACTCTGTGCGGAGCCCTACTCAGATTTTACTCTTTAATCGTCAACGCTTGACATGATCTGACTGTTTCTCTTTGGAGAAGTTTTGGTGTGTATGGTTTGGATAATGTGTCGATAGGTCTACTGTCAATGCACTATAGCTGTAAGACGCGATTTTTTGCAACGACTTTTTCATGTTGCACTTTACAAATTTTATCAAAGGCATTGCAGGTGGAGGAATTAAGCTAGAAAAACTATGGCTAAATATATTAAAACTACATATCAAACACCTAGCCTCGGACCTTTCGACATATTCTTCTAAGTATTGACACTGTAAAATAACTGACCATAAGTATTTTTTCGAATAAGCTTTTAATGTTATGTATCACATGCGGTAAAATAGATAGACATTAATAGAAATTTTGTGTACCTAAATATAAAATTAATATTTTAAAAAAAAAACGTAAATTTTGAAACATATGTTTCGACTAACTTGAATAAATATTGCCAATTTTTGCCTTATGATACACTCAGAATCTAGTATTTGTGTGGTAACTTATGTAATCGATATTGCTCGTACATTTTTTCCGCACTAGATTGTAAATAAATTGCAATTTTTAATTGTTCAAGTGTCCGCCTATTAATTCACTTTTCATTGCACGATAACTATGTGAATTATGGTAAAATTGCTTTATTTCGTCGAACCTAAGGCCCGGCTCCACCAAAACGCATTCGAGCAGAGCGGTGCGGAGTTTTAAACTAATTTTTCAATACACTTCCTCGAAAACTGGTTTTTATCGCACTACGATTAGGTTCAACATGCAATGTATTTCACACGCGTCTTTTTTTTTAATTTTCCACATGTGTGCGAGATTGAAAATTGCCACAGATACCTATACTTAGTCCAAATTGGTTCAATGCTTATAGTCGGAGGTGAATGTTTTTTTTTTTTTAATTTCGGCAAAGCAATAATGCGTCTTTACGGCGTAAATATTTATTGAATATTCAAATTGTGTTTATAAATAGAATATCATAGATAAACATGATTATTTCAAACTAATATTTACTTTTATAAACAAATTAACATTTTTTTATTTGTGTTTCAAAAATATGTTAAAAAAAAAACTTTCTTTTATATTAGGCTGTATTAGCGGCTTCATACCTTTGATTCTCCTTCCACCTGGCGAAAGCAAAGCGTGGAAAAAAAAGAAAATCAAAATGATAGTTTCCTACTAATTTCATGACAAAAATATTTTTCGTTCTTTTAATTTCAAAAGTGTATTGAAAAACGTTCTCGGCTCAAAAACACCCTCGCGTCTCGGGAGTTAATTCCGCCTCGGACGCAATAACAAACCTTCTCCACTTGTATCAAAATATACTATTATTGATTGATTCCTGCAATCTCCTCTCCCCTCTGATCTTCTCCGCTTTGATGAACACCGGGCCTTATATGTTGTCAAAGTAGCTTTTTCAAATAAGCTCGTATATTACAGAGATTAATCAAATGACATTGCAGATACTACGCTGGGCTGGCTCAAGTGCAGTTCCAATAGGGTTAATGCACGATTTTTTTTTATCACTAACAGAATTAACTAAACAAAGCGTATTAACATCAGAAATAGTAAAGTGTTTTTTTAATATCTATAAAAAATACTAAGTTATAAGTATTTGAAACTGGTGATTAAACAGAGAGATCCGATACAGCGAATGATGTCATTCGCTGCACCGACGTACAAAATCCATACTAAATTCTGTTTATCTAGGGCCGATTTATGTCTTGTTTTCACTTTTTATCACCATTTGTATAATACAAAAAAATTGGTTGCCTGTAAAGTCGGTATACGGGCGAAAGTTTTACGTGACAACGACTTTGAGTGGTAAAATAAACTTTTTATGTCTGTCTCTCTCGCTCTTAGGCGGGACGCGTGCCTCTCACTCGCTCTCATTGTGAGCGCATAACGTGAGCGGAGCGTTACCCAGTTTCTTGAAGTGTCACCCGGCAAACCAATTTATAAGACGTTGTCACGTCAAAATAAACAATATTTATGCATATTATATTACACAAACAAACGGAACTATATCATTTAGCGTGTGACTATTAATTTGGCTGCCCAGTGCAGTATCTGCCATACAAACCCTGATAAGTTGTTTTCAGGTCTCGAATTGATCATTTTATTTATATTTAGATTTTATTACGAGTCGTTTTCGTGTAGTTATCGAGTGCAAAGTTTAATCGCATGTAAGACTGATTTGATTCACAAGCTCAATGACGAAAATACACTATCTTGAATTCTTTATTTTTGAATATCAATGTTTTGTATAATTAAGTATATTATCTAATAATTTAAATTTTGTATGTTACTGAATTGAAAGTAAATTAGATAGATGTGATCATTTGTATGTAAATGTTTCTTGTTAATTTAACGCTGCGTATAAATATATACTTATCAAATGCATTTAATTACGGAGTGTTAACAATGTAACATTAACCAGACAAATCTCTATTCTACTTCAACTACAGAAAGTTCATTTTTATAAAAACGAAAATACAATTACAGGATGTAATTTGTATGTTTTCATTCACATATAAACAATTTCATGAACTTTAAACAATTAAAAGTCTATTTTTGAAACAATTTTACTTATTATAAAGATGGAATACCATATCAATTCTTTTTAAAATGGAATATATCTTGTCGTCCGTGTAGAGATTGTCAAAAATATAAGAAATTTCCAATAAAAGCTAACGCTAGCAGTATATTGACATGTGTGTTATTTAATTTATTTATTGAATAGAGCAAGAATATGCATAATTAATTAAAAGAGATTTCAGCGCTTCTAACTTTTTCACACGACCGATTTTATCGTGACGGATAATAAGCCTTAAAATGAAGATTATACTTTGCGTATCAAGTAAGAAAAACGTTGGAAAACCTGTAAAAATCTCAGGGCCTGCGAAGACTTGGTAAAGCGCAGTTCAGCCCTTTTTTGCTGCGATATGCCAAACAAATATAAACATTGCTAACTTCCATCTGCTTACGAATATCGCTGGACATTACACACAGCGCCATACAGTGCCACACTAAGCAACGAGGCTTGTGTCGTGGACACCAGATAGTTGATATACTACATAGATACTTAAATTCAATGAGCCTAAGTAATATAGTATTGGTATAAAGATATTATAATAATTATATTTTCTGAACGCATCGTACTTGGTTCGAAGTGAAGTAGATTTTTGTCTCTATTTAAATTTTATATGTATTTGTGCGTCTTTAAACGAGTGTATGCTATTTATGGTGTAAATTAGAATGAAATTAGATTGTTCCTAGATAATACAAAATTATGTATATACTGAGTAAATAAAATATTATTTACACATACCTTGTGTTCTTTATTTACTTATTGACGTCTAATGTTTATTTACAAAGAGATTATTTCACAGCTTTGCTTCGCGTGTGGCTGACACTGGCGGAGCCACCATCAGGGAATTTAATTTTGATAACACAAACATTTAATCGCTAATTAGTCGCCAAATATCAGATTTGGTCGGTCACTGGTTCAAAAGATATAAGGGTTTATAGGTGGCCCTGCTGGAGAGAGCCTACCCTAGCAGAGCCTCATTAATATCTCAAAAACTAGGGCACCTAGCGAAGATCTGTTTTCTCCCATATTTACTCGCTAATTAGTCGAAATTAGTCGCCAAATGTCAGAATTGGTCGGTCACTGGTTCAAAAGATATAAGGGTTTATAGGTGGCCCTGCTGGAGAGAGCTTACCCCAGCAGGGCCACATTTATATCTCAAAGACTAGGGCACCTAACGAAGATCTGTTTTCTCCCATATTTACTCGTCGAAATTAGTCGCCAAGTTACAGATTCAGTCGGTGTGTCATTAAAAAGATATTAAAGAATTCAATTTCCCCATACAGTGGTACAACCAAGTACAAAATGCTTAAAGTAGTTTTTAGACAGGTGTATCTACGACGTCTGGAGGCATTATATAACTTCAACCCACCAAAGGAAAGCAGTATTCATTACCTACCTAAAAACAAGATCTACAATAAATATATGTAATTATTTAGGTATCGAACAAAATGTGTGCATTTAGTCGCTGGCAGATAGATCACTACGCTCCGTTACATTTACACGGTAAGTAAGAAAGAGATAGATGCGCGTGTACAGACGAGCTACTTAGAACGAGTTGCCCGGGACGTACCTAAGTTAAAGTCGGCCAGTTTAAAGTGGAACTTAAAGAATAGTTAGGAACTCGAATGTTGTTATCTTTAGGTATTCCGCAAATACACACACACCCACAACGCAACACTGACAATCACCTCAAAATACACACATCAAACCAACTTTTTTGAAATTCTTTTTATAAAATAATTTGATTTAGATTTATATATTACTAGCTGTTGCCCGCGGCTTCGCCCGCGTGCAGTTCGGTAACTGTCCCACTGAATCATACTAAAGGGAAAAATAGTGTCCTACATGTTAATCCAGGTTATACACTATCTATGTGCCAAATTTCATAATCATCACAATTTATTATTATCATCACAATCACCATCACTATCACAACCACCATCACTATCACAACCACCATCATTATCACAATCACCATCAATAACAAAACCACCATCATTATCACAATCACTATCACAGTCACCAACATTATCACAATCACCATCACTATCACAACCACCATCATTATCACAATCACCTTCACAATCCCCATCACCATCGCTATCACCATCACAATCACTATCACAATCACCATCACCAACACAATTACCATCAAAATCACTATCACAATCACCATCATCGTAATCAAAATCACCATCACAATCACCATCGCTATCACAATCACAATCACCATCACTATCACAATCACCATCACAATCTCGATCACAATCACTATCACATTCACTATCATCATCTTAACAAAGATTATCATCGTAATCACAATCATCATCATCACAATCGCCATCCTCGTCATCACAATCATTATCATCGTAATCTCAATCATTTTCATAATCACAAACATCATGATCACAATCGCCATCACTATCACAACCACAATCATTATCACAATCACCTACACTATCAGTATCACTACCTCTATCACCATCACTACCACATCACTATCTCTATCCCTATCACTATCACAGTCACAATCACAATCACCATCACAATCACCTTTACCATCACCATATCAATCACCATCACAATCACTATCACAATCATTATCGTCGTAATCACAATCACCTTCATCATTATCACCATCACTGTCACAATCACAATCCTCATCACCATCGCTATCACCATCACAATCACCGTCACTATCACAATCACTATCACAATCACCATCAAAATCACAATCACCATTATCGTTATCACAATCACCATCACAATCACAATCACCAACACGATCACAATCACTATCATCATTTTAACAATCATTATCATCGTAATTACAACCACTATCATCGTAATCACAATCATTGTCATCACAATCTCCATCCTCGTCATCACAATCATTATCATCGTTATCACAATCGTTATCATGGTAATCTCAATTAATATCATCTTAATCACAATAATCATGATCACAATCGCCATCACCATCATTATCACTATCACAATCACCATTACTATCACTATCACAATCACTATCACAATCACCATCACAATCATTATCACAATCACTAACCTCGTTATCACAATCATTATCATCGTAATCACAATCATCTTCATCATTATCACAATCACCATCACTGTCACAATCACGATCACCATCGCTATCACCATCACAATCACCGTCACTATCACAATCACCATCAACATCACAATCACCATCAAAATCACTATCACAATCATTATCATCGTAATCACAATCATTATCATCTTAATCATAATCATCATCATCACAATGTCCATCCTCGTTATCACAACCATCGCTATCACCATCACAATCACCGTCACTATCACAATCGTCATCACTATCACAATCACAATCACTATCACAATCACCATCATCGTTATCAAACTCATTATCATCGTAATCACAATCATCATCATCACAATTATCATTATAACAATCATCATCATCGTTATCACAATCATCACAATAAATCAACAATAACCCAGAATAGAAGTTGAGTCTGCCATCTTCTGGATCTCAAAATAAATGCCAATTTCGACATCAGCACCCCTGATAATCTCGGTTTCGACACCCATATTGATTTTTAGATATTTCAACCCCGACGCACCCCAACAGGGAATGATGGTAATTCAGGTCGGCCACATTAAATCTTAAAATCGTTGTTTTTGTAATACACCTAGATATGAGCGCCGATGGCCAATTCCGCGGCGGCGGCGTAGCCAGGAAATTTGCACGGCGGCGGCGGCGCCGCGGCGGCGCGGCATGGCCGGCCGTGGGCCTTAGTTTTTTTTTATCAGGGAGAGATTTCTTAAAAATAACAAAGAAAACCATATTGTTGTTACAAAAAAAAAGATTACAGTCTTCAAAATAATAAGTAATTGGAGATCACGTTTACTGAAAAAAAAAATCAGCATTTTGAGTTGAAGTGAAACCGAGTTTTTTTAATTAGAGCACTATCTATCTATTTAAAAAACTATTAAAAAAAAAAAAAACAGAAAATATAAGTATTTTAAGTAGTAGGTATCATATATTTTGTTTGTTGTTAACACCAAACTACGTACCTACACGTTTACTCGGTAAAATATTCGATTCGACTGCGTTAGCGACGAGTGTGGCGAAGCGACAAGGCTTACTAAATACGGAGACGCGGTGCGTTGTGCGGCGCGGCTCGCCTTCAATTCAAACATAATAATTATGACGATTGACTATGTATGGGAGTGTTTACGGAGAAGCAATTTTGCGCGCGTTTACTGAAATGCAGCGTTGCGTTGGCCGCGGCGGTGCACGCGGTTTCACACGCGCAAATACAAATATATATCGCAGATGACACCGCCTCTCCGTAAACGGGAAAACGCGCAACACGCCGCATAACGCGCCGCACGACGCGCCGCGTCTCCGTAAATGAGCACTTATGCGATAGGGCCGCGCGTGCGAGCGAGAAAGCAAGTTGTGACTCGTCGCGACGGCGCGCCGCACGCTTTACTCGGCGACGACGCGTCGACATGAATTCACGGCGACGGCGGCGCGCCGGCGCGGCGCTCATATCTAAATACACCCAACCCAATTCACCATACAAACAATACCTATGTTGAATTTCAGGCTTTGTTACCCCATTTTCCCCTTTAGGGGTTGAATTCTGAAAAAACCTGAAACACAAACGTTAACTCATTTATCGATAGTACTCTTGTTGAGTTTCGAATAAAGTAGTCTAACTAATCTTATTTCCCCATGTAATCTTTGGACCCCGTTTTAACCCCTTGGGGGGTAATTTTGAAAAATCCTTTCTTAATGCACCCCCAAAACCCCATAAAGAACCTATGTGCCAAATTTGGAATCTCTAGACTCAGTGGTTTGGGCTGTGCATTGATTTTAATACTTTGCCACCCACTTCCCCCTCTTAGGGGTTGAATTCTGAAAAAACCTGAAACCCATTTCTACTCATTTATCAATAGGAGCACTCCTGTGAAGTTTCGAATAAAATAGTGTAACTAATCTTGTTTCCCCATACAAACTTTGGAGCCCCGTTTAACCCCCTTAGGGGATGAATTTTGAAAAATCCTTTCTTAGTGCACCTCTAAACCCCATAAAAAACCTATGTGCCAAATTTGGAATCTCTAGACTCGGTGGTTTGGGCTGTGCATTGATTTTTATACTTTGCCACCCCATTTCCCCCTCTTAGGGGTTGAATTCTGAAAAACCCTGAAACCCGTTTCTACTCATTCGAAGATCTGTTTTCTCCCATATTTACTCGTTAACTAGTCGAAATTAGTCGCCAAATATCAGATTTGGTCGGTCACTGGTTCAAAAGATATAAGGGCTTATTGTTGCCCCTGCTGGAGACAGCCTACCCCAGCAGAGCCACATTAATAACTCAAAAACTAGGGCACCTAGCGAAGATCTGTTTTCTCCCATATTTACTCGCTAATTAGACGCCAAATATCAGAACTGGTCTGTCACTGGTTCAAAAGATATAAGGGCTTATTGTTGGCCCTGCTGGAGAGAGCCTACCGCAGCAGAGCCACATTAATAACTCAAAAACTAGGGCACCTAGCGAAGATCTGTTTTCTCCCATATTTACTCGCTAATTAGTCGAAATTAGTCGCCAAGTTACAGATTTAATCGGGTCCTAGTTCAGAAGATATAATGAGTTCAATTATTAAGGTATAGTCCAAGAGCTAGATCGAAGAGTTCACGAAAAATTGCCAAGAAAAAATATTTCTATTAATATGTGTAATATACTTCTAGTTTTATCGGTCTAAAGTCCTTAGAAATGACCGAGAGAGATAAATTCTCTATTAAATACATGTTAAATGTTTTTAATTATTATGTTAGAGTGGCTTAAATTTCTTTGAAACCATTAAACCTTGCTCTTGGTCTATTTAGTGTCAAGATGTACAGTCGCATGCAACTGTTTTACTAATTTACAATGTTGAGCTCTAATTTACTTTAGAATAATAAATACGTTAAAATTATCGTACCTATCTTTAGTAAAATGTAATACTTAAACGTTGAAAACGTATTGTAAGTATGTAGGTAAGTATCAACCCATTGCTTGAAATACATTACAAAAAAATACATACTTAAATCAAAGATGTAAATCTATACTAATATTATAAAGCTGCAGTGTTTGTTTGTTTGTTTGAACGCGCTAATCTCTGGAACTACTGGTCCGATTTGAATGATTCTTTCAGTGTTGGGTAGTCCATTTATCGTGGAAGGCTATCTTCTAAATATATAAAAGAAGAAACTGACTGACTGACTGACTGATTGACTGACTGACTGACTGACTGACTGACTCATCTATCAACGCACAGCCCAAACCGCTGGGTCTACAGATTCCAAATTTGGCAAGTAGGTTCCTTATGTGGTCTAGGGGTGCACTAAGAAAGGATTTTTCAAAATTCACCCCCTAAGGGGGTTAAACGGGGCTCCAAAGTTTGTATGGGGAAACAAGATTAGTTAGACTATTTTATTCGAAACTTCACAGGAGTGCTCCTATTGATAAATGAGTAGAAACGGGTTTCAGGGTTTTTCAGAATTCAACCCCTAAGAGGGGGAAATGGGGTGGCAAAGTATAAAAATCAATGCACAGCCCAAACCGCTGAGTCTAGAGATTCCAAATTTGGCAAGTAGGTTCCTTATGTGGTCTAGGGGTGCACTAAGAAAGGATTCTTCAAAATTCACCCCCTATGGGGGTTAAACGGGGCTCCAAAGTTTGTATGGGGAAACAAGATTAGTTAGACTATTTTATTCGAAACTTCACAGGAGTGCTCCTATTGATAAATGAGTAGAAACGGGTTTCAGGTTTTTTCCTAAGAGGGGGAAATGGGGGTGGCAAAGTATAAAAATCAATGCACAGCCCAAACCGCTGAGTCTAGAGATTCCAAATTTGGCACAAAAGTTCTTTATGAGGTTTAGGGGTGCATTAAGAAAGGATTTTTCAAAATTAACCCCCTTAGGGATTGGAACGGGAGTCCAAAGATTACATGGGGAAATAAGATTAGTTAGACTACTTTATTCGAAACTTAACAGGAGTACTCCTATCGATAAATGAGTTAACGTTTGTGTTTCAGGTTTTTTCAGAATTCATCCCTAAAAGGAGAATTGGGGTAACAAAGCCTGAAATTCAACATAGGTATTGTTTGTATGGTGAATTGGGTTGGGTGTATTACAAAACCAACGATTTTAAAATTTAATGTGGCGGCCCTAAAATAACATCATTCCCTGTTGGGGTGCGATGGGGTTGAAATGTCTAAAAATCAATATGGGTGTCGATACCGAGATTATCAGATGTGCTGATTACGAAAATGGCATTTATTTTGAGATCCAGAAGATGGCGGATTCGATTTCTATACAGGGATAATGATTGTTTTACGATGATGATGATTGTGATAACGATGATGGTGATTGTGGTAGTGATTTTGATGGTGATTGTGATGGTGATGGTGATTGTGATAGTGATAGTGATTGTGATTGTGATGGTGATAGCGATGGTTATGGTGATTGTGATTATGACAGTGACGGTGATAATGATGAAGATGATTGTGATTACGATGATAATGATTGTGATAACGTGGATAGTGATTGTGATGGTGATGGTGATTGTGATTGTGTTAGTGATGGTCATTGTTATAGTGACGGTGATTGTGATAGTGATAGCGATGGTGATTGTGATTGTGACAGCAACGGTGATAATGATGAAGATGATTGTGATTACGATGATAATGATTGTGATAACGAGGATAGTGAGTGCGAGAATGATTGTGATGGTGATTGTTTTAACTTGATTTTGTCATAGTGACGGCGATTGTGATCATGATGATTGTGATTGAGATGATAATGATTGTTATTACGATGATAATTAATGTAATTACGACGATAATGATTTTGAAAACGATGATGGTGATTGTGATAGTGATTTTGATGGTGATTGTGATAGTGACGGTGATTGTGATGGTGATAATGACGAAGGTGATTTTGATTACGATGATAATGATTGTGATAACGAGGATAGCGATTGTGAATGTGATGGTGAGTGTGATTGTGTTAATGATGATGATTGTGATAGTGATGGTGATTGTGATAATGATTGTGGTTGTGATAGTGATGGAGATTGTGATTAAGATGATAATGGTTGTGATTACAATGATAATGATTGCATTATGATGTAAGTGATTGTGATAGTGGTTGTGATCGTGATTGTGATGGTGATGATGATTGTGATTGTGGTTGTGATTGTGATAGTGATGGGTGATTGTGATGATATTGGTGATTGTGATAATGATGGTGATTGTGATTGTGATAGTGATAGTGATAGTGATTGTGATTGTGATAGTGATTGTGATAGTGATTGTGATTGTGATAGTGATAGTGATTGTGATAGTGATTGTGATAGTGATTGTGATAGTGATTGTGATAGTGATTGTGATTGTGATAGTGATTATGATAGTGATTGTGATAGTGATTGTGATAGTGATTGTGATAGTGATAGTGATAGTGATTGTGATAGTGATTGTGATAGTGATTGTGATAGTGATAGTGATTGTGATTGTGATAGTAATTTTTTTTTTTTTTTTTTATTTTAATATCTAAAAAACTTAATCTATAAACAGTTTGGTTTTAGCCACACATCGAAAACCTCTCAGGGCTTATCTGTGTGCTGGCGAGCCGTTCGTTTAAATTTTACAAAATGTTACAACTACAATGATAGGTAGGTATATAAAACTGACAGTTAAAAAAAAAAGATCAGTTACATACTAAAGTTTAGTGCGTAGATACGTCAACAACATTTGTCCAATGTCCTTTTAGTTGGACTAAAAGGACATTGGACAATTATGTATGGGATATATCTTTAACATAAGGGCGATATTGAGTAATCCTGCCTTCCAAAGATAGACTAGAGGCAGGCACTACATAATGGTGAAAATAATTTATAGGTACATACATACTTTAGGAGAAGTTTTGTGTAAGGAAACGTTTTGATTTATATTTATAACTTTTCGAACTCGTTTTGTATAGGGTTTGCAAGTCCTCTGGAAGTTTATTAAGAAAAAAAGGTACTAAATATTCTGCAACCCTCATCCCGTACACATTATTGAATGTTGGTAGGATGTATTTATTTTTATGTGGTCTCGTTCTCAGAAAGTCAGGTCTTGTTCTTTCGGTTAACAGCTCAGGTCTCTTGACTTCCGTTAGAGTAAAAAATTCAACTTTATTGAACACATTCATAACTTGGCAATATTTAAAGAGGTCGCCGTCATTGTTTTTGTATTTCTTTTTTATATGTTTTGGCGTAATTACTTTGAGTATTCTTAGTTGTAACCTGTAAATATCCGTTAAGTATGTATGATAGGTTCTCCCGTAACTGCTGAGTCCGTAATTGATAACAGAGTCTGCTAGGGCCAAATATAACATTCTAAGCGTTTTGTAAGGTAGTTTATATTTAAGTATTCTGAGCTTACCTAGAATAGACCTCAGTTTGTTGCATACGTAATCTTTATGCGGTCCCCAACAGAATCGGCTATCGACCATTAGACCGATATACATGTGTTTATCGACTACTTCTACTGACGGACATTTGCAAGTCTGTGGCGAGCTATGCAGGCAAGTGTGTTCGTGTGCTATAATTGTAGGTATAGTGGAGCATTTGTTATGTGATGAGTGTACGTGAACAATTTTTGTTTTTGTTGAATTTATTACTAATCCCACGTCATGAGCCCATTTACACACTTGGTCGAAGTTACGTTGTAGGGATTCCTCAGCATCGTGAATATTCTTATTAGCGACTAGTATACACGTGTCGTCTGCGAATTGGTATACAGAACCTGAATTTACAACGTTAACCATATCATTAACATAAAGTAAGTATTCTGTCGGACCTATAATTGAACCCTGGGCCGTTCCTTGCGTGGATGGAAGCTTTGTACTATACTCATTTTGTATTTTAACCGTGTTGTATCTATTGGTGTGATAGTTTTTTAATAGTTCCAATAGTGGCCCTTGTATTCCATTTTGCGACAACTTGTCAAAGAGTGTATCACAACGGAGCATGTCGAAAGCTTTGCTAAAATCAATAAAAAGTGTCAAGACATGTTTTTTATCATTTAAATGCTTATTGACTTCATCGGTAAATTCTAGCAATAATTGTGTAGTACTCTTATTTTTCTGGAATCCATATTGTTTATTGTTGATTATTCCGTGTGTGTGCAAGAAGTTATTTATTTCATTACCTATGTAACGTTCTAAGATCTTATCTATGCAAGACAAAATAGTGATAGGACGATAATTATTGACGTCATCGCGAGGGCCCTTTTTGTGTATTGGACGTATCACCCCTATCTTTAAAATGTTAGGATACGTACCAGTCTGCAAACAGCAATAAATAAGGTGTGTAATGACTGGGATAAGTTTAGCTGATATATACTTGACATCTTTAGCACGTATCCCGTCGTAACCCGGGCTTTTTCTGTCGCTAATTTGCTTGATAATTCGTTCAACCGTATCTTCTCGAGCTGGTTTTACTCTTATCGATCTATCAGGAATTATCTCGTACGAAGATTTGTCTATAAGAGGCACATTGCAAGGATTGCTTAGGTTCTTAATATTAGAATCAAATTCAGTCATAAAAGTGTTGGCCAATGTTGATGGATTTGTTCGAAAAGTTATAAGTAAAACGTGTTCAATGCATTGCATGATTTTGCCAGTCAAACTATTCACAATGTTCCAAATCTTTTTGCTATTTTTGAAATTTTGAGAAATTTCCATCATTGTTTGTTTATTTCTAATGTAGTTTGTGTATTTGTTTGTTTTATTTCTGTATCTATTGTATAGCAGTCTTTTTTTTGGGTTATTTTCATCTTTGCGCCAAATATTAAATAACAAATCCCTCTTTAAACACATCTTTTTTAGTTTTTCATTAGCCCAAGGACATGTATTACGTTTACTGACACTCTTTTTACTAATTGTGAATTTACATTTATCATAAACACTATTAAATTCATTATGTATGTACTCAACTATTTTATTAGGGCACCCGAATTGGAGGGGTATACTCCAGTCGATGTTATTTAGTTCGCTGTGCACTCGGCGATTATCTATCTTAGTTATTAAATGACTAGACGAATGTGACTCATTCTTGTTGAGCGCGTTCATTATCGCACAACCGGTTATGTAGTGGTCGGCCGGTGAAGTGTTGACAACAGATGTATAAATGCTATACGCCCTAGCATTGCGAATAAACACGTGATCTATACAAGACTTAGAGATTCTGTCACCATATTTCTCGATGCGTGTATAACAGTTAACGCCACTAATAAATCCTAAAGTGCACAGCGAGTCTAGATATTGTCTTACCACGGGGTTACATACTTTAAGATCTATGTTCATATCTCCCATTATTAAATAATCCTGTTTGATAGGATATTTCGCTATTAAGGACGACAATTCCTTCATAAATCGCAGTTTGGATGTGTCGGGCGGTCTGTAAACGGCACATAATCCGAACTTAACACTATTAATATGTACCTCGCCGGCCACACATTCAAACTCCTGTGTACACAAGTTATTATGTCTAATGAAAGATGCCGACTTATGAATATACAATAGCACACCCCCACCTCTCTTATTAGTTCTTAATTCTGAGTATAAGTTGTAGTCAGGGAGTTCAAACATTTGTACCAATTCATTTTTAATGTTTACTTCAGTTAATATGAGAATGTGAATTGTATGTTTACTATTTAACACTATGTACTCAATTTGAGCAAAGTTTTTCTTGATCGATCGTATGTTTACATGCAGAAAGTACAAACAATTTTCGGGTATCGGTATATAGGAAGTAAAATCATCCCATGTCTGACAATTGGTTTCGACTATGTTATGTTCTGTTGTATCAAGCATGAGAAGTTTTACATTTATGTATTTTAAATGACAATATAGTCGTACTTACCTATTGTCTAACATGCGATGATTTTACCTTTTCGATATCGGCGATCGAGCGGATTGTTGTTATTTTTTTTTCTTGAACACTTTTACGCACTAATATATTTCCGTGTTTACACCATATAAAGTCAAACAATCCTTTGAGTTCTTCTTTTGTTTTCCATAACAGGAAGGCCGTCGACGGTGTCAGACACTCCCGTAGGTAGACTTTATCAGCACCGTCTTGTCCTATGCTGGCAGCAGATATCGTCGTGTTTTTGGCAGCATCTATCCATAGATCTCGGTTTCCCTCTCGAAGTATCACAGTGATCGGAGTCTGGTCTTTATTTCTCGCCACTTTTGAAGGGTTTCTCGTTTTTCTATATGCTTTTACGACGTCATCCGGGTTTTGCGTAATAGTTACGGCAACTTTCTTAGCAATTTCTTCCGGATTGTCTTTCTCAGATGGGTTGATGCCACATATTTCAAGTTGGTTGCATAATTGTGCTTGCTCCATTTGATTTAATTTGTTTTCCAGAACTTCATATTTGATGTTTGTGTTTTTAGCATGATTTTGTAAATCAGTGCAACGGTTTTCCAATTCCTTCATCGATTTCTCGTATTTTTGTATCTTGGTGTCATACTCGTCAATTTTATCAGAGTAGAATTGCAGGGTACGTTGTAGCTCTTCTTTAATAACTTGCCTCACTTCCCTGCGCAGGTCACGTAATATTTGTTGCATCATGTTATCACTACTGGCACTAGCGAATGGCTGTGGGGTGGCAGACTCTGTATCTGTATTTTCGTCTCCGTCGATATCCGGGATAATACATGACAGTCTTTTAGGCTTACCACCTCCGGTGCAAGCTTTGCATTTCCAGTCCACTGAATCTGTATCGTGCAATACACTAAGTTGTTCGGGTGTTATTGACGCACAGGAAGAATGGAGCCACTTATTACATTTGCTGCACTGCAATCCAGGAGACTTTTTGGTTATTAGTTTTACACATTTTGCGCATTTCACCATTTTTATTAAGTGAATTGTGATAGTGATTGTGATAGTGATTGTGATGGTGGTTGTGATTGTGATAGTGATGGGTGATTGTGATAATGATGGTGATTGTGATAGTGATTGTGATAGTGATTGTGATTGTGATAGTGATTGTGATAAAGATTGTGAATGTGATTGTGATTGTGAATGTGATAGTGATAGTGATTGTGATACTGATAATGATGGTGGTTGTGGTAGTGATGGTGGTTGTGATAGTGATGGTGTTTTTGATGATAATAATAAATTGATATGATTATGAAATTTGGCACACATATGTATAGTTTGTAACCTGGCTTAACATGTAAGATACTATTTATCCCTTTATTATGATTCAGTGGGACAATTACCGAACTATACGCGGGCGAAGCCGCGGGCAACAGCTAGTAGGCTATATAACATCACGCTGCGACCAAAAGGAGCGGAGCATAAATGAAAAATATTGCAAAAACGGGGAAAAATGTATTCCTTTTGTGAGCTGTTTCTCTTTTATGTGACGCAGACGAAGTTGCGTGGGTCAGCTAGTACTTACTATACCTAATATGAGCATTAACGGCTCTAATTAAGGTTTACTAAGTAAAGTTTATTTATTGTTCCTTATAAATACAACAAATTGAACTGTATCTAAATGCCGGAAATATCTATCTGCCAGCGACTAAATGCACACATTTTGTTCGATACCTAAATAATTACATATATTTATTGTAGATCTTGTTTTTAGGTAGTGAATACTGCTTTCCTTTGGTGGGTTGAAGTTATAGAATTCCTCCAGACGTCGTATAGATACACCTGTCTAAAAACTACTTTAAGTATTTTGTACTTGGTTGTACCACTGTATGGGGAAATTGAATTCTTTAATATCTTTTTAATGACACACCGACTGAATCTGTAACTTGGCGACTAATTTCGACTAATTAGCGAGTAAATATGGGAGAAAACAGACCTTCGCTAGGTGCCCTAGTTTTTGAGTTATTAATGTGGCTCTGCTGGGGTAGGCTCTCTCCAGCAGGGCCACCAATAAGCCCTTATATCTTTTGAACCAGTGACCGACCAAATCTGATATTTGGCGACTAATTTCGACTAATTAGCGAGTAAATATGGGAGAAAACAGATCTTCGCTAGGTGCCCTAGTTTTTGAGTTATTAGTGTGGCTCTGCTGGGGTAGGCTCTCTCCAGCAGGGCCAACAATAAGCCCTTATATCTTTTGAACCAGTGACCGACCAAATCTGATATTTGGCGACTAATTTCGACTAAATAGCGACTAAATTTTTGTGTTATCAAAATTAAAATCCCTGATGGTGGCTCTGCCAGAGTCAGCCACACCTTTTGAACCAGTGACCGACCAAATCTGATATTTGGCGACTAATTAGCGATTAAATTTATGTGTTATCGAAATTAAAATCCCTGATGGTGGCTCTGCCAGTGTCAGCCACTTGCTTCGCAACTCAATACCAGGGGGCCTAAAATGGCTGCTTTAGCAGAATCAATAAATAGGAAAATCATATGAACTACAATTCGTAAAACGGTCACAAAGTGTCAATTCATAATCATAACGGCGGCGTCTTAACATGATTCATTTTGTTTGCCTGTTATGATTCTACGAAAGGGCCTAATGGCCCCCTGACCACTAATACCTGTCTTGCCTAAAAAAAGTTTTCTATCGTATTACGGTCTTCTTTCTATAAAGTGTGGTTAGTGCCTATAACCTGGTGTCAGAGTTTTTATGCCACTCATGGGCCTCTGACTTACTTAAGATGCCGTCAAGAAATATCTCTCAGGCATGCTGGTTTCCTCACGATGTTTTCATTCACCGAAGCTAGTGATAATATGGTAGATGACACTAATCAATCGACATACTTTTTAGCTGTCAAAACGCGGTTCTCTTTTAATCGTATGGCAATAGCACGCTGTGACGTCACTGTTTGGTAAACTCAATGACTCAACTATTTATTGATTTCAAAACAACTAAATTGGCAATTAATTGAAAATAAATCGGATTTTTCGGCCCAAAATATCGTTTTCTTTTTAGAGATTGGTGTCATTACCCTATTATACAATACGCACATGAATCTGAAAAATCACTTCAACGACGTCCGCCGTGGTCCAACCAGTTGGACATAATTCCACCGTTGTACCACGGGTCATAATCATAAATATCAGAAAAAAGAGTTGAACCATGGGTAAATTTACTTCTCCGTAGTACAACCAGTTGGACATCGCAGTTGTACCACGGGTCGGGAGTGACACTATCACTGCTTATCGAAGTAAGGTAAGGTTCCTACGGTATTTAACCAATGTTATGAATAGCAACAAAGATTTAAAATAAAACAAAGACTTAATCATCATGTATGTTTATTTGAGTGATATCGTTGTTTTACAAACAGACTCACGTCACAACTCTTAATAATTAGTTTTAAATATTAAAAACAATACATCAATTGACTAGTGAGGCAATATGTTGCGATGTACCCATGCGTGCAAACCCTGTCTAAAATATAATTTTACGTTTTTACAGTTATGATGAAAAATATGGCACACACAACACAATAAATGACAGGTTTGTTTCACCACATCTCCTCGCGCCCGATAAGTCGTTCATCTCTTTCCATGATTTGAGGGAATACCCAAAATATTTATTTCAATTTTAAGACGTAAGGACTGAAGTAGTGAAACCTTTTTTTACAAAGAAAACATCAAAAAGCTCCTAAACAATAGAAAAATGTTTGAAATAGGATTATTTTTCAATCACATTCAAATTGGTAAATATTTTCCTAAATAATATAAGGAACACACTGCTTATATCGACAAGACTTGCGAGTAAAGAGAAATGTTAACATCCTGCAAATCTCAAAAAAAAGCTACCTTAACACTAACAAAATACGTCCATTTTTACAATAAGAAAGTTAATATATCTACACTTGGATCGGAGTTTAATATTGCGCTTGTACAATTTTGAGTGCCATGTTTTAATTTATTAAGGTACACACGGTTCATATCATTCAGCTAGATTTTTATAAAAGAATTGAACACAATAATTTTGCATGATTTTATGTCTAAATTAACCTTAATTACAACCACCTAATTAGTTTTAAGCACTTACTTAGCACACACTTTTAGCAACATAACCAAGTGCAATTTGATAAAAGGTGAAACGAAGTTTTTAGTGGTCGGATTTTCATGATATTTTTTAATGTGTGAAGAATAAAGTAAAAAAATCTATTTGGTTTTTATTTTTATATCCCTTTTGAATTTAGCTTTTTCGTTTTTATGCAACTTGATATTTCACGAATCTATATTGTTTTTTTTTTAATCTTTATTCATGACCATGGATACATTTGTATGTCCTTCAGTCGTAATCATTAAACATGGCGTTATAATGTGACCAGTGTCCAACTTTAAACACCAACTTGGTCTGTTTACCTGTTCATGGTTTTCGAAGAAATTAATATTTAAAGTTTTTTTTTTTATTATTTTCGAAAGTCGCGAGCGTTGATTTATTTTTTACAATATTCCCCACGCATCTAAGTTTTGTTTTAAGTTCCTACTTAACTTTTGAGAATGTTTTACCTATTGCACTCTGCTAACATAGCAAAGAAATCAAATTCATTTTTTTTAAACTACTAAGTCAGTGTGCATAATTTAAACAAAGAAAGTGTAGACAAACACACAATCATCTTATCATAATTTATAATTAAGAATCAATATTAATATCCCTTGTTTAATCATATTAGTAGTAACCTTAGGACAAAGTTAAATTATTATACTGTGATTAGATATCAGAGGTAAATTACTTAGTTAGGCAACCAGTGATTAGCAATACTGTAGTGTTACTATTTAATATATTTATACACATATTTTTTATGACAATACCTATGCCACAAATAAACAAACACCGTTATGGCAGAGTAATGTTAAAAATTGTGATGGCTTGGTTAATATGCATGACATAATTATAATTTATAGCGCACTCAGGAATAATGTAGCTTTCTACCAGTCAAAGAATTTTTGGAATTTAGAAATTAGTTCCGGAGATTACCCCCTACATACAAACTTACCTCTTTATAATATTGGCATACTTAGCTGACATTTTTGCAAGAAGGAGGATTTTACAAATCTTTAAGACATAAGTAATAGTCATAAATAATATCAGTTTATATCTTAGAATGTTTTGTATGAATGCTACCTACACTTAAATAATTTCTAGCAGTGATGTTCTACTTTCAAACTATTTTCTACAATCTAACTATGGAATCGTTTCGGTCGATATATTTTAGTTAAACGGATTCTGACTATCAATATTTTTACACAAGCCAATAATTTGTTGAAAGAATCTATTAAACCAGCAATGCACAAAGTTTGTTCTGTTGAGAAAAGAGTTATTCCAATTTCACATTACCTTTGATTAGAATTCTAGTGAATTTTAGACCCGAATTATTTCATAATGTACTACATAGTATGCATTACCTTCGATTAGAATTCTAGTGAATTTTACACCCAAATCATTTCAAAATGTGCTACATAGTATGTATAATGAAATGCAACTTGCCAAAGCTTAATAATAACTTTCAAAAATTACATGGTGTTTCAATTAAATGTCCTATCAACTGTGTCGGTTAAGTCTTACGAGTTTAAATACAAAATTCAACTTCAAAAACATGCAACAATACACTGGTATTAAAAAATACTGGTATTCGAAGGGGGTGGGAGCCAAAATTGTTACATATTTTTGTAGTTGAAGTCAACTACAGTACCCGGACATAATAGGGATGATGACTTACTAAAAAAAATATGATTATTTTTAGTCCGTCAGTTAGATTTTCGAAAAATATTGGATACGTGTTTTTTGTTTAATCAAATTAATAAAAAATAACGAAGATAAAACGTGTTAAAGATAAAAAATGTACTCAAATGTACTTCATTGTTTGTTTACGTCAAAAAGAAAAAATATGTGTCCAAAATGTTTTGGAATTCTATCTGACGGACTAATTAGATTTTTTTTGTCATCTACCCTATTATAACATAATTATGGAGCTTTAGGCCTGGACTCCAACAAGGCTGCGACGTGAGGAGCGGACAGGAGATGTGTGGAAATCCACCAATCACATTGGTTGAAACCTACATCGCGTTTATTGTCTCTCCTGTTATTGGTTGAATCTTGCACATCTCTCCGCTCGCTGCCTTTCTGCGCTTTGGTGGAGTCCAGGCTTTAGGGTGCGGTTCCACTTAAGCGGAGCGGAGCGCGATTCACCAATCACATAGCAGGAGTGGAGAAGAGATGTGGATTTCAAGCCATGTGATTGGTGAATCGCGCTCCGCTGCGCTTCAGTGGAACCGCACCCTTAGTAAGAGCCTGCCACACAAGTACAACTGACAGTGTACAAATCGATGTGCCATAAATTACGGCCGGGTACTGCAAATGAGATATTGGTGTCATCATTTGTAACAATATAATGTCATTCGATTCATGATTCCCAATGTAATCTGTTGTCGTAAATATCTGGACTAGTCAAAGGATTGAGCAGGAAACACCATAGGCCGAATCCTAATAAGAAATTGCAAACAATTAATACCCGTTGTAGAGGCGGGAACTCTGATATTTCGCCGAAGTTTGGAAAACCCATGTGGTTGCAGAACATGTGCGCGACTAGAGGAGCGGCGAAGTGTCCTGGAAAAAAAAAAGAAAAAATACATATTATAAGAAAATGTCATTATGTTTTTACACGACTGCCCAAAAAAAAGAGTTTTA
The DNA here is from genome assembly GCA_905147715.2 of Xestia xanthographa. Lineage (NCBI taxonomy): Eukaryota > Metazoa > Arthropoda > Insecta > Lepidoptera > Noctuidae > Xestia > Xestia xanthographa. The sequence continues at coordinate 17,750,334 of LR990652.1, forward strand.
TGTTTTCAGGGTTCATGTATGTTTGTGAGTTTCTTTATTCCACCATAACTTCTAAACGCCTAAACCGATTTCGATATACAGTCATGGTCTTTTCCGCCTGACCAGTTACATTCAATCATGCGGAGGTGCCGAGCCACGCCCCCTTAAAGTTTGGGCCTATTAGGAAAGCGTCAACTTTGGCGCGCAAAAAAACAATAACTTTCGTTTGGCGTGCGTCGTCAGTGCCTTCGGCCGATTCAGTATCTTTTCATTCATTATTTCTATACAAAGACAACGGGGCGGGGCTAGAGAGCGTTTTCATGTTGCGAGTGCAAGCAAAAATTAGCTTAGTGGTGATCAGGCGGGAGTGTCCTCGATAGTACGTGGTATTTTAGTCCCCTAGCACACGGCTTATTTTAAACACGCACAGATGACGCGCGTATACGCGCTTCAAACGAGATTCAGCATTCGCGCAGTAGACGCGCAGATACAACGATACAGACGCGCTGTATAGTCGCTTGTAGCTTCCGCGTTTTGGTCAGACTCCTCGTCAGTAGTAAAATGGCGGTAGTTAAGACAACACTGCGCTTACGCTTGCTTTGACCCCACAGAGTACACGGTATATATGTGTGACCATTTGTACGCGCTTCAAACGAGTTTCGAACGCGCTTTACATGTGCGTTTGTTTCGCGTTTTACGCACGTTTAAATCTATAAAAACGCAAAAATCGGCATTTACGGCGCAGATAACGCGCGTTTAAAATACGCCGTGTGCTAGTGGCCTTAGAATCCTTATGTTTCCCCGGATAACAAAGGCTAATGGTAAATTAAAAAAACAAACAATGGATAGGTACTGCATTATGGGTATCAAATTAAAGGGCTCATCATGGGGATTTTAAATTATTTTACAATTTATTGTTTTATGTAGCATGTTTTTGGTGAAACGGAACGCACTCTCAAAACGCGTCGTCCTCGATAACGCCGGTAGTAACGTCATAGTATATGTGTAAAAAAAAAACACTTTTATTTGAAAATTAGTTAAAGTTTCACTAAGATTTTATTATAATATCTTTATCGCAATTTGCTTGAATTAAGCACATACAATTAGTAAAATTACTCTAATAATGCCAACAAATTAGATGTAAACAAGGCAGATTGAAGTAAATGACGTCACATCATGGCCGCGACGGTCACGGACGTGATTCAACTGTCATAGAAAATTGCAGGAGTTTAATATTATTTTTAAGCAACAAGCAGTAGTTGAACTTAACTTTTAATACTTTTCTTGGGTTGTTAGTACTTAGTGTATTTTATTGATTTAAGTGAAGGAAAAATTACATGCATATTCCCTATTGGAACAGTACCCACCTGTTCTTACAAACAAATACGCCGAGTAAGCACCAAACAAACTGGTGTACACAAACTGGAATGCTGAAAATAAACACAAGTTATAAATAAATCATTTGATTGTAGTATGGTCGGATAAGCTATTTGGTTTACATATTACAATGTAATTCGTGGGTTGAACTGTAAACCAAATAGCTTGTTTGACCGTACATAATAACTCAAATGTAGTTTTTTAAGGTTCCGGACCCAAAGTTAAAGGAGATGGCTATGCTATGTAAATAACAACATTGGTGTCGATTCTGTTGTGCACAAACTAAACTTAATTTAGGCTATTGCTATCTTTTTCTCTCTAATAAAAAAAATTACGTCCGTCTCTTTCTCGTTTTAAGAAAGAGACGGACGTAATTTAGAGCTGTCAAATTGTGCACAACAGAATCGACACCATTACCTGGTTCCATGTTATAATTATTAAGAAAATTTAAAAAATACTACTTTAGAAGGTGAACTAAGGTTACAAGGTTATATGCCTCTTTATGAACTCTTAGATGACCATTTGCCACATTAATCTGGCTTACACAAGCATAAAATCAGGTGGCAATATGTATTTATGGAATTATGATATTCACACATTCATGTAGTAGGTAACATATATTATTGATTTGGTAGATTGTTTTTCTAGCACAGCATTGCATTAAAGTGAAAAGCCCTTCTAGCAAATGACTAAACGTATGTCATAACAATTGGCTACACATACTGAAATACTTGCCAAAATTGTTTTACAATCACTACATAGGTATATTATCTAACATTCAATACCTAAAAACATTCACACTTACTTGAGATCATGAGAGCTGTCTTGAATTCAAAACCAGCATGTATCTGTTCTAGCATATGATGGAAATGAGCTGAAATATAAAACATACTTTTAATATCATCACCCCTGTGATAATTAGTGATACTGTGTTCATAAATGTAGATATTACATAGAATTATATAATGAAATTAGCTTGCTCAATAAAATTTGCATGTAAATATTATGGCAAAATGTGCAGTTGCAACTGACTTGTGACCCTGTTCCAGTTGAACTAGTGTATCAGTAAATATCAGGGCATTACTTTATACAGCTGCAGTAATAAAAATTGTAAACAAGCAAGTTATTATTATTATTTATTTATTTATTATTAACTGCGCAACATATTTTCCATACAAATTTCGGGGGGCTATTAGTCCACTGTTTGATATGGTATGTTTGTTTGGTATGGTGGTATGGCATCTAAAGTTAAACATGATATCGTTTTGTCTCATTATTAATTGTGTCTGTGCGGAAACAGAATAGTAAAATAAAAAGCCATTCAAAAGTTACGAGCTACCAAAGATTCATTTTTATTGCCAATTTTAACGTAACTTTGGGCGTAAATATTAGTAATAAAAGAAGTGTCAAATTTCTAAAACAAAGTCGGTACCGACACAGCACAATTTTCGAAGAATTCAATAAGTTTTATTTGATAATGATTTATGCAGTGGTTTTTTCATAAAATTCGATTTCCCAAAAGCCTTTTCATATTTTTTTACGCGCGCCTTTTACTATGAATTTTCGTGCATCTCACTGAATATTGTTTCCCCGGGTGCGGTGCGGGAGGGGGACACGCGATATTGACATGTCATTTGTTTGATAGAAGAACGAGACCTATATTTCTGTCCTTTTCATTTCATGCATGACGTCAGTGACGTGTCATTTGTTTTTCACTGAAGTTGAAGGGCCTGTGCATTTTTATTGCTCTCTTATAATGTGTGCGTTTCGATGGCGCGACCACGGCATTTTTTTTTTTTAAACTATGGCAAGATTTGGTAAGAAAAATTAATTTAAAATTAAATTAATTAATTTTAATTTTAAATTTCACATTCAGAACATTTTGAAGGTTATAAGCGATACCGTACGTATGCGTATGCTCCTGAAATATAAACCTAGGATTTTTTATATTTTTTTACAAATTCAATCTGTTATTTACCTAAATTTCAGGTCTCTGCAACGCTTAGTTTTTAAGATTTTCGTGGCCGCGCGGTTCTCCGCGTTTCGATGGCGTGGCCACGTTCAAATGCTTCTAACTTTTTAATATAACTTTGACAAATTTAAGGTTTTGGGAAATTTGAACCACGTACATACATATTTTTACAAAATCATGGCATAGTTATTTAAAAAAAAAACGCCGTGGTCGCGCCATCTAAACGCACACCCTATAATATGGTGTAGCGACCTACTTATTTAGTAACTTTATTTACATAAAACCTTCACGATATATTTTTTACTTTTCGTCTGATCTGTCACTTCTCTGTCTTGTGTTGACTAAATTTATATAGAACTAGCGGACGTCCCGCGGTTTCACCCGCGTAGTTCCCGTTCCCGTGGGAGTACGGGGATAAAATATAGCCTCTCGTGGATAATGTAGCTTTCGAATGGTGAAAGAATTTTTTAAATCGGTCCAGTAGTTTTTGAGCCTATTCATTACAAACAAACAAACAAACAAACAAAGTTTTCCTCTTTATAATATTAGTATAGATTATGAACATTTTAAATTTAATTTAGTTAGTGTACAACAACCACTAAATTAGTGACTCCGACGTGATATGCCCTGAGAAGGAAATCCTAAACTTTATCAGGCCAAGGAAATCCACAGTACCACGATGACAATATAAAGCAGTCGTCTGCCGACCAACGTCCAGACTCTGCTGGCTTCACAGCCATTTATTTCTCTCGAGGGATTAGCAGACCTGGCGGAAAGCGTCCAGGACATCGTGACCCCAGGCCAACAATCATAGGCCTAGCCTTTTCCCAAGTTTTATTGGGGTCGACTTCCAGTCTAGCCGGATGCAGCTGAATACCAGTATTTTACATGGAGCGACTGCCTATCTGACCTCCACAACCCAGTTAGTACTGGGTAATACGATACCCTTTGGTAAGACTGGTTGTCAGACTTTTTGGGCCACTGACTACCTGTAACGACTGTCAAAGATCACAAATGACAGCCGGGACCAACTGCTTACCGTGCTTTCCGAGACACGGAGGAAACTCGGTACGTAATGGGCGGTCACCCATTCACAGACCAACCTAGGCAAGCACGGCTTAACCTAACAATCGACCCGAGCGGCTGTTATTATTTAGCCACGAGCTCCTCCCAACACCCCCAGGCCAACAATAACAAACAATATAGTTATACAATACGCGAATTGTGTAGTGACGATGACGTTATAAGTTGATAGTAAAAGTTTTAAAGAAAAAGTTTATTTTATTCTTTTTAGCGCATTTAAATAAAAGGTCAGATGAAAGTATTATATAACTTCGTTTTTGTTCGGAACGGTTCGGAACGCGCGTGAAGACTAGCGTCTAACTGCTCATCACTGATACTATCTCTGTCGGGCACGATGCCAGGTGAGACAGCGTGCTTTTTGGCCACGCTCACCAATGAGTTCAATCCCGTGTGATGTGTCACCTTAAATTAGGCTATTGCTATCTTTTACTAAAAGGCAGTGCGAGAAAAGGACGGCTATAGCTATGAACTAGAGATGTCAAACTAGTTTATGCCTTGCGCTTCACCGTGTTTTTAGTCGACATGTTTTCACGTGCACCCTTCATTTATATTAGTTCCAACTAAATTTGACAGCTCTAAATTATGTGTGTCTCTTTCTCGTTTATTAGAGAGAAAAAGATAGCAATAGCCTAAATTAAGTTTAGTTTGTGCACAACAGAATCAACACCATTATCTAATTGTAAACCTGATAACAGAGCCACACATGTTGTTTTTTTTTATCTTTACTGCACTGATTTTTAGGGTTCCGTACCCAAAGGGTAAAAACGGAACCCTATTACTAAGACTTCGCTGTCTGCCCGTCTGTCTGTCACCAGGCTGTATCTCATGAACCGTGACAGCTAGACAGTTGAAATTTTCACAGATGATGTATTTCTGTTGCCGCTATAACAACAAATACTAAAACAGAATAAAATTAATATTTAAGGGGGGCTCCCATACAACAAACGTGATTTTTTGCCCTTTTTTGATAATAATGGTACGGAACCCTTCGTGCGCGAGTCCGACTCGTACTTGGCCGGTTTTTTTTTTCAGACACTGTAGCAGTTTGCAAGTGTAGATCACTGATAATGTCATAATAATCTTTTTGAAGTTAGAATTGATACCATTATTAGTAGATTAACAAGAAATTTATGATATTTCCAATCACAATTTTAAATTCTCTTAAAGTTTGCACTAATATCTAGGTTCATCATTAAAAACCACAGCACATTTTATATGAATCTTCATGCTTAGTTGTACTTATCATAAAAGTTTTGTAGTAATTCAATTAGTTTTTAGACAGCAGATTTATTTGAATTCTAAACATTACATAACAAATTTAATGGGCATAAATATCTCACCTATGCCAAAGAGTAGAGGCCCAACAAACACTGCAGTCATGGGCTCCAGACATTGTATCAGGAGAGGGATCATGCAGGCTCTGAACACCCACTCCTCACTCAGCGGGGCCATAAAGTGGTTCCTCACCCACACCAGGTCTTGCCAGCTGGACAGCCAGTACATAGGCTCTGGAGGACAAGTGAATAAACAATAAGTAGTGGTGGTTTTAAAGACATTAATTAACACAGTAACAATAAGGATAAAGATTTATTTAACACCTCAAACACAAAGTACTGAGAGATTCCATCTAATACCACTTATTACCGTTTATATATTACCTGCATACAGTTTCCAAATTCCAGATAAAAACTGCATAGTTAGTGGTCCCAAAAACAGGGTAGCAGTCAAAAGTAGGGGTGCAATAACTGCTGGTATAATACCAGTCCAACGCAGCCCAAGCTGCTCATAAAAGTCGCCTTTATTCAAACTTTCTTCAGTGATAAAATAATGAACAAGAACTGGAGCCAGTAACATCATAACAGTCACACTGAAAAATCTTCTTTTAATTGTTGTTGGATGGTCCCTGGGAAAATAGATTATTATTAGTGCCTTGATTATCCTTAAGGCATATAATAAGGTTAATATTAATATTATATCATTGCATTTCGATTTACCTGCTCAATGTAGACCTCCATACGTACAAACTTGCAACATATGAAATTGTTAGAAAGATACAAGCGAAAACAGACAAACTGCACTGGCTTATACTAAACCAATCTATGAGAGACATGGTCAATTAATAAGTACAAGCACAATAGTATGACAAATTACATAAAAAATTAAACTACGATTTCAAAACAGCATCAGACCACTGACGTATAAATCATATGGACTTGAAATGTTTGACTATAGAAAATACAGTTATACAAATATGAGGCATATCGACACCGAAATCATAAAAATACTGTTATCTCTTTTTAACTTTTAGAATTTTGCCTAAGTGAAAAAGGCTAACAGTGTTTTTGACAGTTACTGTAATAGCAAACCTTCATTCCTAGCGTCATTGAAATACCTATTTGCGGCCGGGTCGCCATTTTATTTTCCCGCTGTTTGGCTATTGCTATCTTTTTCTCTCTAATAAAACGGGAAAGAGACGGACGTAAATTAGAGCTGTCACATTTAATTGAACCTAATATTGTCGATGTCGACTAAAAACACGATGAAGCGCAAGGAATAAACACATACACTGCCCTTTTAGTAAAAAATGGCGATTCTCTAATTTTAGATTAGTTACTGAACCAGAGAATCGGCAGCAATATCATCCAAACTAAACATGCAAAATGTTAGCTTAATCAAAAACCGAGAAGTGGGTCAAAAATAACTTTTAAGATTTGCTTACATAATATATTGTTAGTTATAAACAATTGAAGCTAAGAAAAGTGTATTTAAAATACTTATCCGTTGATATTGGACCCGTGACGACGTGAAAACATTCTCACAATCTTTTATCTAACATCGATTGTAGAGAAATATCGATATGGGCTACCCTATTAGCCGCCATTTTATTTTCCCTCTTTATTGTAGGTATGTCCACGTTTTTCTTGTAGGTATGCCAAGTCCATATGATTTATACGTCAGTGCATCAGACACACACATGACATTTTAACAATGTGACATTTGTTTGACTTGACAAAAATGACGACATGTGACATTTTGATTTTGATTGCCAGTAGCAAAAAGATCCGTGTACAACATGGAACTAGTATATACTGTTTCAGTTAGTTATAAATGGAATTAGAAAATCCCTATATATTTCCAATCGTAGAGAGACATCAAAATCTTCCATGGAATACTGAATATAGTGCTGAAACAGACTAATCTTCATAACGTAGTAATGTGAATCCACTCCCTCGCTTTGCTCAGGAGTTAATTCTAAACTCCCTCGCCCGCTCGGGAGTTAACGCTAGAATCCTTTGTTTTGCTCTCGGGATTCAATACGGCGCCCGTTACATAAGACACTACTTTATCCCCTTGGTGCATAATCTACTATTGCCGCGCACTTTTTGAATTTGGAACATCTTAGTGTTCAGCGCCAAAGAAATCGAACGCAACTACCTATTGTTTGAATAAAGACTGGTAGGTACGACGGCCCATAGTCGCGCCGCCGCGCCGCGCCCGCGCCAGCTGAATATAAAGTTCTATGCAATCTATGTCTGTGTGCAACCTGTGTCTATGTCTATGTGTGATATTGCATAGAAAAATTTGAATGCGGTGACTGCGGTGTGGCTAAGTCTGCGTTCACCTATACACCTATACCCAATGATATTCTATTTAAACAGATATGTTATGAGCGCGCAATCGTGAAGACTCGAAAACGAGCCAATTGGCCTATTTTTCCTTTATTCTGCGTCACTGCGTGTATGTAAGCTGCAGTGGCGTAACTATACCGTTCAAGGCCCGTGGCAAATTCATCGAATGGGCCCCCCAATACAAAGAAGCTGAACCAACAATAATAGTATTTTTTATTTTTTAATACCTACTTACCACCCACCCCTACTTACCCACTTTTACTTGTAAGAGTTTAATAATAAATCACTACGTGAAGTAGCTACATACAATTTGTATACAACCCACTAAGCATGAAACTTACAGAAACTTTCTACAATGTTGATAGACCCCCCATATGAACGTTTAAAAAGAAAGATCACAAAAACATTACGGCTATTTTCATTTAACATGTATGTTTTAACTTACCAAAATGTTAAAACAGATGTTGCAACAACATTACGTATAAAAGTTGTTTTTTAAACTTTGAAGCAACAAACTTTTAATAACTTACTGTAAGTTATTTATATGATATTCCTACAATGTCATTATTATAACATTGCAGGTGAAACATTGTAGCAACCTAATTTTTGCAACATACTTTATAAAACATTGCAGGTACTTAGCAAACTGAACTTACGAAAACTTTCGTTATTAGCATTCCCGCAATGTCATTTTTGCAACATATTTTTTTTAACCTTTATACAATGTCCCCATTACAACGTTGTTGTAACTTCCCAAAACAACATTGCCGTTATTTTGCAAATGAAAATTATTGTAACTTACAATTATTAACATTCCTGCAATGTTATTTTTGCAACATATTTTTATTAAACTATACACAATATCACCAATACAACGTTGTTGTAACTTCCTGAAACAACATTGCCGTTATTTTGCAAAAGAAACTTATTGCAACTTACAATATTAACGTTCCTGGAATGTCACTTTTGCAACATATTTTTACTAAATTGTAAACAAGTCACCATTACAACGTTGTTGCAACTTCCATAAACAACATTGCTGTTACTTTGCAAATGTAAATTATTGTAACTTACAATTTTAACATTCCTGTAATTTTGCAACATATTTTTATTAACCTATATACAATGTCACCATTACAACGTTGTTGCAACTTCCTCAAACAACATTGCCGTTATTTTGCAAATGAAACTTATTGTAACTTACAATTATTAACGTTCCTGCAATGTCATTTATGCAACATATTTTTATTAAACTGTAAACAAGTCACCATTACAACATTGTTGCAACATCCTTAAACAACATTGCTGTTACTTTGCAAATGTAAATTATTGTAACTTACAATTATTAATATTCCCGCAATGTCATTTTTGCAACATATTTTTATTAAACTGTAAACAAGTCACCATTACAACGTTGTTGCAACTTCCATAAACAACATTGCTGTTACTTTGCAAATGTAAATTATTGTAACTTACAATTATTAACATTCCTGCAATGTAATTTTTGCAACATATTTTTGTTGAACTACATACAATATCACCTTTACAACGTCGTTGTAACTTCCTTAAACAACATTGCCGTTATTTTGCAAATGAAACTTATTGTAACTTATAATTATTAACGTTCCGGACTGGAATGTCATTTTTGTAACATATTTTTAATAAACCAAACAAGTCACCATTACAACGTTGTTGCAACTTCCATCAACAACATTGCTGTTACTTTGCAAATGTAAATTATTGTAACTTACAATAATTATATTAGGACAATTTTATTTACCTGTTAAAATTGTGAAATCTACACAATGTTACAGGCTCAATGTTGTCCTACAATGAACAACAATACGGGTACTTTGCATAGTATAATTATTGGAACTTATGTACTACTATTATCAGGCCTCCGTCACTCCATGTACTTGCGCGCTATAATTACCTACCGCCAGGCCGAGCGGTCTCGGGCCGTTTGCGGACCAAATTCAGTGCGGTTTTCGCAAGCGAAGCAAGCGCATGCACGTCGTAATCTTTCCATTCGTTCGTACGCGTACCTACGATGCCGTCTGGTGCCTTATGTGCTGTAGATGGGTGCAACTATTTAGTAATCTGTGGTATCGGCATGTCGGACTTTAATATTCTTTGTCTATCTACCTAATTGAACGTGTACTCATTCGCATCAAACATAAGATAGATTACGTGGTCAAGTAACCTACTTGACCACGCGACTTGCCGCTGTTACTTTATTTATTCATCGTCTATCTACCTAAATAGACGATGAATAAATAAAGTAACAGCGGCAAGTCGACAACCCTTGCGCGTCACTCGCGCGCCAGACAGCGACAGAGTTACGAGTTAGAAGAGAGCGGCAACGTTTAGGTGAATATCTCGTTAGGCACTGAGCGCTTATGCGAGCTGAATTACACTTTGCTGCTCATTTGCAAAGAGTCGCTATTTCTATTAATCGTTGCGTGAAGTGCTATTATGATCTTGCTGAAATCGTCATCAAAATGGTAGGTAGGTACTTTGCAAACTATTATTAGGTAGGTATTTAAACTTTTATTTTTATTTTGCGGCAATTTACCTACTAAATGCAATATCGACATAGGTATAAGTAGGTAGTTTGTTATTTTGTAAGTTCCAACAGTTTTTTTTTGTCGCGTCCAAATCGTCTCGCCACCTTTTTCTAGGTCGGCCTCGGCGGCGCGGCGGCGCCTACCGCGCCGTCCGTCTTCCGGCAACCATCATGTGGAGACTTTTGCCCAGCGGTCATCGTGTACGCGGCTCCCCGCCCAATCCCATTTTAGCCCAGCAGAAGCAGCCTTCATGCCAACGTCCACTATGCTCGTTTTGGAAAACAGCGTGGTGTTTCGAACTCTGTGTCTTGTATCTTTTGACACCCAGAATATATGCTGCGTTCCATTGGCCTCTATTGGCAAACTCCAAGGCAGACACAGTAAGAGTTGACACATGAAAACACCCTTAAAACGTAGAACGCGCAAGACCCATCGAAATTAATAAATAAAATCAAGTAGGTACTGTAGGGTCTGTAGGTAATAAATACCTAGTAGTTTATGAAATTGGTGCATAATGAGGGGTAATACAACGTGAGTGTGTGTTTAATAACCGAGAAGCAGGCGAGGTTTTTAATAGTACCACACAAGTGTTTTCAAGGGCGTACCCAGCTTCTGGCGTAGGGGGGGAGGGGGGGGGGGGGGGGGGCAAGTCAAATTTTTAGGTACCTATCGTCCATCGTCCGCGGCTGTTTTGTCATACACACTACATTCAACATTGCACTACCTACACAAAGACACCTAATAGGTACTTACTTACATGGAAAAAACCAGCCAAGCGCTAGTCGGACTCGCGCACGAAGGGTTCCGTACCATTATCTATACAAAATTAGACAAAACAGCAAAAAAAACACGTTTGCTGTATGGTAGCCCCCCTTAAATATTTATTTTATTTTAATTTTAAAGTGGACATACAACTAAATATTCTGCGAATATTTGAAGCGTCTACGGTCAAACGGTTTAAATATGACGCCTTCCGTGAAAGAAATTGCCCATACTGTTTACAATAGTTTTTTATGCAATCTAATTATGTAGGTAGGTACACTGTGTGTTATGTTATTCGCGGCTGCAAGACGTAAGTATGTAGGTAGTTATATAACCACCAAAATCATCAACACAACCCTCCAAGTTTTTAAAGGTCGAGGAATGACTTTGACCTTGGAAAAGTCATTCCTCGAACTTCATGAACTTGGAGGGTTGTGATGATTTTGATGATTATATTTAGGTAACTATAGGTACTACATACCTAGTAGGTACGTATTACAGCCGCGAATTAGGTACCTATTATAATAAAGACAAAGGTAACATTATGTAGGCTTTAATTTTACCGCTTATACAGTCGTCAGTCAAGACACAGTTATTAGTCAAGAGTAAAAGCAATGATATTCTAATAAACTGTTATGATATGATGTTATAAGTACCTACCTACACCTACAAAACCACCGAAAAAAGTATTCCGCGCAATAGGTATGTACTTACCTAAAGCTAAAGAAACATTATTCTGGCGACCAATCACCGCATGTTGGGATCATAGAATTAGACTAACAAAAACGAGACTGAGTGTACAAACCGTGTAGGTACTAAATTTGTACATGCGTACCTATAACAACTATAATAAACACTACTTACTAGAGGTAGGTAGGTGAGAAATAAAAAAACGATGTAGGTATAGGTACCTATTTATTTTGTAATAAAAACACTCGTACACCTTGGAAAAGAATCATTGTTTTCTTTTCTGCCTCTTTAGGACCTCATTCTCATTGGTTGGAAACCATAAGTAACGAAGAAAAAACAATAAAATGTGAGCTACGTATGGTATTCCGAAATACCGCTCACCGAAAGGACGGTTTTCCGATAACACTCTACTCCGACGGTTAGTTGAACGAAAAAATAATTGGCCGATGAAACGTTTCGCCGATAATATTATTCATCGACGACGGTTGGTAGTCCGAATGAATCCTTCGCCGATGTAACGGTTCACCGAAAACACTTCAACGACGATTGGTTAAACGAACGAATCTTTCGCCGATAGCATTTAGTTTACGCTAGCTATTATATTTTATAATAATGTGCAATGCTGCTAAACAATACTCGAGTCCCATGTTTAATTTTATCAGCATAGATGAATAAATAAATACCGGGAGCTTCCGTATTAAAGATAAGTCCGTAAATGACGCATAATGCACTCATTAACAATGGTACTGAGATTAAACGAGTATTAAATAAACTTGCAATAGTTACATGTAACAAAACAACAAATATCTATGGTAGTATTCATTTATTTTTTGTGGGTAGTTGCGAAATTTGTGACGACAGACCTCGTTACATGAATTAATGTTTCTCGCTCGTGTTTTTTTTAATTAAAAATGAATAAGTGCAATCTAAACGCGGAGGACATGTGCTAGTAGTGAATGGATATTCTTATCACTTAAATAAAAAATATGATAACAAGTATTATTGGCGGTGTACAAAAAAACAAACAAGTGGTTGTGGTGTAAGTGTAATAACTTTATTTGATTGTTATGAACATACATTTGATACTTAGTCAAAATTGTGATCATGCACATTTACCAGAGCCTGAAAAAATTATTGATATGAATTTTAAAAACAAATTGAGAACTAGTGCGAAAGAATCTATGGACAGTCCGTCACAAATAGTAAATCGTTGTTTACGTACGGGTAGGTACCTACCGATCCGTACAGGTAAAATATTCAATGTTATCATGCGCTCACGCATAAAGAAACAGGTTGCGACTTGTCGGTACCGACTACCTGCACAGGGTCATACGGGCTTCAACAATCAGTTCAGAAATTAAACAAGATAGTGGTGCCGATTCCCTTGGTTACAAACTAAACCAAATTTAAGGTCAGTGCATCTTTTTCTTTCTATTTCATTATGAAAAGGACAGAAGATACATTTTAGTTTAGTCCTGTCAATTTAATCAGCGCTTATTACAAGTTTAGACGCGATTAAAAAGTTTACCACTAAAATTACATCAAATTACGTCAGGTGCCGACTAATTTGACAGGACTAAACTAATATTTATCTTCGGTCCTTTTCATAATGAAATAGAAAGAAAACGATGCACTCAACTTAAATTTAGTTTAGTTTGTGACCAAGGGAATCGGCACCCAGTGTGTTAAATTTTCTGATTGTCAGTAATATATCATTTTAAATCTTGTTAAAAACATTTAATTCGTGTTTGATTTATCATAAATTAAGCCCTTCACAAACGCATCTCAAATCCGTAGGTAGGTGTATTATTACTTACCTACGCAAGACATTACGATACACAATTACAGGGTTATTTAAAATGTTGTTTTAGCTGAAAGAAGTTAAAAACTTTAAAATTGTTGTCCGACGAACTCGAAGCCATGATGGTCAATCAAGACAGATTTACCTGTTTCTATAGGTAGCGCATCCTGCACCGATCCGTACCGACCCGCACCGACAAGTCCGTACCGGAATACCTGTCTCTTTATGTCCGCACCCTGATAATGGTAAGATAAGTACCTAGGTACTTACTTATAAAGGGTGTAAAAAACCTCTTAACGAAGCCGAAAGGCACTTGTTCTTCCCATCATTGCGATCATTTTTTTTGTTCTACACCATACCTGGGAACCTTCTAGTTACGGAGATATTGGGGGTCAAAGTTACAACTTTTTGACAAGTTTTTTCTTAAATACAAGTTTTTATTGTAAGATTTTTACTTTGAACACCTCTATGACCCCCGTACTATTAATTCAATTCATCCATCAGCACAATTTTTTAAGTGCGTTACATTGAGTTCTACCACAAAACATGATTTTTCACCCCAAAAAAAAAAGTCGTTTCTCAGCAATAATTTTTGCGTAAAGTTACTTAGTTCGATGAATAGAATGCTTGGTTGACGGCTTCGTGATGAGGTGGTTTACACCCTGTATATTTTCTTTTCCCACACATGACAAGTTTAATACATAAATTAACTATGTAGGTATACTTATCAATAATTTCAAAAAACAAAATGATTAAATAATACAAGGTTAGAAAAAACGAAAGCAGAGCTCTGGGGTAACGAACGATGACTTTACTGCCTAATATTCGCTTCTGTATTTTTATTTAATGTCTGGCTGGAGTGCACGCGTCCTTGTCTTACTCACGACAATAGAGGTACCTACCTACCACAGAATAATTAGTAGGTAGATACAAGTACATTTTAACCCCCGACGTAAAAACGACGGGGTGTTCACGTCATTGGGGGTGTTACATTTTTAAAGCATGTAGGTACTGACAATTGGTAGGTACGGGTCAGTCAGCAAGTACCTATCAGTAGTATCAGTACTACAGGGTTATATTTGTGTCGGCGCCGGCGCGTCATATTGTAAGACCCGTCATTTTGTAATCTGTCTAGTCAGATTGTAAATATCGAAGTAAAACCGTCAAATGCATGCGATCAAAGTAGGTAGGTAGGTATATACGTACTATATACTTATCTCTGCCCCAATAATTGGGACTCGGGCGCACTTGGGTGCCCCACGTTAGGTTAGTTAGGTTCCTTTATACCTACCTACCCTGCAGACAGAAATAGGAGCCCTAAGTCCCGATTATGGGGGTAGAGATAATTTGATCACATGCATTTCTCAATTTTACGGTTTCACTTCGACAGATTATATCCGTCCGTCGACTACGCTTTTTAGGCTAATACCTAGTGTTTTGAGGTTGGGTTAGGGTCTAGGCGGAAACAGTGACTCAGGCGGCTACAGTGACTCATTACTACTTTGGCTAGAAAAGGATGTACATAGTTGTTGTCTCCCTCCCAAGTTTGAAGCTAACGTTCCTCGGACTCGTACAAACCAGTCAGCCAGCGTCTCAATCGCCAAACAGTGGAGCCACCACGTGTTTTGTTTTTAGTGCTCACAAAACTATATTTTAAGGTAAGTTTGATTTGTTTTAACAGCTAAACTACAAAAGAAATGTTGTAATGATTGTTTCTGTCTTATAGTTATGTTTATACAGATTGCCTTTATGTGTTAAGTTCAGTTTATTGATTGATTTTTCGATCCATTTCAATATAAAATATATAAAATGGCGGAGTTGTGTACAGTGACTCAATTTAAAGCGGTACACAGTGACTCATGAGTCACTGTGTACTTCAATTTATTTTATTAGATTTATTATTATTTTATATTTATTATTATTATTTGATTTATATTTATTATTATTTTATTAGATTAGATAGACGTCTTGTAACGGAAAAATATCTAATGTCTGTTTTTTTGTGAAATTTGATCTCATTTGATTAATTAGTTGATTTTTATTTTTATTGTTTGTTAATTATTTCTTTAGGATTTTTTTTTGTTTGGTTTATAACATTCAGTTTTTGTTTTTAAAAATAAGTCTATTACCTACTATGTGATCTCATGATTAAAAATAATACCTATTAGAGTAACAAATTAAAGTGTGAACCAGAGTAAAATTAAAATATAATTCTAAGACTGATTAATTATATTAAGTCATATATTGAAAAACTTGCATTTACATTTGTCATTTAATGAAAAATAATAAAGAGTTTTGATTAAATATGTCTTTTTATTTTCATTGAGTCACTGTATACTATTAGAGTCACTGTGTACTACACAACTGAGTCACTGTATACGTCCACCGGTACACAGTGACTCAAATCTATTTTTTATATTTTATTTTTTAGTGTAGTTCTTATATGCTGCAATGAAAATATAATGATACAATATTGAAATGTAGTAATCTGACTTTAAGATCTAAAAAAATCACTTTGTTTATATATTATTTACTATATTTTTGAGCGTATCGAAAAAATCCGAGTCACTGTTTCCTCCCTGACCCTACATTAATCGATTTTTCTGAGTAATGGTGCATTATCTTTTCATGGGACTGGTACCAGGCAGCAAGGGGCCCCTCCCTCCCCCCTCCTCCACAACGCGCGAGGTGAGCTCCGTCGCATGCATTTGACGATTTGACGGTTTCACTTCGACAGTTTGCAATCTGACTAGGCAGATTACAAAATGACGGGTTTTACAATATGCCACCGACATATACCTATTATGCATAGAGAAACAGGTAGGTAAGGTACCTAGGTAAATCTGTTCATAGTGACCATATTTTGCCATAATGTCTTCGAGTTCGTCGGACGATGAGTTTTTTCCCCTCGAAAGTATTCATTACAAAATAAAAACCGGCCAAGTGCGAGTCGGACTAGCGCACGAAGGGTTCCCTACCATTATCTACTTATACAACATTAGACAAAACGGCAAAAAATCATGTTTGTTGTACTATTTTGTATGGAAGCCCTCATTAAATAGGTAGGTACCTACCTACTTATTTATTTTTTGTGTTTTTAGTGTAGATAGGTAGGTACCTATTTGTTATTATAGCGGCAACAGAAATACCTACACATACTGTGAAAAATTCAATTGTCTAGCTATCACGGTTCATGAGACAGCCTGGTGACAGACATCGGACAGCACAGAGTACATTGTCGGACAGACAGACAGACGGCAAGCGGAATCTTATAGGGTCCCGTTTTTACCCTTGGGGTACTGAACCCTAAAAAAGGACAGTCTGTGTTTCTAATACTTATGATTATCAACAGTAAAAGAAAGAAATACGGATACCGTATATCAATTATGTATTACTAAGATATAGGTAAAGTTGCATGAATCCTAGTTAATAAATTAGTTAAGTAGGTACCTAGTACTAAGTAGGTACCTACTTAATCTTCTTCCAAATTTTATCAATCATATTTCTGTCAACTGTGTAGGTACCTAGGTATTGGTTGGCAACCCTAGGCACGGTGGCGCGCCGCGTACCTATTTGGAATCTATACCTACCTTCACACAACGCTCATGACGTCAGAGACCAGAGACCGTGTTGCCGTCGGGTACCTAGGTAGGTAATTAATATTTTATTCAGTAATAATTTAGGTATGTTTTCAAATCCAGAAATCGAGAATTAATAAATTAAAACGTAGGTAAACACTTCGGATTCTTGCCCTATTTCCTTTGATTGTGCTTTTGATGTTGAGGAAAAATCCAAATCATTTGTTGCTATGGAAGGTGATATAATAACACAATTGAATGAAAGATGGTTCTGCAAATGTTTTTATCAAAATGTTGCAGTTGAATGAATTCATGTGTTGATTGTTATTATTTTGATGAATCAAAGTAATTTCAGATAGGTATTTCTTTATGTCAATTAACACGACTACGGCCCGTGATTTGTTTGAAACATTTGTTCTGATCCACAGCAGTGATCATGAAACGGTCATGTTTCTAGTTTGTAGGTAAGTACAGTAGGTAGGTACATTCGATAATTATGATTGATGATGTTGATGGTAGAACCGCCTAGTTCATACAAACGTAATACCTACCAAAATAATTTCCAAATCAAACATATTCCTAAGCCCTAGGAATATGTTTGATTTAGAAATTATTTTGGTAGTAGATATACCTAGGTAGGTACGTCTATGTAGAGGAAGTGTGTATTTATTTCGATTGGATTACAGAATATCTAGGTTCCGAAAGGTACCTATTCTAAAAGGACAATGATAATAAAGACGAGATACCTATGATGAATTTAAATTTTCTATAGAAAATTTATTTTTCTCATAACAATTAAGTAAGTAGGTACCTATGTTTCAGGTCTCAGGGTTCTCAGGTCAATCTGACCTGAGAACCCTGAGACCTGACTTACTTACTTACCTACTTAATCTGACCTGGCTTAGCAGACATCGAGAACCCGCGCATCGTACCTACCTACTGCGCGACTGCTCCCTAGAGTACAAGAAGGGAGAGAGTCAGACCAACATTGAGATCTTGGAAGAACAGCACATCAATGCATTTGCTTCGCTGGGACTTCAAAGAGGGAACTCTGCTGAAAAATACTTGGCATGTGCCATTTATACCTTTGTATCATCAACGAATAAGTCCTGCATAGCCTTAATTAAGTACACCAATGCATTGTCGCAATATGAATAGGTATGGCAGTCTCTAATAAAACTTTACAGCGATACTTTACAGCGTTGGCTGAAGGTATAGATTCCATATATGTACGCGAATTTGTACCTGTACTGTAATGTTCTTGTGTACCTATAAGCAGAACTGTGACAATAAACTTTATTTTGTGCACCATACCTACCACCCATACATGTTAATGAGTTGATATTAATGAGCCTTCGCGCTGCCGATGATTAGTTAGGTACCTATTCGAGATTTTGATGCATCAACCGCATCAGGTAGGTAGGTAGGTACCTAGTGAACTGTCGAGCTCATAATTTAACGATTTCAAGTACCTACCTACCTACCTACCTACTATCGAGTAATCGTTTTCAAGCAAGTGTTATACCTATTCGATCTCGCGTCATTCGATTTCGAGCATACCTATTACCTACCTACGTCGCGATTCAGCAGCGCCCGCCCGCAGAGACTCAGAGGCCGTCGATTCAACAGAAACAAGGAGTGTACAGGCGTCAGTGACGAACATGCGCTTCAAGCTTCAACACAAAACCGAGCAGCAGGCAAGGTTTTTAATAGGGATGCATCCGACCGATGTTTGTTGCGGAATCAATGGTGAATCTTTTCTCCTGTATTGTGTTGTTTTGTTGTTAAAACTAAATACCATTAAGTACGGTGCTGATTGCGGTTTGTTCTGTGCTGCGTGCATTTATTTATATAATGGATTCTGACAGCAGCGAAAGCGATGCACGGAGTTCTAGGTTAAGAACTCCGCCACGAAAGCTAGAAAAAGGCACTATGACTAAAAATATTATAATTATTTTGTGCAATTAATAATATGAAAACCTTCCAGAGACATAGAATTTGCACGAAGACTCTAGAGGGATTGTTGCGTACTAAAATATTCCTATCAAACGACGGTCAGCCTAGCGCAGAACAATATTTTTTTTTAAATAAAAATTATAGCAACCCAGAGACCTACGAACCGACCAATAAGAGCGTCCCGCGGTCGCGTGCCGCTCCGTTACACCGAATGATATCGCTTGCTCTCTTTCCCGCGTGGCGGTTGCAAGCGTGTGACCGAAGCACGCGGCGCGCGGCGTCGCCAGCAGTGATGCCAGATCTACTGATTTAGCAGTAGATCTACCTGATTTAAAAAAAATCTACTGATCTACTGCCTTGATTGGAAATCTACCTGCTTTTTTTCAAATCAGATCGTATCATCTAGTTATTGCCCACTTGTCGTGTCATCTGGCTTATAGGCCTAAATAACATGACATTTGTTCAACAACCGTAGTAAGTATCGAAAAATATTGGATACGTGTTCTTTGTTTTATCAAATTAATACAAATTGACGAAGATAAAACGTGTCAAAGATCTTATGGGGGGCTTGTGACGTCACATTTGAGTAAGAAATGTACTCAAATTTGACGTCACACGAGTTTTCGACGCACTGTATCGTCTTCATTTTTGTTTACGTGAAAAAAGAAAAAATATGTGTCTAATATTTTTTGGAAATCTATCTGACGGACTAATGAGATTTTTTTTGTCATGTACCCTATTCAAGCTCAAGTCCTTTATACCTCATGTGGGTATGACTTTTTTAATCTACTGATTTTTCCTTCGATCTACTGCTAAAACTTTATTTTTTCTACTGATTTCTTCAGATTCCATCTGGCAACACTGGTCGCCAGTCCGCTGCTTACGCGCAAAGCACATGTACGTGTTTCTGTCAAACCTCCCGCGCAAGTCGTTACGTGACGCCACGCGCCGACATTGTCCGCGAAATACTTAGATTCCGAACTATTTTATTGTAAAAGTGTAAATTACCGAATAAACTATTGATCATAACTCTAATCAGAGACTTGTTTCCGTTTCCCCTGAAACCTCTTCTCATATGTGGCGCTCCAACGTGTTTTTCGTGTGACAATAGTAGGGAGTGCATAGTGTCTACCTAGTGAACGTTTTGCAGTGACGAACAAAAATGCCAGTGACAAGGAGCAGAGCGGCTAGTTTGACTCGGAGAGATGATGCAAACGACGCATTACCCGTCCTCTCGCGACCAAACACGCCGCCAGCGGCGTCCGCCAGCCAAGATGGCGACGACGCCTTTTCTTCACCGCGTGCCGATGCAAACGCTACGTTCTCTAATGAAAACGTGGCGACGATTATCGCTTCTCTCCAGCGCTCTCAAACAGAAGCGTTCAGGGAGTTGCTCACCTCGGTGTCGCGGGCGAATGCATCCACCCCGGAGTCACTCGCGCTATCAGGGCACAACACCCTAGCCCGCTGCAGAGCAACCTTCTCCGGCCAACCAAAAGAGTCGGTTGAAGCATTCATAGACGCGATTGAGGCATATAGTGACTGCGCGCAAGTTACGGACTCAAACATCCTACGCGGTTTAGCCTACTTATTCAAGGACGAAGCAGCTACGTGGTGGCAAGGCATAAAATACTCTGTGTCGTCATGGCTAGAAGCCAATAAGTGCCTTTGGTGACCGCCGACCGCCTCATCGAATATACATTGAAATATTTTCTACGCCGCAAGACAAAGAAAACACCGACATATTTGTGGCGCGCGTTCGCGCCCTTTTCGCACGCTTGCCCAAGGGTGATATAACAGAATCGGCGCAGATAGATATGACGCACGGTCTCCTGCACAGCAGAATTAAGAAAAGGTTACGCAGAGAAGAATGTCATGACTTCCGTGATTTACTCCGCCTCGCACGGAATGTAGAAGACTCGTTCGACAATAAAACCGTCATGACACACACGACGAGTGAGCGGCGAACACAACCGCCGTCAACATCAACGCCGTCTACACAATCCGCCTCGCGTGATAACGCGGGTGCCCGTGATAACAGCCACGCCAGAGCGCGCGACAGCGCGCACGCCGGCGCCGCCGCGGCGCAGAGCCCGCCCGCCCCGTCCGCGCCTGTTCCAGCCGCGCCCCCCGCGCCTTGTCCTCCAAAGCAGGACTCCACAAGGAGGCAACGGCCTACGTGCGCCTACTGCAAGAAGTTTGGCCACGCCAAGGAGCAATGCCGTAAGTTACAGGCGTCGCAGAGTCCAGGTGAGAGTGATAAACAATCTAGTGGTCAAAGTTTCTATTCGATTAAATCTCTCGCGTCCGACTCTTTTAACCATCAAAATACAACCCTCCGAGCTCATAAAGGTGCAAGAATGACTTTTTCATCGTCAAAGTAATATCTGCACCTTTATGAGCTTGGAGGGTTGTATTGATGATTTTGATGATTATAATTCTGTACCGACATACGTCATAAAGCCGCGAATCAAATGTTCATCAACATACAACCTAGCACTGGCCTGCAAATTGGAAAAAACGTGAGAAAATTTGAATTTCGCGGACTGGTTGGAGCATTCACCATAACACTAACAAATTTTACTGTCAAAAAAAAATTACCTACTTTTGTAGAACAAATATCTCAATAGCGGCATAAAATATCATTTAATTGTCGTATAACTATCTAATATGTGGTCAAATTAACATTTAAATATGTACTCAATAAAAAAATAAACGATTTATAAGGCATACTTTCAAAATATTATTACAATAAAATATGAGCTCCGAATTAAAATAAAAAATAATAATTTGGTAGATAAACACCTGTATTATTGAGAATTCGTTTTTAATTTTCTTTTCAATGACGAATTCTTACTCAAAAGCGACGGCCTTTGCAAAGGATTTTATTGAGTTTTCTTCCCATTTTATTCAAAATATATTTTTTGACTCACTAGTACCTACACTATATGCCCAATAGTCACAATTTTTAGATTGTTAAATTTTGACTAAAACATTTCCCAACTTAAAATTAGATAAAATAGTGTAAAGCTCGACTAACCAAGGAGCCCCCTTATCGCATTAATTTTATCCCTTTTACAGACAAGGGTTAAAATATATGTTTATACTTATCTCAATTATGTAGGTATATTATATACATATATACAGATATCTTCTATGGTTACAGAGTCGATGCATATATTTTTAAATTTGTGTTAATATTTTATATTTATGTATACATTTGATGTTAACTGTACTATTATTTTCTATTTAATAAAAATACAACCGTTTCGTATGCAGGTGCGGCAGTTTCAGACGTTGCTAGTGACTTTGTTGTGGAATTAGATCGCACATTGACACCTGAAGATATTCGGAGAGCACAGATCATAATATCGAGATGATCATGTATCATCACCAACAGGAATTTGTAGTGAAACATCATCTATCGCTGCGCATAGTACTGATTCACTTACACAACAGTTAGGTATGTTACGCAATTTACAATCTTTCGTCTGAAGGGCTAGGTTTAGCACGCGTACTTTAGCCGCGTTGAATACGTACTTACTATTCGCTCGAAATTCATTAATTTTTTCTTGGCATGAAATATATCTTAGTAAATATTTTTATTCTGTCCAATTTTACCTATCATTATTAGTTTTACATTGGTAGTTTTACATTAGTATTACATTGTATTTGGGAACCTAGATATTCTGGATTCCAATCGGTGTAAGGACACACTAGCTTAGGAATATGTTTGATTTACAAATTATTTTCGTATTTCGTTTGTATTCAGTTGATGTCACTCGCGCTTAGCAACGTTTTCCTTTGTTACAATAATAATATTTCACCACCGCCGCGTAAGTACATTTGTCGCTTAAAATGTTACAGGTCAAGTTATGACTGAGCTGAAAAGTCTCAGATCTATAGCTGTCTTCACTATGCATCGAGTGGAGAACATTGAAGATACCCTTAAGAGAATTCAAGTTCCTTCGCAATGTGAGCCCTCACGACTACTTCCTGATTTGCCACTGACGGAATTACTGCACCTAAAAAGCTTAGAGGAGAAGATGGTGGATGAACAAGTAGAAAAGCAATTGGTAAGATTTTTTTATTTTATTATAGTCACTCTTAAGAGGCTCAAAAAAGTGAACTATATACATACTGATCAAGGAGACCTCTATAACGGTGTGTCCTTCAGTGGCCATACTTTCAATTTATATTTGATCGTTAAAGTATTGAGTGCAATGTAAAAAATAACATTTTGATTTTTTTTCTTACCAGGAAGTTTTTAGTCAACTCATTATAGGTAGACGGTTTAACTGAATCCTCGCCTGGGCCTTAGTCTGCTATTGCAATAGTGTGGTCTATCATTGATTTAATAAGGCCCCGCGCAGACGAATTACCCTTTGTACGCACGTCAAACGACTTTCGAACGCGCTTCAATACGCCGTGGGCTAGGGGCCTTATTAAATCAATTATAGACCATTCTGACACTTGCAATAGCAGACTAAGGCCCCTGCTTGCGCGCGGGTGCACGGGTATGACAATAAAGGGGCACGCGTGGCGTGCGGGCAGAGGCAAAGCTCGGCGGTGGCTTTGCCTCCCGCACCCGCGCGCAAGCTGGCGAGTACTCAGTTAAGCGGTCGGTCGACCTATAGCCGAATATTTTTAAAGTAGGTACTTAGGTACTACATTTGATATATAATACTTTTAATGCAGTAAACCGATGGATGCAAATCCTGCCTCTTTTCGTATCTCCTACTAGAAGTAGCTACTTCAATAATTCAAATAAAAAGTGTTCTGAATTTTTTATCTTATTTCAGTTTAATATGCTGAGGTATACGGGCGGGAGTAGAGAGCGCGATTGCGTGAATCGTTGCCTTGAGAAGATTTTCACCAATTACTTAGCACAATTTTGCTCATGGACGGGCAAGAAAAACAACTTCAAGCTGTCATCGCTCAAAGTTATGACGACATTAAAACGTAAGTTTCATGATCGCATTCAGTTTTCGATTCATACATTTAGCAGGGGCTGTTTGAAAGTGTTTTATCACATGAAACTGAAAGACAGATGGAAATATCTACTACCTGTCCTATATAAAAGTTTCATAATTTTAGTTCGGTGGACCCCACGAGATGGACAACACTTCAAATAATTTAATTTGTCAATTTAAATGGCTTAAGTTTCTGCTCTGTACTACTGTATTTACATAAATTAAACACTGCCTCTGTTTATTGTTACAGTTGCTGTACGTGAATCATTCCCAAATATAACAGACGATGGATTTGAACGCCATGTGATGAGCTGGTTTCAGCATGCTGCTACAAGACTGAAGAGGCAAAACTAAGTTTAGTGCTAAAGAGAATAATTTCTTTTTATAACCATGCCAGACACCTATGATATGGATATGGTATTATCGAAACACACTTACATTGGGAAGGACAATGGATAACTATCCAGTTATCCATTACAAAAACAATGTAATACACTTTATTGTCTGATTTACATGTACCGAGCAGAAGGTGCCCTTTGGGTCCGCGACCCTTCTGCTCTGTGCACTCGTAAAATTTTCCTTCCCAATGTTAGTATGTTTCGATAATAGAATTTCTTTTCTTTTTATAACCATGCCAGACACCTATGATATGGATATGTATCCATTACAAAAACAATGTAATACACTTTATTGTCTGATTCACATGTACCGAGCAGAAGGTGCCCTTTGGGTCCGCGACCCTTCTGCTCTGTGCACTCGTAAAATTTTCCTTCCCAATGTTAGTATGTTTCGATAATAGAATTTCTTTTCTTTTTATAACCATGCCAGACACCAATGATATGGATATGTATCCATTGCAAAAACAATGTAATACACTTTATTGTCTGATTTACATGTACCGAGCAGAAGGTGCCCTTTGGGTCCACGACCCTTCTGCTCTGTGCACTCGTTAAATTGTCCTTCCCAATGTTAGTGTTTCTATAATATTATTTCTTTTATTTTTATGACCATGCCAGACACCTATGATATGGATATGGTATTATCGAAACACACTTACATTGGGAAGGACAATGGATAACTATCCAGTTATCCTTACAAAAACAATGTAATACACTTTATTGTCTGATTTACATGTACCGAGCAGAAGGTGCCCTTTGGGTCCGCGACCCTTCTGCTCTGTGCACTCGTTAAATTGTCCTTCTCAATGTTAGTGTGTTTCTATAATATTATTTCTTTTCGTTTTATGACCATGCCAGACACCTATGATATGGATATGTATCCATTACAAAAACAATGTAATACACTTTATTGTCTGATTTACATGTACCGAGCAGAAGGTGCCCTTTGGGTCCGCGACCCTTCTGCTCTGTGCACTCGTTAAATTGTCCTTCCCAATGTTAATGTGTTTCTATAATATTATTTCTTTTCGTTTTATGACCATGCCAGACACCTATGATATGGATATGTATCCATTACAAAAACAATGTAATACACTTTATTGTCTGATTTACATGTACCGAGCAGAAGGTGCCCTTTGGGTCCGCGACCCTTCTGCTCTGTGCACTCGTAAAATTTTCCTTCCCAATGTTAGTATGTTTCGATAATAGAATTTCTTTTCTTTTTATAACCATGCCAGACACCAATGATATGGATATGTATCCATTGCAAAAACAATGTAATACACTTTATTGTCTGATTTACATGTACCGAGCAGAAGGTGCCCTTTGGGTCCACGACCCTTCTGCTCTGTGCACTCGTTAAATTGTCCTTCCCAATGTTAGTGTTTCTATAATATTATTTCTTTTCTTTTTATGACCATGCCAGACACCTATGATATGGATATGGTATTATCGAAACACACTTACATTGGGAAGGACAATGGATAACTATCCAGTTATCCTTACAAAAACAATGTAATACACTTTATTGTCTGATTTACATGTACCGAGCAGAAGGTGCCCTTTGGGTCCGCGACCCTTCTGCTCTGTGCACTCGTTAAATTGTCCTTCCCAATGTTAGTGTGTTTCTATAATATTATTTCTTTTCGTTTTATGACCATGCCAGACACCTATGATATGGATATGTATCCATTACAAAAACAATGTAATACACTTTATTGTCTGATTTACATGTACCGAGCAGAAGGTGCCCTTTGGGTCCGCGACCCTTCTGCTCTGTGCACTCGTTAAATTGTCCTTCCCAATGTTAGTGTGTTTCTATAATATTATTTCTTTTCGTTTTATAACCATGCCAGACACCAATGATATGTATATGTATCCATTGCAAAAACAATGTAATACACTTTATTGTCTGATTTACATGTACCGAGCAGACGGTGCCCTTTGGATCCGCGACCCTTCTGCTCTGTGCACTCGTAAAATTTTCCTTCCCAATGTTAGTGTGTTTCTATAATATTATTTCTTTTCTTTTTATGACCATGCCAGACACCTATGATATGGATATGGTATTATCGAAACACACTTACATTGGGAAGGACAATGGATAACTATCCAGTTATCCTTACAAAAACAATGTAATACACTTTATTGTCTGATTTACATGTACCGAGCAGAAGGTGCCCTTTGGGTCCGCGACCCTTCTGCTCTGTGCACTCGTAAAATTTTCCTTCCCAATGTTAGTGTGTTTCTATAATATTATTTCTTTTCGTTTTATGACCATGCCAGACACCTATGATATGGATATGTATCCATTACAAAAACAATGTAATACACTTTATTGTCTGATTTACATGTACCGAGCAGAAGGTGCCCTTTGGGTCCGCGACCCTTCTGCTCTGTGCACTCGTAAAATTTTCCGTCCCAATGTTAGTATGTTCAGTGTGTTTCTATAATATTATTTCTTTTCTTTTTATGACCATGCCAGACACCTATGATATGGATATGGTATTATCGAAACACACTTACATTGGGAAGGACAATGGATAACTATCCAGTTATCCATTACAATAACAATGTAATACACTTTGTCTGATGTTTGCTTTCTTTCTTATTTCCAATTGTTGAATAAATTACTTTACTATTAATTCTTACATATTTTATTGAATAAATGAGGCCTTTATCAAATTAACTGGTTCTTTTATATTCTGTCGACTACAACTAATTAACTTGAAGTTTTGTTTTTATTCTTTGTATACATTTTCTCATATGTTTATGTAATATAGCCATTTTTTTTGAGACGGTAATTAAAGTCATCCGGTATAATATAGCTAAGTCTGTGACAGGCTTAAACTTCCTTTCAGTATTGTAAACTTACATGCAATAAGTTGCAGAATAATACATATATCTAGTACTATTCTGGAACTTATTGCATTGCATGTAAGTTTACAAAACTGAAAGGAAGTTTATCAGGCAATTTGAACGGAGATTTTATTTGCAATGTCATGACAACAACAAAAATTCAAGTTACATGAACCCTACATGCTCAAGTCACACATACATTACAAATGTAACTTTAAAATTCAAGTTACATGAACCCTACATGCTCAAGTCACACATATATTACACATGTAACTTACCATGACGATCTTAAATAGAAGTTACGTGCACGTTACATGTGCATTATTGACGCGACGTTACATGTGCAAGTTACCGGTATATTACGCATGTAACGTTGCCATGACCATCTAAATAGAAGTTACGTGCATGTTACATGTGCATTATTAACGCGACGTTAAATGTGCAAGTAACCCGTATATTACAAATGTAACGTTACCATGACCATCTAAATGGAAGTTACGTGCAAGTTACATGTGCATTATTAACGCGACGTTAAATGTGCAAGTTACCGGTATATTACACATGTAACGCTACCATGACCATCTAAATAGAAGTTACGTGCATGTTACATGTGCATTATTAACGCGACATTAAATGTGCAAGTAACCCGTATATTACAAATGTAACGTTGCCATGACCATCTAAATGGAAGTTACGTGCAAGTTACATGTGCATTATTAACGCAACGTTAAATGTGCAAGTTACCTGTATAATACACATGTAAAGTTACCATGACCATCTAAATGGAAGTTACGTGAAAGTTACATGTGCATCATTAAAACGACGTTAAATGTGCAAGTAACCTGTTTATTACAAATATAACGTTGCCATGACAATTTAAATGGAAGTTACGTGCAAGTTACATGTGCATCATTAACGCGACGTTAAATGTGCAAGTTACCTGTATATTACAAATGTAACGTTGCCATGACAATCTAAATGGAAGTTACGTGCAAGTAACATGTGCATTATTAACACGACATTGCATTTGTAGGTTGCCGGTAAGTTTCAATTAAAATGGAGTTGTAACGTTTATACTCATACTTTCGGATAACTTTCGAATGTGACGTTACTGTAACATGTATTTACGAAATTTCTGAAAAATTTCAAATGAATAGTTACTGTAATGTATCTAAATTAACTTGCAGAAACTTACAATAAAACCTTTCTAGTATGTTACCACTGTTATGTCCACGTAACGTTGCAAATTATAGTTGTTGAAAGTTTTATCTGATCTTTATGAGCAACATTGCATCTAATGTTTCTGGCGTTGCCGTTAGGGCTATATAATCTACGTTCCTGTAACCTTGCTACAAGATTGCACCTTTGCATTTGTAACTTACACCCACCCAATTTATAGTTTCAGCAATGTTTATGCAACATATTCGTGCTCAGTGGGTAATAATACACCTTATATAAATATAAAGTTTGTATGATACAAACTTTATAATTATAATTTAGTACTTGATATTCTAATAATTTAGTTTAAATTAAAGGTACCAAAAGTGTTAGAATAGCCTTAGAATTTTCGATGGTTAGAATAGCCAATAAAATTTTATAAATAAGTTTTAATCAATTTTAGTTTTGAAAATTATCGCTCGGCACTAGCCGTAGTCACAGGAATGTTGAGAAATAACAGAAATACAGGTGTGTTCCTCTGTGGCCGGACCACAGTTTAGTACTCAGATGCTATAGTTCGAAATAATACCTACCTAAAGTCTACTTTCATCGGAATATATAATTATTTTTAGTACCTCAAGAGATATCTTTTTAATTAACAATTTATGTGGTCCGGCCGCCAGGCAGTGCTCTCTGGCCGCGCCACCTCAAATTAAATAGAGTATAGTGAACTATTAATAAATCAATATCCCGAAAAAAACTACCTAAAGAGTACCTTGCATACGACAAATATGGTCCAATAAACCCCTTTAGTTAAGGAGTTATTGGTCGTAGGGTGTGGTCCGGCTGGAAGGTATACTCTGCAGCAAGTCAGTTTTGCAATATTTAATATTAACTATCCATAAATCAATTTATATAATAGTACCTTTTCTCTACTCTTCGTTGATTCATTTTTCTCTCAAGAAACTATTCATTTTGATTAATTAATCTTTAAAGTATGTGGCGCGGCTAGGGAGGATTACTTTCAGCAAATATAACGAAATATGCTTTATTTCTTTATGCCAACGAAAACTGCATAATAAGTACTTACTTTATCGAAAAACCTGGACTTCATCTATAAACTTTTATTTTTATTACAAACAATGATTTTGAAAAAGGTGCACTTTTTGGTTTTTGTTTACTATCTACCTAAGAATAGGTAGTTAATTTGGCGGTGTGCGTTTCGACCACGCGGCCACGCCGTTTTTTTTTTAAAAACTATGCCAAGATTTGTAAAAGTTCTAAAGATTCCCAAAACCATAAATTTGTCAAAGTTATG
The DNA here is from genome assembly GCA_905147715.2 of Xestia xanthographa. Lineage (NCBI taxonomy): Eukaryota > Metazoa > Arthropoda > Insecta > Lepidoptera > Noctuidae > Xestia > Xestia xanthographa. The sequence goes on from LR990652.1 coordinate 17,780,434, forward strand.
GTTAAAAAGTTATAAGGGTTTCATCATCATCATCATCAACTTATTAATGTTCCCACTGCTGGGACACAGGCCTCCTCTGAGAGAGAATGAATGGGCTATCGCAGTATAGTGCGATGCGCGCTCGTACACGGACGTGCTTCCACTGTGCACGGCACGAATTTTATTCGCGTCTTGCGCGGCCATAGCCGCTGCCCGTTACAACTATGTGTGCATCTGGATTGAGGGCCCATTTTTTAAATCTTTGAGAAACGAAATAAGACTTATAGGGAATTTACTTAAAAATAGTAAAAACTTTAAGCAATAGGCCATGAATTTCTTAAACGTGAATTAAAATAGTTATGATCAAATAACTAGGGCCCTCAATCCAGACGCTTGCGTAAAGTGGCATAGTCTAAATCTCAAAAAGTACTATCTCCGAGTTATTCATTTTTATTTAAGAATTTAGTTAAGAATTTCTTAAATATTTTAAGAAATTCCCAAATCTGTAGAATATCACATTACACATTTATGGCGGTTTATCAAGGGCCCTCAATTCATACATGTCTGGATTGAGGAATCTGCAAAACATGAATTTATCTGAAGAAATACATAAATATGACTATAATAAATGTTAGTTTGATACATCTGTGAATTAGTTAAAAAGAAATAATGATATAAAAGTTAATTGTTAAAAAGTAAATGAGAGTTGAATTTTACTAAAACGTCTGAACTGAGAGCCCAATATTTTCGGCTTTATTGACTAGGCTTAACCTCATATATTGACGCAAATTATAACAAGTTTTTTTACTATTTTTTAACTAAATGGCAACATATCGTTCGTTCCTCAAAATGCCATACTTTTAGAGAAAATTGATTTTATGTTTTTCGTAGGAGAAAATTTTGTAGAGTGGATATGATTTTGTTACTTTTTGGACGGTAAGTCATATTTTGCGAGAGACATCGCAATCTGCAAATCAATCTAATTCATGTCTACAAATAAAACACGATTGGTAAACTAACTAAAACTATTTACATAACTTAAATGTAACCAATGATATTCTAATAAACAGATGTTATTCACCTACAAAACCACCGAAAGAAGTGTACTGCGCAGCAGCGGCAGCACACACACTTACACACTTTTCATTCATTCTATATTTCACTACAAGTTAAAATGATACAAAAGGGATAGCTCGTTATAACCAATACGAAAAAAAGCGGCCAAGTGCGAGTCGGACTCGCCCATGAAGGGTTCCGTAGCAACAAGTAACATAATATGTATAAAAGTTCTTGTAGTTCGTTGTAACTTTGATCGATGTTTTAATAATAATTGCGGTTTACGATTTATGACGTATTAAAAAAAAACTACTTACTAGATCTCGTTAAAACCAATTTTCGGTAGAAGTGTTACATGGTAATGTACATCATATATTTTTTTTAGTTTTATCATTCTCTTATTTTAGAAGTTACAGGGGGGGGGCACATTTACCACTTTGGAAGTGTCTCTCGCGCAAACTATTCAGTTTAGAAAGAAACCTCAATATCATTTTTGAAGACCTATCCATAGATAACCCACACGTATGGGTTTAATGAAAAAAAAAATTTGTTGAGTTTCAGTTCTAAGTATGGAGAAACCCCTTTTTTTTTTTCTATTTTTGTGTGAAAATCTTAATGCGGTTCATAGAATACATCTACTTACCAAGTTTAAACAGCATAGTTCTTATAGTTTCGGAAAAAAGTGGCGGTGACATACGGACGGACAGACAGACAGACATAACGAATCCATAAGGGTTCCGTTTTTTTCCATTTGGCTACGGAACCCTAAAAAGAGACGGATAGTGTTGTTCCATGTGTGGAGTGCACGCGTCCTTGTCGTACCCACGACAAAAATGTATTTCCCATCTCTTTCTTTTTTTTATCCTCCAATTATCAGAATATTAGGGAAATAAATGAAAAATATTAATAATTGGTACACTTTCTGAACACGCACGATGTAATTTTTACAATTTTTATCTAAATTCCTAGCAGCGTATCGCTCGTCGCCATGCGTGTTGCAGATTAAAGGCAATACGACCCAATTGGGCTGTTTTCGAGTCTTCACGATTGCGCGATCACAACATATCTGTTTACTAGAATATCATTGAATGTAACCTAAAACAATAGTCTGAAATCTTTTTGTAACAACTATTTATTCAAATAAACGGATTAAATCAGGAATAGTTAAGTCCAAAGAAGCGAGTAAACGAGTTAGTTATTAATGCTATAATTAAATAATAAAGTAAATATAAGTTCTACATTATCATGTTTATCTATGATATTCTAAAAACACAATTTGAATGTTCACAAAATATTTACGCCATATAGATGCAAAGGTAGTGCTTTGCCAAAATTAAAAAAAAAAACATTCACTTCCTACTATAGGCATTTTATCTGTGGAAATTTTTATTCCCGCACACGAGTTGGTAATTGAAAAAAAAAACCGGCCAAGAGCGAGTCCGACTCGCGTACCGAGGGTTCCGTACAAACTTTTTAAAGGACAAACTTAACTTTGCTGTTCGATCCCATGAAACGGCTATTGCACCAGCAGCAAGTAATAAGTTTGTAATAGTAAAATAGCTTTTTTTTAATATTAAACTACATATTTACGGTTTTCAGTTTTTTTCCGGCTTTACATTGCTTCTCGCCAAAATTTGGTGATTCTAGGTCAACGGGAACTACCATAGGTTTTCGACCCAAAACCTATTGGGTACTTGCGGTTGACCTAGAATTGTAAATTTTGGTTAAAAACAAGGTCTTACAGCAAAAAAGCGGAAAAATTGCGAAAATTAAAAAAAAGTTGAACATTAAGGTAAATTTTGGTAGGTACTTAAGTTTTCGCGAAAATATAAATTTACCCATATATTTTTATCATGTTCACTCCGGACTATAGATCTGAGTATCTCGTATAAATTTCAACTTGCTAGGTCCACCCGTTTCTGACAAAATCCGTGGTGACAGACGGACGGATAGACGGACAATAGAGTGATCGGGTTCCTTTTTTTACCTTTTGAGGTACGGAACCCTAAAAATGCACGCGTGTGAAATTCATTGCATGTTGAACCTAATCGTATTAAATGATTGATTGCATCACACAAAACACAATCATCGTTTCCGACAGTTCAAGCAACAAATAAACAAACTGATCAGTCCAAAAAATTAACAAAATCATATCCACCCTACAAAATTTTCTCCTACGAAAAACATAAAAATCAATTTTCTCTTGAAGTATGGCATTTTGAGGAACGAACGATATGTTGCATTTTAGTTAAAAAATAGTAAAAAAACTTGTTCTAATTTGCGTTAATCTATGAGGTTGAGCCTGGTCAATAAAGCCGAAAATATTGGGCTCTCAGTTCAGACGTTTTAGTAAAATTCAACTCTCATTTACTTTTTAACAATTAACTTTTGTATCATTATTTCTTTTTAACTAATTCACAGAGGTTTCTAACTAACATTTATGAAAGTCATATTAATGTATTTCTTCAGTTAAATTCATTTTTTGCAGATTCCTCAATCCAGACATGTATGAATTGAGGGCCCTAGATAAACCGCCATAAATTTTTAACGTGATATTCAACAGATTTGGGAATTTCTTAAAATATTTAAGAAATTCTTAACTAAATTCTTAAATAAAAATGAATAACTCGGAGATAGTACTTTTTGAGATTTAGACTATGCCACTTTACGCAAGCGTCTGGATTGAGGGCCCTAGTTATTTGATCATAACTATTTTAATTCACGTTTAAGAAATTCATGGCCTATTGCTTAAAGTTTTTACTATTTTTAAGTAAATTCCCTATAAGTCTTATTTCGTTTCTCAAAGATTTAAAAAATGGGCCCTCAATCCAGATGCACACTACAACTATGAGTTCAAAAAAACTTATAGTAAATGAATTGCTGGCATTCCTAGTCCATGCCATCGACTACATGGACGAGGTGAGCATCCTGCAGATTTGCCGGTCCAATTTCAAGGAAGACGACATAAGCAGCGGAAAACTCTTGCTGTTCCAGTCTCTTGGAAAACTGGACCAGATGCCCTCACAGCGAAGAGATGGAACCGAGAAGAGCCTTCAGGATATCCTCGATATGTTAAAGAAGACTGACCCGGACGACGTGCCAGATTTCGTGGCGAAGGAGCTAAGTAAACTGCCTCCCGTCACTTTCGATCACGTCGACGTTACACGGCTGCTAAAGGACATCACTTCCCTGAAAGCGGATATGACTAAGATGCAGTCCAGAATGGAGGTTTCAACAAAAACCAATACCGAACTACGTGCGGAAATAGCATTATTGCGCAACGTCAGTTCGGAAATTGGGTCACCTGAGGCCTTTTTTTTTTCGGATGGGAAATCATCAAATAACCCCTCCCGCTCTGGGCGGAGCAGGAGGGAGTGTCAGACTTTTACTGACTAAAACCCATCCATGTTCCTTCATCGCCCTTTGTGTTCCGGGGCCACGGTATCTCTTTCGAATAGTCCCGCAACCCCGGCAGGCATCGGTCCTTACGGACCCCTTCCTTTTTGCTGACTCTCTTTGAGGCGCGCGTGGAACACGAACGCGCCGTCGACACGGCCTGTCGTCATGTCATGAGACGGACGGACGGCGAGCTAGCCCATAGCTCACCGTCCACAGGCCCGCGCCTACGGTGGCCGGGGGCTACGTGGTGGTGGCCCCCGACGCCCGGGGCGTCTCCCGCGACGGCCGGGACGTTGAGAGGTTCTCTCCCTCTCACGTTCCGCCACCTCCTTCTCTAGCATTACTGCTTCGCAGAAGGAGGTCACGGCGTCCCATTCCGTCTCGCTCCGGACCATGGCTTGCACCAGGGCCGGACGCGAGAGGTCGCCGCCGCCGATCGCCGCTTCGAGGACACGGCGGTGCTCCGCCCACGCGGGGCACACCTCCACCGTGTGTTCCACCGTGTCCTCCGGTCGATCCTCACAATGGAAGCACCCGGGCGTTTCCTCCCGCCCGATTCGGTGCAGGAACCTCCCGAACACTCCGTGTCAGGTGAGGACCTGCGTCAGGCGGAAGGTGAGGACGCCGTGGCGTCTCTCAAGCCACTCCTCAAAGAGGGGACTTATCGCCACTATTGTGGCGTGCCCTGGTCACCTGAGGCCTCAAAGGTAAACACACGTCGAGGGGCGCAAAATGCAACCATCGGCAGTTTTGAATCGGCGAACACAAGTGCGTCACTAGCTGCCGATAACGCTGAGCAAGCGCTGCCCGCCGCCGTCGTCGCCCGCACCACAACACCGGCTGCAGAAACGTCACGCGTAGGTACGTCGACCCCTAAACGTGCCTATGCTGCAATTGTCACCAGCGGTAAAACTGATGCGTCGCAACATAAGCGACAAACCAGGAAAGGAGAAATATTGAAAATGGGTGCTCAACCTGCCCTGGCTGTGGTCCGTAGCTCCGTGCCAAGAACGAGCCAAGTGGATGAGGAGGGCTTTATTAAAGTAGAAAGGAGGAAGAAGAAGAAGAAGCCCACTTCTCGTAACCTGTGCGGTACCGTACCGAGTGGACCCAACATGCCGCTGCGTCCTGCTGTGCCTACGACGCAGCTGTACATTTCACGTCTGCATCACTCCACTACAACTGAGGAAGTGGTGCAGTATTTGAAAGTGAAGACCAACTGGACTCTGAGGGTCAAAAGGTTGGAATCGCGCCACAACATCAACTTTAAGTCATTCGTGGTACGAGTTCCAACCCACCATCTACAGACCTGCATGAAGGTTCTCCTTCATGCAGGTCTGTAGATGGTGGGTTCGTCGATATACGACATCCTTCGGCCAAAAGTTCTCTTTTGGCCGAAGGATGTCGTATATCGACGTTTCCGAGGACGGTTACGCGACACCACGCAGCGAAACCCAACGCCGACAACGTTGCGTGTATAGTTTTAGTCTCTTATGTTTAAAATATGTATTAGTATATTATTGTTGTTAAATATTATTTTGTGTATTTTATCTATGGGCGGGCCTAGTTGCCTGATAATAAAATGATTATTATTATTATTATAATCCACCACGCTGGCCCAGTGCGCATTGGTAGATGTTACACGATGTCAAACGATAAGATACAGAAATATAATTATGTTTATAATAAACATACGACTCTTCATTTTAAGGGTTCCGTACCCAAAGGGTAAAAACGGAACCCTATTACTAAGACTTCGCTATCTGTCCGTCTGTATGTCCGTCTGTCTGTCACCAGGCTGTATCTCATGAACCGTGACAGCTAAACAGTTGAAATTTTCACAGATGATGTATTTCTGTTGCCGCTATAACAACAAATACTAAAAACAGAATAAAATTAATATTTAAGGGGGGCTCCCATACAACAAACGTGATTTTTTTATAATAATTGGTACGGAACCCTTCGTGCGCGAGTCCGACTCGCACTTGGCCGGTTTTTTATTTAATTTAGGATCCTTGAGAAATAATTTCTAATACAATAGGTGGAAAGTTTTCTGTAAACAATAAGTCATGGTCACCCTATCGAAACATTCAAAACGTTGTTACAGGGTTAATATTATCAAAAAAAAAATACCTTTTGCCTATTATCGTTAGTTCTACTTAATTAGGTTTTGTTTACAAATAAAATTCAAGCTATTACTTACTTTCTTCGATAAATAATCACGACTTATTTCTAAGCAATACTGTGCTCCTGAAATATAAACCTAGGATTTTTTGTGTATTTTTACAAGTTTTGACAAATTCATATCTGTTTTACAAAAAAATTCAGACCTCTGCGGTGCTTTTTAAGCGAGATATCGGCGATAACGTATTTTTCACCGTTTCAATGGCCATTGGGTTTTAAGCCTTACAGCTTCTAAAATATAAACCTAGGTTTTATTTTTTTATTTTTTTTTATAAATTCAATCTGTATTTCCCTATATTTCAGGTGGTGCAACGCTTCGTTTTAAAGATCTTCGTGGCCGCGCGGTTGTCCGCGTTTCGATGGCGCGGCCACGTTCAAACCCTTATAACTTTTTAACCATAACTTTGACAAATTTATGGTTTTGGGAATCTTTAGAACTTTTACAAATCTTGGCATAGTTTTTAAAAAAAAAACGGCGTGGCCGCGCGGTCGAAACGCACACCGCCAAATTAACTACCTATTCTTAGGTAGATAGGTAAACAAAATCCAAAAAGTGCACATTTTTCAAAATCATTGTTGGTAATAAAAATAAAAGTTTATAGTTGAAGTCCAGGTCTTTTTATAAAGTACTTATTATGCAGTTTTCGTTGGCATAAAGAAATAAAGCATATTTCGTTATATTTGCTGAAAGTAATCCTCCCTAGCCGCGCCACATACTTTAAAGATTAATTAATCAAAATTAATAGTTTCTTGAGAGAAAAATGAATCAACGAAGAGTAGAGAAAAGGTACTATTATATAAATTGATTTATGGATAGTTAATATTAAATATTGCAAAACTGACTTGCTGCAGAGTATACCTTCCAGCCGGACCACACCCTACGACCAATAACTCCTTAACTAAAGGGGTTTATTGGACCATATTTGTCGTATGCAAGGTACTCTTTAGGTAGTTTTTTTCGGGATATTGATTTATTAATAGTTCACTATACTCTATTTAATGTGTGGTGGCGCGGCCAGAGAGCACTGCCTGGCGGCCGGACCACATAAATTGTTAATTAAACAGATATCTCTTGAGGTACTAAAAATAATTATATATTCCGATGAAAGTAGACTTTAGGTAGGTATTATTTCGAACTATAGCATCTGAGTACTAAACTGTGGTCCGGCCACAGAGGAACACACGAAATACAGTGCACACTTCAGGAAAGCTTGTTTGTTAATAAGTCAGCAAATTCTCATAAAAAAGATGACGTTTCTATTTCGTGTCTAAAAGAAAATCGAAATCTGAGAATTTCCTTGGAAAACGAGATTGATTTATCTTTTTTATATAGATGGACAAATGCTAAATGCCTTTTCCCATAAATCCGTATCATTCAAATTTTACAAAATGTCAGGTTGCAAGACACTGAAATTGGAAACGTTTTCATTCATCACAAGGAAACGCGATCTCAGCTGATTAATACTGATGTCTAATACATGATAGAATGCGTTCACTTTAAACAAGCTTTCAGGATCTTGAAGACGTTCATCCTCACAAATTTCATCAAAATGACGTTACACTTTTTTCTGACGAGTTTTAGGAAATTCAGGGTTTATATACCATATACTTCACTGCAATACTATTTGCTTCCGATTTTAAATCTTCAAATTCATGTCGATACTTTTCAAGTTCTTCTAGAGAGACTTGCAAACGCCTTGAAGCATTTGAAAGATCGATGGCTTTAGGTTGAAGTGCTATATAAGCCGCGTCTATGGTTTGTAAGACTGCAATGGAAAACAAGAAACATAATAAAATTGTAGTTTTCTACCTTCTTCTTCAGCAAGATAGCTTCATTTTTCTCATCTGCTTTGGAATTCAATAAAATGGTTTTTGTAAGCGCTTTTTGAACATCAACAAACCAAACTGGTCAAGTTGGATTCATTGTTTTAATGTTACTGAATTTGATGGTAACTACTTCGTCTCTCCTTTGCTGTCAGATATAAAAGTAGATAACATATTCCATCGTCTAATACTATGGCCAAAAAAATATAAATTTGTTGCATTTCGAATAATGTTTTTTATTTCTATGACCTCTTTTACTGCATCATTTACCACCAAATTTAAATTATAATCAGCACAATGGACATACACTGCATTTAGCTCTCTATATCTCTTATAAGTTTTTGAACTCCGCCATAAGTGCCTTTCATGGTATTAGCTCCATTGTCAACCTCTTCTGTTTTCACAATAAATTAACTAATTAAATACATCCTCACTTGCAAGTCTTGCAACAAACAACCAATGAGGGATTTTCTTTTTAGCTCTTCCCTAGTCGCTGGATAGATGGCGCTAGGTGTAAGTATGATAATGCAAGGAACGGAACCTAAAAAAACTGATTTTAACAAAGCGCGAAAAATGTTGGTTATATTCGGAAGGTTAAGCAAATGAAAGTGTCAGTCAACGAGAGTATGTGACGTGACACAATGGTTTTTTTTCAAGCGTTTTGGCTCTGGCATAGTAACTTCAACGCCATCTATAGAGTTCTTGGAAACTAAGTTTTTTTTTAAAACCTCAAAAGGAAAACCTCTCATTCTTACAACAATAAACTGCCACAAACTGCCTGATGAGTGCTTTCTCTTTCTTGGTCCTTTTTTTTTGTTTTATTCCTATTAGTCAAAAAAAGGGTGGTCAAACATCTGTGATCAATAACAGAGCCAGAGAATTTTTATAAAACAAAGTATGTATAACGAAAAAATACACACACTTTTTTTTAAGGTCAGCACACTCTTTGTGCGGACCAATAGTACTAAGGGCGGTAAACAGATGTGGACATCGTGTGCCTTGAGCTCATGTAAAGTTTTGTAACATGTTAACATTTTTTACTAAATGTGTAATAATAAATGTTGGGAGTTGGGATTCTCCTCCGACCGGGGGCCGCTTCCGGCTGGGGGCCCGTGGCATTTTGCCGACTTGCCACCCTGTAGTTACGCCACTGGTAAGCTGGCTCTCCCCCGCGGAACACTTCTTTCAGTGGTTTTGTAGGTGTTAACATATTTGTTTAATAAAATATCATTGCATAAACCTATAAAAAATATGGTAGTACTTTTAATACTGTTTGTGTGTCTTTCTTCGTTCGATTTGAGTTATTATTATTCAGATTACTGACAAGCAAGCAAGAAATGAACAAATTAAGCACCCACAGACATTTACTAGCCAGTATTTTATTTTTTTATGGCAATGAATGCCAGCTCCATATTGTTAAAAAAATAATACAGTCTAGTATTGCACAGTGACATCTAGCGTTTTACCACACGTTTTACAGTGGAAGCTGGCTCTGAAAACACCTCATTGTACACTCCAAATAACAATGTGTATAATATACACATTGTTATTTCGAGTGTATTTCTTTATTAAGTGGTTTGTTTTTTCTTCGTGTGCATTTGTAGCAATAGCATTGTTGTTTGTCTCTGTATTGTGCCGGACGGGCGTTATCCGCTGATGGCGTGGATACGTGTACCTGGTGGTCTGCCTATACCCTATTTTTACCGGGCGCACGCTTGTACTATACTTCGCCGCCAGACGGCGCTGACGTCCTACACCTATTTAACTGTAGCTGATCATTCTTCGCTATCTCAGGCGTAGACCTAACGAGGGGAATAGGGGTTACTGGGAAAATGATACACTTATTTAACTTTCATGACTGTTCAGGAAGCGATTTCAGGACTACTATTCGCGCACTACTTTTTCACTGTTACTATTAATATATGTGCCGTACTGATTGATGACTACGATTCTAAGAAAAGTTGAGTTTACTAAGGTACTCCAGAACTTTACTATAACGAGGACCCTGATTTCGCTTCCTGTTTTGGAAAATTTTAATGAAAATTTTGATTATTAAAACTAATATCTTTTCCAACGATTACAATTTTGAGCTTATATCTAAGTACAATAAATACATGACATCGCTTCTACATAACGTTATTTATGTACAGACATAGAAATAACGAATATCTTTATAAAACTGGGGAAATTATTTCCATAAAACAACTTTTCCAAAAGTGTCTGGAGGAAGGGTCTTCCAGGCTGAATTTCACGAAAACTGTTGCTGTGACTGTAAGTATATAATTGCCATATACTAGACGAGTACATGGCCCATCTAAAACTGTTATATCCCGGTCACATTATCTCGAGACCTCGCTGGAATGCGAACCTCCCGCAATTTTAATCATTTCATTATAATAATATTACCTACATTCAATTAATTAACACAATATTTGTTTTGTTGGAAATCTTATTGTTTATAATAACATCCTACTAGAGGATACTTGTTTTGCGCACCAATCAGAGCGCCGACGCAACGTGTCGTCATCGACGCCAGGTCTCGAGTTAGTAATGTGACCGGGATATACTTATTTTTTCGTGTCTGTATTTTTCAGCCTGTAACGATCCTTCAACTGTAAATCTTCTTGTTTTTGTCGAATATAGCTGCGCTAGACCGTCATATTATATACTCTCGTATAAGTGGTTTAACTAAAGGCTAAGTTATAAAAAAAGACTATGTCCAGGCCTAGATCGCAATCTAGGCTACCTGGACTCCACTAAAACGTTAAATTAAACTATAAAACTCCACTTGCGAGTTTATAACGCGTTTTGTGTGTAACGCGTCTGTAAATTACTGTCTAACTATTCTAAATCACTGAAGGCACTTGTTATATACCACTATATTGCCCTTATACTGACTCTACACAGTTTTTGAACTTTAAAGCAACACTATAGGGAACGTGCACAACGACGGTGCTGCCAACTGGCGGCGCCAATCCGAATCTTGTGCTCTATTAATGCTTGACATTGACTTTTCTAACAAGTAAACAGAATTAATTTGATAGTGAAAATTAATTAACTAATCATAATGCATTGTTGCATTTATGGATTTAAGTACCAATACATCCACAAAAATGAAAATAAATAAATTAGCGTAAAATTCTATTACTTTCCAAAGACTACTACTGTCATACCATGTTTTGGTGAAAAACGCAAAAAATGGATAAACGCAGTAAAGAAAAATATTTGAAAACAACATGTTTTTGTTACACTCTGCATTGAAAAGGCCCTCAAAATCAACCGTCCATGCAAACATAAGTACCAGAACCATTTATAATTCACCATACACGTGTTCTACTAGACCGCACTAAAGTTCACACCGAATATCCCTCAACAGTTAATCAAAGACTAAAATAAAAAGGCCAGAAATACCTGCAAGTGGGGCTGGTGATAAAGCTGCTGCAGATTTGGCTCTTTTTGAAGAAAAGGTTAAAAACTTTAACAAATTGGACATTACGGCATTGTTACTGATAACGTACAATATTGCTGACACATTGGATAAGGTCATCAGGTTCACAACGTCAAAGGAAGTATGGGATGAACTACATAAATCGTATGAAGGCGTGAGCGAAGATCGTCTGTATGATTTGTGTTTGCAGTTCTTCGGTTACAAAAAAGATCAAGGTGATGATATGGCGACGCACATCTCAAAATTGAAAAACGTCTGGTTCCTGTTGAGGCAGGAGTTAATGAAAGAAGAGGAGTTGAAGCAACTTCCTGACATTTTATTAATCTGCAAGATACTGGACACACTACCAGAGAAGTTGGTTGCTTATGTCTAAAAAGGATCGGACGGTTGAGAACATCACAAGTCAGTTGTGTGCACATGAAAAGGCGCTTGGAAACAACGGTAAAGACGGTGAGTCTAGTTGTGATGCCTTAGCGGTGAAAACAGGAAATAAATTTACTAAAAACCGGCCAAGTGCGAGTCGGACTCGCACACGAAGGGTTCCGTACCATTGACTATATTTAGTATTTGTTGTTATAGCGGCAACAGAAATACATCATCTGTGAAAATTTCAACTGTCTAGCTGTCACGGTTCATGAGATACAGCCTGGTGACAGACAGACGGTCAGACAGACGGACAGACAGCGAAGTCTTAGTAATAGGGTTCCGTTTTTACCCTTTGGGTACAGAACCCTAAAAAGGGCAATGGTGTCACTCCAGAGTCAAATAAGAAAGTGAGATGTTACAAATGTAAAGAAGTTGGACACCTCAAGAAAGACTGTCCTATAAGGAATGCATCTAGTCAAGGCAAAGGAGTTAACATGTTGTTACAATCTGTAAATACAGAAGAAACTGAATCAGATCATGATAGTTGGTACGTGGACAACGGCGCTACCAATCATGTGACGATGCGCGCAGATTTGTTTCAAGATTTCAGATATTTTGATGTAGATCATACTGTAACAACAGCTGATGGAAACGTGATTAAGGCTATTGGGCAAGGATCAATAAGCATTGAAGCTACAGTTAACAAGAAGGTTGTCAAGTCAACATTGAGAGATGTTTGGTACGTTCCGAAGATTAGTAAGAATTTGTTTTTGGTGTTGTCGGCACAAGATAAAAATCCAGGTAGCGTTTTTGAGTCGCGGGTCACTACATGTTCAATGAAGATTGATGGAAAAATCTCAATTACTGGAAATAGAGAGAGGTATGGAGGTCTGTACAGGCTCAACTGTAGGATTGTACCACCATCTAAAGTTGCTGTGAATTTGGTACAGAAAGTAGATATGGTGCAACTCTACCACGAACGCTTAGGACATCAGAACAAGAGGCATGTTAGAACTCTAATTGAGAGGGAATTCGGTATAAAAACCAAGGAAACTGGAGAATTATGCGAAGGCTGTATATTTGGGAAGTCACACAGACTGAAGTTTGGTGTACGGGAGAAAGCCAATGAGCCTGGAGAATGCATTCACACGGATGTGTGTGGTCCATTTCCTCTGTCGCTATCCAAGTATCGCTACTTTGTACTCTTCAAAGATGAATTTACGCGCTATAGATTTGTGTATTTCCGGAGAGAGAAGTCAGAAGTACATGAAAAGCTCAAAGAAATGTTCGCGTCTGCCAAGGTAGCTGGTCATACAGTTAAGGAGTTATTGAGTGATAACGGTGGAGAATTTAATAATCGGAAGATACAGAAGGTATTGGCGGATATGGGTATAAAACAAAGATTAGTTATGCCATACACCCCAGAACAAAATGGGTGTAGTGAAAGGGAAAATCGCACGTTAGTTGAATCAGCGAGAGCTATGATGCATGCACACGAGGAACTACCTCAGACACTGTGGGCAGAGTTGGTGAAACTGCTGTTTATATTTTGAACAGGACAGGTTCAACTACAGTGGAACACAAGTCACCATTTGAGCTTTGGGTTGGTAAGAAGCCACAAATAAAGCACTTGCGAATAATTGGACCAACTTGTTATGCGCATGTACCGAAGCAGTCCAGAAAGAAGTTGCAAAAGAAAGCAGTGAAATGTAAACTTGTCGGTTATGATAATGACGATGGATAGGGAACGTGCACAACGACGGTGCTGCCAACTGGCGTCACCAATCCGAATCTTGTGCTCTATTAATACTTGACATTGACATGTAAAACAAGTAAACAGAATTAATTTTATTATTGAAAATGATTATTATAGCTAATCATAATGCATTGTTGCATTTCTGGATGTACCAATACATCCACAAAAATGAAAATTAATCAAATAGCGTAAATTTAATAAAATTCTATTACTTTCCAAAGAATATTACTCTCTTAGCATGACATGACATGTAAAAACGCAAAAAATGGATAAATGCAGTAAGAAAAATATTTGAACACAATTTGTTTTTGTTACACTCTGCATTGAAAAAGTTCAATAGCCTTTAAAATCAACCGTCCAAGCAAACATTAAATGGTACTAGCGTACCATTTAAACTTCAGCGAACACACATATTAGACTGCACTGAAGTTCACACCGAATATTCCTCAACAGTTAAACAAAGAGTCCACATGTACTCAGATTATAAACATTGGTATACAATAAAGTTTTTAGTTGGCCGCACTCCTTGTGGTTTCATAAGTTTTGTATCTAAATGCTACGGAGGGCGTTCCAGACTGCACTGAAGTTCACACCGAATATTCCTCAACAGTCTCCACATGAACTCAGGTTATAAACATGGTTATACAATAAAGTTTTTAATTGGCTGCACTCCTTGTGGTTTCCTAAGTTTTGTATCTAAATGCTACGGAGGGCGTTATAGTGATTGCTTATAACAAATGATTTTGGATTGATTTGTTATAGCCTGGAGATACTGTTCTCGCTGATAAAGGATTCCCGTCCATTAAAACATGTGTTGAAAATAAGAAAGTTGTTTATGTAACCGTTTCTTCATGCACCACAATTTTCATCAGAGAAAGTAAACGAAACATACAAAATTCATATTGGTCAACATTCATGTTACGCTGACGAACATTATTGATAGACCGGAACCCATGTTTTATACCTTTTGCCTTTTATCATAATCAAAAATAATACTTTTGAAGAGATTTGCGTGACAGCATAAGTTTCCTTTACTGTCCGCATAGTGTCTCTTTTGTCGTTTAGTGCTGCCACCTATAGTTCCTGCACGTTCCCTATACAGGCTGTGGAATGAGCAGAGCAACTCGTTGATTAGATCAAGGGACGTAAACATTGATGAAAAACCCTTGGGAGCGGAAAGTCCAGTTAATGTTTCAGTAATAACTGAAATAGAGATCCCTTTGGGATTTTCAGATCCAGTAAGTCAACCCCAGGTTGCTCAGAATGCAGAAGATTCAGGCAGTAGTGGAACAATCAACAATGATGGAATTCATGATGGCAATGAAGGTGTTGGTACCGGAATTGGGGACAAAGAGCTCTTTGCTAGAGAAGATGAAACACAGAGTTTGTTGATAGAGAAGACGTTCCAGCTGAAGACTTTGATGCATTTGATGATGCAAGGAGTGATGATTTAGAACAAAGTTGTGAGTTAGGGGGAGATATCGCTGCCCTAGTTCAACAGTAAGAAATGTTGAACAAAGTATGTTTTGAGTTATTCATACTTTTATGATTTTAGTGTCATTCATTCACTCGTTGTTAATGAGGGATTTTCTTTTTAGCTCTTCCCTAGTCGCTGGATAGATGGCGCTAGGAATAAGTATGATAATGCAAGGAACGGAACCTAAAAAAACTGATTTTAACAAAGCGCGAGAAATGTTGGTTTTATTCGGAAGGTTAAGCAAATGAAAGTGTCAGTCAACGAGAGTATGTGATGTGACACAATGTTTTTTTTTTCAAGCGTTTTGGCTTTGGCATAGTTAGTCAACGCCATCTATTGAGTTCTTGGAAACTAAGTTTTTTTTTAAAACCTCAAAAGGAAAACCTCTCATTGAAATGTGGTTGATTTTTTACAACTATAGCTTAGTTTAATGTGTTAGGGAGTTATTTATATTTCAATATGAATAAAATATTTTGTATAATGGTTTTAAGGCTTTTAATAGTAAGATAACCTTACATTGAACTTAGACTAAATAAAAAATGTTTTATGATTTTAATGTTGTCTCTAAAATGGTTTATTAAAAATTATATCTATATTGTAACTCATAGAGTTATTATTTTTTGTTTTGTTTAAGAAATACTAAAGATTTAGTCAGCCAAGCTTCTAAATTTTTGATAAAGAAACAGTGATCGACATAATTTAATGATATCTTAGTATTTCAGCACATCGATATTTGAAAATGTAAGTTGTCCGACTAAATCCGCGGAAATGTTCAGGAAAGGGATACGAAAATGAATTTAAAACTGAGAAATTAGTTTGCTTGTAATGTATTATTTATTACCTTGTATCATAATTGCATAAATCAGTCTCATATTATCAGTTAAAATCTTATTATTATTATTGCACAAGTCAGTTTAATTATTATAATAATCAGTCAGTGCTATAATGTTATTTAGGTAGGTGAATAATGACACAATTAAGTAAGTCTGTATAGCAGCCAAAATTTAGTTTTATAATAAAATTTAAAATAATATAAAATTAATTAATATCAATAGTGAATTAATTGATTTAATTAATTCTGTACCGAAAAAACACACGACCCTATTTCGTTGGCCCCTCTTTTTTTGGCAATACCTTCGTGCCAAGCATAACAAATTCCATATTTATTAATTATATTACATACAGTGAAATAAATGAAGTTTATTTGTCATAGAATGTAGGAACTTCTCTTTGTGGCAAAGGAACGAACGGTTGCACGCATTGTATTGGAAGTGCGCCCACGCTTGTGTCGCGCGACATTCGACGAACGGAACGAAAAATCAGTTTAGAATGATCCGTAGGTGCCATTTGTGGAATAAAATTTTAAATCATAAACTATTCCACTTAGGGCACCTGCGAAAAATATTGATAGGTGCCGTATGTGGAATACCTCAGGTGCCATTACCTCAGGTGCCGTTAAATCAGGTGCCCAATTTGGCATACTTCGGTAGGTTATTTTAAAATGTCCTAGAAAGAAATAGAATTTAACGATATTTTAGTTAAACACTAGGACAATTTTTTAAGATGTCTCAACATAGAAATGTTTTTATAATTTCATATAAGGACATTTGAAGAAGTCTCAGTGTTGAAATAAAAGAAAAGTAAAAATCTTCCTGACTTTATAAATATTTTAAGATGTCAGAATCTTGAACTAAAGGTCGGTAAAAATATGCTTAAATGTCTCAGTGAGACATTGAATTTTAGGCACTTTGGTTGCGTTTTACAAATATCCGTTTTTTGAATCGGAAAAAGAGCAATTTTTTCACATGAAACAAAACTTATCTCAATTTTGATTTTTTTTAAGATATCTTACTGTTGAACTAGGGCAGCGATAATAATAATAGAAGAAGTTGACGATCGTACCCATGATGAAATTCCTGAACAGGAAATTATAGAACATGGTCGAAGGGATCTTAGAGACAGATCGTTGCTTCGTCCACCTGAGAAACTCAAGGACTATGTTTTAAATATGGCTAGCTGTGGTTACCAAGAACCAAATTGTTACAAAGAGGCTATCAAAAGCTCTGAACAGGATCTTTGGGAACAGGCAATGGATTGTGAGATGAATTCTCTGAAAGAAAACAGGACTTGGGTCCTTGTGCCACTTCCTAAGAACAGGAAGGCCATACCATGTAAATGGGTGTATAGAGTAAAGCTGAATGCTGACGGATCAGTGGACAAATATAAAGCCAGAGACTTGTAATTAATAAAGGGCTTTAGTCAAAAGAAAGGTATCGACTATGAACAAACATTCAGTCCAGTGGCGAAAATGGCAACTGTGAGAAGTGTGTTGGCTGTCTCAGCTAATGAGAACATGTCAATGTTGCAATTTGATGTTTCTACGGCATTTTTGTATGGAACACTCGATGAAGAAATCTTCATGAAGCAGCCTGAAGGTTATGATGATAGTTCTGGTCGGGTATGCTTGTTGAAGAAGAGCCTTTACGGTTTGAAACAGGCTCCAAGATGCTGGAACAAGCGGATCTTGGACTTTTTCAAGGAGATTGGATTCAAAGTCAGTGATTCAGATCCTTGCCTATTTATCAGGAAGACGTCGACTGGAGGAAAACTTATAGTTGCAGTATACGTTGATGATAGTTTGGTGGCTGCAACAAGTCAGAACCTCATTAATCAGTTTATAGCACAAATTAAGACTAAGTTTAAAATAACCACGAAGACAGCGTCATATTTCGTCGGTATTGAAATAGAGAAGACTGATGATGGAACCAAGATATCTCAGTGTAGTTATGCAAATAAATTGCTCAAGAGATTTGGTATGGAAAATTGCAAACCGGTAATGACTCCAATCGTAACAGAAGACCAATGTCAAGACCAGTCATGTGATGTAAGCAACTTGCTAAAGAATTACAGACAAGTTGTTGGTGCATTAGCTTACCTGATGGTTGGAACTAGGCCTGATATTGCATATGCAGTCTCAATTATCAGTTATGGGTTGTGTGGTTATGGACTTACTTTTAAAACATATCTAGATAAAATTAAAATTCTACAAATACGACTTCTAAAAATGTTGGTGAGCAAAAGAACTAAACAAAGCTTGAACAAGGAATATGAAAAATTATTCCAGAAGTGCAATATATTACCAGTTGACATGAAAGTAAAAATGACGATGATTCTTGAACAACATAATATTAAAAAACACATAAAAGAAAAAGTACATAGCTACCCAACCCGACTTGCTAAGAAAAAGAAACTACATGTGCCAAATGTAAATAATTATTACGGTAAGCGAACGAGACAATGGGTGACACCTACATTAATCAATGAATTACCTGAGGGAATGATCGATCGTGTCAAGAGTAAAAACCACCTAAAAAGCGTCCTAAGAAAACACTACATGTCGATGTGTCCATAGTGGCTGCGGTCGAGCGGCGGCCTCGGTCGGCTAAATGTCGTGAGCCCAATTATTCTTGTTTACCCTACATTGATGACTATGACGAAGGGATGGGTTTCATGACATTGGTTGACGGATGCCGCTGAGCATAGTGGTTTTGATTGACCCTTTGTCTTAGTTTTAAAATAACCTAGTTGTAACTTAGATTTATACTTTATCTTTAACTTAGATAGAATATTAATAAGATTCCGCGAGAACCTGCTGCCGACAAATTGCTCTGCAGTTTGGCAGATGTTGTATTTAAGTAAAACTATGTATATTAAGGATTAAATAAATTAAAAAAAAAAAAAAAAAAAAAAGTCAGTGTGGTTTCTAGAAGTCTTGAAAATCCAAAAGAACAGGATTGTGGCAAACTTAAAAGAATACTACGCTATTTGCAATACGCACCAGAAAGAGGAATACTCTACAAAAGAAGCTTTAAGACTGGCATTCTTCAAAGCTACAGTGATGCTGATCATGGAGGTGATTTGAACACAGGTCGTTCAACCACTGGTGTATTATGCATGTATGCTGGAGGTGCTGTGTCATGGATGAGCCAGCGTCAAACAAGCGTGGCTATATCAACTACAGAAGCTGAAGTCGTAGCAGCCAGTGAAGGTGCTCGGGAATCAATTTGACTCCATAGATTAATTGGAGATATGACAAAATTGAAGGGCGTGCCTGTACTGAAAGTTGATAACGAAGCTGCAATCAAGTTAGCAGAGAATCCGGAGTACCACAAACGTACTAAGCACATCCGGATTCGACACTTCTTCGTAAGAGAGATGGTAACCAAAGGAGAGCTGAATGTTAGCAAGGTGACCACGGAGAATCAGCTTGCTGATACATTTACTAAAGCATTAGCCAGACCAAGGCTGCAGAAGCTCTTGAATCTAATGGGTCTCTATTGAGAGAAGATGATAAGGTAGCTGCAATATGCGACCTCATTAAGTAAAGAAAAATAAGAAGTGTCAGTTCGAATATTTGATTGAAGACTTGTGTCATGTGAAAAATGTGTAAATTGATATTGTTCGTAAAATTGTATTTAAAGAAAAATTAAATAGTGCTCCCTGTATCAATCTGTATTTATTAGAAACAAGTGCATGTAGTAAACATTCCAGATGAGAGTGAAGATGAAGAAGCTTTCTGATGAAGATACGGAATGAAAAGATAATCGAGGGCCGGACCCGTTATATTTGTCCGAGTCCAAAGATAGTGAAGTAGATTCACAGTCAGAATTGGAAGATTATAGCGACCAGCCTTCAACAAGTCGGCAGGTGAGGGGGGGTAACAAAGGGAAACCGAAGAAGACATATATACGTATATACAATGATGTTATATATAATACTGAGGTAGATACGTTTTACCGACGTCAGCGTGGCAATGCAAACATAAGCTGACCAGCTTGTGTGACTTCAGTCTGTCCTGCGCACGTCCTGCGTCTGGTCGCGACGCGAACTGACGTTTAACGGGAGTTTTCTATAGGAAATTAAACAAATAAGGCAGTTGTGTGTTCAGAAAGTGCAATACTTATACTGGGCCGGCTGTAAAAATCAAGAAGGATGTGTCTTTTCATTTGTAAGTACTGTTTATTCTATTTAAAATGGAAAATCATAAATTTAATTTTACTCAAAAATGTCTGCCGCGCTGTTGCCGCTTTGTCACCTACACGAAAGAGACAAGTAGCGTGTTGCATTTATGTGTGATAGAGAAAACGAGATAATGGCGCGCGGTGTTGTCAGTTCGAACGACGCTAAAGGATGTTGGGGTGATATGGCCATATGGGGCCTGGCCTAATATATTATTCGAATATCACATATTATTTTTCACCACTGGTGTCCAATATTGTCCATAGTAGACAATGATATTCTAATAAACAGATATGTTATACACCTACAAAACTACCGAAAAAAGTGTTTCGCGCAGCAGCGGCACCACACCTTTTTATTCATTCTACATTTCACTACAAGTCAAAACGACACAAAAGGGATAGCTCGATAAAACCAATAAGAAAAAAAGAGACAGATAGTGTTGTTCTATGTCTGGACTCTAGAGTTCACGCGTCGTTGTCGTACTCACGACAAAAATGCATTTCCTATTTCTTTCTTTTTTACCCTCCAAATATCAGAATATTTAAGAAAATAAATGAAAAATATTAATAAATTGAAATATATTGCGTAGTTACATGTGGTATGAGATCCCTTGTGTTTTATTTACTTTGGTATCATAATTGGTACACTTTCTGAACACGCACGATGGCATTTTTACAATTTTTATCTAAATTCGTAGCAGCGTATCGCTCGTCGCCATGCGTGTTGCAGACTAAAGGCTATACGGCCCAATTGGGCCGTTTTCGAGTCTTCACGATTGTGCGCTCACAACATAACTGTTTACTAGAATATCATTGTTATTAGATAAATTTCTTAATATAACATTTGCCTTTCATCATTAACTTCTATTTTGTTTTAGATTTCATAAAGATCAATCATTTCAAGAGAAGATAAGGATTAATTAAATAAAAATGGGTACAAGTAGTTAGAACCCAAAGACGAGAAGATGAATGGATGCCTAATGCCAACAACAAACTCAACTATTTGTTCTCAACTTCAGTGATAGTGAAGTGTTAGTGAAACAAAAAAAACATACATAATATTATTATTTGTAAATAAACATTTTTATATTGAAAATTTACTGTTTATTTTCTTCATGCTGCCTGATAGGTACCCATTTTTCCCCATTTCACTCTATCTAGCTGCTGTCATAGACTGACATTGGCCGTCACCCAGCTAGCCGCTCATGTAAAATATCGTGAGAGTCAGGATGGCTGGACCAAGAGAGGTTTTGGAACTTTGAGCAATACCAAGTGTTAGTACCTGTTTTGTACTATTTGGTACCAGACATCAAATAATGTGTACCTCGCTAAAGACTGAAAACTATTACGAGGAAAGTGGCCAGCCATTCTGACGTCAGAATGGCTGGACCAAGCCGGTTTCACCTAGTTGAAGGCGTTATAACTAGTTTATCTTTTCGTTAAAATGTAGTACCTCATTTGTACCTCAACATATGTTTTTCTTAGATTTTTTCGATAAGCTAAAAAAAAGTTACACCTAGAACAAAATTTGCTTGTAATTTGGAGGGCTCAGGTGCAAAATGTCGCTTTTGCAAAATGTCTACTGATGGTAAAATGTCTCTTTCTCATAATTCCGCTTTCGCAGAATGTCGCTTTCTCATAATGTCGCTTTTTAAAAGCTTTTGTTTTGTTTCACCTATCCCGATATTTTGTTTCACCTATCCCGATATTTTGTTTCTTGATGATTAAATCTTGCAAGCTTAATTTGATCCACTTCCCGGTTACCGATTGAGCTGAAAGGAGAATGCCCATTTTTCTACTGACTGCCGTTGCGCATCAAAACTTTTGGTATGATAGCATAAATTGAATATAAAAGAGGGGTGATGTCGTACTTTCTAAGGAAAAAAAAAATATCCATTTATTTTGTGGGGGTTTTAGTTGTTTTTTGATTTTCTGTTCAGTTTTGAGGTTAGTTTTGTAACGAACCTTCCACTAAAAGCAGCAGCCCATTACAACAGTATGACTTGAATTGACATAAGACACGAACAGTACGCAATGATAAGTTATTTATAAGCACAACAAACTCAACAACTATCGATGCACAAGTGAAAACAAAAGTTCGGTGTTGTTTTGTTTGTTTGACAAATTGACAGAGACAGTTCACACATATCACATTGTGATAGTGTTACCAACAGAAAATATAAATCACTCTGACTGTCAACTAAAGAAAGATTTTTAATTAGCAAAGTAATATTATCTATAGGATGTGAACTAAGAAAATATGTTATTTCAATTGTGCTAATTAAAAATATAAATAACGAGGATAAAGTCATAGTTAAATTTATTTTTAAAACTGAGTGACGGATTATGTCCCAGGTTTTAACAAATTGGCAACATTGATTTTTACCAAAATACGCCATTTTAAAAAGTAAGCAATAAAATCCAATACTGTAGCTAATAAAATACAAAATAGTAACCCCACATACGATTTCGTTCAAGTGAACTAAGAGAAGTTAAAAAAATATTTTATAATTTATGAGTTTATTTTTATGGCCATACTCTTTTACTATAAAGCGACTCTGATTGTGGTCAATGTCCTTTTGCACGCATGTGTATATTGCAAGGCAATGCAATATTATGATAACATGGAGCTGATCTGATGATGGAGCTGTAAGGTGGTCATAGGAACTCCGTTATAGAACGACATAAACCCATCGAATTCATACTTGTTTGATTCGTCTTGATGGGTACTTTGTATTTAGATGGTATCCAGTGTCTGATGATAAAGCTGGAAGGTAGCCATAGGAACTCCGTTATAAAACGACATAGCCCCATCGAATTTGGACTCGTTTGTTTCGTGTTGATGAGTACTTTGTCTCACATATATTATTATGTTTTTCTTAGATGTTTTCGATAAGCCAAAAACATAAATGTATGTTGTTATAATTTGAATGTGTTTTGTCTTGTGCCAGACTTAAATCCCTTTGTGTAAAGCAAGGAGATTACGTACCTGCTTTTTCACCTTTTTTTTCTGGGGTACAAGCTCATACACTTTTTGGGCTAGTCCTTTCTTACATGCGCCTATGTACCACCCTTGTACTTACATGAAGTTTAAATAAATAACAATAAAAAGATATTCACATGATATTCGCAAAACCTGGCGTGGTCCAGTCATCCTGACGTTCATCATTTTTCTGCGATTCCGTAAAACCTTTGGAAATGGAAATGTTACGTAATGCAGCAGTTTCATATACAGGGTGGAATTTTTGCATGCCACCTGGAGGGAAAGTACACTAAATACCGGAGATAGCAAATTTTACTCAAAGGAAACATTCCTTTATTATTAAAAATAAATTAATCAGCATTCAAAGATTTTGAAAATTCGCTTGCCACACTTGGGAATCGAACCGGCTAAATAAATAAAAAATAACACCCTGTACTTTTATGGCACCAATTGATAGGGCCAATTATAAGGATCAAATCTCTTTAACAAACATAATAAATTTAATGAAAGGAAAACCATGAAACCTAAAGTTATAAATTCAATGGGATAAATTCAATACGTTAAAGCACTTTTATTCAAAGGATGGACCTTTACAATTGAAGAAAGAATATTGCAATTTGCACGTGCTTGTTTGTGCAAATTGTAATCTTCCTATCTAAATAGTTCTTCGTCATTTTAATCAATAAATGTCGTCAAAAGATAATTGTTTATTATTTTCTAACATAAAGTAATTGGATGGACCTTTGAGTAAAAGTGCTTTATGTTGTCCCATTGAATTTATAAGTTAAGATTTCATGGTTTTCCTTTCATTTAATTTGTCATATTTGTTAGAGGGATTTGATCTTTATGATTGACCCTATCGATTGGTGCCATAAAAGTACAGGCTGTTATTTTTTTGCAATTTAACCGGTTCGATTCCTGCGTGTGGCACGCGAATTTTCTTAAAAAAAAACTTTTTTGCAAAAAATAAAACCGACTTCAAAAAACACATAAAAGCGAAAAATAACTTTAGCTTCAGAAGTCAGTGACTTTTGTTTTATTGATTTTTTTTTGTCACCGACTTCTAGAGCTAAAGTTATTTTTCGCTTTTTTGTGTTTTTTGAAGTGGTTTTTATTTTTTGCAAAAAAAAAAAATATTTTACCATTTTTAGGGTTCCGTACCCAAAGGGTAAAAACGGAACCGTATTACTAAGACTTCGCTGTCTGTCCGTCTGTCTGTCACCAGGCTGAATCTCATGAACCGTGACAGCTAGACAGTTGAAATTTCACAGATGATGTATTTCTGTTGCCGCTATAACAACAAATACTAAAAACAGAATAAAATTAATATTTAAGGGGGGCTCCCATACAACAAACGTGATTTTATTTGCCCTTTTTTGATAATAATGGTACGGAACCCTTCGTGCGCGAGTCCGACTCGCACTTGGCCGGTTTTTAGTTGTTCCCAAACAAATATTTGCTATGAATTTATTTGACTGGTAATAGGCGTGAGCAGCGGTGGCCCAGTGGTGGCGGCCCCGACTTACGAACAGCAAGTCGTGGGTTCGAACCCAGGTAGGTGTATTACTTTGTGTAATTTATTTCATCACCACTGCTCTCAATACGGTGAAGGAAAACATCGTGATGTCCTAGAACCAAAAACTTCGAAGACATGTGACATCTATCAATCCGTGGGCCCGCGTGCTGGATTATAGCCCATTCACGCTTATAGAGAGGAGGCCTGTGTCCCAGCAGTGGGAACATTAATAGGCTGATGATGAATAGGCGTATCCCCAATATATGGAACTTAACATACCTTTTTTTTTCGGATGGGAAATCATCAAATTACCCCTCCCGCTCTGGGCGGAGCGGAAGAGAGTGTCAGACTTTTACTGACTAAAACCCATCCATGTTCCTTTATGCCCTTTGTGTTCCAGGGTCGCAGTATCCCTTTAGAACAGTCCCTTTTGCTGACATCTCTTTAAGGCGCACGCGGAACACGAACGAACTGTCGAGATCTGGGTGTATTGTACATATCTGCGTATCCCCTCAGAGCATACAGGCGTGACGTTAGGTCATGATGTTGTATAAACAATAAACATTCAAGCGATCGCAACATTCACGGCACTTTTGCCGTCTATTTTTGAAGAGTTTCATTGTATATCTCCGAAGATCAGCATCAGATGTTTACAAAATTTAAATGGGACCACACGGAAAGCACTAGCTTTCAAATAAAAAAAGATCATCAAAATCGGTTCACCCAGTCGAAAGTTCTGAAGTAACAAACACAAAAAAAATACAGTCGAATTGAGAACCTCCTCTTTTCAACCGACTTCCAAAAAAAGGAGGTTCTCAATTCGACTGTATTTTTTTTTTTTTTTTTTTTTTTTTTTTTTTTGTGTTTGTTACCTCAGAACTTTCGACTGGGTGAACCGATTTTGACAATTCTTTTTTTATTTGAAAGCTGGTGCTTCCCGTGTGGTCCCATTTTTATTTTGTGAACATCTGATGCTGATCTTCGGAGATATACAATGGAACTCTTCAAAAATAGACGGCAAACGTGCCGTGAATGTTGCAATCGCTTGGATGTTTATTGTTTATACAACATCATGACGTAACATCACGCCTGTATGCGCTGAGGGGGTATGCAGATGTTTAAAATACACCGAGATTTCGACAGTTAGGTATGCTAAGTTGGCGCGATCGTGTTCAGCGCGCGACTCAAAAAACTTAACATCACGCCTGTATGGTCTGAGGGGGTACGCAGATGTGTACAATACACCCAGATTTCGACAGTTCGTTCTTGTTCCGTGCACGCCTCAAAAAGATGTCAGCAAAAGGGACTGTTCTAAAGTGATACTGCGGCCCTGGAACACAAAGGGCTAAGAAAGAACATGGATGGGTTTTAGTCAGTAAAAGTCTGACACTCCCTTCCGCTCCGCCCAGAGCGATAATTTGATGATTTCCCATCCGAAAAAAAAAAGGTATGTTAAGTTCCATATATTGGGGATACGCCTATTACCATGACATGTATTGTTAACAATGCCAAATAAATTCATGGCAAATATTTGGAAACAACTAAAAATGGAAAAATAAAAAAAAAATTTGCAAAAAATAAAACCGACTTCAAAAAACACAAAAAAGTGAAAAATAACTTTAGCTTCAGAAGTCGGTGACAAAAAAACGAAATCAATCAAACAAGAGTCACCGACTTCTGAAGCTAAAGTTATTTTTCACTTTTTTGTGTTTTTTGAAGTCGGTTTTATTTTTTGCAAAAATTTTTTTTATTGGAAGTCGGTTGGAAATAAAGGAATGTTTCTTTTGAGTAAAATTTGCTATCTCCAATATTTAGAGTACTTTCCCTCCAGGTGGCATGCAAAAATTCCACCCTGTATATACGTTTCTAAATAAATTGTTTTATTTTATTATATAGATTGTAGCAAATTATTTATTGTCTGCTAATTTAAGGTTAGAAGGACATTTTTCTACAGTATGTAGATATGTGATTTGTCATGATTTTGTGTTTAAATGGTAAACGTATTATGGCTTGTGCTCAGATGTTTTTTCACTTTTATGTAGTTGAATAAAATTTAGTTTTTAAAAAACTTTATTGTCTCAAAACTTTTGTTTTATTATTTATTTTATTAGTAGATACTTACATTCCTTCGTTGCATGTATAATACTGGTACTCAGCTGCATCCGGTTAGACTGGAAGCCGAACTCAACTTAGTTGAGAAAAGGCAGGCAGATGTTGAGTAGCAGAAGCGAGCTTGGGACTTGGTGCATCCCGATGTTAGGTTCGTTAGGTTCCTTTAAACCTTGCAGATAGAAATAGGAGCCCCGCGTAGCGGGGCTCTGTCGACTACGCTTTTTAGCCGAATATAAAGTGTTTTGAGGTTAGATTACTATAATTGTTTTTTCTCAAGAACGGTACGTTGCCTTTACATGGGAGTGGTGCCAGGGCACATGGACAAAACATTCATGTGATACTATTATCACACTCGGCTTCGCCTCGTGTGATAAACCCACATTCGTGTTTTAATACCCCTCATTATACAACAGTTGCATAAATAACTATTAAAAAGCGACATTATGACAAAGCGACATTCTGCGAAAGCGACATTATGAGAAAGAGACATTTTACTATCAGTAGACATTTTGCAAAATCGACTTTTTGCACTTGAGCCCTCCAGATTACAAGCAAATCACTGTATTTAACTTATAATTATGGAATTTTATTCAGAAATAAAGATATTATTATCTCCTTTATTCATTTTATCTACTTAGTTTACATATTTTTAAATGAATCTTTAAAAAATATATATTAAAATATACATTCAAAAATATAAAAAATATTATTATTATCCATTTATTCATCTATATACATATTTTTAACATTTTTAAATATTTCTTAACAACATAAAAAAAAACATTTAAAAATATAAAAAAAACAGTAGCCCACCAGCGCTGGGAACAGGGTCCGAGCTGCCGGTGGTCAGGGCTCTTGAGAGAGGAACCTCCTAACGATACGTGCCGTGTCAAGAAGTACTGCTTTCTGAATCAAGCCCTTGATCCAGCTGCCAAGCGAGAGCCTCCTAAGATGTTGGTCGAGGCTCTTGGCTATTAAGCCATTGGCCGACACGACTATCATTATTATAATTATTATAACATTATAAAATATTCTACAAAGAAAGTGGTCCCGCTATTTTGATATCAAAATAACCGGACCACTATTCGTTTGATGAAAACACATGGCGTGCAAGTAGCGTGACAAGCATAAACCATGCATGCAGCAGGCATGCAAACAAGCATACACCATACATGCAGCATGCAAGCAAATATGCAGCATGCCAGCAAGCATGCAGCAACGACAAACAAGGATGCAACATGCAGCAGGCATGGTTTCTGTCACGGCTCCGGCGGTCCCATGCGAGCTTATCGTCGCAGATGTGGTTCACGCTCACCAGTGGCGAGTGTTAAAACCACCTGCTCCTCAACTCGCGGGCCACCTCACCCCTCCGCGCCTACGCGATATTAAATAACACTAGGTGTACGGGCAGCAGCTCCGCACACTGAGAGGTTGTATGTAGATGGACGAATCACACGGGATGTGTACAGGGAATAAAATCACTGTTTTGTGTCCGTAAATGATTGACAGTTTATTATGTAAAACATTAAAATATATAATACAAAAAATAGGTGACTTGTGGCGGGCGTAATAGCCTAGTCAGCGAATGTAAATAAATCGGTGAACTTAGCAACTGCTAGTTCAGGTAAAAACTAAAACAATAAATATCATGTGGCGATGCTCGTACACTAGGAGTAGGGCAGACAAGACTACGTAGAGTCGGTTTTGCACCGATTTTACGACATCAAAATCTGAAGATGCGAGAATCTGAAGCCAGAAGTGAGATAAACAGTTCTTCAGCGTCTTCGTCAAAATCGAAGAAAAAATAAAATTAAAACTGGCTATTTTTTTTTTCTAAGTTACTAACGCAACATTTTGCGAAAGAGATATTCTGCGAAAGCGACATTATGAAAAAGAGACATTTTACTACCAGTAGACATTTTGCAAAAGCGACATTTTGCGCCTGAGCCCTCCAGATTACATGCAAAATTTCTTCTAGATGTAACTTTTTTTTGGCTGATCGAAAAAATCTAAGAAAAACATATGTTGAGGTACAAATGAGGTATTATATATTAACGAAAAGATGAACTAGTTATAACGCCTACAACTAGATGAAACCGGCTTGGTCCAGCCATTCTGACGTCAGAATGGCTGGCCACTTTCCTTGTAATACTTTTCCCTCTTTAGCGAGGTACACATTATTTGATGTCTGGTACCAAATAGTACAAAACAGGTACTAACACTTGGTATTGGTCAAACTTCCAAAATCTCTCTTGGTCCAGCCATCCTGACTCTCACAAAATATCGCCATGTTATTATTTCAGTATGACGTCTCTATTGGTAAAATCTCATTGCGTATATACAATGATATTCTAATAAACAGATATGTTATACCTACACCTACAAATCACAGAAAAAAGTGTGCCGCGGGAGAGAACCAGCTCACATACACGCAGTGACGCAGAATAAAGGGAAAACAGGCCAATTGGCCTGTTTTCGAGTCTTCACGATTGCGCGCTCTCAACATAACTGTGTAATAGAATATCATTGCGTATATATCAATGTAACCGTGTGTATGTTCCTAAATAATAAAACTTATGTAATATATACGCGTTTTTCTCATTTATTTCCCTTCATATCTCCCTTCACGTATGCAATCTATCACTAGCCTAAGCCAGAATGCTAATATTTGATATTACCTGTAAATTCTCATATTTATTATATTAAAATTTTATTTTGCCAGCTAATTCTGCATTCAACATACAAACAAACTATTACTACTATTATTACTAGCTATTTGGCAAACTTGTTATTATTGGAATACAGTGTTATACATTAAAATGTTCGTGAGAAGTTGTACTATCGTATTATGATAACACAAATTAGGTTCCGAATCGCGAAATTGCAGTATTTCGCCTGTGAAAATGCAGTAATTAACATCACGAAGTTATGATTGGGTAGGTTTTCAACGCTCGTCTCTAATTGGCTAAGCAACGCATAGTAACAACAATGGCATCATTGGCGCTGGAAATAAACGCATGACATTAATTTGACGGGCTGCAGGAATTGTCAAAGTGGACGAGTTATGTAATCAAAAAAAACAACAAACAAAAAAAACACAAAAAGAAAAGGACAAAAAAATACACTAAAAGAAAAACAAAAAAAAAAACACTAAAACAAAACCACAAAAAAGTGAAAAATAACTTTAGCTTCAGAAGCCGGTGAGAAAAACACCAAATCAATCAAAGGTCAAGTTTCAGAAGTCGGTGAGAAAAACACCAAATCAATCAAAGGTCAAGCTTCAGAAGTCGGTGACCTTGTTTTAATTGATTTAGTGTTTTTGTCACCGACTTCTGAAACTTGACCTTTGATTGATTTGGTGTTTTTCTCACCGGCTTCTGAAGCTAAAGTTATTTTTCACTTTTTTGTGGTTTTGTTTTAGTGTTTTTTTTTTTGTTTTTCTTTTAGTGTATTTTTTTGTCCTTTTCTTTTTGTATTTTTTTTGTTTGTTGTTTTTTTTGAAGTCGGTTTTATTTTTGGCAAAAAAGTTTTATTTTATTTTTCCATTTTTAGTTGTAATATCCTATACTTACAAATATTTGCTATGCATTCATTGTACATGGTTAACAATACATGTCATGGTAATAGGCTTATCCCCAATAAATGGAACATAACATGCCATAACTGTCGAAATCTGGGTGTACTGTACACATCTATGTAACCCTCAGAGCAAACAGGTGTAATGTTACGTCATGATGTTGTTTATACAATGAACATCCAACCGATTGGAGCTATCACAACAGATTTGCCGTCTATTTTTGAAGAGTTCCATTGTATATCTCCGAAGATCAGCATCAGATCTTCACCAAATTAAAATGGGACCACCTCAGGAGTATACTCTTTCAAGTAAAAAAAGAATTTTGTAAATCGGTCCACAAATGGGAGAGAAATCAGGTAAATTGTACACTTCTGCGTACCCCCTCAGAGCATACAGGCGTGATGTTACGTCATGATATTGTATAAACAATGAACATCCAACCGATTAGAGCTATAACAACAGATTTGCCGTCCCTTTTTGAAGAGTTCTATTGTATATCTCCGAAGATCAGCATCAGATCTTCACCAAATTAAAATGGGACCACCTCAGGAGTATACTTTTTCAAATAAAAAAAGAATTTTGAGAATCGGTCCACAAATGGGAGAGAAACCAGGTAAATTGTACACTTCTGCGTACCCCCTCAGAGCATACAGGCGTGATGTTCCGTCATGATATTGTATAAACAATGAACATCCAACCGATTGGAGCTATCACAACAGATTTGCCGTCTCTTTTTGAAGAGTTCCATTGTATATCTCCGAAGGTCAGCATCAGATCTTCACCAAATTAAAATGGGACCACCTCAGGAGTGTACTCTATCAAATGAAAAATGGTCCACAAATGGGAGAGAAATCAGGTAACATACATAAAAAAAAAAAAAAAAAATACATACACACGAACATATAACCTCCGCCTTTTTTGAAGTCGGTTAAAAATTAGCAATGAAAGATTTGAATATTTTTTATTATGTAATTTTATTTATTTTGCGTATGATGTAGATTCATAACAACAAAAAGTTCACATTTACACACACCGGTAAAAGTAGGGGAATACAAAAAAAATTAAAAGTGATTTTTTTAGATGAATGTACTTATTTTATTAATGTCCCTTTAATTGAGTGTTTGTTTATTACCCGACTGCGGCGAAGCCCAAAAAGAGGGTTATTACCCGACTGCGGCGAAGCCCAAAAAGAGGGTTATGTGTTTGCCCTGTATGTATGTTTGTATGTACCTATGTCCGTTTCTTTGTTCCCTCGTAACTCCTCAACGGATAGAGGGATTTGGATAGAATACATGTCGTTAGATTCGTCTTGATGGCGCGAGTGTCACTGGCTACATTATAATAAAAAAACAATTAAATACCATCGAGTGGGGTACCTATCAAAATGAAGGGTTTTAAAAGGTTATTACAAATATATATGCAACTTATATGTTTGAATGTAATTTGAAATTACAAATCCATATAATTATAAAATGGTAAACTGACCGACTGACTGGGTGATATATCAACGCACAGCCCAAACCACTGGGTCTACTGATTCGTAGGTCGCTTAAGTGGTCTGAGAGTGCAATAATAAAGAATTTTTCAAAATTCACCCCTTAAGGGGGTTAAACGGGGCTCCAAAGTTTGGGGAAACAGTAGTATCTAGTAGTAGTTAGACTATTTTATTCGAAACTTCACAGGAGTGCTCCTATTGATAAATGAGTAGAAACAGGTTTCAGGTTTTTTCAGAATTCAACCCTTATAGGGGGAAATGGGGCGAAAAAGTCTGAAAATCAACATGGTTATTGTTTGTATTGTGTATTGGGTCGGGTGTATTACAAAAACAACGATTTTAAGATTTACTGTGGCGGACCTGAAATACTATCATCCCCTGTAACGTTGGGGTGCGATGGGGTTGAAATGTCTAAAAATCAATATGTGTGTCGATTTCGAGATTATCAGGGGTGCTGATTACGAATATGGCATTTATTTTGAGATCCAAAAGATGGCGGATTCGACTTCAATACAGGGTTATTGTTGATTTATTGTGATAATGATGATGATTGTGATAACGATGATGATGATTGTGATAATGATGATGATGATGATTGTGATAACGATGATAATGATTGTGATAACGATGATGGTGATTGTGATAACGATGATGGTGATTGTGATTGTGATGGTGATTGCGATAGTGATTGTGATAGTGATGGTGATGGTGATTGTGATGGTGATTGTGATAGTAACTGTGATAGTGATTGTGATAGTAATGGTGATAGTAATTGTGATAGTGACAGTGATAATGATGGTGATTGTGATGGTGAATGTGACAGTGATGGTGATTGTGATAATGATGGTGATGGTGATTGTGATAGTGATGGTGATGGTGATAGTAATTGTGATAGTGACAGTGATAATGATGATGATTGTGATGGTGAATGTGACAGTGATGGTGGTTGCGATAATGATGTTGATGGTGATTGTGATAGTGATGACGATAGTGATTGTGATAGTGATGGCGATAGTGGTGGTGATAGTGATGGTGACTGTGATGGTGAATTTGACAGTGATGGTGATTGTGATAGTGATGGTGATTGTGATAGTGATTGTGATTGTGATTGTGATGGTGATTGTGATTGTGATTGTGATGGTGATAGTGATAGTAATAGTGATTGTGATAGTGATGGTGATGGTGATTGTGATAGTGATGGTGATGGTGATTGTGATGATTATAATTATTGTGATGATTATGAAATTTGTCACATAATTTTATAACCATAATTATAACCTGAATCATATTTATAACCTGAATTAACATGTAGGATACTATATTTATCCCTTTAGTATGATCCCATCCCATGGGACAGTAACCGAACTTCACGCGGGCGAAGCGACGGGCAACAGCAAGTAGTTTAATAAAAGTAAATAAAATTCAAATATTTGGCACGCTCTGCAGCCTGTACGACTAGATGGATTTTAGCTTGAGAGGTGTCGTTATTTTTGTATTTACTGTGAAAGTGACACTGGGTATATCAAAATAATAAAGACACAAAATGGCGGATATTTAGCGCCAAATTCAAATTTATGGCGCGCTCTGCAGCCTAGACGGCTCGATAAAGGGCTCATCATGAGGATTTTGAAATGGTATGATTTAGGTAACTAAAAAGTGTAACATAAAAAAAAAAATAAAAAAAAAATAAAAAAAAACCCGACTGCGTAAAAACTAACTAATAACTTTAAATAAAAAAAACTGAAAAGAATAAAACAAGTTCAGGAGACCGGACATATTGACTGCAACAGTCGGGACCCATTAAATAATCTAGACATTACATCCAATATGGGTCCCGACTGTACGTTTTTACGCAGTCGGGTTTTTAAATTTATTTTTTATTTTTTTTTACGTTTCTGCTTCCGCGTCTCGCGATATTGCGGCGTTAATATCACGGCAGTGTGGGATCGCATGCGTCCCAATACATAATGAATTAAAAACAAATATCGCAATATCGCGGGACGCAGAAACGCGAAAACGCAGAAACGAAAAAACGCGCCTTTGTGTGAGAGCATAAAAAATGTTGACGGATATCCTTCGGCTCTTTAATCTTGAACTTTTCTTCTTCTCTAATAATACTCGTGATCATGATTCTGGAATCATGATTCCAGAATCATTATTAGGATAAAACTAAAAACTGGACTTAAGGTGAATGCTCCAACCAGTCCGCGAAATTCAAATTTTCTTACGTTTTTTGCAATTTTCAGGCCAGTGTTAAGTTGTATGTTAATTAAAATATTGTTCGCGGTTGTAAGACGTATGTAGTTACAGAATTATAATCATTAAAACAACCCTCTAAGTTCATATAAGTCGAGGAACGATTTTTTCAAGGTCAAAGTCATTGCTAGACCTTTATGAACTTGGAGGGTTGTATTGATGATTTTGATCATACGTCTTACAATCGCGAACAATATTTTAATCAACATACAACCTAGCACTGGTCGGCAAATTGCAAAAAACGTAAGAAAATTTGAATTTCGCGGGCTACTCTAACGCTTTCACCTTAAGGCTGCTGTACACCGGGGCAACTCTGTGCGGCAATGCAGCATGCTACATATTGCGGTCTGCGTCATCTTGTGGTATGCTACAATTAACCAACATATGTGGCGATTGCGGTATGCGGCACCCTATTTTACGCCGAGGCAACATCGTGCCTAGATAATTTTCAAAGAATCGTAAAACATAACCTGTAAATTGTATGACGCATCAAAAATGTAGCATGGAATCCATTGTGTTTGGATAGAAGCTGCGACTGGCTACGACAGTCTGCCACATGACGCAAGTTGGTGCCATGGCGCACGATACTTGCCACATAGTGCAACATTTTAAATTATTGCAGCATGCGGCGTTGTGGCATCCTGCAATGCCGCACAGTGTTGCCCCGGCGTAAAGCAGCCTATATACATTAGAATAATTTAGAAAACTGGGACATAAACATTATTAGAACGTTGCTATTTTGAACGCACCAACAAAAAAAAAACATTTCTTGTTATTTTGTAGATGGCGCTGTGATCGGTCGCCATGTTAATCCGAAATCCGCCATATTTTGCTGAGAGTCGCCCATCGCTTGAGGGTAGTGTGGATTTTCATCATAATTTATTCCGATAATGATTATTATCAGTTTAATATCATAATTTTAGTGTCAGTGATTAGTGTGAAATTTTTATAACAATAGAACTCTCATCTAGCAATAATCAATGTGGTTTAATCTCTGTTTCCCGTTTGTCTGCCCAATCTAATCTAAACAGAAAATGGCCGACGGTGTTGGTGCGGGTGTCTCCTTTGTTTAGGGCTGAATTCTAGTGAAAATAAGTGTTAAAAGAAATAATGCCTAGTGCCTCGTTTTCCTCTTCGCGTTCTTACGTCCGTAGATCGCGGAGAAAAGGCGGACACCGAATACCACTTCCTTCTAGGACACAATCGAGTAAGTAATCCGGGTCGGCCGAAGTCGCCCCGATCTTTATAAATGCTTCGTTATTCATATTTCCTTGATCATGTAACTTTGAGTTCCACGTAAATGCATTTAGAAGTTGTTAAATAGTGTAGTTATGGCTAATCTAAGCAGCTGTGTTATAGATTTGACATTCCCATTTTGTACGAAAATGTTTGAGCTTGGTATTGAATTTTGAATTGGTCGATCATTGTTCCTCGAACGTTGATTGACATGTAAACTCTTATTTCCATACATCCAAAGTTTCATGATGATATCGGATAGCGCATTTCAGTGACATTTTGCGCAATATGGGTATTGATTTGCTAGATGAAAACTTATTTTACACAGAATGACGAAACAGCTGTTCTGATACATAGTCGAAGAGCCGATGTGTATTTGTCTGCAGTTACGAAACTTTTTTTAATTCAGTTCTCACACATGGATACAGTGTCGAGTACTTGTTTATTTTTTGCCTCATACTATACATTTTATGCTGCTCAACCAAAAAAAAAAAGTATCTGAATGACATTGGATCCTGTCAAATCTAAAATGGACACTGTGCCAGATTAGAGTATATTTGCTCAAAAGTTATTTGATTTTGATATAGGTTAACATTCATTTTTTTAATTTCATCAAATCCTAATGAACTCTAGTTCAACTTTCATGATGGTTATTGAACTGTTTGAAACATTACTAATGTAAGTTTAGGTTTCTCTTTCCATAACCAGTAAATATTATTTTCTTTCCAAAGGAAACCTATTAATGAACTCAAGCATGTAAATAGTATTGCTATTGTAATTTCATTAAATATAGCTGTTTATTTATTCTATCCTAATGTATTATGCCTAAAGACTTTAATGTATCTTTGTTCTCATAATTAAACATGAGTAACACAAATAATAATATGTGAAATCCTTGTGAATAACATTACTGTGAACTTATAGTTAATATGCGGCTAATTGTAAAGGACACAAAGATTTAAGGAAGTACAATTTGGAACTGATATTTTTGCATAATAACCTCCAAGCTTTTGTCAATGAATACCGGTTTTGAGTCGACAAACCTTAAATATTGTCATGACTTTATCAATGATATATAATTAAATAGCATAATATGCTATGATCACAACTGCTGTGATTATAATAAGATTAGCGGACGTCACGCGGTTTCACCCGCGTATTGCCCGTTCCAGTGGGAGTACTGGGATAAAATTTAGCCTATGTTACTCGCTGATAATGTAGCTTTCCATTGCTGAAAGATTTTTTCAAATCAATCCAGTAGTTTTTAAGTTTATTTGTTACAAAAATACAAATCTTTCGTCTTTATAATAATATAATAATAATAATATGACAAGGTTTATAAAGTATAATAATAAAGGCTTGCTAGGTTATTTTATTTGGTTGATTATTCTATTGCACTACTTAAAAGCATACATGTGAAAATGAATAGTTAGACTGCAAGACTGATTATATAAATTTTTCATATGATTCAAAATTACACTAACATTTTAAATAAATTAACCTCTTGTTACAACAATAGCTTAAAATTTTGCCCTAAGTAGATGTAGAAAATAACATAAAGTCATTCATTTCCCAATAAAAGTCATTTACACATGAAATAATCAAAATATTAGTCACAAGATTGAAATTTTAATGTGTGTGTATGTTGTTTGTTTCCACTTCACTAGCTACCTACATTCATTAAAACTAAGCATTCATTCATGGTAGTGACTCATAATAACACAATATTTGCCAATTCTCTATACACAAATAACTGATTTATTCATCTTGTCCCTTAATTTTTACATTTTTATATATTCCTATATTAATAAATATTTTAAAAAATCTTCGTTTTTGTATATTATCTGTTCATTATTATGAAATAAATTTTACACGCCTCTAAACATCCAAATCTTAAAATGGGTCAAAAGTTTTGGCAACACGTCAAGCTACTTGAAACTACTTTCTAATACATATTATTACAAAGTGGTACTGAGGCCTGATTTAGATCCTTTTTTTAAACCAGAGCATGTGAATTTGTTTTACTGATTATAAGAATGTGGAAATTCATAATAGGATCAGTAAACATTATGGTTATACACCAACATAACAACCATAATTAATGCAAATTAAATTGATTGAATAACTAGTTTCAGACATTTTAATTAGTAATTAGGCAATTGTCTCGCCAATGTTTATCAATAATACAGGTATTTTCAATTGACTTATCAGACCCATAAAACTGATAAGTGCTTTGTTTGTAAACACATGTTTTACCTCAATAGTACCATGACCAGACTGTTTCAGTACATAAGACAGTTTTTTGAAGGGGATTTTCATAGAATCACAGCAAGATCATTTTTCAATATTTGTGTTCAGTACAGTTTACTTTCTACTGTAAATAAATTACTTATGATGCTTCTAATGGAATTACAGACTACACAATTTAAAGCTTTCAGTTTATAAGACAATATTTTGAATGCGATTTCCATAGAATCGAGACACAGCAAGATCATATTTGGACAATATTTGTGTTCAGTAGTTTACTTTCTACTGTAAATTACATAGGATGCTTCTAATGAAATTACAGACTACACAATTTAAAGCTAATCCTATGTCTTTTTTATGCAGATTTCAAGAACTTTCAATGTGACCAACTGTTTTACAAGAACAACTCATGTGGGCTTGTAATATTTCAGCTACATTTAATTTTATTTTCCAGTTGGCAAACAAATATACAGGGTGTAAACAACCTCATCACAAAGCCGTCAACCAAGCATTCTGTACATCAAACTAATTTTTGGGGTGAAAATCATGTTTTGTGGTAGCTCAATGTAACGCACTCAAAACATTGTGCTGATGGATGGATAGAATAGTACGGGGGTGATAGAGATGTTTAAAGTAAAAATCTTACATTAAAAACTTGTAATTTAAAAAACACTTGTCAAAAAGTTGGAACTTTGACTGTAACTAGAGGGTTCCCAGGTATGGTGTAAAACAAAAAAATGATCGCAATGACGGGTAGAACCTTAAGGGTAAGTGCCTTTCGGCTTCGTTAAGAGGTTTTTTACACCCTTTATTGTAAATTAGAACAGGTTATATTGTGTCACTAAATTACAAAAGCTAGTTAAATCTTTATGATAAAGCAAATTCTGATTCTATTCAGGGATCATCATTCATCAGCATGTTATATATTGAATCGAGTTTTCAACTAAGCCCTGCCCCGGGGTAAGTTAAATCCACAGCTGCATATAAGTCTCTCATTAATGTCATCAATCATTTGAAACTGCTTTATTAAGGTTTTAAACCTTTTAGCAAGTTGATGTGTCTACTTAGATTGTTGATAATTCAACTAAAACTGACTTGTGCTTTGATTGCAGGTGAGCCATGTGAGTCAGTCCCCTGCCCCAACAACGTGACGGGCAGCGCGATGGCGGCGACGGCGGCGTGCGCGGGCGCGAGCGGCAGCGGCGGTGGGGGAGCCCCGCCCGTGCCCGCGGCCGCGCCCGCTAGCACTCCCGGCCACCACAGTCCCTACGACCTGCGCCGCAAGTCGCCGCCCGCCTACCACGAGCCCGGACCCTCGGGCGCTTGCTCTCTACCCGCCAGGAAGAGGCCTAGAACGTAAGTACACATCCAAATGTTTTCTTCACTCAATATCTCTCACCGCTGCAAGATTTAAATTTAGTCTGGCTTGAAATCTACTCTGAAAACAAAGGAATAAATTCACAAAAAAATGGTGACATGTGTTTCACACCTGCAGACGTTACTGAACTTAAAACATAACAACAAAAAAACTTGGTGTTTTGCGTACTTGTGTATGTAAAACTGCTTTAATACAGAGACATGACTTCCTAGTAATAAACTATCAATGTTTAAAGCAATTAATAAAACAATGTGTTTTTCCCGCACAGGTCTTTATCTCAAGGAGTGGACGTGTGCAATGTATCTCAGTACTTGCAGTACGAGTTGCCCGATGAAGTTCTTCTGTGTATTCTGTCACACCTTACGGAGCGGGACCTTTGTCGTGTCGCGCAAGTCTGCAAGCGATTCAACACGATCGCTAACGACACTGAACTATGGTAACATTATACATCCTTTTTTTCACTTGACATTACATTCATGCAAAAAGTAGGCCTATAATATGACAGTCATGGTAGAAAGTTGTGTTTCGAATTGACTTATGTTTTGCAACATTCATGAATTATGAATATGTAAACATATAAGTATCTTGTTTAGGGTAAGTACAAGAGTATTTTTTTTTATTACTAGCTTCAAAGGTGGTGGAAATTCTTTTAACCATAGTTTGTATGCAAGTCATCTGTGGGTTCCCAACAAAAGTATGTATTAAGCAACTAAAATCACACTTTTCTTTGGCTTGTTTAGAACATTTTTTTAAACTATCTGCTCAGTCAACAAGGTGCTCTGTTATACTCTTTACTCACTGAAGCCAAAATATTTACGTGAACTTTACCTCAATCTCTACAGGAAAAGTTTGTACCAATCTGTGTTTGAGTACGACATGCCACTGATGCACCCCGCGCCGTGCCAGTTCGAGTTCGTAGCGCCCGACGAGTGCGACGCCGACAATCCTTGGAAGGAAAGCTTCAGGCAGCTCTACTACGGCATACACGTGCGACCCAACTACCGTCCCAAGAAGGACTCGCGTATTAAACATTTTAACACAATCAGGGTGAGTTGAGCAAAAATTCTGTATTACTTTCATCAAAATGCAAATCTGAAATCTTTAGTGTTTACTGTCTGATACTGTTAGTTTTTGTTTGTATAACTGCTATAAGATTCGTTTCAAAATACATAAGATCTAGTAAGGCCCTTCTAACCCTAAAATTAGCAACTCTATTTGTGGTGGTTTAAACTTCGTTTGAAATACTGTTAGAATAAAGTTCTAATCAGCTTGCACTACAAAGCGGTTGTTACGTCAGTCACTGCGGCCGAATAGTGCGAAATGAGTGGTTTTTTTGCGATTTACAAAAAATCTATTGATTGGACTAAAACACATAAGACCTGCTTTATAGTTAGTTCAGATAATCTGCAAAGTTTCATGATCTAATTTGAAGTACTTTTTGAATACCAGCAGTTTATTGTTGATTTGGATACCTCCAAATCGGACTTGGAACTTTGGAATTTTTTTTCTATCGAGAAAAGTTTATGGAATCGTGTTTTCGTCACACATAGTGCCTAGCATTAATCCTCAACTTTACCATATATTTATTTCAAAATTAATGGTGCAGTATTTTAGGCGTAACGGAGGATCATGCTAAGCCATTTGAGGCATGTTAGGCCCTTAAAAGCATGCAGAGACTAATGTGGTTTGTCCGAGGATTTCCGACAGTTGGCCCTGGCTTACGCCGTTTTTTTTGTACACATATTATTTAATTTGATGAAAAGATTTCACAACACAGCATTTGAAAGTGAAAGTTAACAAAGAACAATCTGGCTAGGCGGGCCTGGAGTACGTGGAGGAGCGCGGAGGGGGCGCGGCGAGTAGCGTGAGCAGCGCCAGCAGCGCGAGCGGCGCCTGCGCGTGCGGCGCCGCCGTGTGCGCGTGCCGCCGCGCGCCCGAGCCGCACGCGCCCGCGCTGCTGTTCGTGCACGCCGGCCTCTACCAGGAGGAGTGTCTGGCCATCGACACCGACGTGCAGCTTATAGGTGAGTGACTTGTTGTTGTGGGTTCTGTATGCTGTCGGACGTAAAGAATAGCACCCTCCCATATCTTCCCGTGGGTGTCGTAAGAGGCGACTAAGGGACTTACCAGAGAATGGACAGCAGCG
This sequence comes from Xestia xanthographa, assembly GCA_905147715.2. Lineage (NCBI taxonomy): Eukaryota > Metazoa > Arthropoda > Insecta > Lepidoptera > Noctuidae > Xestia > Xestia xanthographa. The sequence goes on from LR990652.1 coordinate 17,821,890, forward strand.
CTCTCTGTGCTTTTGTAACAACCGTACTGCGATCGCCAACCCGCCTGCCAAGCGTGGCGATTATGCCAAAAACCCCCTTTGGGGGAGGCCCATGTCCAGCAGTGGACGTCTTTCGGCTGAAATGATGATGATGAATGCACTTGTACAGGTATAAATATCCACAGGGGTAGTAGCAAACCAGTATGTTGCATTCTAAATATGAATTAACTGGCTAGAAGATTAATAGGGCATTTTAGCTACTTTTCAGAAATAAGCTCCATTCCATAATAAGAGTGTGTACTAATAATCACTATCACTACACACATATTATAAAACAAAGTCCTCTACGCTGCACCGATTTTCATGCAATGGATAGAGTGGTTCTCGAGGAAGGTTTTAGTATATAATTTGTCAAGTTTTTGTATACATTGACTAAAATTTATAATGATATTTGTTGGAGGTGTTGGGAAAAAATAAGTTGTCTGGGAGCTTTACTTTTAGTCGCGATAACCGACATCCACGCGGGCGAAGCCGCGGGCATCAGCTAGTATAATAATAATAGTGCTCGTCTAGCCTCGGTGTTCCTCGCTTGAAACATAGAGAGCTTCTGTTCGAGAGTGTAGAGCCACCATTAACATTAATAAAACAAAGTAATCGCTACTAACGTTTGTCTGAAGTAATTTTAGCTCAGACAAGACAACTCTCAAAAATCAATCGGGAAGGTTGTCTGCCAAGTACTAGGACATATAAGAGCTGCTGCCAATGCCAGAGTCATTACGGTAAGCTGAAACCATGTCTATGTACTCACATCATCTCCACAAACTAACTCAATTCTTTTTTCAGGTTGTGCCACAGGCAATGTAGCAGAATCCGTGGTTCTTGAGCGCGAAGCTGAGTCCACACTGACGTTTGCCGAGGGTGCGAACCGCGCGTACGCCGGTCACATGACGCTCAAGTTCTCCCCCGATGCGACCAGCACCATGCAACATCACAAGCATTACTGCCTGGAAGTGTCCGACAACTGCTCGCCTACCGTGGATCACTGCATCATACGGAGCGCTAGTGTTGGTGAGTCAGTAATGCACTTTTGAATTATAATGTTAATAACTCAACTCAAACTCAAAGTATTTATTTCAATGGGGATGGCAACTGTGGAACTAATGGCGCTAGCATCGCTTGAACCAAACATCGTCATTGGTTGAAAATCTGTCAATGTCATTTTGTATTTCAATATAGCTTAACCTCATTGGTCAGATTGAGACCAGCTATGGTGGCGCTATCTGAGATTTACTTTGCCTTCGCCACCCCGTCAGACCATTACGGCACTTTTGAATGACAAAAATACAAGCGAAGCTACAGTCACGGTCACAAGGCATAATAACTTGAAAAAGTACTGTATTTGCACATTCCCTAGCGTAAATCTCTATGGAGAAGAATGGGCAAGAAACTCCATGGACACCCTTTTCAATCAAAATATTGTTACAAAATCTTGGTTACATCATTCATGTTGAGATTATACATATATGTGAGAACAAAGTAGAAAGACGTGCAAATTAAGAACGTCCAGAGTAAAAGATTAAATCAACTATCCCTACTATATATATAATATTATATATATTATATATTATATTATATTATTATATTAATATTATAAATGCGAAAGTAACTCTGTCTGTCTGTCTGTCTGTCTGTTACCTTTTCACGCCTAAACCGCTGAACCGATTTTGATGAATTTTGGTATAGAGATAGATGGAACCTTGGGAAAGGACATAGGGTACTTTTTATCCAGATCCAGATCCCGATCCCGATCCCGGAATTATACGGGTGGAAACGCAGAGTGCAGTTGTGTATCGTATATCCCTACTAAATGAATTTTGGTATAGAGATAGATGGAACCTTGAAACGGTTGTGATCATTCAACATTGATGGTGATTGTGATGGTGATCGTGATGGTGATCGTGATGGTGATCGTGATGGTGATTGTGATGGTGATTGTGATGGTGATTGTGATGGTGATGGTGATTGTGATAGTGAATGATTGTGATGATGGTGATTGTGATGGTGATTGTGATGGCGATTGTGATGGCGATTGTGATAATGATTGAGATAACGATGATGGTGATTGTTATGGTGATTGTGATTGTGATGGTGATTTTGATAGTGATTGTGATGGTGATGGTGATTGTGATGGTGATTATGATGGTGATTGTGATGGTGATTGTGATGGTGATTGTGATGGTGATTGTGATGGTGACTAATATTATAAATGCGAAAGTAACTCTGTCTGTCTGTCTGTCTGTCTGTTACCTTTTCACGCCTAAACCGCTGAACCGATTTTGATGAATTTTGGTATAGAGATAGATGGAACCTTGGGAAAGGACATAGGGTACTTTTTATCCAGATCCCGATCCCGATCCCGGAATTATACGGGTGGAAACGCAGAGTGCAGTTGTGTATCGTATATCCCTACTAAATGAATTTTGGTATAGAGATAGATGGAACCTTGAAACGGTTGTGATCATTCAACATTGATGGTGATTGTGATGGTGATCGTGATGGTGATCGTGATGGTGATCGTGATGGTGATTGTGATGGTGATTGTGATGGTGATTGTGATAGTGTGATTGTGATAGTGAATGATTGTGATGATGGTGATTGTGATGGTGATTGTGATGGCGATTGTGATGGCGATTGTGATAATGATTGAGATAACGATGATGGTGATTGTTATGGTGATTGTGATGGTGATTTTGATAGTGATTGTGATGGTGATGGTGATTGTGATGGTGATTATGATGGTGATTGTGATGGTGACTAATATTATAAATGCGAAAGTAACTCTGTCTGTCTGTCTGTCTGTCTGTTACCTTTTCACGCCTAAACCGCTGAACCGATTTTGATGAATTTTGGTATAGAGATAGATGGAACCTTGGGAAAGGACATAGGGTACTTTTTATCCAGATCCCGATCCCGATCCCGGAATTATACGGGTGGAAACGCAGAGTGCAGTTGTGTATCGTATATCCCTACTAAATGAATTTTGGTATAGAGATAGATGGAACCTTGAAACGGTTGTGATCATTCAACATTGATGGTGATTGTGATGGTGATCGTGATGGTGATCGTGATGGTGATCGTGATGGTGATTGTGATGGTGATTGTGATGGTGATTGTGATGGTGATGGTGATTGTGATAGTGTGATTGTGATAGTGAATGATTGTGATGATGGTGATTGTGATGGTGATTGTGATGGCGATTGTGATGGCGATTGTGATAATGATTGAGATAACGATGATGGTGATTGTTATGGTGATTGTGATTGTGATGGTGATTTTGATAGTGATTGTGATGGTGATGGTGATTGTGATGGTGATTATGATGGTGATTGTGATGGTGACTAATATTATAAATGCGAAAGTAACTCTGTCTGTCTGTCTGTTACCTTTTCACGCCTAAACCGCTGAACCGATTTTGATGAATTTTGGTATAGAGATAGATGGAACCTTGGGAAAGGACATAGGGTACTTTTTATCCAGATCCCGATCCCGGAATTATACGGGTGGAAACGCAGAGTGCAGTTGTGTATCGTATATCCCTACTAAATGAATTTTGGTATAGAGATAGATGGAACCTTGAAACGGTTGTGATCATTCAACATTGATGGTGATTGTGATGGTGATCGTGATGGTGATCGTGATGGTGATTGTGATGGTGATTGTGATGGTGATGGTGATTGTGATAGTGAATGATTGTGATGATGGTGATTGTGATGGTGATTGTGATGGCGATTGTGATAATGATTGAGATAACGATGATGGTGATTGTTATGGTGATTGTGATTGTGATGGTGATTTTGATAGTGATTGTGATGGTGATGGTGATTGTGATGGTGATTATGATGGTGATTGTGATGGTGATTGTGATGGTGATTGTGATAATGATGGTGATATTGATGGTGACTGTGATTGTGATGGTGATTGTGTTGGTGTTTGTGATGGTGATGGTGACTGAAATAGTGATGGTGATTGTGATGGTGATCGTGATGGTGATCGTGATGGTGATTGTGATGGTGATTGTGATGGTGATGGTGATTGTGATAGTGTGATTGTGATAGTGAATGATTGTGATGATGGTGATTGTGATGGTGATTGTGATGGCGATTGTGATGGCGATTGTGATAATGATTGAGATAACGATGATGGTGATTGTTATGGTGATTGTGATTGTGATGGTGATTTTGATAGTGATTGTGATGGTGATGGTGATTGTGATGGTGATTATGATGGTGATTGTGATGGTGATTGTGATGGTGATTGTGATGGTGATTGTGATAATGATGGTGATATTGATGGTGACTGTGATTGTGATGGTGATTGTGTTGGTGTTTGTGATGGTGATGGTGACTGAAATAGTGATGGTGATTGTGATAATGATTGTGATATTGATGTTGGTTTTGATAGTGATGGTGATTGTGATAATAATGGTGGTTGTGACAGTGATGGTGGTTGTGATGATTATGAAATTTGGCACATCGATAGTTTATAACCTGGATTCACATGTAGGACACTATTTATCCCTTTAGTATGATTCAGTGGGACAGTTACCGAACTTTACGCGGGCGAAGCCGCGGGCAACAGCTAGTTAAAAAATAAAGTTAATAAAATGAACCGTGGCAGCTAAGAGATGACCAGTCCCAACTGACAGCGCCCGTTCACAAACATGACGCATGAATCAGCGCCATTTAACTCAACCATATTGAAGGGAACCAAGTGACCCAATATACTGCCAATGACTAGTGTGCCCACATTAGCCCTGGATCGAAACAACTGGAAGTCATGGGGAGAGGACTTTGCCCAGCCGTGGGATGAGGCAGGCTAACAGGAACAGTAGGGCACTTGCATATTAATTTATCTTTATTATTTTAGTAAATAAAAATATGTCGTTCCACAGTCGGTGCGGCTGTATGCGTGAGTGGCGCGGGCGCGAACCCTGTGATCAAACACTGTGATATCAGCGATTGCGAGAACGTAGGGCTGTACGTGACCGACTACGCGCAAGGCGCCTACCAAGACAACGAGATCTCAAGGAATGCGCTCGCCGGGATATGGGTGAAGAACTTCGCCAACCCTATCATGCGCCGTAATCACATACACCATGGCAGGGATGTCGGGATATTTACCTTTGAAAATGGCTTGGTAAGCAACAATTGATTCAAAAATCATTTACACATTGACATCAAACAATGTTAATTCATCCAAACCAAAATTGCTTGTCGACTGAAAAATCTAATTAGTCCGTCATTTAGATTATCAAAAAATATTTGTCCCGTATTTTTTTTTTGTTACGTAAACCAAAATTGACGAAGATACGACGCTTTTAAAATTTTCAATACGTCACGCCGTGGTATAATTTTTATTGCGTTCTGACGTCACGAGCCCCCACTCCCGAGTTTTGGAGTGTTTTGTCTTTGTAAATATTCATTGATTTACAAAAACAAAACAAACGTGTCCATTATTTTCCAATACTCTAACTGATGGACTAAATAGACTTGCAATTTTTTTGATACTATAGTCATGCCTATTAAGCACATCAAGTCTAAGGCACCTTGAACATTACAGGGCTATTTTGAAGCAAACGACATCCACAACAATAGAATCGCTGGTTTTGAAGTTAAAGCCGGCGCCAATCCCACCGTAGTCCATTGTGAGATTCACCACGGACAGACTGGCGGCATATACGTACATGAATCAGGACTGGGCCAGTTCATAGATAATAAGATACACTCCAACAACTTCGCTGGGGTGTGGATCACCTCCAATAGCAACCCGACGATCAGACGTAACGAAATATACAACGGACATCAAGGCGGGGTGTATATTTTCGGCGAAGGACGCGGGTTGATCGAGCACAATAATATTTATGGAAATGCTTTAGCTGGTATACAGGTAAGCAGTTTGTTTGTTTTGTCCTGATACATATTCAATTCAGTCATCAGTTATTTTGAGTATTGAACAAGTGATTAATAGCTTAAAAATTCATTTGACTTAATTGAATTTAATGCCTAGGTACCTTCCTACAAATAATATCAAGTCGCCGCCCTAGTGCTTGAATGGCCAAACGACCATTGAGCAAATTTTACAGGAGACATTTTTTTAAAGTTACGTAATGGATATAACGAAAAGTTTACCAAAATCTTTTATGAATTTGAAACCTGACTAGTATTTTTTATACCAAAATTAAAAAATATATACATTATAAAGCGTGTAATAAGGGTTGCTATAGTTTGATATAAAAAAGTCTATTTTGGTAAAGTTGGTCGTTTGGCCATTCAAGCACTAGGGCGGCGAAGTGTTATTCCGAAATAATTTGTGGTTGATACTGCCCTGTATCATCTTAAAAATATTTATTTGTTAAATTTGTACACCATTGACGGCAAAACAGAAATCTCTCTCGATGTTTAACAAATAAAAAAGTTTGACTATTCTAACATAATGCTGGTATTTAAATGACGATGAATTCGATGATGAATGATGATGTATACTGGGAAGTCTTAATTCATTCCCGAAGCCCCACAAATTCACAAATCAACCTACTTTTATATAAAACTGTCGACAGGATGTCACAAAAACACAAAGAATAGGACAAACACGAAAGTTTGGACTGGTTTTGGCTAAATAAAGCCCAGACCCAACTAACAAAGTTTAGAATAACACCCTACATTGTGATGCCAAGTTTAGCATTGCTGAATACAAATGGCGTCAGTTGGAACTGGCCTTCATATTATTTTTATTCCTGATTGTCTGACCTAACCTAACCCAATATAACTTCCTGTTTTAAGTCTCAGAATAGTTTGTACATCAGTAACCAATCAATATGATGCCAACTACCTGAAAAGGCAGTGATGTAACAGCTTTTTTTTTGCATGATATCCAAACCTTTTGGTGTAGTCTTGTTGTATTTACTTTTACAATTAATTCCATCCTTCTTTAGTTTGATAATTTCCCCATTCGGTTTCTCTCGTCACACATAATGACCAATGTCTTATAAATCAGTAGAACAATGAACCTTGAGTGCGGGCATGCGCCATCGTGTTCTACCTTACGCCATCTCACCGGACGGCCAAGGTACTGTCTTCAAAGCTCAATACGTATAACTTTTTAATGATTTAACTTACGTCATTACAGATACGTACAAACAGTGATCCAATAGTCAGGCACAACAAGATCCACCATGGCCAGCATGGCGGTATCTACGTGCATGAGAAGGGCCAGGGTCTCATCGAAGAGAACGAGGTGTATGCCAACACGCTCGCTGGCGTCTGGATCACGACGGGTTCCACGCCCGTGCTGCGACGCAACCGTATACATTCGGGGAAACAGGTATGTTCGAACATGTCATTATTATAACACCATCACCAAACAGCAATACTGGTTAAGTGCACTACAGGAGCTAAACGCGAGTTTTATAATGCAAAAAAGCATAAGATTCACTGCAATAAACAAAACCAGAAAAATATATGAAATTCTTCAGGATATAGGCTAGTTTGATAGAGTTTTGAAAACATAATACAACTAATTTTACTTGATAAAAAAAAATCACGAACTTATCTCTAAAAATTTCTTTTAACGAGTAAAAACAATACTAAAATACATGCGATCATTCTGATTTTTTTTTTTGGCAAATAACTCTAAAAGCAACATATTAGCATGATAGTGTAATCGCAAAAACCACTCATTTCGCTCTATTCGGCCTGCAGTGACTGATGTAACAACCACTTTGTAGTGCAAGCTGATTAGAACTTTATTCTAACAGTATTTCAAAAGAAGTTTGAACCACCACAAATAGAGTTGCTAATTTAGCTCCTGTAGTCGCCTTAAGCAATACCAGCCAATAATATGGCTGCTAGCACAAAAAGAGACCATTGACACTCACTCATTTTTCTTTCGAAATTATCAATCAATCTTTCCTCCAGGTTGGAGTATACTTCTATGACAACGGCCATGGAAAACTAGAAGACAACGACATATTCAACCACCTGTACTCGGGCGTCCAGATACGGACGGGCAGCAACCCGGTGATCCGGGGCAACAAGATATGGGGCGGCCAGAACGGAGGAGTTCTCGTGTACAACGGAGGCCTAGGGCTGCTGGAACAAAACGAGATCTTCGACAACGCTATGGCCGGAGTGTGGATAAAGACTGACTCCAACCCTACGCTCAAGAGGAATAAGATATTCGATGGGCGCGATGGGGGTATTTGTATTTTTAATGGGGGGAAGGTGAGTGTTGTGCTGTTGTTTATGTTTTGTTTGTACTATCGAGGACCCCCCGCCTGATCACCACTAAGCTAATTTTTGCTTGCACTTACAACATAGAAACGCTCTCTAGCCCCGCCCCGTTGACTTTGTATAGAAATAATGAATGAAAAGATACCGATCGGCCGAGCGCACTGACGACGTACGCCAAACGAGAGTTACCTATTGTTATTTTGCGCGCCAAAGTTGATGCTTTCCTAATAGACCTAAACTTTAACGGGGCGTGGCTCGGCGCCTCCGTATGATTTAAGCGAAAAAGAATTTAACTGATCAGGCGGAAAAGACCACGACTGTACCATCGGTCACTTAGTTGTATAGCGAAAGAGCGATATTTAGACACAAAAAAAGCGAGCTGCCGAGAACCGCAGAAACGGGTTTAAAAAATATTACTTTTGATAATTTTGTCGATTCTTCGTCGACAAACCCCGTTTCTACGGTGGTACGATGGTCATACTACGCGCACTAAGGTTTCTTTACACTACAGCTACTTCAGTGTAATTTGGATTGATATAAAACACGACTTCTTCCGATGTTTCGTCATAAAAAACTGCATAATCTTGTGAAAGCATACTGCTGCTGCTAGCAATTTTCAGTCCTACGATGTTGTTGTTTGAAAGCAAAAACAAGTCCGTAATACGTGTTTTAATTTCCCAGGGTGTTCTCGAAGAGAACGATATATTTCGCAACGCACAGGCGGGCGTGCTGATCTCGACACAAAGTCACCCGGTACTGCGGCGCAACCGTATCTTCGACGGGCTCGCGGCCGGCGTCGAGATCACTAACAACGCCACCGCTACACTGGAACATAACCAGATATTTAATAACAGATTTGGAGGTAAGAAACTGCTTTTAAATAACGGTGGGCCATTCATTTCCTAAAGAAAATGTCTGCGAAACTTTTTAACTTATCGCAAAAGCTACGACTTTTTATATTGTACTTATTTATGAATACTATATGGCGCACTCTGCCAGAATCCGAGATCTATCACGCCAGTTAGAAAAAGACGACTGATTGCCTTAGACATGAATTCTATAGAAGCATTTCTACTTCACAACTGACAAGTAGTATTAGTAGACAATTCTTTAGTTTGAGTTTTAATAATATAATAATAATATTTATTCACAAATTTGAGACAACCATACAGAGTAACTCAATAATAAACACAAAATAGACAGATCCTTGGATGTGAAATGGTACAATGAAAAGATGGTTTGGCTGTCTATAGTCAGATTCACCCTATAAAACTGTATCACAAGCAGATAGTCTTCCTCAACCTTAGAACAACCCTCTGTTCGCAAGAGACCAACTTAGTCCAACTTTTATAACATCCATACAAGTCTTCGCATGAGTCCAACTTTAATTTTTTATGTACTTTTATTAGCACTATTCCAACAGGTACTAATTTCCACAAGGTTTTAGTTACAAGTCACATATCAGCAAGTTGATTACATACTGTATAAGTAATATAGTTATATTATTAAGTTACAAATGATTGGAATTGTCTGTGTTTGGATGTGTAACCGATACATTGCCCTTTTCTCACCCACCACACATTATGATTAATAACTATTGTTAATATTAGAACCTAACCTTGTGTATGTTCGTGCAGGTCTGTGTCTCGCGTCGGGCGTCTCGCCATTAGTCAGGGGCAACAAAATCTTCAGCAACCAGGACGCAGTGGAGAAGGCTGTGGGTGGCGGACAGTGCTTGTACAAAATCTCATCTTACACTTCTTTCCCGATGCACGATTTCTATAGGTGCGTATTTGTTGGCTTATCTGGGGGTTCTAGAGTGAATCGAATAAAGCTAGTTCCTGTCTACCTGTACTCGAAATGTGCTCTCAGATGTGAAATTGCAGGAAGCCTGGTGGTCTACCATGACGTCTTAAGGCTGATGCTCCAGGGTAGTCCGCGAAATTCAAATTTTCTTACGTTTTTTGCAATTTGCAGGCCAGTGCTAGGTTGTATGTTGATTCAAATATTGTTCGCGACTGTAAGACGTATGTAGTTACAGAATTATAATCATCAAAATCATCAATACAACCCTCCAAGTTCATAAAGGTGCAAGAATGGTTTTGACCTTGGAAAAGTAATTTTTCCACCTTTATGTACTTTGAGGGTTGTATTGATGATTTTGATGAATATAAATCTGTGACTAGATACGTCTCACAACCGCGAATAATATTTTAATCAACATACAACCTAGCACTGGCCTGTAAATTGCAAAAAACTTAAGAAAATTTGAATTTCGCGGACTACCCTGGAGCATTCACCTTAAGACGTCATGGTAGGTCACCTGTTCTTGTTCCAAACAGTACCTTTTTCGACGTCTAGTAACAAAGAAGTAAGCATCGGATTAAAGATACTTCTTTGGAATAATTAAAAACATTCGAGTTTTAATTCCGTTTTTATTCTAAATTTCAGGTGCCAGACCTGCAACACGACAGACCGCAACGCAATCTGTGTCAATTGCATCAAAACGTGCCATTCCGGACACGACGTAGAATTTATCCGCCATGACAGGTAACAAACCACACTATTCACATTATTTAGTAGAATGAGTCCTGAATTAGCAAGTAAGCACAGTTCTGGTCACAGCTCGATAGGCAATACAATTCATCAGAGTATAATTACCTCGTAAAAAGAGTGCAGCTGCCTGACTTTTCCCAGTAACTTGCAGTGTACAAAAACTGCCTTTTTTGATCAGTCATAGAAGTAAGTGATTGTTAAGCTATTTCGTTTGAGTTGTGAGTAAGCAGTGTGTGTGTTGTGCGCAGATTCTTCTGCGACTGCGGCGCGGGCACGCTGTCGAACCAGTGCCAGCTGCAGGGCGAGCCCACGCAGGACACGGACACGCTGTACGACTCGGCCGCGCCCATGGAGTCCCACACGCTCATGGTGAACTGAGCGCCGCACGTCCCCGCCATACCGCCCACCGCGCACCGCGCACCAACAGCGTCGGATATCAGTATTCGTCGGAAAACTATATTTCTTTTTATTTATTTTTAGGCGTTATTCGCCGCCAATTTTAATGTAGTTATTTGTCTCGCGAGTCGCGACTCGCCTCTTCTAGTTCAATTATTTTTATTATCTAAAACTTGGTATTGTATAATTATCCTCGTTAGGGAGCCGCCGCCAGTGTGCTCCCGCTCGCACACGTGTATCCGGCTGATGTAATGTATTTTCATCTTTGTACTTTATAGTTGACGAAACTAAACATATTTCGGACATTGTTACGCTATCTGTATATGTAGGGAGTTTTTTTAATCATCGGTACTTAATAATTATTGTATTTTGTCGAGTAGTATCATGCATTCCCAAATTGTAATCGTAAACCATAATAACGAGAGATCACATTGATATTTAGAATAATGTTATTCGTTTTATAAGATGTACTGGTAGTAGCTTATATATTATAGTATCTACTAGTTTCATAATCATGGGGAAGTAAATTAGTTTTTGTTTCTCAAAAAAAAATCTATGATATTTAGTTATGTAATAATTGGTCAATCCAGCGACTGTGACAGTCAGGATAACTTTGTAATATAATGAATCCATATAATTTTAACTATTTGACTATACGATTTCATTTTTATTTTGGGGCATTTATTCCTTAGCTCTCCTGACAATAAAGTTAATTGGTCAGATGTTTTAGTTAATAAAGATACTTGAGTTTAGTTGGTGTAGTGGCGTGGGAGGCCGCCGTCGCCGCAGCTCGTGGACGCATGGCGCATGGCGCGGCGCATTTATTAATCTCTCGATTAGGAGTCTGCCTCGCCTAACTATTGTGGCGCTCCTGATGCGCTTTGTAAATATTTATGTCACACAATAATCGAAAAATGTAGTAATTAATGTATTTGTATCATTATATTTTTATTATTGATCACAACATGTATGTTTAATAATGTAATTACGTACGTTATGCTCAGACGGAAGGCCGGGGCGCGCCTGCGACCGGCCTCGCTTCATGTGAGAGCACTTTGCCTGTGAGCCAGTAGATAGTCCGGAGATATCATAAGCCGTTAGTGTATAATAAGATGCAAATTAAGAACGAATGTGCGTATTTAATTGGAAAAGATCTTAGGTACAATTGATATTTTATTATATTGTTAATTTAAATTTGGTATTGATATCGATCGAGAAGCAATGTTAGGAACTGGGAAGCCGTGCGTGAGCGGCCAGAGTGCTGATAGTGATAAGTTAGCCCATAAGCTATAATGAAACCTAACTTACTCAGTAATCACTATTGCAAGTTTCGAATTGTTAAATCGTCTCTCCATAGCACGGTATGTTCTGAATCTGCTTTTTTATAATCCTCAAATCTGTGATCATCGCTAAATGTATAAGTGAAAATATTTTAGTTGAAAACCCCACATACAGTATGAATATGACTATTACGTTATTTCAAACAAATTCAAAATCGTTTATTCAATTTTTATATCAAATATAACGAGAAATTTATTGTGGCGCCGATGCTTTATATATTTGAATGTGAAAATTGTTATTTATTAAATTGTCAGTAAGTTCTTAATTTATTAAATTGAAATCTGGATATTTTGTTTATACACGAAAATACCACTGTAAAATCCGTGATATACATCATATAATATTATAATTGGAATTTTATTTCATTCATTTTAATCTATATACCTATCTCCTATTTTAAGTACGAACAAGTGTCGTCTGAAAGTCTGGTCGCCAATAAAAGTTTGTACAGGAGTCGCCAGCTTCATGATCACTCAAGCCATAGATTTATGATAAGACCCAAACATAAAACACAGATTCAAACGAGTCATCCCAAGTCCAACAGTGGGATAATGAGTTAGTTTACTTCTTGGGCTTAGATGCAGGCTTTCAAACCTTCAATGGAAAATGTTGCAAAAAATACAGAGTATTCAGCTACTTGCCATACAAAACCGCTTTAGCTTGTTATATGGAACAGCACACTCATCTGGGATGGTTAGAATATTTGGTAGGTACTCCCATGACTTACAAGGGTTCTCTCCAAATGCATAAACACACTAATAGCATTCATCGGCCACTAGGCGGGGCCTATCTAATAGGCCGCTGACGTCATCAGTCTGCGCTGGCCTGTGGCTAAATCCCTCAGACCCAGCCCTGGTGTAATGTAACTATAAACTGAGTAGAGAAAGGAAATCTTCAAAAAGGATAGTCTGCTAGAAATCCGCCAAAATGTGTTGGTAACGTCACAAGTGCTCCTTAAAAACAGCTAGTGAGGAGGGCCTAAACACTTTCTTCGATTGAGGCGTAGTTATGTATTGGTAGCACCGAGCACACACACACACCACCGGGCACAGAGCATCTATATAGATGGAGGTTATCCGGCGAGACAATGCTGTACTAGTGGTGCTCTGTCCCAGTTGTGGAGAAAAGTTGAAAGCGAATCGACAAAACAAATTAGCTATCAGACTCGGATCATATTATTGAGTGATCGATTGGCCGTTCTTATAGCTGATCACAGGAGTTATGAAAAAACCCACAACGGTAATGGGACGGGCAACTTGTGGAACTAATGGCGCTAGCACCGCATGAACCTAACATAGTCATTGGTTGAAAATCTGTCAATGTCATTTTATATTTCAAAATAGTTTGATCTCATTGGTCACATTGGGTCTAAGCGATAGACACGCCATCTACAATCAGCTTTGACCGGCCAACCCCATTGAAAAAGGATAAAATAATTTTAAAAAAAAAAACAAGAATATCCGTCGGGGGCTGTCATTAAAAGAACTAGTTTTGCTGTTTTATAGTAACGTGGAATAATTGGAGTTTTTTTAGCACTATACTTACACCCTTAATGGGTAGGCCGTGCCCCTACAGTGGGGACCTTTAGAAGTCGATGATGATACTTATTTTTATCTAAGGATGAAATTTAAAATAGTGATGGCACCCCCGACTTTTTAACCATCGTGTTATTTTTTTTAATTGAGCATAAATATTATGTACATAACGCGCCGCCCAGGGCAGATGCTCTGTGTCCAGGGCGTTCGCCCTCCTTAGAGTATATAGTGTTCTGTGCGTTCGCCCGAATGACCGTCGTCTATATAAAGATGATGCTCTGTGCGAATGACCCATTGACTTATGGAATGACCCCATAGATAATACACTATGAATGACCCACAGAGTACACTGTATATATACGAATGACCTATGGAAGATACACCTGAACACCTCTGCTAGTTTTACTACTGCAGCGCCCTCTAGTGAGTTACTACCGGACTAGTACTTTTGGTTTTGCACAAACAAATGTTTGCTGCAGCGCCCCCTGGTGAGTTGTCACCGTAACACCTAGTTAAGAATATGCACCAATCAAACACGAACCCTTGAAAACTGCATCAAAATCGGACTAGTAGTTTTAGAGAAAAATGGTAACATGGATTTGCACAAACAAACATTCTCTCACCCCAAACGCATATAGCGTCTCCGTTCCGTCGTGGCTAAAAATGACTTTGTCAGTCTGTGTTGCTACCGAGATGACGATTAATATGGAAAATGCTGCGCCGCGCCGCCGATCCCGAGCAACAAAAAAATGAAGAGAAAATGTTAGTCATTGTCGACGAGAGTGCGTGCCTATTGTCCGTGTGAAACGCTAAGCGGGCGGCACTTCAATTAATGTTTTAACATTATTGCACTGTCGGCGCCAGTCTAATACCCAACTAAGCCCTTTTATTTAGGAGCAGCTTAAACGGTTAGAGCTTATCAGCTTATGTTAAAACAGTCATTGGTTTCGTATAGACATTCACTCTTGAAACAAAAAACAACCCAGAAGTTAGCTCAATTCATTCAATCAAAACAGAATAAAAAGTCATTTTTGTTTGATCAGTTTAATATAATCATGACTAATATAATTAGAATTGTATTTACACATGGCCACTGTTTACAATATTTTACCTAATCGAGCATTTTACTAACATTATAACAAAATGATGTCACTCATATGATAGGTAGATACATAAATATTAATCAAAAAAGATATTGATTTCATCCCTTCTTAGACACGTTGCTTTAGCCGTGGAGATCGTCTTCTCGGAGAAATGTGAACGGCTTTCAGCGGCGTATTCGTCTTTCTGAGATCACTGCTAAGAGCTGGCAGTCGAGAAGTCTTTGGAGTAAAAAGAGGCTTCTTCATTACTGGTATTTGTGGGGTCTTCATTAACGTACTTCGCGGAGAAACTACGTTCTTTACAGGAGGCGTTGTCTTTCTCGCATTTCGCCAACTGTCGAATTCGTTGTTACTGGGAATGTTTAAACGATGCGATTTCGAAGGGACGTTGGAAACTTCTATATTCCTTGTAACTCGGACGGGGATATTTGGAGATACAACAGGAGACTGCATTTTAGGTTTGACATGTGCCACACTCTTTTGTGGTTTATTTTGCTGACCACTAATCCTAGGTTTTCTCGCGAAGCCGGTGTGGGCGGCTTTTTCCTGCCTCTCTGATGATTTATCGGAGCTCGACTCGAAGAGCTTCGCTTTAGCAAGAACGGCGCCAGCGTTCTGTCGCCGCAATTTATTTACTGAAGGTCTCCCTGTCTGACTAGTCTTCTCCAATTCCCCGGTTTTATCCATGAAGAACGCCGCAGCGCTCCGCCACTTTTGTTGCGACTGCGGAGGACTTGGCTTCCGATTTCTACAAGTTATGTTTTGGTAACATCTAGCCAATACGCTATTGTTCGACTTTCTACTCGAGTTTAGAGTATTGTTCATTGAGTTTTCCGAAGCAGTGTTGTCCCAGCTGTTGTTGATGGTAATGTTCAGGGACCTGCGCGCCGGAATTCTACTAATAGGTTTTTCAGCACTATAGTCAGGTATAAAACTAGCTCGTTTTCGTAGGTTATATTTCTGACTAGAATCTGAGACATTGTTGAGGGCGTGTTCTGATGTGGAAGCATCCCATTCGTTTGCTGATTTCTGTGCTGCTAAGTCAGGTTTCGCGGTGCTAGTTCGTTGTCTACGAGTCAGTCCCACATAAGGATAAAACCTGTCGGTATTTTGACTAGATTGGGACTGAGATGACACATTCCAGGACTTGTGTCTAACGATTTTCGTGATGTTCTCTTTGGATCTCCGTCGTATGGATCCGATCTTCCGAGCACTTGGTGATCGTATTATTTTGGCTTCCTCGTTGGGTCGTATCTTCAGTTCTTTGCTTAACCTTCGCGCCAAATGATCGGAACTGGGGCAGTGCAACATAGCAACTTCCTCTAAAGTTTGTTCATAGACATTTTGTACTTGTTGTACAGGTTGTACTCTCGGTATGACATCGGTGAATTCTCTAGATAGTCTATTTTCAATAGCTGATACTCTGCTTTTGATCTCTTCGTATTCCTGTTTAGAGATCCTTACATAATCTTTGTCGGACTGTTTCATATCAGGAGACAAGTCTATAGTGTCGTGCGCGCTGAACAAATGTTCAGAAGAAGTTAACAAATCTTCACTACTGACGCTTGTCTCAGAGTTCTTGTGAGAACTGAAGTCGCGATTGATGATTGGAGTACTTCTTGCGTCCATGAGGCTCAATCGTAATCGTTTTCGTTCAATACCCCTGAAAGCAATTTTTCGATTAATAAATAATTACTGGTAAAGCGGACACCTGCAGCTTAACGCTAATTTTATAATGATAAAAAAACCGGCCAAGTGCGAGTCGGACTCGCGCACGAAGGGTTCCGTACCATTATTATCAAAAAAGGCCAAAAAATCACGTTTGTTGTATGGGAGCCCCCCTTAAATATTAATTTTATTCTGTTTTTAGTATTTGTTGTTATAGCGGCAACAGAAATACATCATCTGTGAAAATTTCAACTGTCTAGCTGTCACGGTTCATGAGATACAGCCAGGGCCTGCAGTCTCGACATTAGTAACGAAGCTGTCGCAAAGTTACGATCGTTATAAAATAACGAAAAAATTCGGTTGCAATAACGACGATTGCGTGAAACGCAAGTCTCTACATCCAAGTTATCGAGCAAAAGTCGTACATTTTCTTGAGTTCTTGACGTATCTATGTCGGTACGCTAACAAAAACGATATTTGGTAGTCTCTACGCTCAAAGATAGCGATTATCCTCGGAATGATACCGATTTTTGTAGCTAATTTATCAATTTTCGCAAGAGTAACGAATATTTCTAACTACCATTTTTGACAGCCCGATAAGTGATTCGGTAGCATCGTTAGCTAATTTAATGGTGGTTTTTACGGAATTAATGACGAAAATTTTGCCGGATGGGCTTATAATTAGTCTGTACCGAAGTATGCTGTGCTTACAAGTCGAAACTAACATATAAATAGGTTCCGGACGTATGTGTGAAGTGAATAGGCGTCGCTGATATTCATTTCAGTAGGAAGAGGATTCATTTTAATAAAATAAACACAACTGTAATCAATTCCTATAATCAACTCTAATAACAAAGACATTCAATTATTCTTTTTGCAAGTTGTGTAGCACATTTTAATGTTTAAATTTTAAAACATTATGTAGGTAACGCAGGCAAAATGAAGGTCATGTAGGTACAGAAGTATCTTTATTAGCAGAAAATGTGAAGAAACAGGACATTACAGTTATTTCAGTGCAGAACACATTCCGTGTATTCATAATCATTACAATGGCATGAAAATTACAAATCACAGTACAGTACATCATAGCTATACTTATCCTATGACAAAATTTTAAACAAGACACAATAGCTAATACACACTCATCATCTTATTATTACAAAATAATACTGTCGACTAAAAGATAGCCTACATACAATCATTATCACCAAAACATTGTCCACCTTTAATTCATCTGAACATGGCATAGGTACAAACATAGACTGCATTAATAAAAACAATAATATACACAAATACTCTCTTCAAACAATACAAAATTATCAATTTTTGAAATACTAACATGAAAATTAACTCTAAAATTAAATTTCACAATGCATTTTTTATATAAGAAGCATGAGATGAAAATTTTTGTACAAAAATATATAGGATAGGTCAACTACTTTCTAAGGTAAAGCATTATAAATTAATGGTATAACTTCTAATTATTTAGATTCTATGTACGGGTAATTCTACGAGTGACTTCACACGTTTGAGTAATTTCTATTTCAAATGAGTTTCATTTTACACTTAACAGGTTTGGATAATTCATAAATGAAACAGGGAACACCCTTTTATTACTTTTAGTTAAATGGTTCTGTGATTTGAAGATGGGTTGACAAGATTCAAACCTTTGGAAATTGAATATTTTGGAATTGTCTTGCACACAAGCATTTCTCTAGTGTCATTTAACCTCGTGATAGCTCGGCTGTGTATCCTTACAACTATAATTTATGGTAATATCGAATATTGGAACACTACACTCATATAGTTTTGGAAAAATCTGATCAATATTACACACACTACGTTCACTCAGTTTGATTTTCTGCTTGTTCTTGGACATTCCTTGACCGTAGTCCCCATTACCTTGGAGGCCTTTTGTAGTGTGACAAAACAGCTCAACAGCTTGCTAAGTACACGCTGCTTCCGTTAACTTTGGCATGTTTCGACACATCACACGAAATCAGCGTGAAAATTAAAAATCCCTTGAATCTGCTTATTTCTGTATCTTGCCGGAATAGCAAGAGAATTGTTCACGGAGCTCCTTTATAAATTTCAGTCATCTCTTCACACACAACGACCTTACAGGATTTGTCGAATTTCTGTATCATTTCACAGCTACATAAACGTGAATGTAGAAGTATATCCGATGGGGTCGCAGCTTTAGCCAGAAAAAAGTTGGCGGAGGTACTGTACTCTTGGCTATCAATGAAAAATGCTTGAGAAAATACCATTGAAAACATAAACACAACAAATAAATTGTTTCCTTCCAATGACAACAACGCAAAACGAAAACCAATTGCCAAGTTTGACACTAAGCCAATGTTGCAAGGAGGCAAATTCTAATTTCCTTAAATAATTAATCATTTATTTTAATTTATAAAACGTTTTTAGCTGTACCTACGAGTTTTCATGAAAAATAATGCCTTCAAAATAAGGCTTATAAAGTCTGAGTTTAAGATACAAGAAAACCAATTATTTTTATTGAACCGTGTTCTCTATTTGTCCCCATAACAAGGTGATTTTGTAAAGGCATACAATTGTCTTCGAAAAAGCCGAATACGTTTTTTCGCTAGCGTACCGACATCGATATGTCAAGATAATTACGACTTTGCTCGTTAGATTGGATGTAGGGACTTGCGTTTCTCGCAAGCGTCGTTATTGCAACCGAATTTTTTCGTTATTAGATAGCGATCGTAAGCGTCGTTACTAATGTCAAGGCTGCAAGCCCATCTCCTTGAATATGGGGAAAAATGGAAAACATGGTTCAATAAAAATAATTGGTTTTCTTGTATCTTAAACTGAGAATTTAAAAACCTTATTTTGGGGGCACTACTTTTCACAAAAACTCCTAAGTAGAGCTAAAAACGTTTTAAAAAATTTAAATAAATTATTAAATATATAAGGAAATTAAAATTTGCCTCCTTGCAACATTGGCGTAGTGTCAAACTTGTCAAAACTCAAAAGTCAATTGCCTTTATTTATTTGTTGATACCATTATTACCTATTTTGTTTCTGTTTTCAATTGTGTTTTCTAAAGCATTTTTGATTGATACCCAAGAGAACAGTACCTCAGCTAAACTCTGGCTAAAGCTGCCACCCCACTGGACATACACATTCACTTATAAGTAGCTACGAAATGATATTGGAATTCGACAACGCCCGTAAGGTCGTTGTGTTTGAAGAGATGGCTGAGCTCCGTGAACAATTCGCTTGCTATTCCGGCAGGATACAGAAATAAGCAGATTTAAGGGATTTTTCATTTTCACGCTGATTTCGTGTGATGTGTCGAAACAAGCCAAAGCTATCGGAAGCAGGATGTACATAACGAGCTGTTGAGCTGTTTTGTCACACTACAGAAGGCCTCCGAGGGACTGGGGACTACGGTCAAGGAATGTACAAGAACATGCAGAAAATCAAACCGAGTGAAATAGTGTTGTGTGTGTAATATTGATCCGATTTTTCCAAAACTATATGAGTGTAATCGCAGTGTTCCATTAATAGATATTACCATAAATTATAGTTGTAAGGACAGCCGAGCTATCACGAGTTTAAATAACACAAAAGAAATGCTTGTGTGCAAGACAATTCCAAAATATTCAATTTACAAAGGTTTGAATCTTGTCAAGCTATCTTCAAATCAAAGAACCATTTAACTAAAATGAATAAAAGAGGTTCCCTGTTATATTTATGAATTATCCAAACCTGTTAAGAGTAAAATGAAACTCTTTAAAATAGAAATTACTCAAATGTGTGTGAAGTCACTCGTAGAATTACCCGTACATAGAATCTAAATATTTAAAAGTGGTACCATTAATTTGTAATGTTCTATCTAAGAAAGTAGTTGACCTATCCTATATATTTTTGTACAAAAATATTCATCTCATTCTTCCCATATAAAAAATGCATTGTAAAATTTAATTTAAGTGTTAATATTTTCATGTTAGTATTTCAAAAATTGTTAATTTTGTATTGTTTGAAGAAAGTATTTGTGTATATTATTGTTTTTATTAATGTAAATGTTTGCACCTAAGCCATGTTCAGATGAAGTAGCTCTTCGATACCCGCTATTACAGACACAATTAAAATAACAATGCACCGTACCCGATCGGGTACGGCTGGGGAGGTGTAAAATGTTTTGGTGATAATGATTGTATGTAGGTACTTATCATTTAGTCAAATGTATTATTTTGTACTATAAAGATGATGATTAGTTGATTGTGTCTTGTTTAAAATTTTGACATAGGATAAGTCTATGATGTACTGTGATTTGTAATTTTCATGCCATTGTAATAATCATGAGTACTTAACACGGAATGTGTTCTGCACTGAAATAACTGTAACGTCCTGTCTCTTCACATTTTAAGCAAATAAAGATACATAGGTACCTACATGTATACGACCTTCATTACATAATGTTTTATACATTTACTTTTATAAAAATGTGTGAGCGAACTTGTTAATAGAATATTTGAATGTCTTTGATAATAAAGTTGAAAATAGGAATTGATTACAGTTGTGTTTTATTTTTGTTTATTTAAATGAATTCTCTTCCTACATATGAAATGAATATCAGCGATGCCTATTCACATAATATAGGGTACGTCCGGAACCTATTTATAGGTTAGGTTTGGCTTACGGCCATCAAAGGCCGTAAGCACAGCATAGGTACTTCGCTACAGACAATAGACCTTCGAGTAATAAGCCCATCCGGCACAATTTTTGTCAATAATCCCGTAAAAACCACCATTAAATTAGCTTACAATGCTACAGTCATCTAGCGGGCTGTCAAAAATGGTCGCTAGAACTAGAAATATTCGTGTTGCGAAAATCGTTATGTTAGCTACAAGAATCGTTACCATTCCAAGGACATTCGCTAGCTTTTAGTGTAGAGACTACCGAATATCGTTTACTTTGCGAAATCGTAACTTTGCGTCCGAATTCGCTAACTTTGCGATCGTTATCCATGTCGAGACTGCAGGCCCTGGTGACAGACAGACGGACAGAGCGAAGTCTTAGTAATAGGGTTCCGTTTTTACCCTTTGGGTACGGAACCCTAAAAAGGTGTAAGTACCAAAAATCAACGACTTACATTTTCATTGGCGTGAAAGATAATTCTTTTTGCGGAAGTCCTTTTGTTATTTCTTTCCTGTAAAGTAAAACAAGGCGTATTATTAATTATCCTTGGTATTTATTTATCAACGTGAAATTAGAATTTTCTAGGTTTGCAGGAATTTAATAACAAATAAACTTACTTAGTTTTAGCAGAAAGTCCTTCATGTGTGTCGTATTTCCGTTTCGCTGCAGATTTGCTCAGGATTGGAGTCTTCCCATTCTCGTTGACTGTAGCTGGGGTGTTTACGCTGCCCGACACCATCTTGCGGAGGCCATTTAAAACTCCTAAAATATTACGGGGACATTAGATTCAACACACATTTGCTACATTCACACCAACGTGTATAGTCTGCCGCCGACTGTGAGTATCCAGTACAATTTTTTTTGACATTTACTTCAGCCGCCGACTGATTCGCTTATCTTTTTCGAACATTTGCGAAGTCTGCGGCCGACTGTACGTTTGGTTTGAACACAGCCTAACTAAGGTATACAAAATCCTGAATTATCCTATCTATCATGTTTTCTAAAACCTATTTATAAGCACTTACTGTTAAGAGAACCACTGCGCCGTTTCTTCTTCCTCCTTGCTAGATAGCCATCGGAATCATCGTCCAGCTGTGACAACAGCTCTTCAGTTAGTTTACCTATGTGTTGCGAGTTTTCGATGAACATCTGACAAAGAGATGGTAAACGTTTAAGACTATTCCTATCTTCCACGAACAACCGATCAACAGATTGAATTACTGACATTTCTGAATAGATTTCAGGTCTAAAATGGCCGCTTTAGCAGAATCGTAATATGAATCACGTTAAAAATTTAAAATCCTTAAAATGGACTTTATGCTCATAATCATAAAGTCCATTTTAAGAATTTAAATTTTTTAACATGATTCATACTAAGATTCTGCGTGGATTCTGCTAAAGTGGCCATTTTAGACCACCAGAACTGAAGACTTGTCATCTGCCTTTGGCAAAATATTATCTAAGTGGACTTTAGCATGTTGTTTAATTTTCAGCCAATCATCAGGACTCAAATCAAATTATTTCATTTCACATCAAAACCTACAGTTTGCTCAATGTTGCTTTAGGAATCTCCAATTTGCATTATTATAGAACTTATTGAGAACAATATTTTGTAATGGCTGGGGCAGCAAATACCTTAACAAGTGCAACATGGTGTTCCAGTCTCTGAGCAGAAGCTGCAGCGGGCAGCGGCATAATACTGGGGGCCATCACTATGGCCAGGTTGGACGTGTCCATCAGATTGTCCTTGTGTCTGGATGCTAGGTAGTTTAGTAACTAGAACATAGCAATGATTGCTTTAATTTCCATGTGACATAATTGTTATTAGGGGGGATGTTTATAAAGCAAATATGATTAACTTTAGATTCAAATTGACCCGACGACCCGATTGGCGCAGCGGTAGTCAGGCTGCCTTACGTTCTTAGGGTCCCGGGTTCAAATCCCGGTCGGAGCAAATGTTTGTGTGATGAGCATGGACATTTGTTTCCGAGTCATGGATGTTTATATGTATAATAAGTATGTATTTACAAACAAAAAGTATCTATCTAGTATATCAACTTTCTGGTGTCCACGACACAAGCCTCGTTGCTTAGTGTGGCACTAGATGGCGCTGTGTGTAATGTCCAGCAATATTTATTATTTATTATAAATCACACCGAGATGGCAGCAAAGTGGCAAGCAGTTTCAGTGTCATATTGATTATATCAGTGTCTCAAGAAAGTAAATGACCAGTGTGTGTTGCCAGTGATTACATACGATACTGAAACATGGTCGCTCACAATGGGCCTCATCAGAAGGCACCCAAAGGGCAATAGAGATGGCTATGCTCAGTTTCCTTCCGCGAATCAGAAATTGAAACATCGGCAAGAGAAACAAGATTACCGATGTAGCCCAAAGAATTGCCAAACTTAAGTGGCAGTGGGCAGGGCACATTGCTCACAGAATGGATGGCCGATTGGACAGAAAAGTTCTGTAGTGGCGATCGCGAAACGGAAGACGTTGCGTTGGAAGGCCTCCTACTAAGTGGACCGATGACCTGGTGAAGGTTGCGGGAATCCGCTGGATTCGAGTCGCACGGAGGTATATGTCCAGCCGTGGACATCTTTCGGCTGAAATGATTGATTATATAAAAATCAAATCAATCAATCAAATCACATATTCGTGATTTGAGCCTATGCTGTTTACAGTGGCCCAAGTGAGAGGCCCTAGTGCAAAGGGGAAATTGGACCCCAGTGATTCTTGAATCACCCAGGTGTGATTATTTTTCCAAACACTAAAGGAACTAGGTCCTGCACCACTTTGCACCTTAGTGGCAATAGATCTACTTTTTACTTTACAGTTGGCTAAATTAACTTATACAAAAATAATAAAAATTACCACAAGAAATCCTACCTCCATAATATAATGCAACAGATGAACGTGTAATACTGGTAGTAACAACAAAGTGTGCAAGATTGGCTTTAGTGCATCCTCTCCAGCGGTCAGTCTACATCTTAACAATAAGTCTTGTACTTCTGCACTGATCAGGGGCTCTGGTAGACATCGCAAGTATAGCTTCAGTACACTAGCTACGTCTATGGGATGGTGGCCTTCTGATACACAGCCCCCTGCATCTAATAGTCTCTGTAAATCATAGAAATGGTGTAAATGTAACAGTAAAATTATCTAAACAGGAAATTGTTAGTAGTTAGGGCTGATAACAGAGGCATAAAAGAAATTTTGTTATCAACAAAAAATAAATGTATGTTTTTAATGAGTTTAATTATCAATAGTGATAAGCACAGCATTGATTTGAAAACTAATAGCAGTTTTGGAGGGAAAGTTGGCTTTCCCCACAAATTGGTTCTTTTTTTAAGACTAGGTACAACACAATGTTCTGAACTTTAGTGTTATCGCATACCTTGATATCTTTTTGGCGATTTTGTGAGCCAGCTTTCCGGAACAACCCCTCGACATGGGCGTTGGACCGAAGCACTGAGGACATCTCAGTGACAACTATGGGAACACTCAATGTACTGCCACAACAAATAACACTGCACGATGGCACCTTCAGTAAGGGTGCTCCAAATACTGTCTTGTGATCCTGAAACAAATATTCCCGTTAGAATCGTAGAATGGAACAGTGCTATCCATTATTTGTAACAGGAAATGCACGCACTTTTACACTTTTCAATATGATCTTCTTCAGGCGATGCTTTAAACCAGCCTTCTTTAACTCTCCAACAATAATTGACTGCAATTTGCTATGATTTATCCCGTCCGAAATTAACATTTTGTTTATTTTTCTAAAGCTAGTACAAGTCAAAACTTGAGTAAGTTTTCAAATCCGCCATTCGTAAATTCGTTAAAAGTCGTTCCATTTCATGTTTTGGATATGAAACGTCAGCGCCGGAAGCAATTTCAAAACAAAAAGTTACACCATATTTTCAACCGGAGAAGCTTTTTAGGTTTTAATTGCATATTATCCTTGTGAATTTCTTTGCATTTTCACTTGTCTTATACGTGCAAAACGTAATTTAATTAAAAATGACAGCCATCTGACCTACAAGTAGAACGGAAAGTAATTTCGTTTAGAAATCAATAGTGTTTGTCCTTGAAATCATTTTTAAGGTCATGACTACGTAAATAGTATCGAATTCTTTTAAGATATCCATGTCATTTGAAGTAAGGTGTGCGAGTTATTATGAAGCAATTGATATTGAACTACTTCCAAATTCATACAATCATTTGATTCATATTCATTTTTATTCATAAATTCATAATGGTAAACCGAATAGAAATTACCGGTTTTCAGTTTCATAACTCTTGGTCTCTTGCACGTATTTGACAGTGACACTGACACTACATGTCTACATATCCATTGATTGTTGACTTGTCTGTTGTTGATCAATCATCAAAATTATTAGAGCATCAGCAATTTCACAAAAATATTTCACTTTTGAAACAAAATTCACTGAAATACCTGTACTCATTTTACAAATGAGACAACATAGTGTTTTCTCCTAGTTTCCTTGTTTGTAAATATCATAACAATGATCGAATTGTCTGCAAAATTAACAACTGGAACAGTTTATTTAGCTGGCGAAGCCTTGGAATGCTGCATATCATTTTGCTATACTGCTCAACCAGAGCATAGGAATTCACAAAGTCACTGGTAATCATAACTTTTTTATTTATTTCTAACTTATCTAAAAACCTATGTAAGTACATGTTATTGGTAGTTTGCTATTTAGTAGAATCTCACGTCATGTATTAACTTTATGACTCTTCCTTCTTTTTCCAGTGATGCCCTAGAAAACTTAGCATGGGCTTCAGCGCAGATTCACTGCTTCTACTCCACATCAAAGAATACAGGTGACAAAACACCAACTATTGGCAAGACCACCTCTTTGGAAGTTACCTCATGTGATATTGGAGATGTTATATTCCACACCAAGCCTAAAATACTATTCTGTGATTTGACTATCCCATTGGGGGAAACTAAAACTTGTAAGTACTTGGTTTTATAGCCCTACTAGCAATAAAAATGTTCAAACTGTATTAAGAAGTATAAAATCTCATTTTATTCCTCAGTTTGGTACAGAGAATCACTTCCAATTGAAGCACCACCATCATACAGAGGAACTTCAGTCAAATATTCCTATAAAATCACCATAGCAACCCAGAAAGTAGGGTCCCACATCAAAATGGTCAGAATACCATTCAGAGTGTTACCTATCAGTCCCATCATGAACCTGCAGGATTTGGCAGCTTTGTGTGGCAATGAAACAACTGAAGAACTGCAGCCGACCAATCCGTTTTCTGAAGAGAGGAAAGTTGAAACACCTCTGACTATGGCTTTACAAGTTTTACAGGTAATTTGGACCATTCACTTACAGTTTTTCATTTCCATTTCCACTTTTAGAAATATATTGTAGATTTCTAATATCAAAAGAGAAAAATCATATTAATAATAAAAGAGTTTATTCGCTTTATTATTAATAGAAATCATAATTAATTTCTGCCCACATCTACCTTCCACTATACAATAAGAAAAGAAAAACATTTAACTATTCCAGAATAAAGACAGCCAGACAAGCAAACATAAAAAAAAAGTTTTTATGTATTTAATTTTACTATTAATATCCCATGCATATCTGCATGGGATATTAATAGTAAATAATATTCTTCACATTATTCATAGTCATTTGATTCAGCTTTCCTAAACATAATTCAAAAACACGTGTTTCAGAATCTCACAGCCAGAAGAAGTCCTAACTCCTATATGATAACAAACACAAGAGGCAAGGTGGGCCGCTTCTGTCTATTCAAGTCAGCTTACAAGCTTGGTGAAGATATCGTCGGCACTTTTGACTTCTCTGTGGGAACTGTCACATGTATGCAGGTAATGCTGGTTGAAAACAAATAATAAATTGATTCATTTCTTTTCATTTCATTCTTTCAACCTTTGGTATTCTGGAACGTGGAACTGCGCAAACCTGTTATACTGCCGGAATGCGGATCCACGATAGAATGACAGCAAGCGTTTTTTATAGATAACTTTTGTTCCTGGATCCACCTTCTGGCATACCAAAGGGTTACAGTACTCTCTCACTGTTAAGAATACAAGCCTAATCTAAGATAACATTGTTGCAAACACTGTTTCTAATAAATGTTTTGTGATAACGCCAAGGTTGTCATTATTACAAGGTCAAAGAAATCATCAACAACCATGTACCTATAGTAAAATAAAAAAAACCAAAGAAGATGAAGATACTGATAATGTTAGCCTGCATCATACCACTGTCAAGCAAAGGCAAAGACAATGAAGAAGAAAATAAAAATCTTATTGACTTTCCAGGTCTCGGTATCCCTACAACCAGAAGAAATAATTAAATCGAAATCACCTTCCAAGAATGTCAGCAAGGACACCAGCAGTAGATCGATGACGGTGGCCAGATATCATGAAGTGACGCTAGGACTGACTCAGTCACAACTGATACTACCAATACCGTTGCATATCACACCAGCATTTGAAGTTGATGATGGTAAATATAGAATTTTTATATTTCTTCGTTTTCGTGATTTTTTTAAATATTTTTTTTCCTTTATTTATTTCTTTACAAATTAATTACATTTTAAAATATTCCTTACAAAAAAAAAGACCACGATTTTTTTTATTGTTATTTTTTGAAAAAATATCACGAAAAATGTAATTTTATTTAAAAAAAAAACAGTCCCGATCGTTTCGAGTTCGACGATCGAATTTATGGCTTACGGTTCCAGAACGACCTAAAAATAAGCATTTATAGCAAGTCTTATACTTTAATAAATTAAAATAAGCTGAGCAGCCTTGCAATAAACTAACAAGGCAGTTTATGGTTTTAGTTAATAATAATATAGTTCTGGACTTGGATTTAAGGATTCATTACTAAATCCTATTACCTATTGTGTTCAGAAGGACTAAGAAAAGGTCAGATGATCAGAAGATAATGAAGATCAGGGGGCTAAATGGCCGCTTTAGCAGAAACTTTTAATTTATGAATCACGTTAAAAATTCTTAAAATGAGACTATTTTATAAGGATGCCAATGATATTCTAACAAACAGATATGATAAACACCTACAAAACCACCGAAAAAAGTGTGCCGCGGGGCAGAGCCAGCTCACATACACGCAGTGACGCAGAATAAAGGAAAAACAGGCCAATTGGCGTGTTTTCGAGTCTTCACGATTGCGCGCTCACAACATATCTGTTTAATAGAATATCATTGAAGGATGCCCATAAAGTCCATTTTGGGAATTTAATTTTTTTAATATCATTCATATTACGATTCTGCTAAAGCAGCCATTTTAGGCCTGGACCTTTTCTTTGTCAGTCAGACACATGAATCGTCTCAAAGTAATACAGCATCGCAAAAGCCCGCTTTGTGCCCAAAAATAAATTATGTACATCCTAGTTTTTGTTTCAGTATCCCTAAGCTGGCGCCTCCATTTTGAATTCGTAACGTCAAATGAGATGCTGTTACCCAACCCGGAAGAGACAGACTGGACTGCACCCCTAAATGTTCCTATAGAGACCATGGTTTGGAACCTTCCAGTCAAAATATATTCAACGTTGCCCAAGCAGATCACACAGCATTCAATAGGCAATGATGCTTATACCATGTTTATTAAATAAGGAGGCAGCTAACAGATAGCATAATAATAGCAGGTATAATCTTTCACTGATTTAGTTTAATATGTTCATTCAGGCATTCCCAAGATTGTTAAAGATAAACAGCTCTGAATAAATGACTAATCATAAACTTATTTATGTATCATACAGTATAGTGTGTAAGATTGTTTTTGTATTATGTTGCATAGAATTAATGTAAAATATAATTGTTACTGTAAATAATACCTATTATACTGTGAAAATGTGAATGTATTTTTGCTTCATATGGAATGATGTAAAGATTATTAGACAATTTTGATATTTACAATTATTTATTAAAATAGTACTTAGAACTATTAATTAGTGTCATTCATCAACAGACTCTTTGTCCCAATCTTTCATTTTAGCACCCATCATGAAGTCATCCCTGTAATGAGAAAAATAAAGTTAGTGATTTATGATAAATACAATACTCAACTTGGGGGGGATTTTTTAATAGCACTAGCAAAGTAAAGATACTGGTGTCAATTCTGTTATGCACAAACTAAACTTAATTTAGGCTATTGCTATCTTTTTCTCTCTAATAGAACGAGAAAGAGACGGACATAATTTAGAGCTGTCAAATTTAATTGGAATTAATATTTCCATACAAATGAAGGGTGCATGTAAAAACATGTCGACTAAAAACACGGTAAAGCGCAAGGCATAAACTAGTTTGACATCTCTAACTTAGTTCATAGCTATAGCCATTCTTTTCTCGCACTGCTTTTTAGTAAAAGATAGCCATAGCCTTAATTCAGTTTAGTTTGTGCACAACAGAATCAACACCACTGACTGTCTTAACAACAAAAACATACAAATTAATTTTATTTAAGTGAAACACCTGGATAAGGGACAAGTGTGGCAGAAAAAAGGGGAGGCCTATACCCAGCAGTGGGTGATTCCGGGCTGATATGATGATGATGATGCACATATCTTACATAATGTATTTTACAATGTTAACACATTACAATCATTACCTCAGTGCACTCCATTTTGGTTTGTCCTCATCTTTGATTTCATTCTTAGCCACTTTAGTTTGTTCATCAACTATTATAGACTTACTCTGTCCCATAAGTGTGTCTAAGAAGGCTCTCTTGTCAAACTTCTTCAATATTTTCTCTTTTTTACCTTCCGACATATCATTTCTATCCATTTCTTGTTCTAGAGATTTCTGTTGATTTCTGACAGCATTGAAAAGTTGCACTACACCTTTTGTAGCTATTTTTGTTAGTAATCTTTCTCTGTCTTTTTCTAGTACATTTGGCTTTGCTCGTATTGATGGTTTTTCATGTTTCTGAAAAGAAAATATACTTTTATTCATTCAGTTTTTAAGTATAAAAATTCAATTGTATCTCAAGGTAAAAAAATAAGTTTTGGAAGTTATTTTATCATGATAACTTAAGGATTATCCGGTATTGAACAATTTGAGGAAACAGTAAATAGAACAAGGTTCTTTTGATTACACAACCTAACTGGAGCTAACAACTTACAACTCTCTTAGCAGGAGGTTCTGTTGTCTCCACTTCTTCTTTCTTCAACACTGGTTTCTTCTCTCCTGTGTCGTCTATAACCTCAAATGCTGGTTTCTCTTCCTTGACAGTCTTAACTATATCTGCATGTTTCTTAGCTCTTGATAACACTAACGTCTTTTTGTTCTTGGGTTTGCTAGACCCTAAAATCTTTGCTACAGAGTCTGCCCAGCCTTCATTTACGAGAGCAGGCTTGCCTTCTTCCTCGCCATCAGAAGATTCACTTCCGGCATCAGAGGCACCACTTTCGTCTTCAGCAGCACCGCTTTCGGCATCAGAGGCAACGCTCTCGGCCTCAGAGGCATCATTTTCGACATCAGGAGCAGCACTTTCGGCGTCAGAATCATCGCCTTCAGCATCAGAATCATCGCCTTCGGCATCAGAATCACCGCTTTCGGCATCAGCTTCGACGCCATACCCCTCTTCTTCGTTTACGTCTTCAATTTCGTTCTCTGATGCTTCAGATTCTTCTGCACTTGACGAATCTGAATCCACTACAACATATTCATAGCCAATAAATTAATAAGAAAACTTTACAAGAAAACTATGGTCTCATAAAATAAAATAAAAAAACACTTACTTGAAACTTTAAGTACGGGTTTATTCATTGTTTCAGCAATTACCATATTTCTGATACTTATTTCAATAATAATGGTTTATTTATTTCCAAGATTCACGTGTTTTCGTTCGTCCACACTTGACTCCACATGCGATGAGACTTTTTGACAGTGTTGACAGATGATTTGATTTGACAGTGTCAAATTGACAGACAGAAGGGTGCGTTCATTTAATATTATTCAAGGTAGGTAGGTTCCGTGCATTGTAGAATACCACACACACCATAATTTACAGGGTTTTGAAATTAATCAATATTTTATTATTAAATCTTACTGGTTTTATTGGGTTTTATGATAACTCTCTCTAATAATTATATTTATCACAAAAATAATATTGAATATTATTATGCAAGTTATGCAAAAGTATATCGAAACGCAAAATTGTTTTTAAAAATAAAATACAGCTGATCGACAAGGCAAGAGAAGTTTTGTTTCATTCGTGAGAAAATGGTGGTTTTGCTCTAAACATGGCGAATATTGCAAACCCTATTTCTTATCTACATAGAAGAGAATACGGACTCTTACCTGATATTAAGTCTCAGTTCTTTAACAAACGTTTAAATGCAGCGAAAAATTTATATCGACGGGAACTTGTGTGCCATTTTGGATGTGTAAATGCTATTGAGTTTTCTAGCAATGGCGAATTACTTGTATCAGGTATGTAATTTTCATAATATTATGCTCATAGGTCCACCCATGGACTAATTACGTATGTTTATATTTAATTTGAATTTAACAGCAAAACCTATCTGAAGAAAATAGTGTAACACAGGATTGTTACATTATTTTTAAAAAATATCGTAAAATAGGTATTTTATTATTTTGTAAGTATGTCTAGATTCTAGACATACCTATAAAATACCCCATAATTATATTCATGTATGTTCTAGAGTCTAGAACATACATGAATATAATTATGGGGTATTCGAGAGTCTAGAATCTAGACTCTAGAACAACATGAATCTTAAATGAAGGGCCCATGATTGTACTTTGAGACAGCTTGTTTTGAAGACTATCATCAATTGAGTTTTACTAGGACCAACAGACTGAATTTATTTTTTCTTAGTGCAGCTACCATACATTTGTACTTGTTTGCTATAGATGCATTTAAAATATTTGTTTAGAAAATCCACAACCTACTAGATAACTAGACAATGGGTCAGGGCGATGACACAGTCTGTACTGTCTTTTGCAATACAACATATTTTTGATTCAGTAAATGTTAGTGGTAGTTATGCAATAATTTGTTGGTCCTAGTCAAGAAATGGGTCCATTCATTACGCTGTTATCTAATCTATGAAAATCAACCATTGCTTAGTGACACAGCTTTACCTGATATTGGTCTGCATACCTGAATGCCTGGCATGGCATGCCTGGATTCTACTGAAAAAAAGACAAAAATTTAGCCAAAAAATTGTTATATTAGCAATTCGTTTATTTACCCGATTCTATCATATAAAACACCTAAATATAAGGCTAAAAGTGTCTTGGTGTTTTTGTGTCCGACTAACCGTTTATCGTAAAAACGATGTTGAAGGGTTTGTGTTCACTCCGACCACATAGATTAGGTTAGAACTGTGACCAACTTCGCGCGAGCCGAGCGAGCGCTACCTCGGAATTGATTGCAGTAAAAAAATAGTGCCCCATATCCACTGATCGGAAGCTTAGTGATCAGGTATTAGTAATGTTAGTCAGTAGACTAACATTACTAATACCTGATCACTAATACAACTACAACATTGTCCTCATGAATTAACTTGAAGCCCAGCTCTCATTCTGTTTGAAAGTTAAGAAGGTCAGGAATATACTTACTTTTTAATACTAATCAAAATAAAATAAAAAAGCAATTTGGAGATATAAGCAGTTTTTCATACATGTAAAAGATTTTGCAATATCAGGTGGAGATGACAGGAGGGTGATGCTATGGCAGTTCGGGAAAGCCCTCCTGGACCGAGGCAAGCCTGAGGCTATGAAGGGACTGCACCAGTCTAATGTATTCTGTCTGGGCATCACCAATGACAACCAGAAGATTTACTCAGGAGGAAATGATGATATTGTAAGTTTATCCTACTAATATTAAATGTGAAAGTTTGTGAGTATGGATGTTTGTTACACATTTTGCACACAGATAGTTTATAACCTGGATTAAAACATAGGATATTTTTTATCCCAGTAGTAAGATCCCATGGGACAATCATCAAACTTCTCACTGGCCAAAGTTAGTAAATAATATTAAGTGAAGAAAACTATGCTATATTATGTGTATTGTAGGTAGGAAGGAATATTGAACATCCTCATGGAACTGTTGCCCATTGCAGACACAGCACACAGAGTGCGGCAAAAATAGGAAATGGTTACAATTGGTAGATGACCTATATTAAATTGGCATTCAACAATAGTTGCATTGTAGTGGCACAATCTGTATTTATAATAAAAACCGATTTAGTTTTTATTGTATGTGCTATGTACTCCTTCTGTTTGGTTCATATTCACACACCAGGTCACGTGAGCACTAAGCACCAGACATGATTGAAGGCCTTTGTATGAACCGGGGTTGCAGGACTGTTCGAAAGAGATACTGTGGCCCCGGAACACAAAAGGCGATGAAGGAACATGGATGGGTTTTAGTCAGTAAAAGTCTGACACTCCCTCCTGCTCCGCCCAGAGCGAGGAGGAGAGAGAGGAAAAAAAAAGCCTTTGTATGAACTGTAGGACATCCTTTTCTGTCATATTTGTTCTCAAATATCTAAACACTATTATTGTAAATACAGGTGATAGTGCATGACCTGGAGAGCAAGTGCCCTCTAGAAGTGCTGCAGCATCAGCGTGCGGTATGCAGTCTCAGTATCGACCCGTTCAACGACCGTGTGGTCACCACCGCCGGCAATGACGGTCGGCTGCTGCTCTTTGATACCAGGCAGTCTGTACATGGTAAGGAAATAATTATTTAACTAATGACAGGCAGTCACATAATTTTAGCAGATTATTTTGAGATGAAAACTCACACTACAAAAACACACACACAACACACACACACACACACAACACACACACACACAACACACACACACAACACACACACACACAACAACAACAGCCCATAACGTCCACTGCTGGACATAAGCCTCTCCCATGATGGGAGGAATTTTCCGTAATCTCCACGCTTGGCAGGCGGATTGGAGATCGCAGTGATGAAAGACTAACAGAAAACGCTGCTGCCCATTCTCTGGTCTACAGAGGCGCAAGGTGTTCTGCCTCAGACATTAGTCGCCTTATACGACACCGTGAGTGTAATGGGTTGGTTCTATTCTACTCTGCCGGATACCACACGGCTTCACACACACACACAAGCACTACAAAACAAAAACACACACTACACTACACAACAACACACACACACACACGGACACACGGCACGGCTACACTATAAAATGTTAAATTCAACATGAGTCCTTAAATATGTATTTTTGGTGTATGCTTTGTTGGTTGTCCTTAAATAAATAAATGAGAGCACAAATGCTCGTGCCTTCTCTATATGAGGAGAGGCCTTTTCCCAGCAGTAGGACAGTAATAGTAGTATTATTATATGAGAGCACATCAAACCAAGACTGGAGAAGATTAAATGAATGTATCAAAAAGCAGGGATCAAAATCGTTGTAAACGTAAATACGTCGATTTTAAAATTAAAAATACAATTTTCACGTATTATTTATAGTCACAATCAGGCATAGTCAAAGCTTATAGAGTCAGAAAAGTTAAAGAACCCTATAAATCTGTATTGCGTCAAGAATTATTTTGAACGTTCTGTTCTCTCAAGGGGTGATTATAGAACATACAATTAACGAACCACCAGATTTAGCAAAATGTAACGGCAAAAAAAAACACTTTTTATTGCTAAAATTAATCCACATTTTATCGTGAAATTAGAAACAAAAATTTATTTTTTTAGTTAATGACCACCAGAAATTGAACTCTTATGCTCTTGCATCCGAGTCGAGGGAGACCCGGGCGGGGTTCCTAATTCTGAATGGTTTATAAAAAAATAGCCCCAAGTCGGCCTAGACAAAACTAGTTTGTTATCAACCACCTCATTAAAATTTGGTGCTCAATTTACTAAATTTGGTGATCAATTGATATTTTAGGTGATCCCCTTCGATCAATAATAGTGTGATCCCCCATAAAGAAGTAGGATAGATAAAAAAAAACATTCAAGTGTTGAGTCCCATGTTTACTCCACGCAGAATCCCTGGTGATATCGCGCAGTCGCAAAGCGTTCCACGGCGTGATGTTCCACCCTTCGCAGTCTGGCATGCTCACGTCTGCCAACGCTCGCGATGGGGTCGCGCTGTGGGACCTGCGCTCGCCCAAACAGTTAGTAACATAGTTATTATTAGAAAACGGAGTATCAAAATATACAAATTATACCCGTCATGTGTCACGTTTTTCATCATGTTTTGCTATAATCAGCATATTGTGCATTTTTGGGCATATTACCTTGAATTTCAACTGAATCTAACTGGAAAATGCACAAATGAGCCAGACAGGGCTCTGGCTCATTATTGCATTTCAACTAGTAGCTAAACTCACTTACTATTCTTATAAAATGCTAAATCTAATAGTATTTTTCCTCATAATGTTCTTGAACTGTGAATATGTTAAAACATCAACAGAACTGTTGGCACAATATGCATTATTCAGTGCAACAAGGTTTTACTTGAACCTTACTGACTTTTTATTTGTTGACAACTGAACTTTATTTATCTGGGGGTCTAAAATGGCCGCGTTAGCAGAATCGTAATATGAATCACGTTAAAAAATTTAAATTCTTAAAATGGACTTTATGCTCATAATCATAAAGTCCATTTTAGAATTTTAAATTTTTAACGTGATTCATACTAAGATTCTGCGTGGATTCTGCTAAAGCGGCCATTTTAGACCCCCTGGTGTTGAACTAATAATTTGAATCACTGAATTGGACACAAGCTTCATTGATATAAAACCTATAATTCCTTGGCACACAGCCCAATCCTTCGTTACGCCGGCACAAATGGCACATGTCAGAACTGTATGAGCGTTCGCTTCAACGCCGCTGGCACTCACATCTTGGCTCTGCGCCGGCGCCAGGCCCCGGTCCTCTACGCGGTCCACTCTCCTGAGCCCGTCGCCGAGTTCTACCACCAAGACTATTACAACTCCTGTACCATGAAGAGTTGTACCTTCGCTGGGGAGGGCGACAAGTTTGTGCTGTCTGGATCTGACGACTTCAATCTGTATATGTGGAAGATTCCCGAAACTTCTGATGGTGATGGTGGTCGTAAGTAAATAGATTTTTATTTTGAAGCGAGTTTTTTAAGTACTTACTGTATCAGTCTTCGCTTTTGTCTAAAAAATTGTCGACTCTGCCATAATTTGCAATGCCTTTCGTTGAGCGTTAGTGATCTGTATATATAAAACTAAATGTAAAGATTGAGATTTTTTAAATAGGTTTTAAATATAAACATAACATCACGCTTTAAATCCCCAGAGCGTTAGGCAGAGGTGAACTTAATAGTACACCCACAGGTTGTACATAGTACTGATTATAATCTTTCAGATGTACCAGTGGAGCCGCCGCACATTGTGCTCTATGGACACAGATCCATTGTAAACCAAGTGCGGTATAACCCTCATTACTGCCTCATTGCGTCATCAGGCGTCGAGAAGATTATCAAGGTTCGTAACTCATTACATGAATGAAAATCTTACCCCAATTTTTGGATCCACCACAGTCGCATTATCGAGGAAGAACATCCTTGCGGTGATTTCCAACCAAAAACTGGAATACATTCGAGTATTTTTTTTTTTTCAGTTATTAATTTTTGACTTTTCAAATTAATTATTTTGCTTGAATATGGGTACACAACAATCAGTGGCGTAGCTAGCATGGGTGACACCCGGTGCGGATATTGTAGGTGTCACCCCAAAAATCAATCAAAACAGTTAAAATAAAAATTACGTTTGTCTATTCATACAAGGGGTCATTTTGTCGATTTATACAGAAAATTCTATCAATTGAAAAAAATAATAAATTGGTAAACTCAATATAAGACTGGTATTGTACGGAACCCTCTCCACGCGAGTTCAACTCTCACTTGCCCGGTTTTTATAGGTGGCACTAGTGATATTCACGGTCGGGTGTCACCCGCTTAGGGGTGACACCCGACCGGTGCGGGCCGCCCCTGCCGCCCCCCCCGTAGCTACGCCACTGACAACAATAAAGTTCTGGACCATTTTTATGTCATTGTTTTGCAATAAACATTGAATTTGTGTTATTTCCAGGTGTGGTCAGCGGTGGAGTTCCCTAAGATGCGCGGCGCGCTGTTGGAGGAGGCGCAGGGCTCCGACAACCCGCGCGAGATATACAGCCACGAGGACTACGTGACGCTGGTGCATCACAGTGGAACGGTTGGTGACATTCTGCTTATCATTTACAATCCCCTCTCAATTCTCTTAATCTTTTTTCAAAAGACCACCTCAGGCACTGATCTGCGTAGACCTCATGTGAGTTGACCAAGATTATGTCTGGACTCTATGACCCTTGAGTTTGTTTCGGCTGTTTTTTCCCAGAGTAATCAGGTACGAAACACCGGCCCCATCTAGTTCAAAAAAAAAAATCATGTGTAAACCTTTTTGCATATTTTTTTTTGTTAGCCTGTACTGTCCCACTGCTGGGCAAAGGCCTCCCCTAATTCCTTCCATTTGCTCTTTTCCAGTGCTTTTTCATAATAAACATCATATATCATTAATTCATAGAAGAATGACGTTTAGCTTCCAAGAGAGTTGATCATCAATCTATCGTCTTTTCTCAATCAACTCATTTACTTCAGCCCCCAAACCCCTTTTGACTTTTCAAATGCGGTTAGGCAGGGGATGATGATTAGACGACCCGAATGCCGCAGCGGTAGTGAAGCTGCCTTATGTTCTTAGGGTCCCGGGTTCGAATCCTGGTCGGAGCAAATGTTTGTGTGATGAGCATGGACATTTGTTTCCGTGTCATGGATGTTTATATTGTATAATAAGTATGTATTTACAAAAAAAAAAAGGTATCTATGTCGTATATCAACTATCGAGGCTTGTGTCCACGACACAAGCCTCGTTGCTTAATATGGCACGTGTGTTTAATGTCCAGCGATATTTATTTATTTATGATCTTTTAGAAGAAATTCTGCTCCTTTAGCGTGACTTTTAAAACTTTTCTGTAACCTAACCTTACCTTGCATCGTTCTTCTCTCTAAACGGTGAACGAAAACATCGTGAGGAAACCGGAATGTCCTAGAACCAAAAATTCGAAGACATGTGACATCTACCAATCTGCTTGCGCCGGCGGCGAGGTGGATTATAGCCCATTCCCTCTCATCAGGCGCGGATACAGGATTTCCTTTAAGGGGGGGCAATTTTTGGAAAATTAAAAAAAAAATGATATACTTTTGATAATAAATGGGCGTTACTTTACAGAAATCCATGATCTACGGGGCCCGCCAGATTTTGGGCCAGGGGGGGGCAGAGTAGCGAGAAATTACGACACCTTGCCTTGGATAGTTTAGAATGGTTTCGAATGTTCATATATAGGAGTTACTTGGTCGAATTTTAAATAAATTCAAGAGAAAGTAAGTAGTTTGTAGAGCGAGCGAAGCGAGCTCGAATTTTAACACTTTTCCTACCAACCTACTGGAGTTTTACATGGGCCTCTTATAGACAAAGTTAAGACTCATGAAATACTAGGCTTCAAGAGCGAGCGTAGCGAGCTCGAAATTTTTTACGACATAATTGCATCAGATAATATTATGCTATAATAATACCATTCTATGGCATCAGGCAGGAAAGCTATAACTTTTAAAAATCCTGAGCCTCTAGGGGCAGCTGCCTCCTCCTGGCGACGCCCATGACAAGATTTACAACTAGAATATTTAGTTTAAATTCCGTCAAACTAGTTCAAGCTTGGCTAATGACGTATTTGGTCCGGTTTAGGGGGGGGCAATTGCACCCATTGCCCCCCCCCCCCCCTGTATCCGCGCCTGCCTCTCATAGAGAGGAGGCCTGTGTCCCAGCAGTGGGAACACTAATAGGCTGATGATGATGACCTTGCCTCGTAACTTATTTAAACAGCCCTCGTTTCAGTACATATCGCACAATTACGCCGACCAATCAACAAGCGAGGACCCTCGTATGATGGCGTTCTTCGACTCCCTCGTACAACGTGAGCTGGAGTGCCTGGCCGAGGAAACGGACTCGCTGGACGGCTCCAGCTCAGGTGGGTCCGTACACGACAATGATTCGGACTCGTCGGATAACGACGAGATTGTTGTGGACTTTTTACCTCTGCCACCGAAACGAGGTAAGTTCAAATAAGGGTTTGTTTGTTACTAGCGACCCGCTTCGACTTTCCACGAAAATATGAGTGGTTAGCGAAATTTTCTTTCTTACAAACCTTGTCCCAACAATCACGAACATAACAAAAAAAAAAGGGCCATATTAGTCCAGCCCTTCTCCAAGTGATGTTCCGTCATGACTGTCATACATAATGGCATTTGATTTTGAAACGATGTTTTTAAACTCGTTTGTTTGATGGTCGCAACAAATTATTTCGAAATGATGTTTAGTACCGCTGAATGTGTTAATTTATTTTCATTAATTAATACAGCAAATCAAAACGGGAATCGCAGTCAGAGATGTCCCAACAGACTGGCGCGGCTGGTGGCACAACGGTACTCAAAGAATTTACGTTCACAGAAAAGAGGGTCGCTCAGGTAATACCTAACAACTACGATTTTACCATCAGAAGGTTTACCATCCGTAATATAAAGAAATTGGAAAGATTTTTTGTTTACAAAGCTTTATTTGTTTTTAGAATTTTTTTGAATATAACCTTTTTGGGTGTCTTATTTTGAAGGGGAAAATACTTCGACTATGTTTTTAGATGAAAAAACTTGGCACGGTAAACCTGGAGATTTGGGAGCCTTCCTCTATGGCGGAATTGCTGGAAAGTTCTAACGTATTTATGAGAACGCGTTATCGAAAGGCATAGACGTTATCTATATTTATCGAGGCAGGTTAGTTCTCTAAGTTCGTGGATGGTGATGTTCGTTGTGTGGATGAGGTAAAGGCTGTAATGTTTCAGGAGGAGCAAACAGTGTCGGTCGTCGCTGAGCAAGTCGAGCAGCAAGTGCGTGAGCGGAGCGAGCGCGAAGGGCAAGCGCGCGGCGTCGCGTCGCTCTCGCGGCCCGCGCCGCCCGCCTCCTGCGCGCGCGCCGCTCCGCCCGCACGAGCGCCTGTCCGCGCCCTCCAGTGAGCGGACCGACTCCGACGAACCGGCGCACAGCCTGTTCAGGAATAGTGGCAGGGTGACTCATGTTCTGATACTCAATAGGGAATATGCATCAATTTTCCTTTTTTTTATTTCGATACGGAATGTTAAAGTACTATAAAAATAATGACAAAAAGCGAAAACAAGACCAACAACACAAAATTATAACCATTTAAACTTTTGTTTCTATCTCTTTCTAGATAAACGAAATTTAGTATGGATTTTGTATATCGGATCTCTATATAATCAGCAGTTTCAAATGCTTATAACTTAGTATTTTTTATACTTATTAAAAAATAATTCACTTTGCTATTTCTGATGTCAATTTAATACGCTTTGTTTAGAGTGATAAAAAAAGTCATGCACAAACCCTATTATTAGCTAACATGTAAACTGGAATCACAATTTAGATAATTTTCGTTGTTTTAAATCGATATGAATTGTTTAATGTTAGTTCTTACTTGAAGTTGAAAAGGTCATTAATCGATTATCTATCTACTAGAGATCTGATAACTATGGATACTAATAGAGGAATTCGTGGCTTGCTCGGGTCGATCGTGGATGGGTGACCACCCATTACATACCGAGTTACCTCCGTGCCTCGGAAAGCATGTTATGCGTTGGTCCCAGCTATAATTTGTAGATCTTTGACAGTCGTTACAGGTAGTGGCTCGAAAGTCTGACAACCATTCTTACCAAGGGGTATTGTGTTACCCAGTTTAAAACTAGGTTATTGAGGTCATATAGACAGTCGCTCCATGTGGAATTCTGTTAGACTGGAAGCCAAACCCAACGTAGTTCGGAAAAGGCTATGCAGATGAGATCTGACAACTTTCCTGATAAATTATCTTGAATAATCAACTTAGGCCTATGAGGTTGATGAATCTTTTTCAGCTAAGTAATGAAGTGTTTTGTATATTTTAGGTGATCAGACCACTACGTCGGCGGGTGAACCTCACAAGAACTGCTAAAAGAAAAACTAAAGTCACTAGTTATAGGAAACCAATGAATTTAAGAAGTAATGGTGAGATTATTTACAATAAATTCTGTACCAATGATTTTGCATAATTATGATGATGAACGAGTGACGAATGGAATTAACTATTCAAATCTTGTTTTTTCAATTTTTCAGGGTCAGCCATGGCACAAGACAGTAGTGATAATAACAATTTTTCTAACTTTGATACTTTCGACGATAACTTAGCACAACCAAGCACAAGCACAGGTGATTAAAACCATTTTTTAAAATTAATTGAATCATATAATTTATTAGAATTTTTTACGATGCTAACTTCTATGCATTTTCAGGATACCGGGGTCAAAACACATCCGCACTATTTAGAATAGCGGAGGTAGACTCCGACGATGACCAGTCAGTGGGCAGCCGGCCGATATCGCCGCGAAACCAGAACGGAAACCAGAACATTCCCCCTAACCTCGTCAGTATCATCCCGACGCCTATCAACGGGTCACGTGACTCGCTCGGAGAATCCCTTCGCGTCGAACCACCCGAGTCCGAGAGTAACAACTCGTCGCCACCGCCGCTCGAACCCAGACGAATGAACTTGCGAAGAGTGCGACGGAACGGTCGCCTCAGTCTACATCGCTCAGACTCCAGCGAATCTCCGCCACCCAAAGAGCTAGCTGATCAAGCAAGTACATCAGTTTTAGATCATTCTCCCAAATTAGGTTACAACAGGACAGTCGCGAGACTCA
This sequence comes from Xestia xanthographa, assembly GCA_905147715.2. NCBI lineage: Eukaryota > Metazoa > Arthropoda > Insecta > Lepidoptera > Noctuidae > Xestia > Xestia xanthographa. The sequence continues at coordinate 17,864,312 of LR990652.1, forward strand.
TGAATGAAACGAACGAAAGCGAGTTGGAAAGCAGTTGTAGTACTGAAGGCAGTTTGTGGCCGGCCCCGGACACTATGCGCACTCCGGACAGCGGGGTGGGGACAGGCGTCGGCAGCAGTACGAGGAACTCACAACCTCGCGCGGACGACGTGTCGGATGACCCGGACTACCAAGCGTTCAAGTTCCGACAACGGGTGAAAAAAGCGCGGCGCTTCTACAGAAAATATATGGACTCTGACTCCAATTGAACTGAATAGATAGTTGTATAATTGTGTTCCATGATAATGTAGTATTGTAGTTGTTCTACTGTAAGTGGGCTATCCAACGACTGCATCTTATACTACTATTGTTATGTACTAATGCTAAGTATATCCACGTTTATTGGTATATGTTCACTCTTTAAATGCTTGGAACCCGTCTGATGATTCCACACTATTATTAGACCATGTACCAATATATTATAGTAGCTGAAGTGTTAGAGACATTAGTATCTCAATATTAAATGTATGTATATGGTACTATACAGTGTCGTAGATGTGAGGTTTTTGAGTAAAGTATAGCAGCACACAGTTGATACTTCAGAATGATTTGTAAACTCAAAGGCTCCAGGGTAGCCCGCGAAATTTAAATTTTCATAACGTTTTTTTTGCATTTTGCATACTGTATTTTGAACAAATATGAATCGCGACCGTATCACGTAACAATGTGTTCAAAACGTATCCTGTGTGTTGCTATGCATACAACAGTTTTGCTTTTGTAAAGTTTATTATTATAAAGATATATGTGATCTAATTATTATCAATAACTTAACTAGTATTTAAGAAGCATCAATGTTCCCCTAAACAGGTTGTTAGCATAAATCCATGCAAATATAAACATTGACGAAAATAATTGTTTTATTTTAATTCCAGAATTTTACTTAAACCATACAATTAGTCAACAAGGCTCGAGGTTTCGAAGGTCAAAGTCTGTTTGCAGGTTTCTGAAAGAACAAAGATATTTAAAATGTTTTTGTAAAAGAATTAAAGTTGTAGCACTTGTCAAACTCAAGTTTTAAATGCTTTCAAATGGAATTTCGGACTCTATCCACAGGACTCCATCAAAGCGGAGACTACAAGACAGATGTGTTGTAAACCACAAATAGAATTTACACCTCTACTCCATTTAACTTTAGTAGAAACAGTTGAGCAGGGGCAGCGGTTGATATGTCTCAAATTGGGTGTGTCCGTTTCGACCGCGCGGCCACGGCGTGTTTTTTTTTAAAAAACTATGCCAAGTTTTTGTAAAAGTTTGTAAAAGTTGATTCCCAAAACCATAAATTTGTCAAAGTTATGGTTAAAAAGTTATAAGGGTTTGAACGTGGCCGCGCCATCGAAACGCGGAGAACCGCGCGGCCACGGAGATCTTTAAAACTAAGCATTGCAGACACCTGAAATTTAGGTAAATAACAGATTGAATTTGTAAAAAAATTGTAAAAATATACAAAAAAATCCTAGGTTTATATTTTAGGAGCTGTAATACTAAAACCTCATGGCCGCGCCATCGAAACGGTGAATAACACGTTATCGCCGATATCTCGCTGAAAAAGCATCGTAGAGGTCTGAAGTTTTTTGTAAAACACAGATTTGAATTTGTCAAAACTGGTAAAAATACGCAAAAAGTCCTAGGGTTATATTTTAGGAGCTGTAAGACTACAAACCCATGGCCGCGCCATTGAAACGGTGAAAAATACGTTATCGCCGATATCTCGCTGAAGAAGCATCGCAGAGGTCTGAAGTTTTTTGTAAAACCTAGATTTGAATTTGTCAAAACTCGTAAAAATACACAAAAATATCCTAGGTTTATATTTCAGGAGCTGTAGTACGGTATCGCTTATAACCTTCAAAACGTTCTGAATGTTTGGTTAGGGTGACCATGACTTAATGCTTACAAAAAACTTCCACCTATTTATTACATTAAAAATTATTTTTCAAGGATTATAAATTAAATTAAAATGATAAGATACAAAAACATGTTTATTTCTTAAAAAATCACATAAATCACAGATTATTAACTTACATATTTCTGACAAAACCACAAATCACAGATTATTTACTTACACTAAGAATTGTTTTTTAGGGTTCCGTACCCAAAGGGTAAAAACGGAACCCTATTACTAAGACTTCGCTGTCTGTCCGTCTGTCCATCTGTCCGTCTGTCTGTCACCAAGCTGTATCTCATGAACCGTGACAGCTAGACAGTTGAAATTTTCACAGATGATGTATTTCTGTTGCCGCTATAACAACAAATACTAAAAACAGAATAAAATTAATATTTAAGGGGGACATCCATACAACAAACGTGATTTTTTTGCCGTTTTGTCTAATGTATAGGGAACGTGCACAACGACGGTGGTGCCAACTGGCGTCACCAATCCGAATCTTGTACCAAATTAATACTTGACATTGACATGTAAAACAAGTAAACAGAATTAATTTTATTATTGAAAATGATTATTCTAGCTAATCATAATCCATTGTTGCATTTCTGGATGTACCAATACATCCACAAAAATGAAAATTAATCAAATAGCGTAAAATAATAAAATTCTATTACTTTCCAAAGAATAGTACTCTCATACCATGTATAAGTGAAAAACGCAAAAAATGGATAAATGCAGTAACAAAAATATTTGAACACAATTTGTTTTTGTTACACTCTGCATTGAAAAAGTTCAATAGCCTTCAAAATCAACCGTGCAAGCAAACATTAAATGGTACTGGCGTACCATTTAAACTTCAGCAAACACACATATGTTGCACTGAAGTTCACACCGAATATTCCTCAACAGTTAAACAAAGAGTCCACATGTACTCAGATTATAAACATGGATAAACAATAAAGTTTTTAGTTGGCTGCACTCCTTGTGGTTTCCTAAGTTTTGTATCTAAATGCTACGGAGGGCGTTCTAGTGATTGCTTAGTTATAACAAATGATTATGGATTAGACTGCACTGAAGTTCACACCGAATATTCCTCAACAGTTGAACAAAGAGTCCACATGTGCTCAGATTATAAACATTGGTATACAATAAAGTTTTTAGTTGGCCGCACTCCTTGTGGTTTCATAAGTTTTGTATCTAAATGCTACGGAGGGCGTTCTAGTGATTGCTTATAACAAATGATTATGGATTAGACTGCACTGAAGTTCACACCGAATATTCCTCAACAGTTGAACAAAGAGTCCACATGTGCTCAGATTATAAACATTGGTATACAATAAAGTTTTTAGTTGGCCGCACTCCTTGTGGTTTCATAAGTTTTGTATCTAAATGCTACGGAGGGCGTTCCAGACTGCACTGAAGTTCACACCGAATATTCCTCAACAGTCTCCACATGAACTCAGATTATAAACATAGCTAAACAATAAAGTTTTTAATTGGCTGCACTCCTTGTAGTTTCCTAAGTTTTGTATCTAAATGCTACGGAGGGCGTTATAGTGATTGCTTATAACAAATGATTGTGGATTGATTTTTCTGCCTGGAGATACTGTTCTCGCTGATAAAGGATTCCCTTCCATTAAAACATGTGTTGAAAATAAGAAAGTTGTATATGCCACCGTTTCTTCATGCACCACAATTTTCATCAGAGAAAATAAACGAAACATACAAAATTCATATTGGTCAACATTCATGTTACGCTGACAAACATTATTGATAGACCGGAACCCATGTTTTATACCTTTTATCATAATCAAAAATAATACTTTTGAAGAGATTTGCGTGACAGGTGACGGCATAAGTTTCCTTTACTGTCCGCATAGTGTCTCTTTTGTCGTTTAGTGCTGCCACCTATAGTTCCTGCACGTTCCCTATAGATAATGGTACGGAACCCTTCGTGCGCGAGTCCGACTCGCACTTGGCCGGTTTTATATTATATTTTTTTAATACGACTGTGAAGTACGGTGTGTTTAAAATTACTGTTTTTTTTAAATATCTTAATGATCTATGTATAGACCATAATTATGTTAGATTATGTATTGTCATAGGTTGTTCGGAACTTGTGTGCATTTCGGTTTTACCATCGTCATAACAAATCATTCTGGAAATACTATGCAATGACACTTATTTCTGTAATAAAAAAATAAACTAAAATGTAACGATAAGATCATCATCATCAGCCTATTAATGTTCCCACTGCTGGGACACAGCCCTCCTCTGAGAGGGAATGGGCGTATAATCCACCACGCTGGCCCAGTGCGGATTGGTAGATGTTACTCGATGTCAATCAATATTTTACAAAAACATTATGTTTATAGGAAATAAACATACGACTCTTAATTTTTATTTAATTTAGGATCCTTGAGAAATAATTTCTAATACAATAGGTGGAAAGTTTTCTGTGAACAATAAGTCATGGTCACCCTATCGAAACATTGAAAACGTTATTACAGGGTTTATATTATAAAAAAAAATACTTTTTTGCCTACTATCGTAAGTTCTACTTAATTAGGTTTTGTTTACAAAAAAAATCAAGCTAATACTTACTCTCTTCGATAAATAATCACGACTTGTATTTCTAAGCAATACCGTACTACAGCTCCTGAAATATAAACCTAGGATTTTTTTGTGTATTTTTACAAGTTTTGACAAATTCAAATCTAGGTTTTACAAAAAACTTCAGACCTCTGCGATGCTTTTTCAGCGAGATATCGGCGATAACGTATTTTTCACCGTTTCGATGGCGCGGCCATGGGTTTGTAGTCTTACAGCTCCTAAAATATAACCCTAGGACTTTTTGAAGTATTTTTACCAGTTTTGACAAATTCAAATCTGTGTTTTACAAAAAACTTCAGACCTCTACGATGCTTTTTCAGCAAGATATCGGCGATAACGTGTTATTCACCGTTTCGATGGCGCGGCCATGGGGTTTTAAGTCTTACAGCTCCTAAGATATAAACCTAGGAATTTTTTGTATATTTTTACAAATTTTTTACAAATTCAATCTGTTATTTACCTAAATTTCAGGTCTCTACAACGCTTAGTTTTAAAGATCTCCGTGGCCGCGCGGTTCTCCGCGTTTCGATGGCGCGGCCACGTTCAAACCCTTATAACTTTTTAACCATAACTTTGACAAATTTATGGTTTTGGGAATCAACTTTTACAAACTTTTACAAAATCTTGGCATAGTTTTTTTTAAAAAAAAACGCCGTGGCCGCGCGGTCGAAACGGACATAATTGGGTCGGGCCAATCTCCACAGCGTGCAGCAGCGCATGGCGGAGACGAGAAGACAGATGAGAGCGGCGTGTGCCAGACTGTCATATTAAGCCGGAACATATCTCTGCTCCGGTCTAGCCAGTACACATCTACAGCTTCGGTCCATACATCTAGCTCTTCAGCATCTCTGCTCATTTGCGCTTTGATGAAGTCTGGACCGAAGAGTAGAATATTTATATACCAAAAGGAACCGGGCCTTACTCTGAAGGAATCACGGTTCGACTAAAGGCGGCTCTACACGTTGGCGAATGTATTGGCCAATACGTATTGGCCATCGTGTAGAACGGGGGTTGGTGATCTATTGGTAGGTATTTAGACTGTTGGTCCACGCATTGGCGCAAGATCCGTGTGGTGTCGGTTTTTCGACGCAGATCAAAGGGTTTATGGCGTGATTGTGGCACAGTGTTGGCGCACCGTCCACACGTTGGCGATGCGTTCAGTTTGCAACGAGCGGCCACACTGAGCGGACGTATGAAGTATTTGTTAATAGCAATTTAAGTACGATAATGGCAACTATGAGCAATGAAGAAACTTTTCGCTTCATAGAACTTTATCAAGCTGAAAACTGTTTAGGGAACCCAAAAAATAAAAATTGTAAAAATAAAAAGTAAAAAAGAACCGGCCAAGTGCGAGTCGGACTCGCACACGAAGGGTTCCGTACCATTGACTATATTTAGTATTTGTTGTTATAGCGGCAACAGAAATACATCATCTGTGAAAATTTCAACTGTCTAGCTGTCACGGTTCATGAGATATAGTCTGGTGACAGACAGACGGACAGACAGCGAAGTCTTAGTAATAGGGTTCCGTTTTTACCCTTTGGGTTCGGAACCCTAAAAAAGTACCTACTAATTTATTAAGTAGGTAGTAATGTACCTATGTCTGTATGCTGAAACCTTTGAAACATGGCAACCACAGAAATACATGAAAATAACAGCAAGAAGTGTATGTACCTCGCGTGCCAAATTGCAAATTTTAGCTTATTTGTCTCAAATTTTGGGGGCGAAACTCAAACGGCGAACAAGTTCTGTTAATTTTTTTTTTTAGGTATTATCGGCATTTCAATATATTTCTGTGATCGCAACGGATTTTCATGCGGCTTTTAAGATACAATATTATGTCCAACGAGCGAAGCCGGGGCATATTTTTTTTTTTGTTTTTTGCGTGGTAGGATCATCAAATTTGTCCTAACCCCGGGCAGGGCGGGAGGGACTGTCAGACTCGTACTGACTAAAATCCACGGTGTCCTTCAATAGCCCTTTATGTTCCGGGGTCACGGTAATGAGATGAGTCCCGCGACCCCGGCAGGCTTTGGCCCTCTAAAGGGCCCCCCGTCATAATGCTGACGCTCTTTGAGGCGTCGTTTTTGTCGTCCGCACATTGGCCCGAACCGAAGCAAACTGATCGACCTCCCAACGTGTGGACGCGATCACAATCTCTTGGCAAACATCTTTGCCACAACGTTCGCCAATATCTTCGCCAACGTGTAGAGCCGACATAATATTCTCCATTCAAATACTCAAATCGGAAACTTGCAGTCGATCATCCGTTGTCACCACATGGTCACCACACGCACGAAGCATCCGCTCATCTGCGGATCTAAAATGGCCGCTTTATCAGAATCCACGCAGAATCTTAGTATGAATCACGTTAAAAATTTTAAATTCTTAAAAATATAGACTTCATGCTTATTACCATAAAGTCTATTTTAAGTTTTTTAAATTTTTAACGTGATTCATATTACGATTCTGCTAAAGCGGCCATTTTAGACCCCCAGGCTCGGACTCGGGACTCCACCAAAGCGGAGAGGACGTAGCTATCTATAGTATAGTATATCCGCAGATGTGTGTGTAATAGCTAGGGTACTCACGCCCAGTTTAGTGCGATCTTAAAAGGAGAAGAAGATATGGCGACCGCCCCACACCCCGCTCATGTCTGTCCAGTGTTCACATTACCGTTGTACGCTGCTGCCACCTTGGCCGACGACTGTACAGGCTGGCTTATGAAAATAAGAGATTCTTGTTCCAAAGACGAGGAACGTAGTTAAATGACGAAATTATAAAGGTGGTTTACAACACATCGATCAGCTACCTACTTTCCTCTCGTCTCGTCTCCGCTTTGGAGGAGTCCGGGCCTTAATCACGATGACTGGGACAGTACAGTATAAATGGGTACGTGACCTTACACTGATCGAAGCGGGTGCTCGCCCTAGTGGGGGGGGGGGAGTGTGATTGTACTATTGAGGACACTCCCGCCTGACCACCACTAAGCTTATTTTTGCTTGCACTCGCAACATAGAAACGCTCTAGCCCCGCCCCGTTGACTTTGTATAGAAATAATGAATGAAAGATACCGAATCGGCCGAGCGCACTGATGACGCACGCTAAATGAGAATTATTGTTATTTTGCGCGCTAAAGTTGAGGCTTTCCTAATAGGCCCAAACATTAAGGGGGCGTGGATCGGCGCCTCCGCATGTTTTAAGCGAAAGAAAAAAAAAATGATCAGGCGGAAAAGACCCCGACTGTACATACGAATTAAACGATTAAGCACATACCTAGGTATGTATAATCTAAAATGAATCAATGTTTTACTCATTATGGCGCGGGACAAATACAATACGAATCAAGGGGCAGGCGAGGTCCGAGCATGGTCCGAGCGCGCCGCTGGTGCAGCGCAGAACAGGCGCGATCGGTGTCGGAAAGGCGCGGCGCGTGCGAACACAGGGATGCATTTGGGACATTCTAGTATTTAAAATTCTAAATCATCACACATTTTCGCCGTCTAGTTCACTCCTGTGTACACTCAGTGCCGGTTTTAGCACTACCAGCGCCCTGGGCGAGATTTCTAGCGCGCCCCCTAAGTGAAATTTTAACCAATACTACTACAACTGCCCATAACGTCCACTGCTGGACATAAGCCTTGTAGCCACCACCAATCACAGCAAGATACCACGTTTTGACGCACTCTGATAAAGAAACAGTGAAGCAAACCGCCCTGATAAGGACGCACGTTTTGACGCTCCTGTTTTCAATAGCTCTGACAAGAGCTGTTGTTCATACGTTTGACGAATCCTGAATAAAGAAATAAGAGTGTCGGGAGCTGATGAGGCCACTCTTCAAGTCTTCACTTCGTGTGACTTCAATCTTCTCTTCGCGTGTCTTCAATCTTCATTTACGTGTCTTCAGTTTCCCGGCAACTCATTCTACAAGACGTCTTCACGCGGCGGCGGCCCTCCCGACAGTGAGCGCGCGCGTTTTTTTTTTTTTTTTTTTTTTTTTTTTTTAGATGGGACCACTCGCAGACACAACACGTTAAGGTTGTCAAACTGCTTAACCGGACTATCCTGTGGTGGCCAAAAATTACTTTAAGGCCCCCAGCCAGGGCTTACAAGCTAGGATTTTTAATTAAATGAACAACACTAAGGGCACTCCCTGTGGAGTTCGGGCCTCGGCTTAGTGAGTCATTGAGGGAGGGCAGCAAGGGTGGCTGGGTCGGATTATTATTTTGGGAATTTGAAACTACATGCTCAGCGGCGCGGGCTGGCTCGTCGAGCAAGGGTCGGTCGGTGATGTTACAGGGGGGTCGCGCTCGCGGTACGTCACGGTGGCGGGGTCGGTTTCGAGTTCGCGGTTTGTATCTGTGTTTGTTTTTACGTAGAGTGCTACTTTCCCTACAGCTTTCTTGAATGAGGGTGGTGGGGTCATCGGGAATGAGTAATGTATGCCTGGGGCGGCGAATCTTGGAGATTTTAGATGGGGCATAATGGGCGGCTGAATAGATCAAGGGGTTGGTATGCTTCTCGGCCTTATCAAAGAAACTCTTAGAAAGACGTTTCATGAACTGTTGAATGGTTGGGATTTTAAGATCTACGTGAAGTTGCTCGTTCCTAAGGTACCACGGTGAGCCCGTAGCCCTTCGGAGAAAACGGTTTTGTAGGGTCTGCATCCTGTGGATTAGGTAGGGTTTTGAGTGCGCGAACACGGGGCACGCGTATGTCATGATAGGCCGAATGCACGCGGTGTAGATACGCAATTTGCACTTAAGTGACAATTTGCTGCGTGCATTCAGCACATAGTGGAGCCTACCAAGAGCGAAGGCGGCACGCGAGCGTACCGTCCTTATGTGCTCTCGAAAGTTTAGGCGTTGGTCTAAGATGACCCCCAAGTATTTGGCTTGCGTCTCCCAAGGGATCGGCTTGTCAAACATGGTGATCGGACTAGGGTTCGGGGGAACAGTGCGGTGGGGCCTGGTGAAAAGTACCGCCTGGCTCTTGTCGGGATTGACTTCTATTCTCCATCTCCGGAACCAATCGCCTAAGGCGTTTGCGGAGGTTTGGAGGGTGCTGGCGATTTTTGAGGGATTCCTTCCAGAGCAATAAATGGCCGTGTCGTCAGCAAAAAGGGCTAACTGGGCTGTATTGCTCTTTGGGATGTCGCTAGTGAACAGCGTGAAGATTAACGGGGATAGCACCGAGCCCTGAGGGACACCGGCGCGAATCGGATGAGGGGCGGAAAGCGCACCCTCGATGCGGTACTGGAAGGTGCGATTCGACAAAAAGTCTCGGAGGATGAGAACTAGACGATCTGGCACACCGAGCCGATACAGCTTGTATATCAGCCCGTTGTGCCAAACTTTGTCGAATGCTTTAGCAATATCGAAGAACAAGGCACCGGTCATCATGCTTCGCTGGAAGCGGTCGCTGATGTGTTCTACAATGCGGTGCACTTGTTGGACACAAGAGTGTTGGGATCTAAATCCAAACTGCTCTTTCGGAATTAAGCTCTTTGCCTCGGCGTAGTCCTTGAGACGCTTATAAATAAGCCTCTCGTAGATTTTGCCTATGACATTGAGAAGACTAATGGGGCGGTAGCTGCTCGGGGAAGATTTAGGCTTGCCCGGTTTGGGAATACCAATAACGGTAGCCTGTTTCCACGACTGAGGGAAAATATTATTGGACATGGCGCTATTGAAGATAGCGGTTAGTAATACTATGAGGGCGGGGGAGAAAAGTTTGAACACCTTGTTGGTGATTCTGTCAGAGCCAGGGGCTTTCCTAGGTTTGAGACCTTTTATGATGTCCTCTACCTCGTCTGGAGTGACTGGGGGTAGTGGGTCATCAGGGTCTTCGACAGGGGGTAAGGAGGCCCGGCGTTCGACTTCAGCATCCACCTTAGCAAGGTGAGCTTGGTCTACTGGCTGGGTGCTGGGGGAGCATTGAGACTCTAAACTGTCGGCCAGACATTCGGCTTTATCGTCGTCGTCGAAGGCGACACTCTGATCAGGGTTAATGAGAGGGGGCATGGGAGTGACCTCAGAGGAGCGGAGTTTCCTCTGCAGGTTCCAGAAGGCCTGATGGGTCGGTTCTAGATCGTCGAGCATCTTGTCCCATTGTTCTTCACGCAGTTTTTTGACGCATCTACTTACTTTGCGTTGTAAGCGACGCATAAAAACTTTGTTATTGGCACAAGGGAAGGCTCTGTAAGCACGGATAGCCGCGTTCTTCTCGGTCACCAGTTCACGTACGTCATCCGGAAGTTTCCAGCGGAGGTGATCCTCCGCCGGAACCTCCCTTGAGCATTCGCTCAGGATTGACTGAACGTGGCCAGTGAACAAGCCGATCGCGGCCTCCGTGTCGGCTACGGTTACAATGTTGTCGGGGATTTGATCTAAGTGAGGGGACTCGGTGGATTTCAGCAATTCGCTTACTTTCCCCCAGTCCGTAATCACTTTGGTGGGGGGGGGTTGAGAGGGGTCAGAAGGACCGTATCTGGGGGCAAATTCTATAATCACAGGTCTGTGATCCGAATTGAGCTCATCGATCGTTTCCATAGAATGTAATCGCAAGTTTACATTCTTCAGAAGCGCGACGTCTAGCACATCGGGGGTGTGATTAGGGTTATTTGGAAAATGTGTGGGATGCATCGGAGCGATGTGAGCGCGCGCGTCGAGGTCGCTCATATTTATAAACTCGCGAACTCGGACTCTGCTGGCGCGGTCCGGGCGCCGCAAAGCCGCTAGCGGTGCCGCAGCACACTAGCGCCCTCCGCGGAATTATTGCTACAATAGTGCTGTGACGCGATTGGTTAAAATTCTTATAATTTTATTGGTTTATTCTTTTTGCTAATGTTGATTTTTTATAATGTACATGTTTTCATTGGTTAGCATAAGTTAATTTAGATTGGTAGAAATATCTCATTTCTTATTGGTTTTTTGTATTTTGTTAATCGTGATTTTTGTTAATGTACGCATTTTTATTGGTTAGTTTTAAGTTAGCAAGTAAGTTTAGAATTGTATATAAGACGCGCCTCTTGCCTAATAAATTATTCAGTTTTACACATTCTACGGAGTTATTATTATATACCTTCTGATTCTCAAAGTCTAGTCTCTAAAGCCTCTTCCATGATGGTAGGAATTTGCCGTAATCTCCACGCTTGGCAGGCGGATTGGAGATCGCAGTGTTGAAATACTAACAGAAAACGCTGCTGCCCATTCTCTTGTCCACGGAGGTGTTAGGTGTTCTGCCTCAGACTTTAATCGCCTTGTACGACACCCGTGAGCGTAATGGGTTGGTTTTATTCTACTCTGCCGGATACCTACCACACGGCTACCAACCCATACTAAAAAAAGGCAAAGGTTAAGAAGTTTATGGAAACAACCATTCATTAAAAAAAATATCATTTTTTTTTAACTAATAAAAATTTACTTTTCTTGCCTTTCTATCGGCGAACTCTTTTATTAAGTTATCAAAGTCGATGTTTTCAGCAATTTCATTTTCGATTGACAAAGTTGGCAAGTTTCTCAACGGAGAAAATTTATTCCTTTTGTGAGCTTCTCTCCCATCTGACGCAGATGAAGTTAGGTGGGTCAGCTACTTTAGGATATTTACGAGTAAGTAGGCTTCGGAGGCGATATGAAGGGGCGCCGCTGGCGCCCCTTCATATTCGGCGCACTGGGGCGGCCCTTGCCCCCCCCCCTAACGCCGCTACTGTCAGTACACTATCTGCTTGTCCATATATATAAAAGTACTCTGTGTTTACATGCCACTGCTTGCTAACTGCAGTTGCGCCGAGGGCAAGAAAGTGGCGCCCGCGCCCCGCCGTCTCAGACTGTCAGTATGTCTCGCGCCTCTTCTATACATTTTGTATAAAATTGCAGAGAAGTGGCGCTGCGCCCGCACTGCGCCCGTGCCTCACCTCCACCCGACGCCTCTTGTATTTGTCCCGCGCCTAATACCATAGTTAGGTTTCTACCTTATGCAAAAAACCTACCTTCCAAGGATGCAATGACACATTTTTAATGTTTTGACAGACAGGGCGTTGCCAGTAAAACCAATTTATCTGTGCAGGTGGGGAAACGCAGAACTAAAATAAATGTATCAAGTTTGTCATCAAGTCAATGGTCATAACGCATAACGATGCAATTTTTATTGACAAGCTTGACAAGCAACGCCATCTTTAACTACACACTTGAAGTGGTAATTCTATCTAATGACATTTGCAACTGCCATGCTACCACTGACTTAGAAACCTACACTGCTGGGCTGCGTTTAAGTCAATTATCCAGTTTAAAATTTAAACTGACTAAACGTCAAACACCCCGGTCAAGCACACCGCGAGGTGAAAAATTAAACTGACTAAAATTTAATCTACCCCGTTCACGGTCGTCCGCTGGTATAAGTTTTCGCCTGACTAGGATAAAATTTAGCGACCTTTTTACCTCGCTAAATTTTAGTCTGCTGTCAGATTGACATTGACATTGAGCTGTTTGTTGTTTCATTTGCTCGATTCGAGCCCTAGAAAACGAATATTTTTTCAAATTCAATTATTTTCGAAATTCATCGTCTCAGTGAATTTTATTTGTGGATTATGGACTTTTGAGTTGAATTGATAGTTGTTACTTGTTTGACAAGCTGAGCTGTCAATTGAATTTGATAGTTAACATTGATGTAGGCCATAGCCCATACTAGACCTATGACTCCGTTCAGCGAACCCTCGCCAGTTTAATTTTTATGTGGCGAAAATTTCGCCGGCTTACTTAGGCTGCGTTCCGAATTAGGCTATAATCGCTCACAGCGCTCACATCGATATTTTGTGTTCCGATTTAGATATCACGATTATGACAGCTAAGAGCCGTCATCAATTCGGAACGCTCGTGAACGCGTTGACAGTAAACATAACCCCAAACCAAAACATTTCACAAGACTTATTTTGAAAATGGAAGTTATGTTGGTTGACTCTATCTACTCTGATAACTCACATTTTTAGATAGAGAACGACGATTCGTCCAGTGATGAAAAGGATGACGAAAGCGTTTATATTAGGGTATTTTGCTCCCGGCAAAGATTTACCCCTTAAAAAAATCCTACGAATTACAAATTACATAGATGCAACGGTAATTAAAAATAATGTTCATGAGTTTGAAACTCATTTCAATTTTTTTCAATCAAATTATACAACACAACCTGTGAAAAAAACTGTCATTTTTGACAGCGCTCACAGTGATATTTATTTGGGGCATGGTCAGTGTAATCGCAAAATGGCGCATGTCATGACGTCATCTATGACGATTCAAGGGACATCGATATCGCGCTCACGGTAATTCGGAACAGCTTTAAGGACGCTCAAATCGATTACAGCCTAATTCGGAACGCAGCCTTAGGCTACGTTCCGAATTAGGCTATAATCGCTCACAGCGCTCACATCGATATTTTGCGTTCCGATTTAGATATCACGATTATGACAGCTAAGAGCCGTCATCAATTCGGAACGCTCGTGAACGCGTTGACAGTAAACATAACCCCAAACCAAAACATTTCACAAGACTTATTTTGAAAATGGAAGTTATGTTGGTTGACTCTATCTACTCTGATAACTCACATTTTTAGATAGAGAACGACGATTCGTCCAGTGATGAAAAGGATGACGAAAGCGTTTATATTAGGGTATTTTGCTCCCGGCAAAGATTTACCCCTTAAAAAAATCCTACGAATTACAAATTACGTAGATGCAACGGTAATTAAAAATAATGTTCATGAGTTTGAAACTCATTTCAATTTTTTTCAATCAAATTATACAACACAACCTGTGAAAAAAACTGTCATTTTTGACAGCGCTCACAGTGATATTTATTTGGGGCATGGTCAGTGTAATCGCAAAATGGCGCATGTCATGACGTCATCTATGACGATTCAAGGGACATCGATATCGCGCTCACGGTAATTCGGAACAGCTTTATGGACGCTCAAATCGATTACAGCCTAATTCGGAACGCAGCCTTAAACGTACCCAGTTAACCTTACAGGATCAGCTGATGACAATACAATGACAGTGACAGTATTGAACATTTGAACAGTCGGGAAACTAGCGATGTTACGAGTCGAATTTTTTCCAACTCGGATAACTCGAGTTGACTCGGCCGCTAACTCGAATCGCAACTCGAGTTGACTCGACTCGCATCAACCGGATCGGATCCGCTTCACGGCAGCAGCCAGCAGCCAAACGGATCGGCGAGTCGAGTCGAGTTCACCGTATATTCTTTAATCTTGGTTCGAGTCCACTCGCTGCCGGCGCTCGCCGCTGTGCGACGTGTGTGTTATTTGTTTCGTAATGTTTATGTAGTACCTACCATCACCAACACAGTCAACTGACTATTCGTGCACATTTTATGCATTGTATTATGGGCATTGTAATAATGTATTCTGGTATTACATTTCTTAATTATCATTAATTTATTTTATGTTAAGTTTATAGCTAGAAAATAGAAATATATAAAATTGCCCGAAGAGATTGGTGGGAGACTACTTGACGAAAAAAAAGGAAGACGTGATAGTTTTCATCCTAAATTATACTAAAGACAGAAATATTAGGATTTTAGTAAACTTAATCTCGCGTAATTTTTATTCATAGTAATTTCAATCAAATAGGTATAGGTACCTATCATTGAAAAACCTGCAACGCAAGGAGGTAGTTAGAAACCATACAATCCGTAAACAAAGATAATAAACTTATTACATACACCGGCGACCGGCGACGGAATTCGAATCAAACAAAACAAAATGAATATTCGTCGAGTCGAGTCGAGTTACGGTTAAGGTTTCGAGTTGGCGAATCAGGCGAGCCGCTGACTCGCGTTCGTTCGTTATCCGTTCAACTTCACAGAGAGTTAGGTTAAGGTATGCGAGTTGATTCGAGTTGCGAATGAACCTGATTCGACTCAACTCGTTTAGACCCTGATTCGAGTTATTCGAATCAGACAACTCGACTCGCCCATCGCTACGGGAAACTAACCTAACCTAAAATCATCCCCTATCCAGTATCTTCGCCTATTTGTGAATTAAACTTAGAAAAAATGGATGGGATATCTACTTACAATCATTTCTTAGCGTTACACAAACCACAGTTAATGCTATCTGGTGTACCTGAACATTTTTGGCCATCAGTATGCAAGAAAATCACCGACCAGATTTTTGATGCCGGATTAACATTTCAACTAGTTCAAATAGATTATGAAGACACGAAAAAAATGCCCTACGATCCTTTATGGAGTGTTATTACAATTCGGGATATCGACTGCTCAGATGCAAGTCATATTTACTTAGTTGATCATGCATGGACTTTCAAAGTGACAAATATTAAAAATAGTCTAAGAAATGTTCCGAGTCTTTTAGAAAGAATGTGCAATTTGATGCAAATATCTGGAACAACGATGGAAGAACAAATTGACCAAGTCTCAAATGACATATGGAAGTATGCACACACATATGCAATTGGAGGAGATGAGTTTTCTGTCGAAGACAGAGTTCCAGTATGGTATGTGTTAGATGAACTGGGTTCTGGTATTACTCACTCTGATACGCCCAATTTCCGAGCAGTGCCTTTTATCTATGTGCCTGAGCAATTAACATATACTTTACTGTTTCCAATCAAAAATGTAGAGGAAGGTAACATGGTAACTAAAAATTTTGTCGAGGGTCATTTCCCTGACCCCATGCAGAGAGAAGCAATGCTTATTCCCTGGAACCATTATGAACACTTTGGTGAAGACTTCACCCAAGTTGAGCCAAGTTCTAAATATTTTCTAGAGGGTCACATAGTGGAAACACTCCCCGATCTGGAATCATTAAAAGTAAGAGATACTAGTAATACTAAGCTAAAAGTGTTCTCAGAATATAGATACATAAATGATTACCTAACAGCTCCTGAGTTTGAAATAGTTGACAATGAAAATGATGCTGATGTGTTGTGGTATATGAACCATTTCAAGGAATTCCAAGATTTAAGTGTAAACTCACCAAATAAGTTTGTTAATCAATTCCCATTTGAATATGTTATGACTATTAAGGATCTGTTAGCTGTTGTTGCTAGAAGATCTTCAGAGAAACACTGTAATGAAAACAATTCCCTTGAAACAAATCCAGTTTGGTTGCCCACTACCTTCAATATGAAAACAGAACTACCAAAATTTGTTGCATATTACATGCAGAGAAAGAAGGCTGGTTTAGATAATCACTGGATTTGTAAGCCATACAATCTCGCACGAGGCTTGGACACCTACATCAGTGGCAATTTAGATTTTTTATGTCGCTTACCACTTACAGGACCTAAAATAGTTCAGAAGTATATTGACAACCCTGTTCTCTTTGAGCGGCCAGATGTTGGCCAAGTGAAGTTTGATATTCGTTATGTTATTATTTTGCATTCTGTTAGCCCAACTGAAGTGTATGTTTACAATAACTTCTTCCTCAGGTTTGCTAATAAACCGTTCTCTTTAGACAATTTTGAAGACTATGAGAAACATTTCACTGTTATGAACTACAGTGAGAATGCACCACTTTTCAAGATGTTATGTGCAGATTTTAAAGAGGCGTGGTCTAGGCAGTTTGCCAATTATGACTGGGCAGACGTTGAAAGATCAATATTCAAGATGATTTCTGAATTATTTAGTGCTGCTACTTCTAAGGGCCCTCCACGTGGAATAGGAAAGAGCCCCCAATCAAGGGCCTTGTATGCTGCCGATATTATGCTGAGTTGGCACAAGAAGGATAACGAAAAGTTCATTCAACCTATTTTGTTAGAGATGAACTGGATGCCTGACTGCCGCCGAGCTTGTGAATACTACCCTGACTTCTATAACGACATTTTCTCTGTAATGTTTCTGAACCAAGAAGTTGAAACATGTACTAAAGTTATGTAAGCTTGTTTACTACAGCATTTACACAATCAGCTTTTATACGCATTTACCAATTTATTGTATTTACACATTTATTACTCACATAATAAAACAATTGAAGCCTGACATTTAAAACTTTATTTAACATCTTATTCATTATGTTATGGAATAATTAATTTAAAAACAAATACATTATTTCAAAGAAATTAAATTAATATAATACAGCTAATTGGGTTTACAATATATCACTTCTTAGATTGCTTGATATTAATAATAAATACGAAGTTTTAGTTTTTCTGTAGTACCCTCTTGTCATCCTCCTGGATTATACCGAAGGGGTTTTCTTCATCAACATCTCTGCGGCTGAGTAGCACTAGGACCACTACTACTGCTATCAAGATAAATAGCATGATCCAATAACGTCGGTAGATACCTCCGGCTCTTCGCACCCGAGAAGATGGGAGTGAGTTCCTGGGAACAGAAAATACAATTTTAGAACTTGTGGGCTAAATCAAACTGTTCAATCCAAATTGTGGTTATTAACAACTAAAGACCAACGTATTTTGTACGCAAAATACGCGCTTTGACGTGGAGTTGCGCCGCTATACAATATACAATACAAATAAAGACCAAAGCAGACTAAATGTGTACCAGTCAATCATGAGTTTGCAATTCTTGGCAGATGTCAAACCAGATGTGTGAGGTTCCTGTAGTTAGCATTTGCCCTGCTGTGGCCTGTAATTTTCCTACTAGAAGTTAGTTTGATCCAGTATTCAGTATCAACACTACACTCCTGTAATTTCAAAGAATAAAAATTTGCAACTTACTTCCACCACCTACTTATCCAAGCGAAAGTGGACTTCTGTTTGTACTTGTTTTCATCATGATCATAGTTTGTCCCCAGTTTAGGTGGTTCACTTGATTTTATGCTTTTCCTTGGAGCTTGACCACCTGTAAAAAATAATAAATAATGACACTTATTAGATTTTGAACAAGTTGATTCCCTTATAATATATAGTTCTTACACAGGGTGTCCAGTAATTAATGGGTAACCTTGAAATGGCTTTTAGTAGAACTTAGGGCCATTTAGAAAAAAAATCTATCTTAAGTACCTAGTACCTGAGCAATTAGTAGTTAGTATGCAAGTTCATTTATTTTGGAAAATAAGTGAATTCATTTTGTAAAAAAAAAATGTACTTATGCTGTTATGCCTAGCCTACATGAGTTACCAATAATTTTAAAATAATGTCGGTTTCGAATAGATTTGATAATGGTACAATTCATAATTGTATCTGCCTTAAATAGTGAATTCAAGGAGAAAAAATTTATAATAAGCAAAAAAATGTAATATGGCCCCCCATTGCAGGCCCTACATCTGAGGATGAAATCTACACTAATATTATAAAGAGGAAAGATTTGTATTTTTGTGTGTATGTTTGTAATGAATAAACTCAAAAACCTTAGCGCCGATTTCAAAAATTCTTCACCATTAGAAAGCCACGTCTTTACTGAGTAACATAGGCTATATTTTATCCCCGCGCCGCGGGAGACGCCCCGGGCGTCGGGAGCAACTTCTCTCACGGGAACGGGAACTACGCGGGTGAAACAGCATGACGTACGCTAGTTTTTTTTTAAGATAGATGTATTTTCGTATTTTTTTCTGAATGGGTTCTGCTATGGGCCATTTCAAAGTTATCCATTCGTTGCCAGACGCCCTGTAGAAAATCAAAGTTCGACAGCTATAAGGATTCTAATAAGTAATCCTTTTAAAGAACAGAATAGTCTCTTCAAACATAATTTTGAAATAAGCCTTGTGGTGAGAAATAACCACCAAAATCAGAAGTTATTTTTAAAACTAACCTTGTAAACTGTCAGTCCTCTTAACAGAAGTGTTGTCATAAATGTTGACTGGTTCGTCAGGTATCTGAACGATGGAATGTGGCGTGCCGTTGGCAGAGCGGCTGGTAGACTCGTCGTCACTGGCTCCTACTGGAGTACCCCGTTGATTTTCCACCGTGCTTGTGTAGTAGGGCGAATGGTGGTCAATGGGAGATTGACTCCGGCGCCCTGCTGCGCCTTTCATATCTTGGTCTTCTGAGAGCTGTGTGTCAAGATACAATGTGAATTAAATGGGTTAGATTATTTTTTTAATTAATCTTTTATAAGACCTACTTCTAAAATGATTATTCTGAAGGGCCCTAATAAAAAATTAGACAGTTTTGTCGGAAACAAATTTTTTGTCTTACTATTCTAGTAACTTTTTTACTTTCTACAAATGTTAAGTTAGCACTGTGTCTAATTCACATTCAGTAAATCCAACATTGTGTGATAAATTAACAAACAAACTGAACATCTGCTGCTGTGTGAATTAACTGTAACAAATCATGCAATACAAACAAAGATTACAAAACAAGGCTTATTGGATGAGTTAATTATAAGACTTTTTAGTGTATTATGTGGTCAGTTTCTGAGCTGTTTAGTAAGGTTTGTATGGCCTTCTATTTAAATAAGAAATATTTGCCACATGTATGATGGAGCATCACTTGAGGAGGGCTTGACCTATTTAGTATTTTTTTTAATATTGTGTTTGTATTTGTCTGGTAATGGTAACAAGGTTAGAAAGAAATATTTGAAAAATCTAGTTAGATCCAATAAAAACTGTTGCACCTATGCAAAACCGGGACACGCTACTAGTAATTTATAATTAAAATACAATTATTTTCATTGGCCTGTGAGTTAAAGCAACTTTTAATTTATATGAGTTGAGTATAGTACCAACCAAAGGTAGACCCAAGCCAGCTCTGGCCCAGTTGACTCCAGCCAGTTTTTCTCGGAGCTCATCAGCAACTGGTGAGACTAGGTTGGGAGGGGGGAACACAGGTGTGGCACAGGATGGGCACTGGTAGCCTGCGGGAGCCGTCGTGCGGGGCAGAGCCCTGTATCGTGCCTCAGCACATGCCCAGTGGAACACATCTAAAAAATTATATCTTGATGATTTAAAATAGTTGTGTTCTAAGCTTCCAAATGATGGCTTATGTACATTAGAATACAGAGTAAAAAAAAAGTGTCTTTAAAATTTAATCTTGTAGGTTGATTTGTGTAAAAATTGATTAGTTGAAATAATATTTTCACATCTTATCAATGAAGAACCATGTTTTAATAATTTAAAAAGTTTGTAGTTCACTATCAATATCCGTCGATACTTACGATAACAAGTAAGACGAATACATTCGCCCTCACTGAGAGTTTTAGTGCAAATTTCACAGATAGGATTGTAATCACTATCTTGTAACCATTGCAAATATGACTGTATTATACACTGGAAAGCAGAAAGATACACTATTAATTAATACGTTACATACTTTCACTGTAATTATACATCATAAATGGTTATGTGGCTCCAAATTACCTTCGGGTGACTCGTCACCATACAATATTCACAAACATTTACTCTGTGCTCAAAGCAAAATTGATTTGTAACTCGTCTCTTTGGACATTTACACAGCCCCATTGTGATTCTTGAATAAGATTATACCAACAGGTAATTTATATTACAAGTTGTGCACGAAAAATCATGAAGTTCTGTAAAAATCCTGCATTTATAAACGAAGAAACGAAGACAAACAAAAGTGGCAGGCAGCCCAGTCAGCCACGTAAAACAACTGTCAAATTTTATTGGTGCGTTCGTGATTGTGGAATTATTCCTCCTAGCTGAATTCGACAACAACAAATATACCCATTGCTGTTTTTGATTGTTGTTTATGCGGGTAGGCTATTTCACTAACCTCCAACCCTATCTTTTTTCGTTTGATCTTCGTAGCTAACCTTGGTTTTAGCTACTAGCTAATCCGTGTTTTAAGTTTTTAGTAGAGTTTGTCCTCGAGCTTCAGCGCATCACTATTCAAATGTTGCTGTCAAAAAAATTGACTACTGTCCTGTCACTGTCAATAATCGAAAGATGTGACAGATGTGTCGGATCGGAGATATTTTGAAATCATCAAATAAATAAAAGAAACAGAGAAGTAACTCTGTTTCAAAATGTCTACAAAAATACTGACTCTTGGAAACATCTTATGTAGGCCAATAAATATTTTATTGAAGCAAAACAATGTCACACCTAACCTCAAAACTAATTTCAGCACAACTTCTGTTGCTTGTGTAAACTTCTTCAATAAATGTAAGTTCTGTTCACTTGTATACTCCATTACTATGTTACTAGTGTAGTGAAAATATGCCGTAAAACTTATTTTTATTAACAGTGCCTGCAGAAAAGTTGTGGAAGTCAGTGACATCGGTAAGTAATGCTGGTGCGAAGAAGGGTCGTGGTAGAGGAGCGGGGCGCATCCGCATCCGTGACTTGAACCGTGGCCAGATGATCGGCGTGGGCAGGATCAACATGCTGTGGCCTGGTCTCTCTGCACCAGTGATTAGGGGCAGAGAACTGCTGAAACAGCAGAGACTGCCTGATGACCAAGAGAGGTAAATTAATATTTACTCAAGTGATTTTGGATAAAGAAATGAAGAAGTAAGATAATTGTTTGTGTAAATGTGTGAATAGCTAAAATTTGTATTAACTTACATTACAGACTTGAAAAACTAATAAAGATCAGAGATTCAATGACAAAGTTCCGTCGTTTCAAACTCACCCCTATAGAGAGGGGTTGGTCAGGCTTTAAAATGCCTGGACGCAGTTTAGGAGCACCTGATCCAGTCGGGGAAGGTAAATACCATTTTAAACATGCATAGAATTCTTATGACTGTGAGCATACAACTCCATCAGATTGTAGATTCCCATATTTCCTCTTGTTTGTCTTACTAAACTCAATTGTCATTTGCAGATGAATTTGTTGGATTCGATACAAAAGTTCTGCAGTTGAGATCACTTCTGATCATGAAAGGCAGTCTTGGACGTACCAGGAACTATCAAGCAATGGTAAGATTGAGCCTGCTAGCATAAGCATAATCAGCCTATAATGTTCCCGCTGCTGGGACACAGGCCTCTATATGTGAGGGAATAGGCTATGCAGGCCCAGTGTGCCACAACTTACATAACCCACAACTTACTGCTCGTAACTCAGGGCCACCAACACTGGGCCACCGCTGCTCTGCTAAGTTAAATTAAAATTTAAGTGTTATATCTGAAAGAGAAGAGCTAATTGTTTTTTTTTCTTTAGGTTGTGACTGGAAATGGACAGGGCTTGGCTGGATTTGGTTTTGGCAGAGCTAAGGATGCACCAGCTGCACTCAGGAAGGCCAAGAACAGGGCTGGACAGAAGCTGATGGACTTTGAGATATACAATGGACACACTAGTATGGGTTTTTTTATTTTTTTTTGTCTCTTTTCTTTTACAACCTGTCACTATTCATTAGGACATTAAGTAATTTCCATGGTGTGTTAGATGGCATGCTTGTTTTTTAATTTAATTGTAGTAAAGGCTCACTTGCACGCTGTCATTTGTAGATCTTTGACAGTTGTTAGGAGAGAGACCAAAAAGTCTGATAACCAGTCTTACCAAGGGGTATTGTATTACCCGGTACTAACTGGGTTGTGGAGGTCAGATAGGCAGTTGCTCCATGTAAAATACTGGTATTCAGCTGCATCCGGTAAAACTGCAAGCCGACCCCAACATAGTCGGGAAAAGGCTAGGCAGATGATGATGATGTAGTAATGAAATCTTGTTTATTAATGAAATGGACAAAGTCATAATTCAATGTTTTCTTTTCAGTCTACCATGATTTCTACACAGCCTTCGGAAAAACAAAGATATATGTGCAAAAGAAGAATGAAGGCTATGGTCTGATGTGCCATAGAGCCATCAAGGAAATCTGCCAAGCTATTGGTATTAAGGACTTGAGGGCCAAAGTTGAGGGATCTAACAACTTGCAGCACATTGTAAAGGCTTTCTTCATTGGTTTACTGCAACAGGTACATTTTTACAAAGTTTATTATAATAACTATGCAGAACTTTGACTGCTTCGTAGGTCTAGTGGTCTCAAGCGGGACTACTGAGCATGAGGTCCTGGCTTTGATTCCCAGGTTGGGCAGTGTTATTAGGGCTTTCCATCAGGAATTTCTCAGCTGTCGAATCTGGATTTGTGTCTGATTGACGGCATTAAGCCGTGTGGTATCTGGCAGAGTAGAATATAACCAACGCATTACACTCACGGGTGTCGTATAAGGCGATTAATGTCTGAGGCAGAACACCTTGCGCCTCCGTAGACCTGAGAATGGGCAGCAGCGTTTTCTGTTAGTCTTTCATCACTGAGATCTTCAATCTGGCTGCCAAGCGTGGAGATTACGGCAAATTCCTCCCATCATGGGAGAGGCTTATGTCCAGCAGTGGACGTTATGGGCTGTTGTTGTTGTTGATGGCAATAGGCTCGCCCCCTATTACTTGGGACTTAAAAATAACTGGCGAAATGTTAGTGTACTATTAGGTACACCTGCCACTCTGCCTAACCCTTCGTGATTACAGGCGTGATGTTATGACTATACAGGACTTTTATGTTGAAAATAAATTTCAATTAATTTTTTCAGAGAACACACCAGCAATTAGCTGAAGAGAAAAAACTGCATTTAGTTGAATACAAGGCTGAAAATGAATATTTCCCAAAAGTAGTTGCCACTCCCTCTGAAGTTAGGACGAAGGATCAAATACAGAAGAACGAGACTCTAGAATTCACACATTATGTAATGAACGACAAAGTTATACTCAAGAAAAAGAAGTTCCCACGTTTCTATGAGACTATGCCCCACTACCAGACATATCTAAAGAAATATGAGAAGTATAGGAATCATGAAAAGATGCGTCTCAACCTGAAGGTAGAATATGGTGAAGTGAAGAGCTTCCTCAATGACAAGTACCCAGAAAAAGCTGAACAGGAATCTTAGACATAGTTATTTAAATGTGTATTATAGTTGTTAGTAAAATAAATAAAAGAATGTATGTTGCAATCATGTATTTATTGATTTCAAATTATCAAAAGGATTATTTTATTTTTTTGAATAAAAACGATAATGGAATAGTCTTACTACTCTATTAGATATCAAGGAATCACGCATATAAAGTAAGCCTTTCTACTTTGAGTAAATAATAGAATTTGTCTTTACACCATCCCAATTCACATTTGTGTTCTACTCTAGACTCCTCGGCGATTCGATGATATTTGTTAAGTCAAGTCAGTTTTTTACAGTCCTCTCGTACTTATTTTACCTCTCACGGCAGCACTCGAGAAGCAGCCTTATTGCAATAAGAATAAAGAGCATCGTGATATTGACAGTGATCCTAAGTCAGAGATAAAATAATGTCAAAGGACTGGATTGCGATTCTCAAAATTATTTTTCCAGTACTATTTGCTCAGCTATTGAAAACAATACAAAAAAAATTGAACATCCCATTTCGATATAATTACAATGACTTCCAAGATGTAAATAAATCTATATACAGACCAACATTCCAAATAGGATCTCGGCATAAAAAAAACCTATATTAATAACTTCCACATATCTGTCATGGCACCCAACTTCCGTCCAAAGATTATATACATGAACGTTTAGATTATAGGAGCCGCTAAATGCTCTAAAATGCTAGACTGTTCAATTCAAGCGCCACAGTCTTCCGTAGGTAGGTTTTCTATTTTAGTTCTGACAGGTATAGTTGCATTAGAGGATCAAGTGATACTTCCAATGAAACGGAATTTTATGAAGTTCTTTTAGAATTATCAAATTGTTTATAAAATAAAAATGCAAGGTAAAAAGTTATATTTTCCTAATGCAACTTACCGCACTGTCGTAAAGGCTCGATAACGTTCTGCTCGTTGATTTGTAATTCAGAAATTATTGATTACAAGTACAGATCTCGGAGCTCGTGGCTAAATAATAACAGCCGCTCGGGTCGATCTTAAGGTTAAGCCGTGCTTGCCTAGGTTAGTATGTGGATGGGTGACCACCCATTACATACTAGTTTCCTCCCAACATCTGAAAGCACGTTGAGCCGATGGTCCTGGCTGTCATTTGTAGATCTTTGAGAGTCGTTACAGGTCAGTGGCCAAAGTCTGACAACCAGTCTTACCAAGGGGTATCGTATTACCTACTACTAACTGGGTTTTGAAGGTCAGATAGGCAGTCGCTCCATGTAAAATACTGGTATTCAGCTGCATCCGGTTAGACTGGAAGCCGTTCTCAACATAGTTGGGAAAAGGCTCGGCAGATGGCAAGTACAGATCTTTCTCGATGAGACACGATAACGAGCTGTACTTGAAAACACAAAAATAAAATGAAATAAACAATACATTATTAACTAAAACTAAATCTATCATAAGATTATAATGAGTTACACATAAACCATCGCTCTTTATATTGCAACAATGTCCTGCCAAATTTACAAAATAATTTAATAACAAAACGGAAGTATTAGTTTTGTACATCGATTATGTAATTTGTAACTCTGTATAAAAATACATCACATTTTAGAATCACTAAGCGTGCTTGAAATATTTTATTTCAATCACTTTATTAGACGAGCACACGACAAAAGCGCATTTTTTATTTATAAAAATATCGTGTGTCTATTATTACATATTTATTTATTTTTACCAATAGAAGCAAGTACATGTTTTAAACTAGCCGCTTCCCTATTGATGAACGCCAATAACCCTAAATCTAGTTATATTATAGGTATTGAAAATAGCATATTTCCATGAACATAAGTGGCAGTCGATGGACAACTCGTGTGGTGAACTGAGCAGGGGACTTGAGCGGATTGCATCAAACTTAGTACTTACCTACTTCCATAGAGCGTAAACTTGAGCGTATGACATTAAATTGGATATGTATTTTTTTACTTTTTGGTTTTGTCGTACAAGTAATGCAGGGTTCAGATATGTATGTAAGTATTCTAAATTGTTTTTAAAGCGGAATGTTTTGGTACTAATGCTAGAGAAGTGACGCTGATGTTCTTAAGTTTAGTGCAACCCGCCCTCACAAAATTATACACGAGGGAAAATTGTGTGAGAGAGATCATCATCATATAAAAGTTGACAAGCGGGATCTTCTTAATCTATTGAATCTGAAACAAAGATAATCATAGTTTGTAAAATCAAAGGTTTATAAAGAAACAAAAGCAAGCTGAAAGAATAAATTTACTGGTAGGTATATAAAAACAAGGTGTAAGTGAAAAAGTTGAAACTAAGACCTCCAATATATCTGTAACTAGAAGGTTCTTAGGTATGGTCCAAGGCAAAAAAAAAGATCGCAATGACGGGGAGAACATATGCCCTTTGGCTTCGTTAAAGGTGCGGGCTCACCAGTGGATCTGGTGGCGCGGTCGTGCGTGCGCCACTTGTCGGCGTGGTGGCGCTCGGAGTGCGGCGCCAGCTGGGCGCGCACGCCGCCCAGCACGTCGGCGGCGCCGGCCGCTGCTAGTGCTAGCGGCGCCACGGCCGCGCCCGGCAGGTGCCGCAGCACGCCCACGCCGTGCGACCAGCGCGCAGCCATCGCCATCGTAGCCGCCGTGTCCGCGAAACCCTACCACAGACAGAAACTAATTGTAACAGAAGTAGCTTCGCTTTAGTGTACCTATGTCACTTCTAAAAGAGAGACATCATTAGTTTTATTTTCTTTTCCTAACTGGCCTAGTAGCATGAACACTGGTCGCTTGATGGAGGAAATCGCCGCCTAGGTAGACCGCGGCGAAAGTGATGTGACAATCTGATCTTCTTTGCGGGGCGAACATGACCAGAGATCGCACAAGATGGAGCTTGGAAGGAGAAAGGGGAAGCCTACCAATGAGACGCTTCACAGGCTAACAAAAAATCAACTCTCCGCTCAGCGGAGACTTCCGGCGTGATCTCATGGCGACATAGAGAGAGCGACTGTCGCAACCCCGTGCAGGGCACGCCACAATAGTGGCGATAAGTCCCCTCTTTGAGGAGTGGCTTGAGAGACGCCACGGCGTCCTCACCTTCCGCCTGACGTAGGTCCTCACCGGACACGGTTGTTTCGGGAGGTTCCTGCACCGAATCGAGCGGGAGGAAACGTCCGGGTGTTTCCACACGGTAGAGGTGTGCTCCGCGTGGGCGGAGCACCGCCGTGTCCTCGAAGCGGCGACCTCTCGCGTCCGGCCCTGGTTCAAGGTCAAACCATGGTCCGGAGCGAGACGGAATGGGACGCCGTCACCTCCTTCTGAGAAGCAGTAATGCTAGAGAAGGAGGTGGCGGAACGTGAGAGGGAGAAAACCTCACGTCCCAGCCGCCGCTGGAGACGCACTGGGCGCGGCCACCGTAGGCGCGGGCCTGTGGACGGTGAGCTATGGGCTAGCTCGCCGTCCGTCCGTCTCATGACGACAGGCCGTGTCGACGGCGCGTTCGTGTGCCACGTGCGCCTCAAAGAGATGTCAGCAGAAAAGGAAGGTGTCCGCAAGGACCGATGCATGTCGGAGCTGCGGGACTGTTCGAAAGAGATACCGCGGCCCCGGAACACAAAGGGCTAAGAAGGGACATGATGATGGGTCAGTAAAAGTCAGACACTCTTTTCCGCTCCGCCCAGAGCGGGAGGAGTCATTTGATGATTACTTATCCGAAAAAAAAGGGAGCCGTCACGGGACACCTGGCAGATGTGAAACGTTGAAATTATTTTTATACAAGTAATATGCTTAAAATAGTCAATATAAAAAACAAACACATAGAATAAAAACAAAATTAATCATCTGCCTAACCTTTTCCCAACTATGTTGGGGACGGCTTCCAGTTTTACCGGATGCAGCTGAAAACCAGTATTTTACATGGAGCGACTGCCTATCTGACCGCCACAAACCAGTTAGTACTGGGTAATAATACCCCTTGATTTTTAGGCCTCTTGACTATCTAACGACTGTCAAATATCTACAAATGACAGTCGGGACCAATGGCATAACGTGCTTTCCGAGGCCCGGAGGAAACTCGGTATGTAATGGATGGTCACCCATCCACAGACCAACCTAGGCAAGCACGGCTTAACCTAAAGATCGACCCGAGCGGCTGTTATTATTTAGCCACGAGCTCCTCAATAAAAACAGGTAATACCTTGTTTTCCATAAAATGATTTGTACTATTATTGTTTTCCATAATCGTCTCCCGTCATAATATATTATTTATTTGCACTATTGTCATTTATACTAATAACGCTTGTCATATCACCTTATTAGTAATAACTTTTGTTTGCCATAAAATGACTCCATAATAACATGTGTTATAATCATTAGTTTCTTTAAGTAACACATTACATAATCGATACTTGACATAAGCAACATTAAAAGGAACATTCTTAGTTTGATAAAAGGCTTAGTTACAAAGTTATTATAATTAAATTTAATTTTTAAGTATAATTTTACTGAGGTAATTTTATTAATTTTGGACGGGATGATATTTACACAAAAAACGTTTTAGACAAGTTGCATTATTGACGGGTAGCGTTTTAGACCAGTTGCGTTTTAAACGATATGTATTTTTAGACCAGTTGCGTTTTAGGCGAGAAGCGTTTTAGACCATCTGCCAGTTGCGTTTTAGACCAGTTTGTACTTAGACCAGTCTACTTTTTAGACCACTTGCTAATTAGACCAGCTGCTTTTTTAGACGAAATGATACTAACCCATTTAAAAACGTTTATTGTATAATGTCATTAAGGCATTTGGTCTGTCATAAAATGATTTATTACAGCAAACAACCTTTAGTACTTCTGATGATTAGTACTATGATAATCGAATCTTCTATTTTTTATTTAAACATTGTTAGTCCTAAAATATTTTCTATAAGTTAGGTTTTAGTGACAGAAACGAATCGCTGTAAATCCGACTCCACGCAGTCTTGTCTGCCCTACCCCTAGAGTGTAATTTAGAATCGCGTAGGCACGGAGGGGCGGGGCGTGGGACCGCCAGAGCCCCGCAGCGCCGGAGCCATGACAGAAACCATGCTTTATGCTTGCTGCATGCTTACTGCATTCTTGCTTCATGCTTGCTGCATGTTTGCATGCTTCTTACGGGGAAATAACAACCACATACGTTCATAATCAACTGTTTTGTAATGATTGACGCTTTGATTGATTGATTTTCTGCCTTTTATGACTATCGATGTGAAATGTATGCCAAAAAAAGATTCAGACTGTGAATTTTCATTGCGCTTGTACTGAAGTAGCATTGTTGTGCTAGTATGGGCAAATGAATATTATGGTGAATAAATGTTATGGAAAACGACATTATTGAAAATGAAAAATATAGCAAATAAATTTATGGATTTAAATTATTATGACACTTGATCGATTATGACCAATGAAATTAGTGAAAATATTTTATGTAATTTCACGATTATAGCAACTGAAGCGTTATTTCTAATGAAATTATGGCAAATACAAGTATGGCATATAAAATTATTGCATTTTAAATTATGGCAAACATTAAACCATAAAAATAAAATGATTCGATTCATAAAAAGAAAATCCCTATGCTGGGATCGCACTCGAAGTCACGAGATAGTAACCCAGCGCTGTGCCCCAATACCAGCTGGCTTGTTGTAAACCGTGGCGAATATGTAGGTGTGGCTGACACTAGCAGAGCCACCATCAGGGATTTTAATTTTGATAACACAAAAATTTAATCGCTAATTAGTCAAAATTAGTCGCCAAATATCAGATTTGGTCGGTCACTGGTTCAAAAGATATAAGAGTTTATAGGTGGCCCTGCTGGAGAGAGCCTACCCCAGCAGAGCCACATTAATATCTCAAAAACTAGGGCACCTAGCGATGATCTGTTTTCTCCCATATTTACTCGCTAATTAGTCGAAATTAGTCGCCAAATATCAAAATTGGTCGGTCACTGGTTCAAAAGATATAAGGGTTTATAGGTGGCCCTGCTGGAGAGAGCTTACCCCAGCAGGGCCACATTTATATCTCAAAAACTAGGGCACCTAGCGAAGATCTGTTTTCTCCCATATTTACTCGCTAATTAGTCGAAATTAGTCGCCAAGTTACAGATTTAATCGGGTCCTAGTTCAGAAGCTATAATGAGTTCAATTATTAAGCTAGATCGAAGAGTTCACGAAAAATTGCCAAGACAAAAATATTTCTATTAATATGTGTAATATACTTCTAGTTTTATCGGTCTTAAGTCTTTAGAAATGACCGAGAGAGATAAATTCTCTATTAAATACATGTTGAATGTTTTTAATTATTAAGTTAGAGTGGCTTAAACTTCTTTGAAACCATTAAAACCTTGCTCTTGGTCTATTTAGTGTCAAGATGTACAGTCGCATGCAACTGTTTTACTAATTTACAATGCTGAGCTCTAATTTACGTTAGCTTATTAAATACGTTAAAATTATCGTACCTATCTTTAGTAAAATGTAATACTTAAACGTTGAAAACGTATTGTAAGTATGTAGGTAAGTATCAACCCATTGCTTGAAATACACTACAAAAAATACATACTTAAATCAAAGATGTAAATACTTACTATACCTAATATGAGCTTTAACGGCTCTAATTAAGGTTTAATAGGTAAGTTTATTTATTGTTCCTTAGAAATACAACATGTTGAACTGTATCTAAATGCCAGAAATAATATATAAATCTAAATCAAATTATTTTATAAAAATGAATTTCCAAAAAGTTGGTTTGATGTGTGTATTTTGAGGTGATTGTCAGTGTTGCGTTGTGGGTGTGTGTGTATTGTGTCGTGTATGTAGGTAGAGTTTGTATGGACGGGTTGAGTTTTTATTTTATCTTAATTTAGGCTAACCTAAATTAATAAAACTTCGGTTGTCGAAATATAAAATTGTTTATTAGTTACCTACCTTAAAATTATTGTACTAACAGAAAATGTTACAAATACCTACAAATCAATAATCTGAAGAGATAAAGTTTGTGAATTTGGATGTTAGGGTTTTGGTAAGTACCTAATCTCCGGTACTACTGATCCGATTAAAAAAATTCTTTATTCCTTTTGTGAGCTTTTTCACTCATAAGTGACGCAAACGAAGTTGCGTGGGTCAGTTAGTTTCTCAATAAAAAAATTAAAGTCCGATTACCTACGTTGTTTTATATCCGCAAAATTATCTACATGAAGTTACAGTCATTGTAATAGTAGGTATTGCAGTAATATTTAGATAAATTTCTACAAACAGTGATTATTTATTACTTATTTGAATTTCAGGTAACAATTAGATAATATAAACAGAACAATAATAACAAAAAATAATTTAAAGCCCGTATTCGTAATTGTTCTTTTAATATTTTACACAAACAACCCTTCTCGCTGTACTCCCGGTGGATGACTAAAGAAAAAAATCCTTTAGAAAAATAAAATAGGTAAAATAACAAACTTGCTGTTTGTTAATTTACCTATATTTTTTTTAATACTTTGAGCGGCGCCAACACCGCCGACGCGCCGGTGCTCGCTCTTTTCCCCGTTTTTGTATTTGCGGATTACCTAAAGCTAACAACGAGTTTGAGTTTCGAGTTCCTATAATAACTATTCTTTAAGTTCCACTTTAAACTGGCCGACTTTAACTTAGGTACGTCACGGGCAACTCGTTCTAAGTAGCTCGTCTGTACACGCGCTTCTATCTCTTTCTTACTTACCGTGTAAATGTAACGGAGCGCAGCGATGATCTATCTGCCAGCGAACACATTTTGTTCGATACCTAAATAATTACATATATTTATTGTAGATCTTGTTTTTAGGTAATGAATACTGCTTTCCTTTGGTGGGTTGAAGTTATAGAATTCCTCCAGACGTCGTAGATACACCTGTCTAAAAACGACTTTAAGTATTTTGTACTTGGTTGTAACACTGTATGGGGAAATTGAATTCTTTAATATCTTTTTAATGACACACCGACTGAATCTGTAACTTGGCGACTAATTTCGACTAATTAGCAAGTAAATTTGGGAGAAAACAGATCTTCGCTAGGTGCCCTAGTTTTTGAGATATAAATGTGGCCCTGCTGGGGTAAGCTCTCTCCAGCAGGGCCACCTATAAACCCTTATATCTTTTGAACCAGTGACCGACCAATTCTGATATTTGGCGACTAATTTCGACTAATTAGCGAGTAAATATGGGAGAAAACAGATCTTCGCTAGGTGCCCTAGTTTTTGAGATATTAATGTGGCTCTGCTAGGGTAGGCTCTCTCCAGCAGGGCCACCTATAAACCCTTATATCTTTTGAACCAGTGACCGACCAAATCTGATATTTGGCGACTAATTTCGACTAATTAGCGACAAAATTTTTGTGTTATCAAAATTAAAATCCCTGATGGTGGCTCTGCCAGGGTCAGCCACATAATATGTAGATCTTATGCTGCTTCAACAGATCGGGAATGTTCGGGCCGGGTTGACAACTTGACAGTTGGCATTTTTTGGTTTTACCCGCGCTTATACGTGTTTCGCATCAAAAAAGACCATAAGTGAGTTCAAATGGCGTTGTGGTGGTTTCTATTCGGCCTTTTCACCACCGCTTTAAACAGTTCAGTAACTGGTAGGGTTGAATGTAAAAATAATAGATTTTAATGACAAATATCACTGAAAATATTAATGACCAAAGTGTACCAAAGAGGATCTTCAGTCGACCTAGAATAGTCTTGAATCTAATCATGTTGAAGCTCAACTGACCTCCTTTACAGTCTGGTAAGCGCTGGCGACTCCTTCCCGTATGTCGGCGGGGTGTCGCGAGGGGTCGTGACGTCGTCGGCGGCGCCTCTCTCGCCGCGCGTACGCGTCTTGTAGCTGTAGCGTAGGCCCGGGAGTCAGCATGTCAAATGCTGTCTCTGCTGTCGCCTGAGTATCAAAATAGGTGAATTATTATCGGAAATAATGATAACGGTGTGCTGAAATTGTAATAATTCAAGACAAAAATTAGCTATAATTTCTCGAAATCCCTCGGACAGATTTTGATGCCCTTCTGCATGTTCAATTGTACCCTTTCATTTGGTATATGATTCATCCTTGGCGACGCTTGGACAAACTCCCATACATTTTTGCCCACTGTCTTGGGTTAATACGGCTGGACTGTCAGTTGCCGCTGACGTCAGCGGCGCGTATTAAGTCAAATTTAAACTATATTTTCACTTCTCATGCTCTGAAAGTGCTTATTTGTGCAGGATATAGGCTGCACAAAATCGAATATTGTGCACAAGTGCATTAAGAGTCCGTGCACAAAGTTCAGTCGCTAGAGTTTAGGCAAATTCGTTGCGATCCTATGTTAGTGTGCATTGTTCATGCAGATACACGCACACACGGGTGAAGATCGAGCGTAGTGATCGCTTAAACCATTTTGATCCTGTAGACGATATTATTTTATGATACACTAGCGGACGTCCCGCGGTTTCACCCGCGTAGTTCCCGTTCCCGTGGGAGTACGGGGATAAAATATAGCCTATGTTACTCGTGGATAATGTAGCTTTCGAATGGTGAAAGATTTTTTTAAATCGGTCCAGTAGTTTTTGAGCCTATTCATTACAACCAAACAAACAACCAAACAAACAAAGTTTTCCTCTTTATAATATTAGTATAGATAATTATAAAGTCAGTACGGTTTAGGAATAAAAGTCTGGAATGTGTGTCTACTGTATATTTATCACAATCAAAATAAAAACCGGCCAAGTGCGAGTCGGACTTACGCACGAAGGGTTCCGTACCAATTATTATAAAAAAATCACGTTTGTTGTATGGGAGCCCCCCTTAAATATTAATTTTATCTGTTTTTAGTATTTGTTGTTATAGCGGCAACAGAAATACATCATCTGTGAAAATTTCAACTGTCTAGCTGTCACGGTTCATGAGATACAGCCTGGTGACAGACAGACGGACAGACGGACAGATGGACAGACGGACAGACGGACAGACAGCGAAGTCTTAGTAATAGGGTTAAAAAATTAAAATTAAATAGTAATTAAGTTAAATTAAGGTGTAATCATATGTAATAATATCGTATTTTAAAATACCCAGGAAACATATTTTCCTGTTAATTAATAAAGGATTCGGTTGTACAGCGACGAAACGACGTTACCGGTAACCTAAAACCAACAGCTGATGTTCAGACTACGGATTTATACGGGGAGTATTTGTTTACTTTTATATTTAGAATAGCACACAATCGTCCCATAATCGTAACTTTACAACACGTCCACGCCAATTCTAGTATAGTTTTTGTTTTTTTTGCTAATTTCCTTCTAAGGTTCTAGATTGCATTGTTGACAATTGTCATTTCGTAAAAAGTAAAACTTTAACGATTTATACTTGCTATCAATCTTTTCAATATTAGTTAAATATTAAGTTCGTGATAGTTATTTCATTAACGTCTTGAAGTAATATTGTAATAATCATAAGTTTTTAGTCCAGGCAATCTACCCACATGAAAAAGTAAAATCTTAAGAAAGTAAAATTCTCATTGAAGCAATAAAAATAATTATTCAGTAAGCTAATTTAATTATTGTCAAGCTAATATAGCAGCCTACCTCATTTCTTTGAGTAACACAAACTTTTTCCCTGTTTTTTCCCCTTTTTTATCTCTAAATTCTCTTCATTGGTCTATCCTATTAGTTCTCACCGTTTCTTTATTTACAATTTTCAGTAACCAATCCGGAAACCATGCCTGTGATGACCCGTAAGGCTACTGCTCAAGATATGGAGCTAAAATTGAGAACGGCCCTCCAAGAACTTAAGGACTCTAAACTCCAATGCCAGCAGCTGTTGCAAGAGAGAGAGGACAGTGAGGAGGAGGTCATTAACGTAAATAGCAAAAACTCGAGCTTAAAACGGGAGCTAGTAGACCTTCATCAGGAATTCTTGAATGTTGTCAATGAACGGGATCAACTAAGGGAGGTCACGGATGGGTTCAACTCTTGTAGCAACTTGTATGAGGAGGCTTTATGTAAAATTAGGGACTTAGAGGATGAATTAGTCCATGCAAATGTCAAACTTTTAAATTTGAAAAAGGAAAAGGATCATACTCAGGCTATGGAAACTGAACATTTGTATAATGAATTAGTTAATACAAATTGCAACCCTCATTCCATTATAACAATAGACCTTACAGAGGACTCCTTACTAAAGCATAACTACAGCCACAAAATTAGTAAAAATAAAATTAAGAAATATGCACGATTAAATAGAATAATTAAAAAATGTAATAAATACAAGAAACAACAAAAACACCTTTCCAAAAATATTCAATTAAGGAAAGAACGTGTTTCCCTAGTTAATAAATTAAATAACTATCAGATTAAATTGGAAGATAGTATAAATATTTATGAAATTGACACTCAGCGCTTACAATCAGAAATACAGGCTCTTAATAAGTCACTAAAATCTTTATGTAATAAATATGAATGCTCGGAAAATCAAATTAAAGAGCATATTCTTGCTACAAATGCATTGGTAGACAAAGTGGACTCGCTGACTCTCAGCAACACTCAGTGTACTTGTCAGAGGGAATCCAGCAATGATGCCCTCCAGCTTGAGGCAACGGAGGACCCGTCCCTAGCTGTGAGTACTCAGGACTGTATTTCCACCCAAGATACAATACCTGACTTAGGTAATTTGGTCTCACCTAATAGTCTTGGTTCTAATCGTTCAGTTATGTTCTCTGATAGTATAGGTAGAGGGTTAGGGAAATTGATCAGTAATAACCTGAGTTATTGTACCCAAAATTATTGCATGCCAGGATCAACCTACAAACAGATTATGGCATCAGTAACAAAGACCGTTTGTGATCCTAGTACCACCATTACTATATGTGTTGGTAATAGTTCTAAGATTAAAAAGGAAGACATCACTGACTGTGTTTCAGAGTTGTTAAAGTTAAATTGTAACAAAATAATATTGTGTGGTTTTCCATTTTTTGAAAATTTGGGTAATAGAAAAAATAATTATATACATATGTTAAATAACCATGTACATTTTTTAGTAGGTCACTATAGTGACAGACTTATATATCTGGATATCAACACTATTGTTGGTAAACTGAAGTCGACACGGGGTAAGGTGTATCTACCTATTAGATGTAGACACAAAATAGCTCGGCAATTAGCTTATAATATTCACACAGACATAAATAGTATGTCTAAGTTTAGTTCTATTATTAACACTGCGACAATTAGTAGTAATACTAATATACAGGTGACTTTCAATGAATATAGCACTAGTGCTATAAATGTTTACAAACATTGTACTGAGGAGGATCCATGTGTCACCGTGGAGAATTCTCAATTAGGGTATATTAGTATTAGTGATAGGGTCTTGTTGTCTGAGGATGGTACGGGTGTCTCCAGCCTCACTCCAAAAATTAATTTAAACTAGGAAATGAGACAACAGGAGGTACGATTAACAATATTGTTAATCCTACCAACGTATCTTCTTGCACTCAATTAGTTAGTAAAAAAGGGCCTCAGCAGAACACTTTGAAATTATTCCACCAAAATATCCAAGGCATTTCTTCCAAATTATTAGAAATTGAATTGTTTTTAGAAAATAGTAAGTTTGACATTATATGTTTTACTGAACATTGGCTTAAGGATTACCAAATGCTTATCAATTATGAGAACTATTTGGTGGGTAGCTGCTTTAACCGTAAAACTATGCTTCGTGGAGGTTCCCTAATATTAATAAGAAATTGTTTTAAATATAAGCAACGTAATGACATAGTAGGTCTCTCGGTTGAACATTGCGTTGAACTGTCCTGTGTTGAGCTAGATAAGCATGTAATTGTGTGTGTGTACAGACCCCCAAACTATCAAAACTTTTCTTTGTTTGAATCAATAATGGAAGATGTGATGGCAAAACTTGCAGTCAGTAATAAATCTACAATTATTTGTGGTGATTTTAATATCAATATTTTAGAAGAATGTGCAAATAGCAGTCGCTTATTAAATCTTTTTAAGTCATTTGACTTGACCAACACTTTTACAGAACCTACTAGAGTCACTCCATCTTCTGCTACTTGTATAGATAATATTTTCTGCGATTGTGATTACTTAGATAAAGCAATAGTAAATTGTCTACCCTCTGACCATAGTGGACAAACTGTAACCTTCAGGTGTAATACACCCCCATCGCAAAAAGTTCAAATTAAATTTAGACCTATAACTTCTAGCAGATTAAATAGGTATAATATTTTGCTACAGAACAAGTTAAGCGTTATGGGCCTTGATGATATTAATATAGATCAATTGTATGATCGTTTCTTTTCAATAGTTCACACGGAATTCAATAAAACTTTTGAAAAGAAGACAAAAAGTATTTGCCCTAAATTCATATTTAGTGATTGGGCAACTAGAGGTATCAGAAAAAGTAGGCAAAGACTATTTGAGCTTTATGGCCTTAAGCCTTTTATAAACACTGAAACTTTTAACAAGTATGTTGCTAAGTATTCAAACATTTTTAGAAATACATGCAAGGTTGCTAAAGCACTGCACATTAGCAACAAGATCAAAACAGCAGAAAATAAAATAAAGACAGTTTGGAAAGTTATAAATAATGAGACTAACAGGAAGAAAATACGTAACACTAGCTACACATTAGATACAGCATGTGGTCCTAAAAGCTCTAATCAGGAAGTAGCTCAAGAATTTGTAAAATTCTTTACCGATATACCACAAAAAACAACGGAGGCTCTTATTTCCTCACCTGAACTCTCAATTGGTTTATTAAAGGCGAATGTGTCTGGCTGCCTGGTTGAATTTAAATTTAAACACATTAACCCTATGATTGTTATTAAAACTTTCCGGCAAATAAAGATCAAACTAACCGAAGATCTATGGGGAATGTCTGTCAAAGTTTGTACATCCATACTTGAGACTATAGCCCCTTACTTAGCTTTAATTTTTAATTTATGTGTAGACCAAGGAGTTTTCCCTGATTTAATGAAATACAGTAAAGTCATACCTCTTTTCGAATCCGGGGACAGTAAAGATACTAATAATTATAGACCTGTATCCGTGTTACCAGTTTTTAGCAAGGTTTTTGAAAAAGTAATGCTTAATCAAATGCTCTATCATTTTAACACCAACAGAATCTTACATGATCAACAGTATGGCTTCACCAAGGGACGTTGTACAACTGACGCCGGTGTAACCTTATTAAAGCACATATTTACTGCGTGGGAAGAGTCTCAAGACGCCATAGGAATTTTTTGTGACCTCTCCAAAGCGTTTGATTGCGTAAATCACGACACATTACTTTTGAAACTTGAGCATTACGGACTGGGTAAACTTGCACTTAGTTTGGTAAAATCTTATTTGAATGATAGACAACAACATGTTCAAATAAATGGTGTTAATTCACAGGGGTTAAAAGTAAAAATGGGGGTTCCACAAGGCTCAATATTGGGTCCTTTCCTCTTTCTAGTATATATAAATGATCTACCCTATTTACTGAAAAACCAACCTCAAAATATGGTGTTATTTGCTGATGACACTTCCCTAATTTTTAAGATAAATAGGCGGGCCCAAAATCTAGATGACGTGAATAATGCCCTACTTCAGGTCCAAAATTGGTTCACAGCAAACAATTTGGTATTAAATGAAAAAAAAACCAAATGCATAAGATTTGCTTTACCGAATGTTAAAAGTAGTGATTGTGATATAATATTGAATAAAGAGAAACTTGAATTCGTAGATAAAACGGTTTTCCTGGGGATTACGCTTGATTCAAGGCTACAATGGGGTTCTCATTTGACATCTCTTGCGGGGCGGCTAAGTTCAGCAGCCTTTGCCATTAGAAAAATCCGTCAGTATACTGATGTAGATACCGCTAGACTGGTTTATTTTAGTTACTTTCATAGTATAATGTCTTATGGCATTTTGCTGTGGGGACGGGCTGCTGATATTGAGTCTATATTTATTCTGCAGAAAAGAGCCATCAGAGCCATATATAATCTTCGTAGGCGCGATTCTCTAAGGGAACTGTTTAAGGATATTGGCATCATGACGGTACATTGTCAATACATCTACGAAAACATAATGTACGTCAGAAAAAATCTGCACCTTTTTGGTAAAAGGGGTGACAGACATAATTACAGTACTAGAAATAGGGACCAACTAGTTCAGCCAGGTTTCAGACTCGCTAAAGTAGACTCATCTTTCATGGGGTACTGTTTGAGATGCTATAATAAAATTCCAAAAAGTATTCTTGAACTGAATGAGACGAAATTTAAAACATGCATTAAACGCACACTATGTAAGCAAGCATATTACAAGTTGAGCGATTACATCGGTGATAAAAATGCTTGGCTCAATGCTGGTCCTGCTCCACATGGACAGGGGCGCATAAATTGATAGCATTAAATTGTATTGTTGGAGCTGCTGAAGATTGTACAACTATCTTTGCATTGTATAGAATCAATCCCTTTAGTATTATATAAATGCATAGCCCATATTGTGTGAGTACTATGTACTAGAAAGCTATCATTCACTGGAAACCTACGTCTTTTTTTGACTTGAATGTGCCCTGGCGGTTTGGAGTATGTCATGCTCACTCTATTGTCTCGCTGATGGTGGCGCATGTGTCGGATCATTTAGTTCCCTTCAAAATGGTTGAGTTGAATGGTGCTGATCCATGCGTCATGTCCGTGAACGGGCGCTGTCAGTTGTGACTGGTCATCTCTTGGTTGCCATGGCTTATTTGAATGAATTATTTTGAATTGTATGTTTTTTTTGTTTGTGTTTTTTTGCTGTGGACACTTTTACCGTGCACATCTTGCTACATTGTTCTCACATAATATACCATCTCAACGTGAATGATGTAACCAAGATTTTGTAACAATATTCTGATTTAAAAGAGTGTCCATGGAGTTTCTTGCCCATTCTTCTCCATAGAGATCTACGCTAGGGAATAGGCAACTACAGTACTTTCATAGTTTTTATGTCTTGTGACTGGGACTGTAGCTACATTTAATTTTCATCTTTGTTTCGACAATTCAAAAGTGCCTGTAACTGGCTTACTTGAAATAAATGCTTTGATTTTGATTTTGGTTCCGTTTTTACCCTTTGGGTACGGAACCCTAAAAATGGTTTAATTTAGTATTAGAAGAATTTAGATACATATAAACATTTTACAAAATGATAAATAAAAGTGCGAGTTGGACTCGCGCACTGAGGGTTCGTTACAAACTTTTTAAAGGACAAACTTATTTTTTCTGGATCTGGGACTTTTGCGCGAAAGACACTTGCGCGAAAAGACAAATGCGCGCATGGACTTTTGCGCGATTGGACTTATGCGCGAACGGACTTTTGCACGCCTGGACACTTGCGCGAATGGACTTTTGCTCGATTAGACTTATGCGCGAACGGACATTTGCGCGCCAAGACACTTGCGCGAATGGACTCTTGCGCGAAAGGACACTTGAGCGACTGGACTTTAGCGCGACTTAATGGCCACTGAGGTTCACACTGTAGAGTAAACATAACATACCCCTGTTATTTATACTTGAAGGTGGTTTTTTCTTTTGGTTTTTCTGCCATGGATGTCATTTTCATGGTTAAGGAGTCGCTGATAACGAAATGAGATCAAAATGAAAATCCAAGATGGCACCGAGGAAAACTTTTGTTTTTTCCATCATGGGTGTCATTTTTATGGTTTTCGGGGTCGCTGATTACGAACAATTCAAAAGTGCCTGTAACTGGCTTACTTGAAATAAATGCTTTGATTTTGATTTTGGTTCCGTTTTTACCCTTTGGGTACGGAACCCTAAAAATGGTTTAATTTAGTATTAGAAGAATTTAGATACATATAAACATTTTACAAAATGATAAATAAAAGTGCGAGTTGGACTCGCGCACTGAGGGTTCGTTACAAACTTTTTAAAGGACAAACTTATTTTTTCTGAATCTGGGACTTTTGCGCGAAAGACACTTGCGCGAAAAGACAAATGCGCGCATGGACTTTTGCGCGATTGGACTTATGCGCGAACGGACTTTTGCACGCCTGGACACTTGCGCGAATGGACTTTTGCTCGATTAGACTTATGCGCGAACGGACATTTGCGCGCCAAGACACTTGCGCGAATGGACTCTTGCGCGAAAGGACACTTGAGCGACTGGACTTTAGCGCGACTTAATGGCCACTGAGGTTCACACTGTAGAGTAAACATAACATACCCCTGTTATTTATACTTGAAGGTGGTTTTTTCTTTTGGTTTTTCTGCCATGGATGTCATTTTCATGGTTAAGGAGTCGCTGATAACGAAATGAGATCAAAATGAAAATCCAAGATGGCACCGAGGAAAACTTTTGTTTTTTCCATCATGGGTGTCATTTTTATGGTTTTCGGGGTCGCTGATTACGAACAATTCAAAAGTGCCTGTAACTGGCTTACTTGAAATAAATGCTTTGATTTTGATTTTGGTTCCGTTTTTACCCTTTGGGTACGGAACCCTAAAAATGGTTTAATTTAGTATTAGAAGAATTTAGATACATATAAACATTTTACAAAATGATAAATAAAAGTGCGAGTTGGACTCGCGCACTGAGGGTTCGTTACAAACTTTTTAAAGGACAAACTTATTTTTTCTGGATCTGGGACTTTTGCGCGAAAGACACTTGCGCGAAAAGACAAATGCGCGCATGGACTTTTGCGCGATTGGACTTATGCGCGAACGGACTTTTGCACGCCTGGACACTTGCGCGAATGGACTTTTGCTCGATTAGACTTATGCGCGAACGGACATTTGCGCGCCAAGACACTTGCGCGAATGGACTCTTGCGCGAAAGGACACTTGAGCGACTGGACTTTAGCGCGACTTAATGGCCACTGAGGTTCACACTGTAGAGTAAACATAACATACCCCTGTTATTTATACTTGAAGGTGGTTTTTTCTTTTGGTTTTTCTGCCATGGATGTCATTTTCATGGTTAAGGAGTCACTGATAACGAAAATGAGGTCAAAATGAAAATCCAAGATGGCGCCAGAGAAAATTTTTGGTTATTAAGTCATGGGTGTCGTTTTCATGGTTTTTGGGGTTGCTGGTTACGAAAATGAAGTCTAAATGCAAATCCAAGATGGCGCCAAGGAAAAAGTTTTTTTTCCGTCATCGGTGTCGTTTTTATGGTTTTTGGGGTTGCTGGTTACGAAAATGAGGTCAAAATGAAAATCTAAGATGGCGCCGAGGAAAATTTTTGATTTTCCGTCATGGGTGTCGTTTTCATGGTTTTTGGGGTTGCTGGTTACGAAACTGAAGTAGAAATGCAAATCCAAGATGGCGCCGAGGAAAAATTTTGATTTTCCGTCATGGGTGTCGTTTTCGTGGTTTTTGGGGTTGCTGATTACTGCTTCCAGGAAGCAAAAAAATTAAAATAATCAGCGACCTCAAAAACCATGAAAATGACACCTACGTTGGAAAAACCGAAATTTTTTCTCGGCGCCATATTGGATTTGCATTCGACCGCATTTTCGTAACCAGCAACCCCCAAAACCATGAAAACGACACCCATGACAGAAAAACCGATAAATTTTATTGGGCGCCTTGGATTTTTAGTTTGACCTCATTTTCGTAATCAGAAACCCTAAAAACTATGAAAAGTACACCCATGACGGAAAGTCAACAATTTTCCTCGGCGCCATCTTGGATTTTCATTTTGATCTCATTTTCGTAACCAGGAACACCAAAAACTATGAAAACGACATCCATGACGGAAAACCAAAATTTTTTCTCGGCGACGTCTTGGATTTTCATTTTGACCCCATTTTCGTAATCAGCAACCCCAAAAACCATGAAAACGTCACCCATGACGGAAGAACAATAATTTTTCTCGGCGACATCTTGGATTTTCATTTAGACCTCATTTTAAAAAAAAATCTTATTTGTCCCGAAGTTTTCCACAAATTACGTTTTTTCAACATTTTTTTTCTGCTATATTTCGTATTGAAATCAATAATGTTTCTTGCTATGTTACGAGTAGACCATATAATGATGTTATTCATATTTTTTAATGTTCAGAATATTTTGTAGTTCTTTGTTCAGCGAACCACAAACATCACTCGCTCGTTACTTTTGCGGAAAAGGGGTTTTGAATATGGGTGATTGCCATTAATATATACATTATTTTAAAAAATTGTTCAAGCAGTCGACAAGATGAAGAACCTGTCTCTTATAATAAAAATAATTAAGGTTCAAATTCTTCTTGCCTTTCCCACAAGTAGTGATCAAAAATGTTCAAAATGTCTTAATTTTGTGCACGGGCCCTTAACGTATCTACTCATAAATGTATCTATATTAAGGCAAATAAAATGAGCCATACAGCCAAACACAATAAGATTTTTGATTGTTACTTCAATTTATTTGCCTTATGTGTTTTTTAAGACAAAAGATATTAAAATTTAAATTCAAGTACGGTAGGTTATTTAATTAATTTAAGAAAATTATTATCACAAAATTAATTTAATAGTAGGCTGTATGTCTGCAGCCCAAGCCGAGCCAAGCATCAATGTCGTAAGATTAACAAAATAAAGCGGCGATATGCCGGGAAAAACAATTTCCTTCAGTATTCAAAACTGTACTAATTTTACTTTGAATTTTAATTAAAGAATTGTTATGTTATACTACTGTTTTATTTCTTCGCAATCGAAGTGAAAAGCAGAGTTTATAACTCGTACACAAAACCATTTTATCCTCGACATTACTATCAGCCCTCGCCTTCGGCTCGGGCTGCTAAAAGTCTCGGATAAGACTGGTTCGTTTTGTGCACTTGTTGTAAAATCTACTATTCTTCGCTGGCGACAGTAATTCAAGCCTAAGTATCGGGTCGCCACAGTAACATACCTGTATAAGCTGCAATAGTCTGGTAGTAATATCGAGCGCGGCGACCGCGGTCCGCGCCGTGAAGGACGCGGCACCTCGTCGCAGGCCGTGCACCAGCCGACCGTCGCGGCGCCACTGCTCCACTGGCAGCCACACCAGATCCCTGATGCCGGTTACTGAGGAAGTTAGATGTAATGAGTCATCATCTGCCTAGCCTTTTCCCAACTAAGTTGGGGTCGGCTTCCAGTCTAACCGGATGCAGCAGAAATACCAGTATTTTACACGGAGTGACTGCCTAACTGACCTCCACAACCTAGTTAGTACTGGGTAATACGAAATCTCTTGGTAAGACTGGTTGTCAGACTTTTTGGGCCACTGACTACCTGTAACGACTGTCAAAGATCTACAAATGACAGCCGGGACCAACGGCTTACCGTGCTTTCCGAGGCA
Source organism: Xestia xanthographa (assembly GCA_905147715.2). NCBI lineage: Eukaryota > Metazoa > Arthropoda > Insecta > Lepidoptera > Noctuidae > Xestia > Xestia xanthographa. Next base: position 17,908,946 of record LR990652.1, read on the forward strand.
CGGAGGAAACTCGGTATGTAAGGGTGGTCACCCATCCACAGACCAACCTAGGCAAGTACGGCTTAACTTAAAGATCGACCCAAGCGGCTGTTATTATTTAGCCACGAGCTCCTCCCTCATAGATGTAATGAGTATCGTTTTAATTTAAACCTAAACACCAAGTGCTAAGGTTTGGTTTCCCCTAAAGCGTGTGGAGACGTGCAAAATTCAACCAATCACAAGAGAGACGAGAGACGCGATGTGGATTTCAACGAATGTGATTGGTTGCTTTCCGCACATATCCTCTCCGCACCGTTCGTCTTCACTATGGTGTAAATCAGGACCTAACAATCTCTGCCTTTACAGAATATAAACGCCAATCAAATGTTTTTGCAGTTATATTTTTTGTAGTCAAGAGATAGACATTGAAATGTAGAAGGTATGTAGGCATGTTACCTAAACTGAAAGAATTATACAATACATAATAGAATGGAAAAATAAGAATAATTTATTTAAAAAGTATGACAAAAGTGCAGTAGCGAAGGGTACAATTTTATAAGAGGTAAGCCTGAGTACATTTTTAATGTGGTCATATTATTTCTCTATAGAATACTGAGTACACCATTTTTCAAAGGGCCACTTCGCCACTGCAAAAGTGTACATGGGTGCAGGTGCAGTAGTGTGGGTGTGTAGCGCGCTACGATTCGCTTTCGATTCGGAAAGTCGTATCGTATGTCTATCTCACTCGCTTTCGTAATGCCAAAAAAAGACAGACATACTCGTCGATTCGTATATAGCGTTTGTTTTACAAAGTTGTCTATAAAGAAATAATTATGAACTTACTCAGCTGTAGTAGCGAGTGCATGGGCCCGATACCGCTGAGCAAACCGGGCAGTTGATGACGTTTGATGTCAGACAGCCACTCGTGTAGCGCCCATTGTACTAGCTTTTCTAGACCAAGTAGACCCAACCTGGAAAAATGGTATTTGAGTTTTATATGTGTAAATTATTATACAGAGGTGAAGTAATACTTAAGTGATCCGAAAGCCATCCTGAATAAAAACCACTGTAAAATTAAGAAGAAGAAAAAAACTGTTTTAACTGTCTTTGAATAGTTGCCTACTCAAATCTTTAAAAAAAGAACACTTGCACCAGGACAATGTGAAAACGTTACTTAGCATGTGCTTTAGTTCCGACAGTAGACTTGTGTCCTGAAAAAATCTAATTAGTCGGTCAGTTAGATTATCAAAAAATATTTGACCCGTATTTTGTCTTTTGTTACGTAAACCAAAATTGACGAAGGTACAACGCTTTTAAAATTCTCAATACGTCACTCCGTGGTATAATTTTTAGTGCGTTGTGACGTCACGAGCGTCCACTCTCGAGTTTTGATGCGTTTTATCTTGTCAATATTCATTGATTTACAAAAACAAAAAATACGTGTCCATTATTTTTCAATACTCTAACTGATGGACTAAATAGATTTGCAATTTATTGATGGTGGAAACTAGCCTATTAGACATGTTCCCGTCACTATCTTGCACTCGTAGTTTGACAATGATAAAGTATGTGCTAAGTAACATTTATAGATGTCAGCCTAAGATTTGGGAAAGAGTCTAGTTTCACTTACTTGTAGTCCAGCCTCTTGAGTGTAAGTTCGGAGCAGTTGAGTTGCCCCAGCCCCATGAGTAGCCCTGCGACGGGCCCGGCTGATAGGTCTACACGTTTGCCTACGTAGTCTAGACGAATTGGTACCTCGGGTGAGAAGACGACGCGTCTGGGGGATAAAAGCAGCATTTGTTATGGCATCGTAAAACTATATAAGATATTGTTGTTAAAAATTATCACTGAATGAATTAATATGGGGAAAATAAATAATGACGACCAAAAATAACTTTGTGACCACTAACATCTTTCACCTAAAATATTATCAATTGATCACCAAATTGTGTTGTGCTCTGTAGCTACGCCACCGTACATTTTTTTATAATGATATAACCCATTTTTATGTACGGCTGACGGTCATGACGTACATGCATTGTTTGTGAATGTACGACTTTTAATTTAAAAGAAAAAAGTAAATTAATGTGGCGTTGCTGCGGAAAATTCTCTGTAGCCACGCCACCTGTAATCAACATTTGTAGGCACAATTTCAGATATTTCCCTGAAGTTAAATAATGTACGAACGCTGTGTATTATGTACATGAAGTGATAAGTATGAAAAAATATGTTGATCACTACATATTATAAAACAAAGTTACCCGCCGCGTCTTTCCCTATGTATACTTAGATCTTTAAAACTACGCAACGGATTTTGATGCAGGTTTTTTTAATAGATAGATTGATTTAAGAGGAAGGTTTTAGTATATAATTTGCGGGCGGGCGAAGCCGTGGGCATCAGCTAGTTCTAAATAAAGTTTAATTCTAAACTCTCAAATTGTCCCTTAAAGTGTATTAAACTAATGTATTTTAGCAATTACTTTAGATTGAGAGGAAAAACATAAACAAAACAGATTTCATAAATTAATAAATTCTGAATATACCCAATGTACGAATGCTATGCAGTATGTATGTATGAAAAAAAAATCCTTAAATATAAATGAATATAATATAAATATCAGACAACATCATATTCATTGATCTGACCCCAATTACCTAACTTAAGCACTTGTGTTATGGAAATCAGAACCAACGAAGGTACCACAAACACCCAGATCCGAGCCAATTTAGAAAAAATCTTTTCCCAAATTGACCCGACCAGGGATCGAACCCGGGACCTATTGCACTCTGGCCAAATGCATGTACCATTGCGCCATCGAGGTCGTCGTAAGTTATATACCTAAGTAAGTTATTAGTATTCTACTATATTATAATAAGGAATATGCACGTAATTTTTTCTTCACATAAATCAATAAAATACAGTACTATCAACCCAAAAAAAGTATTAAAAGCTAAGTTCAACTACTGTTTGTCGCTTAAAAATATTTTTAACCTCCTGCAATTTTCTACGACATCGACAGTTGAAACGTCCGTAGCCGATTTCTCCTCCATTTGTGAAGCGATTCTCAAAATTCTTTTTTTTATTTGAAAGAGTAAGTATACTTCTGAGATGGTCGCATTTAAAGTTGGTGACGATCTGATGCTGATCTTCGGAGATATACAATGGAACTCTTCAAAACTAGACGGTAAATCGGTCGTGATTGCTGCAATCGCTTGGATGTTTATTGTTTAAGCAACATCATGACATATCATCACGCCTGTATGCTCTGAGGGTTACGCAGATGTGTACAATACACCCAAAGGAGTAAATTTTTTTTGTTTGGAGAACAGGCCAACCCATAAATTGTAGCAGATATTAATGAAACGTATATAGATTTCTCCCTTATAATTTCTAGATTACAGTGGTAATATTAGCTAAGCCATGTCTAACCGGAATGATGAGAAATTCGAAAATGAACAACCACCAAACTGTCAACCACCAAAAGACGGATTTACAACGTTCCGTGCCATGATGATTTTCTATACCATATAAAAGATTTTAGCGGAAATCTTTAAAAATAGCATTAAAAAGCTCATAGTTTAATATTATTTATTTTTATGTTATATTCTTTATATTCTATTTTTAGTATAATTAAAGCAGCGATTACCAATGGATACCGTACTTTTTTTTTGTAAACGAAAAAAAATGCCTCTATTTACGCAAGTATTTTCTGTCAAATAACATTGATCACAACAGGAATGATTTGACTCGCAAAAAAATATCATAATATAACTTATTTACTATGATTTTAAGATTCCGGTTTCGTTTCTGTGTAATATTTCGTTTATTACTATAATAAAATGGTTACTTTTTTTTGGTGTAATATGAATAATATTTATGCAACACCGAAGAGGGCCTAAAAAAAACTGTCTCCTTTCGACAGTTTAGGTATGTTAAGTTCCATTTATTGGGGATAAGCCTATTACCATGACATGTATTATTAACAATGTAAAATAAATGCATAGCAAATATTTGTATAGGATATTACAACTAAAAATAGAAAAACAAAAAAAAACTTAAAAAAAAAAACCGACTTCAAAAAACACAAAAAAGTGAAAAATAACTTTACCTTCAGAAATCGATGACAAAAAAACAAACAAAATGAATCAAACAAAGGTCACCGACTTCTGAAGCTAAAGTTATTTTTCACTTTTTTGTGTTTTTTGAAGTCGTTTTTTATTTTTTTTGAAAAAAAGGTTTTTAATAAATAAAAAGAGTTTTGTATTTCATGCATATTCCCTATTTGTACATACAGGGTAAGTTTTCAATGACCGGCCAAATTTTCAGAGATGTTTTAGAATCGATAATGTTTTCGATATAATGAAAAAAAAAACATTTTTTTTTTCAATAAAATTTCATTCCTGTCCACCACGAAAAAGCGAACGTGTGGCTATTGCAACAGCACAATTCAGTTCAACAACCTAGATAGTGGCAGTTAGTACACACATAAATTTGGCGGTGCATGCACGCACACAAGTGCATTGATTTCCACTAGTTTTATGATTTTGAATTTTTTAAGGACATTTTCAAATGAATGCTATTATTTTACTTTTTTCGACAATAATATTTAAAATACACTAATGGTTTGAAGTTCAGTTCAAGGAAATCTAGAAGTGATTGATTGCGGTTGTAACGTAACTTTTATGATAGAAAAAATCAAATGAAAAATGAAAATGAAAATGAAAAAAAAATCTATATGATGAAATTTTCAGTGCAATAGGGTATATGCATGATCTTTTTTAGGGTTCCGTACCCAAAGGGTAAAAACGGAACCCTATTACTAAGACTTCGCTGTCTGTCCGTCTGTCTGTCACCAGGCTGTATCTCATGAACCGTGACAGCTAGACAGTTGAAATTTTCACAGATGATGTATTTCTGTGGCCGCTATAACAACAAATACTAAAAACAGAATAAAATTAATATTTAAGGGGGGCTCCCATACAACAAACGTGATTTTTTTATAATAATTGGTACGGAACCCTTCGTGCGCGAGTCCGACTCGCACTTGGCCGGTTTTTATCACTCTAAACAAAGCCTTTTAACATCAGAAATAGCAAACTCTAATATTTTTTTTATATCTATAAAAAATACTAAGTTATAAGCATTTGAAACTGCTGGTTAGACAGAGAGATTCAATACAGCGAATGACGTCATTCGCTACATCGACCTACAAAATCCATACAAAATTCCGTTTATCTAGAAAGAGATAGAAACAAAAGTTTAAATGGTTATAACTTTTGTGTTGTTTGGCCGATTTATGCCTTGTTTTCGCTTTTTGTCATTATTTTGATAGCAATTTAACATTCCGTATCGAAATAAAAAAAAGAAAATGTATGCATATTCCCTATTGTGTTCAAAAATTTGGTCAGTTTGCGAAAAAACTGAAACCAGAAAATGTATTCTACCATTAAATTTCCTTACATTATCTGGCTATGGTGTAAGTTCATTGAGCAATTCAGCAATATCTATGATTATAGATGTAACAATAACTGATTGTAAAGTAAGGGCTTGTAATGGAAAAGTATGTAAGTACAAATTATGTCATTTCGGTCAATTTCATATTTTTTTAATTGGATTTTATTATATCTCTGCCCTCTGGACGATGTTCCTTTAGAAATGTTACTTTTTGACAAATTTCTAATCTTGGAGCAGTAATAGGATATACTTCGAATGAAAATGGAGGATTGGGTCATTTTATAACATATTGTTACCGTCGTAATTCAGAATGGGAGTGTTATGACGACATGATTACTACTAAAGTGATTCGCGTTAAAAAAATACAAACATTAATTCCCATTTATATATATATTTTCAGGATCTATTCAACTCGTAGGAACTTTTTTTGAATTTACAATAATATAATAACATGTAGATACATACACTGTAATTCTGGTATAATGTATTTTTTGCAGATTTTTCTTTGTTTGAGAGGGATTTTCTGTTTAATTTTTTTAACTATTAGATAGGGAAAATATTTTGTAACCATTGTTATAACACTGATTTATAATAAATAACTTCTATTTATGAAATCTGTTAAGTAATCACTAAAATACATTAGTTTAATACACTATAAGGGACAATTTGTGAGTTTAGAATTAAACTTAATTTAGAACTAGCTGATGCCCGCGGCTTCGCCAGCCCGCAAATTATATACTAAAACCTTCCTCTTAAATCACTCTACCTATCTATTAAAAAAACCTGCATCAAAATCCGTTGCGTAGTTTTAAAGATCTAAGTATACATAGGGAAAGACGCGGCGGGTAACTTTGTTTTATAATATGTAGTGATCAACATATTTTTTCATACTTATCACTTCATGTACATAATACACAGCGTTCGTACATTATTTAACTTCAGGGAAATATCTGAAATTGTGCTTACAAATGTTGATTACAGGTGGCGTGGCTACAGAGAATTTTCCGCAGCAACGCCACATTAATTTACTTTTTTCTTTTAAATTAAAAGTCGTACATTCACAAACAATGCATGTACGTCATGACCGTCAGCCGTACATAAAAATGGGTTATATCATTATAAAAAAAATATACGGTGGCGTGGCTACAGAGCACAACACACCAAATTTAGTAAATTGAGCACCAAATTTTAATGAGGTGATTGATGACAAACTAGTTTTGCTTAGGCCGACTTGGGGTATCCCGACGATTTTTTTTACAAACCATTCGGAAGTAGATTTCTGGTTCTAATTTCACGATTAAATGGGGATTAATCTTGGTGTTTATTTTGGCAATAAAAAGTGATTTTTTTGCCGTTACATTTTGCTATATCTGGTAGTTCGTTATTGTATGCCAATTAATATTACGCTATCCACGAAATTTAGACGGCAGTATCCGCGGTCGTTCAAATGGTTTCGGCACAGCGACCTGTAGATAGCAACTGTCGAGTGATAGTAGTAGTGAGAAGCTGTTTAGTGATGTCTCGCATACATGGGCGGATGTGTACTGACGGACGGATGGTTACACAACATTCTTTCTCACTACACACACCTTACACTTGCACACCACATACACACTCACACACATCCTACACTTACTCACTACACACACACACTCGGACCCTACATTTATTCACCTCACCACTCACTTTATTTTTCATTTTGTGTTTTCTCTACATATATTAAAATTATACTGTTTTCTTTTACACCATTTGCTAATTGTTGTAACGTCCTGATTTATTATATTACGGCTTTGTCTTGTTAGTTATGGATAATCACTGACTCCTAAGACACATACACCTAGTTTAGGAGTCAAGGAATTAAAATTATTGTGTCCTAGTTATAAGCCTTATATGCTCTAAAGTCCCCGTCACGAGAAGCTATAAATTTTGTAAACACACATTCGGGTTCGCAACCTTTGGATCAAATACAAAAAAATGACAGCATTGACAGCGTCACCGTGAACTTACTTCAAAACGGCGGCCCAAATGTTTACGTTGCATGAATTCAGACGCGTTCAAGTACCACAAAACTTTTTTTTTTTTTTTTTTTAGGAGGGACCACTCGCAGTTGCAACTCTAGACGGTTGCTTGACTGCTTAACCGGACAATCCTGTGGTGGCCAAAAATTACTTTAAGGCCCCCAGCCAGGGCTTACAAACTAACAGGAACTACCACAAAACATTAGACGACAGCGCTTTATATCGCTAACATATAACCCGACCAAGTGAAATTGCTCGTTAGCTTCGTATAACACGTATGTTACTTTGAGTTGATTGAATTTGGGATTATTTCTTGTTGATGAAATTGTCGCTACGTAACTTGGTAGAAGTTCATTATTTACAAAAATTATAGCTTCTTGTGACGGGGACTTTAAGTTTTTACACGACTGCCCAAAAAAGGAGTGTTGGTCCTTGTACTATGATGGCTTTTGGTGAAATAAAGAATGTATTATTATTTATTATTGTTATACACATACTGGAGTCGATATGTGTATATGAGACAACATTTTAAACAGCTTCATATTCTTACTACTTTCATTGTCCGCAGACACAATTAGCATCAATCGTCCTGCATAGCTATTCACAAACGCTTCGATTCGATTTCGATTCGAAAAGTCGTATGTCTATCTCGCTCGCTTTCGTAATGCCAAAAAAAGATAGACATACCACTTGTCGATTCGAAGCGTTTTTGAATAGCTATACTGAACTATAATATGTGGTACACTCTTGGTCTGTTCCGCCTGATCAGTTATTTTTTTTTCGCTTAAATCATACGGTGGTGCCAAGCCACGCCTCCTAAAGTTTAGGCCTATTAGGAAAGCCTCAACAATAGCGCGCAAAATAACAATAACTCTCGTTTGGCCGATCGGTATTGTCTTTCATTCATTATTTCTATACAAAGTCAACGGGGCGGGGCTAGAGAGCGTTTCTATGTTGCGAGTGCAAGCAAAAATTAGATTAGTGGTGTTCAGGCGTTTGTTGATAGTACATGGTACAGAAAGAGGGGTTTATCTACTAGTAATGTTTACCTGAAGTAAATAGGTGAGTCGTCAATCGGCTCAGTATCCACTGGTAGCTTAGCAACAGGTTTCTCCTGAATGCCCAGTTTGTTGAAGTCTTCTTCTAGCTGAATAAGATTCTCTGAGACTAGACGTTCTGCTTCGTACGTCTCCATTAGGGGCTCGTCGTTACGGATCACTAGGAAGATGAATTTCAGTTATTGATATCCATATTAAATATTCTTGAGAAACTAATAACAAGAGTCTGAAAGTTAAAAAGACATCGACGCACAAGCTGTTACCATGTGCTCAGTACATCATACCAAACCATACAGATATTTGTCATCGGTTATTAACAACTGACGTCCCGCGGTTTCACCCGCGTAGTTCCCGTTCCCGTGGGAGTACGGGAATTAAATATAGCCTATAGCACTCACGAATAATTAAGCTTTCTACCAGTGAAACAATTTTTAAAATTGGTTCATTTCTTCCGGAGATTACCCCCTACATACAAACTTACAAACAAATGTTACCTCTTTATAATATTAGTATAGAAAAATCTGTTGTTTCCTAAAAAAGTGCAATATGTACGGAACAGCTGATTTTTTTTGTGGACTAACCGGTTAACTTCTAACTAACCCGATTGATCGGTCCCTGGATGATGGTGAAACAATAAATAACAATAATAGAGTGACGATTTGTTCTCTCTCGACTTGTTCGACTCGTTCCTTTTCGATTCGTTCGATTGGCCAGAGGAGGTAAAACATCGGGAGAGTTGGAAAGGAATGGGGGAGGTATTTGCCCAGCTGTGGGACAAACAAGGCTAATTTAAAAAAAATAAAGAGGTTTTATAATGACCAGGTTCACCAGCTTCGTTCAAGGAGAGCGAGTCGGCGTCCCCGAGCGAGGTTGGCGTGGGCGGCGGGTCGCGCAGGTGAGACGCGATGCTCATGACGGGCGGCCGGTGTGTCGGCGTGGTCTGACGGGACCCGCTCGACTCCGTCGACAGACCACCCACGCTCTTTGAGTCATCGTCTGAAGAAATAGAAGTGTTTAATTATCATTGTAGTGATTTCTCTTGCTTGTGTACTGAAAAAAATCTAATTAGTCCGTCAGTTAGATTATCAAAAAATATTTGACCCGTATTTTTTCTTTTGTTACGTAAACCAAAATTGACGAAGATACGACGCTTTTAAAATTCTCAATACGTCACGCCGTGGTATAATTTTTAGTGCGTTCTGACGTCACGAGCCCCCACTCCCGAGTTTGAATGCGTTTTATCTTTGTCAATATTCATTGATTTACAAAAACAAAAAATACGTGTCCATTATTTTCCAATACTCTAACTGACGGACTAAATAGATTTGCAATACATTGATGGTAGAAACTAGCCTATCGCTATTATTATTACTAGCTGTTGCCCGCGGCTTCGCCCGCGTGAAGTTCGGTAACTGTCCCACTGGATCATACTAAAGGCATAATAGTGTCCTCCATGTTAATCCAGGTTATAAACTATCTATGTGCCACATTTCTTAATCATCACAATTATTATTATCACAATCACCATCACTATCACAACCGCCATCATTATCACAATCACCATCACTATCACTATCACAATCACCATCACAATCACCATCACAATCCCCATCACCATCACTATCACAGTCACCATCATTATCACCAATTATCATCATTAACACAACCACCATCATTACCACAATCATTATCATAATCACCATCACAATCACCATAACAATCACAATCACAATCACCATCACTGTCACAATCACAATCCCCATCACTATCGCTATCACAATCACTATCACAATCACCATCACCATCACAATCACCATCAAAATAACTATCACAATCACCATCACAATCACCATCACAATCACCATCACAATCACCATCACAAACACCATCACAATCCCCATCACTATCGCTATCACAATCACTATCACTATCACAATCACCATCACCATCACAATCACCATCAAAATAACTATCACAATCACCATCATCGTTATCACAATAATTATCATCGTAATCACAGTCATTATCACACTCACCATCACCATCACCATCATTATCTCAATCACCATCACAATCACAATCACCATCACACACCATCACAATCACCATCACAATCACCATCACAATCATCATCACAATCACCATCACAATCACTATCGCTATCACCATCACAATCATCACCACTCTCAGAATAACTATCACAATCCTCATCACCATCACAATCACCATCAAAATCAGTATCACCATCACAATCACCATCACAATCACCATCTCGCTATCACCATCGCTATCACCATCGCTATCACCATCACAATCACCATCACAATAACCATCACCATCACAATAACCATCACCATCACAATCACCAACACAATCACCATCACTATCACAACCGCCATCATTATAACAATCACCATCACTATCACTATCACAATCACCATCACAATCCCCATCACCATCACTATCACAGTCACCATCATTATCACCAATTATCTTCATTAACACAACCACCATAACACCATCGCTATCACCATCACAATTAGCATCACCATCACAATCACCATCAAAATCACTATCACAATCACCATCATCGTTATCACAATCATTATCATCGTAATCACAATCATTATCATCGTAATCACAATCATTATCATCTTAATCACAATCATCATCATCACAATCTCCGTCCTCGTTATCACAACCATCGCTATCACAACCATCGCTATCACCATCAAAATCACCGACACTATCACAATCACCGTCACTGTCACAATCACCATTTACAATCACAATCACTATCACAATCACCATCATCGTTATCACACTTATTATCATCGTAATCACAATAATTATCATCGTTATCACAATCATCATCATCGTAATCACAATCATTTTCATCGTAATCAAAATCATCGTCATCACAATCATCGTCGTCATTATCACAATCATCATCATCGTAATCACAATCATTATCATCTGGATCTCAAAATAAATGTCATTTTTGTAATCAGCACCCCTGATAATCTCGGTATCGACACCCATATTGATTTTTAGACATTTCAACCCCATCGGACCCCAACAGGGAATGGTAGTATTTCAGGTCTGCCACATTAAATCTTAAAATCGTTGTTTTTGTAATACACCCGACCCAATTCACCATAAAAACAATACCTATATTGAATTTCAGGCTTTGTTACCCCATTTCCTGAAAAAACCTGAAACCCGTTTCTACTCATTTATCAATTGGAGCACTCCTGTGAATTTTCGAATAAAATAGTCTAACTAATCTTGTTTTCCCATACAAACTTTGGATTCCCGTTTAACCCCCTTAGGGGTTGAATTTTGAAAAATCCTTTCTTAGTGCACCCCTAGACCACATAAGGAACCTACTTGCCAAATTTGGAATTTCTAGACTCAGTGGTTTGGGCTTTGCATTGATTTTTATACTTTGCCACCCCATTTCCTCCTCTTAGGGGTTGAATTCTGAAAAAACCTGAAACCCGTTTCTACTCATTTATCAATAGGAGCACTCCTGTGAAGTTTCGAATAAAATAGTCTAACTAATCTTGTTTCCCCATACAAACTTTGGAGCCCCGTTTAACCCCTTTAGGGGATGAATTTTGAAAAATCCTTTCTTAGTGCACCCCTAGACCACATAAGGAACCTACTTGCCAAATTTGGAATCTGTAGACCCAGCGGTTTGGGCTGTGCGTTGATAGATGAGTCAGTCAGTCAGTCAGTCAGTCAGTCAGTCAGTCAGTCAGTCAATCAGTCAGTCAGTCAGTTTCTTCTTTTATATATTTAGATTAGTCATGAGCACGTCAAGGACTCGATTTCGTCTTGGTTATTTTTTTTGTGTATAGCATCTCGCAGGTTAATCTATGGGACTGGTTTCTGCTTATCCGGACTATCCTGTGGTTGCCTCGAGTGTAAGTTAAAAACTAAGCGACAGCACACTAAGGACACCCCCTGTAGGGTACGAGTCTCGGCTTAAGGTGGATGCTCCAGGGTAGTGTAGTGTAGTCAATCAAAACTTTTACTTTGAAAAGTAACTTTTTTGTGTAATGTGTTTTATTTTGTTTATTCTACTTAGTTGTTTCTTTGTATAACTCTCACGCTGTTTACCGTTTTGTCAATTTATACATAAGTTTATATAAGTGGAAACTTGTAATTGGCTTTCTTCTACTTATCATTTCTGACTACTCAAATGTATTAGCTGTAAGTTTTTCTTAAAATTAATAAAATAAAAATAAAATAAAATATTCATGTAACTGTCAAGATTGACTTTTTCACGAAATAGTCATTCTTGACAGTTACATGAACTGATGGTAGTAGGGTTGTATTGATGATTTCAATGATTATAAGCTACATATGTGTTACAAGTACAACTGTGAATCATATTTTAATCAACATACAACCTGACATTGACCTGCAAATAGCAAAAAACGTAAGAAAAATTGAATTTCGCGGGCTACCGTGGAGCTTCCACCTTAGGGGCCATCTCCACGAGCGAGAGAATCGCGGCGATATTGTCGTCCTTGTCACGTTTTTCTATACACTCTCTTGAGGGCCGTCTCCACGAGCGAGAGAATCGCAGCGATATCACATAAGTAAGAAAACGGAATATTATCGTCTTTGCCACGTTTTTATATACACTCTTTTGGGCCGTCTCCATGAGCGAGAGAATCGCGGCGATATTTTCGTATAGAAAGACGTTGAATCGCCGCGATGCTCTCGCTCGTGGAGGCGGCCCCTTAGGCGTCGGTGGAGAGGGCAGCAAATGGACTGGCTGGAGTGAAGTCTCGTCTTGGTGTGCCCCTAACGATTACAAACACGCGCCATTATTTCAATATGGTTTTATGTCACGCCTTGACATTGACAACGAAGCAGTATTGAAATGTCGATTGAAACATCCAAATGAACCGAAAATATGTCTGTTTCTGGCTTTATAAAACCACAATGGAGTTTTGATCATAAGAACGCGTATTTATTTGGGCTGTTTGCTATTATGCGAGGAGTTTAAGTTAAAAGAACCTCCTACTAGTAAATGACAATAATGCGTCCTGCGTGTGCGCATGATAATCGAAACTATTTTTGAATAATACAAACTTACCAGCAGACTCGTCAGTTCCGAGCTTAGACAAGTATCCGACGAGGAACGCGAGCGTGTCTTGGTCGAGGTTGAACCACAGCGGCAGGAGGGACACCTTCAGGCAGCACTCCTGGGCGGATAGCGCCGGGTCGGGCCTGAGGTGGACTGCTTTTACTATTAACTGATGGGAGGGAGAACATTATTCAGTATCTTCTTTTTTAGATCTGGTTTAGGCGTGAGTAACTCTTTACGGAACCAACTCACTGATCCGGATCATTGAAGTGATTCAAAAGATTGGTTCAGTAACAACGTTTCAAACGCATCATTTGGATCTGAAACATTACTTTGCTTTTTCTCATTCCGCGCGCGACGCGTCGGTCGCGAGGCGACTGAGCAGTGAGCGAGCGAGAAAAGGAGACTGCATGAGACACACTGAATTACTTAATTATTATAAAGACTCGCGAGACGCGAGTGAGCGGGCAACATAATTACAATCTATACAAATCAGAAAGAGATACCAAATGAGATGTGTATCACTCATATACTCTCACAGATTTTCGTTATCGTTATCTATGCACATAAAAATGACTACTAAGGCGCTTAAGTATCAAATAATATACGGTCGTTTTTTGCATAAAATGTTTGCACTAACAAGTTATCGTTTTACGACACAAAAATACCAATTTTATATCCTTTGAGCCGATGATCCAAATGAGCCAAATGAAACATATCAGTGATTCGGATCATTTCAGTGATCGAAAATTCGAGATGCAAATGTTCCAATCTCAAAAATGATGCATTTTGCCCACCTCTAATCTGGTTGGTCAATGAGATCTTATCTGAAGTACTAGAATGGCATTATTACTATTATTATTGACAGAAAGCAGAAATAAACCAAAAGGAATGGAAATTGGATTGTTTTAGGGAATTGTTGAGAGTGAAAAAACTTGAATGAAGACTACAACTTGTGACATACATTTTATGTAAGTCATCCTTATCTAGTTTTTAATTAAGTTAATTCTTAGTTAGTTCCAACCATGTTTGGATGCAGCTGAATACCAGTATTTTATGTAACGTATGATAGATATTATGGGCGGAAACATACCATATGCGCGTTCTTCCTCTCCGGTTCGTCTTTAAGCTTGTATTGGCTGAGCAGTTTGTTGATATCGCTGTTAACTAACTGGTCCAGTACTTCTATCTTGCTGATGGCAAGGGTCTGCCGAGACGCGTGGATGCCGCCAGACGGGTAGATCTCGTATTGGAATTTGACCTGATGAGAACATGTTTTTAATCTGTACTTTTGGTTATGCTCGAGATTCCGTAGATTTTCAAGCCAGGGCTTTAGAGCGGGCTATCCTCGGAGTTTATTTGAAGGATAAAAACCGAAATGAAAATATCCGTAATGAAGTCATCGACGTAGTTTGCAGAGTAAGCAAGATGAAGTGATACATCGAATTCTGATGCCGAAGTCGAATTCTGGCGCGGAGACCGCGTATCGACAAGCGTAACGTGTGACCCTTATACATAGATAGACTCACGTCCTGATGGCTGGGTGACTGATGCAGAAGGCGTAAAGGCGGCTCTACACGTTGGCGAAGATATTGGCGAATGTATTGGCCAATACGTATTGGCCATCGTGTAGAACGGGGGTTGGTGATCTATTGGTAGGTATTAAGACTGTTGGTCCACGCATTGGCGCAAGATCCGTGTGGTGTCGGTTTTTCGACGCAGATCAAAGGGTTATGGCATGATTGTGGCACAGTGTTGGGCGCACCGTCCACACGTTGGCGATGCGTTCAGTTTGCAACGAGCGGCCACACTGAGCGGACGTATGAAATATTTGTTAATAGCAATATAAGTACGATAAAGGCAACTATGAGCAATGAAGAAACTTTTCGCTTCATAGAACTTTATCAAGCTGAAAACTGTTTATGGAACCCAAAAAATAAAAATCATAAAAATAATAATAATAATATCTTTATTCTCAGACCATAGATCCATACTTAATAAAATAAAATAACACAAAAAACAAACTTGGCAATAAATAAAAACGTCGTAAGTACCTACTAATTTATTAAGTAGGAAATTAAATAGGAAATTTAATGTACCTATGTCTGTATGCTGAAACCTTTGAAACATGGCAACCACAGAAATATATGAAAATAATAGCAAAAAGTGTATGTACCTCGCGTGCCAAATTTTGTGCAAATTTTAGCTTATTTGTCTCAAATTTTGGGGGCGAAACTCAGACGGCGAACAAGTTCTGTTAAATTTTTTTTTAGGTATTATCGGCATTTCAATATATTTCTGTGATCGCAACGGATTTTCATGCGGCTTTTAAGATACGATTTTTGTCGTCCGCACATTGGCCCGAACCGAAGCAAACTGATCGACATCCCAACGTGTGGACGCGATCACAATCTCTTGGCAAACATCTTTGCCACAACGTTCGCCAATATCTTCGCCAACGTGTAGAGCCGCCATAAGACAGGGTGTTGGGGCGCAACTTGGGAGAGGTTTATGTGAAAGACCCCCATCAACTCAGCACTAACCTTAGTGAGGCACAGCTTGACCCTGGTGTGATGGTCCCGCTGCGGGCCGCCCCGCGCGCGCAGTTCGCGGCGCTGCGCCGGGCGCGCCGCACGCACTCTGTCGGCGCCGGGCGTCCAGCGCACTTACCTTAGTGAGGCACAGCTTGACCCTGGTGTGATGGTCCCGCTGCGGGCCGCCCCGCGCGCGCAGTTCGCGGCGCTGCGCCGGGCGCGCCGCACGCACTCTGTCGGCGCCGGGCGTCCAGCGCACTTACCTTAGTGAGGCACAGCTTGACCCTGGTGTGATGGTCCCGCTGCGGGCCGCCCCGCGCGCGCAGTTCGCGGCGCTGCGCCGGGCGCGCCGCACGCACTCTGTCGGCGCCGGGCGTCCAGCGCACTTACCTTAGTGAGGCACAGCTTGACCCTGGTGTGATGGTCCCGCTGCGGGCCGCCCCGCGCGCGCAGTTCGCGGCGCTGCGCCGGGCGCGCCGCACGCACTCTGTCGGCGCCGGGCGTCCAGCGCACTTACCTTAGTGAGGCACAGCTTGACCCTGGTGTGATGGTCCCGCTGCGGGCCGCCCCGCGCGCGCAGTTCGCGGCGCTGCGCCGGGCGCGCCGCACGCACTCTGTCGGCGCCGGGCGTCCAGCGCACTTACCTTAGTGAGGCACAGCTTGACCCTGGTGTGATGGTCCCGCTGCGGGCCGCCCCGCGCGCGCAGTTCGCGGCGCTGCGCCGGGCGCGCCGCACGCACTCTGTCGGCGCCGGGCGTCCAGCGCACTTACCTTAGTGAGGCACAGCTTGACCCTGGTGTGATGGTCCCGCTGCGGGCCGCCCCGCGCGCGCAGTTCGCGGCGCTGCGCCGGGCGCGCCGCACGCACTCTGTCGGCGCCGGGCGTCCAGCGCACTTACCTTAGTGAGGCACAGCTTGACCCTGGTGTGATGGTCCCGCTGCGGGCCGCCCCGCGCGCGCAGTTCGCGGCGCTGCGCCGGGCGCGCCGCACGCACTCTGTCGGCGCCGGGCGTCCAGCGCACTTACCTTAGTGAGGCACAGCTTGACCCTGGTGTGATGGTCCCGCTGCGGGCCGCCCCGCGCGCGCAGTTCGCGGCGCTGCGCCGGGCGCGCCGCACGCACTCTGTCGGCGCCGGGCGTCCAGCGCACTTACCTTAGTGAGGCACAGCTTGACCCTGGTGTGATGGTCCCGCTGCGGGCCGCCCCGCGCGCGCAGTTCGCGGCGCTGCGCCGGGCGCGCCGCACGCACTCTGTCGGCGCCGGGCGTCCAGCGCACTTACCTTAGTGAGGCACAGCTTGACCCTGGTGTGATGGTCCCGCTGCGGGCCGCCCCGCGCGCGCAGTTCGCGGCGCTGCGCCGGGCGCGCCGCACGCACTCTGTCGGCGCCGGGCGTCCAGCGCACTTACCTTAGTGAGGCACAGCTTGACCCTGGTGTGATGGTCCCGCTGCGGGCCGCCCCGCGCGCGCAGTTCGCGGCGCTGCGCCGGGCGCGCCGCACGCACTCTGTCGGCGCCGGGCGTCCAGCGCACTTACCTTAGTGAGGCACAGCTTGACCCTGGTGTGATGGTCCCGCTGCGGGCCGCCCCGCGCGCGCAGTTCGCGGCGCTGCGCCGGGCGCGCCGCACGCACTCTGTCGGCGCCGGGCGTCCAGCGCACTTACCTTAGTGAGGCACAGCTTGACCCTGGTGTGATGGTCCCGCTGCGGGCCGCCCCGCGCGCGCAGTTCGCGGCGCTGCGCCGGGCGCGCCGCACGCACTCTGTCGGCGCCGGGCGTCCAGCGCACTTACCTTAGTGAGGCACAGCTTGACCCTGGTGTGATGGTCCCGCTGCGGGCCGCCCCGCGCGCGCAGTTCGCGGCGCTGCGCCGGGCGCGCCGCACGCACTCTGTCGGCGCCGAGCGCGCCGCACGCACTCTGTCGGCGCCGGGCGTCCAGCGCACTTACCTTAGTGAGGCACAGCTTGACCCTGGTGTGATGGTCCCGCTGCGGGCCGCCCCGCGCGCGCAGTTCGCGGCGCTGCGCCGGGCGCGCCGCACGCACTCTGTCGGCGCCGGGCGTCCAGCGCACTTACCTTAGTGAGGCACAGCTTGACCCTGGTGTGATGGTCCCGCTGCGGGCCGCCCCGCGCGCGCAGTTCGCGGCGCTGCGCCGGGCGCGCCGCACGCACTCTGTCGGCGCCGGGCGTCCAGCGCACTTACCTTAGTGAGGCACAGCTTGACCCTGGTGTGATGGTCCCGCTGCGGGCCGCCCCGCGCGCGCAGTTCGCGGCGCTGCGCCGGGCGCGCCGCACGCACTCTGTCGGCGCCGGGCGTCCAGCGCACTTACCTTAGTGAGGCACAGCTTGACCCTGGTGTGATGGTCCCGCTGCGGGCCGCCCCGCGCGCGCAGTTCGCGGCGCTGCGCCGGGCGCGCCGCACGCACTCTGTCGGCGCCGGGCGTCCAGCGCACTAACCTTAGTGAGGCACAGCTTGACCCTGGTGTGATGGTCCCGCTGCGGGCCGCCCCGCGCGCGCAGTTCGCGGCGCTGCGCCGGGCGCGCCGCACGCACTCTGTCGGCGCCGGGCGTCCAGCGCACTTACCTTAGTGAGGCACAGCTTGACCCTGGTGTGATGGTCCCGCTGCGGGCCGCCCCGCGCGCGCAGTTCGCGGCGCTGCGCCGGGCGCGCCGCACGCACTCTGTCGGCGCCGGGCGTCCAGCGCACTTACCTTAGTGAGGCACAGCTTGACCCTGGTGTGATGGTCCCGCTGCGGGCCGCCCCGCGCGCGCAGTTCGCGGCGCTGCGCCGGGCGCGCCGCACGCACTCTGTCGGCGCCGGGCGTCCAGCGCACGCCGCTCGACCGGTACACGGCCGCCACTGCGCGACCGCTCTCGTATGGCTCGTAGTCTTTATTACGCCTAGCGATAGACAAATAAATATTGTTCACACTTTATCTTAATTGAGAAAGTATATGGAAATCGAATCTATAAGAGACACCTGAATACGTTCTTAGGAACCATTGGGACTTCTAACCCGAGTTTATGTTTCCCGAAACATTTACGCAGTAAAATAGTAAATTTTGATTAAGTGTAGTGACTTTGTTATTGCAGTCGAGGCGGAATTCACACCCGAGCCACAGGCGAGGTTGTTATGGAGCCGAGAACAAATGCCCACGTGTATCAAACGACGTTTCTCATTAGAATTAAATAAAACCTTAGGACGAAAAGTATTTTTGTAATTAATTATTAGGAAACTGTGTTTGATTGTGTGTTTAATTTGTTATTTTTTGGTGGTTTTTTCCCCCGCTTTCTTTCGCCAGGTAGGTAGAGGGAGAAGCAAAGTTATACCGCCGCTAAACAGCCTTATATGAAAAATAGAAAATTCAAATATTTTTGTATTAAGAACACAAATAAATGTTAAATTGTTAATTTTTCTTAAATAATTAGTTGTTTTAAATTTATAAGCATGTTTATTTATGATATTCTATTTATAAATACAATATGTAACACATACAAACATGTGTGTGTGTATGTATGTGTTTTATCCGAAACACCGTAAATACATATTATGCGTCTTTACTCTTTGGCGAAATAAAAAAAAAACCTGTGGATTTTTTTCCGCATTTTTTGTGATACATGAAAAAACTCAACGAGTGTGAAATACAAATGTTGAACCTAATCGTAGCGCGGTATGAGTCAGTTTCCGAAGAAGTGTATTGAAAAAAAATAATGACATAACCTACACCAGAAAGTAGCAAAAAAAAACTAGCCATTACTTTAAAGTTTGTTTTTACTCAGGCAAAATAATAGCTATTTATTCACCAAGGGGAGTAAGGCACAGATTACTAATCGAGTGTGCATTTGAGGCCCGACGCGAAGCGGAGGGCCGTGAACCACACGAGTTTAGTAATCTGTACTTACCCTCGAGTGATATATACTGCTTTATACTACACTTGCAAGAAAAGGAAAGAAAAGCAAAGAAAAGAAAAGAAAAGAAAAGAAAAGAAAAGCAAAGAAAAGAAAATAAAAGAAAAGAAAAGAAAAGAAAAGAAAAAAAAACGTGTTGCGCCGACCCCAAGTAACATGGGATAAGGGCAGGAAGATGATGATGACGTCATCAAGACTTAAAAAAAACAAAAACAAAACGCGTTAGTAATGCATTACTACCCTGATTTTCAGGGCAGTAATGAAATTCCATACAACATAGCTGCCTAGATTTTTGAGAAGGTTTAATGAACAGCTTTCAAGCCTATTAGTGGGGTAGTATTGGTACACTTACTAAGCAAGTGTAGTATAAACATAATAATACTCACTTGACAGTAGTAGGTGATCCCTGTTGTCTTGGCTCCCCCTCAATAGTAACGGTCTTTTTAGCAGGCGGCGAGTCGGCCGGTCGGAAGTCATTGCCGCCATACATGTTCCACGTCACACTCATCTCGCATAGAGTATACCTAAAGATAAGAATAATGCCAGGTGAATAAGACGTTGAAACTGTTGAACAGGTGCGCAAAATTTGCCAATCAAACAAGATATTCAGATCATCTAGATTTGGGTTTATTGGTTCTTGACATACGAGTCGATTACAGACGGTTGGATTGTGGTTGAGTCGGCCTGCGTGAGCGACGAATACGACGCGACACGACACGACACGATGCAATGCGACGCGATGCTACACGCGTGTTACGTGATTTTGGTCATTACTTCTCGAATCATGGAGGAGTACAGTACAATTTTGCTTCATCATCATCATCATCATCAGCCTATTAATAATGTTCCCACTGCTGGGACACAGGCCTCCTCTCTATGTGAGGGAATGGGCTATAACCACGCGGGCCACCTTTTAGTAAACCGCAGATCACCTCCCACAGTTATTATTAAGAAAAACTCGAGTTACACGCCCTTGGACACTCTAGTATCTAAAAGAGCGAAAAGTTTGTTTTAAAACTTAATTTTTGGAGAAAAGCCAATTTGAAGGTGCACCAATGGGGAGGCTAACTGTGGAACTAATGGCACTAGCATAGTTGGTATCCAAACATCGTCATTGGTCGAATGTGGTAATGTCATTTTATATTTCAAAATAGCTTAATCTCATTGGTCAGATTGAGACCAACTATGGTGGCGCCATCTGAGATTTACTTTGCCTTAGCCACCCCATTGTTCTTACATGCATATTCATTTAGTTTTATTTAAAGGTAGCGTTTTTAATTTGTTCATGTTCTTGTCTATAGAACTGCTAAATCCCATTGAAAAATTCCAACGCAAGATTAAATAAACTAAACTACGAAATCACCTCAACATCGGCAGCGGGAAGCTCTTAGGCGCCTTCAGCACATCGGTCCTTGCCGCGGGCACGGTGAAGTGGTTGTCGAACATGTACACGGGGCCCGGCCCGATCCAGGTCACCACGGGCTCGTCCAGGTCGTTGTCCAGGGTTGATGCCTGGGTCTCCACGAAACAGTACTCGTCGTCGGTATTGCCGCCGTCGCTGCTCGATTTGTGCTACAAAAGTCAGTTTAGTAAAGCGAAATATTGGGACATTGGTGTCGATTCTGTTGTGCACAAACTAAACTTAATTTAGGCTATTTCTATCTTTTACTAAAAGGCAGTGCGAGAAAAGGACGGCTATAGCTATGAACTAAGTTAATAACTAGGTATGTCAAACTAGTTTATGCTTTGCGCTTCACCGTGTTTTAAGTCGAAGTCGAAGTCATGTTTTTACGTGCACCCTTCATTTGTCTGGAAATATTACTTCCAATTAAATTTGCCAGCTCTAAATTACATCCGTCTCTTTCTCGTTTTATTAGAGAGAAAAATATAACAATAGCCTAAATTAAGTTTAGTTTGTGCAGAACAGAATCGACACCATTACCTTCTACACAAATAAATAAAACTGAAGTGTCTGTTTGTAATTTCAAAATAACAGATTTTTACTGAATGAAAGTACGGTATAACGGTAGATATAAAAAAAACATAAGTATATTGAATTTTTGTATGTCTGTCTGCCGACTGATCTCTGAAACTACAGGACCCATTTTGACGGGACTTTACTCGCAGATAGCTGATGTTATAGGGAGTAACTTAAGTTTTTATTTTAGAAAAAGGATTAGGGTTACAAACAATATTTTTATCTTAGAGTTACAGTTTACTTAATAAATATCGCAAAATAAAAGTAAAACTGTGGCAGCTAATATTATGGATAATGCGAGTACTGCATAAACATACCGATTTCCTCTTAGGCTTCCTCGGTGTAGCTTTCGGCGTTGAAGTAGGATCACCTAACTCCTTCGCCACTTGCACGTTGGTCGGCTTCGCTTCCTGCGCCTCCTCGAACATGGCGGGCGGCAAGTCCTCCGACTCGATGGAATGAGGGTCTTCTTCCAGTGGCTCAGAAGGTAACCGCTTCATGTTCGACTCGTCGGGGAAGAAGAATATTTCTACTCCTTCTTTTTCTGTTGAACTGTGTAGTTCGTCTTCGTCTACTGAAAGATAATTTGATTTTAGGAGCCGTCTCCACGAGCGAGAGAATCGCGGCGATATTATCGTCCTTGTCACGTTTTTGTATACACTCACTTTTGGGCCGTCTCCGCGAGCGAGAGAATCGGGGCGATATTTTCGTATAGAAATACATTGAATCGCCGCGATTCTCTCACTCGTGGAGGCGGCCCCTTATAGGGAGTTTGTCCATTGTAGTCCACAGTTGAATATCAGTCGCAGTAAGTAAAGTTTACTGCTGTAATTTTTGATAAAGTGTTAAATGAAACTGGTGTGTATCACCAGATGCTTGATTGTGGACCATACTGAAGAGTATGGGGGCTTTCTGTAGTGTGATGAAGCTCACTTGTTGTTCCCGTCATTACGATTTTTTTTTTTTCGGGACCATAGGTGGCCTTCTAGTTATCGAGATATTGAAGGTGTGACAGTCCTAACTTTTCTGCTCACGTTTTATAAAAAGTCAGTTTTAAATCTTGTAACTTTAAAATACTTCCATAACTATTAATGCCTCCATTATATCATCAGCACAATGTTTTGAGCGCGTTACATTGAGTTAATTTGAGTTCTATCGTAAAATGTGATTTTAACCCAAAAAGAATCAAAAAATCAATAGTTTCCCAGCATTTTTTTGCGTAGAGTTACTTAATTAATTGATGTACAGGTTGCCGGCTTTAAATAAATAAATAAATTCTTTATTTCACCAAAAGCCATCATAGTACAAGGACCGAAAACTAAGAGCATATAAGGTTTATATCTAGTACACAATAATTTTAATTCCCTGACTCCTAAACTAGGTGTATGTGCCTGTGTCTTAGGAGTCAGTAATAGGGAATATCCATAATTTATTTTATTTTATTTCGTTACGGGAT
The DNA here is from genome assembly GCA_905147715.2 of Xestia xanthographa. Classification (NCBI taxonomy): domain Eukaryota; kingdom Metazoa; phylum Arthropoda; class Insecta; order Lepidoptera; family Noctuidae; genus Xestia; species Xestia xanthographa. The sequence continues at coordinate 17,932,431 of LR990652.1, forward strand.
GTTAAAGTACAATAAAAAATAATTACAAAAAGCGAAAACAAGACATAAATCGGCCAAACAACACAAAAATTAACCATTTAAACTTTTGTATCTATCTCTTTCTAGATAAACGGAATTTAGTATGGAGTTTGTACGTCGATGCAGAAAATGACGTCATGCGCTTTATCGGATCTCTCTGTCTAATCTGCAGTTTCAAATGCTTATAACTTAGTATTTTTATAGATATTAAAAAAAAATCACTTTGCTATTTCTGATGTTAATACGCTTTGTTTAGAGTGATAAAAAAATCATGCATATACCCTATTCTCGCTTTGTGACGGGTCTAATCTGTATACTAACGGTGTGTAACTGTGTAACTTTGTTTAGCTGATTCAGACTTACGTGTTGTATTAGGACTCTCTTTCATAGCTTCCGCCATGAGATCGTTCACTTGTTGAATTTCACTGGGCGATAGTTCTCTTATCTCTTCTATGGGTCTGTCTTCTAGTCCTGCACATAAATAAAAAATGTACAAAGGAAAAAAAAGAAAAAAAAAATTTACAATGTAATGTAAAATGTATGTACACACATCAAAAAAAGTTTGTGATCACTAGCATAAGCTGATATATTTTTTTAAATTGAACTTTATCAAGAAAAAATCTTTGTGGTGTCTTTTTTTAAACTCTGGCACTGTCTGGGGACGTGGCTGACGGTTCCAAACAGCTCGTTTAAGAGCATCCCACGCGTGCTCTATTGGGTTTAAGTCAAGCGAGAGTCAAAAAAGATTTCGAATTTTCAAAGTGATCGCAAACTTTTTTTGATGTGTGTATGAAAAAGTCCAGTGTAATGTGTCAGAGACTTACTGAACGCGAATGGACATATTGGACTGGTACATCTTACGAGAGTATTGCATGAATCGTTTTAATTTTTTAGGGTTCCGTACCCAAAGGGTAAAAACGGGACCCTACTCTCTACTAAGACTCCACCGTCCGTCTGTCTGTCTGTCACCAGGCTGTATCTCATGAACCGTGATAGGCTGATAGCTAGACAGTTGGAAAAATTTCACAGATGTGAAAGTTTAGCAATAGTATAGGATCCCTTGTAGAACGACCTTCAACGAGCTGGTTAATGGATGAAAAGTATTTTATATCAAACTAGCGGACGTCCCGCGGTTTCACCCGCGTAGTTCCCGTTCCCGTGGGAGTACGGGGATAAAATATAGCCTATGTTACTCGTGGATAATGTAGCTTTCGAATGGTGAAAGATTTTTTTAAATCGGTCCAGTAGTTTTTGAGCCTATTCATTACAAACAAACAAACAAAGTTTTCCTCTTTATAATATTATAGTATAGATTAAATATATGTCAAAAAATATATTGCAAAACGGTTGACTAAAAAAAACAGTCCAGAATACATTTAAAAAAATATATAATTTTTAAATTGCTAATTAATCATTTTCTGGACTGACATGTTTTAGTACAACAACAAACAACAAATACTTTTCATCCATTAACCAGCTCGGTGAAGGTCGTTCTGTAAGGGATCTTAGACTCCGGGGCTGCGGGACTGTTCGAAAGCGATACCGTGGACACAAAGGGCGATGAAGGAACATGGATGGGTTTTAGTCAGTAATAGTCTGACACTCCCTCCTGCTCCGCTCAGAGCGAGAGGAGTCATTTGATGATTTCCCAAACGAAAAAAGAAAAAACCCTACTCTAACGCTTCGTCCGTACCACAAGGTGTGCCGTAAAGTCAGTTGTACATACCTACTAAAGGCTCCAGCGGCTGGTCGGAGCATATGCTGGTGTGTCGGGAGGAAGGGTCGAAGGGCGTCTGCGAGTCGCCGTCGGACGCCGCGTACGTCAGCAGGCGACACAGAGCCGACGCCGAGTCCCAGCACGTGTACAGAGTTACCATGTTGTTGGACGCGCTCAGGTCCACTTGCGGTTGCTCGTTTGACTGGAAAAGGGGTGAAATATAACTTCAAGAACCCTTAAGGCGCTACCTCGAAACCTCGCACCGGGCGACTGATCTACTAAGCGAGCGAAAGTGATGCAATTACTTTTGAAACGCAACAGAAGAGAGATGGCTATAATGTGCCCACGCTCAGAATAAAATGACATATGTGCCAAAACTAATTTACTCCTTTTTTAACAAAACAAAAATTAAATTTAAAACTACTTTGAGTAAACTTTGATGCAATAATTCTCTATGTTTTTAAGTAAATTCCATTGAATAACCCTTAAACGTTACGCCGTAATGTCGAAAAAAGTAAAAAAATAGATATAACTTTGCAATATTTTTGTATCGAGAAAAATTGATTTAATCGTGTGTTCCTTTTACATGATACTACACCAAAGAGTCAAAAAACATATACCAAAATGTTAAATTCCTATTGCACATAATTAAGAAGTTACACGAAATAGGTAAACCACATTTTTTTCAACATTTCACCTTAAGACAGACTAAATTGCCTATGGCATCATGTCCGCCGCTGTTAATGTGCAAGATCAAGACACCTTCATGATGTTAATGAACAGCGGTGTGTTAAGGGTTAACTTTGGCATTATTAATTACAAGTTAGCAAAGTTAGTAGAGGCAGAGGGACTTGCTACCCAAGGCACAGATAATATAATACCCCAAGGTAACTGCAAGAAGGCTCCCCACTGCCACCATCTACTCTGCGTATGATGGTCCTTCGATGACGTTGATGAGTTTTCTGACAGACTAAAATAATAATAGACAACTAGATGGAGTGCACTCGATTGAATGACTTTTTCATGAAATAATCGAGTTACATGAACTTGGAGGGTTGTATTGATGATTGTGATGCTTATAATTCTGTAACTACATAAGTCTTACAGCCGCGAATCATATTTTAATCAACATACAACCTAGCACTGGCCTGCAAAACGTAAGAAAATTTGAATTTCGCGGGCTACCCTGGAGCATCCACTTTAAGCCTTAATAAAATCTAATACCTTTAAACGAGCAATTCTTGTATGTATGTTTATATATATTCTGCATTTCGGAAACGGCTCAAACAATTTTCAGGAAATTTAGTATGCAGGGGGTTTCGGGGGCGATAAATCGATCTACCTAGGTTTCATTTTTAGCAAACGTTACCAAATATTGTTTATAATACTCACACAATTAGCCTTATCCTCCATCCTGAGCGACAGTTCAAACAGTCCTACATCCACCACACACACGTAATCTTTGATCACGTCAGGTATTTTGTCGTCGTCCTGAGGGACGGCCATGTTAGGCCTAGTGACGTTCAGATGCATCAGGAATAGAGTACATTCTTGAGCTAAGAAGCGGAGGCAGGAGGTGTTGGTTGCCGCGATCAGGTTGCTCGATACACTGAAGTTGCCCAGGGTTAGCACTGTGCGGATTGGGAGGAAGAGAGGCCTGCAAGAAAGAGATAAAACATTTTGAGTGAAATGTCAGTTATAGTTTCTGCCAATTAAGGCCCTTCTAACCCTAAAATTAGCAACTCTATTTGTGGTGGTTCAGACTTCGTTTGAAATACTGTTAGAATAAATCTAATCAGCTTGCACTACAAAGCGGTTGTTACGTCAGTCACTGCGGCCGAATAGTGCAAAAATGAATGTTTTTTGCGATGTACAAAAAATCTATTGATTGGACTAAAAAATAAAACACATAAGACCTGCTTTATAGTTAGTTCAGTTAGTATGCAAAGTTTCATGATCTAATTTGAAGTACTCTTTAAAAACCAGCGGTTTATTGTTCGATTTGGAAGTAATTTTGGATTTTTTTCTATCGAGAAAAGTTACGGAATCGTGTTTTCGTTACACATAAGACTTAGCATTAATCCTCAACTTTACCATATATTTCATCATCATCTGCCTAGCCTTTTCCCAACTATGTTGGGGTCGGCTTCCAGTTTTACCGGATGCAGCTGAATACCAGTATTTTACATGGAGCGACTGCCTATCTGACCTCCACAACCCAGTTAGTACCGGGTAATACGATACCCCTTGGTAAGACTGGTTGTCAGACTTTTCGGGCCTCTGACTACCTAACGACTGTCAAAGATCTACAAATGACAGCCGGGACCAACGGCTTAACGTGCTTTCCGAGGCACGGAGGAAACTCGGTATGTAATGGGCGGTCACCCATCCACAGACCAACCTAGGCAAGCACGGCTTAACCTAAAGATCGACCCGAGCGGCTGTTATTATTTAGCCACGAGCTCCTCCTTTACCATATATTTATTTAAAAAATAATGCTGCAGTGTTTTAGGCGTAACGGAGGATCATGCTCAGCCATTTGAGGGATATAAAGACCTTAACAATAGCGGTCATTGACCCACCTACATTTATTAAAGTTCTAAACTTTGAAAACCAAAAATAAGACTGTTCAAGTCTTGAATCATCTATCGTGATCGTCAACATTTTTATTGTAATGAAAAACGATACATTTTTCATTTGTTTTGGTTCGTACGAAGAGATTTTAGAGAGAGGGCAATGACTATAATATACTTTGTGGTGATGCAGAATTAGGCGTATCGTACGCCTTGAAGCTTTGGGCTGGTTGCGAGATTTTGTTTTTGTATGAAAAGTACTTTATATTTTTGTTTTGTTTAACAACATTTTTTTTTTAATGTTTTATATTTGTGTTGCTGAAAACATCGAGCACCTTGTGTGGAAATGCTTAAATTATGTGTGAATTGAAGTGTTACAAAAATACGATTTATTCACCGTCCACAAGTTAGGAAACTTGTGAGACCTTGTCGCTTCTGCATCGCTGACTACTCTATGCTATCATAACATATAATTTACCTATAATCAACAGCACAGTCCAGCACATGAACGTGCAGCTCTGACAATACTGTGGAAGGAGTATATCCGAGCACAGGGTAGTCGATCACGTCTATAACGTCCATGAGTTGAGTCAGCCACGCGATTCCCTTGTCGCCTCTGTGGCGGAGCGTTGCCTGCTCTATGCCTAGAGCTATGCATATTGTCTGTGGGAGAAAAAAACACGAGTTACAAATATATATTAAATTTTTATCATGAAGATTTTAACTAAGGGAAGTTTTTCAGCAGCTAGAGAGTAGTAGACATAAGAGTGGTTTCAGATTAGCATATTTTATTGCGCGTCTCGGCTTACACGCTTATACGCGCTCCACGTTTTGTGCTCTAAAAAAATCAAATGCACGTACGTACACGAGCGTGTACTATCGCAGTCTTTTCCGCCTGACCAGTTAAAAAATTTTTTGCTTAAATCCTGAGGCGCCAAGCCACGCCCCCTTAAAGTTTAGGCCTATTAAGAAAGCGACAACTTTGGCGCGCAAAATAACAATAACTCTCGTTTGGCGCGCGTCGTCAGTGCGCTCGGCCGATTCGGTATCTTTCATTCATTATTTCAATACAAAGTCAACGGGGCGGGGCTCTAGCTCCACCCCGCAACATAGGAACGCTCTCTAGAGCGTTTCTATGTTGCGAGTGCAAGCAAAAATTTGCTTAGTGGTGGTCAGGCGGGAGTGTCCTCGATAGTACGTGCTTATTCGCGCGTCAACGCTCGTACGAGGTAAGCGTGTTGCAAAAGGCGCGCGAATACGAGCTTTCAAAAACGCTAATACGCGCCGAAAATACGCTAATCAGAAAGGTATTATTATTTAAAATTTATTATTTCTCTACCCTTCTGCTGCGTCTTAGCCAAAGCAATCATCGCGTTCAGTTTTTCCGGCGGACGTCGCGTCATCGCGCCGACAGAGGGCGCCTTACAGGTAACGACTCACGTGACATACAAACGCGATAATAGGCTAGTTTCCACCATCAATGAATTGCAAATCTATTTAGTCCGTTAGTTAGAGTATTGGAAAATATTGGACACGTATTTTTTGTTTTTGTGAATCAATGAATTTTGACTAAGATAAAACTCATCAAAAATCGGGAGTGGGGGCTCGTGACGTCAGAACGCACTAAAAATTATACGAAAGCGTGACGTATTGAAAATTTTAAAAGCGTCGTATCTTCGTCGTTTTGGTTTACGTAACAAAAGAAAAAATACGGGTCAAATATTTTTTGATAATCTAACTGACGGACTAATTAGATTTTTTCAGTTGACAAGCCTATTGCATGTTCGAGCGATATGTCGTTCTGTTTGTAAACTCGACTTTAGATTGTACTATTAAAATATAGCCAAATAATCCTACCTTCAAATTAGGCGTTTCGGAATCGGGGTCGACTTTGAGTGCTAACGTAAACATGTCCTTCTTCGACAACCGCTCCTTGATGATGACGCCCTTGCCGGACGGGTAGATGGTGCTCTTCAGGTGCGACGGCAGGAAGGTGCCGTACTCACGGAACGGGGGCTTCTCTGATGGTATTGTTAGGAGGGCTAGAAAAGGAGGAATCAATTTAGGTATTTGTGGGAAATGCTGGTTTTGCATGGTCCTCTTTATCAAAGCCATTTTCATTAGTGTTAAAGATAGTCCAGCTAGCCTAGATGGAATAGGGATGATGACTGACTAAAAAAATATATGATTCTGTTTAATCTGTCAGTTAGATTATCGAAAAATATTGGATACGTGGTTTTTGTTTTATCAAATTAATAAAAAATGACGAAGATAAAACGTGTCAAAGATCATGAGTCCCCGCTTGTGACGTCACATTTCAGTAAAAATGTACTCAAAGTTGACGTCACACGAGTTTTCGACGCACTGTATCGTCTCCATTTTTTGTTTACGTGAAAAAAAAAAAAATGTGTACAATATTTTTTGGAAATCTATCTGACGGACTAATTAGATTTTTTTTTGTCATCTACCCTATTTTACGTATTCAAATAGTCATTCGTTCGTCCACGATAATACAGTACTATTAAGGTTCAGCATCCCATGACCACAGAGTGGTTGTCACTGCCATTCAAATATCAACATTACACTTCTTAAAATAAAGTCGAATATAAATAAATAAGACTCGCGCTTGATGCACCTTCGGGCTAGTAAAACTCAGTACATTTTCAACTTTATTTTAACTCTCCCAAGGTGGTAGTTTGGTTGATCATCATCATCTGCCAGACTTTTCCCAACAACGTTGGGGCCGGCTTGCAGTCTAACTGGAGTACTGACTGGGTATTCTACATGGAGCTACTGCCTATCTGACCTCCGTAGTACTGAGTAATTCCCTTGTTATGACTGGTTGTCAGACTTTCAAGCCGCTGACTCCCTGTAACGACTGTCAAAGATCTACAAATGACAGCCGGGACCAACGGCTTTATGTGCTTTCCGAGGCACGGAGGAAACTCGGTATGTAATGGGTGGTCACCCATCCACGGATGAACCTAAGCAAGCGAGGCTTAACCTGAAGATCGACTTGAGCGGCTATTATTATTTAGCCACAAGCTCCTCAGGCTCCTCTGGTTGTTAGGTTGATGTCTACCGATATTAATCGATTATTTTAATAGCATTAAATTTTTCTCAAACACTTGGAAATTTGAGCATTATTTTGACAACCTTCTTCGAGATAAATCGAAATTGCTGTACTGGCCAGATACATGCAACCAGCGGCCGGCAAAAGTTGTATGAAAATCCATCTCTGTCGTGTTTAGCGGCCGAATAAATTACATACCTAGTCATGGACTTAATATACAAACAGGACCGATAACTCGGAGCAAAAAAACGAGCCGAGCGAGATAGGTAGTATGGAGGCTGGCTGTCCCTTTTTAATAGGGTGACAATAATATTAGGCTATGTGAGATAAATTGGAATTTGCAATCTACATAAATTATAAACCCCAATTTTCCCGTCTGCAGGGCAAAGGCCTCTCTACTCGACTACCTACTCTCTTTCCACTTTTATCTGGATATGGCTGTTTGAACCCAATCTTTATCAACGGAGTCTAATTCATCCCGCCATCTCCGCCTGGGCCTTTTGCTTCGTCGCCTACCATTTTTATGATCTTACACATATTGAACAACTATAGGCGGTATCCCCACTTGGATGGAAATCCCAAGACCCAAGTGGCAAAAAAAATCTCTAGTTTCTCTGTGCTTCGGAAGGCAAGTTAAGACCGTTCCTGGTACCGAAGAAATTAAATAAGATATTCTAAAGGGATGGAATGCGTGGGATGGTGGATAATGGTTACGAAATAAATAATACAAATGTAGTACAAGGTATTTTTTTATTTATTGACTTTAATGCTATATTTGTTATAGTATAATATGGAATTAGCAGTATAAAAGCAGGAAGGTTCGAAGTGACGACTGCATACGACTGAATTTTTCGTAATATTTTGCTTCACAGGTATACTGCTGAGCCATTTTCGTCGCATTTCATCGTTTTTAGGGAAACTGTAATAATTAGGACAACAATTAGGACCGTAATCCACCACACAATGGACAGATTATAAGAACTCATGGTCACCATAGTTGTTCGATTTACAGTAATGTTATTTTTGGCTTACCTGTGGAACGATATTCTGCAACCACTGTATGATTCACTTTTACAAGTATAAACGCAACACTTTTTCACCATTTTACACCTTAGAATGGTTTCATAACAACCAAACTTAACGAAACATAAAATGCGTAAACACGCCGACGCCATTACATATGATGCTTTACAGAGTTACCATAACAAAATAAATAATAGGCAAAATAATAATTTTTGTTTTCTTTTCTATTTAAGAATTTAAACAAAGATAAAAATGCAATTATTATTTGTTGATTTACAATTGTTAAAATACAAGTGTTTTAATCGAGTTTTTAAAAGTCCATGTTAACCAGCCAAAAATTTTAATTATAAACTTTTTTATGCTGGCAAGATGTAAGAACGAGACAAACGGCCTCCGTTATTACTATCCCTCTCGGCCCGGATTGCCTCTGTGTAAGGTGTAAAAGAATTAAAAACCTTATTGCGTTGGAATAGTGTTCATTTTCCTAACTATTATTTTTTAGAGTTATCGGTCCTGTTTGTATATTAAGTCCATGTACCTAGTAAACTCATATCTGTCGTGTTATTTAAAAATGGAACGATCTTTTACTCTGAAACATGGCAACCAAGGAGGTAACTTAACAAAGGTTTTATTTAAATTTCGAATTGGCTTGTAAATAGAAAGCGGTTTATTGAAAAAAAAAAAACAAATGAACTCTTCAACGCGAGAGTTTTAATTTCCTCGCATTATTCGAGAAATGTACTGTACAAGCCTTGGCCACAACTAGGCATTGATGGACATACGTATGTGTGCCTCGGCTTCGCCTCGGCCCACATTTACACTTTCGTCCTTCAATGCCTCTATTGCTGGCCGCTGCAGTAATGTACTAATTGCTGACTGTGGAGGCTTGTAAATGGTTTCGTTTGTTGATTTCCTTCCTCACTATAAATGTTTGTATCGTTAGCTGTATGCCACCCAAACACAATAAAATATTAATTCTAAGACCCGATTACTGTATTCTTCATATTTACTCACAATCATGATATAACGTAGTCTTCTCTGCCCGAAGACACAGCTGCGCAGTCTTTGGGCGTCCGTTAAGCCCGCTCACTTGACACATGGCCAAGTTGTGAGCTTCCAGCACTAGCTCACCCATCTGACCGGGAACTACTCGCTTGTTGCTGTCCTGAACGAAACAGAAATGGTTCAAATAAGTTATCGCATCTATAGTTGGTGCCAGTTAAGATGAGAATAGCGGTCATTGACCCACCTACATTTATTAAACTTCTTAACTTTGTAAACCAAAAATAAGCCTGTTAACGTCTGGAATCGTCATCTATCGTGATCTTCAACATTTTTTGTAATGAAAAACGATACATGGTTTATTTGTTTTGGTTTATACGAAGAGATATTAGGGAAAGGGCAATGACCGCTATTCTCATCTTAATGAGGGATTTTCTTTTTAGCTCTTCCCTAGTCGCTGGATAGATGGCGCTAGGAGTAATGATAACACAAGGAACGGAACCTAAAAAAACGGATTTTAACAAAGCGCGATAAATGTTGGTTATATTCGGAAGGTTAAGCAAATGAAAGTGTCAGTCAACGAGAGTATGTGACGTGACACAATGTTTTTGTTTTCAAGCGTTTTGGCTTTGGCACCAACTATCATAGTAAGTTCAACGCCATCTATAGAGTTCTTGGAAACTAAGTTTTTTTTAAAACCTCAAAAGGAAAACCTCTCATTGGCACCAACTATAACAGTTTCTATGACAAAACAAAACACAACGAAATGTGTCACTTTATGATCATAATGTCGCTAGATGTCCGAGTATAGTTCGGTTCAAACTTAATGGCGGCTCGGAAGTTAGCTGCGAGTGACGGTCTGCGCAGGAATAACGCTTCAAACTTTATGGCGATTCGGAACATCTAATGTAAAGCTGCACAGACAACAATTTTAGGTATCAACAGGGCGCAGATGACGCATCGTTTTGTCTGTATAATGTGCAGACCGTCACTTGCAGCTAACTTCCGAGCCGCCATTAAGTTTGAACCGAACTATACAGACTTGAATACAATTTAAAACTTTTTGCTTTACTCAGTGAAAAGAACTAGAAAGCGCATGATTCGTTTCGGAAATAACCATACCCTGAACTTCAGATCTAAACTTGCAAACATTATCTCTATTTAAGTACTTACAGGATAATATCCGTGATTTTCTTCAACAGCGTCGAAATATCGTGAGCCCATAGAAAAAGAAAATCATGGATATTATCCCGTAAGTACTTTAAGTGTGGTGAAAAACCGTGAAAGTCTAAAACAGTGCATTATCTTATTAGTCATGATGACGTGATAAAAAAAATACCTTTTTTGAAATACATTTTTTGTCCAATAGTAAGGTCAACTGTCACCAACTTACCCTGACAGGCGTATAGATAGTCAAGATCCCTTTCCCGACTTTGAGCGTGAGACAGAAGTTGTGCGCGTCGCCGCACTCCTGCGCCGGCTTGTTCGCGCCGATACCCTTGCGCAGCTTGTTGTCGTACGTGGAGTAGTACAGGTTCTCTTCCTCTGACGAACTGCTGTCGGTGTCCGAGTCTACGCGAAATATAAGGTAATTATGTTTTAAGTTGTCTGAATATAAGATTGTTTGGCACATATAATTTACTAGCTGACCCGCGCAACTTCGTCTGCGTCACATAATATAGCTTATGGCTGTTCCCCGCGGTTTCACCCTTGCTGCTCAGCACCTGTTGGTCGTAGCGTGATGTTATATAGCCTATAGCCTTCCTCAAGAAATGGACTATCCAACACTAAAAGACTTTTCCAATTCCAACCAGTAGTCCCTGAGATTAGCGCGTTCAAACAAACAAACAAACTCTTCAGCTTTATAATATTAGTATAGATTTAGCATCAGCAACAGCCGAATTAGCGACACACGATCTGTTTGTTGCATTTATTTAGCAGTGTAAAGATATATTTCAGTGATACATACGTTTTTGTATGCCAAAACTTTGATATACCTCTACAAGTTAAATTTACGGTATATCAAAGTCAAATGGAAAAACTTTGAGGTAGGAAAGGTAGGGTAATCAATATTCTTTATAAGCTTCCCAGTTAACAAAGTATCTTGTATCTCTAACTTGAATCTAGTAATAAAGCCTTTAATGCATTAAGACAACGTACAAAATTGTATGGCAGTGTTTCTTACCGTAGCCACTGCCTTTGCACATGCCAAATGCGGGGTTGAGCGTGGGACAGACGAGCGGAGAGATGTCGAACTGGTCGACGATCTGCGGCTCCCACAGCAGCAGGTCCGAGTTGATGCGGTTGTAGATTATCTCGTACAGCTGCTTCGATCTAAGGACGGATATCAACCTTCAGAAACGGCCGAAAATCTATTTTGAACTACTTTTAAGCCTCATGTTATTCTTATTACCCTTTGTTACTTTAGCAAGAGACACAAAAAGTCATTTAAAAAGATCATAATAGTTATTTATGCAACTGTTGTATAATGAGGGGTATTAAAACACGAATGTGGGTTTATCACACGAGGCGAAGCCGAGTGTGATAATAGTATCACATGAGTGTTTTAATACCTAATTATGTACAGTTGCATACAAGACTTTATCTACATCCATGATTATGAATCCTCCATAAAAGGTTCTGAAACCATAGGGTGTTGCAGTGTTGTAAGAAGTCTATGTAAATTCATGGAAAGTTTAATTGCTGAGTATTTAATACAAACAAGTCATGTATAGGTAATAATATAATTATTTACATTTTGGATTGTACAATTATTAAAATTCACAAAGCTTGTATCACTCATTTTTGTAAACAACAAAGTACATAATGCAATACTAAAATCCAAATATCGAACAAAAATGGCGGGATACGACGTGAATTCGAATTAACCTATTAGTTTTCTTTTTAATACGGCGCTGTGGTAGTGAATCGCACGTGCTAGACAATGTTCTTTTTTTAAAACGAGTTGCATAATGAAATTCAGTACAACATTATAACACCCGTTTGGGTGTTATAATGGTTATTATGACACTGGCTGTTTTAATGTTGGCCATAAGCTAACTGTTTCAGATACTTTTATAGAGGATTTATAGCATGGGTGTAGATAATAGTTATTTATGCAACTGTTGTATAATGAGGGGTATTAAAACACGAATGTGGGTTTATCATACGAGGCGAAGCCGAGTGTGATAATAGTATCACATGAGTGTTTTAATACCTAATTATGTACAGTTGCATACAAGACTTTATCTACATCCATGATATGAATCCTCCATAAAAGGTTCTGAAACCTAGTGTTGTAAGAAGTCTATGTAAATTCATGAAAAGTTTAATTGCTGAGTATTTAATACAAACAAACCATGTATAGGTAATAATGTAATTATTTATATTTTGGATTGTACAATTATTAAAATGCACAAAGCTTGTATCACTCATTTTTGTAAACAAAAAAGTACATAATGCAATACTACGAACAAAAATGGCGGCATACGACGTGAATTCGAATTAACCTATAAGTTTTTTTTTTATATTACGGCGCGGAGGTAGTGAATCGCACGTGCTAGACAATGTTCTTTTTTTAAAACGAGTTGCATAATGATATTTAGTACAACATTATAACACCCGTTTGGATGTTATAATGGTTATAATGACACTGGCTGCTTTAATGTTGGCAATAAGCTAACTGTTTCAGATACTTTTATAGAGGATTTATAGAATGGGTGTAGATAAAAGTGTAAATTGAGAATTGCGGAGAAATCGGGGGTGTTTACAATTTACTTGTTTTGACATTGGTGTCGATTCTGTTGTGCACAAACTAAACTTATTATAGGCTATTGCTATCTTTTTCTCTCTAATAAAACGAGAAAGAGACGAACGTAATTTAGAGCTGTCAAATTTAGTTGGCACTAACATACAAATGAAGGGTGCACGTAAAAACATTTCCGACTAAAAACACGGTGAAGCGCAAGGCATAAACTAGTTTGACATATCTCTAACTTAGTTCATAGCTATAGCCGTCCTTTTCTCGCACTGCCTTTTAGTAAAAGATAGCAATAGCCTAAATTAAGTTTAGTTTGTGAACAACAGAATCGACACCAATGTGCCAATAAGTACTGGAGTAAAAACAGATGCTGAAGTTTATCTACTAGATGAAATTACTATCGATAAGTCCATTTGTTTTTGAAAATCATCATCCATCTGCCTAGCCTTTTCCCAACTATGTCGGGGTCGACTTGCAGTGTAACCGAATGCATCTGAATATCAGTATTTTACATGGAGTGACTCCCTCCTCCACAACCCAGTTATTACTGGGTAATACGATAACCCTTGGTAAGACTGGTTGTCAGACTTTTTGGGCCACTGACTAATACCTAACGACTGTCAAAGATCTACAAATGACAGTCGAGACCAACAGCTTAACATGCTTTCCGAGGCACGGAGGAAAGTTGGTATGTAAGGGTGGTCACCAATCCGCAGACCAACCTAGGCAAGCACGGCTTAACCTAAAGATCGACCCGAGCGGCTGATATTAATTAGCCACGAGCTCCTCTCTTGTTTTTGTAATAATCTTGTATGTTGGTGAAATGTTATACTCACTCTAGTTGCAAACTGAGGATAGGTAGCATGAATTCCAGATGTATGGACGACAGTTCTATGGAGCTACTTGTGAATTCTGACATTTCTTCATCATTACCGGGTACTATTAGCTCTTCTTCTTGACTACCTGAAAACACAGCTTTGTTCTTACAGCGTTCATATTACGTATTAAACAAGTGCAAGTATATCAACCAGATAATTATGACAGGAATTTATGGCAGATTAACAGAAAAAATGTTCTATTTTCAAATTCGCCCCTAAACTAAGTAGTGAACGAAAATTGTTGCCAGTACATATTTCTAAAATAAATTGCACGACACTTTATTCACGATTTTAAGTTATCCTCACAAAAATAAGAACCTATAACTTGCCTACGCACTTATCATTTCGTATGGATGTTACCTACATAGAAAAATCCGGCCAAGTGCGAGTCGGACTTGCGCACGAAGGGTTCCGTACCATTATCTATACAATATTAGACAAAACAGCAAAAAAAAAAATACGTTTGTTGTATGGGAGACCCCTTAAATATTTATTTTATTCTTGTTAAGTATAGCGGCAAACGGAAATCCATCTTCTGTGAAAATTTCAACTGTCTAGCTATTACGGTTCATGAGATACAGCCTGGTGACAGACAGACAGACAGTGGAGTCTTAGTACTAGGGTTCCGTTTTTACCTTTTGGGTACGGAATCCATATTCAAAACCCATATTTTAGTAACATAAAAGCCCCATTAAACGCGCTCGCGTCTTGCATCATCAACAAGTTATGGTACCTTGGTGCGGACTACTGTCATGCTTGGTGACACTCTGGTGCGCCATCTTCTTCCCGCTGAAGGGGCTGGGCTGGTCGGGCCGCAGGTTGCTCATCATGTACATGGACGTCGTCATGTGCGCGTGCGCCGGCTCCGCCTGCGCCGGCTCCAGGTGCAGGCTGTCGAACGGGCCCTTCGGGGACGACTTCGGTTTGAACGTTATTGATATCCTGCAGAGAAAGAGCGCTTCAGTGTTCAATATTCTGTCAGAAGTAATAATAAAACTTTCTTAAACATAAAAGGGAATATGCACGTAATTTTTTCTTCACATAAATCAATAAAATACAGTACTATCAACCCAAGAAAAGTACCTATTAAAAGTTAAGTTCAACTACTGCTTGTCGCACAAAAATAATATTAGTTTAATATTATTTTATATTTGATATTTTCCTCCAATTTTCAACGACAGTTCAAACGTCCATAGCTGTCGCGGCCATTATGTGACGTTATTGTCCACAATCTGCTTTGTTTACATCTAATCTTTATAGGGACCGACCGAAGGTTCGGTTTCGGTTTCGGCTAGTGTCGGCCAAAAAAATGATGTTTCGGCCATAGTTTCGGTTTCGGCCAATAATTGGACGTTGTAATGTTGATTTTTAAAAAAGTTTGACAAATACCTATGTTGATTGTGTTTTTTTTTTATTTAAATTGTTGATTTCACAAATAAAGAACTATTTTTGTTACATACTTTAATTGTTGTATTTTATTTTTTTACAGGTGTTAACTGTCTCTAAATGCGTAAAATACAATAGATTTAACATGCTATAAAAATTCAAATAAGTTTCGGTTTCGGCCGAAACTGGGACCAAAGCCGAAGGTTCGGTTTCGGTTTCGGCTGAAAATCCTGTTTCGGTCGGATACTAAATGTTTATGGCCAAAATAATTTTACTAATTGTATGGGCTTTTTTCAAGTAAAAACTGCAATAACAATATTATAATAAAATTTAAGTGAAACTTTAAGCACTTTTCAAATGAAAGTGTTTTTTTGACGCAATGAATTTTGACGTCAATACCAGATTTATCAAGTACGATGCGTTTTGAGAGTGCGTTCCGTTTCACCAAAAATATGCTACATAAAATAGTAAATTATAAAATAAGTGATGACTTTATTAGAAACTTAAACAAGTGTACCACAATGTTTGTAGGCGCCAATACAAGGCATTTTTCATAAATAAAAAGAGTTTTGTATTTCATGCATATTCCCTATTAGCAAAATGTTGGTGTACTATTAGCACGTTGAATGCTACACTAAATCCATGTTTAGACCAGTGGGCCGTTGTGACCGCCAGTCTGTCGGGTCTAGGGGCCCGCGTCGGACACATGTGTCGGCATGCCCTCAATCACCTCAAAAGCCTCTAGGCGGCCGACAGACAGCGTTTTGACTGTTTTTTACACATGACCGTTATGACGTTCAACGTTCTAGACATACCTCTGCCGAATTCTTCAGGAATTACGTGCATTTGAAGCCATTTGTGGGACTCGATGGATCAAAATCTCCCGGAATATTAATTGAATTTGAAAAACGGTTTGCGGAAATTGAGTGACTCCTTCTTTGATTTGGTGGTCGTTTTTCCATCAGGAATTTCGTAGTAGCAGCCACGGAGTCTGGATTGGGCCCGGTTGATGGCAATAGGCTCGCCCCCTATTACAGCGCGGGTCTACTTGTTAGATACACTTCTGCGTGACCCTTCTGGGAGTACAAGGCGTGATGTTTGTTATTGTTACGTCGTACTCGTACCTACAATTACAAGTAGGTAGGTAGGTAGTAGTAGGTAGGCACGTAGGACGAGTCTCGAATGATGTAGGTATAGGAATTGTCATTGTAATTTCGACCGTACGCCGAGGGCATAAAGTTCCTACTTCTTTATTTTGTACAAGTTGTGAAGGGACAATGACCGACTATGTAATTGTCTAGCTAGAATAATTCGAGTAATTCGTGGATCTTTCTAAAAGGGTTGGTCACCATATAAATAGCGGACATGTTTGCGGGAGCGGCAGTATGGATCGCCAGTGATCCGCGCCGATCGGACGTGCCTACGGAAGATCGTCGCAGCGGAAAAGTTTCTCGGCCGAAGTGCCAACAATTGGGGGTACTCGGCTAAAAACTTTTGTTGCGCGGACCGCATTTAATCACTTTCCCTGTGTTCGTGCAAGTGCTTAGCGCTGGCGCGAGCACAGGGGGAGCCCACTTGCCACCCGGTACCCTGAGTGCCGCAGCGGTCGCAACATCACTTCCTAAGTAAGCGAGAAGCCTGCAGAAGAAGATGCCGAAGTCCGGCGCCCGTGACTCTCCTGGTCACGGCGACGCCGACTACGAGGCCCGTCTCTGGGCGCTGGAGCGGACGGTGTCGATGCCGAATATCGGCTTCGTGCTGCCCGACCCAGCGCTGCCCGGTCCCCCCCCCCCTCAATGTGAGGAGAGGAAGACGACCGGCAAGAAGAGGACCGCCGCCAAAAAGAAAGCGACGCCCGAAGCCCGGGTGAAGAAGGAAGAGGACGGAGCGAGCCGAGGCGCAGCTGCTGTTGCGCGCGGCCCGTCGACGTCACCGGCGCCTGCGCGTGCTGCGCCGGTGCCTCCGCCGAGCCGACCGCACGCTGTATCTGTGCGCCCGCCCGCGCCCCGCCCTGTTCCGACGCAGGCCCAGGGGCCCCGCGCCGCCGCCATGAAATCTGACCGCGCGCCGCAAGCGCGCGCCGCCGCACCCGCGCGTGTGGCTGCGCGCGATCCCGCGCTACAGGGGCAAACCGCCACAATCTCGTGGCGCGCGCCCACGCCGCTGCCGCGCAACCCAGCGGCCTCCATTCGCGCCTCAGCGCCCACAGCGCCGACACCAGCGCCATCCGCGCGCCCTGCCGCGCAACCACGCGCCGCCACGGCCGCGCGCCCCGCCGCGTCGACTGCGCCCTTCGGGGCTGCGTCCGCGGTGAGGGCCTCCAACCGCGACCCCAGGCTGGCACCGGGAACGCGCCAGGCTCTCCTGGCGTCCCAGGTCCCGGCCTCACCAGCGCCCCCCCGTGCCTCGGCCTGCGACTCTCCGGCAGAGCGATCGGCATGCTCGTCGCGAGCCGGCTCGAGCATGTCGCTCGCGTCTGTGGGGTCGGAGGACTCGGGACCGAGTATGCGGGGGAGGCACACCCCAGGACCGGCACCGTCGCCGTCGCGGGATTATGGCTCCGATTCTCGGTCGGAGTCACGGCCCCAGCGACGTCGCCGCAGTACAGATGAGGCCGAGGAGGAGGCAAAGCGGTACTGCCTCGACCCGCCGCTGCAGCGCGACCGCGCGCCGCCGCGGGGCGGGCACGTCACCGCCGGGTCGCCTACCTTTGCGGAGGCTACCCGCCGCACGCCCCCCCCCTCACCAATACCGACGCCGACGACATCAGGGACGCAGCGTGGGGTGAGTGTTGACATCACTGTCTCTCCCTCACAGCTTGCGGCCCCCCGGGACACGACCGCTGCGCAGCCCAAGCCAAAGCCGCCGAAGCGGCCGAGGTATCCTCCGCTGACGGTGGAAAAGCTGCCGGGATGGGCTTCTCACTTCAGGGCCCTCAAAGAAAAACTGGGCCACCCCCCCAGTGCCCAACCATTTGGCACTGGAATTCGGTTCACTCCAGAGAGTGAACTCGAATATAGGGTGGTCCAGCGCTATTTGACTGGCCTGGAGAAGGAGGATGGCACATCTTGGTACGCCTACTCGTTGCCAGCGGAGCGAAGCTGCAAGGTGGCCATCAGGGGGCTGCCTGTTGACACCACTCCACAGGAGATCGAGGAGGAGCTCCGCGCGATGGGACACAAGCCGGAATACGTTCGCCATATCAGGGCGAGTCAGGGACGCCCCGGCTGTGTGTTCCACGCCGTACTCAGTAGGACGCCTGAAGTACGCAGCATCTTCGGCACCTCCGTGTTCCTAAACATGCGGGGTGTCAGGATTGAAGCCTGGCGGGGCAAGCGTGGGCCCGCCCAGTGCCACCGGTGCCAGAAATGGAGGCACTCGTCGCACCACTGCCACCGACCGCTCGCCTGTGTCCGCTGCGGAGAGGGGCACTCAGCGCGGGATTGCCCCCGGCCACGTGACGAGCCAGCCACGTGTGTCAACTGCGGGGGCGACCATCCCGCCAACAACATTAAGTGCCCCTCCTTTCAGGCGGAGATAAGGGCTAACAGGCGGGCGGGCACAGCTGCCGCCATTACCGCCTCACAACGACCGAGCACGGTCGCTGAGAGGCCAACAGAGGTGGCCTCCACCGAGGCCCAAGGTGAGTCGCTGATGGCGGCGGCCAACGGGCCCACCAACAGGGGAGAAGCTCCCCCCTCCTCGAAGCGGCGGAGGGGCAAGAAGAGGAAGCGAGGGGGTAAAGGTAAGTTACCTGCGCCCCCCACCGCTCCTGAGGGAGACCAACCGGGCGACCTGCCAACGACCCTGGCGCGGGCTGTGACCCCGGAAGCAGTCCCACAGCAGCCAGAGAAGAGGAAGATCGAGAGGCCGACAGCTGGCGCCGGCATGGCGCAGCCCTCGGCCGAACAACCAACACGAAGCCACGCCCCGAGTGGCACCACCAGCGCCGGCCCAGTTGCCGGCCCAGAAGCCAAGAAGGAGTTCACAGCCCGCGCCATCCGCCTACTGATGGACCTAATCAGCGCCATCAGGCAGGGTCGGGACGTGGAACTGGTCGTCCTTGACGGCCTAGCTGCGTTACTCTCCTTGTACCACGGATAGACCGTCAAGGATGACCCAGTTGGAGCGTCCGCGACCGGCAAAGCAAGGTCGCCCCCCTCCGCCGCCCAGTCACTACCGGATTGACCCAGGTAAGCTGTTACCTCGTTACACGCAGCTTACCTGCACAATATGACTCCACACACATCACTCTCACCCAGCTGCGCGACTTGTTCTAAGTTAATATAGGCAGGGCGCGCAGCTATAACCACACATGCATTCTCTACACTCACGTAGACACACGCGTGGACGCAGCTCTCGAGCGCGCGGTAAACGCATACATGGGCGGTGTTACACATACAATACCGCCCACACACACACGTCGTTTCTGCAGCCCGAATCACTGCCGGCTAGCTCTGGTTAGTGGGGCGGGCGGGATTCACACATCCACTGTAGGTGCGCCGTAAGTCGGTGCCTCTGTCGCTGGTCGTCTCCCGCTGGGCTTCCCTCGGGTAACCGGGGGTCTCACCCGGCGGAGACGGACCGCCGGGGCACTGTGAAGAAAGCAGCGCTGTGCAACAGCGCTGTGGCGCGCCTACAGTTACAACACAGCAACCACACATATGGGCGCATGTTTACATGCGTCCAATAGTCCATGGACAGTGTCCAACCCAAGGACGGGTCCGTTTTTACGGACCGAGGTATGGCCTCCGCGGTCAGGGGGCACAGCCCCGATACCGCCTACCGCGCCCCCTTGCGGGGGCGCTGTGAATACTCAACGGAGCGGCAGTCTGATTTTGGCTACGCAACGAAACGAATCGAAGTGAACTAGTAAGTGCGATATTTAAGCGAATAATGATCAGTAGTGTATTTGTGATTGAGTTTGAACTGTTATGTGATTATTAAAGTATTCAGTTGTTTAATCGGTAGTAATTAATTTATCCCATACCCAGCTCGTAACATTATGTATTGAATGAACTATGCTAATCAGACAATAGAACCTGAAAGCTAGTGAGTTTTCTTATCAGGAGTACTCAGTTCAGCTTTCCTACCACGTAACCACGGTCTATCAGTAAGTAGAACTGAATAAACAGAATTTAAACTTACGTTGGCAAAGCAGTCGTGGTAACATGACCACTAAGAATGTTCCCTTCAGTGACGTTGTCATCCATTGTAGTGCGAGCTATGTGAGTGCCGGGGAACGTGTCGTTCTCCTGAAAGAGACATGAAGGAGCTGTTCATAAATAAATACTGAGTTGGAATTCTAAACTCTCTCTTTTAGGGGCCGCCTCCATGAGCGAGCGAATCGCGGCGACTCCACATATTTCTATACGAAAATATCGCCGCGATTCTCTCGCTCGTGGAGACGGCCCAAAAGAGTGTATAGAAAAACGTGGAAAGGACGTTAAAATCGCCGCGATTCTCTCGCTCGCTCGTGGAGACGGCCCAAAAGAGTTTATAGAAAAACGTGGAAAGGACGTTAAAATCGCCGCGATTCTCTCGCTCGCTCGTGGAGACGGCCCAAAAGAGTTTATAGAAAAACGTGGAAAGGACGTTAAAATCACCGCGATTCTCTCGCTCGCTCGTGGAGACGGCCCAAAAGAGTGTATAGAAAAACGTGGAAAGGACGTTAAAATCACCGCGATTCTCTCGCTCGCTCGTGGAGACGGCCCAAAAGAGTTTATAGAAAAACGTGGAAAAGACGTTAAAATCGCCGCGATTCTCTCGCTCGCTCGTGGAGACGGCCCAAAAGAATGTATAGAAAAACGTGGAAAGGACGTTAAAATAGCCGCGATTCTCTCGCTCGTGGAGACGGCCCCTTAAGCTCTTCTTCGTCTATGTGGATGATGTGCTAATATTTTCCAGTTACAATTTAAAATTGATACTTGATAAGGATTTGTGTGAGATACCACAACTATAAAGGGTACAATATTTTATTAAAAAAAAAACACTGAAAAGTGGAAAACAACTGTCGGAAATCATTGGGAAAACTCAATGAAAGAAACAAAAGTCACTGACTTCGAAAGTAATGTTATATTCCACTTTTTAGTGTTTTTTAATTTAACTCGTTTGTTTTATACTATGCAGTCCAAATAAAACTGCATTCTGCTAAAGACAGTTTTAAGGCTACTATGTAACAGTGTTATGTAGATCTGACTTTCATGGGCCAGCGGCCCTGGCAGGAATCTTTGACGACTCGTGATAAAGGCCTAAACCATTGAAAATCCTCGAGAGTCGTTTATTTTATCAACATCTTATGTCAATTAAAATGAATATGTCTGTTGATATTGGTGGAAAACAGAATGGGGTAGATGACACACCAATCAATTGAGATACTTTTTAAGAGCTGTCAAAACGCGGTTCTCTCATAGACTTTGTACTGTGACGTCACTGTTTGGTCAACTCAATGACTCAACTATTTATTGATTTCAAAGCAACTAAAAATCTAATTTGGCAATTAATTGAAAATAAATCCGGCTTTCAGGCCCAAAATAAAGTGTTTTTATAGAGATTGGTTGTCTTGGAATTATTGTTTTATGTTGTCATCTACCCTATTCAGGCTTGCATCCCAGCCCTGTTCATATTGTGAGTCAGGACTTGTCAGTCCACTATACAGGGAGATGCCTCTTTAGCCTGCGTAGTGGTGTGGGTTCACCATTCCACTACAACTTACATAATAATACAAGTCCAACATGGTGGCTCGCAGGTTGACGCTGGTGGGCTGCGGTCTGACGCTGGGCGTCTGCTGCGAGCTGATGGTGGCGTTCTGGAACTTGAACATGAGGTAGTCGGGCCGCACGCGACGGAACTCGCGGCTCACGCCCGGTCGGAGGTCCGCTATCGGGAATCTGGAATAAAGAGTATTTATTATTGATATGTGGAACTGGAATAAAAAATAATAATAATATGTCTTTTGAATGTGGTGCTTAGCAGCTTCGCTGCCGGCTCCGCCAATATGCGGGGTGCGGGGTGAGCCCGGAGAACTGGCCCCGCATAATTATATGCGGAGTATCGCTGTAGGTTTTTTTTTTAATTATTACGCGCCCGGCACTGCGATTGGCGACACGTTTGGGGGTTGGCCCTACGCTTGAATAATAAAAATACCGTTACAAGTTGCGGTTTTTTAAAATTGACTTGTATTGTCAAACAAATGCACTGACCCCAGTTTGGGGCGACCATAATAATGAGATTTTGATTTATGTTTTTAAGATAGCATCTGTCCGTGACTACAGGAGCCGGTCAACTGTTCCCTCAAGACGAGCCATCAATTTCGCACATTTATTACATACGAGCTTAAGCCCGCGGCTTCGCCCGCGTGGAGTTCGATAATTCTGTCACGGGATCTTACTACCAGGATAAAAAGTATCCTATGTGTTAATCCAGATTATAAACTATCTGTGTGCTAAATTTCATCCAAATCCGTTAAATAGTTTTAGCGTGTAAGAGTAACAAACATCCATCCATCCTCACAAGATTTTGCATTTATAATATTAGCAGGAAGTAGGATTGAGGACCCACATATTCTAGTCGATCATTCAACCACCATTTCCTATGAAGTATAAATGGGCGGGTTCCCTCACCTGAGCACAGCGTCAAGGTTGGGACACTGCAGCGACAAGGCGAGCTGGTTCTGTGACGCCACGGGAGTGCTGGGCGTCGCCGCCTTGCTGCTGGGGCCGCCGAAGAACGTCGCCGACATGCGCTCTATCAGCGTCAGCTCCACGTCCAACTTGAATGGCGTGCATTTTACACTAGAAAGAGGAGAAATTATACATTCAGTCATCGATCACTAATAAAAAACTAGATACACAATCCCATGCAAAAGTTCTCTAAAAAATGTCGCCAAATGTTTTGACGTACTTCTTGTTGAAATAAATTTACATTAATGTAAATTCAACCTTAGACACATTGCCTAAAGTTGTATTCAAAAAGCTACGGACAAAAAGCAATAACCTTTTACGACTGATACTAGCTGGTCAACCTATATCAAAATAAATTCAACCTTGCACGCATGTTTTAAAGTCAGAATTACAAAGTGCTAATAAAAAGCAATAAAATTTTACGACCGAGCCTCGTCATTTGGACAAGGAATGAATGGAGTCGAACTGCCCAATATTTTAATTTAATTTTTTTGTTAAGCTTGTTTTAAAAAATTGGTTTAATGAGGCAAATTCTATTCTATTCTATGGTGTATAAGCACATAATAGATAATAGTACTAGCGCACAGAAGTTGCACTCCCTTCATCTTTAAGAAAGAAACAAAAACTAAACTCTCTAAACTGGGCGCGCTTGATCTAAATTGTGCCTTGACGCCACGCGTTAGCATAATGTTATTCGGCGTCTCGCTGCTTAAATGGTCAATCGGTAGGGTTGCCAAAAGTACTAAAAATAAAAAAAACCTACCAACATTATTTTGGTTTTAATGTATTATTATCTAACTGTTACTTAATTAAAACTTAATCATTCAGTTAACAAACACGAAGTAGGTAAGAGTAAGTACTCGACGCAAGCAACCAGTCTAAAGAGCGCGAAAAATTGACACGGCATACGTACGCAGTTACGCATGGCTGGAGCGCGACAGCCTTATAGAGCTTGCATATTCAATATGAGCGAAGCGGTAGGTAATTATCTCATGCCTACACACGGAGTGAAGAGCTCGTATAAGTGTAAAGGTTATAATTTACTTGAATGTAAATATGTTTTAGGATAGGGCACCACATTCATTTAGTAATTAAACTTAATGAAAGTTATTAAAACAGTCATACTTATTTATTTATTCTTTAAAGATTCTTCAAAAATTTAAAGATATTGCTTGACAATCAAATCCATTCTCCACACCTGACTGGTTCTAGAGGAACGCTAAAAAAACCTCACGTCTTTAATTTTATTACATGCACATATTCAAAATTAAATGTGTAAAATGTTACTATAGTATTTAAAAAAAACAGTAAAGAAGTCTCATTAAACAAAAAAAAACAATCATACTTTAATAATAAAAAATAATAAAAGAACAATAGCGTCTCCAACAAATGGAACAGAATCAACGTACATAACTCGAACAATTTAAGTGGGCATGCGATAGTATGATTAAATGCGTTTAGTAAGGGTCTTTACAATTGAGATGCCTTATAACTCTTGCTATTTATTACGAATTAATCTAAAAAATGTTTTTACGATGATTTCTTGACAAAATATCAGTATTTACAATACAGTGATAACAATTAAATAATGATAATATTAATACTTACCGAAAATATGAAATTCCATCCATTTTTAGCGTCCTGGACATGTATTTTTTACACTTTTTAAACGAGCACTGAGGCATGTTTACCGTCGGAGCGTTCAAATGCTACTAGATTAAAAGAGCACCCAAATGTTCGAATGGGCGCTCATTCGGTGAGGACATTTTTTACCGCTGATTGTGTATCTAGTTTTTTATTAGTGATCGATGCATTCAGTACAATAATTTAAACTTTACTATAGTTGGTGCCAGTTAAGATAAGAATAGCGATCAGTGACCCACCTACATTTATTAAACTTCTTAACTTTGAAAACCAAAAATAAGCCTGTTCAAGTCTGGAATCGTCATCTATCGTGATCTTCAACATTTTTTGTAATGAAAAACAATACACGGTTTATTTGTATTCGTTCGTACGAAGAGATATTAGGGAAAGGGCAATGACCGCTATTTTCATCTTAACTGGCACCAACTATATATACGTATAGGTCTTAGCGCGAACTTGAACGTTATGGTCTTTTGGTAACCATTCAGTGAGGGCTCAACTCGCATCTGCTATCACTACACCTTACCAAGTGTCCTGCCAAACCCTATAATCATAACATTATTAGAAAATAACTCATACTTACACAACATCAGTAGTAGGGTACACGAGTTTCTTCTCCCCGGACATGCGCACGTACTTGGACGTCTGCTTGAAGTTGACGCGCACGTTGGCGCGCGACGTCGACGCGCTGTGCTGACTAGAACTGTCGTCATCATCTGGTAACGGAATAAACTAAGTTTAACATAACAGCGCCGATTATACAGGGAGTACAGGACAGCTCTCCGCAAACTGACAAAATAAAATTCCTAGCAAACTGACTAAATCATATTCCACCGGAACAGGCTTGTCAATTGAAAAGATCTAATTAGTCCGTCAGTTAGATTATCAAAAAATATTGGACACATATTTTTTCTTTTGTTACGTAAACCAAAACTGACGAAGATACGACGCTTTTAAAATTCTCAATACGTCACGCCGTGCTATAATTTTTAGTGCGTTCTGACGTCACGAGCCCTCACTCCCGAGTTTTAATGCGTTTTATCTTTGTCAATATTCAATGATTTACAAAAACAAAAAATACGTGTCCATTATTTTCCAATACTCTAAGTGACGGACTAAATAGATTTGCAATTCATTGATGGTGGAAACTAGCCTATTGTTCTCAGGATAGTTTTCATTTTGTTGATCGTTTTTTCGGTTACTATCATCTTTTTTAACCGACTTCCAAAAGGAGGAGGTTCTCAATTCGATTGGTATTTTTTTCAATGTAAAGTTTACAGTATCTGCAAGCAGCACTCTATTTATGTAAATAATACGGCTAAAATATAAATAAAACCAACACTGGATGTTGAAATACTCTACGGAACAACGCGTGAAATCAGCTGTTCACTTCCTGCCTAGCTACAGAGTTCATTGAACTCGTCGTCGCGCTTGCCGTTTGCTACGATTGGCCATATTATTATGGCCTGGCAACTGATTCAGAACTGCACAATGCTAAGACGGGAACATAGAATTTTCTCAGTATAAAAATCTTAGAGCAACAGATGCCAGCTTCTCCAAAGAGTCAAAAACGTGTGACGTCACTCACCTTTACACTGGAACCGGATCAAGTCGAAGCCCTGCGGCTCATCGCCAGCCTCCGTAGAGAAGTAGAGACACTCTCTAAGTAGAAGGTGCCTGACTGAAGCCTCGCACATCGTCTGACTACCGGTCGACGTCACCTTCTCGCTGCCGTCCAGAGCTATCTCTGATGTTAATAGCCTGCAAGACAAATAATAGTAGCATTTAATCAATAATAGCTTTAGAGAGATGGAAGCTTTTCATATCAGGGGATTATATGTCATATTTCAGTATTTTTACAGTGGTTCAGACGCTCTGAATGGGGAGATATTTGAAGCACTATGCGTAGACTATGCTGGCTTCTATGCAGCTGAGTACCAGTATTTTACATCGAGCGACTGCCTATCTGACCTCCACTACCCAGTTAGTACTGGGTAATACGATACTCCTTTGTAAGACTGGTTGTCAGACTCTTTGTGGGCCACTGACTACCTATAACGACTGTCAAAGATCTACAAATGACAGCCGGGACCACAGCTTAACGTGCTTTCCGAAGCACGAAGGAAACTCACCCATCCACAGACCAACCTAAGCAAGCACGGCTTAACCTAAAGATCGACCCGAGCGGCTGTTATTATTTAGCCACGGAGGCAGTACTCACTATCATAATTTTAAAATGTTTGTACCCTTACCTCAAATGGTTCTTCCCAGTGGTTCTATCAAGAGCCTCGTTTGCGGCGCTGAAGTCGTCCACGATGGAGAACGGGTCTAAGCTGTTGTAGAACTTGGTGGACACTTCCTGCATCTTGTTGGCGCTGGCCGGCGATATGCAGTCCGACCCGATCATTGTTGGGACTAGAATATCCTACAAAGAGTTTCGATTGTTTCAGCATCTAGTGAAACTCAACATTGGCTGAGCTTTCTGTTGATTGCCTGATTTTAACACGGTTAGATTTACCAGTAACTAACTATGTAAGAAAATCTTAGAAGTTAAATTTGACTTATTTCTCGGTTTCTGGTTGAGCTGAAATTTTGCATACATGTTTAGTTTAGATGACAATGCTTGATTAGCTAAGTGACGTCGTCAAAATCCAATATGGCGAACTCTCAAAGATGGCGGATTAGTATTTTTTTTATGCATTCCCATGTTATAGGTATGAAATGAAAGGGTTTGGGGTTTGGTCATAAAAATACGAGACCTAAAATGACATTACACACAAGTGTAAAGTTTTTTTTAAACTACATTACAATATTTTACTACATTATCATCACTGTAAAACTAAAGTTACAATATTTTCAGTTACGACGAATGAGTGACGATATAGTACATTGAACCGAGTGTTCATTTCGAATAAACACGACAGTGATAAACAACCTGACGCAGTATCTAAGTACAATCATCATGTTCTCAGATTCTGTCCATTTTCAAGAGTTATTTATTACCTTATGTAGTAAAACGCAAGACACCGACGCAATCCTCAAGCTGATGTGTGACACTTCAGCCGTAGGGTCCCCGTCGATGTGAGGAACTGGAAACAAAGTAATATTGTCCTAAATAAACAAAGATTTGAACCTTATAATCGCTTAACGTAGAAGTTAATATGGGTTGCAATTTTTTACAGTGAAAACAATTTAAAGGAGAAAGGGAGAGAGAAAGAAAGAGAGATAAAGAAAGAGAGAGAGACAGAGAGAGAAAAACAGAAGAGAGGAGAGAGATAAACGTGCTTTCTTAATAACTTACTCTTCTTATTCCTCTTGATCCTGGGTGCAGCAGTGGGCATGTTGACGCTGGAGTTCATACTGGTGTTCATTGAGCTCATGGACGACGAGAAACTTTCCGACATCTGGTTGCCTTGCGACGCCATTGGAAGGAACTTCTCGTTTTCAGACTCTATTTCTTCTATTGTGAAAAAGTAGTTTTAATCAGTATATGCAAGTTTTCACACCA
Source organism: Xestia xanthographa (assembly GCA_905147715.2). NCBI lineage: Eukaryota > Metazoa > Arthropoda > Insecta > Lepidoptera > Noctuidae > Xestia > Xestia xanthographa. The sequence continues at coordinate 17,960,695 of LR990652.1, forward strand.
GAGCTGGATATAATGTCCAGTAACTTTAGGTTATAACGCGCAAGGATTTTACATACGCTAAGATTGACTGATTACAAAATTTTCCCATCCGAAAAAAAAGGCATATCTATTTAAATAAAGTATTTATTTAAACTTCCTGTACAGACGCCAGCACATCAAGCTGTAAAATTTTCTCAATCAACCTTGAACCTAATTCTCTAGCGATAAAGTTGAAAATCTATTACAGAAATTTGACAGATTGTAGTAGTTTGATGAGTTGGACCACGAGTGGTATACATAATGTATAGGCGGACTTAATCCCACAACACAAGGCATTCAAGTTTTGTTGAGTATAAAGCTTTATCGTCATTATTTGCTTCGACACTTACCGTAGCTAGGTCCAGACCAGCCGTACATGCCAGCAGAAGGTTTCGAGTGCTGCCTCTCCAGGTTGCCTAGCAACTGAGCCTCAATCATCTGGAAGTCGGCCTGCCTCATCGGCTTGCACTGCATGTTCATGCCGCTTGGACGAAGTGGGATGTTGCTGTGGAGATAGAGGTCGTAGTTTTAATTGAGTGGTTTATACAGTAACTAGCTGTAACTTCCGGTCTAAGACGTTATTAAAGTTTTTTTGATGTGAAACATTTATAGGCGCGGGGAAAACCAAAAATTGGCGTGGCGACGCATGATTTGGCGACGCGTCGCCAACTGTCAAGTTGTCAACCCGGCTCGAACATTACTGACTTGTTGAAGCAGCATAAGATCTACATTATTCTCCACGGTTTACAACAAGCCAGCTGGTCTCGGGGCACAGCGCTGAGTTACAATCTTGTGACTTAAAGTGATTGTGATTTTCTTTTTGTGAATCGAGTAATTTTGTTTTTATTTAATGAAAATAAATGATTATTAAATAAACAGTCATAATTTTCAGGGAAACATTAGTAACATTTTATTTTTTCATTAAGCCATATTTAGTTCTGTCATAATCTGTTATTTTATGCATATTACTTGTACAAAATAATTTCAATGTTTTACATCTACCAGGCGTCCCGTGACGGCTCACAATTTCAAATCCAGAGTTGTGCAAAAGTCTCAGACATATCTGAATCACAGATCTTGATTTTTTTCACAATAACCAAGTAATTCAGTCTAGCCTTACCTGGTATCCTCCAAATGCGGCTGATTCAGAGCATCAACGAGTTCCAGCAAGGTATGCAGCTGCCTCGGCGTTATGAACACAATGAATGACCCAAACAGCATCTTAACTTCGACCTTAGGCCCCTCCACTTCTTCAGTGTGCTTCAATTTCAACGACAACTCCTGGTGCCCCGTCAACTTAGCAAATAGTATAGGATCGGGATGGTTCAGCTTCTCATCGGGAGTCATTTCTCTAGATTCTGTTCGACTTTTGGCTTCAGCTATTATCTCTTTGACCGGATCCGATTCTATAGTGGATATCACACTTCTAGTCTCATAAAAAACATCTGATAAAGTGCTCTGGTAGTTCATTTCTGGGGTTTCGACTTGGCTGTCTGCTTTGTCGGCTTGTGAGGAGACGGATTTCTCCATGATAAGACTCCGGGCCATGGTGCGCAGTTTGGAGGGGAATTCGTCCGTGTACAGGGTGACTCCTTCGAATTTGATCTTCTTATTGGTGTATGTGGCTACTATGTATGTTTTGGGCTTGTCCGGGTCCGTTACGTCTGGTGCTGGTTCTGAACCGGCCTCGTCGAAGTAGTCGATACTAAAATGGGAAATTGCAATGTTAATACAGGGTGTAAAAGACCTCATCACGAAGCCGTCAACCAAGTTTTCTGTACATCAAACTAAGTAACTTTACGCGAAAATTATTGCTGGGAAACGACTTTTTTTTTGGGGTGAAAAATCATATTTTGTGATAAAACTCAATGTAACGCACTCAAAACATCGTGCTGATGGATGGATTCAACAGGACGGGGATCGTGGAGGTGTTTAAAGTAAAAATCTTACATTAAAAAATTGTATTCAAAAATAAACTTGTCAAAAAGTTGGAACGTTGACCCCCAATATCCGTAACTAGAAGGTTGGCAATGACGGGGAGAAGAAGTGCCTTTCGGCTTCGTTAAGAGGAGTTTTACACCCTTTATATGTTAATAGTCGTATGAAAGCTACGTTGTAAGGTTTCGGATATCACTAAAAGTAGTAGAATATCCTACTAATATCATAAATGCGAAAGTTTGTGATGATGAAGGATTTATATAGATGTATGGATGTTTGCTACTCTTTCACGCAAAAACTACTGAACAGATTTCGATGAAATTTTTCACACAGAATAGACAACTTTGAATAGATCCAGAATAGACACAATCAGGGAACAAAGATGCCGTGAATTCTATGCTGTGAATTCCACAGGTTACAATAAATGAAGAAGCTTCAATCAACACTAATATTATAAAGAGGAATGATTTGTATTTTTGTATGTTTGTAACGAATAAACTCAAAAACTACTAGACCGATTTCAAAAATTCTGATTGATGAAAGAATTTTTGATTGATGGCTATATTTATTACTAGAAAAAATTACGGATCTCTACTAAAACCGTGCGAAGCCGGGATGGGCCGCTAGTCATAAATGTGACGATTTGCCATATCTTTGGCGAAATTTTAAAGTTCTGTTCTCATTGCCACATGATCATCAGTCCGTTTCAATGACTATTGAGCTAATTAAGATCTTTATGTCTGTGTATTACGGTTTAATTAATCCACCATTTTCTCATATAATACACATTTAGTAATACATTATTTATTGTTCTTTGTATGTTACACATCAGCCTTGAAAGTCCGTTTCATTTAGGATTGGAATTGTTACAACCAGATTGGAATCTTGAGATATAAGTAACTGTTCTATGTGCAGACGCCAGCACATAAAGCTACTACAATCTGTCAAATTTCTTTAATAAATTTTCAAATTTATCGCTAAAGTATTAAGTTCAAGGTTGATTGGAAAAAGACAGTTTAGCGTAGCTTGACGTGCTGGCGTTCTGTACATATAGGTAACTAGCGGACGTCACGCGGTTTCACCCGCGAAGTTCCCGTTCCCGTGGGAGTACGGGGATAAAATATAGCCTATGTTACTCAGGGTGAATTTAGCTTTCTAAAAGTGAAAGAATTTTTCAAATCAGCGCAGTAATTTTTGAGTTTATTCATTACAAACATACATACACACACACAAAAATACAAATCTTTCCTCTTTATAATATTACTAGCGGTCGTCCCCCGGTTTCACCCGCATAGTTCCCGTTCCCGTGGGAGTACGGGGATAAAATATAGCCTATGTTACTCAGGGTGAATAATGTAGCTTTCTATTGATGAAATATTTTTTGAAATCGGCGCAGTAGTTTTTGAGTTTATTCATTACAAACATACACACACACAAAAATACAAATCTTTCCTCTTTATAATATTACGTATAGTGTAGATTTGTTTAATTTAAGTAGCCTTTTATAAATTAGTTATTCTATTAAAAGGGTGAAGCAAAATAAATCAGAAGTATTTTTAATACATTTGTCATTTCAGTTCAACAGACAAAACAATGACATGTGCGATAAAATCAAGGCTATTGATTCGTCGCGTTAAGATTATTCTAATCAGACGCCCGGAGAGAGGTCATATGTATTGACAAGGAAGTACTACAATGTATACAAACGAGACCAGTGACGTTTACATTGGGCCTTTTTAAACTGAGCAGTATGTGACGTCAGTCATCACAAAGGAGCTATTATGACACGACCAAGTTAAAGCGCAGGCCACACCGCCACCTAGCGGGCGGGCGGGCTAGGCGGGCGAACATCGTTTCACCTCTTTACATACTTCGGGGTTCACACCGTGAGCTACCGAAAAAGCCGAACGAAGTATGGTTCGCTTCGCTCGCCCGCCCGCTAGCTGGCGGTGTGGCCTGCGCTTAAATAGGGAACTAGCAGTCGAGTCGTGGGTGCGTGCCCATAGCTGGGTCCAACATTTTAACGTTTTAATTAAATTGGGATAAGGGAGGGGGAACTATGAAATGATGGCTAATTCAAGTAGTAGAAATAAGAAGTGTTCATAAAAAAACCGATAAAGTGCGAGTTGGACTCGCGCACGAAGGATTCTCTACATATTATAAGACAAAGTCCCCCGCTGCGTCTGTGTATGCTTAGATCCTTAAAAGTACGCAACGGATTTGAATGCGGATTTTTTTAATAGATAGTGTGATTCAAGAGGAAGGTTTTAGTATATAATTTGTCAAGGCGAAGTCGCGGCCGGGCAACAGCTGGCTGGCTATACAACATTAAACAAAACGCAAAAAAAATCACGTTTGTTGAATGGGACCCCCACTTAAATATTTATTTTTATTTAATTATTTATTTTTAAAGTGAATATACAACTAAATATTCTGTGAATATTTAAAGCGTCTACCTGTTGCCGTTAATATCGAGCATAAAACGGCAAAAAAAAAACACGTTCGTTGTATCGGAGCCCCCCTTAAATATTTTTTTATTCTGTTTTTAGTACTGTTGCTATAGCAGCAACACAAATAGATCATCTGTAAAAATTTCAATCACGGTACATGAGATCAGCCTGGTGACAGACAGACACACGGACGGACAGTGGAGTTTTAGTAATAGGGTCCCGTTTTTACCCTTTGGGTATGGATCCCTAAAAAGAATAATTGTAAGAATACTCACTTCTTTATATGGACCTCCAGTGCGATGCCTCGGTCGCCATTTTTAGGTACATGTTCTATTCTTATTTTAGTGTTTTCAAATTTTACTTTTACTCGGCTTAGTACTGAAAAATAATAAATAAATAATGTAATAATAAATTACCACAAAAGTAATCTGTTAAGATTTAGATATCCTTATTTGCGTTTACGAGGAATATTGAAAATTCGAAGAACTCTTATTATGCAGTTTAGTGAGTAGATAAATAAATGGATAAAATTGTAAACAATTGATTGCACTAATCATTTGACTGAAGTAGAAGATATCCACGTAATCTGATATCCATAGTAATAGGGTATATGCATGGTTTTTTTATCACTCTAAACAAAGCGTATTAACATCAGAAATAGCAAAGTGAAATTATTTTTTTAATATCTATAAAAAATACTAAGTTAAAAGTATTTGAAACTGCTGACTAGACAGAGAGATCCGATACAGCAAATGACGTCATTCGCTGCATCGACGTACAAAATCCATACAAAATTCCGCTTATCTAGAAAGAGATAGAAACAAAAGTTTAAATGGTTTTAACTTTTGCGTTGTTTGGCCGATTTATGTCTTCTTCGATTTTTGTCATTATTTTTATACTTTAATATTCTGTATCGAAATAAAAAAAAGAATATTTATGCATATTCCCTATTATCTATGTCTAGTACAAACTGTGTCAAGAAGACTGGCACACAAATATTCAGTCTAAAAACCTAGCTTTAAGTATTGACAATCATACAAAACACATTGGTCAATGACCTGATGAAACAAAATTATGAGGAAACAATTTATTTAATTTTTCTACTTTCTTACATTATTTCTTCAAAACATGTAATATTTCTACACTCTTTTATATGCAGACACTTGTGCAAATAGAGCGATATTTGAATAAATACACATTGACTTACTGGAATCAATAGCATGTGCAAACATTTCGATGCCCTCCACAGGATGGGACTCCTGTGGCCCGTCCTCTTCCCTCAGACATTCGGCAGCCAGTTGCATGGATGATGACATGGATGACCACATCGACTCCAGCATTGATGACACTTTGTTGAAAAGTAAAAGCGTATAGAAATGTGGACGAAATATATGGAGTATTCAACTTACAAAACTATGGAGATTTTTATCTACTTTTTTCCTTTATGGATAGGATATCCTTCCCAGTGACAGTTTAATCAGTTTTGCAAAGCGTTAATGAAAGACACAATGCCAGTTTTAAATAAAAAAGTATTCTCCTGACTGAGGGATTGGACAAAAAGAATATTTATCCTACATCCATCATCTGCCTAGATTTCAGTGTAATCCGATGTAACAATCTAACGACAACAACCTGAGCGGCTGCTATCATTTAGCCAGCAGCTCCTACAAAATACAGAATATTTAGACTTATGTAAAATGAATTATTTAGCCTACATTACCAATAATTATTTAAACTAAAAACAGTTATTTTTAATTACATGATTTGATAGTGGAATGTTAGGTATGTTCTAATTTGAATGTAAAGTCCTTTACATTAGTATGTAATGCATACTATTGTTCTTATGACTTTGAGTAATATGTAATTAATTCAAACCTTTAATTTGCTAACAAAACAATACTGTGTCATGTAATAGTGGAAGGTTGTTTTATGTTTCATGAATTCTTTGAAATTTTGACTGAATGTGAAGGACACTTTGAGGGGCCGTCTCCACGAGCGAGTGAATCGCGGCGATATTATAGTCGTGACACGTATCAACGTATGTCTATACGATAACATCTTCGCGATTCTTTCGCTCGTGCAGACGGCCCCTAAGAATGTGCAGAAATAATTATGTGGCACAATACAAAAGACCTAATTTCTTTAAGCTGACGAGCTAATATATAGTTATCATAGCTAAGCAATTTAAACAAAACAAGTATTGAGTAATAAATTACCTACTTTGCTGATTTGAAAGGTCTTGTTTAATTAGTAATGTACAAATTATAATCAAAAACATTAATTAGCAACAATTAAGTGGAAATTACCTGGTTCAGCCCGCACTTTCGGTTGTACAGTAAGTGATAAGCCATTGACTTTGACGATGGAGTCATCTTTGAACAGTGTGGACCACGGGATTGTTACTGTGATCTCTTTCATATGCCCGTCCACTATCTCCAGCGGCCAGTTCTGTGCATCTCCAAGCTCGTTGAGTGCCTTAAATATGATTATAGTTTAATTTTGGACTACATCTTCTAATACTCTAATTTATATACCAGTATGTTGTGATTGTTTCTTACAACCAAAACCAATTGTTGCTTACGTATGTCTTAATATGTCAATTCTAATTATAATCATCATAGTTAAAATGCGATGTTACCTATGTGCTCTAAGTAGTTGTTGATTATTATTTAAGTTAAATAATAATCAACAACTACAGCTGTTATAGTTGTTTATCTGTTAAAGTATTAAGAAATCAACGAGAGTGAATCATAGAATTTGTAAAACATAATGGAATTCAATGGCATTTTCTTTGTTTCGCACTTACAACTATTTTTTCTTTGCAGTATTATTATTAATTTGATGTAGCGTTGAGTATAAGTTGGATAGAGCAACCGTAATCAAAGGAGCGAGATAAGGTGCTTATAATTCAGAATGCTTAGACAACTTAAGATTTGAAATGACAATTCCTCCACATATTAAAAATACATTGATAAGAACGAATAGGCAATATTACTTCAGCAAGAATGACGAAATGTGATCACGATATAAGGAGTCCTTTGTTTCAAATTCATGAATAACACGTGTTGTTCCGTATTGCGCATATTTTATTGGCAAGTGAGTGCACACGTTTTAATGATAACACCGACTTGTAACCAAAATATTTATCATACAATATTAGAGGAAATGAAGCAATATATCAAAATTAAACTCACATCGCAGTCAAGGCTAACATCGCAAACTGTTCCAGTACCATTGTACAGATCCACACTCAGCTGATCCAAAGTCAGTTTCTCTTCGAGGAAATTGCCAAGGTACCGTTGTAGCAGATACCTGCAGGCTCTTTTTTTAATACTTTCAGACCATGGTAGATACCACAACATCTTCAGAACTTTTTAAAGAGCATCACACTGAGAATTTTTATTTTTGTGCGTAATGACTATTGTGATTTGCGTGCGATTGACTCGCGAACGTAAATAAACATAACGTTCCGTTACATTCAGCTGTCTGTCACTACACTACTGTCAGTTGGTCAATTTTTATTAGAGAAGTTTCCGTTTGTCTATGGTCTGTTGTCACAATGATTGCAGGATGGATTGTGCTTAGTACTTAATAGTTCCATGATTGAACTAAGCATAAGTGCGTGAACTAAGTATTTCCAATAGTGGACAAACATTTCAAAGTCATATTTTGTTGTAGATAGTACACATAATTAAAAAGCTTTTTTTTACAAAATTTCAATACGCGGACGCCCACGGATTACGAGATTTAATTCTTTGAAGTTTCTATACTAGAAAATAGCACGACATTTGAACATTTCTAAGTTGGTTATGTTGTCATGCTAGACGTCAAACAAAGTTGACATTTCAAGTTCCGTTGACGGTAGAAGGAGTACGTATATTAAAAAAAAAAGATCTCTTTGCCTTTGCCTTCCCAAAAGGGAAAATGGGAAAAAAAAAAAAAAGTGTATTTTAGGTTCCTGTAGACATATAGTGTATTATCTATGCTGTAGACCCTGCAGATAGAAATAGGAGACCCGCGCAGCGGGGCTCCATCGACTACGTTACGCATTTATGAAGTGTTTTGAGGTTAGGTTACTATATATGTTTTTTCTCAAGAACGAAACCATGCACATCAATGCGATACTAAAGTATGCACATGAAGCTACCCGAAACTGTTACATTTTCTCCATCAACCTTGAACCTGGTGTCCCTAGGCTGTGACTGTCGTACATCTAGTCGTGATATTCTACCATCAGAAATTTGATTGATTGGAGTAGCTTGATGTGCTGGTGTCTATAAAAGGCCCTATCAACATCTTAAGCCATAGGTCTGTTGCAATTGGTTGACACAAGAATTTGGGCTCATCCCAGTCTATCTATTGGGTTAGAACCTAACAGTCCAATAAGCAGGGAAAGGGTTTTATATCCTACCTATTGGTCTGGGTTCAGCGTCACACTGTAGCTTACATAGTAATACAGTCCAACATGATGGATCGCAAGCTGACTGGTGGGCTTCGACCGTGATGTGGTGTGTTGTACGTATTTACCTCGCTTTCCGCAAAAAGTGATAGAAAGTTTTGTTCGTCGGCGCGGCGCGGCGCGCGGCGACGTTGTCGATTTGCTCCCTGCTTCTTCCATAGCTTGTTCCTCTATGTATAATCTCATGTTTACGTTGCAGCTAGGGGAACTTACAAGTACGAAAGACAGGCAAATCGGCACACATTGTTTCATGACGGCATCATAATATGGCGAATGATAGACAGAATATTACGAGCCTACTTATTGTTTTAATTCTAAACATGGGAAGATTAAATACAAGTTTTAGCATATAAATTTTATTTATATTATCTTTATAGGTAGGTATTTACCTAAGAAGGGGGATGTTATGTTGCATACAGGTAATACCTAATAGGTGTGACCACAGGACAGAACATTAAGGTGGATGCTCAAGGGTAGCCCGCGAAATTCAAATTTTCTTACGTTTTTTGCAATTTGCAGGCCAGTGCTAGGTTGTATGTTGATTAAAATATTGTTTGCGACTGTAAGACGTATGTAGTAACACAATTATAATCATCAAAATCATCAATACAACCCTCCAAGTTCATAAAGGTGCAAGAATGATTTTGACCTTGGAAAAGTAATTTTTCCACCTTTATGAACTTTGAGGGTTGTATTGATGATTTTGATGAATATAATTTTGTAACTACATACGTCTTACAGTCGCAAACAAAATTTTAATCAACATACAACCTAGCACTGGCCTGCAAATTGCAAAAAACGTAAGAAAATTTGAATTTCGCGGGCTACCCTTGAGCATCCACCTTAAGGTGAATGCTGCTCCAACCAGCCCGCGGAATTCAAATTTTCTTATGTCTGAGTTGTGTGACACTGCTGTGACACACACTGGTTCATGTACAACATAACTTGTAACTTGATTTTATGGAATTATTTTACTCTTGTTTCATGTACCTACTACAATAATGATGGTAGTACTCTGTATAGATTTGAGTAATATGTCCTTTTTAATGTTAGCTTGTCAAAACAGTGAATTTACCATATATTTATTACATCGGTTTGTACTTAGGTAGGTAGGTACCTAATTATTTTCATTTAAGTTTACAAGAAACGTAGTAGGGAACACTGATATCATGATCATTGTAGGTACTAATCAATGTTAACATGATCATTGTACTGGATCAATGAAATGATCACTGGCGATATCCTAGTGAAGAAAAGGCAAATAAGAACGCAGCGTGTTCGGTTTGCTTACAGTTATCTCAGCTGATTCTTTTTCTTTGTAGCAGCTATAAATAGTGAGGGAATAAAATACAAAATTAAGATTCGTTGGCAGATATAACGTAGCAAAAAACTCTGAGTAGCCGACACCCTCCTCGGAATATGCGTAACTGTTGGTGTTGTTAATTACAAGCGCTATTTCTACTCTGGACACTTTGTAGCGCGCTGAAAGGAAGGTATAGGTATCATTAGGGTCATTTCCACAAATTCCACAGGACATGTACTTAACTAAATATACGCACGCAGTGAACTTATCCCTTTTTTTTTTTTTTTCGTATAGGATTTCGTCAAATGACTCCTCCCGCTCTGGGCGGAGCAGGAGGGAGAGTCAGACTTTTACTGACTAAAACCCATCCATGTTCCTTCATCGCCCTTTGTTTTCCGGGGCCACGGTATCTCTTTCGAACAGTCCCGCAACAACGGCAGGCATCGGTCCTTGCGGACCCCTTCCTTTTTGCTGACTCTCGCGCCGTCGACACGGCCTGTCGTCATGAGACGGACGGAGGCGAGCTAGCCCATAGCCCACGCCTACGGTGGCCGGGGGCCACGTGGTGGCCCCCGATGCCCGGGGCGTCTCCCGCGGGGGCCGGGACGCTGAGAGGTTCCCTCCCTCCCGTTCCGCCACCTCCTTCTCTAGCATTACTGCTTCGCAGAAGGAGGTGACGGCGTCCCATTCCGTCTCGCTCCGGACCATGGCTTGCACCAGGGCCGGACGCGAGAGGTCGGACTTATCCCTTACGCGCCGGTCAATAGCTGTGATAAGGAAATGAATAATGATGAAATGATCTTTGTACAGACGCCAGCACATCAAGCTATCCGAAACTGTCAAATTCGACCTTGAAACTAATACTAAAGGCTGTCTCAGCCTGGTGTTAGACCGAGCGCTCGGCCGAGCAGTCGGCTATGTGTTTACAAATACCGAGCGCTCGGCCGAGGGCACTAGAGGCGCCCGTGTGCAAACATTACCCAAGCGCCCCCTAGTAAGCGCGCGGTCAAAATTGAATAGGTACAAAGTACAAGTAACAGCACATCAAGTTACCACAAACTGTATTTCCCCAATGGATAATAAACTCTATTGTTTGGAGATGCAGGAAAAATTCGTAACTTAATCTCTTTTTATGTTGGTCATTGAAAGTGCCGCGGCCGGCCAACGCGCGCGCCAGGTGGGTCTCTGTAACGAGCGGCGCTCGGCGCCCCCTAGGACCTCTGCACCCGTGTGCAACGCACACCCTGCACACTAGGTAAAGACGGCCCTGGCACTGAGGCCCTACTCTCTAACGTTTCGTCTGTATATTCGGATCTATCCGTTTTTCTCACTCGCACTCATCTGCAGACGTGCGCGAAAGAGACGGATCATTCGCATCGGTCACTACTAGGCTCGGTAGGTGTAATCAGGCTGTATGCGATAAATCTATTATGACTGATTTCATTGTATAGTTGTTCAATACATGATTGAACATAAATATTTAAGTATTATTATAGTTTTAATTAGTGCCCACATATTGTCTTTTTGGTTGTCATCTGCCTGTCAACACTCAGTTCCTGGAACCTGGAAAAGCTGGAAAAGCCTTTTTTCTTGACTCCTATAAAAGCTCAGCAAACCTGGGTCAAAATATTGTTTTCTTGAGTTTATTCTATTATAAACTTATTAAAATTATACTCTGGTTTAATTATTGAACAGTAGTAGCTTGATCTCTGGCGTCCTGTTCGTTATAAACTTTAAAATGTCAAAGATCTGCCCATAACAGCTTACCTAATTACCGTTGTATCGTGGTCTCATGGATTATTAAAGAGCAAAAGTCAAGTGGCCCCTAAATTATTGCCAGGTTTAAATTTAGAAAATTTTCTTAAAAAATACCAACCGCTATCACATTTGAAAGAAATGTCCAAAACTCTGTTTAACACCATTTGGCCCCATACTTTTTGATCAACGAAGAGCACAGTTTCTGTAAACAGGTTTAGTAGGTTATTTTACGAATAAGGTACCTTTAGGAATTCCATACATAGGTAGGCTTAACCTAACCTAACTAGTACCTATTTACGAAAAGTAGGTATTAGCACCTTGCCTCGGAGATGTTAGATTTTCTTAATCCGTGTGTCTGTACCTACATTTAATAGTATTGAGGTTCATGAATAAAGACTAAACTTACCACTTTTAGTATTTTCGTTTTTACGTCTGTTCCCGCATCACGCAGAAACCACTTCATGGATTTGAATTAGGTATTTTTATTATATACTTAGTCTACAAAGCGGGGCAACTTAAAGGATAAAATTTATATCAGTCAGCAGAGTATCTCAATAACTGACATGACGTACCTAAAGTTCCTACTTATGAATTTATTACTTCAATTTATGTAATAAAAGTTCGTTCTCCTGTACTGCTGTACATTCGGGAATAATTTAATCAAGAAGAAGATTTCGGGCGTTTTCGGCGCCCCCTTATGACGGCGCCCAATACTGTCGTACTGCTGGCATCGCCCTAGGATTGTGCCCTAGGGCCGCCTCTGCCTACCTTTTACGTATTTTACCTTACCTAACTTGTTCTTGGAGAAAAGTCAGAAGCGGTCGGAACTTACCTGTACAATGGCCCAACGTCATGACAATTTTATAGTATGGACTCCCAATAGCTTCTATTTTTCTTCTAAATCTAAATTCTTTTGAGTATTGGGTCAAAATTAGTACTATAACCAAGGTAAAATTAAACGTTTTGATGCACATATTGATGTCCAAGACGACGAAGTAACTGTATCAGCTTGTGTTGCTTGTAGCAACACAAGCTGATACAGTTACTTACGTAAACTACGAACATGCCAGTGTACCAATAAAGGGCGCTGTAGTCTAATATCTAGTTTCTCTGTTATGAAAACAAGACATTGCGTATATTATAAATCTATTGTTTAGCTCCAAGAATCTGACATGATTAGAGCATAACATGGAACTGAATTACTGTCTGTTAAAGAAGGACTTACCGAAAGGTGGCTGTGGCCCAAAGGGGTATCTGTCGTAGAAACTTCTGACAAAAATTAGCTTCCGGACCACAACTATATTTGGTACCAGTTAAGATGACAATAGCAGTAATTGACCCACCTACATTATATTAAACTTCTTAACTTTGAAAACCAAAAATAAGCATGTTCAAGTCTGGAATCGTCATCTATCGTGATCTTCAACATTTTTTGTAATGAAAAACGATAACAAATAAACCATTTATTTGTTTTCGTTCGTACGAAGAGAAAATAGGGAAAGGGCAATGACCGCTATTCTCATCTTAACTGGCACCAACTATACAAACTGTGTCATGTGTGGTACTTATTTAAATTACTGATTCAATAACACAGTCTTTAGTACTACCAGTTCAGTGCTGACATATGTTCATATCAAACTTATTAATAGCCATTTAGATTGGCTTTAATGGCTGAACTTTCAGTGGTTTCTGAAGAGGAGATTGCATAATTACCAGGTCAATAAAACCGTCCTAAATACTTTAAATATTTTTTAATTATTTATGTACAATGAAACCGGTGATCATTTATCTACCAATTTGACAAAACATAACGAGCTCCTGCGGCGATACCGGCCCAGGTCTCCGTCACAATCTGTTCGATGTATTCTGGAGGTACTTCGAATAAGTAATCATAGCCGGGGAGCTCCAGGGTGTAGGTGAGAGGGACGCCCGCAGCCCTGGTCCAGTCCCGGGAGGTACCGGTCGTGTAGTACAGCACCTGTGCGGCGTTACCCACAACGTATCTGTCAGCTTTGTCCAAAGCTAGTTTTTCGATAGCTGTTGCCATTTGGATACCGGCGAGGTGGAGGATAAGACCGTTCGATGGTAAAGTTCCTGAAAGAGTAACGCTATAGGTTTGAGTTATTACCTACTAGAGATTTTATTTTATTAACAGAACATAAATGTAGAGTAGTACGCACACAAAAATATTAATTTGTTTAAAAAATACAGTGATATCCACAACATAAATACGAGGAACAAACACAAATTTGTTGTTCCTGCAACGAGGCTCAAAAAAATAGGGGGTACGTTCAGATGCCAATGTATACGTTTTTACAATAAACTTCCAAGCCAAATTCAAGCACTATGCCTAAATAAATTCAAATCGTTTATAAAACGGAAGCTGTGCCTGAAAGCCTGCTATCATGTTAATCACTATCTCGAAGATAAAAAGGGTTGGGATTAAGCTGCTCCAATGAAATTTGCTCTGTGAATGTCGAAGCTTCGGACTTCGCTTGTTTGTTATTTATTCCTTTCTTTTCCTTTTTTTATTTTTTCTTTTCCTTTTCTTATACACTCTGACATTTAATGTTTTAACATGTATTTTATTATTTTTTATACACTCTGACAATTAATGTTTTGACATGTATTTTATTATTTTTTACTTTATTATTTTTTATTATTTTATTTGACATTTACTGATTTGACATGAATACTTATTTTGTTAAGTATTTTACTTTTTTTTATCATCATTGTGCCTTTTAATGATTTTTGTGATTTTTATTTACATTCTTTTTGAATAGAACTTGTTATGAATTTTATATGATTATTGTGAATGTGGGGACCATGTGGATGTGGGTCACATTTATATTTTTTTGTTTATTTTTTCCCACAACTGTCTGACAGTTTGAGTACTCTAAGCGACCTACCCAAATGTCCTTTCTTTGGTATTGTTCGTCGTTTCGTTGAGCTCCTTGAGTTATAAGTCGAGCTACACGTTAACTGACAAATGCTTGCACTGACTGGACAGGTCCACTCAAAACTGTATGGTTCTTTCTTCAAAAGAACATATCAGACACTAATCTGCATAGTCCTCATGTGAATTGAGCAAGATTGTCTTGACTTTAAAAGAGACTATGACCTCTGAGTTTGTTTCGGCTGTTTCTTCTCAGAGTAGTCAGGTACGAAACACCGGCCCCATCTAGTTTTAAAATGTGAATGACGTGTAAAAGTGTTTGTAAAAACCTACTTGCAAAATAAACATCATTTATCATTTATCATACTTTTTTAGAGATACTAGGTACCACATAGTTTGTACTTCTACAGTTTTTTGTGGTGTGTCCATGAGCGACAAACCTATGATAGTCAAAATTTTCCTTACCATTGTTGCCCCAAGAGTACAGGAACATGTTTCCATAGCTGTGCAGAGATATGTAGAGGGCAGTCCTTCCGATGTTGGATAGCACGGCGTCTCTGATGACCCTAATCTCAGGCTCTGAGAAGGCAGAGGGACCTTCGTAGATGATGGAGCAAGGATTAGCGCTGCCGGGACTGGTACCAAAGTAGTGGTCAAAGTTGCGGTTGCCGTCAACTCCAGGACATTCATCGGCACCTTCGTGCGCCTTGGAGCGAGTTTTACGCCACAAACGGTCCTGTGGGTTGTTGAATATCAATAAATATTTTAGAGTAGGTAAGGAAAGAGGTCTGTAGTCATTTTAATGGCCTTAGACATGGCCGTTGTTCCAGATGAGTGTGGTAGAAAAATTGGCACCTAATAAATATAATTGCTACGGGAGCCACGAGAAAGCAAAAATATGTGCGGCAAGCTAGCAGCTAAATCCAAGCTATGAAAATTTGAAAACTTTATTTTTATTTATTTAAACTTCATGTACAATAGTGGTACATAGGCGGACTTAATGCTACAAGGCATTGTCTACCAGTCAACCTTTGGGTTAAATAGGACAACATAGGATTAAATAGGAAAACTTTAGCAATTTAATTTCGAATCATTGCTTCCGAAACGGTTCTTTTTAATAAATAAAAGGTGGCTAATATAAACCCTTAAAGTAACTTAAGAGCAATGTAGATATAAAGGATTTAGGTACAATACGACATTGACCGAAGCCACCTGCAGCATACTCATACAGGTCAATGGTCAAATGAATAAAGAGCATTCCGAATACGCAATGGCCTTTTTCTCATAAGAACTTTAGCAAAAGCAAAGCCTGCCATGAATACAAATGGAGTCTAAAAGGGAAATTTAGTTAATAGGGCGCCCAATTACATGTACGGAAGATTCTGATGGGGGTCACATGTTGTCATAAATACAGGTTGACTGTCACGCAACATCCATCAAGATATTTTCTAAAAACTGCGTTAGGTTAGGTCGTTCATATAGTTGAGAAGATAAAACGGTATTGACTTACCTCATTAATAGAGTATTCGTAGCCATCAGGATTAGCGAGAGGAATGATGATCCAGTCGATACCATCAGCCAAGGCACTGTTCTTTGCTTCCTTGACAAGCTGTTCAATGATATAGATAGCAACGGGAGTGGTGACCCATTCTCTGGCGTGAACCATGGCATCAATCACGATCACTGGCTTCATGACGTTTTCGAAGCGGGTTGTCGAGATCCTCACGTACTTGATCTGACGACCTTCGTAGCTGAGACCTGCATTGATCACGGTCACGATGTCAGGGTTTTCCTCTGCCAGGTTATCTAAGTATTCATTGATCTAGAAGAAGACATTTATTTAATTTGTTTTAATAAAATCTGCAACCTTCAGTAAAGTATGATACCTAAAAATGGGCATAGTATGTAATATGTGATAGTATATCGTCTCAATTAGATAATGTGTACTAACTTCTTCGTAGTTGTAGTAAGTGTCCCAGGAAATCGACTTTCCGCTGCGTTTGGCTGCTGCTTTACTTGATTGTATTTGAGCTTCTTCCGCACGGAGAATGCTAAAATGATAAAAAACATTTTATTATGGGTATTTTTACACTAAAATTACAAACAACAGGGTCAAGTTGGTGGTCATTTTGCTGCAAGCAAGTTCTACCAAGCAAGAGATATATTATTTAGGCATTGAATAACGGCTTGGGTACTCCTGTGATATTGAAAGTTTGAACTTACGTGGCGAGATTATCGGCGATCTTGGTGTAGACTATGTTTCTCTCATCGAAGTACTGAAGCCATTGCTGCTTCTCTTCAGGAGACAGCCTGACAACAGCCTCGAGTTTACCTGACGCGCTCCTGGCAGCGGGCTTGGCAGACAAAATGTCTAGACTTGCTTCTATCGCTTGGATCTGTTCGCCAAGACCAGAGATGCGGTACAACTGATGGCTGAAAATGAAGGAAGTATTTGATGACCAGTACCCCGGAAACGACACGTAAGTTAAATGACGTGGAGATCAAATGTGAGACGATCATGGTTGCTGACTCCAAGATATGGCTAGGACATTGTTTACTAAATTGCCATATTATAAAAGTTTTGGTAAGGAAGGAACATCTAGTCATGCATAGCATATTGACGTAAATTGAAGTCAAGGTTTATTTTATTCGGGTAATTCCAGATGGGAATCGTGACTCTTCAATGAGAAAAAGTAAAAAACCATTCATTTGATGCGGAAAGTAAAAAAGTTAGTAGAAATTGTCCGTTTTGTTTGTGCAGGTAGAGTTTGTTGTATTGAACTACCAGCGAGTATTAAAAAGCAGATGATGGCTCCGTAGATATCAGGTGAGAACTTAAAACCCGTAAGTAACAAATTAAAAGTTAGCGCTTACCCTTCATATTTTTCGTGACCTCCAAGGACGGAAGAGGCCACACACAGGACTACACAGATCACCAACCGAGTCATTTTTTCAACTGCCAATGTGCTAACAGGGCAGGGTAATCTTATAGCCTTCGATTATGGATAATCCTTTGATAATAGACATACTTACCTGTACAGAATTCAAGTTGTAAATTTTATTGCTGTTGAATGCTACCGATGTTTTGAACGGATATAAATAGATAACAATGTTATCGTCAATGCCGTAAGGTTTTGTACCTAACTACACGTAATAAAGGTGCTATTGGAATAAGTATAAATACAGAACAAAAAGGAACAACCATATATTTTAAAGCCGGAGTAGCGCACACCACGCAATGCCCAAGTCACCGATTTACCGCACCTCTGATTTTTCGGATTCTTGTGCGTATTGTATAATTATCACTTGCTTCGGTGAAGAAAAACATCGTGAGGAAATCAAACCAGTATGCCTGAGAGATATTTTTCGACGGCATGTAAAGCCAAGTCAGAGTTCTATGGGCGGCATAAGAATTCTGACACCAGGTTAGACACCCAACCACACGATAAAGAAAGAGGACTAGAGATTTTAATGAACAAATTTTCTGGGAAAAGTGTGCTGCGGGCCTGCGTTATTGTTTCCAGTTTCAGTTTTAGCTTAGAAAAAGATACAAGAGCATTAGAACCATTAGCCAGGATGAATTGGATACAAAGTTTCAAATATTTTTTTGGTGGGCTTTGTACAATCTAAATATTTGGGTATAACAGTGTAAAGTAGAGACACAGAGAGAGAGAAAGAAACAGAGACAGAGAGAGTAACAGTGTAGTAGTAGTAGTGTGAAGTGTAGTGTGTCTAAAAGAAAATGAACATCAAAATTATTGGTAGGACAACAATAAGCTGCGTCAACAACAACACCTGAGAAGTAACTAAATCCCATAATTAAAATTGTATCGGTTAGGATAATCATCTGACATTTGGGGGCTGAAATTATGATTTACAGACCGATATAGTTTTATTGAAATTTTATTGTTATTAAGATAATTAAGTACCTATCTTAATAACAATAAAATTAGGTCGTAAAGATTGGTTACTTCAAAGTGACTGATTTTCTAGAATGCTCCATTTAACTGTTTTTGAATGGAGATTACTCTTTATCTTCATGTTTCGGAACCCGTCAAAGGGCGTTTCGTGTCGTGTCTCACAATATTGTCGTGGCCATAATTATGTCGATGAAAACTGCAAATACGGATGTTTTTTTACGTATTTTACGTCAGTCTGGAAAGAAGGTCAGCAGTTGGATCTAGTAAACATAGCTGTTATTGCCGAACTAGCTCAGAAACTCAGCTTCAATGATCCGCTAATCGGTCCTCTAATCTTGAGTTTTATCATTGTCAACTTGGGACAGAATTATCTCACCTAATCGAATGCTTATCATGCTGATGCATATATGGAAATAAAACCACAATAATATAAAATAATTTAATTTATTTTTAACAAATATATCAACTTATCAATACTGTTTGTTTCACAATTTACTATTGGCTAAAGTATTCATAAAATTATCATATTTTGTGTTTTGCTACACATTTCCAGTATATTCTCTTTAAAGTGCTTTTGAAACCTGAATGCCGCCATGCATAGATAATAGGATCACAAAGGCTATTACAAACCCCTAATAAATAAAGAGGTCCTAAAGTTAATATTTCTAATGGAATACATTCATAACCATTCTTCATGATGTCACACTTCACATACATTATTACTGCTACGTAGTAAGGGGCCCATGTGAATAGAAAACACAAAGTTACAATAAGGACAGTTTTCACTGCCTTCAATTTGCTTGGATGTGAAGTTGGCCTGCCTCTACAACATCCAAATCGTCTTCCTTCTCTGCTAGCGTCACTTATTTGTGTCTGAGTTTCACTGTCAAACTTGCGCATTTCAACATTGTTCCCATTTCCAAACGATTCAGTTATGGATATAACGGTAGTTGAATTGTGCAAATCTTCAAGGAAGCCTTTATTTGTATAACTGCTCTCCTGAAACTCTCTGATTTTGTCAACAGCTTTGACGGCGCTGCGTAGAATGAGTATGTATAGTATGCAGACCATGATGATTACTGATAGAACTACCACGGATAGAACGAGGAGTAGGGCTGAAGGGAACACGGCGATGTACCAGCATCTGTAGTCTGTGAACGTGCGGCCTGTCCACCCCATGGCTGGCAGTGTTGATATAAATATACCTGTGTGTGGCAAGTGGAAGAATTACGACGAGTTTTTTGGTCATTTGATTTTCTATTTGATAAGTGCTTCAATAAATTATTTGGAATTCAAACCTGTGATTACGTTACTAGGCGTGTACGTATCGTTAAGAAAATAATCAATCCCTGTGAGCAATATAGAAATTATCTATAATCACAAAATGTAGAGTTACAGCCTCAATGTGATTTTTTAATCAGGTACAGGTTTCTCTTACTAATATATATATGGTACTGAACGTTACGGTATGATTAACAGGGACATAGGTAACAATAATCAAATGTCACCTTACACAAATGTATTAGTTAGCCGGAAATCATAAGTGCATACATTTATTACAGGTGACGTGCAGTGGTTAGGTAACAATAATAACAGATATTACATTATCACAAACATAAAAATATTTATAACAAAAACTACGTACTAAGAATATAAGATGAATCAATGGCAATAATTTTGTAATTTTATTTTCTTAATTTAGATACATATAATTATAGAGAGCTTGTTGACTTATGTCATGGATAAAGTAGTAAATTCCCTACTTTAAAAATATTTTGTTTCGCTATCTACTAATCCTACAAATATGATTTAATATAAACACTCGGTAATAATTTCTAACAGACTTTTGAAAACCTTTATGCCACCACGCATAGATCAGGGGATTCAATAAGCTGTTCAAAAAGGCTAAGGCTGCCAAAGGACCACCGAGTAAGGTCCTAATGTACATGCACCTAGGATTCGTTAACTTTTCTTCACAAAACACAAATGCAGTGACCGTAATGAAAAATGGCATCCAGGTGAAAATAAAACTTCCCGAAGTCAACATGACTATAGTAATTGCCCTCCACTTATTTGGTTCTTTCGGTTTACGTGTGGCAGTATTTATATTGCAAATTTTCTTCACCTGGTTCTGGAACCTTGATGTTTTAGGAGCTGGCATTGACAGATTAGGACTGGAGGTTTGAGAGTCATCTGAACAAATACTAGACATCGACTGGCTTTGAGGTTTACTTTGATTGCCAATATTTTCAAAGTTATTTGCTGTCTTCGTTTGAGCAAGATTGAGGTCATGGTTGCTTTTAGATTTAGTCTTTATGGTCGGTTTTACTATGATTTCTTTTTCGTTCCCATAAAAATTGTTATTACAGGATGCACTTTTAGTTAACCTGGGAGGAATCTTGATCGATTGAGTGCTAGACGTTTTGCTCACTGTGCCCCGAGTCATTCTTAATTTTGAGTCTTCTCTGGTAGCATGAGGTTTTAAGTTTTTGGATGTTCTGTTTAGGACGTTGACTGTTTTTAAAGCTCGTACTAATATTTTTGAATAAAGAATGAGGACTGCCATAATAGGTACAATGCTGAGGATGGAATTGATAAGTATTAGGGGGCCAGGGAATAGAGCGACGTAATAACATGGAGTGGCGAGCAACTCTGTGTTAGTCCATCCTGTCGCTGGCATGAATCCAAGTGTTATACCTGGAATAAGCGTTAGAGACAAACATTTAATAACACACACTAATTACTAAGTTAATAAATACTACAATGTTATCCACTACAGGTGTGGCGGTTGTCACTGCCAAGGTTGAACTTCTTTGTTTTTCCATTTGATATTGCAAAGAAAATTCGAAAATGGTTTTACGTTAGACGAGTATTTTCTTAAAACCTTCATTTAAATCGTTAAGTTTGCCGACTTGCAGTGGACTATTACGCTCACGCAAAAGCATCAACACAATAATAATATGTAACGTTAGGCTTTTTTTAATGTTATCTTAAGATTTTAGTCTACAATAGCGCAGTTAGTAGACACAAAGCCTTTAAAAAAATAGTTTCTTACCGATCATCCATATGCAGAGAATACCGATCCTGACCCGTGTGGTGTTGAAATACCTCTGATAGTACAGACCGTGGAGTATGTAGATGTATCGGTCTACGGCGATGAGACCCACGCTGAAGATGGACACCATCGCCGGACATACCAGCATGCCTGTTGATAAAAATAAGTTTTCGTTCCAGTTAAATATCCAATGCTCAGTGTGGAACCAGGGGAATAATTCTGTCTAGCAAATCAACAGGACGTGGGAACTTAAAAGTGCCGTTGTCCTGCTTCAACATTTTTACTCGAGAGGACAAAAAGATGTAGGTGCCACACAAGAAAGGTGGGTCATGCATGCAACTGGATTTTTTACGGAATGCAACGATAAAAATAACCATCTTATCATCATAATAACACATACAAAAACCTCAGTTTATAGTTAGTGTTAATAATATATAGCCATTTTAGAGTTTTTGACTAGCAAAACCAGTAAGTAATGCCCGGCATTCAATCAACATTTTTTTTGTGCACTGTACTAAACACGCATAAATTAGTATGACAATCATGATTCAGCAACTTTATTCGTGAGACATCACTTAAAACTAGTTTACAGTATAGCTTCCATTAAAAAAGCAAATATCAATTAATAGTGTTCGTTATAAAAGAAAACGTACCTACAAGAAAAAATAATCCTATAAGTTTACGAGATTTTATATAGACACTTTGAACCGAAGTTGAAAATATGACTTTTTAAAGTTTAGTGAAAATGTAGATCATAGTGAATTACGTTATACAGCTACACATATTACCATAACTTACAAACAAACAAATCGATGCTCAACGCATTGTCTTTAGTGGTGACTTTGATAAACTTGATCACCAAACAACCGCAAACCTCTATAACAACAGCATTATTTTTTTACCATTATATTCCAATAATGCTGATATCAATGTATACGTAGTCAGAATCAACGAGCGATTGTAAACAGTTGACTGTTCGAAATATAGATTGGGGATACCTCAAGGACCTTACTTTTGTCCGATTCTGAGTATGTACTGAGAAAGAAATAGTGAGTAGGTAGTAGAATAGTGTTTTGGGGTAGATGGACGCCTGGACGGGCGTTTTGGGGGACTGTTGCACGTAAATTTTGTTAAACAGTGCTGATTATCAGCCTCATTTGAATAAGTAACTTTGATTTTGATTACGAACAGCACAACAATATTTTTATCGATAGGACAGTTATTACCCGACTACGGCAGGATCATTCCCACTAGTTCTACTGCACAGTTCCACGGTAAACTAGTGGGAAAGCGAAAAGGAAGAGGGTTATATTTTTGGCAGTCTATGTATAATGTATGTATGGTTGTATTTACGTATGTTTCACCGTAGCGCCTAAACTATTCATCTGATTTTGATGAATCGGCCCGGGTAACATAGAGTTCATTATAACCGACTTCATTCAGTAGTCGGGTTTGAGTTTTAGAACTACTCGATAAAATAAAAGGCTTGTGTTTAGCTGCAACTCGTGAAGCGATGATGCGGCCTAGGGTGGTTGCACGCTTGCCTAGAAGAATTAACTCAAACTTTGAATAGATCCAGATTATAATGATCAGGGCACAGAGAAGCTCCCGGTGAATTCCACAGACTGGCGATGGCAGTTCGCACAATTTAATGACTGTACTTTATGATAGCTTGATACTTGTATGTAATGATCAGATACAAATTCGTATGCTTTAAAAAATAATGAGTACATAATTGAGTATCCTTGGAAAACTCTTAAAAAAATAAACGTGGGACATAACCACTAACTGAAATCTCCTCTTTACAAATCCACATTACCACCCAATGTAGAGTGCAACTACCAGGTGAGCAGAAACCGCGAGTAATTAGTGGCTATTTCTGTGGTGTCAAAGTAAAAGGGGATCAGTCAAAAAATACAACTTTTCACCAGGGGCTATTAAAGAAAACGCTTATTTTGTTTTTTTAAGATAAATGCAGTTTAATCAAAAATATATAGAAATACTTAATTCAAATTTGTTTTAATTTTCACTTAATAATGTAGTCTTCTTTTTTAAGTATCCGAAAAATATTTGTATTTATTAATTATTTAAATAATTGACATAACTCCTTTTGCCTGAACAAGAACAAAAATTAAAAAAATCCTTTTATTGACTCATCTCTTTATGTATTCTTTTTTATGTATTTAATGTTGGCAGTTTTTAATTATGTATACATAAATCATCACACCTGACTCCCATTAAGGTAGGCAGAGACTATGGCACGTAAATTGCTTCGTTCCAAGCAAAGTTTTTTTGCTTCATCTTTCATCAACCTTGCCTGAACGCTTTTAATAATAAAAATAAAAAATAATGAAATTAAAGTATCATAAATGCAAAACAAAAAAAAAAACATAATAATGTAACCTTAAACTTCGCTGAACTCCTCGATATCGGGATCTATTTCTCGTGTGTTTGTACAAGTTTCTACTTTATTATAGAAGTCATGGCAACTATTATCAATTAAATGAAGAATGCTAAGAAGATCTCGTTTTTTTTCTGACTTATAGGCACTTGACATTCATAACATTTCTCGGGATTCAAAGATTCACTTGATTTACCCCTTCGACAGAAAGAAATCTCCTTAAACTCGGTCAAATTGTCTAATTTTGTTTTAAACAGAATTACACCTGGTTCATTTTCACCACTAAATCTAAACCATTTTACATCATACCATATGATTTTTTCGCCAGATGTATCTACTTTTCGTAGCTGCAATGGGCCTTTATATACAATTTAGCAAAGTTCAAAAACATATTGTTATCCATTACCACGACAGAAATGTTTGGACTCGTCATTCTGACTAGGTTGTACCAGTCTCTCGGCAAATGTATAGCCATATCAGTTCTTTTTTTCTTTCGTTCGATTTGTGCATGTACAGAATCGCACTCCATGTGCGTATGCCCGGGAACTAAAAACTTGTGATTTATTTGCAAACCTGGTTTAATTTTGCTTATGCATAAAAACATAGCAGCAACGTGGCTATTTTTGTTTTGTCCGCCACACGTATCGGAATAAAAGGTAACTTCTTTTACATGTGATGGTAATGCCATTAAAAAACGTGTAGAGGCACGACACTATTGGATTAGCTCCACGTCCTCCGTCAGCTTCGCTCCACATGTAGCAAAAGTTTTTTTTGCTATACTACTACTACTACAACAGCCCATAACGTCCACTGCTGGACATAAGCCTCTCCCATGATGGGAGGAATTTGCCGTAATCTCCAACGATTTTTGCTATAACAATCGTAAATTGTTAAAGTAAATGTCCACAGCAGCCGTTTGTAAAAAACGATATTTGTTTTTAAAAAAGGGGTTGGAAGACATTCCTGGAGGTCATAACAATAAACTCTTTAGTCATCGCTCGACTCTTCTTTGTCCTTTTTTTTCGTGGAATAACCTGAATCAGCTTCTGACTGGTGGACCTCAAGTTCTTTCTTTAAAATTTCTGAATCTGGCGGCAAAGCTAGTTTAATTTTCATTTTGTATGCGTCACATGTATTACAGGTGTCCAAAGAAGGCTTCTTAAAAGATAGACCCATGGTACGAAAAACATTTCCAAAATAGGTGTATGATACGGAATTGGTGACTTTATCTTTGTACATTTGGTACATTATTGTTAGTGACAGCCCTGTCGGTAAATAGCGTTTGTTTGTATGACAAATAAATAAAAAGTGTAAATGTATTTAGAGCCAGTGATATTATTTTATTAATCCTATTCATTTTTAAGTAAAAATTACTTAATACTAATTCATTTTTAAAATAAAAGAATCAGAAAATCCTAGAGAAACCAACAGCTGTACTACTGAATGTTCGAAATTACTTCCAACCACAACTAAGAACTTTCCACCTCCAGATGAACCAAAGGTAAACGAGGATAATAATTTTACTCAAGGCAATGCATCAAACCTTAAATGCGAAGAAGAAAATGAGGGGATTGATACTAAACAGAAATCTATCTACATATTTGGTGCTCAACAATGTGTAGGATTAGCATCTAAGTTAACTCATTCCAGAACTGATACCAGGTATGATAAATATAAAGTTGAATCTATTACTAAACCGCAAGCGTCAGCAAATGACGTGCTTAGCAGTTGCGAACACATGAAAATAACATGCAGAGATAAAATAATTATAAGCGTTGGTGAAAACGATAACAATCCCATAAAACTGTTATATAATTTATCGTATGTACTCAAAAAATTTGAAAAGACTAATGTCATCGTTCTTGGTGTAAATAAAACTTATCATCTGAAGGAAAAGACACTGAATGAAACTTTAAAACACTTTTGTAATAATATTGTTAACTGTACCTTTATAAATTGTTATAAGTTATCTGTAAATTCTTTATGTAAGAAAATTAATCTGAATATTGACATTTTAGATTATAATGCAAAATATTTAAATTTCATGTCAAAAAAAAATGAAACATGTAATAATACTTATATTTTATCCGAAGAATATGCTTCTACACTTAAAAAAACAATATCTGATCACGAAAAAACCCCGAAAAGAGTTCAAATTGGAATTGAAATTAATAACAAAAACCCCAATATAAGTAACCACGTCAAAGGAACGATACCGTATTATTTCGACTTAATGCAAAGAAAAGCTTTAGAAATAGCTAAAAACAAATCGCTTCAACAAGAAAGCACGTTTTTTCTATAATTCCAAATCAAAAAATGATCTCTGTAACGACAACGACTCAACTTCAGACTCAATTACACTGTTTCATCAGAATATAGCGGGCCTTTTAAACAAACAAGATAATTTAGAGTTATGCATAGATGATTTTGACAGAAAAAATAATTACATAGATATGATATGTCTCTCGGAAACCTTTATTAGAAGAGGCAATGAAAACAATGTAACTTTAAAAAACTTTAAAATAATTGCCTCATACTCTAGAATAAAAGAAAAAAGAGGTGGTGTATGTATTCTTGCAAGAAATACTATAGATTATAAAGATTTGGCTATTTGCAGCAGTATGTCCACGGACAAAGTATTTGAATGTTGCGGAGTAGAATTTCCCGCTCTCAATTGTATTATTATTTGCTTATATAGAACCCCAGACAGCAACATAAACTCATTTTTTCACAAATTTGAATTACTTCTACACAAAATTTGTAATAAACATAATAAAAAAATTATTATAACAGGCGATCTAAACATAGACACTCTCAAGAGCAATAAAATAGCATCACGTCTTAAAGACACTCTAGTCAACTTCGGTCTCTTCTTACACATAGATCAACCAACGAGACAAAAGGCATGCATTGATCGTTTTATAAGTAACATCAAAGACGCGAATGGTAAAGTTCATGAATTATTCCTCTCTGACCATAACACAGGGCAAACTTTAAAATTTCCTATTAATAATAAACCCAAAAGATTAATAAGTTGGTATGTATACAAAAGAGACTATAGTAAAGATAACTTAGACAAATTCATAAACTGTTTATCAGCTCTAAGTTGGTCAGAAGTGTATGACCAAGAAAATTTAAATGCTGCTTTTAACATATTTCACGAAACTTTTTGTTTATTTTACAACCTCTGCTTTCCGATCAACAAAGTAAAAATAAATTCAAACTGTAAATCACCAAGGTGGATCACAACAGGAATCAGGAAATCAAGCAGACAAAAAAGAAAGTTAAGATATCGACAATACATGACAAAATCTAAAAATGATTCATCAAATTTTAAAAAATATAGCTCTGTCTTCAAAGGATGCGTTAGTCGGTCTAAACACATCATAAATTCTAAAATAATGTCAGCTGCAAAAAACAAAGGAAAAGCTGCATGGCAGATTATCAAAAACAAAACGGATTACGTTAATACGAAAACAAATATTGAAACTATTAACATCAACAATAACGTTATAGACAAACCTTTAGAAATTGCCAAAACTTTCAATGACTTCTTCATTAATGTTGCCAAAGAATTTCATAACAACAAAAACAAGTCTTCACTAGATAAGACACCGACAATAGATGTACCGAATATGGATCAAACCATGTTTTTACATCCATGTTATGAGAACGAGGTAAGAAATATCATTATGTCCCTCAACAACACTAAATCGGTTGGAT
The DNA here is from genome assembly GCA_905147715.2 of Xestia xanthographa. Lineage (NCBI taxonomy): Eukaryota > Metazoa > Arthropoda > Insecta > Lepidoptera > Noctuidae > Xestia > Xestia xanthographa. The sequence goes on from LR990652.1 coordinate 17,988,616, forward strand.
TTGACGGTATAGCAACTCAAATTCTTAAGTCCTGTGCCACTATTATATCCCCAATTATTGAACATTTGATCAATCTCTCATTCTGGCAAGGGACTTTTCCAGAAAAACTCAAGCAATCAATTGTAAAACCCTTATTTAAAAAAGGTGACATAAAAGAATTGTCTAATTACCGGCCTATTACACTTATATCAAACTTATCAAAAATCTTTGAGAAAGTCATGCATCGTAGATTAACAAATTATTTAGATAAATTCCAAATCATAAAAGAAGAACAAAACGGTTTTCAAAGAGGTAAGTCGACGACGTTAGCAGCATTTACTCTAATAAAAAATGTAATCGAAAAACTAGATAAAAAGATTCCGGTATCCGTTGTATTCTTTGACATGAGCAAAGCTTTCGACTTTGTCAACCACAATTTGCTTCTAAAAAAATGCAACAACTACGGAATCAGAGGGATAGTTAATGACTGGATTACTAGCTACTTATCGAACCGTCAACAAAGAGTAGAAATTAGCTCAATGAACCAAAATAACGAGTCTACATCATTCAGTTCCGAATATAGTCAAACTAAATCAGGTGTTCCACAGGGAAGCATACTAGGCCCATTACTTTTCCTGATTTATATCAATGATTTGCCCTCAGCTTTACAACAACAGTGCATACTTTTTGCTGACGACATCTCTGTAATTGTTGCAAATGAAAATAAATCAGACTTAAATCACGAAACAAACCTTAACACAATAGTAAATCAAGTTTTAAAATGGCTAGAAAATAATTATCTCTGTGCAAACCTTAGTAAAACCAAATACATAAATTTTCAAAATTACAATTCAAAACCAAAAACTTTCAAAGTTAACTGTCAAGCACAACAAATTAACGAAGTTAGCGAATACAAATTTCTTGGACTCATTCTTGATCAGCACTGTAACTGGAAATTACACATAGAACACGTTTCCAAGAAACTCAACCAATTTGTGTTTGCTCTTAAACGTTTAAGACGTACCGCTAGTGAAGCAGTCGCCCTGACTGCTTACCACGGATATGTATCCTCTTTACTCAGATATGGACTCCTACTCTGGGGGAACTCCACAAATGTAAATGAAGCATTTCTTGTTCAAAAAAAATGCCTAAGAGCAATTTGCGGTATCAGCCCATTAACATCCTGTAGACCACTATTTAAAAAATTTAAACTATTAACTTTAACAGGACTTTTCATAATGCAGGCCGGTATTTTTGTGAAGGAACACTCTAAATTCTTTAAAGCATGTGACCTGCATTCGAAATACACTCGTCGAGATCCCACAAGATTGCGAATACCTTCACATCAAAGCACATTATGCCAAAAAAATAGTTTAATCACTGCAATAAAAATTTTTAACAATATACCAAAACCATTAAGAGAACTCCCTTTAAAATATTTCAAATCCAAATTACATAAATGGCTTACTGACAATTGTTTTTATAGTGTAAAAGAGTTCCTTGAAAAAAAAGTATCCGATAGATATAGCTACTGAGTTTACAAAGTATTATAAGTTTATATATGTTTTAGTTTTTTCTTTAATTGTAAGAGTCTATTAATTACTTAAGATTTCGAATAGAAATGAATCCTGAATTGTAAGTGCTATTCTTATAATATTTACACCAATTGATGTTGTGTTAAAATTTTAAATTTAAGATGTTCTAATATTTGTATGCCATTCTATGGCGAAACATGTAAGTTCACAACCCTATTTATAAGACCTTATTGTACCATGTTTTTACACAAATAAATAATTCTATTCTATTCTATTCTAAGGCTCAAAATCACAAACACAACCATCAAACCGAAATTTTGGGTTTTTTTTCACAGATCAAAACACGTCAACTTCGCGCGCGATATGCAACTAACGCGGAACGACGAATACGAATTTAGGCACGAGTCGACTTGTCTCACTATGCTTAATTTTTTATGTAAAGAATTCTTAGGTAATATGAAGATGACTACACATGACTCCTTTTTACTTTTTAGGTTTTGCTCTTTTATGACTAAACTCTATTTGTTTTTGAGATTCACGAAATAAAAATGCATTATTATTGACTCATGTCCTTTTTACCGTAATACTTTGTAATATTTTCTATCGAACTGTGTAAATAACTCATTTTTCAACATTTCTGACTCATCCCCTTTTACCTTGACACCACAGATTTGTTCGTCTATCGGTACAAATGCAAATCCGTCTGCGAACCGGCTTATGTCACACGCGAATTAATGGGGCCTTCACTTAATTGATGAACCGATGTCATTTAGATTTAATTTGTTTTGAGAAAATATTTAGGCTTACCTATTTGAAAGATACACAAGGGGTTGGAACTCACAGAGTTGTCTACTGTGACTCCGAAAATGAGGGAGAACCCGACGATGGTGTCAGCCAGCGACACATTTCCAAGGAGGAGGTACGTGCTTTTGGGCTGTTGACCTGAAACAAGGGTGGTTAACATTTTTAACAATGCGTACTGCATGAAATGTCACTGAAGTACTTTCTTCAAAATATAAATATGTATATTTTTGAATACAGAATTTCTTTTCAATTAATTCAGTCTCGAAATTTTGAAAGGTTTTTTTTTGTATTTCGAATTGTTCTGTTGTAATTTCTCACCACAGCCTTGAGTTTGTCATGAAAACAACAGTACAGGTACACTAGTTATTGCTTGCAAGTCCCAGTTATTTATTATAATCTCTGTGATAGTGTGGTGTAACCGTGTAGGTACTGAAGATTCCTATGTTCAAGGAGTTAATACAATCATTCTAATTGTGCAAGCTGGAACAGATATTGTCACTTTTACCTGCCACCTCTTACATCGTATGTTAAAACTTTCTCAAGAGCTAGCTCAATTAACATTTTAACCTATCAAAGTTGCCATTGACCTATTGATCTGTAGCTGTGCTTTCGTTTGTTTACATGATAGCTGCGATCGCTGAACCTTCACTGTTGGCCATGTCAATATTGCAGAAATCTCATCTATGTGTTAATCGTGTCGTAATTTTCGGATACACCCCAGGCCCAGTGCTGACTAGGCTAGCAACGTAAATTAATTAACAATTTAAAGACGTATTCTCGACGTAATTTCCACCATTTAAAATATATTCTAATTCTTCCAACTTACGATATAATAAGAATTTCAGCGTTGAAAAACATTTGGGTTTCTTAAACGTTATTTTGAGCCGATCTAAGTGAATATTCAAATCTTGAACTTTTTGCTGTATTTATTAGCATCCCTCGTGTCACATGCCTCTCACGATTATTCCATAGTAAGTACATTCCTAGAAGCTGTAAGTTCGTAGAATTGTGACTCATATTATGACTCGTCCTAGTATTTGAATGTTGATGCGCATTTCTTACATATTTTTTTCATTTAGTTGATGAATATATATTTATAACTTCTGTTTTTCTACCAACTCAGTTTTGGTGGTTTTTTTTAGGCTATAGAATTTATTGTTGCTTGGGTATACAAATATACACACAAACTACCTACCTTGATGAATTTAGGTAGACGTTTCATGAAAATGAGCCGATTGAGGAACACCGTCATCATCTAAAAGAGTTGCCTAAAAAACTGATCAAAAAGCAGAAAAAACCGTGATTATGAAAAACTTTTAATTAATTCCCGGGATACGTCAAACTACGTTGTGCTCATGAGTGACATTATAGATCTCAGATTGGAAGCTTGCACAAAAAACTAATTAAAGCAACATTAAAAACTTGGTCACCGAAGTTATTATGTTAGTAACGAAGCGTAAGATAGGTTTATCTGGGGGCACGGTAGTGCCCCCGCCAAGACGAGCCAAGTGAAGGGCTCTACCTTAAGGTACCTTTTCTAGAAGCGCTCTATTTTTGAACTCTTATAACTTGGGTTTGGTTTATACCAGATGAACTAAATTCTCGGGATATATTGCCAATAGCGGACTTATTAAACATACTAGCTGTACCCGCGCGGTTTCACTCGCGTGTTTCATACGTTGGTGTTTATGCGACTTCTCGACAAAATCAATAACAGTGAATTGGGACTGGGATTGTGAATTCAACTGCAGGTTTACCGCTAAGTCGGTGAAAGTTATCAGATGTAATGTAGAACCAAGCTTCTAACTCTACACGCACTAACTCTGCAAGGTCTTCACAAACTCTACACCTTAGTCAAAATATAGTAATGGATAAATTTTTCACGTTACGCTTCATCATCATCATATCAGCCGAAAGACGTCCACTGCTGGACATAGACCTCCCCCAAGGGGGGGTTTTGCCATAATCGCCATGCTTGGCAGGCGGGTTGGCGATCGCAGTACGGTTGTTATAAAAGCACAGAGAACGCTGCTGTCCATTCTCTGGTAAGTCCCTTAGTCGCCTCTTACGACACCCACGGGAAGATATGGGATGGTGCTATTCTTTACGTCTGACACCATACACACCTTATACGCTTACGCCCATGTGAATGTAGCGAAATGGCCAAGCCACATATTTTGACTAAGGTGTAGAGTTTGTGAAGTTAGACCTTGTAGAGTTAGAAGCTTGGCTCTAAATGGGATCTGATAACTTTTTGACAGTGCGAGTCCTAAGGTCTCGTTTTGGCAACATTTTACATGTAAATGTTTTGGTGGGTCTATTTATAGTGGCCAACCAAATTTTAAAAGGAGAGGTCGATAATTCGATATATTTAAGTGTAGTACCATAGGTATAGGTACTGACCAGACTTCCTCGTTGGTCTAGCGGTTGCAAACGCTACCTGCTGAGCATTAGGTCCTAGGTTGAGATCAATTCCTGCGTCGAGCACAGTGTTATTGGATTTTACCATCAGCAATTCTTCACCCGGACGGAATCTGGATTTGGGCCCGGTTGATGGTACTAGGCTCAAACCTATGTGGCTTAAACAGAACTGACGAAATGTGGATATACTACTATATGTCACTCTGCCTAGCCCGTCGGGGATAGCAGGATTAATTTTGTGCTACATAACACAAACGATGAATGAGACAACTTTTTTCTCTACACAAGAAAGACGCAATTTCCTTAGCAATGAGTTCACACTGAACAGTACAATCGCTAGGTTTATTTGTCTTCTCAATTAACAGTACAGAACGCTTTATTTAGAAGTAAAACCCTATGCTATTGAAGACAAATGTCTATATCAAGTACCTATAAGTGATCGTGTTACTACCATTGTAGAGGTTGTTATCTCAAGATATTTGTAAATCTGCGATTACGTTAAGACTCAGTTCTGTTTTTTTGAAAGAAATTAAGAAACCACTGCCTTGCTCAAACATATGGGTGTTTAGTCTCAACGGACCGCTGTCAATTCATTTTGGTCCGTTCAGACGTAGACAAAAAATGTTTACGTCCGAACGGACCGGTGTCAAAAAAAACAAATGAATAAACAATGGTAATACAAATATCTGCTTATTTACTTCCGCTGCAAAACATGTAACAACTTACACCTATTACAACACCTTAACCTTATACATAATCGGACTTTGCTATGGTGTGATCTTTATCCTTGGCAACACCTCCTCCTTGGATTACCAAATCTTTGCATACAGACGACGACGTGGCGTTTGCTTACTGCTTACCTTAGGACCAAGACCGCTAAGATATTGTAGCGCCAAAATCATCTCTATTCCGTGGCCGAAGCATGAAATTCGGGAATTTCTGAACTTCCAGTCAGGGCACGTCGCAATGATCTAGTTCTAGTCTATGTGATAGTTGTTTGTGAATCATTCAAACAGTTCTGTACTTCTGTTATTATTTTTTTATTGTTTTGTTCGCTGCTATTTCCTGGATAGGGCGGATTTAATCTAAACTGTATATACTAATTTGTATAATGACGTAAGTAATCTTTGGATCTGCTGATTCGATTCCAATCATTCTTTAACTACGGGGAAGCTACATTAACCGAGTGTCACATACGACGACTCTTTGGGCTAACTTCCGCCCGTATGGCGAACAAAACGGCGAGAAAAAGCTTGTGTATATTTATAAGGTAAAGCAGATCCCTATTGTAAAGCTCAGAGAGCTTTGTTCAACATTGTTATTATTACATTGACATCGCCTAGTATTTAACTGATTCGAAATCGTCCTTATGCATTTGACTTACCTATCTACTTTACAACAGCTATTGCTGTGTACTGAAAAAGGTATTTTGTAGGTTTCATAACAAGAGGTATTTCTATAAAACAAAGCATTATTTTTATAACCCGCAAACCTCAGTATTAAGTTCGTTAAAATATCGTGTAAGTACTACAAGTTTCAGAGCAGACTTCGTGTAGGTAGGTACGTACGTATGTGTTAAACTTTTAACAAAAGCATTAAGACAATATGGCAATAAACAACATAATTAACTTAATTTGACATTTTGTTTGGACATTATATCTTCGTCGAAATATGATTCATTTCGACGAAGTTACAAAGAGTACCTGGGTAAAGATATTTTTAAAGGCCTCTTTTATATTTTTGAAAACCTCTTTATAAATGTGGTTCATATTAAGTCTATGGTTCATAGGTTCATATATGGCCAAGCAGGTAAACAGTAGTTATTATGTATTGAGTAACAAACTACAATCGCCACTGGTCTGTTACAAAATTGTAATTTCGTAAATTCGTCGCGCTGAAATTATTTTAATTGCAACGCGCCGACAAGTCCAAAACTGTTTGTTTTGAGCCTCGCTAAACACCATACCACCTAGTAGGAACAGGTAGTCGTAGGTTTATTTAAGGCAAATTATGCAAATCATTAAGTAAGTATGAGCACCGTAAATAATGAAGTGAAGTGATGCATACCTTTTCTTAGAATCAGCCCGCTAGATATGACAACCGTTAAATTGCTTAAAATAATGAGAGTCCCGATAATGTAAGCCACTGACTTATACACCATTAACTGTTCCTTCTCAATTGTCCGGTACGCTTCATACAAATCGAACAGATGTATCTGTGTCACTTCACTTTGGTTCACAGTAGAAATGTTTAAATTAAAGAAATCTATCACTTCGTCCAACGTCACGTTTGTCATAAAGTCCGAAATATTGGTCTCCATGTTTACGGGCTACCGCACCATTCGTATCGGTTCCACAAATAAAATAAAGTTACGAAATGTTGGCGGACACATGTAAATGCCGTCGTTCGACAGTGAAGAATGAAGCCAAACACTACGGCATCTTGGCGATGACACTGACTCGGTCCGTAGTTTTGTTTATTATAATGACTTGATTTACATGTTTTATGGTTCCTCATGAATGTTTCTGCGGTCAAGCAATATTGGTAAATATCGACATTATGCGGTACTAATGCGATTAAGCAATGGTCACTTCTAGCGGCTGGTAGATGTGTTTTTACCATCGTTTTAGAATGTAACTGGTTTTTTTAATAGGTATCGGTACTGCTCGAGGTGCAAATTAAATCAGGTTTATTTTTTCTATACATCCACTTTTTCTCCATGTCTGTGCTCCAAATCATTCCGTAATCCAGTAGTAATTCGTAGTTCAAGTATACGGAATCTTTCTATTAGCAAAAAAAAATAAGTTTCCGCAGTTTGTTAGGACTAAGTATGTTCTATAACGGCTGTTATTGCCAATTAAGTTCATTACAAGCGTTCAGTGCTTCGTTTTGAATACAAATTCGTCAACGAGGATGTTAACAAAGGCTAAATATTTCAGGTAGGTAGGTAGTTAGTGAGGCTCATTTCTATTTTAGTGGGGGGAAGAACGTGTAAACATTTTCAAAAATGTAAAAAAAAATAGTTGCATAAAGATACTCGAGCGCGTCAGTCATTTACAGTGTGTACGCGCTTTATATTTCTAATAACCATTAGATATTAATCTGACAATTAATTCAAGGGGGGTGGCTATAAATCTAGCAGTTAAAAACAAAAAGACAAAAAACTTTTTTGCAAAAAATAAAACAGACTTCAAAAAAAACATAAAACTGAAAAATAACTTTAGCTTCAGAAGTCGGTGACAAAAAAACTAAATCAATCACAAAAGTCACCCACCCTACTATAACAATGAGGCCCACCGTAAAAAGTGATTTTTGACACCCGAAAAAACAGTCGTTTCTCAGCAATATTTTTTGCGTAGTTTGATGAGTCCATTTACACCTTGTATATTTGATAAAGTTGCGAATCACTACGCGAAGCACTACGGGCAGAGGCGCACTTTCAGATTTACAAAAAATCCGAAAACTAACTACGGAATGTTAAGCAAAGCAACGTTGGGTTTCTTTTCATTCATGTTGTAGGGCAGGGCTGTCCAAACTATATAGGTACCTACCTACCTTCGCGGGCTAATTAAATATACTATAAATGCTGAAGGGCCGCAGAAAAAATATTTTGATTTTTAAAGTAAAAAAAATACAGGGTAATCATTTCTGTAAACGTTTATTAGTTCCTAGTTAATTTATCTTTAACAATCATATTATCGATATCGAATGGAATTCTATTACCCAAACTACATATTTATGTCTAAAAACAATTTTTCAATACACTTCCTCGACAACTGGTCCATAACGCACTACGATTAGGTGCAACAGGCAAGGTATTTCACACGCGTGCGTTTTTTTCAATAAAAATTGCCACAGATAACTTTAATCCAAATTGGTTCAATGCCTATAGTATGAGGTGAATGGCTAAATTTCGGCAAAGCACTACGCGTCTTCACGGCATAAACATTTTTTGAATATTCAAATTGTGTTTATAAATAGAATATCATAGATAAACATGATTATAAATAAATAATAATAAATAAATAAAAAAAAATTGTGTTCTGAATAAAAAAAATATAAAATAAATCTATTTTTTATATTAGGCTGTATAACGGCTTCATACCTTTGCCTCTCCTTCAACCTGGCGAAAGCAAAGCGAGAAAAAAAAGAAAATTTAAATCATAGTTTCTTATTTCGTGACAAAAATATTTTTCGTTATTTTATTTTATTTCTTCAAAAGTGTATTGAAAAACGTCGTTTGATACATGTGGACATTTGTTATTGCAATTCTCGGCACAAAAACACCCTCGCCTACGGCTCGGGTGTTATAATTTCGCCTCGATTGCAATAACAAACTTTCTCCACTTGTATCAAAATGTACTATTCTGATTAATTTACACTTTAAAACATGCGTCTCGGGCCGCATAAAAACAAGCCGCGGGCGGGGCCGCATCTCAGGGCCGTTGTCTGGGCAGCCCTGTTGTAGGGTTAAGTACCCTGCCCATTGGTATTTCATAATGGCATAGAAAATAATGACACACCTGTGTTCTTTGTGTTCAGAAATTGTTTTGATCATCGAGGCTATCAGTGAAGAACGACATCCATTATCTTCAACTGTGATGGCGATTGCCAAACAATGGCCAGTTAAACCTCATATAGAAATACTTATCGGTAAATGAGGCCAATATTTATTAGTGGTGTGCCATCACTACCATCAGTACAAAACGTTTTCAATTCCATTCAGGAATTATTTATTTAGGTTGGTACCTATCCTTCTTTGTATCACGTACAAAGAAGTATATGAATAAAGAAAGACGCAGAAACGCGAAAACGCAAAAACGCGCCCGTGTGTGGACACTCAGGCGCGCTTTTGCGTTTTCGCGTTTCTGCGTCCTGTGTTATTGCGATATGAGCTGTTCTTAGAACATTTGGTATTGGGTGGGACGCAGAAACACGAAAACGCAGAAACTCAAAAACGCGCCCGTGTGTGGACAGACGCGCGCTTTTGCGTTTTCGCGTTTCTGCGTCCTGCGTTATTGCGAAATGAGTTCTTAGAACATTTGGTATTGGGTGGGACGCAGAAACGTGAAAACGCAGAAACTCAAAAACGCACCTGTATGTGGGACGTGTGTGTGGATGTTTCATAACTAACATAGGTACTTAGGTAGGTACTTTGTAAGTATTTCGCAGAAGCTCGTGTAGTGTGTAAGTAAATACCTGTTTTGTATGTAGGTACAAAACGTCAAAACTACCTACAAAACGGACAATAACTGTAGATTTAACGAGAAAAGGGCGTCGTCGATGAGATGCACGCAATCCACCTACGCTGCAGCAGACATCGACACACTTGGACTGGAAGACTCGGGCAGTCAGCCCGGTAGCATCCAACAGACCGTTATGTTGTGGTCAATCCCAAATCAGATTTTCGCAAGATTATCGCTTTGGGGAAGTCCCATCCAGTACCAAGCAAGGTACCTAATATAGGTACCTACCTAAACATTTTTTAGGTACAGTACCCGGCACGTAAGTTGGCAAGGTTTTGGCGGAGTGGGGGCAAGTTCGCGCATCGTACACATAGTGGAACAACAAACGGGTCACTTAAATTTTATTGATTGTCATTTTTGGTTATTGCCATCATTTATTTTTAATCATGTAGTTAAACAAAGCAGAGGTGACTTTTATTAGGTGTTATAAATAAAACACATCGTATACCATTTTTCGGGCATGTCTGCGTAAAACGGTATTTGGTCCTGGCATTGTAAAAAACGTAACAAAAACTAAATTTAAAACGATAACAACAACTGGTAACAAAAACTAAATTTAAAACAACAACAATAACAATAACTCGTTAAAACTAAAACTGAACTCGTAACAAAAACAAAGGGTAGTAGTGGTACTCCTGCACGCAAGTGTAATCGGGAGCGAACGGAATGTAGACGCGGTGCGGGAGGCAGGGGTCGACTGACGCGCCAATCGCGCGCTCGGATCGGCGCTACTTCATACCCCGCGTCCCGCTTGACCGCCAAAGAGACCTAAAAAACGACTTCTGCGCATCTAACGACTCTTGCCAAGTTACGTGCCGGGGACTGTAGGTAATACTTTTCAAAAGTATTATGTAAGTAGTTGATCCTTGCCTTTTTTGTAAAGGCTGCGGTTCTACTGAGCCGCAGCGGAGCAGAGAGGAGACGAGCTGTGCCGCGATTCACCAATCACATGGCTTGAAATCCACATCTCTTCTCCACTCCTGCCATGTGATTGGTGAATGGTCCACAGCTCGTCTCCGCTCTGCTCCGCTCCTCCTCAGTGGAACCGCAGCCTGTCTTACATTATTGGTTGATCATCCTCCCCAGAATATGCTTTGTTTATTCATGTGTTTAACCTCCGGCCCCCCCTCCTGAACCAAATTCCTGGCTACTGCGCCGCACAGTGCTCTGGAAATCGAGCTCCATACTCATAGAAACTCAAAGTCAGGAATTCAAAAAATAAAAATTGCAATGGCTCTGGTATACCTCCCTTTACGTCATATTAACGTATGGGTGGTTTTAGTAGCTCCACGCGTGAGAAAATAAAGTTTTGTGTTTTTTTTGTATGGGAGAAAACACTTAAAGTGCATTTTTTCGAAATTGAATGGAACTGAAGGGCTGGTGCTCATACGAGCTATTGTATGTACCATACACGGCAATCAAGATGACATATAATTTATACGCCTTTGGTTGCCGCTTTGCACGTTGCAATTTTTTTAAATTTTTGTTATGAGATTTTTCAAATCTATGACGTGTTTAAATGAAGTTGCACATCGATTTACTTATACTAACGTTAGTTTATATCCTGCTAATGACTTTTATGGTGATGCTAGGACCTTTCTCCAACTTATTCATTTCCGAAGGAGTAGCTTTACATACATCGCAAGTCTGCGATGAGGTATTTGATAGCTGTGAAGTGAGAGCCATTGCAATTTAAAGCAATTTTGGACAAAACTTGGCTAGGCTTGGAAAATACCTACATGTGGAACCTTCGCTAGATGGCAAAGAGTTGACACGGATATATATATACATAGATATTTTTATTTGTTCTTTAGTGCCTCTGCGCTTAGTTTGTGGCGGAAAAAAGGACAGGAGAAGATAGAGGAGAATCCATCTTCCACAAAGTTCTGCAGACCAATTTATTTTAAGTTTTCGAACGAAAACAAGTTACACATCGTGGTAGAACAGGCTCTGATTGAAACTGAGATTGCAGAACTGCAGCCTTCTATTATGAGACACTACGTATATGATGTTAAGCACTCGATGCTTATGATCATGATACATGGCAAAATCACTTCACAACTGTCAAATATCTACCTCATCACGACTTGTGCTACATGTAAAGCTACTTACTCCTTCGGAAATGAATACCTAAGTTGGGCAAAAGTCATAGCATCATCATAAAAGTCATTAGCAGGCATTTATAAACTAACGTTAGTATAAGTAAATCGATCGGCAACAGCATTTAACCACGTCAAAGATTTGATAAATGTCATACCAAAACTTCAAAATTTAAAAAAATTGCTACGTGCAAGGCGGCAACCAAAGGCGTATAAATTATATGTCATCTTGATCGCCGTGTATGGTACAATAGCTCGTATGAGCACCAGCCCTTCAGTTCCATTCAGTTTCGAAAAAAATGCACTTTAAGTGTTTTCTCCCATAAAAAAAAACACAAAACTTTTTTTTCTCACGCGTGGAGCTACTAATACCACCCATACGTTATTATGACGTAAAGGGAGGTATAACAGAGCCATTGCAATTTTTAATTTTTGAATTCCTGACTTTGAGTTTCTATGAGTATGGAGCTCGATTTCCAGACCACTGTGCGGCGCTGAGACGTACAGAAGAGTTACCTACCTTCTACCATAGTTCCTTTATATAAGATACTAACATATGCATTAATTTATAAACACCATGAAATGAATTGAAAGTTAAAACAAAAGCAGCAAGCACTTGTGATAGATATTTATATTATAAGGCACTTGTCCCACCGTCGACGATTAGCGAAGAGCGATTTTAGCTAGCAACCCAAAAAACGGGTTTTGCGGATAGATTTGTCGCTGAACTATGAGCGAGTGCGCAGTATGACGGATGATTAGTGCTACCTAGTCACTTGCGTGTATAGGTACGAATACTATGCTAATTTCAAGCGAGTCTCTCAGTGAGTATTTTGCTACGAGTGTCGCTGGCTGACTTGGCAGAGTGAGTTTTTGACGTGACAACGTCTTATAAATTGGTTTGCCGGGTGACACTTCAAGAAACTGGGTAACGCTCCGCTCACGTTATGCGCTCACAATGTGAGCGAGTGAGAGGCACGCGTCCCGCCTAAGAGCGAGAGAGACAGACATAAAAAGTTTATTTTACCACTCAAAGTCGTTGTCACGTAAAACTTTCGCCCATATACCGACTTTACAGGCAACCAATTTTTTCTTTGGTAGTTTTTGTCGGTGTGTCAATCTGGTAGCATATTGCCAAACTGTATGCTGACCCAGACCGGGGTTGCTCTGAGTTTGATCGCAGTTTGCCTTTGTAGTTGAAGAGCAAACTGTATACATATTCAGAGTGTCTGAATCAAAATAGGTACATTTTGTTTCTACGTACGAGTCCAGACGTCCTTATTTTCCAGCGTCTGGGAGTATGTAATAAGGCATCGTTATGGGCAGCATGGGCACCTGGCCGTAGGCCGACGAATGAGGCCGGCGCGGCGGAGGCCCGGCACTTCGGGGACAGAAATAAAAGAGTGTTATCGAATATACAAGCGAATAGCGAGCGCGGTTTCACGAAACCTTATCTTGCTTTACATACAAGCGAACAAAATGCATACCTACCTTCTCAGATTGCTCTGAGCATGAGCACGACGTAGTTTATTACAGACTATGGGTGTCTGGGTCAGTATACAGTTTGGCAATAAGCAATCTGGTAGAGGCTGTGGGGAAAGAGTTCTCGCCGAAATGGCAGTGCGAACAATCAGTGATCAACTTTAAATAATGTAAGAGACAAGCATCAAGCTACTACAATCTGCCAAATTTCATTATTAGATTTTCAACTTTATCGCTGAAGCACTAGGTTCAAGGTTGATTTGGAAAATTTGACAGTTTCGTTCAGCTAACTTGATCTCTATAACTGACATGGGACCAACATCTATCCCTATTTCATGAGTAAGAAAAGAAAATGATAGCTTGTCGCCACCTCGTTGCTAGTGGGACCGGTGCCATAAAATGTTTATGACACCGTTGAGAATATTTTAAATTAAAATGTTCTCTGAGACGAATAAATGTTTGTATTCTATAACACTAATTCAAAATTGTAAACTGAAAGTACAATTATCTGTGTTTTTGGGAATTATATTAGTATACATTTTTATCGTAAAATATAATCATAGTACAACCATTTGTTAATATCATTGAGTACCAAAACCAAAACCAAAACAACCACAACCAAAATAACCAAATGTCTTTGATTAAAACGGAACGTAAACGTTACGTTCCATTCCACGTCTAAAACAGGGAAAAGCATCATCAAACACTGACAGTACATTGTACATTGTATAATTATATAATCTTTAGCATTTGTATAAATGAATTCAAGATTCTTTGGGTTTACTAATTATTAACCTATTTTCACGCACTAATTGTTGTCAATGTTTCTATGATCAAGAGTAGTAAAATGAGAAGTCATGTTACAAAAAATATCCGATGACATTTCATTCAGCACTTGGAACGAAACGTGATTCATATTTTGTTCTGTTGCGAATATTATTCTATTTTTATTAGTTTTAATTATATTTAGAACTGTAACTAGGATAAAAAACCATGTTCAATTTGTCTCTAATGAAGCAGTTTTCCAGGTGGGTACAATTCGATGGGATTGAATTTTGTAAACATAACCTATAAAACTCTCAATTTACATTCTTACTTAAAATTATCCAATTTAACGTTATTGACAGATTAGCAATATGTCCGGCTACGAAAATACCAATTATTAGTAGAAGTATAGCTACAACAGCAGCAGTGCAGTTCAAAATTACAGATCAACTATGGTAAGCTTTAGCACCCTTTTGTTATTATTCATCAAAAATGGATTTATTTTATAAAATCAAGATTAAAAGAACAAGTAGGTACTTACTTGGAATTGTCTAAATAATAAAAATCATACTTTTCGGAAAAAAAGGTTTGGGTATTCTGTTGCATCCGGTTAGACTGTAAGCCGACCCTAACATAGTTGAGAAAAGGCTAGGCAGATGATGATGTTGAATTGAAAATAGCAAACACAAGGTAGGTATTTTCAATGAACTTAAATTCGAATATCATTACTATGACATATTACATTTTATCAGATACAACTTACTCTAAACAACTTAATTTTTCTAGGGCAGAGCCAATGAAAAAGAAAAAAAAGATGGACCCTGCAATTGTCAAGGCCCGTGAAGACAGACGTCGTAAGAAGTTGGAGAAACAAATCAGGAGGTTGGAGAAGAATGCGCAACAGCTTAAACCTATTGATGAGTTGGAAGTTCCTCTCGAACTGCTTGATAACTTTAAGTAAGTAGTATTAATATGTAAAACATTGTACTCCATGCACTTAAGGGGACAACAGGAGCTAAACACGAATTTTATAATGCAAAAAAGCATATGATTCACTGTAATAAACAAAAGCAGAAAAAAAATTCAGGATATATGCTGGTACAATAGTGTTTTGAAAACAATACTACTAATTTTACTCGTTAAAAATATCACAAACTTATCTCTAAAAATTTCTTTTAACAAGTAAAAACCATATTAAAATACATACAATCATTCTGATTTTTGGCAAATAATTCTACAAGCAACATATTAGCATGATAGTGTTAAATTTCTTTAGTCCAATCAATAATCAATAGATTTTTCGTAAATCGCAAAAAAAAACCACTCATTTCACATTATTCTGCCCGCAATGACTGACGTAACAACCACTTTGTAGTGCAAACTGATTAGAACTTTATTCCTAACAGTATTTCAAACGAAGTATGAACCACTACAAATAGATTTCCTAATTTAGCTCCTGTAGTCACCTTAATGCCATTCTTTCATTCAGCTGTTAGACTGGAACCTAACCCCAAGATAGTTGAGAAAAAGGCTCGACAAACAATGACTAATACATTATAAAACACATATAAACGGGTATTTTCGCGAATTTTTACCTTTTAATATTTGCCCGACGTTTCGACCGGATTGCACCAGCCGTGGTCGCGGGAAGACTTCCCGCGACCACGGCTGGTGCAATCCGGTCGAAACGTCGGGCAAATATTAAAAGGTAAAAATTCGCGAAAATACCCGTTTATATGTGTTTTATAATGTGTTTTGATCGTGAAAGTTTAAAAAAGACAATGACTAATACGGTGAACAAAGATAACATCAGTCAATTATTTTTTTTCTTACAGCAAACGAAAGAGGCCACAACCAAAGTTAACAGCAGAGGTCATAGAGGCACGTGCACTGTTACAAAAGGACTGGGCAAGGTACAAGCGTGAGGAATATATAAAGAGTGTGGCGCAGATCGACAGGATCATGGGAGCACAGCGGAGGGCACTTGAGAAGCTGCTGGAAGAGTCGGAGGACTTATACAATGAAGCTATTATGGTGTGTAGACTGAAAGTATTTTTCTAATTACTCATAATTTAAAAAGATTCCAAATTGTTCCAAAACCCTGATTTATCTGATTAATATTGTTGAATATAACTAGCATTTTCAGTTAGTCAATACAGCAGCTGATAGTGCCAAAGTAATCGCCAAAATTTGTGTTGATTCAATGGGGAGACACAGGCAAATATAATCTAAGATGGCGCCACCATAGCCAAGCAAGATAAGCTATTTTGAAATATAAAATGACATTGCCACATTTTCAACCAATGACGATGTTGGGAACCAGCTATGCTAGCGCCATTAGTTCCACAGTGTGTCTCCCCATTATATTCCTATTGACACACTTAAATGAAGAAGTGTTGAACAATTTAGAACATTATTTTTATTAATGATTCATTGTTTTGTTGTCTTGATGCTCCTTCATTTTGATAGTCAAATCAATATTGATACCTTTTTCATTCAAACAGTTGCATGTTTCTTTCGCTTCATTAATACAGAAATGGCTAGTATTGGTACCCAAATTGACACATAACAACACTGCTTAATCACTACTATTTGAATAAGAATGTAATATTTAATAATATATTGCACCTGATTATGTAAGCTGTTATGATCCAATCAGTGTGCGAGTCACATATCAGTCATATCACATGTAGGTAATGTTTCGAATCTGGGGGTCTAAAATGGCCGCTTTAGCAGAATCGTAATATGAATGAATCACGTTAAAAATTTAATATTCTTAAAATAGACTTTATACTTATAACCATAAAGTCCATTTTAAGAATTTTAAATTTTTAACGTGATTCATACTAAGATTCTGCGTGGATTCTGCTAAAGCGGCCATTTTAGACCCCCTGAGCTCCTTGCTACTGATACTGACACTCATTGAAAAACTGGCTGTATAGTTTGCTTCACTTTTTGCAACATGGTAACATTAAGTCAAGTCTTTCTATACTTTTATAACTTTTGTGGCTTTTGCTAGAACTTATTACAATACATTGATTTGTTGCCCACTAACACTTCCAAGCATTACTCCACAAAACGTAACATCAACATCGGTGATGGGTCGACCTTATTTGCCACAGGATAAGCGGCAAAATAGAACGTATATTTTGCTACACGGACCCGCCTGGTGAAACATGATATCTCACGCCTAGATTTTTTATATTATTTTTTATTTATATTTTATATGATATATTTTTGATGTCCACAGCCCGACTTGCAGCTGATTCCCTATGAAATCCACGGACCCGTGGCGACGCCCCCCATCAAGAACTACGTATCACCAGACGGCGAATATATCGACGTATCTAAAAAGTGGGATAATTAGTGTTCACTGTGCTCTTTATTTATATTAGTCTAATAAAGTTATGTTTTAAATACTTAATGTTTTTTTATTTTATTGAAATGTACTTATTTGCCTACCTATCTGTCAATGTCCTTTTAAGCTAAGCGTCCATTTGTCGGTATCGGGTATCGTACGCATCGGACGCATCGCACTCAACGAATCGTAGTATTCTTTGTATAGAAAGTCACACAAGTGCGTCCACTGTTCCGCACCGTATTCCGATCCGTACGCGTACGGATCGGAATCTGTTCAATAATACTAAGATCCGTTTGTTGCGATGCGTCCGATGCGGACAGGTGGACGCGTAAGATTATCGTCCTTTAAAAATAAGGGATTTGTATGTAGGTATCCTTAGTGCATTTTCTGGTTCAACTGTACGTTCTGATAAAAATCATAATGCGCATGGCATAACTACCTACTTATACGCTGTCGCTAACTACGGGCGCTCCCCTCTTCATCCATTCTCATATTTCTCGTAGGATAACAACCCGGAAAAGCGGCTCGTAAACTCGCCCAAGGGTAAAATCGATTTTCATGCATGATCTGCCACAAGGTTATGATTATTTATTTGTTTCAGAGAATCTCCATTTATGTTACATTATAAGAAATCACAAAACATAAAAAAAACATAGTGTTAGTGTGATAGTAACACAAAAATGTACCTAAAAATATGTTAGTATTTTTTAGTACCTACGTACGTATAGCTAACTTATGCCTATGGCTGTCTTTATTCACTGATTCTGGAAAGGACAGTCAAAACGGGCAGCAATCACATTAATTAGAATGCTGTTGCTGCGTAAGCCTTAAATAGTGTTTTCAATACACTTCCTCGAAAACTGGTCCCGCATTACGATTAGGTATAACATGCAATGTATTTCACACGCGTGCGTTTTTTTCCATTTTCCCGCACGTGTGCGGGAATGAAAATTGCCACAGATAACTACTACTAACAACTATAATTAGTTCAAATTGGTTCAATGACTATAGTCTAAGGCAGTGTTTTTCAACCTGTGGGTCGCAAAAGGTCTCGAAAACTACCTCAATAAACAAAACAATATAGCAGAGAGATAGATTTAATAAGAAAATGTTAAATAAAGTATATAACCATTTGTATGTTCATTCAAATTAACAAAATAAAATCCTATTAGTACTCATCCATCTTATTGAGGTTTTGCTTGTTTGTCATTAACTAATTTCTCCCATCGTGCATCCGTTTTTGATTTGCTACATTGAGAATTAAATCTAATTCCAAATAAATAAATAGCTACATATCCGAATATAATTTAATACTAATTTATGCACAATGACATGCATAAAAAATGAATATGATGAATTTAATATTAAAATTTGTAATACAATAAAAATTGAAAAAAAAAAGGGAAGGGTCGGGGGTCGCCAAATATTTTTTCATACATACATTTATTTCGTACGGGTCACAGCGACACGTGTCATAAAAAAAGTTGAAAAAAAAATATATTGAAAAACGTCGTTTGAAACACGTGGACATTTGTTATTCCAGTTCTCGGCTCAAAAACACCCTCGCCTACGGCTTGAGAGTTAATTCCGCCTCGGATGCAATAACAAACTTTCTCCACTTGTATCAAAATGTACTATATCTTCACCTCGTTGGTGCAGCGTGCGAACCTGCGAGCGAGCATATTGCTTCTCACCGCCAAAGCCCTGCGCTCCCTCTCTATTTCTTCGTCATCCTTAAGGCTTAAGAATGACACGGGGGACAAATGCGGGATAGTAAGTATGTGCCTGCTATTTATAAACCAGTTTCTCCTTATGTCCTTATTCATGAAATGCATTATACCTATCAATATTAGATGCTGTTCTGAAAAAAACTGTCAAAAAAGCAAGCAAGCGAAGGCATTGAAATAAGGATGTGAAAAATCTACTATAGGTAGTTGGTGCCAGTTAAGATGAAAATAGCGGTCATTGACCCACCTACTTATTAAACTTCTTAACTTTAAAAACCAAAAATAAGCCTGTTCAAGTCTTGAATCGTCATCTATCGTGATCTTCAACATTTTTTGTAATGAAAAACGATACCTGGTTTATTTGTTTTGGTTCGTACGAAGATATATTAGGGAAAGGGCAATGACCGCTATTTTCATCTTAACTGGCACCAACTATACAGTCTTTCGGAGCAAAATCTCTGCTAAGTGACCATGGTAACTAGAGAATCCAAAAGCCAGACTTTAAGACACATCCTGGGTCTATCTTCTTAATCTGTGTGCAATGGAAATCCGTATCCGGATGATGGATTTTCCTCAAGTTTGCTTAGTCATAGATAAAATTAAAATACAACTGCTACCTCATCAAAAATCATTAATATTTAAATTCAACATTTTTACGCTCTGAAATGTAAAGAGGGGGCTGCTATAGAATAATTTGTAAGAGAGTAAGTACCTACCCCTGCCGAACAATACACAACCAAAACAATGTGTTCAAAGAATGAAAATAAGATTTAAAATTCCCCGAGTTGAATAGGCAAGCATTACCAAAACTGCAAAATCCTCACCCTCTTATTATCTTTTTGATAATAGCAAGAAAAATAACAAAGGTGTAAAAATTCTGACTCAGCGAATTCCGCACTGAATTTTAAAATGCAATATCATTATTATTTTTTGAGAAATAATGACGGGTACCTAGCATACAAATTTTATTTTGCATCGCTTAGGGTTCCGTAGTCCAAACAAGGAACCCTCATAGTTTCGTCATGTCTGTCTGTCTGTCCGGCGTACTCCGTAGTAAGAATGGGGGTACCCCAGGGCTCAATTCTTGGTCCATTTTTGTTTCTTATTTATATAAATGACTTGCCTTACCTCATAAAGGATAATCATGACATAGTATTGTTTGCAGACGGCACTTCTCTTTTATTTAAACTCAAACGTCAGCAGTTAGTTACGGATGATGTTAATAGCGCCCTGGCGAAAGTCGTTAATTGGTTTAATGTTAATAATCTACTCCTTAATGAGAAAAAAACTAAGTGTATTAAGTTTACGATACCCCATGTAAGACAAGTGGAAACTACTGTACTAATTAAGGATGAAGAGTTAAAACCGGAAGATAGCACAGTCTTCTTAGGCATAACTTTGGATGCCAAGCTTCAGTGGGGCCCGCATATAGACAAATTGTCGAAGAAACTTAGCTCTGCAGCATTCGCCGTTAGAAGATATCGTGATTTAACTGATTTAGAGACAGCGCGTTTAGTTTACTTTAGTTATTTCCATAGCGTGATGTCGTACGGTATTCTCTTGTGGGGCAATGCCGCCGATATTCCGACAATATTTGTTTTGCAAAAAAGGGCCATACGTTCAATTTATAAATTAAGTCCCAGATACTCCCTCAGAGAAAAATTTAAAGAGACTAGTAGGTATTCTTACTGTGCCCTTTCAGTTTATTTATGAAAACCTTTTGTACGCACACAAAAACATTAATTTATTTAAAAAATACAGTGATATCCACAACATAAACACGAGGAACAAACACAAATTTGTTGTTCCTGCAACGAGGCTTAAAAAAATAGGGGGTACGTTCAGATGCCAATGTATACGCTTTTACAATAAACTTCCGAGCCAAATTCAAGCACTAAGCCTAAATAAATTCAAATCGTTTACAAAACGGAAGCTGTGCCTGAAAGCCTACTATCATGTTAATCACTATCTTGAAGATAAAAAAGCTTGGGATTAAGCTGCTCCAATGAAATTTGCTCTGTGAATGTCGATATTTCGGACTTCGCTTGTTTATTATTGATTCCTTTCTTTTATACACTCTGACATTGAATTTTTTTGACATGTATTTTATTATTTTACTTTTTTTTTTTTTAAATATTTTATGTGACATATTTTACTGATTTGACATGAATACTTATTTTATTACGTACTTATTTAACTTTTTTTTTATTATCATTGCGACACTTAATGATTTTTGTGATATTTTTTTTACTTACATTCATTTGGAAAGAACTTGTTACTAATTTTATTTGATTATTGTGAATGTGGGGACCATGTGGGTCACATTTTTATTTTTTTGTTTGTTTTTTTTCCCACAACTGTCTGGCAGTTTGAGTACTATAAGCGACCTACCCAAATGTTCTTTCCTTGGTATTGTTCGTCGTTTCGTTGAGCTCCTTGAGTTATAAGTCGAGCTACACGTTAACTGACAAATGCTTGCACTGACTGGACAGGTCCGCTCAAATCTGTATGGTTCTTTCTTCAAAAGACCATCTCAGGCACTAATCTGCATAGTCCTCATGTGAATTGAGCAAGATTATGTCTGGACTAAAGAGACTACGACCTCCGAGTTTGTTTCGGCTGTTTCTTCTCAGAGTAGTCAGGTACGAAACACCGGCCCCATCTAGTTTTAAAAAATGACGTGTAAAAGTGTTTGTAAAAACCTACTTGCAAAATAAACATCATTTATCATTTACTAGAAAGCTGTAATTTTGTAAGGGTATGTCGCCGATAAAGCGGTAAAATAAAATTTATGAAAATATTTTTTTAGGGTAGCTAGACTCTACATGTGAGTAAGTTGAATAGGTAACATCTATTTCTAAATACATAAAATGACTAAAGAAAACCTTTAGTTAAAGTGCGAGTAAAAACGGATAGGGCCAGCTTTTGAGCCAGGGATGGGGGCCCCATCCCCCTTGTTCAAAAGTGTCGCTATTCATTTAGTTTCGAGATTCTTCTTTATCAAACGGCATACAATTAACGAACCACCAGATTTAGCAAAATGTAACGGCAAAAAAATCATGTATGATTCACCTGAATGGTTTATAAAAAATAACCAGACCAAACTAGTTTGTCATCAACCACCTCATTAAAATTGGGTGCTCAATTTACTAAATTTTGTGATCAATTGATATTTTAGGTGATAGATGTTAGTGGTCACAAAGTTAATTTTGCTGGTCATTATATTTTCCCCCTTATCAAACTCCTAGCCTAGCATTTCAGCCTAACATTCTATTATTATTTTTCGGTTGATTCAAAATTTTCATTAGTAGTTTTCCTTTCTCTTGAGAGTGGAGGGCCAACCGTCTCTAAAATGCCCGGGCCGGTTTCGCGTCCCAGTCCGTGTCTACGTTTGTCAGGACTATGGAACCTTAAAAAAGGGTGGGTGTACTATTAGGTACATACCAACCCCTAGCATACCAAATAGAAATAGATACCAATATTTTCAACTTTCGACGTATCCCAAGCAGCGCTTTTACCTGCTAGCCACAACCTTTTAACGTCATATCGACTGATTTGCATAAGTGTATTCTGTGATATTAACGTTAATGATGTGTTCAATGTTAGAATCAACATAGTGATTGACGCACCCCGACAAGGTTCTCGTGAGGAAATAATGATGGGCAAATACAATAAATTGTCTTTACGTTGGCGTTCTGCGTTTTTTTTTTCCTCTTTGATTTATTTTTCCACTTGGTCAGAAAATTACGAAGGCATTCAGGTCTCGGCCTAATTATGTTACGAGTGAACACTTAGATGATTTTATTAAAAAATAATTATATTTTCAGCTTGATGACAAATTCAATTAGTTGCCTAAGTATAATGAATGTAACTACCTACCTATATCTAACTCATGGACGTAAAGTGCCTACTTATGTATTAGTTTGCTATTTGCCTTAAGTATTTCATAAGGCGTTTAAAGAATCCATTATGCAAAAACCCACTTGTTTTCGCGAGTCGGGAAATTACGAGGATGCAAAATAATTTAATACTAGCTTCTGCCCGCGACTTCGTACGCGGATCCTGTTGCTTATGCCAGCGACAACGGGGTCGTCAAAATCGAAGATCTGAAACGTCTGATGTCGAATTTTAAGAGCCCGGGGACGGGAATACAACGGGATGCGCGAGACGATTCGAGACGGTCCAGATCTTTCATTTTTGTAAGTCAACAGGAAATGCCCATCAGACTAAACATTTTTATAAGTCAACAGGAAATGCCCATCAGACCAAACAACACTTGCTAAGACGTCATTCCTATGTGTTATGGTGTCTCTTGGAGTTCCACAACAGGTGTTCAAGACCTTCGAGGTGTTCCAGATCTTCAAATTTATTCTCACAGCAGAAAATGCTCATCACGTAGAACAATTTTTGCTATGGTACCATTCTTGTATCTCTTATAGTTCAGCCGGTCTGTTGCGGTTCTGCATCAGGTGTTTGTTTCCAAGATAAAAGTCAACAGGAAATGCCCATCAGACCAAACAACACTTGCTAAGACGTCATTCCTATGTGTTATGGTGTAGCTGGGCTCTTGGAGATCCACATCAGGTGTTCCAGATCTTCGATTTTTATTAGTCAACAGAGAGTGCTCATCAGATTGAACAACTTTTCCTAAAACGTCATTCCTATATATATGTTAGTGTAGCTGGGCTCTTGGAGATCCACATCAGGTGTTCCAGATCTTCGATTTTTATTAGTAAACAGAGAGTGCTCATCAGATTGAACAACTTTTGCTAAATGTCATTCCTATATATATGTTAGTGTAGCTGGGCTCTTAAAGTTCCACATCAGGTGTTCCAGATCTTCAACAGAAATGCTCATCACGTGGAACAATTT
This sequence comes from Xestia xanthographa, assembly GCA_905147715.2. Lineage (NCBI taxonomy): Eukaryota > Metazoa > Arthropoda > Insecta > Lepidoptera > Noctuidae > Xestia > Xestia xanthographa. The sequence goes on from LR990652.1 coordinate 18,012,907, forward strand.
TTGCTATGGTACCATTTTTGTATCTCTTATAGTTCAGCTGGTCTGTTGCGGTTCTGCATCAGGTGTTTGTTTTCAAGATAAAAGTCAACAGGAAATGCCCATCAGACCGAACAACTTTTGCTAAGACGTCATTCCTATATGTGTTATGGCATAGCTAGGCTCTTGGAGTTCCACAACAGGTGTTCCAGATCTTCGATTTTTATAAGTCAACAGAGAGTGCTCATCAGATTGAACAACTTTTGCTAAGACATCATTCCTATATGTGTTATGGTGTAGCTGGGCTCTCGGAGTTCCACAACAGGTGTTCCAGATCTTTAATTTTTATAAATCAACAGAGAGTGCTCATCAGATTGAACAACTTTTGCTAATACGTCATTCCTATATATATGTTAGTGTAGCTGGGCTCTTGGAGTTCCACATCAGGTGTTCCAGATCTTCAAATTTATTCTCTCAGCAGAAAATGCCCATCACGTGGAACAATTTTTGCTATGGTACCATTTTTGTATCTCTTATAGTTCAGCTGGTCTGTTGTGGTTCTGCATCAGGTGTTCAAGTTTCCAAGATAAATTATAGCCTATATCTTGCCCAGACCTAATACCTATACAACAACAAAAAAATCATTCAAATCCGTCCAGTAGTTCCGAAGATTAGCGTGTACAAACAAACAGACAAACAGACAGAACTTTTTTTTTGGATTTGTGCTCTATTACTGTTTCTAAACCCCCCTCAATTATTTCTTTTTTAATATATTCAATGTACAGACACAGTTTTTTTACTGTTTTATTATATGTATATAGATAGATAATTATACATTGAAATTAGTGATAGCTTTGATTTCCACATCAGATGTTTCTGATCTTCGATTATTATAAGTCAACAGGAAATGCCCATCAGACCAAACAACTTTTGCTAAGACGTCATTCCTATATGTGTTATGGTGTAGCTGGGATCTCGGAGTTCCACAACAGGTGTTCCAGATAATTTTTATAAGTCAACAGAGAGTGCTCATCAGATTGAACAACTTTTGCTAAGACGTCATTCCTATATGTGTTATGGTGTAGCTGGGCTCTCGGAGTTCCGCAACAGGTGTTCCAGATTATTTTTATAAGTCAACAGAGAGTGCTCATCAGATTGAACAACTTTCGCTAAGACGTCATTCCTATATGTGTTATGGTCTAGCTGGGCTCTCGGAGTTCCACAACAGGTGTTCCAGATCATTTTTATAAGTCAACAGAGAGTGCTCATCAGATTCAACAACTTTTGGCTAAAACGTCATTCCTATATATATGTTAGTGTAGCTGGGCTCTTGGAGTTCCACATCAGATGTTCCAGATCTTCGATTTTTATAAGTCAACAGAGAGTGCTCATCAGATTGAACAACTTTTGCTAAGACGTCATTCCTATATGTGTTATGGTGTAGCTGGGCTCTCGGAGTTCCACAACATGTGTTTCAGATCTTTGATTTTTATAAATGAACAAAGAGTGCTCATCAGATTGAACATTTTTTGCTTAAACGTCATTCCTATATATATGTAAGTGTAGCTGGGCTCTTGGAGTTCCACATCAGGTGTTACAAATCTTCGATTTTTATAAGTCAACAGAGAGTGCTCATCAGATTGAACAACTTTTGCTAAAACGTCATTCCTGTATATTATGTAAGTGTAGCTGGGCTCTTGGAGTTCCACATCAGGTGTTCCAGATCTTCAAATTTATTCTCTCAGCAAAAAATGCCCATCACGTGGAACAATTTTTGCTATGGTACCATTTTTGTATCTCTTATAGTTCAGCTGGTCTGTTGTGGTTCTGCATCAGGTGTTCAAGTTTCCAAGATAAATTATAGCCTATATCTTGCCCAGACTTAATACCTATACAACAACAAAAAAATCATTCAAATCCGTCCAGCAGTTCCGAAGATTAGCGTGTACAAACAAACAGACAAACAGACAAACAGACAAACAGACAAACAGACAGACTTTTTTTTTTGGATTCGTGCTCTATTACTGTTTCTAAACCCCCCTCAATTATTTATTTTTTAATATATTCAATGTACAGACACAGTTTTTCTACTGTTTTATTATATGTATAGAAAACAGAGAGTGCTCATCAGATTGAACAACTTTTGCTAAATGTCATTCCTATATATATGTTAGTGTAGCTGGGCTCTTAAAGTTCCACATCAGGTGTTCCAGATCTTCAACAGAAATGCTCATCACGTGGAACAATTTTTGCTATGGTACCATTTTTGTATCTCTTATAGTTCAGCTGGTCTGTTGCGGTTCTGCATCAGGTGTTTGTTTTCAAGATAAAAGTCAACAGGAAATGCCCATCAGACCGAACAACTTTTGCTAAGACGTCATTCCTATATGTGTTATGGCATAGCTAGGCTCTTGGAGTTCCACAACAGGTGTTCCAGATCTTCGATTTTTATAAGTCAACAGAGAGTGCTCATCAGATTGAACAACTTTTGCTAAGACATCATTCCTATATGTGTTATGGTGTAGCTGGGCTCTCGGAGTTCCACAACAGGTGTTCCAGATCTTTAATTTTTATAAATCAACAGAGAGTGCTCATCAGATTGAACAACTTTTGCTAATACGTCATTCCTATATATATGTTAGTGTAGCTGGGCTCTTGGAGTTCCACATCAGGTGTTCCAGATCTTCAAATTTATTCTCTCAGCAGAAAATGCCCATCACGTGGAACAATTTTTGCTATGGTACCATTTTTGTATCTCTTATAGTTCAGCTGGTCTGTTGTGGTTCTGCATCAGGTGTTCAAGTTTCCAAGATAAATTATAGCCTATATCTTGCCCAGACCTAATACCTATACAACAACAAAAAAATCATTCAAATCCGTCCAGTAGTTCCGAAGATTAGCGTGTACAAACAAACAGACAAACAGACAGAACTTTTTTTTTGGATTTGTGCTCTATTACTGTTTCTAAACCCCCCTCAATTATTTCTTTTTTAATATATTCAATGTACAGACACAGTTTTTTTACTGTTTTATTATATGTATATAGATAGATAATTATACATTGAAATTAGTGATAGCTTTGATTTCCACATCAGATGTTTCTGATCTTCGATTATTATAAGTCAACAGGAAATGCCCATCAGACCAAACAACTTTTGCTAAGACGTCATTCCTATATGTGTTATGGTGTAGCTGGGATCTCGGAGTTCCACAACAGGTGTTCCAGATAATTTTTATAAGTCAACAGAGAGTGCTCATCAGATTGAACAACTTTTGCTAAGACGTCATTCCTATATGTGTTATGGTGTAGCTGGGCTCTCGGAGTTCCGCAACAGGTGTTCCAGATTATTTTTATAAGTCAACAGAGAGTGCTCATCAGATTGAACAACTTTCGCTAAGACGTCATTCCTATATGTGTTATGGTCTAGCTGGGCTCTCGGAGTTCCACAACAGGTGTTCCAGATCATTTTTATAAGTCAACAGAGAGTGCTCATCAGATTCAACAACTTTTGGCTAAAACGTCATTCCTATATATATGTTAGTGTAGCTGGGCTCTTGGAGTTCCACATCAGATGTTCCAGATCTTCGATTTTTATAAGTCAACAGAGAGTGCTCATCAGATTGAACAACTTTTGCTAAGACGTCATTCCTATATGTGTTATGGTGTAGCTGGGCTCTCGGAGTTCCACAACATGTGTTTCAGATCTTTGATTTTTATAAATGAACAAAGAGTGCTCATCAGATTGAACATTTTTTGCTTAAACGTCATTCCTATATATATGTAAGTGTAGCTGGGCTCTTGGAGTTCCACATCAGGTGTTACAAATCTTCGATTTTTATAAGTCAACAGAGAGTGCTCATCAGATTGAACAACTTTTGCTAAAACGTCATTCCTGTATATTATGTAAGTGTAGCTGGGCTCTTGGAGTTCCACATCAGGTGTTCCAGATCTTCAAATTTATTCTCTCAGCAAAAAATGCCCATCACGTGGAACAATTTTTGCTATGGTACCATTTTTGTATCTCTTATAGTTCAGCTGGTCTGTTGTGGTTCTGCATCAGGTGTTCAAGTTTCCAAGATAAATTATAGCCTATATCTTGCCCAGACTTAATACCTATACAACAACAAAAAAATCATTCAAATCCGTCCAGCAGTTCCGAAGATTAGCGTGTACAAACAAACAGACAAACAGACAAACAGACAAACAGACAAACAGACAGACTTTTTTTTTTGGATTCGTGCTCTATTACTGTTTCTAAACCCCCCTCAATTATTTATTTTTTAATATATTCAATGTACAGACACAGTTTTTCTACTGTTTTATTATATGTATAGATAAAACAGACAGGTTTTTACGTGAAATCTGTTGAAACATTAAAGTAAATTATACAGCAGCTGCCAGACGCCATCTGCAATTATCGCGCTAAAAATGATTGCACCGCGATCCTCATCAAAAGAGCGACGCTTTTCATTCCTGCCCCGGATGCCTACATCCGTAGGTACTGAAAGACAAAACCTATGATTTCAGCAGTAGACATAGGATTTTCAGCTTCAAAATCATTCGCGTTAAAGTCGAATATCCAGTAATGAGCGTTGCATTTTGTGTCATATCTGAATCAAGGGGAGTAGTGTCAACATTCAGGTGATTTTAAAAAGATACGCGTTCCACTCCACCTGTAGTCTTTTCATGAAGTTTTAATAGCGGTTCGTACCCCTTTGAGGTTGGCCTCGGATATGAACAGGGCACGATTTGAATGGTCCTAGTTTACTGGGTCAAGTGATGCCTATTGATGCTGAGGAGCTTACACGACAAGCCCTAGTTTCTTAGAGACATCTCCTAAGGAAAGTAAGCGCTCAAGTCTTAGTGTGTGACCTGTGTTTTCCTGTAAAGATTTGGGACATTTTTATGAATTTCTTCTTACGATGTCGTACACAACTCTACGTTAATGCCCCAGGGGAATTAAAACCGTAAACGAAAAATAAATTATTCCATTGACTACCTTCCTATTTGCTGATCGAAAATTGAATAGGGCCGTCATAATATTATATTTCCAGAATTCGCCCTTAAGGAGAAGTAGGTATATTTTAGGATATTAATATTGGCAATGTCGTCGGGGCCCACCCGAAACTTGTATAGGGAATTTCAATAAAATACATTACTCAGAAATATATTTGATATTCCCTGTTATATTATTTCTATTATACTTTTATTAGCTTTGCCTTTAGTACCGTTTGTACTGTTTATATTGGGAATCGAAGAGACGTTCGTTGAATTATTAGATAGTTACATAATACTTATTATGTAGTAGCCTACCTAACCTAAATTGTATCATTTTGGGTCTATTGTTCTTTATATTATTATATTATTTTAAATTAGACTCTAAAACCTATGGCTAAGGAATTGTCTGAAGTTAACGTAATACATAGTATACCTGCGCTATAGCACTAGTTATTTCCAGATCTTAAATCGCAATGTCAATGAGGAAAACGTAGTAAGGAAAGTTTTGAGTACCTACATGTGAATGTGGATGGCTATGAGAGTAGAGGAAGACCAAAGAAACGATGGATGGAAGGATGATATTGCAAGAAAGGATGTGTTTGAGTTTGAGTAGGTTATAAAGAAGTGAAAAGAAGACATGCAGCGCCAATTCCAAATAAATTGGGATGAGGACAGGAAAATGATGATGATGATGATAACGAAATTGAAATGTAATATAATGGCTAACGTAGCATCATCTGCCTAGCCTTCTCCCAACTATATTGGGGTCGGCTTCCAGTCTAACCGGATGCAGCTGCATACCAGTATTTTACATGGAGCGACTGCCTATCTGACCTCCACAACCGGGGTATTAGTATTATTTATTATTATATTAGTCCAGTACTAATATAATAATAAATAATGTACATAAATAGTATATAAAAAAAGTAATACGATACCCCTTGGTAAGACTTGTCAGACTTTTTGGGCCACTGACTACCTGTAACGACTGTCAAAGATCACAAATGACAGCCGGGGAGGCACGGAGGAAACTCGGTATGTACCTACTTAATGGGTGGTCACCCAGCCACAGACCAACCTAGGCACCCGAGCGGCTGTTATTATTCAACCACGAGCTCCTCGATCTGGCTAACGTAGCAAAGAAGCAAAAATCCTTAAACAACTTTACGCGTGCATTCCCCAAAGATATGCAAATAAATTCAATGTTGCTCACAGTTGAAATAGCGAATATAAATCAAAGCGAAGTGCGAAGATCTTCGTTTTCGATTAAAGGAATAACTTTCGGCAAGCCACCGCAAATCCTCGGGAAAGCTTTGAGGAGCGAGACATTTATTGGGTTACTATTAAAATACCCGCGAAATACCGTCGGCTCCATATTTCAGCCAGTGTAAAGGCAGGAATGAAGTGGATTTACTTTGTTTTATTCTAAGTAATTCTCTCTCGTAATTTAGATTCTTATCTATACATTGCTTGTCTAATTTACCGTAACTGTAATGTCGGATAACCTAGCTTTTGTATTATGTAGTTAGGTGCTCTGCCTTGTTTGTAAAAGACTAAGGCTTAGGTCTGGTATAAATGCACGATTATGAGTTTGTTTTTTTAAAGTTAACCTCTATTAAACTTGAACATTTGCAATCAAAATTAGCTTCATGCATTTTAACGGTTTCACTGCACACACTTTTTATTTTGAAAGTCTATCGTTTAGCACTATTCAAGTGTTCAAGCTGGCAGAAGTTCATCGCGCCGTATTAGGACTCTTCGGACTAAGCGCTCAGTTAGGACGTTACTTGCAAGAGACGCCTAAATTAAATCTGCATTACATTTCGTCAGGTACACTTCTTAGGCGAACATTCAGGTTTTCGCCCGTGGTCCCGCTCCTTAGTCTCTGGAAGGAGTATTTTATTGCCTGTGGTTCCTTCAAGAAATATATAGTACTGCCGAATCAAAAAGTAGTGTTTTTTTTTTAATCCTATAATATATGGGCGGCATGGGCACCTTGCCGTAGGCCGACGAAGGAGGCCGGCGGAAGCCGTGAGTGTTATTTAATATGCGAACAAAGCTAGCGCGCGTCATAAAACCTCCGTGGTTCCTTCCAGGGAATACCAGAAGGGACACGGAATTTTCCAGTATTAGGTATAGGGACCACGAAGAAAAAAAGTCCCGTGGTCCCTTCAGGGACTACGAGAAAGGACCACGGCCGAAAAAGGGAACATTCGGGTACGAAGATTAGGGTGTAAAGTTCTTCACATACCCTTAGAAATTGAGGACTGTCCGACCAGACAGGTGTTGTCTTGTGGCTTACTGCCCGACAGTTGTTCTCGGGTTTTTACTTTTTCAAATATAGCCTTTAGCGAATAACTTTCATAGTGCGATTCACATTCAGAATTTTGATGTTGGTTTTTCCATAGATGGCGCTGTAGTACGTTCTGTACTGTCCGCTACAGCTTTTTAACCGACTTCCAAAAGGAGGAGGTTCTCAATTCGATTGTTGTCATAACAGTACAGTGTGTTTGATATGTGTAGATCTCACACGTTGCATACTTTTCAGGGAAATGGTTGAGTGAGACCAGTTATTTTACTGCGTCGGTACTAAAAGTACCTATACTACTAACATTTTATTTTTGGTAATTGTACAGCAGAACATTATTTTAATGTGTATGTCTGTCGCTCAGACCAAATAAAAAGGTAAAGACGGAACTCTGCGAACAGCAAAAGTGAAATTACGTCTCACTCTGTTCATACACGCTCACACGCACACATTTACATCAAACTACAATGAAACTATGCCTCAATAGATGCACAACATGTTTACGAAACCGGTCTCACTTCTATGTTCGCAGAGTTCCGCCTTAACCTTTTTTTTGGTCTGAGTGTACTGTACAGCTGTACACGGTGAGACGTAATTTGACGGGCCTCACTTTGCTGTTCGCAGAGTTCTGCCATTTTATTTGGTCTGAGGTCTAGCATAAATCTCAAGGGGCCTTACTAACTGGAAGGTGGACTGTCCTGCAGATCATCACAAACATAGCTACAATGCTACAATAGATAGCTAGGGCATTGCGCTACAAACGGCTAGAAACATACCTACCCACCAGCGATCCAGTGGAAACCAATTGAAGGAAAAGCTCTGTTTATTGCGTTCCCTTATTGCTAGTGGGACTGGGGACATTTATTTGTCAGTCCGTAATTACGCGGGATTATCTCGGCCCGCCATCTCTCCACAGACGTGACGTGAAATTGAATTATTTCGATTCCGTTGCCGCTAGGGGCTGTCATGTACCAATTTGTCTGTTTGTTCGCTTTTATTTTCAGATATTGAATTAATTCGAGCGTGGAAGTGGCGTAACAAGTAATGATTGGTCTTGATTTCAGGTCGCAAAAAAACATAGGTAAGTAGATTATTATGTAGGTAGGTAGGTACATACCTACTGCAGTGCTTATCTACATCAATTGCTATCGTCTACATATCCAAATAAGATTTTGTGTTGTCTACAAATCACGTCGCGTGGACTTACAAGTTTTTTTTTTTACTGCTCCAAGGGTAGCAGACCTGCCGCCGCGGGAGACGCCCCGGGCGTCGGGGGCCACCACCACGTGGCCCCCGGCCACCGTAGGCGTGGGTCTGTGGACGGTGGGCTATGGGCTAGCTCGCCGTCCATCCGTCTCATGACGACAGGCCGTGTCGGCGCGTTCGTGTTCCACGCGCGCCTCAAAGAGAGTCAGCAAAAAGGAAGGGGTCCGTAGGGACCGATGCCTGCCGGGGTTGCGGGACTGTTCGAAAGAGATACCGTGGCCCCGGAACACAAAGGGCGATGAAGGAACATGGATGGGTTTTAGTCAGTAAAAGTCTGACACTCCCTCCTGCTCCGCCCAGAGCGGGAGGGGTTATTTGATGATTTCCCATCCGAAAAAAAAAAAAAAAAAAAAAAAAAAAGGGTAGCAGACCTGAGTATTTGATATTGATTTCAGCTTGATACCTCCACGCGTTTCTGAGAAAAATCAATGATATTATATAGTAAAAAGAGGTAGATATCGCACTAGCACGCACAAATTGTTGAGGACAAAGTGACACAATTGTTGCACTTTGTTAGCTAGCTATCTCTTTCTATCTTATACGTTCCGTATTATCTATCGCTGTCGTAGTTATAATAACAACGCAACGATATCTGAACGCCATTCAGTATGAACATGGCGTATCTTCTTTATAATATCATTGAGAAAAATAGTCTTGACAGACGGACAACAAAGTGATTATAAAAGGGTTCCGTTTTGCCGACTGAGCTACTCCAATCAGATTTTCTTTTCAACAACTTCGAAAGGCATTGCTCAGAATAAAATATCGCGCACAGATTACAGAACATTGTTAAAAAACGATCAAATAACAAAAAGAGTGAGGTGATTGACACGTCGTTATCATCAATAACCTAGAAACAGCAAGGGACTAGAATCGACAAAGCCTTGAGATAAACATCAGACAGACAGACGTCTCAAATGGAGAAACTTAATCGTCCTGAAAGCTACAAAAAAGAACGAAGTCTGAAAAAAGTTGGCTATGTTTTCTTTGGTAAATAAGTAGTAAATGATAAGGCTTTTCTTTTGAATTGGGTAATGTGAAGCTCTAGATATTTTTGAGAAAAAGTATCAACCAACTACCACGTTAGAAGACTGCACCTATACCTTGATACCTAGATATTAGTGAAATATAAATTAGTGTTCCAAAATTATTGAAAAAATTGTCGCATGACCGTACACTATCTTGAAGAAAACTGGTCGGAAGCCCGGATTTCCACCAAATTTCTTCCTGGTGGAAACTCGACTGCGGACAAAAATCGTGGGCGTTGCTGTGTAGTGTGCAAGGTCCTTATGTAAGTTACCTACGCGCATGCTAAATGGCAATTTGCAAAGTTATTTTTTATTTAATTAAGGTATGATGTTTTTAGTATTTGCGAAATCTGAATATAGTTTGTTCAGAATAAGCAACTGAATCGGTTCCAATAATTTTTACACCTTGTCCCTTTGAAAATTAGGTGTGTCTGTGTCTGTATGTTGTCCCAAAAATATTTATAAAAGGATACATGTTGGACACCGAGCGACACTGTAGTCTCCGCCAGATAAGTAAGAATTAAAGGTCATTGCTCTTTCCTTAATTTCTCTGCGTAGGTACCCTTTTTTTATTTTCGTATGGGTACCCTGACAATACATTATAAATCGTTTTTATTACTAGAAAAAGTTAAACATCACGATTATTCACGATAAAGGTCGTTTCGGGACAAGTTTATGTCATTATTTCTGTTTTCGGAATTATGTATTTGAATAAATGTACGCGGGTTGATGACCTTTAATCCTTACTTATCTGGCGGAGACTATAAGTACCTATTCCGCTATCATACCTTCGCGCCCAAGCGGCAGGTCATAGCGGCAATATAGGCGCGGGCGCACAGCGCTGGTGGCGCGGGGGCGCCCAACCAGGTAACAGAACAACTTTGTGATTTTGATACCCCAAATGGCAATTAAATAAAGCAACAAAACATAAACAAAATATTGTGTGAGGCAAAGTTTTTTATAGTCGGTAATAACTTTGTCGTTTGCTCAGTTGGCAGTTTGCTGTTTGTTAACTTTTCAGTTTGGTTCAATAAGTTCGTAAACAGAGGAGGCGCGAGATGACGATAAAATTCGATTTTCTCAGACGGTTTCTTGTTGATTTTATGTCAATTTTTATTACCTAATGCTTACATAACATAGAGATAGGTATGTAGGTATTTTGCTTTAAGTCGTATTCTGAACTAAAGTGAATTTTTATGACATTTTATACTTACGTGTTTTTTTTTTTTAAATGTAAGTAGGTACCAACTGTTATGTACTTAAGGTAGGTACCTAAAGAGGTCCATCTTATTATACGAGTAGTAAATCTTAGTGAAAAGTGGTTCTATCTTAATAAAACAAGAAGATAAAGCTGATAACGATGGCACGTGTGAAAACCATAATAGTTACCACATAATTCTGTAGCAATAAGATTGATGACATCCGAAGCTGTGACTTTGAAAGATTCAAACTCAAACTCAAAGCATTTATTTCAATTAGACCATTACGGCACTTTTGAAAGTCAAAAATACAAAAAAGAAAATCAAAGCTACAGTCCCAGTCACAAGGCATAATAACTTGAGAAAGTATTGAGTGTTTTATAGAGCAATCATGTAGAGGGCTATTACCAATGATATATAAACTATAGATACGTTGTCCGCACTCTAAAATGACAACATGAAATGAAGCCAATTGGCCACATCGCGCTTAGTTACGCACCAACCTGTCGCGCGACGCTACGTTTGTTTATAATTTAATAAATCCTGTGACGTGACTGAAGATGTATATTTATCTCCCTCTCGCAACAGGCATCCCGCCGTTTGGTGTCATATTTTCTTTCTCTTTCTTCACGCTTATAAGTAGTTCTAGTATTTTCGCCGTTTTTAAGTTTTTAGTACTATACTAAACCATAATCACACATCAAAAATCTAGGGAGCGCTCAAAATAAAGTGCTAGACTCTTAAAACACTCAAAAACAAGATAAATGTAATAGCCAATGACGTATTATATATAGACACGTCATGAACCAACATCGCGGCGCTTAAAAACGGCGAAAATACTAGAACTACTTATAAGCGTGAAGAAAGAGAAAGAAAATATGACACCAAACGGCGGGATGCCTGTTGCGAGAGGGAGATAAATATACATCTTCAGTCACGTCACAGGATTTATTAAATTATAAACAAACGTAGCGTCGCGCGACAGGTTGGTGCGTAACTAAGCGCGATGTGGCCAATTGGCTTTATTTCATGTTGTCATTTTAGAGTGCGGTATATAATACGTCATTGGCTATTACATTTATCTTGTTTTTGAGTGTTTTAAGAGTCTAGCACTTTATTTTGAGCAATCATGTAGAGGGCTATTACCAATGATATATAAACTATAGATACGTTGTCCGCACTCTAAAATGACAACATGAAATGAAGCCAATTGGCCACATCGCGCTTAGTTACGCACCAACCTGTCGCGCGACGCTACGTTTGTTTATAATTTAATAAATCCTGTGACGTGACTGAAGATGTATATTTATCTCCCTCTCGCAACAGGCATCCCGCCGTTTGGTGTCATATTTTCTTTCTCTTTCTTCACGCTTATAAGTAGTTCTAGTATTTTCGCCGTTTTTAAGTTTTTAGTACTATACTAAACCATAATCACACATCAAAAATCTAGGGAGCGCTCAAAATAAAGTGCTAGACTCTTAAAACACTCAAAAACAAGATAAATGTAATAGCCAATGACGTATTATATATAGACACGTCATGAACCAACATCGCGGCGCTTAAAAACGGCGAAAATACTAGAACTACTTATAAGCGTGAAGAAAGAGAAAGAAAATATGACACCAAACGGCGGGATGCCTGTTGCGAGAGGGAGATAAATATACATCTTCAGTCACGTCACAGGATTTATTAAATTATAAACAAACGTAGCGTCGCGCGACAGGTTGGTGCGTAACTAAGCGCGATGTGGCCAATTGGCTTTATTTCATGTTGTCATTTTAGAGTGCGGTATATAATACGTCATTGGCTATTACATTTATCTTGTTTTTGAGTGTTTTAAGAGTCTAGCACTTTATTTTGAGCGCTCCCTAGATTTTTGATGTGTGATTATGGTTTAGTATAGTACTTATGGCCACAAAATTAAAAAAAAAAATGCCCGAGAAAGTTGAGATTTTCAAATTTCAAAACCATTTTTTGTTTCTAGGCACCTAAGTACATGCAAAATAAGTTTGATCGTCCAGAATCAAATTGCTTTAGCAAGTCGTACCCTACTTTTATAAAAAAATGCGGAACAATTTATTTCCTGCAATAAAATGTTGCTGACTGCCTGACAACCTTACAAGAATGTTTAGTAAGCTAATTTGCTGCTGAATACACACACAATAACAGAAAGTAGGTAGGTAGTAGGTACTTAAGTAGTATTTTCTCGATGTATAAGGTCAGTGGAACAGTAAGCAATGCTAAACATCTTCCTTGTTATCTTACGTCACGGTGATCTGTCGACTGGTTGTTGCAGTCCATTGTTGGACATGTGTTTCCTGTCGCGGTCATAATCTTTACAAACAAAGTACGCATCGTACCATTCGTACTGTACCGGATGTTACGCACATAATGTATAGGTATCGCGCAAAGACAAAGACATTTATTCCTAGGATACGGTCAGTAACTCAGTACTGTCGGCACAAAGTTGCTAATCAGGGCCGTCTTTACCTAGTGTGCAGGGTTTGCGTTGCCCACGGGCGCAGCGGTCCTACGGGGCGCCGAGCGCCGCTCGCTGCCACTCGGCGCCTTCACAAAAATGTTTTTACCCGTGAACAGTGGGCCTCGCTCGCAGTGAGCTTACCTTCCCTTGTCTAACGTTTCCATTTGATATTGAACTTTGTATGTGTATATGAGGACGTAATTAGATTGAGGAAATTTCAAAATTTGGACATTGATGATGTAACATCTATTATACATGTTATAAGTAGGTTCTGGCTTGTTAGGGTAAACACCAGAACACCCTGTATAATTCTAAATACAGTCAACAACACATCATGGTATCCAAAACCGACAAATTTCTTCTTCATCTCCAAACAATAGAGTTATTATCTATTGGGGAAATTTGACAGTTTGTGGTTACTTGTACTTTGAACCCATTCCATTTTGAACGCGTGCTTACTAGGGGGCGCTAGGGTACCTAATGTTTGCACACGGGCGCTACATGGTCTAGAGACGCTTCTGTTGCTAATATCAATACTATGTTTCAAGACATATCCGCCGCTAGAAATGGCATATGAATACATTAAATATAACACTACGACGATGCATACACATGATGGGGCACTTGATATCATGTCCTGCTGCCTGCACATCACAGGAACTGGTAGACACTACTGAAAGCGCCAAACTCGTCGCCAATTAGAATTGTCATCGACACGTTCAGAAGACACTTAAAACACTAAATTGGGTAACAACTTAAGTCTAGTTAAGTAATATCTCCGCAAGTTAAGTCATCTCCACGATAGCATAATTAATCGCTGGCTTACCACTCCAGATAAAACACCTGCCTGGTCGGATTATACTGATCCCTTTTCAATAAAGATCAATGAGGAACCATCTGCCTTATTCCTCACAGCTCAGACCTCAGTTTCATCTATTTAGCAAACATCAAGCGGCTTGGAGATCGTGGTGCTCGCTATCGAGTTTGACTGGTACCTCGAGCGAGATACCTTCTTTTTCAGATGAATCTTTAGCGCGCAGTCAAAAAAATTTATTCACCGTGCTGTACTGCCCCTTCTTGCATGTTAGATTACCTACCGTTTCCAGAATCTGGTTGTGGAAAAGTGACTTACTAAATAAAAAAAATATGCTGGCACCGACTTCTAAAAAAGGACGAGGTCGAGGAGATGTATTCCAAATAACCTCGTCCTTTTTTAGAAGTCGGTTAAAACAACAAGACGGAAATGTTAATACTTTATTGGCCAACTAACATAATTATCTGTTTACACAGTAAATATTGTTTATAATGATGATTTAATATAATTCCAACATAAATGTAACAATTTCTTATAGGTTATCAGCACCGCCTCGCCAGTGCCGCTTTGTACACGTCAAAAGATCCTTGTACTGCTATACACAGTTGCCAGGTAGGTACATTATCGCTAACATTGTAAGGCCCGGTTTCCACCAAAGCGGAGCGGAGAGGAGGTGTGCGGAAACCCACCAATCACATGTAGTTGAAATCTACATCAGGTCTCTCGTCTATCCTGTGATTGATTGAAGCTTACACTTCTCCTCTCCGCTCCGGTTGTCTCCGCTTTGCTGGAAACCGGGCCTAACTATGTTGTATTGTGGCTTTGTGGGGTTTGCTCTCAACATTGTAACTATACCCGAGTATAGTGCTACGTGCCCCACGGGGACTCGTTACACTGAGGGTACTGCGATACAATGGAGGCTTTGATTCGAAGGTCCGATATTATTCAGAACAGCCTTTTCAAAGGATACATTTTGTATTCAGTTTGTTAAACAAACAACACTTTCACAATACCTGGTATGTGCCTGCATGGAGGAAGACGAGACAGCAACCCACGTGCTTCTGCACTGCCCAGTGGTTGCAACATACAGGGCAAAGTACTTCGGTAACCCAGGTACTCTCCGCGAGATTGTCAGCAACACCAAGGCGCTGCTGGCCATTCTCGGGGAGTTAGGGTGGTTCGAATAAATTTTCCACCCGTACGCAAAATACGCGCAGTTACGCGCTTTGACGTGGAGTTGCTGACACCAGCCCGCTATACAATACAATACAATACGTGGTATATTTTCTTCAGGCCATATTTTCTCACTGCTGGGCAAAAACTTTCCACCTCCTACTGTCCAAAGCGGCCAGGCCAGGAACCAATCTTTGTCAAAAGAGTTGAGCTTATCCCGCAGTCTCCGTCTATGCAAACCGATATGGCGCTTGCAATTACGCGAGAGTAACCCACAAAATTAAATAATTGCCTAGTATTACTTAATATCAATAATTAATGTGCCACAAAAGCCCGAGGCACAGATCTATTTTTAGCTACCTATAGCTCTTTTTTGTAAAAAAAACAATAGGTACCTATGTATTATTTGCTCAAGCTTGAACAATGTGATGCGATGCGATCATGCGATGCGGACGGTTCATCGCCAAGGCCGCAGGTCAACCCACGTTTTTTATGACAAGTTTGGGCGAGCTTCGTTTTTTGTGTCGATAACTGCTTTAGCAATACCGACGACTGTATCAGTATGATTGGCAATAAACTTGCAAAAGGTTCACAGTAGTGAGTAGATGCGCTTAGAACTAAGCAAAAAAAAACATTTTTTACGAATCATCTGCCTAGCTTTTTCCTAATATGTTGGGGTCGGCTATCAGTCCAACAGGATGCAGCTGAATACTTTTTTTCGATGGAGCGACTGGATGTGACCTCCACAACCCAGTTAGTACTCGGTAATACCGAGTAATACGATACCTTGGTAAGATTGGATGTCACACTTTCAGGCCACTGACTAATGACTGTCAAAGATCTGCAATTATTGACAGCGGCTTAACAAGCTTTCCGAGGCACGGAGAAAACTCAGTATGTGTGGTCACTTGTGGTGGTCACCATCCAAGGACCAACCTAGGCAAGCGCGGCTTAACCTGAAGATCGATCGTATTTAGCCACGAGCTCGTCAGACATTTTTTTCCACATTTTTCACGAATGTGGCCGTGTAACTATTTACTGCGAAGAGCGTCTAAGTTAAAAAATAAACAATAATCACTTCCAAAGTGTATCGGTACGCGTGGGGGAGGGAAAACTCGCCCCGATTTCCACTTTACAGCATCATCAAAGCTTCAGTACCCCGGTATCCGCCGCAGTGAGTGGACGTGTATTTTGTGTCAGTTGTTCTCGTGATCGCGAATACGACATCGAGTGAACTCGAGTTTTATTGTGCGCAAATAAAAGTGAAAAGTGAGTGTTACATTGGAATGTTCTTTATTCATCAGGAGTAAACAACACAGGCGATTAAAATGTGAGTAAAATATCATTAAGGCTGGTATTTATGTTTTTGGACTACTGGCTTTTAACCAATATGTTGGGTGGAAACGTGGATTTAACAAATTACTGAACAATGTTTCAGTGTTTAGGCTTCTATGGATTGCCCCAACTCTATAACTTTCAACGTCGATAATATTTATAAATTGCGGTTCATAAAAAACAACAAGTTCGTGTCCGTTCAAGACTGTATCCTTCATAATCTCCCAAAAACAAGTCTTATCTCTAAATAAAGGTCCCATTTGACATCATTAGGAACCCAGCGCAAACCACGTAAGTCCTCTCCTCTCGCTGTCTAGAAATACTAATAAATCAATAATCAAATCAAATCAAGTACACTATTGTTTATGTCCATAACAAGACAGTAGTCGGTAATGTATTTATTTATTCACCCTCGAGCAAAAAGGTCGACTTGTGCGTAAAAAAAATAAACGAACCAACCATTGTTTTACGTTCACACGAATGACTAACTTACTTATTTAGTGCGTAATTTATAGGTAGGTAAACAGATAATAACTTACTTAATTTTACTTTTACGATGGATTTATAGCATGGGTGTAGATAAAAAAAATACATACCTACATAAAAAAAATGCATCAGTATTATGTTTAATTTAAAACACCTAATAAAAGTCACGAATTCCTCTGCTTTGTTTAACTACATGATTAAAAATAAATGATGGCAATAACCAAAAATGACAATCAATAAAATTTAAGTGACTAGTTTTTTGTTCCACTTAGTGTACGATGCGCGAACTTGCCCCCACTCCGCCAAAACCTTGCCAACTTACGTGCCGGGTACTGTAACACTGGCAGTCTTATTACAAAAAACTAAATAAACCTTGGTTTAAACCTGGACTATCAAGTCCAGGCTTATCTGCAAAACCATGGTCTAAATTTGTTCGTATTACAAAACTTAAAAAAACCGTGGTCTTCTTAGTACCTTCATTTGAACCATTGTCTAAATATCAACCACAGATTAATACAAATATCATTCGTTCAACATGATGTCATTCTATTGCAACGTTCCGTTTGCCCAGAAAATAAAACGTTTTGATAATACGGTAATGATTAGATGATGTTTAAGAGTGTTTAAAATATTGAGACCTGGTTATTTTACATGGATACAAACATTATTTAGTTATTTCATCCTTTGTAGTTTTGTTTAGGTTTAAGCACATTACTTTTGTCGTATTAATTTCTAAACGTACATCTAAGTACGTGTATCGAAACGTAACATTCTTACGTGCGCGTTATATGAAACCATAACATTAAACAAAACCATCGCAAGGTGAACAAAGTTCATTTTGCTTTGGCATTTATACGTATGTCTATAGTAGAACAATAAATGATTGCCTGTTTGTTTACCTCCTTTAATAATTTAATGTGATGAACCAACAAAAAAAAAATGATATGAGAATTGGAATGCCGCGGAAAAGTAAGTAAACGTAAATTACTTAGGCTTAGATTGACTTGAAATACGTCTCTAATTTATTGATTTTAAGCTAAAACAACACAACACAATGCAAAAGATGATAATTAACCTAAAAGAGGAACTGACAGACCCGATTTAGTGATTTAGACCATCGTTAAACTAGGGGTCGCCGAGGTTTAGCGTTAGACCATGGTTTAGTCCATGGTTTATCGCAAAACCACGATTTGTAATACCATTTTTGTGTAAACCGTGGTTTATAGAAGTTTAAACCAGGTTTATTAGTTAAACCGCTTTTTGTAATAAGATGTTTTAATTTGATACATTTAGATTGTACACTTACAACATTTTATTTTCCCTTGCATTTCCTTACCAGTGACATCCTAATAAGAATAAAAAACAAATAATTTCCGTTGAAGTACGCACGTTGATTTCATTGGACATGTTCCCAGTCACGTGATAGTTTATTCTAGGAAACATGTTCATTTAGTGATGTGTGCGCAGTATCCTATGATAATATTTGATCGAAGGTCCGCAAGGATTTCAAGTTCTTTTGTCGGCAACGCAAACTAGTATTCTAAATTACAGCTACACAAACAAACACAATTGCAGTGGATTTTGTTTACCATGAACAAACATTATTAATAGTCTGTGAACCTTGACAATGTAGTAGCAGCATAAGACGCAAATACATCTCCCGAGTTGGCACGCGTACAATGCTTGTTTAGTTAGCTAACTGATGTTACTGTCTCGAACAGAGCAGTCGTGCGATTGTGACAATGCTATGGTACCGAACAAGTATTGAGTACTATTTACGTATAACAGCTGATTGATCATTTATATCATTAAACAGTTGTAGAATGGCATTGTCATGAGCTAGGTAGGTTAGTAAGTGGATTGTACTCCTAAATCTGCGTAGTTCCGTGAAGCGACATAAAACTCGCTGTAGGGTCGACATGACAGCATTGTTTAGTCATCGAGTGTTTATATTTACCAGCTATGTAGGTATCTCGCATTACTCATTTAAAAACATGTAAGGCGCAGTTAAATGCTACTTGTATACCTGACTAAACAATTAGTTATGCATGCCTGATAGAGGAGATAAATGGCAACATAATTTATTATGGTAATATATTTCCAGCATTAATGGTAACATTATGTTTAAAGTCCCATCAATCAGTATTAGCTATCAAACTATAGTTGCTGCCAGTTAAGATCGCAAAAGCGGTCATTGACCCACCAACATGTAATAAAGTTCTTAACTTTGAAATCCAAAAATAAGCTTGTTCAAGTCTTCAATCGTTATCTATCCTGATCTTCAACATTTTTTCTAATGAAAAACGATAGGTACATGGTTCTTTTGTTTTGTTTCGTAGGAAGAGATATTAAGGGGCTACCCCATGGCACACTAGCGCCACTTTAGTAAAAAAATCAGAACTCGTTAAATACACAATTAATATAAAATCTGATAGACAAAATCAATCTTTTGGTCTTGTAAATTATTTACGTCTGCCTATCTCATTGAAACAAAGCTCGCTGTCGTTACAGATACAAAATGGAAAAAAACGGCCGTTTTTAGCAATTTTTCTAACTGTAACTACAGTGTAGTATTTTTAATGAATTAAATAGACGTCAATAATGTAGAACTCTAAAGCATTGATTTTGTCTATCAGATTTTATATTAATTGTGTATTTAACGAGTTCTGATTTTTTTACTAAAGTGGCGCTAGTGTGCCATGGGGTAGCCCCTTAAGGAAAGGGCAATGACCGCTATTGCATATACAAACTTAGTCCAGAAATTATTTTGTACAACTTTTTGTCTTTTTTGTACAAAACTGTTGTTTCAATCAAGTTCAAAATGATTTTCCTAGAAAGTCCTTATAAAGTTCTACTTTTCAGATTTTTTTTTCATATTTTCTAAACTTATGGTTCAAAAGTTAGAGCCCCCCCCCCCCTCTAACTTTGAAATTATTGAAATTATTTTGTACAACTTTTTGTCTTTTTTGTACAAAAACTGTTGTTTCAATCAAGTTCAAAATGATTTTCCTAGAAAGTCCTTATAAAGTTCTACTTTTCAGATTTTTTTTCATATTTTCTAAACTTATGGTTCAAAAGTTAGAGGCCCCCCCCCTCTAACTTTTGAACCATAAGTTTAGAAAAGACACATTGTTTTTTACTTTTGGAGCGATTATTTCCGAAATTATTGACATTATCAAAAAATGATTTTAGAAAACCCCTATTCATTTTTAAATACCTTTCCAACAATATATCACACGTTAGGGTTGAAATTAAAAAAAAAATCACTTCCCACTTTACATATAGGGGAGCCCCCCTATATGTAAAGTGGGAAGTGATTTTTTTTTACCCTAATAAAACATTTTTTTCAAATATTTATTTTACCACTTTGTCGGCGTGATTGATATACATATTGGTACCAAATTTCAGCTTTCAAGTGCTAACGGTCACAGAGATTAAGCGAGGACGGACGGACGGACAGACATGGCGAAACTATAAGGGTTCCTAGTTGACTACGGAACCCTAATAACTAGATGATAAGTGGAGGTTTCAAACAGGCTCACCACTAGAAGAGCCGAGTTTAATTGAGAAGATGGTGACGATTTCACTGCCTCGTTGGTCTACAGGTCGCTATACGACTGCTGAGCATAAGGTCCTGGATTCGATTCCCGGGTCGGGCAAGTTGTTATTGGGTTTTTTCATCACAAATTTGTCAGTAGCAGCCATGGAGTCTGGATTTGTGCCCAGTTGATGGCAATAGGCTCACCCCCTATTACATGAGACTTAAACATAACTGACGAAATGTGGGTGTACTATTAGGTACACCTCTGCCTAACCCGTCAGGGATTACGGCGTGATGTTATGTTATGTTTGTTATGTTACGTTACGATGATGATGTTCAGAATGGTGCTTTTCTTTCAAGAATCTTCGCAGGCTCGCTTTAAATTACACGCTTCAAAGCAAGATTACGAAGCTATCAACGTAGAAAATCTTTTAAACGAGGGGAGGGGGTGTGTATAAGTAAGCTTAAGGCCCTTCTAACCCTAAAATTAGCAACTCTATTAGTGGTGGTTCAAACTTCGTTTGAAATACTGTTAGAATAAAGTTCTAATCAGCTTACACTACAAAGCGGTTGTTACGTCAGTCACTGCGGCCGAATAGTGCGAAATGATTGGTTTTTTGCGATTTACAAAAAATCGTGATTGGACTAAACAAATAAAACACATAATACCTGCTTTATAGCTAGTTCAGTTAGATGCAAAGTTTCATGATCTAATTTGAAGTACTCTTTGAATACCAGCGGTTTATTGTTCGATTTGGAGGTAACTTTAGGATTTTTTTCTATCGAGAAAATTTTATGGAATCGTGTTTTCGCCGAACATAAGACCTAACATTAATCCTCAACTTTACCATATATTTATTTCAAAATAAATGCTGCAGTATTTTAGGCGTAACGGAGGATCATGCTAAGCCATTTGAGGTAGTATAGGCCCTTAAGCGTTAATTTGCAAACTCAATTTAATATTATTTCTCGAGAAAGTCATCGCTTGAATGGGAACTGTAGACGGCAAATTGTCTCGTTCTTTTAGAAAATAATTCCAACCTACCTAATGTAAGTAGAAAGGCCTCCGTGTACAATTGAAATTAAATAGGCTCAGAAAATTTGCTTGAACATTCCCATTCCATTTCGCCTGTGGCGGAAAATTGAGATTTCCAGTAAAAATAAGGGTTTTTATTTTTTCTTGGTATTGCAAGTATTATAATATAACATCTTTGATTGCAAAACATAGTAAACTCTGCGAGAATTTCTTCGCTCCTAAGTTTATCACTTCGTGTTTGAATTCTGAATACATTTGTATGTGTATTTATTAGTTAGATATTTATTCTACAGACATGACGATAGTTGGTTTATTGTTCTATCCGCTTCATGCTGGTGCGTACATAATGCTTATTATGCAAGCCGAATAAATCTTAATAATAAGAGATTTCTGTGATGCAAGCTGAACAGACTATGTAAACTGTTCATGTTTTGGCATCCTCACACAACGTAACATCGTCATAACACTCGAAATGTTGATGCATTGTACACTACTGAAAATAACGTCGATTCTATATTTTTGTTTCTATATGTCCTGTGTGAGTTTAATTAATACTTTTTCTTTATTTCTTTAACTCCCTCGGGATTTAATGCTGTGCTACGTGTGAGAACACGTCGTAGGAAAATACCAAGTTGGAAACAGTCTAAAAGTCTCTAGTCTCAAATACCTAGATAGGTTTCTAAAAATATTTAGACAAAATTCGAACACTGACAATTTAAAAAAACATCACGCCTGTATAACTGAAGGATTAAGGTGCACCTATTGATAACTATAGTTGGTGCCAGTTAAGATGAAAATAGCGGTCATTGACCTACCTATATTTATTAAATTTCTTAACTTTGAAAACCAAAAAAAAGTAAGCCTGTTGAAGTCTTGAATCGTCATCAATCGTGATCTTCAACATTTTTTGCAATGAACAACGATACGTGGTTTATTTGTTTTGGTTCGTACGAAGAGATATTAGGGAAAGGGCAATGACCGCTATTCTCATCTTAACTGCCACCAACTATACATCATCTACATTTCACCAGTTTTTTTTTTAACTCCTGTGTAATGTTATTTTAGGAGCAAGCCAATTGTTGTAAACCGGGAACAAACCCAGACACCTGCTTATGAGAAATTCCTGTAGAAAAAATAAATGCTAATCCGGCTCCGGAACAACACAGTCAAACCGAAGTATTAAGTATATTATCTATGGTTAGCGTTGCCATAACTTCTGGGAACCAATATGGGACGTTTTTTCTTCCGATACCCAAAACTCATAAGTAATCGTACATAACACATTCAACACCGACACGGGGTTTTTCAACTACACCATACCTACTTATCATAGCACGCATGTGTACCTTCCTACATAGCGAGAAGAAACAAACTAATGTATTTTCTAACAGATTCCCTCTGATCTCAAACTTATCAAAACTGTAAAATAAATTAAACAAAAATTATTGAATCATACTTTTTATTCAGTCTTAAATAAACAATTTTTTTAATTAACATAAAATTACTCAGGTATTTATTTTTTTGCCCAGTCATATTTTGAAGTTGATTTTACTTTTGCAATAAATTCTTTTTCTTTATTTATATAATCATAGAACTGGGCGCATGTCATTTTAAAATTGTAATGACAAATCAATATGGATTCAATGGTCTCTACCACAGGTCTCTACCGACAACCTGTTTCGTATTTTGTCGAAATACGGGACAAATACGGGACAAGCAGTAATACGGGACGGGATGATCAAATACGGTGACAGTCCCGTATATACGGGACGTATGGCAACCCTATCTATGGTCAAACAAACACACATTTCTCACGTTTTCGGATCCCCTGAGTGTGACTCTATTAGTGCGTAAAGAGCGTTCGATTAACAGCTCGGCCCTGCTTCCACATACTTCACGTTATAATTATATTTTTCGTACCACTTGCTCAAAAAAGTGACATTCTATGCCACAAAAAGCGAACATAACAATAGTCATTTTTAATCTGTTAAAAACAGGGAAAGAAAATTGTACTGAATTTCATTTATCCTCTAGGGGGAGAATGTGATAAATATGGAATACTTACCGAAATTTATACTGAACTACATCTGTGTTTACACCATTGAGTTTGTATATAAAACATTATACATCTTTTTGAAAAAGGAATACGCATTTATTATGCAGTTATGATTATTACTTAAATAAAATTACGAAAACCGACGAGGCTGTTTGAGCTTGATGCCTTTGCTTTTCCGAGAAAAAAATATTATAGTAAAAAAAATACATAAACGTTAAGTTTATTTTAATTTATTTTTATAAATAAGTTAATGTTCTAAAAATACGTTAAGATGTTAAATCAAAGCGACAGTGACAGTGAATTGTCGGATTCCATCAGTGCAAATGCTGCCGCAATTATAAATAATTTGCATCCAACAAAATCCAAGGAAAATTATTTTTACTTTTAATTGTCATTATTTTTAATAAATGCTTCTGTCATATTATAATTGTGTTAATTTTTTCGCAAATGGTACGAAAAGTAGAGTATTATCCTCGGTGATAAAGCTGTCTTAGTCTTGGGTGAACTTAAATCCCTCGCTACACTCAGGACTCGTCTTAAATCCCTCGCTTCGCTCGTGATTTAAGTTTTTAACACCCTCGCTACGCTCGGGAGTAAACCTCGAGTCCTTCGTTACGCTCGCGATTTAAATCGTCACCCGCGACAGAAGACACTGCTTTATCCCCTTGGTTAATAATCTACTATTAAAATCAAATCATTTATTTTTGCCGAAAACACAGTGTTTCTAGTGTTTCTACTGTAAGGCATGCAAAATCTATACAGTCATGGAATACAAATAACAAAAATATAAGGTCAGCTAATTAAATGTACATTATATAAAAATAAATAAAAACAATCATAAAATATTTTAGGATATTACATCAATGCAATGTCATACAGATTTGTTATTTATTTAATAATAGTAATATTTCAATTATTTCAATGTCATTTAGATCTATATTATTACATTAATTAAAGATATATAATAATTAGCCGTGTATAAAAATAAGCCGTGTGGTATCCGGCAGAGTAGAATAGAACCAACCCATTACACTCACGGGTGTCGTATAAGGCGACTAATGTCTGAGGCAGAACACCTGGCGCCTCCGTAGACCAGAGAATGGGCAGCAGCGTTTTCTGTTAGTCTTTCATCACTGCCATCTCCAATCCGCCTGCCAAGCGTGGAGATTACGGCAAATCCCTCCCATCATGGGAGAGGCTTATGTCCAGCAGTGGACGTTATGGGCTGTTGTTGTTGTTGTTTGTATATAATAATTGTTATTAATTGATGTCACTGTGAGGTCTTAAGTTTGGAAAAATTATCGTTTAATAATTCATTCAAGTTATAGTAACATTTATGAACTAAAAGGCTCTTTAGGCTTTTCTTAAATAAGGCAGTATTCATTGCCCCCAAAAAATGTTTTATTTGGGACATACGTCAAACGTACAAACTTCAAATTTGAAGTTTGTTGTATAAGTTTGACCTAAGTCGCAGAGATTAAGCTATCTCTTATGAAGATAGATGAAAATCATAGAAAATGGTGCAAATAGTGGGTACGAGATTCCAGTCGTCCCCAAACCTGTTTTAATTATTATGCAAGTATGCTCTGATAACATTTCCTACTGAGGTATGTATAAAATGATAAATAGCTAAGTACTTAGGTATTTGTTCGATAATAAAGTAGGAAAAAAACAGATAGTAAGTACAAAATTATTCAAAGGTATCAATAAGGAATACGTAGACTAGACACTAGATAGCCTTGTTCAATGTATCTACAGTACCTATAATCAATCGATCAAGGCCTTCACTTACACAAGACGTATTGATAGTCACTTGAGATTTCGAGAAGGGTGTTCTTGCTCATTGTTCCGATACAGATACAATAATCTGCTTCAAGCTCGGGTTCAAGTATTGACGAGTACGTAACACGAGTAGAGTGCGCCTGATTGATGTTAACAACGAGAATCAGTTGATATGACACACTCACGTACATGTCACACATTTCTGGCATAAACACAATATGGAACCGTGAGAAGTTTCACTCCATGCAACTACAACAACGCCACTAGCACTACGTTTATCGTCGCTCTCTTTCGTCAAGTCATCATAAGTATTCGTAAGGTTACTACGTACGCGACGTGGCAATGCCCCGTGTTCGGCCAAGAAGCGCCCGGCGTCAGGTGTACTGGTGGTCGCGTGAGCTGACATCTCTGCGCGAGGCGTGCGTGGCTGCACGACACCTGTACGCCAGGCATCCGGCTC
The DNA here is from genome assembly GCA_905147715.2 of Xestia xanthographa. NCBI lineage: Eukaryota > Metazoa > Arthropoda > Insecta > Lepidoptera > Noctuidae > Xestia > Xestia xanthographa. The sequence goes on from LR990652.1 coordinate 18,038,848, forward strand.
TGCATCCGCCCACCGGATGTCGCAGCCATTGAGGCGGAGCTTTATGAGGGGTACAGAGAGGCGAAGACCGCCCTCCGCGAAGCGGTCCTGCGGGCCAGGGATCAGGCCCGCGAGGAGTTGCTGGGGACTCTCGACAGAGATCCGTGGGGGCGCCCTTACAAGTTGGTGCGGGACAAACTCCGCCCCTGGGCCCCCCTACTTACGCAGAGTCTCCGGCCTGAGCTCGTGGAGGACGTGGTGAGCACTCTGTTCCCTTCGCGAGGGGAAAACTCACCCCCGCCTATGGCTCCGCCGCCTGCGATGCTGGAAGCGGACCAACAGGACGACGACGACAACGCTCCGGAAGTGACTGGGGTAGACCTGAGAGTGGCGGTACGCAGGCTCAGTGCCAAAAATACCGCCCCGGGACCCGACGGCTTGCCTGGCAAAGCCTGGGTCCTGGCCTCGGAGGCTCTCGGGCCCCGACTAGAGGGGCTCCTTAGCGCATGCTTGGAGAGAGGCCAGTTCCCGCTTCGTTGGAAGACGGGAAAGCTGGTCTTCATTCGGAAGCCGGGGCGCCCTGCGGACTCTCCGTCCGCATACCGGCCCGTGGTGCTGCTCGACGAGGTGGGCAAGCTCTTTGAAAGAGTAATTGCAAACCGCCTCGCCGAGCACCTTGCGGGGACGGGGCCGGATCTTGCGGAACACCAGTATGGTTTCCGCAAGGGGTGCTCTACGGTGGACGCCATCATGCGCGTGAGAGCCCTCACGACGGGGGATGCGGTGTCCAGGGGTGGGGTTGTCTTGGCGGTGTCTCTCGGCATAGCCAATGCCTTCAACTCCATGCCCTGGAGCTGCATAAGGGAGGCACTCCGGTATCACCGGGTGCCGACCTATCTCCGTCGAGTGGTCGGGGACTACCTGATGGATAAGGCCGTCATCTACCCTGGTTGCAACGGAGAGTGGAACCGGCGAGAGATGTCGTGCGGTGTTCGGCAGGGATCGGTTCTAGGGCCGTCCTTGTTGGAACATCGGGTACGACTGGGTGACGCGCGCCGAACTCCCTAGCGGTGTCAGTGTAGTGTGCTACGCTGACGACACGCTGGTGCTGGCGCAGGGGAGGTCGCACGAGGTGGTGGCCGAAGCGATGACACGCGGGGTTGCGATAGTCGTTGAGAGGATCCGGCAACTGGGTCTCGAGGTGGCATTGTACAAGTCCGAGGCCATGTGCTTTCATGGGCCTCGGAATGCGCCACCAACGGGATCCCTACTGACGGTAGGAGGGGTATCCATCGGCGTCGAGTCGACGTTGAAGTACCTGGGACTTGTCCTTGACAGCCGGTGGAACTTCGTGGAACATTTCTGACGTTTGGCCCCCAAACTGAAGCGGACTGGGGCTACCTTCAGGCGGCTCCTGCCCAATCTGGGGGGGCCAAACGCCTCCTGCCGGAGGCTCTTCGCGGGAGTCGTGCGGTCCATGGCCCTTTACGGGGCCCCGGTGTGGGCGCGTTCATTGAGGCGGCGAACCGCCCAGTACCTGAACGCGCCCCAAAAGGTGGTAGCCGAAAGGCTGGCCCGGGGCTACCGCACGATTGCCCGCGAGGCGGCGAGCCTCCTTGCCGGATTGCCGCCATGGGATCTGGAGGCGATAGTCCTCGCGCGCCTGCATGAATGGCGCGCGGAGGCGCTACGCCGGGGGGAAACAGACAGACTTCCGGCGGGATCTCATGGCGACATGGAGAGAGCGACTGTCGCAACCCCGTGCAGGGCACGCCACAATAGTGGCGATAAGTCGCCTCTTTGAGGAGTGGCTTGAGAGACGCCACGGCATCCTTACCTTCCGCCTGACGCAGGTCCTCACCGGACACGGAGTGTTCGGGAGGTTCCTGCACCGAATCGGGCGGGAGGAAACGCCCGGGTGCTTCCATTGTGAGGATCGACCGGAGGACACGGTGGAACACACGGTGGAGGTGTGCCCCGCGTGGGCGGAGCACCGCCGTGTCCTCGAAGCGGCGATCGGCGGCGGCGACCTCTCGCGTCCGGCCCTGGTGCAAGCCAAGGTCCGGAGCGAGACGGAATGGGACGCCGTCACCTCCTTCTGCGAAGCAGTAATGCTAGAGAAGGAGGTGGCGGAACGTGAGAGGGAGAGAACCTCTCAACGTCCCGGCCGCCGCGGGAGACGCCCCGGGCGTCGGGGGCCACCAACACGTGGCCCCCGGCCACCATAGGCGCGGGCCTGTGGACGGTGGGCTATGGGCTAGCTCGCCGTCCATCCGTCTCATGACGACAGGCCGTGTCAACGGTGCGTTCGTGTTCCACGCGCGCCTCAAAGAGAGTCAGCGAAAGGGAAGGGGTCCGCAGTTGCGGGACTGTTCGAAAGAGATACCGTGGCCCCGGAACACAAAGGGCGATGAAGGAACATGGATGGGTTTTAGTCAGTAAAAGTCTGACACTCGCTCCTGCTCCGCCCAGAGCGGGAGGAGTTATTTGATGATTTCCCATCCGAAAAAAAAAAAAAAGGTTACTACGTACCTGAAAAGGCCGTCCGTCCGTCCATCTGTCTGTCAGCGGGCTTTATCTCATGATCAGTAATAGGTAGACAGTTGAAATTTTTACGGAATGTGTACCTATTTCTGTTGCCGCTATAATGACAAATAATAAAAATAAATTAAAAATTAAAGGGGGCTCCCCAATGATATTCTAACAAACAGATATGTTATACACCTACAAAACCACCGAAAAAAGTGTGCCGCGGGGGAGAGCCAGCTCACATACACGCAGTGACGCAGAATAAAGGAAAAACAGGCCAATTGACACGTTTTCGAGTCTTCACGATTGCGCGCTCATAACATATCTGTTTAATTAAATATCATTGGGGCTCCCCTACAACGATGGTACGGAACCCTTCATGCGCGAGTCCGACTCGCACTTGGCCGGTTTTTTTTTATAACTTACCAAGGTCATTCAACAGTCCAGTGTTCCGATTGATCTCGGATGTCTTCCGCCGTGAGTCGGGGGAGTGATGGTCTGTAATGCTCTTTCTGATTACTGTGTTCCTGCTCGTCAATGTAAAGTGAGGTTTTGGCTGGGGTACGGGGACACTACAAGTCTACTGCTAAGGTAAATCTTATATATTCGCCCCGTTTCGGACATTCACAGTAACACAATACATACGAGGTAAATTAATGGTATTGGCTTTTGTATGCACTTTGCTGTTCAGAATAATACAAATGCCATGAGTCATTTGTTTACGTTCAACTTTGATTAAGTACACTATTTTACAAATCGCCCCACGTGTAAATTATTTGTGTTGTAGTTTTACGCGATTGTTGACTAAAAAACTGTTACATTGTTTATTGCAATCTGTACTGCACGAATCAAATTGAACACCTGTGGATATTTGTAAGGATTTGCCGCGTATGATCTTTTTATTGTGGGTATGTGTAAAAATATTGTTACGAGCTGGGTATGGAATAAATTAATTACTACCGACGAGCAACTGAATAACTTTAATAATCACAAAACACTTCAAACTCAATCACAAGTACACTACTGATCACTATTCGCTTAGATATCGCACTCACAAGTTCACTTTGATTCGTCCCGTACTGTAGCCAAAATGATACTGCCTGCTCCCGCAAACACGTCGACTATTTATATGACGACCGAACGTTTGAGAAAGATCCAGAATCTTCTAGTCAATTCATACTAGGTCATTGTCCTACGAGAAACTTCCACAACTTTTGTACAAAGGAAAGAAATAGGTACTTTATGCCCTGGGCGTACGGTCGAAATTACAATGACAACTTCCTGATGTATTTTATAGGTAGTTTGCGAATTTGTACCTACATCATTCGATACATACCTACTACTACTACCTACCTACTTAGTTGTAGGTACCTACTATTAGAAGCTACTTGTATTGTAGGTATGGGTACGACGTAACACTGCCCCCTCCTTAGACATGCTCGTCCCGAGCATCATTAGGCCCGTAGTATCGCGCCAATCGGTCTACATGGACAATCTTAGGCGCACCTCGTGGACCCTTCTGTATTCGGTAGGTGACATCGTTGATCCTAGTCACGACTCGGTATGGTCCATCCCAGTTTGCTTGTAATTTCGGAGACTTCCCTTTGCTCCGTACTGGGTTATGCAACCACACCAGTGAACTCTCGTCGAAACCCCTACTATTTGCCTTCCGGTCATAACGGGTCTTCATCTTCTCAGACATCTGTTGGCCGGATTGTCTAATATGCTCATAAACATCATTCAACTTGTTACGCAAGTCATTTGCGTAATCTGTTACACTGCGTGGAGCATCAGGGGGAGTTCCAGTGATTAAATCTGCAGGCAACCGTAATTCCCTTCCAAAGTTCGCGAAGGCGGGCGTCACAGTCGTACTTTCGTGGACTGCGCTGCGGTAGGACAGAAGAAACGGCTGTATGTGCTTGTCCCAATCCCTTTGTCTGCTTTCCACGACTTTTGCCAGATATCTTTCCAACGTTTGGTTGAATCGTTCCACCATTCCATCAGATTGTGGGTGGTAAGAGGTGGTTCTGGTTTTGTGGGTACCCATTAATCGACAAGTCTCCTGAAATACTTGCGATTCGAAATTCCTTCCTTGATCGCTGTGTATTTCTAAGGGTACTCCAAAACGACAGAAGACTTCCTGAACCAATTTATCTGCGACAGTTGTAGCTTCTTGATTAGGAATGGCGAAGACTTCTGGCCACTTTGTGAAGTAATCCATGACCACCAAGAAGTACTTGTTTCCGCTCTCACTTTCTGGAAATGGTCCCGCAACGTCTAGTGCTATCCGTTCCCAAGGGGCTCCAACGTTGTACACTTTTAATGCTCCTCTGCTGCGTATTTGGGGTCCTTTCACGGCCGCACAACTGGTACATTTGCGACACCAGTCCTCCACATCATCTCGACAGTGGATCCAGTAAAAGCGTTCTCGAATTTTTAGTAAAGTCCTTTTTACCCCCATATGTCCTCCCGAACATCCATCATGGTACAGCCGTAAAACATCCGGTACCTTAGCTTTAGGGACAACCATTTGTAGATGACAGCTGTCCCCTCGAGCGTTTTCCCATTTACGGCACAAGACTCCATCCTGGATCACCAAGCTGTTCCATTGCGCCCAATAACTCTTCGTGATGGAACTCATCGCAGCCACATCACTCCACTTGGGTTTAGGAGCACCAGCTTTGATCCACTCGAAGATCGGTTTGATGTCCGAGTCATTTTGCTGAGCCTGCTGTAGGGTTTCTTTCCATTCATCGCTGAGATCCATTCTAAGCATCCTCACGGGCACTACTTCCTTAGTCTCCTGCCGGGCACAGTGCTTACAGTCTTCAGGACAAGGTCTTCTCGACAGGGCGTCTGCGTTACCGTGAGTTCTTCCACTGCGATGTTCAGTTACGAAGTCAAACTCTTGCAATAGCTCAATCCATCTCGCCACTTGCCCTTCTGGATTCTTGAACTGTAATAGCCACTTCAATGCAGCATGGTCAGTTCTTAATTGGAATTTACGTCCCAACAAATATTTACTGAAGTGCTGCAATGTCTTTACTACGGCGAGTAGTTCCCGTCTTGTAACGCAGTAATTTCTTTCTGGTTTGGATAAAGACTTGCTGAAGTAAGCTATCACAACCTCTTGGTTTCCTTTCCGTTGAGACAGCACGCCCCCAATTCCAGTATTACTTGCATCTGTGTCAACTATGAAGTCATTTTCTGTGTCAGGATATCCCAAGATAGGCGTATTGCACAGACGTTTCTTTAATTCCTGAAATGCAACGTCGCAGTTCTCGTCCCAACAGAATTGCCGCTTTTCCTCAGTGAGTTTGTGCAGAGGTTTTGCAATGTCGGCAAAATTCTTGACAAACCTTCGATAGTAGGAGCACAAACCCAGAAATGCTCTGACCTGTGTCTTGTCTTTCGGAACTGGCCAATCCTTGACGGCGATTACTTTTTCTGGGTCTGTTTGAACACCTTCCCCCGAAACTATGTGTCCTAAGAAGTTCACTTGTTTTCTGAAAAACGAGCACTTTTTCGGACTTAACTTAAGATTTGCTGTTTGGATTTTCGACAGCACTTGGTTGAGGTTTTTAAGGTGATCTTCAAATGTACGGCCCACGATGATTATGTCGTCTAGATAGACAAGACATGCGTCTCCAATCAATCCGGCGAGTACTTGCTCCATCAGCCTTTCAAACGTTGCAGGAGCATTGCACAATCCGAATGACATAACTTTAAACTGCCACAATCCCTTCCCTGTTGAGAATGCAGTTTTTTCCTTATCCTTGGGGTCTATTTCTACTTGCCAGTAGCCACTTTTCAGGTCAAGTGTGGTAAACCACTTCATACCAGTCAGCGTATCCAGTGTGTCATCGATCCTAGGCAGCGGATAGCTGTCCTTTTTCGTGACATCGTTCAGTCGTCGATAGTCCACACAGAAGCGCATACTGCCGTCCTTTTTCTTTACCAGGACCACAGGAGAACACCATGGACTCGATGAAGGCTCTATAACACCGTCCTTCATCATTCCCTCCATCATGGTTTCCACCTCTTTTTCACGTGCAACTGGCAGTCTTCTTGGTCGCTGACGGATTGGTAACTCGTTACCCGTATTAATCTTATGCTGAACTAGTCCAGTTCTCCCTATGTCAGCATCATTTGAAGAGAAAATGTCGGCGTACTGAAGTAACATCTTCTTAGCCTTGTCCATTTCTTCTTTAGATAAATCGCAGTTTTCCAAAAGTGTTGACACGTCAAACTTTGTACTACGAATTTTATTTCCGGTAGGCAGATTTTGCAATTGACGCATCCAAGCTACTTCCTCGCAAGTGCCGATTAAGGTGCCCTTCTTAATCACTTGCTCCTTGTCACTTGGATTCAGTATGCGTACTGCCGAGACGTTTTTGGCCTTGACCAGAGTACGTGCCATCTTCCATGGAAAGTCATTGTTCACCCTTTCTATCAGAACACTTCGATCTTTTTGTCCAGAATTCCGTGGTAAACTAATTGGCACAATCGTTTCTGATCTGCGAGGAAGAACAATCTCCTTCAAGCAGTACACTTTCCCTGATGGTGCACCTTCCATGAAGACTTCCTCTGAACCACATTTCAATACTCCTTGATCAACGTCGATCTCACAACGATATTTCCGCATGAAATCCAAGCCCAAGATGCAATCGTCCACTATGTCGGCCACGATGACATTGTGCTTGTAAAATCTGTCACCCAATTTTAACTCCACCTCCTTCTTGCCTCGGACGGTTATGTGCTGACCGGTAGCTGTTAGTAATCGTATACGGTCGTGGTTATCAAAGTAGTCCCCAAGAAACCGACTTGCTAGGTGAGAGTTAACGACCGTGTAAGAAGCTCCAGTATCCAACGTCAGTTTGCATGGTGTTCCGTTGACTTCGCCTCTGATGGTCAGGCTGTTCCCGTCATGTGCTTGCGAGATCAAGATTCTCGGGGCTCTTTCAATACCAGCCAGCACCCGCCCCCCAGTCCTGGCATTTACTCGTTTCCCTGCTGTGGCTGGGCAGTCACTTCAGCCACCCTTCCTTGCTGATCTTCTCGCGGGGTGTTGCGCTTTGGACAGCTTGACCGAAGGTGACCCCTTTCTCCACAAGTGTAGCACCTAGGACTGTACCCTTGCGGGCGCTCGCGTACCGGTGATGCTACAACCTCCCTAACGCGGTGCGTTCGGTGGTCTTGCCTCACTGCCTCTACTTCTAAAGCATGGGCTAAGGCGTCCTTCAATGTTTCATGATGCCCAAGTCTCACGGCGGCTCTAACTTCTAAGTCACGTATTCCATCAACGAACGCTTGTACCAGATTCCCATCGATCAGTGCAGGGGCAGACTGGTATGCTTTCCGAACCAGCTTTTCAACTTCCAGGGCCCACTGCTGTAGGTTCTCGGCACTACGTTGAACACGATCCTTCAACTTAGCACGAAATACGTGCTCCAGGTGCGCGTCGCCGTATCTGGACTCTAACGCCTCCAGCAGCTGCTCGTAGGTTACATCCTTACCGAGCGCCTCAAGAATGTTTAGGGCCTGGTCTCGGAGGCCCAAGGTGAGCGCGGTCATGGCTTGCGATTTTGTCCATCCATTCGCCTTCATAACGGCCTCAAATTGAATTTTATAAGCCGACCACGAAGATGTTCCGTCGAATGGAGGCACCTTAAAGCCCCGCGCTGAAGGTGCAGCAACTACTGAAGCCACAGTCACGTCTCCAGACTTCAGTTCTCCCAAAGCCTTCTTCACTCCAGCGATCTGAACTTCGGCCTCTGAGATGCGATTCTCGTGCTGGTGTACCTGGTCCTTCATAATCTTGAGCTCTTTGCCGAAAGTTACATGAAGATCCTTTATGAGGATCATCTGTTCTTCTTGACGGCGAGCCTGCTCCTCTTTATCTCGTTGCAACTGCTCTTGTAACTGGCGAGCCTGGTCCTCTTGACGGCGAGCCTGCTCCTCTTGACAGCGAGCCTGCTCCTCTTTATCTCGTTGCAACTGCTCCTGTAACTGGCGAGCCTGCTCCTCTTGACAGCGAGCCTGCTCCTCTTGACGGCGAGCCTGCTCCTCTTGACGGCGAGCCTGCTCCTCTTGACGGCGAGCCTGCTCCTCCTTATCTCGTTGCAACTGCTGCTGTAACTGGCGAGCCTGCTCCTCTTGGCGGCGAGCCTGCTCCTCCTTACCTCGTTGCAACTGCTCCTGTAACTGGCGAGACTGCTCCTCTTGACGGCGAGCCTGCTCCTCTTGACGGCGAGCCTGCTCCTGCAGCAGCGCCATTAAAGCTGACAAGTCTGGCGCTACTGATGCTGGAGAAACTCCGGATGGACCAGCGACTGGCACTGACGTAGGCTGGACTCCACCCGGTGTCTGTGTCGGAGAGTCTCCAAACCGCCTTTGGTCCATGTCCTGCTGTCGCTGACTCCTGGTACGGATACCGTCCGTGTTGTCCTTTGGTAGAACTGGCATAATTTATCCCTCACTTCTGGCACCAAATTGTTACGAGCTGGGTATGGAATAAATTAATTACTACCGACGAGCAACTGAATAACTTTAATAATCACAAAACACTTCAAACTCAATCACAAGTACACTACTGATCACTATTCGCTTAGATATCGCACTCACAAGTTCACTTTGATTCGTCCCGTACTGTAGCCAAAATGATACTGCCTGCTCCCGCAAACACGTCGACTATTTATATGACGACCGAACGTTTGAGAAAGATCCAGAATCTTCTAGTCAATTCATACTAGGTCATTGTCCTACGAGAAACTTCCACAACTTTTGTACAAAGGAAAGAAATAGGTACTTTATGCCCTGGGCGTACGGTCGAAATTACAATGACAACTTCCTGATGTATTTTATAGGTAGTTTGCGAATTTGTACCTACATCATTCGATACATACCTACTACTACTACCTACCTACTTAGTTGTAGGTACCTACTATTAGAAGCTACTTGTATTGTAGGTATGGGTACGACGTAACAATATATCCCATTATCTGGTTGATTTCACGAAAATAATATAGTATGATAGATGCACAGTCATTTCCCTCTGAAATCGCTTTGAGGACACACGAAGCGATTTTCAGGGAAATTTCCGCCATAGAGCTTTTTTTGTGATAAGTGAGGCCTTACGATGAAAGAAGCCCACTCTTTTACAAAAAAAGAACATTTTTAATGACATTATCTTTTTACTTTTTTCATCAAAAGTTAGGGAAGTATTTTGGCCGAATTTCTTTCTTTCGTTAGTAAACCCTGTCTTCGTGTTTGCCTAATTAGACGGAAATGTAAATTAGGCGGCGGTTTTTTGTTGAAATCAGTTTGTTTTACGCGTTGCTGCCGACATACTAATCAGTGCCGTTCAGTTTAACACTGACGGCTTGAATGACGTACTTACTACACATGCCACTGCAATATTACTGCCAATATCAACAACATGAATGTCGTCATAATGTCTTCACTTACCCCCGACCGTAACCATAACCATAAAAGTAACTTCTTCTTTATGGACATCACAGTGAATGTTGCCAACTATTTGCTCTGAAACTTAGAGTTGTTACAGTTATTACAGTGATAATAATGGTGTCAATTCTGTTGTGCACAAACTAAACTTAATTTAGGCTATTGCTTTATTTTTCTCTCTAATAAAACGAGAAAGAGACGGACGTAATTTAGAGCTGTCAAATTTAGTTGGAACTAATATTTCCATACAAATGAAGGGTGCACGTAAAAACATGTCGACTAAAAACACGGTGAAGCGCAAGGCATAAACTAGTTTGACATCTCTAACGTAGTTCATAGCTATAGCCGTCCTTTTCTCGCGCTGCCTTTTAGTATAAAGCGCTTATTACACTTCACTGAATTTAGTCGTCTTAATTCAGTCGTTACTGAATTTAGTCAAGTACAATCGCATTTAGGAAGGTAGGTTTCTAAATTTAGGAAAAAGTACGGCTACTGACTCACTAAATCATTTAGAAACCTAATTAGAATCGAATTTAGGAAGGTGCGATCGCGTTTAGTCGCTTCAGTCGGTGTGTATAGATATGATATTAGATGAGATATTGTTACGAGCTGGGTATGGGATAAATTAATTACTACCGATGAAACAACTGAATAACTTTAATAATCACAAAACACTTCAAACTCAATCACAAGTACACTACTGATCACTATTCGCTTAGATATCGCACTCACTAGATCACTTTGATTCGTCCCGTACTGTAGCCAAAATGATACTGCCTGCTCCCACAAACACGTCGACTATTTATACGACGACCGAACGTTTGAGAAAGATCCATAAGTTCCCAGAATCTTCTAGGCAATTCATACTAGGTCATTGTCCTTAGAGAAACTTCCACAACTTTTGTACACAGGAAAGAAATAGGTACTTTATGCCCTGGGCGTACGGTCGAAATTACAATGACAACTGCCTGATGTATTTTATAGGTAGTTTGCGAATTTGTACCTACATCATTCGATACATACCTACTACTACCTAGGTACTTAGTTGTAGGTACCTACTATTAGAAGCTACTTGTATTGTAGGTATGGGTACGACGTAACACTGCCCCCTCCTTAGACATGCTCGTCCCGAGCATCATTAGGCCCGTAGTATCGCGCCAGTCGGTCTACATGGACAATCTTAGGCGCACCTCGTGGACCCTTCTGTATTCGGTAGGTGACATCGTTGATCCTAGTCACGACTCTGTATGGTCCATCCCAGTTTGCCTGTAATTTCGGGGACTTCCCTTTGCTCCGTACTGGGTTATGCAACCACACCAGTGAACTCTCGTCGAAACCCCTACTATTTGCCTTCCGGTCATAACGGGTCTTCATTTTCTCAGACATCTGTTGGCCGGATTGTCTAATATGCTCATAAACATCATTCAACTTGTTACGCAGGTCATTTGCGTAATCTGTTACAGTGCGTGGAGCATCAGGGGGAGTTCCAGTGATTAAATCTGCAGGCAACCGTAATTCCCTTCCAAAGTTCGCGAAGGCGGGCGTCACAGTCGTACTTTCGTGGACTGCGCTGCGGTAGGACAGAAGAAACGGCTGTATGTGCTTGTCCCAATCCCTTTGTCTGCTTTCCACGACTTTTGCCAGATATCTTTCCAACGTTTGGTTGAATCGTTCCACCATTCCATCAGATTGTGGGTGGTAAGAGGTGGTTCTGGTTTTGTGGCTACCCATTAATCGACAAGTCTCCTGAAATACTTGCGATTCAAAATTTCTTCCTTGATCGCTGTGTATTTCTAAGGGTACTCCAAAACGACAGAAGACTTCCTGAACCAATTTATCTGCGACAGTTGTAGCTTCTTGATTAGGAATGGCGAAGACTTCTGGCCACTTTGTGAAGTAATCCATGACCACCAGGAAGTACTTGTTTCCGCTCTCACTTTCTGGAAATGGTCCCGCAACGTCTAGTGCTATCCGTTCCCAGGGGGCTCCAACGTTGTACACTTTTAATGCACCTCTGCTCCGTGTGTGGGGTCCTTTCACGGCCGCACAACTGGTACATTTGCGACACCAGTCCTCCACATCATCTCGACAGTGGATCCAGTAAAAGCGTTCTCGAATTTTTAGTAAAGTCCTTTTTACCCCCATATGTCCTCCTGAACATCCATCATGGTAGAGCCGTAAAACATCCGGTACCTTAGCTTTAGGGACAACCATTTGTAGATGACAGCTGTCCCCTCGAGCGTTTTCCCATTTACGGCACAAGACTCCATCCTGGATCACCAAGCTGTTCCATTGCGCCCAATAACTCTTCGTGATGGAACTCATCGCAGCCACATTACTCCACTTGGGTTTAGGAGCACCAGCTTTGATCCACTCGAAGATCGGTTTGATGTCCGAGTCATTTTGCTGAGCCTGCTGTAGAGTTTCCTTCCATTCATCGCTGAGATCCATTCTAAGCATCCTCACGGGCACTACTTCCTTAGTCTCTTGCCTGGCACAGTGCTTACAGTCTTCAGGACAAGGTCTTCTCGACAAGGCGTCTGCGTTACCGTGAGTTCTTCCACTGCGATGTTCAGTTACGAAGTCAAACTCTTGCAATAGCTCAATCCATCTCGCCACTTGCCCCTCTGGATTCTTGAACTGTAATAGCCACTTCAATGCAGCATGGTCAGTTCTTAATTGAAATTTACGTCCCAACAAATATTTACTGAAGTGCTGCAATGTCTTTACTACGGCGAGTAGTTCCCGTCTTGTAACGCAGTAATTCCTTTCTGGTTTGGATAAAGACTTGCTGAAGTAAGCTATCACAACCTCTTGGTTTCCTTTCCGTTGAGACAGCACGCCCCCAATTCCAGTATTACTTGCATCTGTGTCAACTATGAAGTCATTTTCTGTGTCAGGATATCCCAAAATAGGCGTATTGCACAGACGTTTCTTTAATTCCTGAAATGCAACGTCGCAGTTCTCGTCCCAACAGAATTGCCGCTTTTCCTCAGTGAGTTTGTGCAGAGGTTTTGCAATGTCGGCAAAATTCTTGACAAACCTTCGATAGTAGGAGCACAAACCCAGAAATGCTCTAACCTGTGTTTTGTCTTTCGGAACTGGCCAATCCTTGACGGCGACTACTTTTTCTGGGTCTGTTCGAACACCTTCCCCCGAAACTATGTGCCCTAAAAAGTTCACTTGTTGTCTGAAAAACGAGCACTTTTTCGGACTTAACTTGAGATTTGCTGTTTGGATTTTCGACAGCACTTGGTTGAGGTTTTTAAGGTGATCTTCAAATGTACGGCCCACGATGATTATGTCGTCTAGATAGACAAGACATGCGTCTCCAATCAATCCGGCGAGTACTTGCTCCATCAGCCTTTCAAATGTCGCAGGAGCATTGCACAATCCGAATGGCATAACTTTAAACTGCCACAATCCCTTCCCTGTTGAGAATGCAGTTTTTTCCTTATCCTTGGGGTCTATTTCTACTTGCCAGTAGCCACTTTTCAGGTCAAGTGTGGTAAACCACTTCATACCAGTCAGCGTATCCAGTGTGTCATCGATCCTAGGCAGCGGATAGCTGTCCTTTTTCGTGACATCGTTCAGTCGTCGATAGTCCACACAGAAGCGCATACTGCCGTCCTTTTTCTTTACCAGGACCACAGGAGAACACCATGGACTCGATGAAGGCTCTATAACACCGTCCTTCATCATTCCCTCCATCATGGTTTCCACCTCTTTTTCACGTGCAACTGGCAGTCTTCTTGGTCGCTGACGGATTGGTAACTCGTTACCCGTATTAATCTTATGCTGAACTAGTCCAGTTCTCCCTATGTCAGCATTATTTGAAGAGAAAATGTCGGCGTACTGAAGTAACATCTTCTTAGCCTTGTCCATTTCTTCTTTAGATAAATCGCAGTTTTCCAAAAGTGTTGACACGTCAAAATTTGTACTACGAATTTTATTTCCGGTAGGCAGATTTTGCAATTGACGCATCCAAGCTACTTCCTCGCAAGTGCCGATTAAGGTGCCCTTCTTAATCACTTGCTCCTTGTCACTTGGATTCAGTATGCGTACTGCTGAGACGTTGTTGGCCTTGACCAGAGTCCGTGCCATCTTCCATGGAAAGTCATTGTTCACCCTTTCTATCAGAACACTTCGATCTTTTTGTCCAGAATTCCGTGGTAAACTAATTGGCACAATCGTTTCTGATCTGCGAGGAAGAACAATCTCCTTCAAGCAGTACACTTTCCCTGATGGTGCACCTTCCATGAAGACTTCCTCTGAACCACATTTCAATACTCCTTGATCAACGTCGATCTCACAACGATATTTCCGCATAAAATCCAAGCCCAAGATGCAATCGTCCACTATGTCGGCCACGATGACATTGTGCTTGTAAAATCTGTCACCCAATTTTAACTCCACCTCCTTCTTGCCTCGGACGGTTATGTGCTGACCGGTAGCTGTTAGTAATCGTATACGGTCGTGGTTATCTAAGTAGTCCCCAAGAAACCGACTTGCTAGGTGAGAGTTAACGACCGTGTAAGAAGCTCCAGTATCCAACGTCAGTTTGCATGGTGTTCCGTTGACTTCACCTCTGATGGTCAGGCTGTTCCCGTCATGTGCTTGCGAGATCAAGATTCTCGGGGCTTTTTCAATACCAGCCAGCACCCGCCCCCCAGTCCTGGCATTTACTCGTTTCCCTGCTGTGGCTGGGCAGTCACTTCAGCCACCCTTCCTTGCTGATCTTCTCGCGGGGTGTTGCGCTTTGGACAGCTTGACCGAAGGTGACCCCTTTCTCCACAAGTGTAGCACCTAGGACTGTACCCTTGCGGGCGCTCGCGTACAGGTGATGCTACAACCTCCCTAACGCGGTGCGTTCGGTGGTCTTGCCTCACTGCCTCTACTTCTAAAGCATGGGCTAAGGCGTCCTTCAATGTTTCATGATGCCCAAGTCTCACAGCGGCTCTAACTTCTAAGTCACGTATTCCATCAACGAACGCTTGTACCAGAATCCCATCGATCAGTGCAGGGGCAGACTGGTATGCTTTCCGAACCAGCTTTTCAACTTCCAGGGCCCACTGCTGTAGGTTCTCGGCACTACGCTGGACACGATCCTTCAACTTAGCACGAAATACGTGCTCCAGGTGCGCGTCACCGTATCTGGACTCTAACGCCTCCAGCAGCTGTTCATAGGTCACATCCTTGCCAAGCGCTTCAAGAATGTTGAGGGCCTGGTCTCGGAGGCCCAAAGTGAGCGCGGTCATGGCCTGAGATTTTGTCCATCCATTCGCCTTCATAACGGCCTCAAATTGAATTTTATACGCCGACCACGAAGATGTTCCATCGAATGGAGGCACCTTAAAGCCCCGCGCTGAAGGTGCAGGAACTACTGAAGCCACAGTCACATCTCCAGTCTTCAGTTCTCCCAAAGCCTTCTTCATCCCAGTGATCTGCACTTCGGCCTCTGAGATGCGATTCTCGTGCTGGTGAACCTGATCCTTCATTACCTTCAGCTCTTTGCCGAAAGTTGAATGAAGATCCTTTATGAGGATCATCTGTTCTTCTTGACGACGAGCCTGCTCCTCCTTATCTCGTTGCAACTGCTCTCCCAACCGGCGAGCCTGCTCCTCTTGACGGCAAGCCTGCTCCTCCTTTTCTTGTTGCAACTGCTCTTCCAACCGGCGAGCCTGCTCCTCTTGACGGCGAGCCTGCTCCTCTTGACGGCGAGCCTGCTCCTCTTGACGGCGAGCCTGCTCCTCTTGACGGCGAGCCTGCTCCTCCTTATCTCGTTGTAACTGCTCTTGTAACTGGCGAGCCTGATCCTCTTGACGGCGAGCCTGCTCCTGCAGCAGCGCCATTAAAGCTGACAAGTCTGGCGCTACTGATGCTGGAGAAACTCCAGATGGACCAGCGACTGGCACTGACGTAGGTTGAACGCCACCCGGTGTCTGTGTCGGAGAATCTCCAAACCGCCTTTGGTCCATGTCCTGCTGTCGCTGACTCCTGGTGCGGATACCTTCCGTGTTGTCCTTAGGTAGAACTGGCATAATTTATCCCTCACTTCTGACACCAAATTGTTACGAGCTGGGTATGGGATAAATTAATTACTACCGATGAAACAACTGAATAACTTTAATAATCACAAAACACTTCAAACTCAATCACAAGTACACTACTGATCACTATTCGCTTAGATATCGCACTCACTAGATCACTTTGATTCGTCCCGTACTGTAGCCAAAATGATACTGCCTGCTCCCACAAACACGTCGACTATTTATACGACGACCGAACGTTTGAGAAAGATCCATAAGTTCCCAGAATCTTCTAGGCAATTCATACTAGGTCATTGTCCTTAGAGAAACTTCCACAACTTTTGTACACAGGAAAGAAATAGGTACTTTATGCCCTGGGCGTACGGTCGAAATTACAATGACAACTGCCTGATGTATTTTATAGGTAGTTTGCGAATTTGTACCTACATCATTCGATACATACCTACTACTACCTAGGTACTTAGTTGTAGGTACCTACTATTAGAAGCTACTTGTATTGTAGGTATGGGTACGACGTAACAATATTAAAGAACTGTATTTCAAATCTTGGTATGAATTCCCTGTTGCAAGAAATCTTAATGTTACTACCAATCTTTGTTTTGCACTAACACTGTCTCTTAATTAAAATAGTATTTTGTTTTTGTTTATATGGTGTCACAAGATTTAGTATAATATCGAACGATCATGAATCCATTCGAAGATAATTTCTGATATCTGCCGGTTCTAAAACACTCATTATATTCATGTTTAATAACTTGTCGCGCAGTAATTAACCCACGTCTTTCTTTTTTTTTAATGGACCCAACGGCCACAGCCACGGTGAGGCCAATTTTTTGATTTTTAGACAGCACTGGAGCCATTTTATTTAGAGTAGTAAAACGTCCGCCTTTGTTGCGTTTCAGCAGGCAACTGATTTAGTAACTATATTTAGAACAGTGTGATTAGAAGCTTCTAATTTCGTTCCTTTTCTGAATCCTGATTTAGGCTACTAAATTTAGTAAAGTCTAATAAGCCCTTAAGACAGTAATAGCCTAAATTAAGTTTAGTTTGTGCACAACAGAATCAAAACCATTTATTGTAGGACTATGTGAAGATCATTTCAATTTGTCTGACCCCTATTTGAGTCTGATTTGTGCTTATGTTAATCACATCCCTTACCGTTTCGTTTAGTGTTACATTCATAATACAATCACAGTGTCCGGTTGAGCAGTATTGGCAACCTTATCGAGTTGAACTGCGGGTGGCCCTACCTAAAAAAAAACTTAATACAGTCACATTATTTGAATGTGCATGTTTGCAAAGCTGAAGAAAGTACCTATTAAGGACTTTAGGTCCTTAGGTTAGGGACCTTAGGTCACCCAAAGGGTAATGGAGAGGGCTATGCTCGGAGTTTCCTTGCGCGATCGAATCAGAAATGAAGACATCCGCAAGAGAACAAAGGTTACCGACGTAGCCCGAAGAATTGCCAAACTTAAGTGGCAGTGGGCAGGGCACATTGCTCGCAGAACGGATGGCCGATGGGGCCGAAAAGTTCTGGAGTGGCGACCGCGAACCGGAAGACGTTGCGTTGGAAGGCCTCCCACTAGGTGGGCCGATGACCTGGTGAAGGTTGCAGGAATCCGCTGGATGCGAGTCGCACGGGACCGGTCAATGTGGCGACACTTGGGGGAGGCCTATGTCCAGCTGTGGACGTCTTTCGGCTGAAATAATGATGATGATGATGAAGGACTTTACTTAATACTGATGCTCAAGGGTAGTCCGCGAAATTCAAATTTTCTCACGTTTTTTGCAATTTGCAGGCCAGTGCTAAGTTGTATATTATGTTGATTAAAATATTGTTCGCGACTGTAAGACGTATGTAGTTACAGAATTATAATGATCAAAATCATCATTACAACCCCCCAAATTCATAAAGGTGCAAGACTGAACGATTTTAACCTCGATAAAGTCATTTTTACACCTTTATGAACTTTGAGGGTTGTATTGATGATTTTGATGAATATAAATCTGTAACTACATACGTCTTACAACCGCGAATATTTTCATCAACATACAACCTAGCACTGGCCTGTAAATTGCAAAAAACGTAAAAAAAATTGAATTTCGCGGGCTGTACTTTTAGTTGAAAGCCTTAACTAATGGGGAAGGCTGGTCAAAGCTGATTGTAGATGGCGTGTCCATAGCTTAAAGCCCAAAGTCCCAATCTGTCCAATGAGGACAAGCTATTTTGACATTTAAAATGACATTGACAGATTTTCAACCAATGACGATGCTTGGTACAAGCTATGCTAGCGCCATATTAGTTCCACAGTTGCCATCCCCATTATGTGTTAGGTTTACGAATACGATTGACTTCCAGTAATGAGACAAATTCGGAAGTTGCCGGTGATTCAAGTTAGTTTGTCATGTTTAGCCGTGTGGTATCCGGCAGAGTAGAATAGTACCAAACCCATTACACTCACGGGTGTCGTATAAAGGCGACTAATGTCTGAGGCAGAACACCTTGCGCCTCCGTAGACCAGAGAATGGGCAGCAGTGTTTTCTGTTAGTCTTTCATCACTGCGATCTCCAATCCGCCTGCTAAGCGTAAAGATTACGGCATATTCCTCCCATCATGGGAGAGGCTTATGTCCAGCAGTGGACGTTATGGGCTGTTGTAGTAGTAGTGTAGTAGGTATGTTATGTATATTTGCTGAGGGATCGAAAGAATATGCCATTCTCATGGTTTATTACTACCATGCAAAAGTTTCTTTTTGTGTGGCTTGCATGAAGTTATACTTATTTAATTAAGTAAACATTTCACAGTTGATAAAACAATAACATCAAGATGCTATTTGTTCAGTATGAGAATGCGACACTGTAATGATCATCATCATTAAATTCAGCTAATTTTCAATTTTATTAAGTAAGTATTCAGTAAAACAACAATGCAAAAACATAAAATGTAAATGTACTCCTACTACGACACGAATCATGATTTCTGTTTGTTTAGACTATAACGAATAATATTTAAGTAACTTATTTGTGATCATTGTTATCACGTTCAGTCGATTTTGGTCAGCCAACGAAGATATTTATAGGAACCTTTACAAATGGAATAACAGGCATTTATAAATTTTTGGGTTTTCGGAGAGTTCCAATCCGACACCAAATTATGAATGAGGTAAGTGACGCGATATTTCGTGGAAATAAACTAACACCTATACTGTTACCAAAATAACTACACCACGTTCAACGAAGTCATTAGAGTAGCAAACAGTTCTGGTTACGGCGTTATTACTAAGTATGGTGTAGTTGGAATTGGAACACCTTGATAGCCGCTCTTACAAAATCTACCCGTACTCAGAAATTAACATGGTTTCCTGTAGCCATTTAACCCAATGATATTATATAGTAAAAAGAGGTAGATATCGCACTAGCACGCACAAATTGTTGAGGACAAAGTGACACAATTGTTGCACTTTGATAGCTAGCTATCTCTTTCTATCTTATACGTTCCGTATTATCTATCGCTGTCGTAGTTTTAAGTTACTCGCAACGATATCTGAACGCCATTCAGTATGAACATGGCGTATCTTCTTTATAATATCATTGATTTAACCTCTACCTACAATACCTACCTGCATTCTCGTAGGTATACTAAATACATTATTTATTTTTATTTATCCTTACTTCAGGTAGCCGTGGAACCCATAAATGTGTTAGTACTAGTACCTATTCCTTAACCTATGTTAGTATAATAGACACACTCTAACTAATAAATAATACTTAATTACGCCACCTCGGAGACACTGGCAACAGTATATGTACTGCGCACAGGTGTACCATAAGGTGGCCCTCAGTCTTACTAGCAACAGCAACAACGCTCAGAAGACTTGTCGCTGCCCCGTATTCAACGCAGTAGTGAAGCGGATCTTTTACGAATTTAATGATCGCAAAGAAGTCGTCCGTACATATAGGATGGCTCCGTTTTCCGGATTCACCACGAACTAATTTCTTTTGGCAATTTCTTACGACCACCCGAGGTCTACGGTCTAGACAGACTTGCGTGGGATGTCAATAAGTACTTAGTAAGGTCAGCTTTATTAAAGGAAATTCGTATCAGCTAAGTACTTTATTTGAAAAATATCTGAAGTTTTATATTTTCTCTTGGTCAAACCCAATAAATGTATATTCATGTTTTTTCACGCATTATTGGAAATAACATCATCGGCCTAGCCTTTTTCCAAGTTTATTGGGATCGGCTTCCAGTCTAACCGGATGCAGCTGAATACCAGTATTTTACATGGAGCGACTGCCTATCTGACCTCCACAACCCAGTTAGTACTGGGTAATACGATACCCCTTAGTAAGACTGGTTGTCAGACTTTTTGGGCCACTGCCTACCTATAACGACTGTCAAAGATAAGCTTTTGTGCACAAGCATTATTGGAAATAAAATTAAAATCTAAACAAAGTAATGCCACTACAATATAATTTCGAGAAACTGTAGTCTCGGTAGCTATCTCATTTATTATAAAGGATATTCGCTCCAATCTTTGATGTTATAGCATTGATGATGGTTTCAGCTCCGTAAAGTCTCAAATTCCAGTACCTATTGGAATTGCAGTGTTAGAAGACATAGCTTGAATGTTTGGAATAATTCGAGTACGATAAGTACTGCGCATTTAAAAATGAACGTAGCTAAGTAGTAATAAAATTACATTTATCGTAAACTAGCTCATGCCCGCGGCTTCGCCCGCGTGGAGTTCGATAATTGTCCCACGGATCGTACTACCGAGATAAAAAGTATCTTATGTGTAATCCAGGTTATAAACTATCTGTGTGCCAAATTTCATCCAAATCTGGTTAGTAGGTTTTGCGTGAAAGTGTAACAAACATCTATCCATCCTCGCACAAACTTTCGCATTTACGAGTACGTAACGTAAGTACCTATAATATTAGTGGGACGTGAATTTTTAATTGTTTTTCGGTTGTCGTATTATGGGCATGTGATGCGGAGAAATGAGGAAAATGTCGTGTGGAAAGTTTTGAGTATGAATGTGGATAGATATGAGTAGAGAAACTATGGATGGACTGTGTGAAGGATGAAATGGCACGCAAGGAGATGCTCATGCTGCGGGTGACGCCCCGGGCGCGGACACCGTAGGCGCGGGCCTGTGGACGGAGAGCTATAGGCTAGCTCGTCATCCGTCCGTCTCATGACGACAGGCCGTGTCGACGGGGCGTTTGTGTTCCACGCGCCTCAAAGAGAGTCAGCAAAAACGAAGGGGTCCGTAAGGACCGATGCCTGCCGGGGCTGCGGAACTGTTAGAAAGAGATACCGTGGCCCCGGATCACAAAGGGCGATGCTGAAGGAACATGGATGGGTGTTAATCAGTAAAAGTCTGACACTCCTACTGGAGTATTAGACTTTTACTCAATCACCTACTGGAGGCATTTGATGATTTTCCATCCGAAAAAAAAGGAGGTGTCTCATGAGATGACGAGTTATAAAGAAATATGGAAGAGTAATGGTAAGAGAATAATGTAGGTATCTGTATTTGTTTTATGAAACGAGTAACGACTTACACGTGTAAGACAAGTCATTAAAGTAAATTATAACAATAACATCATTCGCAGCACTTAGGTACCGGTAGGTATCGTAAATCATCCATTTGACTTTACGAGTTGTTCACAAGGTTGTTCAGGGCATAACGGTTTGGTCAGTGCACTCAGTTTATTGTTGCAGTACACGTGTTGCAATCATTTATAAATATCACTGCAAGATTTTCTTTGACCGTGGTATTTATGGAATTAGAACATGATTAAAATCGGAATCCTCAATTGGAATGGCATGGCAATTGGCCAAGAGGTTTTTGCTCGAAGTCTTCACGCTGGGCTGGGCATATACTTAACCCTCTGCAACTGAGGTGCCATTTTTATTTCTATTATATTGAGGAGTGGTCTGACAGACGTGTAGGTAGAGTACTATTTATGTTGTAGGTATTATATATTTTGTCAAGGAACTTGAATTAATATAACGGTTGACATATTTTTAAATGGGAATTACAATGAGAGTTGCAATAAAACTCAAATTTAAGAATTTATTATTATATTTGTATCACATAAGAGATCAAGGAACTTTTGGTACAATGACTATTAAAAATTAACAAAATGAAAAATATTAAAAAACATAACAAAAAAAACTTATATTTGCCTTCTTCTGGCTTGAAACTATTCATAAAAAAATAAAAATAGAAATCCTTAGAGTACTTTTGTTACAATACAGTCTCAAAGTTCAGTCTTACAGTCAGCGCAAAATTGAGCGGCGCACTGCAAACAAATCGGTTTTGCGCAAATGCAACAAATAAATCTCGTTTGTCGTTTCAATTTACTTGGACAGATACGACACAACTTTCTTGTTGATGATGCGCCAGTGTCACTTGGTGGCTGAGGAGGTGGCAAATCTTGTCCTAAAACGCGCCGAAGAGTCATACGCAATTCTCTGGGAAGTTTTTCATTATAAACTCGCTGTTTTAGAGCTGGCAGTACCAATTCCCTTGCAAGGTGCATAAGAAAGTCAGCTCTTCTCATTTTGCATTCTGGATACTCACTACGTACTTATTATTACCACTTGAATTTGGCAAAACAACCTCTTCAGAGTCTATGCTTCCAGGACTGGCCGGCTGCTCTTGGAAAGTTTCTTGTTCATCACCACTCGATATTTCACTGTCTTCATGTATTTCCTCCTCAATGGTGAAATTCCGATCGGCAACCTCATCGTCGACATCACTAAATTCTAACTCGTCTTCTTCTTCCAACCATTGTTGAATATGGTCGTCGGTACCCTTTCTCTTCCTAGACGGTCGGTCAGTTAGTTGTTGTTGATTACAATTCATCTAAAAATAATAACGAACATATATTATATTTCAAAATAAACAATGAATTACGTAAATATCAACTACTTTGCTGTCGTGTAGTCTAAAATACACTATGAAAATACTGACGTGACGTCCGTAATACAGTATTGGGATATAATCATTTTACTGACAATACGTCTACACGACACATCACTTATTACTGACCTTACGTATCACGGACACCGCAGCTGCAATACTCGTCACGTACGCACGCCGCGGCTGTCGTCGCCGCACTGACGGGAGGGGCGCGCGGGCACAGGAAGCTACTGAGCGGCGCAGGACGATTCTCGGAAAAATGGCGGCAAAGCAACCAAAATTTTATGTTGCGTTGTCTGTCAGACGTAACCTCAGCGGCAGAGGGTTAAACACCACCTTATATCACAGCACCCAATGTTTTTCTCAGGGCATTGCCTTAAGCTTAAGGCGGTTCCCCGAGCAAAATTAGCAACTCAAAAAAAATAATTATTTTTAATAAAAATTTCAAATCATTTTATTTTTAAATTATTAAATATAAAAGCTGATTTGTGGTGGTTCAAACTTCGTTTGAAATCCTTTTAGAATAACGTTATAATCAACTTGCACTATAAAGTGGTTGTTACGTCAGTCACTGCGGCCGAATAGTGCGAAATGAGTGGTTTTTATTCTTTATAAAATCAAATTTTCGTCTTTTGGAAAAAATAAAAAAACATAAGACCTGCTTTCTAGTTAGTTCAGTTAGTATGCAAAGTTTAATGATCTAATTTGAAGTACTTTTTGAATACCAGCGGTTTATTGTTCGATTTGAAGGTAACTTAATTTTATGAAATCGTGTTTTCGCCAAACATAAGACCTAAAATTAATCCTCAACTTTACCATATATTTATTTCAAAATTAATGCTGCAGTATTTTAGGCGTAACGGAGGATAATGCTAAGCCATTTGAGGTAGTATAGGCCCTTAACTCCACTCCACAACTCATGTACGTTTGTACAAAGTAGAACCAAACTACCTACAACACTTACATTATCTTCAACGCGCTATCTCTTCACCACGCTATGTCGTGGTGTTACGTAAAGTATGTTGGCTACTTTAGCGCTGCCTCTCAGAGTATTACCGACAAGGGTAACATTCCAGACTCTTCAATGACTGTATGTAATTTGTTCTGGCTATGTACTATTATTATAGCGTTTATTTCGGGCTACGCCTATAGGATTAATAACAATGACTAGTGTTAGTAGACATACATGTTTTATTCAGCGTGGAGTTTCGTCCAATGTTGCAGCATTGGAGACTCTCATCTATCTGCGATAGTATTGGTACTGCCCCGAAGACGAGCAAGCCTTTTTTATTATTTACTAGCGGACGTCCCGCGGTTTCACCCGCGTAGTTGCCGTTCCAGTGGGAGTACGGGGATAAAATATAGCCTATGTTACTCGTAGATAATGTAGCTTTCAAATGGTGAAAGAATTTTTTAAATCGGTCCAGTAGTTTTTGAGCCTATTCATTACAACCAAACAAACAACCAAACAAACAAAGTTTTCCTCTTTATAATATTACTAGCTGTTGCCCGCGGCTTCGCCCGCGTGAAGTTCGGTAACTGTCCCACTGGATCATACTAAAGGGATAATAGTGTCCTCCATGTTAATCCAGGTTATAAACTATCTATGTGCCGCATTTCATAATCATCACAATTATTATTATTACAATCACCATCACTATCACAACCGCCATCATTATCACAATCACCATCACTATCACTGTCACAATCACAATCACCATCACAATCCCCATCACCATCACTATCACAGTCACCATCATTATCACCAATTATCATCATTAACACAACCACCATAATTACCACAATCATTATCACAATCACCGTCACAATCACCATAACAATCACTAACACAATCACAATCACCATCACTATCCCCATCACTATCGCTATCACAATCACTATCACAATCACCATCACCATCACAATCACCATCAAAATAACTATCACAATCACCATCATTGTTATCACAATAATTATCATCGTAATCACAGTCATTATCACACTCACAATCACTATCTCAATCACCATCACAATCACTATCACAATCACCATCACAATTACCATCACAATCACAATCACCATCACAATCACCATCACAATCACAATCACCATCACAATCACCATCACAATCACCATCACAATCACCATCACAATCACAATCACCATCGCAATCACCATCACAATCACCATCACAATCACCATCACAATCACAATCACAATCACAATCACCATCACAATCACCATCACTATCACAATCACAATCACCATCACAATCCCCATTACTATCGCTATCACAATCACTATCACAATCACCATCACAATCATCATCAAAATAACTATCACAATCACCATCATCGTTATCACAATAATTATCATCGTAATCACAGTCATTATCACACTCACCATCACTATCTCAATCACCATCACAATCACCATCACAATCACAATCACCATCACCATCACAATCACCATCACAATCACCATCACAATCACAATCACCATCACAATCACCATCACAATCACCATCACAATCACCATCACTATCACAATCACAATCACCATCACAATCCCCATTACTATCGCTATCACAATCACTATCACAATCACCATCACAATCATCATCAAAATAACTATCACAATCACCATCACAATCACCATCATCATCACAATCACCATCACAATCACCATCAGAATCACCATCACAATCACCATCACAATCACCATCACCATCACAATCACAATCACCATCACAATCACCATCACAATCACCATCACAATCACCATCACAATCACCATCATCATCACAATCACCATCACAATCACCATCAGAATCACCATCAGAATCACCATCACAATCACCATCACAATCACCATCACAATCACCATCACAATCACCATCACAATCACCATCACAATCACCATCACAATCACAATCACCATCACAATCACCATCACCATTACAATCACAATCACCATCACAATCACCATCACAATCACCATCACAATCACCATCACAATCACCATCACAATCACCATCACAATCACTATCACAATCACCATCACAATCACCATCACAATCACCATCACAATCACCATCACAATCACCATCACCATCACAATCACAATCACCATCACAATCACCATCACCATTACAATCACAATCACAATCACTATCACAATCACCATCATCGTTATCACACTTATTATCATTGTAATCACAATCATTATCATCGTTATCACAATCATCAGTATCACAATCAGCATCATCGTAATCACAATCATTATAATCATAATCAAAATCATCATCATCACAATCATCGTCATCATCATCACAATCATCATCATCGTAATCACAATTATTATCATCTGGATCTCAAAATAAATGCCATTTTCGTAATCAGCACCCCTGATAATCTCGGTATCGACACCCATATTGATTTTTAGACATTTCAACCCCATCGCACCCCAAAAGGGAATGGTAGTATTTCAGGTCTGCCACATTAAATCTTAAAATCACCATCACAATCACCATCACAATCACCATCACAATCACCATCACAATCACCATCACAATCACCATCACCATTACAATCACAATCACAATCACTATCACAATCACCATCATCGTTATCACACTTATTATCATTGTAATCACAATCATTATCATCGTTATCACAATCATCATTATCACAATCATCATCATCGTAATCACAATCATTATAATCGTCATCAAAATCATCATCATCACAATCATCGTCATCATCATCACAATCATCATCATCGTAATCACAATTATTATCATCTGGATCTCAAAATAAATGCCATTTTCGTAATCAGCACCCCTGATAATCTCGGTATCGACACCCATATTGATTTTTAGACATTTCAACCCCATCGCACCCCAAAGGGAATGGTAGTATTTCAGGTCTGCCACATTAAATCTTAAAATCGTTGTTTTTGTAATACACCCGACCCAATTCACCATAAAAACAATACCTATGTTGAATTTCAGGCTTTGTTACCCCATTTCCCCCTTTAGGGGTTGAATTCTGAAAAAAAAAACTGAAACACAAACGTTAACTCATTTATCGATAGGAGTACTCCTGTTAAGTTTCGAATAAAGTAGTCTAACTAATCTTATTTCCCCACGTAATCTTTGGACTCCCGTTTCAACCCCTAAGGGGGTGAATTTTGAAAAATCCTTTCTTAATGCACACCTAAACCTCATAAAGAACCTTTGGGCCCAATTTGAAATCTCTAGACTCAGCGGTTTGGGCTGTGCATTGATTTTTATACTTTGCCACCCCATTTCCCCCTCTTAGGGGTTGAATTCTGAAAAAACCTGAAACCCGTTTCTACTCATTTATCAATAGGAGCACTCCTGTGAAGTTTCGAATAAAATAGTCTAACTATCTTGTTTTACCCATACAAACTTTGGTTTCCCGTTTAACCCCCTTAGGGGTTGAATTTTGAAAAATCCTTTCTTAGTGCACCCCTAGACCACATAAGGAACCTACTTGCCAAATTTGGAATCTGTAGACCCAGCGGTTTGGGCTGTGCGTTGATAGATGAGTCAGTCAGTCAGTCAGTCTGTCAGTCAGTCAGTCAGTCAATCAGTCAGTCAGTCAGTCAGTTTCTTCTTTTATATATTTAGATATACTAGCTTCTGCCCGCGACTTCGTACGCGGATCCTGTTGCTTATGCCAGCGACAACGGGGTCGTCAAAATCGAAGATCTGAAACGTCTGATATCAAATTTTAAGAGCCCGGGGACGGGAATACAACGGGATGCGCGAGACGATTCGAGACGTTCCAGATCTTTAATTTTTGTAAGTCAACAGGAAATGCCCATCAGACTAAACATTTTTATAAGTCAACAGGAAATGCCCATCAGACCAAACAACACTTGCTAAGACGTCATTCCTATGTGTTAGTTATGGTGTAGCTGGGCTCTTGGAGTTCCACAACAGGTGTTCAATACCTTCGAGGTGTTCCAGATCTTCAAATTTATTCTCACAGCAGAAAATGCTCATCACGTAGAACAATTTTTGCTATGGTACCATTTTTGTATCTCTTATAGTTTAGCCGGTCTGTTGCGGTTCTGCGTCAGGTGTTTGTTTCCAAGATAAAAGTCAACAGGAAATGCCCATCAGACCAAACAACACTTGCTAAGACGTCATTCCTATGTGTTATGGTGTAGCTGGGCTCTTGGAGTTCCACAACAGGTGTTCCAGATCTTCGATTTTATAAGTCAACAGAGAGTGCTCATCAGATTGAACAACTTTTGCTAAAACTTCATTCCTATAATGTTATAGTGTAGCTGGGCTCTTGAAGTTCCACATCAGGTGTTCTAGATCTTCAACAGAAAATGCTTATCACGTGGAACAATTTTTTCTATGGTACCATTTTTGTATCTCTTATAGTTCAGCTGGTCTGTTGCGGTTCTGCATCAGGTGTTTGTTTCCAAGATAAAAGTCAACAGAAAATGCCCATCAGACCAAACAACACTTGCTAAGACGTCATTCCTATGTGTTATGGTGTAGCTGGGCTCTTGGAGTTCCACATCAGGTGTTCCAGATCTTCGATTTTTATTAGTCAACAGAGAGTGCTCATCAGATTGAACAAATTTTGCTAAAACGTCATTCCTATATATATCGTGGGCTTAGTTCAAATACCAACTAACTCGAAATTTTGGCAAATAGAGTTTAATATACAAATCGATTCCAATTTTTTTCCTTTTTCTACAGGTAAAACCGACTAACCCTTGCGATGCTTCGTTTCGGAGATACTGAATCTTAAAACCAACTAAATGAAGCGTTTAATTGTATGAAAACCTAATATTCCTTGATAGTCAGTGAAAATATATATTTTTATCGAAGTCAAACAAAATACCTTGACTTATCAGTTTTCAAAATAAAACTTTGCGACTAAAATACAGAACATTTAAAAAGTGAAACGATCTTATTCTGTTTTGTTGGTTTTATTAAGTACTAAGATATTAGAGAAAACACACAGTTTTATAATTTCAATAACAATTACTAGAGGTTAGTTGGTTTTCCTATTGATCGCGTATTATCTAACTGGACACAATATAACGAAGTCATTGCGAGTAAATTGGTGTAATAGGTTTTACTTCTATAATTTTGCTCATATTCCACGCGCAATATCTAAAGGTAAAATACCGGCTAACCCGGGGTAGTTGATATAAATTCTCGAGTTACCGACGGGTGGGCAGGCGCAGCGCATGCGTTAGTCGTTTCTGCTCTCGCGCCGCGAGAACACCTCGTGTCATTTTTGGTGTCGGCACAAAGAAAGAGCGACTAAAGACAGGAACTTTATTTCGGCAACTTTTGATCTGCAAAATTGCCGTAAATTGACGGTCTAGAACCTCACCATTTATGAAATTGCCTTGCCTAATGAAGCTTATTGCTTTGGTCAGAGGCACACGGTAAAAAAGGCAGCGAGGAAATCGGATCTATGTTATCTATATTTTTATTTGTCTCCGTATGTACCGAGACATGTCAACGAAGAGGCTTTTTTTCCGACACATGCGGAGGCCAGAATCGCAACCATGGGCCATAGGCTTGTGGGACGAGTTGCTGAACGACTTCCATTATGTGGCATCTGTCTTGCTACGGGCAGTGCAAACCATTGTCAATTTAACAATAATTGAACATACATTTTTGGAATCGGGCCACTTTTACATGGAGGTTGATTCGATGCATAGTAGCATAGAGTCGGCTCAGAAACACTCAAAGATTTATTCTATGTCGGAATGGCTTAACATTTTCCGACGGGCTAGGTCTTCTCTATCGACGAATGTCGATACGACTTGTCATAGTTATAAAAGATGAAGATCTTTTATAACTATGACATGCCCGATAAATTCTTCGCTAAATCAGAATAGACCAGGAAATAAACATGGAGTCTGTTCTTCCCAATGCTGCTCCTGATGTCGGGCTCATCGTTAAGGAACCAGACAAAAAAAGACCATGGTAATTTCGACAGCTATAACTACAAACTACAACGAAGCCGAAGCAAAAAAAAAACAATTTACTGAAATTGTGTACGAAAGAAGTAATTCCAGAAGAATATCACGCGTAGTTTGAATATTTAGCGACTGATAGACCGTACTAAAATAGACCGTACCCAAGGTGTTACGCAGTCTGATGTCTTTTGATGAAGAGTAATGTTTTTTTTACAATTTCAAGTTCCTTTCAAATGTTTTATTTGATATTAAAATGATAACCTACTTTTAAATATTGTCTAAATTATATAAAAATACATTATTATTGATAGCTTCTAAAAGTTTTTCTTAGTGAATCAGTATTTCTAGACAGGAAGTTATGGTTAATAAAAATAAAAAAACTAAACTTGAGAAGTAAAACCAACTAATATTTTACATATTTGCGTTTTTATAGAAAATTAAAAGAATTATTGAAATCTACGTATGTTTAATTTTTATGAACATTTAAATTACTATATATAGATCTAGTAGCACTCAGCATTAACGTTTAGTTTCCAAAATACAGCGTTTTCTTGATAGAGAGGTAAAAGCAACTAAATAGGGGGGTTCGGGGCACAACGTGTAATTTTCTGTGAAACACTGTGACTTCTCTTTAAAAAGATATAAATCAAAGCATACTTTATTAAATTATCAATGAGATACCATTTCTCAATAATCCATTTTATAAAGTAATGTATTTAATTTTAGGAACCAAACTTTCAAAACATCATTGCTCATTTTCATTATTTTCGAGTTAGTTGGTATTTGAACTAAGCCCACGATATGTTAGTGTAGCTGGGCTCTTGGAGTTCCACATCAGGTGTTCCAGATCTTCGATTTTTATAAGTCAACAGAGAGTGCTCATCAGATTGAACAACTTTTGCTAAGACGTCACTCCTATATGTGTTATGGTGTAGCTGGGCTCTCGGAGTTCCACAACAGGTGTTCCAGATCTTCGATTTTTATAAGTCAACAGAGAGTGCTCATCAGATTGAACAACTTTTGCTAAAACGTCATTCCTATATATATGTAAGTGTAGCTGGGCTCTTGGAGTTCCACATCAGGTGTTCCAGATCTTCAAATTTATTCTCTCAGCAGAAAATGCCCATCACGTGGAACAATTTTTGCTATGGTACCATTTTTGTATCTCTTATAGTTCAGCTGGTCTGTTGTGGTTCTGCATCAGGTGTTCTAGTTTCCAAGATAAATTATAGCCTATATCCTGCCCAGACTTAATACCTATACAACAACAAAAAAATCATTAAAATCCGTCCAGTAGTTCCGAAGATTAGCGTGTACAAACAAACAGACCCACAGACAAACAGACAAACAGACAGATTTTTTTTTTTGTATTCGTGCTCTATTACTGTTTCTAAAGCCCCCTCAATTATTTCTTTTTTAATATATTCAATGTACAGACACAGTTTTTTTACTGTTTTATTATATGTATAGATATAGATATAGATGGTGTAGCTGGGCTCTCGGAGTTCCACAACAGGTGTTCCAGATCTTCGATTTTTATAAGTCAACAGAGAGTGCTCATCAGATTGAACAACTTTTGCTAAAACCTCATTCCTATATATATGTAAGTGTAGCTAGGCTCTTGGAGTTCCACATCAGGTGTTCCAGATCTTCAAATTTATTCTCTCAGCAGAAAATGCCCATCACGTGGAACAATATTTGCTATGGTACCATTTTTGTATCTCTTATAGTTCAGCTGGTCTGTTGTGGTTCTGCATCAGGTGTTCAAGTTTCCAAGATAAATTATAGCCTATATCTTGCCCAGACTTAATACCTATACAACAACAAAAAAATCATTCAAATCCGTCCAGTAGTTCCGAAGATTAGCGTGTACAAACAAACAGAAAACAGACATACAGACAAACAGACAGATTTTTTTTTTTGTATTCGTGCTCTATTACTGTTTCTAAACCCCCCTCAATTATTTATTTTTTAATATATTCAATGTACAGACACAGCTTTTCTACTGTTTTATTATATGTATAGATTAAAAAAAAATATAAAATAAAAAAAAATAAAAAATATAATATTAGTATAGAAAACCACAAAACAACTTTGAAGCGCTACACCGTCATTACAGCATCAACTCAAGCACAACATCGACCTCATCAGGATTCAGTAGTAATTAGTAGTCATACACGGTGCCGCAAAATTAATCACCCTATCGGAACATGTTATAATTTTTGCAAATGGGGTCATAGTCGTACCTCAATCATAGTTGACATTTGTGAACTAGATAGTTGCAGGATACAAACAAACAAGCAATGTACCGCTATACTCCGCACACAAGCTTTAGTTTTTATGAGCGACCAGGATATTGTACCTGCGGTTACTAACTTCCTATCCTGATCGTTATCCGATAACCACAATCTAGAGACGATTGGTTTGGACCCTGCAACTTACACACATACTCACTGCTTTGATTCTGTGAGTAGGTACTATCGAGGACACTCCCGCCTGACCACCACTAAGCTCATTTTTGCTTGCACTCGCAACATAAAAACGATCTCTAGCCCCGCCCCGTTGACTTTGTGTGGAAACAATGAATGAAAAGATACCGAATCGGCCGAGCGCATTGACGACGCACGCCAAACGAGAGTTATTGTAATTTTGCGCGCCAAAGTTGACGCTTCCCTAATAGGCCCAAACTTTAAGGGGGCGTGGCTCGGCGCCTCCGCATGATTCAAGCGAAAACATTTTAAAATGGTCAGGCGGAAAAGTCCCTGATAGTACATAACGTACCGATCCTTAAAATATTTATAAATATGAAAACATTGTTTCATTTAACTCCGTAAATAAACTCCGCATACTTATTTATCTGGGCTGTTTACCTAGGCAGAAAATAATGTGTTTAACAACTAAATACACATCTTGCCATGATTATGAAATAATGTTTATGTGAACAGTGGGAATTGAAAATGTGTTTTCCATAATGCAGAAGTTTCCATTAGAAGAAACAAAAATATGAAAAGAAAAAGTTGCTTGTGCAATGAGAATTCAATGTAAGTAACGTACTCAAATCACTGTGTTGATAGTAGGATGTATCGAATAGTACGGGGAAGTGTGATCGTGTAGGTATTATAACATGAAAAACTTGTGATAAAGTTCGAACTCTGACCCCTATTACCTCCGTAACTAGAAGCACGGTAATAATACCGTGCTAGAAGGTACCATTATAAATAATGTCATTAGTTCAACAAAACAGTCGACTTCAAAACAGTACAATCATCTGAAATCTGTTATTAGATACCAGTTGAAATTAATGTTTACCATCGTTAGCTGGTTATTGTGTATTTAATGTGATAAGTTGTGTCGTTAATTTGACGCATTATCCGGATCGTTTCGACTGTGATCGGGGATTTTGCAGATTATTACAATCGTGAAGTGGTATTTATCTGTCATTGTGACGCTATTATGTCATTTGCGTTATCTAAATCAGAACGTATTGCCAAAACCAAGGAATGTTTACAATATATTTATTAAAGTTTAGATATCAAGCATGCAAGAAAGCACGATTATCTCCTCGACCATACGTAGTTATGTAATGAAAGTAGATCGTACAAGACGAGATTGTTGCGTAAGAGCTTGGAATGAAGCCTTCAGGTGACGGAATACATTATGCATGGAGTGTTAAGTGCTGCTGCTCACGAAGGAACTTGTAAACGTTACTTAAGTTGACGCCACAATGAATTAGCCAACTATAAATCTATAACCGAAGATAAGAGTATACATCTAAGTTTAACTGCATGTGGCCGGCTGCACCTAGTGGTAGTAGGCTAAAACTAGGTGTAGCCGCACTTCGGTTATTGACCGTAACCTATAAAAATTAGAAATGGCAAAACTACTTTAATGATGTGCATTTTCGGGATTAGCATTTTAAGCACTTATTTTTTGTTTTACAACAACTACTACTAGTTGTAGTAGTAGTTATAGCTTAGAGGCTGGAGGCTTATGTCCAGCAGTGGACGTTATGGGCTGTTGAGCCCATAACGTCCACTGCTGGACATAAGCCTCTCCCATGATGGGAGGAATTTGCCGTAATTTCCACGCTTGGCAGGCGGATTGGAGATCGCAGTGATGAAAGACTAACAGAAAACGCTGCTGCCCATTCTCAGGTCTACGGAGGCGCAAGGTGTTCTGCCTCAGACGTTAGTCGCCTTATACGACACCCGTGAGTGTAATGGGTTGGTTCTATTCTACTCTGCCGGATACCACACGGCTTACAGAACGGCGGCGGCAGCTGTAACAGAACTACCCAGCTAGCAAAAAATAATCTTACAAATATCCCAATACCATATTTTTTTCAGACTTAAATCAGACTTATAGACACTTATAAGTATGGATTTGGGCGCACTTTTTAAGTGTATTCACCCTTGCAATTGCCTTGTAATGGTCTCGCGAAGTGTATTTCCAAACTTACAAGACTCTTGCTGATGCTTTTATAATGACAAATAAACTTACAAGTGACTTACAATGGCGCGCTGTAAGGGTAAATAACCTTAAAGTCCTCTTACAAATAAAATAAAATGCTATTTGAAGTGTAATATCGCTTGTAGTCCTCTTTGTGATTTCCTATTATGAGTGTTATCACAAACCGCCCTAAGGTTGCGAAGTAATAAAAACATAAGTATTTTATATTTTATTACACATTTCTACAAAACGCTAATGTGTATATTTTCTAATTTCTTACTCATGTATTTTTCACACACCATATGCGATTATTAGGTTGCGAAGTACTATTTCTCGATTATTTTGAAATTTCAATCACAATATTTTCACGGGCCTTTTCAAAAATGTGTCTTTTACTATTTTTTTTTTAATTATTTGTAAAATAATATAAAATGTCGCCATTACGACTAAACACGACTCAAAAGTGCTTTATTAGAGTAATATAAGACCAGTACTCTTGTGTAAGGTTTATATCGCACTCGAAAAAGACAAATTAAACCTAAAACCACTGTTTACACGGCCATGTTGCTCATAATTTTAGGGTTCCTTAATAAGGCAAAGCAAGCCATACGACGAAGTCGAAGGATTTAACAGAAACCTAATGATAATATGTACTAAATATTAAAATGGTCTATTTCCTGATTTTATAACAATTTCTGGAGTCAACACAACAAAGAAAATAAATAACTTGTTTAAGACACTTGTAGGACTTTTGAAGTGCTACTACTCTTTAATATGTCTTAGGTGAGATAAATCACACTTTTAAAATACTAGTTTCACAGAAGTCTAATGAAACACTTAGTATAGTCACTTCTAAGGTTGACTATACTTATAAAATGTATTTATAAGTATTAAGTAAGAATCAGACTTGTAAAAAGCGCTTATAATGCCACTACTCTTATGAATATTATATAACGTTTTCTTATATACGTCTATAAGAATATGTTACAAGTATGAATGCTCTTAAAATTTAAATAGACTTATAAAAGAGCACTATTAGAGTTCCCGCCTTAATCAGAACACATATAAATCTTATATGAAACCATAGCTCTTATAAGCGTTTGTTTGTAAGGGTATCAAGAGTTTCTGACTTAATCAGAACACGTATAAACCTTCTATGAAACCATCGCTCTTAAAGCTTTTGTTTGTAAGGGTATTTTGCTAGTTGGGTATGCTATCTTATTCCATGTAAAACAAAAAACTATACTTTTTGTTAACTTTTAATCAGTTAAGGGCCTATACTCCCTCAAATGGCCTACCATGATCCTCCGTTACGCCTAAAATACTGCAGCATTCATTTTGAAATAAATATATGGTTAAGTTGAAGATTAATGCTAAGTACTATGTGTGACGAAAACACAATTCCATAAACTTTTCTCGATAGAAAAAAAAAACAAAGTTACCTCCAAATCGACCAATTAACCGCTGGTATTCAAAAAGTACTTCAAATTAGATCATGAAACTTTGCATACTAACTGAACTAACTATAAAGCAGGTCTTGTGTTTTATTTTTTTAGTCCAATTAAAAGATTTTTTGTAAATCGCAAAAAAACACTCATTTCGCACTATTCGGCAGCACTGACTGGCGTAACAACCGCTTTGTAGTGCAAGCTGATTAGAACTTTATTCTAACAGTATTTCAAACGAAGTTTGAACCACCATAAATAGAGTTGCTAATTTTAGGGTAAGAAGGGCCTTAGGATTAGTAAGACACAAACCAGTAAAGTTTTAGATTTTAAATATATCTGCCTTTATTTAGGGGGAATCTGGGATCGCGGTCCCGGTCCCAAAAGACCCCCGAACCCTGCAACGTTAGGTATTTGTGAGACAATTTAATACCTCAGTTTAAACCAAATGAGTGGGACCAGTTGACCAAAGACGCCAATATCGTCATCAAAACAATATTTCTTTGCTTTCTTTCAAGTTAAATAAACTGGAACTTAATTGGAATCTAAGTAAAAGCAGTTCCTGGAACAAGATAATTATTATTATTTAAAATTCCTGTGTATCCTTCTCTGGATAAAGCTTCAAATCAAAGTTTACATTACTTTGAAATAGCTGGACTGTTAAGAGTGTTAAATCAAAAGAGCCATCACAATATCTGTCTAAGAGATTGTTAAACATCATCTGAAGACAAGAAAAAACAAGGCAATAATGACGCAAACAAGATACGCTCTAGTGCCACTGACAACAGTGACAACACACAACTGTGTCACTAGAGTCGTCGGATCCGTGTCATCAGCATTTCTACCCGCAGTCGGACTGCGAGATAGCATCGAATGTGTTCCCTCTGGAATTCACAAACTTGGCAACGATTCCACATTGAATATTCGCTTTTAGGACAGACTCCAAGTTCCTCTGTATGGTAAGATTCAAGATTTACATCGTCAAAAAACTACAGACCGCGTGACTATAGATTTTTAAACGATTACGATCCACATGTGGATTGTTATATTCGTCTAATTAGGTCAAATCCATTAACATCTCATCAATTAGCACATCCATGAACACAGCTCCTCAGGACTCATATCACGTGACGGTGACCCTCTGGTTTATAATAACGACGGTTGACGGCTCGAGTACCCTGCTGCCCTCCTTTATGTATTCACGTTAACCTGTGGTCCTTCGTAATCCTAATTAAGGTGAATGCTCCAACCAGCCCCGAAATTCAATTTTTCTAACGTTTTTTGCTACTTGCAGGCCAATGCTAGGGTGTATGTTTGTGAAAATATTATTCCCGTCTGTAAGTCGTATGTAGTTACAGAATTATAGTCATCAAAATCATCAATACAACCCTCCAAGTTCATAAAGGTGCAGAAATGACTTTTTCTGCTTTTTTTTGGTTCCTACACCTTTATGAACGGAGGGTTGTATTGATGATTTCGATGATTATAATTCTGTAACTACTTATGTCTTACAGCCGCGAATAATATTTTAATCTTCCAAAATTTGAATTTCCCGGGCTGGTTGGAGCATTTAAACTGGTCAATGCTGTGTAAGTAGTAAGTACGGTGTTGTTGAAGATTGCTTGTTTAACAAAATATTTCAGTTGATTGGTGCAACCATATCTATGGTAAGAGTACAACCGAGTTTTCCTGTCTCGTTTATGTTCTTGATTAATAAGTAGGTACCTACGTTGTGATAGTAAATAAAAATTGTTTCGCAAATCTAACTTTATTTTCTCTTTGTCTAATCACATTAATTTACAATTTTTCCGCTATAAATAAAATTACAAAACCCGAGTTTTGTTATTTCATCTCAGACGTGTTGTCTCAGCATTATTCCACAATATATTTCCAACGACTTACACAGTACCTATCTAAAGCGCTGATGACATTATTATAACTTTCATTCAACATGTTAGTAAGAAACTTATAGTTAGAGCTAAAAACGATTTTGTTTAGCGCTACACATTACACATGAGGACAGCATTTTCTTTAATGAACGACAAACTTCAACAACGGCTGCATTGTGCTCGTTCACTTCAACTCTTACAAAGGACTCGTTTCTCTATGATCTGCCGTGAGAACAACTGCTAAACGTTGTTACTGGTGCCTGTTTGTACACTCTATTAGCCAGCGCAGCATTACTTTTGTTCTTGTTTTTATTTCTCTCCGTCGAGAACTTTATTCAAATCTACGGCGACGTGGCGGTCATTACATTACATTGATGAAGTTTCTGCAGGGCTATTACGTATCTCTGTTGACAGCTCGAAATGATAGCAACTGGGCTCAGTGTCCATCAATTAACTGTCAAAAGGTTAGTTTCGTATTATGTATGACCAGTTGCGATCAAACATGACGTCAATGGTTGTCATCGGGGCTGATAGTCACCGTAACTCATTTCGACAGACGCTTTCGTA
This sequence comes from Xestia xanthographa, assembly GCA_905147715.2. Lineage (NCBI taxonomy): Eukaryota > Metazoa > Arthropoda > Insecta > Lepidoptera > Noctuidae > Xestia > Xestia xanthographa. The sequence goes on from LR990652.1 coordinate 18,077,145, forward strand.
TCGATTCTTCTAATATTGCGATTACGTAAGCATAGTGGACATCAAATTGATGACAACTGAGTTTGATGTGGCTTTCGTGAAAGACGTTACGCCGTACCCGGGCTGTTAGTCACCGTAAAGTGACATCCACTCTGTGTAATAAGTAATACCAATATTTTGACATTCACGGTTGTCATCGGAGTTCGGTGTACAACCGAAGCTTGTTAGTCACTGGATATCAAAAAGATACGTAATAGGCCTGCTGTACATCTGTACTAGACTGTACAATGTTTATAAGATGCTTAATTGGAGGCATGGGAAAAAATATTCCCGCTCCTTCTACCAATCGGAGTTCCGAGCGGAGGACAGAGGAAAGACCCGAAACTTTTAATGATTCGATATTCGAAAATGTTTTGTGCCAGTTTCGATAACGAACACTATATTAGGTACTAGCTTATGCCCGCGGCTTCATCTGCGTGGAGTGCGGTAATGTCCCATGGGATCTTACTAGTTACCGAGATAAAAAGTATCCTATGTGTTAATCCAGGTTATAAATTATCTGTGTGCTAAACTTCATCCAAATCCGGTCAGTAGCTTTTCCGTGAAAGAGTAACGAACACCCATCTATCCTCACAAACTTTTGCATTTACAGGTCGCGGCACGTACGAGTAACTCTAGCGCTGAGCGAAACGTGGAGGGGATAGCTGCGCATGTTATACGACTGGAGAGCCAATCGGCGCGACGCACGCCCCAAGGCATTCTTATTTTTTACTTCTGCGCAATAACGGCCAGCGCTAGAGTTACGTGCCGCGACCTGTATTATATTAGGAGGATTCTGATCTCCCCATATTTCGAAGCTGTTGCAAGCTCCATGACATCGATAAAATGGCGCACAACATGACACGACGAAAAAGAAGAAAATAGTGGAAATGTTTATAGTTAAACATTTCCATTATTATTCTTCTTCTTCGGCCTATTGCAGTGCGTTCGTACATTATATCATACAAATGTATTTTGATAAAACTAGATTTGTTTGAGGACACGATATTGTGAAAGGTTACCTATCTCACCGGACATAACCGCGGTGACGTCATGCCGCATTATTGGACGGACGCCAAGCAATATTTATAGCGGTACAAAAAAGACACGTGGTTGTCATCGTGTTACCCTTTAAATGGGTACATCCCAGTTTAAATTAATATAGTAAACAAATAATTAGAGATGGATTTCGAACTAGAACAATCTTGTTAAATTAATTTTATTTCAGAACTAGTGAGTGCAAAAGCTCTTCGAAACAATTTCAGTATCAGCGGGTTATGGTGACACCGATATGATACCAAGAACCATGAAAACGATACCCAATGAAAGAAAAACCGGTCGTCGTCGCCATCTTGGGTTTTTAATTTTGAAAATCACTGATACCCATTTTAAGATCTAAACCATTACTTCCAGTCTGTCTGCTAGCCCACCCTTCAAATTATATCAGGCGTGATATTTTATTTTCATTACTCATACTCTGAAAGTAGGTCTGAAGTTGCCTGAGGAGCGGGTTGAAAGTAATACTTTTCAGCCCTAGGGAGAATCGTTTTCAACTGACAGCTGTTATAGTACATTGTTACCCTAGGGGTGAAAGTAACTTATTTAGTCCCGAGACGGGGTTTGGTGCCCGAGCGAAGCGAGGGCGCTAATAGTTCGAGGGACTAAATAAGTCTTTAACCCGAGGTAAACACTGTGCTTTTCATTACGAATACAAGGAAAGTAAAAAAAAAACATACAACTCAAAAAAACTAATGAAGATCGGAATTCGAATGGGGTAGATGACACACCAATCAATTGAGATACTTTTTAAGAGCTGTCAACAAAACGCGGTTCTCTAATAGACTTTGTATGGCAATAGCCTACTGTGACGTCACTGTTTATTCAACTCAATGACTCGACTATTTAATTGATTTCAAAGCAACTAAAAATCGAATTTGGCAATTAATTGAAAATAAATCGGGTTTTCAGGCCCAAAATAAAGTGTTTTTTTAGAGAAAGGTGTCTTGGAATTATTGTTTTATGGGGTCATCTACCCTATTGCCGCTTTACCACCTATTTTGCTTTTTTTTTCTGTGGCCGGCCAGCTATTCAGCCTATACCTATTTTTCATTTTCATCATCGAAAAATGGTAAATATTTTTTCCAAATCTATGTTATTTTAAAGAAATAGTTGAAACTTAATTATAATAAAGATATTTAAATTATATATATTCTCTAATTAATACTTAACTTAATGTTATTTCAATTTTACATCGTGGCTGTATAGAATGTTGGAACATGGTTCGATAGAAAAATGAACCATTTTTTTTTTAATAATTTGACAGCTGTCAGTTGAAAACGATTCTCCCTAGGGCTGAAAAGTATTACTTTCAACCCGCTCCTCAGGCAACTTCAGACCTACTTTCAGAGTATGAGTAATGAAAAATTATATTAAAAAAAAAAACATATTTCTATTGAACCATGTAATGTTCCTTCTTGTCTCCAACCTTCTATACAGCCACGATGTAAAATGGAAATAACATAAAGTTAAGAAGTATTAATTAAAGATTTATATTTTTTAAATATTTTTTTTACCTATGGTATATTTAAGTTTGAACTATTTCTTTAAAATAACATAGATTTCGGCAAAATATTTACCATTTTTTCGATGATGAAAATGAAAAATAGGTAATGGCTGAATAGCTGGCCGGCCACAGAAAAAAAAAGCAAAATAGGCGGGAAAGCCGCAATCCGATCTCCACTTGTTGATTGAATGTTTTTGTTTTTACTTTCCTTGTATTCGTAATGAAAAGCACAGTGTTTACCTCGGGTTAAAGACTTATTTAGTCCCTCGAACTATTAGCGCCCTCGCTTCGCTCGGGCACCAAACCCCGTCTCGGGACTAAATAAGTTACTTTCACCCCTAGGGTAACAATGTACTATTGTAAACTATATCATGTTGTGTCTGTCCATCGCACAAGTGTCTGTCGCTTAAGTATCAAGTGTTCGTATGGCAAAAGTGCATTTGCGCAAAATTCTATGCGCGCAAATGTCTTTACGCGCGAAGGGGTTCGCACTAGTGTCTTTCGTGCAAATGTCCTTTGACAGATGACACACGGCCCCGGTATCAATAAAATTCAAATGTGCGGGTTTTGTAACGATATGCAAATTGCAGCTCCCTTGCGCGACCATTACGCTGGTCAGAGAGTGCTGGGTCAGCAGAATGAGCGCAATTCATAATATGTTACTGGAGCACGATGTCCATAAACGGGACGCGTTTAGCGTCAACAGCGTTTTTTTCTGGTTCACGTGTAAGCTTTACGACACGTGTTATAAGCTGAAATATGAGCGGAATATTTGTTGAACTAAATTGTGCAGTGGTGTAATATTTATACAGGGTGACTGGATCTGACCCCGCATGCGAATTTGCTATGGCGGGTACAGATCCAGTCACCCTGTATAAGAACCAACTTACTTATTCTCCAAAAAAATTACAAGAACAATGAGAGATGTTATTGTAAAATTTTAGTGACATATACCTAAGAATTTCCTTTATAGGTACTTTAGAAAAAATTGTAAGAATAACTTTCATTTTATTATATGTATAGAGTATAATTTATATAGGTACTTACATACTAAAACTAGAACTAAATATAATTAAACGTAAGTACCTATAGATAATATATATATATACAACGATGTCAGTAGGACACTTAGGCGTCAAAGTACTCCTCCGCATCGCTGTCATCCGGAAACGTGCCCAGAAGACTGGCAGCATTGCCACGTTGAATGGCAATGGTAATTCTTTGGCCAACCCGAAGTGTCGACCAGGCGGTGAGAGATTTCCTTAAAAATGAGACGCGACCCCATGACCCGACCGTTTCGAACCCAAGCGGCTCAAAGCTATAGTTAGGTACCAATAAGGTTATAGTATTTGCCCCGTTTGAGAACAACTTAAGTCAGTAAAGTTTACATTGTGGTTTAAAATTTCGTATTCATCAAACTTTGAATGTCATAGATGTAAGATTTACTCAACCTTAACCTTTTCCATTATAGGCTCATAGAAATTCTAAGAAAACTGAGAAAGCCCTAATCATTAGGCTTGAATAGAGAATCCCTAATTTGTAAACTCGTTCGTAGATAGGAACTTCAATCGACGTCTTAGAACATTAGTGCATTAGTGTTTTTTTACCCACATTCAAAACTATGAACAATTATACAAGTTCCACAGTGGAGGTTTCAGTAGATTACTAATAAAACCACTGTGGATGGATCCGCCACACTGGATCACCAAACTGTTCTCAATTATACGAGAACAGTTTGGTGATGGTGGTATTCAATGTATTATTTATATATTAGAAACATTTATAAATATATTATTTAATACATCAATGATTAGAAATGACAAAACTACTTTAATGATGTACATTTTCGGGATTAGCACTATAAACACTTATTTTTTGTTATAGGTACTAAAGTTATTTACCATTAAAACAAATGAACTGTTATGCTCTTGCATCGGAGTCGAGGGAGACCCTGGTCGACTACTTCTGAATGGTTCATAAAAAAATCGGCCTAGGCAAAACTAGTTTGTCATCAACCACCTCATTAGGTGCTCAATTTACTAAATTTGGTGATCAATTGATATTTTAGGTGATGATGTTAGTGGTCACAAAGTTATTTTTGGTGTTCATTATATTTTCCCCCTTACTAAAATCTACAATCCAGTTGCTTTATAGGTACTTCGTTTCTTGCGTTCGTTCAAGAAATTCGTTAAATTTAACCTCTCTGCTTCACTATTTAGTGTAACCGCTATTCGTGCGCGCGAACAGTTCCCACTAGTTTACTCAAGGTGTTCAGGGTTTATTTGTTTTGTTCAACTCGACTACAGCATTCAGTTTGGTGCACCTCGAGATAAGTTTAACTCGGTTTGCAAAGTTAGTTAGTAGTTGGTTGCAATTCAAGTGTTACAAATATTTGTAAAACTGGTTTTGGTGTTGTGTGACAGGGCGGACACCAAAAGCCGTTTTACTCGTATTAATATTTTTTTGTGACCTTCCTCATAATAATAAAAACAAAGCCATTGGCCCATTGACCTGCAGTGGGAACAATAAGGTCGATTAGGACTTTTCTGTCAGATAAAACTGGATTTGGACGGAAAAATCCAATCGCTTTCAACATTTTTTTTTGAACTACCTAACTCTCATCTGTATTTCACTAGGTTATAATATAAACGAGCCACTTCGATATTTTCATTAGGGGTTAAAATAAAGGCAGAAAATCTTAACCTTTTTTTTTATTGATATTATCAAGAAACATTAACATTACAATTGACAAAATATACGTTCCAGAAAACAAACAAACCGAGGCTTTAATATTATCCAAAAATGAAAACGCAAAAACTCATATTTAATTATTTTATTTCGTACCACGGACCAAAACGTCCATAATCAAGACCTTGCGCGGTCTTTACTCCAAGATATCTAATTTTCTCGAAACAACAAAATTAAGGCTGTAGTACTCGTACAGTCGTACCTACCGTCGTCAAGCCACACCGTCTGGAGAATCGTCTCCTACTAATGACTAAATGAAATTAACCTTGTGTTAATGTCGTATTATTTAACGTGGATTTACTAATTAAGGGATATTCGAGACAAATTGTTTAAGTAATTACCTACTTCAGTGTTTAGAATGTGGGAATTTCTGTTAAATCTTGCTATTTTTATTATTCGTAAATTGTAATCTGTGACTATGGTTCTATGGTATTAGAAAGGCAAGTAACTTTCTTACCAATCAATTGATTGTGAACTTCTTAAAACCGGCATTAGAATAGATTCAACGTATAATTTTGTCTTTCTAATTAGACGATAGTGTACCCCGAGGCAGATAAACGTTCAATCGTACTTGCTCATTTGAATTGAAAATTATATTTTTGCATAATTTGGACTCTAGAGAACTTGAACAAAAGCTTGCAACCGTACGTTTGTTAAAGTGAAATTACCGAAAAAAAGCAACCTGGCAATTTCTGCACTTATAGAAAAACAGTTACTAAAATGTAAAGGTATAATTTTTGGATACGAGTACTATCATTTAGAGTGGGAAATGGATCGCGCTTGGCACGGTTTTATGTCAAAGTTTAAATTGAATTTGTCTGATTTCTTCCAAGTTCTCGCTTCCTTCTTCAGAGTAGTTGTACGTCCATTAGTGTGTTTGTCATTTGTTGAGACGTTTTATAGGTTTCAGCTTCAAAGTGAAGCTGAAACCTATAAAACGTCGCATTGTGAATTTAATAAGATTGAGAAAGTAATAAGATGACCAACAAAGATACAATCAATTTAAAGCGATAGTTTGATTAATTTCGATTAATATCAAATGAGACTACTCCCGAATTAATGGAAACCAATCCAGTGGTTTACTGAAACAAGAATTTACACAGAAGTTCATTACGTTTACAAATGTATTTGTGGTAACAAAAGCACTTCGATTCCTTTAATAAATTGATCCCACAGAGGATATACAATTTACAACTGTATTTGGTAACGGATTTTCCCTTTAATCATGTTAATTTCCGTAAGTGGTATTACAACTATTAAATTCCCTTTAATAGTTGTAATACCACCGCAGAATGTTGGTACTAATGACATAAATAGTTTTTTATTAAACTGAAACACTTCGTGAGGTATGTGCAGATTAACAAGGGTGTGACGTTGGATTACAATGTTATTTGGTGTCCAAATAATCCCACGGAATTTGAAAAGTTTTGCGAGCATTATGGATGCAAATCCTCTTCATAAATATTTACAGAGTTCATATTAAGAGCCTATACTACCAACTATACTCAAATTAGTGTTAGCAACTCTATTTGTGGTGGTTGAAACTTCGTTTGAAATACTGTTAGAATCAAGTTCTAATCAGCTTGCACTACAAAGTGGTTGTTACGTCAGTCACTGCAGGCCGAGCAGTGCGAAATGAGTGGTTTTTATCTATACTAATACTAATATATTATAATTATATTAATATTATAAAGAGGTAACATTTGTTTGTAAGTTTGTATGTTTGTATGTTTGTAAGTTTGTATGTAGGGGGTAATTAATCTCCGGAAGTAATGAACCAATTTCAAAAATTCTTTCACCATTCGAAAGCTGCATTCACCCTGAGTGACATAGGCTATATTTTATCCCCGTACTCTTACGGGAAAGGGAACTACGCGGATGAAACCGCGTGACGTCCGCTAGTTCTTTATAAAATCAAATTTTCGTCAGTAGTTAAGTTAGTATGCAACGTTTCATGATCTAATTTGAAGTACTTTTTGAATAACAGCGGTTTATTTTTCGATTTGGAGGTAACTTTGGAATTTTTTTCTATCGAGAAAATTTTATGGAATCGTGTTTTCGCCAAACATAGGACCTAAGATTAATCCTCAACTTTACCATATATTTATTTCAAAATTAATGCTGCAGTGTTTTAGGCGTAACGAAGGATCATGCTAAGCCATTTGAGGTAGTATAGGCCCTTAAGCACTGCTCATGTACGAATGTGATAAAGTTTTATGCTGGTAAGTGGAAAATAATAGGTTTTTTTTACTTTCCAAGAGTTCGTTATGATGAAAATTAAAATCTCCAGTTTCCAAAATTCTTAATTCAGTCAATTTTTGGGTAGTTGCCAAATGGGAGGTTGCGTAACAAAGGTCTCGGCTATCAAGGGCAGGGGAAGGTTTATACCAAACAAGCTCGACCACATTTGCTCGAACCCTGATTTTTTTGCCAAACGGTTTCGGAGCCTAGAAAATTGCTCAGCTTTTATATTTGTTTTATCTGCTTTTTTATGTTAAAACCCATTTTTTGTCCGTTGACCTAAAAAACTAGGGGTTAAGGCATGGTGCTTTAACCCCTGGAATTGGAAGTAAGGTAGTATTCATGGTTTAACTGTTGTTCTAATATTTATAATTTACAAGGAAAATACATAATCATCTCTTGTACCGTTTAAACGTGCATAACTGATCCAATCCAATGTAATATGTAATACCTAGAAAAAAACCTTTCAGGTTTTTGGCAACTTCTTATCTCATAAATGTGTCCTAATGTTACTCTCATGTCAAAAGTCATAATGATACGAGGGAACGTTTTCACACTTCTGAAAAACTCAACTTGGGCGAAACACAATTTGTCATCATTATTGTAATAGCGAATGTCATCATAAGTATTTGCTACATTTTTGAGCAAATTACCTTACTAGCGAAAACATTTTTAATGCGGAATACATAAGATATACGTTCAAATTCCAAACGACCCGCGGTCCATTAATTTCGGGCCGTTCAGACTAAATACCCGATTGATATGAGAGTTCTAATTTACACGTTCTTTTCAAACTTTGAAGTTTTATGATTTGTTAGCTTTTATTTAAGTAACTTGCGTTTTTAACTGTAGTTGTTTCAAAATTGTATGTCCTTTTTGAGAGAAAAAAATTACTATTGTATTGCACTGTTTTAGACTTTCACGGTTTTTCACTACACTTAAAGTACTTATGGGATAATATCCGTGATTTTCTTTTTCTATGAGCTCCCGATATTTCGACGCTGTTTTTTTTCAAAAATATAATTTGTAGGTATGTATTCATAATGGGTATATTCATTTTAGCTTGTTGGTTTACAGGTTTTAACAGAACACCAAGGTCACACATGTACTCGTAATTATCAATTAGTAATTATGCTGGGAGATGTAATAACATAGTTCGTGTCGGATGTCAGTTTGCTCACAATTTATTGTACCTACTCAACGAACTGCGTTCTAATTATACGCTCACATTTAGCAACGTGAACAAGAGTTCAACCAAATATATTTTAGCTACGAGAGACGCGATCGCTCGCTACTTCATTTGCAAACATTATAAGAGCTTTTTAGGGTTCCGTACCCAAAGGGTAAAAACGGAACCCTATTACTAAGACTTCGCTGTCTGTCCGTCTGTCCATCTGTCCGTCTGTCCGTCTGTCCGTCTGTCCGTCTGTCCGTCTGTCTGTCACCAGGCTGTATCTCATGAACCGTGACAGATAGACAGTTGAAATTTTCACAGATGATGTATTTCTGTTGCCGCTATAACAACAAATACTAAAAACAGAATAAAATTAATATTTAAGGGGGGCTCCCATACAACAAACGTGATTTTTTTATAATAATTGGTACGGAACCCTTCGTGCGCGAGTCCGACTCGCACTTGGCCGGTTTTTAATTAATGTACCTACAGTTTTATGTAACACAATTGCACACAATCTTTTATATCATCGCTCCCTCGTCTCATTCAGCGCATCTCTCATGATATTCATTATATACGGAACCACGAGAGAAGCCGCAGTGAAGAAATGCTTCACTAATTAAAATACTGGAAGTAAGAATGTGGAGCGAGACGAGTGAGGTCGGGGAGTAAGGAATGAGGGCTATCGTTGTAGAGCTCACCAGATGGCGCCACTGTCGAGTAAGGTCCTGTCATTCATTCAATTGTATACTTTAGAGTAATAATAGCTTCATAAAAAGTTTATATTATTACGTATAACAACTTAGTGTTAAACTTCAGATACATATTTACAATATTGTCCCTAAGATTAGGGACACCATCAGGGGGGAACGGGGGTTGTTCTTCCTCCAAGTTCTAACAAATTAGATCCAAACTGGCTATTAAAATCTTCAAGACATAAATAATCAGGAATTGCTCAATCTTGACCACAATCGAGAATATTAGGAAAAATCCGTGATAAAAAGCGAACACTATGGCATCTGACATTTCTGAAGACCTTACTCTACACGAACGCCTCTAGCGGCGAATTCATGCCCCCATTGTATGACGTATGACGATACTACTGAAGTTGCTCAGTCATTTTTGCTTGACATTATTTAAATGGGACTTACACTTATACACTTCTTTCACTTCTTTCTTTAATGGGATTACACTTCTGCTTCTTATTAATCAAATGAATCATCATCATCATTTTATCTGCTTCGTTGGTGTAGTGGTCGCAAACGCTGTGTTAGAGGTCCCGGCTTTGACTCCCAGTTCGCACGCAAAATATGTTAGTCTACAGAGCTCTTGAATTTAAACTGTAAAAAATTATATTGAATATATTCTTCAATTAGTAGCACTCCAAGAAGAGTAAACTGATTTTAATTCATGCACTCGGAAAACGACCACATTTAATATATCTACAGCGAAAATTAAATTAAATTGCTAAAAATTAAATTTCTCTGAGTTATTGTAGTTTTCAATTTCCTCAGCATGGCGGCTTCAGAACTACGGATCCTGAACTCAACTAACGAGCTGCTTTCATTTGCATTATTTGTACTTATGGTTACAATTTGACTATTCATTTAATTCTTCGACTTTTGCGTCAATATTATGGCTTCATTAGTATTGGATGAAGAGGTGCTTGTATTACTGGATTTGGTTCTTTTATTATTTGGATTAGCTAATCGTCGAATAGTGGTTCTAAGAGGCGTCATTTGATCCTAAAGGGCCGCCTCCACGAGCAAGAGAATCGCGGCGATATTATCGTCCTTGCCACGTTTTTCTATACACTCTATTTTGGGCCGTCTCCACGAGCGAGATAATCGCGGCGATATTTTCGTATAGAAATTCGTTGAATTGCTCCGATTCTCTCGTTCGTGGAGGCGGCCCCTAAGCGTTTTTAGGGTTCCGTACCCGAAGGGTAAAAACGGAACCCTATTACTAAGACTCTCTCGTCTGTCCGTCTGTCCGTCTGTCCGTCTGTCTGTCACTAGGCTGTATCTCATGAACCGTGACAGCTAGACAGTTGAAATTTTCACAGATGATGTATTTCTGTTGCCGCTATAACAACAAATACTAAAAACAGAATAAAATTAATATTTAAGGGGGGCTCCCATACAACAAACGTGATTTTTTTGCCGTTTTGTCTAATGTATAGATAATGGTACGGAACCCTTCGTGCGCGAGTCCGACTCGCACTTGGCCGGTTTTTAAGGTAAGTTTTTTAGCAGCGAGCTAACTGTTTGATCACGAAATATTAACCCTCGATGGTCTTAGTGGTCTTAGTAACGCCTTCACTTAACGCATCTGTTAGCCAGTCGTCGAGTGACAAGGCATAAAATGAAAACCCTTAGTAGGTAGCTACCTCAGGAAATGCTAACATAAAATGTGGCAATGTTTCTCCGTCATCTGTTTTCAGAAAACCCAAAGGAAAATTGTAAGGTCCGTGAAATACTAAAGCAAAAACAAATGGCTCGTAACCCTTACATCCATTACTGTAGACTTTGAAAAAGGACCTTATCAACATGGGACAGAGTAGCTAATGCAGTACTACGGACAAAATCGTGTGAAATTAGAATCGATGGCCACCCTGTGTGAGACTGAGAACGGTCACTGTTTGCCCGAACCAAAAAAATCTCCGTTTTGCGTCACTCGAGTTACCAGTAAAAACTATTTCAGTTAACTACATACTAAGCGTTGCCCTCCTACAACACAGTAAATTAAAATACAACCCACTACTCCTCCAAAAACGAAGAAAAGACATTGTATGCGAAAGAACTAAGCAGTCTAGAACTAAATTTAGCCAACGCTTTGCCCACTCCATTGGTCCATTAATTTACAATAGGTTAAACAGAATTCTTAATATATACCCGTTAACAAAAACGCGCGCACACTCACTCACACCACAACTCACAACAGAACACTAGACAATACAACACACATCCTCTTACACATCAGACACGTACATTCCCATCTTACACAAATAAGAGGCCCTGCATGCAAACACTACACAAACGTTTTTTCTCTTTATTTTTTTGTTTAAAAAAAAAAACTTAGTTTAAGTAAATCTATACATATAATAAAACAGTAACGAAAGAAAAACTGTACATTGAGAATTTTCGAGAAAATATAAGTGGCTTTTGTTAGAAAAACGTAACTGATGACAAAAAGTGACTTTTTAGAATTTTTGTCTGTTTGTCTGTTTGTCTGTGTGTATGGTACGGCTTCACGCCAAAACTACTGCATAGATTGAATTGAAATTCGGCAAAAATGTTCTTTGTAAACCAAGGAAGGCTTTAGGCTACATATTATCACGCCTTATGTTATGGGAGGTAAGCAATATTGATTTTAAAAGGTTTTTGTTCGTAATTGAATGGACAAAATAATTGAATGCACAAAATAACATGTTAATAAAAAATTTACTCTAGGAACATAATAATCACGCTATTTTTATAAAGGAGCGGGGTATTAAACTTACTTATATCCATACTAATATTATAAATGCGAAAGTAACTCTGTTTGTTTGTTTCCTACCTTTTCACGACTAAACGGCTGATCGGATCGTAATAAAATTTGGCAAGGAGATATATTTCAACCTGGAGAAGGACATAGGCTATATATTATTACGCTAATAACTTACGGGGTGAGCAATATTGCATTTTGTCAATATTATTTAACTGTTTGACAACTGACAACTGCCATAACATACGTTGCAATAGAACAGCTATTTTGAACCTTTTGTCACTAGAACAAATAGTCCGCCGGCGACAGCGACCGCCCTGTGAACAGTGTTTTGCAAGTTCGAGCCTCAGTCAAGACTCACTTTTTGTATTAATTTTGATTTGTATAATGCTGTAAGATAATAACTTAGGTTCGCATGTTCGAACCCCTATCCAGTTTTTGCTTTTTGTAACTAAGTATTTTGATTTTTTTTAAAGCTTTAAGGTTTCGAAATCATTACTACATAGTTTATACATACTTTTAGTTTTTTTTAACCATATAAACGACGGTTAGGGAATAATTTATTTCAATCAAAATTTATCTATATTTATTAATATAAATCTATCATTTAGTAAATCTGTAGACGTGGAGCTTTTGTATGCATGGAAAGCAAGTCGATCGCTTTCCAAGCATATATTTTAGCAGTTTAAATTGACTCCATTTTCTGAATCGCAGTGTTAAGATTATTATGAAAGAATGATAAATACTGTCATTCGCCCGTGTCAGCTGTGTAATGGAGTTGGGCAGGACACCTAGCAAGGTGCGGTGATCGTAGGTGGAGTAAAGCTGTGACCGGGTGGCGTCCTAGGAACGGAAAGAGCGTGGAACTTAGCACAAACAGAAGAGGCCTATACCCAGCAGTGGGTGAATTCAGGCTGTGGATGATGATGACGATGACGCATAACTTTTTCCAAAGAGGTCCGATTTGCATGATTCTTTTTTAGTGAAAAGCGTATATCTCAAAGTTGGTCCCATATAAAATTGAAAAAAATCGTGTTCGAACCCAAGTCATGCACTTCTGATTTTTCGGATTCATGTGCGTTTTGTATAATTATCACTTGCTTCGGTGAAGAAAACCATCGTGAGAAAACCAGCATGCCTGAGAGATATTTGTCGACGGCAAGTAAAACCAAGTCAGAGGCCCTTTTTTTTTTGGATGGGAAATCATCAAATGACTCCTCCCGCTCTGGGCGGAGCAGGAGGGAGTGTCAGACTTTTACTGACTAAAACCCATCCATGTTTCTTCATCGCCCTTTGTGTTCTGGGGCCACGGTATCTCTTTCGAACAGTCCCGCAACCCCGGCAGGCATCGGTCCTTGCGGACCCCTTCCTTTTTGCCGACTCTCTTTGAGGCGCGCGTGGAACGCGAACGCGCCGTCGACACGGCCTGTCGTCATGAGACGGACGGACGGCGAGCTAAGCCATAGCCCGACGTCCACGGGCCCACCCCTACGGTGGCCGGGCGACGGGATGTCCGGGGCGACTTCCACGGCGGCCGGGACGCTGTGAGGTTCTCTCCTTCTCACGTTCCGCCACCTCCTTCTCTAGCATTACTGCTTCGCAGAAGGAGGTGACGGCGTCCCATTCCGTCTCGCTCCGGACCATGGCTTGAACCAGGGCCGGACGCGAGAGGTCGCCGCCGCCAATCGCCGCTTCGAGGACACGGCGGTGCTCCGCCCACGCGGGGCAAACCTCTACCGTGTGCTCCACCGTGTCCTCCGGTCGATCCCCGCAATGTAAACATCCGGGCGTTTCCTCCCGCCCGATTCGGTGCAGGAACCTCCCGAAACAACCGTGTCCGGTGAGGACCTGCGTCAGGCGGAAGGTGAGGACGCCGTGGCGTCGCTCAAGCCACTCCTCAAAGAGGGGACTTATCGCCACTATTGTGGCGTGCCCTGCACGTGGTTGCGACAGTCGCTCTCTCCATGTCGCCATGAGATCCCGCCGGAAGTCTGTCCGCTGAGCGACAATTTTCCGCGGCAGCGGAGTTTTCCCCCGGCGTAGCGCCTCCAAGTCAGAGGCCATTGGAAGGCATAAAAACTCTGACACCAGGTTAGGCACTAACCACACGATAAACAAGAAGAAGATCGTTCTTAGGCTCATTTCATGCTCTTGATGAGAACTTTAACTCTGGCTGGAGTATGACTGTCATCGATATTCTAACGATGGAGACGGAAGGCAGTTGCAAGAGGTTCTCAGAGTTTACAGCATCTATATCGTGTTTGTGCTCATTTTGATGAACCTTGATGAGAACTTTACACCTGGGTGGAGTATGACTATCAAAGAAGGTCTGACGTTGGAGAGGGAAGGCAGTTGCGAGAGATCTGCAATAGTTTAATGGAGTTTTATCGTGTTTCGGCTCATTTTGTGTTCCTTGATGAGAACTTTAGACGTCATCGAGTGTCTAAGGATGAAAACGTAAGGCTGTCGAGGGAAGCCCTTATTTGGAAAAATATAAGTACTTAGAATATTTTAGCGATTAACGCAAATATTTCTGAGAAATTAAATTGTTACCTACTTGAGTCTATACTAATATTATAAAGCTGAAGAGTTTGTTTGGATGGTTGAACGCGCTAATTTCAGGAACTACTGAATTCGTAGACAAGTTTACATCGTTCAAAATGATAGAATAGATATCGTTTCATAATGTTGATCGCAATACTCTTTGGTAGGAACGCTCACCATAGACTTAAGTGTAGGTTTTTTCTACAGACATTAGAGAACGAGCGATTGACTCAGTCGTGTCAACTTGGCTACCATTTTAGCGCTATCTACAATCGCTGAAACCGAGAGGTTTACGATTGTAGAAAGAGAATCGATATGAAACGTTTGTAACTTGGCTATGCCTACTGGTTCGACTTAAAAGTATATATTAGTGTTGGATAGCCCATATATCGAGGAAGGTTATACGTTATAAAACATCACGCCACAACCAATAGGAGCGGAGCATCAAAGAAAAATATTGCAAAAAAACTGGAGATTCCTTTTGGGAATCTTTAACCGTTTATGCAATAATCATAAATGACGGAATTGTTCTTCTTAAAAAGTTAAAAAACAGTCCGCGATAACATAATGTTGTCTATCTTTTAAGGTGGTCTCAAAATCTCTAACCTAGCCCTCTCTCTCTTTCTCTTATTATGTGACGCAGACGAAGTTGCGCGGGTCAGCTAGTATATTATAAATTGTTAAAATTATATTGTAAAAGAAACAAATGAAATGTTACTGGCAATTTTATATGTTTAATACTCGAGGGGTTTGGCGCTGATAGTCGAAATACAGGCTCTGCCTAGTTCGGCTACAGATGACTACACCACATATATACTGCCCTAAATTAGCCTGTTAAACATTTTGTAACCTATGTCTAAGATTTCTTTAAATAAAGTTATTATTATTATTATAACTATTTCTCGCGGTGCGGCATGGTAGCAGAATGTTGTTTTTCGGTTACCATTTAAAGATTTCCACATTTTTTGTGACCAACATCAGTACAGCCTCATTATTTTTACTGCAGCTGTATGTTTCATCAGAGAGCAACGGTGGCCCAGTGGTGGCGGCCCCGACTTACGTACAGTGATAGGTTCGAACCCAGGCAGGCGCATTACTTTGTGTAATTTATTTCATCACCGCTGCTCTCAAAACAGTGAAGGAAAACATCGTGATGAAACCGGCTGGACCTAGAACCAAAAAAAAAAAACGAAGACATGACTGTGACATCTACCAATCCGCACTGGGCCCGCGTGGTGGATATAGCCCATCCCTCTCATAGAGAAGGTCTGTGTCCCAGCAGTGGGAACATTAATAGGCTGATGATGATGTATGTTTCATTGTTTTACGAAACCAAGATCGAGTAGCATTGGTAACTGGGAAGGAATTAAATGTTTAATTTCCATGTACCAAACAATTTCTTCGAAAAAGACTTGTTATTAGCTAACTAAACAAAATAATTGTATTTACATCGTTTCGATAATAGAACAATGCATTATTTAGAATTTTAGATCGAGTGACGATTTGTTACATAGGTACTCGTACCATTACAATGTTGCGTGTTACAGCTTGTCCTACTACTCATTTGGCATCGTTCCAGACTGTGGCTTTATCTGATGATGTCAAACTGAACGTCTCGCAATTAGGTTAATTTCAAACGCCTCACCTAGCTTATGAAGAGGAATACAGAACATTTGGTGTTTTCAATTACTTAAGTAACGCTAACGATTGAGATTCTTAACTTAAAATTGAAAGTTATAATGACAGTTTGAACTTTTTTGGTCTACAGGGCAGTAGCCGTAAGTAAAAGCTTTTACAACATCAAAATAATTATCAACTCTTTATAAAGTATGAACACAAAAAAAATACAAACATTTTTTTTTTAAATACATTAACTTTTATTATGTAGTTTTCTCAAAGTAATCTTAAAACAAAGCAGTTCTTTAGTACCTACATCTTACCCGAGGGCATGAGCTAACGAGTTTCAAAGGCTTTTGTGAAGTTTTTTAAAGCCACCAAAAGTATGCACGCAGTTGGAACTAGACTTTAGAAGCTCTCAAAGGCTCGCTGAGTCGCTCAGAACAGTTTCTAACTAACTCAAGTGTTGCTTTTACCAGAGCAATCGTGATGTTGTGGAGCATCCGATGTTATTTTAGTCAAATGTATTGAATACCAACCTGCAAACGTTATTTTTTCGTTCTTTATCATACGGTTAGTGTCATATATTAATATGTATGTCTGCGCCCGCGTCTCTGTTCGTCAGTGTTGCCTGTGAAAGTCAACACAAAGTAGTGGTTACGTGGGGTGTAGATGTAATTATTATTTTCTCTATTTATTCTACCCATACTTATTTGTATTTTTTTAATTTTTTATTTATGTACACCGATTACGCTGGCATTTATGATCCGATTTACGTGATTCTTTTTTAGTTTGATTCGGAATAGTTGCCATTTGGTCCTTAAAAAAATTAACATAGTTTGGCCCAGTAGTTTTCATTTTATGTCGATTTTTACTTCAGTCGTGTGTTATAATTTCATGTATGTTCACCGATTTCTCCTCCATTTGTGGAGCCATTCTTAAAATTCTTTTTTTATTTGAAAGAGTATACTCTTGAGATGGTTGCATTTAAATTTGGTGAAGATCTGATGCTGATCTTCGGAGATATACTATGGAACTCTTCAAAACTAGATGGTAAATCGGTCGTGATTGCTGCAATCGCTTGGATGTTTATTGTTTATACAACATCATGACGTAACATCACGCCTGTATGCTCTGAGGGGTACGCAGATGTGTACAATACACCCAAATTTCGATTGTTTAGGTATGTTAAGTTCCATTTATTGGGGATAAGCCTATTACCATGACATGTATTGTTAACAATGTTAAATAAATAAATGCATATCAAATATTTGTATAGGATATTATAACTAAAAATGGAAAAATAAAAAAACTTTTTTGCAAAAAAATAAAACCGACTTCAAAAAACAAAAAAGTGAAAAATAACTTTAGCTTCAGAAGTCGGTGACAAAAAAAAACTAATTGAATCAAACAAAGGTCACCGACTTCTGAAGCTAAAGTTATTTTTCACTTTTTTGTTTTTTGAAGTCGGTTTTATTTTTTTGCAAAAAAGTTTTTTTAGGTTCCATTCCTTGCATTATCATACTAACTCCTAGCGCCATCTATCCAGTGACTAGGGAAGAGCTAAAACGAAAATCCCTCATTGTATCTGTCGTGTTATTTAAAAATGGAACGAGCTTTTACTCTGAAACATGGCAACCAAGGAGGTGGTTTTATTTAAATTTCGAATTGGCTTGCAAATAGAAAGCGGTTTATTAAAAAAAAAAACAAATGAGCTTTTCAACGCAAGAGTTTTATTTTCCTCGCACTATTTTGTTCGTCCATCAATGCCTCTGTTGCTGGCCGCTGCAGTATTGTACTATATAATGCTTGCTTCATTTTAATTTAAGAAACTAATAGTAAATAACGTTAGCTATGTAGAGAAAGTTTTGTTCAGCCAACCGTGCCAGTTTCTGTACAACCAAAATGTGTCACTTTTTATGACACCAACAGGCTGAAACGGGTGACAACTCTAGTCCTGCCAGCGACGGGTACAAATCGTCATTCGAAAAAGCGCGGGAAACGTTCAACTTGGCGGACGCGTCCTTTTTGAATTTAAGATAAATTATTTTAAAATACGCTATCATAGGATCAGTAGTCTTAGTTTTAGTGCTCTATCTTCTTTATTTTTTATAAAATTGTAGTTTTTTAGTGTTTTTTTTTTTCTTTCTTCGGTAGTGGTAAGTTTTTACTCATTATATTGTTGAAGCCGTGTAATGAACGACCCGCCAGACCCGGGGGACTTTGTTCCCCCGGCAGGCAATTTTGTTACTGTGAGCAATGAGTCGGGCATGGACACTGATGGGTCGTCCTCGGCTCGCCACCGGAAAAGAAGTCGCGTACATGTGTGCAAGCACTGTAATAAACGCCGTCGCACCCGAAATAACCACGGTTCCGAGTCGTCGGGTTGTGGTTGCACGGATCCTACAAGTCCTACAACTCTATCAGAACCTATAATTAGCTCTGTATTATCAACCATTGCTGCTGATATTCATGCTCCATCCGTAGCTGTTCCCGCGCAAATCGGTCGTAAAGAATACGATAAAACCGACACTGCACCATATATTATTCATTTACAGAAGAAAACTATTTCCCCTGATGATGGTACTACATTGCACCCAATCACATTTGGTAAGTTCCTTAAACACAACGCCTTTCAAAACGTTATAAATGGTAGCGTCAAAAAAATTGGGCGAAATAAAATTTCTCTCTCATTTTCCAATTTTCTGGATGCAAATTCTTTTATTACACATAGTAGTTTGGAAACATACAATTACAAAGCTTTTATACCTACTTTTAATGTTACGAGAATGGGTCTAGTGCGTGGCGTTCCTGCAGAATGGTCTCCAGAGGAAGTTATTGATAATATTGCAGTTCCTATCGGGTGCGGTCCAATTCTAAAAGTCAGACGCCTTAATTTTAAATCCGTTGTTGATGGTACAATCATTTGGAAGCCATCCCAATCCATAGTTGTTACTTTTGATGGACAGGTTCTACCTAAAAGAATCTTTATGTGTTATAATGCATTGCCTGTTGATTTATATATTTTCCCTACTGTACAATGCTTCAATTGCTGTCGTTTTGGACACACTAAAGTTCAGTGCAGATCTAAACCTCGCTGTTATAAATGTGGTCAAGGCCATACTGGAGATAGCTGTGAAAGGGAAATAGAAAATGCATCTTGCTGTCTGTGTTCTGGCTTTCACTATGCCATTAATAAATCTTGTCCTGAATTCTCTCGACAAAAACAGATTAAATCATACATGGCACATAGCTCCGTTTCTTATGCTGAAGCAGCAAAAGTATACCCCCCCGTAACTAAATCATATGCTGACACACTTTTGTCTTCTCCTTCTAAAAATTTTGCAGATACTCCATCAATCTCTTCACCCAATAGAATGCAGGCTTCAAGTAGTTATAAAAAGACTGTCTTCCTGAAACCACGCTCCCCACCCAAATCTATACAAGGTTATAATAAAGAGGCCCATAATGCTATTATTAACGATTTTACAATTCCCCAGCCATCTAATGGCTGTGGTTTTTCTAATAATCCAAATAATTATAAAAATAATGTCAACTTTTCTATTAACGATTTTCTCTCTGCATTACACAATCTTCTTAATCAGTTCAACATCTCACCGTCCAACGTTGCCTCAACTTTCAATGTACCTCAATCTACTCATAATGGACAACACATCCAATATAGTCCAATGGAACTGCCGCAGTCTAGTAAACAAAAAGAGTGAAGTTATATACCTTTTAAACAAATATGAGCCATTTATCTTTGCTTTAGCAGAGACTTGGCTCAAATCAAATCATATTTTTAAAATTAATGGTTATTTAACCATTAGGGAGGATAGATCTGATGGGTATGGTGGTGTAGCTATACTTATCAAGAACTCTATTCCTTTCTCTATCATTTCATTACCTCCTCATAGTGAGGAAATTTCTATTGTAGCCATTAAAGTGCACCAAACTTGTTTTGTTTCTATTTACATTCCTCACCCTTCTTCTTCTATACTACAAGAGATGAATAATCTCTTTTCTTTTCTTCCAAGGCCTTTCTTAATATTGGGGGACTTTAATTGCCATCACCAATCATGGGGTTGTTCTGTTTCTAATTGTCATGGAGAGGAATTACTAGATATTATAGACTCACATAACTTATGCATCTTGAACTCAGGAGCTGCTACTCGCCGTTCAGATCCCAACCAAAACCAAAGTGCCATTGACCTATCTATCTGTTCTTCAAACTTAGCCTCTTCATTAACTTGGCATACTCTAACCTCCACTCATGGTAGTGACCATTTCCCAATAGTTATTTCTTACCCTACTTCCAAATCAAAGGCATCACCAAGGAGATCTAACTTAAAACATAAATTACCTAGTAGAAATAATAATGACTGGGACAAATTTAGAAGCATTGTTGACAGTAAGCTTTGCTCCTTGCCTGTAATTTCCGATGGCAATGAAAACAGCTGTGCTGAAGCTTTAGCACTTTTGTTAATCGAAGCTGCAGATGTAGTTTTTCCTGTAAAAAACAACAGTAATAGTACAATTCCCTCGCCTCCATGGTGGGACTCTGAGTGTACAGAATTAGTTAACAAACGTAAAGAGGCGGAATATAATTATAACCTTAATATGTCTGATATTAATTTTGAAACTGTTACTAACCTAATTAACGAAACTTATAAACTTTTTAAGAAGAAAAAATTTGAGTCTTGGCGTAACTTCTGCTCATCAATTTCACCGAATACTCACCCAACGATTGTCTGGCGTAATATCCGTAGATTTAGATCCATATACAAGAACCCCTCACCTATACCTGATTCTTTAGCCAGCGAATTTTTAGATAACTTAGCGCCGCCTTGGGTTCCTGAGGCTATTAACCCTAACCTGTCCTTACCAATACTGTCAATAACCAACGGATCCCATAACCAAGACACCCATACGACCCTAGATGGCCCATTCACTCTTACTGAATTAAAGGGTGTTATTCATAAAACTAAGGATTCTGCACCAGGCAGTGATGGCATCCCATATTCCTTTTTTGCTAATTTAAATGATGACGTCCTCAGTTATTATTTACATCTTATCAATTCTATTATGATCACTGGAAACATTCCTGTTGAATGGAAACGTCAAATGGTGTTGCCATTTCTTAAACCAAATAGAATCCCATCTGACGCTTCTTCATACCGTCCCATAATTTTGTCTTCGGTTCTGATAAAATTAGCTGAACACTTAATTAAAAATCGTCTAGAATGGTTTGTTGAAAGTAAGGGTCTTTTGGCAGAATCACAATATGGCTTTAGAAAAGGTAGAAGTACCAGTGACTGTTTAAGCATTTTAACATCGGATATTCGGATTTCATTTTCTAATAATCATTCCACAGTCGCGGTTTTCCTTGACATTAATTCAGCCTATGATAATGTTGTATTATCAGTTTTACAAAATAAATTAAGAGCCTTACGGGTTCCATTGAATTTGTCGAATTTTATTATTAATATCCTGACTGAACGCTATATTAGTATGTTAATTGGAGATCAAGTGGTATCTCACCTTGTGTGGAAAGGCCTCCCACAGGGTTCTGTGCTCAGCCCCCTTCTATACAATATATACACTTTTGATTTAGACTCGTCCTTAGCTGACCATGTTAGGGTTCTTCAATATGCCGATGATTTGTTGTTATATTCTTCAAGCCAATCCGTCGAACTGGCTAGCCAGGCTATTAATTCCGCATTATCTAATTTGGAGTCATGGTTACATCATAACGGCTTGGATATATCCACGTCTAAAAGCGCGGTCGTTTTATTCACCCGAAAGAGAAATATTCCCACAATAAATCTCTTCTATAAGCAAACTCCTATCCCGATTAAAGATAATTTCAGATATCTAGGTGTAATACTTGACTGTAAATTAAGTTGTGTACCTCATTGTGATTACATTGTTAACAAATGTGAAAATCACCTAAACATGCTTAGGTGCCTTTCTGGTGTATGGTGGGGTGCGCACCCCTTTTCATTGAAACTTATTTATAACGCAATCATCAGAAGCACTCTGGATTATGGATCGTTTCTACTGGAACCTGGTAACGTTATGGCTTTTAATAAATTGGATCGCATCCAATCCAAAGCTCTACGCATTGTTTCGGGTGCTATGAAGTCCAGTCCCATTAATGCACTCCAAATTGAATGCGGGGAAGCACCTTTACATCTGAGACGACAATTCTTGTCCGACAAATATTTGTTCCGGATTCTTCAGTCATCAACTCATCCTCTCATTCCTAAACTAGACTCTTTAGTGTTACAAATAGAATCTTCTGACTACTGGTCCCATAAACGTGCTCCCTGTCTAGTTATAAGCTATAAAAAATTCCTTTCACTTTCTTCTCCTATTCACCGTTCCAATAAACTTCCCATGTTTAACTGTAGTTATGAAAGTTTACTGTTCAGCCCCACCCTAAATTTTACATGTGTTAAAAAATCAGACCCTGACAGAAATTCAAGTTTTAAAATATTTTTGGCTGAACACATAAAGTATCACCATGTATTTACGGATGCTGCCAAGCTTTCTCCTACGGGTTGTGTTGGGATAGGTACATATCACTCTCAATACGACATCGTCCAAAAAATAAAACTGCCTCCGGAAACTTCTGTTTTTACGGGGGAATGTTTCGGCATTTTAAAAGCATTAGAATATTCTCGCTTTTTTTAACTCAAAAAAACTATAATTTTTACAGATTCTCAAAGTGCTCTTCTAGCCATCAACAAATCCCCTTTCGAACATAAATCGCAGTTTCCTATCATTTATTTAATAAGAGAATTTGCGTTCAGAACCATCTCTGAGGGTAATTCAATCCAGTTTGCGTGGATTCCGGCCCATGCTGGAATCCACGGCAATGAAATGGCGGATACACTCGCCGGTGAAGCGGTGCAGTGTGGAGACTTAGTTCCCTATGTAAATTTTAGCTCTGATCTTGTGACTCTACCAAAAACTTTTCTTCGTGACACTTGGAAGATAGCTTGGGATATCAGTAGCAAATCGAAGGGATATTATTTTTCATTAATTCAACCTGACGTTCCGGAAAAACCGTGGTTTGCTAGGGCTGGGTTTGGTAAGATGGAGACATCCATTCTTATACGGATGAGGCTGGGTCATGTTTGTACTCCAGCCCATCTTGCCAAACTACATATCATTGACGACCCCACTTGTTCGTGTGGCACAGATGTGGGTGACTTGAACCACATTCTTTTCTCCTGTCCTCTATATGACCGTTCTTCCTTTCTCAGTGATCTATTATCTCTCCGTATTCCTTTTCCTACTTCAGTTCTAACTTTATTTTGTACAAATAGTTTACCTGTATTTAGATGTATAGCTTCATTCATTACCATTAATAATATTAAATTGTAATATATTTTATTTATTTTTTCCTCCTACTGATCCTATATTATCCCAAATTCCGATCTAAATAATATTTTTATATTCCTGTTTCCCTACCTTTGTAAATAACTTGACATTGGCGAGATGCACAAACCGTGCGAAGCCAGAAGAAAAAAAAAAAAAAAAAAAAAAAAATCGTCATTCGTTTTAGCGAGGCAATTCTTACAATGTTCTTCTTTATGATCCATAGCCATTCGGGCCATCTCCGCTCTATTAATAACAGACAAGAGACAGGCTCGCGACTGCTCGACGGGCGACTGAACTCTTCATAATTTTCAATGGAGATTTAGATGCCATTTCATTTCTTCAATAAATGAGGAATTTATGTATGTGTAGACTGACTCTGTAGTTGTAGAAAAACCTTTTCTTTTCTCCATTCTGACTTTTTTCATTATTTTACTAACTTTCTATATACCTATCAGTAAACATCTGATCGTGTAACTATGTATTTTATGTGCCCCTGCTCTACTGTCGATTTCGCAGACTTTAGATATTTTTTACGAGGCCCTATTTTATTATAGCATCGTATAATAAGTTATGTCCCGTTTCAGATATCTAGTTTGAGCGGAAATTCTTATAATTACGTAGTTTCGTCATCTAGGTAGCTCATTTTGAAACGACTTGTTTGATTTTATTACTCGGGGTCGTGCGGCATTGAGTCAATAAGGTTGATGTAAAACAATATAGCAATTTTGTGATTATGCTTCACGGTTTAAAAAGAAGACAAATAATTATACCAAACCAGAAGTAATATACGACTAAGAGCCTTAATACACTACGAACTTTCTCCACTTGTATCAAAATGTACTAATTCAATACACGTTTGAAAATAATAACAAGAGTACTGCTGTAATTCGAAGTGATGCAGTATAATATCAATAATTAGACGAGTTTAAAAGCAAAAAGATTATACGAAAATGTTTACTTTCGTATCTATTCAGTTTTAATATTATCTATTACGTTTAATAGTAATATTTAGCCGAGCTTTTACTCACAATTATTTGCCAAGCGGGTTCAAGAGAATTTAATATCACATCATTTCTCAAAGCGGTCGAAAGGTTACGAGAAATAGCAAAGAATATACTCAAATAGCGGGTTTGTTGTAATTTGTAACGCCTGACATGAGGGTCAAACTGATATCAAATCACCACTATATGTTTAGGAGATTTTTGTAAATGTTTGATTAGGTAAGTTTGTACATTATGTATTTGCGCAATTCACATAAAACTATTGCGTAGTTTGCAATCATAACCGCCTCGCCTGCTTAATTATCACAGTCAAAAGCTTCTTATTCTTCTTTACGTGTCGATGAACTAAAATATTGTTTTAGACCAGTATGTAGACAGCGCAGCTCTAACATTTGTTTCGATTAAATCTTGATAAGTTCAAGTGGTAGTGCAGGAGAAATGGTGGAGGATATCCTGCACCCTCTGCAGTGGTAATCTGTGCTCCACACTGGTAATCTGTTTAGGATGAATCGAGGATACCTCGTTAGGCCAGGTTATATCTATAGCGGCCAACCAGAGTTCGCAATCGAACCAGAGATTTCCAGAGCAATCAAAGCTAGTAAAAATGAGGTAAAAGGCCTGTGACTGTGCCGTGTCGACGGCGCGTTCGTGTTCCACGCGCGCCTCAAAGAGAGTCAGCAAAAACGAAGGGGTCCGTAAGGACCGATGCCTGCCGAGGTTGCGGGACAGTTCGAAAGAGATACCGCGGCCCCGGAACACAAAGGGCGATGAAGGAACACGGATGGGTTTTAGTCAGTAAAACTCTGACACTCCCTCCTGCTCCGCCCAGAGCGGGAGGAGTTATTTGATGATTTCCCATCCGAAAAAAAAATTTAAAAAAAAATCGGCCTGTGACTGTCGCCTAAAAACACAGAGAAAGCAAAATTACGCAACCACTTTTATCTCAATACCTTAAAACAGTTGCTGCTGACGGGTAGAAAATGATCCACTGTTCCTCTAAAAGATTTATCTTAGAATTTATGACACAGTTGGATAAAACAATCCTAGTTTAGACAACTTACGTAACGGAAACTTTCCAGACAGTTTTAGCTTCAGGGTTTTCGTAGACACCCTTTGCACATGGATACATTTAAACTAATTCATGACGTTTTTGGAAAATGATTGCCACTTTACAACTAAAGATATTATTGTAAAGTATGAAGGCCTACGCGTTTGCTACGCCGTAGCCGACGTGATGACGTCACCGCTACGAGCGCTACGATGAAATATTTGGCGTAAACGTCTTTTGTGACTAGTAAAGTTATAATATGCAAGCACTCGCTACAGTCCTGTTAAAAAATTCTCTGAAAGCAAAATAGTATTTTATTTGTATATTACGTGAGTGTAACTCTTGTATATTTATGATTTATTTGATATTTTGTATTCCGTTCACGTTTTCCTGAGCTCTGTTGGGGATACCAAATACGAAATGTAATTTAATATGTATTGAAGGGATTTTTATTAACTTGGCAAATGCTTGGCACAGAAAGATTAGATCAATACAAGTAATAAAAAAACAAACCCAATACGAAAACAGTTACTCGTTATTCTGTTGAAATGTTATCATCGTTTGATTTTCTTACCATAAAAGTGAAGTGCTTCTTAACCTTATCTTAGAACATGTTGTCTATTGCTTTTCTATCGTGTTTTTCTCCGAAAGTGGGTCTAATAGGATATCCCACTTACATTGATAGAGACATAACATATTTATTGATCGGCAATAACCTTAACTTTCACGAATAGTAACGAATAAGCAAATTGTTCTTTTACTTTTACGGAAAAATATATAATTTGATAACTATAACGCCCGGTTGTAACTTTATGGAACACTGCCCGCCATATTTTATGTACCGATTGTTTTGACGTTCTGTTTTTTATTGTTTCAGGTAAGAGGCAACGCACAACATACACGTTTTACAAGTTACAACCAACCTAGGTTGTAACTTTTTTTTCGGATGGGAAATCATCTACGAGGACACGACGCGCCGTGTCCTCCGCGGCGGCGGTGCTCCACCCACGTGGGGCACACCTCCACCGTGTCCTCCAGTTGATCGTATCAGTGGAAACCTAGGTTACCTAGACCTTAATCTCTACATAGTATAAAACAAAGTCGCTTTCGCTGTCAGAAAATAAAAAAACAACTTATACCTATATCAATATCTTCACATTACTAAACAAAAAAAAAATTGAAAAAACATTGGTTTTCGAGCCATTAACACTAAAATACTCAATCTATCTAGGTGGCTATATTCAACTCAGCTAGCGCACGAAACAGCGCAGCGTGCAGATAACAATTACGCAGTAGGTACTGTTGGCATATTACTCTCACACTCAAACAGTTTTTGCATCGCTCCGATTCGACAGTTTTATGAAGAGCGGAACATGTAGGCTTTGGCAGCGGACGGGAGTCTCCTGGACCCACTCCAACAATCGTAAACTTTATTTGTGTTCTGTGAGGGGTCCATCTGACCCACTTAAACAGCAAAGAATAATATAGATTCTTTTCGGATTATATTGTGAAATTCGGGCATAAAAATTGATGTAGTTTTATGCACCCGCTGTTATTTTGATCGGCGAAAGATTTTCTGGTGAGACTAATATTTGATAAGATCATTTTTAAGGAGACCTATGATAGATCATGAATTTCATCTATTTGATTTCGTTCATAAACTTCTTCTTAACGTGACGATGGCAATCTAAATTGATGTCCCCCAGAAATTGACTACGAGTTCCTTTAATACTTAAAACAAGATGCACTATCAGGTTTTAGATTAAATTAACAGTAAGTCAGTTAATTAGTATTTTATGTTGTAAAGGATGTTAGGAATATACAACTACTTCACGTTCCCTTGTAATGTTCCCTGAAAATGCCTAAAGAATACGCGGTCACGTGAGCGCAGCAATAGGCTAGTTTCCACCATCAATAAATTGCAAATCTATTTAGTCCGTCAGTTAGAGTACTGGAAAATAATGGACACGTATTTTTTGTTTTTGTAAATCAATGAATATTGACAAAGATAATACGCATCAAAACTCGAGAGTGGGGGCTCGTGACGACACAACGCACTAAAAATTATAGCACGGCGCACGGCGTGACGTATTGAGAATTTTAAAAGCGTCGTATCTTCGTCAATTTTGGTTTACGTAACAAAAGAAAAAATACGTGTCAAATATTTTTTGATAATCTATCTGACGGACTAATTAGATTTTTTCAGGACACAAGCCTATTATGTGTCTTATCAAATACTAGCTGTATTTGATACGACACATAATTGCTACCAACTTCACCGTTCTTTACAATATTCTTTTGTTTTAATTAGCTGAATCACTCATTGCAAAGTACAATCAATCTTTTAAAGATGCTTAAGATTATTCAGCCTCTCTGAAAACCTTTCAGTCGATTAGTTTTATAGAAGCCGCAGTATTTGTAACGGCGCTCTTAGAGACCGGTTTCCATCTTTGGCAAGTGTCCAAAGTCGTGGGGGCAATAATACGGTCAGTGGCGTGAGGGATGTAAGTAGGTGCCGTTGTCTTGAGTAGCTTTCATTGCTGAATAATTTAAAATCAAATGAGCGAGATTAAAAGAGTTTTTACATTAAAATAAGATGAAGATTTTAATGTCTCCTGTAAAAAAGAATAATGTAACTCTGGTGTTCGTGGTGACACTAATAAAACGCTTAAATATGAATCATTTTTATATATTATTATCTAATGCCTGCGGCTTCGCTCGCCCGCAAATTATATACTACATACTATAGCCTTCCTCTTTAATCACAAAAAAAACCGCATCAAAATCCGTTGCGTAGTTTTAAAGATCTAAGCCTACATAGGGACAGAGAGAATAGGTGACTTTGTTTTATATTAGGTAGTGATAGTGAAATGGGCCTACTCTTGGTCTCAATCTAGCCCTGAGGACATAGATGAAGTCGACGATAGAACGAGCTAACTCAAAGGAAGCTAATTAATTTACGACTTAAATAGTGTCTGTCCTAACTCCGGGTAATTCTTTAACTCTGGAACCATCCTGGAGCCGTTGTCTATTACTCCTGAAGAAAATTTTACTGATCAGAACAAAGCATTTGGGTTATATGAACTAGACACCAGAAAAGCACTGATTTTACCCACATTTTGATGTTTTCCAATATTTAAAGCAAACTAAGTAAATTCAGTACGCGTTTAACTTTGCTTCAACTGTAAAAGCGTGTCAGTGACTTTTACGAAATTTGGAAAGCTTTGTCCAAATCTTTGTCTCAACCCTCGTAATATTATGAAGTGAAGTCCTATAAAGAAAACTTGTAAATTAGTATGAAAGTAAATAAAGCCTGGTACGGGTACGTCGCATTAAAAGCATTTATTGTTTTTGGAAAAAGAAAATATTTTCATAATAAATAGACGTTGCTTTTATTTACATCACAAAGAATAACAGGACCTGCTGAATAATTTAACAGATTTTTTTATTTCAACAATGGATTTCGTTGAATATGGTATTAATTTTAGACAATACGCTAACATTATTTGAATGAAAAAAGGCTTTTGTGGAGTCACGTCACCGTCGTCATCCACTCGAACGTTTCGCGCGATAAAATGGAATCTTTTTTAAATTAATTCGACATTTGAATGATTGAATATTGTGGACGCTCTGATTTAGATGAAAAGGAAATTAAATCGGACTGTACGTGTACCAATTTATTTACAATCTGAAAATGAGAGTCAGGCAATTCCGTATTTGATGTTCATTAACGGAGTGTCATGTTTTATTTTGCTTGAAATAAATTACGACTCACAAAGAAAACCGACCAAATATATTTTTCACTGATACACGCCATGTTCCGGCTCGATTCACTAAGTGAACCACTAATTG
Organism: Xestia xanthographa; assembly: GCA_905147715.2. Lineage (NCBI taxonomy): Eukaryota > Metazoa > Arthropoda > Insecta > Lepidoptera > Noctuidae > Xestia > Xestia xanthographa. The sequence goes on from LR990652.1 coordinate 18,106,826, forward strand.
GTAAATTAATAAGTAATAGAACCAATAAGTTGTTCTAATTGTTATCGTTTATTTGTTGTAGCGTTGCTCTGGCTGACGCCTCGCTGGGAACCTCGGGCGCTGTCAGTTGTGACTGGTCATCTCTTAGTTGCCATGGCTTATTTGAATGTTTATTTTTGAATTGTATTTTTTGTTTTTACTATGGATACTTTTAACGTGCACATCTTGCTACATTGTTCTGAAATAATATACCATCTCAACATGAATGATGTAACCAAGATTTTGTAACAATATTTTGATTTAAATGAGTGTCCACTCCATGGAGTTTCTTGCCCATTCTTCTCCATAGAGATCTACGCTAGGGAATGGGCAACCACAGTTCTTTCACAGTTTTTATGTCTTGGGACTTGGACTGTAGCTACATTTAATTTCCATCTTGTTTCGATAATTCAAATGTGCCTTTAACTGGCCTACTTGAAATAAATGCTTTGATTTTGATTTTGCCTACTAACTGAATGCGTTGATATGAATATAGAGGACTGGCTGGTATTTACCGATTCTATTCGGCTTTTTATATAAAAATAATTCTGAAGATACGGTTGCACCTAACAAAACAAATATTTGTCTGCCAATAGCAGACCACTAAAAGGGACTTGAATGGCGATCAAACCGATTCTCTTCCTCTTATTCACAGTTGCTCATAAATAATGTTCAGTAATTATTGTAAATGGATGCGCGTGATAAACTGCGTCACGTACGAGTGAGTACATGTATCAAGTGTGTCATTTCTTACCATAGATACGGAGAGGATAATTCACGTGTTCATAAGAAGATATTGCGTCGCGAGGTGTTTGTGCAGGGACAGTAAATAAGTATAGTAGATAAGTAATAAGTATTGAGTATTTTGTATTGTTCGCGTCGCGTTGCGAAAGACATAAATCTACACTAATATTATGAAAGGAAAGATTTGTATTTTTGTAATGAAAAAACTCAAAAACATAGAAAGCTACATTCACCCTGCGTAACATTGGCTATATTTTATCCCCGTACTCTCACGGTAACTACGCGGGTGAAACCGCGTGACGTCCGCTAGTTTTATAAATTATGGGAAAATTTAACTGAGAACATAATTTATAACGTAATTTTTTAGAAATGTCTCCCGCGCTCCTTAGATAATGTGCCTCCTTTAAAAAAAAAATTAAAGTAATGGAAAATTAAAGAAATTGCTTCGAAAACGCGTTTGGACAGAATCATTAAATTAAATAAACGGCTTTGAGAAGCACTTTTTGTGAGTTGGAAGACGGATCTGGTTTTAACGAATGTAATATATTAGGTATTGACTGAAATTAAGAATTCTACACTGTACTTATGTGTTTTAACACAGGGTTTAACTGTAATCAACATTGCCGTAAAGTACGAAACGATCAATTTTCATTCTGGCAAAATGTTAAGTAGGGAAAGTTCGTTACGTATTACTGTGTTGAACGTTAGTTACTCGTAATTTAATGCATTAGCCGACTCGATGTGAATTTGACAATGGAGATGTGGATATTACGATGTAAATTCGATGTCTTTGCGGCAAATTGTGAACGAATGTTCTTAGGATCAGTCAGTCGTAAGTGAATCATTAAGTTTTTACAGAAGCATTGCTCTCATCTATTGCTAATCTATTCAAAGTCGACTTTCACGATTGTGATTCTTTGCGAAGGTCTCTTCCCCTGAGTTTGTCAACACGGTTTATTGTTCTGATTATGGTACCTAATTTTGTATATTAAGTTAAACGAGAACGAGAAAAACGAAACTAAAAGACAAGAAATTAATGCCAATTATATTTTTTGAGGGCAAATGTATTCATTTTTAAGTTTCCGTACCCGAAGGGTACGTCTCGTTTCAGGACCGAGTCAAGTTAGGTCTTTGATGTCAGCAATTGATGTTTTGATCCAATGGCTCCGGTCAAGTAGAACGGGATATCGCTTGTAAGGGTATATCAGGTTAATTACCCATGTTTTGTCGGCTGACCTCAAAGATGTTGGTGATACTGAAAGAGAATAGAACGACATTGTCGGTTAGAGCTAAAAGGAATTTGTTCTACAGAAGGAAAAAAACTTTTTTTTTGTGTATTTTGCACCTCATTTCACACGTACAGCATTTTGTGTGGATAACACTCAAACATCGTACAACTCCCTTTGCATTGTGTGTCCCGGATGTTGATGGTGCCGTCGCGCTTTGCTGTTGAACTTCTTTCGAGGAACACATTTATAAGAATGTTATGCAATCTCTTCGTTGTTCGATAATTCACTCTTGGTTTCAGAAACTGTTTTCAGAAAATCAGTCTTTTCAGGGTTTTCTTACGAAAATGTCTCCCGAAGGTGGCATGGAATATCAAGTGTTGCTTTTTATCAAATTCCAATATCATTCAATCTTCATCGTCCGAGTCTCATCAGAATCTTTGTTGAAGAAAGAAACCATATTCTTAAAGTTTAATGTTCGCATGAAAAACGTGTCTTCGTTTTATGGAGTAGTTGCTGCTCCTCGGGTATTTATTTAGCTACGCATTATAGTGTGCTTTATTATTTACCGGCTTATAACACGGTGAACCACTTCTCTAAGAAGATAGAGTTAGGGCTACTGATGCTACATTCTATTACAGACATATACAAAACTAGCACAGAAACCGCAAATTCACGATCTTGTGCTACATAAGATAATATCTGCTTACCTACCCATATCAACGAGATAGCTCACATCCAGGCGCTGCACAGGAAACAAGTCACATCTGTATAGATATTCTCTATTTGCAGCCTTCTGTCGATTTGTGAGAAAGACGTGAAATATCTGCTAAGCGCGTGATAAATTGGATGTGCGTTAAAAAAATGTGCATTTGCTTTACTGCCACCTGTCACAGTAAGGCTGTATTTTATGGTTGTAAAGACATTACGTGGGAAATGAATACGTATACTTAACACTGGAGTGAGTGGTTTATATAATCGATTGCTGAATATACACAGATAAAGCGACTGAAACCAATTAAGATTTATTTATTTATTTGTCAACATACATCTAACATTACAGTTAACCAATGCGGTAAATGCGCCTTAATTAATACTTAACTTAATTGTTATTTATAACTAATACCTATAACTAATTTCAAACAAAGCATTAATTGTGAATTCACCCAGAGAACAACAGAATAAAGTTTGTCTTACTCGCTATGAGGTTGAGCGTGCGGCACGCGTCAGCGGCCCCTCCTTCAAAAGGAGTAAAAAGATATAAAAATGGCATCATACTTCTAGTATCTCAACTAAATCATACTCGTGAGGATGAATAGGTGGAACGTGGAAAAGTAGGCCCGAAGGATTGTGACACTGAGAAAATGATAACTGTAATAACAACAACAGTATTATTATGTTTTGTGAACTGTACAAACCATTCTTGTGAAAGAAATCAGGAAAAAATGAAATAGTTTCTGACCCTTGTTGATTTACGAGTCACAATAAACCCGAGCCCCTGTTAGTACCTTCAGATCACGTTCAGATCTCTACAAAAAATAGGAGACTCGTAAATAATGGATCGGAACAAGTGTAGCAGAGATCGTGATATATCTATGAGAGCTTTTGTTGGTAGGGCGTAGTTCAGGAATACACGAAACTACGGTTTTTTTAATTACAATATGGACCTGCTCTTGACCTCGATCACGCCTGATGGAAAGCGATGGATGAGATCTATGATGGGACGAGCGTGCCCAGAAGATGCCTGTTCACTCTTGCTTTGAGGACGGTTTCGTAGACAGCCGAAGGGACAGCAATCAATCGGGAGGAACACGCCTATTTGTTTGGGGAAAAACCTTTGCTTTATATTTAACTGTCAACGCTAGCTTCGCTATCTAGAAATTATAAAAAGAAATCACGGTATGGTATTAAATAAATCTTCATGTTTATCTTACAACGTCGAAGGCTATATTGGCTTTCCTTCGAAAGGAAAAATGAATACCTACTTCTCACCGACATTTCCTGTTATCTTCGCTCTTCATTTGTGTAAATATTGTCCAACAAGGTTTTCATTTCAGCAAAGCCGTAAGAACTTCGTTATCTTCCAACTCATTACGGATTTCAATGGCTTTCATAATTCCGCCAAGTTGTAGCTTGTCTCCTTTAATAATCTCTTGATTTTGTTTACCAGCTGCTAACGAGACCTCACTAATGGGAAGAAGCTCGCAATAGTTTTAAATAACTGAATATTTAGGACAACCCTGACTGCGGCCTGAGCTGTATTGTACGTATAATTATGTTTTAAACATAAAAGTCAGCTAGGAATACGCTTTATGATAAGTCCACCCATTGAAACTTTGACAAAATGTGAATTCTACGACTAAAGTAAAAGTATAATTTCCATAAGTTTTCAATTTCAATAAGATTAGGTTTTGTCGCCATTTAATAAGAAGAAATGAGGCATCGGATGATTTTACTCTATTTTTGCATCATACGAGTAATCTTAAATTAAACTAAAACAGTTTAGTTTTATCTCTGAGTTAATTTCGGGTCCTTTGGTCGAGTTCCATTATCCATTGTAAAAAAAGCAGTGGTAGGACTTCATTAAAGCTTATTTATTTTTATCGAGATGATAGTTCAGCATTCGAAAGTTTCTCAAGTATTTGCCCTTCGAAATTGACTATTATAGCGTAGTCCAAATATTTACAGTCGTTAAAAAGTTTATTACTTTGTGGTGAATTTTTAATTAATTTTATAGTTGAGTACCCTAAACAAACCACAATTTGGGTTACATTTACGCATGTTACCCAATTTGTAGTTTGTTTAGTTAAGTTAATGGATAAACTGTCATGTGGTATGAGCAACTTTCAAGCAGAATTGTTCGAAAATCATTAGTTTATTACGAATTTTACATGGATTCTGTAACATGACAAACATTGTACTACTACAAGAAGTTTCGAGTAACTTCATGACATATAAAACCAGAACTCAAGGGCGTAGCCAGGATTTTGTACAGGGGGGGGCAGGTTGAGAAAATCATAGAGAAACTGAATTTATGTTTTCATACATTAGGTATAAAGGTGAAAGTTTGTGAGTGTGTGTGGACGGATGCATGTTTGTTACCTCTTTCAAGCAAAAGCTACTGAACACATTACGATGAAATTTGTTATGTAGGTAGCTGAAGACTCAGAATAACACATACATAGATAGGGGTAGGGTAGGTGTAGGGTAGGTTTAGTTTAGTTAGGGTAGGTGTAAGATTGATTACTGGGCAGGACGACGTCCGCCGGGTCAGCAAGTGTAACAATAAAAAAACGAATTTTAACCAGAAACAGAATAGTTTTAATTACTTAAACAGTAACTTGCGTGGTTGTTCACAAAATCTATTTAAAACTTTTTCAATAACTTCGCCTTTCTTTCCTTCTACCATTTTCCTATGTACGCTTAACATACATAGGCCGTTCAGACGATTTTCTGACATTGTAGACCGCAACCACGTTTTTACTCGCCGTAAGGTGGAAAAAGACCGTTCTATATTGGCCGTGGTGCATGGTTGCGCCAGTAAAATAAGTATGGCCCTCTTTGTGGCGGGGAAGAAAGTATTTGCCTCTTTAAGCGTGTCGGTAAAATCCATTTTCTCTAACTCTTCATTTGGAATCCCCTTGTCTTTCCACAATGTATACCACAATTCTGCTTCAGGCTCGATAGCGAGCTCGTAAAAATTGGTGAATGCTTTGCAATTCTCTTGGAAATCACTGAGGGTCATTGATAACATTGTGTTTGGGTGCAATGACATTAGGCTGAAGGCTGGCAGATGCTCATTCGAAAAGCGTTGATCGAGTGCGGAAATTAAGGAATCTAAATAGGGTATTATAATGGATCTTTTCCAATAGTCTGAAGAGCTCTGTGCCGGGTGATTGGACCGATGTTGTTGCCGAGACGCAATGCGTGGGACTTGTAAGTCGGTACCAAGGGCAGATGCAGTTCCTTGAGAAGTTTCAATTATATTTTCACTTTCTGTGTCTACGTTTTGACGGTGATCTTTTACTAGAGAAATAATTCTCTTAATATGGTTCGTACATGTATGCATATCAATAGATTTCGACTGAAGTGCGTTAGCAACAGGTTCCAGTATTGCAGAATATTTGGCTATCAGTGTCACACATATGATGAATACTGATTTCGTTGCAGCACAATGTAATTGATAAGCATTTTTTCTGGCTGCAGCATTTCCGTCTTTAGATATGTTCTCGAGTCCATGAATGATCTCCTCAAAATGCTTGTAAAACATGGCCACACTTTTATATTTGTGAGACCAGCGGGTCTCGCATAACGCCGGAATATTAGGTACGTATTTTCTACGTAAAGCAGATTCTCGAAAAAAAATTATTATGTCTTTGATTGTTCCGATGGTGTTACGAATTTCTGGAACTTGGTTCAAGTCATTTATTACCAAATTAAGCCTATGGCTAGCGCAATGAAAGTATAAGGCTTTTTTATATTTATCTCTAATTTTTTTTTGTACGCCGCTAATACTCCCCGCCATAGTCGAACAGCCATCGTAGCCTTGGCCTACGCACTTATTGGATTCTAGTCCGGCGCTTTCTAAGAATTTATCAATTTCTGTCGCAATTGTATTAGCATCCATGGCCTCTAATTCTACAAATCCTAGAAATTCTTCACGTATTATATTTTGATCTTCGTCAAAAAAACGGATTCCGATAGATAGTTGTTCTTTACCCGCTATATCACATGACTCATCTGCCATGACACTATACGCATAAGCTTTCTTTGCTTCCTGTATAATTTCATTCTTTACGACCAAACCGCACAATTCAATAATTTCGTTTTGTATCTGTGGGGAAGTATACATAGCATTTTTTTTGCCATGTTCTAAATGCTGCTTTAAATCTTGATCACCAGATTCAATTTTTAGATTTAGAAGGTCTTCAAGAATGCCTTCATGATTCTGTTTACCCCTCAAAGGTAAATCGTGAGTGCCACAAAAAATTACTGAAGAAATTATAGATGCCAGTATCTTTTTATTTGTCTCAATTTCTTTCTGGTGAGCAGTCATCATCATCATCATCATCATTTCAGCCGAAAGACGTCCACTGCTGGACATAGGCCTCCCCCAAGTGTCGCCACATTGAACGGTCCCGTGCGACTCGCATCCAGCGGATTCCCGCAGCCTTCACCAGGTCATCGGTCCACCTAGTGGGAGGCCTTCCAACGCAACGTCTTCCGGTTCGCGGTCGCCACTCCAGAACTTTTCGGCCCCATCGGCCATCCGTTCTGCGAGCAATGTGCCCTGCCCACTGCCACTTAAGTTTGGCAATTCTTCGGGCTACGTCGGTAACCTTGGTTCTCTTGCGGATGTCTTCATTTTCTTCTTCTTCTTCTCGGTGAGCAGTATTCATCATTATATCCACAGGCATTTTCTCCGACAAATGTTTTGCATCGGTAACTGCTGATTTATGATATTGTGATGAGACATGCTTAACGCAGTATTCATGAATATATTTGAAACGGCAAAAAGGTCGAATTACGAATGAGCCCAAAACTCCAACAACTGTCTTTGGAGGGAATAGTACGCAATATAAACACAGCGCACCTTTAAGATGTTTCGAATAAACAAGCCAGGGCGAATAAGTTTGCAACCAACTATGATTGAATTTTCGCTGCAGATCAGCAGCTTTGGCATCCTTAGAAAAGTCATAATTTTCAGGGGGCACCCAACAACGTTTAAGCATATCCAATTTTTGACTTGTGGTCATCAAAGAAGTTCGCCCTACCCATTTGCCTAAATCGTTATCACAAACGAATTCATCTGCAGCCACTTCAGGTGTATTTTGAACTCTAAAAGATCCAGCTTGAGCCAGCGCCAGCGAACTTTCTTCCTTTTTCTCGTCATCACTACTTTCACTACTAGTTTCTGCTTTTTTTCTTTTTAAAGTCCCTTAAACAAAAATTCACGCGTTTTTAAATAAATATAAATATCATATCGTTATTAATCTAAAATTAACTGTGATAATAAAAAATACCTTACCTTTGAAAAACTTTCTTATATCCATTTTTTAAAACAAACACCAGTCGTCCAACACACCCACCCAAACACCAGCGAAGCGACAGCGAAAAAACAAATTAAATTACAACAAAAATCTCGATTCACGACTTCGAATTGCACGATAATTACGAACAGACGTTCTAGGAGGACCACCGAGACAAGATTGAATACAAAATCTTACAAAATATTGTTTGTTGTTACGCGCACGCGCGCTGTGCATCAGCTGCCTCCCCTCTCACCCCGTACCCGCACCCCGCTCCGGCTCGACGGCGCGGCGCGTGCGGCTGGCGATGGCGCGGCGCGGCAGGAACGAACGTCTGTCTACCGAGCTACTAAACTCAACTAAACTATAGAATAACACTAAACTGTGCTAGCGAGGCGAAAGATAACAATATTACCATAATTATGAGTATGACATAGCTTAGCTCAGTAAATTTCTATAAAGAGGTGAAATAAAATTCGCTCAGTTCGCCAGCCCGCCCGCCTGCTAGGGGGGGGCAGCTGCCCCCCCCTGCCTCCCCCTCGCTACGCCCATGCCAGAACTCGTATGTCCGAAACGGACAAACACAAAACAAACACTTTTATCACGTAATTTTTACATTACGAGTTACAATCGATTGTTTACAGAGTGTCTGCCTGATAACACGCCACTGATCTGTAGCGTTTTACCTACACGTGAACAGCTCAATGAGAGGAAACAATTTCAAACATGGCGGCGTATTTGCGTTTCGTACACGATTTGAATTTCGATGACTTGTTTTGGCAATATAGTACTCTTACTATATTATCAAAACAAGTCATCGAAATTCAACGAAACGAACTGTTCAGAATTGCTCAATCTATAAACATTTGTTCAACTCCGTAAAACCGTTAAATAATAATATACTAAATATTTATTTGAATGCATGCTACAAATATGATAAAAACTCTTGAGGACACCCGCGCATTGCACCCGCGCATGCAGCCGTCGGCCTCCACATCAAATAGGTGACAACTTCTTTTTTTTAGAATCAACAATAACCTTGGCTGCCAACTGTGACCAGTCTTCTTTTATTAAAGAATATTGTAGTAAAGGTTTTTTTTGTAAGTTAATTGGATGTAGGGGGGCAATCTTCCGCATATTCTATCATGATTTTAGTAAGCTACATTATCTCCGACTGGCAAAGGCTATATTTAAAAAGTTTGCTATAGATTGAGATCATAACGCGAGTAAAACCGCGGCCTAAAGCTAGTATTTTATCAGTTAACTTTTTGTCTAGTCCATTTGTCCAGACCATTCTTCAATGGTCGACACTAATCTCCGCCAGATAAGTAAGAATTAAAGGTCATTAACCCGCATACATTTATTCAAATACATAATTCCGAAAACAGAAATAATGACATAAACTTGTCCCCAAACGACCTTTATCGTGATCTTTGACTTTTTCTAGTAATAAAAAAACGATTCATAATGTATTGTCGGGGTACCTACGCTGAGAAATTACTTAGGAAAGAGCCTTTAATTCTTACTTATCTGGCGGAGACTATAATTTAATCGAAATAGAAAAGAATAGCTAGTTATAACGGCGTCATTTGTACGAAAACTTTTGGACGTTTTTAGCACTACGAACACAAAGGATAACCTAAAAATGAATGTGCTTAACAACCAGTCTAGCAGAAACGCAGTAATGTTTCTGCTAGATCCCCGTAATATCAGAATCTGCTGCTATGTGCTTCAGAATGTATGAGTTAGCAGTAAAGATACCACATTTTTTGTTCTGTAATGGCTTTATTATTTTATCTTCGTGTGCTACTTTACGTATAATTTGCTGCAGGCATGGATTATAAAGCGAGAATTGATCAAGGCTCAGGATAGTGTTATATCAAAACACGTACCTACTTATAGTTTTGCGTATTGTAACATCAAACAGATGAAGGATCACCCTCCGACGAGGTTACAGCACATTATTTACAGTTAATTGGGTTCTCTCGTTAGCGCGTCACGCGTGACGTCATCGTCGAGTGTTGCCAGTAATTAACTGCACAGCAATTATTACTGCGTGTTGAGTCTACAGACAAATACTTCAATACAAATCTTGACATGAAATGTCGGCACAGATATTGTGCAACAATGTAATAACTCATCACTGGCCTATTATAACTGACACTCTATTAATTTTTAAATACCTATGAGTTAGTTTTATCATTGGTCTCGCTTTTAATCATCTACCTAGCCTTAACTATCTTGGAGTCGGCTTCGAGTCTATCCAGATGCAACTAAATATCGGTATTTTACATAGCGCGACTGTTTCAGTTTCACTTACTTTCAAGCTGTGATTTTGGCAAGAGGAGGTCACACCCGTTATTAGGTTTTTTTTTTTATATTTGTAACGTTATTTAATAAAAAAAAGTAAAAAAAAATCTTCTTGTCTTTATTGCCGACCACTTCTTATTATTCGGCCGTGTACATCGGTTTTAAAGAATTCATCGAATTTAAAAAAAAAAATGCCCGAATTCACTTCACACGTATATTAATTTACACGATTATAAGTATACAGACTACGTCAAACAATTAAATTTCATTTGATTAACTCAAATCGACCTTAGAACGTAAATAATTTCCTTCGATGCCCGTTTTTTTTTGCAAAGGAGTGTTAATACACTCCTTTGCAAAAAAAACGGGTACCGGTACGGGTACGTTAACTATACTAATGTATAGATAACGACTAACATGTTTAGTAATCTAGACACAACTAACAGCAGTAGGTACACGATTCTAAGGAGTACAAAGTTTTTTTTTTTTTTAATTTAATTACAGGGCTTTGTCGCTTAGCGACCACATCGCCCAGTGAAGGAAAGCGAATTACTTAAAATCTATTTAACACTAACTTACGATCTACTTAATACTAGCTCATACAATTCTTTTGCTTTCTCGGACACTGGAAAAGCAAGGATGGTATTACAAGTGCCAATATTATACGATTTATATCGTCCAAAAACATTTATTCTACTATTTTCATTCCGGACACACTCCATCAGGATATGAAAAACATCATCAATTACTCCACAGTCATCACAATTTGGAGACAAAACTTTCTTCATTAAATGATAGAACTTATTCGAAGGAGTATGGCCGGAACGAAGTCTTAAGGCTATAGTTATTAATTTTCTGTTCAGATCACAATCAATCCACGGAGCTCGAGAAATCTCTGGCTGGATAGTTCGGTACCATATCCCCTTTTCTTTTGATCTTTCATCAAAATACTCTTGCCAAAGATCTAAACACTTTTTTTTTGCCTTTCCAAAATAGTCTGAAAGGAGTACAAAGTTAGAATGAGAAATGCTACCAAAATCTAGCCCAAGTCGTAAGCTAAGCTGGCATTTACAAGTCGGTCTTAAGATCTAAGCTTTATTTCTGCTGAGCCATAAAATGTTTTACTGAACTACGAGACAGATTTAGAAAGACTTGGTCCATTCCCCGTAAAGTTGTGTCGTAAACATTTATTCGGTCATCCCTTGCGATAGTTGCAGTTGTGATGCTAGCTGCAATAAATTGAGCAAGAAAATAAATTATCCAAGATGTTTTCACAGCGTACTTAGTAACCATATGTCTCATCATTTCAGCCGAAAGACGTCCACTGCTGGACATAGGCCTCCCCCGAGTGTCGCTACATTGACCGGTCCCGTGCGACTCGGATCGAGCGGATTCCCGCAACCTTCATCAGGTCATCGGTCCACCTAGTGGGAGGCCTTCCAACGCAACGTTTTCCGGTTTGCGGTCGCCACTCCAGAACTTTTCGGCCCCATCGGCCATCCGTTCTGCGAAACCATGTCTACCATGTTATTAATTTGCGTTTTTCGTTACAACGACTTTTAATAATAAACTGTCGCTTCTATAATGCCCTACATTTTGTTACAAATTGCCTCATGAAATGGCCTGAATAAACACTTTGTTTAATAGCGAAGTGAAAAGTTGTGCGCTTATCATATTGACCCGTTTACGTCGCTACACTTGACTACTACGATATTGATCATCAGTTCACTTGATTACCGTAAGCTTAAACATAATATGAAAAACATAAACTAAACAAAAAAGCTATACAAGTTTGCAGAATAACTTTTGGTTTAACAATTTAGAATGTTGTGGTGACTATAAACCTATGAAATATGAGTCCGCACAGCTCAGCGCTTGCCAACTAGAACGTGACCACTAGCTAGCTTTATTAGTTATACATTCCTGAATAAAAACATCGCTTGCAGCTTGAACTTTTGGAAAATGTTTTATAAACCGTGTCTGTTCGTCACACGGGATATTTCTTATCAAGTGACAAGACGCTGGGTAAAAAAAAAAAAAAAAAAAAATTGGTCAACGGGATCAGTTGACCAATTTTTTTTCAAAAATTCATTAGGTCGACTGATCCCGCGGGATCCGCCTGTGTGGGACATGTTTACTAAACACCCAACATTCCGTACCCACGCTCATTCTGCCACAAAGAAGTATTTTATAAAAACGCGACCATATTTTGTTCAAGCGATTCCTAAATTTATCACAAGATTTCCTTGGCTTTGGGAAGTAAATAAATTTGTTTATTTACTCCAGAGCTGTTTAAGACGCGGCTTTAAAGAATGTTTTACGAATTTACAGTTGCTAAAGTTATTTTATATGACGACTGAAATGTGTGGAAATTTACCCTAATACATTAATTCCTGGATTGTTTTCACTGTTTATTCGTGAAATATAACCGTATTTTGTTTGAACTTTTCACAATTTATTCATGTACTTGCATTTTAGAGCAATTTTATAGGTTTTCGATACTGCTGTGTCAACTACACACAGTATTTATTGTGTTTATCTTTTGAAACTGTTCTACTGCATTCAACTGTAAGTTTGGAATGGGTACGTATATACAGTTAGATACCAAATTATATTACTGACAGTCTTACAAAATATCTAATCGTTATTAAATGTTTATCTTTCTAAACGCCAATTATACTGCCAGTTTCGTGTTATCAGCGGGTTAATGTTTCTTCGACAAACGAGCTTTATTATGTTTGTCCCTGAAACTTGAGTTTTTTATTGACGTTTATCTACAGTATTTTCGACTCGAATTAACTTCGAATCCCGTCTTCGTCATCTTTTTTTTTATGGGACAAGCCCGCCACACTGTTCCCAAACCACTGTAACTCCTGAAAGCCAGAATCAACAGTGGCGACCACCAGAAAAGCGCCGAGACAATGAAGCTCGACGAAGTCCCAGAGAATGAATTTAACTGTCTTGGATCCCGCAACGAAATTAATCAGAAAAGTATAGCGGAGGAGTAGGAAAATCCGTAATTTCCACTTCCCTCCATATCAGCAGGAGACACAAAGAAACAAGGCCAATAGGCGCAAAGGGACGTGTAACAACTGGGATAGGCCCAGTTGCCTAGCACCACGGATAAAATATTAACATTGATGGGTCCTAAGTTGTGAGCAGTTATATTTGATTCCAATAATAGGTATGGCAAAAACGCTTGAACGCACGGAAATTTGTTCTAGTTTCTACAAGGTCTGTGTAGTAAATAACTCCGGATGTAACCTGTACACTATCCAACATAATATTGCGTTCATTCTGCCAAAGACTGCACTCCCATAAAATATGATGTGCTGATTGTTCATATTCGCAGTCAGATGTGGAACATTGACAAAAAGGCGAGTCAACAAGCTTGAAGGAAAATAATTTACTCTGGAAGTTACCATGACCGGTGAGAAATTGAGCAACACAGTGATCAACCTCCAGCCATGTCTTGGCCAGCCGTTCACGAACGGATGGAAAGAACTGGTGGAGGTGTCGGCCCTTGATGGAATTATCCCACCTACATTGCCATTCAGACAAAAGTTCCTCCCAGACGTCGGTCTGTGGTTTGAATAATCTAGAAATCTTATCACGGTCACGTAGGGTTAAAAAGTCTGCGTCCGTGGTCTCACGCGCGTTATAGTACAGTAAGCGTTGATAAGTGCAGAGGCACGCTAAGGATTGTATTGCTGTGAACGCACGGTCGAGCGACCGTGCGTCTGTATGTGTAAGTGGTCTCAATACAGTACGCTCACTAGAATTCGCCCACTGTCGCAGGTCGTCGCGTCGCACTCCACATAACAAAAAAATATATTTCCGTCTCTTTTGTTATACACGCAGCAAACACTCCTAATTGTGTGGCGACCTGTTCTTACCATTGTATAGCTAAAATTCACGCACAAGTAACAAGTGTCGATAACTGTTTGGGTAAAGCAGTGGCTTTGCGATTAATGAGGTACGAGTTCGAATCCCGTTACCAAAGTGTGGGTCTTTTGTTTCTTTGTAACCATATTTATATTTGTATTTTTATGCGAAAAATTGTTAGGTGTTTTGTTTTTTTTTTTAAGAAGTTAAATATGCATTAAAAACCCATCGTTTTATTATTTAACCATTTAAGTGATTGTTTATTATCTTTTCGGTGTTGAAAGGTGCAAACAAAAAAGTCGTGTTAAATGATAACAAAAATGTTTATCCGTTTTATTTATTTATAAAATTATAAAAAAAAACTTTAATGAGAACTTTAACGTCACATTCCTACCTAGTTACAAGAAGTTCTCTTGTAATCGTTCGATTTTTTATTGTATACCCACTTACTCTAAGTCAATTCACAATAACATAACAAGGAAAGGATGTTCTAATCTCATAAATAAAATTGTTGATACCCATTTATTAATAGGTATCGGTATTTAGCAGAGTCTATTGAAAACTAATATAAGTATGATTTAGACTTTATGAACATATTTTTTTTATGTGACGTCACAATAAAATGTAACTCGTATTGAGGTTATAGTTTAAGTGTTCATTTTCTTGAAGAAAAGAAGATTGAAACTAAACCTCAATTTAAGATCATTACTACGGATAAGTAAACAACTCAACATTAACAACTAAATAATATTTTGTTACACGTCTTATTCAAATTAAAACACTAGGATTGAAATTTTGTATAACTCCCATTATTTTCGATGCAGTCAAGTAGACGTTTGCGCCTGGACCCCACAATATTTTGATATATTCCGGTTCCTTCCTCTTAAATTTTCCCACACTGCCATGCAATGTGTTGTTAACAATTCAAATAATTCCGCAAAGTGTATCGTAGGCGTGAAACCATTTGTTTCATACTGGCCTACCATATTATTATGGCGTCGCTGCGCTTCGCTAACAAGCGACGGCCTTCCACTTCGCTGTCGACTAGCAAGGCGTTCTTCCTCATACTTTTTTATCCAACGACTTACAATATATTCCTCTAGAACAAAAAAAAAGTATTGTTAGGTACCTGTAGAACAAAATACTAAAGTGATCATTCACTCTGCATTTATAAATAAACACTAATTATTTATCTTTTAGGCCTTATGATGGATTTAAAAAACAATTAATTAATCCTTAGGTCACCAAAGAAATTAACAATAACATTAGGTTTGAATTTCTCATAAAAGTTTAAGTTACAATAAAAAACAATTAATTAGTCCTGTCACTAAATAAATTAACAATAATATTAGATTTTAATTTCTAATAAAAGTTCAAGTTACAATTATTCATAAATAAAGTACTCACAAAGTCCGGTTTCTTCAGATATTTGTGTTCTATTAAGACCACATAAGCAGCGCGATAAATAGTCGCCCTCGCCTCAATATTAATATTTGCCTGCATTTTGCAACAACAATACCGCTATCTATTAAACCACACGTCACTAACCAACAACTTCAACCAAACGAAAACATTCATTCCGGTCAAGTTAAATATTCATAAATCTCCTGTCTACCTCACATAAATCTAAACTCCTTACTTATTTTTCTATGATCTACCTTTCAACTTCACGGAATGTGTGAACAAAGCGAACAAGATAGAATAATATAATAATTTTCTGTTCCATTCATTGACATATATATTACTGCGTAAGGACTGGGTGGACCGCATGTTACAATGACGCCTCGAACGTGGTCCCAAAATGGTCTTCCCTATAGCGACCTAAACTAGAACGCGTTCGGCTGTCTTCGGGAGCAGTCGTAAATTTTACAAGCAAAAATGCCAAGTTGTGTCGTGAAGGGATGCGTGAACTACGACAAAAAGCACAATAAAATAAATGATAACATTTCTTATCACCGGTAAGTTAAAAAAAAATATTATATCAACTTCTAAAATAATTTAAAACAATTTTCTTTCGTATTTGTCTCAACGTTTGGCAAAGACGACGCGAAGCCGCGTAAAAGTTAGACATAACTTTGCAGCGGCGCGCGTTTTAGCCGATGAAATGAAAAGATTTAATAATTCATATCATAAAATTAATTTTATATGTATAAAATATTTTTTGTTGTTTATTACAAGCAAATTAAAATGTGTTTTATGTACTTACTGGTAAAAATCTATAAGTACAGTGAAAATACGTATTTAATTTGCAGATTTCCTACTGATTCGGTGCGAAATGAAGCTTGGAGTCGTGTCATAAGACAGGAACGTGGTGAACCATATTTTAAGTCAAATAGCTATTTACGTGTTTGTTCCGCACACTTCTTCTTCTTCTTCAAGTCGGTTAAAAATACCCGCTCTTACAAGGTTACGTCTAGGGGCAGACCACGCCGATTGACATCGTAGTTCATAGTAGTTCTAATAGATGGCGTTAGTGTTTCTGTATGGCGACCGCGTTCGGCGAACGTTCGGAAGACCGTATCTTTACTATTTAAATCAATGGTTCCATTACTTCCAATTGAGTATAAAAACTAGTAAAAACTTACAAAAAGTCTAAAAGTAACAATGTGAGATTTGAACACACGGCTTACTGATTCGTTCATAGACCTGCACGCGCCTAACCGCTAGGCTATCTTGACTTATATTTGCATGTGGAAATTTTGAACTACAATAACTTGTAGACGACAATGTCTATTTTCTTGAAAGTAGAAGGTCGTAAGTCAAACTTAACGTCAAGCTATTGCTTTGTGAGATTGCCACTGGACTTTTGGTCGACACTGTACATTGCAGCCCGTCGCTGCACTTCAAGATCGACTGGAAGTACACCTGCAAGTACCGGTAAGGCTTCAGTACTAACCGTCCTATACGCTTTGCATAAGAATATCAAAGCCAAACGCTGGCTTTGAAGCAATTTACGTCGTACCTCTCCTATGGTGGCCCTATCGGCCCAAACAGGTGCCCCGTAGCACATACACCCCAAATAAGTAGCCCCATAAATGGTATTTAAAGTTAGAAATGACAGACCCCACGTAGAATTGGATATTCTCGTTAAGGCATAAAAGTTCGTTTTAGCTTTTTCACCGACAGTTTTTATATGATCTATGAATGAAAAATTCTTCTCTAAGACTAAACCAAGGTAGCACACGGACTGCTTTCTTTTCACGGGAACGACGTCTTCGTCATCTTTGAAATTCGCGACTTATTGTAGGTAAGTAGGTAGGTACTACTTAGACCTACATACCTGCTGATACAAGATTTGACTTATAGATTCACTCCCGTCTTATTCAAATATTTTTTCAATACACTTCCTCGAAAACTGGTCCCTAACGCACTACGATTAGGTACAACATGCAATGTATTTCACACGTGTGCGTTTTTTTCCATTTTCCCGCACGTGTGCGGGAATGAAAATTGCCACAGATAACTATACCTAGGTATACTTAGTCCAAATTGGTTCAATGCCTATAGTTTGAGGTGAATTTTATTTTTTTTAATTTCTGCAAAGCACTACGCGTCCTTACGGCATACATATTTTTTGAATATTAAAATTGTGTTTATAAATATAATAGTCCTACGATTCAAGGTACAAAATCGTAGAACTATAGGAACCAAAAATTCCCATTTACTGTTCTTGGCCCGAGAAAAAACAGGGAAAGAATCCGTCCAAACCATTTCGACGACGACGTTTATCAAAATGTAACTTTCAAAACACAACTCCATTTACAGATAATGAGAGTCATCAACTTACATTTTGTTCGAGTCTCTTAAAGCCCCTTTAATCTCTTCCTGAAAAATTGAGCCTGAAAAACAGTTTTATCTTTATTCCGAAGTTTGTCTTTCACATAAATCAACTTTTTTGTAAAAAGTATTATGTTTTCCTCTCGGCCCCAATTAGTAGTAGGTATTATTAGAGTGCGGGACTAAAGTTGATGTAATTAGGAGTTAAAGTAACTTTTATTTTACGACACTTTTAGTTTTAATTTCGTTACGTGTCTAAAGTTGGAATTCCACACAAATACCGGCCACCGAGTGTAACGTGACGCTGTTTTTATAACCTATCGTGTATATATTGTATTCATACAAAGAGTTCAGTTATTTTCTATCTACACGTAAGTTGTTTATATGTATCTATGCGTAGGTACAAAGGTAACATTTACAACTGAACGTTCCAGATGATAACCAAACTCTGAAACTTTCAAAATAATTAAAATATTCGATTAGTTTTGCACTTTCCGTTAGTAAACTTTGTCTGTATAATAACTGAAACAGAACTGATTTTGCAGGTAGGTACTACAATTTTATTGTATCTCAGATAAAGGTTTAATTTCATGTCGAGTTCTCTTTATGAATAACCTTTATTGCTGCTTTCATTTCATCCCAGTATTTAGGTAATACTTAGTAAACAAAACTTCACTAAGTTTCTAGTTATGTGAAGAAAACTAGAACCTCCCGACATTTTAGTAAACTGATTCTGAATTTTATCTAAACCAAAAATCTTCACAAACGATAAAATACGACATCATTCTATGTAATTTGTAAAGAAGTACATTATTTTAAATAGAATTGAAAGGACTCTGGATCTAATTAGACACAGCAGAATAAAGTTTCAGTATAATTTCCTTTAAGTTGTGCCTGATTTACTTTGGAGAAAACTACTCAAAAACATCTAAGGGGCATCCGGGACCGCGGTCCCGGTCCCGAAAGCCTCTCGACCCAGGACAACTTGGGTAGCCGCCGCCGCCGTCTTGTTTTCAGTTAATTGTATCAATTGAGTGAAAATTACAGTTTACATAATATTTAAATGTAGGGCAACGCCACGAAATACTGGGTGGTCCAAATAGTGACGTCATAATAAAAACATAAATCCGGTACTTATCTAAAAATACGTTATACATTCTTGCTAGATTTGGAGTTACAATATTTTACCAGCTTTTGCATAGTTATTTGAAGCACACAGGGCTGGTACAGGCTAATCTTTACTCCTATCCGGTGACTACCGAAGTGCGGTTGTATATTATAAAAATAGCCTTTCTATAATATAAAGTCACACTCGAAAAGCTAACGATCGGTTACTCTAGAGCAGGAGAGGAAAACTCGCCTGGCCGATTTCCTAAACATGCTAAACATGTACGAGAACTTGACCCGAGTCCAAGTTAACGCGAGATATTATTTCATACATATTTAATACGTTGGATTTTCAAGGAACGTCAGATATAATCACGTGCTGTTACCGAAGTAGAATAAGATTGGATATATAGTGGCACTTCTAAAAGTACTATAGCAACATAGTCCAAAAATGGCTACAGCGCCATCTATGATACCAATGAAGAACTAAAGTCAAAGTTAAGAAAAACACGACAGCAAATGTCGGGCAGTAGCCCATCAGACACAACTCCCGTCTGGTCGGAGAATCCTTCCTTTTCTTTTCTCTGTACTTTATACAGAAGAAAGTAAGTAAGTGAAAAGTATCTTGATGTAGTTTTAGAATTTTAGTTAAAACAACAGATGAAAACATAGCTCTATAGATAATAAAATATACAATATTAAATACAATTATTTGTATTCTCGACTGTTAAACATTTGCTTAGTTGAATTTAATTGAAAAACTTCATAATATTCGTGCTAACGAATGAATTTCACAACTAAAGGGACTCGTTCGTGAAAACTCAACTATCTGAATATGGTCGAGCAAATAATACGATTTAACGAAGCGGTTTTATTCGTGAACACCAATTAATTAATTGAGCATGCATTAAAAACATCGTCAACATTCCATTATCAAACACTAAATAAATGCTCTCTGTTTACTTAAATGCGGTTTTAAAATATGTCATCACAATAAAATAATAATATATGTTTATTACATTACATTATTATTTTATTACATTACATTAAAATGAAGATCTGAATCCAAACACTTCTATGCCAGCTTGCCGCTAATTAATCAAATAAAAAAGTTACAGCAGTTCAAACAATGAAATGATTTTAGTAATGCGTCAATTTAATTGTGTCTAACTGTACTTTGATTGGACCTATACTTTAAAATAGGTTAGAAATTGTTTGAACAGGGTTTAAACAATTTTCCACACTTCTTAGGCTTAGAAGTAGGTATACGTCATAACCGTGCCCAAAGTCGCAAAGTTTTCTAATTACAGTCACTAATTTTACAAGATCAAGGTTCCTGTAGACAGCCATTCTCCCTGAGGTGACTTAATTAAAACCCGAACTTCTGCGACAACATCTGACCCTGATTTATTAGCTTTCTACGTAAAATTGGTATTACAAAGTTCATGTAGACCGTTGTAGGTTACAAATAAGTTAGCCGTACTAAATGTTAGAATACGAGTCACGTTGACGTTGTTACATTTTTATTATGAATGTTGTAACTACAGAGGTTACTTAAAATATTCCACGCTTTGAAAATTATGATAAAGTTGAGAGCATTAATCGTTCCTTTAGTTTCCACTTGTAGCGGAGCTAATAGGTTGATAAATAACGCAATTTAGTAACTGTACAGGCTCACCAAGTCACAGTCCAGGGTACGCTTTTATCCAACTTCCCGCCATTTGTGGTGACTGACAGTTGACATTAGTGACAGCTACCTGAGTACTGTAGGTTGTGAGAAAGTGTTTACACATCTATTAAATAAATACACTACAGTTCCCTATAAATACTTTAGGGTTAGCAGCTTCAAGTGTTAGTAACCAGCTCTAAAATTAGGTCAACAGATTAATAAAGCAAATCCGCGATTACTCTGAAACTAAACATTCAGAAAGAGATTTCACAGCGGAGTTAAATTACCATATCAAAAGCCGCATTGCCCGGTCTCGGGACAAAGCGAAAGAGTGCGGGCAACGGTGACGCAGAATTGTGACGTCATAGACGGTCGCTCGAGTACTGCTTTGAAGGGAGAAAAGTCGCGCGATTGCGTCTGCAGATACAACGCCAAAAGATTTAAAAATCTTATCACAATGTTATTCAAGAGATTTTCTGTTTTCACGAGATCCTTAGTTTATACCATCGGCTTTTTTAGCTAGAGATTTTTTTTGAAGAAGAGAATTTCGTTTTCGATTTCGTTAAATCTCGTTCTGAATCCAAACCATGCTTTCAAAAATAGCTTTTTATTTGGTAAATTAAATTGTAGCAATTGTAGTATAATAAAGTTAATACTGCAAAACTTTTTTTAGTTAAATCCAAAATGATCAAAATACCGCTCTGTTGCTAGATTTTGTATTTTACTAAATTAAGGTTTTTTTTTGTATTAAACCTTTTTTGGTTGTAGTGATTCTTCTGTAGTTCCTTATATTTCAAAATTGTATGAGTTCTCTGTATAGCGAAGTCTTCTTTGTGTAGATTGGTAGGCACAATGTAGCTCACGTAAAATATGTAAAATTTGTACACAATGTAACTTGTGGAGATGAATAAACATTTTTATTATTATGTTATTATTATTATTTAATTTAAGTAGCTAAAAGCTGTTCTTCTGCTTCACCTAATAAATACATAACAAATGGCAAAACAAATTAATAAAAAAAGGTCCGCTTGGCAGTTTAGTCTCATAAAAGTTTAGTCAACGAGTTTTAATTCCAAAATAAGCAGCAGGAGAAATACCTAGTATTGGACAACATTTAAAAAAAGCAAAGGAAAGAAAATCTTTTTAGCGATTTGTCTGGAAAATCTTGTGAATTGTTTTCCTCAACTTTATCCTTATCTAAGGAGTGAACATTTTCGAAGATCTTCTGGGCGCACCAAGTACAGTCGAAACACTTAACGTTTCTCTAATTCCTGTCCGTCCGTTTTCGTGAAGCATTCTTTATTTTTCTTTTTATATTTAAATCGCTTCTTCTTCTCATGTCTGACGTATTGTTTGCTTTTGTTTCAGGTATGTATTCAAATTGGAGGGACTTAATTTAACATTATTATTATTATTCCGGAACGAAATTATGTTAATTAAGCAGCAATTGAATGCCAGTGGTAAGTGTGTATTGTTCCTTTGAAGCTTCTGTTAAATTGACTTTGTGTTTGAGTTAGTTTACAGATATTTAACGTAAACTAATTTAAAAAAAAAGTTTAATAAAAAATTTATAAAAATAAGTTTATTGGCACAAAAAACCTTTGTAAACAATAGTATTACATCCCACATAGGTATATTTAATTTTAGGAAAAGGCTGTACAAATAATTAAAAACCCTGCCTCCTAAACTAGGGGGACCCTGTGACCTAGGAGTCAGTGTTCTACTGTAACTTCAATCGTGTTCAAAATAAACCTTTATTTGTGTGATAATAAACCTATTTGACCTGGTTTAACTATGCTACGAATGTGTGAGAATGTGTGTAAGGGGGGATGGCTGTGTGAGTGGGATGTGGTGTGATGAAGTGTGGTGTGGTGTGGTGTGGTGGGGTGGGGTGGGGTGGGGTGTGGTGTGGTGTGGTGTGGTGTGGTGTGGTGTGGTGTGGTGTGGTGTGGTGTGGCGTGGTGTGGTGTATGAGAAGGGGAGTCTGTAGTCGTGTACGGTATGTTCGTGTGATGTTGCATGGGTTTCTGTATTTGTTTTGTTTTTGTTTTTCCTTTTTGTAGTGTTATTATAACATGCCTACATTATTTTAGATATAAGATTTTCTGTACGGGCATAGTCCTGATTATATAGCCAGTTTTGTAATTTGGATTTTGCTTCGTGTTTGTTTAAGTTACTTATTTGGATATCCTTGTTGACCCTTCTGTAAATGAGTGAGATTATTACATAAAGCTGGCGGCCAGCGAAAGCTGTTTTGTGAGAGACGGATGGACATGCAGATTTTGCTTTACGAGTGGTTGAATCTAATGGAGGAACCTATCTAGGCTTCCTAAGGGTGGCATTAAGCACAAAGAGCTGCCGCACAGTAAGTACCCTGCATTCCGAATACAATTCACTTGTGGGAAATCTATACGGCCTGTTGAGCATCACCTTGAGCACAGCTCTCTGGGCGCGCTCCAACCCAAGCAGTTTAGTCTTTGCGGTGCCACCCCAGACCGGAATGCAATAACTGATGATTGACAAAGTGCAAGATACACCATTTTTAATGTTTTGGAGTCAGCGCATTGTCTTAGAGATTTAAAGATATAAATAAGTTTCCTGACCCTTGATGTAAGGCTTTCAACTTGGGAGTACCACTTTAGTCCGTCATCAATCACTACGCCCAGGTATTTGTGGTTTGATTGACACGAGATACATGCTGTACATGAACACGAAGATGAGTCTAAACAGGTATGTGCAAGAACTTTTATATCGGGTGGGGCTTTGGTCCTGTGACTAATAGAAAAAGGGATGAAGTTTGTTTTAGCCAAATTAAGTGACAGAAGGTTATTCTGCAGCCACCTCATAACCGTATGTAGCGATTGTTCTGCATGATATTTCACGTCAGTCTATGTATTTCCATATACTACGATCGCGGTATCGTCAGCATATGTGAATATCTTCGTGTTGGGGAGTGCTAGTGTGCAAAGGTCATTTATGTATATTAGGAATAGTGTGGGTCCTATCACACTGCCTTGCGGAACTCCGTATGTGATGATTTCTTCATCACTAGTGTATGAATCGATCTTGACACGGAGTTTCCTGTTTTCGATGTAGGTCTTGAAAAGATCATGCGGTGTTCCCCGAATGCCTATGGCTTCCAATTTTGACAGGAGAGTAGGAACAGAGACCGTGTCAAAGGCTTTCTGCATGATATTTCACGTCAGTCTATGTATTCCCATATACTACGATCGCGGTATCGTATGAATGCAGGAGAGTAGGAACAGAGACCGTGTCAAAGGCTTTCTGCAGGTCTAGGAATATTGAAAGGCATTTACGATGATCATCTAAATTCTTAGCAACAGTTTCCGTTAGGTCGGCAATTGCATCTTCCTTAGATACACCTTTTTTAAAGCCATATTAGTTGTGCGCTATGACTTGATGTTTGTATAGGAAGTTAAGTAGGCGACCATTTATCAACCTTTCCATAACCTTAGACATTGCCGAGAGAACCGAAATCGGTCAGTAATTATTCACACAGTCTCTGCTCCCGCCCTTATGTACCGGATGGACCAAGGTCTTCTTAAAGGGTTCTGGAAAAATTCCTGTCGCTATTGATATATTTATTATGTGTGTTATAACAGGAACAAGAGCTTTGCGACATATTTTAAGGAGAATAGAAGGTATCCCGTCCCACCCAGTAGCACTATCATGTCTTAAATTCATGATGGTAGATTCAACCTCAGAACAGCCAACGTCAAGAATCACAAAAGAAGAAGGAGAGAGAGTTTTTGGTGGAGAAAATGACTGTGAGGGGGCCGTGATTTTGAAGGCTAGGTCTGTGCCTATGTTGGCAAAGAATTTACATACGCTGCAGCATAAGGGTCCGCACATGTTTTCAAAAGTTCTAGAAGAGGAGTACATTTTTTTTTGGTATGTGTAATCTCTTTTATTTTGTTCCAGAGTGCCCTAGGGTTACGTTTAGCTTTTTCCAATTCTGACTTTTCGTATGCTGTTTTAAGCTTCTTGAGAAGATTATTACAATACAATAATTTCGGTAACGCTTATATGAGATTTGGACGATATCATTATCGGGTGATTTACGGGATTTTTTATGAAGTTTATCGCGATGACGAATGCAACGTAATGGACCTGGAGTAATCCACGGTTTTAGGTTTCTTTCCTTTTTAAGTACATTGATTATACGTGTGTGTTTTTCCAGAAAAGATTGAACTATGTTTATCAGACAAGTGGCAGCTATATTAGGGTCTTTTGAGTTAGTGACTTGAGAGAAATCATAACTTTCCATATCTTCCTTGACATTAGGGTAATCAATTTTTGGGGTCTTTTAAGCAAGAGCCGTCTATTTCGCCAATCTTGTACCATCCACACGTATTAGTAGTGGAAGGTGATCCGTGATGTGGGATTCTAAGACAAGTATACATGTAGATTTATTGGATTTTAGAAGAACGTGATCGATACAATTATTAATTCTAGTAGGAAGATAATGTCCAGGTAAAAGGCCATGGGTGGCGTTGAGGGTTAGGTAATTAGCACATCGTTCATCTGTATTAGACGGTTTAATATCTATATTAGTATCTCCGATGAGGTTTATACTATTACAATTATTTAATGTCGTAAGAACACAGTCCAAACTGTCTAAGAAATTATCAATATCAAATTAATGTTACTGTTGTATTGTAAACATGCGAACTGACTCTGTTATTCACTTTCTGTGCGTTCCTATAAGTGGTATTCTCTACTTATTTTTCCTATTAGACGATGACCGATTTCTAAACCACCGTTACTTAAATTCTCTCGTTGTTGTGCTAGTTTATTAATTCGTTTATTTATTTTTACACACAAGTATCTTTAAATTTTTACAGACATATTTGTTATAAAAATACCTATAAAAACATTAAAAATATTAAAAATAGTAGCCCACCAGCATCGGGAACAGGGTCCGAGCTAACGGTCAGAAAGGAACCTCCTAACAATACGCGCCGTGCCCAGAAGTACTGCTTTCTGAATCAAGCCCTTGATCCAGCTGCCAAGCAAAAGCCTCCTCAGATGTTGGTCGAGGCTATTGCCTATTAAGCTATTGGCCGACACGGTTATCGGCACAATGACTGCTGTACTAATGTCCCACATATCGATAACCTCGAGAGCCTAACCCAGCTTAATTATTATTAGACCTTAGTTCCTATTGTCAATGGCATTACAGAGCGTCGTGGTTCACGAGGTAAAACGCTGTATGAAATACAGTAAAACCTGGATAACTGGAACATTAAGGGACCTGCAAATTTGTCTCACTTAAAGAGGTATTCACCTTACCCAGTGTCCAGCTTATCCAGCTTACCCAATATCTCAGATATCCAGGCATAAATGTCGGGACCTCAGCATGAGTTAACGCTATGGAGGTTTCTCACTTATCCAGGTCCCACTTAACTAAGTTTCATTGTATTTGTACATAAAAGCCACTCCAAAAATGGCTGTAATTCTCGTATTAAATTAAATTCACTCAGTAGTAAAAACCGTCGTGCTGCAAAATGCTTATAGATAAATATTATTTCAATACCTGAAAGTTTTGTTATTCAAAGTATTGTGAATAAGTGTTTGTCATTTTGCGTTATCGTTCCACGGCGTATTGTACTTTTTCTTATCAGCACAAAGAGAGTCCTTGATTACTGCTAAATATAATAATTAATAGGTTGATGCACAGCACTAGGTTCGTATCTTCATAATTAATTACACTACAACAACAATTTACAACAACAATCAAACAACAATGTATTATTACTACAACTGAGGAAGTGGTGCAGTATTTGAAAGTGAAGACCAGCTGGACTCTGAGGGTCGAAAGGTTGGAATCGCGCCACAACATCAACTTTAGGTCATTCGTGGTACGAGTTTCAACCCACCATCTAGAGACCTGCATGAAGGAGGACTTTTGGCCGAAGGGTGTCGTATATCGTCGTTTCCGAGGGCGATTACGCGACACCACGCAGCGAAACACGACGCCGACAACGTTGCGTGTATAGTTATATAGTCTCAGGTTTAAAATATGTATTAGTTTATTATATGTTTTTAAATGTATTTTGTGTATTTTATCTATGGGCCTTAGTTGCCTGATAATAAAATGATTATTATTATTGTTATTATTATTAATTGGATCCTGTCTCTTCGTCATACGTTTTATTCAGTTACCCTGATTTCTGCTGAGCGGACTGCACGTCCGTGTCTCAGTGACGTAACTGAGCTAATCAAATCGTCGCTGCCGGAGCGAGCTAATCAGAGAGGATGTAAGGATAAGTCAGACTGCGACGTAAACATTACGCGGTTCTAAAGATAAGCCTAACCTAATATATTACCTACGTTGCTGTATGCATGCTTTAAGCGTGGAAGCATTAATTAATAACTTCTATAAATAAATGGCTCCCTTGCTTCTAGGAAATTCCAAAGTCGCAGTGTTCCATAAATTTATAATATAACATAACATCATGCCTGTTATCGCAGAAGGGTTAGGCAGAGGAGTAAGCACTCCCACATTTCGCAGGTTATGTTTAAGTCCCATGTAATAGGAGCAAGCCTATTGTCATGCCACGAATTTATTTTATGATATAATCAATTGTAAGTTTATGTACTTCATTAAATAACAGCGTGCACGTTGTGATTCATGAATCAGTGCAACATATAATATATTCTAGGTCAAATTCTCACGGGTATAGCAATTGAGGCGTAAACTTGAAATTAACGTAACAAACGTAACAGTTACACACGACGATACATCAAGCTATAAATATTCAGTATAACCTGACCTCGCTTTGTATTAGCTTC
The DNA here is from genome assembly GCA_905147715.2 of Xestia xanthographa. Classification (NCBI taxonomy): domain Eukaryota; kingdom Metazoa; phylum Arthropoda; class Insecta; order Lepidoptera; family Noctuidae; genus Xestia; species Xestia xanthographa. The sequence continues at coordinate 18,134,407 of LR990652.1, forward strand.
CCGTTTATTAAGAGATTAGCGTATACTGGTTATAGCTTGATTGGTCGTCGTGCGTACATTTCAGTACTTGGTATGTGTACGCCGTACACATACCTATCCAAGTACTGACATTTTTTTCTCCACCACATTTAAAAGTCTTTCATAAAATAGGCTCACTTCACTGAACAAAGCGTCTCTGAAGTCGTGTTACCCTACAAAATATGATTACTTCAAAGTACTTCAAACGCGATGCGCGTGCTAAGATATATCTGATACTAGCTGAACCACACAACTTCGTCTGCGTCACATAATAATAGCTTATAACCTTCCTCGATAAATGGATTACCCAACACAAAAAAAAAAATTGCAACCAGTAGTTCCTGAGATTAGGGCGTTCAACCAAACAAACAAACTCTTCCAGCTTTATATTAGTATAGACTTTCTAATTTAATTAAAATATATTTATAATTTAATTAAATAGAGTAGGTCGAATTTAATTAATAAGAAAATGTAGTCCTCCATGCTACTTGCAGACTAACTAACTCTATTCATGAGTTTTGGAAGGTCGAATACATAACTAAAATTAGAAATTGTACTCAGTGAATTTTAGATAGTACTTTATTTAATAAAATACAAAATAACCGGCCTTAATCAGCAGTTTACAAACTAATTTAATATTATGAGGCCGTTACATAGAAATAAACCAGCATTTTCTTGCTTACATTGAAAATCTCTTCATAAATTATCTGGGAGAAAATTATGTATTTTCATGACCTGAAGTATAACACAAACAAACAAGTAGATAGGAACACAATGACATTATCCTATTGAAACCTTACTATAATGGGTGTAAAGAGCCGAAAAACGTTTGTTCTGCCCGTTATTGCGATCGTCTTGATCCGGACCATAACTGTTTGGAACCTTTTTGTTACGGAACCTTCTTATAAATTATTATTATTACTTCTTATAAGTATTTTAGTCGTAACGGAGGATCATGCTAAGCTCAATGTTTTCAATGAACCGTGGAAGGTCCTTTGATGCGAAAAGATCCCCATTATTTTTGAAGTGTTCTCGTAATTAATGCTCTTTGAATACAATAACTTTACCGTGGTTCTCGATGTCTTATGTAATTTATGATTGTGTTTTATCAGCTTAGCTTTTTTAGCTATCATTCGATTCCGATGAATTCACAGTGTAATAAGCACGTCGTACAAGTTTTAGTGTGACCTTTTGATAAAATAACACCAGTGCACGAGGGCTGGCTTTGTGCTTTAGTTAATAATTTAATATCGACATATACAGGGTGTAAAAGACCTCAACACGAAGCCGTCCAACCAAGCATTCTGTACATCAAACTAAGTAACTTTTCGCAAAAATTATTGTTGGGAAACGACTTATTTTTTTGGGGTGAAAAATCAAGTTTTGTGGTAGAACTCAATGTATCGCACTCAAAACATTGTGCTGATGAATTGAATAGTACGGGGGTCGTGGAGGTAAAAATCTTACATTAAAAACTTGTATTAAAAAAAAACATGTCAAAAAGTTGAAACTTTGACCCCCAATATCTCCGTAACTAGAAGGTTCCCAGGTATGGTGTGGAACAAAAAAATGATCGCAATGACGGGGAGAACAAGTGCCTTTCGGCTTCGTTAAGAGGTGTTTTACACCCTTTATGAACGGTTTGCTGAACAATTAAACTATTTTTCAGCATCAAACTTATCTCGGGATAAACATGACAAACATAATTCTGTTGCATTAAATATAAGTAATACCGTAAACCATTCTCAAAATCGGGATACGTAGCTCTGTTTAAACTAAAACTACAACCCGAAAAATCTGTATTATTCCACAGCGTTCAACAGACCAGAAAATTAAGAAGTATGTACCTACTGCTCCATACTTATTTGGGTATCATAACTCACAGCCTTTGTGAGGTCTGAATAACAAAATTACCTACCTCAACCAATTTGCCTGATATTAGCTAAGTTTCGTGCGCGCGCGAGTCACGGTAGCTATGTGACACATCTGTCACAACACACACTTATCTTATATCAATATTTAGCAGATTTGCATATCATTTTGAGTGAGATTATGAGTTTGAACGTTATTATTGCGAAACTAGGTTGTATTTTGTGTGTCGAAGCTTTACTAATTAAGACCACGGCACGCTTGTCAAGTTAAAAGTTCGAAATCGTAAAATTACTTAAAAAAAACTTATAGTTGATGCTCCATGTTAAGTGCCCTTATAGGCCTATGTGAAACTTTTGATTTTATCCATGCTTATTCGGTCGTTGCTTGCAAATTTCTCCATTTGACATACACTAAACTGTTTGGATTTTCTTTGAATTTAATCCGTTATGTTGGGAACTGTTTGTCTGCATTATTCACGCAAATTCTACAGCTTGACAATGCATTTAAACTTGAGAAACTCCATTTGAATCTCAACTTTCTTCAGGTCGAGCAAATGCTTATGAAACTAACTTCCCCTTAGAGCTAAAGTTCCTATGCGTAAATCCTTAAAAACACAAACTTAATTTTACCATGCACGTGTATGAAGTTAAAGTCCAGTGTTTACTATTGTATCAAAATCAAAATATTTAATTTCACATATACCGAATGTTTGAACCCAGACAGGCGCATTAAACATACTTTGTGTAATTTATTTCATCACCACTGCTCTTAAAACGGTGAAGGAAAACATCGTGAGGAAACCAGGCATGTCCTAGAACCAAAAAATTCGAAGACATTTGACATCTACCAATCCGCACTGCACGGGCGAGCGTGGTGGATTATAGCCCATTCCCAGGCCTGTGTCCCAGCAGTGGGATGATACATGGGCACTTATTAAACGTCGAAAAAAGGTGCACGGTTCGGGTTGGTCGTTTCATATGAACAAGAATCGGCAAGAAACAGAAACTCCATAGTTACTCTTTTCAAATACCTAATATCTACCATGATCAAAATTTAATTGATTGATTAACTGTTAATGCCTTGTTGACATTACTTCAAACCTGATTGTATAATCCAGACGAACCCATACGGACTGGGCTACAGGCTTCGTGTATGCATTGACGTATACATAGATTGAGTGTGGTTACACTTTGACGGTATGTTTATCAGCACCACACATTCCTATTACTTGGCACTACATTTACCTGAGCTACTATCTCATGCAGAACACCTACATATTCAATTTATAACTAAACCGAACTGCTCAGCGTCCTCTTGTACAATATATTCGGAAGATAATTGAGAAACCACTAAGAGGTTTGAGCACGCATAAGGTTTTACAAGATCAGTAGAACTACTGTCTAGGTTTAAAATGTGAACACAATTAGAAACTCAGTTTTGATGGCTGTTTATCCTGGTAGGTAGTAGTTTTTTAGTTTGTAATTAATGTTTCCGTTTAGTATACAAACAGTGATAATTTATAATTGTTTAATTAACTGTTACTACAATTATTTTGTACTTAATTATAGGACTCTACACAAAATTAAAATAAATATGATTCCTCGTCGTCGCGATCACAGCAGCGGCGGTTCATTAATTATTCTCTTGGTCTCGTTGGTGTTCATAATTGGTAATTACATCGTGAATATTGGAACAACAACTTCGACTTCGTGTGCTTTCGTGTTTAATTAGGTAAAGCATTGTTAATCGATGTGTAATGGTATCCGTACCTACAGGTTTTTTTTAACTGAAAATATTTAAATGATTGCACGTTAATATTATCATCTTGAAATCATTTTTTTTTTACCTACTATGTTTTTAATTATTAACAAGCTTTGTAAAATGTTTGCACACAAACATGGAAGAGGGAGGTCTTCTGCTACAGGTATTTCCATACTTACAAGAAGGCCTCTTCAATTTATCTGTTAAAACCTGTTGATTACGAAATAAACTCTATTATTATTATTATCAATGAAGTTAAAAATGATTACCATGCTCCTAAACGTTTGATCCAATGTAATGAGTGTCACAGCCACGCGCCACACTTACATCGCTCTATCGGCGCCACATGCAGTGAATATTGCAACTCTCTACGGTTATTAATATATAACATCAATTACGGCTGTTTATTGGATTAAGATTAATTAACATCTTGATGCGACTATTCCACTGGTTGTCTATTAAATTTGAAACAATATTTATATATGAAAGAGTCGTGTAATCGATGTTTCCGGATGTGAAATGTTTTATTTCCGTAAAATATAAACGAAAAAGCATCAGTCGTACACTCACACACATCAACTGCAGTCTCATAATGGATTGGCTTGTTAAAAAAGATCGAAGACATACCATTATTTATTTTATCTCACTCAAATTATGCCACGTCGGCGTCGAAGAATCTGCATAATCTTACTGCAAACATTTTATTAGAAGAAGTACTTAATACCAAGTTACAGGAGTCAGGATAGTAATTTGTTGAAATTAGTGACATTCACTTGTTTTATTGATATTCATTTGTTTTTGTAACATTTTTTTTTATTGAAAATTCTCATTAGATCCATTTTACTTACTTTTTTATATAAATAGACCTAATGAGAAAAACAATTCTCACTAGATCCATCATGGATCTGGCCAACAGATCTTCTGAGAATGATCCTTCCCAGTAGGTCCATATCTTTGAAATCAGGATCCAATGAGAAAAACAATTCTCACTAGATCCATCATGGATCTGGCCAATGGATCTGCTGAGAATGATCGGTATTTAAAATATCTAAAGCAAGGCCCAAACTGCGAAGAAGTCGATAGAGAATTAAGTATTGATGTGTGAATTCAAGCCAGGAGTGCCTATCGACGATTTGTGAGCAAAACTGCCAGTAAAAAAGATTTACGAGGCTTCTTGATCCGTAAATGAATATTCAGCAGGTTACCGCATTTTCTTTTGACCCTACACTGAACATTTTGGCCATTAAGTTTTATAAGCGACTTACGTATGTACGTGCTCTTGAGTTTGGGTTCTACCCCAAAATCACGCTATACTATTTATTATGTTCCGGGTGAATGCTTTGACCCATAGCCATAAATAAAATGCCATAAAATATTCGTATTTTTTAAAAGCAAGCTCCACATTTTTTAAGCACATCTCCCCTTTTTTGTGGCATGTATAAAAACCCGAGCACAGTTACCTTACATGCGGATGCTCATTGTGATACATCCTGTCGAGCGACGTCATTCACCTCATTCACTAACTCGAGCTATATTGTGCCCATGTGTATAGCTCAAGAATGTAAGGTTATTTGCGAGGCATACAAAATAGTAAAAATTGTTTTCCTGGAACAGGAAAATAGCAGGAAAACTGGTGTATTTCGAGAGGTTTTTTAACATAATATCCAGGGGTAGGTAAGGTAACGAAAGCGACTTTTGTTTTGAGTTTCATCACACGGACGCGATCCAAGCGTCGTTTTATTGAAACCTTCAACGGATTTAGAGAATTACAGGATATGGCGGTAGTTTTAAAACTTATGTTGTCACTTAAGATATCCCGATCTTCCGTGATTACTATTTGTTTTGAGCAAAGAGTTTTGTTTCTCCAGATAACCCGCGATCATGGCGCTTGCAACAGCGTCGAAATATCGGAAGCTCAAAACCAAATAGTAATCATGGAAGATATCCCGTAAGTGACAAATTAAGTTTAGTTTTAAACCATGAAAGCTTAAAACAGTGTTTACATTTACAATAATACGTAAAATGTAAACCTAAAAGCTAAAATCCCTATTTTCATTATGCAAAGCTATTGAATTGTAAATAAACATCTCGTACAAAATCCTCTAGAAAAGCCTTCAGATGGAAGTAGAATGGATCATTTTATATCTCGAGGGATGCTGCGCGATGTGAACGCAGAAAAAAGGTGATCGGGTTAACTGTAATGTATGAACAACAGAGCATTGAATAATAAAATTGCATTGAATACGGAGCTAAGAGGGCTTGAAGTCGTGTCTTGAGTCGGTGCAGCAATTTTAAAAGTATCTTTAGGTACAAATAGAAACTCGGAGACATAAATAACAGCCATAATACGGTTATTTCCAAAGTACTTCATTTCCTTTGAACTACAAATATAAGAATCTCATACATTAATTCCCAAGTTACTCCAAGGAATTATAATTATTTAGAAATACTTGTCAATTTGTTCCCATTCTGCTCCATAGGTATCCGATTCAATTCTCATTTGTTTTTGTACAGTACAGTCAGTCCCAACAGTTACAAGGAATCCTCTTGTTGATGTTGCTATTTTTTTGGCTCTTTCGGGCATAAGGTTCGTTACGAGAGAACTCAATTTAGAATTTGAACATAAAGTAATGTGCCTCTAAAATCGTCTTTTTAGTGAATATGTAAGTAACAAAAAGTACTAGGAGAACAGAATTGTGTAGGGTACATAAGTCTCTCTGTCGAGTTATCCCCAAAGTACCTACTCCATTCATACTAGAAAAACGGAGCTCATGCCTAAATAATTCCAGCCGCTAGGGTCGATCTTAAGGTTAAGCCGCACTTGCCTAGGTTGGTCTGTGAATGGGTGACCGCCCATTACTTACCGAGTTTCCTTCGTGCCTCAGAAAGCACGTTAAGCCACTGGTCCCGGCTGTTATTTGTAGATCTATGATCCTTACAGTTATAGTCAGTGGCCCGAAAGTCTGAAAACCAGTCTTACCAAGGGGTATTGGTATTACCCAGTGCTAACTGGGTTATGGATGTCAGATACCGGATAATATCGTCGAGCGCGACGTCTGACAATGCTTTTAAAGCTAAACTAGCACTCATACGCACAGTACGCGCTACTCAATATAAATAGATCGTCAACCTTTTCACATTTTAGTTGAATTCATATTTTGATATTTTATCTACTTTCGATATACTTTGAAAATGCAAACGTGCGCAGCTTGCAATATGCAGTTCAACGATGGTGTCCAGTGTGGTAGTTGCAAGAAACACCTGGATTTTGGATGTGCAAACATCTCCGAAACCGGATGGAGAAAGCTGGGTGCTAATAGGATGGCACAATGGAAATGCCCCACTTGCAGAACCTCATCACCAGTTGTGTCTACCCCTGAACCTGCGTCGCTGGATACCATACTGAGCGAGATCCGTGACATGAAACGGCAGCTACTTAACTTGCCGACCTTGGTAGATGACATTCGCGTGATCAAGAATGAGTTGGCCGAGCTTAAGTTGACATGTGAGGGCACTGGTGGGAGACTCGACGAGTTCGACACAAGACTAGTGGAAGTTGAAGCAAAGGTGTCTGAATTTGTAAAGCTTCAGGAATCGGTGAATTGTTTGCAGACTGACTTGGCGAGCGTGAAGCATCTACTCTCATCTTATGAACAGAGGTCCAGGTTAAACAATGTTGAAATAAAGGGAGTTCCTGTTAAGAAGGATGAGAATCTTTACGCAATCATCGACGCTATCGGCCGTAAAATTAACTACAGCTGTCCCAAAGCCCAGGTGAACTACATTTCAAGGGTCCCTATTTTTGGTTCTAATGAAAAGCTAATCATAGTGAGTTTTTTAAACCGATATGTAAAGGAAGATTTCATAGCGGCGGCACGTGCCAAGAAGGACTTATCTACTTGTGACATCGGGTTTCAAGGCTCATCTCAGCGTGTGTATGTCAACGATCACCTGAGCGTCGAGTACAAAAAGCTTTTGTCCAAAGTTAAAATCACTGCCAAGGATAAACATTACGAGTACGTATGGGTTAAACATGGTAAAATTCATGTACTTAAAAATAACCATTCTAAAGTTTTTATTATAAGGAAGGAGTCAGATTTAAACAAGATTGTCTAATATGCTTCTTAATTCTTATCCGTACTTTCCTAATTTACTATTTTATATTGCATCAATGGCTCCAAGTATTTAATACCGTTTGTGTCACAATAACTTTTTGCAAAATGTTTAACACCTCTGCCGCGCTAATGACCTCGACACCTCTCTTTTGTTTAGCTGCTTGTATCCTTTGTATTCGTTATCGCGCAGCTATGCCGCACTACCATATGTTTTACTCTCTCGCACTTGCACGCACCACGCACTATTGCTTGCTTTTTCGCACAGTCGTTTACTACTTAGCATCGTATGATTCTTGCGCTCGCGCAAATCTTATTGACTTTTACCTTCATATTATTTACTTAATTATATTATACCTCATTCTACAATATTATTTAATGAAATGGTTTATTTTAATGAATTTTACAGATTTATACACTATTATTAGTTTTAGTTCTTAATGGCTCATAAGTTAAATATATTTTATCAAAACGTTCGCGGGCTTAGAACTAAAAGTGATACTTTCTATCGTCAAATGTTACTGAACTCGTATGATATTATTGTTCTTACAGAGACGTGGTTATTAGATGGAGTTTTAGATTCCGAATTCTTTGACGAAAGGTACATTGTGTGGCGTCGTGATCGAGATTATGTTTTGACCGGGCAATCGCGTGGTGGGGGTGTGCTTATAGCTACACGTAGGGAACTTTCAGTTATATGTCAACCTACATTCCATTCTACAGCAGAGGATTTATGGCTCAGCATACGACTGAAAAATGCTAATACACGTAAATATATTACCTTACATATTTGTGCTGTTTATTTATGTCAGCAAAACTTAGGCCTTTCTTTTTCTTTACAACTTCGCAATTACCTCACAAAATTAAACCAAATAGTTATGAGTAACTCTTCTGATACGTTTCTCATCATTGGTGATTTTAACATGAGCGGTATTAACTGGGTTCTATCTGATAATCTATCGCTCGTTCCAATGAACCCGAACGGTTCTGATGAAGTTTTACTTAGTGACGAATTATGTACCCTAGATTTTGGTCAATACAATTGTGTTCTTAATAGGTACGGTAAAATTTTAGATTTGGTACTTTCAAACAAATTAGTTCATGTGGTTGAATGTTCAAGTCCGTTGGTTCCCATCGACGCCTACCATCCAGCACTATTAATTAATATGGATTTCGTTGATGCTCCTCTATTAGAGTGCGCGCCACGGAAACAATATCTGTTCGACAAAGGCGACTATGAGTCTATCAACAAAGACATTTCCACGACTGACTGGGAATCCGAGTTTGCGGCACGATCAATTGATGAATCAGTTAACTTTTTCAATCAAGTTATTCTCAATTTACACACTAAATACATTCCACAAAAATTACAGCGTCACAAAACGTATCCAACTTGGTACAATTCGGCATTAATTAAAACAATTAAAGAAAAATTCAAATATTTCAAAAAATTTAAGACGTACGGCAATATAGCTGATGAGTCAACATTTAGGCTTCTCCGTGAAAGGGTAAAGGTATTAGAATCACAATGTTATGAAAACTACTTGAAGTTAACCGAAAAATCTATTAAAGAAAACCCAAAATATTTTTGGACTTTTGTTAAAAAACGTCACAACTCAAATGCAGTTCCGAGCACCTTAAACTATAATAACGAAGCGTTGCGTACCGGAGAAACAATATGCGAAGCCTTTTCTACGTACTTTCATTCTACATTTCTCGATACCAACCCTAGTCGTGGAATTTCTTCACCCCCTCTTTTTACTGAATCTACCAGCCTACCTGATATATGTAGCATTGAAGTGAACGTTGATGAAGTTTCTAACTTGCTTCGCAAGTTGGATACGTCTAAAGCGGCTGGCCCGGATAATATTTCGTCTAAATTTCTTGTTCGGTGTTCGACTTCGATTGCCCAACCTATCTCGCTTCTGTTCAGAAAATCCTTGGACACCTGTGTTGTACCTAAACTTTGGAAATCGGCTTTCATAACGCCTATTCACAAAAAAGGGGCCAAAACCGAAATTGTTAACTACAGGCCGATATCCAAGCTCTGTATTGTGGCAAAAATCTTTGAAAGGATCATCTATAACCAGGTGTACAGTGCTCCTTAAAATTCGTTCAGTTCCTTCCAGCATGGTTTTCTGAAGGGAAGGTCTACCGTCACTAACTTAATTCTGCTCAATGATTTTATTACTGACGCCATGGATAACGGTAAGCAGGTTGATGTCGTTTATACGGATTACAGTAAGGCTTTTGATCGGATTGACCATGAGATCTTACTATCAAAGTTATTTAGTATGGGAATACGAGGTGATCTACTGAGATGGTTTTCTTCTTATCTGGAGAACAGGTCCCAAGCAGTAGTATTAAGCAATTACATGTCTAGTTGGGTGCCTGTCCCCAGTGGAGTCCCCCAGGGTTCATTACTAGGCCCATTACTTTTCATTTTATATATAAACGACATCAACTCTTGCTTGGTCTCATCCAAACTGTTGTGTTTTGCTGACGATATGAAAATCTATGCCAAAATATCATCGCATGCGGACGTGATTGCACTTCAGGATGATTTACGTCGTCTGGAGGCTTATTGTCGTGGAAGTAAGCTTGATCTCAACCCTGCTAAATGTTCGGTTCTAACATATTCTCGAAAGCGCTCAATCATACCTTCATCGTATAGCTTGGGTGATCAATTATTACCTAAAACGAACTGCATCCGAGATCTGGGGGTATATCACGACTCCAAGCTTACGTTTGAACATCATGTCAATGCCATAGTCGCTAAAGCATCTAAAGCACTAGGTTTCATAATGCGGCTCTCCAAGTGCTTCAGTCAAGCCAAAACTTTAAAAATCCTTTACTGTACTTTTGTTAGAAGTCACTTGGAATACGCGTCTGAAATTTGGAATCCATGTTATCACAAGTACATTGATCGTATAGAAAGAATCCAGAAAAGGTTCATCAAGTATTTGTGTTATCATCAGAAAGTGCCCTACCGGTCTGAAGATTATATCAGCCTCTGTAAGAAGTATCATAATTATATTACCCTTAACTAATCGGCGAGCAATTTCTGATTGTGTTTCATTAATTAAAATATTCAATAATTCTATTTATAACTCCGATATCCTTTCCAAATTTTATTTTAACGTTCCCGGAAGGTCAAAGCGATGGAACGTGCCGTTGCGTGTTCCATTTACCTCTACGAATTACAGGCAAAATTCATTTATAGTGCGTGCAAGTAGAAACTTTAATAACATGTGTAAACAGTATGATTTTGATACTTTCATAACGAGTGTGTCCTCAGCCAGAAAGTGCCTGAGCCTTAGCTTTTTTAATTAAGATTTTGTTGTTCAGGTTTTTATTATATGTATTGAATTAAATGTGACTTAATATAAGATGTGAATTTAGTTTAGTTTAAGCTTTAATGTTATCCTGTATTTTTTGTAGGTGTATTGTGTTGTTCACACTTTATCTTTAAAATCTGTTTTTAGAAGTGAGGACTTTTAATTGGCTTTCAGTCTCACATACTATTTTTTAATCTATTTATCTTAGCTGTAAGTCTTCCATAGTTAATAAATAAATAAATAAACTCAAAGGCTGGCTAACGGCTTTATATATGACCTAAAAGAATGGTTTTAAGTAATTTGATGAGATTATTTGTGTTAATAAGTATTTTCTGTAATTTTGTTTAATTCATGATAATTTGAATTTATTGATTTTAATTTTATTGATGTTCTTTTTTATGTATTTAGAATGATTTGTGTTTTACTTCTTTTTTTAGGGTTCCGTACCCAAAGGGTAAAAACGGAACCCTATTACTAAGACTTCGCTGTCTGTCCGTCTGTCCGTCTGTCCGTCTGTCTGTCACCAGGCTGTATCTCATGAACCGTGACAGCTAGACAGTTGAAATTTTCACAGATGATGTATTTCTGTTGCCGCTATAACAACAAATACTAAAAACAGAATAAAATTAATATATAAGGGGGGCTCCCATACAACAAACGTGATTTTTTTGCCCTTTTTTTGATAATAATGGTACGGAACCCTTCGTGCGCGAGTCCGGCTCGCACTTGGCCGGTTTTTTTTTTAATATCTGACCTGCAATTCTTGCCAATTATTAAATAAATTAAACTAAACTATGCTCCATGTAAAATACTGATATTCAGCTGCACCCGGTTAAGACTGGAAGCTGACCTCAACTTAGTTGGTAAAGGCCAGTTAGACAACAAGAGGAAATCCAAATTCATAAGATATACGGGGAAACTTAGCTTTAAACTTGTCTACAACGACATACCTACTCAATTAACGAATAAAATCCAAGAATCGAATCCAAGAAATCGGTCTACGCTAAGATGCTGTTCTTTGAAGCTGTGTTGGAAAATAAGCAAACGTAAAAAAACAGTCTGTGGTTTACATAATAGAAACCGGTATACCCAAAGCGGAAAATCAAGACCGAAAAACATGCATCTATAAACAAGAGCTTATAATAGGTAATAATGCTTTTATCATCAACAATTGACTTCTGAAATAACTTATTGCTTCAATTTATTCATCTCGATTTAAATTATGTTCAGAATGGAATCCGAGGGAGTTCGTATATTTGTTTTGGTTAACGAAAAATGGGTTCCGCAATCAATTTTATTTGTCTTTGAAGTAGACGATATTGAGTTATTTGTTAATGATGACAAAAAATATTGGACATTTTTTTTTGTTTTTTTTTTACGTACTTATACAAAGAATGAAGACGATACAGTGCGTCGAAAACTCGTGTGATGTCACAATTGAGTACATTTTTTATTATTATTATATATTATATTATATATTATTATTTTTTATTTTTTAGTGGGAAGTGACGTCACAAGCCCCCCCCACTCATGATCTTTGACCTGTTTTCTTCGTAAATTTTATTATTTTTGATAAAACAGTTTAGTCCGGAATCATCCCTATTGTCTAAAAGAATAACATATTTCGCTATCACTGTGTGTTATGACTATTTTGGTGCCTAATTGAATGTCCTATCATTTTCAACTAACTTCAAAACACAAAAAAAAAACACAAATTGAACATCCTATAGAAAAGTTCTAGAATTATATTTGTATGTAAGGTACAAACGTATATTTAATTTACTACTTTTTCCCTCTCCACAAAATTGTTTCCCTTACCACGAAGCACCATCAATACGTCGTGTTTGTGAACAATCGTTTACCTTCGTGAACTCGACCATTGAGCTAACAAACGTACGTCAGTCCCTCGAGAGCGAGACTGACCTTTTAGCAGTCGTGTCATCGTGTGTAGTGAGACACGATGAGGAAATAAAGCTTTGCGAAGAGCTTTGTTCAAACTGCAGAAGTAAACGGATTTATTTACACAACAAAACGTTGTTTCTGTTTTCATGCGAACATAACTCTTATAATATGAATAAGTATACAGGAGGCAAACCTTCTCAAAAACACGAATCCTGAAACTGGCTTGATTATAAGGTCATATTTCCCAAGTGAAAAAAAAAAACAAATGAAAACTGTAACACGATATAATAAATCAAACCGGCGCGCGGCGCGCTGAACAAAACGAAGTCTTCTAGCTTCGAAGCGTCAATTATAAATATAGTGTAAATAATTAATGTTTTGTTGTTGCTTTAGCTAGCTTAATTGTGTGTTCTTTAAATCAATAAATAGGTGCCAAAATAGGGAGGTATGAAATTGTATTTTTTTCCAGCTTTTTACCAAAGCCGTGTTTTAAATTGGTGATGTTGGTGCACCTATTATAATGACGAACTCAAAAAAATCCGGCTTCCCTATTTCGTACTGGTTAAATATTTCCTCTATTTTTCATCATGGTTGCGCTTTGAGGAATAAATCTATAATATTTTTAATTTAAAGAAGACAATTTTTTTTGTTTGGAGAACAGGCCACCCACATAAAATTGTAACAGACATACAGATATTAATGAAACGTATATAGATTTCTTCCTTATAATTTCTAGATTACAGTGGTAATATTAGCTAAGCCATGTCTAACCGGAATGATGAGAAATTCGAAAATGAAAACGTGAATCTAACAATAAACAATAACAATAACACGTCAAATGTCAAATGAAGTTGTCAGTCAACCACCAAAAAGACGAATTTACAACGTTCCGTGCCATGATGATTTTCTATACCATCTAAAAGATTTTAGCGGAAACCTCTAAAATAGCATTAGAAAGCTCACAGTTTAATATTATTTATTTTTATATTATATTATATTTTAATTATAGCAGATATTAGTACCAATGGATACCGTACTTTTTTTTTGTAAACGGAAAAAACGCCCCTATTTACGTAAGTGTTTTCCGTCAAATGGCATTGACCACAACAGGAATGATTTGACTCGCAAAAAAATATCATAATACAACTTATTTGTTATGATTTTAAGATTCCGGTTTCATTTCTATGTAATATTTCGTTTATTATTAGAATAAAATGGTTACTTTTTTTTGGTGTAAGTAATACGAATATCCGCAACATCGAAGAGGGCCTAAAAAAAACTGTCTCCTTTGTGAGCGCAACTAATGGTTGCGCTTCGAGGAATATCCACTTTCTTCCACTGTTTTTCTTGGTATAAGGTTTCAAACTTCTGTATATGACTATACGAGTACATTCAAATATAGCTCTTCTTTTGTTTATAAAGACCGTAATTTATTAGAATGAACTGCTGAGTTACTTGTTTTGTAGTTTTTGCGTACAATGTCTTGGGGAAATAAATTAAGTTGTTGGTACTTAGTTTGTTCGGATAACAATAGCAAAAATCTTTTCATCCCACCTATTCGAAAAGGACGACTTGGTTCGCCTTTAAGTGCACCCAAAGGTGGTGTTTTCTATAATAAACTTTTAGCGGGCAGTAATGAGTTTTTATTCCTCTTTATAAGTGCACCGCAATTATCTTTGCGGCGCACTTTTTGAATTTGGAACATCTTAGTGTTCAGCGCCGAAAGAAATCGAACGCAAATATTGTTTGAATAAAGACTGGCTGGTACGACGCGGCCCATAGTCGCGCCCGCCGCCGCGCCGCCGCGCTGGCTGATTAAAAAAGAAAAAGGCGCGAACTACAGACCGCGTTTTCGTCAATTTTCATGAATTGTTAGAAATTCATGGTTTTGTTTTGAAAAATTAGTTCTTCAAGTGACAGTGAATAAAAAACACAATAAAGTGAAAAATAACTTTAGATCTTCAGAAGTCGGTCACCTTTGTTTGATTCATTTAGTTTTTTTTTGTCACCGACTTCTGAAGCTAAAGTTATTTTTAACGTTTTTGTGTTTTGTGAAGTCGGTTTTATATATTGCAAAAAAGTTTTTTTTTTATTTTTCCATTTTTAGTTGTAATATCCTATCCAAATATTAGATATGCATTTTTTATTTTACATGTTGAAATTAGACCACACGACTGAAGTAAAAATGTTCATAAAATGAAAACTACTGGGCCAAACTATGTTAAATTTTTATAGGACCAAATGGCAACTATTCCGCATCAAACTAAAGAATAATCACGTCAATCGGCTCATTAATATCAGCGTAATCGGTGTAAATACATTAAAAAAAAAACAGTACAATTGAGATCCTTCTCCTTTTTGAAGTCGGTTAAAATTATGAGGCACCTTTTATTTTCTCATAGTGGGTGATGAAAAGTAGAGTGTATCACTCGGGCGCAAAATATATTTTTGGCTCGGGCGACGTACTTTGAATCCCTCGCTACGTTCAGGATTCTATTAAAGAATCCCTCGCTACGCTCGGGATTCTACTCTAGAATCCCTCACTTCGCTCTGGATTCAAAAAAGCGCCCTCGCCGTAAAAATATTATTTTGCTCCCTTATGATACAATCTACTATTGTGTTGTACTTTTCTTTGTAAGAGTTGGAAATGTAGTTTTCTCGATCGGTTAGTCGCCAAGTATCACGAAATTACTAGTCAGGTGGATTGCAATTATATTAAGCAGATATTACTAAGAAGAGATAAACTAAGGTAACAATGAAAATCCGACTAAGATTCCACAAATTCACTACGATCCTAATCAACCAAATATTCGAGATTTGAGAAAGTTAATACACGACGCTATTTATACGTAATAATGTGCTTTTTCATTAAATAACAGCCAGTTTTATGACGATAACTGGTTTATGCCCGCGGTTTCGCCCGCTTGAACGTCGGTAACTGTCCCACGGTATCATATTACCGGGATAAAAAGTAACCTATATATATGTATATTTTAATCCAGGTCCAGTTGAAAACCAGCGTCGGACGCTAGCTGCTCGGCAGTTTGCTGAACTGGGCCTATTTGGCGCAGCCGTGAGACACACAATATTATTTGTCTTTTTTTGTTTGTTTAGTTTTTATTTTTATTGTGTAGTTTTATGTTTCTTATTTTTTTATTGCATTTGTAGAGGCACTACAAAAAGTTACTACAGCTACATTGGACAAAAAGTATTACATTGTACGTTGTGTGTACAAACGCTGCAAATAGGTTTTCTTTCTTTCTTTAATCCAGCTTATAAACTACCTATGTGCCAAATTTCATCCAAATACATTCAGTAGTTTTCGCGTGAAGGAGTAACAAACATCCATCTTCACAAACTTTCGCATTTTGAAAGGGTAAAGGGTCGTTTTAGGAATAAAACATTATCATTTTATTGGTACTGAACTGAACCAACAACAAAATGTACTGTTTGGTACACGAATTTTCAAATTGTACACAACAGCGTACATTACACAAGCTAAATGAGCCTGTCACATACAAATACGAGGTAACACATAAACTGTGTGATGACGTCACTGTTAAGTGGCGCACCCCACCCCCTCTTACATTTACATTTCCACTCACCCTGCAGATAATATTCACAAGGATGCGTGAAAGTGTTAGATATGACTAGACTTTACATACATGAGAGCTCTACAGAAGATCGAGGTGATTTTACATTTCTCGCGACAAAGAAAATAATGTTGGGAGTTTATCCTTTATCGTTTTAAACTAAAGTCTTGTGTCGAAGCTCCGGAATTTAGGTGCGTCGGAATAAAAAAACGAAATATCGGTTTAGGCGCAAAATGCCTAATTCTCAAAATGGTAACAGAGTCGCAAAAGGACTATTTCTCAAAATGGCCAATTCGCAAAACAACTAATTCTTAGAATACCCAATTCTCAAAAGGACTAATTCTTAAAATGCCCAATTCACAATAGGACTAATTCTTAAAATGCCCAATTCTCAAAATTACTAATTATCAAAATGGCAAATTCTCATCTGAGATAACACTGAAAATCCTAATGAATGGCAAACGGTGGTGATAGATAACGGTGGATAAGTTGAGATATTTTTTATTTTAAAATTTCAAAAACCAGCTCAATTCTCAATCTGGAAGTGGAGAAAAATGAGAAAGATAGTTATATATTATATTATTGTTATGTTATTATAGCAAAAAAACATGAGTGTCTTCTTTAGTGACGACCCCAAGAACTTTTCACGTAAAAGTCCAATGTCTACTAAGACGGGTTAAGGTCTGGATAAACGAGAAAGGCTATGTGTGATGCGTATTAATAGATAATGATGTGGTATTGATTTTCAGAGTTATCTCAGATGAGAATTTGCCATTTTGATAATTAGTAATTTTGAGAATTGGGCATTTTAAGAATTAGTCCTTTTGCGAATTGGGTATTTTAAGAATTACTCGTTTTGCGAATTGGGCATTTTAAGAATTAGTCCTTTTGCGAATTAGCCATTTTGAGAACTAGTCCTTTTGCGACTCTGTTGCCATTTTGAAAATTAGGCATTTTGCGCATAAACCGAAATATCGCTTGTATTTGCGTAAGGAATATTAAAATCACAAGTAAAGCTAATCTGTTCCATTGAAGCAAATAATAATTTCCGGTAAATATTTAGTTCCCTTTATCCTTCATTAGGAATTAGGACACAAAATAATCCTTAATATTTTTTTGAAGTAATTAATGAATTAAATGCTTTACTTGTTCTTCCACAATTGTTATCTAAATTTTTTTGATCTTGGTATATAATAAAACTCAAGAAGGACCGTTCAAGAGGAACTATAATTGTTTTTTTTGTACTTTTCCATTTAAAAATCCTCAACCGATATTGCCCTGACATTACATAATGGAAGACTTTTGTTTTCCGGTATCGAAACGAAATCAAATTAATAGAGTCCAATACATTTTCCAATAAAATTCGATGCGTCTATTTAGACAACACATACAATCTTGTGTAACTCAACTTCTCTCTATTCTTATGTTATACATGATTCCGAGTATCTACCCAAATTGACATTCTGTTCACCGCGCATGAATTCTTCAGTCGTATGGCTGAATGTGTCATGTATTCTGCAGTTTGTTCCAGATACATAAATTGTAGTAGATATATTTGCAGACATCATCTCAATGTTTGTGTACGCGCTTTTACTCGTACGTGACATGTGTGAGATGAGACTTCACGAAAACAAGCGGTGCTCGCTTGTAGTGTGAACTAGTAATTTCCTTGTCTTATTAATACTCTGAGGTATTGCTATCTCACAAACCTGGCTATTTTACCACCATTTCCTAGCAAGTTTCATGGCAGCTCCTTAATTATCGTGACCCGTCACGATTATCTGCGGTTATCTTCAAAACTCAAGTACAATTTGTATCGTAATGGAAACTATTAAAGCTAGCTAATTTGTTGCACTTATAGTACTTTTGAGATCTTGGCCTTAAAGTTAGGCCAGAAGTAAGAAAATTGATATTTAAAATGATAATTTTCTTATTTACTGCGTGCCTGCGTGCGTTCAGCATTTTCTCGTTTCAAAATATGCTGACAAGTAATTATATGCTCAAATTCCACAATGACAAGTGGTGTGAATAATACTTCTATCTTTACTTCTATCCTCCAAACGTATTTCTGTTCCATTTACTTTAACAGCTGGAGTTTATTCGGGTAACGTCGCAGAGACAAATGTGCTCAAGTTACAGCATCAATGTACCGCTGAATGCGTCTGTTTTTGAATGTTGATAAAATACTAAAAAACCCTAATAACGAAAGGGTCCGCCACAAAAACATTTCCTTCGAGATTTTAGATGTCCTTTTGTTACGTTTTCCTAAAGATTGAACTTTTTGTTTTGGTCTTTTTTCTCATTTTCTTGTATTTTCCGCAAAAACATTGGTAAGTTCCTGTTATTGTGTTTTAGTTAGGCAGCAGGAAATGATATAAAAATCTATCGCAAAAAAGATTTACAAGATATTGTTTGAGAAACAAGATGCTGATTTAGACACGAAGAAATAAACGAAACTATGTCAACGTTTCAATACAGGGAGCTACACAAAGCAGGCTGAATATCTTTATCTGTCAACGGTACGATCACAATTCTTGCAGCGTAATACCGGAACACGGTTCCGTAGATTCCAGTAACTGAAATCAAGTTTTCAAGCCGTCATACAAGTTAAAAATATTTCACGGTAACAGCGCCACGGTGTCAACGGAATGCTGAAATATCATTGCGCACTCTTATTATTTCTCTTTTGAAGATTCATACTCAGTCTAAAATAAAATTCCAGGAATTGGACAGTGAAAAAACGCTAAGTGATATAAAGGGTGTAAAAAACCTCATAACGAAGCCAAAAGGCACGTTCTCCCCGTCCGCGTCATTGCGATCATTTTTTTGTTCTACACCATACTTGGGAACCTTCTAGTTGCGGAGATATTGGGGGTCAAAGATCCTACTTTTTGACAAGTTTTTTTTTAATAAAGTTTTTATTGTAAGATTTTTTTTAAACACCTCCCCGACCCCGTACAATTCAATCCATCCATTAGCACAATGTTTTTTGAGTGCGTTACATTGAGTTCTACCACAAAACATGATTTTTCACCCCAAAAAAAAGTACATAGTTTCCCAGCAATATTTTTTGCTTAGAGTAATTTTGATGTACAGAATGCTTGGTTGACGGCTTCGTGATGAGTTTATCTACACCCTGTATGTATTATTGTATTAAAGAAGGCTTTGAATGGTAAGTCGAAAAATATATAATACTAGCGTACGTCAGCGGTTTCACCCGCGTAGTTCCCGTTCCCGTGAGAATACGGGGATAAAATATAGCCTATGTTACTCAGTAAAAACGTGGCTTTCTAATGGTGAAAGAATTTTTGAAATCAGCGCAGTTGTTTTTGACTTTATTCTTTACAAACATACACACACACAAAAATACAAATCTTGCCTCTTTATGATATTAGTGTTGATTAAAACTACCGGGATCAAAAGTATTCTATGTGTTAATTCAGGTTATAAACTACCTGTGTGCAAAATTTCATCAAATTCGTTTAGTAGTTTTTGTGTGAAAGAGTAAAAAACATCCATTCTCCTCTCAAATTTTCGCATTTATAATACCTATTAAATAATAATAATATTTTTTTATAATATTAATATAAATCACTAATCAAGTGCCATTAAAACATTTAAATATTATTTTAATTTCCGAGACCTTTTAAAAACAGCGCGAGTCTCAACAAAAAATTATAGAAGTTATGAAGTTACGTTGCCAGCAAGATCTCCCCGTGGACATCTGCACCCCTAGCCAAGTTACAAATGTTTCGTATCGATTCTCTTTCTACAATCGTAAACGCCTCGGCGCGCGGCGTAAGCAATTGTAGAAATCGCTAAATTGGTAGCCAAGTTGACACGACTGAGTCGATAATGTCATAATGTCTGTAGAAAAAACCTACACTTTAGTCTATGGTGAGCGTTCCTACCAAAAAGTTTAGCGATCAACATTGTAGAAACGATAACATTCTTTTCTATCATTTTGAACGATATATAAACTTGTCTACGAATTTTCTATTCGTTTGTATTGATCACGTGATTTAACGTTGAGATGATGTCATTCCCATTCATTTTAATAGTTTTCTACTATCGTTAACGATTGTAGTTTGTTAACTTGGCTAGGGGTGCTGAACTACAACAGATACGAAAGTTGTAATTTTGTTGGAAGCTTACAATGTTTAAAAGAAGAACCTGAAATGAGCCTTTTTATGAAATGAGACATTACTTTCCAATAAAATCCATGAAAATTAATGTTATGTGACATTTTTTCTTACTGTCAATTTACCGCGGGGACCCAAAAAAGATTGGTAATAATAACTTGTTTTCATTGTTGCAGGCTGGTTATGCTCGGCATTATTCTGCTCAGCATCGCAGAGCATGCGTACGCGCATGAGCAGCGGGTCAGGGAGCACCAGGGACTACAAACTTGCGGCGGACACTTGAAGGCTCCCGTGGGCACGATAACGACACCAAACTTCCCCAACCCTTTCCCCGTCCCGATAAAGTGTAAATGGATAATAGAACACGACATAGTGAATGGGACTATATCGATATACTTTACTCAGCAGTACACTACCAGTGGGTTGACGTTCACTGAGTACATGTATTATGACGAGACTTACAAGTTGGGCGAGAGGAGAGCGCTCACCGTCACCGACGAGAACATCACCAGGATCAAATGGCTTCAGGTATGTGACTGTTTAATAATAATACTGTTGATGAAATTTAGCTTCCTGAGACTGTTGTATTTGTTCATGTGTGCTCCTTACCTAATATTGACATTAAATATTTATACCCATCTTATTTGTCGGTTCCCAGAATGACTTCTGTGAGAAATATAAAATATCACACTTAATTCACTTAATAGAACCATCATATTATGATCTTTTTCGTGCTATCATCATACACAATTTTAATTGCTATTTTAAATGCTCGATGAGTTATTTTGTGAACCAAATTCTAAAGTCATTTTAAAATTCTCCAGATAATACTACTACTACTACTACTGGTACTATCCTATTTGACCCAAAGGTTGACTGGTAGAGAATGCCTTGTGGCATTAAGTCCGCCTATGTACCACCCCTTGTACATGAAGTTTAAATAAATAAATAAATAAATAAATAATCTTACTCCCAATATAATTCCGTGATTAAGAAAGGAAATGCACATTTATATCTATAAAAAATCGTGTGAAGAGGAAGTATCTACGTAAGACAAGTAGCCGTAGAATTTACAATGGCGCAGAAAATTGTGCACGTTATTGCCTTGAACGGCTCACTGTGTGAAGAAGGATAATAATGTGCTTCATTACTATAATTATTCAACGTAACGAGGTTGTCGTCGACTGTACCGCGGCTGCGATTTGAAAATAATGTTGTTGACTTTATATACGCTTACAGCGAAAATTACACTGAAGAAGGGTTTATTTTTTCCTTGTTTTCGTGGGAGATAATTATGTTGTACCCATCTTTTCACTGATAACCTTTTGATAACGTCTTAAATCGATGAACACCGGCTGGACGCACGAAAAAGTGTCACACCGTTACGATCCGGCGATCAACGCCCAACCCTAACCCATGGACCTAGAAAACTGAAATTTAGCACAGTGGTTCCCTTTATAATGTTTTATTACTATTACAACAGCCCATAACGTCCACTGCTGGACATAGGCCTCTCCCATAATGGGAGGATTTGCCGCAATCTCCACGCTTGGCAGGCGGATTGGAGACTTTATAATGTAGACAAGGAAAAAGGAAGGATTTTTTGAAATTCAACTCTTAAGGGAGTTAAATAAGGGATGAAAGTTTGTATTAAAGTCCGTCAGTTTTAAAGTTAGGATCTTAAAATTTAGTGTTTAGGCTGTCGATTAAAAATTAATTTATACGTATCTCAGCGTTTTTGATAATTCCACCCCCAAAGTATTAAAAAAGGGTGAAAAGGGGGGTGAATTATTGTTCTAGGAACACTGTAACATTTATTAAGTGTCAGTTGGACGTTTCTGACTAAAGAATGGTGTCTGGAAGGTCTAAAAAACTGGCGGTGTAAAATCAGTGAAATTAAAAACACCGAAATTTGTTGCTTTTTTGTTGCTAATATTAGTTGCTAAAAATTTTTTTTTTTTTGCTGCAACCGATCGCGAAAAATCGGCAATAACGCTAACTTTTCATTATGATAGCGTGGAAATCACTGGATGTGGAATGATCGATCAAGCGAATAGGGGTCAATTTGTTGCTAATTTATTGCTGAAAGATGCTAAAGAGAAAAAATAAAATTTGTTTTTTTTTTATTACGCCAAAATAAATAATGTCCACGCCAACTTAACTCTCGAGTTTTCCGTGAAAAAGCGGAATGAAAATTTGTTGCTGCTTCTACTACATCTTGTCCGAGTACAGAGAGTCAGCAACAAAATAGAAACCGGAAGTCAAGAGAAGTTGGAGATCGGTTTACGAAAAAACCGGCCACGCCAGCTTAACTCTCGACCTTTCTGTGGAACAACTATTGTTAAAATTTGTTGCTGTCTATACTGAAGCTAGTCTGAGTACAGAGAGTCAGCAACAAAATAGAAACCGGAAGTCAAGAAAAGTTGGAGATCGGTTTACGAAAAAACCGGCCACGCGCCAGCTTAACTCTCGACTTTTCCGTAGAAAAACTATTGTAAAAATTTGTTGCTGCTCATACTGCAGCTAGTCTTGAGTACAAAGAGCCAGCAACAAAATAAAAATTAAAAGTCGGATTAGTTTGGAGATCGGTTTACGAAAAAACCGGCCACGCCAGCCTAACGCTCGACTTTTCCTTAGAAAAGCAATAGTAAACATTTGTTTCTGCTCATACTGCATCTACTCTCAGTACAAAGAGTCAGCAACAAAATAGAAAATATAAGTCAAGAAAGTTGAGAGATCGGTTTACGAAAAAACCGGCCACGCCAGGTTAATCTTGACTTTTCCGTGGAAAAACTATATTTAGCATTATCTAACGCAAGTCGAGAGTTAATCTTTATTTAGCATTATCTAACGCTAAGTCGAGAGTTAAGCTGGCGTGGCCGGTTTTTTCGTAAACCGATCTCCAAAGTAATCTGACTTTTAATTTTTATTTTGTTGCTGGCTCTTTGTACTCAAGACTAGCTGCAGTATGAGCAGCAACAAATTTTTACAGTAGTTTTTCTACGGAAAAGTCGAGAGTTAAGCTGGCGTGGCCGGTTTTTTTGTAAACCGATATCCAACTTCTCTTGACTTCCGGTTTCTATTTTGTTGCTGACTCTTTGTAATCAGACTACCTGCAGTATGAGCAGCAACAATAATTCA
The DNA here is from genome assembly GCA_905147715.2 of Xestia xanthographa. Taxonomy (NCBI): domain Eukaryota; kingdom Metazoa; phylum Arthropoda; class Insecta; order Lepidoptera; family Noctuidae; genus Xestia; species Xestia xanthographa. The sequence continues at coordinate 18,158,286 of LR990652.1, forward strand.
CTATAGTTTTTCCACGGAAAAGTCAAGATTAACCTGGCGTAGCCGGTTTTTTCGTAAACCCATCTCTCAACTTTCTTGACTTCCATTTTCTATTTTGTTGCTGACTCTCTGTACTCAGACAAGATGTAGTAGAAGCAGCAACCAATTTTCATTCAGCTTTTTCACGGAAAACTCGAGAGTTAAGTTGGCGTGGCCATTATTTATTTTGGGATAATAAAAAAAAAACAAATTTTATTTTTTATCTTTAGCATCTTTCAGCAACAAATTAGCAACAAATTGACCCCTATTCGCTTGATCGATCATTCCACATCCAGTGATTTCCACGCTATCTTAATGAAAAGTTAGCGTTATTGCCGATTTTTCGCGATCGGTTAGAGCAAAAAAAAAATTCTTTTAGCAACTAATTAGCAACAAAAAAGCAACAAATTTCGGTGTTTTTTATTTTTAATTTCGCTGATTTTACACCGCCAGTTTTTTAGACCTAATTTTAGCCCCTTGTATTACAATGTACTATTATAAAGCTGGTCAGTCGATTTAAAAGTTATCTGGTGAGCACATTTTTAGTCATTAGTACCATTTTAGTACAATAGATGTCACTGCATCTTACATTTGATGATTAGTTCTTCTTGAACACTTTAAATTCGTGTATCTTCTGATAGAATTAACCGATTACGATGAAACAAAAACTAAGTAATACCTCAAGATACGCACAATTTTTATGTATAAAAGTTATCTGTATTGGTTTCGTATATTTTACGTGATGCTTGATCATCGAAGCAGACAAACAAATAAACAGACAAACAGATAAACAGACAAAAATTCCAAAAATGCTGGAAATGAGTTCTGTTGGTTATCCTTTCACACCTTGGCAATTTTTTTAAATTTTTTTTCGATGTACAAAAATGATTTTTCTACTGATTTATTATATGTATAGATAGATTGATTGCCTTTGCTGACGTCAGTAGCATACAAATTGATGTTGCTTTAATGCAATTCTCGCCACAAATGATCAACAGGAATTTCCACTATAAAATCATGGTGGCATAATTGTTGCTAGCCAATTTCCCCAAAGTATTACTCTTAGCATGCTAAGTTTTTATTATTTTTATTTACAACGAGCTTCGTGTCTCAGAGACGTGACGGGAATAGTAACCTAACCACCTCTCACAGACTCACATCATTCATTGATACGAATATAGCTTTGTGCATTGTGTTCTGTGTATTTGTTCTTTCTTGGCTACAAACATTGAGGGGATCTAACTTTTGTAATGTTATACTTTTGACTATCTTGAATAATACTAGCAGCACATCTTGTCATAATTTATTGAAATCAAAATCTGACCCTTACTGAACAAACGGGGCTACGTTAAGTCACTCGTTTATGTTGTCTACACTAATATTATAAAGAGGAAAGATTTGTTTTTTTGTGTGTGTGTCTGTTTGTAATGAATAAACTCAAAAAATACTTCGCCGATTTCAAAAATTCTTTCACCATTAGAAAGCTACATTCACCCTGAGTAACATAGGCTATATTTTGTCCCCATACTCTTACGGGAACGGGAACTACGCGGGTGAAACCGCGTGACGTCCGCTAGTTTATTATATGTGAGACAGGCTCATACATAGGTACGCATGTACTATCGAGGACACTTCCGCCTGACCACCACTAAGCTCATTTTTGCTTGCACTCGCAACATAAAAACGCTCTCTAGCCCCGCCCTGTTGACTTTGTGTAGAAAAAATGAATGAAAAGATACCGAATCGGCCGAGCGCATTGACGACGCACGCCAAACGAGAGTTGTTGTTATTTTGCGCGCCAAAGTTGACGCTTTCCTAATAGGCCCAAACTTTAAGGGGGCGTGGCTCGGCGCCTCCGCATAATTTAAGCGAAAAAAAAAAAAAATGGTCTGGCGGAAAAGACCCCCATAGTACGCTACGCGCCAACCGCTTGACTAATTGCTTCCATTCGAAACGTTTCTACTGTAAAGTTCACCTGTACGTTGCTTTACTTGTAACAAGCGAATGTGGGAAAAGTTACAAACTTTGTGGCCTAGTCAGTCGGATTTCTGTTAGAGACTGAGGAAATGAGTTTCAAAACAATTTAGAACCTAACTATTTTCAAACAATTTTTTTAGTAAAGTAAAAGCTAAAGTGAAACTCAGGTCCTTTTTTGTGCAAATCGTGGGCGTAGCTACACTTACTAAACCTGATATAGATGATTGGAAAAAGGGTTTAAGCAAAATTATGTTTTCTAGTGGTAATTAGATCAGACATTGGTGTCGATTCTGGTGTGCACAAACTAAACTTAATTTAGGCTATTGCTATCTTTTTCTCTCTAATAAAATGAGAGAGAGACGGACGTAATTTAGAGCTGTCAAATTTAGTTGGAACTAAAATTTCTATACAAATGAAAGGTGCACGTAAAAACATGTCGACTAAAAACACGGTGAAGCGCAAGGCATAAACTAGTTTGACATCTCTAACTTAGTTCATAGCTACAGCCGTCCTTTTCTCGCACTGCCTTTTAGTAAAAAATAGCAATAGCCTAAATTAAGTTTAGTTTGCTGTTTGTTTGTTTAGTTTTGTGCACAACAGAATCGACATCATTGTCGTTGATCTCATCCTGTTGGAACATAGTTTGAATAGATATAGCTTTATTTATTTATTTAAATAGAACGGCCGAAGCCAATTACACTATTTAATTAACATATAATTTATTTAACACAGTCATGCATTCTTCTCACAAAAATTCAAACATTCTGACAGTATCACCTTCCATTCAGTCGCAAACATATCTAGATCTGTGTTCGAGTTCAGGAGAGCGTTAATAGCGGCTAATGTCCGGGGAATAGGTGACTTGGAGTGTGCCACAGTACGGCAAGTTGGAACAGCCAGTAAGCGGTGTTTCCTGCCACGATAGTAATTGTCTGGGACAAATAGCTTGCAAATGTCATTATGCAGATCAGGAACATCAATAATACCCCAAAGAATTTTAAATATTGCAATCATCTGTCTTACTTCTAGAGAATTGAAATGTTTAGGTTTCAATTCTCTAGAAGTAAGACGGTCGCGAACCTAACAGGAATTTAGTGGGATACAAGAAGGGATAAAACCCGTGCAAGTGCTTGTAGAGGTATCTAAGGAATGCTTTTTGAACTTTTTCTAAAGCTAACGCATACTGCTTCTCAAAAGGACTCCATACGCACGCACTAGACTCCAGCTTACTACGAACCAATGCCCCATAAACAAGCTTGATAACGTGGGGGTTGTGGAAGTCACGACAGTTCCTTAAAACAAAGCCAAGGCGCCTGAAGGACTCCTTAGCAGTGGATGTGATGTGGTCATGAAAAGTAAGCTTACGGTCGAATATGACTCCCAGGTCTTTCATGGAATCAGTTCTTGTAATTGTATCTCCATTTAGTTTGTACAGAAAGTTGACTGGGCGCCGCATTCGACCGAAATACATCACGTAGCATTTTGATTGATTGAATTCCATTTTATTTTCCAAACCCCACTTATATACTGAATCAATGTCTGATTGCAGAGCTTGGCAATCGCGCTCAGATGTTATTTCATGATATAGCTTTAAGTCATCAGCATATAAGAGGGCTCTAGCATTCGCAACTACATCTGGGAGGTCATTGATTACCAAAATGAAAAGAAGAGGGCCGACTACCGAACCTTGACTCACACCCGAGCGAGTGTGGTATGGGAGGGACTCGTACAGACCCAATCTGACAAATTGTTGTCGGTCCCGCAAATAATCTGCAAGGAGCCGTAGAAGCCCTGGAGCAACACCTATCGCACTGAGTTTTGACAGCAAGATGTCATTGTTGATTCTGTCGAACGCCTTTTGAAAATCAAAGTAAAGAACGTCTACCTGGCGTCTGCGGTCAAGACTAGTAGAGATATAATTAACTAGTGTAAGTAAGTTAGTATTGACGGATCTTTTTTCGCGAAAGCCATGCTGCTCATTGCACAGGTACTGTTTTACTTGCTTATAAATTCCTTGGTGTAGGACATTCTCGAAAACTTTCGCGGGAGAAGAAAGTATCGCTATTGGACGAAATTCATTGACTGATGATTTATTTGCGGATTTCGGTATGGGAGTCACACGTGATATCTTCCATTGTGGCGGATAAACTCCAGATTTTAGTGCCAAATTAAAAATGTGGTTTAGGGGCCGAATAAGAAATTTATTTCCCTCTTTTAAGAACCACGAAGGAATATTATCAGGACCAATAGAACTGTTGAGTTTTATTTTATTTATTCCGGTGCTTATATCACTTTCGGTGAAGTTTAGTATATTAATGTAATTGCTAATATTGGAGTTGCTTGGATTGGCTATATTCTCGAGGTCTAACTTTGGTACTTCAGCTTGGAAGACGCTCGCGAAATATTCTGCGAACGCTTCAGCATCTGCTACACCACTGTGAATTTTACCTTTGTGGTGGGTTACGTTAGGCTCAAACCCGCCTTTTGATCTTAGGTTAGAAATATGCTGCCAGAATTCTTTGGGATTTTTCTTAATGTTCCCTTCGATGCGCTTAATGTAAGTATCATAAGCAGTCGATATACGAGACTTTAGGTTAGATCTATACTCAGAGAATTGCTTACATATAAAATCACAGTTACTTTTTTTCCAGGCGGAATGTAATTTCACCTTTTTCTGGATGTCCCGAATGATATCCGAAGTAAACCAGGTAGGATATAGATGGTTAGGCACAATAATATCCAGTTAGCAATAGGCACTTCGTTCGCCGCGCGACTCCAAAAACAACAAAAGTTTCGATTGGCTTTATTGGCTTTTTTTTTTGTTGATAACTAAACTGATATTACTAAATAAATAAATAAATATTGCTGGACATTACACACAGCGCCATCTAGTGCCACACTAAGCAACGAGGCTTGTGTCGTGAACACCAGATAGTTGATATACTACATAGATAATTTTTGTTTGTAAATACATACTTATTATACATGTCGCCGCAAGAGGCTCTATCTGCTAAGATTTAATCTAATTAATAGCACTCATAATTCTATTCCATGATAAAACTGATGAATCTGCCATCTCTGCTTGGCAGTACAATTATTACATAGAACTTAATTAATTGACAGATGAATTAAGCGCCATCTATTGGCTTACCTAGTACTTAGATAGTTCATGGTTTCAAATAGTAATTTATTAAACAAAAGTCTAGCTAAAGACTTACTGAGAGTCTTTAGCTAGACTTTCTATCTGTAGTTAAAATTATGATAAGCAAGTATTTTATGACATTGGATTTGTAATTATTATTGTTCATTTGACACAAGATTGTTTATGAGGCAACACTACAGGTGGAAGATGGCGCCGATTACGATTTGATCAATAACTCAATTAATAATTTGAAACTACAACTAAATCAGATTATCTAACTAAATTACAAACTAAAAAGTAACAAGATTATTTTACAGAACAATTTATTAGTGAAAGACTTTTTATGTGTTCTTTGTATTAAATCCTTTGATTTACCGGAAATGGTTTTAAAGCAAGATCGAATATTGTTGTAAAAAGTAATGAAGCGACTAATTAGCTTTAACTAGATAAAACCTTTGCATTTGTGAATATTGGAAATGTTAAATTAATAAAATGATTAATTGCGAATTATTCTAGAATTGTTTGTAAGTTTTAATGAATTTATTATGTAATGAATAAACTTAGAAAGGGGAGGCCTTTGCCCAGCAGTGGGACACTATGTAGGCTATGAAAAAAAAAAAAAAAAAAAATGAATAAACTGTACTGAATGAGGGACTTCCGCCCACTCAGAATGGACGCGTGAGCGACGAGCAGTCACGTTATCATAAGATTAGCAAAACAATTAAAATACTAAGTAATTATAAGTGTTTAGTGAAGTGAACGATTAGTTGTGAAAATGAGAGTGTGAGGAGATTCTTCTCCTCAACCATAATACTCTGCGAATGGACGACTCAACTCTAGAAAGTTAATAAGTTTCTGTACCTAAATGGTTTAATAGAAATAAACGTTTGGAGTTTGAGTCAAGTGCTGTGTGTGATTTCAACTACCCATTACCCACCTACCTATCTACCAACAATGAAGAATCGTATCGCAAGGCGATGTGATAGATGGCTGAAAGACAATATGGTTACTCTAGGCTTTCCCAGCCGTGATATACATATAAACATCCATGACTCGGAAACAAATGTCCATGCTCATCACACAAACATTTTGCTCCGACCGGGATTCGAACCCGGGACCCTAAGAACGCCAATCGGGTCGTACTTAACGACTAACTAAAGTAACAAAGGATGAATTAGTCGATCGTTCAATGACTAGTTTTTCTCACGTAAATTAATTTCTTCGGTTAGTTAGACAGTACTAAGTCAGTTAGGGTAGTTTAGTTCTCAACTAACATTAAAAGCTTTTAGATTTTATTTTCCTACTAGAACACGAATGTGTAGGTACACACATGTGTGCTTTTACGTCTCGAACTCTCGATAGAAGTACACATAAATGGACTGCCCTTACACCGTCGGATAAAATCTTGGCGTTATTACCAACACAAAAAGTCAAACAAACAAAATTCAGAAAACATAGCCAGATGACAATAGAGTCAAGTACAACACCGTCATGGAAAACGAATGTCCAGGTTTAGCTGCTTTTTGTTCTGTTAGGTCACGACTTTGATGTAGATGGATAGAGATAGATAGCACAACGTTCTGAAGCTAAAAAAAAAAAATCGGCTTATGTTTGTTCGCACTTGATCTTACCTCCATTGTTTGGTCAGAGTTGAATATTTCATTTATGCTAGGCTTTTGCAGATTCCCGAGTATTTTCAGTACTATAAAATACGAAATTAAACAGAGAAGATAGGTAGGCAAATTCCTGAAACCCAATTACTCTTTCGTAGAATTTCTTTTTTTGTCTCAAACGAGGACCATTTAGGAACGAGGACAGACCGCTAAAATATCTTACAAAATTAAATTAACCCTGAAATACGAGAACGATTTTTCTCCGAATTCTTGTTTCCCAGGAAACAACAATTGCTTAGCTATCCGTATTACTTTTTTGTTCTGTTGCGTGTGACAGGGTTCGCGCGGCCGAAACCTTCGTCAGTTGACCGCGCATGGAGCTGACAGTGAGCGAAAATTTCCCGCTAACAAACTTAAAATGTTTGAAGTTTCTTGATACGGAAATGTCAGCAAAATTGATGATATACTTAATTACTGGTAGTACCTAACTACATACTATATGATCAATGTTGAGCTTTTGCATGTTTTTTTTTGTTTTCATTACCGCACACGGCACCGTACCGCAGTATGACGTCGGGACGTGACACGGTGGCGGCGCCGCGCCGTGGTGTTGTGTCCAGGCCCCAACATTAAAATATATGTTATATCAAAAAATAAAATAAAATAAATTGTAGTTGGTAACATTTAATGCTGTGTAGACTTTATGTTCTAAGATCCAAGTTAATACAATTAAATCTAAAACTATACTTATAAGATCTTATTCATACGGTCATTTGAATTCGACCCACTTGCGAGTAAATAAAACAAACAAGTCACAGGTGTTCAGTGAGTTGCATGCATAGTAATTTGTAATGCTGCATGAATTTGATGCATTCATAGTTTTTAGGTCAATACGGGAATTCTGGAAGAAATCTGGTTATTACAAGCAACTGAACCTATTATACTGCATCGTATGAAATGCGTAGGCTGACCTTGTCGTACCCGTACTTTTGTTTAACTTTATCTAAGACATATAAGGCACATTATCGCTTGACCTCTCCTGTAACTTTCGTCGATAAAAAGTAACAACGTTAAATTATGTTGCCATGTTTTGTAACCCCTTTTCGGTTAAAGTTTTTGGGGAAAAAGGATTGTCCGGTTAATCCGAGAGCGACCTCTGACTGTTCATATGTGGCGCTTTTTATTGTAAGCAAAATGTTTGCTGGAAGGGAACGGATTAGATAAATTGTATGTTTTTAGGTACCCTTTCGCTGTGTGGGCTTTGCTATTTATTTTAAACTGTAATATTGAACTACTACTATGATATACATATGACAAACTAACATAGATATATAACAAACTAGCTGACTTCCCGCGGTTTCACCCGCGTAGTTCCCGTTCCCGTGGGAGTACGGGGATAAAATATAGCCTATGTTACTCGTGGATAATGTAGCTTTCGAATGGTGAAAGAATTTTTTAAATCGGTCCAGTAGTTTTTGAGCCTATTCATTACAAACAAACAAACAAACAAAGTTTTCCTCTTTATAATATTAGTATAGACAAGGTAACAAAATGAATTACAAAAAGTATAGTTTATTTAAGTTTAAGTCACGAATAGTCCATGTATTTTAAAGATATAATTATATTTGTAGATCCAACCCATGATCCATGTTTGTCAACTCGCGATCATGGCGCTTGCAACAGCGTTGAAATATCGGGAACTCAAAATAAATAACAATCACGAAAGATATCCCGTAAGTGACAATATAAAACCGTGAAAGCTTAAAACAATATTTGTAGATGTTAATGTCATCTCGCAAGTCAACCTATGAGACTATCTTCTACTTAACCGGTGTATCCTGTGGGTGCCTTGAGTATAAGGTCTCCAGCCAGGGGATATAACAGTACTAGCTTGTGCCAGCGGCTTCGCCTGCGTGAACTTTGATAATTGTCCCATGGAATCTTACTACTGAGATAAAAAGTATCTTATGTGTTAATCCAGGTTATAAACTATCTGTGTGCCAAATTTCATCCAAATCCGATCAGTAGTTTTTGCGTTAAAGAGTAACACACATCCTTACATACAGCCATGCAACTCGTGAAATCCATTTTTGATCGCCCAACAGCTGCTGCGGCCCCGACGATGATGGTTGGTCGCGAATATCGTGCGAAGTTTTTTCTATGAAAATTAATGTTCTCGGTAGATCGACACTTCCTTTGTCACTAAGCCACTTAGAATGTTTCTGGCGACTATGCTTTTTTTCCGAGAACTAGATTTCTATCAAACGGCAAGTCGATCGCAAATATACTTCTCAACGTTCTCTAAATTACTAACATCTACGTTATCTGCTTTTTGGCATCATGTCCATTAGTTGTCGCATCACTTGCGCGTCTTTCTGTGTTTGAAATACTCGTGGATAGCCACAGTTCAAATATAAAACCTCTTGAAAAGTTTTTAACAAAAAAAGATTAACTTTTTCAATTGTGGGTATTCAACAAATTTTGTTAAGAGTCGATTTTCTTGTTAATAATTCAAGTGATTTTAGTATCAATTACTGTCTAGTAAATCGAAACATAATTTATTAAGTACTTGGTGTACACACCAATTGATTTTTGGCAACTTATTTCGATAAGTTGCGATGAATTGGCCACCTCTTGTTACAATGTTTATATTGAAGGTCTTGAAAATGAACTAAAAAAAAACCCTAAGTTATTTTGGACGCACGTAAAGAATAAACGAGGAGGGTCTAGTACCTACCCTATGACCATGAAGGATGGATCAATGTCCACTTCTGATGTAACAACAATATGTGAGATGTTTGCTACCAACTTCTCTTCTGTTTACAGCCCCGAACCAGAATTGAGCAAGGAATTTGATACCAATATATTATTAAAATCTTTCGAAAATAGTAGTTTGTGTTTAACAAGTCCAACAATTAGCAGTGAGACATTACTTAAAAAACTTAAAAGTTTAGATACTAACAAGGGAGCGGGCCCTGATGGCATACCGCCAATATTTATTACGTCTTGTGCGGAGGAGTTAGTGTGCCCTCTTATTCTTATATACAACAAATCCTTATCTACTGGCGTTTTCCCTCAAACATGGAAAATGGCTAAGGTAGTGCCTATACATAAATCAGACAGCAACGATGACATAGCTAACTATAGGCCTATCTCAATTCTTTCAACGTTCGCTAAAGTGTTTGAGTCACTGCTCTGCCCGTATTTTCAAAACCATCTAAAACTATTCATTAGCGATCATCAGCACGGTTTTGTTGGATCACGATCCACAAGTTCTAATTTGGTCCCTTTCACAGAACTTTTGATTGAAGCCGTTGATTCTGGTCACCAAGCTGACGTCATTTATACTGACTTCAGCAAGGCTTTTGATAAAGTTTCCCACAAAATCTTGTCTTGTAAGTTACGTGCCTATGGTATTACTGGTGGTTTGCTTGAATGGGTGATTTCATACTTGGGAGGTAGATCTTTTTATGTTGTGGTAAACGGTTTTCAATCTAACGTTTATAATATCTCATCTGGAGTCCCACAAGGCTCTAATCTAGGTCCAATATTATTCAACTATTTTATAAACGACATTCCCAAGTGTTTACAGCACTCTAACATTTTTATGTATGCGGACGATTTGAAGTTTCTTAGAATTGTTGAATCTAACAAAGATTCTTCACTTTTACAGATGGACCTTAATAGTCTTATTCAATGGTGTAAAAGCAACGAAATGTATTTGAATTCGAAGAAATGTTACCACGTTACATATACAAGAAAAAATAATCCAATAAAGACAGTGTATTACATAAATGAGGACAAAGTTAATGAGTCAGACACTATTCGTGACCTTGGAGTTCTGTTTGATCAAAAACTGACCTTTGCACCACACTTAGATTCCATTTCTAAAAGAGCATCCAGGATGATGGGTTTTGTCATTAGACAATGTAAGGGATTTCGTCAAATTAAAACTAAAATCTTACTTTATCAGAGCTTAGTTCGTAGCATATTAGAGTATTGCAGTGTGGTGTGGCGGCCACACTACGCTACAAATAGTTTGCGTCTAGAACGCGTCCAAAAACGTTTCGTTTGGCATCTGGCCTTTTCTGTGGGAATAACCAAAAAAGTGCGTTCTTACAAAAATAGATTGAAGTACTTCAACATGCACACTTTGGAAGAACGAAGATGTCTGAATGACGCAATGTTTGCTAGCAAAATCTTGAAGGGAAATATCGACTCTCCGCCACTGCTCGCACTCATTAACTTTCGTGCTCCGGCGAGGATTCCACGCAAACCGATTACTCCACTTTGTCCTCCAATGAGAAGAACGGTGTTAGGACCTAACTCTCCATGTGCTAGGTTCTGTAGGGTTTTAAATAGTTGTAGTGATATAGTTGATTTTTACTTTGATTCTCTCAAAAAGCAAAAAGTTAAATTTTTGAACTGTTTATCAGACTTGTTGTAAAAGTTGTAAAAGTTTTTGGACTGTGTTCTTTTCAAATAAATGATGCTTTTAATACTTAGCCTATAAGTTATTGATTCATAGTTGTATATTTTACTGAGTTTACTTGTACAATATGTAGCTTACGATATTACTTACTTAAAATTGTTTTCTTATTGTCCATGTGGTGTTTACCTTTAAGTAATTGTTACACTGTGTAGAGTTTAAGCGCATGTTTATCTTTGTTTGTAAATTAGTGTAAACAATTGTTGGTAGACCTAATAAATAAAATAAATAAATAAGTGTGAGCGGTATAGTTTTGTTCAAAACAAATTGATGACATGTTGCTTTATTTTTAAAATGATTTACTTTGTGAATTCACTATTCTATATTTACGACAATTATTGTTGTATTATTTATGTACTTTGTAATGTAATTATTACTAGATTTAGCACATTTTTATGTATTAAGTAAACACGTGACGCACTTCCGCGCGCCAACGGACAGAGTTGTGGAGGGATTGCCAAGTGGGGCATAGTCCTATAAAAGAGCGTGCACTCGTCGGTCTTCAGATTGCCCTGGCTGGAGGCCTTACACTTAAGGTACCCACAGGATTGTCCGGTTAAGCAGACGACAACCTCTCTAGGTTGAACTGCGAGATGCCAATTCGAAAAAAAAAAAAAAAAAACGGTCTTCGGATTCGACTCATTACAGAGCTCCCTTGCTCCCGACAAAACTGTCGGTTTACCTGGTACAGCGCTGCTGTATATTTACAATAGTTGTAGACTTGCTTATAGCGAGATACACTCTGTAATTGGGTGGCTTGGGTGTACGAACTGTGACCTTATAAGTTCTGTTCGCCTATTGTTATCTTTTGTTTTTATTGTTCTTATTGCTATTTTTATATTGTGTGCTATTTTATATTGTGTATTGTGTGTACCTACTGTAAATATAACACTGTAATTGCCTAATACAGTCTTGTTTATCCCAATAAAATGGGAACTCCAAATCCTGACGATATACCTCTCGGCACTCCTGATCCTACATATATTAAAATACATATAAATAGTCCGAAATACGAGAAACCTTATAATAATTACTACGACACTAGTAATGACTAGAAAGTAATTTAGTCTGACTTTAAATAGAACTTCCGAACTTGTGTTTTGAAAGCCAATTTGCTTTGTATCTATTTGTACATGAAGTTTAAATAAATAAATAAATATACAAGGCTACTAGAAAAACCAAAAAAAAGAGAAATACCTTTCTTCTTATTCTACAAAATGATAGCTAAATATTGTTACTTGAATCTGTGGGATTTATTCATCCTACTAATATTATAAATGCGAAAATTTGTGAGTCTTTATTCATCCCACTTATATTATAAATGCGAAAGTTTGTGAGTTTTTATTCATCCTACTTATATTATAAATGAGAAAGTTTGTGAGTCTTTATTCATCCCACTTATATTATAAATGCGAAAGTTTGTGAGTCTTTATTCATCCTACTAATATTATAAATGTGAAAGTTTATGAGTCTTTATTCATCCTACTAATATTATAAATGTGAAAGTTTGTGAGTCTTTATTCATCCTACTAATATTATAAATGTGAAAGTTAGTGAGTCTTTATTCATCCCACTTATATCATAAATACGAAGGTTTGTGAAGATGGATGGATGTTTGTTACTGTTTTACGCAAAAACTACGGAACGGATTTGGATGTTTGCATACAGATAGTTTATAACCTGGATTAACACATAGGGCACTTTTGTCTCGGTAGTATGGTCCCGTGGGATAATTATCGAACTCCACGCGAGCGAAGCCGGCGGGCATAAGTTAGTATTGAACCTATATCTTTTTCTGTATACAATTGGCTACCTACAATATCGGATACTTTGAAGAATTGAAAAATACAGAACACAGATATCCGATCTAACAATCCGATTAGGTTTACCGACATGAATTGTTACCAGTTCAGTTGAATTTACCGAAAGTCCAAACAACTCTTAAAATTAATTGGATCTAAACTCCGCGAAACAACCGATTTAACTTTCAAACAACACCTAAAATTAATTTGTTTTATTTTTTTCGTTTTCCTTGTAATGGCCGTTTACAGTAAAGTTTAATGAATGTGTAAGCAAAGTCATCAGCACGAACAATTGTAATCTTGTGACAACCGACCATTACGAGTAATTGAAAAATATGGGAAAACTTAAAAACCTTTTCCCATAATATCACTGTGGGATCGTGAAATAAAAAAGTTGTCTTCGTAGGAACTTGTATATTTATGAAATTTGCATACTTAAAAAAAAAACACTTTCGTTGTACTGTGTCTGTATCGCTATTTTTTATATTTTTTATTCTTCCCCCTCTCTCTTTCACTCGCACCTTTGCATACGTTCCCTTTTACATAAAATTCATTCCACATTATTTTAATCTAATGTTGTAGGGGGGGTTCTTCCGATGACGTCACCCGCTCGAAGGAAACACTTGATTTACTACAAGTATTTATTACGAAGTGAAGGTTTACAGTTTATACATAAAAATATACAGGCACAGCTAATCTTAGCCCAACCAAGTCCGCTTGGACGAAGGCAGGGAAACTGATTCCTCTATCTCAAAAAAGTAAATATTGTGGTAAGACTACAGAACCATCTAACAGGCGAGTTCTACGTGACCTTTCCAAATAGGATGAGGTCCAGTGGATGCACCTTACTGCTAGTTGGGAATAGCTTGATTAAATTCTAATAGGCTGCCGTAGTCATTATGTGGCGGAGGATCTTAACACCGCGATTCAGGAGTGCGCGTCATAAGCATAACGCCATCTAGTGGTGAGTAGTGGAACTAATTAGCGACGGTACTTATTAGGTGGCGGAGAATCTTAACACCGCGATTCAGGAATGCGCGTCATATGCACAGCGCCATCTAGTGGTGAGCGGCAGAACTTTTCATACCACTTAATCGATGAACTTCTGCTACTTATGAATCTAATACATAGTAGGATGTGTAAATAGTAAATATTAAATTAAACGTGTGTTAGAATCTCCCCCTCAGTCCTCAAAGACGTCTCGGCGTGAAGGACTGGATAATAGGGCGTTAATGTTTCTTTGGACGTCCACGTCCTCGTTTGCCTCTAGGTAAAGGCTTGTCGGCAACAATCTCCTTTCTGGAGCGTCTTCTTCTTCGAAGGGGTTGAATAGGCTCTGGCACAGGAGTGTGAGAGTCCATCTCGTATGGAGTTAAAGCAGATGCATGATAAAGTCCGACTGATATTTCCGGATCAGCTGGAGTAGCCAACTTAAAAGATGCGGTTCCATGTTTCTCTTTAATTATATAAGGCCCGTCTCTACGAGGTGCAAATTTAGCTGTTACACCCTGTGCTGCTTTGCTAATAGGATGCAGGTTAACAAGTACCATGTCTCCTGGTTGATACAGTGGAATTTTCCGTCTAAGTTTATCAACATACTTTTTCCGAGTTTCTTCGTTCATTTCTTGTACTTCTCTTGCTTTCAGTAGAGTCTCTGCCAACTGACTGAGGGACGGCGTGATCTCCGGTATTATGTTTTCAGAGATCATTATGTTTTTGAAATCAACTTCATTATCCCGTGGGGACCGTAGTTCTCTTCCAAACGTTAGGTAGGCTGGAGTTCTATCTGTAGCAGAACAATGAGCACTATTCATTGCGAATCGTATTACCGGTAGCAACTCAGACCATTGGTTATGTTCTCCTCCCTGCACCAATATGGCCAGCTGTGTCTTTAAGTCTCGGTTTTGGCGTTCCACAGGATTGGATTCCGGGTGATATAAAGGCGTAAACTGATGTTTTATGTTCAGGCTGTATGTAACCTGTTGCATCACAGCGCTCACAAATTGGGTACCGTTATCACTAATTAAACGTCTAGGTACTCCATATCTTAGGAACACCTCGTTGATGAGAGTCACCGCGCAGTTTTCTGCGGTCGCAGAGGTTAGGGCAAATAGCTCCACCCATCGTGAAGCCACGTCTTCCACAATCAATATCCAAACCTTACCATCTTCAGTGGATGGAAGAGGTCCAAACAAATCAAATGATACTACTTCAAATCGTTGGTTCATAGAAGTAGTTTGTAGGAGCCCCGCCGGTTTTTGATTAGAAGGCTTATATCGTTGGCAGTCTAAACAGTTCTTTACATAACTTGCAATGTAACTACGCATTCCACTGCAGTAGTATCTATTGGCAATCTTCTTGAATGTTCTCTCAGCACCATAATGCCCGGCCAAGGGATCGTCATGGTAAGCACCGAGAACATTTTGCCACTCATGACAAGGTACTACGAGTTGAGCATCATCTACTTCCGTGTCAGGATGTAGACGGTACAGCATACCATTATTCATCACGTAACCTTTGTTACTCCAATAGACGGCTTCCTTGTTGCCGTTTGCTTCTTCTAAGGCGTCTATTATTTTCTTGATTTTGTTATCCTTTATTTGTTCTTCTCGAATTTCTTTGCTACTTCTTGTAGGCATATCTATTTCTACTGCAAATAAGGTACAAGCGGAAGAATCCTCACAACATGGTGGTCGAGATAACGCGTCAGCCACGGTGTTTAATTTTCCAGGCTGATAGTTGATTTCAAGATTGTAGGCTTGAAGCTGTAGTGCCCATCGGGCTAGACGACCTGTAGGGGATTTTAAATTCATCAACCACTTCAGGGCTTGATGGTCCGTCACTAGAGTCACGGGTGAACCATCGATGTAAGATCGGAACTTGTTCAATGCCCACACGACGGCTAAAGCTTCGCGCTCAGTAGTGGAATAGTTTCTTTCTGCAGATGTGAGCAACCTACTCGCATATTCTACTGGATGTTCGTCGTCCTTCTCCCCCTGGACGAGAACAGCTCCAAGTGCGTAACTGCTGGCATCCGTTTTTATAATATATGGTTTTGTTTCATCTGCCTGTCGCAATACAGGGGCTGTAGACAGACAATTTTTCAGAGTAGAATAGGCATCTTAATGTTCCTTTTCCCAAATCCAAGGAGCCTTTTTCTTTGTTAATTTGGTGAGAGGCTGTGCCATGGCAGAAAAATTTGGTATAAATCGACGATACCAGGAACACATTTGGAGAAACGAGATGAGTTGCTGAAGATTCTTAGGAGTCGATCTCGCCAGAATTGCTTCGGTTTTACTTGGGTCAGTTTTCAGTCCGTCAGGTGTGATGATGTGTCCCAGGTACTTGATCGATGAACAGAAGAATCTACACTTGTCTTTGTTTACTGTAATGTTGTATTCTCTCATTCGTTGTAACACATCCCTTAGGTCGGAGAGATGGCTTTCAAATGTAGTGGAAAAGAGCAGCAGATCGTCGAGATAAGCCAACATATTAATGTGTTCTAACGTAACTCGCATTCTATCAACCAATCTCTGAAAGGTTGCTGGCGCGTTGCGTAGTCCGAAAGGCATCCTTTTGAATTTATACAGGCCGAATGGTGTTATGAACGCGGTTTTCTCTTCGTCTTCTTTCCTTATTTTAATTTGCCAGTATCCTGACTTGAGGTCCAATGACGTCATGAAAGTAGTGGGCTTAGCAGCGTGGAGTAAGTCATCTATTCGAGGAATAGGGTACGTATCGGGTACTGTTATAGCATTTAGTCGTCGATAGTCCACGCATACCCGAACATCTCCATTCGGCTTCGGTACCATTACAACTGGTGATGCCCAAGGGGAAGAGCAAGGCTCAATTATTTCTTTCTTGAGCATATCTTCTAGTTCCCTTTTAAGAATTTCATTCTTAGTCGGTGATAATCGATAAGGAGTCACCGATATTGGAACGTCACTCTTGGTAACAATACAGTGTTCTCCAAGCAAGGATGGTTGGTTATTTCCAGTGAAAACATCTTGGTACTCAACTAATAATTTATTTATTTCAATATCTAAACAACCTATTTCAACATTGGGATCATAGGTAAACAGTTGCTCAGAGTGGGGAGAAAGTTTAATGTCCGCTTCTTTGATGTTTTCCTCGGCATCCCTCATCATATATTCGGCGAACGCCGGCTGGTATCCGTCGAATATTCTTCGCGTTCGCTTTGGTGGCGAAATCTCCAGCGGTAACAACTTATAGCCGGCGCTGTCAGGCAAGTTAGCCTCTTGTGACGCCGTCGCCGCTGTATCGGCGATTTTCGGCAAACTTGTCAGATTCACGGAACTACTTTCGAAGCGCACGAAATCTTCTTCAAACATTTCAAATGTGCAGTCACTGTCCGGATATTGCCACGTGTATTGTCCGAGATCCAAGACCATTTTCGCTTGCTGTAGAAAGGCGACCCCTAATAGGGTACGGTTGTCTCTTGCCTCGGGGAGCACGATGAAGCGAGTGGGAAAGGTACGTCCTTCCAGTTTCACAACGGCTGTGGTCGATAACACGCGTTGTCTTTTCCCGACGCCGTCGGCTAAGGTGACACGAACCATTTCCTCTTCAAACTTGTTGCCTTTCTTTACCAATTGTTTGTATAGTTGGTAAGAGGCGACACTAGCTTTCGCACATGTGTCTATATATGCTGTGCCATTTATGTCATTGACCTCAATAAATACAATAGGCCTTTTTTTTTTTTTTTTTTTTTTTCGGATGGGAAATCATCAAATAACCCCTCCCGCTCTGGGCGGAGCAGGAGGGAGTGTCAGACTTTTACTGACTAAAACCCATCCATGTTCCTTCATCGCCCTTTGTGTTCCGGGGCCACGGTATCTCTTTCGAATAGTCCCGCAACCCCGGCAGGCATCGGTCCTTACGGACCCCTTCCTTTTTGCTGACTCTCTTTGAGGCGCGCGTGGAACACGAACGCGCCGTCGACACGGCCTGTCATCATGAGACGGACGGACGGCGAGCTAGCCCATAGCTCACCGTCCACAGGCCCGCGCCTACGGTGGCCGGGGGCTACGTGGTGGTGGCCCCCGACGCCCGGGGCGTCTCCCGCGGCGGCCGGGACGTTGAGAGGTTCTCTCCCTCTCACGTTCCGCCACCTCCTTCTCTAGCATTACTGCTTCGCAGAAGGAGGTGACGGCGTCCCATTCCGTCTCGCCCCGGACCATGGCTTGCACCAGGGCCGGACGCGAGAGGTCGCCGCCGCCGATCGCCGCTTCGAGGACACGGCGGTGCTCCGCCCACGCGGGGCACACCTCCACCGTGTGTTCCACCGAGTCCTCCGGTCGATCCTCACAATGGAAGCACCCGGGCGTTTCCTCCCGCCCGATTCGGTGCAGGAACCTCCCGAACACTCCGTGTCCGGTGAGGACCTGCGTCAGGCGGAAGGTGAGGACGCCGTGGCGTCTCTCAAGCCACTCCTCAAAGAGGGGACTTATCGCCACTATTGTGGCGTGCCCTGCACGGGGTTGCGACAGTCGCTCTCTCCATGTCGCCATGAGATCCCGCCGGAAGTCTGTCCGCTGAGCGACAATTTGTCGCTGCAGCGGAGTTTCCCCCCCGCGTAGCGCCTCCGCGCGCCACTCATGCAGGCGCGCGAGGACTATCGCCTCCAGATCCCATGGCGGCAATCCGGCTAGGAGGCTCGCTACCTCGCGGGCAATCGTGCGGTAGCCCCGGGCCAGCCTTACGGCTACTACCTTTTGGGGCGCGTTCAGGTAGTGGGCGGCACGCCGCCTCAAAGAACGCGCCCACACCGGGGCCCCGTAAAGGGCCATGGACCGCACGACACCCGCGTAGAGCCTCCGGCAGGAGGCGTTTGGCCCCCCCAGATTGGGCAGGAGCCGCCTGAAGGCAGCCCCAGTCCGCTCCAGTTTGGGGGCCAAACGTCGGAAATGTTCCACGAAGTTCCACCGGCTGTCAAGGACAAGTCCCAGGTACTTCAACGTCGACTCGACGCCGATGGATACCCCTCCTACCATCAGTGAGGATCCCGGAGGTGGCGCATTCCGAGGCCCATGAAAGCACATGGCCTCGGACTTGTGCAGTGCCACCTCGAGACCCAGTTGCCGGATCCTCTCAACGACTATTGCAACCCCGCGTGTCATTGCTTCGGCCGCCGCCTCGTGCGACCCCCCCTGTGCCAGCACCAGCGTGTCGTCTGCGTAGCAAACCACGCTGACACCGCTAGGGAGGTCGGCGCGCAGCACCCAGTCGTAACCGATGTTCCACAAGGACGGCCCCAGAACCGATCTTTGCGGAACACCGCACGACATCTCTCGCCGGTTCCATTCTCCGCTGCGACTGGGGTAGATAACGACTCTATCCGTCAGGTAGTCCCCGACCACTCGACGGAGGTAGGTCGGCACCCGGTGATACCGGAGTGCCTCCCTAATGCAGCTCCAGGGCATGGAGTTGAAAGCGTTGGCGATGTCGAGAGACACCGCCAAGACAACCCCACCCCTGGACACCGCATCCCCCGTCGTGAGGGCTCTCACGCGCATGATGGCGTCCACCGTTGAGCGCCCCTTGCGGAAACCAAACTGGTGTTCCGCAAGGTCCGGCCCAGTCCCCGCAAGGTGCTCGGCGAGGCGGTTTGCAATGACTCTTTCAAAGAGCTTGCCCACCTCGTCGAGCAGCATCACGGGCCGGTATGCGGACGGAGAGTCCGCAGGGCGCCCCGGCTTCCGGATGAGGACCAGCTTCCCCGTCTTCCAACGAAGCGGGAACTGGCCTCTCTCCAAGCATGCGCTTAGGAGCCCCTCCAGTCGGGGCCCAAGAGGCCAGGACAGGCTTTGCCAGGCAAGCCGTCGGGTCCCGGGGCGGTATTTTTGGCACTGAGCCTGCGTACCGCCACTCTCAGGTCTACCCCAGTCACTTCTGGAGCGTTGTCGTCGTCGTCCTGTTGGTCCGCTTCCAGCATCGCAGGTGGCGGAGCCATAGGCGTTGGTGGATGATCCCCTCGCGAAGGGAACAGAGTGCTCACCACGTCCTCCACGAGCTCAGGCCGGAGACTCTGCGTCAGTGGGGGGGCCCAGGGGCGGAGTTTATCCCGCACCAATTTGTAAGGGCGCCCCCACGGATCTCTGTCGAGAGTCCCCAGCATCTCCTCGCGGGCCAGGTCCCTGGCCCGCAGGACAGCCTCGCGGAGGGCGGTCTTCGCCGCTCTGTACCCCTCATGAAGCTCCGCCTCAATGGTTGCCGCATCGGGTGGGCGGATGCGGAGCCTGCGATGCCTGGCGTACAGGTGTCGCGCAGCCACGCACGCCTCGCGCAGAGACGTCAGCTCACGCGACCACCAGTACACTTGACGCCGGGCGCTTCCTGGCCGGACTCGGGGCATTGCCACGTCACATTATATCGGACATGGCCTCCTGGAACCACCCTGCCTCAGTGTTGACGTCGGCAGGCCTTTCCGGTGATGTCACCCAGGCCTGCACGATCGAGGCTTCCAGGAGGAGCTCCCGGTCCAGCTGCTTCAGCGCCCAACGCGGACCACTCGGGGCCTGTTGGACCGGCGCGCTTGTGGTCTGGGTGGAGACGTCGAACCGGATGTACCGGTGGTCGGAATAGGTCTCCACCCCCTCCATAACACGCCAGTCAATGACACGCGGCGACAGAGCGGGGCTAGCGAACGAAATGTCCACTACCGACTCGCCCCGCATCCGCACACACGTGGGGACAGAACCCCGATTTTGGACGACCAGGCCCTTCTCCAGGGCCCAGTCTTCCACCATCCTTCCCCGCACGTCTGTGCAACGAGAACCCCAAGCCAAGTTTTTGGCATTGAAGTCCCCGAGGACAAGCACGGGGAGGGAATGGTTTCCGACGACAACACTCAACTCTGCGAGAGAGTTGTGGAACTCGGCGAGAGTTCGGCTAGGGGAGAAGTAGACACCCACCACTACGATCTCCCCGAACCGGGCTGCTACGCACCCCCGACCCCTCCTGACATTTTCAAGGGTCGGAGTACCGGCGGCGGCCGACGACACTATGGTCACTGAGCCGCTAAGGTCCGCCACCCAGTCTTCCCTGGGCAGGACGAAATACGGCTCAGCGACCACAGCAATGTTGATCAACCACTGCGCCATGCTCTGGAGCAACAGATCCTGAGCGATCTGTTGCTCCAGAGCATGGCGCAGTAGGCCTCATCTTGACATCGTATTGAAGGTTAATTGGGCAGAAACTTATGCCAACCACTTCAGTTTTGGTGGACTCCCACTTCTTTGTTGAACACGTTGGGCAACTGGTCCGAACAACGCCAGGCGCACCGCAACCATAGCAAGATACTTTAGGTGTCGATGGTGACGGCGCCTGGGTACCTTTTATTTATGCTCGTGGACCTTTGTCTACCTCCTCAATACCCAATTCCTGCTCCTTCTTTTTCAATTTTCGGCACTGATTTGCGCTGTGTCCTGGGAAGTGACAAAACGAACACTTTGGTTTTGTTTCCCTGGTCTTCTTCGAAGACGTTTCAGGATCTTTTGACCTGCTGCTCCATAATTGCTCAATAGCTCGCGCTGCTTTAAGTAGCTCATCAAAAGTGGTTATGGAATGTCGTGGTATTTTCTCGTGGATTCTGTGCTTCAGCTGTCCGTAGACCATATCCAGCTGTTGTGCCTCGGTGGGTGCAGGACCCGGGAGCTGAGCCAGCAACATGCATTTATGAGCAATGAAAGTCTCAGTAGGCATTGCAAACTCCTGCGTGATTTGTACTATCTCTTGAAAGATTATATACGCGGGCTTTTTAGGGGCAAAAGCGTAACGGAGACGCTCCTTAAAGTCCTCCCAGGTGGTGACTTGCTGTTTCACTCCCTGCCACCATACTGCAGCTTCTCCCTTTAGTATAAGTGGTACACCGGTAAGTGCCTCTGAATCACTTATGTTTTCTATTTTCTTATACACACTTGTCGCTGCCAAAAACGCTTCCACCACTTCTGGATTCTTCACCATATTTTCTTCGTCATATTGGGCATTACAGGAAGCAAAGGAACCGTGTCTTCCAGGTGACAGTTTGGCCAGAAGTGCTTCAAACTGCACGTCGGATAGGTTGACAGACATCTCTGCTTGCCTCCTTTTTACTGTAGTCGTAGTGATACGGCCGTAGCGGGTTCTGTACTTCGGTTTGCAGTCGGGCCCACCGTTGGTCGCCAGTTTGTAGGGGGGTTCTTCCGATGACGTCACCCGTTCGAAGGAAACACTTGATTTACTACAAGTATTTATTACGAAGTGAAGGTTTACTTACAGTTTATACATAAAAATATACAGGCACAGCTAATCTTAGCCCAACCAAGTCCGCTTGGACGAAGGCAGGGAAACTGATTCCTCTATCTCAAAAAAGTAAATATTGTGGTAAGACTACAGAACCATCTAACAGGGGAGTTCTACGTGACCTTTCCAAATAGGATGAGGTTCAGTGGATGCACTTTACTGCTAGTTGGGAATAGCTTGATTAAATTCTAATAGGCTGCCGTAGTCATTATGTGGCGGAGGATCTTAACACCGCGATTCAGGAGTGCGCGTCATAAGCATAACGCCATCTAGTGGTGAGTAGTGGAACTAATTAGCGACGGTACTTATTAGGTGGCGGAGAATCTTAACACCGCGATTCAGGAATGCGCATCATATGCACAGCGCCATCTAGTGGTGAGCGGCAGAACTTTTCATACCACTTAATCGATGAACTTCTGCTACTTATGAATCTAATACATAGATGTGTAAATAGTAAATATTAAATTAATCGTGTGTTACAATGTAAAGATAAGGGTTGACTGATAGACTAATGTACCCATCGATTCGTTAAATATAAAAATTTAGCCAAGACAATCTTGCAATAATGATATGGATGATGGTAAATTATAATTATCTATACTTATCTAATAATCATCACTACATAATTATAAAACAAAGTCCTCCGCCGAGTCTGTCTGTCTGTTCGCGATAAACTCAAAAACTTCTGCACCGATTTTCACGTTGTGAAAATCGTGTGTGGTAAAACCACCAATAGATAGAGTGGTTTTCGAGGAAGGTTTAAGTATATAATTTGTCCAGTTTTTGTATATATTGGCTGAAATATAATGATATTTGTTGAAAGTGTCGGAAAAAATGAGCCGTCTGGGAGCTTTACTTTTGGCCGCGATAACTGACATCCACGCGGGTGAAGCTAATTATAAAAAAGGAAAGATTTTTTTTTTTTTTTTTTTTACCGAATAACCTCTGAAACTACCGAACTGATTTTAACCATTTTTCCAAATAGAAAGGTACATTATTAGGAAGTAACCTAAGCTATAAATTATATTTATATCATGCAAATTAGCCGAGTTATCACAATTTTTGCGGACAAAGTCGCGGGCGAAGTTCTAGTCTTTATTCGAAACTTTCCGTCATTCGGTGAAACAATCAAATACTTAATAGCCTGCACCAGAGCAGAACCAAAAATATGATCCTACATAATATAAAAGGGCACCCAATACAACTGGCGCTAGTTGTATGGTGCTCTGGGCCCCTACTCTTTAACGTCCGTCTCTCTCACTCGCACTCATCCGCAGACGTGCGCGAGAGAGACGGGTAGAGACGGATGGATGGACGGACATTAGAGAGTAGGGCCTCTGATTACATTAACAAAAGAGCGCTGTTGTTTTTTTTTATTTTAATTGTATTGTTTTTTCTTTTTATTGTATTGAAAATATAAGATGACAGCGTTACTTCCACGCGGCAAAAGAATCATGGAGATTCATGATCATCTTCTTGCCCTTGCCTTTTACTTGGGGTCGGCGCAACACGTTTTATTCTTTCATTCTCCCTTAAACAACATTTTTTTCAAAAGAATCTTGCATGTTGCAGCATTTAAATGGGTGACTATAATTATTAAAATTTGCAACAGTGGGATTTAATTTGGCAATCGTTTGTTATTTTTATTTAATTTTAATAATTTAAGTTAAAACGGGATTACTTTTATAATAACCTCGCCAAATCACGGCTATTAGTTAGAATACCACATGATATAACTTTTGTCACGCTCACAGATTAATAAAGCTGACAACACTCGCGTGTTGTAAAGCTGTCAAAAATTCAAATAGGAGAGGCCTATGTCCATAGGCAGTTTAGGCAGGGGTGGACTATGTTCCAAGTGTACTTGTACTCGCCGATGTAACGAAACCATAGCGACTTCTTATTCGACGTCAACGCCATCTAGAGAGCGAGTGGGAACTGTTTTGTATTCTTTTACGAGATACAAATGAAAATATATTTGTTTTATTTTAATGTAAATTAAATAATATCTAAATAATTACGTTTGAATATGAGTTTTTTTTTTTTTATCTTAAGAATTTCGGTACTTTAGGCGGAGCAATTTAAAGCTGTGTTGATGGCTTTATGAGTATTATAGGACGACCAAAGAAACGATAAGGATTGTGTATGACATGGCTAGAAAGGAGGTGCCTCATGAGTTAACTAGTAATCGAGAAATATGGAACAAGAAAATATTACACCGACCTCAAATAAATTGGGACAAAGACAATTCTCCTGAGAATGAAATAATAAAGCGATTAAAAACCCCTTCTCCGATGTTTCCCATTTTTAGGTGAAGTTGTACAATTCATAGCTTGCTACGTCAGCTTTTAAAATTGGCAACTTGATTTGAGAAATTTTCAATCACTAAAATACAAGTAAACTCGTTGTTTTACAATAACAACTTCTTTGACATTCATTCATTTATAGCTGTAGGAATATCGAACAACGGCACTGTTTTTTCATAAATTTCTCGTTTATTCCTCATACAATCTATCCATTGTTTTCTTAATCTTCCTCTCCCTCTCTATCAATTAACATTTATTCATCGCTTTTTAAGACACATACGATTCATCCCTTCCTATCACGTCTATACCAAGATAATACTTTCAACTTTTCTGTAACTGGCGCCGCTTTTAAACTTCCTATAAAATTCTCATTTCTTACTTTATCTTCTCAAAATGTCATAAAAACTTCTTGTTTTAAAAGGTTTCAGTGTCAGCTTAAACGCATCACATAACAACTATGCTGGACCAGGACCGTTCTCGGAGATTGAAGCCAGGAGTTTATCAGCCTACATTACGAATATGGCCGACAAGATTGACCTGTACTTCTCCCTCCACTATTCGGGTCAAATTCTACTTCTGCCTTTTGGAAATACTAAGGAACCGTTGGCCAATTATTATGATGCTGTGAGTAGATTTAAACAGTTGTAATAAAGGACATCGAAAAGCTTAGTGTTGTCAATAATCATGATTGCATAGTACTGTATTAGTGGTAACAGTTATACCTCGTCGGCTATTGATTTTAATCCCATATATATTTTATGAAATGGATGTTTGGCTAGCTATTTACCTTCCATGGGTTGTATTTGATGAACACAATGACTTGCTACATGCTAATCATGTAGCACACATATTTAGAAAAATGAATTGGGATACATTTGGAATAAATATAAACGGTGAGAAGCTCAACCACCTAAGATTCGCAGACGACCTGATTCTGCTCAATGAAAACCAAGAAGGCTTAGAAATAATGCTCACTCAATTGGAAAGAGAAAGTAAGACTGTAGGGCTGACTATGAACCGAGACAAAACAAAAGTAATGACAAACCACATAAGAACACCTATCTTTCTAAATTCTGATCAGATAGAGTATGTAGAAGAATATACATACTTAGGACAAACTATTGCAAGGGAAAATCAGATGCAGAAAGAAATAAATATCCGAATAAGTAAGGCATGGAAAAGATTCTGGTCCCTCAGAGAAATTATGAAGAACCCACACATACCCCTAAAAGACAAAACTACAGTATTCAACTCATGCATACTACCATGTTTAACCTATGGAGCACAAACCTGGGCCCTCACTAAGAAGCAGAGTAGAGCACTAAGAGTGTGCCAAAACAAAATGGAAAGAAGCATTCTAAACATCAAGCTACGGGACAAAATCAACTTAACAAATATAAGAAGCAGGACAAAAGTTATAGATGTCACATACACAGTGAAAAAACTTAAGTGGAAATGGGCAGGCCATACGATAAGAAGTAAAAGGAAAAAATGGACAAAGGATGTTACTGTATGGTACCCTAGAGATGGAAAAAGACGGAAAGGACGTCAAAAAGTAAGGTGGGAGGATGATATTAAACAAATAGCTACAACAACATGGCAAAGAAAAGCCACAAACAGGGAAATATGGGAAACCCTAGGGGAGGCCTATGCCAAACGGCAAGCTGATAATAACGTTACCGATGTCGTGGATTAAAATGTTACTAAGAAATAAATTTAAGAACAATAAGGATATAAAATCAGTAATTATTTAAATTATAAGTAGCATGTTATATTATAGTGATTTAAAGTGAGTAAGAAGAATTATAAAATGATGTTAAATAAATTTTATTGAAACTATAAATAATAAAATAATTAAATGTAATATATAATCAAATGCAATACAATTAAAATTATCTTTATATAGTATTAAGTAATATTTCTTAAATTAAAAGCATGCTAATATAGTAAAGTGATATTCTAGCATGCATAACAAAATTATAAAACGATGTATTTTAGAATTGTCAAATGTATATAAATTATCAGAAATAAAGGCTATTTGAATTTGAATTTGAATCATGTAGCACATCAAAAAAAGGTCGTATGTAATAATTTCAGGAGTACCAAACAAAATCACATTTAGAAATCAAAAAGCAGACGTTGAAAAAATAGCATAGACAGACAGTTTTTGGAAAACGGGGTTTCAACATAGGATGTTGCAGATTTCGGACATACAATTTATGAACCAATTGCACAAAAGTGCAAATTAACATTTATTTTTCAGATGAGTATTGGAAGACGTTTCCTAGGAGCCTTAGCTGTCAAACATGGCACACCGTATACGATCGGAAATATTGCAGAGGCGATTTGTAAGTAAAACTTACTTAGCCTATCAAAATAGTGACATTATTGACGTCTGAGAGAACGTAAAGTAACAACAGTCACAGTGCAAGTATTACATTAGCTATAAATACATTTATTGCCTAAGATTTAGGGCCTCTGACTTCAGTCCTATAAAATAATCTAGTATTAAAGTCTAACCTACGTAATGATGATTATGAGATAGTATATGCGTACTTCAACACCAGCCAAGATAGTGCGATGATATAGTCAGTCTGGCGATAGTGTGATTTATTATTATTATCAACTTAATTAGTAAATTTTATAAGTTGATGAAATACTACACTGTCATGGTTAAGTTTTTTTTTTCGTTTTGTCGTGCCTGTTAGTGGACTAACAGCCAAAAACGCAATGGTATTTTTCAAATATCGAATGCTGTCATATCATTGACAGATACATAATTATACATTGTAATTATACTATAATAAAATTTATCATAAATAGATTCCCGATAAAATAATCACTTTTATTTCTCAATCAATCAATCATTTTATTATCAGGCAACTAAGGCCCATAGGTAAAATACACAAAATTAATGATACTCGAAAGTGAACACAACTCCCGTTGCACACGCACCCTTATCTCTCATTGCGTGACCGGTCATTAGAGGCTGTTTTCTCAAAATGTTGTTATTGAAGTGATATTTTTTTTATTGGAGCTTCAAGAACCAGGTATGTTGTTTTGCTATTTATACTCGTTTTGTCATTTTTCAGGATAATTTTGAAATAACGATGAGTCTACGCGTCGACCAAATTTTATTTAAAAAATCTGTAGAGTTATTGTTTACTTAGACTTTTAACCTTGTTCTGGATTAAATTGAACGTTAAATGTTTCTTCATTAAGAAGCCAGATGTGTCTAAAATAATGGCCTTAAGCCATTGTCTGCAGAAATTTGCGTATTGGATAGTTATAAGCGTGCTACGCCTCCGTAGGCAAAAGCTACAAAAGTATTGAATAAGGACAACCAACTCCGACTTAGTTTATTTTAGCATAAATATACATATTATATGTATTCGTATGTAGGTACCCATTTATGTGTTTTAATTGATGCTTACAAAATGGTATTTTTCTTATTTATTTTTATTGTACTCTATCACAATGCTATCCTATTTGACCCAAAGGTTGACAGGTAGAGAATGCCTTGTGGCATTAAGTCCGCCAATATACCACCCTTGTACATGAAGTTTAAATAAATAAATAAATATTCTATAGCCAACAGAATATGCAAACGTTAGGTTGACCGGTAAACCTAACGTTTGCATATATTTCATAGGCTTCATACTTTCAATTGGTATGAAACCAGAGAAATGTTTTATTTTTATTTTTTTTATTGCTAATTAATCATGTTCTGGACTGAAATGTTTAGACAACCCATGTGCAATACATTGTTTGCCATATTTAATTTGATATAAAACACTTTTCATCCATTAACCAGCTCAGTGAAGGTCGGACGGACTTAATCAGAGTGACAACAAGTTTTACGATCTAGTTTTCGATCCTGACATCATATATCCAGGTCACTGTTTTCATCTGACCGATCAGTAAGGGGCCGCCTCCACGAGCGAGAGAATCGCGGCGATATTATCGTCCTTGCCACGTTTTTCTATACACTCTCTTTTTGGCCGTCTCCACAAGCGAGAGAATCGCAGCGATAATACGTTGAATCGTCGCGATTCGCTTGCTCATGGAGGTAGACGGCCCCTTAGTCTAGCTGTTCAAATAACCTACATTTTCTTGCCTCTACATTTACCAGCTAAGTTTAAAAGTATCAGTCTGATAATGTAATGTAGTGTTGGTAAAACTTGGCAAATGATGCATCCTAAACATGTCTAGGTTGTGGACTAATGGCTCGTATGTTGAATGTTAATTTGGAGTCTATACTACATGCAAATAGAGTTTGAAGGCTCGTGCTTTGCTTACGGATTACGGTGATGTTTGCTGAATGCTGCAAAATAGCGCTTGATTTAAACATTGACTGCGGCGAGAGATTATGCCTGACGGCTCATGGGGAATCCCCTAAATATTTATCCAGCACTCGGAATCGTAAATTGGTGAAAAATGTTTCGGGCTTTTCAAAAACTAGAGTTCGGACTATTAAATGACAGCTAGGTTTAGTACTTAGTTGCGTAGGTTACAATCGAAAACTTTTTCACAAGCAACTAGACCTAATTAATAACATAACAATACATCACGGCCTGTAATCCCCGAAGGGTTAGGCAGACAGCGGTGTAACTAATAGTACACCCACATTTCGCCAGTTATGTTTTAAGTCCCATGTTAAAGGTGGCGAGCCGCCACGGAGCCTGGATTTGTGCCCGGTTGATGGTATTGCCATCAACCGGGCACAAATCCAGGCTCCGTGGCGGCTACTGAGAAATTCCTGATGGAAAAACCCGAAAACACTTTGCCCCATTTTGGGTGTTTGCACCCATTTAATATATATATATAGTTTTTTCAAATGTACTGGTACAGCAACCAGTCCAACTATGTTAGATGGGCAGGTGCTATGTCGGGTGCGTACAGGTTCGAGTGCGGCGTGAGGCAAGGGGGACTTAGTTCCTCCAGGCTCTTAACCGGCTGATATGTGAGCTCAGCAACACCCAAGCCGGTTGCTCCATTGACGGACAATGCATAAACAATATTAGTTACGCGGACGATATGTTGTTGCTGAGCCCAACAATCAGTGCGTTAAGAAGGCTCCTCCGAATCTGTGAAGACTATGCGGTGACTCATGGTCTCAGGTACAACTCAACTAAAAGCGAACTCTTAGTGTTTAGGGCGCAAAATTTAATTTATGACCGTGTTCCATCGGTAACCTTGGGTGGAGTTCCGCTGAAAAGAGTCAGTCGTTTTAAGTACCTACCTGGGGCACTGGGTCACCGATAGGCTGTCGGATGATGCCGATTTAGAGAGGGAACGTAGAGCGCTGGCTGTTGTCAGGTGTAACATGCTGGCCCGCAGGTTCGCACGGTGTACGAAAGAGGTTAAAATAACACTGTTCAGGGCATACTAGTCGCTGTACACGTGCGTCCTGTGGGTCAGATATACACAGGGCTCGTACAGTGCTCTACGAGTCCACTATAATAACGCGTTCCGGGTATTGCTGAGGTTGCCGCGCTTCTGTAGAGCGTCTGGGATGTTCGCGGACGCACGCGTTCCGGATTTTGGCTCACTGCTGAGTCTGCGAATCGCATCACTGATGCGTCGAGTGCGCAACAGCCCCAACAGCCTCGTGGCTACTGTAGCCGGCAGGATGGATGGCCAAATAATGTGTCGCTGGGTGGCGGCACACAGACCGACTTTCAGATACGTGCTATCATCATCATCATCATCATCATCAGCCTATTAATGTTCCCACGGCTGGGACACAGGCCTCCTCTCTATGAGAGGGAATGGGCTATAATCCACCACGCGGGCCCAGTGCGGATTGGTAGATGTCACATGTCTTCGAATTTTTGGTTTTAGGACATGCCGGTTTCCTTACGATGTTTTCCTTCACCGTTTTGAGAGCAGTGGTGATGAAATAAATTACACAAAGTAATGCGCCTGCCTGGGTTCGAACCCACGACTTACTGTTCGTAAGTCGGGGCCGCCACCACTGGGCCACCGCTGCTCTCCCGTACGTGCGTACGTCTCATACGTGCTATAGTTGTTTTGTTTAACGTGTTTTAGTTAGTAAGTGCCAAGTTTGTTTTAATTTTGTTTTGTGTTTTTGTTATGGTTCTCTGGTCTGAAAATAAAGATATTATTTATTTATTTTACGAAAATCCTTTTAATATGCATGGGCTTCGAGGTTCTCTTCATAACATCAAAAAATCATGTTGTTTTATATCTTATGAATTTACCCTTTGGGATATCAGATAATATCTACTTTCATTTCATATGACATCTGTGCCGGTCCCATGACCTACAAACACAACAGATGTAATTCACTCTGTTGGGACACATTCATTTCGAGGATTTGGGTAGAACCGCAAATGCGGAACTTTGATACTTGGAGAAAGTTTTCTGCAAAGAAAGCTTTGGTTGTTTTAGTTTTTTTTTTGTTCTGAGGGATGATAGAAAATGTTTCGTTCGTTACTTAGAAACCACAAAATAGTTTGGATTATGTTTATACAGGGTTAGTTTTCAATGACCGGCCATATTTTCAGAGATAGTTTAGAATCGATAATATTTTCGATATAATGAAAAGCAAAAATATATATTTCTTTTTAATATAATTTAATTCCTGACCACCACTAAAAAGCGTGGATATTGCAACAGCACAATTCAGTTTAACAGCCTAGTTAAGTAGCAGATAGCACACACATAAATTTGGCGGTGCATGCACGCACACAAGTGCATTGCTTCCCACTAGGTTTATGATTTAGGACATTTTCAAATGAATGCTGTTATCTTATTTTATATTTTTCGACAATAATCTAAATATATAAAAGAAGAAACTGACTGACTGACTGACTGACTGACTGACTCATCTATCAACGCACAGCCCAAACCGCTGGGTCTACAGACTCCAAATTTGGCAAGTAGATTCCTTATGTGGTCTAGGGGTGCACTAAGAAAGGATTTTTCAAAATTCACCCCCTAAGGGGGTTAAACGGGGCTCCAAAGTTTGTATGGAGAAACAAGATTAGTTAGACTATTTTATTCGAAACTTCACAGTAGTGCTCCTATTTATAAAAGAGTGGAAACGGGTTTCAGGTTTTTTCAGAATTCAACCCCTAAGAGGGGGAAATGGGGTTGCAAAGTATAAAAATCAATGCACAGCCCAAACCGCTGAGTCTAGAGATTCCAAATTTGGCACATTGGTTCCTTATGTGGTCTAGGGATGCACTAAGAAAGGATTTTTCAAAATTCACCCCCTAAGGGGGTTAAACGGGGCTCTAAAGTTTGTATGGGGAAACAAGATTAGTTTACTACTTTATTCGAAACTTAACAGGAGTACTCCTATCGATAAATGAGTTAACATTTGTGTTTCAGGTTTTTTCAGAATTCAACCCCTAAAAGGGGAAATGGGGTAACAAAGCCTGAAATTCAACATTGGTATTGTTTGTATGGTAAATTGGGTCGGGTGTATTACAAAAACAACGATTTTAAGATTTAATGTGGCGGACCGGAATTCCATCATTCCCTGTTGGGGTCACTTGGGGTGCAATGGGGTTGAAATGTCTAAAAATCAATATGGGTGTCGATACCGAGATTATCAGGGGTGCTGATTACGAAAATGGCATTTATTTTAATATCCCGATGATGGCGAATTTGACTTATGGCATTTATTTTAATATCCAGAAGATGGCGAATTCGACTTCTATACAGGGTTATTGTTGATTTATTGCGATGATTGTGATAACGATGATGATGATTATGGTAATGATAATGATGATTGTGATGATGATGATTGTGTTTACGATGATAATGATTGTGATTACGATGATGATGATGATGATTGTAATGGTGATGATGATGATTGTGATGATGATGATTTCGATTACGATGATAATGATTGTGATAACAATGATGATGATTGTGTTTACGATGATAATGAGTGTGATAACGATGATGGTGATTGTGATGGCGATTGTGATGGTGATTGTGATTGTGATGGTGATTGTGATGGCGATTGTGATGGTGATTGTGATTGTGATTGTGATGGTAATTGTGATGGTGATTGTGATGGTGATTGTGATGGTGATTGTGATGGTGATTGTGATGGTGATTGTGATGGTGATTGTGTAGGTGATTGTGATGGTGATTGTGATGGTGATTGTGATGGTGATTGCGATGGTGATTGTGATGGTGATTGTCATTGTGACAGTGATGGTAATTGTGGTGGTGATTGTCATGGTGATTGTGATGCTGATTGTGATGGCGATGGTGATTGTGATGGTGATTGTGATTGTGATGGTGATGGTGATTGTGATGGTGAATGTGATAATGACTGTGATGGTGATTGTGATGGTGATTGTGATGGTGATTGCGATGGTGATTGTGATGGTGATTGTCATTGTGACAGTGATGGTAATTGTGGTGGTGATTGTCATGGTGATTGTGATGCTGATTGTGATGGCGATGGTGATTGTGATGGTGATTGTGATTGTGATGGTGATGGTGATTGTGATGGTGAATGTGATAATGACTGTGATGGTGATTGTGAGTGTGATGATTGTGGTTACGATGATAATGATTGTGATTACGATGATAATGTTTGTGATGACGAGGATGGTGATTACGATGATAATGGTTGTGATTAAGATAATAATGATTGTGATGGTGATTGTGATTGTGATTGTGATTGTGATTGTGATTATGATTGTGATGGTGATGGTGATGATGATGGTGATTGTGACGGTGATGGTGATTGTGATGGTGATGGTGATTGTGATTGTGATTGTGATGGTGATTGTGATTTTGATAGTGATAGTGATTGTGATAATGATTGTGATTAATAAATAATAATAAATAAATATTGGTGGACATTACACACAGCACGATCTAGTGCCACACTAAGCAACGAGGCTTGTGTCGTGGACACCAGATAGTTGATATACTACATAGATACTTTTTGTTTGTAAATACATACTTATTATACATATAAACATCCATGACTCTGAAACAAATGTCCATGCTCATCACACAAACATTTGCTCCGACCGGGATTCGAACCCGGGACCCTAAGAACGTAAGGCAGCCTCATTACCGCTGCGCCATTTGGGTCGTTAATTGTGATGGTGATTGTGATAGTGTTGGTGATAGCGATGGTGATAGGGATTGTGATGGTGATTGTGATTGTGATTGTGATGGTGGTTGTGATTGTGGTTGTGATTATAATTGTGATTATTAATGTTATGGTGATTGTGATTGTGATAGTGATAATGATAGTGATGGTGATTGTGATAATGATTGTGATTGTGATAGTGATTTTGATGGTAAATGTGATGGTGATGGTGATTGTGATAGTGACGGTGATTGTTATTGTGATAGCGATGGTGATAGGGATTGTGATGGTGACTGTGATTGTAATGGTGGTTGTGATAGTGATGGTGATTGTGATAATGATTGTGATAATGATGGTGGTTGTGATAGTGATGGTGATTGTGATAGTGATGGTGATTGTTATGATGATAATAATAAATTGTGATGATTATGAAATTACGCACATAGATAGTTTATAACCGGAGGACACTATTTATCCCTTTAGTATGATTCAGTGGGACAGTTACCGAACGTCACGCGGGCGAAGCCGCGGGCAACAGCTAGTATTTAATATTCACTTTTGGTTTGATATCTAGAGCATAATTTTAAATTTTGGCTGGTCATTGAAAACCAACCCTGTATGTATTCTCAGGATTACTTCGATACGACTACGTAACGACAACTACATAAATGGCAGGAGTGCTGACAATACGCATGTGACAAATAGGACGCCGTTACACTAAATCATTATATTTAAAACCCTGTGAACACCCCAGTTTGACCCTAAGTTATCGGAGACATAATTGTTGCAGATTAGGTCTAGTATCACTCATTTCAAGAAATGCACTCTATTACCAATCACCCTGTGTGTAAGCATTATGGTTCTTACGGTTTTCTGGTTATTATTATTATTATTTTTTTCAATTTATATGCTTAAAAATGTATTTTCATTGTTTCAGGTACATGATGACACATAGGTAATAATCGAGGTACAAAGTAGATACAATGAATGCAAAAAAAGAAGTTTCTAAATATAATTTCATGAACAACATCACAATTTATGAGAAACTGTATTGTAAACTATTTCACGTGCTCTGCTCACGTTACTTAGTCTGCGGTCTGGTACTGTGTTTATAGAGCCCAAACGTAATGCGCTTGATTAATTACTTAAGTACATAATATTTGTAATGAAATGCGTGAGTTTGAAGTCTAGTGGTTTCATTACAAAATACACAGAAACAACTTCAATATACTTAGGCTTTAATCTCAAAGTCCTACCTTGGCACCAAAAGCATTTCATACTGAATTTATAGATGCCAAACGTTATACGATTGATACAAATATTTTAGGTACTACCGGGTTCACTGACGGTCTGCTACTTTTCACCCCTATGCCTAAGTAATAAGGTTGAAAAATTGTTGCATGAAAAGTTGATTACGAAAAAGATTCTATTTGTTGTACCTAATTAGGCGTTTCTACACTTTGAACTACTCTATGGAGTAACTAGCGGACGTCATGCGGTTTGACCCGCGTAGTTCCCGTTCCCGTGGGAGTACGGGGATTAAATATAATTTATGTTACTCAGTAAAGACGTGGCTTTTTAGTGGTGAAAGAATTTTTAAAATCGGTCGAATAGTTTTAGAGTGAAATCGTAACAAACTCACAAACATACAAAAAATCTAATCTTTCCTCTTTATAATATTAAGTATAGATAAAGATATACTACAGCAAGCATAATCCAGATTCTAGACACAACACCGAATATTAGTCATAAGTCAGTAAATAAAACGGCCTCTTGCATTTATCTAATGATAAAATATTATTACAGCTATATTTAAGAAACATTCCACCACTTTAGTTCCCTAATATTGTCAAAACCACGGAAAAGAAGGTTTGATAAATCATTATTTCCACTATATGAGCAAGGAAGTTTGAATTAAAGTATCTATTTTAAGTAGTATTTGAATAGCATGTATTCATTACGGGTATGTAATGGTTTTTCCGTCTCCCACCCCAGTAAATATTTACTCAAAATTGTTAGATTTCAAAATAATAATTCCAACAGAAAACAGGGCGCGATTGTTTCAACGCAACGGCTTTGGTTACTTTTCTCAACCACATTGCACCATCCAGGTCTTAAACTTCGGTTTAACTTCTAAAACCGAAGCTTACAAAGTTCCTTATCTACTTAATTAATTTCAGTTAAGAATTTATAAACATTTCTCACTCAATTATTCTTTGAGAAGTCTCTCTGGCACGCTAATGGTCTCACTTAATTCACATCACAGACATCTCGACTGTGTAATATAAGGAGCAAAAATTAATTGATTGTACTCACAGCGACACTTCAGACTATACTGGAAATGTATAGTCCTTGACCTCGCTTTGTATGAGCTTCCCGCACAATGAGAGATCAGCTTAATTTGCCTATGCATAACTTGATTGGTTGTCGTGCCTACGTCTCGAGTCTAAACTATTAATCACACTTAACCATGGGCAATGGAACGCAGCATTCTGGGTGTCAAAAGACAAGACAGGGTTCGAAACACCGCACGTTGCTTTTCAAAACGGGTATAGTGGACGTTGGCATGAAGGCTGCTAGGCTAAAATGGGATTGGGC
This sequence comes from Xestia xanthographa, assembly GCA_905147715.2. Taxonomy (NCBI): domain Eukaryota; kingdom Metazoa; phylum Arthropoda; class Insecta; order Lepidoptera; family Noctuidae; genus Xestia; species Xestia xanthographa. The sequence continues at coordinate 18,194,628 of LR990652.1, forward strand.
GGTTCACGTCAGTCGCATGCACGATGACCGCTGAGCAAAAGTCTCCACATGATGGTTGCCGGAAGACGGACGGCGCCGCCGAGGCCAGCCCAGAAAGAGGTGGCGAGACGATTTGGACGCGTACCGCGAGGGTTGGTCCTAGGAGGCACGGGAAAAGAGCACATGGAAGGAATTTGGGGAGGCCTTTGCCCATTAGTGGGACAGCACAGGCTAACAAAAAAAAAACATGATGAGTAGGTATGCTATTGGATTAATGCTAAATTGATGTAAGTCTGTTCATTTTCCGTTAGTCCGAAGTACTCTTAAGTTTAGTATTAACGTATCAGCACTTGTCCGCCGGTTACAAATTAATCAAACGCGAGTTTCACTTTCATTGCCCTCAAGTGTCGGCTCAAGGATGAGTCCCGAATAAATGTGAAGTTTATTCAAGAGGGAGCAACTGCCGCAACTAAATTTAGCTATTTATTGCTCAAATACGTGCATGGCTGCTATTTGTGTACTTGTTATGAAATATGCTTTGCATGCGTTTTCGTCCACATAGTATTTCGAAGATTGCATTTACATAAACACTGTTTTCTGAAACTATTACCTATATTTATTGCTGCTTGCGTCAAATCTCGTACCTATATTATCTACATAAATTATCTCAATGACTATTCCCAAAATTCTACACCAAAACCTACTTCTTTGGTGTATAATTATAGAAAACGTCTTTAAAAATAAAACACAGCATAAAATAAACTTACTGAAAACATTTTATTACTTACTCATCAAACGGTCCCCGTTTATTGTTTCAGCTTTTATAAATTGTTTTTTGTTTCGTTTATTGTCATCTGACTGGACAATACGATGGCCTTCGGCGACCGCTGTAAACACGCTTTATTTCCTGATACGGAAGTGAATCCAGACAAAGTTATTTTTGTATTAGAAAACGAACTTCCAGGATTACTCTCATTCAATATTCGACCTTATTCCTATAGCAGTGAAAATGATGATGCCTAAACGAACATAAAGTGAGAGGTGAAACATAAGGTGGTAAAATAATCCAAATCGTATATAGTTGGTGTATTGCCCCCTTTCGGTTTTATTGCAAACCCTGTGAAATGGTTTAAACGGCTTTTATTTATTACGAATCAATCTTAATGCTAACCTTCTGTTATGGATTGCTTGTTTACAATAATTGTATTGTGATAGAACACTCGTGTTGTCAGTACCTATTTAAACTCAACGGTATCAGTTAAATTAGAAATCAAGCGATATCTAAAGGGAAGACAGTTATTCAGTAAATATTTTCCGAACAGCGAAGTTCATTACAACAAATAATTAAGGGCCAAGTTCACCGAAAAGATAACAGTCTGATTATCTAAAAACAGCTGTTTAAAACACATTTTCGTGTTTAAAAATGTGTTTTAAACAGCTGTTTAAATGTTTTTACCTGTGGTAATCACAATGTACACGCCTACCACGTGCGCACCTCCACATACTAAGAGGATATTCAACTTGAATTAGAATGCTAATATTGTTACTTTCACGTTAACACAACTCATTATCGTACATCCCCACTCATTGAAGCACAATTTTGTCTTGTTTATTCAAAATTATTTCAGGTAGGTAAAACATTTCCACTTATTCTTATTCTTTATTGCACACAAAATTAAATAAAAAAACAAAAATACAGGGTGTAAAAGACCTCGTCACGAAGCCGTCAACCAAGCATTCTGTACATCAAACTAAGTAACTTTACGCAAAAATTGTTGCTTGGAAACGACCCTTTTTTTGGGGTGAAAAATCATGTTTTGTGGTAGAACTCAATGTAACGCACACAAAACATTGTGCTGATGGATGGATTGAATAGTATCGGGGGTCGTGGAGGTTTTACAAGTAAAAATATTACATTAAAAACTTTTATTTAAAAAAAAACTTGTCAAAAAGTTGGAACTTTGACCCTCAATATCTCCGTAACTAGAAGGTTCCCAGGTATGATGTGGAACAAAAAAATGATCTCAAAGACGGGGAGAACAAGTGCCTTTCGGCTTCGTGAAGAGGTGTTTTATACCCTTTATACACAAAATTAAAATATATAGGTTATGTACAACGGTAAGCTTAACCCAGAATCCCCGCCACCACTCGCGCACACCGCTCAACGCTCTTTCCTTAAAAAAAAGGCTCTCATTTAAATCGACATTATTTATTAACATCATAGCTATATTCACTTGGCGTAGACTGAAATGCAACAACAAAGTACTTTCCATTAAAACGAAAGTGAATTTTTAAATGGTTAATTATATTTCAGGCGAATAACAATTTATTATGCGACTAACTACTTGGTTACAAAAAATATAACTTGGTAGCGATTAAATATTTTTAGCACAATTATATTAAATGAGCTACAAAAGTCAAGGTTCTATAAAAACTAAATAATGGCTGCTACTATAAGTTAGCAAATATATTAAACAGGGCCAATGAAATAATAGGTGAGGTATTAAAAATAATGACTGGGCGGCTAACATTTCAAATTTTCATTTAAGTAATCATTTATGGGCGGCATGGGCACCGGGCCGTAGGCCGACGAAGGAGGCCGGCGGAGGCCCGCCACTTTGGGGACAGAAGTCAAAGAGTGTTATTCAATATGCGATCGAAGCGAGCGCGCGTCATGGAGTCGTAGCAGGTTCTAAATCTCAGTTAATTTTATAAACAACCTCATTGTTTAATTTATGAACGCCTATTTTCTACTTTTTATCCGCCGTCAAGTTGTCGCCTAACAATAAATTCAATTGCCACACCAAAAAATCACTTCAAATTTAAATTTAAACAAAGCTTAAAACTCCAAATAAAGCTGCTACTTTATACTTAAAATGCTACTTCACTGTAGCTGCCAACGTATTATTTTTGCTACCCATTGTAATTATTTTTAAAACCCTTAATCAGATTAGTTTGTCGCCGCGTTAAATACATGCCTTTTTAAATTAGTCATTTTTTATTTGCAGCCAATATTTTGAAATAGTCGAGACATATATCTGGATTCCAATATCGTGGAAAATTTTATATTTAGCTACTGGATTACGCTTTGATATAAATAGGGGCTTATAAATATTTCAGCGCAAAAGCTAGTTTACTGAAACACAAAGCTGAACTGACTTTTAGGTCACAATATAAAATGCTTTAAAAAGTGTTCGTTATAAACCAACAAATAACAAAACAACATCACAACCGTAGTGTCGGCGAGTAAGTTATGACATCGTAAATTAGTTGGATGTCAGCGTTGCCCGAGCATACCGTCAGCATAATCCTACCATTGTTGGCTATTATGGTATCTACAAAGATGGACGTAGGAGATTAGAAGCGAGAGCTTGATGAATTGCTAGTACTTGATTGTGAGACTATTGATGAGGTGAGGGTGAGTCAGGATAATAAATACTTCCTATGGACCGAAGGAAATATAAGTACGCGCGAACAAAGGATACAATCATTATACAACATATTATCTGTAGGTAGTCTAGGTAGGTACACAAAAACATAATTTATTAATGTTATGTCCGCTTATCATATTTTTCCTTATTTACTCTACAAACTCTCGTTATCCATTTAATGCTTGAGGCAACACAAACACAAATGAAAATATAACAGAGATCTGAATGTTGTTTCTTTTGACAAAAGTCATGCATAATTATTACGAGCTGGTATACTGTGTTTGATGTATTTTACTTGATTTTTGTTTCATTACACAAAATTCTTGCACATTTCGTTGATTGTAGTTTAAATCACCGGCAAGCAATATAAACTTAAACATATAAATTCTTTTAATTTTAAGTTCATGAAAAATCCCACGCTCCGCCAAGACGTGTTTCATGAATTTGTGAAACATTCTCTCACCAGGCAGCGTTCCCTCGGCAAATAGTAAATACTCAGCATTACATAGCAATCACTGGCGGTCAGTGATGTGCAATAATGCCTCACTAGTCAGTGGCTAATGGCTATCGTATCATCTTAGAATCTTGAAATGAAATGGATACTTAAACACCGACCGATCTTTTAACGTGAAGCAATGTTTAAACTAAAGTATTTAATAAAAAAATAGCTTGTATCACAGAACGACGGTAAACTAGGCATGGTCGGAAAATTTTCACATTGCGAAAATCGTAAAAGGATGTTGAACAATACGCGTTGTATTATAATGTGGCACAATGGCGGCCGGCAGTGAGCATCGGAAGTGAGGCTCCGGTGCAGCGTGTGCTGAATAAAGATGAATGCACTACATTTACCAGAAATGTGGTTCGTTTAATTTATAAACTGATATTTCCAAAAAAACCCTTGCTTTTTAAATGGCCTACGGCAAATCTACAAGTAGGTAGTTATTCTTAATGGTAATGATCTGGACAACAAAATGACAAGTTTCATACATATTACACAGACACCAAAATTTAGTTAATAAATAAATCTCAAATCGTTTATTGCTATATCCATAATGTAAGGTAGTAAAAAAAAAGTAAAAGAAACGTGTCGAGCACAGCAATTTTTTTTAATAAGTAGAGAGAGGAAGAGCGGTTTATTTGATAAAGTCTATCTGTTCATTTATTTAATTAAATGTATCATGGGCTATGGCAGGCAGTTCCTAACCACACTTGAGGGGTATAAAAGCAAAAACGCCACTGTCCATTTTCGTCCGAACTGAACTATGAATGCCATCTATTAGGTTTTATTGAAATCATTTTGGTGTATGAACTAGTTCAGAAGCAATGTTCACACGGTCCCATAGAAAATTAAGTTTGAAGTTTGGAGTGAGAAGCAAAAATTGACACTGTCCTTAACCAATCAAATTCAAAAGCGCCATTGTCCAAACGGACCAATCATAAGATGGCGTCGAATTCTTTTTCTAGGAAGTCGTTGCTCGTTTTTTATTAATTTTTCAAGAGATTTTGTTTGTTATATTGTTGAATTATGGAAGAAAATGTGTCAGAAGTGGTTCCAGAAAAGGCAAGAAAACGAAAACGTGAAAAATGGGCCACTGTCCAGAACTTTAGGTGCAAATCTGCTACTGTCCATCATTAAGATGCAAAATTGACACTGTCCAGTCGAAATTTTTAGTTATTAGCTGATTCTTGTCGTATATCAATAAAGTTTCCTTATTATTTTTGGTTTATTTAAAATTCAGAATTAAAAAAATATTTTAATTTAGTTTACTATACACCCATATAGGCCAGAGACATTTTTCTTCATTTTGGCTAAATATTGTTTTTGGACAGTGGCATGTTTGCTTTTATACCCCGTCTTATAATGTTGCAGTCAACATCGAACCGTACGCAAACGAAGGCCGCCCCAAATAAAATTTTGTATTTATGCATTCCCTAACCGTTCTTCTATAATTGTTTGTAAAACGAAAAGCAAAATGTGAACTTAGCATTGTGTAATTAAATATCTCGAGAGTTCGCGACATAAATGTTTATAAACTGCGACAGAATTAGTATTCAAGAGCATTTCAACACGAATGGGTGGATTCTTTCAATTCAATGGAGGATGAAATCAGAAACTGAAGATGTTTTGAAATGTTGATGGAATTTTTTGGTTTTAATTAAGTTTTGTTGAGCCTGACAGATGAAAACTTTTGAAATATTTAATAATCCTAGTACTTTAAATGAAAATGGTTATCTCGTAAACAATTTCGCATTGAAACTAAGGTATTATTTTAATGTAATAATCTTGAGGGCTCAGCATCCACGTGTGTGTATGTTTATCCGGCTCGTTAGCTCGACGTTTTGTATAATAACCGGCAAATATTCCGGTTCACCTTTGCCCGGCGGCTGGTGGGTAGTTAATATTAACAGGACAGCTGCCGAAATGTATTATAATTTAATTAGGATTATTCTCTCTGTTGTTTTAGAAGCTTATTTATTAAGAACTAGCTTATGCCCGCGGCGAGTTCGATAATTGTCCCACAGGATCATACTACCGGGATCAAAAGTATTCTATGTGTTAATTCAGATTATAAACTACCTGTGTGATTTCATTCAAATCCGTTCAGTAGTTTTTGTGTGAAAGAGTAAAAAAACAACCATCCTCCTCTCAAATTTTCGTATTTATAATATTGGTAGGAAGTAGGATAGGATATACAGGATGACTTTTTTATCTCTTTCCAAAAAAAAAATGGGTATAAATTATTAATCTATTTATTTCAGATTATTAAAATCCATAAAATACATATTACAATAAATTTGCACACTTATAACACAAACACAGTTCCCTACATAAAACTAAAGTAAAATCAATTAGAATACAATGTCAAATAATACAAAACAATTAAATAATTTACAACCAAATCAAAATAACATTAAAATTAAAACAAAATTGTGTTAGTAAGTATTGGGCATAAACAATGAATTGTGTCAGTGAGCGCCCAAACCTTTCACCCTATACTTAGCCGTCCTCGATAACTATTCAACACTAAAAGTTTTTTTTTTAATTCGAACCAGTAGTTTCTGTAATGAGGGATTTTCTTTTTAGCTGTTTCCTAGTCGCTGGATAGATGGCGCTAGGAGTAAGTATGATAATGCAAGGAACGGAACCTAAAAAAACTGATTTTAACAAAGCGCGAGAAATGTAGGTTATATTCAGAAGGTTAAGCAAATGAAAGTGTCAGTCAACGAGAGTATGTGACGTGACACAATGTTTATTTTTTCAAGCGTTTTGGCTTTGGCACCAACTATCATAGTAAGTTCAACGCCATCTATGGAGTTCTTGGAAACTAAGTTTTTTTTTAAAACCTCAAAAGGAAAACCTCTCATTAGCGCGTTCAACCAACCAAACAAACTCTTTTGCTTTATAATATGTATTAGTAGATATTGATCCAAGTGGGTAACAATTTAATTTCTTCGATATATTTGCATTAATCGCTAAAATAATCTAATTATGTTTTTCCAAAAAAGGGTTTGCCTCGACAGCCTTTTTTTTTTTCGGATGGGAAATCATCAAATGACTCCTCCCGCTCTGGGCGCAGCAGGAGGGAGTGTCAGACTTTTACTGACTAAAACCCATCCATGTTCTTTCATCGCCCTTTGTGTTCCGGGGCCACGGTATCTCTTTCGAACAGCCCCGCAACCCCAGGCATCGGTCCTTACGGACCCCTTCCTTTTTAGGGTTCCGTACCCAAAGGGTAAAAACGGAACCCTATTACTAAGACTTCGCTGTCTGTCCGTCTGTCCGTCTGTCCGTCTGTCCGTCTGTCCGTCTGTCCGTCTGTCTGTCACCAGGCTGTATCTCATGAACCGTGACAGCTAGACAGTTGAAATTTTCACAGATGATGTATTTCTGTTGCCGCTATAACAACAAATACTAAAAACAGAATTAAATAAATATTTAAGGGGGGCTCCCATACAACAAACGTGATTTTTTTTTTGTAGTTTTGTCTAATGTTCTTAAATAATGGTACGGAACCCTTCGTGCGCGAGTCCGACTCGCACTTGGCCGGTTTTTGCTGAATGCTGACTCTCTTTGAGGCGCGCGTGGAACACGAACGCGCCGTCGACACGGCCTGTCGTCATGAGACGGACGGACCGCCAGCTAGCCCATAGCCCACCGTCCACAGGCCCGCGCCTACGGTGGCCGGGGGCCACGTGGTGGTCCCGGACGCCCGGGGCGTCTCGGTGGCCGGGACGCTGTGAGGTTCTCTCCCTCTCACGTTCCGCCACCTCCTTCTCTAGCATTACTGCTTCGCAGAAGTAGGTGACGGCGTCCCATTCCGTCTCGCTCCGGACCATGGCTTGCACCAGGGCCGGACGCGAGAGGTCGCCGCCGCCAATCGCCGCTTCGAGGACACGGCGGTGCTCCGCCCATTGCCTCGACAGCCTTACGTCTTCATCCTTAGACACTCAATGACAGTCATACTTCAGCTACGTCGAAAGTTCTCATCAAAGGTGCAAGAAATTAGCCCAAACACGATTTTTCAATTATAAATGGGATCAACTTTGAGATGTACTTACGCTTTTCACAAAAAAAAGGACCATGTACGGACTTCTCTGTAAAAGTTATCCGTGGTCATATACAAAAAAAAATACGCTAACCATCTATCGACCAAAATGTTAAAATGCTAAAGTATATTATGCTATGTATTTTTTTTAAAGCCGGTCAGTAGATTTAAAAGTTATGTGGTGAGGACATTTTTAGTCATTGGTACCATTTTAGTTCAACAGATGTCGCTGCATATATGTATCTTACATTAATTGATGATTAGTTCTTCTTGAAAACTAAGTTCATATATCTTTTGATAGAATTTACCGATTTCAATGAAACAACAAAAACTAAATAATACCCCAAGTTACACACTATTTTTATGTATAAAAGTTATCTACATTGGTTTTGTAAATTTTACGTGATGCTTGATCATACAAACAGACAAAAATTCCAAAAATGCTGGAAATGAGTTCTGTTGGTTATCTTTAACACCCTGGCAATTTTTTTTTTCAAAATATTTTCGATGTACAAAAACGATTTTTCTACAGATTTATTATATGTATAGATAGGGCAATCCGTACGAGATAAAATCATCAAAATAATAATAAAAATAGGTGAACGGAGTGGAAGCAAATGGGATACTTAGTATTTATAAAAAGACTACACTATACTGTATTTTAAATTCGAAATTCAAATCATACGCGTATTGAGTATGATTTGAAATTCGATATTTTTCATTTGGTTTCAAAATTTCTCTTTCTTTTTTCTAATATGAAAAGTTTACTTGAAATTTAAAGCGTTTTTTGATGATGGATCAATTTTTTCCAAGCTGTGGAAAAAAGAAAAAAAAAACTAGGTATGTATGCCATAAGATTCTACTCCATTTACCTAATTTTTTTTTTGGAAAGTAAAAAAAAGTCGTCCGGTATTTTGGCTATAGGTTTTAAAATCCAGGCCAGGTATCTAAACTCTCTTCTTACTACACAACATTTTTTTAATCTTAAATCGGCATTTTGAAATTCGAAGTCTTCTCAACTTGAAGTAGGTAGTCGATGATGCTGATAAACAGTTTTAACATCGAAGTTTCTGTGCCAAGTGACAATGTAAGACGTACAAGTTTCAGAGATAAATTTATCGGGGAGTTCACTTAGACATAACAGATTCTATTGCGACGATTGAATTTATAGCATTCACTTGTAGTATAAGATCCCTTTAAGAACGACCTTCACCGAGCTGGTTATTGGATGAAAAGTGTTTTATTTCCAATTAAATATGTCAAAAAATATATTGCAAACGGGTAGTCTAAAAAATTTCAGTCCAGAATTATTTTTTATTTTTTTTTCAACATTTCACTGGTTTGGCTAATAGACGAATTCCATACCAATCGAAAGTATGAAACCTGTAAAATATGCAAACGTTAGGTTAACCTAACATTTGCACATTCTATAGGCTGCATAACTTTTGCATATTCTATTAGCCTATAGAATATGCAAACGTTAGGTTAACCGGTCAACCTAACGTTTGTATATATTCTATAGGCTTTATACTTTCAATTGGTATGGAATTTGTCTATTAAGCAAACCAGAGAAAAGTTACAAAATATATTTAAAAAATAAATTGATAATTAATCATATTCTGGACTGAAATTTTTTAGACAACCCATTTGCAATATATTTTTTGACATATTTAATTTGAAATAAAACACTTTTCATCCAATAACCAGCTCGGTGAAGGCCGTTCTTCAAGGGATCTTAGACTATTGGGTTTGGTCTAGGTACACCGAACCATTAAATAACGACCACTTTAACGAAGAACTTAGTTATTTTCCATTCTGCTTTACGGGAGAGGTCTTGTTAGAATTTTAATGGGGGTTTTCAAATCGATGAACTATTGAAATCAGAAGCCATTCAGTTGTTTCAATCTTAATTGGATCACCAAAATTCGGCAGTAAATGTTATAAATCCGATTTTATTGAATCGAAGTACAGCTTAAAATTTGTAATTTTGGTTATTTGTAAGCTGTACTGTCTCGAGCTGTACTGCCGTGTCTTGGATCTCGTAACTTACGAATGAATTACTTATGATTTTTTTATAAGTATTGCTACTTTGTTAACAATCTCATTTTTTTCTGGGTTCGATAAGAGGCTGTAGCAAACTGTTGTTGGATTTTTATATCAGAAATTTCTCAGTAGCAGCTAAGGGGTCTGGATTTGTGCCCGGTTGATGGCATTAGGCTCGCCCTCTATAACATGGGACCAAAAACATTACTAACAAAACGTGGGAGTACTCCTCTGCTTACCCTATGGAGATTACAGGTGTGATGTATGTGTGTTAAGTGGGCTAAGCTGAGTTTTGTATGATTCTCTTGATATATGAGAAATATTTTTTAGCCGAATTAAAAGCTAGTGGTAAATAAACGCTAAAAGAACTATTTTCCATTACTCCGACGGTTGTTCGATAACATTCATCAATAGCGCGGCGGTGTAAAGCCTACCCTTTCAATAGATGTCATCAGAGCAATCGATTGTTCAGCTGAGCCAGACTTCACTCTCATCGTAAATTGAGCTTTATTTGTCACACATAGAGCACACATTTCATTGAATCAACTGGCAGGAGGCTACTGGCAGTATTTCCAAAGATCTTATCTACCTATCTACCACAATGACGTCTTCGTTTTATGGTACGTACTTAGCATTTGACGCAACATTAGGCGCATTTTCACTTCTTCGCGGCTCTGTCTAATCAATGGTAGCTTCCGACAGTTTATTTTGCTTAACGGCCTTGTAACGGCTTTGAGTAGCCACGAGCATTTTTCTTAATAGTTTCCAGTACAAGACTTAAGAGAAAAAAAAATTGTGTAACAACTAGCCGTTATCGCCTCTGACAATATCCTCGCATGCATACACAGAGTAACAAGCTTCAAAATGTTTGAAACAAGACACTGTAACGCAATGCACCGACTGAGTTTACTAACCAACTATGTATGTTTGAAAACCATTCCACGCATTTACTTAATGAAAATCTCTCATAGGCAATGCTAATTGGCTTGTTTTGCGAACATTTTGCGCCACAATTTTTCAAGCGTAGCTTCTCGAATTACACTGGTATACTAACACCACTTTTAATCCACATAACACTTTTCATTAGCAATTTAAATCCTTTTATAGATACGTAGAAGTACGTTACGTACCTACGTTTGTTTGCTTATACATATCTTAAATATATAAAAGAAGAAACTGACTGACTCATCTATCAACGCACAGCCCAAACCGCTGGGTGTACAGATTCCAAATTTGGCAAGTAGGTTCCTTATGTGGTCTAGAGGTGCACTAAGAAAGGATTTTTCAAAATTCACCCCCTAAGGGGGTTAAACGGGGCTCCGAAGTTTGTATGGGGAAACAAGATTAGTTAGTCTATTTTATTCGAAACTTTACAGGAGTGCTCTATTGATAAATGAGTAGAAACGGGTTTCAGGATTTTTCAGAATTCAACCCCTAAGAGGGGGAAATGGGGTGACAAAGTCTAAAAATCAATGCACAGCCCAAACCGCTGAGTCTAGAGATTCCAAATTTGGCACATTGGTTCCTTATGTGGTCTAAGGGTGCACTAAGGAAGGATTTTTCAAAATAAACCCTCTAAGGGGTTGAAACGGGGGTCCAAAGATTACATGGGGAAACAAGATTAGTTAAACTATTTTATTCGAAACTTCACAGAAGTGCTTCTATTGATAAATGAGTAGAAACGGGTTTCAGGTTTTTTCTGAATTCAACCCCTAAGAGGGGAAAATGGGGTGGCAAAGTATAAAAATCAATGCACAGCCCAAACCACTGAGTCTGGAGATTCCAAATTTGACACATAGGTTTTTTATGGGGTTTAGGGGTGCATTAAGAAAGGATTATTCAAAATTAACCCTCTAAGGGGTTGAAACGGGGGTCCAAAGATTACATGGGGAAATAAGATTAGTTAGACTACTTTATTCGAAACTTAACAGGAGTACTCCTATCGATAAATGAGTTAACATTTGTGTTTCAGATTTTTTCAGAATTCAACCCCTAAAAGGGGAAATGGGGTAACAAAGCCTGAAATACAACATAGGTATTGTTTGTATGGTGAATTGGGTCGGGTGTATTACAAAAACAACGATTTTATGATTTAATGTGGCGGACCTGAATTACCATCATTCCCTGTTGGGGTGCGATGGGGTTGAAATGTCTAAAAATCAATATGGGTGTCGAAACCGAGATTATCAGGGGTGCTGATGTCGAAAATGGCATTTATTTTGAGATCTAGAAGATAGCGGATTCAACTTCCAGGGTTATTGCTGATTTATTGTGATGATTGTGATAACGATGATGATCATTGTTATAATGATGATGTTGATTGTGATGATGATGATTGTGATTACGATGATAATGATTGTGGTTACGATGATGATTGTGATAATGATCATGATGATTGTGTTGGTGATTGTGATGGTGATTGTGATGGTGATTGTGATGGTGATTGTGATAGTGATTGTGATAGTGATGGCGATTGTGATAGTGATGGCGATTGTGATAGTGACGGTGATTGTGATGGTGATAGCGATGGTTGTGATATAGAGGATGGAGATTGTGATGATGATGATTATGATTAAGATGATAATGATTGTGATTACGATGATGATGATTGTGATTACGATGATAATGATTGTGATTACGATGATAATGATTGTGATGACGAGGATGGAGATTGTGATGATGATGATTGTGATTACGATGATAGTCGTTGTGATTACAATGATAATGATTGTTAAAATGATGATAGAGATTGTGATTGTAATGATAATGATTGTGATTACGATGATGATGATTGTGACTACGATGATGATGATTGTGATAGTGACGGTGATTGTGATGGTGATAGCGATGGTGATAGTGATAGCGATTGTGACCGTGATGGTGATAATGATGAAGGTGATTGTGATTACGATAATAATGATTGTGATAGTGATTGTGATTGTTATGGTGATTGTAATGGTGATGTGACGTTGATTGTGATGGTGATTGTGATTGTGATAGTGATAGTGATAATGATGGTGATTGTGATAGTGATAGTGATAGTGATAGTGATGGTGATTGTGATTGTGATTATGATTGTGGTTGTGATAGTGATGGTGATTGTGATTAAGATGAAAATGATTGAGGTTACGATGATAATGATTGTGATGACGAGGATGGGGATTGTGATGATGATGATTGTGATTACGATGATAATGATTGTTAAAATGATGATAGTGATTGTGATTGTGATCGAGATTGTGATGGTGATTTTGATGGTGGTTGTGATGGTGATTGTGATGGTGATTGTGTGTGATGGTGATTGTGATGGTGATTGTGATGATGATTGTGATAGTGATGGTGATCGTAATTACGATGATAATGATTGTGATAACGATGATGCTGATTGTGATAATGATGGTGATCGTAATTACGATGATAATGATTGTGATAACGATGATGGTGATTGTGATAGTGATTTTGATGGTTATTGTGATGGTGATGGTGATTGTGATAGTGACGGTGATTGTGATGGTGATAGCGATGGTAATGGGGATTGTGATGGTGATTGTGATGATGATTGTGATGGTGATTGCGATGATGATTGTGATAATGATTGTGATAATCATGGTGGTTGTGATAGTGATGGTGATTGTGATGGTGATTGTGATAATGATTGTGATAATGATGGTGGTTGTGATAGTGATGGTGATTGTGATGATAATAATAAATTGTGATGATTATGAAATTTGGCACATAGATATTTTATAACCTAAATTAACATGTAGGACACTATTTATCCCTTTAGTATGATTCAGTGGGACAGTTACCGAACTGCACGCGGGCGAAGCCGCGGGCAACAGCTAGTACCTTTATAAATGACATCCCGGCGGGAAATATATCTTTTAAAAATGTCGTCTGTCGTCGCTCAACTTCTCAATTAAAACTAGTTGGAAACTGAAAACGTATTTTCACAGCGAAAGAATAATATTACGTTGAAATGAAGGTTCAGATTGACGACGACGTTGCGTCGTCGTTATCAATGGTTGCAGAGAGGTGGCGCGGCGTGTTTCTGAAAATTAAATTTATTAGTACCAAACAATTTATTTTATTTTATTGGTACCTAGGTTATATTTATATTTAGATATTTGTGATTGGTTACAGTTTTCATCTAATAAAATAAAAGGTTTAAAGTTAGAGTACAAATAATAAATATGTATCACAAAATAATCTTAACCCTCGGCATGAGGCTTGAATTTCATAGCGCTCCCCTCGGTGCAAAGAGCAAACCTCCCGGCGCGTAATATGCGCAGCCCATGAACAGTTACTGACTCGTTACTTATCACAAGTTACAACTTTATCAACAAGCTGGGATTTAGGAAAGTACTGACGCGGAATTTCAGCACAAAAGTAGCAAAAATACGAGTTGAGAGAAGTAGTTATAAAATAAGATATTTCGTCGGTTTGCCCTAAGATTTATATTTCACGAGTCGTTTCCAGGCAATGAGCCAGGAGTTTTCAATATTTTTTTTAGGCATTTTTGGTTTATTATTTCTACATGTTCTAACTGTGGTTTCAACAACGTCTAGCCCAATCTATGTTATTAGTGTAACAATAATACTTGCTACAAGCAAGAAATTTTATTTATTTTAACGTTCACATTGAGTCCTCTAATATTGTGAATCTTCAAGATTTGATTACGTATAGAGAAACGAAATAAAAAGCTTATTTCTCTGATAGCTTTTTCATAAGAAAGCTTATGTTTTCTCGATCAGTTACTTTTTTTTTCAAACAAACTGTGGCAGCAAACGCGCTGTTTCATTTCATATTTTTAGATTGCTTTGTTTTCCTGAATCATAAAGTAGTAAATTAGAAGCACGCTTTTAATGAATGAAAATCTTACGCAGAATATTATTTTCTACTCTGGAAAATCGTATCAACAATGTATGGCTCCGTGTTCAAATTACCTGGCACGCTGTTCATTTTATTAGTTAATTTCCTTTTTCACAAATCCACCGCGAAACGTTTTAATGAATAATATCTTTATTATGTGCCACCTTGACGTCTCCCCTCGTTACATAGAAGACGGTAACATTTTATTTCGTTTCTTTGTCACGATGTCTCGCTGTTATTTGCCTTGGAAGAATTATGCCAGCTTTCAAGTTTATGTTTTGCATAATTTGATACATTAAATATTTGCTTGGTATTAATTCAGTTTTTTGTTTTGGTTTTTATGTTAGACAAACAGACATCAAATAAAAGGAATATTTAATGAGATTATGATTTTTTATTCTAAACTCAGCAAAACGTTGGTTAGCCGAAACTAACTTAAAAATCACAAAGCGTTATGTTATAATGTAATCTTAGGCTATACGCGTGCTTTCGTGATTCATTACAGATTGAAAAATATAACATCACATCTTACATCTCTTTGTTCAAAGTATCAGGTAGATATTGGACATGCTGTGCTACGACAGCGTAGCTCACGTAGCGGTCGTGTGCTACGCCGTAGCAACAGTTCAAAACATAAACGTAAGTACTTGCACAAACTATGGTTTCCAAGATAAACCTCGTTTTTCAAATGTTCTCCCTTTAATTATTTACATAGTAATGTCGTAATGTGTGGACTCTCCTGAGGGTACTCGTACCTCTGTTATTAAACATTTATAAAGTACCAGTACTTAAGTATGTTGTATAATTGAAGATGTTAAGAGCATTGGCCGCTTTGTAACTTACCTGCCTTGCCTATGTTAACATGACAACGTAGGCCGAACATGTTTCGCTTCTTCCGCTTGCACTGACCCCAAGTGCTGCTCGATTGCTCTGAGGAGCACTTACGTTGTACGGCTGCACCAAGCGACATAGAAAACGTATCTAAAACCAACATTTATGTTAAACAGACTATACTTAAGTGGCTTGAAGTTAAAAATATGTACAAGCTTTACCATGGCGAGTGTCGTCTGTTTGATCTCTTGACTGAGAGTCGCTCACACACACTTAAGATTCAAAAACGACTCCCGGAGGAGACCCTGGAGAAAACAAGCTTTAGGCCGCGTTCTCACTATGTCGTGACGATTAATTTATTTATCGTTGGTTGTTAGTTGGCAAAAGTCGTGGACGACAGTAATCGCGTCACATTAACCCTGTATAGGATTATACAGGGTTAGTTTTCAATAACCGTCCAAATTTTCAGAGATGGTTTAGAATCGATAATATTTATATTTTCTATAAAAAAAAAAAAAACATTCCTGTCCACCACTAAAAAGCGAACGTGTGAATATTGCAACAGCACAAGTTCAACAACCTAGATAGGTAGCAGTTAAAATAAAAATAAAATAAAAAAAAGCCTTTATTCGCTGACCAAAATACAGTTCATTTTAAACTCCAGTTGAAAAAGAAATACAAATAAAAAAATACTTAATTCTATTAGGTAAACTATAATCTTCAGCAATCAGTTTGTTGGTCAGGTTGTCCTTCGACATAGGCCTCCCCTAGTTTCTTCCACTCATCTCTGTCGCGAGCCAATCTTCTCCATCCTTTTGGTAGGTCATCTTCCCATCTCTTAATTTGGCGTCCTTTTTGTCTCTTTCCATTTCTAGGATACCATTCCATTACGTCTCTCGTCCATTTTTCTCCGTCCGTTCTCATAATGTGACCTGTCCAGTTCCATTTCAGTTTTTTTACTTTAAATAAGACATCGCTTACTTTTGTTCTTTTCCTTACTTTTGACGTCGTCCACCTATCACGTAGCCTTATATTTAGCATGCTTCGCTCCATATTGCGCTGGCAAACTATAAGTTTTTGGCTGGTTTTACTCGTAGCTGGCCAAGTTTGACACCCATACGTGAGGCATGGGAGGATGCACGTGTTATAAAGTTTGCTTTTCACTGACATTGGTATTGTTTCGTTTTTAACTATTTCTTTTAGCGACCAGTACCGTTTCCAGGTGTTGCTTATTCTCCTATCAATTTCTTTGGAATGCTGGTCTTTAATTGATATTACCTGTCCCAAATATATATATTCATCTACATATTCAATAACCTCCTGCCCTGTGTATATCTCTATTTTTTCCTTTATTGCATTCGTCATCAGTTTAGTCTTCGCTGGATTCATAGATAAACCCGCTTTCTTGCTTTCTTTGTCTAATTGCTGCAACATGGTTTGTAGTATGTCTGGTCTCTCTGCGAATATCACTATATCGTCTGCAAATCTTAGGTGATTCAGGTTTGTTCCATTTATGTTTATTCCACAATCTTCCCAGTCTATATTTCTGAATATATTTTCCAACACTGCCGTGAAAAGTTTTGGGGAAAGTGGATCACCTTGCCTGACGGATACTAAACTCTTCTCCTTGCAGTTCAAGTTGAATCTTCGCTGTGGAGTTTTTGTATATTTCTTTTAAGATTTTTATGTATTTGCTTTCTACACCCTGGTTTTTTAGCGTCTTCCAAATATAGCTATGACTCAGAGAATCGAAAGCCTTATTGTAATCGACGAATGCCATGTAGTAGTGCTGGCCATATTCATTAAGTTTTTCGATGACCTGTTTCACCACGTGTATATGATCAATAGTGGAATAGTCGGCGCGAAACCCCGCTTGTTCTCTCGGTTGGTTTTCTTCTAGGTGTTTCGTTATTCGTCCAAGTATTATTTTGGAAAACACTTTATATAAATTGGACATTAGACATATAGGTCTGTAGTTATTTATTTCGTTTTTATCTCCTTTTTTATGTAACAAGACAATAGTGGACGTCGTCCATTGAGTTGGTATTTGTTCAGTAGCCAGTATTTCGTTAAATAGATGTGTCACAGGTTTGGATATAACGGTTAAAGTGTCTTTCAGAAGTTCATTCGAAATTTTATCGTCTCCAGGTGCTTTGCCGGTTTTTTGTGTGTTTATAGCTCTTATGACTTCAGTTTCTAGTATGCACGGCATTTCCTCTTCATAAGTATAGTTGTCTGTTTCTGTGTATGTGGGTATTGTTTTGTCTGTCTCTGTGTATAGTCTCTTATAGAATTCTGTCGCTGTTTTAGCGATTGATAATCTTTTTGTTGCCAGTTTCTCAGTTTTCTTCTTATTTTTGGTTTTCATGTTAGGTATCCATTGTGTGTACTCTTTCAGTTGCTTAAGACCTTTTTTAATTCCACCTGTTTTCTCTATTTGTTTTCTTAATACTTTCAGTCTCTCTGCTTTCCTGTGTTTTCTTATCGATGCTTGGATTTTTTTGCTAATATTCGCAATGCTCTGACGGTTTTCTTTTCGATTCTCTAACATTATGCTCCTCTGGCTCATCAACATTATGGTTTCTTCTCCTAATTTATTTTTCCTCTCTTTTTCAGATCGTAGTTTTTTAATGTTCATCAGTGCTTTCTCCAGAAAATCATACTTGTCTTGCAGTGTTTTGTGTCTTTCCATTTCTTCTAGCAAATTTCCTAGTTTATTTAGGGTATTTAGCGGTATAGGCGATGTATTTTTCGTTGAGGAGATAATATGTTTTCTTGATTTTTGGTTTCCACATTGTATAACTCCTCTTACCATTCTATGATCTGTATTGAAATTTAGGTTTTTCACTACATCGACGTCACTAAATAGCCTTTCTTCTCTTGTCAGAATGAAATCGATTTCGTTTCTATCTCTGCCGTTCGGGGATATCCATGTCCACTTTCTTATATTTCCTTTTTTTAAGAAGCTATTCATTATTTTAAAATTGTTTGCAAAAGAGAACTCTATGAGCCTTTGCCCGTTATCATTTCTTTCCCCACTGCTGTGATCCCCTAAGACAAATTCATTTTTGTTCGTTTTTCTGCCTATCTTGGCATTAAAGTCTCCCATCAATATTAAGTTTTTGTTCGTCTTTTGCATTAATTCTGTCAGATCTTTGTAAAATTTATCTTTTGCTATCTTCGTATCTTGTTCTGTGGGTGCATGGACTTGGATAATCGACGATGTTTGTTTAAATTCAGGCAATTGTATATTGAGGACTGCAATTCTATCCGATATTCCCTGGAAACTGATTATTTTGTCTTTCAGGTATTTTTTTATTAAAAAACCCATTCCGTGTATACCTTGTTTTTCACCATAGAAGTAAAAGATGTATTCATTGTATTCTCGTATCTCTTCTCCTATCCTTCTTACTTCACAAAGACCAATGACATCCCATTTTATGAATCTTATGGCTTCTTCTAATTCTTCTAATCTGGTATCTGTCATTAGTGTTCTGACGTTTAACGTTGCAAGGTATATTTTATTCTTTCTTTTTTGGCTTAAGGATTCATTTCTAGGGGGTGGTGGTCTGACAACCCCACGGGGACCAGCCGGATTGGGGTCGTTCCGCTTCTGATTGCTGATATTTAGTTGCTACTTATTTTGGTTTGGTTTTACGAGTGTATTAGAAAATGAGTTTGCTTTAGGTCTCATCATATCGAATGCGTTCTTCCTGTTTTCTTTTATTGATGACGCGTTGCTCACCAGCCTCTTGGCCTGATTCTGATTTTCCGGCGAAGCTGAACTGTCCCTTTTCCTATTTTCTTTGTTCGGATTTCCCTCTTTGACTATCAATTGATCATATTTAATGTACGCAATATTTCCTTTCGCACGTTCTTCTATAAGCTTAGGCTTCAATTCTCTACGTTTTTCTAATACTTCCTTAGGAAAATCTTCGGTGACGTATCCCTCTTTTAAATTCTTTTTCATTTTTAGAATATCGTTTCTCTTCCAGTTGTTTGCAAAAACAATAAGAACCGGTCTCTTTTTATTTTCACTGTTAAGACCGATACGGTGCATCTTTGATACATCGTTAGCTTCTAAGGTGATATTTAAATCTGCTTTGACAATTTCCTGCACCCTTTGATACAATTCCAATGGGGATTTTTCTTTTTCTTCCAAACCAAAAAACAAGATGTTGTTCTTTTTCTTTTCCTTCTCTAAATATTCAATCTTCTTTTCCAACACTTCTATTTTGTTTTTCATAATTTTGTTATCTTCGATAAGTGGTTCCATTTTTTCATTCATTTTCTCAAATATAATATGCGTTTGTTTCTCCATTTCTATTTTCATTTTGTCGAAAAGCATTTGGAATTGTTCCTCCATTTTTGGTGGATACTTATCTTTGTACAGTGGCAACACTGTGGAGTATTTGACGTTTTGACGTTTGATGACGTTTGAATGTCACTGTCACTCAATGTTGACGTTTAAATGTCACTGCCACTCAATTTTAACGGTTGAATGTCACTGTCACTCAATATTGACGTTTGAATGTCACTGTCACTCTCTGTTTGCTCACTTTTTGCTCAGTTTTGATAACCTCAAAATAATCTATAACCTCAAATAGTACTGTAAAATAATGGTTTTGATGTTGTTTTAATGGATATCTTCACTATTTTTATTCACCACAGAGTTTCAAGTCACTAGATGTTTTTGTATACTACGGCAGTTGTATCGATACCGTTGATAATACCGTGTTTCGTAATTTTTCCGTCGGACAAGTTGTAAAGTGATGTTTACTGTTCGGCGACCGGAAGCGGAAAAAAGGTAGCAGTTAGCACACACATAAATTTGGCGGTGCTTGCACACACAGTGCAGAGTACAAGTGCAATGATTCCTACTGGGTTAATGATTTAGGAAATTTTAGGACATTTTCAAATGAATTCTATTATTTTATTTTTTTCGACAATAATATTTAAAATGCACTTTAAGTTTGATATCTAGATCCTAATTTAAAATTTTGGCTGGTCATTGAAAACTAACCCTGTATGTGAACACCTCCATCTACGTACATACACAAGCCACGACACATAAAACTACACGATTATCTGTCGTCGCGACAAAGTGGGAACGCGTCCTTAGTTAAAAGAAGGCCGTCTTACTGACTAATGTTTCATCAAAAAAACCCGGAAATCGGGCTGAAAGCCACTTCAAAGTATTATTATAATACCAAAACTGGAAAATTTACAAAATTCTAACATTTAGCCGCATCTTGTTACGCTGAATGCTAATTCTAACATAGATGAGAGAAACGTTAAACAGTATTATGAGGTCACGACCTCGCTCCGTAATGAAGCATCAAGGTCAGTCCTCTGCCTTAATGAAAACTCCACCGGAATATTTGTTTCTAGGCACATTCATTGCCTAACTGGTCTAGGTCAAATAAACTCTAAATTATTTGCAAGCAAGAGTCTCAGTTTAGATGTGTGATTATGGTTTAGATATGGCCACAAATAAAAAAAGTGCCCGAGAAAGTTTGATTATTTTTTTCTCTAGGGAGCGCTCAAATTTTTTTTTTCTTGTATTTGAGTGTAGGCTGCCCTTATGATCCCAGCCGTGCCCAAATGGGCACGGTGCATTGTTATTTTAATTGTGTCTGTAATTGCGGGTATTGAAGTGCTACAAGCTACAACATTCAAATACAAGAAAAATTGTGATGGCCCTCTTAAACCCGCCTAACATTTATTTGTTAGCCGGCTCGGGTCGGTATTGGTAAATTCATCCTCATTGATCGTCCTCCATTATACGCGGAGCTTCACTAATTAACAGATGGTAAGTACATAATTCAATAAGATTACCCGAAAGGGTGACCCGACCTTTATTAAACGCCATTAAAACACTTAACAACTTCCCTGTAATGTTCCGTACCTATTTAATTATATTTAATAGAACTTTAAAAGTAAATGTCAGTGTTGTGTTTTGTTGCGAAATATAAAAAAACCGGCCAAGTGCGAGTCGGACTGGCGCACGAAGGGTTCCGTACCATTATTATCAAAAAACCGGCCAAGTGCGAGTCGGACTCGCACACGAAGGGTTCCGTACCATTGACTATATTTAGTATTTGTTGTTATAGCGGCAACAGAAATACATCATCTGTGAAAATTTCAACTGTCTAGCTGTCACGGTTCATGAGATACAGCCTGGTGACAGACAGACGGACAGACGGACAGACGGACAGACAGACGGACAGACAGCGAAGTCTTAGTAATAGGGTTCCGTTTTTACCCTTTGGGTACGGAACCCTAAAAAATTAAAAAAACCCGACTGCGTAAAAATAACTGATAACTTTAAATAAAAACTGAAAAGAAAAAAACAAGTTCAGGAAACAGGACATATTGTCTGCAACAGTCGGGAGTTCGGGACCCAATAGCTGTACCTAATGATTTTAGTCTATGTTGCAGTCAATATGTCCTGTTTCCTGAACTTGTTTTTTTCTTTTCACTTTTTATTTAAAGTTATCAGTTATTTTTACACAGTCGGGTTTTTTTAATTATTTATTTTTTATTTTCACTTTTTAGTTACTTACATATACCATTTCTAAATCCTCATGATGAGCCCTTTATCAAGCCATTCAGGCTGCGGCGCACCGCAGCCTGAATGGCTATTTGGCACGCTTGCCAAACAGTTGAATTTGGCGCCAGAAATCCGCCATTGTTTTTATTTTTTTATTTTGATATACCTTGTCACTCTCACAGTAAATACGAATCTAACGACACCTCTCAAGCTAAAATCCATCAAGCTATGCAGGCTGCAGAGTGTGCCAAATATTTGAATGTGGCGCCAAAAATCCGCCATTATGTTTTTTTAATTTTGATATACCCAGTTTCACGTGCTCGGCCAGAGTGGAAACGCGGGTGCGGTGCGGGCGCGGTGCGATGAGCTCAAACATATGAACTTCATTGGAGTGTCCATAGTGGGCACGCGGGTGCGGGCTGCGTCGCGAGCTAGTTGGCGCGGGCCGCACGCGATTCGCGTGCGGGCAGCTCAAACCATAGCTCGTTCATACAAGTAGCCGCAGTGAGGGCGCGGGCGGCAAGTGCGGGCGCCAGGGTTACCAACTCCCAAAAATATTTACCCCTCAATAATTCACAACAATAATATATTAACTATGTAGTTTGAGAATCCACGTACTCACTGCGGCCACTGAACGAGCTATGCAGCTATGGCGTCTTTGCGTGTTCAAGTTCATATGTTTGAGTATGCCGCCCCGCGCCCGCGTTTTCAGTCTAGCCCAGCACTAATAGTACCCCTAAAAAAATCACATCCCTCTTATTTACCCCTAAATTTGGGGGGAAAACTCTTATGTTGGTAACCCTTGCGGGAGCGGGGATCTCCGAACCCGCGCCGCTCGCCGCACCGCACGGCCAGTCTGGCCAGGCAAACTGCGCGCGTTGCCGCACCCGCACCGCACCACGCACCGCGCTCCCACTCTGGCCGAGCACTCTCAGTAAATACGAATCTAACGACATCTCTCAAGCTAAAATTCATCGAGCCGTTCAGGCCACAGAGCGTGCCAAACAATTATACATACATACATACTTACATACATACTTACATACATACTTACATACATACTTACATACATACTTACATACATACTTACATACATACTCTCGAAAAACATAACCCTCCTTCTGGCGCAGTCGAGTAAAAAGGAGGACTTAGGAGAGTTTGAGTTTGTAGGAGGAAAACTCGGCGGTGTCGGTGTATCTTGGTGTGAGACTAAAATGTCGAACTGACGTATAATCACCTGGAGATGATCCTTTTTCTTAAACCTGCTTGGAAATTTGAGCATTCTTTTGACAATCTTCTTAGAGATAAATCGATATTGCTGTACTGGCCAGATACATGCGACCATCGGCCTGCAAAAGTTGTATGAAAATTCATATATCTGTTGTGTTTAGCGGCCAAATAAATTACATAGTAAACTCATATATATCGTGTTATTGAAAAATGGGACGATCTTTTACCCTGAAACATGGTAACCAAGGTTTTATTTAAATTTCGAATTGGCTTGCAAATTGAAAGAAAAAAAAAAAATATATATACGGTTATTGAAAAAAAAAAAAAACAAAATAATGTACTCTTCAACGCGAGCGCATTATTTGAGAAAAGTACTGTGCAAAACTTGGCCACAACTAGGCATTGATGGACTTACGTATGTGTGAGTCGGCTTCGCCTCGGCCCGCATTTACACGTCCGTCCATCGGTTCTCTATTGTATTACCTAACTTTTTTATTCATAATTTAAAGTGCCATAACTTTTTTTGTCCTAATCATCATTTGTCCGAATGATAACTTACCCGAACTTAATATCACATAATATCACATGATATAAAATTGAAATCCCTAAATACAATATGCCCTAAACCCGTTTGTCATAAATATTGCAATCAATAATATACAAAAGACTTAAAACCGTTTTGAATAATAGTTTTAAATCCTAAATTAAAAAAAATTGTCGTTGTATTGATCTTAATAATATTTTTAAAACAAACCGGTATGTTCCCAGACGTTCCCAAAAGGGAACAGAACATTGTTATTTTAATTGTGTCTGTAATTACGGTAACTACAGGTTAAGTATTACTTGGCTTTTGCTATAACACATTTTTAAATAATATTGCTCTTATGAAATTTGTAAGAATTAAAAAGTAGAACCATCATAATATTGCAGAAAGTTCACAGTTAGAATCTTCTTTTGGCATACATTTCATATCGGTAGTCACTAAAACACAGAAAATCAATCAATCAAACAAACATACACCAAACAAACATAGGTACACCATGCATTCAGCAAGCATGCAGCAAGCATTCAGCAAGCATGCAGCAAGCATGCAGCAAGCATGCAACAAGCTTGCAGCAACCATGCAGCATGCAAGCACACATACAGTATGCAAGCAAGCATGCAGCATGCAAGCGAGCAAGCAACATGCAGCAGGCATGGTTTCTGTCACGGCTCCGGCGCTGCGGGGCTCCGGCGGTCCCACGCGAGCTTATCGTCGCAGATGTGTTTAACGCTCCCCACCGCAGCTTCGGCTTGCTGGCCGGCTTAGCCGGCCAGCCTCAGCAGCGGCGGCGAGTGTTACAACCACCTGCTCCTCAACTCGCGGGCCGCCTCGCCCCTCCGCGCCTACGCGATTTTAAATTACACTCTCGGGGTAGGGCAGACAAGACTGCGTGGGGTCGGATTTACAGCGATTCGTTTCTGTCACTAAAACCTAATTTTTAGCAAATGTTTTAGGACCAAAAATTTCATTATACTTATATGAGCATTCGGAATAATACACATTATATAATAAAATACTTAGGACATTTGACTTTATGGCATGTAAAATTAGAAGATTCAATTATTATAGTATCCGATATTATGACAAAACAGTTTTAGAAATAAAGATAATTATGTAAAACAAAATTTCGGGATTTTGAACATTATGGTTACTGAAGTTTATAGCAAACGTTTTATGGATTATGATTTTCGGACAAAAATTTTTAGGAGAATTAAGGGAGTACCCCGTCCATCAATGCCTCTGTTACTTGCCGCTGCAGTAATGTACTATACTGTTTTTATGTACTCAGACCTTCAGTTAAGCCATATTGTGTATTTTCTTTATGTGTAGTTTTTTAAACCTTGTTCACCCTTTATCCAACTAACAAAATGTGGTGGAAATTAAATGTTACTGTTCCACAGCATACCGCCTTTATGATGTCGCTAGCAGAACTCTCTAGCTAACTATAGGACTCTCAAGGTTACCTACCTATCTCTCTTTATATCATCAGTCGAAGATGTCATTAGACGGCACGGTAGGGGCAGTCTCTGAGCAATGGGAGCTATCGCACATAAATTCGCCGTTAGAGGCATTCGTGTAGAGTAAGGTCTTCCGAAATGTCAGATGTCATACAGTGTTTGCTTGTTGCGTGTTTTTTTATTACGTATTTATTCTAATACTCACGATTGTGTTCTAGACTGACGAATTCTTGATTAATTATGACTTCAAGATTTTAAGTAGCGACTTAGGATCTTATTTGTTAGTACTTGCAGGTAGAATGATTTTTAAATGTTTCATGCTTGCTAATATTAGGGAGAATATTGTAAATTATGTATCTGAAGTTTACGCTATGTTGTTATACGTAATAAAATAAACGTTTTATGACGTTATTTCACGGCCTCACTTGTTCGATCCACACACGGAACAAATATTTGTATGCCCTACAAGTAGTTGTTCCAGGTCTGGCCGTTCGTGTATTTGAGTTTAAAGTTTAAACGCACCACAATACAGGAGAAATTCCTAGTGTGGGGGAAAGTTTTTGAAATAAAGCTAAGTACTAGCTAAGTACTAGGCTTGCCTCTCATAGAGAGGAGGCCTGTGTCCCAGCAGTGGGAACATTAATAGGCTGATGATGACTAAGCTTGAGGTCTCTGTCGTAAAACTTATCTTATAAAGAATGAACGTGCTCAAAGAGCTATTTCAAAAGTCTCTTATGAATTGAGAATCCGATACCCGACCCGACTAATCTTTTATATCGAAAGAGTAGACTGCTTACTTATCGATTTTAGACGTATATTAGTGTTCGTCTCATGAATACTAATTCTAGTATCGCTATCGTGTAAAAAGTAGGATCTGGTACGATGTAAGATGTGCGATGCTTTAATTTCTTGGTGGCATACTCGCAAAATGAATTTGCTTGTCAAAACCTTAAGAGAATATTTTGTGTTCAAGCTTTTCATAATCTGTACTGGAAGTTTAGTGGTAAGTGGAATATCAAATTTTATTCGCACACCATTGTATTTAAGCCTTTTACAGGTAGAAAGTGGTATCGTATTACCCGGTACTAACTGGGTTGTGGAGGTCAGATAGGCAGTCGCTCCATGTAAAATACTGGTATTCAGCTGCATCCGGTGGAACTAGGAGCCGACCCCAACATAGTTGGGAAAAGGTTAGGCAGATGATGACAGGTTGAAAGTGGTCTGCGGTTATGTGGTTCGTTTGAAAGTGAGCCGCTCGTCTATTTGGGTCGTAAAGGAAAAAAGCGTATGTACTACCGAGTTCACTGACGGTCGAACACTTTTCAACCTTATGCCCTGGGAAATAAGGTTGAAAAGTAGTCGACCATCACTCTGCGGTAGTATTCACGACAACCAATCAAGCAAGTAAAAGCCAAATTAAGCTGATCTCTCAATGTAGGCGAAGTATGAGCTTCCGGCTTTGCGGAAAGCGAGATCAGGTTGTACTGGATATGTGTAGCTTAATGTGTCGCCGTGTTTACCAGTACTAGTGCATTTCTAAATACGGTTTCACATGGCCATCATTTTACTTCTAACTGTGATTGCGATTTTAGTTAGCAAAATAGAATAAAATTTATTCAATCTAATAATTAACCCTCCGTGTAATATTAGCCTTTTTTGATCTTATCTGCTATCAGTCAGAGATGGAAAGATGCATCACGTTTTTAAAGAATCAGGATCAATGTCCAAATTCTGGGTCCATATTGGCTCACCTAAAGTTCTTTACCCGAAATTGTTCTTCCTAATGATGTGTAATCCGAATGATCACTCTTCCTAAAATTTTTCATCCTAAAGTTTTCATTCATACTATTTGTAGTGCTACCGGCGATGTTCATAAAACTCATGTTTCCGAAAATTGTATTTACTAATGTCATTCATGTGAATATATTTAAACTCCTACTGTTTTTTATCATAACGCTTTTATCCCTAAACATAATTACCATAATATTTTCACTCATACTCAGAAAAAAACATTTACCAAGTGTAATAAAAAAATATATGTGGGTAGAAGATGATATTTATAGTTTTAATTTGAGGGTATGATTATTATTTGGGGGTATGCTTTACATAACGTACTTATTACTATAACTATACCTAAGATAATTATGTCTAAAAAACCAACTGTTTAGAATGATTATAGGTCGTTTCACTGATTTTTGTCTTAAATGAATGAAATTCAGGTCAGAGTGTCATCTTGGGGGCACTATGAAAAAAATACTTAGAAAAGTTTCGCGACCAATTTCGAGGTAGCGTAGTTGGTCGCACAGTTCTAACCTAACCTATATGGATATCTTTGCAGGTACACACCGCTATGAATATAATATGAAAACATGTATTTAACAACTCTTCTTCTTAGCGTGTCGATGGCAAATATTTATTAAATGTGTTTGGCCCAAAATTCAGCAATGCGAACTCCACTCGCTGATGCAGTCATAAGGTCGTCAATTGAGCAGGTGTCAGGGCATGCGGCGCAAGATGGAAGATGGGCCATTGTCTGTGGAGACGCGCCGCATTCACATTTGAGGTCTGAGCCGTCTATAAACCCCCATTTGAGGAGATTGTCTTTGCTACGGCCGACCTGGGTTCGAAGTCTATTCAGTGATTTCCAAGTCGGCCACGGCAAAGCATTCCCAGGTGGAAGGCTTAACAACTTGTACCGTACTATTATTTGGCATAGGTACAATTAACGAACCACCAGATTTAGTAAACTGGAAAATGTAACGGCAAAAAAAACACTTTTGGTTGCCAAAATCAGTAAATGATCATCAAAATTAATCCCCATTTTATCGTGAAATTAGAACCAAAAATTTATTTTTGACCTGAAATTGAACTGTTATGCTCTTGCATCCGAGTCGAGGGAGACCCGGTCGACGGAGCCCCGCTTCGCGGGGCTCCTACTTCTGAATGGTTTATAAAAAAATAACCACGAAGGGTATGGCGGGGTCTATTCGCTCGCTTCGCTCGCTCATTCGACCCCGCCATACCCTTCTAACCTAATCTATCCGTGTCGGGGTGCCCCAAGTCGGCCTAGGCAAAACTAGTTTGCCATCAACCACCTCATTAAAATTTGGTGCTCAATTTACTAAATTTGGTGATCAATTGATATTTTAGGTGATAGATGTTAGTGGTCACAAAGTTAATTTTGGTGGTCATTATATTTTTTTATTATTTTAATGGTACTATTATTGTTATATTATGTTATAC
Organism: Xestia xanthographa; assembly: GCA_905147715.2. NCBI lineage: Eukaryota > Metazoa > Arthropoda > Insecta > Lepidoptera > Noctuidae > Xestia > Xestia xanthographa. The sequence goes on from LR990652.1 coordinate 18,223,361, forward strand.
ATGTTATGTGAAAATAAAGTTACGCAAAATTAATGTACCTATATAATACTGATTATTATGAATAAAAATAAATCTAAACAAAAAAGATATGACTTTGAATAATAGTGTAAAAGATGGTTATGTTGAGAAAATATAGGAAAACAAATAAAAGTATAATAGATGTTTATTGCTACTGACATTATGAAGTTGAATGCTTCGGAATTATGAACATTAGAGACAGAGTAGTTAGGAATTGTGATTGTTAGGATGAAAAATGTTAGGAAGAACATTTTCGGATTTCCAATTATCGGAGTTGAAAATTTAGGTGAACTTTGGCGCACCCCCAAATTCTACTTAATCAGGCAGCACAATAATTATTATCAGCTTTCTTGAGTCTGAGAAACCAATATGAGTTAAAAAAACTCGAGTGGGAGCTACTTGGAAATGGTCGTGGTTGAGTAAATAATCTTTTATTCCGCATCGCTGAACAATAAACCTCTCCAGACGCAGATATCGTTAAAGTAACAAACAGTTCAAATTCACAGAAGGAGTATTCATGACTGTTTCGTGAAGATTGTTTGAAAGAAGAAGTTTTCAGTTCAGGTAGCACTAATTTCCCAGAGGAAACGTTGCTACTGTATGTGCGTATGTAACCGCCATATAATAAATTATTATTATTATAATATATATAATATTATTATATAAATTGTAATGTGTATGTTTTTACATCTTTTTTTTTACTAACATTTTTGGATATTATTAACCTGAAAATTTAAGCATTCGTCCTTCCTAGGTAGCTTCATGCTCATTTAGCTTAGCATACCTTTTACCTGTAATTCATGTTATTTAAGTTTTTCTGTGGATTTTTTATCTGTTTGTTTACCTTTTTAATGTCAGTTAGTGACAAGCCTAGTTTTATTTTTAATTTATTGCTGGAGCTAGTTGTAGGTCGTATAGGTAAATCACATTGACCTTATTATCTTTTCATGTCAATCATCTGGAGTTGACAGGAGCCTGGTGGTGGAATGGGCAGTCTACGTTGGGAGCTGAGAGCAGACACAAGTCCGAAAATTTTTATAAAAGTGTACTTAGAGGGCAGTTTCTCTCCCCTGAAGGTTTTAAATCGGCCTCTCTCTGTGCCGCATTTTCGCCCGAAACACCTTGATTCCTGATTCTTGGGCTGCACGAGCCTGAGACGAAGATTGATTTTCCTTGGCTCTCCTCCACGGCCTGAAGACGGATGTCCCTCGGCCCTTCTCTACGGCCTGAAGATTGGTGTTCCTCGGCCCTCCTCTACGGTCTGAAGACGGATGTCCCTCGGCCCTCCTCTACGGCCTGAAGATTGATGTTCCTCGGCCCTCCTCCACGGTATGAAGACGGATGTTCCTTGGTCCTCCTTTACGGCCTGAAGACTGATGTCCCTCGGCCCTCCTCTACGGCCTGAGTGGAGGTTTCTTAGCTATTCATTCCATCCTGCGCTCATCTTCAGTTCTATTCGCCGGCTTCACTGGTCTAATTAGTGGTTAGGTAGCTCCAGCCATGTTAGGGTATTTAATAATAAATTCTTATAACTCGTCCCCTTCACTATTTCTTTTAACAGTGCTCCCCTCCAGACTGAAAGCTAGGTAGGTGAGTGCTCAGTGTGACCTTACAGTTTTCTAGATCCTAACGGGAAAATGTAACGTTACAATATTAATTATTATTATTATTTTATATTATTATATATATAATATTTATATTTATATATAGAGACGCCCTAACTCTACAAGGTAACTTCACAAACTCTACACCTTAGTCAAAATAAATATTATGTGGCTGGGCCATTTCTCTTTGGATTACTAACATATTTTTTTTTTCTTTTATTTCAACACAAATTTACGAAAAATACTGTTTGTTAAAAAGGTTATTATCAAATGTTTCAATAACACTGGCCAGTTTTCATGAAAAAAATGTGTACTGCCATTAAATGAGTAAAAAATTAATTAATTAAAAAGAAAACCTAATGGCATTTCAACCTTCTTGTGCAAGTGGCGAGTATTAATTTTCAATTTAACTTAATCAAAAAGGTTGCATCATAATTATTATAACAGTATTTTTTTTTGTTTTATGCAATTTTTGAACGGTTTTGTTTTACTTAGCAGTATTATTTTCTACGCTGATCATTTTTGTGTTTGACCGCTGAGAGAATGCGTTCCTGACGTTGTCTGTCAGTTGGTACATAAATTTGGCGCGAAATTATAACATTTATTGTTACCTACTTGATTTAATGATATCGTTTTTAATAATATTATTTGTTAATAGGGCAAAAGGGTAATAATAGGTAAGTTATATAAGCTATAGGTTATATAACATCCCCAATACTACTAATACTCGCGACCTGTAAGGTACGCATTTTCTCAGGCGGCCAAACTGTAAAATATGTTTTGCAACACATTTGCTCAAAAACTGCATTTACGGAGCATGTATACATTGTTCGAAAGTTGAAAATTACGCACCATACAACGGAACGTGCGGTAAAATAGGTACTCTCACCAAAGTACCTATTTTACCGCATACCACCATATACTTAAAGCACCGTGCGTATTCTTTACGTTTTTTTTTTTATTTCCAAAAAAAGTATTATAAGAATTATACCAAGGAGTTTCACATTACGAGAATAAATAAGCTGACTGATCAAACCTCCTTGGAAGCGCTTTTGCTCAATACGTTTGTCTCACTTTAATACTGAAGAGTAAATGAGACGAAACATGTAGTTCTAATTTTCGCCACGTGCATTTGGCGCCATTTGCAAATTCGCGCCATTTTCATATTAGAAACGTCAAAAATGGTTGCGACTTTCCGACTGATATTTAAAAACAAAATAATAATATGAGTTCAAGCGAGGAAGGATATTAACATGGAATCTACTCCACCTGACGAATGTGGCGCAAATTGCAGAAAACGGTCTCTTGCCGCCAAAATCGCGAGAGCGCTAATCAATGATTTATAATAATTTTATAGCATGGAAGACTCGAAGAAATAATCATTATCTGAAAAGTTTGTTTCATTACAAGATTGTACTGTTTTCTCGCAAATGTGTTGAAAAACATTGTATGACACACGTGCAGAAATTGGTATTTACAAACTCGTGACTATGGTAAGCCCTCGACTTCGTCTCGGGCTTACATTTGTCTACTCGTTTGTAAAAACCAACTTACTGCACTATTGTCATAAATAACTATTAAACAATGGTTTTAAATGTAGATGGCTGATAATAGTTTTTTTTAAATGTAATTTATGTAAAATTACCTTGTTACCAAATCAGATAGATGGGTGACCTGGGCAACAGAAAATCCCGAACATTAGAAATCACTTTTATTTATTTATTATTTATTTTATTCATTAACACATACAATTGTTTGAACAGGTAAAACCCGAGCTAACAAAAGTCATAAATGCATGCGCATGCATGCATTTATGACTTTTGTTAGCTACACATGCACATACACATGCACAGTTATGTGCAGTATTGTTATTTAGGATTGGAATGGACATACCCACCACGTCAAATTGATATTCTCAGGCTACCTGCTAAGAGGTATCGCCTGAAAGCACTACCGTGTTCGGCTCAAGGATTGCATCTGCATAGGAACCTGTGTGTCATTACTGACGATATTACACTGTAACCCGTTTCCTAGCTTAAATGAAAATTCTGTAACGAGATCTTTAGACTGTCGCTTTATAGAATGTTGCTCTCATAAAGTTTTCTCATAAAAACCTTAAACAATTCATTTAAAATAAGAGATATACAAACAAATCATGCGGTTATGAGATAATAAATGACTCCGTGTGGCTATTTAAAGAAAACAGAAAATGTTAATGATTTAGTTCATAAGATTATGAGAAAGTAATTAAGAACAATGTCAAGTAGTTTTTAAGCAAGTTAAAGGTGAACGCACACTGAGGCTGCGGTTCTACTGAGGCGGAGCGGAGCAGAGCGGAGACGAGCTGTGCCGCGATTCACCAATCACATGGTGAATCGCGGCACAGCTCGTCTCCGCTCCGCCTCAGTGGAACCGCAGACTTATCAGAGCCGAAGAAAGCGAAAGAGCCGAAAGAATCGAAGTTTAAAATTACTTGGATGAAGTCCTATGTAACTTCGCACACTTTCTTATCCGCACCGAATCGGACGAATTGATAACGTTAGACGTATGATAGAAAATTTCGTTCGGCGCGGAAAAGTGTGCGTTCACCTTTAGCAGTTAGGACAGTCGTTGCAGGTATGAGACCAGTCGTTGCAACCAGTCTTACCAAAAGGTATCGTATTATACCTAGTACTAACTGGGTTGTGGAGGTCAGATAGGCAGTCGCTCCATGTAAAATACTGGTATTCAGCTGCATCCGGTTAGACTGGAAGCCGACCTCAACATAGTTAGGAAAAGGCTAGTCAGATGATGATGAAGTAATTTTTTAATTATATTCTCAATCACTATCACTACATATTATAAAACAAAGTCGACCGCCGCGTGTGTCCCTTTTTTTTTCGGATGGGAAATCATCAAATAACCCCTCCCGCTCTGGGCGGAGCAGGAGGGAGTGTCAGACTTTTACTGACTAAAACCCATCCATGTTCCTTCATCGCCCTTTGTGTTCCGGGGCCACGGTATCTCTTTCGAACAGTCCCGCAACCCCGGCAGGCATCGGTCCCTACGGACCCCTTCCCTTTTGCTGACTCTCTTTAAGGCGCACGTGGAACACGAACGCGCCGTCGACACGGCCTGTCGTCATGAGACGGACGGACGGCGAGCTAGCCCATAGCCCACCGTCCACAGGCCCGCGCCTACGGTGGCCGGGGGCCACGTGGTGGTGGCCCCCGACGCCCGGGGCGTCTCCCGCGGCGGCCGGGACGTTGAGAGGTTCTCTCCCTCTCACGTTCCGCCACCTCCTTCTCTAGCATTAATGCTGCGCAGAAGGAGGTGACGGCGTCCCTTTCCGTCTCGCTCCGGACCATGGCTTGCACCAGGGCCGGACGCGAGAGGTCGCCGCCGCCGATCGCCGCTTCGAGGACAGGCGGTGCTCCGCCCACGCGGGGCACACCTCCACCGTGTGTTCCACCGTGTCCTCCGGTCGATCCTCACAATGGAAGCACCCGGGCGTTTCCTCCCGCCCGATTCGGTGCAGGAACCTCCCGAACACTCCGTGTCCGGTGAGGACCTGCGTCAGGCGGAAGGTGGGGACGCCGTGGCGTCTCTCAAGCCACTCCTCAAAGAGGGGACTTATCGCCACTATCGTGGCGTGCCCTGCACGGGGTTGCGACAGTCGCTCTCTCCATGTCGCCATGAGATCCCGCCGGAAGTCTGTCCGCTGAGCGACAATTTGTCGCTGCAGCGGAGTTTCCCCCCGGCGTAGCGCCTCCGCGCGCCATTCATGTAGGCGCGCGAGGACTATTGCCTCCAGATCCCATGGCGGCAATCCGGCAAGGAGGCTCGCCGCCTCGCGGGAGATCGTGCGGTAGCCCCGGGCCAGCCTTACGGCTACCACCTTTTGGGGCGCGTTCAGGTAGTGGGCGGCTCGCCGCCTCAATGAACGCGCCCACACCGGGGCCCCGTAAAGGGCCATGGACCGCACGACTCCCGCGTAGAGCCTCCGGCAGGAGGCGTTCGGCCCCCCCAGGTTGGGCAGGAGCCGCCTGAAGGCAGCCCCGGTCCGTTCCAGTTTGGGGGCCAAACGTCGGAAGTGCTCCACGAAGTTCCACCGCCGCCTGTCGAGGACGAGTCCTAGGTACTTCAAAGTCGACTCGACACCGATGGATACCCCTCCTACCGTCAGTAGGGATCCCTGAGGTGGCGCATTCCGAGGCCCATGAAAGCACATGGCCTCGGACTTGTGCAATGCCACCTCGAGACCCAGTTGCCGGATTCTCTCAACGACTATCGCAACCCCGCGTGTCATCGCTTCGGCCGCCGCCTCGTGCGACCCCCCCTGTGCCAGCACCAGCGTGTCGTCTGCATAGCAAACTACGCTGACACCGCCGCGTGTGTCCCTATGTATGCTTAGATCTTTAAAACTACGCAACGGATTTTGATGCGGGTTCTTTAATAGATAGAGTGATTAAAGAGGAAGGTTTTAGTATATAATTTGTCACGCGGGCGAAGCTGCGGGCATCAGCTAGAAATACTTGCTAGTCATAATTACCTGTACACACAAACTACCTAATATGGTATTTTCGAGGTAAACTTATACCTAACTTACGGACACAAATGTTTAGACCTTAAGGTGAATGCTCCAACCAGTCCGCGAAATTCAAATTCTCTTACGTTTTTTGCAATTTTCAGGCCAGTGTTAAGTTGTATGTTAATTAAAATATTGTTCGCGGTTGTAAAACGTATATAGTTACAGAATTATAATCATCAAAATCATCTAAACAACCCTCTAAGTTCATATAAGTCGAGGAACGATTTTTTCAAGGTCAAAGTCATTGCTAGACCTTTATGAACTTGGAAGGTTGTATTGATGATTTTGATGATTATAATTCTGTAACTACATACCTCTTACAATCGCGAACAATATTTTAATCAACATACAACCTAGCACTGATCGGCAAATTGCAAAAAACGTAAGAAAATTTGTATTTCGCGGGCTACCCTGACGCTTTCACCTTAACGTCACCTCTTTACTGCAAGCATAATAATCTCTTCAAATGACTACTTACCTGTATAAAAACAATCTCAAGGACTAATGCTCTCCCTGATAATATTAAACGGGTTCACCACTGGCCAATTATACCGGCCGTCTGTCTGCACATAATTCATAATTCTATTATGCACTAGGGTGTATTATTATTATGCACGTGTGTGTAATAGTTCGGTTTATGGCCTTAATAACGATGTAATAAGGCTCACTTTACGAGCGTGTGTCTAAGTGTGTTGAAAATTAATTATCTTAATTCTAACTGCTGCCCGGACGCGTATCGTGACTGTTGTGTACAATTGTAGAACGAATGCAGTTCTCAATTATTTCATCCAAATCAACTGAATATTGCTTAGTTACTTAATGGGGGCTATCGTTTTAGAGCTCACCAGATGGCGCACTGTCGAATAAGGTCCTGTCAGTAATTCTATTCATTACTTTAAAGCAATAATAACTTCATAAAAATGTTTATTTTATTACGTAAAACAACATAGTGTAAGCTTTAGATTTATATTTACAATATTCTTCCTAAAATTAGCAAGCATAAAACATTTAAAAATCATTCTACCTCCAAGTACTAACAATATTATGATCCTAAGTTGCTACTTAAAATCTTCAAGTCATAATTAATCACGAATGCGGCTCAATCTAGAACACAATCGTGAGTATTAGTATAAATACGTGATAAAAAAGCACACAACGCGCGAACACTCTATGACACCTGACATTTTGTAGGACCTTAGTCTACACAAGCGCCTCTAGCGGCAAATTCACACGCGATAGCCCCATTAGCCCCCATTCCATAGTGTGCACACCGTACACTGCTTTACATGAACGAGAAAAGAGGTTAAAATATCGACACGTGTGAAAAAACCTGGCTTGATAGAGTGCAACGAAGAATTATGCGCGAGTTCCAAATTCAAAATGTTGAAATTATGTTTCATTTATTTGTGGGCCCAACAAAGCTGATTTATGTTGTAATTACTTTGTTCTTGTTAATTTATTAATTGCTATTAGAGCTTTGTTTAAAAATATTAATGTTAAAAAACAGAATACTGTTTTTATGAAAAGAAAATAGGAATGAAATAACAAAGGAGGACTCTGACAATTAGGAATGCTAAACATTATTGTTACCAATATTGTTACTACGTGTTTGATCAATTTTACTGACAATGAAATTGGAAGCCGTTTCTTTACACGCGATTATTGTTTGTGTATTGGTTGATAAGGTGGTGTCCCAAATATACACGATGAATATAATTATGTATATATGATGAACATAATTCCATATACTGTAGTGTGTCTAGATTTTTTACTGAAGAAATTTCAAAATGTTTTGATAGTCCCAACAATTTAATGAACACTCGCGGCAACCGAAAACCAAGCACCAACCAACCACCAAACGCTTATGGATTCAAAAGTGCTACGGAAATTGCTCGCCCCTGAGAACTCGTAAATATTGCAACACACTCGTTTATAAAACCTATCCACCGCAATAAGTAAGTTTTATTACTGTGAGTAATAGTAATAAAAAGCAAAAATAAAAACACAACCTTTTGCAATTTTAATGTAAATCTCGCTCGAGGGAGTAATACGATGAAAACGACTCGATAGAATTATAAATTCGTTACATGCCATAAGAAACTTCACAATGATAGCAATAGGGTAATTTGGTTTTGATAAGTTATATAAAAAGGTTTCGTTACATTTTTACCCTTATGCTATAAAACTTCAGTTTGCAAAAAAGAAAAATTAACTAGGTATGTATTTATTTGTCTGGAGTTTTGCCAAATCCTACCTCGTTTTACTTAGTTCATTTTGTAATTTTCGTTCTTCGTATAGACGCCCGCGCGGGGTGGCTGATCTTCATAAATAATTCGACAGGGCGTTTCTTTGACGTATTTCTCCTTTGTTGTTTTATAATGAATAAGGGTACAAATCAAACGAGGACTAACGCTTCTCTTTATCCTAAAATGTGATCTTAATCGGTAGATACCCCCATAGTGATAAGTATAAGTAGATGGATATAAGAGTCATGAAAGCTCTCTCTGTAAACACTGATATTTAAGATTATGAACCAATACTATACGTAGATACAAATGATGATTACAAAGTTGTTTGACTATTTGATACTGAAAATAAATATTAAGACCGAGTGGCAATTATAATTGTCTTGAATCGTGATTTTGTGTCCAGGTGCAGAGTCCAGTGCTGGTGGTGGAGCTGACCCTGAACAGACTGGAGGGCACACAGCTCAGGGCGCTGGGTCTGCTGTCCGTGTACGGGTTCAACGTGACGTATGAGGTGCGGGGAGCGGCGCAGTCACCGGGACCCACTTCATGCAGCGCCATCGAGTGCAGGCTGCTGGGCCATTGCTACGCCACTAGGGATTATCAGTGAGTTGGACACGAATTTAACGATAAGTGCAAAGCTTAGGTTTCCAAAAAGGCTGTAACTTATAATTAGTGCCTTTGATAATTACGTGAGAAAGTTAAAAACCGTTTTTTAAAGTTGAATATTTTTTTTCCAAATAAAGCACAGTTTTTGTCGAAAACTCCGTTAGCGCAAGCAATGAAGCTAAACTTAGAAATTAAGTGCAAGCGAGAACAAAACGGGTGCCGAAGTCACTGATAAAAAATGTATTATTTACGAATGCAGGTGTTCTCAACAAAAAAGCTCGTTATATTAATAGCCATAATACCGCTGCGAGTACCATCGCGTGATTATTTGTAAAAAATATTGCTAACTCCACAATATTTTCCGCGTCGCAGGGACTTCTACTGTTCGTGTTTCTCCGGTTACTCCGGAGCGGACTGCGGAGAGGGTCCACTGTGTCCGAGGACCGCCAACATGTGTCAGAACGGCGGCACATGCAGGTGAGTGAACGCGTTTGAATTCCTGCAATAATAAAATGTATTAAATAATGCTTCTTGAAGTAGAAATACCGGAAAATGTAAAGGAAACACATTTTATTTTTTTAAATACGTTTTCTTTTTCTGTTTTATTATTTCTGAAAACTGACCCACATTAAGTAAGTAAATGTTCCACTTTTTGCTTCGTGTATCCTCAATTTCTTCGGGTTTTTTGTTCTCTCTATAACAAAAAGGGGTTTTATTATTTTGGGCACATTTTTTACTGAAGGCGGTAGTTTCGTTAAAGTGTATTATCTACTAGAGGAGCAAATCACTCTATCAAAAAATTATCGTGAAAATTGTTATTGTTTCTTATGTACTACAAGTAGTATGTATCGACAGACAGATGGGCCCGGCCGCCGTCAGCTGTATCTGCGCGCCGGGCTACACGGGCGACCTGTGCGAGGCGCAGCTAGCATCACCCGGTGAGATAAGTTTTGATCCTTTTTTTTTTTTTTTTTTTTTTTCGGATGGGAAATCATCAAATAACCCCTCCCGCTCTGGGCGGAGCAGGAGGGAGTGTCAGACTTTTACTGACTAAAACCCATCCATGTTCCTTCATCGCCCTTTGTGTTCCGGGGCTACGGTATCTCTTTCGAATAGTCCCGCAACCCCGGCAGGCATCGGTCCTTACGGACCCCTTCCTTTTTGCTGACTCTCTTTGAGGCGCGCGTGGAACACGAACGCGCCGTCGACACGGCCTGTCGTCATGTCATGAGACGGACGGACGGCGAGCTAGCCCATAGCTCACCGTCCACAGGCCCGCGCCTACGGTGGCCGGGGGCTACGTGGTGGTGGCCCCCGACGCCCGGGGCGTCTCCCGCGTCGGCCGGGACGTTGAGAGGTTCTCTCCCTCTCACGTTCCGCCACCTCCTTCTCTAGCATTACTGCTTCGCAGAAGGAGGTGACGGCGTCCCATTCCGTCTCGCTCCGGACCATGGCTTGCACCAGGGCCGGACGCGAGAGGTCGCCGCCGCCGATCGCCGCTTCGAGGACACGGTGGTGCTCCGCCCACGCGGGGCACACCTCCACCGTGTGTTCCACCGTGTCCTCCGGTCGATCCTCACAATGGAAGCACCCGGGCGTTTCCTCCCGCCCGATTCGGTGCAGGAACCTCCCGAACACTCCGTGTCCGGTGAGAACCTGCGTCAGGCGGAAGGTGAGGACGCCGTGGCGTCTCTCAAGCCACTCCTCAAAGAGGGGACTTATCGCCACTATTGTGGCGTGCCCTTAAGTTTTGATCCTTCAATATACTGGAACTACCTTAACCGTTGTACTCGTAGCTACATGAAAATGGTTTAAGAGGCATCTATAATTTTTGAGAAATTTTGATTCCTATTCGCAGATTAAAAAAAAAAAAACAAATAGCAAGAAAATTACCATTTTACACGTTTTCTGCCTATTGGTCCTGTTTCTAAAACTGATTATAAACTATTTCTATCTATTGGACCATGGGGTGGTCCAATAGATAGAAATAGTTTATAATCAGTTTGGAGTACTAAAAAAGTACGAAATTGTAAAAAACATTTTGGGTGAAAATTTTAAACAAAAAAAATTGATGTTCTTGGATCCTGTTTCTAATACTGATCAAAAATTTCTATTGGTCCAAAAATCATTTGGGTACTACCTATTAAGTTAGAATTGTAATCGAAAGATAACATCGTAATGTTAGGTTTTGATCATAAAAAGACTTTCGCTCTTTTAAACAAAACCGGCCAAGAGCGTGCCGGGCTATGCTCAGAGTAGGGTTCCGTAGTTTCCCGTCCGTCACAACAAGTGTTCCCACTTATGAGTTTAAAGGTGGGTATCCATTATGTAAAAATGCTTGCATATACGAATATACTACAAACTTAGTCCAGAAATTATTTTGTACAACTTTTTGTCTTTTTTGTACAAAACCTGTTGTTTCCATCAAGTTCAAAATGATTTTCCTAGAAAGTCCTTATAAAGTTCTACTTTTCAGATTTTTTTCATGTTTTCTAAACTTATGGTTCAAAAGTTAGAGGGGGGGGACACATTGTTTTTTACTTTTGGAGCGATTATTTCCGAAATTATTGACATTATCAAAAAATGATTTTAGAAAACCCCTATTCATTTTTAAATACCTTTCCAACAATATATCACACGTTAGGGTTGAAATAAAAAAAAAATCACTTCCCACTTTACATATAGGGGGGGCTACCCTAATAAAACATTTTTTTCCAATTTTTATTTTACCACTTTGTCGGCGTGATTGATATACATATTGGTACCAGATTTCAGCTTTCTAGTGCTAACGGTTACAAAGATTAAGCGAGGACGGACAGACGGACGGACGGACGGACAGACATGGCGAAACTATAAGGGTTCCTAGTTAGTCAACTAGGAACCCTTATAGTTAACGGAACCCTAAAAACGGTAGGTTTTTCTGACTATAAAGGGTGAAACTATGAGGAATAGCCAAAACTACTCAAAAGAGACTCGAGCCCGATGTTGATGAAAACTAAAACTGAATCATTCGAGTTTCGATTAATCAATATTCCGCCAGGAATTGAACCCGTTGATTTTGAAATTATCCCAGTATTTTATCCCTATTAGCAAACATACTTAACAATAGTACATTCTTTTCAGAGTGCGGTATAGAAGAATGTGCAGGAGTTTGTAAGCAAGGAACAGTTTGTGACTGTAACCCAAAGGATACAGATTTCTGTGAGTAACGAATGACTTATATTGGATTAGTAAGAACCTGCTATGTAATCATATCTAAACGTTGTATGTTTATAGCATCAGCACGATTTGACACAAAACTGGAAGTAGCGGATCAAGCAGGTGTAAACATATCTCAAGAAATTGTTAAACAGGTATTTACTGGGAAATCTAACCGCATAATTATTATATTTAATTGAGAAAACAATCTTAAAATAACTTACTTTTTCAGTTAACGAACTATTTAAAGGCGTCAAACATAACATTAGAGGATGAAGTGGAAATTTTAAACATAAGGTAAGTTTTCATTGAATACCGTTGTTTTGTAACTCGTGATGATATACTTATGTATTAGTGTGTGTGTGACAGTGCGGTGGGTGAAGGAAGCGCGCGCGAGGTGTGGGTGCGCGTGTGGGGCGCGCGGCGCGAGGCAGGCGCACTGCGCGCAGCACTGGCGCGCATGCGTACACACCACGTGCGTCTGCGCGCCAACACGCTGCACTTCCACATGCAACCTGCGCTCAGTTTACAAGTGAGTATACCTATGTTAAGTCACGACTTGGTCTCCCAACTATACGGTTACTATAACAAACTACCTAAATCATCAAATCGTACACAAACAGAAATCTTTGCGCATCGTAATCTACTAAACAGCAATCATGGACGCTTCAGGGAATTTGGTAGTTAATGAAACGAATAGCTCTAGCTTGTTTTGTTAACGATTATCGCATGAATTAAAAACCTTTAAAATTGTTTATTTAGCGAATAAAGTTTCAGACTGGTTAATACACATTCATTGATTTCTCCTTGTGTGTAGAACCCACATCAGCGGTAGTAAAAGGAACCCTTATAAGATCACTCTCTTGTCCCTCTGTCTGTTCGAGTAGACCAAACAAGTTGAAATTTATACCAGATACTAAGGTCTATTGTCCCTATTAGGTGTATAAAAATCAAGGTTCTGAGTCAATACGAGAAAAGATAAGGGCAAATTTATGTTTTACCAAAATTTACCTTTTCAACTTTTTATTTTTTGGAATACTCGTGCTGTAAGACCTTGCTTTGAACCAAAATTGTCAATTCCAGGTCAACCGGAAGTACCTCATAGGTTTTGGGTCGAAATCCTATTTGGTAGTTCCTGTTGACCTAAAAGACAGAGAAAACAAATAAAATAGTAAAATTTATAAGTAATAAACAATTAAATTAAAGAGTAAACATTTAAATAGGTAAGTGTTTAAGTTGTGCGTGCGGGAGTGTTTTGTGTTTGAGTTGTATGTGAGTGTAGTGCGTGTCTGTGGGGTGTAAGTGTAGAGTGTGCTTGTGGAATAAATTCTCCAACTCTTTGTATGTGAGATTATGAAGCCATTGATCAATTTTCCTATTGCAATCCCGGAGAGTACATGGATAAATTGTTAGAACTTTATTTGTTCTATTATAAATCACGGGACTGAAGAAATTAAACTGCCGGCGGGGAAAACTCTGTCCGTTCAGCGTTTATGTTTTCTAAACTCTGGGTCAAAAGACAAGTTGGAATGTTTACGCAACATTGTACTTAGTGCAAAAGAGTGCCTTACTGTAGGTAGCTTCCATAGCGTGCACAGTTCGCAGGTAGGGAAGCGATAGGGTTTGAAGGCCATAACCTTAAGAACAGCCCTCAGCGCCCTCTCCAAACGCAGCAGAAGACATTTACCAGCACCACCCCAAGCCGAAATACAGTACGTTAAAATGGAATGGGCAAGAGCAAAGTACACAGTTCTCAGGGTAGAGAAATTGGCGGAGTTCCTTAGATTTTTTAAAACAAAAATTAATTTTCTAACCCTAGATACCAGTGAATTGACCTGACATGTAAAGGGAAAAATCTGAAAACCATAAATATGTAGTTTAATAACAAAATACTTACAAGATTATACGGAATCTTCGGTGCGCGAGTCCAACTCGTACTTGTTTATTACAAAGGCGCAAAAGTGGCATGCCAGAATATATGGGGAAAAGTTTCATACAAAGTACGAGTACCTATATTAACATTCTTGAGATAGCGCGGTAAGCTTATTGAAAAAGTTTGTCGAGATGCCTACGAGTACATTTTCGTTAATTGAGCTGGTTTACGACGTATTTATGAACAATGTTTAGGTCATGTGTATCCTCAACGCTATCGTTAATTAATGGATGCGTCTCGCAGTAAAAACGAATATACATGTTGTAATTGCTAAAACATGTTATTTTTTCTTTATTATAGAGGGTTTGATCAGTATGACCATGCCACCCTTGTAGGGGCATTCTATGTTTAATGCACAGTACATGTTGTAATAGTGAGGAGCTCGTGGTAAAATAATAACAGCCGCTCGGGTCGATCTTTAGGTTAAGCCGTGCTTGCCTAGGTTGGTCTGTGTATAGGTGACCACCCTTACATACCGAATTTCCTCCGTGCCTCGGAAAGCACGTTAAGCTGTTGGTCCCGGCTGTCATTTGTAGATCTTTGACAGTCGTTACAGAGAGTCAGTGGCCCAAAAAGTCTGACAACCAGTTTTACCAAGGGGTATCGTATTACCCAGTACTACCTGGGTTGTGGAGGTCAGATAGACAGTCGCTTCATGTAAAATACTGGTATTCAGCTGCATCCGGTTAGACTGGAAGCCAACCCCAATAAAACTTGGGAAAAGGCTAGGCGGATGATGAGAGGGTTTGATCAGCATAACCATGCTAACCTCGTAGGGACATTGTATGTTTAATGTACAGTACAATGTTGTAATAGCTAAAACATGTTAAAATTACCTTTTATTTTTTAATTATTTTTACTTTTTGTTTCCCTTTACATTTGGCGTTGGTTCACAAACCCGCTACCAGATAACACCCAATAATTGTCGGGAGGGTTCACATCGTTTGTAGTAAATTACCGATACGTTATTGACAGTAAGTGAAACTTGCTAAAGTTATAATATATTTTCTTTTCTAGGGATAATATATTATTTAATTAGATTAAGATTGGATTAATTCCCAGTCCTTTAGAAACAAAAGAAAGCTTAGTTGACAAAGGAATGTCAAGACTCAGTCATATTTTATTTTCAAACACGAAATTATTTTTTCACCTAGAGCAGAGCAAAGATTTTATGCAATCTTATTGGTTAATATTTCTCCGTTTCACCGCTCCGTAGTCTCGCTCCGCTTCAATAGACAGGCAGCCTTGTAGGATGACTTTTGCGGTCATTTTCAACTTGGTAAGAATCTTTTCAGACCCTGTCTGTCAACCATCGTCCAGAAATATGGGAGGGGTCGCAGTTCATACTGACATGTATGGCGAATGGATCTCCGAACATCACCTTCACGTGGTACAAAGACAGCATCAAGATAAACTTCAATGGAACTTTGAGGTATGTGAATGAGACTTGGAAACATGGACACGACTGTCATTAACCGCACCCAGGAATCGGCTGTCTTCTAACACAATCCTTGGTGGCTACATTTCGTTAAGTCTTTATTATCAAACCAAGTGTATTCAGCTGATGTGCAGGTTTTCGAACGTCATTTTAAACTAACTGTAATTTGTCGCTATACTTACAAAAACAAAACGACGTGGTACTATTATATAGCAGTCGATAGAAAGCTAGTATTGTCGTTACAAAAGCGTCCGTTTTCAGAGACATTTGGACGCGCACGGTGTCAGAAGACGCGCTTGGGCGTCGCATGTCAGTGTTAGGCATATCAGAAGCAAAGAGGCCCGACAGCGGCAAGTGGTCCTGTGCAGCAGACGATGCTGGCAGGAGACGATGTAGAGCGTTGAGACTGACGGTGCTGAGACCGCCCGATATACGACTCGTGCCTTCCACAATTACTGTCGATAAGGTAAGGCAATCTAAACCGACGGTGGAATACAAACTTTAAAAAATAATAACAATTACAAATTGAAGTGATATAATAGTTGTGTGTCAGGGCGACAACGTGAGTATAACATGTCTGGCGGGAGCGGGGCGGGTACACGGCGCGCTCGGGTTCAGTTGGGCGAGGGAGAGGACACTGCTGCCGATGGCGCCGGGCAGGGAGGTCTGGGAGGATCTGTTCCCCGCGGGGAGCGTGCTCAAGCTTTATAACGTACAGGTGCGTTACATATTGTTTGCATTGGCATATGTTGTTTAGCCTACCAGTAAAATGGGCAAAACATCCATAATTTTATTCGAGGTCGTCCTTTTGGTCTTTTAAACAGAAATCCAGCGAATTCCAGTGTCAAGTATCGTCGGTAGCTGGCACCAACGCCCAAGCCGTGACCATGTGGGCTCTAGGAGCTGACGACGTAGCGTGTGAGAGCGACGTTTCCCATGGCTTGCGCTGGCCGAAGACTGCGCCCGGAGCGCACGCCACAGCCTCCTGTCCACCTGGACACAGCGGGGAGACCACCAGGCAAGTAGAAAATATTGAATGAATCAATATTTAGGAATATCGTCTCATCCTTTTTCTTGCAGACGATATGACTTTTCATTATATCCAGGCAGTGTCATAAGTAACTTATTTTCAGGTTTTGTGAACCGAAAACTGGTCAACATGGCGTCAAATGGATGCTACCAGATTTCTCTGGTTGTGTTGCAGATTCACTTAGGGATATTTATGAACAGGTAAAGGAAAACTGAACAAATTGTTTTGAAGATTCAGTCTAATCACAACTGCTACCAAAATAAAACGTCATGATGTTGTCAGTTTACTCTGATATCGCTGGGCTACTCTTGGCGCGCTGTGTCGCTCGTGGCGCGGCAGTACGGCGCAGTGCTGCGCTCGCTGCCGACACACCCGGGCGAGGGCGAGCCTCCCCTCACACATGCAGCTCACATGCTGCACTACCTCATGTCTGCTGCAGCTCAGCCAGCCGACAGGTACCACAGCGCGGAGCATCTGCTGCACATCTATGACCACCTGCTTACACATCCTGATGCCTTCCTGGATGAGGAGGTAATTAGCTACGGATCATTTAAGGGATTAAAGATTTATTTCAGTTTAGAATGTTGCATTGATACACAATGTTACTCCTATTAGAAAATCCTCGATCTCCAAAACGCAGTGGTGGACACTGCGGGCATGAGGAGTAACTTCGAGAAGCGATTCCAAGAGTTCACAGTCACAACGAAACCAGTACACATGGACAACGCAGCGCACTTCGAGCTTCAGCCAGCTCCAGTGGGGAGCGAGGAGTGGCTCGTGACGTCAGCAGGCGTGGAGCTGGCAGATAGAACTGACAATGCTTCCGTGGTCACCGTACTGTATCATGATTTGGGAGCAAGGTTGCCGTCGTTGAGAAAATACGTTGAGCAAAAGTAAGGACTTCTAACGTTTTTTTATTCTGAATTCAATCTTGGTATTGTTATTATTTTGAGTTTTTCAGACACTTATGTTTTATTTGGTTTATTTATGTTTTTATTTATATAAGTTACTTTCCTTTATACGGTAGTTGTAGCAGCAACTCTTCCAGATCCGGCCGCGCGACAGAGTACACAGTAGCATCACATCAGGTGCAGGTGTCTGTCAGTGGCGCGGGAGTTGATCCCACGCTCCCTCACACGGTCACACTGCTGTTCGCACACTCCAAGAATTACAGTGCTATTGGTGAGTAAATACCTACACTACACAACTCCGTCGTCTTAAAAGAACATACTGAGCTCATGTAGTTGTCCTGGCCAGCATCTCAACTCGCGTGTGGAGGACGGTCGCGCTCGTCGCCGCGCGTGTGGAGCATGCAGGCGTGTGAGCTGCGCATACCGGAGCACACACACGTCGCATGCCGCTGTCGGGGACCCGCCACCATCGCACTCTTCACTGTAGAGAGAGAGCCATTCGTGAGTACTTCAGGAGAAGTGATATTATGATAATACAATATTCGATAACATCTCAATCTTGTTTTCCTCAGACAGGTTCAGAGAATGACTTACGAAGCATCGTAAAGATTACTGTTAGCCTGGGAGGTGCGATGTGTCTAGTGGCGGCATTACTGCAGCTCCTCGGTCTGGTAACTGGCAGTAAGATGAAGCTGCTAGTGCTGCTGAAAGCCGCCACTGCGGGCTTTCACTCTGCAGCCATGTTGGCTCTACTTGAATGTGACACGAGCCAAGTGAGTTGAAACTATGTTTAGCCCTGTGCATAATGCGTTTCAGGAAATGTGTGAGTGACGTGTTGCTATGTGCTGCAGGACGTGGCATGCGGTGGCAGCGCGGGCTGGGCGGTGGCGCTGTGTTGGATGGCGGGCTGCGCCGCGCTGTGTGCTGCGCCCCTGCTGCTGCATGCTGAGCTGGCTGCCACAGCCACGCGCGCGCCATCTGTCGGACTACTGTGCGGTAAGTGTAGGCGCATACGGGCCAGTGTGCACGAGGGCCGGGCATGTCGCTATACTCACGTGAACTGGTTGCAGGCGTATGCACACTATGCTGGCTGACAGCTCGAATGTGGGGCGGCGCGCCGCTGCAACTGGGCGCGGCCGCCAACGCCGTGTGTGCTGCAGGCCAAGCGCTACTAGCCGTGCTCGCGCTCGCTCTCGCACTCGCGCTCAGAGGGCGAGCACGCGAGCACAAACCAGCCAGACAAGAGCACGTGCGCGAGCGAGCAAGAGTTGTGCGGCACACGCTAGTGCTGCTGGCCACTACGGCAGCCACGCAAGCGGCCGGAGTGGCATACGTGCAGCCTGCGGAGACCAGCGTGACGCGTGCCGCGGTACTGAGCACCGCCGCGCTCGCTAATGTGAGTACCTACATTGATTCCTATAATCGTTATAACCATAGGGCTCAGTTTACAATTCCCACTGATTGTCCAGGGTATAGCGATGCTGGCGTGCTACGTGATCATGGACGAGGAGTGTCTGCAGGCAGCGCGGCGCCTGCTCACGCTCTCCTCACACAGCGAGTGGCAGGACCCGCCCGAGGGAGACGCCTCACATAGTCGTGAGTGACATTTCTTCTTTCTGTCACAGATGAGTGATGGTAATATGAAGACTCAGTAAATGGCACTCATGCATCCCGTCATCGTAAACTTAACTCTATTTGAAAGAGTTCTGCGGCCTAACACACAAATAGGCATAAAAATCTCAAATGAACCGCCGAATATTTAACTAGGTCTGATATGCATGATATTTGCTTTTGTACAAAATTTTGTCTGGATACAACTTTCTGTTTGATTTGCTTCTCGTGAATGTTTAGGAGCACGTACTTAGCTAATATCATCACATTGTTGTAGTGTACATAAAGCAAGCTCGCGAGGTGGAGTGCTCCTCGTCTCACGTGTCGCCCGCTAGCACCTACTGGCAGGCACCGCCGATAGAGAGCCCGAACACCATGTACAGGTGAGGACTGAGGTACAATCTCACTACTACTCATTCGCGATCTATAGTAGAAGTTTCGTCTACATCAGAGCTCACACGTTGGTATGTTGTGCAGGCGTCAGTCGAGCGATGCGTGTGTGGCGGACATAGTGCGCTGCGTGGAGTACAAGCGCAAGCCGCAGTCACCGCGCACACACACGCGCGCACTGTGTGACCTCATACCCACAGGTAGCACTACAACTGTACAAGCCACTAGGCTACAGACTCCGCTATCGCTTGCCAAATCTACTTATTATTTATAATACCCCATTTTACCCCATAATGTAGATAATTTGTGCTGTAAGGTTTATGTAATACGTTCACATTAAGAAATCGTTAAATTTTTTTCTAGTCGTAACAACCGTGTAAAGCTAAGACGGGTTTTTATGTTCTGCAACAACCCTAAAATCTCTCTTCGCTTGTGTTTTGTTGTGATTGTAATGATGGCATTATGTTAGAAGGTGGTGGCGGTATGTCGCACGTGTGTGTGGAGCTGCGCGTGCTGCCACACGTCACCGACATGCGCGCGCGCACCTACAGAGACAGCACCGACACGCCCAAGGTAGCGCAAATTCAAATAAACATAAATGCACTTTTAAGCCCCGGATACACTAGGGAACATTTTGTCCCGCAACATGACGCGCAACACAAAATATACGTGACGCTGCAACGTTGCATAGTGTCCCGCAACATGACCCACAACATTGTACGTGACGCGGGGCATGTTGCTTGCTCCCGCCTCGAGAGCGAGCGCACGTGTCCCGCGTCAGTGTTGCGCCATTTGTCACTGAGTGTAGTCACGTACACTCGATATAATTACTATGTACGCAGCACTAATAGCCACAACCTCCTCGGGCGACATTTCTATAAACACTGAGAAGTGTGGTCGACAAAATGTTCCGCGACATGTATTTCGGCACATTCCACGTAGTTGTTGAGGAACATGTTCCGCAACATGTTGCTCCATTTGTCCCCTAGTGTATCTGTGGCTTAAATGTCAACTTGTAATCTAATCGCAGCATCATTGTCCCAGGAGAGCTGTACGATCTGCAGTCAGTCGACGCCCGACGTGTCGGCTCGTCCGATCAAGAGCTGTCTCAAGAAACGCGCGTCACAGATGTCGTGCAGCAGCTCGCTGCCGTCCATCCACCGCGAGTGCCGTGCACCATGCAGCGCCGAGCACAATCACTCACACACACAACTAGTCAACACACACGCACACAACACATCAACTACTCACAGCACGTACACACAAACTGACAAAGTGCTGCACAAGATATCACATGACCTGGACTTCCTGCTCAACAGGACGCCGAGCCGGGCGGCCGACCACAGCTCACAGCGGGTGCAAGAAGCGCCGCCTTAGTGTATAGTAAACTACAGTTACATGGAAACAGTTATGTGATATGACAAGCAGCTTAGGTATAATAATGTACATAATATTCTAAAATATAGTGTTAATGTATTATAACTTGGAATATGTCATTTATAATATGTAATTACTTATTTTCGTAAAAACAACGAATATGTTTCGCAATTTTTGGAAAAAAAAGAGTTGCGAATTGCGCTACATAAAAGTATTAATTATATGACGGATCTCATTGTAAATTAGTTTGGTATTAAATTTGTATTAATTTAGATAATAATTGTAACGCAGCAAAAACGTAATCTAATGGAAATTATATTTTTGTACCTGTATTTGGAGACTGTTGTTTCATTTAAATTAAATATGCTCGACTGTTAGTGTTAAAAATATCATAAGTTTTGTAGAAGAGTTATGAGCTTTCTATGTGCCGGGAGCCCTCCTGAAGAGTTCCCTCTAATCGCATTTGCTTTGCTAAAAGCTCTTTCAGGGTCACATCTTAGACAGCTACTAATGACAACTATTAATTGATTATTGATGCATTGATTTTCATTGATTTATTGTTATAAAATGGTGGCGGCCGGTCTCCGCAATTATTGAACACAAGCAGAAACTTGGGACCGATAGATGGATGGCCGGGTGAGGTTAGGCTCACCGGGTATAAACCAGGGATGTTACGGAGGTGGTTTTATCGGAATCGAAATCGGAGTTTTTAAATTTGATTTTTCGGAGTCGGAGTCGGAACCGGAATCGGAGTGGAGGCGGAGTCAGAGAGAGTGGCAGAAGAAAGATGTGTTAAGGGCAGGCAATAAAAAACAGAACGCGTGCTGTTCCCCGGGCGACATGCATAAACCTGTTGGTACACGTTAGCCAAAGGGTTCCCTATCCATTTGCATACAATTTTAAGACCTAATATAACTTGGCATACTTTTGTTACTACTAATTATATTTTCGCATAAGATTATTTACGCATAACAGCTTACGCATAATTTTTTTAAGCATAATTTATCTAATCATAATAATGATTAAGCATAACATTGTTAGGCATAAATTGATTAACGCATAATGATACTAAAACATAATTTTTATAGGCATAACAAAGAAGCGTAATCCTAAAATATTAGACATACCCTAATTGTATTGTATTGTATTGTATAGCGGGCTGGTGTCCGCAACTCCACGTCAAAGCGCGTATTTTGCGTGCGGGTGGGAATTTTATTCGATCCACCCTAACTCCCCGAGAAAGGCCAGCAGCGCCTTGGTGTTGCTGACAATCTCGCGGAGAGTACCTGGGTTACCGAAGTACTTTGCCCTGTATGTTGCAACCCCTGGGCAGTGCAGAAGCACGTGGGCTGCTGTCTCGTCTTCCTCCATGCAGGCACGGCACAGGGGGCTGTCCGTGACTCCTATGACAAAGAGGTGTTTATTAAAAGAGCCGTGTCCAGTAATGGCAGCTGTAACTGTGCGCAGCTGCGGTTTGGTCAACCGAAGCGCGCGTTTAGTGAGGCGGCCGTCGATAGTAGGAAGTGCTTCCTTGGCCTGCCTGCACTCGCCGTGGTCTAGCCATAGCTTGTGGTGTTGTTCACTAGTTCGGTTCCTTACCAGTGTGCGTAGGTATCCGAAAGGGAGTGGCACGATAGGTTCGGGTCCCACCGCTGCCATGCTCGATCCCCTTCTAGCGAGTTCGTCCGCGGCATCATTGCCACGGGAATCGCTGTGTCCCTTAATCCATTGGATGGTTATATTATTGAGATTACCAACCTGGTTCAGGCGTTGGTGACACTCGTGTATTAACCCAGAGTTGACTGTGTGGTTGTTTAGTGCCAGCAGTACAGCCATGCTGTCTGAGAGTATACGGATTGAGTGGTCCACAACCTTCCTGGCTAAGATGGCAGATGCGGCCAGGGAAATGCCCATGCATTCTGCCTGAAATACCGTGTTGTGGGCCCCCAGAGGTTTGGCTATCTGGATGTTGAGATCCTCGGAGAAGACTCCAGCACCTGTGCCAGTACCTGTTTTAGATCCATCCGTGAAGATCCGTAGTTCCGCGGGGTTTAATCCCTCGCAGCGGTGATCCTCGTGGAGCTGGATTTTGTACTTCTTATCGAATACGAATTGTTTTGGTATCCGATCGTTTATTGCTTTCGTCAGGGGGAACTCGTTGTGGAATCCCTCCAGTACCGCGGTGTGCTGTGTTTTTTTCTTACCCCATAGTTGAAGTGTATTAAGGCGTACAGCCGTCATCGTCGCTTCCTGCTGTATGAACAGATGAAGCGGTGGGAGCCCCAGCATGGCTTCGAGAGCTGCGGTCGGGGTAGTCCTCATGCAGCCTGTGATCGCCATGCAGGCAAGCCTTTGCATGCGTTGCAGTTTGATGGAGGCTGTAGTTAGTTTGGTACGGGGCCACCAGACCACTGCCCCATAAGTGATCATAGGTCGGATAACCGCGCAGTATAACCAAAGTATAATTTTAGGGGATAGGCCCCACTTCTTACCTATCATCCTCCTGCATTGCCAAAAGGTGATGCAGGCCCTGTTTATTTTATTATCTAAGTGACTACTCCAATTTAACTTACTGTCCAGGATGACTCCCAGATATTTGACCTCGTCGGCTAACTGGAGTTCCGTATCGAAAAGTTTGGGTAGGCGATAAGGGCCTAGTGTTCGTTTTTGGGTAAACATGACTAGTTCAGTTTTCGTGGGGTTCACTGAGAGATCGAACTCTCTGCACCACCGCTCAACGATGCGTAGTGCTTGTTGAGTGAGGTTGCAGATTGTCCCTGTCACTTTACCTGAAATGAGGATAGCGAGGTCGTCAGCATACCCTATTGTGTAGAAATGGTTCGCGTTGAGTTTTGTGATGAGGTCATTTATCACCAGATTCCAGAGGAGCGGGGATAGTACTCCACCTTGGGGGCAGCCTCTGGCTATCAAGGCCATCTGCTGTTCCCCTTCAAGTCGAACCACTCGTTTGCTTAACATATTGGTGATCCAGTCTGTCAGTACCTGTTCTACTCCGTGACGGGAGAGCGCGGTGTTGATGCTGGCGAAGTTTGTTTTATCGAAGGCTCCTTCGATGTCTATGAAGGTGCCCAGGCAGATGCCCTTCTGGTGAATCTCCTCTTCTATCCGGCCGACCACTAGATGGAGGGCGGATTCAGTGGACTTGCCCGAGCTGTATGCGTGTTGGTTAGTGTGGAGTGGGATAGTTTTCAAAACGCCGTCCCTCAGCTCTCTCTCGCAAATTCTCTCCAAAGTTTTAAGGAGAAAGGAGGTCAGGCTGATTGGTCGGTGGTGTTTGGCGTTGGTATAGTCACTCTTACCTGGCTTAGGAATGAATATGACTTTCACTTCCCTCCATCCTTTTGGAACGTATCTGAAGGCCAGGCACGCTCTCATTATGGGTACCAGTATGTTGGCGACAGAGGTCCCACCCCACTGCAGTAAGGCAGGAAAGACCCCGTCTGGACCGGCCGCCTTGAAAGGATGGAAGCACCGAATCGCCCACTGGAGTTTTTCCAGCGTGACGACTTTGTGTGCATAGCGCCAGTCGTTTTCTGACGGTGTTTGATTTACCTCTGTCCAGTCGATAGCCTGTGTAAAAGCGCAGCCTGGGAAGTGAGTTTCAATAAGGACGCGCGTCGCCTCTTCTGGTGAGGTGGTAAGTGTGTTGTCAGGTTTACGGAGGACAGCAGGCCCAGTCGGGTTCTGCTGTGCCAATATTTTCCTTACCCTGTTTGCTTGTTGGCAGGATTCGATGTTGCCACAGTATTTGCGCCATCCAGTGGAGCTCCTGAATCTGATGCATTTTTTTATATGATTTTTTGGCCGCGTAGTACGCGTCCCAATCCTCATCAGCACAGGTGTTCATGGCTCTGTTTAGGGCTGACCTTACCTTCCCGCGCTTAC
The DNA here is from genome assembly GCA_905147715.2 of Xestia xanthographa. Lineage (NCBI taxonomy): Eukaryota > Metazoa > Arthropoda > Insecta > Lepidoptera > Noctuidae > Xestia > Xestia xanthographa. The sequence goes on from LR990652.1 coordinate 18,248,202, forward strand.
GTTCCAGATCCGCACCCCACCATGGTTGCTTCCCTGGTGTTGTGGGCGGAGTGGTCTCCGGGCAGGATGAATGGTAGCTGTCTAGCATTGATTTTGTGAGATGACTTACACGCTCGTCGATCTGCTGCGTGTCCTCGTAGGTCATTCCGTAGTTTACTGACGCAAGTTTGGTTTCGAGGATGCGTGTATAAGCAGCACGGTCAGTGTTTCGCGGGTTTCGCCGTGGCAGTGTTGGTGTCACACAGACCTCAATATCGAAGCGGATCCACCTGTGGTCCGAGCAGGAGGCCTCCTTGGAGACCTGCCAGCCGGTGGTGATGGCCGCAGCACCCTCCGATGCCAGAGTGAGGTCTATGATTGTTTGGCTACGTCTGTTTACGAAGGTTGGTTCGGAACCTGTATTTAGTAGGGTTAGGTTAGTTGTAAATAAGTAATCTACTAGCGCCTTACCCCTTGCGTTTTGTGTGTCCATGCCCCACAGAGGGTGATGAGCGTTCGCATCGGCGCCTATGACAAGCTCCAGCCCAGTGCTCTCGCAGTAAGTCACGAGGCGGGCGAGGTCATGCGGCGGCGGCTCTTCTGCCTCGGGCATGTAAGCGGAGGCGAAGACCACAGTTGCTACTGTGTCCCCCCGCTGTATCAGTAGCCTAGCTCTGTCGTGTAAATCCAATACACTGCAACTCGAGTTACAGTGTTTTGCCTTAATAGCGCTCATTTGATTTTTTCGAGGCAGTTACATATCCCTTTATTATTACTTTTTCATTTTATAGTATGTAGAAGGAGATAGGAGCACCTAAAAAACACTGTATTTCAGTTACATTTATGGTTTGGTTTGGCATATCACTGTAATTGAAGTTATAATAGTGCGCGTAAACTGTTGCGCCACACACTGGTGTTGGCGCAACAGTTTACGCGCGAATAGTCGAAACTCTGAGATACAGTGTTTTCGTTAACCAAACAATCTAGACACGTCGCGCGCGGCGACACTTCCCTACGCGTAATACGTGCAAGACGCGCGGGGGGAGGAGCGAGAGCTCAACGGTTAGTAGTCGTGAATCATTGCTCGTGCTCGGACGGTGTTTTGATCGATATCGCGTACGTTCAATCTGTTTACGTTTGTGCGTTTTGATGAGTATATAAAAATAAAAACAATGAGTGGATACCGAAATAGATTATTAGTGAAATTGTCACAAAGCAATATACAACATCACAACAACTCATCATGTACCACAATGGCTTCAGAATTAAACAGTGTGTTGAATGAAAAAGAGAATATCACCGGCAGTAATAAGGAGCGTCCTGGTATCAATACATCATACGATTGTGATAGCATTGAATATGATTGTTCCACATATGTATTCGATTCACGTAATATCAGCCCCTTGATACCCCTTAGTGAATCTCAAATAAATGAGTGTATTGCTGACAATCTTGGTGGCGACGTCAACTACGCTGATTTATTACCCGTAAGAGCTTCTAGTACCATTCAAGAATTATGTAAGGATTTATGTAGCCAACCCTGCCCAGAGAGTCCATCATTTCATCCTGATACTGGACCGGTAATTAATGTAGACACGGCGTCCTCTTCTGCTTCTAACGTAGAGTGTCTCGATACGTCAAGTGCTGTAATCCCGTGTGAAACACTAGAAGAATCTAATTCTCTACCAGTCAAAAGAAGTCGAGATCCTAACGTTATTTTGGCAAATCAAACAAAAAAGCATCCCATGAGACCTCCTTGCCGTAACTGCAAAAAAAACTGTTCCGTTAACATCTCCGAAACCGACAGAGAGATCATTCACAATCAGTTTTGGAGTATGGACAGACAGAGACGACGGGATTACTTGTCAAGGCAGGTGCATAAAATGTCCACGGCAACCAAAACGGCTGGTCCTAACTCAAGGAGACACAACACTTTGACATGGACTTTTAATGAGTTCAAAGTATGCAAAACATTTTTTTTAAATACCTTAGGGTACAGTAACGATGAAGCAGTCCAGGCTGTTCTAAAGCAAAATCACTTGACTGGAAATAAAAATCCAAAAATTAGTGCTGCTCCTGATCCTAGAGGTCGTCACACACCTTATAATGCTTTTTCTGCGGAGTACGAAGACGAAATGAAAACATTTATATTAAAGTATAATCCTACGCCATCACACTATAATATAAAACATGCGCCAAACAGAAAATATCTGCCAGTAGGCGTGAATTTTACATCCATATACAAAGAATTTCAAATATACTGTCAAGAGAAAAACCTGAAAGCTTGTAGTTGGGCACATTTTCACCAGATGATCAAACAGCTTAATCTTTCCACAGCAGAGCCAGCTCAAGATATTTGTACAAAATGTAGAAACCACGAGTTAAAGCATAAAATATTACCTCTACCGTGTAATTGTAATGACTGTATAGACTTAGGCAAACATCTAGAAAACAAAAGAGATTCAAGAAGAGATTTGAAAGCAATAGAAGAAAAGTGTGAAAATTCTGAAGGACGAGACATGCTTTATACTGTAGATATGCAAAAAGCTATTTGTATGCCACTGTTGACTACAAAAGAATATTTTTTCTCAAGAAAACTCGTACTTTTCAACGAATCATTTGTGCCCCCGGGAAAAAATAAACAGGCTGTCTGTGCAGTTTGGCATGAGGGAGAAAGTGGTAGAAAAGCTCACAATGTTGCTTCTACGTACACCCATTTTCTTAGAAAATATTGCAGAGACCTGAAGTCGATAACATTTTTCTTAGATAACTGTAATGCACAAAACAAAAACAAGATACTTTTGTCTGCTTTGGTAAGAGTAATTAATGATAAAATGACAAATATAGATAAAATTACACTGGAATACTTTGAGCCAGGACACACCTTTATGGCCGCAGATGCTGTACACGCTGCAATTACAAAGAAATTGAAATCTAAGGGCCAAGTCTACGATATAGATGATTTTATATCTAATATTAAAAGTTCACGAAAAAACATGCAAGTCGACTTATTATGTCACACAAATATGATTATATTCCATAATGATTCCAAAGTAGTATTTCCCAAAGGGTATAATATACATAACCTAAAAGTAATAGAATTCAGAAGAAATGAATTAACAATATTTGTCAAGAATGATTATAACGCAGAATTTAAGGAGATATCTTTTTTGAAAAAGAAAATAGAAATTGTATTGCGGGGAAAAATAACTAGCGGTGTAACTGATCTTTTGGAAGAGATACCTAAGGAGACTGAACCTAGAGGTATTAGCGAGATCAAAAAAAAAGAGTTATTAGCACTGTGTAAGTCAATACCTCGAACTAGAACAATTTTTTATGAAAATCTTGTTGTCTCGGAATCACCCGATCTTGACGAACACATTGATACTGATTTAATATAAACCTAAGACCTCTAGGTAATTTACAGACTGATTATTAATAAACAATTGATCTCATTATTAAAATTTCTATATTATTTGATTTGCATTTTTAGTTTTATAATTAATGACTTGATGAATGTTAATTTTAATTTAGCTTGATACGGTTGTTCTAACTAAGATTTGATTGGAAGAAATGGATAATGAATGTGTGGAGAAGTCATTACTAAGTTGAGCTTTTGATAATATATTATTTTTGTTTTTTAAATGTTTGATTTTATTTGTAATTTTTCGTTTAATTATGACTTGATTGTTATTTTTTGTTGATTCATTGTAAGATTTGATTCGAAGAGGTTACTATTGAGTTAATTAAGAAAATTGATTTTATTTTAATAAAATATCTTATTTTTAATATAAATTGAGTTTTATTATCATTGACATGAGTAGGTAAAACAACATTTAACACGCATAAAAAACTTTGTTATTCCAACTGTATTTAAAATTATTAATGTAAATTCATTTACCACCCTCGGACACCCTCTTAAATACCTATTATTGTTAAGGTAATAAACTGTATCTGAAAATACAGTGTTTTTGTATGATCCATTGGCTCTGTTCTCGTAAAACCAAAACACTGCAACTAAACATACAGTGTTTTGCTCAAACAATAGGATACATTTTTTTAAGTTTTATTGGGGCAATACACGTTTACTTACTTTATTCTTATTGTATGGATCGTATGGCTGTAAAATTAAGATGGTTAGATAAGACGTAAAAATACCTATCATTTGGTACCGAGCACTATATTCTTTATTAAAAATATATTTCCGAAACGTACCAAAAACCAAAAAAAGTTTAAAAAGCCCTTTTCACGAAATAGGTAGTTCTGAGATACAGTGTTTTGGATTTACACGTCAGAGCTGCAGAGACATCCCTGCAACAGAAATCTGTTAGTGGCTGTGTTTTTATGTTACGTGTCACATAGATGCATGATCTTGGTTTATCATGATCTGTACTTACTAAGAGCTTACCACCAAGATTGGAGAGTCCTTGTATTTGGCCCGCCCTAATCCACGGCTCTTGGATCAAGGCAATGGCCGTATGTTGTACCTCCAGCCACTTCCGCAGCTGAGCCGTTGCGGTCTGACTGTGGTGGAGGTTGGCCTGCAGGACCTTACAGGTCGACGAAGGGGACGCCATCACTGGACGTTCCTTCCTCGTCTCCTGCCAGCCGCAGCCCAGCAAACAGGTCGCCCGCGTCGAAGCCGTCCCCCTCCAGGTCAGAGGCCGAGGACAGGATGATGTCCTCGAGCTCCTCCCCCGAGAGGACGGCGCCCACGCTAGCGGCGGTAGGGGCGGCTGGCGCTGCTACTGCAGGCTCAACCGCGGGTGTTTCCGCGGTGTTTGTTGGGGGGGGAGTTGCCTCCTCCACCTGTGTCCCAGCGCTGGCGGCGCCCGGATATCCCTGAGGGACGTCGACAAATCTGCCGTTCGGACCCTGGAACTTAACGTACACCGTCCCTGCACCAAATGAGAGACGGCGTTCGGCTTCCATCAGGGTCGGAATTTGGTCCTCAGGGACCCCGACCATCACGTACCACGCTTCGGCCTGTTTGTTGGCGCCCAGCAACACCCACTCCTTGATGCCAACCCAAGAGTTCTGGTAGCACAGAGCACGCCCGATGTCGGACGGCTCCGCGAAGATCCCCTGCTCATCAGGAATGAGGATGCCGCATCTTACCCGGCGCTTGATGTCCGCCTGCCTCCTGACCACTAGCAGGGTGCTAGGGGGGGGAGGCAACTCGGAGATCAGTTTCCTTAGCCATGCTAAGGTGTGGTCGTTCCCGCACCACAGTCTGAGGACCCCGCTGCTGAACACCGGCCTCGCATTGAAGGTCGGTGCAGGTGAGTCTTGTGTAGGAGAAGAGGCCTCGACGAGTATCTTCTTCTGGATAGCCGCGAGAACCAGGGTTGACACCTCCTTGCTGATGTGCCCCGTACGGCCGCAGGTGACTGCGACATCAAGGTCGGAGCTCACAGCTTGGGCGTAGCTACGCTTAGCATCCCGTTTGGATTTATCAAGACGCGGCCGCTTGCGCTCTCCTCGAGGTGTTAAAGTCTCGTTGAGGGCTCGCTTGGCCGCGGCCTGATCCATCCGAACGGGTTGCGGTGGCGTTTGCGTGGCTGGTCCACTCGCGCCGCTGGCTGCTGGTTGGCTGGGTCCCGGTCGGCTGCTGCCGGCCGCGGCCTGCGACCGCTTGCCTGCGGAGAAATTGACATTGCCATGGGTCGGTTTAACCCGGCCCGTGGCGTTAGCCTGTATAGATTGAGGGGACTTACCCGTCCTCAGTGTCTGCCGCTGCCTCAGGGACGGCCTGTTCTTCCTTCTCGGTTTACCCGTCGAAGGGACCGGGGCAGCCTGCACTGAGGGTTCAGCGCAGTGGCGTTGTTTGCCGGAATCCTCCTTCCTGCCTTTGCGCCTGCTCCTCTGCACCTGCCAAGTGAGCGCGAACGCGTCACCTGTGGTGCTGGTCTCCGCCGGTTGACCAGTGACGGCCACCGGGGGGGGAGCAGTAGGCGGAGGAAGATGTATGAGGGGAGCCCGGCCAGAGGAATTAACCGTCGTGGCGGGCTCCGCGCCTGAAAAAGAGGGAGGTGCGGTACTGGTCCCGAGCAGCGCCGCGGTCCTCCGTTTATTACGGGACCTGGTTTTGGTCCTGGCAGCGGTTCTCGCCACTGCCGGACCTGTACCCGCACTGGAGCTCGCTACGTTAGCAGCGGAGCATCCGGGGGCTAGAGAGGTGCTGCAAGCACCCCTCTTGGGAGAATCCTTGGCTTTTGCCTCCTCTCCGGTGTGTGTTTGTGCAGTGTGTGCGTGCGAATGTGTGTGAGGTTTGTGAGTTTGTGTGGTTGTTGTGTGTGTGTGTGTGTGTGTGGTGTCGTATGGTCTTTGAGTATCCATAGTATAGTATAAAAAATTCATCTCTCCGGCTTCCCACCCTCCATGGAGCCCGCACCTGGGAACGTCTCGCTACAAACTAGCTCAACCGTTAGGACTACCTTCGAGATATAGGGGCGTGAGGCTGGTTTACAGTGCGACATCGGGCGCTTGATCGGGTTGACGACTAATCAAACCTTCACTTACACCTTCAGCATGACCTTCACCAACCGCTTCGGCCATCCGAGGACGACCTCCGCGGACCTCCCACCCCTCGCCGTGGCCCTCTGACGGGACACTGTGGCCATTTCCCTACCCTTGGCTATTGGGTAGGGCCACCGTTTCGCTTGAAATCCAGACCAAAGAGGGCGTGTTGCCTCACGGACGCATAACCACCAGCGCCGATCGGCTCAACCCTCCAGGACTCCTTCATCCCCGCTTACGGCGCTCAACTGCGCAGGTCCTAGCGCAGGTGACCAGATTACCTACTCGACGCCAGCTGGGTTTAGTGGCGGCCGAGCCCACGCCCACTCGGTCACGGAGGGTCGTGGTTAGGTTAAAATGCGCCTGGTGATTTTCGTTGCGTCTATTTCTTAGGGAAATAGACCAAAAGCAGGGCGGCAACCACGTGAAGGAGAACACACCAGACTTGCCTTGAGGATCTACACGACTGTAGCGCTCCCCCTCAAGACCCCGCCACCTTACCACCTCTGAGGGAGGCAGTAAGGTAGGCCTGCATCTATACTACCAAGCAAAGCTCAAGCAAAGCATGTCGTTGTGCAACCGCGAAAGCATAAATACAAGCCCGCCCCAGACATACCCTAATTGGATATACCAATTTATTTTGACGATTGGAAAAAGCCATCTCTTCATAGCAGGTAATACATAACATATTTGTTTTGAACATATTTGATTGTGAACATATGTGTGTTTTTTCCCTGTAAGAAGCATGCAAACAAGCATACACCATGCATGCAGCAAACATGCAGCTTGCAAACATTTAAACAAGCATACACCATGAATGCAGCAAGCATGCAGCAAGCATATAGCAAGCATGCGTGCAGCAAGCATGCGTTCAGCAAGCATGCAGCATGCAAGAAAGCATGCAGCAAGCAAGCATGCAGTATGCAACATGCAGCAGGCAAGGTTTCTGTCACGGCTCCGGCGCTGCGGGGCTCGGGCGGTCCCACGCGAGCTTATCGTCGCAGATGTGTTTTACGCTCACCACCGCAGCTTCGGCTTGCTGGCCGGCGCGGCGAGCGTTAAAACCACCTGCTCCTCAACTCGCAGGCCGCCTCGCCCCTCCGCGCCTACGCGGGCTTAGATTACACTCTAGGGGTAGGGCAGACAAAACTACGTGGAGTCGGTTTTGCAGCTATTCGTTTCTGTCACTAACTTTTGTAGCACAACTTAATGAATGTTTAATTCAAAATAAAAACGTAAAAATAACGCAAATTTGATTCCGATATTTGTATTATTTGTATGCGTAAATACTATTATGCTAATAGTCATTATGCCTAGTAACATTATGCAAAATTCAATTTATGCCAAAACAAATGAGCCTTCAAGATGATTATGCCAACATAAACAGTATGCCAAAAAAATATTTGGCAAAGTATTATTATGGCAAAACAAATTATGCCAAAACAGTTATGCCAAAGTATATTAGGAAAAAGAAGATTATGCAAAAAAAAGGGATCCCTAGCCAAAGCGGTCGCGCCGGCCGCCGCTATTTGCTATGCTTCGACCTCCGATTAAAACCTCCGATTTAAAAGTATCGGAACAGAAGTCGAAACCGGAGGTGTAAGATCAATCGGAAGTTCCGACATATCGGAGTCGGAGTCGAAGCTTCGTAACATCCCTGGTATAAACCCTTAAGATAAGTTAGGTACTGACGTTGCTCAAATAGCTGCTAAGCTGAAGTGGGACGACGCTGCGACCATGAGGAGCCCTGACACAACCAGGAGACGGCAGACTCGTAGGAGGTGGCGAGATGAGCTGGACAAAGAATGGAAAGAACTGGAAATCATGGGGAGAGGTCGGTGGACTGCCACCACTGGGCCACTACTGCTGGATAACAGCACATGTCTGTCTATCAGGTACAGAACAGATAGAGGTGATGAAGGTGGCACTAAAGTAAATTCTTCCAGATTTAACCCAATTTGTTTTAGTCGTGTTTAATTATGATTTTCTTTTGTGCCGAATATGATTAGACCTATACCTATATACCGTATAGAAAACCGTTCCTTTAACTGCACCATTCAAGCGACGAACTTTGTTGAAGCACTTACGTCGTGACACACTTGGACAGTTGGGACTTTGCGCTCAATTAGGACGTGCAGGAGGCACTTCCATCTAAATCCCTTTACTATGCGTTAAGTCAGACGCTTTTTACACAACAATTAAACTTTATAAATGATGTTTATTTTGCAAATAACACTTTTACACGTATTTTTTTACAATATTATGGGGCCGGTGTTTCGTACCTGAATATTCTCTTTTAAGGTCCAGACGTAATCTTTGTCAATTCACATGAGAACTATGCAGATTATATTAGTGCCTGAGATGGTCTTTTGAAAAAGAATCTCACAGATTTGAGTGGACCTGTCCAGTCAGTGCAAGCATTTGTCAGTTATCGTGTTTCGTGCTCGACCTAGGTGAAGACTACAATTCCATGTTAAGTTATTACAATCCAAGCATTCATTCAACTCTTCCTTTACGTGATATACTTAAGAAATCTGGTCCAAACATAGAAGCATAGTCTTGTGCTTCTATTTTACAAGTACTTATATCAAAGTAAAAACGTTGGAATGAGCGCAACAGTGCAGTGGGCGGAATAAGTGCCAAGTTAATATTGTAATTAAAGCGCCGTCGGAGCGTGTCAGGGTTTCAAAGAATAAGCTAGAGTAAGACCTAGATAACTGCACCGTCTGACATAATTTGTAGAAACGTACACGGAGGATGCCTTCATGTCAAGTTTTAAAAACATACTCTAAAGGGTGTAAGGAATAGCTCTCCGCAAACTGACAGAGAAATAAGGAGCTGAATTGATGAAAGCTTATTTTGAATCATATTCTCGGTACGCAGCAATCCATTTATGTAAATACGAGTACTAGCGGACATCACGCGGTTTCACCCACGTAGTTCCCGTTCCCGTGGAAATACATAAATAAAAAGTAGCCTATGTCACCCGGGGATAGTGTAGCTTCCAAACGGTGAAATAATTTTTCAAATCGGTCCAGTAGTTTTTAAGTTTGTTCGTTACATACAAAAATACAAATCTTTCCTCTTTATAATATTATTTAGTATAGATAATATGGATAAAATAAAATAAAAATAAACAACAACGGAAATACACCCGTATCGATACATTGCGTACGAGGAAATAAAACAAATCATATTTATTGGATTCCCATAACGTTCCCGAAATAATTACTTGTACCGGTCATCTTAGTATGATATACTGAATTCACCCCATGTTTGCGGAGGGCTGCGGAAGACAAATTCGGCTCTTAAATGTTGGAAAGTATTGTGTAGTATTTATTCACATGGCAGGCCAGCCACTTGCCATGCCACTAATATGAAGCAATTACTAACTTGTATTTTAGTCCTTCATTTACTTATCATTTACCTATGTCAGCACGGCTGGTATAGGTAAACGTTATGATAAATTTAAGATGAGTCCATTAGTGTCCATTGTGATTGTCGTGAGGTACGTGTGAAGCGTGTGCACGGTATAAGTTAGATGCACCTAATTATGTTGGACATTGGTTCACGTGCGTGTCCCCGAGGGCAGACGTGATCGGTTTACGTGACGACACTCGTTTTCACGCTGATACACCGCTGATGTATCTCTTTCACACCTTAATGAGCGGAGGTTGGTGAGTGTGGGGGTACCGATGTTTGTTACAAATTGAATCTGAATGTTTCTGACTAACCAATACCTTTATTCTAAACTCAATTGATTCATTTTCTCTGATTGAAAAGTTTACGTTCTTAGATAGTCGTACCTTACGTAAATTATTAAACTTACTCGTAGAAATAATGTTCTTCACATATATACTTAAATAAATAAATAAAATGAAATTCATTTAATTCAGATAACATGATCCATACAGTGACATTAAAAGTATTAAAAAATAAAATAAATTATCACAAATACAAAAAATTCAAAAATAAATAACCATAAATTATTAAAATCAAGATAAAATTTACAATTCATTCACAATTCAAATAAGATAAATAAAACATCAAATTTAAAATACGATTAAATAAAAATTCAAACAATCAAATTACCCGCTTAATAAGAGACACCCGTATCGGAGAAGAGATCCTATCAGCAACAGTCTTCAGAATTCCGTTGCAGCTGCCACGCATTCTGCAGATCAGGGAAACAGTTTTCTTGCGAATGACGGCATGAAAGCCATCAGTTCGATATAGCGCGAACATCCCCGATGCACTACAGTGTGCTAAGTGCGAGTTGCATACTAAAATTCAAGTAATGTGTCGACCGCGTAAACCGAGTTTACGTTACCATTTACGTCGTCGGTAATGACAATAGAATGCCCTATGAAAATGAGGTCCGTTTGGAGCACATCGCTAACGTTTGCATGCTATCGCGAGTGCAAGTTACAATTTTGACAGTTTTGACAGCTCGAATACGAAAAGCGAGCGTGAGAAGTTTTCACTTAAGATTTTGTGGTGAGAGCATCATGAGAGTGGTGAAATAACAAAGTAATTTAGCAACAACGCGCGCGCGAGTGACTTAAAACGTTTCACATTTGTTTTAACTTCTCTATCAGGTTATTTACTTAAGAGTCCGCCGTATAAAATCCACTCGCTAGAGTTTAGGCAAATTCGTTGCGATCCTATGTTTGTGTGCATTGTTCATGCAAATACACGCACACACGGGTTAAGATCGAGTGTAGTGATCGCTTAAACCATTTTGATCTTTTAGTTATTTTTAAGTACCTAACATATATTAAGTAGTAAGTACGGTTTAGAAATAAAAGTCATGAATGTGTGCTTATCACAATCAATATGTCGTCTTATTGGATTTTCCATCAGGAATTTCTCAGTAGCAGCCATGGAGTCAGGATTTGTGCCCGGTTGATGGCAATAGGCTCGGCCCCTGTTACATGGGATTTCCACAGAACTGGCGAAATGTGGGTGTACTGTACTGTTAGGTGCATCGCTGCCTATACCTTCGGGGATTAAAGGCGTGATGTTATGATGGTTAAGTCATAATAAATTAGATCCACGCAGATTAATATCTAAGATGATTTTGAGGAAAGAACCGTACACATTTGAGGGGGACCTGGGGGTCTAAAATGGCCGCTTTAGCAGAATCGTAATATGAATCACGTTAAAAATTTAAAATTCTTAAAATGGACTTTATGACCATAACTATAAAGTCCATTTTAAGAAATTTATTTTTTTAACGTGATTCATGCTAAGATTCTGCGTGGATTCTGCTAAAGCGGCCATTTTAGATTGCAAACATTTGACAGTAATCGTGTACGTCGACTCATCAACAATACAATAGGGTAGATGACAAACAAAAAATTAACGTCAGAAAGATTTGCAAAAAATATTGGACACAGATTTTTTTTATTTTTTCACGTAATCTAAAAATGAAGACGATACAGTGCGTCGAAAACTCGTGTGACGTCACATTTGAGTACAGTTTTTACCGGAAAGTGACGTCACAAGCCTCTCTCTATCTTTGACGCGTTTTATCTTCGTCAATTTTATTAATTTGATAAAACAAAAAACATGTAGGTATCCAATATTTTTCGATAATCTAATGGACGGACTAAACAGAATCATATTTTATTAGTCAGGATCATCCCTAAAAAAAAACATTGTTGTGTTCAACTTGTAACCCGCATAAAGTACCGAAACTGTCAGACATTAGTTAAAAACTAAGTGAAAAGAAAGAAAGAAAATGGTCATATTAATGTCGTAGACAATTTGTATGTATGCCGCGCCATTATTATGTATGGCGCGCCGTTATTTTGTATGGTTGAAAAACGCCGCCATTATGTAATACGACGTCCTCACGTTCAGCTGGATTACAATTCGGCTGAAATAAAGTACGCTGCATTGAATGAGCTCTTCGCGTTCGTCAAAGCGGCGTAATAACGTGCCGCCGTTATACAAACTGGCGCATCGTCGATACCGCTTTGAAAGTTTTAGTTCCATTTATCACCGCAAGTGGCGCTGCATGATCATAACAAGAAACATGGCGTCACAATCGACAACGATGTCACAATGAAATGGCCGCTTTTCCCGCTTTTCAGTTTTTTTTTTCATTTTTTATTTGGATTTTTTTTCATTTTTTTTTTACCTACATGTTGAGAATTACGTGGCACGGGTTCTCTAAAAGGGGGGTGAATTTTTCATTATTTTTGCGATAGGACGGACCGTTTTCGAGATATAAGCAAATTTAGAACCTGCTACGACTCCATGACGCTCGTCGTAGATTTTACATTACACATCCACTTTTTGTCACAAATGTCGTCGTCGCTCCACCGGCCTTCGGCCTACACTCCTCATGCCAGCTAGCAAGACTTTTACGACAATTTTAGTAGGTTATTTGAGGTATCGGAATTGCTGACAATACGGCTAAACGTTGGACGCCGCTTATCAAACGTATCGCCACCACAATCCGGCTGAACGTGAGGGCGCCGTATTGCATAACGACGGCGTTTTACAATCCGGCGCGCCATTATGTGAAACAGCGTATTATACGAATTGGCTGCGACATTTATACAAGCAAATTTTGTTGGGTACATAATCTTCTAAAGCGTCACGTTTCAGAAATATGAGCTATGAAAGCTAAAGTCCATTCATGGTGGTCCATTAACACATTCATTATGTCTGAGACAGCAACGTTAGCTACGTTTTCGAATATATATAGCGTTGTGATCGCTACCAGTACTTTGATAGCTTAAATCTCAGAAACGTGACGCTTCTATCTATCCCACGGGAACGTCCTGCAAATAGCCTTTGACACTCGGCGATAATATAATTAAAAAAAATATACAAAGAGATTTTGTAATCGGATCAGTAGTTCCGAATTACCCTCTACATCTAAACTTGCAAACACGCAAACCAAACATAGAATACAAACTTTACGCCGTCATCATAACATTAGTATTGAATCTGAACAAAATTTGAACAATCTCAGTAAACAAGCAAAGTTCTTTGTTTATAAAATGAAAATATAAAAAAAAACTTTTCAGATCAAAATATGGTAGTCGGCGTACAATCTCCGGAATATAATTTACGTAGAACACGTGACCGCGCGCAGCAAAGTCATACGTCCTCACTCTGGGATGGCCCGTTCGTTACTGAAGGGAACGGTTGAAAAGGATAGCGCTATTACTACTGCGTGCAAAACAAGGGACAGAAAGAGTGCGTGCTCGCTTAGAATAAAATAACGTAAGCGCCAAATCACATGTAGCTAATTACGAGAAAACCAAGTAGAAAAATAAAAAATTAAGTTAACACGATATTAGATAATATTGTTACCTATCTATTAGGCTAAAAATCATCATTAAATTCCTTAGGGTTTCAGAGATCCAACACAAAATAAGTGCAAAACGAGTTTTTTTTGTATTTTTTTTCTATCGTGATTTTTTTATCCAATCGTGTTTTCGCTTCAACAGATTTAATGATTATAAGTCCAAGTTTAATGGTGTCCAAATAGCGAACTCTTAGGTCTTATAGATACCGATATCTAGATCGCCCAATATCACCAAAACAGCAAATACAGGCTCTTAATTCTTCAGTGTTCGAAGTGTTTTTCATAAAATCCGCTCCCTTCTCTTGGAGCCGAGAGAGAACCAGTTTCCGTTTGCTCAGCAGTTTGTTAGGTTTTCATTTTTGTTTTAATAGTTTTGCAAACATTGAGGCGACGACGGCGACGCGACGCGACGCTGAAATTCAATTTTAATAATAATGTTTATCGGATAGTTTCGTTATTATTTTTGTACCCATTTCGAATAATTTACTGGAAAATGGTTTTACGAGCTATAGCGAAATATTGGTCACTTACAAGAAACATTGTAAATCACTAGCACAAGTATGTATGGCGTGTCATCAACTCTACAGTTTGGCCGCTGAGGGAATGCGTTTCTGACGTCTGTCAGTTGGTATACATAAATTTAGCGCGAAATAACTAATCCCTTCGGCCGTCTACGATAATATTATCGTTTGTTAATAGCCTTATTAACAAATATTATTATAAAATACGATATCATCGTAGACGGCCGAACAAAAACGATAGTTATAGGTATGTTTATCGTAAATTCTACGCCACTTCAAAGTTACATCGTCCTTTCAATCACGACCATATCATATCAGGAACGCATTCCCTCAGCGGCCAAACTTGTAGTCATCATCATCATCATCAGCCTATTAATGTTCAGGAGGGTTGTTGAGGAGGCCTGTGTCCCAGCAGTGGGAACATTGTAGTGCCATAATTAAACTCTAAAAACTAAACTCCTGAAATGAGTTGCTATGCCTTGGAGTGCTGATGTAGTTGGGCAAGCTAACATGAGTGCTTACACTATATAAAGAGTTCTAAAAGTACCTACATACTTGGATACCTAAAGCCATTTGACCTTGACACACACAAAAGACGTTAGGATGCCTCCATTTTACCGAGTCACCGCGAACTAATTTTCTTTGGACATTTTCTCAATACTACATAAAGGTTAACTACGGTCTAGACAGACTTAAATAGGGTGCTAATAAGTAAGGTCAGACTTCATTAACCTGATCGTGTGGAATGAATAATCTTGATCCTTCATAAGAGACAACATCTATATTTTCCCATTGTTGTCAAAAAAATTAATCGATCATTTCAGATGTAAGTTTATTGAAATGGACGTGAAACTGTAAATTTTGTGACACTCACCTGCCTAGCCTTTTCCCAACTATGTTGGGGTCGGCTTCCAGCCTAAACGGATGCAGCTGAATACCAGTATTTTACATGAAGCGTCTGCCTACCTCCACAACCCTGTTAGCACTGGGTAATACGATACCCTATGGTTGTTGTCTGACTGACACTGACGACTTAACGACTGTCCAAGATCTACAAATGACAGCCGGGACCAATAGCTTATCGTTCTTTCCGAGGCCCATCCACGGACGAACCTAGACAAACGCGGCTTAACCTGAAGATTGACCCGAGTGGCTGTTAGTATTTAGTCACGAGCCCTTTTAAATGATGTTCCACCATAAAAGTAAATATAATTTCGGACGCTTAATATTTAGTGACACAGTGACACAATCTCATTTCCTATATTTTACAGGAGTGAGAATGGGTTCAGCTCTGTTGAGTGTATTCTGGTTAATCGTGCAGTAATGAAATAAAGTTAAATGGGCCATTGTTGCAACGTTAAAGATAATTGCTTGAATATTAGCTCTGGAATAATTCGGGTTCGTTACTGTTACAGGTAAATGAACGAAGCTTTGCAGTAAAAAATAAATTAATTGTAAACGATGATAGAAAGGGGATGGGGGAATTAGATTGTGTAATTTCAAAGCACTCTCCGAAATGTAACCGATTCTTAATAATAACAATACGCACGCAAAATGGATGGATGGGTTTTAGTCAGTAAAAGTCTGACACCCCTCTGTCCCTCCTGCTCCGCCCAGAGCGGGAGGAGTCATTTGATGATTTCCCATCCGAAAAAGAAAAAGGCTGTCGAGGCAAGCCCTTTTTTGGAAAAACATAAGTAGATTATTTTAGCGATTAATGCATATATAACGAATAAATTAAATTGTTACCCACTTGGATCAATATCTACTAATATTATAAAGCTAAAGAGTTTGTTTGGTTGGTTGAACGCGCTAATTACAGGAACTACTGGTTCGAATTAAAAAAAAACTTTTAGTGTTGAATAGTTATCGAGGACGGCTAAGTATGGGTTATCTAACATCACGCTATAATTAAAGGAGCGGAGCATTAATGATAAATGTTGCAAAAACAAGGAAAATTTATTTGAGAGCTTCCTTTGCGGGCGCTGCATAAACGGTTAAAGTTACGTAACAAACAATCATGTATTAGAGAATTGTTCGTTTTAAAACGTTCTAAAAAAAAATCGCGATAGCATTATGTCTATCTTTTAAAGTTGACTCACACTCTCTCTAACCCTCTCTCTCTCATGTGACGCAGACGAAGTTGCGCGGGTCAGCTAGGACAATAATAATAACAAATATTATTAGGAATCGGTTACATGTCGGAGAGTGTCATTTCCCATTTCCCATTCTATCATCAGACGAGCAGGGATACGGGCAAGCGTCACCGTTATATTGTTGAACAGCTGATGCCCGCAGGTTCGCCCGCCCGCAAATTATATACTAAAACCTTCCTCTTGAATCATTATGTCTATTAAAAAAACCTGAATCAAAATCCGTTGGGTAGTTTTAAAGATCTAAGCATACATAGGGATAGACAGACAGATGCGGCGGGGGACTTTGTTTTATGTAGTGACTAGCTGATGTTCGCGGCTTCGCCCGCCCGCAAATTATATACTAAAACCTTCCTCTTGAATCACTGTGTTTATAAAAAAAAAAACCCGCATCAAAATCCGTTGCGTAGTTTTAAAAATCTAAGCATACATAGGGATAGACAGGCAGTCGCGGCGGAGACTTTGATTTATAATGTGTAGTGATAAAGTTCTACGAACCCGAATAAAGCACTATGCAGCCAAACGCAAGCCTATTATTAACCCGCATACATTTTTTCAAATACATAATTCCGAAAACAGTAATAATGACATAAACTTGTCCCGAAACGACCTTTATCGTGATCCTTGACTTTTTCTAGTAATAAAAACGATTCATAATGTACCTATTGTTGGGGTACCTGCGCAGAGAAATTAAGGAAAGAGCAATCAAAATCAAAATCAAAATCAAATCATTTATTTCAAGTAGGCCAGTTGCAGGCACTTTTGAATTGTCGAAACAAAGATGAAAATTAAATGTAGCTACAGTCCCAGTCACAAGACATAAAAACTGTGAAAGTACTGTAGTTGCCCGTTCCCTAGCGTAGATCTCTATGGAGAAGAACGGGCAAGAAACTCCATGGACACTCTTTTAAATCATATAATTGTTACAAAATCTTGGTTACATCATTCGTGTTGAGATGGTATATTATGTGAGAACAATGTAGCAAGATGTGCACGTTAAAAGTGTCCATAGTAAAAACAAAAAATACAATTAAAAAATAACATTAAAATAAGCCACGGCAACTAAGAGATGAGTGCAAGTTGACCTAGTCCGTAATGCTCAAGTTTCAAAAGTAATGTGTCGTGATTTACGCAACCAAACGCTTTGGAAAGGTCACAAAATATTCCTATGGCGTCTTGAGACTCTTCCCACGCAGTGAGCTTCCACGCAATGATCTTTAATTCTTACTTATCTGGCGCAGACTATATTAAAATTACTTACACGTGTAAACATGACTGACTCGTTAATAATGATGACAATTTAATACATCATAGTATCTACGTAACTAATACATACCTACTCGTAAATAAACCAATTATTTCATTTTACGAGTTGTTTACAAGGTCCTTCAGCACATAAACCAGCGGTCACTGCACATTGTTGCAGTACACGTGTTGCAGTGTTATTTATAAATAATACTCATGGCTTCACATTGACCGAGTGGTATATTAGCTCATGTTATATGGATAAATTTAACATACGAGCTTCGGCAATCAACTTCTGGAAAAACGCCGTTTACATAAGAGACATATTTTCCGATGTCATCAAAGGCAATATGCCAGATGTTTCAGAAACATCTTGAGACCAATCATACTGCGATATTACCTTGACTTAGCAACTCATCAACGTTAGTACAAAGTAGAACCAAACAACAAATTTTCACTGCGCTGTGTCTCCTCATTACGCTGTATCGTGGTGATACGAAAAGTTTGTTGCCTTGAGCTACATGAGAGATTTCTCTCAGACTTGTCACTGCCTATAATTTGTGCTGGTGTCGTACTCATAAAAGTTTAACAAAAGTTTAACATCTTGCTCATTTATGACCTAAATAATTAGGTATGTCAAGAGAGATTTCCTAACAAATATTTGTCTTCACATAACAGCGTAATGTTGGCGTTGGCGTATACCCTTTCATTAACACAAACCCTTGCTCATACAGTTATAGTAGTTTCAGTTCACCAGTAGGTATGGACGGTACCTCTTGTGGTATCTATTACCTACCCGAATACGGGTCTAATCCTATTTCTATCCCGATTGTGTTCCGATAACCACAATGTAGAGATTTGATTGTGGTTAGAACTTTGTACCCTACTGGAGAAATAGATGTACGTACACAATCATGATTAAATCTACATTATCTATCAGAGAAAATCAGGATATTCTATAAAGATGTTATGATAAATTATTGTTAAAATGATTTCTTAGGACAATATTTAGGTTCGTACATAAGCCCCGCGAACTTGACTATTACTTTTATCTAGGCAGGTACTAAGGTGCTAAGTAGATGTTATATAAATAGGTACGTAGGTATGTATAGCGTATACATTCCGCGATGATTTGTAGGTAGTGTGTTTATGAGAAAATTTAGTTTTTCAGTAGTTTGTAGGTTAGTCTAGTCTGTTGTTATTATTTAAAAAGCTTATCACGTATCCTGTTCCCGTATATGGCTTAAGGGCGCACGACTCAGCTTAAATTCAAATTTAGCCCCCGCTTCCTCTTAGATCGTTCTTTGCACCTCACACTATCAAGAAGATTATTTAGGGTGAACTACACTATTGATGGAATGATGAGAAACACTCATCTGCCTAGGCGAATCAGTCGTTCAGCATTAGCGTGCCGCCGTCGATAACAATGGATCAACATCTTCGTAAACATTTAATTTAAATTCAAGTCACTGTTAGCTATTGATATAATACAACATTCAATAGAAATAATAACTCCATAGTCCATTGAATTTGTTTATTCATTAAACAACACGAAATTATTAATCCTTACAAACGCAGGATGAGCCAGTAATCAGCTATAAATACAAAGTAATTCCCCGAAAAGGGGCTTTGAAAAATGAGTCACATCACACATGTGTGTGCGTTACTTTGTTCCTACATAATGCATACAACATTATATCTCTTTTGTAGTACTCGTATGTACCTGACGTATGCCGCCGGCGAAACAGCACTCTTAGCAGTAGTTAATTTGAGAAAACTACTCATTGTTTTCATGAGTGTTCATGAAAACAATGTGTAGTTTTCTCAAATTAGCTCCTTTGGGATGGCAGTGTTCAGAATCTCTCCAACTTTGTACTGTATTACACAACAGTGAAACACAAAACAGTAATGTCAGCTGAAATCTGTTGTTACTAGTTGAGATTAATGTTAACTGGTTATTGTGTACTATATGTGATAAGTTGTGTCATTAATTTGACGCATTGCTCGAACTGTTTAGATAGTTGTGCAGGTTATTACAATCGTGAATTGGTATTTTTATCTATCATTATGACGCTATTATTAGAGATGGACCGAAATTGGTTTCGCATTCGGTAATATCGAAATTCGGCTGCTTTTACCGAATTTGGGCTATTCGGCCGAAGTTCGATGTATGGACAGAATATTCGATTTACGTACCGAACATTCGGTTGCCAACCAAAACCATTTGCTAAAATGTAGGTCAAACTAGAGCCTGTATCCTGCATTTTACCAACTGAACTCATTGCTAGTCATCATCATCATCATCATCATTTCCCCAAGTGTCGCCACATTGCCCGGTCCCGTGCGACTCGCATCCAGTGGATTCCCCCAACTTTCACCAGGTCATCGATCCACCTAGTGGGAGGCCTTCCAACGCAACGTCTTCGAGTTCGCGGTCGCTACTCCAGGAACCAGCCCCGTCGGCCATCCGTTCTGCGAGCAATGTGCCCTGCCCACTACCACATAAGTTTGGCAATTTTTCACTGCTAGTAAAAGATAAGAACTTCGCTTGAACTTGACATACGGCAGAATAGAAGTAAAATTAATTAATTTTCCAAGATAATTTTCTAAGAAAACAATTATCTTGATAATAACGACCTCTAGCTTTTTGTATTTTCGTTGACCCGAAAATTTTAACCTGTGTTCTTAAATTTTGCTCGTTAAATACCGTGTCTGGCGTTTGTGAAGCGTGCTTCCGTAAGTAAAGGAGTACAAACAATAGGTAAACAGGAATGTGAAACCACAAGTTTCCTGTGCGAATTAATAAAATTCCAGCAAATTACCGTGATGACATCAAAAAAATGTGAAGCAAAAAGATGCATTCAAATGATATTACCACAAAAAGTTTCAAACTACGTTTTTTAGCGAGATTTTATTTTAGATTCAAACTAATACCTATCCTCTAAACCGCGGCTGAATTAGATCACAGCCAGTAACTTTACTCAATTGTACGCGCTCGGCTGTAATGACCACCGCGCGCTGTTGGCATAATTTGTCCCAAAACTTTATTTAAAATATCGACTAATCGTGCTCGGTCCATGTATTCAATACTTTATTTATAATCTATATAACATTGTTGAACGACGTACCAAAAATCACAGCTCTACTCCATTGACAAGTTGTCAAATAATAAAAACACAATTACGTCAACAGAGCGCGCCATTTCTTGCGTCATCGTATTTGCGTTAGTGACACATTTCAAGTTATTACGAGTTACGTCTTTGTTATTGGAATACAGTGTTATGCATTAAAATGTTCGTGAGAAGTTGTACTATCGTATTATGATAACACAAATTAGGTTCCAAATCGCGAAATTACAGTATTTCGCCTGTGAAAATGCAGTAATTATATGTACCTACAGTGGTTGTGTAGTGTGAAGAAATACGTGATTTAGTGATTAAAACGTGTGTGAAATGGGAAAACTAGTGTTTAATTAGTGAGATGATTAGATTGTTCAACTATTTAAATCAAAAAACAAGTGTTTTGTGTTTTGTATGAGGACCATTTCGCCCAACAGCGGCAGGCCAGAGTCAGTCCCCGGATGTAAACAAACAGTGAGTACCTAGTTTCTAATTATTATTATTTTATGTTTGTGATGAGGTATTTATACGTTTATGGTCTTGTTGGAAAGGAAATATAGTCTAGTTTATATTAATATAAAAAATTGGTAAAAAAAATAATAGTTTTTCCACAAATTAATATTTTATTAGCGAAATGTCTTTTTTTATCGCTGTTTTTCAAGTTCTACATTATTTTTAGGGTATCAAATTATAATTATTTATCTTTATTTTTGGTTAAATGGGTTTCATATCTATTCAGCTATTCATTGTAGAGTTTATATAGCTATATCTATTGTAGTTTGCGATCGTCAAGTGTTTTTATAGAATTGCGAATTTTTGCGAATAATTCGCAAATCTTTAGCGCGGTCGGCGCGGTTAGTTGATGTTGTAGTTATTGACGCACCTCAGTGGGTAGTAGTAGGTACTACACACTACTGTATACTGGTATTCAGCTGCATCCGATAAAACTGGAAGCCGACCCCAACATAGTTGGGAAAAGGCTAGGCAGATGATGAATACTAGGTACTTGGTAAAGACTGGCTGCAAGTCCATGTTTCAGTCAAGCATTATAATCATGTCGTACTAATGAATATATGAGATAAACCTTGTCGAGTTCATGACGTACTATGTAACGTGGATTTTCTAATTATAATCATTTTTTACGATAAATTATTTAAGATAACGACGAAAATTTGTGAATGTTTTGTTTGATTTTCTTTAACGATGTTGAATAAATATGCTTTAAAAGTAACGTAGAACCAATTCAAAGTACAATTCCGTGTCTTTTACGAGACGATATAGCACCCCGAGGCAGAGGAACGTTCGGTAAACTAGAGAAGTTTAATTAACTGCGTCCATTTGTTCATTAAAGTTGCATAGTTTTTACAAAAGTCGCACGAGGGGACTGTACGTTTGTATCGCAAGATGTGATAGAGATGAAGGAAGGAATTTGACTGCCTTTTCACTTGTATAAATAAACTAGCTGATACCCGCGGCTTCGTCCGCCCGCAAATTATACACTAAAACCTTCTATTAAAAAAATATTTAAAAAAATTAAAAAAACCCGACTGCGTAAAAAATAACTAATAACTTTAAATAAAAAACTGAAAAGAATAAAACAAGTTCAGGAGACCGGACATATTGACTGCAACAGTCGGGACCCATATTGGATGTAATGTCTAGATTATTTAATGGGTCCCGACTGTTTCAGTCAATATGTAATTTAAAGTTATTAGTTATTTTTTACGCAGTCGGGTTTTTTTAATTTTTTTAAATATTTTTTTTTTATTTTACACTTTTTAGTTACTTATATCAAACCATTTTAAAATCCTCATGATGAGCCCTTTATCGAGCCATCCAGGCTGCAGAGCGCGCCAAACATTTGAAATTGGCGCTAATACTCACTTTCACAGTAAATACGAATCTAACGACACCTCTCAAGCTAAAATCCATCTAGTCGTACAGGCTGCAGAGCGTGCCAAATATTTGAATTTTATTTACTTTTATTATAATACTTGCTGTTGCCCGCAGCTTCGCCCGCGTGAAGTTCGGTAACTGTCCCATGGGATCATACTAAAGGGATAAATAGCATCCTACATGTTCATTCAGGTTATAAATATGAATTAGGTATAAAATATGGTA
Source organism: Xestia xanthographa (assembly GCA_905147715.2). Taxonomy (NCBI): domain Eukaryota; kingdom Metazoa; phylum Arthropoda; class Insecta; order Lepidoptera; family Noctuidae; genus Xestia; species Xestia xanthographa. Next base: position 18,271,186 of record LR990652.1, read on the forward strand.
TGGTTATAAAATTATGTGCCAAATTTAATAATTATCACAATTATTATAATCATCACAATCACCATCACTATCACAATCACTATCATCATCACTATCACACACCATCATCATCACTTTCACAATCACCATCACTGTCACATTCACCATCACAGTCACCATCACTATGACAATCACAATCACCATCACTATCACAATCACCATCACTATGACAATCACAATCACCATCACATCGTTATCACCATCACCATCACTGTCACATTCACCATCACAATCACCATCATTATCACTGTCACTATCACAATTACTATCACCATCACTATCACAATCACTATTACAGTCACTATCACAATCACCATCACAATCACCATCACCATTACTATCACAATCACCATCACAATCAGAATCACTATCACCATCATCGTTATCACAATCACCATCATATTTATCACAATCATTATAATCGTCATCACAATCATCATCATCATTATCACAATCATCATCATCGTTATCACAACCATCATCATCGTTATCACAATCATCATCATTATCACAATCATCACAATAAATCAACAATAACCCTGTATTGAAACCGAGTCCGCCATCTTCTGGATCTCAAAATAAACGCCATATTCGTAATCAGCACCCCTGATTATCTCGAAATCGACACACATATTGATTTTTAGACATTTCAACCCCATTGCACCCCAACGTTACAGGGGATGATGGTATTTCAGGTCCGCCACATTCAATCTTAAAATCGTTGTTTTTGTAATACGTGACCCAATACACCATACAACAAATAACAATGTTGATTTTCAGACTTTGTCACCCCATTTCCCCCTCTTAGGGGTTGAATTCTGAGAAAACCTGAAACCTGTTTCTACTCATTTACCAATAGAGCACTCCTGTGAAGTTTCGAATAAAATAGTCTAACTATTCTTGTTTCCCCATACAAATTTTGGAGCCCCGTTTAACCCCCTTAAGGGTTGAATTTTGAAAAATCCTTTGTTAGTGCACTCCTAGACCACATAAGGAACCTACGAATCAGTAGACCCAGTGGTTTGAGCTGTGCGTTGATAAATCACCCAGTCAGTCAGTCAGTTTACCATTTTATAAATATATGGATTTGCCATTTCAAATTACATTCAAACATATAAGTTGCATATATTTTTGTAATCACCTTTTAAAACCCTTCATTTTGATACCCTACTCGATGGTATTAGAAGAAGAAAAAAAAAACCGAACTCAATATGGCACCGCAAATCCACGATATTTAATTGTTTTTTGATTATAATGTAGCCAGTGACACTCGCGCCATCAAGACGAATCTAACGACATTTATTCTATCCAAATCCCTCCATCCGTTGAAGAGTTACGAGGGAACAAAGAAACGGACATACATACATACATACATACATACAGGGCAAACACATAACCCTCCTTTTGGGCTTCGCCGCAGTCGGGTAAAAAACCCGCATCATTCCGTTGCGTAGTTTTAAAGATCTAATCATAATAGGGACAGACACGGCGGGCGACTTTGTTGTATAATATGTAGTGATAGTGATTTAAATAATGTAAAAAAAAGATGTCTACAAAAAATTAGGCCCTATCGCAAGAGTATAATTTAGGTTATGCGTTCCCAAGTTGAATAAATTGTAAATTGAAAAAGGGACGGCGTGAGCTAGAAACGTATAATTCGTTTCTAGCTCACGCCGTCCCTTTTTCAATTTCAAGTTTAAAATTGATTTAATATTAAATTATAATCAGATTTATTCAAAGTTAAAAGGTCCTCCAAATAGTTTATTTGGTGAACGATATTTATAAATAAAAAAATACGAAAACGACCGTTAAAGACCAAGATAATTTATTGGTTTAATACTGTCAACATTAAATCGGAGCACTTTCAAATTAATGGAAACCAATCCAGTGGTTTATTGAAACAAGAATTTACATTGACGTTCATTATGAGGATTTACAAATTTATCTGCGGTTGACAAACACTTTGAGCCATTCAATCTATTAAATTGATACCGCAGAATACCTACATTTTATACAAGTTCCTACAGTATCTGCTACTAACGTATAAATAATACCATCATATAATGTTTTTATATGCTGAATGACAATAGTTTTGCTTTTGATTTTCTTTCAAGAGTTGGTTTTGACGAAAAGGAAACCTCGAATCTAGAGATTTCCAATTTTAAAGGAATACCTCTTGAGTTGGTGCCATTTGGCAGGTTATATAACTACGATCATAGCAATCAAGGGCAAGGAAGGTGATTCTAGACTAGCTCTGCCGCATTTGCCCATTTCGAGCCCTTTAAGAGAACCCGATTTTTTGCCTAGCTTTCGTTTTGCTGCCAGAAAATGGCTCCGTCTTCAGTATCGTTTTACTGTTCTCAATCTATTTTTAGGTCATTGACCAAGTCAACTAGGGACATTGAGCTTGGGCATCAACAATTATTATATTGTTAAGGTGTTGTTCTAATACTTATTGATTATTTCAAAAGAAAAAAATTGAAAGGTTGAACTGCGCAACATATTTTCCATACAAATTTCGGGGGGCTATTACTCCACTGTTTGACATGGTACATCTAAAGTTAAACATGATATCGTTTTGTCTCATTATTAATTGTGTCTGTGCGGAATCAGAATAGTAAAATAAAAAGCCATTCAAAAGTTACGAGCTACCAAAAATTCATTTTTAATGCCAATTTTAACGTAACTTTGGGCGTAAATTTGTAATAAAAGAAGTGTCAAATTTCCAAAACAAAGTCGGTACCAACACAGCACAATTATCGAAGATTTCAATAAATTTTATTTGATAATGATTTATGCAGTGTTTTTTTCACAAAATTCGATTTCCCAAAAGCCTTTTCATATTTTTTTACGCGCGCCTTTTACTATGAATTTTCGTGCATCTCACTGAATAATGTTTCCCCCGGTGCGGTGCGGGAGGGGGACACGCGATATTGACATGTCCTTCGTTTGATGGAAGAACAAGACCTATATTTCTGTCCTTTTCATTTCATGCATGACGTCAGTGACGTGTCATTTGTTTTTCGCTGAAGTTGAAGGGCCTGTGCATTTTTATTGCACTCCTATAATGTGTGCGTTTCGATGGCGCGACCACGGCATTATTTTTTTTTTAAACTATGGCAAGATTTTGTATAAAAAATAATTTAAAATTAAATTCATTAATTAATTAAATTAATTAATTTCAATTTTAATTTTCACATTCAGAACATTTTGAAGGTGATAAGCGATACCGTACGTATGCTCCTGAAATGTAAACCTAGGATTTTTATATTTTTATTTACAAATTCAATCTGTTATTTACCTAAATTTCAAGTCTCTGCAACGCTTAGTTTTTAAGATTTCCGTGGCCACGCGGTTCTCCGCGTTTCAATGGCGTGGCCACGTTCAAGCCCTTATAGTTATAAGGGTTTGAACGTGGCCACGCCAAATTTGTCAAAGTTATGGTTAAAAAGTTTTTTAACCATAACTTTGACAAATTTAACGTTTTGGGAAATTTGAAACACATAAATACATATTTTTACAAAATCATGGCATAGTTATTTAAAAAAAAACGCCGTGGTCGCGCCATCGAAACGCACACCCTATAATATGGTGTAGCGACCTACTTATTTAGAAACTTTATATACATAAAACCTTCACGATATAATTTTTACTTTTCTTCTGATCTGTCACTTCTCTGTCTTGTGTTGACTAAAGGAGACAATTTTTTTTGTTTGGAGAACAGGCCACCCACATAAAATTGTAACAGACATACAGATATTAATGAAACGTATATAGATTTTTTCCTTATAATTTCTAGATTACAGTGGTAATATTAGCTAAGCCATGTCTTACCGGAATGATGAGAAATTCGAAAATAAAAACGTGAACTAACAATAAACAATAACAATAACACGTCAAATGTCAAATGAAGTTGTCAGTCAACCACCAAAAAGACGAATTTACAACGTTCCGTGCCATGATGATTTTCTATACCATCTAAAAGATTTTAGCGGAAACCTCTAAAATAGCATTAGAAAGCTCACAGTTTAATATGATTTATTTTTTATTATATTATATTTTAATTAAAGCAGATATTAGTACCAATGGATACCGTACTTTTTTTTTGTAAACGGAAAAAGCGCCCCTATTTACGTAAGTATTTTCCGTCAAATGGCATTGACCACAACAGGAATGATTTGACTCGCAAAAAAATATCATAATACAACTTATTTGTTATGATTTTATGATTCCGGTTTCGTTTCTATGTAATCTTTCGTTTATTATTAGAATAAAATGGTTACTTTTTTTTGGTGTAAGTAATATGAATATCCGCAACATCGAAGAGGGCCTAAAAAAAACTGTCTCCTTTATATAGAATTATGAATTTTTTTAATTTAATTTAGTTAGTGTACAACAACCACTAAATTGTTGACCCCGACGTGATACGCCCTGAAAAGGAAATCCTAAACTTTATCACGCCAAGGAAATCCACAGTACCACGATGACAATTATAAAGCAGTCGTCTGCCGACCAACGTCCAGACTCTGCTGGCTTCACAGCCAATTTTATTTCTCTCGAGGGATTAGCAGACCTGGCGGAAAGCGTCCAGGACATCGTGACCCCAGGCCAACAATAACAAACAATATAGTTATACATTATTATTGTTGCCACTAATCTCACGAATTGTGTAGTGACGATGACGTTATAAGTTGATAGTAAAATTTTTAAAGAAAAAGTTTATTTTATTCTTTTTAGCGCATTTAAATAAAAGGTCAGACGAAAGTATTATATAACTTCGTTTTTGTTCGGAACGATTCGGAACGCTGAGTGTGTGCGTTCGAACTAGACGCGCGTGAAGACTAGCGTCTAACTGCTCATCACTGATACTATCTCTGTCGGGCACGATGCCAGATGAGACAGCGTGCTTTTTGGCCACGCCCACCAATGAGTTCGAGCCCGTGTGATGTGTCACCTGATCTTCTGTAGGAAGTACATAATATGTGTGTATCGTTCATTGAACTATTCCAACCCATATTTGAAAGAATTTTTGTTGTCAAATGGGATGACAGCTCTTCACAGCTTTTAAATTATATTTTTCTTGGAAATGTGTTACTTCTCATAATTAAGAACGTTTACAAAAGATACGCTTGACATGTTGGCGAAACACTATTTGTCATCATTTATATTCTCAGCGGATGTCAAATTCTGAATTTCAATCATAAGACATATTCCTACGGTAATTAGAATGACAAAGAAAATAAATTGCGGTGGAAGACTTTCAACACGGAATACCGACAATTACATTCAAATCTTGTATACCGTCGCTCCCTCGTCTCATTCAGCGCATCCTCTCATGATATTCATAAAATATGCGGAACCACGGAAGAGCCCGCAGTGAAGTAACGCTTCACTAATTAAAATACTGGAAGTAAGATTACGATAGAAATAGGCACCTAGTGGGTAGTAGAGAAGTGTATGGCGTATTACAATGCTATTGAAATGGGTCAGCAATTCATATTTTATAAGGAAGCAAGTTTATTACTGTGTATTAATATTTTTAAAATGAAAAATTTCGTGGAATTGTAAAACTGTTAAAACAAATTACCGATGCTCCAATTAGCACCACTCCAAATAAACCGATTTCAATACGATTCAATGTACAGCGAATATTAAGGCTTGAGGTCACCGCAGGTTTCCAATTTCCATCCATTTCCCTCAACATTGACGCTCCCGGAGTACTCTATGCCGGATGTTCGAACTCAACTAACCGCTTTCATTTGCAGTCTCTCTACTTATGGTTACAGTTAACGTTTCATTTCGTTCTTGAACTTTTTATATCCATTTCTGACTAGATTATTTTTCAATTGAAAGTGCCAGTAGTAGATGATTTGGTTTTATAGTAAATAACTTTATTTGAATCGAAGAGTTCAGGGTTGTTATTTCACTAAAGCTTCTATGACATTTACACTTGTCTCTGTAGTTAAGTTTAAGTAATTACTTGAGTTTAAGAAATAACTATGCAAACATTTTTATGCAATAGACAAGAATTAAAAAAAAAAATTAAAGCTAAGATTTCTAACTTTGACGGTTCTAGCTTCAAGCCGTAAAGGCTAAATAAACTACAGAATTAAAATCGACCTTATACAAACCACTCACGTAACGGAAACTTTCAAAAGTCGTGAACTAAATTTTTTTGACTTTGCTCGAATGATAAGTCTTCATTGTACCTATATAGTATATACATTTCTACAGCAAAAATGTTTTGGGAAGTGTAAACGACTTCATAGTTGCTACGGCGTAGGCAACGTGATGACGTCACCACTACGACTGCTACACTGTAGCAGCTTTGGTGACTAGAGAAAGAGTTACATCGGGTAGTCCCTAGTCTCTACAGCCAATAATGCCTTTTTAACCTATCAGAATTAAAACATAACATTTCATTTATTTTTAGATACTTATGTTTTATAAACGTATCAAAAATCGATAGAGGTATTCCCAGACTCAATTAACGAGTACGTGTTCCTGGGCTAGAATGGACGAGACGTGAGTGTAACTCTCTATATTTATGATTTATTTGATATTTCGTGTTCCTTTAGTAAGTTTTTCACGAGCTTTGTAGGAGGGTATCAAATACGAAACACAATTTAATATGTATTGAAAGGACTTTTATTGACTTGGCAAAAGTTTGGCACAGAATGGTTGAATCAGTACGAGTAAAAGAAATACAAACCCAGTACCAATATACTCGTTATTTTGTTGAAATGTTATCATGCGTTATTTTTGCTTTTCTATCGTGGTTTTTTCTGAATTTCCTTTATTTTTTCTGAGGAAAATGCCGTGAGGAAAGTTTATTTAAGAGTAGTGGAAGATCAAAGAAATGAGGGCTGGACTGTGTAAAGGATGATATGGTAAGAAAAGAGGTGTCTAATGAGATGACAAATAATAGAGAACTCATCATCTGCCTAGCCTTTTCCCAACTATGTTGGGGTCGGCTTGCAGATTTACCGGATGCAGCTGAATACCAGTATTTTACATGGAGCGAATGACTATCTGATCTCCACAACCCAGTTAGTACCGGGTAAAACGATACCCCTTGGTAAGACTGGTTGTAAGACTTTTTGGGCCTCTGACTACTTAACGACTGTCAAAGATCTACAAATGACAGCCTGGACCAACGGCTTAACGTGCTTTGTAAGGGTGGTCGCCCATCCACAGACCAACCTAGGCAAGCACGGCTTAACCTAACGATCGACCCGAGTGGCTGTTATTATTAAGCCTCGAGCTCTTAGTAGAGAAGTATGGAAGAAAAAAAAATGCTGCGCCGACCTTAAATGAATTGTGAAAAGGAAAAGTGAATGAAGATGATGCCGATCCTCAAGTTTTCCTCAATGTATAGCTAGTCTAATAGGACTCGCACTTCATGGGGATATAACCAATACACTTGAGAGCAATAAAATCGCACACATTGACTTTTTAAATAACATTGAATTTTACTAGTATATATTTCACGTTATGCTTTCTCGAATGTTCTTACTATTTTTTCTCTAGTTATCTCACTAGTTATATTAAGCTATTAAAATACTTGTCGCGTACACTTGTTATCACTTTGTTACGGAATATAAAATTACGTCGCATAAATAAGGGTATTTTTTTCGCAAAATATAAATACATTCATACTAGATAGACTCTGCTTTTAAATAAAAAAAAATAACAGGACCCGCTGAATAATTCAACAGATTTTTTGATTTTTACAATGGATTCCGTCAAATTCGGTATTTATTTTAGACAATACACGATCATTATTTGAATAAAAAAAGGCTTTTGTGGAGTCACGTCGTCCACTCGAACGCTTCGAGTGATAAAAGGCGAAAATACTCGAAAAGATGAAACCCTCTTTTATTTTGACATGGGAATGATTGAGCTGTGGACGGTTTGATTTAAATGAAAAGGGAAATTAAAATGGACCTCACAGTCTTACGAATTTATTTGTTATCTAAAAATGAGGGTCAGGCAATTTCATAATTGACGTTCATTAATGGAGTGACAGGTTTTATTTCGGTTGACATAAATTACCGCACAGGGGCCCTACTCTCTAACGTCCATCCGTCTCTATCCGTCTCTCTCACTCGCACTCATCTGCAGACGTGCGCGAGTCGGATAGAGACGGATGGACGGACGGACGTTAGAGAGAAGGGCCTCAGAACTTTATTATATGTATTTTCATAATTTTGTTATTGGAATTTGATTAGTCACTGTTGACACTCATCATCATCATCATCATTATCAACAGCTCAAGTTCACCCACTGCTGGGTATAGGCCTCTCTTTGTTTGTGTCAAGCTCCACGCTCTTGTGCCAGCCTCATCCAGGATATTCCCGCAATGGCAACAATATCGTCTGCCCATCTCGCCGCCGGACGACCAACTCTTCTTTTTCCGTTGACACTAATGTAATGTTAATGAATGGAGTACGATGTTTAACGTTAACGACACTCAACTACGCCCTATTTGTGACATTCCAGCAGTTTAATATTATCGACATTTGATATCTACTTTTAAAATAATGTATTAGCATTGTCATCATTTTCTATAATAGTTCATAATTTTACTGATAGTCTTATTGATACTGACATTATTTGTTTGCATGCCAAAACACAGGCAGAATATACATGGCTCACTATATTTTATAACAACTTTATTCTACAAAACCTACATTTTATGCGCAATTAATGATTTGATTTGAACTTTTTTTAATTGATTCTGATTGGAGAAAAGTAGAATTGCAAGTCTCCTGAAAAATATGTTATAAAAAACATCAAACTAAATGCTGAGCTTGACCTGAGCACGCATTCTCTACACATTAAGCCCATTAGTATTTTACACATTCACAATTACACCTATATTGTAACCGTAAATGTACACGGAGAAATAAATCCTGATACGTGACTAAACTCTTTAAAAAAGTCATAAAATATATTGGTCTCACAAATGTTTCCGCAGTACGAGGCAGCAGGGCTACCACGAATATAATAATATATTATGTGTCAGTCTATCAGAAGGAAAAGTTGAAAGAGAATCGACTGTCTTATTATGGGCATGGGATGAGGAGGGATGAATCGCATGTGACTAAAAGAGTAATGAATATAAATGTTGATGGTTCGAGAGGGAGAGGAAGACCAAAGAAAAGATGGATTGTGTATAAGGCATGATATGAAGAAAAAAGGAGTAAATGATAGCTTGATGGTTGAGAGAGGAGAATGGAAGAAAAAAACGTGTTGGGCCGACCTCAAATAACATGGGATAAGGGCAGGAAGATGATGAGTCTAACAGGAGGCATTGTAATAATATGGAAATAGTTTTTAATCAGATATTAAACAGGCAGCTCTCGTGTGTGTGTGCTCACGGGCGACTGATCTAAAATCTTTAGCGATATGGGTTGCGCTCGCTTTGCATCGTTAGTGATCCGTGAAACCGTGTTAATGGAATTTCCGCCAATACACATCATGTTCCGGCTCGAATCATTATGTGAACCACTCATTTATTGGTTTATGACTGGGCTTTCGCAAGCATGATGCAAGCTAGCCGATTTACGCCTTCAGCGCCTGATTCGATGACTTTCTAGTGTGGTTGTCGAGTTTTGCTCTTTCATGTGCTCTCGAGTGGCTAGCATATCCAACTTTGGCTCTCGAGTGGCTAGCATATCCAACTTTGGCTCTCAGTAAAGCCTAATTGAATTTTATGCTAATTCCAAAATTTTATAAGTACGCAGTTAAGCTTTAATACCGCTCTGGTTAATTTTTCGTTTATTTCGCCTTCCTATTCCTGCGAGGCCCTAAAGTACGGTAGCACCTGGCAAAACTAATATATTTCTCTGTCATTTGCAGACCATTAACGTTCAAGCGGACCATCAAACCAATGCTCTTCTTCTTATTCAATAACAGTTGCTCATAAATAATGTTCAGTTGTTGGAAATGGCTGCGTGTAGGTACACATGTATCGAGTATGTTGGTTCTTACGTATAGAGGATACTTTACGTGTTCATTAGAACCCATTTGCAATATATTTATTGACATATTTAATTTGATATAAAATACTTTTCATCTGTTAATCAGCTAGGTGAAGGTTGTTCTATACTGTGATCCTATTCTAGGTATAAGGTGAGCGCTACTGCTTAGATCATAAAGTTCCTTTTTAAATCCATTTAATCATTTTAATGGGACAAGAAAGTGATTACTTTGAAAACGGGGATTCAATGAAATAAAATGATTGAGTTTGAACAAAATGAGTAAAGTAATTGAAGAAATGGCCTTTAGGAATACATTTTTAACCGATGTATTGGGCTGTTTTTTTTTTAAAACTTATTTTATAATTCCGATTAAGATTTTAAAAGATCTTCAGGTTTCTAACAGGCCTGCATGCATATGGATGTATGCATGCCCGTTAGGACGATGACTCCAGAACCGCCGTTAGTAAAGATCACGGCGGTCCTAGAGCTTTTGGACTAATTACTCCACTGACAAAATTATCCGGTCGCTTGCATGTCTTGAATGAAACGATTAATACGGATATAATGCACATAGCCCCCTGAGCAATTAGCGTGATAATATACAGCCTTAGTCCATCTTCGGGATGAAATATCTCTTTTTGCAATTTTCACTGAAATCCAGGCAGTCATTTAGGCGTGAAAAAGTAGCAGACACAGACATTTCTAATCGAAAAGAAATAAGATAGTCGCCTCTTCGGCACAGCTCACACTGTGTTGTCTACACTAGAAGTAGATAATTACCACCTAGTAGAATTCAAAGCTTTACTATGGCCTCTATCACAAGCTCACGGCACAGTGAGCCACTTTCCTCAGAAATAAAAGACACTGATGCAATTCATACAGTTTATAGCCGCAATACTATCAAATGTGGCACATAATACGAGACGGGGGCACATAAAACGCACATATACTAGCTTGTGCTAGATAAGGCAATCTCTGCTTACCCATATAAACGAGATGACTCTCTCCGAGGCGCTGGTATAGGTATTCTGTATTTACAGCTTTCTGTCGATTTGTGAAAAATACATCCAATATTTGCTAAGCGCGTGATTAATTATTGAGGAATTATATACTGATTAATTTTATAATTTATACTGATAATTATGTTTATTAACACTGCTGGAAAATTAGTGCGTGTGAGATTTCGTTTATGTAACTGATTGTTGACTGATATAACATATCCAAGTAAGGTTTAAACATAATAAGGATGACTAATTAGGACGCTCAATACAACAACTATAGTCATATTATCTTTTGTGGACGATACAAATGATTATTGTAAAGGATTTCAGGTAAAAATAAAACGCTTTTTACCCTTGTTGATTTACGAGTCACAATAAATCTGTACCCCTGTTAGTGCCTTCAGAACAAGTTCAGCTCACTACAAAAATAGTTTCGTAAATAATGAAGCGAACAAGGGTAACAGTGATCGTGATATAATATATGACGACCCGATTGGCGCAGCGGTAGTGAGGCTGCCTTACGTTCTTAAGGTCCCGGGTTCGAATCCCGGTAGGAGCAAATGTTTGTGTGATGAGCATGGACATTTGTTTCCTAGTCATGGATGTTTATATGTATAATAAGTATGTATTTACAAACAAAAAGTATCTATGTAGTATATCAACTATCTGGTGTCCACTACACAAGCCTCGTTGCTTAGTGTGGCACTATATGGCGCTGTGTGTAATGTCCAGCGATATTTTATTTTTTATTTTTTATATCTACGAGCGCTTGTATTCGTGCTTTGATGGGGCGTAGTTCAAGGAAACAAATATAGTAACCAGTTTCAGTAAAACGATTCGCTTTCTGTAAATTGTAACGTAAAGAAGCATTCCCTTCGTAATCCTTGCTTCTTATAAAATTCTATAAAACAGTCACAGCTACTTCACGCGTTTCTTACAACGTTGCAAAGGCTATTTTATAAGCTTTTCTTTGAGAAGAAAAGCTAGTACTCCTTACAAAGATTTTCTATTATCTTCACTCTTCATTTGTGTGTAAATATTTTCTCCAACAAGGTTTTAATTTCATCAAAGTGTTCTGTGAGTGATGTAATGTGTATGTCTTTTACATGTTTTTTTACTTACATTTTTGGATATTATTAACCTGAAAATTTAAGCATTCGTCCTCCCTAGGTAGCTTCATGGTCATTTCTTGGAGGCTTAGCAACGGCTTTGGCCTTTTTACCTTGTAATTTATGTTATTTAAGTTTTTATCTTTATTAAATCTTTGTTTACTTTTGTAATGTCAGTTAGTGGCAACCCTAGTTTTATTTTTAATTTATTGCTGGAGCTATTTGTAGGTTGTATAGGTAAATCACATCGACCTCATTCGATTTTCTTTTTAATAATTTTCTAATTTTAAAATGTAAATTATGTGGAGTTGACAGGAGCCTGGTGGTGGAATGGGCAGTCTACGTTCAGAGCTGAGAGCAGGAACACCTCTAAGAAGCTCCATAAAAATATATGTAAGAGGGCAGTTCCCTTATTCTTCGGTTTTAAGTCGGCCTCTCTCCGTGCCGCACCCTCACCAAGAACACCTGGAAACCTTGATGTTTGAGCTACACAAGCCTGATGAAGATTTGATGCTCCTCGGCCCTCCTCCTACGGCTTGAGGATTGACGGTCCTCGGCCGTCCACCACCGTCTGAAGACGGATGCCCTCGGCCCTCCTCCTACGGCCTGAGGATTGACGGTCCTCGGCCGTCCACCACCGTCTGAAGACGGATGCCTTCGGCCCTCCTCCTACGGCCTGAGGATTGACGGTCCTCGGCCGTCCACCACCGTCTGAAGACAGATGCCCTCGGCCCTTCTCTACGGCCTGAGAGTTGATGGTTCCTCGGTCCTCCTCCACAGTCTGAAGACGGACGTTCTTCAGTTATCTATTCCATTCTGCATTTCATCTTCAGTACTTTCCGCCAGCTTCACTGGCATTAGTAATTAAGTAGCTCCAGCCTTTAGTTTATCTTTGTTAATAAATTCTTATAACTCGTCCCCTTTATTTCTTTTAATAGTGCTCCCCTCCAGACTGAAAGTTAGGTAGGTGAGTGCTCAGAGTGACCTTACAGTTTTGTGGATCCTATCCAGGAAAATGTAACGTTACAGACTGGCGCCCAAATATTTACTAACCCACCCCTCTTAAATTATTTCTAGGCATTCTGCACCTCTCAAAATTCGAAAATAGCACTTCCCCAAGTGAGTATATTTGGTAAGCATTTTATTCATTTTCATCTTTTCACTCATCTCAACTCTTCTACAACTAAACATCATCTAGGTATTCCTCACCTCACACACATTCCATTATCGAAAGATAATTGGCACCCTTTCGGCCTCTTGGTTGTGTTAACCCACTTGTGGGCATTGCCCAGGTTGGAGATTGGTTACTCTACGACGGTTATTGGACAATATCCCGTAATCGTTTATCTCGTATTATACTTACTCTTTACCAAAACATCGCTATACTGCATCCCACAGACTTGCACACCACTACGTTTACCCTCTGGTATTCGTACCCAATGGTCGCTTGATGTGTTAATCCATTCGTGGACACTCCCAAGTGGGTCGTTGGGACACTTCACGACAGAAACAGGAGAATATCCTGTGGATGTTTATATAACCCTAAAATACTACGTTACAGTACCCACTACAAATACTTTACTAATATATTCTGAACTACAAACACTTTAAAACACTGCTTCATTTTTAATTTGATAACACGGCTAGTGCAATCTATAAAATTTCACTGAAAAATTACTTGATCCTAGACTATAAATTTGTCATACGCGAATCTAGCGTAAAATTGAATCTTTGGGCTATAATAAAATAACTAAATCTAGATTTTTCTAAGAAATTCTAACGAATTAAATCTAGACTGAGTTATGATAATTTTGGGTGATATTCTTATTCAATAACACCAAAATCTTATAAACATACTCGTTAAAAAATCACTCATTTTTCGATAAAAAACGTACTAACATACATACAGATAATATACATAACCTCCCTTTTGAGTTTCGCCCTAGTCGGGTAAAATTGCATAAAATTATTTTGGGTTGACTTGTTATTTGTAACGCGTTGCTAGGTAACAGGCCCATAGAGATCTAGTTCTTTTGCAGCAGCAAAAAGTTTTTAATCAAACTTTGCGGTGGCCAAAATAGGTACTAAAGTTTAGCAAACTTTTTATGCATTAGTTCCAAATTTTACCACCATACAGTTTTTATTGGTTTACGATATTTTTAATCAAACCTCTTTGCACCCTCTGTGTCATACTCTTAATATTATTTTTTAATCAAACCTCTTTGGACCCTCTGAGTCTATAAATTTTTAAACATTCTTGGGCTCTCTCAAGTACTCAGACCCTCTTAATGTTTTATTCGGAGCTTACCCGACTACTGTATTACGGGAGCTGCCCTGACGTTTACTCCGTTTACTGAATACGGTGTTACGGTCCTGACCTGATCCCTCTTTCCCTCCTTCTCCTCTTAAACACTTGTTCACACTCAAGTGTGCGTCCTAAACACGGGTCCACACTCTTAAGGGCGAGTCCTAAACACTCTTAATCTTGAGTGCTCTCTTGGACTTGAGTTCCCTCTCAAATGCTCTTTTAGACTTGAGTTCCCTCTCAAATGCTCTCTTAGACTTGAGTTCCCTCTCAAATGCTCTCTTGGACTTGAGTTCCCTCTCAAACGCTCTCTTGGACTTGAGTTCCCTCTCAAACGCTCTCTTGGATTTGAGTTCCCTCTCAAATGCTCTCTTGGACTCTCTTAAAATAAATACTTAAAAACTTTTTAAACTAAATTAATAATCTCGGTATTATCTTTTGAAACTAATCATGGATAAACCAATAAGATTCTCGTACTTAAACAAACTTGAACTGGAATATGAGGTGACTATTAGAGCTGAAAAACCAGCGGATAATTTAACGAACCTAAGGGATCAAATGACTAAACTTAGACATGTCTTATCGGAGGACATAAAATCCTCCCCTATACCTCTTCATCTTGATCTATCTCAGGCGGAGAACACTATCAGCTATATCGACGGTAAAATCTCACATATTGAATCATCAGGAGATCGTAGTAGTGTAAAAAAGATTGAGTCGTTTATGAATCATCTCTATTATCGTTTAGAACGTATTATTGTTAATTGAGTTATGCTCGAGCGTAAGATCTCGGTTTTTCTTACTTCAAAAACGTTTCGAAGCTTTAGGTTTAGATCATATTCAAACTGAGGATATGTTGGTAGAAATACATAATCCTCCTACTCAGAACCAATCCGACCCTCCTGCTCAGAATCAAGCTGATACCTTCTTCAGCCCAGGAATTTCTGAACCCTCTGAGGTTCTTGTTACGTCTCAACCGGTTCCATATCCCGCTACAGCTTGGGGTATGCAGCAGTCTTCCTCGATGGGTCAGAATTGTTACTTGCCATGCAATTTCGTGAAAGATTTTAAAAGGTTTTCTTATGACGGTAAAACTTGTCCTAGGTCTTTTTTGCAGAAGTTAGAGGAATTTCAGATCTCTAGGAATATCTCAGAAGTAACTTTGGTTAAACATGCTTTTGAGATTTTTGTCGGAGATGCGCTACATTGGTTTAGGTTTCAGCATAGTCGAAATCCTTAGTTGACTTGGGGTCAGATTCATATTATGCTTATTAAGGATTTCGGAATACAGGATTATGACTACAAATTATTAGAGGCTATTAGGAATCGGACTCAAGGGGCGACGGAGACTATCATTGTCTATGTGTCTATTATGTTCGGCATGTTCAATCGTCTTACTAAAAAACTCGACCAATTAGAAATTTTACTACACAATATAAAACCATGTTATTCAGTTTTCGTTGCGCTAAAGGATATTAAATCAATTGATTCTTTAATCTCAACTTGTCAGAGCTACGAAAAGATTTCGGAAAGAGATCAGAACTTTCATGAACCCAGATTTTCAGATACCCCCTCTTGCGCTGCGGAGTTCGCTTACCGTCCGGATACTTTAAAAAAAAATTCTAATTTAGGTCATTCTAACGCGATACAAAATAAACAATCTCTTTCTTCTCCGAATTTTTTTTCCTCTCAAACCCGGGATAAGCCCAAAGTAGATTATTGTTGGCGTTGCCGAGTTACGGGTCATACTTTAAAAACGTGTACTCAACCTAAATACTTGATTTGTTTCAAGTGTGGTCTAAAAGGCGTGAAAATCCCAAATTGTCCTAAATGTACTCCGGTTTCTGAATCAAAAAACTAAATAGCGACTTGAATAGTTTTAAAACTGAAAAATTTAATCTTATCGATTGGAATCAGTGGTTAAACACTGTCCGAAATTTTATGTTTTGTTACAAAACAATTTCTGCCATCTATGACAAAGAAAGGGACTGTAATAGACCGTTTATTAATGTATCTATTAATAATGTCAGTTTTTCGGGTCTCTTGGATAGTGGAAGCTTCCACCACAGCCACTCCATCTTCTGCTACTTGTATAGATAATATTTTCTGCGATTGTGATTACTTAGATAAAGCAATAGTAAATTGTCTACCCTCTGACCATAGTGGACAAACTGTAACCTTCAGGTGTAATACACCCCCATCGCAAAACGTTCAAATTAAATTTAGACCTATTACTTCTAGCAGATTAAATAGGTATAATATTTTGCTACAGAACAAGTTAAGCGTTATGGGCCTTGATGATATTAATATAGATCAATTGTATGATCGTTTCTTTTCAATAGTTCACACGGAATTCAATAAAACTTTTGAAAAGAAGACAAAAAGTATTTGCCCTAAATTCATATTTAGTGATTGGGCAACTAGAGGTATCAGAAAAAGTAGGGAAAGACTATTTGAGCTTTATGGCCTTAAGCCTTTTATAAACACTGAAACTTTTAACAAGTATGTTGCTAAGTATTCAAACATTTTTAGAAATACATGCAAGGTTGCTAAAGCACTGCACATTAGCAACAAGATCAAAACAGCAGAAAATAAAATAAAGACAGTTTGGAAAGTTATAAATAACGAGACTAACAGGAAGAAAATACGTAATACTAGCTACACATTAGATACAGCATGTGGTCCTAAAAGCTCTAATCAGGAAGTAGCTCAAGAATTTGTAAAATTCTTTACGGATATACCACAAAAAACAACGGAGGCTCTTATTTCCTCACCTGAACTCTCAATTGGTTTATTAAAGGCGAATGTGTCTGGCTGCCTGGTTGAATTTAAATTTAAACACATTAACCCTATGATTGTTATTAAAACTTTCCGGCAAATAAAGATCAAATTAACCGAAGATCTATGGGGAATGTCTGTCAAAGTTTGTACATCCATACTTGAGACTATAGCCCCTTACTTAGCTTTAATTTTTAATTTATGTGTAGACCAAGGAGTTTTCCCTGATTTAATGAAATACAGTAAAGTCATACCTCTTTTCAAATCCGGGGACAGTAAAGATACTAATAATTATAGACCTGTATCCGTGTTACCAGTTTTTAGCAAGGTTTTTGAAAAAGTAATGCTTAATCAAATGCTCTATCATTTTAACACCAACAGAATCTTACATGATCAACAGTATGGCTTCACCAAGGGACGTTGTACAACTGACGCCGGTGTAACCTTATTAAAGCACATATTTACTGCGTGGGAAGAGTCTCAAGACGCCATAGGAATTTTTTGTGACCTCTCCAAAGCGTTTGATTGCGTAAATCACGACACATTACTTTTGAAACTTGAGCATTACGGACTGGGTAAACTTGCACTTAGTTTGGTAAAATCTTATTTGAATGATAGACAACAACATGTTCAAAAAAATGGTGTTAATTCACAGGGGTTAAAAGTAAAAATGGGGGTTCCACAAGGCTCAATATTGGGTCCTTTCCTTTTTCTAGTATATATAAATGATCTACCCTATTTACTGAAAAACCAACCTCAAAATATGGTGTTATTTGCTGATGACACTTCCCTAATTTTTAAGATAAATAGGCGGGCCCAAACTCTAGATGACGTGAATAATGCCCTACTTCAGGTCCAAAATTGGTTCACAGCAAACAATTTGGTATTAAATGAAAAAAAACCAAATGCATAAGATTTGCTTTACCGAATGTTAAAAGTAGTGATTGTGATATAATATTAAATAAAGAGAAACTTGAATTCGTAGATAAAACGGTTTTCCTGGGGATTACGCTTGATTCAAGGCTACAATGGGGTTCTCATTTGACATCTCTTGCGGGGCGGCTAAGTTCAGCAGCCTTTGCCATTAGAAAAATCCGTCAGTATACTGATGTAGATACCGCTAGACTGGTTTATTTTAGTTACTTTCATAGTATAATGTCTTATGGCATTTTGCTGTGGGGACGGGCTGCTGATATTGAGTCTATATTTATTCTGCAGAAAAGAGCCATCAGAGCCATATATAATCTTCGTAGGCGCGATTCTCTAAGGGAACTGTTTAAGGATACTGGCATCATGACGGTACATTGTCAATACATCTACGAAAACATAATGTACGTCAGAAACAATTTGCACCTTTTTGGTAAAAGGGGTGACAGACATAATTACAGTACTAGAAATAGGGACCAACTAGTTCAGCCAGGTTTCAGACTCGCTAAAGTAGACTCATCTTTCATGGGGTACTGTTTAAGATGCTATAATAAAATTCCACAAAGTATTCTTGAACTGAATGAGACGACATTTAAAACATGCATTAAACGCACACTATGTAAGCAAGCATATTACAAGTTGAGCGATTATATCGATGATAAAAATGCTTGGCTCAATGCTGGTCCTGCTCCACATGGACAGGGGCGCATAAATTGATAGCATTAAATTGTATTGTTGGAGCTGCTGAAGATTGTACAACTATCTTTGCATTGTATAGAATCAATCTCTTTAGTATTATATAAATGCATAGCCCATATTGTGTGAGTACTATGTACTAGAAAGCTATCATTCACTGGAAACCTACGTCTTTTTTTTGACTTGAATGTGCCCTGGCGGTTTGGAGTATGTCATGCTCACTCTATTGTCTCGCTGATGGTGGCGCATGTGTCGGATCATTTAGTTCCCTTCAAAATGGTTGAGTTGAATGGTGCTGATCCATGCGTCATGTCCGTGAACGGGCGCTGTCAGTTGTGACTGGTCATCTCTTGGTTGCCATGGCTTATTTGAATGAATTATTTTGAATTGTATTTTTTTTTTTTTGTTTGTGTTTTTTTGCTGTGGACACTTTTACCGTGCACATCTTGCTACATTGTTCTCACATAATATACCATCTCAACGTGAATGATGTAACCAAGATTTTGTAACAATATTCTGATTTAAAAGAGTGTCCATGGAGTTTCTTGCCCATTCTTCTCCATAGAGATCTACGCTAGGGAATGGGCAACTACAGTACTTTCACAGTTTTTATGTCTTGTGACTGGGACTGTAGCTACATTTAATTTTCATCTTTGTTTCGACAATTCAAAAGTGCCTGTAACTGGCTTACTTGAAATAAATGCTTTGATTTTGATTTTGATTTTTGCTGTTTTACTATTTTAGGAAATAACTCTCATAAAGATATTCAAAAACTAGGGTTTAAACTATTCAAGTCATCAGCTCAAGTTATGGTTGCTAATAAACAAAAATCATCATCTTCTGGTTATTTCAATTTACCGTTGAGATATAATAATCGGACTCGTGTTATTAAAGCTTATGTTTTTCCAGAGATATATCCGTCTTTGATTCTTGGCTGGGACTTCTGGAAAGAATTTGAGTTGTGTCCTAAGATATTTTCGCTTGAACTTAATCTTAATAGTAGAGATTTTACGAACTGTGCTATTGAGAATAGAATCATGTCATTCGATCACCTTTCCCATAATCAAATAAATATTGCTAAGGATATGATCGAACGTTTTAAAGACATTTCTTTTGAAAAGAAAGGTAAATTAGGTCTTACTAATCTAATTTGTCATCGGATTAATACCGGTAATGCTTTGCCTATTAAGCAACGTTGTTATCGCCTCTCTCCTGAAAAACAAAAGATTCTAATTAACGAAGTCGATAAAATGCTTGAATTAAAAGTCATTGAAAAATGTGAAAGTCCTTGGCTATCTCCGGTTCTTATTACGCCTAAGTCGAATGGTGAATGGCGTTTCTGTGTTGATAGTAGGAAATTAAATTCAATTACTCGTAAGGACGCTTATAGCCTTCCTTTTATTTCTGAAATACTTGATAACCTTAAAGGCTGTAAGTATTTGTCTAGCATAGATATTGCCAAAGCTTTTTGGGAAATTCCCTTACATCCTGAAGATAGGGATAAAACCGGATTCTATGTGCCTGGCAGGGGTTCATTTAGATTTTCGGTAATGCCCTTCGGCTTAACTAACAGTCCAGCGACTCAACAAAGACTCATGGATCACTTATTTACTCCTGAATTTGATAATAAAGTATTCTGTTACTTAGATGATATTATAATCATTAGTTCTACATTTGAGGAACATATCTCTCTGTTACTTAAAGTTCATCAAAAGCTTTCTTATGCTGGTCTTACTATTAACTTTGAGAAAAGTAAGTTTTTTCGTAAAGAACTCAAATACCTTGGTTATGTAGTTGACGAGCAAGGACTAAGAGCTGATCCTAGTAAAATAGAAGCTATTTTAGCTTATTTAATGATTTTTGTGTTTTTTTTTTTTTAGTTACATTCATTTGAAAAGAATTTGTTATTAATTTTATTTGATTATTGTGAATGTGGGGACCATGTGGGTCACATTTTTATTTTTTGTTTGTTTTTTTTCCCACAACTGTCTGGCAGTTTGAGTACTATAAGCGACCTTCCCAAATGTCCATTCTTTGGTATTGTTCGTCGTTTCGTTGAGCTCCTTGAGTTATAAGTCGAGCTACACGTTAACTGACAAATGCTTGCACTGACTGGACAGGTCCACTCAAATCTGTATGGTTCTTTCTTCAAAAGACCATCTCAGACACTAATCTGCATAGTCCTCATGTGAATAGAGCAAGATTGTCTGGACTTTAAAATTGACTATGACCTCTGAGTTTTTTTCGGCTGTTTCTTCTCAGAGTAGTCAGGTACGAAACACCGGCCCCATCTAGTTTTAAAAAATGACGTGTAAAAGTGTTTGTAAAAACCTACTTGCAAAATAAACATCATTTATCATTTAAAAGCATTTCAGCGCAAATTGGTGGATTATTTCAAATCAATAGAGGGTGAAATTACAAACTGAAGATGTTTTGAAATAAACACTTACTTTTTTTTTGGTTTGAAATGAATTTTCGTTACCCTGAAATAAACCAAATTGGTTTTTCTTGAAAGAAATCCCTATGAAACAAATACAATCTTATGGGCTCCACGTGTCTGTTCATGTTAATCCGGTCCGTTCGCCCGTCGTTTAGCATAATGACCGGCTTATCACCGGCGGATATACCCGTTCATCTTTGACCGGCGCGGCGGCTGGCTAGTATACAACTGCCGAAATGTTGATAATTCTAATTTAGTCAGGATTATTTTAAATAATTTTGGAAGCTGAAATTAAAGTGCCCAATATGTTTTGGCTACCTGTAGGTTTTTAATTTATGCCGCAAACATAAAATTATTACAACCGGAAAAAATTGTTTAAAATTCCAATAGTAATTTGCCCGAACCGGGAACCGAACCCAAGACCTCATGCTCAGCAATCACGAAAAAGACCTTTAGATCAACAAAGCAGTCACTAGTGCGAATTTCAAACAGAAACTTCAGATATTATTTCAATACAATGGAGTATGTATTTCAGTCATTACCTGATGTGTGTTGGCTCAGCTCATTGTACCTTGGGCTGTGTAATCCTAAAATGCATACAACCGTGAACGTTCCAAACAATCACAGATGTCACAATCAACAGTCGAGACCTTTATCACGCGCGCGCTTTCAATCTTTCTCGTCGAATTGGATGTCCAGCGTACAACCCGGTTCCAATGAAAAATAGAACGTTATGAACTATGAAACCAGTTAGAGAGAAATGATAATTTATTGAAACAGATGTTTTACCCGACTTTTAAAAAGGAGAAGGTTTTCAATTCGTCTGTTTTATTTTAATGTTTGTTATCTCATTACTCTGCGATTACTGATCCAAATTACGTAACTATTTTTTCATTTGGTAGAGAAAGCTTGTGCGGTGGTCCCATATGTTATGTCCATGAGTTATCTTCTGTAATTCACATTTTTTTCTTTCAAATCTATGTGGATGATCTGCTAATAACTTTCAGTAACAAAAGAAAAGTAATACTCGATGAGAATTTGTATGCGATACTATCATACCACAACTAAAAAGGCTGAAATAGATAGAGTGGTATCTAAATGGTACATTTAAACAATCGTAAATGCAAGGAACTGCCAGTTTTACAATAACTTGTGACGCTCGGTACTGATTTCTGGAGGCGTTCCATTTTAACTTGACTAAGTAAGTAGACACTAAGTTAAAAGCTTTAATGGCCAAGTTCCTAGTGGCAATATTCTGCAATGCTTTTTTATGGTAAGTGCTTTCATCAGATGCATCATAAGACATACTATGTTGACGACATTTTTATGTAAAATTTTGCGTCTTCGTAGTCTTCATAACTTCCTAGTTTGTCATAGTGATGTATTTTCACTTCGCGCGATGAAAGGGGTAGGTATATTTTTATTTCGCACTTATAATTTTACGATGGAATGTGAACTTTTGGAAAGAAGATTGTTGTAAAATTGCTTGTTTATTCTTTCAACATTTTTCGCATTTTATTATAAGATTTTTACAAAAATAAACGTTATTCTTGCTCCGATCAAAAAGACAAGTACCGACTCTTGTAGGAGGTACATTTACATGTCAAAAGGTATGTATTCTATAGGATGTTACATTGCGTTGTGGACAATGGCAATATAAGGCGTTATATTTTTATTCAGCTTATAAATAATAAAAGACGAAGAAGAAGCGCTTAGTATTTTTATTAAAAAATATAGCAATACTACGAATAATTTTCGATCATTATACCTAACAAAATAAATATAAACGCAAACCTTATGAACTTTTTTTGTTACATGATATCATAATGTAGCTTAAACTTGTATTGATTCAACGCAAAAACTATAATATCGAATAAGTGAGCACCGACAAAGAAAACACAAACATTGTGTTTTACTAAATTTTCCTGTTTTTCCTTACTTGCATTCGTGTTTTATTGAGACAATAAATCTTATTTAATGTAATAACTTTATGGGAGCTAGCAATAAACATATTGCTGGCAAATAGGAGTAATAAAATAGACCTCTCCCTCGAGTGCGGTTAGTACGCCAAGTTACATATTGATTTACACGAACTTCAACCGTAAACTCATTTAACATCAATCAAGTTAAGAGCCTGTATTTGCTGTTTTGGTGATATTGGGCGATCTAGATCTCGGTATCTATAAGACCTAAGAGTTCACTATTTAGACACCATTAAACTTGGACTTATAATCATTAAATCTGTTGAAGCGAAAACACGATTGGATAAAATAATCCCGATAGAAAAAAAATACAAAAAAAAATCGTTTTGCACTTATTTTGAGTTGGATCTCTGAAACCCTAAGGAATTTAATGATGATTTTTAGCCTAATAGATAGGTAACAATATTATCTTAAATCGTGTTGACTTAATTTTTTATTTTTCTACTTGGTTTTCTCGTAATTAGCAATACGTGATTTGGCGCTTACGTTATTTTATTCTAAGCAAGCACGCACTCTTTCTATCCCTTGTTTTGCACGCGGTAGTAATAGCGCTATCCTTTTCAACCGTTCCCTTCAGTAACGAACGGGCCATCCCAGAGTGAGGACGTATGACTTTGCTGCGCGCGGTCACGACGTGTTCTACGTAAATGATATTCCGGAGATTGTACACCGACTACCATATTTTGATCTGAAAAGTTTTTTTTTATATTTTCATTTTATAAACAAAGAACTTTGCTTGTTTACTGAGATTGTTAAAATTTTGTTCAGCTTCAATACTAATGTTATGATGACGGCGTAAAGTTTGTATTCTATGTTTGCGTGTTTGCAAGTTTAGATGTAGAGGGTAATCTTCGGAACTACTGAACCGATTACGAAAATTCTTTATTTTTTTTAAAATTATGTTATCGCCGAGTGTCAAAGGCTATTTGCAGGACGTTCCCGTGCGATAGTTTTAGACCATAATGCGAGCGAAGTCTCAGGAAAAAGTGAGTTAAAAAAGCCGGTGCTTTCTAAACCTCAAGGATTTTTAGACAAAATGGCCAAAGAAGTTATCTCTGGTAACAAACTGAAAGGGGTTTGAATTTTGTGGCCAGTCTAACTTCCGCCATTTTTTTTTTTAAAGTTGTGGCTACGCATGTAGCCTATATTAATAGATAGCTGGTATCAATACAAACAAGTTTTGTATGAGATAAAATGTCACGTTTCCGATTGATGAGCTATTAAAAGTTAAAATCCATTCACTGATAGCATCATCAATACAACTTTGATTTGATCAGACACGCATAAAACGTATATCAATCGATGGCATCAATACAAACAAGTTTTTTCTGACACAAAATCTTTTAAAGCGTCACGTTTCCGAGATTTAAGCTATCAAAGTTGTACTGGTAGCGATCACAACGCTATATATATTCGAAAACGTAGCTAACGTTGCTGTCTCAGACATAATAAATGTGTAAATGGACCACCATGAATGGACTTTAGCTTTGATAGCTCATATTTCGGAAACGTGACGCTTTAGAAGATTATGTACCCAACAAAATTTGCTTGTCGAAAATGCGAGTCGTAGCGAGCGCGCGTCATGGAGTCGTAGCAGGTTCTCAATTTGCTTATATCTCAAAAACGGTGCGTCCTATCGCAAAAATAATGAAAAATTCACCCCCCTTTTAGAGACCCCTGCCACGTAATTCTCAACATGTAGGTAAAAAAAAAATGAAAAAAATTCGAAATAAAAAATGAAAAAAAAAACTGAAAAGCAGGAAAAGCGGCCATTTCATTGTGACATGGTTGTCGATTGTGACGCCATGTTTCTTGTTATGATCATGCAGCGCCACTTGCGGTGATAAATGGAACTAAAACTTTCAAAGCGGTATCGAAGATGCGTCCGTTTGTATAACGGCGGCACGTTATTACGCCGCTTTGACGAACGCGAAGAGCTCATTCAGCTGAACGTGAGGACGCCGTATTACATAACGGCGGCGTTTTTCAACCATACATAATAACGGCGCGCCAGACATAATGTTCGCGACGAACGTCACCAATCCAGCACATAGAGTGTTGTTTTACAGTTAAAATAGTGTAGAGTCAGTGTATGGGCAATATAGTGATATAACAAAGTGCCATCAGTGAATCTAGAATAGTTAGATAGTAATTTTCAGACGCGCTAGACACATATAGGCTCGCAAGTGGAGTTTTTTAGTGTAATTTAACGCTTTTGCGAGGTCCAGGTAGCCTAGGTTGCGACCTAGGCCTGGATATAGTATTTTTTTTATAACTTAGCTTATAGTTGAACCACTTAGCCGAGAGTATGACGGTCTAGCGCGGCCATATTGGGAAAAAACAGGAAAAAATTGTCTTACAGATTTTCAGTTGAAGGATCGTTACAGGCTGAAAAATACAGACACGAAAAAATAAGTAACAGTTTTAGATGGACCATATACTCGTCTAGTATATGGCAATTATATACTTACAGTCACAGCAACAGTTTTCGTGTAATTCAGCCTGTAAGACCTTTCATCCAGACACTTTTGGAAAAGCTGTCCGGTTTTATGGAAATAATTTCCCCATTTTAATAAAGATTTTCGTTGTTTCTATGTCTGTACATAAATAACGTTATGTAGAATTGTGGCGATGTATATAATGTGTTTAAACATAAGCTCAAAATTGTAATTTGCAGAAAGATTTGCATTTCCATAATCAAATTTTCATTAAAATTTTCCGAAATCAGAAAGCGAAATCAGGGTCCTCGTTACAGTAAAGTTCTGGAGTACCTTAGTAAACTCGACTTTTCTTAAAATCGTAATCATCAGTACGGCAATTAAATATATATAAGTAAACAGTGAATAAGTAGTGCGCGAATTAATCCTGAAATCGCTTCCTGTACAGTCATAAAAGTTAAATAAGTGTCTTATTTTCCCAGTAACCCCTATCCCCCCTCGTTAGGTCAACGCCCTGAGATAGCGAAGAATGATCAGCTACAGCTACAGTTAATTAGGTGTAGGACGTCAGCGCCGTCTGGCGGCGAAGTATAGTACATGCGTGCGCCCGGTAATAATAGGGTATAGGCAGAGCACCAGGTACAAGTATCCACGCCATCAGCGGATAACGCCCGTCCGGCACACATAATAATGGCGCGTCATACATACGAATTGCCTACGACATTAATATGACCATTTTCTTTCTTTCTTTTCACTTAGTTTTTAACTAATGTCTGACAGTTTCGGTACTTTATGCGGGTTACAAGTTGAACACAACAATGTTTTTTTTAGGGATGATCTGACTAATAAAATATGATTCTGTTTAGTCCGTCCATTAGATTATCGAAAAATATTAGATACATGTTTTTTGTTTTATCAAATTAATAAAATTGACGAAGATAAAACGCGTCAAAGATAAAGAGAGGCTTGTGACGTCACTTTCCGGTAAAAATTGTACTCAAATGTGACGTCACATGAGTTTTCGACGCACTGTATCTTGTCTTCATTTTTAGATTACGTGAAAAAATAAAAAAAACTGTGTACAATATTTTTTGAAAATCTTTCTGACGTTAATTTTTTGTTTGTCATCTACCCTATTGTATTGTTGATGAGTCGACGTACACGATAACTGTCAAATGTTTGCAATGGATAGACAGCGGGTCTAAAATGGCCGCTTTAGCAGAATCCACGCAGAATCTTAGCATGAATCACGTTAAAAAATTAAAATGGACTTTATGGTTATGGTCATAAAGTCCATTTTAAGAATTTTAAATTTTTAACGTGATTCATATTACGATTCTGCTAAAGCGGCCATTTTAGACCCCCAGGTCCCCTCAAATGTGTACGGTTCTTTCCTCAAAATCATCTTAGATATTAATCTGCGTGGATCTAATTTATTATGACTTAACCATCATAACATCACGCCTTTAATCCCCGAAGGTATAGGCAGCAATGCACCTAACAGTACAGTACACCCACATTTCGCCAGTTCTGTGGAAATCCCATGTAACAGGGGCCGAGCCTATTGCCATCAACCGGGCACAAATCCTGACTCCATGGCTGCTACTGAGAAATTCCTGATGGAAAATCCAATAAGACGCTATATTGATTGTGAGAAGCACACAAATTCATGACTTTTATTTCTAAACCGTACTTACTACTTAATATGTTACTTAAAAATAACTCAAAGATCAAAATGGTTTAAGCGATCACTACACTCGATCTCAACCCGTGTGTGCGTGTATCTGCATGAACAATGCACACAAACATAGGATCGCAACGAATTTGCCTAAACTCTAGCGAGTAGATTTTATACTGTGGGCTCTTAAATCATTAATGAGCTAAACAACCAATCAAAACCAAATTGCCGCAGCTGCAGCTGACTGAGTTCATATAGGTAATAGTGGTATAGTCTCTGAATATTAGGAAGTATAACGATTACTGGAAATTCCTTGTGAGATTTTTTTTTGTTTAAGTATGACATAATATTATGCTGACGTGACCACTTATTAGGCATGCTTCAGATGGCAGTTCTTCAAGAAAACTATCATTATTGTCAGTATAAAGTATCCTGCTAAGGTACGCTTAGCCAGACAATTATGATATAATTGTATTGTGTTCAGCCAAACTTAAACTTACTTAGTCAACAAACTCTGTAAGTGAAACTAATAAACAGTGGCTTCCTTGTAAATTGTTATTAAAGTCTATCTAAGATTATCTATCTATAGTCAACATGTCGGTCGCAAGTGTGTAGATACGACTAACTTCTAATTGAGCAATTATTAGTTTCAACGCACTAGTGGCTAGGTGAACTAACTTCACTGAAAGCAATTTATGAAACTCATCTATGATATTGGAAGTTAGTCTAGCTCATAGAACGAAGCTACAAACAATACTTCGGACCTAAAGTATTGTTTGTAGCTTAACAATGTTGAAAATATTCATCACGTCTGACTTTTAAGTACTTACTTTTCTTCCCTTCTTATAGATTGTAGAAACAGAAAGGTTAGGTTACAAACCAGCTATGATTCTATTTAGTAGCACAAATAGTCACTAGTCTGGTGAATGAATTGGCCTGCTCAGACTTTCTAGAAAAACTTATGACATGACAACTTAAGCTGTGCCCGCTGTCAGAATATCCTGAGAAAACCCTATACGTGCGTAAAGGGTTTTCTAAGGATATTCTGACCCGCGTGTTTTGGCGCCGCTTAAACTATTTTTCAATATATAAGGCGAGCGAAAAACGAAAAAAATAAAAAAGAGCTCCTAAAAGTCCATTTCCTTTCCACTTAAAAGCAATATCGGAGCCTATTTCAGGAATCTGGGGTTAGTAGGAGATTCTGCAGCACAAACATTTTAATTTCATAGTGGATACGCAACACCGTAGCTCGTAACATAACCTGTGGTTGTTCAATACTGGTTTTCAAAATGACGCTCATTGTGTGCGCAGTTTCTCATAGGTACTATGACAACGAACGAAATCTTGCCACCGATACGGCTCTTTTTGTTTGCAGCATCCGGCCGCTATTGAAGCGCTTATGTACGCTCATTAACCAATAGCATTCCAGCATCTGATCCCTTGTCTTTGTTAATGAAAAAAAGGGCCGAAAGAAAAAAATACAAAACAATACGGGTGGTAAACAGATGTGGTCATCGTGTCCACGGGATTTTGTTAAAAATATGGAAAGATTTCGTTCGAGCTGATGGTACCTACACGGTAACGTGTTGCCGCTGGGCTCATATTGTGTGGGCATATTGTATTCTAAGAAGAAAACCCCAAGGCGAGCTGTTCACAGAAATAATTATCAAGTATGTTTAGTGGGCTAGGCAAACAGTAAAGTCTTTGCCGCGGTGATCCATCCCATCATGACATACGCTGGTGTCGTGTTTGTACTGTATACCAAGGCTAGATATATCTATAGGATCCAGGGACTCCAGAACTGGTTCTCACGCTAAGTCACGGGAGCCCCTTACTGTATCCGCAATGACCTAATGGCCTACACATAGGCTTAGAATGCCCACTATCCTTCAGTTTATGAAACGCTTTTCTAAGCTCTTCTTCGATTCTGCTATAAGGTAACGTAATCCTCTAATCGCATCGGCCACCCGATACGAGCCACCCCTGATGACGCTACCACCCACCTCCAGGAGATAAGTAGGGAAACTAGCACGCTCGAGAAGCACAGATGCAAACAGCCGTCATTCCGTCCTCACCATCTAGGACCGTCGCAACGTCCCGATCCATGCCCTCTCCGACCCTTGCTCGAGCCAGCCCACGTGCCTGAGCTTGTAGTTCAAAATCAACCCCTAAAGCCTGTTCGATTGCTTTTCTCCCCCAGCGACGCTCTAAGTGTAGTCGCTTAGTTTGTAAGTCTTTTGCCCTGGCTGGAGGCCTGACACTCAAGGCACCTACAGGATAGTCGGGTTAACCAGACGACAACCTCCTAGGTTGAACTGCGAGATGCTATTCACAAAAACAAAACAAATTTACTCATCAATCACAATGGATAACAAATGAATAATACTGTATTCATTCATTACGTACCGACACCATCGTAATATTTTATTGTACAAACCGCTTGCTTTAAGAATATTAACTATTATGATACAGTGAACGACATTACGATTTTAATAGGTCTCTGTCATGTTGTGTAAAACAACATTACCAAATCCTGTGAATTAAAATAATACACGAATATAATTGTATTACACTTTA
This sequence comes from Xestia xanthographa, assembly GCA_905147715.2. Taxonomy (NCBI): domain Eukaryota; kingdom Metazoa; phylum Arthropoda; class Insecta; order Lepidoptera; family Noctuidae; genus Xestia; species Xestia xanthographa. The sequence continues at coordinate 18,301,142 of LR990652.1, forward strand.
CGTGGAACAAGATATGCGTTTTTTACGTGAATAAAACGGTAAATGATAAATGATAAATGATGTTTATTTTGCAAGTAGGTTTTTACAAACACTTTTACACGTCATTTTTTAAAACTAGATGGGGCCGGTGTTTCGTACCTGACTACTCTGAGAAGAAACAGCCGAAACAAACTCAGAGGTCATAGTCTCTTTTAAAGTCCAGACAATCTTGCTCAATTCACATGAGGACTATGCAGATTAGTGTCTGAGATGGTCTTTTGAAGAAAGAACCATACAGATTTGAGTGGACCTGTCCAGTCAGTGCAAGCATTTGTCAGTTAATGTGTAGCTCGACTTATAACTCAAGGAGCTCAACGAAACGACGAACAATACCAAAGAAAGGACATTTGGGAAGGTCGCTTATAGTACTCAAACTGCCAGACAGTTGTGGGAAAAAAACAAACAAAAAATAAAAATGTGACCCACATGGTCCCCACATTATTATTATTATTATACATATAATAAAACAGTAGAAAAACTTTGTCTGTACATTGAATATATTAAAAAAAAAATAATTGAGGGGGGTTTAGAAACAGTAAAAGAGCACGAATCCAAAAAAAAAATTCTGTCTGTTTGTCTGTTTGTCTGTTTGTTTGTACACGCTAATCTTCGGAACTACTGGACGGATTTGAATGATTTTTTTGTTGTTGTATAGGTATTAAGTCTGGGCAAGATATAGGCTATAATTTATCTTGGAAAACCATAACAGACCAGCTGAACTATAAGAGATACAAAAATGGTACCATAGCAAAAATTGTTCCACGTGATGGGCATTTTCTGTTGAGAGAATAATTTGAAGATCTAGAACACCTGATGTGGAACTCCATCACATATTATAGGAATGACGTCTTAGCAAAAGTTGTTCGGTCTGATGGGCATTTTTTTGTTGTAGTCTGGGCAACTTAAAGGCTAAGATTTATTTTGGAAAATGGAAAACCTGAAACAGAACCGCCACAGACCAGCTAACGTATAAGAGATGCAAAAATGTTGCCATACCAAAAATTATTCTACGTGAAGAGCATTTTCTGCTGTGAGAATAACTTTGAAGATCTGGAACATCTGTTGTGGAACTCCAAAGCCCAGCGACACTATAACATATAGGAATGACGGTTTAGCAAAAGTTTTTCAATCTGATGAGCACTCTCTGTTGACTTATAAAAATCGAAGACCTGGAACATCTGTTGTGGCACTCCAAGAGCCCAGCTACACCATAACACATATAGGAATGACGTCTTAGCAAAAGTTGTTCGGTCTCATGGGCATTTTTTGTTGACTTATAAAAATCGAAGATCAGAAACATTTGATGTGGAAATCAAAGCTATTAATTAATATTTTAATGTATAATTATAAAATAACATAAGCTGGGAGTACGTCCACGTGGTGAAGGTGGTAACAGTTTAGGACTGATTTTCGATGACGATGGTAGGTATATCATTGAAAATTTGACTCTACTGGCCAAAACTTCCTTTTATCTTTAGCGGAGCAGTCACTTAGATTTTAATAAAACTATAACCATGCCTAGAAAGAGGTCAAATCTTTCCCAATGTTCCAAAGGAGCTAAAAGATTGAGGATCATAAGATCCCAAGAATCTACCGAAGAGCGTCAGGAGAGACTTGATGCTGTTCGAGAACATCAGGCTTCAACTCGCTCCGTGGAAACCTCTTCGGATCGCGAAGCACGCCTGCGTTCTCAGCGTATTTACGCATCTTCATCCAGGTCTCTAGAGACCAGTGAAGAATATGATGCGTGACTGACCGCTGATCGTTAACGTCTGCATTGTCTCGCGAGTTGGAAACGTTCACGGAGAGAGAATGAAGCTTCTACATCAGACGTATCAGATCTTCGATTTTGACGATCCCGTTGTCGCTGGCATAAGCAACAGGTTCCGCGTACGAAGTCGCGGGCAGAAGCTAGTTCACAATAATCAAATAAAATTAATAACAAATTCTTTTCAAATGAATGTAAGTAAAAAAAAAAACACAAAAATCATTAAATGTCGCAATGATAATAAAATAAAAAAGTAAAATACTTAAAAAAATAAGTATTCATGTCAAATCAGTAAATGTCACATAAAACAATAAAAAAATAAAAGTAAAATAATAAAATACATGTCAAAAAAAATTCAATGTAGAGTGTATAAAAGAAAGGAATCAATAATAAACAAGCGAAGTCCGAAATTTCGACATTCACAGAGCAAATTTAATTGGAGCAGCTTAATCCCAAGCTTTTTTATCTTCAAGATAGTGATTAACATGATAGTAGGCTTTCAGGCACAGCTTCCGTTTTATAAACGATTTGAATTTATTTAGGCTTAGTGCTTGAATTTGGCTCGGAAGTTTATTGTAAAAGCGTATACATTGGCATCTGAACGTACCTCCTATTTTTTTGAGCCTCGTTGCAGGAACAGCAAATTTGTGTTTGTTCCTCGTGTTTATGTTGTGGATATCACTGTATTTTTTAAATAAATTAATATTTTTGTGGGCGTACAAAAGGTTTTCATAAATAAACTGAGAGGGCACAGTAAGAATATTAGTCTCTTTAAATTTTTCTCTGAGGGAGTATCTGGGACTTAATTTATAAATTGAACGAATTGCCCTTTTTTGCAAAACAAATATTGTCTGAATATCGGCGGCATTGCCCCACAAGAGAATACCGTACGACATCACGCTATGAAAATAACTAAAGTAAACTAAACGGGCTGTCTCTAAGTCAGTTAAATCACGAATTCTTCTAACGGCGAATGCTGCAGAGCTAAGTTTCTTCGACAGTTTGTCTATATGCGGGCCCCACTGAAGCTTGGCATCCAAAGTTATGCCTAAAAAGACTGTGCTATCTTCCGCTTTTAGCTCTTCATCCTTAATTAGTACAGTAGTTTCCACTTGTCTTGCATGGGGTATCGTAAACTTAATACACTTAGTTTTTTTCTCATTTAGGAGTAGATTATTAACATTAAACCAATTAACGACTTTCGCCAGGGCGCTATTAACATCATCCGCAACTAACTGCTGACGTTTGAGTTTAAATAAAAGAGAAGTGTCGTCTGCAAACAATACTATGTCATGATTATCCTTTATGAGGTAAGGCAAGTCATTTATATAAATAAGAAACAAAAATGGACCAAGAATTGAGCCCTGGGGTACCCCCATTCTTACTACGGATCCGGGAGATCTTTTCCCTTTAACATCAACTCTCTGAATCCTGTCACTCAAATATGAAATAAGAAGAGCCAGGGAGGCGTTACGGATTCCGATATTCCGATTCCGGTAATCGTCGCTTACCGAAAAAGTTAAAGATTGCATAATCTGTAACAACTTGTTACGATACTATTCGTGCAAAAAGTGTGTTAAGATTTTTCGGGAATAATATTGTTAAGTCCATTATGGGACCATTGAAATTATTGTACTTTTGCAAATATGCATAGAAAAATTACGAAAAAAAATTACAAGGTGTAATCAATGCTATAAATATCGAATATGCAATAAAACGTAAACTATCGTAATAGCACATTACCATATTATTCGGTGGGGGGTGCGATTTCACGCTAAAATGGGGATTAATTTTGGTGATCATTTACTATTTTTGGCAATCAAAAGTGTTTTTTTGCCGTTACATTTGACTAAATCTGGTGGACAAAAGTCAAAAATATTTTAAAAAAAGACTCGCAAAGGCCTTTGTAATTAAGAAACAAAAACAACAGAAATTATGTTAGGTTAGGTTAGCAATATTTTCTGCTAGACTTTACTGTTTGCCTAGCCCACTAAACATACTGTCTTGATAATTATTTCTGTGAACAGCTCGCCTTGGGGTTTTCTTCTTAGAATACAATATGCCCACACAATATGAGCCCAGCGGCAACACGTTACCGTGTAGGTACCTATGAGAAACGCGGGTCAGAATATCCTTAGAAAACCCTTTACGCACGTATAGGGTTTTCTCAGGATATTCTGACCCGCGTGTTTTGGCGCCGCTTAAACTATTTTTCAATATATAAGGCGAGCGAAAAACGAAAAAAATAAAAAAGAGCTCCTAAAAGTCCATTTCCTTTCCACTTAAAAGCAATATCGGAGCCTATTTCAGGAATCTGGGGTTAGTAGGAGATTCTGCAGCACAAACATTTTAATTTCATAGTGGATACGCAACACCGTAGCTCGTAACATAACCTGTGGTTGTTCAATACTGGTTTTCAAAATGACGCTCATTGTGTGCGCAGTTTCTCATAGGTACCTACACGGTAACGTGTTGCCGCTGGGCTCATATTGTGATATTGTATTCTAAGAAGAAAACCCCAAGGCGAGCTGTTCACAGAAATAATTATCAAGACAGTATGTTTAGTGGGCTAGGCAAACAGTAAAGTCTAGCAGAAAATATTGCTAACCTAACCTAACATAATTTCTGTTGTTTTTGTTTCTTAATTACAAAGGCCTTTGCGAGTCTTTTTTTAAAATATTTTTGACTTTTGTCCACCAGATTTAGTCAAATGTAACGGCAAAAAAACACTTTTGATTGCCAAAAATAGTAAATGATCACCAAAATTAATCCCCATTTTAGCGTGAAATCGCACCCCCCACCGAATAATATGGTAATGTGCTATTACGATAGTTTACGTTTTATTGCATATTCGATATTTATAGCATTGATTACACCTTGTAATTTTTTTTCGTAATTTTTCTATGCATATTTGCAAAAGTACAATAATTTCAATGGTCCCATAATGGACTTAACAATATTATTCCCGAAAAATCTTAACACACTTTTTGCACGAATAGTATCGTAACAAGTTGTTACAGATTATGCAATCTTTAACTTTTTCGGTAAGCGACGATTACCGGAATCGGAATATCGGAATCCGTAACGCCTCCCTGGCTCTTCTTATTTCATATTTGAGTGACAGGATTCAGAGAGTTGATGTTAAAGGGAAAAGATCTCCCGGATCCGTAGTAAGAATGGGGGTACCCCAGGGCTCAATTCTTGGTCCATTTTTGTTTCTTATTTATATAAATGACTTGCCTTACCTCATAAAGGATAATCATGACATAGTATTGTTTGCAGACGACACTTCTCTTTTATTTAAACTCAAACGTCAGCAGTTAGTTGCGGATGATGTTAATAGCGCCCTGGCGAAAGTCGTTAATTGGTTTAATGTTAATAATCTACTCCTAAATGAGAAAAAAACTAAGTGTATTAAGTTTACGATACCCCATGCAAGACAAGTGGAAACTACTGTACTAATTAAGGATGAAGAGCTAAAAGCGGAAGATAGCACAGTCTTTTTAGGCATAACTTTGGATGCCAAGCTTCAGTGGGGCCCGCATATAGACAAACTGTCGAAGAAACTTAGCTCTGCAGCATTCGCCGTTAGAAGAATTCGTGATTTAACTGACTTAGAGACAGCCCGTTTAGTTTACTTTAGTTATTTCCATAGCGTGATGTCGTACGGTATTCTCTTGTGGGGCAATGCCGCCGATATTCAGACAATATTTGTTTTGCAAAAAAGGGCAATTCGTTCAATTTATAAATTAAGTCCCAGATACTCCCTCAGAGAAAAATTTAAAGAGACTAATATTCTTACTGTGCCCTCTCAGTTTATTTATGAAAACCTTTTGTACGCCCACAAAAATATTAATTTATTTAAAAAATACAGTGATATCCACAACATAAACACGAGGAACAAACACAAATTTGCTGTTCCTGCAACGAGGCTCAAAAAAATAGGAGGTACGTTCAGATGCCAATGTATACGCTTTTACAATAAACTTCCGAGCCAAATTCAAGCACTAAGCCTAAATAAATTCAAATCGTTTATAAAACGGAAGCTGTGCCTGAAAGCCTACTATCATGTTAATCACTATCTTGAAGATAAAAAAGCTTGGGATTAAGCTGCTCCAATTAAATTTGCTCTGTGAATGTCGAAATTTCGGACTTCGCTTGTTTATTATTGATTCCTTTCTTTTATACACTCTACATTGAATTTTTTTTGACATGTATTTTATTATTTTACTTTTATTTTTTTATTGTTTTATGTGACATTTACTGATTTGACATGAATACTTATTTTTTTAAGTATTTTACTTTTTTATTTTATTATCATTGCGACATTTAATGATTTTTGTGTTTTTTTTTTTACTTACATTCATTTGAAAAGAATTTGTTATTAATTTTATTTGATTATTGTGAACTAGCTTCTGCCCGCGACTTCGTACGCGGAACCTGTTGCTTATGCCAGCGACAACGGGATCGTCAAAATCGAAGATCTGATACGTCTGATGTAGAAGCTTCATTCTCTCTCCGTGAACGTTTCCAACTCGCGAGACAATGCAGACGTTAACGATCAGCGGTCAGTCACGCATCATATTCTTCACTGGTCTCTAGAGACCTGGATGAAGATGCGTAAATACGCTGAGAACGCAGGCGTGCTTCGCGATCCGAAGAGGTTTCCACGGAGCGAGTTGAAGCCTGATGTTCTCGAACAGCATCAAGTCTCTCCTGACGCTCTTCGGTAGATTCTTGGGATCTTATGATCCTCAATCTTTTAGCTCCTTTGGAACATTGGGAAAGATTTGACCTCTTTCTAGGCATGGTTATAGTTTTATTAAAATCTAAGTGACTGCTCCGCTAAAGATAAAAGGAAGTTTTGGCCAGTAGAGTCAAATTTTCAATGATATACCTACCATCGTCATCGAAAATCAGTCCTAAACTGTTACCACCTTCACCACGTGGACGTACTCCCAGCTTATGTTATTTTATAATTATACATTAAAATATTAATTAATAGCTTTGATTTCCACATCAAATGTTTCTGATCTTCGATTTTTATAAGTCAACAAAAAATGCCCATGAGACCGAACAACTTTTGCTAAGACGTCATTCCTATATGTGTTATGGTGTAGCTGGGCTCTTGGAGTGCCACAACAGATGTTCCAGGTCTTCGATTTTTATAAGTCAACAGAGAGTGCTCATCAGATTGAAAAACTTTTGCTAAACCGTCATTCCTATATGTTATAGTGTCGCTGGGCTTTGGAGTTCCACAACAGATGTTCCAGATCTTCAAAGTTATTCTCACAGCAGAAAATGCTCTTCACGTAGAATAATTTTTGGTATGGCAACATTTTTGCATCTCTTATACGTTAGCTGGTCTGTGGCGGTTCTGTTTCAGGTTTTCCATTTTCCAAAATAAATCTTAGCCTTTAAGTTGCCCAGACTACAACAAAAAAATGCCCATCAGACCGAACAACTTTTGCTAAGACGTCATTCCTATAATATGTGATGGAGTTCCACATCAGGTGTTCTAGATCTTCAAATTATTCTCTCAACAGAAAATGCCCATCACGTGGAACAATTTTTGCTATGGTACCATTTTTGTATCTCTTATAGTTCAGCTGGTCTGTTATGGTTTTCCAAGATAAATTATAGCCTATATCTTGCCCAGACTTAATACCTATACAACAACAAAAAAATCATTCAAATCCGTCCAGTAGTTCCGAAGATTAGCGTGTACAAACAAACAGACAAACAGACAAACAGACAGAATTTTTTTTTTGGATTCGTGCTCTTTTACTGTTTCTAAACCCCCCTCAATTATTTTTTTTTTAATATATTCAATGTACAGACAAAGTTTTTCTACTGTTTTATTATATGTATAATAATAATAATAATGTGGGGACCATGTGGGTCACATTTTTATTTTTTGTTTGTTTTTTTCCCACAACTGTCTGGCAGTTTGAGTACTATAAGCGACCTTCCCAAATGTCCTTTCTTTGGTATTGTTCGTCGTTTCGTTGAGCTCCTTGAGTTATAAGTCGAGCTACACATTAACTGACAAATGCTTGCACTGACTGGACAGGTCCACTCAAATCTGTATGGTTCTTTCTTCAAAAGACCATCTCAGACACTAATCTGCATAGTCCTCATGTGAATTGAGCAAGATTGTCTGGACTTTAAAAGAGACTATGACCTCTGAGTTTGTTTCGGCTGTTTCTTCTCAGAGTAGTCAGGTACGAAACACCGGCCCCATCTAGTTTTAAAAAATGACGTGTAAAAGTGTTTGTAAAAACCTACTTGCAAAATAAACATCATTTATCATTTATCATTTACCGTTTTATTCACGTAAAAAACGCATATCTTGTTCCACGTAAAGTGTAATACAATTATATTCGTGTATTATTTTAATTCACAGGATTTGGTAATGTTGTTTTACACAACATGACAGAGACCTATTAAAATCGTAATGTCGTTCACTGTATCATAATAGTTAATATTCTTAAAGCAAGCGGTTTGTACAATAAAATATTACGATGGTGTCGGTACGTAATGAATGAATACAGTATTATTCATTTGTTATCCATTGTGATTGATGAGTAAATTTGTTTTGTTTTTGTGAATAGCATCTCGCAGTTCAACCTAGGAGGTTGTCGTCTGGTTAACCCGACTATCCTGTAGGTGCCTTGAGTGTCAGGCCTCCAGCCAGGGCAAAAGACTTACAAACTAAGCGACTACACTTAGAGCGTCGCTGGGGGAGAAAAGCAATCGAACAGGCTTTAGGGGTTGATTTTGAACTACAAGCTCAGGCACGTGGGCTGGCTCGAGCAAGGGTCGGAGAGGGCATGGATCGGGACGTTGCGACGGTCCTAGATGGTGAGGACGGAATGACGGCTGTTTGCATCTGTGCTTCTCGAGCGTGCTAGTTTCCCTACTTATCTCCTGGAGGTGGGTGGTAGCGTCATCAGGGGTGGCTCGTATCGGGTGGCCGATGCGATTAGAGGATTACGTTACCTTATAGCAGAATCGAAGAAGAGCTTAGAAAAGCGTTTCATAAACTGAAGGATAGTGGGCATTCTAAGCCTATGTGTAGGCCATTAGGTCATTGCGGATACAGTAAGGGGCTCCCGTGACTTAGCGTGAGAACCAGTTCTGGAGTCCCTGGATCCTATAGATATATCTAGCCTTGGTATACAGTACAAACACGACACCAGCGTATGTCATGATGGGATGGATCACCGCGGCAAAGAGGCACAACATGTACCTGAGAGACAACTTACTAACAGGAAATGGAGCCTACCTAAAGGCGACTCGGTCACGAGCTGCACTGATATGCAGCCCGAAGGACAGATGGTCGTCGAGTATGACTCCTAGATATCTGGCTTGCTTCTCCCAAGGGATAGGCTTACCGTACAGAGTGATCGGGCTGGGGGAGGTGGAATTGATACGCGGTTTAAAATAAAGAACCGCCTGAGTCTTATCGGGGTTAGCCTTAATCCTCCACTTCCGGATCCAAGCATCTAAGACGTTGGCTGAGGTTTGTAGGTTTTTGGCAATAGCATTCTTATAACGACCAGTGTAATAGATGGCCGCGTCGTCCGCGAACAGGGCTAACTGAGCCTTTTTGCTTCAACAGCACGTAACGGCGTAAAAGCGTGAATATAAGCGGGGAGATGGTGGCTCGAATGGAGTGACTCCTCTCCCCATTCGAGGTGAGGGGAGAGCTTCCCCGCTATCGCAATAGCGGAAGTTGCGATCCGACTGAGAGTCTCGTTGGACGAGCACGAGACGGTCTGGCACTCCTAGTTGGTACAGCTTGTACAAGCCGTTGTGCCAGACTTTGTCGAAGGTTTTTGCTATGTCGAAGAAAAACCTGCCCGCCATCGCTCCAGCGCTCAAATACTCGACGATGCTGTGGACCTGTTGGATACACGAGTGTTTGGTCCTGAAACCGAATTGCTCGTTGGAAATGAGACTCTTAGCCTCGGCATAATCTTTATGTCGCTTATAAATAAAGGCGAAAACCCACAGCTGCGCACGGAGGCAACGGAGCTTCGCTTTGCAAGAAAATGTATGTGAATGTGACCACCGTAAGCCACGGACACGCTGTGCATGACTTGACGTCATTAGTACATGTGTAGCTTGTTCAAATAAGGCGCTCACATAGCTCATCGCCCAATGGCGCTGTGCATGCGGTACACAGTATACATTAATACCCACGACCATACCGCAGTGGGCCACGCACGTTACAATTGTACATAGTCGTGGGCGTATAGTATATACTGCAGTTGATACGTAGACCCACGTCATCAAACAAATGAATCCACGCAGCTAAGATGTACCGCGTGCCCGTGCACAGCGTGCACCGTGGCGGGTTTGCGCCTGTCTTTTTAATGCCAAACGCATACAGAAGACTGATAGGCCAGTAGCTACATGGTTCCACCTTGGGCTTACCAGGTTTGCGGATAGGTACTGATAACAGTGGCCTCTTTCCATACCTGGGAGAAGATTTTTTTTCTGAAGGCGTCATTGAAGATGGCTTCCATTGACACTATTACCCGGGTGCTTTCCGCGGCTAAAGCCTTTTTATGATGTCATGTACTTCGTCGGGTATGACTGGAGGCACAGGATTATTGGGGTCTTTTACGGGAGTGATAGCGGATCTACGTTCGACATCGGCATTCACTAAGGCGAGGTGACATTTGTCTACTGGTTGAGAGCTGGGAGAGCACTGAGACTCTAGGCTGTCGAATGCGATGCTCGGGGCGGATAAGAAGAAGCATCGAAGCCTCGACGGTGGCACGCATCTTTCTTTGCATTTGCCAGAAAGCTTGGTGGGTGGGCTCGATTTGAGCACCTTGTCCTATCGAGTGTAACGATGCCGCTTTATGCGTTTCCTTACAACACGCTCTGTAAGTTGTGCATGTGAGCTTTGTAAGCATCCCAGGGTAAGTTGTCGTAGGCACGGATAGCTGCGTTCTTCTCGTTTATCAGTTCTTCAATTTTTTTTATTTTTAGTTCACGTACGTCAGCGGGTAGTCTCCATAACTTCATAACTTTTCACAAATTCGCAATTATGTATACTCGTATGTATCGTCAATCAATTTGTTTGCAAGCTGCTTAGCGACAATTAGCTAATAATAAAAGTTAAATAATATAAGTTAAATAAAAGCTGCATTGTTTCTGATGAATTTGAATTGTGTTTGCTAGGCACCCAACCACAATAAAATAAAATAAATTAAATTATCCAGCATTATTATGAACTTTCTCTAATATTGCTAAGCTACTGGCAAATCAAATAATCAGTTTTTACTGTGTTATTTAATAAAACATGATATTTGTAACATTACATTACTGTTAATCTTTTGACACTACATATCGACGAATATTATTGTCATATTATATTACTGTATACACTATCGCTTGGATAATATCGTAATATCATATTGCCGGCAGGCTTTTCGGTACCGAATTTCAACGAATAATACCGTAATGCATGAATACTTACAACGATATCGTTGAGGTTACACGCGAATAATATCGTAATGATGTGTTGCATACAATTGTTTTGTCCTACAATATCAGTAACATTATTTTCGTCAATAACTTTGTTTTGATATACTATTGCAAAAAAGTGCATACAGTAAAACAGACTGCAAAAAATTAGCTTTGTTTTGATGTATAAATGGCTATCGTAGAATTCACCTATGCTGAGATATATGCATAAAACAGTTTTTTATTTTTCCTGTAAAATTTAGAATTGTCGATTACCGGTTTATTCGGTGGGGGGTGCGAAATGAGAACCAAAAATAATTGAAATGAGAACCAAAAATAGTTAAAATTAGTTAATGATCACCAGAAATTGAACTGTTATGCTCTTGCATCCGAGTCAAGGGAGACCCGGTCGACGGAGCCCCGCTTCGCGGGGCTCCTACTTCTGAATGGTTTATAAAAAAATAACCACGAAGGGTATGGCGGGGTCTATTCGCTCGCTTCGCTCGCTCATTCGACCCCGCCATACCCTTCTAGCCTAATCTATCCGTATCGGGATGCCCCAAGTCGGCCTAGGCAAAACTAGTTTATCATCATTAAAATTTGGTGCTCAATTTACTAAATTTGGTGATCAAGTGATATTTTGGGTGATAGATGTTAGTGGTCACAAAGTTATTTTTGGTGGTCATTATATTTTCCCCCTTAAAAATACAATGGCTATAATCACGATAACCAGACAAAGAAAATTACCTATTCATTTTCCGTTTAGTCAGGTTAAAAGTTTTTCTGAGACAAATTATATACAGGGTGTAAACTACCTCATCACGAAGCCGTCAACTAAGCATTATGTACATCGAAGTCAGTAACTTTACGCAAAAATTATTGCTGGGAAACGACTTTTTTTGGGGTGAAAAATCATGTTTTGTGGTAGAACTCATTGTACTCAAATCGTTGTGCTGATGGATGGATTGGATAGTACGGGATTCGTGGAGGTGTTTAAAGTAAAAATCTTCCATTAAAAACTTGTATGTCAAAAAGTTGGAACTTTGACCAAGAAGGTGAACAGGTATGGTGTAGAACAAAAAAAACTGGCCAAGTGCGAGTCGCACTCGCGCACGAAGGGTTCCGTACCAATTATTATAAAAAACCGGCCAAGTGCGAGTCAGACTCGCGCACGAAGGGTTCCGTACCATTATTATCAAAAAAGGGCAAAAAAATCACGTTTGTTGTATGGGAGCCCCCCTTAAATATTAATTTTATTCTGTTTTTAGTATTTGTTGTTATAGCGGCAACAGAAATACATCATCTGTGAAAATTGCAACTGTCTAGCTGTCACGGTTCATGAGATACAGCCTGGTGACAGACAGACGGACAGACGGACAGACAGCGAAGTCTTAGTAATAGGGTTCCGTTTTTACCCTTTGGGTACGGAACCCTAAAAATTACGTTTGTTGTATGGGAGCCCCCCTTAAATATTAATTTTATTCTGTTTTTAGTATTTGTTGTTATAGCGGCAACAGAAATACATCATGTGTGAAAATTTCAGCTGTCTAGCTGTCACGGTTCATGAGATACAGCCTAGTGACAGACAGACGGACAGACGGACAGACAGACGGACAGACAGCGAAGTCTTAGTAATAGGGTTCCGTTTTTACCCTTTGGGTACGGAACCCTAAAAATTATCACAATGACGGAGAGAACATCTTTATTAGTAAAATTGTTTCCTTTTGCGGATAATGGGGAACACACAAAATTTGAGAGTAATGTGGGACTTGATTGACTTGATTTATTACATTAAAATCATCATTCTCTTGCCCTTATTATTATTCATTAGAGGTCGGTGCAGCATATCTTCCATACTCCGCTATAACTCGTCATCTCAACAGACACCTCCTTTCTTGTCATATCATCCTTCACACATTCTATTCACAGTTTCTTTACTCTTCCTCTACCACACTCATACCCAAAAGTTTCCTCACGACATTTTCCTCATTTCGTAGCATCACATGCCCAAACCACGACATTCGATTATCACACAAAATTCATTTATTAAAATATAATAATTTTACTGATATGTTTTGTACGTTATTAAGTTCCAAGTTTCCGTCAACTGTTATGTATATACCAACTTGAATCCCATCAACATTCTCGACATTAAAGCTGGGAAGTTATACAATCAGTGCAGGTTTGAACTAGATTGAACAGTAAACTTTGACACGAAAATCGACTAAATGCGGTAAACCAAACACAAATTATACGAAATTGTGGCGCGGAGTTGTCACAGAGAGATAGATTTATAGAGAGAGTACGGTCTCTAATGCAGACTATAAATTATAGGGACGTGATATTACATACTTATTTTTATTCTACTCTTTCAGTCCATTCAATACAAAAATAATGTAATAAGATCCCAAAATATGAAATGCTAAAAATACTATTTCTTTTCTATTGCATTGAACTGCTTACCTCAGTTTAGAAAAAATAAATCCTTCTGTTCTTTGTTGCGATCTTATTCGGACACACCACAAAAAGGCTTTTGTAGCCTATTTTTTTCACTCTCAGGATATTGTCGCAAGCGAACAGTGCAACAGAATCGTTTTCTAAATTAAATTGAGGAATTTCTAGGTTTTCTGTGCATTTAATTTCAAATAAACTTAACAATATGAAACATTTCACGTATCTCAATAGCATCGATATATTTATGTATTCTGTGAATTGAAGTATATACGCCCGCGTTAAAAATCGACTAGGTATCGTACCTAACTACAATAAAACCATTAGAAAATATTTAGTGTTCAAATCTTTTTCCTCACTGACACTGTGATTTCTCTGTCACTCTGTTTTTACCCGACTACGGCGAAGCCAAGGAAGGGTTATGATTTTAGCAGTCTATGTAGATATGTATGTCGCATCCGGTCATGAGTACGGACGGGCGAATGGATCGAAAGCGCGCCAGTGGGGACATCACGCGACCTACTCCCCACCATAGCGGCTTTTACAGAGTCCTGATGTTGACACCTCGCGGCGAGGCAGACATTCTGGGTCTGATCGCAGCGGAGTTAAGACGTCTTGAAACTGTACACGATTCATTGTGCCTAGTGTTAATGTGTGAAAGTGTAATGTCAAGTAATTTGTTAGTCTCAGTGTATCTGTTTGAAAAGAGTAACCATGGAGTTTCTTGCCGGTTCTTCTCCATGGAAACTACCTACCCGAACCGTGCAATGCGAAATAAAATAGTGTTTCGCATCCAGTGTGTTTTCATAGCACGAAACCCGTGTTCTGCCCACATAAGCTCGAACTTAGCGAAATAAATTCCTGACAAACTCCGACATGTATATCTATATACGTACACGTATATATGTATGTTTCTATTTACGTATGTTTCACCGTACCGCCTTGACTATTCATCCGATTTTGATAAATGATGTGTCAAACGATTCGTTATTATGGCACGGGTGACATTACACATTAACATTTTAACTGACTTTAACAATAGGAGGAGTCGAATTTACCTTGTCATCATCATCACCATCTGCCTAGCCTTATCCCAACTTTAGTGGGGTCGGCTTCCAGTTTTACCGAATGCAGCTGAACACCAGTATTTTACATGGAGCGACTGCCTATTTGACCTCCACAACTCAGTTAGTACCGGGTAATACGATACCCCTTGGTAAGACTGGTTGTCAGACTTTTTGGGCCTCTGACTACCTAACGACTGCCAAAGATCTACAAATGATAGCCGGGACCAACTGCTTAACGTGCTTTCCGAGGCACGGAGGAAACTCGGTATGTAATAGGCAGTCACCCATCCACAGACCAACCTAGGCAAGCACGGCTTAACCTAACGATTGACCCGAGCGGCTGTTATTATTTAGCCACGAGCTCCTCAATTCGAATTCCTCGAATTTACCTTGTAAACCCCGAATTTAACTAGAGGGTAATTTTTCAGCAGTTTGTACAAAGTTTAATATATTTTTTTCAACGTAAAGACTCACTGGAGATTGAACATTATCACATACAATCCTTTTCGTAGTAGAAACAGCTTTTATAGTCGGACAGGCGGACAAAGGAGCCATTGACAAAGGTTTCTATTGATATCCTACCGTCGCGTCGGTCTTTATGGACATGTCCCCGAAAGGCCGTACTGTCCGGAATAGGCAATTAACATAAACCATTTCAAATGTTGCGGTTAATAGAGAGACAGTCGACCGTTCCTGTGACACGTACAAGTGATTTAGTTGACGCATAATGTTCAAGTTTGATAGAGGTCTGTGGTGAGAAAACCTATGGGACATGGTCATGGATCATGGTATGTTGTTTTCAATTATTTGCGCAAGCAGCACTGAGTTGTATTAGGTACTAGACCACTTTCCTATGAGGAAACAAATAACATTTTGAGAGATAAACAACTTTAGATTTTATCAGCGTATACAGCCCCGAGCAATAAATAAGATATCGCAAGAGTGATAATAATATCATAATGAAACAATCGTTCTCAGAAATCTAGTAAAACAGTTCAAACAATAAAACGATTACTATAGATTCGCTCAGTTTAACGTCGTCGTGACAGATATTGAAATATTCGAGTTCAAAAGGTCAACCTCTTGTTTTCGAATGGAGTTCTGAATAATACTGGTAAGTTCGGATAAAAAATATGAATGCCCTAAAAATTATATTCATTATTATTATATTCTTTTTTTTTTAAGTTGTATTGTCTTTTGTTTTCTTTCAAGGCATGAAAACTTTTTCGTGAGAAATTTAGACGTTATAAACGAAGTTTCTACTCCAAGTGACAATGTTAGATAACTGTAGACATCCAAGTTACTGAGATAAAGTCCACCAAATTCAAGTTGTGGTATTAGTAACCTGGGTTTGGTCGGAATGTTGAACCATTTAATAACCACCAGTTTTGTCATCCTCCATTCTGTTTTGCGGTATGGTATATTGAAATCAGAGGTCCTTCAGTTGTTTAAATCTAAATTCTGCAGTAAATGTCGTAGGTAAATCCCACAGAACTACGATTTCGATCATATTCAATCAAAGTACGGCTTACAACTTTGAGGCTTAGAAACAAGATTGGGGGGTAACTTTGCAAACTACAATGTCAAAGGTTACCTAGAATACAAATAGGTACTACTCTGGCAGTTAATCAATGATCAATAGTGCGGCGGTGTAAGGCCACCCCTTACACTAGAAGTCATCGGAGCAAGGGATTCTTCCGTTAGCCGTACATTTTAGCAAACCAAGCTGCAATATTGTACACTGGCAATCCGTTCAAAGAGCTTATCTACCACAATGAAGACTTTTTACTTTAGACGCATTTTCACTATTTCAACTCAGTTCATTCATGAGAGTTTTCTTACCATTTCATTTCTTTTTATGAACTTCTAAGTAACGTAGAGCAATCTTTTTTTAAGATTTTGCAACACAGTTTATAAAGAGTAAACTTTTTCATCAAACAGTGTAACAACTAGCTACTAACTACCGCCACCGGGTGTCAACACCCTCGTATGTACACAAAGCTTCAGAATGTTTGAAGCGAGACACTGTTACCAAAAGCACCGACGGAGTTTCCTAACTAATGAAGTTTACGTACATTTGTCTAATTTCCGCAATACAAGCATTTGTCTTAATTGCTAGTTCAATGCTAATTTGTTGGGTAAGTAGACATTATATATATGCTTGTCGCAATTTGAGCCGCGTTGCGTAGCTGTAGTTAATTAGCTTAATCTTACGTTTTTTATAAACGTCTGATTGTTAAAACATTTAGCACTTCAAGGTTCATAAATCAGTATGCAAAGTTGCAAGTTGTAGTTGAAGTTGTTTAGAAGATGGGTTTTAAGGTGGGTCTCAATTTACTATAACTATTTAGTTTAACAGTTGGCTTGACGACTGAGATGCGTTTGTGAGAGATTGGCCGGAGAAAACCGCACAGTGACAAGAGTGGAAGAATATGAGGGAGACCTTTGCCCAGCAGTGAGGTTTTTTTTGTATCTGGCCTGCTCTGTCCCACTCCTAGGCAAAGTCTCTCCTTCCATTTCTCGTGAACCAGCGCAGCTCGCGCAGATTCCTTCCAAGACAATATAGGATGAAAATAAAGTATGTTTATCAAGATGTACTTGTTGACGATGACGCATTACCTACTAAAGCTGAGTCAAGCTTGCATATAATTTTAATACGTACCTACGTAAGTCGCCTGTCTTTTCTCTAACTCCATTCGGCATTGAGATATAAAAATATGAATTCTCATTTTTGACAGAAATATTTCAAACTTTTACAATCAAAAACATAGAATTCCAAATGTTCTAACTTCATCATCATCATCATCATTTCAGCCGCAAGACGTCCACTGCTGGACATGGGCCTCCCCCAAAGGGGGGTTTTTGCCATAATCGCCACGCTTGGCAGGCGGGTTGGCGATGTTCTAACTTGTCGGAAGTAAAAACAGGGAATAAAATATTACATTCCGAAAAAGATCGTAAAAGAAACATGGTAACCAAGTTATGTCATTCATTTACATAATATGAAACCAGAGCAGCCGCATGTGTATAATAACAACGGATTAGAATTTTTCGTCTGTACGTAGCAAGATTTGAATTTCATATTTTCAAATGTCGAATGTCCGGAGCATTTTTTTTGTACTCATTTTATGGCACCTATAATATGATGGAGGTCTTCACAGGCGATCATCTGTTTGTAGAGAACTCCATCAAATGCTTATTATACCAAAGTGAAGTGCTTAGTCGAACGAACATTTTTAATCCTCATAAAAAAATTCGTCAGCAATTCTATAACTTACTTAGACATTAATATCTCATTCCGGGAAATATATGTCAATGGAAAACGACATTTTTCAATCACGTATTTTCTTTATGTGGGGAAATAATAAATTCCTCGTAATTTATATTACGTTGTAATGAAAGAGGAGGTCGACGTCGTTATCAATGCCCGCAGCGCGGTGGCGGCGGCGGCGGCGGCGGCGGCGTGTTTCTAAAATATATATTGTACCTATATTTCTAGGCAATAAGCCAAAATTTCAAAATCAATATTTGTAGACAATAACGGTTCTACATATGGTATGTCTTTAAACAGTGTCTAGACTAGTCTATCTATCTTGTCAAGTCTATTATCGAGAATCATCAAGATTGTATTACATAATAGAAAAAAAAAGATTATTTTTCTTCTAGCGTTTTCATAAAGGTAAATAAAATCATTCGTTATTATTTTCTCGATCACTAACTTCTTTCTAAAAACAAAATGCTTATTAAACGCTTTATTTTGCGTTGCTTTGTTTTCCCTGATCATACCGCTGTAAATTTTGTTATAACAGAATATTTTAATCCAATGGCAATCTGACGCAAAAGAAAATCAATAAAACTATTCTTGGCTCCGTGTTAAAATTACCAGTTACAAGTTAGTTCTGCACTTCTTGAGATTCTGAAAGTTTTATCCGGATTTTCAAAGAAGCAACACTCTCGGAAAACGACGCAGGACTCCCGAAGACGAATCATTGAGACATCGCAAATACTATCTATTTCAATGTTGCATTTTAACAACCAACACGTACAAGGAAAAAATACTTTTGTGCAATATTGAATCCCCTTTGGCTACGACAAGTTGTGCTACGCGGCGAAGCTCACGTAGCGGTCGTGTGCCAAGTCGTAGCAACGGCTTAAAACAAATGTAAGTAGATATTCATTTAAGCTATAATTACCCTGGCTACGACAGCGTAGCTCACGTAGCGGTCGTGTGCTACGCCGCGCCGTAGCAACGATTCATCTAAGTTGAATGTAAGTACGTACTCATACAAACTATAACTTACAACTTACAACTTAAACATAAACAATAAGGCGGCACGTGGGCCTATTAACTCGTCAGTGCAACCCGTCGGCTCGTTACTAAATGTTTCAAATGTTCTCTCTTTAATTATGTACATAGTACTGTATAGTCCCCTGGGGGTGCCCCTGTTCTATGTTTATGAGATACATTATTTAAGACGTTTAAGAGCATTGGCCCCTTCTGAAATTTACCTGCCTGAATATGTTGAGAAGAAGACTACATAGATCTTCCCTTTTCACTGATCTCGAGTGCTTATAAACTAGCATTTATATTTACCATACTTGAGTAGCTCAAAGTTAAAGCATGTAGTTTAAAGCTATTCCGTGGCGAGTGTCATCTCTTTGATCTCAGCTTGCCTCGAGCGATTCAGAGACGCTCACACTCCATTCAGTAAGACGAGCACAAACGACCCCTGCTGGTTTGCAAAGCTTCAACCAAAACATGAAACCTAAATTACTTCTTTAAAAGACTGCCTCATTTGTCTAGTGGTCGCAAACATAACTGCTGGGCATGAGGTTCTGGGTTCGATTCCCAGGTCGGGCAAAGAGTTATTGGGTTTTTCCATCATGGATTTCTCAGTAATAACCATGGAGTCTGGATTTGTGCCCGGTTGATGGTAATAGGGTGGCCCGCCTATTACGTGGGACTTAAACATAACTGGCGAAACTTGGGCGTACTTTTAGGTACGCCAATGCCTAACCCTTCGGGGTTTAGAGGTGTGTTGTACTTCTTTAAAAACTAAAATCTTTAAGGTTACAAGTTTCTTGGGAAACATAATTTAATACCACGAATGAAAACTTCGCAAGTTTCTAACATTACTTAAGCCGCA
Organism: Xestia xanthographa; assembly: GCA_905147715.2. Classification (NCBI taxonomy): domain Eukaryota; kingdom Metazoa; phylum Arthropoda; class Insecta; order Lepidoptera; family Noctuidae; genus Xestia; species Xestia xanthographa. The sequence continues at coordinate 18,321,097 of LR990652.1, forward strand.
TCTCGATTTGCTAAATGCTTATTCTAATTTGCATAGGAAACATCTAGAGCAGTATAATCAAGTCACAACCTCGCTCAAACATCAAGGTCAAACTGACCTGATCTGACTTAACAAGCGTTCCACCAGAATAACTGTTTCTATAGGCACGTTCATTCCTTAATTGGTGCGGGTCTTTAAAGAACGGTTCTGTTTTACTTCTGCATAACGATTTGCCAATCACAGCTTCATCTTAGATCACTTTTGTAGCTCATGTACGATACTGTAGGAGTACACAGCTTCTTGTTTTAAATTACATGGGCCACACTCGCCAAAGTCACCTACATTACGTCATACTAGAAATATATACAAGCATCAGGATATTTCCCTCCGCCAGTGTACATGAACCATAAATTATTTGCAAGTGTAGACACGAATATCACGGTTGTAAACTGGGGTTTGAAATTCGGGAGAAATTCGGGTGGACTTAGCAACTACTGCATTAAAGCAGAACTTAATTTTAGTTGTTGTTGTGACAAATTCCGAACGTCAACGTCAAACTCAGTACTACCATAAACTAATAAATGTCACATCTACAAGTTTTTAACGCATAGCGGCATTAAGGCAGTCGTCGCGCGCGCGCACCCGAGTGTGACGTGTTTGCCCGAAGCGCGGTGATTGTGTTGCAAAAATGACGTCTACATTGAAATGTATCAATTGTAATATGGTGATTGATGAAATGTTAGCATATGTGCAAAATAAAATATCTATTATAGACGAGGACAGCTTAGTGCGAATATGTGTTGCAACGTTTACTAGTGAACAGATACAAAAATCGTATTCGTTACTGTTTGAATCGCTTCCGTCCGATAAGCGAAAAGCAGTTCGTAAAGGACAGGGAAAAGAAAATCGCATCTTAAATGACATCATCCACCTGTTCAAAGTCACCGACCTGGATGTAATGCCTGTTTTTGTGGCTCGTAACCTGGAAATGTTACCACCCATTACCTTCGATCACCTCGATGTATCGAAGCTGCTGAAGGATTTGATGTTGGTGCAGGCTGAGATCAAAACTATGAAGGATACGTACGTTACTCTGGAGCATTTAGAGAATCTCAAGAAAGAATTTCAGGATACAAAATTCTCCCCATCATCTTACTCCAGTGGTAAGGTCAACACAAAGAGAGGGGGAAATATTGAAAGTGATCCTATTGATTTATCAGATAGTCACATCTTGCAAAACCCAGAAGATTATAAATCCAGTTGCACGGGCATTGAAGAATTCTCTCAAATCGAAAAAAAGCAGAATAATGTGAATATTTCTTTTGCGGAGGTAGTTGCGGAATCAACGAGTAGTAAAAAAGTGGCGTCGAGCTCTCGAGGCTCGCCTGATGTACCGCTACAGCTGACGTCACCGCGATCTACTGATAAGGAAACGAGTGAACAGCTGTGCGGTTCGGCCAATACACGTAAACAAGCGCCGGCCGTTGCTACGTTAACTATGCGGGAGCAAAATGAAACAGAAAACGAATGGAAGATAGTACAATACAAGTCCAAATCTAAGAACCGTTTTGTAGGTAAAATCGGTACATCAACGGAACAAGGAAATTTCAAGTCAGCCGACCGGAAAATTCCGATATTTATTACCAACGTGCATAAGGAGACGTTGGAAAACGATATTACCACTTATATCTTTAATAAAACGAGCGAAAAAGTTCAATTGGATAAGATTTCAATTACTAGAGAGACTGAATATGATGCATATAAGTTTTTTGTATCAGAAAGGAAAGTAGGTATGTTTCTGAATAATGACCTATGGCCGCAGGGAATAATTTTCAGACGTTTTGTGCATTTTAAGCCAAAGAATGTAAACAGAGCGTGTAGTTCTGTTAACGGCGCTAAATAAAATAAAAATGCATGGTAATAAGCCTAGCACATTTGTATCATTCAACTGTAAGAATATCAAGCGTTCACTTGTTGATATTCAACGTTTATGTCTGACTGCTGATTTGATAGCCCTTCAGGAGACGTGGCTACTACCAGAAGAGTTGTCATACCTGAATGAAGTGGACAGTGCCTTTGGGTGTACGGGGACGTTGGCCGTTGATACTGCCTCAGGTATGCTGAAGGGCAGACCTTACGGCGGGGTTGCCATTTTATGGCGGCGTAACGTGTTCCGGAACGTGTCGGTTGTTAAGTGTGATAACCCGCGTATATGTGCAATACAAATAGTGCTTGACAAAAAGTCAATCTTAGTGATAAGTGTGTACATGCCAACGGACACGCCTACAAACTTGCCCGAGTTCACGGACACTATGAGTGCGGTGAGTGCTATTATAGACAGCAGTAATATTGAAAGCGTATACATATTAGGGGACTTTAATGCGCATCCTTCGGAAGGATTTTACATTGAACTTAGCCAGTTTTGTTCTGAGCAACAATGGACGTGTGTTGATACGGACTGGTTAGGTGTTACGTCAAGTACATACACTTTTATAAGCGATGCACACGGCTCTAAGCGCTGGTTAGATCATTGTGTTGTGACCGGAGCTGCACTGTGTTCAGTAGTGGGGGTGTATGTGCATTATGATGTTGTATGGTCGGACCACTTTCCTGTGTTTGTTGAGTGTAATTTAGACACTATCTTACAAAAAACTAGTGAATATATCTGTACACAAAATAAAGTAGTGTGGGGTGAAAGAAGCACCGAACAGATCGATGAATACAGGAGGGTTTGTCACGATAAGTTAAAGCTCGTCGATTTTCCGCAGGAGCTGCAACAGTGTGCTGATAAAAGTTGTGGCATAATAGAGCATAGGCTTATCATTGATAGAATGTATCACGACATTGTTGTAGCTTTGAGCGAATCAGCAGCTATCGGAAGAGAAAATAAAGTGTTTAAGCGAAAGCGTAGTGTAGTCGGCTGGAATAAATATGTAAGCGGGGCACACAGGGAGGCCAGACAAAAATTTCTAACATGGTTGTGGTATGGTAAACCAGCTGCCGGTCAAATATATGTGGAGATGTGTGATTCCAGGAGAAAATTTAAATCCAGATTGAAGTGGTGTCAAAATAATGAAAATCAGATTAAAATGGACATGCTCGCTTCACATCACTCACAAAAAGATTTTAAATCATTCTGGAAAACCACAAATAAGTTAAATAAAAGTCCAGCTGGGCTCCCTGTGTGTATCGACGGAGCAAGTGATTCAAAAGAGATTACGAATATCTTTATGAATCACTTCAGTGTAAAGTCACCGCTGGGACCGCCGTCATGGGTGCTCGATGTTGGGACTGGAATGGAACTGGAAACAAGGTTCAGCGCCAAAGATATTGTTAAAACAATATCATCAATGTCTAGAGGAAAGTCACCTGGCCATGATGGCCTCAGCATTGAGCACTTGCGATACGCGGGTCCCCATCTGCCCAGGACATTGTCCATGTTATTTGCGTTGTGCATGAGTCATGCATATCTGCCTGTCGAGATGTTGAGAACGTTGGTAGTACCTATAGTTAAAAATAAAACTGGCGATACTGCTGATATAAATAACTATAGGCCTATATCATTGGCAACAATTATCTCGAAGATATTTGACGGTCTGCTTAACACGCAACTAAATAAGTATATAACACCACATGACAACCAATTCGGTTTTAGGCCCGGATTGTCTACGGATAGCGCTATTTTGTTTCTTAAGCAGACTGTCAGATATTATACGGATCGGAAAACGCCCGTATACGCTGGATTTCTCGACCTCTCGAAAGCTTTTGACCTGGTTTCATATGAAATACTATGGAAAAAGCTAGATGATGTTAAATTACCTAAAGAACTTGTTAATATCATCAAGTTCTGGTATGGAAACCAGGTCAATAGTGTCAGGTGGGCAGGGGTCAGATCTGACGCATATGGGTTGGAGTGCGGGGTGAGACAAGGGGGGTTGACATCGCCAGCGCTCTTCAACCTGTATGTGAAGGATCTGATTGAGGAGCTCAGCAGCACCAGGGTAGGCTGCTATATAGATGGAGTGTGCTTGAATAATATAAGCTATGCGGACGACATGGTGCTGCTGAGTGCGTCACCCTGTGGCCTCAGCAAGCTGTTGAGTATTTGCGAAAGGTATGCATTGCAACATGGGCTTGTGTACAATGTGAAAAAGAGTGAAGTTATGGTCTTTGAGGCCGGCAGAAGTTGTGTTCCTATAGAGATGCCTACTATTAAACTGAACGATGTTCCTCTACAGAGAGTAAACCAATTTAAATATTTAGGGCACAATCTGACTGCCGACCTCAGGGATGATAATGACATCGAACGGGAGCGAAGGGCGCTGTCTGTACGTGCTAACATGATAGCTCGCAGGTTCGCACGCTGTTCGAGTGAAGTCAAAGTCGAGTTATTCCGTGCTTATTGTACTTCATTCTACGCGTGTAGCCTGTGGGCTCATTTTACACTAAAGGCGTACAGCGCCCTTCGTGTCCAGTATAACAACGCATTTAGGGTGCTGATGGGGTTGCCGCGCTTCTGTAGTGCTTCAGGGATGTTTGCAGAAGCCCGCGTAGATTGCTTCTATACAGTAATGCGTAAGAGATGCGCATCCCTGGTACGCAGGGTGCGGGGCAGCGCCAACAGCATCCTAAAAATGATCTCTGGCCGACTGGACTGCGCGATCGTTAACCGGTGCTGCAAAATTTCTGCTGGACCTGCAGCATAGTAACGATGTGCCCCTTTTTAATTTTAGGTTAATTTTCATGATTTGTATATACTTTAGTTTACTAACATAGTTATAAGTGAAATTGTTACTAACACTATGAGTTATGTTGCTCGAATAAATAATTGAATTATTATTATTATTAAACATCATAAACGCATTTTCATAAATAAAATAGCATCTGCTTCGACTTTTATAACCGAAAATAATATCGAAAATCTTCCTTTCTTTATCGTGCGGTTAGTGCCTAACCTGGTGTCAGATTTTTTTATGCCACCCATGGGCCTCTGGGCAAGTGAGAAATTTCTCTCAGGCATGCTGGTTTCCTCACGATATTTCCTTCACCGAAGCAAGTGATAATTACACACAACACATGCACAATCAGAGGTGCGTGTCTTAGGTTTGAACTCGAGACCTATGACTTGGCAGTCCGACGGTCACACCACTTGCACTAGGCTGTCACTGCTATAAAAATATAGGAAATATACCAAGGAAATGTATCGTGAAACAGTGGGTATACTGACAGTTCACATATAAGCTTCGCACACGATTCTTTTATTGATAGTGTTAGTTTCACATACATCACGCCTGTTATTCCGGAAGGGTAAGGCAGAGAAATGCCTAATATTACTCCCACATTTCGCCTGCTACTGAGAAATATTTGATGGAAAAACCCAATAACACTTTGCCCAACCTGTAAAACAAACCCAAAAACCTCGTTCTTAGCAATCCAGTTTGCGACCGCTAGACTAACCTGACCATAATACTTTGAAAGATTTTTTTTTATTCTAAGAAACACTGTAAACGTTGAAAGTAAACTTTCTGTGACAAATTCATCTAGAATATTATATTCAAGATTATGGACAAGTCAAAGAGGAATTTTGAAATTCAAAACGCTCAAATCCCTAAACTTTTGAATAAAACAATCGACGTGTCCATGTTCTGTGACACTTCCGACACTGAATCTCTCTATTCAACGTCCGAGCGCGTCGTTGAAAGCAACATGCATTATTCACCGTGACCCGCACCAGCTCTCATCTGTTGTAGCCTCTTATAGCTCATCTGAATTCGCTCGAGGCTCGCCTACAGAGGAACTAGCAAACCATTACATCTCTTATTCCACCTGTCGGGCAGTAGTCCACTAGACACAACACCCGGCTGGTTGGAGGATCCTCCCTTTTCTAAAGGGGATTAAGAATTTTACACCCTGTTCTTCATATCCTTAAAGATCCTCAATATTATAAGACAACGCGTTCAACTAATCACACAAGTAACTTTCATTCCACCTTTACACGCTGGCTTCTATTAAAATAGCGGGCCTTGGAAGTCGATATGGGTCCGGCATTGATAATTTATTACTCATTGTTCGTACTCATGCTTCGGTAATCAACAGATGCACGAGTAAATGGAAATTCCCTTCACGAACTTCTGAATTAATTCAATAAGATTTGGGTAACTTAACTAAAATAAGTATGTCGCTTTTCCGGAATGTGATTTCAAAAAGCAATGTCAGTGTTGCTTTTTGTTACTTGTTATGGAAAGGAAATAGAAAAAGTTGTACAGCAATATGAAATAAATATCTAATGCAAAGTTTGATTTTGTAGGAGAACTCGGTGAACTTAAAAGTATGAATGAACTTGGTTTGAGAAAATTATGTCAAAATGAAGTACAGTCGCCAGTGCAAACAAATTGAAAAAATTTCTCTTTCCATTTTGAAAGGTCAAAATCGAATGAGAAATTTTTGAAATTTTTTCAAATGATTTTATACCAAAAAATGTTCTTGGTTAAGGACCATGAACATTTTTTGGTATAAAATCATTTGGAGAAATTTGATAGTTCGTGGTAACTTGATGTGCTGGCGACTGCATATCCTGGGTATGAGACTTTTAATCGTGGTACTGTATTTCAGTTGTAGCCGGTTGGGCATGTTTTCTTAGGTATGTGTTTTGCCTTAACTTGTCCGTCTACCTTTCTCAGAAATATAAATAAAGACAAATGTTATTGTTCTACATCAAACTGGCCGCATGATGTCGTGTGCACTCAGCAGTAGTAAGCTTATCTGTAATTACTACTGAGATGTCTCGGTTGCTAGGTTATCTTGTGTCCCATCTCACGTCATTAGGAGCTCGCTGTTCGCATTACCATTATACAACCAAAGTTCCACGTTGTTGTCCATTTACCTGTAATGATAGCCCAGTCAAATTAGACATGCAAGGTTACAATAATTCGCATAGAGCTAAAAATTGGTACGAATGTTGGGAACACCATTACAAATGAAATGTCAAAAGTCCCTATCGATCCGACCTTTGCAAAAAGAAATATTCAAGGTCAAAGGTCGTGTAAATGGGTTTTTTTGTATTTTTCAGCCAGACGGTAAGTTGCATCATAAAATTATGTTTAACAAAATTGTAGATCGTATAATTATCTATAAAAACTGGTTTATATCTTTTTCCTGAGAATCACCATTTCTGAGATATATCTGTTCAAAACGACGAAAAAGTTGTGTTTTTGATAATAATCTATACGTTTCCACGCCATCGGTGAAGTAGTGTACCTGGCGTGTTTTTTTTAAACGTGGTTACCCCGATAAGCGTATTCCACGATCTGGTGTGGCCCTGTTTCGTTAAAAAACCAGCCAAGTTAGAATCGGACTCGCGCATGAAGGGTTCCGTACCATCGTAGTAGGTGAGCCTTAATTTTTAATTTATTTATTTTTGTTATAGGACGAAGAGCTCGTAGCTAAATAATAACAGCCGATCGGATCGATCTTTAGATTAAGCCGTGCTTGCCTAGGTTTGCCTGTGGATGGGTGACCATCACCCATTACATATTGAGTTTCCTACGCGCCTCGGAAAACAAGTTAAGCAGTTGGTCCCGGCTGTCATTTGTAGATCTTTGACAGTCGTTACAGGTAGTCGGTGGCCCAAAAAGACTGATAACCAGTCTTACCAAGGGTCGAATCGTATTACCCAGTACTAACTGGGCTGTGGAAGTCAGATAGGCAGTCGCTCCATGTAAAATACTGTTATTCAGCTGCATCCGGTTAGGCTGGAAGCCAACCCCAGCATAGCTGTTACAGCACGATCATGAGATATATCTCGCTGACACAGCGGACGGATGGACAGCGGAGGCTTAGTAAAAAGGTCCCGTTGGATACCTTTTGGAAACGGAAACATAAAGATATTGTAACAAATAAAAATGGTACAATTGGAAAAGATGAAAGCGGTGTAAACTATGAGCACCTAACTAAAGAATATCATTCGTCTGATTGATAAAATTATCTAATGGAACTTCAAATGCAATGTCTTCTTCTTTTCTTCATCTTCTTCCTGCTGAGTACAAGTAAATTGTTCTATGACCGATACATGAGAATGAGATATCTCCTCGCTGATATCGTAAGAATACTTTTTTATAGGCGATTCAACATTGGAGCACGACTGTTCCTAACAACCGGCACATGCTAATAAACTAAACAACCCAACTTTGTTGCAGCTGCATTTAGCATGACACCCCTTAATGAAATTGCAAAAAAATGTATTACGGAGTTTTTCTGGTGCCACCCGCACCGGAAAAACTCCTTAATCGTGCGTTTTGAAGTAATGTCTGTATTGGTTCCTATGCATTGTCAATTAATTTCCAAGCAGAAGCAGAGGTTATGGGAATACAAGCTGATTGCACTCGTTTTTAGTACCACTAAATAATTATTTTTCAATCAGACGAATCATTTTCTACAATCACACTTCACACTCATAGTATAAAGGCGAAAGTTTGTATGTGTGTAACTGTGTATGTTTGTTACTCTTTCACGCAAAAACGACTAAACGGATTTGGATGAAATTTAGCTCACAGATAGCTTATGACTGGATTAACACATAGAATATTTTATCCCCGCGGGCATAAGCTCCTTACTTATAATTTTCACCGCAATTCCCAATAGTTTAATTTTTTATTCAATACAATATTTTTTTTTATTAAACATGACCTCAATAGATCGCGGAATAGGCTCATCACGTTAAAAAAACCCCGCCAGGTACACCACTACAACGGTACCGTGGAACCATTTGATTTTTATGAAGAACACGATTTTTTCATCTTTTTGAACAGCTATATCTCAGAAATGGTGATTCTCAAGAAAAAGCATAAAATCAGTTTTTATAGATAATTGCACGATTTACAATTTTGTTAAACATATTTTTATGATAAAACTTACCTTTCTGCTGAAAAATGCAAAAAACCGATTTGCACGACCTTTGACCTTGAATATTTCTTTTTGCAAAGGTCGGATCGATAGGGACTTTTGACATTTCATTTGTAATGATGTTCTCAACATTCGTACCAATTTTTAGCTCTATGCGAATTATTGTAACCTTACCCCTATTTTTTGAGCTAATTTGACTGGACTATGAACATCAAAACACGTTTATTCTTTGTAACAAAAATGTCAAATACCCTATAAATGAAAAATGAACACAGCTTTGAACAAAACACCTACTTTCTAAAACGCGATGTTGGTGCAAGAAAAATCCAATCACAATTTATATGGCAACCCAACAAATTCTGTCTTAAAGCAAGCAGAATAAGGACGTAAACTGTGATACTAAATTCCTATCGCTCTTGGGCCTTTATTAATGTTGGTCTCATGAATACAAATTCTAGGATCGTGTAGGTAGAAGCCTGTACTATGTAAGTGTAAGCAGCATCTTAGTCGTTTGAAATCGAGCCACTCATCTATTTGAGCCGTAAAAGAAAAAAAGCTTTCATACCAGCATAAGTTACACCATCATCCATATTATACGTAGTAGTTGTAGCCAAACACACCTCCAGATTAGATGAATGTCAATAGGGAATATACATACATTTTCTTTTTTTTTATTGCGAATCGGAATGTTAAAGTACTATTAAAATAATGACAAAAAGCTAAAACAAAACATAAATCGGCCAAACAACACAAAAGTTACAATCATTTAAAGTTTTATTTCTCTTTCTAGATAAACGGTTTTTTTATGGATTTGTCATTCGCTGCATCGGATCTCTCTGTCTAATCAGCAGTTTCAAATGCTTATAACTTAGTATTTTTTATAGATATTTAAAGAAATAATTTCACTTAGCTATTTCTGATGCTAATAAACTTTGTTTAGAGTGATAAAAAAAATCATGCATATATCCTATTATGGCAAGAAAATTCAAATATTTCATAGGGCTGCGGTTCCACTGAGGCGGAGCGGTGCAGGTGTGATTGGTGAATCGCAGCACAGCTCGTCTCCGCTCTGCTCTGCTCCGCCTCAGTGGAACCGCAGCCTAAATAGCCCTAATAAACTCTTGTTACATATGTTGAAGCCGTTTTTGTTTTTGGGTAAGGAGTGAATGACAGATATCAACCAATACTATTTTATAAACTCGAGTGGCAACTACCTACTTACTTTGTAACGTATTTGAGTAAATAAGCTGTAGTTATTCTAAAACGCTGAACAACAAAACTCCCCAGACACAGATGTGCTCAAAATAACATAAAATTCACGCGAGAAGTTTCATGAAACTGTTTAGAAGAAGCAATTTTCAGATAGTATTGCATCGTGTGTCCCTAAGGCAACATTGTAGCTTGTTCATTTACTTTACCTAAATCTTTTCTCTGTAGTGAAGCAACAGTATAAGTGATATTGTGGCCATAAGGCCACAATATCACTTATACTGTTGCTTATACTTTACAAAATTGCTATCGAGCTATAAAGCTCGATAGCAATTTTGTCAATGACAAAGAATCTTAACACATGGATGTTTTCTCTAACATCAAAACTAAACGACAGTCTACCGTCATGTTGATTCAAACCAAATCTATCAAAATTCGTTATTTTTGCCAATGAAAATATAAATAAAGTAAAATTCATTACACTGGTTAGTAAATACGAAGCTCTTGTCAGCAATTTCTGTGCGAAAAGTCGCAACATAAGAAGATTCTCGCCGGTTTTATACCCCATAAAATGCCTTCAAGGTTTATCCAGAAGCCGTCGCATTTTTAGGAGGCACTAGGGCCCTTTGCAATGTGTGTAATCGTCACTGTACCCTACTCAAAAAACGGTGCATTGCGTTTTATGTATTGTTATAGTGACTCATAAAATATACCAACATAGCTGTCATGCTTAATGCACTTTCAGAGGTAGTTTCTTCCTAAACTTGTCACGGAGATTCACACTTTCTTCTATGAAATTAGTCGTTGCAATCAAATCTTACACCCGTATCTATAAACAAATCTAAAGTGGTTACTTGAGTAAATGTTATTTATAACTTATGATACAATTTATATTCTGCAGTTTAGTCATTGCTAGTTAGAACTTGCAAAAGTTAGAAATCTTAGCTTTAAGTACATTATTTTACGGTTCTTACTTTAATTAGAATGAAAAAGAATGTTAACATAGCTGAACTTCATGTCTCTAAGCTTTTACTTTCAAAATAAATCTTACAACCTACAAACCTAAGAACCCTCAACTAATACGACAACATCTATCTTACCGCAGCGTAATCTACTAAACAGCAACCATGAGCGCTGCAGGGAATTGGGGAGATTTCAGTTTGATTAATATCTAAGTATCCATCCGCAGTAGATGAGAGAATAGCTCTAGCTTGATTCCTGAAAGTCATCCTATGTAGGTGCAGGATTTAGTAACAACTTTTGCGCGTTTGCGTGGCTCTAGGCAACAGAATAAGCAAATAAGTAGAATAATAAATAAGCAAACAGACTTAGCCATGTGTATATACGTTGTTTCGTTTTTTTAATTATAAAGTGCGGAATCTCCATTGTCGGTTTTGAAGTCAGCGTTTATTTAGTCTATTTCTAGAAAGGGTACTTACTTTTCTCTAAATTGCTCCTAAGAGGAATAAGTTAAATGCTAGAGATCGTAGGTTGGACATACATATTTGTCGGTATTTTTATTTAAAAAAGCGGAAAAGTTGCATGCCAGAGCATGGGGAGAAGTTTTGTACAAAGTAAGAGTACGTATATTAACATACTTACGCCAGCGTGGTAAGCTTAATTGAAAAAGTTTGTAGATACGTCTACATTTTCGTTAAATTTTGCCTATATACGTCGCTTTTCTTTACCATGAAGTTAGGTTTTTTTATGTGACCTAATTCTCACTGCTTCTTAATGTTTTTATTTCACGCCACAATTTGACAAAACCTACTGTATAACTGTTTAAACATGCGTAGAATTACCAATTCCATTTTTATTCTAGCAAGTATGGACAAAACTCTTTCTATACAACACGACATCTCTTCTGCCGGAACATGGGGCGACCTGCGGACTCGAGTCGACCAACACCCACAGACACAGAAATTAATTCCATAGCAACGGGTAAGTAGCTAATGTTTGTGTGTGTGCGATCTACGAATCTCGATAGTCGTGTTACTAGTGATAGTGATAACGGGCATTAGGCATTCAGTTAGGTCTTACGATGATAGAAATCTTTCTACAATCTGTCATTTTGTCAATTCTTCCGTCGACAAAATTAGTTTCCACGGTTGTCATGCTACGCGTACTGGTCGTCATAACTTTCACTGTCACTGTGATGTAATTAGAATGAAGATACAGTGGAGAATCTTAACATTGAGATTCAAAATTCGTCGCTCATCTAACAACGCCATCTCGCGGCCCAAAAGTGAATAATTAGACCAAACAACAACTTTCATCATTTTCAAAAGTTAAAACACAAAGTCCTAACGATGTAACACGAAGGCACATCCCGCGTTTAATTACTTCAAATAAGCGTTTACTGCTAACTACTGAATGTAGCGACATTTGGCGTTGGTCCAGCGCACCTGCTACCAGATAACACTCGTTAACCTGGCTCAGCCCTTTCTTTGTTATGCTATTTGTTGAGAACACTCTGACAGCCGTATTAAGCGTAATACGGCTGTAAAATTACTAGGAAAATCGAATAAAACTATCTAAACTTCATAAATGCTGTATAGGTATTTCTATAATGAAAGTAGTTTCAACTGTGAGGTGAATATCCCATCTCTGTTCGGTTAATAAAAGTTTTATAGCGGTTATACCCTTCGAAGTCAGTCTTGATTTAAAAAGATTTTTGAATGTTTGTTTACTGAATCAAGTAATTTCTATTGATGGTGAGGACAGGGACACCGCCGCGAGACCTAGTTTCTCAGAGATTTGCCGCTGTACATAAGCTGACCTAAAAAGCACTTTCCAATTGTCATATAGAGTCTTTGCGCTGTATACTATCAATGGAAGAGAACAGATTTTAAAATGTTGAATCTGTCTGTTATATAAGTATGCGCTACTGTTTACGAGCCCTTTCTTACAATGGTGATCAATTGAAAGGAGTGAGAGGTTCGATTTACATTCTAAAAGACATTCCTGTTCACTTTGAGCTATACGTGGTCACTTTAGATTTGAGTGTGGTTTGATTTTCTTTGATGTACACAAGCGGAAACTTGAGAGCAATAGATGGACTGCCAAGTGGAGTGAGGCTTGGGTATTGGACTATTGGGTATTCAACCATAAGGTAAGCTACGAGTCATATTATATTTAAAGGACACTGTAACCTCGCAAAGTAAATGAAAGCTTGACTTATTATTTGTTTTAAATAGTTGAGCTTTTCCATTATATATTTTTTTGCTGATGAAGGATTACCTTCAATCATTCTACTATTGGGAATGGTAAACTTATGTTTATTTTATTAACTGTTCACTAAGCCAGACGTTTTTCTCCCTTAAAAATATAAACGTAAGGACCAATAATTCCGTATTTACATTCAGTTTTCGCACAACTGATCAAGTTAATTAAACTGTTCGTAAATAAAGCTTAAATTTCTTAAGTAGTTTCAAATAGTCGTTTCTATAAATCTTAAGAATGCAATTAATTCATGCAAAAACATTATTATTTCTCTTTTCATTTAAGCCCTTGAGAAATCTGATGTAATAAGTTTTTCGTAATTCTTTTCGTATGAGAATAAAAAATAAGTTATTATCTCGTAAATTGCGCGTAAAATATTCAGGTTCTCATAAATGTAGCAATAACGGTCAACATTGACCGTAATAAAATAATATTTTCGCATTCACACAAGTATTTTTTGTTCCAAAACCATAGTTTGGGTATATATTATTATTATGAAGTGTCCCAGTCATAACTTTACTTTAAATACCTCCATAACCCGTTTACTATTCAATGCATCCATCAGCATAATGTTTTGAGTGCGTTACATTGAGGTTAAAAAAAGAGGTGCTCGTGGCTAAATAACAGCAATAACAGCCGCTCGGGTCGATCGTTAGGTTAAGCCGTGCTTACCTAGGTTGGTCTGTGGATGGGTGACCACCCATTACATACCGAGTTTCCTCCGTGCCTCGGAAAGCACGTTAAGCCGTTGGTCCCGGCTGTCATTTGTAGATCTTTGACAGTCGTTAGGTAGTCAGAGGCCAAAAAAGTCTAAAAACCAGTCTTACCAAGGGGTATCGTATTACCTGGTACTAACTGTGTTGTGGAGGTCAGATAGGCAGTCGCTCCATGTAAAATACTGGTATTCAGCTGCATCCGGTAAAACTGCAAGCCGACCCCAACACAGTTGGGAAAAGGCTAGGCAGATGATGACATTGAGGTTAAAAAAAAAGGTCATTTCCCAGCAATAATTTTTGCTTAGAGTTACTTAGTTTGATGTATATGTTACGGCTAATACCCGAAGTGCGGCTACACCTAGTTTTAGCCGGCTAAAACTAGGTGCAGCCGGCCACATGCGGTTAAACCAGGTGTATCCTCTTATCTTCGGTTAGAACTAGGTTTAGCCTTCATCATAGCGGCTAGGACTAGGTACAGCCGCACACCGGTGGTTAAACTTAGGTGTGTCTTATTTATCATCGGCTAGAACTAGGTTTTTAGTTCAGTTAAGCGTAATTATTGGGTTTGTTTTGAGATTCTTATCTTGCGTTTCCCGATTGATTCGATTTCGTATTACCCCCGCAGATGCATCCGAGTCCAGGGAGAACCGGTCGAACGGGCCCCGCGATCGGGGCTCCTACTTCTGAATGGTTTATAAAAAAATAACCACGAAGGGTATGGCGGGGTCGAATGAGCGAGCGAAGCGAGCGAATAGACTCCGCCTTCTAACCTAGTCTATCTGTGTCGGGGTGCCCCAAGTTGGACTAGGCAAAACTAGTTTGTCGTCAACCACCTCATTACTGAACTGAAAACCTAGTTCCAGGCAATGATAAATAGGATACACCTAAGTTTAACCATCGGTGTGTGGCTGCACCTAGTTCTAGCCGCTATGATGAAGGCTAAACCTAGTTCTAACCGAAGATAAGAAGATACACCTAGGTTTAACCGCATGTGGCCGGCTGCACCTAGTATTAGCCGGCTAAAACTAGGTGTAGCCGCACTTCGGGTATTAGCCGTAACGTATATACGTAAAATGCTTAGTTGACGGCTTCGTGAAAGGTCCGTTTACACCCTGTATAATAATTATAGGTTCCATACAAAGCTTATTCACAGCAATATTTTCTAAGTCTTAATCTTATTTATAGTCTGCGCTCACAGTCAAGACTATGCATCTTATGTTCGGGAGCGTGCCAGGGTTTCAGGCACAAAGCTCGAGTAAAATCTAGAAAATGTTCATAATGTTAACTCTGTACCGTCTGAGATAATTTGTTTATAGGTTAAGCACATAAACATGATGCTTTCATGTTCAGTTATAAAGATATACTATTTTATTAAATGTAGGACGAGAGACGGCTCTAGACAATATTAGGACGCATTGAGTTGTATTCGGGAGCTTATCTACTTGCCACGCCAGTACTGTAAAGTTATTATTTTGTATTTTGATTCAGTCATGTAGTTACCTTTGACCCATGTCAGTATGACACCTAATGGGCTCCTGCCCATTAGGCCTACCTAGGCACGTCAAGATACACCTGAAAAAGTGACACTAAGGTGTCCCATCAGTCTCTGATGTAATTGTCGTGTATGTGAAGTGCGCGTGTGAAGTGCGTGCACGTTATAAGTTGTAGGTCTCTGGAGGGTAGGTAATAATGTTGGACATTGGTTCACGTGCGTGTCTCCGAGGGCAAACGTGATCGGTTTACGTGACGACACTCGCTTTCGCGCTGACTTACCTACCTAACGAGCGTCTATTACAGAAGACAGTAACAAATAGGAACTGGACGTATTTATTACCCGATACGTTTTTTGACTTGCCATCGATTCTAAGGTCCTATTTGTTATGCCTTTCAACCCTTTAGATGAGTTGGCATAGACGAGTGTTTACCTAAACTACATACTGTGTCATAAGAGTGCTTAACATTACGAGAGGTCTGCTGTAGGTGGTGAAATATGAATGATCCTTTTCGTAATTTTGTTAGTGTGAAGAGCTCCTTATGTTAACAGAACGATTATCGCTTCAAGTGACAACGTGTTAAATAACAAACGCTAAGAGGCGTAACAAGACAACAAACAACTATCGAAGAAAAATAAAGCTTTTAATATGAAAGATTATATAATACAAAAACCTAAACTAATCTACACTAAAGACGTATACCCCCCAAAACTAAGCGATGTCATCACAGCTGAACACAGCATAGCAAGAGTCGAACATACGTAACGATAAGAGTCGAACATAACGACAATCGAATCATCTATATATATAAAACAAAGACGGGTCTGTTACAACACTTATAACTCGAGATCTGCTGGATCAATTTTCATGGTTTTTGTTTCGTTGAATTTGTCTCCGCCCTGAATAGCAGAATACATTTTAAAAACAATGAAAACGTGAAAAAAAAAAAAGTTTCTATTTTCGAATACAATTTCTAAGATTTATTCTGTAGTAGGTAGGTAGTTGGTAGGTAGTAGGTAGGTAGTTGGTAGGTAGTAGGTAGGTGGTAGGTAGGTGGTAGGTAGGTGGTAGGTAGGTGGTAGGTAGGTGGTAGGTAGGTGGTAGGTAGGTGGTAGGTAGGTGGTAGGTAGGTGGTAGGTAGGTGGTAGGTAGGTGGTAGGTAGGTGGTAGGTAGGTGGTAGGTAGGTGGTAGGTAGGTGGTAGGTAGGTGGTAGGTAGGTGGTAGGTAGGTGGTAGGTAGGTGGTAGGTAGGTGGTAGGTAGGTGGTAGGTAGGTGGTAGGTAGGTGGTAGGTAGGTGGTAGGTAGGTGGTAGGTAGGTGGTAGGTAGGTGGTAGGTAGGTGGTAGGTAGGTGGTAGGTAGGTGGTAGGTAGGTGGTAGGTAGGTGGTAGGTAGGTGGTAGGTAGGTGGTAGGTAGGTGGTAGGGGTAGGTAGGGTAGGTAGGTAGGTGGTAGGTAGGTGGTAGGTAGGTGGTAGGTAGGTGGTAGGTAGGTGGTAGGTAGGTGGTAGGTAGGTGGTAGGTAGGTAGTAGGTAGGTCGTAGGTAGGTAGTAGGTAGGTAGTAGGTAGGTAGTAGGTAGGTAGTAGGTAGGTAGTAGGTAGGTAGTAGGTAGGTAGTAGGTAGGTAGTAGGTAGGTAGTAGGTAGGTAGTAGGTAGGTAGTAGGTAGGTAGTAGGTAGGTAGTAGGTAGGTAGTAGGTAGGTAGTAGGTAGGTAGTAGGTAGGTAGTAGGTAGGTAGTAGGTAGGTAGTAGGTAGGTAGTAGGTAGGTAGTAGGTAGGTAGTAGGTAGGTAGTAGGTAGGTAGTAGGTAGGTAGTGTGTTAGTAGTAGGTAGGTAGTAGGTAGGTAGTAGGTAGGTAGTAGGTAGGTAGTAGGTAGTAGTAGGTAGGTAGTAGGTAGGTAGTAGGTAGGTAGTAGGTAGGTAGTAGGTAGGTAGTAGGTAGGTAGTAGGTAGGTAGTAGGTAGGTAGTAGGTAGGTAGTAGGTAGGTAGTAGGTAGGTAGTAGGTAGGTAGTAGGTAGGTAGTAGGTAGGTAGTAGGTAGTAGGTAGGTAGTAGGTAGGTAGTAGGTAGGTAGTAGGTAGGTAGTAGGTAGGTAGTAGGTAGGTAGTAGGTAGGTAGTAGGTAGGTAGTAGGTAGGTAGTAGGTAGGTAGTAGGTAGGTAGTAGGTAGGTAGTAGGTAGGTAGTAGGTAGGTAGTAGGTAGGTAGTAGGTAGGTAGTAGGTAGGTAGTAGGTAGGTAGTAGGTAGGTAGTAGGTAGGTAGTAGGTAGGTAGAGGTAGTAGGTAGGTAGTAGGTAGGTAGTAGGTAGGTAGTAGGTAGGTAGTAGGTAGGTAGTAGGTAGGTAGTAGGTAGGTAGTAGGTAGGTAGTAGGTAGGTAGTAGGTAGGTAGTAGGTAGGTAGTAGTAGGTAGTAGGTAGGTAGTAGGTAGGTAGTAGGTAGGTAGTAGGTAGGTAGTAGGTAGGTAGTAGGTAGGTAGTAGGTAGGTAGTAGGTAGGTAGTAGGTAGGTAGTAGGTAGGTAGTAGGTAGGTAGTAGGTAGGTAGTAGGTAGGTAGTAGGTAGGTAGTAGGTAGGTAGTAGGTAGGTAGTAGGTAGGTAGTAGGTAGGTAGTAGGTAGGTAGTAGGTAGGTAGTAGGTAGGTAGTAGGTAGGTAGTAGGTAGGTAGTAGGTAGGTAGTAGGTAGGTAGTAGGTAGGTAGTAGGTAGGTAGTAGGTAGGTAGTAGGTAGGTAGTAGGTAGGTAGTAGTAGGTAGGTAGTAGGTAGGTAGTAGGTAGGTGGTAGGTAGTAGGTAGGTAGTAGGTAGGTAGTGAGTAGGTAGTAGGTAGGTAGTAGGTAGGTAGTAGGTAGGTAGTAGGTAGGTAGTAGGTAGGTAGTAGGTAGGTAGTAGGTAGGTAGTAGGTAGGTAGTAGGTAGGTAGTAGGTAGGTAGTAGGTAGGTAGTAGGTAGGTAGTAGGTAGGTAGTAGGTAGGTAGTAGGTAGGTAGTAGGTAGGTAGGTAGGTAGTAGGTAGGTAGTAGGTAGGTAGTAGGTAGGTAGTAGGTAGGTAGTAGGTAGGTAGTAGGTAGGTAGTAGGTAGGTAGTAGGTAGGTAGTAGGTAGGTAGTAGGTAGGTAGTAGGTAGGTAGTAGGTAGGTAGTAGGTAGGTAGTAGGTAGGTAGTAGGTAGGTAGTAGGTAGGTAGTAGGTAGGTAGTAGGTAGGTAGTAGGTAGGTAGTAGGTAGGTAGTAGGTAGGTAGTAGGTAGGTAGTAGGTAGGTAGTAGGTAGGTAGTAGGTAGGTAGTAGGTAGGTAGTAGGTAGGTAGTAGGTAGGTAGTAGGTAGGTAGTAGGTAGGTAGTAGGTAGGTAGTAGGTAGGTAGTAGGTAGGTAGTAGGTAGGTAGTAGGTAGGTAGTAGGTAGGTAGTAGGTAGGTAGTAGGTAGGTAGTAGGTAGGTAGTAGGTAGGTAGTAGGTAGGTAGTAGGTAGGTAGTAGGTAGGTAGTAGGTAGGTAGTAGGTAGGTAGTAGGTAGGTAGTAGGTAGGTAGTAGGTAGGTAGTAGGTAGGTAGTAGGTAGGTAGTAGGTAGGTAGTAGGTAGGTAGTAGGTAGGTAGTAGGTAGGTAGTAGGTAGGTAGTAGGTAGGTAGTAGGTAGGTAGTAGGTAGGTAGTAGGTAGGTAGTAGGTAGGTAGTAGGTAGGTAGTAGGTAGGTAGTAGGTAGGTAGTAGGTAGGTAGTAGGTAGGTAGTAGGTAGGTAGTAGGTAGGTAGTAGGTAGGTAGTAGGTAGGTAGTAGGTAGGTAGTAGGTAGGTAGTAGGTAGGTAGTAGGTAGGTAGTAGTAGGTAGGTAGTAGGTAGGTAGTAGGTAGGTAGTAGGTAGGTAGTAGGTAGGTAGTAGGTAGGTAGTAGGTAGGTAGTAGGTAGGTAGTAGGTAGGTAGTAGGTAGGTAGTAGGTAGGTAGTAGGTAGGTAGTAGGTAGGTAGTAGGTAGGTAGTAGGTAGGTAGTAGGTAGGTAGTAGGTAGGTAGTAGGTAGGTAGTAGGTAGGTAGTAGGTAGGTAGTAGGTAGGTAGTAGGTAGGTAGTAGGTAGGTAGTAGGTAGGTAGTAGGTAGGTAGTAGGTAGGTAGTAGGTAGGTAGTAGGTAGGTAGTAGGTAGGTAGTAGGTAGGTAGTAGGTAGGTAGTAGGTAGGTAGTAGGTAGGTAGTAGGTAGGTAGTAGGTAGGTAGTAGGTAGGTAGTAGGTAGGTAGTAGGTAGGTAGTAGGTAGGTAGTAGGTAGGTAGTAGGTAGGTAGTAGGTAGGTAGTAGGTAGGTAGTAGGTAGGTAGTAGGTAGGTAGTAGGTAGGTAGTAGGTAGGTAGTAGGTAGGTAGTAGGTAGGTAGTAGGTAGGTAGTAGGTAGGTAGTAGGTAGGTAGTAGGTAGGTAGTAGGTAGGTAGTAGGTAGGTAGTAGGTAGGTAGTAGGTAGGTAGTAGGTAGGTAGTAGGTAGGTAGTAGGTAGGTAGTAGGTAGGTAGTAGGTAGGTAGTAGGTAGGTAGTAGGTAGGTAGTAGGTAGGTAGTAGGTACAATACGGCCGATGTATCTTGGCGAGTCTGAACATAGGCTTTGCGAACTTTAGCGCATGTACACTCGTGAAGACAAATATTAAGTATCTAAACACTTGACAGACAGAAAGCTACAAAAATAACTTTATATAAATGAATAATTTAATTTAAATCCCTCACCTTTCGATAGTGGCAGATTTTTATTTTAAACACACACAATATTATTTACACTTAATACTTTATATACATTTACACGAATTATTATTTAATCACTGTCGCTGAGGGGGGAAATCCCTAACATAAAGTCGTCGGCCCCTTGCGTACCATGTGAGGTACTTGGCATAGGTTCATCATAGTAATCGTCGCTCTCACTTTCAGACTCACTTTCCGAATCTGAAGCTGTATTAATGATGAATTGTTCCGTCATATCGTCAATAATATGGTCGCTCTTCCTATATTCACCTTCGACCTCTTGCACTTTTCTGCATAAAGCACCCCATTCTTCCTGACCCATTAAATTTACTTTTTCCTGTATGAGCTCCATTGTCCGGGTTACGTTCCAGTCGACGTTTTTAGCTGCTACGTGCCCTTTAATGGCAGCCCACGCCATCTCGATGGGGTTTAAATCGGGATGGTATGGGGGTAAACGAAGGACATCGTGGTTGTGTCTCTTAAACATTTCGTCTATTACGTATCTTTTATGCACGTCTTTGTTTTTTTTTATTAGGTCGTAAAGTTGCGGTTTACGCATGTCCTTTTCATAGGATATACCTTTTTCTACTAACCACGATTCCATTTTTGCCTTCCTGTCATTAGATGTAGGGGCAGGATTCATTAATTTGTTGTGGTACGGAGCATTATCGATAACCACCACCGAGTTAGGGCTCAAATTTGGAATCAGTTGGGTCCGTAACCATTTCTCATAATTTGTAAAATTCATATCATCATGATAGTCTCCGGTTTTGCTTCCAGACTTGAACATAAGTAGGGCGTTCGGAACAAATCCTGCTTCTGACCCAGCGTGAACCATGACTATCCGCTGACCTTTTGATATCGGGCGCTTTAGTCCTTGAGCGGAACCATCTGACCACGCCTTACCTTTTGTATGTGATGAGTGGGCATACGACTCGTCAGTAAAAACAATTGGTCGACCTTCATCCCTGTATTTTTTTATTGCTTTCAAGTATAAAATCCTTTTCAGGCGAATGTCTGTTTTCTCTATTAGAACCATTCTATTGGTTTCGGTTTTTCGCCACTTGAAACCCAAGTTTTTTACTATCGTCTTCAAGCTTGTTTTAGCACCTTGAAAATTTATATCTCGTTTGAGCTTTGCAAGTAATTTATTTATGGTCGGCATTTCTTTTTCCGTATTGTGGAAGTTGTGGATGCATCTTTTTATCACACCTTCGTCAAAATTATCTATATCTGTAATAGGTTTTGATCTAGACCTTTTTTTACCAGGCCTGCGGAATACCGAAAGTAAGCCCGAAATATTGCCTTCATTTGCGATCCGCTGTATTGTGCGTTGGGACACACCAGTTGCGTTAGCAACTCTTAAATAAACTTTGTCAACATCTTTTACGCCTTCTTCTTTTTCTTTTTTCATATACTGCGTTAAATCGTAAATGATTTTTCTCGCCTGGCGATTTAAAACACTGTTATGCTTTGGTGGCATATTTAGCGAATATTATAAGTGCCAACTGACACTTGCAAATAAAACAATTAAAACAAACTTAACACTTAACAACAAACTTAACAATAATAACAACAATTCACAACAATAACAACGAAAACTTTTATAATCGACTGTACTCAAGACAGAGATAGCGACACGAACACGACACCAATGCTAACGTGTGACTGAGACATATACCGTGTACCGAGCATTGCCGAATAAGCACGAAGCTTCACGAAATAAACAAATAGGGATGTCCAATACGCGTTCCTGAGGGTATTGTTTAATCGATTTTTATTCAAATCGATTAAAATTAAGTCAAAAAATATATTTATTTTTAATTATTACGGAGGTTTGAAATTTTCTCAAATAATCGTTACTCAAGTAGTCGTTAATGGATAACTGATATTTTATGTAAATCATGTCTTTT
This sequence comes from Xestia xanthographa, assembly GCA_905147715.2. Taxonomy (NCBI): domain Eukaryota; kingdom Metazoa; phylum Arthropoda; class Insecta; order Lepidoptera; family Noctuidae; genus Xestia; species Xestia xanthographa. The sequence continues at coordinate 18,343,225 of LR990652.1, forward strand.
AACCGAGAAAATAAAATGTTGTAATTTTTTATTTTATTTAAATCGAAATCCCGTTTATTCACAAACAAAATACACTATATTTATAAATCTATTTCGTTTAATATCCTAAATAAACAAAAATCAATTAATTCTATTTAAAACTAATCGATTACGATATTAGATTGAATAAAGGGTCGATTGTGTTTATTTTTGGTCAATCTCTAGCCTAGACCACCGCCCCCCGCACGTCGCCTCATGCCTCCATTTGGTTCCTCAAAACAGTTAACCTTCTGCGCGAAGTTCGGACTCGCCAAGATACATCGGCCGTATTGTAGGTAGTAGGTAGGTAGTAGGTAGGTAGTAGGTAGGTAGTAGGTAGGTAGTAGGTAGGTAGGTAGTAGGTAGGTAGCTCATGTGACGCAGACGAAGTTGCGCGGGTCAGCTAGTCCCTACTATATATATATATATATAATCAACCCATCACGGTAAATGTTGATCCAGTTTAGATTTAGAACAAATGTTGATCCGCCTATTTCGTGTGTACATTTTGCTCCGGAGTGAGATAGAGCTGTATTTATCGAATATATGAATTCAGCGTGTGACGTCAGTGGATGTGCATTTGCCTGTTTTTAAATTACTCGTCATACAATTTTACAGTTTTAGTTGATCCAATAACGGTCAAAAAAATGATACTGAAGCGTATAATGTGGCTCCGGTTTATATCTGACTGTTAGTGGTAAATGTTGCTCCGGAGCTGAATATGAAGGGTACGTACTAAAAAACAGAACGGCAACATCGCACTAGCGTGCGAATGAAATAAACATAAGTTCCTACTTCAAGTTAAAGTGAGACAAGATGCTGTCGCGCATTTCTTCGTCGTTTGTCGCGTCATCTACTTTGTGGCAGCAGCAAGTGCACAGTGATACATACGTCGCCTTAAGATTTTTTTCTTACGTCTGCAATTAAAATTGACCATAGGCTTTTTACACTGCTAATTACCTACTTACAGCTGATGTAGGTACCTACTCATTTTAATTTCAACACCAGAGTCTCTTCATGTTGAACTAAAATTACAGATCTAGGTAGGTATTAGCTAGCAGTAGCAGCCGCCGCCGCGCAATACTTGGTAGGTACCTACTTACCTACTTTGTGGCAGCAGCAAGTGCACAGTGATACGTCGCCTTAATTAAGATTATTTCTAACGTCTGCAATAAAAGTTGACCCAAGGCCATTTACTAATTACCTACTTACAGCTGATGTAAGTACCTACTCATTCTAGTTTCAACACCAGAGTCTCTTCACGTTGAAGTAAAATTACAGATCTAGGTAGGTAGGTACCTACTAGCTAGCAATAGCAGCTGCCGCCGCTCCATACTTAGGTAGGTACCTACTTTGTGGCAGCAGCAATGCACCAGTAGTTTTTCAAGTGGTGTAGTGATTAGTGCTCGCAAACTAAGAAGATTTCCACATTTTCGAAATTAAAAAAGTTCGTGTGACCAAGCGTCAACGTAGCTTTAGATTGACTACATTTTAGTTGACCACTGTAGAACCTAGGTCTCACTCCCTCACGTTCACCACAATTCATTGGCGCTCTTCTTAAACTGCCTCCGTGGTCTAGTGGTTAGGGTGTTGGTTTTTCGATCAGATCGTAGGTTACATTCCCGAAGGAAGCAAATTGAAAAGACAGAATCAGATGATCCTTGCTCCAGAAGGCATGATAAAGTTGTTTATCGATGTGCTGTGCAGGCACAGAGCGCGGAGCGGAGGTGTCCACACGTAGACGTTGCGCGGTGCGACGAAAAGCTAGCCATGCCTACTCTCCGGATTTCATACTAATTCGAATAACACCGAAAAAAACCGGCCAAGTGCGAGTCGGACTCGCGCACGAAGGGTTCCGTACCATTATTATCAAAAAATGGGCAAAAAATCACGTTTGTTGTATGGGAGCACCCCTTAAATATTAATTTTATTCTGTTTTTAGTATTTGTTGTTATAGCTGCAACAGAAATACATCATCTGTGAAAATTTCAACTGTCTAGCTGTCACGGTTCATGAGATACAGCCTGGTGACAGACAGACGGACAGACAGCGAAGTCTTAGTAATAGGGTTCCGTTTTTACCCTTTGGGTACGGAACCCTAAAAACCGCCTCCTACTCTGTGTGTGGACAGCTTTATTTTTTAAGGCATTTACACTCGCGTACGAGTCGCGAGAGGAGGCGCGAGGTGAGATGTGTGTGAAGTTGGCAGATCATTGTCCAGCAGATCAAAAATAAATCGGAGTTCTATTCGCATGCAGCATAGTTCTGGAGTTCCTGATACTTTTCAGAAATAGTTCTGCCCTTTTTCAGGAAAAAAAGTCAAACGAAAATATGATCTGCTAACTTCCGGTAGCAGATCATTTTTTCCAAAACTAAATTTTTCAAAGTGTTTTAGGCGCACAATGATGAGTTCTATAGTTTCTAATACATTTGTGATATAGTTCTGTGACCATAAAAAAGAAAAAAATAAAAAGAAACATAGTAACTTCAAACCAGAAAAAAGTCGATACTTTACATACAAATGCCAATAATTACATAAAACGTGGATTCTCATTCATTTTTATAGGCAATATCTGTAGTCTAGACGTTGAAGTAACAAGTAAAATCATGAATGAAAAAAAAACTCGATCTAAAGTGTCACCAGTGCATAGCTGAAGCCTTAGATTAGCGAAAATAATTATAAAATTCTATGTTTGAATCATAAAGTCCAAAATAAATTATGCATAGTATTCTGGACAGACAACTCTTCAGTTTTAAATACAACAATAACAGGGCTATAAAAAATCACAGCAAGAACACTCAGAATTTATACAAAAGTATCAGCAGAGCATGGTTGAAGATAAAGATTAGCAAAAAATATGAAAATTACTGTCAACAGATTTCGTGTTCGCAAAAAAAATCTATAATTAATTATGAGTGGTAAAGAGGACCTAGAACTCCTCGGTTTCAGATACAATAATAAAAGTGCTAAAAAATTACTCGGAAAATAGACCTAGAACTCACACTCAGATATCAGCAGATCACGGTTGAATATTAAGAATTGCAGAAATCATGAACAGATTTCGTGTTCGCATTAAAAAATCAATAATTAATTATGAGTAGTATTAAGGACCTAGAACTCCACGGTTTTAGATACACTAATAGTATTGCTAAAGAAAACCATGAAAATAAAACCTAGAACTCACACTCAGATATCAGCAGATCATGCTTGGAAATTTAGAATTGCAGAAATCATGAACAGATTTCGTGTTCACAATAAAAAAATCTATAATTATTTATGAGTGGTATTGAGGACCTAGAACTCCTCGGTTTTAGATACATTTATAGTAGTTCTGCAGAAAAACATGGAAAGCAAATCTAGAACTCACACTCAGATATCAGCAGATCATGCCTGAATATTTAGAATTGCAGAAATCATGAACAGATTTCGTGTTCGCATTATAAAATCTTAAATTAAATATGAGTAGTGTGTAGGACCTAGAACTCCTTAGTATTAGATACCTCAATAGTAGTGCTAAAGAAAGACATGAAAATCAAACCTAGAACTCTTACTCAGATATCAGCAGATCACTGTTGAATATTTACAGTTGCAGAAATCATGAACAGATTTCGTGTTCGCATTATAAAATCAATAATTAATTATGAGTAGTATCGAGGACCTAGAACTCCTCGGTTTTAGATACATTAACAGTAGTGCTACAGAAAAACATGGAAAGCTAACCTAGAACTCATACTCAGATATCAGCAGATCATGCCTGAATATTTAGAGTTGCAGAAATCATGAACAGATTTCGTGTTCGCATTATAAAATCAATAATTAATTATGAGTAGTATTGAGGACCTAGAACTCCTCGGTTTTACATATCTCAATAGTAGTGCTAAAGAAAAACATGGAAAACAAACCTAGAACTCTCACTCAGATATCAGCAGATCACGGTTGAAAATTTAGAATTGCAGAAATCATGAACAGATTTCGTGTTCGCATTATAAAATCAATAATAAATTATGAGTAGTATTGCTCGGTTTTAGATACATTTATAGTAGTGCTACAGAAAAACATGGAAAGCAAATCTAGAACTCACACTCAGATATCAGCAGATCACGGTTGAAAATTAAGAATTGCAGAAATCATGAACAGATTTCGTGTTCACAAAAAAAAAACTATAATTATTAATGAGTGGTATTGAGGACCTAGAACTCCTCGGTTTTAGATACAATAATAGTATTGCTAAAGAAAGCCATGAAAATCAAACCTAGAACTCACACTCAGATATCAGCAGATCACGGTTGAAAATTTAGAATTGCAAAAATCATGAACAGATTTCGTGTTCGCATTATAAAATCAATAATAAATTATGAGTAGTATTGAGGACCTAGAACTCCTCAATTTTAGATACATTAATAGTAGTGCTACAGAAAAACATGGAAAACTAACCTAGAACTCACACTCAGATATCAGCAGATCATGCCTGAATATGCAGAGTTGCAGAAATCATGAACAGATTTCGTGTTCGCATTATAAAATCAATAATTAATTATGAGTAGTATTGAGGACCTAGAACTGCTTGGTTTCAGATACCTCAAAAGTAGTGCCAAAGAAAAACATTGAAACCAAACGTAGAACTCACACTCAGATATCAGCAGAGCATGGCTGAAGATTTGATTTGCAGAAATCATGAACAGATTTCGTGTTCGCATTATAAAATCTTAAATTAAATATGAGTAGTGTGTAGGACCTAGAACTCCTTAGTATTAGATACCTCAATAGTAGTGCTAAAGAAAATCATGAAAATCAAACCTAGAACTCTTACTCAGATATCAGCAGATCACTGTTGAATATTTACAGTTGCAGAAATCATGAACAGATTTCGTGTTCGCCTATAATAATCAATAAATAATTACAAGTAGCACTAAGCACCTAGAACTCCACGGTTTCTGATATTCTATTATAAACGCTATCAAATAACATGAAGAGTAACCCTAAAACTCACACTGAAGTATCAGCAGAGCATGGTTGAAGATTTAGATTTGCAGAAATCATGAACAGATTTCGTGTTCGCCTATAATAATCAATAAATAATTACAAGTAGCACTAAGGACCTAAAACTCCACGGTTTCTGATACTTTATTATAAACGCTATCAAATAACTTGAAGAGTAACCCTAGAACTCACACTCAGATATCAGCAGAGCATTGTTGAACATTTAGGTTTGCAGAAAAAAAGGCCAGATTTAGTGTTTGCATAAAAAAATCTATAATTAACTTTAAATAGTATTTAGGACCTAGAACTCCTCGGTTTCAGATACCTTAATAGTTCTTGTATAAAAAAACATAACAAGTAAACCTAGAACTCACACTGAATATCAGCAGAGCATGATTGAAGATTTAGATTTGCAGAAATCATGAACAGATTTCGTGTTCGCATATAATAATCAATAAATAATTACATATAGCACTAAAGACCTAGAACTCCACGGTTTCTGGTACACTATTATAAATACTATCAAACGATTTGAAAAGTAAGCCTAGACTTCACACTCGGATATCAGCACAGCATGGTTGAACACTTAAACTAGCAGAAATTATGACCAGATTTATTGTTCGCATAAAAAAATGTATTATTAATTTTGGGTAGTATAAGAGACAAAAAACTCCTCGGTTTCAGATACCACAATAGTAGTTCTATAAAATGACATGAAAAGTAAACCTAGAACTGACACTCAGATATCAGCAGAGCATGGCTGAAGATTTGATTTGCAGATATCATGAACAGATTTCGTGTTCGCCTATAAAAATCAATAAATAATTACAAGTAGCACAAAGAACGTAGAACTCTTCGGTTTCTGATACTTTATTATAAACGCTATCGAATTCCATGAAAAATAACCATAGAACTCACACTCAGATATCAGCAGAGCATGGTTGAACATTTAGGTTTGCAGAAAAAAAGGCCAGATTTAGTGTTTGCATAAAAAAATCTATAATTAATTTTAAATAGTATTTAGGACCTAGAACTCCTCGGTTTCAGATACCTTAATAGTAGTTGTATAAAAAAACATAACAAGTAAACCTAGAACTCACACTGAATATCAGCAGAGCATGGTTGAAAATTAAGATTTGCAGAAATCATGGACAGATTTCGTGTTCGCCTATAATAATCAATAAATAATTACAAGTAGCACTAAGGACCTAAAACTCCGCGGTTTCTGATATTTTATTATAAACGCTATCAAAAAACATGAATAGTAACCCTAGAACTTACACTCAGATATCAGCAGAGCATGGTTGAACATTTAGGTTTGCAGAAAGGAAGGCCATATTTAGTGTTTGCATTAAAAAAATCCATAATTAATTTTGAATAGGGTTAAGGACCTAGAACTCCTCGGTTTCAGATACCTTAATAGAAGTTGTATAAAAAAACATAACAAGTAAACCTGGAACTCACACTGAATATCAGCAGAGCATGATTGAAGATTTAGATTTGCAGAAATCATGAACAGATTTCGTGTTCGCATATAATAATCAATAAATAATTACAAGTAGCACTAAGCACCTAGAACTCCACGGTTTCTGATATTCTATTATAAACGCTATCAAATAACATGAAGAGTAACCCTAAAACTCACACTGAAGTATCAGCAGAGCATGGTTGAAGATTTAGATTTGCAGAAATCATGAACAGATTTCGTGTTCGCCTATAATAATCAATAAATAATTACAAGTAGCACTAAAGACCTAAAACTCCACGGTTTCTGATACTTTATTATAAACGCTATCAAATAACATGAAGAGTAACCCTAGAACTCACACTCAGATATCAGCAGAGCATTGTTGAACATTTAGGTTTGCAGAAAAAAAGGCCAGATTTAGTGTTTGCATAAAAAAATCTATAATTAACTTTAAATAGTATTTAGGACCTAGAACTCCTCGGTTTCAGATACCTTAATAGTTCTTGTATGAAAAACATAACAAGTAAACCTAGAACTCACACTGAATATCAGCAGAGCATGATTGAAGATTTAGATTTGCAGAAATCATGAACAGATTTCGTGTTCGCATATAATAATCAATAAATAATTACAAGTAGCACTAAGGACCTAAAACTCCGCGGTTTCTGATATTTTATTATAAACGCTATCAAAAAACATGAATAGTAACCCTAGAACTTACACTCAGATATCAGCAGAGCATGGTTGAACATTTAGGTTTGCAGAAAGGAAAGCCATATTTAGTGTTTGCATTAAAAAAATCCATAATTAATTTTGAATAGGATTAAGGACCTAGAACTCCTCGGTTTCAGATACCTTAATAGAAGTTGTATGAAAAAACATAACAAGTAAACCTAGAACTCACACTGAATATCAGCAGAGCATGATTGAAGATTTAGATTTGCAGAAATCATGAACAGATTTCGTGTTCGCATATAATAATCAATAAATAATTACAAATAGCACTAAAGACCTAGAACTCCACGGTTTCTGGTATACTATTATAAATACTATCAAACGATTTGAAAAGAAAGCCTAGAATTCACACTCGGATATCAGCACAGCATGGTTGAACACTTAAACTAGCAGAAATTATGACCAGATTTATTGTTCGCAAAAAAAAATGTATTATTAATTTTGGGTAGTATAAGAGACAAAAAACTCCTCGGTTTCAGATACCACAATAGTAGTTCTATAAAATGACATGAAAAGTAAACCTAGAACTCACACTCAGATATCAGCAGAGCATGGCTGAAGATTTGATTTGCAGATATCATGAACAGATTTCGTGTTCGCCTATAAAAATCAATAAATAATTACAAGTAGCACAAAGAACGTAGAACTCTTCGGTTTCTGATACTTTATTATAAACGCTATCGAATTCCATGAAAAATAACCATAGAACTCACACTCAGATATCAGCAGAGCACTACTATTGAGGTATCTAAAACCGAGGAGTTTTAGGTCCTTAATACTACGTTTTATTAATTTTAGATTTTTTAATGCAAACACAAAATCTGTTCATGATTTCTGCAATTCTTAATTTTCAACCGTGATCTGCTGATATCTGAGTGTGAGTGCAAGGTTTACTTTTCATGTTTTTTTACAGAACTTCTATTGGTTTATCTGAAACCGAGGAGTTCTAGGTCCTCAATACTACTCATAATTAATTATAGATTTTTTTTTGCGAACACGAAATCTGTTCATGATTTCTGCAATTCTAAATATTCAGGCATGATCTGCTGATATCTGAGTGTGAGTTCTAGGTTAGCTTTCCATGTTTTTCTGTAGCACTACTATTAATGTATCTAAATCCGAGGAGTTGTAGGTCCTCGACTCTACTCATAATTAATTATTGATTTTATAATGTGAACACGAAATCTGTTTATGATTTCTGCAACTGTAAATATTCAACCGTGATCTGCTGATATCTAAATAAGAGTTCTAGGTTTGATTTTCATGTCTTTCTTTAGCACTACTATTGAGGTATCTAATACCGAGGAGTTCTAGGTCCTACATGCTACTCATAATTTATTATTGATTTTATAATGCGAACACGAAATCTGTTCATGATTTCTGCAATTCTAAATTTTCAACCGTGATCTCCTGATATCTGAGTGTGAGTTCTAGGTTTAATTTTCATGGCTTTCTTTAGCAATACTATTAGTGTATCTAAAACCGAGGAGTTCTAGGTCCTCAATATCACTCATTAATAATTATAGATTTTTTTTTGTGAACACGAAATCTGTTGACAGTAATTTTCATATTTTTTGGTAATCTTTATCTTCAACCATGCTCTGCTGATACTTTTGTACAAATTCTGAGTGTTCTTGCTGTGATTTTTTATAGCCCTGTTATTGTTGTATTTAAAACTGAAGAGTTGTCTGTCCAGAATACTATGCATAATTTATTTTTGACTTTATGATTCAAACATAGAATTTTATAATTATTTTCGCTAATCTAAGGCTTCAGCTATGCACTGGTGACACTTTAGATCGAGTTTTTTTTTCATTTATGATTTTACTTGTTACTTCAACGTCTAGACTACAGATATTGCCTATAAAAATGAATGAGAATCCACGTTTAATGTAATTATTGGCATTTGTATGTAAAGTATCGACTTTTTTCTGGTTTGAAGTTACTATGTTTCTTTTTATTTTTTTCTTTTTTATGGTCACAGAACTATATCAAAAATGTATTAGAAACTATAGAACTCATCATTGTGCGCCTAAAACACTTTGAAAAAATTAGTTTTGGAAAAAATGATCTGCTACCGGAAGTTAGCAGATCATATTTTCGTTTGACTTTTTTTCCTGAAAAAGGGCAGAACTATTTCTGAAAAGTATCAGGAACTCCAGAACTATGCTGCATGCGAATAGAACTCCGATTTATTTTTGATCTGCTGGACAATGATCTGCCAACTTCACACACATCGAGGTGAGAGTGTGAACAGACGCTCGTGCCTCGTCTCGCGACTCGCGGCGCTCGCGTCAGGAGCGATACGAGTCAAAGGCAGTGTTGCCAACCGTACGATTTAAATCGTGTTTATACGACTTTTTAATATCTGGTGCTGTGTAAGATCATGAATTCAAAACCGTACGCGAAACATACGCTCTTATCTCTCTTTTTGTTTCAATTCGGTAATTTCATCTCTTGCGTACACGGTAACCCGGACATATATAGATAATTTGTGCAAATGACCAGCGGCAACACTGCACAGCACGAGAGTGTGAACGGAAGCTCGTCACGCGAGCCGCGAGGCGAGCCACGAGACGAGTCGCGAGGCGAGGCACGAGGTGAGAGTGTGAATGCACCATTACCGTTGTCGGTCGGTAGGTATCGTTCGGTTTTGTTCGGCGCGTGGCGGGCGGCATGCTTTGTAGCGGGCGGCGACGCGGCGCGGCGGTATCCTTTGATTAGCCGCACGTGCGCGGGATGCGTTTGAGCAAATTTCGTAATTCGGGAATAAATCAATCAGTTCAGTTGAATCGCGACCGCGTAAGGTGAAACATTTGTTTAGTTCAGATTTTCGTTTCCGGTTTTGTTTTTAGTATTAGGTGTTTGTGTTTTGTGTGTGTTACGGCGCGCTCACGTCTGCGACCGTCTGGGAGGAGGCCACTTTAGAAAAAAGAGAGAGACTGTAAGGTAGGTAGTTAGTACAAGTAATTTTAATAACTTTCACGTAATTTGATGTTTTCTTTTTATTTTTCTTTATTACGAAGTCTTTTTTGTCCTACTTTTGTTTTGTAGGTAGGTACTAGGTAAGTATGTAACTTTGTAAATTTATCATTCTTCTTATTTTTATTAGCTCTAATACTGTGAGTTGTTAATGTACTAGCTCAATGGGGCTCTTGATATTCCACATCAGGTACTCCAGGTCCTCAATTTCTAAGTGCCCGAAGAAGCAGCCCATCACGATGAACAACTTTTGCAAAGGCATAATTTCCGTATCTCGTACAGTTTAACTAGACTCTTGATGTTCCACGTCAGGTACTCCAGACCCTCGATAGCTGATAAAAAGTAGCCTATGTCCGTCTCCGGCGTGCTAGCAATCTTTGTACTAAAATTCACGAAGATTTGTAGTAAGCGGAACGGCAACGTTGGAGTGACCACCGTCGGCCAATCACGGAGGAAGTAAGAAAGATCTTCATTGTGATTGGTCCGTTTAAATCGGATCAACATTTATCGGAGCGGATTTGTATATTGGAGCCACATTTAACAACCGTACTTTTCAGTCGAGTGACGTCACAAGAATGTCAAATGTTGATCCGATTGGAGCCACATTGGTATGAAAAAAAGCGTAATGGATCAACATAAGGCCTTCGGATCAACATTTGTTTTTGGATCAACTTTTAACTGATCGTACGTCTTGAAAGATCAACATTTACCGTGATGGTATCTCTATTAATAATATATTTTTATATTTTATTTTTATTATATTTATTATTTATTATATATTTATTATATTATTATATATTATATTTTATATATATATAATATTATAAATGCGAAAGTAACTCTGTCTGTCTGTCTGTCTGTCTGTTACCTTTTCACGCCTAAACCGCTGAACCGATTTTGATGAATTTTGGTATAGAGATAGATGGAACCTTGGGAAAGGACATAGGGTACTTTTTATCCAGATCCCGATCCCGATCCCGATCCCGGAATTATACGGGTGGAAACGCAGAGTGCAGTTGTGTATCGTATATCCCTACTAAATGACCTTGAAACGGTTGTGATCATTCAACATTGATGGTGATTGTGATGGTGATCGTGATGGTGATGGTGATCGTGATGGTGATTGTGATGGTGATTGTGATGGTGATTGTGATGGTGATGGTGATTGTGATAGTGTGATTGTGATAGTGAATGATTGTGATGATGGTGATTGTGATGGTGATTGTGATGGCGATTGTGATGGCGATTGTGATAATGATTGAGATAACGATGATGGTGATGTGATTGTGATGGTGATTGTGATGGTGATGGTGATTGTGATAGTGTGATTGTGATAGTGAATGATTGTGATGATGGTGATTGAGATGGTGATTGTGATGGCGATTGTGATGGCGATTGTGATAATGATTGAGATAACGATGATGGTGATTGTTATGGTGATTGTGATGGTGATTGTGATGGTGATTGTGATGGTGATGGTGATTGTGATAGTGTGATTGTGATAGTGAATGATTGTGATGATGGTGATTGTGATGGTGATTGTGATGGTGATTGTGATGGTGATTGTGATGGTGATTGTGATGGTGATTGTGATGGCGATTGTGATGGCGATTGTGATAATGATTGAGATAACGATGATGGTGATTGTTATGGTGATTGTGATTGTGATGGTGATTTTGATAGTGATTGTGATGGTGATGGTGATTGTGATGGTGATTATGATGGTGATTGTGATGGTGATTGTGATGGTGATTGTGATGGTGATTGTGATGGTGATTGTGATGGTGATTGTGATGGTGATTGTGATAATGATGGTGATATTGATGGTGACTGTGATTGTGATGGTGATTGTGTTGGTGTTTGTGATGGTGATGGTGACTGAAATAGTGATGGTGATTGTGATAATGATTGTGATATTGATGTTGGTTTTGATAGTGATGGTGATTGTGATAATAATGGTGGTTGTGACAGTGATGGTGGTTGTGATGATTATGAAATTTGGCACATCGATAGTTTATAACCTGGATTCACATGTAGGACACTATTTATCCCTTTAGTATGATTCAGTGGGACAGTTACCGAAATTTACGCGGGCGAAGCCGCGGGCAACAGCTAGTAATCAAATAAAATCGATTAGATTTAGTAATCAAAGAATTTCGAGATTGAAGGAGCTTAACTCCTTAGATCCAGCGAAGGGCCCAGGTCCTGATGGACTTTCGCCTTACTTCCTTAGGAATACTGCGACTTCCATCTGTAAACCTCTATTTATTATTTATAATAAATGTATATCTGAGGGAGTTGTGCCTAATGTGTGGAAGCATGCGTATATTGTGCCTGTTCACAAAAGTGGATCCAAACGCAGCGTGGAACACTATCGTCCCATTTCCATCCTGCCTGCACTGTCGAAACTCTTTGAAAGGTTAGTTCATAATGAAATATACCCTGTACTCCACAACATCATAATTCCACAACAGCACGGTTTCGTTAAGCGTCGGTCGACTAATACTAATTTATTATTATTTTCTAGCTTTTTGTTTGATTGTGTTGACAGCCGTGTACAGGTAGACGCAGTGTATACGGACTTCTGTAAAGCCTTCGACAAGGTTGACCATGAAATACTGCTAAATAAAATAGCGTTCAACGGCATACGTGGTAATCTTCTGAGGTGGTTTACCTCTTATATTACCAATCGCAGTCAGAGGGTTGTAATCAATGGTCATCAATCAAACATCGCACAAGTCACCTCTGGTGTGCCTCAAGGCTCTATACTTGGTCCCCTCTTGTTTATTTTATATATAAATGACATCAGCCAATGCTTTCGCAATACCAAATTTTTATTATATGCCGATGACCTCAAATTATATAGAGCCATAAGACAACCAAGTGATTGCCTTCTGCTGCAGCAAGATTTGGACAGACTATCCTGTTATTGTCAGGAAAATAAGTTGCAACTAAGTTTACCTAAATGCAATTTCTTAAACTTCACAAAAAATAAAATCAAAATTAACTATACATATACGTTGTGCAATGCCCCCCTACTTAAAGTGGATTCTATTCGAGATCTCGGTGTTATTCTTGATTCTAAGCTTTGCTTAGATCTACACATAGGAAAAATTGTTAATAAAGCGTATCAAATGTACGGATTTGTAATGCGTTCAACTGTCGACTTTAAAAAGCCTTTTTCCTATTTATGCTTATATAAGTCTCTTGTACGATCTCAACTAGAGTACGCCGCGTCCGTCTGGAGTCCTTACTACAAAAAGTACGTTGAAATGATTGAGTGTGTTCAATACAAGTTCTTGCGAGCTATGCATTACAGATGCTACGGATATTATTTGCCGTACCAAGATTTACTTGCTAAGTATAAGCTCGCAACACTCGAAAACAGACGTAGGTACTTAGAAGCTATGAATTTATATAATATTGCTCGAAATAAATTTGACTGTATTGAACTGTCCAATATGTTATGTTATGCGGTTCCTAGGACGGTCCACAAGCGAAAGGTGCGCGCTGGCAGATTATTTTCCGTGGGCACTTGCAAGTCCAACTCTGGCCAGCGTTCGCCTGTTCGCAGAATGGTCGATTCCTACAATAGTACTTTCGAGCAAATTGACATTTTTGCATGTTCTCCATACAAGTTTAAACGTCTTATACTTAAAGAACTTTCTTAATTATTTATACACCTTCTTACACTGTTTTTCTTTTTTATTACAACATTTTATATATCTCGCATTTGTAACCCTAGCGATTATTTCACTGTCAAGTACCTTAGAGTTAATCTGTGAACAGCGTTGTGGGCTGCAATATTGTCTATAAGCTTTGTATATTTTTCTTATGTCTATGTTTTATATTGCAGTTGTTTGTTGTTCCTTTTTGAATAAAATAAAAATAAAATAAAATAAAAATCAAACCATTTATTCGCATAATATGGGTAAATAAACAGTACATAAATGTTACAATACATAATTAACCATTTCTGGTTTACGAAACAAAAATAAAGCCCTTCTCTCCTTCAATCTCCCAGTACGGCTGGTCACCGCGGGACAGATGGACCAAAACCCTCCAAAGCTAAAAGAAAAAACATTTTTAAGAATTTTTTTGAGAAGTGGAAATCTTCGGAGGAGGCTTTTACCCGAAAGGGGTCCATACAAAAATAATATTGAAAACAATGCGCTAATTATCTTATACTTTTAATTTAATCGAATTATTATTTCAAGTGAAATTAAATTATTGAAATTATTGTTTATTAATGAACCGTAAAATGGGGTGAATAGAAATCGCGGGGTGTATAGAAACAAATCTGAGAACTTGATTATGGTCGTTCTAGTTGCTCTTTATTCTGTTAAAATATCTTTATTCCCACTTTTAATAACACTGCAACATTTTTCCTTCATTCTGGCAACCCTAAAATTTACGTCAAGTCTATTGACATAGAGAAAAAGGCTGTTGAAGTGAACCTCTGCGTAACAGTGTTTATTGACTGTGTAAAACTTTAAAAAAAACATCAAGTTCTTCACTGTTATCTCTTTGTCAATTTGCATACTTGGATAGTTAAGTTTCTCATCTATTAGAAATAAAAAGGTGAGTATCAATATTCCATCATTTTGTACTTATTTTTTAGTAAAATCGAGACTTAGTATTTTTTTACTGAATTCGAGGTGAATAGAACCGAGTGGGGGGTGATTAGAAACGCCTTTAGGGTCAATAGAAACGAAGAAAGGGGTGAATAGATATGAGTGAGGGGTTAATAGCAACGAGAAAGAGGTTAATAGAAACATGATTTTCAGGGTTGTCAATCGAGTATTTTTTCATCATGACAGTTTTCATTTAAAATTTTTATTTAAAATGTTTTTCTGTGACACTTTAATTTGAAATTTAGATTTTTTATCTTCAACGGCTTTGGTCAATTTAATTTAACATTTTCTGGATTTCTGAGATAAATATTTTAGACCGTTTAAGGATTTATTTGCGATTATCCTCATTCCAAAAATGCCCTAATTGTGGGTACATTTGCAAAAAGTCTTATTCTTCAAAATAAGTGGGTACTAGTTAGGTACGTAAGTACAATAAAAGTTGATTTTGACAACCCTAAAGTTTTTTCTCTATTCACCCCTCAGTCGTATCTTTTGACCCCAGTTTCAAGGTAAATAGAAACGACCTACTTTTTCTTTTTTCACAAATAATTCTCAAATTTATGTATAATTAAAGAATAACTATTTGGTAAATTAAAACGAGACTCGCAATTCGAAAAATTCTTTGATAACTGTCAGCTTTCATACAAAATATGTAAGAAAATCAGTGTAGAAGCTGAAAGTTGTGTCTATTCACCCCATTTTACGGAAATTATTGTTTATTGTTATTATTAATTTTATCGAACTATTTATTGATTGTTAATGTTAAGGATTATTGTTATTATTAACTTGAGGGAATTATTCAATGATTTTTGATACTTAGTAGTTGTAATTTCGATGGAATTAATTATTGATTTTTGTTGATTTTAATTGTTATTATTTATTAATCGAATAATTTATTGATTTATAAATTGTTGATGATTATTGTCAGTTAGTGTTAATTTAATTCAAATTTATTATTTATTGTTCTTATTAATGATTATTGTAGTTATTAATTTGAAGTAATTAGTTACCGATTACTGTTATTAGTAATTTGAGGGAATAATTATTGATTTAAATATCTATTTCAATACACTTCCTCGAAAACTGGTCCATAACGCACTACGATTACGTACAACATGCAATGTATTTCACACGCGTGCGTTTTTCTCCATTTTCCCGCACGTGTGCGGGAATGAAAATTGCCACAGATAACTATACTTATACTTAGTCCAAATTGGTTCATGCTTAGAGTCTGAGGTGAATGTTTTTATTTTTTTAGTTTTTGCAAAGCACTGCGCGTCTTTACGGCATAAATATTTTCGGCATGAATATTAAAATTGTGTTTATAAATAGAATATCATAGATAAACATGATTATTAAAAACGAATAGTTATTTTTATACACAAATTAACATTTATTTGTGTTCTGAATTCAAAATATAAAATACATCTATTTTTTATATTAGGCTGATTAACGGCTTCATACCTTTGCCTCTCCTTTAACCTGGCAAGAGCAGAGCGCGAAAAAAAAGTAAATTAATGTGAATGCTTCAGGGTAGCCCGCGAAATTCAAATTTTCTTACGTTTTTTGCAATTTGCAGGCCAGTGCTAGGTTGTATGTTGATTAAAATATTGTGTGCGACTGTAAGACGTATGTAGTTACAGAATTATATTCATCAAAATCATCAATACAACTCTCAAAGTTCATAAAGGTGGAAAAATTACTTTTCCAAGGTCAAAATCATTCTTCAAATGACGTGGACATTTGTTATTGCAGTTCTCGGCTCAAAAACACCCTCGCCTACGGCTCGGGTGTTATAATTCCGCCTCGAATGCAATAACAAACTTTCTCCACTTGTATCAAATTGTACTATTTATTGCTGATGATAATTGTTAACTAGTGTTTATTTTTTTTTATAATTGTTAATGTTATGTTTATGGAATTAAATAAAGCTTAAATAAAAAAATAAAAATAAAATAAGTGGCGTAATCGTGGGGGAGAGAATACACCCTGATTTCCACTTTACAGCCTCAAAGCTCCAGTACCTCGGCGTCTGCCGTACTGGGTGGACGTGGGCTCTGTGTCCGTTGTTGTTATGATCACAAGGGTAAAAACGATGTACTATTGTTTTCAGGTTTGAGTGAATGAAAGCCATTGCGTGTAATTTATAAAACTATAATCGGGAAAAATCAGAGGAATACGTTTATGGGATAACAAAGTTAAGACATGCTAAACTTTTTTTCTGGGTATTAATATCCTACTGATTATCGCTTTGCTATTGGTGATAAACTAACTATAGTTTTGAATATGTTTTCTTTTCTGATGCAGTCTCTCTCGAGGACACGGTTATACGAGCATAAAGCTAATTTCCGTCGAAATGCACTCATTGATTACATTTAATATATTTCTAGAAACGTAACAGATTGATCTGGGAAACCTGTTTCTAAATGGAGTTTGTTTACAATAAACATACACTAGATAATAATAGTCTTCGAACCTTGACCATGTATTAGTAGTTCTGCACACAATACATCTCTCAAGTTGGCAAGCGTACAATGCTTGTTTCGTTAGGTAATTGATGTTATTGTTCAGAACAGACCAGGCTGTGCGACTGTGACCATGCTTTGTAACCGAACAAATAATGTTCAGTAATATTTACGTATAACTGCTGATTGATCATAGGATGGTTGTGGACTAGGTGGGTTAATTCACTAATTAACCCACCTAGTCCAATGGATTGAACTCATAAATCAGCGTAGTTCTTTGTAGCGACATAGCACTGTGAGGAGTGTGAGGACGACGTTGTCGAGTTATCGGGTGCTTTATAAATATTTACTAGCTATGTATATCGCATTGTTTTGATAAGTTTATGTTTGAAACAGGTATTCGTTGCACCGAGATTAATTATTGAGAAGATGGAACTATCTACGATATCTATATCTATCGATGAAGCTATCAACGTTAAAGATCTTTTAAACAAGGGTAGTAAGGTAAGGTAAGTAAGCTTAAATAGGAGGCGCTAAGGTCACCCGCGAAATTTGAATTTTCTTAAGTTTTTTTGTAATTTTCAGGTCAGTGTCAGAACGGAAGATAATTTGAATTTCGAAGGCTACCCTGGTGCATTCACCTTACGCGTTAATTTACGCTCAATTTAATATTATTCCTCGAAAAAATCATCGCTTGAATGGGAACTGTGGACGACAAATTGAAACTAATTCCATTTGTAAAATTATTCTCACAAGTAGAAATGCCTGCTGCTGCCTACGTACAATCGAAATTAAATAGGCTCAGAAAATTTCTTGTACTTAAATTACCATTTCGGGGGAAAAAGTACAAAAGTAGTCAAAGAAACAAACAAGGAACTGAATAATACATAGACTAGACACTAGATAACTTTGCTCGATGTTTCTACAGTCCCCACACAATCAGTGGATCAAGGCCTTCACTTACACAAGACGAATTGATTATTGATTCATGATTTTGAGAAGGGTGTTCGTGTTCATTGTTCCGATACAGATACAATAACTTACTTCAAGCTCAGGTTCAAGTAAGTATTCTGGCTAGTGTATTGACGAGTATGTAACACGAGTGGGCCGAACGACCCCTAACCAGAGTAGAGTAGAGTGCGCCTGATTGATTTTAACTTCGAGTAACAGTTGATATGAGACACGTATACATATCACACATTTACTGCATACTAGCATAAACAAAATATGAAGAGGTGAGAATATAGCTCTCCATTAGTAAGCAGCTCCGTATACCACAGACATAAAAAAGTAGATAAGTAACGCTGTATTATTCAGCTGTGATTCATTTGCAGGATTTAACATTGTATAAATATTAGATAGTTGAGCCTTTTTCTGTTGAGGTTGGCTTTGTACAAAACCCCGTCTGGAAAATTCATGACTTCTAAACTATTCATTACTTTTTGCTTTTTTTTGTGAATATAATACTTTAATTACATTATTTTGGTTTAACTGTTACCCGGCTGAAGCATTTATGTAGCATGTTTTCACAATCATGTCGAGTTACTATTTCTTCAACATTAAAATACGACACTAATGACCAAATTATTACTATCTTAGTTTTTAAACGAACTTTCGTAGCATCAGAAAATTTTCGATATTTCAGGGAAACTATAATGCAAAACCCGCAAACGTATTTGATCTGAACCAGTATTACTGTTTGTTTATTGAACTAATTTGTGAGCATTGTTCTCACATTCAGTTGATTTTAGTCAGTCGGCGAAAACATTTAATGGAACGTTTACAAATACTATTGGCAAGTTTTGCAAATAGTAATATTGTAAGTTTTCGGAGAGTATCAATGCGACACATAATCATACATGCAAGGAAGAGGCAGTCTGCTTACTGAAAAGACAACGACCTAAAGGAACATTTTCTAACACGTCGTGGAAATCAACTAATAATATTATCAAGCTAACACTGGCCGCGGTCCACGATGCCTGTTTCATCTCAACAGCTGACCTATTTTGTTTTAGATATTTAAATACAGTATTTGGATTATTACGGCGTTATTACTAGATATGGTGTAATTGGAACACCTTGGTAATTTGAGAAAGCCGGCAATTTCCTCTTCTCGTGCCGAGTAATCAATATTCAACATGGTTTCCTGAAGCCATTAAATTTGATCTCTAACATACATAAAATACATTAGGATGGCTCCGTTTTCCCGAGTCACAACTAACTAATTTCTTTTGTCATTTTCTCATGACCACCCGATGGTTAACTACGGTCTAGACAGACTTGCGTGGGTGTCAATATTAAGTAAGGTCGATATATTAAAGAAATACCTAATCTTGTGAGTGACTTTCATCATCTAGCCTAGCTCTTTCTCTTTCCCTTTCCCTATGTTAAGGTCAGCTTCCAGTCTTACCGGATGCAGCTGAATACAGCAATTTACATGGAGCGACTGCCTATCTGACCTCCACAACAAAGTTAGTACTAGATAATACGATACCCCTTGGTAAGACTGGTTGTCAGACTTTTCGGGCCACTGTGTACATGTAATGACTGTCAAAGATCTACAAATGACAGCCAGGACCAAAGACTTAACGTGCTTTCCGAGGCACGGAGGAAACTCGGTATGTACTAGGTGGTCACCCATTCACAGACCAACCTAGGCAAGCACGGCTTAACCTAAAGATCGACCCGAGCGGCTGTTATTATTTAGCTACGAGGTCCTCCTTCGAATATTATGAGCGACTTTATTTGAAAAAATATCTAAAGTTATATTTGTTTTTACACGCTTTTTACACGCTTTATATTAGCTTCACTTGTATGTTTGTTTGTTTGTTTGTATGTTTGTAACCGACTTCTTAGGGCGCGATTTTGACCCACTTTAAACGGCCAGATTTCATTCAAATTTTGCACACCCGTCAAAGACCGATGACAATTCAGGTTTTTTCAGAATTCAATCCCTTATGAAATGAAATGAAATATATATATAGGAAATGGGGTGACAAAGTCTGAAAATCAACACGGTTATTGTTTGTATTGTGTATCGGGTCGGGCGGGTGTATTACAAAACAAAGATTTTAAGATTTAATGTGTAACTGAAATACCATCATCCCCTGTTGGGGTGCGATGGGGTTAAAATGTCTAAAAATCAATATGGGTGTCAATTCCGAGATTATTAGGGGTGCTGATTACGAATATGGCATTTATTTTGAGATTCAGAAGATTTAGATGATTTAGATAAGGTGGCGGATTCGACTTCTATACAGGGTTATTGTTGATTTATTGTGATGATTGTGTTAACGATGATGATGATTGTGATAATGATGATTGTGATAGTGATGGTGATAGTGATTGTGGTAGTGATAGTGATAGTGATGGTGATTGTGATTATGATAGTGATGACTATTGTGATAAAGATGGTGATTGTGATGATTATGAAATTTGGCTCATAGATAGTTTTTTACCTGGATTAACATGTAGGATACTATTTATCTCTCTAATATGAATAAATATGATCCCGTGGGACAGTTACCAAACTCCACGCGGGTGAAGCCGCGGGCAACAGCTAGTATTCTTGATATAACGGTAACCGTGATTTACAAAAAACCGGCCAAGTGCGAGTCGGACTAGCGCACGAAGGGTTCCGTACCAATTATTATAAAAAAATCACGTTTGTTGTATGGGAGCCCCCCTTAAATATTAAATTTATTATGTTTTTAGTATTTGTTGTTATAGCGGCAACAGAAATACATCATCTGTGAAAATTTCAACTGTCTAGCTGTCACGGTTCATGAGATACAGCCTGGTGACAGACAGACGGACAGACGGACAGACGGACAGACGGACCGACGGACAGACGGACAGACAGCGAAGTCTTAGTAATAGGGTTCCGTTTTTACCCTTTGGGTACGGAACCCTAAAAAGCTTCTTATATACATCAAAACAAAATATTCAGTACAGAAAACTCAATTCTTTTTTTGCGGAATAACATTTAGTAATTAGCGTAGCCTAGGATCTACAGTCGATAAAGTCATCAACTTTAAATAAAACACAACAACAAATAGAAACAGCTACCTCATCTAAAGAAGGCAGCAGGCGCCCGATTTCCCCACTTCCCAGATAAGTTACTGACTTAATAAATTATAGTTTTAATAACAGTTTTAAAAATTAAAAAAAACACGCTTTTATAAATAAACCAAACTAAAAAGTAGAAAATAAATTTTAATAAATTTGAATTAAGAATATTGTAAAAAATTCTAACAAATATAAATGAATAATAGTGTTAATAAGAAAAAAATGTTTTATTTAAAAAAAAAAGCGTGGGGTGCAATATGTCAATAGTTATAAATATTTCATTGACAGATATGAGAAGAAGGATTATCATTTCGATAATATCTTAAAAAGCACCCCACGCTTTTTTTTAAATAAAACATTTTTTTCTTATTAACACTATTATTTAGGTATTTATATTTGTTACAATTTGTTACACTATTTTTAATTAAAACATATTAAAATTTATTATCTATTTTTTAGTTTGGTTTTCTATATAAAGCGTGTTTTTTTAGTTTTTTTTTTAACTATTATTCTTGGTCAAAACGATGTATAACCATTTCCCACGCATTGTTGGAAATAAAGTAAAAATATAAACAAATTAATCCCATTTCAGTATCATTCCGAAACGATCATTTATTTTATAACATATTTTGCCTCATTCTTTAATGTTATAAGCAATAAGAATGGCTTCAGCTCTGTAAAGTCTATTCTATTTAATCATGCAGTAATTAAATAAACTGTAATGAGCCATTGGACTTTCAGCGTTAAAGAAAGAGTTTTTAGAATATTATTCGAGTTCGTAATCGCGCAGTTATATGAACGCAGCTGTGTAGTAAAAATTAAATGTATCGTAAATGCGTATTTTATCTGTTTCATTAAAAAGGTCACTATTTACACGTGTAAGACAAGTATTTACAGTTTACTAAAACAATAATATCATTCGCAGCACATAAGCACCGATCTTTTTCTTCTTAGCGTGTCGATGGCAATCTTAATAGTGTCGGCCCAGAACTAAGCCATTAAGGCGCCTTTAGTAGTGTCCATCAGTACCGGTAGGTATTGCATATCGTACGGTCGAACAAGCTATTTGGTTTACATTTTACAATGTAATTTGTTGGTTAAACTGTAAACCAAATAGCTTGTTCGACCGTACACTTCATTTTACAACTTGTTCACAAGGTTGTTCAGAGCATAACGGTTCGGTCAGTGCAGTCAGTTTATTGTTGTATAGGTACATACACACGTGCTGCATCACTATAAAAACATCACTGCAAGCTTTACTTTGACAGTGATATTTGTGGAATTAGAACAATCATGATTACGTATATAATTAGCAATAGAGATTTAACTGTCATCGTGAGGAAACCAAACCTGCATGCCTCAGAGATATTTGTCGACAGCATGTAAGCCAAGTCTAGCAACTCTAACAACAAGTTATAGGCATTAACCAAAAAGAATAAAGAAAAAAAGAAGAACTTACGATTGGCGCAATCCATTACTTGATTGGCATTGGAAACCTTATATCACAACATCCAATGTATTTTTAGAAATAACATGAATTACATGTCATTACATCATGTATTTTTAGACATTGCCTTGACTCCTCAACTCATCAACATTTGTACCAACTAGAATACTTGTACTGTTATTATTATTGTTCTGTGGTAGAACCAAACTACAACAATTACATTATCTTCATCACGTTGTCTCCTCATCACGCTGTGTTATGGTGTTACGTAAACTTTGTTGCCTATGTGAGCACTTCTCGGAGTATTACCGACAAAGGTGACATTCCAGACTCTTCAATGACTGCATGTAATTTGTTCAGACCAGTAAAAGTTTAAACTAAATGTGCCAGGAAAACTAGCGCTTGCTCCGACGCACTAAAATCCATGTTATCTCATCAAACATGATTTGCTTTAGAAGTCAGTGTAATGAGAAACATTACTTTATTGATACAAACCTGTACACTTGCTTTAAAGAGAACTTTTTGTGAATTATTGAGTATAATAATACAAAAGCTACTCGATAGAGTAGCTTTAGTTTGGGTGCGGACGGAATATTTAGTGTACCTGTTGTTACTATCCTTATCGTTATCTGATAACCACAATCTAGAGACCATTGGTTTGGACCTGCAGAATACACACATTACATTGATCCTGTGAGTAGCTACATAACGTACCAACCCTAAAAATAATTATATGAGAACATTGTTTCTTTAGTCAATATTTAAGTTCGTAAATAAACTCCGCATATTTGTTTAGGCTGTTTATCTAGGTAGAAAATTATGTGTTTGATAACTAGATACACGTGATCGTGAACCGTGGGGAGCGAAAATGTGTTTTTCTATTATTCAACGAGACATTATTATAATGAAAGAGGCTGGCGTAAACATGATGACCGTTATAACAATGTGTTTATATTGAGGTGTTTCATGAATAAATTCCAATAATTTTCATCGCCACCTGCCACATTAAACCCAGTAAGTAGTGTCGTTAATTTGACGCATTGCTTGGACTGTTTAGAGACTGTTACCGGGAATTATGCAGATTATAGATAGTAGTATTTACCTGTCATTATGACGGTATAACCAATGCCTACGCTTTTAGCTATGCCTACGCTCTTAGCTATCAATGTTCCTATAAACAAAGTTAGCTTGAAATATCCTATCTGCGTCACCTACCTGTCACTTGATTGATAGAAAAAACAAAGAAAGCTTTTCTGTGACGTTTTGTTTCTAACCGTCCGTAAGCAAAATGTCAAACAGACAGAGATAGCAACTTACCGAAGCCAGAAGCCAGTAAGTTATTGAAAATGGCTGTAAATCAAAACGTATTGCCAAAAACAAGGACTGTTTACATATTACATGTATTAAACTTTAGATATCATGCATGCGAAAAGGTACGATAAATCTCCTCGACCACACGTAGTTATGTAATGTAAGTGTAGATCTGAGACGAGATTGTTGCGGAGGAGCTCGGACTGAAGCCTTCAGGCGATGGCGTACATAATGCATAGAGTGTAAAGTGCTGCTGCTCGAGCATGTGAACTTTATTTAGGTTACCGGAAGGATAAGTAGTAATTATCGTTAACTAGCTTTCACCCGCGGCTTCGCTCGCGTTAATTTAGAATTTGACAATCAATTCGGGTTGTGCTCTGCTTGTTGTTTGGCCGTTGCAGTCGTGGGCTCAGAATGGAACATTATTCTAGATCGCTCCTATACACAATGTTGTTTGTCTTTCTATTTGGCGTTAATTTGTATTAATTCTGGGGATTGGAGACACGCGAACATGCTACATATAGCTGACCATGGGAAAAGCATGGCTTTTCTAAATGCACCCCTGCTACCTGCAATGTTTGCCCTTGCGCTTTATTAATTGTAATAGCAAAACTTAGTTTTATTGGAAACTGGAGTCTTTAAAATTGAAATGGTAGGTCAGTGGGGATTATTTTGATTCGAGGTATAATAACCCTTCCCCTTCCTAATTGTGTAATTCGAAGCCTCGTCCCATTACATAATCGGGGTGCATCTAAATTGCGCATAAGCATGACGGGCACACCTAATTTTAATTGAAGTTTGTGCGAGGGTACACCTGACAGCTCTAGAGAATTTAAAAATTCAGCGGGAAATGAAGTGCTCTGTTCTGGGTCCATGATGGTATCTATTGACAAATACTCCTTTATATCTCCCTGCACCTTATTCAAAATGTCAATATTTATCTGGTTTATAGTATCATTTTTAGGTGCAAGGATTGCTCTCGCACATAGCCACTGATCACAATTTAAATTTACTTGTAAGTCTGGGTATACTTTAGCGATGAGTTCCACACTGTTTTCACCCAAATTACAGATTTCCCCCGTCAGTAAAATACAACCTTCAGCATCCGTGTCCAAACATCCATCGCCAATTTTTAACAGTGTCTCAGCATAATGTTCCGAATCTGCGTCATTATAAAGGTGCACTCTCATATTCGTTGATAAGCTGAATTTTTACTTTTGACCATAAGCTTGATGACTGGAGACAAGCTTTGATTTCATCTGCAGGTGTGCCTCTCTGGATCACTGGTAGAGTTTGTCGGAAGTCACCAGCCAGTAAAACTACCATGCCTCCCATAATATCAGTACTGTCTCGTACGTCCTGCAGAGTTCGGTTTAACGCTTCTCTAGCTTTTTTGTGGGGCATCGTACTTTCGTCCCAGAATAAAAGTTTACACTGTCGTAGCATCATACCTCGAGAGCTATTTTTGCTGAAATTGCAGATTGGTGACCCTTCCTGTGCAAGATTTAATGGCAGTTTTAGGACGGAATGTGCAGTGCGACCGCCGTTCAGTAGTGTAGCGGCTATACCGGAGGAAGCCACGGCAACAGCAATTTTCTCGTCTTTTCTTATGATCGCCAATAATAAGTTCAACAAAAACGTTTTTCCGGTTCCTCCAGGGGCGTCGAGGAGTGCACCATTCCCAGACTCAACTTGACGTGACACCTGTTAGAAGACGTGACTTTGTTCTGGAAGCAACCGAGGAACTAATTCGGTCACTTGCTATTGCAATGCTGTGAAGTCGTAGTTTAGTTCTCGAGCAATTTCATCGTTTAAGTCACTTTCACCTGATCGTCGAAGGCCAACCATGCCGAATCATGCAACATCTTCCCCGTCATTGTCATAACTTTGTTTTCAATCTTTGTCAGCGCTTCGTTGTATATGTGATCATTTAAAGACATATATCTGCATTTACTTGCTGCAATCGCCACAATATGTCTTTGGCCATGTAGGTACTCTTTGTACTTATCCCATAGTGTTTGCGGATTGGAAAGGCCGCAAGACGATATGAGGGTTGTGTAAAGTTCCCTGATTTTGTCTGGTGATCGGCACTGCACGGCTTCCTCCATAGTTTCGTTCCAGTGATTATCGTTCTCTAAGAGACGTAGAGCTTCACATGCTTCTCTGTAAGTTCTACACTCCTGACCGTTAACAATTTTAAGCTCCGTAAAGGTAGTTGGACCTCGAACATGATGCAATAACATGCGCAGACAAAAGCATTCAAAGTTTGTTACATGGACAGTATATACACGACCAAGAGCGTCCGATGATTTTACCCTAGGCCAATCTTCAACAGGCATACCTTGAACGCGGTGTTTCCACTCCCTTTTTGATGTGTTACATGTATAATAACGTGGGACTTCAGAATACAATAATGTTTTTTCGAAAGGATCTGTCTGACAAAGCTCGAAAAAGGCGGTTAATGTGGTTTTAGGCGGTGATGAAATCCTTTTCTGGAAATTACGTTCATTAAAGAAAACACGCTGTCCATTTTCTAAATGTACGGCAAGGTGAGTAACAGTCGGATGTCTTTCGTGTAAGGGTAAACTAAGAAGTCGCCACGCTGCCTTATTACTACTGACATATCGTCCTGCCTGATAGATTTGTACTTCATTAGGTGACTGCGCTACACCATCATCACGTAGATTGAAAATTGCCTGATCACTCCCTTTATTAATATATTTACAAATATATTTAATGGCACGAACAGAGTTGCAGGCTTCTACATAATTATTATTATTATTATTTTTTTTTTTTTTTTTTTGTGGGTATTAAATATTTTACATAGCATAGGTGAATATGGCACGACCCAGCTATTATCAAGAGTTCCAACCGCCCTACCGCAAGTCTGAATCGTTACCCTTCCACCATCTTCGGGTGCTCTTCGTCTGTATAAAGGGTAACCTTTGTTATTATGCACTGTTTCCTTCAGCAGCTCTCGGGGGTATTTTCTTGTACATTTCCCACTTTTCATGCAAGGCGATGCTGGATTACGTGCTCCACAGGGGCCATGAACCATGTTTCTGGTTATGGTTTCGTGCAAATCCCTATCTTGTTCTGGATTCGGAATCTCGGTGCTTATAATGTTGGGACGCAGTTTTTCTTTTAACCAAATAAGAATGTGCACATGTGGAAGGCCTCGTTTTTGCCATTCAATGGAATCCATGTGGCACTGGACGTTTCCAAACACTTTTCCCTTTGAAATAACATTCATTAGTTTTTGGACCTTTAAACGAAACACGCGGGCAACTAAGTCATGTCGGTCAGTAGTTCTTTGCCCAGGCATGAGCTCTTCTGTTATTTCCTTGCATGAGGGATTGCAGGTGAAAGGCACGAATAGGTCTGGCCTGCCGTAATTGCGTACATACGCGAAAGCGTCTTGTGTATATTCATACAGATAGCGGGGGCTGTTAATAAAAGTAGAGAGAAGGATAACAATTCGGCCTAAATCGTTGGGGTTTATATTACCATCTGTGCTAATCGCATCTTGCAGATGAATATAATTTTCAGCTCGAAGTTTTCATCATCAAATCCATACAGGAAACTTTCTTATTGGGAACTGGCTGTTTTGTAGTAGGATTAATGAGTGCATATCAAAATAGTATCCCTACTGTCCCTTGCTAAAAATTAAGGGGTACTGCAAAGCATCGTAGAACTTATGAGTATCAGCTACGCGTGTCAATGTATTATCATGTATTCGTAACACTATGTCTCGTGAAGAGAACTGGTTGCCACTCACTACGACAGCAACTTCATTAATTGTCCGTGCATTAAAACGCCTCTCATGTTCGACACGCAGAGTTCGATCAGCATGGATAACGACCTTATAATCTTCTTGAGGCCAGTTTTCTATTGCGATTTTAAAGGTATTTATCAATATATTTTGGTTATGTAACATTCTTTGAATTTTTAATACCGTATCTCTGTCAAATCCTTGAATGTGTTGGTAGCGATGGTTTACTTCATTTTCTTCATCACCCATAAAGTAAACTTGCAAAAATTTATGCTGTTCGTTCTCTGTTGGAAAAAGTGAACCAATCCAATGATACATCTGACTTTGTACGGTAAAAATTGGCGAAAACCCGGGCATTCTTACTTCTCTATCTACTCCAAAAGATGTCATTTGAAAGCATGAGTTGTACTTTCTGATAATAATTAAAAAGCGCCGTGATTCATCAGCATCGTATGAGTATAGAGTTTTCAGAGATTCATCTGGTTCACCAAGTAAAGGTAGGGAAACTTTGCCACAACAACACGTCTCCGCAGTCTCGTCTTTCCATTTTAAAGCATCACAAAGTTGGCATTTTTTGTTCATCAAACCAACAACAACTAAACTATGATTTTTGTAATCTATTAAAGGATCGTATTCAAATCCAGAATTATTGAAGACGGTCCAACTGTGACGCATAAAAATGCGTCGGCGTTCGGTTTGCATTACTGCAAGAGCGGTCCTTCTCGCCTGCGACTGTGCTGGAGTTTCTGTCGCTCTAATGACTGCTTGCCGCTGGACTTGTTCTCTGAGACGGAACTGTGCATGAACAGGCGTCTCAGTTACTCTTACAGCTCTCTGACTTTTGGCTTCTTCCTTCAAACGCAATCGCGTTTGCATGGGCGTCTCAGACACTCTCAGAGAAGCTTGACGGGCGGCTTGGCTCTCCAGTCTTTCCTGGGTTTGAGAAGATGTCTCATCAGCTCTCAAAGCTGTTTGTAGAAGCCTGCAACTGCAGGCTTCTACATAATTATTATTATTATTATTTTTTTTTTTTTTTTTTTTTTTTGTGGGTATTAAATATTTTACATAGCATAGGTGAATATGGCACGACCCAGCTATTATCAAGAGTTCCAACCGCCCTACCGCAAGTCTGAATCGTTACCCTTCCACCATCTTCGGGTGCTCTTCGTCTGTATAAAGGGTAACCTTTGTTATTATGCACTGTTTCCTTCAGCAGCTCTCGGGGGTATTTTCTTGTACATTTCCCACTTTTCATGCAAGGCGATGCTGGATTACGTGCTCCACAGGGGCCATGAACCATGTTTCTGGTTATGGTGTTTTTCGTGCAAATCCCTATCTTGTTCTGGATCCGGAATCTCGGCGCTTATAATGTTGGGACGCAGTTTTTCTTTTAACCAAATAAGAATGTGCACATGTGGAAGGCCTCGTTTTTGCCATTCAATGGAATCCATGTGGCACTGGACGTTTCCAAACACTTTTCCCTTTGAAATAACATTCATTAGTTTTTGGACCTTTAAACGAAACACGCGGGCAACTAAGTCATGTCGGTCAGTAGTTCTTTGCCCAGGCATGAGCTCTTCTGTTATTTCCTTGCATGAGGGATTGCAGGTGAAAGGCACGAATAGGTCTGGCCTGCCGTAATTGCGTACATACGCGAAAGCGTCTTGTGTATATTCATACAGATAGCGGGGGCTGTTAATAAAAGTAGAGAGAAGGATAACAATTCGGCCTAAATCGTTGGGGTTTATATTACCATCTGTGCTAATCGCATCTTGCAGATGAATATAATTTTCAGCTCGAAGTTTTCATCATCAAATCCATACAGGAAACTTTCTTATTGGGAACTGGCTGTTTTGTAGTAGGATTAATGAGTGCATATCAAAATAGTATCCCTACTGTCCCTTGCTAAAAATTAAGGGGTACTGCAAAGCATCGTAGAACTTATGAGTATCAGCTACGCGTGTCAATGTATTATCATGTATTCGTAACACTATGTCTCGTGAAGAGAACTGGTTGCCACTCACTACGACAGCAACTTCATTAATTGTCCGTGCATTAAAACGCCTCTCATGTTCGACACGCAGAGTTCGATCAGCATGGATAACGACCTTATAATCTTCTTGAGGCTAGTTTTCTATTGCGATTTTAAAGGTATTTATCAATATATTTTGGTTATGTAACATTCTTTGAATTTTTAATACCGTATCTCTGTCAAATCCTTGAATGTGTTGGTAGCGATGGTTTACTTCATTTTCTTCATCACCCATAAAGTAAACTTGCAAAAATTTATGCTGTTCGTTCTCTGTTGGAAAAAGTGAACCAATCCAATGATACATCTGACTTTGTACGGTAAAAATTGGCGAAAACCCGGGCATTCTTACTTCTCTATCTACTCCAAAAGATGTCATTTGAAAGCATGAGTTGTACTTTCTGATAATAATTAAAAAGCGCCGTGATTCATCAGCATCGTATGAGTATAGAGTTTTCAGAGATTCATC
Organism: Xestia xanthographa; assembly: GCA_905147715.2. Taxonomy (NCBI): domain Eukaryota; kingdom Metazoa; phylum Arthropoda; class Insecta; order Lepidoptera; family Noctuidae; genus Xestia; species Xestia xanthographa. The sequence continues at coordinate 18,373,604 of LR990652.1, forward strand.
TGGTTCACCAAGTAAAGGTAGGGAAACTTTGCCACAACAACACGTCTCCGCAGTCTCGTCTTTCCATTTTAAAGCATCACAAAGTTGGCATTTTTTGTTCATCAAACCAACAACAACTAAACTATGATTTTTGTAATCTATTAAAGGATCGTATTCAAATCCAGAATTATTGAAGACGGTCCAACTGTGACGCATAAAAATGCGTCGGCGTTCGGTTTGCATTACTGCAAGAGCGGTCCTTCTCGCCTGCGACTGTGCTGGAGTTTCTGTCGCTCTAATGACTGCTTGCCGCTGGACTTGTTCTCTGAGACGGAACTGTGCATGAACAGGCGTCTCAGTTACTCTTACAGCTCTCTGACTTTTGGCTTCTTCCTTCAAACGCAATCGCGTTTGCATGGGCGTCTCAGACACTCTCAGAGAAGCTTGACGGGCGGCTTGGCTCTCCAGTCTTTCCTGGGTTTGAGAAGATGTCTCATCAGCTCTCAAAGCTGTTTGTCGCTCAGCTTGTTCTTGCCTTCTTAATTCGGCATGAACGGACGCAGGATTCGAAATTCAGAAATCGAGCAATTTTCGCTGCTCGGGCTCGCGATGAGTTCCTACTTAACTTGGAACTACGTTTGCGAGTCATTTTAATATAAAAAAAAATACAAAGAAACTTAACCTAATAAAACACAAAGGAACCTAACCTAATAAAACACAAAGGAACCTAACCTAACAAAAACAAAGGAACCTAACCTAATGAAAACTGTTAAACTAACTAATCTAACCGAAAAAGAATAAAAGGGAATTAAAAAAGACAATTTTTTTATTTACATACAAACATTAAGGATCGAATCCAGATTTAGACAATCAATCCTAGCCTAGCGAATAATATTTTAAGAAACAGGAACAACATTTCTACGACTACTAAACTGACGACAATTTCAACACCAAAACTAACGACGATTTCCAACAAAAAATCTTCGAAGGTCATTCTTCCACAAAAAATCTTAACACCGCGATTTAGAAAACAGTGTCATCAGTACAACGCCATCTATTAAGCTAATTGTGAAACTGTTGAAATTATGCTACTCAAACGCCATATTGACACTCGACAAAATGTCCAGTACCTATTATAAATTGTAAAGTGAGTCTGTTTAATTATTTTATCCCTCGGGAACAGTACTTTTTTCCTGGATGAAACGTTTTTGTTCTGTATCCCTTACAACGTATATGCAAAATGTCATGATGATCGGTTCAGCGGTTTAGGGCCTGTATCAAGCAAAGCAAATTACTTTCGCATCTATAATAATAATTATAGTTAACAGGATAAAAGACGGGTCTATTGACTCTCTAAGTCTGGACTCACGAAATGGGGTACAAAAGGTATTTCAATTAAAAAAAATAACTCATATCACACCACTAAAGCTTCGATGATTCGTAAGACATGTGGCGCCACCTATTACCAAAAGCACGTTATTGCTGTTTTCCTCGGGAACAGTACCTACCTTTTTTCGGGATGAAAGGTACCCTATGTCCGTTACAGTACACCTGAAAATGTATATGCAAAATTTCAGGATGATCGGTTCAGTGGGTTAGGCGTGAAGAGGTAACAAACAAACAAACAAACTTACTTTCGCATTTATAATATTAAGTATGGATTGTATCTTGTAGCATAATCAGCTTATAATGTTTCCACTGCTGGGCCACACTGTCTCCTCTCTAGAGAGAGGATGGGCTATAATCCACCACGCGGGCCAAGTGCGGATTGGTAGATGTCGGTATTGAATTCTACTACACAATTATTATCATCTGCTCTCTTTATTTCCGTGTCAAAGAAGAAAGTTTTTGTTAACTTTTACTTTTGATCAAGTAAATAAAATGTTTCTCGTTATATTTTTGTTGTGGAAAGACATCCTTATAACTTTATGCCACAGTATTTTCCATATTTCAATCACTCAGCTTAAAAATACGTTTCTAATAAATCTCGCTTGTTTATTACAATGTTTCTTTGTTTTATTTCAAGAAGTAAACAATTTGAAGTTAATTGAATCGGAGAAAGTGTTTCAAGAGAATCAGACGTAAAGTTTCAAGTCTTTTAAATTAGATTAAATCCTTATCATCTGACAGCTCTACATACTTCAAGTGGGCCTTCGGCTTACGACTACGGTCGACGGCTCGAGCACCTTGCTAGCCTCTCACCGGGTAATGCTTTATGTATTCACGTAAACCTGAAAAGCTTAACCTAGGTGTTCCTTCGTAGTCTTAAATTAAGGTAGGATTAAACTGGTGAGTACCGTGTTAGTAAAAAAGCACCGCTTTTGAAGCTTGCGCGGTAAGTCGACAGTTTCAAGTAGACAGAGCAAAATATACAGGAGAGGAGCTTGTGGGTAAATAATAACAGCCACTCGGGTCGATCTTTAGGTGAAGCCGTGCTTGCCTAGGTTGGTCTGTGAATGGGTGACCACCCAGTACATACCGAGTTTCCTCCGTGCCTCGGAAAGCACGTTAAGCAGTTGGTACCGGCTATCATTTGTGATCTTTGACAGTTGTTACACGTAGTCAGTAGCCCAAAGGTCTGACAACCAGTCTTACCAAGGAGTATCGTATTACCCAGTACTAACTGGGTTGTGGAGATCATATAGGCAGTAGCTCCGTGTAAAATACTGGTATTCAGCTGCTTCTGGTTAGACTGGAAGGAGATCCGCATAAAACTTGGGAAAAGACTAGGCAGATGATGGTAGCAAAATATACAGGGTGGAATGGGACATCGAGGCCCTAAAGATTACCACATACATGGTACTGGGTATTTTTTTTTTTAAAAACAGCTGTTTCCTATAAAAGTGCAGTATTACCTACACAGTCAATATGTAATGTAGATTTCCCTTCCACCCCGTGTCAATAGACAGTTACAATCATTATATTTCATTATGATAAGAAAACAGCTGAGAAATTCCTGTCTCGTTTATGTTTTTGCTGTACCTACTTTGTGGATGGAAATTATGGTATTTATGCTATACTTACACTTTATATTCATCATTCATAATTACTATTTATCATCCTTTTTATTTGTTTCTATGTTTACACTCAACAAATCGATATAAATACGATTCATTAACATAAAAATAGCTGAATTAAAATAATATTACTCATAATTTTCACTAACATCAAATTGTCAAACTGTGAGTTACTTTTTTTCTCTTTCTGGCTTAATCTATGATTTTGGTTAATATGATTTAAATTATTTTTATCAATATGTTTAGCTATTGTATTTTATAGATTATAACGATTATTTATTACATAACTTAATTTTAAATTATATTTATAAAATTCTTTACGCACTCATGGATATGTCCTGGCCGACTACAGTTGTCAGTTGAGATGATGGCCATAAGAAGAAATATTACATTGTTACCCTAGGGGTGAAAGTAACTTATTTAGTCCCGAGACGGGGTTTGGTGCCCGAGCGAAGTGAGGGCGCTAATAGTTCGAGGGACTAAATAAGTCTTTAACCCGAGGTAAACACTGTGCTTTTCATTACGAATACAAGGAAAAAAAAAAAAAAAACATACAACTCGAAAAAACAAATGAAGATTGGAATTCGGATTGCCGCTTTCCCGCCTATTTTACTTTTTTTCTGTGGCCGGCCAGCTATTCAGCCATTACCTATTTTTCATTTTCATCATCGAAAAATGGTAAATATTTTTCCCAAATCTATGTTATTTTAAAGAAATAGTTGAAACTTAATTATAATAAAGTTATTTAAAAAATACATATTCTCTAATTAATACTTAACTTTATGTTATTTCAATTTTACATCGTGGCTGTATAGAAAGTTGGAACATGGTTCAATAGAAAAGTGAACCATTTTTTTTATAATTTGACAGCTGTCAGTTGAAAACGATTCTCCCTAGGGCTGAAAAGTATTACTTTCAACCCGCTCCTCAGGCAACTTCAGACCTACTTTCAGAGTATGAGTAATGAAAAAATAAAAACATTCAATCAACAAGTGAAGATCGGATTGCCACTTTCCCGCCTATTTTGCTTTTTTTTTCTGTAGCTATTCAGCCATTACCTATTTTTCATTTTCATCATCGAAAAAATGGTAAATATTTTGCCGAAATCTATGATTATTTTAAAGAAATAGTTGAAACTTACCTAATTATAATAAAGTTATTTAAAATAAGATATATTCTCTAATTAATACTTAATAAAAACATGAATCAACTCGAAAAAACAAATGAAGGTCGGTTTGCCGCTTTCCCTTCATTTGCTTTTTTTTTTGTGGCCGGCCAGATTCAGCCATTACCTATTTTTCATTTTCATCATCGAAAAAATGGTAAATATTTTGCCCAAATCTAATAATATCTAATAATATTTATTTTAAAAAAATAGTTCAAACTTAAATAAACCAAAAGTAAAAAAAATATTTAATAGTACATTGTTACCCTAGGGGTGAAAGTAACTTATTTAGTCCCGAGACGGGGTTTGGTGCCCGAGCGAAGCGAGGGCGCTAATAGTTCGAGGGACTAAATAAGTCTTTAACCCGAGGTAAACACTGTGCTTTTCATTACGAATACAAGGAAAGTAAAAAAAAACATACAACTCAAAAAAACTAATGAAGATCGGAATTCGAATGGGGTAGATGACACACCAATCAATTGAGATACTTTTTAAGAGCTGTCAAAACGCAATTCTCTAATAGACTTAGTATGGCAATAGCCTACTCCCACACAGCACATAATATCTACTAGATGTTAAATAATAATCTACCTAGGTCTTAGATATCAAAGACATGTAATTAATATCTAGTAGATATCTACACCTGGTCTTGAAATTGTCTCAATAAAAAGATATTATTTCATAACTAGCAGATATTTATAGCTGGTCTTACAATTGCCTCATAAAAATAATATTGGAATGTAGGTACTTATGTATACCTACGTATATATTTTATTAGATCATTTTTAAGAAGGTTGGTATAATTTTTTCATTGGTTCTGTAAGAATTAAATCACGATATTAAGAAAAATTCCCACGATAAAAAATAAATACATACCTATTATGAAAAATACCTATTGTTTCGCACACTTAACTCTGTAATACCTCGCTACTCCATACCTACTACCTCGTGTACCTACGTTGTGCCTCTAAATAGAAAGCAACGAGATCATAATTTTTAAATAAAAAAAAACAATTTATTTAACTGCCCGGGCTGTCCGTATGAATTTCGCGGTTTTACCTTGGATGTTTACGTTTCGTTTCATTTATTATAAGCAAATCAGTTTGTCTGTGCTGATCACACGCTGATCATCGCGCGTTGTCAATCGACAATTCGACACTACAGAATATATTTTAGTAGGTACATCTTAATATTTGTGGCAGGCTTAAGGCTTTGGGCTTTGAGCAATACAGTCCTTGATGGTGACAGGTTATATCAAGCGTTGTCATATATTTCCTTTCAAAAGTGAACACGAACGAAACGTACTGGCGTGGCGGTAAACGGGTACAGGTCGCGGCACGAAAGTCTAGCGGTGACCGTTATTGCGCAGAAGTAAAAAATAAGAATGTCTTGGGGCGTGCGTTGCGCCGATTGGCTCTCCAGACGTATAACATGCGCAGATATCCCCTCCACGTTTCGTTCAGCGCTAGACTTACGTGCCGCGACCTGTAAAGGAACGTTAAATTAAAACGGTTGAAATGAAAGAAGAACGAAGAAGCCTCTCCCTAAATCTTGAAGATTATTTTCTTTCAACGGGCCAACGGCAACGGCGTTGATTTTTATTGTTATTTGTTAGTGTAACTGTGTAACAAGTGTTTTATGTGTTAGTGTAACAAGTGTTTTTAGGTTGTTTATGAAACAGTGAACGAAAAAGTCTGGAACGAATACCAAAAGTAAGAATACCTACCATATACTTATGTAATTTATTTAAGTCAGTGTGGTGTGCATCAATCAACATTGTTGATGCATGGCATGCCCCGCATTCAGTTATAACATCACCATAGGTCGGGACAAGCTGAACGGAATGCGTTCCTTATTTATTATCAACTCCAGTTTAGAAATGTACTCTGTTGTTCTAGTCGTGCGTAGGTCTCCCCATGATGACGGTAAACCGTCAACGACTTTCGGCCGGCCGTAAGCGCGCCGTCTCCCAGTTGCTTAGCTGCTCCGGTTGAGGGCACTTGAGGGCGAGGCGATGATGATCTGGTGCCGGGGGGTGATGTAAACCTGGGGGCTCTTTGTATATACGGAGTCCATAAACATAATAAGTAGATGACAGCATAGCCATTTCTAGAATTTGCTTCCTGTGACTCTCCCCGCAGGGGAATTAAACAAATGGCTTGTGATTTACTACCATTCTCAATAGGTACTAATATGGAACAGAACTTCATTCCACATGCTCATGCATGTCTCGCACTTGTATAGAATCTGGCATGATTTTATGAGAGCTACAACTGTGTGAATCGCATGGCCTTACCTTATTATTTTTTCAGCTTACTTTAACCAAATAGTATGTCAAGAAGAAAGCCTTTGTGTGAATTAAGCAAGAGACATGTTAGAAGGCTCATTACAAATGATATAAACAATGAACAGAGCCCTTCCACTTCTTCCTATTCTTTTCAGGATTCTGTATATAATGATGATGATGATGATTGTCCATGCCTTGAAATATATGAGGAAGTTAGTACTGCTATTGTAGAAATTGACACACATTTGAGTACAACAAACCAAGAAACAAATGATGTCTTGTCTGTACCATCTGAAAACTCTGCACCTTCCGTTCATGCTGTAGAGTCTCTTAACTCTTTGATAGCCGCTTGGGCAATTGATTGTAATATCAATCTCGCACATTCTACAAAATTATTGAAAATCTTAAGAACACATCAATGTTTTTCAAAATGGCCATCTGATGCTAGAACTCTACTTAACACTCCTAGAGTTATTATGGAGGTAGTGCCAATGACCCCAGGCCACTATATTCACTTTGGACTTGAAAAAGGAATCAAAATGTTAATACAGTTCTACGGGGAAGATAAATTAGACAATGAAATTAAGTTAACGCTAAATATTGATGGACTGCCATTATTTAAATCATCTCCCTATTCCTTCTGGCCTATTCTGGCATCTTTTGCTTCTTGTGCTGAAATATTCATTATTGGTGTATATTATGGAGAATCTAAACCCCAGAGTGTAACTGAATATCTGCAGCTGTTTATAGAGGAGTATAACATGTTATCAAATAATGGTTTAACATACAACACAAAAACCTTTAAAATAATGATTAAAAATATTGTGTGTGACACCCCTGCTAAGTCCTATATTTTGAATGTCAAAGGCCACAGTGGTTATTCAAGTTGCACAAAATGTAAAATAGAAGGAGTTTATAAGCAGAGAAGAGTGTGTTTTCCAGAAATTAAAGTAAACACATTAAGAACTGATGAGGGATTCAGACGAAAAGAAGATGATGATTTTCATTTGCCAGGCTTCAGCCCCTTAATCACAATATCAGAAATGAATATTATCAAAGATGTTCCTTACGATTACATGCATTTAATTTGTTTGGGAGTAGTAAAAAAACTGCTTTTGTTGTGGCAAGCAGGTAGTTTAAAATATAGATTACCACATCAGAAAGTAGAGCTTATGTCACAAGAGCTTATAAAGCTTCGAAAATTCACACCAGTTGAATTTTGTAGAAAACCAAGATCAATGAAGTATGTGAAATATTGGAAAGCCACTGAGTATAGGCAATTTTTGCTTTATACAGGATTCACTGTCATATCAAAAGTTGTTAAACAAGACATTCTGCTCAACTTTTTATCACTTGTAGCGGGAATCAGAATTCTTTGTAGTACAAATACTGATACTAGTTTAATAGAGTATGCTGATAATATTCTGAATTATTTTGTGAAAACATTCAAAATTATATATGGAGAGCACAACATGTCGCACAACATCCATGGGATTCTGCATATTGTAGAAGATGTTATAAGACATGGCAGTCTGGATACATATAGTTGCTTCAAGTTTGAAAACTATATGCAAAGAATTAAATCGCATATCAGAAAACCTGAAAAACCACTGCAGCAGCTAAAGAAACGATACGATGAGTCATGCAGTCAACTTCTACGAAAAAAAACAACTGTATTAAAGTACAATGTATTTGAAACATCACAACATTTTGATGGTCCAGTGACAGATGGTTTAATACCCGATAGGCAATTTAGAAAGGCTACCTGTAATGGGTTTGCTATTAATTTGCAATCAGCTGCTAATCGTATATTTGGGTTGAGGGGCACTAATGAAATTATTAAGATTATGAATATTGTTGAGAAAGATGGCAAGAACTTTGTTGTTGGTCAGAAATTTACAAAAAAAGAAGACTTGTTTTCTACTCCGTGTGATTCAAGTTTGATTGGAATGTACTTCATCAGTCAGTTGCATTGCATAAAAACACTGTACTTATTAGATGAGTTAGAGGAAAAATATTACAGCATGCCTTATACAAAAACGAGAGTTGATGGTTTCATAGTTGCATCGTTATTACAATAATTATTAATTCCATTTACAAGGTATTCAATGGTAAAATCAATTTCTGCTGGGTATCAATTACTTTGTGAGCATTTATCCCTTGATTTTTTCAGATGTACATCATTGGTTTATTTTTGGACACTAATGAGGTTGAGGTCGTCCCTGAAGAATGGTTGGCAAATCCCTCAACATCAGTAAAAAGTACCACACAATGTTGGTGGCCACCTTACAAGTCAACTGCCAAAGCTGTAAGTAGCAGGGAAGAAGTAGATACCAGGACATGGAGTGAATACTCGTTGAAAATTCTAGGAAGATATGGTATATATTTTAAAATATTTTATTTGGTGGTAAATATTTTCATCATCATCAGCCTGTGAAAGTTTACTGCTCAACATAGGCCTCCCACATAGAATGCCGCGATCTTGAGCGCCACCATCCATCGGCTTCCTGCGACCTTTAAAATGACGTTCCTTAATTACGCACTGTCACTAAAACTGTTTACTGTGATTAAAAAATGACAATGTACCTATGACATGCACAACAAAACTTGACCTATTTATGTCACTGGTCAAAATCTTAAATTGCTCTTGTTAATTTGACTGATACTACAATGACCAATGGCTCATGGGTGTAGAAAGTTAAAAAAAAATACAAAATAACCTCTGAGCTAAGCCTTTATTCCTAGTAAATTTGCCAGTTCTGGCACGGTCTATGCTGTGCTGTGACACATACTATTTCTATGAGAAAGTAATAAATATATATTTTTGTTTTGTTTTTAGAAACCATTGATGAGGCAAGGAAAAAGTTGCCCAAGGCTACAGAAACATCCAACATAGACAGCGATGATGAAATCCAACTTAGAAGAAAACGTAAAAAAACCAAATTCTTAATAGAAGATGAGCTGACAAGTGAAGATGAGTTAAATGAAGAAACTACTATATTACCAATGCCACCAAAATACTCAAAGAAACAGTCAAACCAAGAGAGAGCATCACCAGCAGCCAAAAAAATACCTAAATCCGTATGCCAAGACCATTCCCTTGCAAGAAATATTAACCAAGGTTCTCCTTCATCAAGAAATGTTGGCCAAGAGTGTTCAACACCACGCAGTACGAGGGTTAGCCACCCAGATTTTTCATCACCGAACATCACAATTAGGAACCAAGAGTGTTCGTCGCCACATTCGTCAAGCAATATGATGATTAGCCACCAAGATTTTTCATCACTAAGAACACTACAGGTTAGGAATCCAGATAGTTCATCTACTCAAAACATAACCTTAAAAGAACAAAATCAGGACCTTCAGCCTAGGAGTGGTATGTATGCTGACATTATAATATTTACAGCATTCATGTGAGGCAGCTTTTTGTCTCATGTCTCCTTTTATAAATTTGAATAACATAAATATTTATTTCAGACCCTCTGATGTTGTTACGGAGAGATGTTTTGGACATAAAGTTTAAACTAAACACATTAATGGAATCATTTGATGACCTGAAAGATAAAATACTAAATAGTGTCCTTAGTACTGGAGTAACTGAACAAAACACTGAAGAATTTGAGGAGATAATCTCCATTACAAATAAATTCCCAATGTCTGAAGAAGATTTGGAGACAGTAGAAATTATTTTGGAAAATTCTAAGATCAAGAATAATTTGGTAAGACATTAAGTTATTGCTTTACTTAAAGCCATTGTCTGGCATCCCAACATGCCCCACCTGTCCCTTTGTGTTATGATCCTTCATGCGCTAGCCAAAATTATATCTTGGTGTTAACTATTCCAACAATGCATGCTTTGATTTGATGGTACACCTACTATAATAAACAGTAATCACGTACGACGACACGAATGTGGCATTTGATATAATAGGTATCATGTAATTGAAGGAATATTATACTTATTTATGAATCACTTTTGTTACTTTCAGATCAGTTATTTGAAGAAATATGGTGGAAACAATGTAAAGGCAGCTACTTTTACTCTTTTGAGAATGATGATTTCAGATGACACTGGATCCAAATTCTCATGGGTTGGAGCTAAAAAAAAAAAAGTTTTTTCAACCTTGAGGGTTTTTGAAGCTATGTCAGGTACAGTACAATTATTTACTAAAACCCTAATTTGTTTTGTGATTGGAATACCTTACTAAGATAATCATCTGTAGGTATGACGATTTTATAGTGACTGTGGTTTATTTTAATTTTAGATGCAATACGGGCTCGCTTCCCAGAATCAACTATACAAGAAATTTCCATACATGTGAAAACATGGCTGCGGAATGCTCCCATGCGTATTCTGCTAAAACAGAAAAAGAATAGTGGCCTACCTATGTAAATTTACTCCTGTTCCAACGCAACCAAACGATTATAAGATTTGTCTTTAATAAACTCCTTTGAAAATACCTGCGGCTTTTTTTTCAGTTTAAAATAAAGCTCCATTACAATAAAACTCAAGAAATAAAGCCTACTCTGAACAAATGGGTAGGTACCAAATAAGTAAATATAATAGTGAATTAGTGATCGGTGTTGGTGATGGATTCCAAATTCAGGGTATATGTGTCTAGTATGTATCAGACTAGTCTGACCATCAATCTAACCTTAGAAAAAAACGTAATTACTTACGAGTATTTATGGATATATTGTGTGGACATAATAATATCATCTATACTTAATATCTATATCTATAATAATATTATAAAGCTGCTGTGTTTGTTTGTTTGTTTGAACACGCTAATCTCTGGAACTACTGGTCGATTTGAATGATTCTTTCAGTGTTGGGTAGTCCATTTATCGAGGAAGGCTTATAGGCTATACAACATCACGCTGCGACCAAAAGGAGCGGAGCATAAATGAAAAATATTTCAAAAACGGGGAAAAATGTATTCCTTTTGTGAGCTGTTTCTCTTTTATGTGACGCAGACGAAGTTGCGTGGGTCAGCTAGTAATATTATAAGGCTGAAGAGTTTGTTTGTTTGTTTGAACGCGCTAATCTCAGGGACTACTGGTTGGAATTGGAAAATTCTTTTAGTGTTGGATAGTCCATTTCTTGAGGAAGGCTATAGGCTATATAACATCATGCTACGACCAACAGGTACTGAGCAGCGAGGGTGATACGATTGATTATTTGACGATTTACTTATTATTTTAATTTTACAATTTCCAATTTTTCTAAATTTTTTGTTTAGGTACATTTTCTCAGTTTGATTGAAATAGAATGCATCTTATAATTTCTACTCTTATGCCCGTGCCGACTGTTGTAAACAAGCTTTTTACACATCAGTGTCCACCGGCGGTTTACAACAGAGTTACAACTGCACGCACTGTTGTAAACCGCCGGTGGAGACCGATGTGAAGGTGTGTGGAAGGCTTGCTTACAACAGTCTGGCCCACGCTTTAAACACCTAGAAGACGTCTAGAAGATATTCCACATACTTTCTAATAGACGTATGGCAGATAATCTACAAGATGTCTTCCATACGCTTAGAATCGCCTAGCAGATATCTACAAGATATTATGATATGTTCTATTAGAGGTTTAGCAGATAATCTAGAAGATATCTTCCATATGTTACTAGCATACATCTAGAAAACATGTCTAGTAGATACGTAGTAGATATACATTTCTAATGTCTAGAAGACATTTAGGAGGCGGACATAGAGTCATCTACAAGATGTCTACTCTAATACTTGTAAATATCACCAGATATCTCCTAGACGTTTGCTCAAATATTTAATAGATGTTTTTTAGATATTCTGTAGACATTATGTGCTGTGTGGGCTGTGACGTCACTGTTTAAACAATGACTCGACTATTTAATTGATTTCAAAGCAACTAATAATCGAATTTGGCAATTAATTGAAAATAAATCGGGTTTTCAGGCCCAAAATAAAGTGTTTTTTTAGAGAAAGGTGTCTTGGAATTATTGTTTTATGGTGTCATCTACCCTATTGCCGCTTTCCCACCTATTTTGCTTTTTTTTCTGTGGCGGCCAGCTATTCAGCCAATACCTATTTTTCATTTTCATCATCGAAAAATGGTAAATATTTTTCCCAAATCTATGTTATTTTAAAGAAATAGTTGAAACTTAATTATAATAAAGATATTTAAAATATATATATTCTTTAATTAATACTTAACTTTATGTTATTTCAATTTTACATCGTGGCTGTATAGAAAGTTGGAACATGGTTCGATAGAAAAATGAACCATTTTTTTTTTAATAATTAGACAGCTGTCAGTTGAAAACGATTCTCCCTAGGGCTGAAAAGTATTACTTTCAACCCGCTCCTCAGGCAACTTCAGACCTACTTTCAGAGTATGAGTAATGAAAAAAATATTATTATTTGATTAATACTTAACCTAAAAATTAATATCGGAAAAACACATGTCATCCATTTTAACCAGCGAACCAATCCTATAAATCCAAATGTTAAATATGAGCATAACAACATTGTTAAAATTGACCACACAAAATTTCTAGGGCTTTGGTTAGATCGACACATGACATGGCAAACACACATTGAGCATTTAATAAAAAAACTGAATCAATATTGTTATGCCCTGCACAATTTAAATAAAGTCGCGAATCGCAGTACCGTTCTTACCGCATACCATGCATATGTCTCCACAACACTGCGATATGGAGTAATATTCTGGGGTAATAATACAGATAGGGAAGCGGTCTTTAAAGCCCAAAAAAAATGTGTTCGTGCAATATGCATGATCCAAAACACCGACAGTTGCAAACCATTTTTTATTAATCTAAAATTATTAACACTCCCGTCCCTTTACATTTATGAAGTTGCCATATTTATTAAAAATAACCCTAACCAATTTGAAACCGTATCCTCTAAACGCCAACAAGGTGCACTAAAGTCTAAATCCCATCAAACAGCCCTTTACTCAAAAAGTTTCCTAGGAATGGCACCAAAAATATTTAATAAAATACCTAAATCAATAAGAGCATCAAGAGATTTAAATACATTCAAAAAAACACTCTATAAATTCTTAATTCAAAAAGCCTATTATTCGGTCAATGAATACCTGGAAGAAAAATAATAATTACTGTTTTTATTTTATGTTTATATTACTTTTAGTAGCTTTAGTTCGATTGTTTTATTTTATTTTTTAATGTTGTATATTTTAAAATTGTTTTGTTTGTTCTATGTATATTTTATTAAAGATTTAATATTAGGTAGGTAGTTAGCTGTAAGAACGTTAGTTTTAGCTTTTAAATTTCAGTTTTTATACTCTTAAAAACTACCTTACACTACATAAGTGTAAATATTATTTGTACGCCTTGCAAGGCAACACATAGTGAGACATATTTTTACTTGATAACACCATGTACCTTTTATTTTTACCTATGTGTCACAAATAAACAATTTTGAATTTGAATTTGAATTTGAATTTGTTATTTCCATTTTACATCGTGGCTGTATAGAAGGTTGAAACATGGTTCAATAGAAAAATGTTTTTTTTTTTTTAATAATTTGACAGCTGTCAGTTGAAAACGATTCTCCCTATGGCTGAAAAGTATTACTTTCAACCACTGACGTATAAATCATATGGACTTGAAATGTTTGACTATAGAAAATACAGTTATACAAATATGAGGCATATCGACACCGAAATCATAAAAATACTGTTATCTCTTTTTAACTTTTAGAATTTTGCATAAGTGAAAAAGGATAACAGTGTTTTTGACAGTTACTATAATAGCAAACCTTCATTCCTAGCGTCTTTGAAATACCTATTTGCGGCCAGGCCGCCATTTTATTTTCCCGCTGTTTGGCTATTGCTATCTTTTTCTCTCTAATAAAACGGGAAAGAGACGGACGTAAATTAGAGCTGTCACATTTAATTGAACTAATATTGTCGATGTCGACTAAAAACACGATGAAGCGCAAGGCATAAACACATACACTGCCCTTTTAGTAAAAAATGTCGATTCTCTAATTTTAGATTAGTTACTGAACCAGAGAATCGGCAGCAATATCATCCAAACTAAACATGCAAAATGTTAGCTTAATCAAAAACCGGGAAGTCGGTGAAAAATAACTTTTAAGATTTGCTTACATAGTTATTTTGTTAGTTCTAAACAAGTGAAGCTAAGAAAAGTGTGATAAAAATACTTACCCGTTGATATTGGACCGTGACAACGTGAAAACATTCTCACAATCTTTTATCTAACATCGATTGTAGAGAAATATCGATATGGGCTACCCTATTAGCCGCCATTTTATTTTCCCTCTTTAATGTAGGTATGTCCACGTTTTTCTTGTAGGTATGCCAAGTCCATAGGATTTATACGTCAGTGCTTTCAACCCGCTCCTCAGGCAACTTCATACCTACTTTCAGAGTATGAGTAATGAAAACTAATATTTGAAATTTGAAAAAGGAAGACTACTTTGAAAACGAGCTTACGAACCGCTGGAAGCAGTCTACTATGGGATCTCACATGTGAAGCATCAGAAAACAGCTTGGCTTTTTCTGTCACATACCTATACTACCCAGGGGATCCAGCTAAAGATTCACCTGGGACTTCTACTCCCGATCTTCGTGACCTGGGACCTCTACTCCCGATCTTTGGAAGCTGTCTTTGAGCCTGTCTACCACTTGTCTCGCAGAGCTACCCTGACGTCTGGCCCTAAGAACTACACTGGTGCCCTCCGACAGAGCTGACCAGGTGCGTGACTCTGAGAACTGCATGACGCCCTTCCAGCAGAGTTTCCCTGAAGCTTGATCCTTGAAGTTTTCCTGATAACTGACCTGCAGTGCTACCCTAACTGTTCCTGTCCCTCCTACATTGCTGAGCTGATTTGTCACCAATTAAGTGCGTGAACTATAAAACATCCACCTCCATACTTTCCTAGAGTGCGTGCTAGGTAGGTCTTTTTATAATTAGCTGTATTTTTTTATCTCATCCGGAAATTCCTTTATTAAATTTTAATTGAACAAGTGCAGACTTGTTCAATTATTAATAATCTACTTGATCCTATGAAAAGAAAAGGGATATAAGCAGTTATATCCCTTTTCTTTTAATAGGATCAAGTAGACTGTTACAAAATAAAGCTTGTTTTGCAAAGTAAAATGATTTTATTTCTCAAAATGGAATCTATTTTTTTCCGCGCATTTTCCTGCTCTCACTACAAATCAAAATCCGGTATATTTCAGACGCATGATGTTGTCAGATTATTCCACAAAATTAAATTATTTCCAAAAACTTCCGCAGAATAAAGCTTAATATAGCTTTCATTCCATAATATGTAGTAAGAAAGTAGGTACAACTAAAGCGGTTTTGTTTAGCGCTACACCTTAATTTCTCCTCAGCGTTTTCTTAATGAACGACAAACTTCAACAACGGCTGCATTGTACTGGTTTACGAATTGTACAACTTTTGCAAAGGACTTGTTTCTCTATGATGTGCCGTGAGAACAACACTGATAAACGTTGTTACTGCCCGCGTAGCATGGCGACGTAGAAACAGGGAAAGACTCGACAAATCTTTTGTTCATCTGTCATTTTGTCTATTCAATATCGACAAAATGACAGATGAACAAAAGATTTGTCGAGTCTTTCCCCGTTTCTACGTCGCCATGCTACGCGGGCTGGAGCCTGTTTGTACACTCTATTAGGCAGCGCAGCACTACTTTCGGAAACCTTTTTGTTCTTGTTTTTATTTCTTTCCGTCGAGAACTTAATGCCAATCAACGTCGAGGTGGCAGCTATTACATTGTCAAAGTTTTTGTACAGCAAAACTTTTAATGATTTATTCTCGAAAATATTTTTTGCCTGCAGTTTCGATAGCGACCATCTAAATAGTGACGCCGTTGAAGTGGCAGAGTTCTGGTCAAAAATTATTTAAAGGAATATTCGACATGACGAAGAAGCAGAATATAGTGGAAATGTTTGTAGGTTTAGTTGGCCTATAAATAAGTATTTGTGCAATTGCAGTTTTTACCAGTTACTAGTGTAAAGAGTAACACATTTTCATTGCAAATCTATTTTGATTTATCTAGATGTACTTATTATATTATGAAAAGGTACCTATCTCACCGGGGACACAACCACGTTGTCGTCACGTCGCATGTTGGACGGACGCCAAGCGCGCAATATTTATCGCGACGCTACAAAGACACGTGATTTTTAATAATATTATTCATTAATACAATTATTTGTTTACGACAGTGAATTACTATCGTAAACAAATCATTAGAGATGCAATGCAAGGCAGATCACGCTTGTTGAATTGCTTTTCTTGCATAAAAGGTGCGGTACTTAACCGCCGCCTGCAAAAGCTCTACAACATTCTACACATTAAAGCTATCTACGGTAACAGATGACACACAGCCTTATTACACGATATCAATAAAATTCAAATGTGCTGGCTTTTTAACGATATGCAAATTGTTGCTCGCTTGTGTGACCATTACCCCGGTCACTGAGTGCTAGGTCAACAGAATGTGCGCTGTTTATAACCATGTTATTGGAGCACGATGCCATGGCCATAAAAAGAGCTCCAGCGTCAACAACGCTTTTTTCTCGTCCACGTGTAAGCTTTATGGCATGTGTGATGTGCTGAATTTATTTCATACTCAATTAAAAGGCAAAAGATTTTGTTATAATAAACAAGACAGCTTTTACACAAACATAAAATTCTTCAAAAAAGGCAAAAAATATTTTATAACAAGACTAATGTTCCTACTCTGTGTTTAGATTGTATCTACAATCAAATAAAGTGCTAAAAGTGATATGCAGGGTGTCCGGCAACTAATGGATATCCATGAAATGGGCCATAGCAGAACCCATGGCCGTTCAGAAAAAAGTACGAAAAAAAAATCTATCTTATAAAAAAAAATATCCGCAGATTTAGGGCCTGCATAAGAATGGGAGGCCATATTACATTTTTTGCTTTAGTAATTTTTTATCCTTGTCATTAATAGCAATAATTCACTATGTAAGGCTGATACAATTATGAATTATACCATTATAAAATCTACTTGAAACCAACATTATTTTAAAATTATTGGTCACTTATGTACAGTCACGGACTATAATTGATAAGCCACTTTCAAGATTTCCAATTTTGCAGTTGTATACATTCACGAGATAACACGACTAAACACGAACTCAAACCGAATGCTCGGAAACAAAATGACACATTACTAATAATCGGAAATAGTCTTATCCATAGAGGTTGAAAAATGACTTATAAGTTGTCAATGATAAAACCATACAATGGTGCTGACGTGTATCCCCATCTATTTGATACTGACCTCCTTTGAAGAAATAGTCCTTATTAAATACTCTTTATTTCTGAAAACCTATCCGAAGCCAGAGTGACAGTTGAAATGTCGATGTTAGAAAAGATAAAATGTCTCCGTACGCGAACGTTACTATGGCTACGCTAAAACAATATTGTCGCTAGGTTACGGTTGCTACACCTGCAATTCGTCGACTTTAGGTAGTCACTCTGTACTAAGTACGAATATAAACGACTAGACCCGATTTGCATTACACGGCTAAAATACGAATGGTGGCAAGTGGCTCATCATTTATAGTCCGTGACTGTACATACATTTTTTCTTTTCCCCAGATGTGTAAACTTTGTTTAAAAATTTGTGAAAGTCGTGTCGCTTAGTAACTCGTAAGTTAGTAAGATTGAGTCTACACGAACGCAAATCAAACAAAGCGTTACTAAATCATTTAGAGAGAATCTACCAACATTCCTTGAACAATGAGAGATGGTACTGTTGAATTATTTCAGTGACGTTTAAGAAGTTCGGTTGACTTCGTTTATCCTTGACGAAAATCTGTAAGAACAACAAAGAACAACAAAGTTCAATAAAGTATAATAGACTTTGTAAAATATAATTTAGTATTCAAGGTTTCATCAAACTTTGAATGTCACGGATGATTGTTACGTTGCTTTACTAAACCTCATGTATTTAATCATAGTGTAAAGAGGAAAAATTATTCATCAAAAAGGCAGTCAGAAAAAACCTATAGACTCGAATAGGAGATCCCTGGTTTGTAAACTCGCTCGTAGATAAAGGAAAGTTAATCGACGTTTTAAAAATGTTGTGCTGTGTGCATATTCGTTAACTTTGAACAATCTACAAGTTTCCTAGTGGAGGTTTTAAGTAGTAATCGGGAGCAGTTTCATGGTGTGAATGAGGGACTGTATTCCCACACACTGTGTCACGCTTTAATTCCTTTGGAAATACCTAGGGCCAGCAGCTTAGCCAGCAGAACATTGAGGGGGGGTTCGATGCCAGAGTGTCCTGCTTACTAAGGCCGTGACATGGGAGTACCTAGCAGTAATTGGGGGTTGGGGCTCCTCAACACAGAAACAACCAAGTACAAAATGATAACTATAATCGGAATACCAGGCATAACAGTCATACAAAAGACAGACAAGAGACAGGGACCTTATTAAGACCGGGGCTTGCGATTGAGGGTCAGGATTCATCCATACCAACCAACGTGGTGCCCAGGCCGCAACGTCTTCCAGCTCGCGATGGCAGGGGAACACTCTCGGAGACCAACTCAGGATTCGGGTGGCTCAACCAGCCCCCCACACCAAACCAACCGGCGTCCAAAAATTCGTTTTGCAGCCTCCGCTGTAGGCTGTAGCGTCGTTCAGGTCACGTCCGCCCGCGTTGCTGTCCCGATGTCCAAGAGAGCTAATCCCCTCGTTCTCCCAAGCAGGACAGCTCTATGTCCGTATCTGTTATCTCGCTCGCTCTTTGCTCCGACGATCATCGAATCAGTCCGAATGTCATCCTGTCTGTCACTGTCTAGGCGACTGCAACCAATTAGAGACAAAGCAAGGTTTCTGCTCTGAAACGCGTCCGATGTATTGTAACTGCGTTCAGTTAGACGCCACAAAGTATTCTCCGCCAGCTTGTCTTCAGGGTCGCCAACCTGCAGACGATGGCTCCCGCACGATGGTGCCGACTTAAACTATAAGCGCGCGAACTTTAAAAATTACATGTATCACTACATTACCCGGTCAGCAAGAAAACAAAAAAAAGAAACGAAAAAGAAAAAAAACAATTAAAGTTCACTGAAACTTAACCTGAACTTCCGAGGAATGTAATGTTACATACCTTTATCTTAGCTAAATTTAAAAATAAGGATACAAAGCAAACGTGCGTGGATTGTCTCCCTGAACCAAAATTTAAATGTTTAGCACAAAAACAATAATTACAGCATTAAAACTATAACTCAATATACGCATTGCAAATCTAGTGCTATCCTATCTAATAAGTAACAGAACCTAAGTACAAAGTTGTCCAAAAACTCAATGAATAAAATACAATAATAATTAGGTGAGACAAATCCAACCACACAACTATAACTAAATAGAATTGTACTCTGTTACTAGGTACAAGGTAAAGTAAGGGCTCCAATGCTTACAATAATAGTATCTTACAACACTATGAACACAAAATATTTTTTTTTTTTTTTACTTTCCCAACAAAAACATCTAATTCAGTACCCAACTGAAGTGTAATCACACTATTACCAATGTCTAACCTTTCAAAGTTTCAATTACAATAAGACTATTCCCGAAGTCCCAACTTAACAAAAGTTGACCAAAACTAACTTCCAGTAACAATTTTAGGTACTAACCCGAATTACTTACATGTTAACTCTACGATCAAGAATTTTTAAACAGTAAACAACAATTAAAACAAATCACAAACAACGCCATCCATTGGCTTTTTAGGAACTAACCAAGATCTCCGAACCTATTTAAAACTAATACAAGATAAAAATAAAAAGCGCTATCTACTAGCTGGATAACTAACTAATTTTGCAAACATCGATGTGCTAGAATATTATCTTCGCTATTATCCACCATACGAACATATTTTTATACAATACAAATTTCTTACTAAATATGTTATTTTAGCATTAAGGCCCTTACAGTTTCAAAATTTACAATAATAAAACACAACCAAGGTAAAATTACCAGACTACAATTTCAAAACAAAAGGTTACATGTTAGTTTTTCATGAGAAAATTAACTTCACATGCAGTACATTTTTCAAGCAAATTGTACGCACAATTATTACGAACAGATTTCAACTACCTGTTCTAATAAGTAGCAAAAAGAATCGTGTCCTCACCATTTAGTCTGGGAGAACTTTGAGAATAATGTGACTGTTTTAGGCAAAAGTCACAATAAAAGGTAAGCAAAAATAATAATAAATATACTATGTAAACAATGAAGGAGTATTAAAACCTCGGCTTGACTATACCTTACTCTCTCACTAAACAAAAGAAATAATGTACATTTTATTTACAACTAAAAATAAGCATTATTTACAAAAATTTACAATGTAAGAAGGAAACTATTATATCTACAAAACCGTCGAAGGAGACACTACTATATACAAAACGATAAGAAGGAAGTGAAGAATTACGGAACCAGACGGAACCCTTGAAATAATGTAGAAAAGGGGTGGGTAAAGAACCCTGGGTCACCTTTACGACTTAACGATGGCAGGTCCCGGTATAGTCTGAAGGACTAATCGGATTACAAAAGTGGTGACCCCGCCTCCAACCAAATGTCTTACTAGTCTCAAATTATCTTTTATTTCGAACACCAAAACCATACTGCTATAAAAAAAAAAAATACGCCTAACCATTACTGCAATAAACACTTAGACAATTTACAAAATTATCTAAGGACACAAAACATTCACAAAATAAGACTATGTGATAGCAAAAAAGGTACACACTTAAAAATGGTTTAGTCAAGCCGGGTTTAAAATGAATACACAAGAAAATATGTATAGCTAAACAATCTAGTCTTTAAAGATATCGCTCACATGATAGACACCCACTGGCGATTTATCCATGTTTCCAAGCTCGTAAGTATTTACAGACTTAACCTTCAGGACCACCGATTTTATAAAACGCGGAGCTAGCTTGTTACTAAAGAACTTGGAAGCGTCAGATTGAAAGTGGGCTCTACGCCAGACTATATCACCTTCTTTAAAATGTATTGTGTGGCGCCTTAAATTATACCTAGCAGCGTTCTTCTGATAAGCACTGAGAAGATGTTGTTGAACTTGATCAAAAATTACAGATAATTCCTTCAATTTAGTGGTGTAGGAACTCAAGTCATTTTCATCAATATCTTGTATATCATCATAATCTTTCAAATTATGAAATCTACCATCCAAAACTAGTTCTTTGCCATGCATCACAAAATGAGGTGTAAAACCATGAACTGCACTTACATGAGAATTTAAGGCTGTTTGTACTTTCTTCAAATTTTTTGTCCAACTGCGGTGATCAGATTCACAATACGAAGCGATTGCTGTTTCAATTGTTCTATTATAGCGTTCTATGGTGTTATTTTGCGGAAAGTACACACAATTCCTAAATACTTTTGGTACATTGTATTTCTTAAGCAAGGATTCAAATTCCTTCGAAATGAACTGACTACCATTATCTGAAATTAAACAATGTGGCACACCATAGCGCAAAAATACCTCTTCCTCCAAGAATTTTACAATAGTTTTAGAAGTTGCTTGTTTTAGAGGGTGAAGCCACACATACTTAGAAAATATATCTACCACTGTCAGTAAATGTACATGACCAGAGTAACTTCTAGGCAGGGGGCCAACTAAGTCTAATGACAGAACCTGCATTGGGGCTGTAACCTTCTTTTGGCACAACATTTTTCCAGATGGAGGATCAGTCCTGACCTTGTAAGCCTTGCATGTGTTACAACTACTTACAATATCTCTTACCGATTTCAACATGTTAGGCCAATAATAAGTGAGGGCTAACATCTTGAAAACTTTAAATGCACCCAGATGTGAATTCAATGGGTCCTCATGAGCCTTTTTTATTATGTCTTCACGAGACTCAACAGGTATTACCTTTTTCCAAACATAAGAGCCCATTAAATCAAACTTAGGTTTGCAGTATCGAAACAACTCATCATTAATGAACTTAAAATTAGGGTAACGTTCTGGTCGAGACTGCACACCCGAAATTACATCATTATACCACTTATCACTACTATTAACAGGTAAGGTTATAGCACAGGCGCTTATACGCGATAGGGCATCAGGTATTACATGTAATTTACCTTTTTTATGTACAACATCAAAATCAAATTGAGACAACCTTGTGGCCCATCGCGCCAAACGACCTGTAGGATTTTCAATATCCCTAAGCCACTTTAAACTTTCATGATCAGTCACCACAGTGAAGTGTGAACCTTCAATGTAGTGCCTAAAGTGCCTAACAGACTCTACAACACACAGTAATTCTCTCTCAGTTGTACTATACGCTGACTCAGCCTTATTAAGGGTTCTTGAGTAATAGGCTATCGGATGTTCATGACCTTCATCGTCTTTCTGTACAATAGCTGATCCTAAGCCAAACCCACTTGCATCGCAGTGAAGAAAGAAAGGCTTCTTATAGTCTGGTACCACCAGCACTGGAGAGGAAGTCAGCGCTTTCTTCAAACTCTGGAACGCTGCCTCTGCCTCGTTGGACCATGTGAACTTGACCTTCGAGCTTGTCAGCTGGGACAGTGGCATGACTGAAAAATTTTCAATAAAACGTCTGTAGTAAGATGCTAAACCGAGAAAACTTCTTACTTCTTTCACATTCTTAGGCATAGGAAAATTGTTAATTGCATCTATCTTCGATGGGTCGGTGGTTAGACCTTTCTCAGACACAATGTAACCAAGATATTTCAATTCTGATTTACAAAATTCACATTTAGACATATTGACTGTCAAGTTGGCCATTTTTAATTTTTCATACACTTTATACAACAGTTCAATGTGGCTATCAAAATTATCATTTACTACAATCAAGTCATCCAAGTAGGCAAAAAGTTTGTCATAAAATTCAACTCCAAACAAGGTGTCTACAAGCTTCTGAAGCGTTTGGGGTGCATTAGAAAGACCAAATGGGACCGTAGTGTACTGAAGAAAGCGTCCCTGAGTGATGATGGCTGTTTTTTCCTTAGCACACTCACTCAGCGGTAGCTGTAGGAACGCTTGACTGAGGTCAATGGATGAGATGTACTTAGCATTCTTCAAATTATCAAGAATATCATCAACTCTAGGGAGGGGGTAACTATTTTTTTTGGTAACTGAATTCAACTTACGACAGTCGATACAAAGGCGAAAGCCACCAGATGCCTTTGGAACCAAGATGACCGGAGATGCCCACGGACTGGAAGATTCTTCTAAAACTCCTAATTTAATTAATTTATCCAACTCTTCATCGATAATCTGTTGACGAGCAGGGCTAGCTCTATAGAACCGTTGTTTAATAGGTTCCCCAGATGTTTCAATTTTGTACTCCACCAGATGAGTACGGCCTAAACCTTTCTTTTCAAAAGAAATGGAATTAAATTTTTCAACCACTAAATTCAAACGTTTTTGTTGCTCACAAGACAAGGGTCTCTGCTTCGAAACAGAGCTACAGGAAATCGATTCCTCATTAGCAAGGTTCACTTTATTTACACAAGTTAAATTGTTATTATTATTTACATCAGTTACATTATTATTAATATTTACAGTATGTACAGGGGAGCCATGTATAATTCCAATATGACCCGGCTTTGAATAACCAAACTTCGAAATTGATCCTTCAATTTTACTCAATAAACCAGAGCGTTGCCAAAACTCAATTCCAAAAATAAAATCATCTGTCAAACTCGGAATGACTTCAAAGTCCAAATCCAGAGTAGTACCATCTACCCAAATTGGTAAATTAACTCTACCAATAATTTTACAAGCTGCACCGTTACAAGAAACCGCAGATTGAAATTGCGACTTTTTCAAAACATAACCCTGCTTTAGAAATTGTACATGGCTATGATTTCCTAGTATGTTAAGATCACTACCAGAGTCCAACAAACCTAGATATGAAGTGTTATTTACAGAAAATTCGACCAAGGGACGTTTACTTTTGCCTATGGTTGGGACATGCACCGGAGCTACACTCAAGTTGTTAAAGAAATTTTTAACGAACACTAACCAAGATTTCCATTCGTCGGCAGACGTAGCCGGTGCAACAGCTAGTTTTTTGATGGCTGCTTGGGCTGGCGTCGACGACTGGAGTCCACAGAATCGCCTGAAGGCTGAGATGTGGGCGGCGCGGATGTCGCCACAGCTGGTTGAGGTGCAGACGACTGTGTTTGAGTCAGCTCAGATGCTGTCGCAGCACACAACGCAGGAGCTGAAGCTGTTTTTAAATTTGCATTACAATGGGGACAGGTCTTTTTTGTCACATTAAATGTTTTGCATCCTAGGCACATGGGAATTCTGATGTTTGGACATTTACTATACCGGTGACCATATTGCTGGCATTTAAAGCAATTCAATTGTAACGGTGTGCGCCTGGGACACTGCTTGCTGAAATGTCCTGTCTGTTTACATACAAAACAAGCACCATTATTTTGTTGGGAAGTATCACTTAGTGTGGCCGCACAGATTGACATTTGTTGCCCTTCCTGAATGGGACGGGCAGCATTCAAGGAAATATTTTTATTTACATGGCTATTTACAGGATTATGTACACTGTTATTTACAGACTCTGATGAATAGGCATCAGTCAATTTACCTACTCTAACCAGGTCATCCAGACAAAAAACTGAACCATAAATTAGTGCGGCATGGTACTTAGGCAAGATGTTATGCTTTACTATCTCGAAGAGATCTGAGTCTGACATACTGTTTGGAATCTTATTTGCCAAGAACCGCATCTGTGCAACAAATTCCCACAGAGATTGACCCACCAACTGTTTCTTAGCTCGCAGTTGAGATGTTATTTGATAGGTATAGTCTGTTGGCAAAAAGTTTTCAAACAATAGGGCTCTCAGTCTAAGCCAAGATGTGACTTGAAATCTATTCACTCTATACCAAGTTAAGACGGGCTCAGACAATAGGTCATGAAAGTTATCTAACAATAACTTTTCAGAGATACCCCTAGCTACCAGGAGCTCTTCCACTGAGGATACAAAATCTCTTACATCACTGTGGCCATCAAATTTCAAATTCCATGACGTTAACCCGCATTTAGTGAGAATATGCATGTTTGAGACTGCTGGGCTAGAACATTCGGCCGACTCAAAAGTTTCATCAAGTATTATCAAATTGTTGCTTACCTGCGTCGAATGACCCATGGGTGGGAACATCTTACCAAATTCGCCGTCTTCTTGATGACGAGCCATGGTACCTCGTTACTGCCAAATAATGATGAAGAATTGCAAACTACACGACGAACCCGAAGCTCGCTCACACGGTACTCCACAAAATAAACGTAAGTTATCTAAAACCATACAAAATACAATTTATCACACAAACAAACACTAAATTCCAAACTTCCAATTTAAAATTTTCCAAACTCGACAAGTTTCGACGCGATCCATCTACGTTTCGTTCGTTCTCCTCGCAAAACCGACGATCGATCCGTGGATCCGTCTAAAATTTTCCACAAGAATCTTTGAATGGGGGGAAAATTACACCATGGTACCTACATATTATACAAAACGAGTGGGACAACCACAAAAATATACAGAGAAAAAAAAATACTACCTACTATTTACATGGTTGAGGAAGCCTCCGCAAAGTTTCAATCTAGACACGTGGGCGCCAAATGTCACGCTTTAATTCCTTTGGAAATACCTAGGGCCAGCAGCTTAGCCAGCAGAGCATTGAGGGGGGGTTCGATGCCAGAGTGTCCTGCTTACTAAGGCCGTGACATGGGAGTACCTAGCAGTAATTGGGGGTTGGGGCTCCTCAACACAGAAACAACCAAGTACAAAATGATAACTATAATCGGAATACCAGGCATAACAGTCATACAAAAGACAGACAAGAGACAGGGACCTTATTAAGACCGGGGCTTGCGATTGAGGGTCAGGATTCATCCATACCAACCAACGTGGTGCCCAGGCCGCAACGTCTTCCAGCTCGCGATGGCAGGGGAACACTCTCGGAGACCAACTCAGGATTCGGGTGGCTCAACCAGCCCCCCACACCAAACCAACCGGCGTCCAAAAATTCGTTTTGCAGCCTCCGCTGTAGGCTGTAGCGTCGTTCAGGTCACGTCCGCCCGCGTTGCTGTCCCGATGTCCAAGAGAGCTAATCCCCTCGTTCTCCCAAGCAGGACAGCTCTATGTCCGTATCTGTTATCTCGCTCGCTCTTTGCTCCGACGATCATCGAATCAGTCCGAATGTCATCCTGTCTGTCACTGTCTAGGCGACTGCAACCAATTAGAGACAAAGCAAGGTTTCTGCTCTGAAACGCGTCCGATGTATTGTAACTGCGTTCAGTTAGACGCCACAAAGTATTCTCCGCCAGCTTGTCTTCAGGGTCGCCAACCTACAGACGATGGCTCCCGCACGATGGTGCCGACTTAAACTATAAGCGCGCGAACTTTAAAAATTACATGTATCACTACAACTGACGGCTGCATGTGTGGGCTTAAAACTTCAGCTAAGCTTCAACAACGGTTTTTTATTCAATTTCTGACTTTTGTAATCTTATTTTTCGAATTTGTATTTTTAGGCTCTTATTTTTGTAATTTTATTATCTTCAAAGACAGTAATTTTGATAAAAACACTAGACGTTATCTTATTAAAGCTAAATTCTATCCAGTCCCTTTATGTAAACTTCCTACCAATTACGTTCAAGAAATTTGTTGAATTTCACCTCTTCGCTTCACTATTTAATTTAACCTCAATTCGGAGCGTGAACAGTTCCCACTAGATTACTCAAGGTGTTCAGGGTTTATTTGTCCTGTTCAACTCGACTACAACACAACACAACATTCAGTGTGGTGCACCTCGAGATAAGTTTGGCTAGCTTTGTACAGTTTGTTAATAGTTGGTGCAATTCACTGTTACTGTTCTACTTTGCACATGTTTACAGTTACCACAAACTGTTACCTACAGGATAGCAGAAATAGTTTAATACCATTTTTTTAGTCTTCCGCAACATGTCAAAAGCAAAGCCGTTGAATAGCGACATAATCGACCGAAGGTACCTGCAGTGAGATCTATCAAGTCGATTAAGGCGTCTCTGTCAGATGAAGTAACTGGATTTGTGCAGAAAAATCCAATCGCCTTTGAAATCTCCGTTTGGAACTAATTCTCATCCGAGTTTCGCGAGATTTACGACTATTCAGCTTTCGAGTCTCTTCGACGTTTTTATAGGATAAAAATAAAGTCAAACTGTGGCTTTTCACGAAAATACAAAATACTTATCCAAATAATACGAAGACGATGCGTTGGAAGACCTCGCACTAGGTGGACCAATGACCTGGTGAAAGTTGCGGGAATCCGTTGGATGCGAGTCGCACGGGACCGGTCAATGTGGCGACACGCACGAGGGGGCATATGGACGTATTTCGGCTGAAATGATGATGATGATGATTCAAATAATCAACGTGAACTCTATTATTTTATTTCGTACCACGGACCAAAACGTTCATAATCAAGACCTTGCGCGGTCTTTACTCCGAGATATCTAATTTTCTCGAAACCATGAAATTAAGGCTGTAACCTACATGCGCCTCGGTGCGCCCACGACGTCGTCAAGCGACACCGTTCGGGAGAAGAGAATCATCTCGTACT
This sequence comes from Xestia xanthographa, assembly GCA_905147715.2. NCBI lineage: Eukaryota > Metazoa > Arthropoda > Insecta > Lepidoptera > Noctuidae > Xestia > Xestia xanthographa. The sequence continues at coordinate 18,401,744 of LR990652.1, forward strand.
AATGAACAGATGTAATTAACCTCGTCGTGTTCATGACGTACTATTTAATGTTGATTTACTAATTAATGGATTTTCATGACAAATTGTTTGAGTAATTTCTTCGGTATTTGAGCGGTGGAACTAAATTAATTATAATGTGGAAGTTTCTGATAAATGTTGCTGCTGATTCGCCAATCGTAATATGTGACTATGTTCTTAGTGGGTGAACTTCTTGAAACCTGCATTAAATAGATTCAACGTGCAATTCTGTGTCAACTAGACGATATTGTACCCAAAGGCAGACGAACGGTCGATAAAGTTGCATTCTTTCTTTTCATTTAAATTGAACGTATACTTTTTAGATTATTACAAGTTTTAGAGAACTTTAACAAAAGCTTGCAACTGTACGTTGTTTAGCCAATTGAAATTGCCAAAAAAGAAACTTGGTAGCTCCACTTGCATAAAATAAAATTAATAGGTAAAAAAAACATATTTTAATGAAAATTTAAGAACTCCGAACTTAAGAATTCCGCACAGTTTTTTTTTTTTTATAATTTTCAATGGTAGGATATGCTTTCTACGAGTGAAATTGTAAAGTGGGAAATGGATCGCGCTGGGCAAGGATTTATGTCAAAGTTTAAAATTGAGTTTATTTAATTTCAAGTTCTCGCTTCCTTCTTCGGGGTAGTTGTTTTGATTGTTGAGAAGTTTAACAGGTTTCAGATACACTTTGCATTGTTCATAAGAAGTTATAGAAATGAGTACCTAAATCATAAGACAACAAAGATCAAATCAATTTAAAGCAATTGTTTGATTAATTTTTAATTATATTAAGTGAGGCTTAGTAGATGAATATCCAATTCGTAAAATGCTTACCATTATACAAATGGTTGATTCTAAAAAAACCTACGATTTTACATAAAAGGAATTCTTAAAATGGCCAATCGCAAAAGGAGTAATTCAAAAATGGCCAACTGGCAAAAGGACTAATTCTTAAACTGCCAATTCGCAAAAGAACTAGTTCTTAAAAAGGCCCATTTTAAAAAGGACTTATTCTGGAAACAAACTACGGACATAAATATACATTATATGGACTTAGTCGATGGATTCCCAATTCGTAAAATGCCTAATTTGACAAATGGCTGACTCGTAAAAGGGCAAATTCTTAAAAGGACTAGTTCTTAAAATGGCCTATTAAAAAAAAATACTTATTCTGGAAATACTTCCTACATTCATCCATAAATATACAGAGTACTTACGAATTAATGGCAACCAATCCAGCGGTTTACTGTGAAACAAAATTTTCACTGAAGTTCCTAACGATTACAAATGTATTTGCGGTAGTAAAATCACTTTAATCCATTGATCCACCAGAGAATATATAATGTACAACTGTATTTGGTAACGGATTTTCCCTTTAATCATCAGTTGTAATACCACCGCAGAACGTTGGCATTAACGACTAAAATAGTTTTGTATTAACCTGAAACACTGCGTGAGGAATGTGCGGATTAACAAGGGCGTGATGTTGGACTACAATGTTATTTAGTGTCCGACTAATCCCACTGAATTTGAAAGGTTTTGCAAGAATAATGGATGCAAATTCTCTTCTAGCTTCATAAATACTTACAGGGTTCATGTTAAGCTATGGTCATTAACGAATGTGATAACGTTTTATGCTGTTATGTGGAGAATTATAATGGTAGGTTTTCTTTTACTTTCCAAAAGTTTTTTTAAATAATTACATAACGAGTCTTTTCATATTTAAAAGTTGTAATGATTTATGGACGTTTCCACACTTGTCTTGACACTTTTATGGAGTTTCAACACGTGGACGAAACATAATTTAAAATATTAATTCGTGATTCGATGTGAATACACCATATTTATATCAAGTATTTTTCAAACCGACCCATTGTAAATCTTCTAAAAAAGTTAACATTCAATAAACAACGAAAATTAAAGCTCTGATACGTCACAGGTTTCCATTTAACCTCATCATGACGACTTCGAAACTAGGAATTCTAAACTTAACTAACGAGAACCGCAGAATGGTTACAGTTGACGTTTCATTTCGTTCTTCGACTTTTGCATCAGTTTTATGCCTTGATTAGGATCTGGTAAGTGGCAACGCATTGCTTGTAGCCGTGGCATTGGTTTCTGAGATGGTTCGAATATGATTCTTATAAGCGTTATTTGAACCTTATGTTTATTTTTCTTTAATTTTTCGGGACTTATTTTAGTCTGCTATTTTATTATGAAATAACAACTCTCACTCTTAGCCTCTTCATCTGCAGCCGTTAGACAGTCGCCTGATTGAAAATATTCATAAAATGAAATCGCTTAGTACGTACCTCGGGAAATTCTTAACTTAAAAAAAAATGGCGTGGCAAAATTTCTCCGTCATCTGTTTTCAGGAAACCCAAAGGAATATTGCGGAGCTGTTAAAACACTAAAGCAAAAACAAATGGCAAATAACCTTAACATCCATTACTAGGGACTTTGAAAAAGGACCCATTCAACATGGGACTGTGCACCTACTGCAGTACTAGGGACAAATCCGTGTGAAATCTGAATCGATGACCACCCTGTGTGAGAACGGTCACTGTTTTTCCGAACCAAAAAAAATCTCCTTTTGCGTCGCTCGAGTTACCAGTGAAAACTATTTCAGTTAACTATTTCGGGCGGCGCGGCACGATTGCGGAAAGTTATTTTTTAGTTACCATTTAAAGATTTTCACATTTTTAATGACCTACATCGGTATAGCCCAATCTTTTTACTGCAACTGTCTGTTTCATTGTTTTGTAAACCCAAGATTGAATAATATGACCAAGGTAGGAAATATTGTGGTCTACAGGGCAGTGGTCGTATCGAAATAAATAATATTACATGTAATTATCTACACAAAAATAAAAGAACACTTTTTTTTTATTTATTTATTAACATTTGGTGTGTACGTATAGTATGATCAAAATAATCTTAAAAACAAAATAATTCCTACTTATTAACGCAGGGCACAAGCTAATGAGTTTCAAAAGCTTTTGTGAAGTTTTTTAAAGCCACCGGAAAGTATGCACGCAGTTGAGACTAAGCTTTAGAGATCTCAAAGGCTTGCGGAGTCACTAAGAACAGTTTCTAACTAACTCAAGTGTTGCTTTTACCAGAGCAATCTAGAAGATCTTTATAATCCGACATGTTTCTATAATGCAGCATTTAAATTTTCCGGTAATTAATTTAGTACTTACTTCATACTAATTTATTAATTTAGGGACACAATAGTTAATAATTATAGTCATGGAGAAAAATGTTTGATTCAGCCGCGCCAATTTGTGAACAAACAAAATGTACCACTTTTTTCGAATGACAGCGACGGCAACCCACTGAAATGGGTGACAAGTTGAGTCCTGCTAGTGACGGGTACAAATCGTCATTCTTTATAGCGAGGCAATTTTTAAAGAAGGCATTCACAATGATATTTTTATGATCTATAAGCATTCGGGACGTCTCTGCTCTATTAATAACAGACGAGAGACAGACTCTCGACTGCTCGAAGGACGACTGAACACTTAATTGTTTTCAAAGAAAATTTAGATGCCTTTTCATTTGTGTTGTAATAAAAGCTCCTTTTCTTTTTAAAATTCTTTTATTTGAATTAATTTGATCACCCATCGCAAACAGCAATCAATCTTTTAAGATTAAGATTATTCTGCCTCTGCAAAAACCTTTCATAATTATGATTACTTTTATACAAGCCGCAGTAAAAATTGTAACGGTGCTCTTAGATACTGTGCGCTAAGTGCGAGTTTCATACTAAAATTCAAGTAATGTGTCGACCGCGTAAACCGAGTTCACGTTACCATTTACGTCGTCGGTAATGACAATAGAATGCCTCTATGAAAATGAGGTCCGTTTGGAGCACATCGCTACCGTTTGCATGCTATCGCGAGTGCAAGTTACAATTTTGACAGTTTCGACAGCTCGAATACGAAACGCGAGCGTGAAAAGTTTTCACTTAAGATTTTGTGGTGAGAGCATCATGAGAGTGGTGAAATAACAAAGTAATTTAATTTAATTTCGTATTGTGAATGAAACTTACCATGGAATCTCGTATTATTTCGTTTGGACAATGTTTGAGACCGCAAAAGCACAAAATAAGCGTAATATAACGCCACAAAAAAGTAAACACGGTTACGTAAACAAAGATAGAAACACCACCACAAACCACTCGGGCATTATTAGATCATTTGCTTAGATCTCCATGCCTAAAAAGTAACAAACTTAGTTTTACAAACTTCACAGATGGATCAAGGTCACTCACTACACACCAAAAGGTGTAAATTACACTAACTGCTCCATTTATGTCACCAGCATTTCAAATTGGGACGGGCTAGTCTTTATTTTTAACAATAATATTCAAAACTAACACAAACTTTCGTAAACACAAACAAAACTAATGACCATTGACCACAGATAAATAATGTCGTCTAACTTCGTTCTATAACCACCACTAATTGAATAGGCAGTCGCTTATATTATGAACACAAAATACGAATGTCAACTTATTTTGGCCGGTTATTAATGTACGCAACACAAGTTACGGTGAATTAATGCGAAAACGAATGAATGTATTCTAGGATCTCACACTCACAAGTTAACGATTGTCGATGCGGCACTCAAACTACCTAGTTCTGACATATTACGCTAGATGGCGCTACCCCAGCGCCATACAAAGGACAAAACTGAATTAGTATGAAGCTTGGTACTTTATTCAAATTGAACGCAACCACAGATTTTAATGTATTAATCGGAAGAGGATAAAATATAATTTAACTTAACTAAATCGTAATCACGTAAATATCCTGCAAAATAAAGATATTAATTTATTAAGTTTTTTATTTTTAGTTCACAATGCAACACAGGTAGATTTTGGTAACACCGTGTTTTACGTTCCTATCCTATCGCAGCGCTAACTAAGAATTGTAAGGATGGTTGTACTGAAACGCATTTTTGGTAATCAAAGTAATAAGAATGGTTACGAGAATATAATGAGGAATAAAAATGAAAAACAAGGTGTACGGTCTACCGACATGTTTGTGCTTTGAGCAAATAACTTAAGAATGCATTCAGCGTAATTCGGAACACGCTGCGTTGAATGACATTTGAAAAAAGCTAGATGTCAATGTCACGATAGATAAGTCCGTCAGACAGTTGAGACAGTTAGTGATTTGACTGCGTGCGTTCTGTTCAGTGTATTATTCGGTGCAAAAATAGAGTGCATCATCTATATTAGAGAGATAAGAATACCACCAGTGCATATTTGTAATAATAAATTAGAATTGGGTCCAAACTCAGCACAGCGCCATCTATTGACATTATTAAAACATCTCTACATCTACACTAAATAGTAGATCTTTGGACATTATTTTCTCGAAAATGCAGGCAATTTCCAGCTTGAAACTTGAGATTAGGCAGTCTATTGTGCAGTAATATTTGTGTTAATTTTCTTTACAGTGGTTAGATTATCTCAGAATAAAGTACCAAAAAAGACCATGTCCTTTGCCTAAACGTTAACGCGCTCGAATGTGGTGAACGAAAATAACAAATCTCGCACTAAGTACACTGGTTTCCGTCTTTGGCAAGTACCCAAAGCCGTAGAGGCAATAATATAGTCAGTAACAAAGGAATGTAGATGCCGTTATCAACGTAATTGTCTGAAGTAACTTTCTTAGCAGATTTATTTCAAATAAAATGAGCCAGTTTTAAAGAGTTTAACGATTCACCACACCGACCACCACAATTCATTTGTAAAGTCGACAGCAGAAAAAACACTGACATACGACGATCTACGTTTCATGTTTTCCAATAATGAATGCATACCAGTGATATTTTGTAGGTACGCGTAGTTCGTTTAAAAAAAACTGCAAAGTTTTCAGTTTGTTTTCCGAAAGGAAAGCAGAGTTTTGCCAAAACGTTTTTCACAGCCCTCGTGATATTGTGAAGTGATGTCCTCTATAACATTGACATTGAAGATAACTTTTATGACTTTGTTACAGTATGAAAGTAAATAAGGTGCTTCGAATAAGAAAACCCGACTGCGTAAAAAAAACGAATAGCTAGGATTACTTAAATTAAAAAAGAAAACTGAAAAGAATAAAACAAGATCAGGAGACAGGACATATTGACTGCAACAGTCAGTACTGGTTGGTATCGGTATCGGTATTTGTCATTTCGAATTACATTCAAACATATAAGTTGCATATATTTTTGTAATCACCTTTAAAAACCCTTCATTTTGATACCCCACTCAATGGTATTTGAAGAAAAAAAATGTCGAACTCCACATTATGGCACCCCTTATCCGCGATTTTTAATGTAGCCAGTGACACTCGTGCCACCAAGATGAATCTAACGACATATAATCTATCCAAATCCCTCCATCCGTTGAGGAGTTATAAGGAAACAAAGAAACGGACATACATACAGGAGGGTTATGTGTTTGCCCTGTATGTATACAGGGCAAACACATAACCCTCCTTTTGGGCTTCGCTGCAGTCGGGTAAAAAGAATTTTGTTTTTGGAAAATGAAAATACTTTCACACTAAATGAACGTTGTTTTTATATCACAAATAATAACAGGACCAATCGAATAATTTCAAAAATGGATTTCGTCGAGTCTGGTAATTTTAAACAATAGACGATAATTATTTGTATAAAAAAGGCTTTTGTGGAGTCACGTCGTCCACGCGAACGCTTCGGGCGAAAAAAAATGCAAAATTAGAGATGGAACCTTTTTTATTTCGTTTGAATGATTGAATATTTTGGACGCTCTGGTTGAGATGAAAAGGAACTTAAAATGGACTGTACCTACGAATTTATTTGCAAATACAAAAAAATAAAATTGGCAGATACTCCGATTCATTTCATGTTTTATTTTGGTTGAAATAAATAACGTCACCCAATTTTATACGTACCTATTTACATTATTTAATAATTAAATTTTGAAACTGTTGATCTGTTAATTCATGGTATACGATGTCAGAGCTATGAATTGATTCTGATACGACGAGAGAAGCAAACATGTCCAACATAACAGATGTAAATCCAAATGATTAAAATACAGTACAGGTAAAAGACACATGTTTACAAGGCAATATAAAAAATATTGCTTAAACATAAAAATAACAAAATAAAGACAAAATCACAACACATAATCCCTACGCTGTAGCCGTAAATGTAAGAGGAGAAAAATCCTACTACGTGGCTAATTTCTTAAAAAGAAAAAAGTCATTAAAACAAAATAATGCTTCCGCAATACGAAACAGGGCTGCCGTGGAACGTCACACGGTAAATTGATACTCGATTTATTGGTTGATTGTAACGCATATAATCACAACTTCCGTATTTGTGAGAAATACATTATCCATAACGATCTACTAAGTGTACAGGTTAGAAACACCATCATCATAGAAAATGTTACTACACAAAGTATTCATGTGATAGTCTATCAGGAGGCACTTTAATGAGCTGATAGTTGGGATCATATTATCGAACAGATCTTCCATCAGACAACCCTAGCGTGTGTGTGCTCACGGTCGACTGATCTAATATCTTTAGTGATATAGATTGCGCTCGCTTTTCAACGCTAGCGATCCGCGAAAATGGTCTAAATGGAATTTCCTCCAATACAAGCCATGTTCCGGCTCGAATCATTTAGCGAATGACTAACTAATTGGTTAACAACTGAGCTCTCGGTAATGCCTGTCAATTGAATTGTGTTGATATGACTAGGGAGAACTGGCTTGGTATTTACCGATTTTATTCGGATTTTTCCGTAAAATGAGTTATGTCAGTACCTGACAAAACTCATATCTTTCTGTCATTAGCAGATCATTAGAAGAGGCGTCCGTGTATGCTGTTTGCCGATGACATTGTGCTGGTTGCCGAGAGCGGCCAAGAGGGCTAGTCCAGAGCAGATTGAAGGTGTGGTGGCAAATACTGGAGAATGTTGGCCTAAAATTGAGTAGAACCAAAACTGAATACTTGTTTTGCGATTGAGGCGGTCTCTCCAGTCCTGTGCCTATAACTCTTGCCAGAACGCCCATACCGAACTGCTCCGACTTCCGGTAACTTGGGTCGCTTGTTCAATTATCCGTGATCATATCGGTGAAACAAACAAAACAAGCTTTAATTACTATTGTTTTCATAGCAATTAATTTGATGGTTTTATGTTAATGGGTCAAGATTTTTTTCGAAGGTACCCTGGGTTTGTCAACACGGCTTATTGCTTTGACTACGGTAATTTTGTTTTTTTTTTTTTAAACCCAAACTGTTTAATCTTACAGAAAATGATCCTACAAGAACAAGAAATTAATATCAGTTATATCTTTCTGCGGGAAAATTAATTAATTTGTTGTCTTTGTCAAGACTTTTCAGATTCCACATTGACGAAGTACGTGTAACGCGCTGCTGAGCGCCTCAGTCTGTAGTCTTGAGGTTGGTGTACCATAGTAATGCAAATGAGTATGCATCATGGATTGGTCCACATCAAAATCAACTGCAGTAACAGTGTAAACATAGGTCCCTGGTGTCAGCGGACGATATAAAATGGAAAACGGCTTTTATGTGTCATCATTATCTATCCTTTTCCCAACAATGTTGGGGTCGGCTTCCAGTCTAACCGGATGCAGCTGAATACCAGTATTTAAAATGGAGTGATTGACTATCTGACCTCCACAACCCAGTTAGTGCTGGGTAAGACTGGTTGTGCTGGGTAAGATAAATAGACGGGCCCAAAATCTAGATGACCTGAATAATGCCCTACTACAGGTCCATAATTGGTTCACAGCAAACAATTTGGTATTAAATGAAAAAAAAACTAAATGCATAAGATTGGCTTTACCCAATGTTAAGAGTAGTGATTGTGAAATAATATTGAATACAGAGAAACTTGAATTCGTAGATAAAACGGTTTTCCTGGGGATTACGCTTGATTCAAGGCTACATGGGGTTCACATTTAACATCCCTTGCGGGGCGGCTAAGTTCAGCAGCATACGCTATTAGAAAAATCCGTCAATTTACTGATGTAGATACCGCTAGACTGGTGTATTTTAGTTACTTTCATAGTATAATGTCTTATGGCATTTTGCTATGGGGACGGGCTGCAGATATTGAGTCTATATTTATTCTGCAAAAAAGAGCCATCAGAGCCATATATAATCTTCGTAGGCGCGATTCTCTAAGGGAACTGTTTAAAGATATTGGCATCATGACGGTACATTGTCAGTTAATATCTACGAAAACATAATGTACGTCAGAAAAAATCTGCATCTTTTTGGTAAAAGAGGTGAAAGACATAATTACAGTACTAGAAATAGGGACCAACTAGTTCAGCCAGGCTTCAGACTCGCTAAAGTAGACTCATCTTTCATGGGGTACTGTTTGAGATGCTATAATAAAATTCCACAAAGTATTCTTGAACTGAATGAGACGAAATTTAAAACATGCATCAAACGCACACTATGTAAGCAAGCTTATTACAAGTTGGGCGATTATATCGCTGATAAAAATGCGTGGCTCAATGCTGGTCCTGCTCCACATGGACAGGGGCGCATAAATAAGATAGCATTACATATAATTGTTGGAGCTGCTGAAGATTGTACAACTATCTTTGCATTGTATAGATTCAATCTCTAGTATTATATAATCGCATAGCCCATATTGTGTGAGTACTATGTAAAGCTATCATTCACTGGAATCCTACGTCTTTTCTTGACTTGAATGTGCCCAGGCAGTTGAGAGTATATCATGCTCACTCTAATGTCTCGCTGATGGTGGCGCGTGTGTCCGATCATTTGGTTCCCTACAAAATGGTTGAGTTAAATGGTGCTGATCCATGCGTCATGTTCGTGAACGGGCGCTGTCAGTTGTGACTGGTCATCTCTTAGTTGCCGTGGCTTATTTTAATGTTATTTTTTAATTGTATTTTTTGTTTTTACTATGGACACTTTTAACGTGCACATCTTGCTACATTGTTCTCACATAATATACCATCTCAACACGAATGATGTAACCAAGATTTTGTAACAATTTTATGATTTAAAAGAGTGTCCATGGAGTTTCTTGCCCGTTCTTCTCCATAGAGATCTACGCTAGGGAACGGGCAACTACAGTACTTTCACAGTTTTTATGTCTTGTGACTGGGACTGTAGCTACATTTAATTTTCATCTTTGTTTCGACAATTCAAAAGTGCCTGCAACTGGCCTACTTGAAATAAATGATTTGATTTTGATTTTGTGAGACTTTCGGGCCACTGACTACAGGCTCTTATGGGTATGCCAGGTTAAATACTTGGAACATATTTTGGCCTCTGTCCTTGAAGATGTTGTTTCGAAAGAAATAGAAGAGCTCTATCGGTGAGAGCTAAAAAGAGCAAAAACTCTTACTGTAGTGGCCGTTTATTAAAAACTTCATAATTTAAATATCTATAGGCTAAAACCTTAATAATAAATAAAAAATATCCTTTATTTTCATACTTTTCATTTAGCGTAGACGTAGTGGATTTTGTAAATAAACTACATAATGTGATACATAATAATAATGTGACCATATAAAACGCACGTTCACCAGCTTGTGCTTTATGAGGTAATATTTCTACTTACCCGTATAGCCGAGATGCCTCTCACCGAGGCGCTGCACAGGAAGTGAGTCACATCTGCATAGATATTCTCTATTTACAGCTATTCCGTCGATTTGTGAGAATTACGTGCAATATCTGCTAAGCGCGTGATAAATTGAACGTGCGCATAAAAATGCGCATGTGCTGCCATGTGTCACAGTTACGCCGTATATTACGGTTGTCAAGACGTTACGTGGGGAATTAATACGGATACATAACACAACTAGAGTGAGTGGGCGGCGTCATTTATGTAAAAGGAGACAATCGTACGTCTGAAACCTATATAAAAAACCTAATATCAAAAAAGTATTGAATGAGACAAAATCTTCTTATGTTTGTATCGAAATCTGGATCTTTATCTGAATGAACACAAAATATTTTGCATATAATTTCATTTCATAAATTTGCGTAAACTCACAACTTAAATTGAGGGAATTTAAGCAAGGCATCATACAATTAAAATTCAAACGTCTTTAGTATCGAACATTCTTAAAGCATTTTCTTTTCAAATTTCGTGTCAACTGTAATAGTTATTTATGCAACTGTTTTAATACCTAATTATGTACAGTAGCATACAAGACTTTATCTACATCCATGATATGAATCCTCCATAAAAGGTTCTGAAACCATAGGGTGTTGCAGTGTTCTAAGAAGTCTATGTAAATTCATGGAAAGTTTAATTGCTTGTATTTAATACAAACAAACCGTGTATAAGAAGTAATATAATTATTTACATTTTGGATTATTCAATTATCAAAATTCACAAAGCTTGTATCACTCATTTTTGTAAACAACAAAGTACATAATGCAATACTAATATCCAAATGTCGAACAAAAATGGCGGGATACGACGTAAATTCGAATTAACCTATAAGTTTTTTTTTTAATTACGGCGCTGTGGTAGTGAATCGCACGTGCTAGACGTTCGATTCACTACCACATTCGATGTTCTTTTTTTAAAATGAGTTGCATAATGAAATTCAGTACAACATTATAACACCCGTTTGGGTGTTTTATTGGTTATTATGACACTGGCTGTTTTAATGTTGGCCATAAGCTAACTGTTTCAGATACCTTTATAGAGGATTTATAGCATGGGTGTAGATAATAGTAGATTTTACAACAAGTGCACAAAACGAACCATTTTTTTCCGAGATTTTTAGCAGCCCGAGCCGAAGGCGAGGGCTGATAGTAATGTCGAGGATAAAAATGGTTTTGTGGACGAGTTATAAACTCTGCTTTTCACTTCGATTGCGAGGAAATAAAACAGAAGTATAAATTGAAGAAATTAATAAACACGCAAAAACAAGAGCTGTTTCCCGCCGCTTTCTTTTTTTGAAATCTTACGACATTGATATTAATTAGACTTGGGCTGCAGAACTATACAGCCTACTATTAATTTATTTTAAATAATTTTCTTAAATTAATTAAATAACCTACCGTAGGTACTTGAATTTAATTTTTTATATTTTTTATGTCTTAACACTTCAATACCCGCAATTACAGACACAATTAAAATAACAATGCACTGTGCCTCTGGAGGCACGGCCGGGAGCATACGGGTTAAAAAACACATAAGGCAAATAAATTAAAGTAAATATTATAAATTAACAAATTCTATCTATGAACTTCTTATTGCGTTTGACTGTATGGCTTATTTTCTTTGCCTTAATATAGATACATTTATGAGTAGATACATTAATGCCCTTGTGCACAAAATTCGATTTTGTGCAGCCTATATCCTGCACAAACAAGCACTTTCAGAGCATGAGAAGTGAAAAACTATTTATAGTCCCGCATGTAGCGTAGTCTAAATATTTACGGTCGTTTATAAGTTTAGTAACTTTGTGTTAAATTTTTAATAAATTTGATAGTTTAGTACGAGTACCCTTAACAAACCACAATTTGGGTTACATGCGTACCCTTGGTTAATTAATGAATAAACTTTCATAATGAGTAACTTCAAAGTACAATTGTTCGAAAATCATTAGTTTACTACGTATTTTACATGGAACATGACAAATATTTTACTACCACAAAGAGCTTTGATTAATTTCGTGATACATAAAACTCGAACTCCTAAGTCCGAATGACAAACACAAAACAATCACTTTTATCACGTAATTTTTACTTAACAATCTAAAATTAACATCGATCGTTTACGCAAGTCTCCTTAGATAACGTGTTACTGATAAGGCAGGTAAACAGGAACACGCTGAGAGTGAACAGTTTCAAACATGGCGGCGTATTTGTGTTGCGTACGCAATTTAAATTTCGATGACTTGCTATGTGAATATATTAAAAGAAATGGACTGTTCAATATTACACATCAAGTTTTTAAACTTCATGAAACAGTTCAATTTAAACGTATTAAATACTTACTTGAGTGAATGTTGCAAATATGAAAGAAACTCTTGTGTATATAGTGTTGTTTTGAAGTTTTCATTTTTAGGGTTCCGTACCCAAAGGGTAAAAACGGAACCCTATTACTAAGACTTCGCTGTCTGTCCGTCTGTCCGTCTGTCTGTCACCAGGCTGTATCTCATGAACCGTGACAGCTAGACAGTTGAAATTTTCACAGATGATGTATTTCTGTTGCCGCTATAACAACAAATACTAAAAACAGAATAAAATTAATATTTAAGGGGGGCTCCCATACAACAAACGTGGTTTTTTTGCGTTTTTTGATAATAATGGTACGGAACCCTTCGTGCGCGAGTCCGACTCGCACTTGGCCGGTTTTTTAAATCAACTAAGACTACTTTTGTTTTATGTCCAGTGACCATTCAATCAATCTTATTTTGCGTGCCTTTTATTTTACTGATAGACATCATAAAAGCAAATAAATTTTAACACCCTTGCTCGTAAAGCTGATGTAATTCCACCGGTTATAAATATGTAAAGCGGGTCATAAAAAACGCGTGTGTTACCAAAGCAAATAGTTAAGTTATAGTCCATAGAAATTCCATAACAGTATTATTTGCCATTTCAAATATGGATCTGATCGCCGCAGCACGACTCCAGCTAGTGAGCAGCGCGCTGTTGCTATTCAAATTTCGAACTAATCGCCGCGCGGCGTCAGTCAGTGGGCAGCGCTAGCGCGCTGTTAAAATGGCGGGAAAGCAACAGTGTGCAATAACAGATTGAGTAAAATAAAAATAAAACAGTTTATTCGGGAATTTAAAAACTTGGCTGCATGCTCTAGCGTCTTTGCCAACATTTTCACGCAACCACGGCAGAAAATAATCCTCGCGCCATTTTTCTCATTTTTTCTTTTCTTTGTACTTGTATTGTGAAATGTTTTTTTTTCTGTTTTTTCGCAAATGTGTTAAAAAACGTCGTACGATATACGTGCGTGTTGGTTATAACATTCAAAATAAAAAAAAAATCAAAATCAAAGCATTTATTTCAAGTAAGCTAGTTACAGGCACTTTTGAATTGTCGAAACAAAGATGAAAATTAAATGTAGCTACAGTCCCAGTCACAAGACATAAAAACTGTGAAAGTACTGTAGTTGCCCATTCCCTAGCGTAGATCTCTATGGAGAAGAACGGGCAAGAACTCCATGGACACTCTTTTAAATCAGAATATTGTTACAAAATCTTGGTTACATCATTCACGTTGAGATGGTATATTATGTGAGAACAATGTAGCAAGATGTGCACGGTAAAAGTGTCCACAGCAAAAACACACAAACAAAAAAAAAATACAATTCAAAAATAATTAATTCAAATAAGCCATGGCAACCTTGGTTGCCATGGCTTATTTGAATTTGAGATGACCAGTCACAACTGACAGCGCCCGTTCACGGACATGACGCATGGATCAGCACCATTCAACTCAACCATTTTGAAGGGAACTAAATGATCCGACACATGCGCCACCATCAGCGAGACAATTGAGTTAGCATGACATACTCCAAACCGCCAGGGCACATTCAAGTCAAGAAAAGACGTAGGTTTCCAGTGAATGATAGCTTTCTAGTACATAGTACTCACACAATATGGGCTATGCATTTATATAATACTAAAGAGATTGATTCTATACAATGCAAAGATAGTTGTACAATCTTCAGCAGCTCCAACAATACAATTTAATGCTATCAATTTATGCGCCCCTGTCCATGTGGAGCAGGACCAGCATTGAGCCAAGCATTTTTATCAGCGATATAATCGCTCAACTTGTATTATGCTTGCTTAAATAGTGTGCGTTTAATGTATGTTTTAAATTTCGTCTCATTCAGTTCAAGAATACTTTGTGGAATTTTATTATAGCATCTCAAACAGTACCCCATGAAAGATGAGTCTACTTTAGCGAGTCTGAAACCTGGCTGAACTAGTTGGTCCCTATTTCTAGTACTGTAATTATGTCTGTCACCCCTTTTACCAAAAAGGTGCAGATTTTTTCTGACGTACATTATGTTTTCGTAGATGTATTGACAATGTACCGTCATGATGCCAATATCCTTAAACAGTTCCCTTAGAGAATCGCGCCTACGAAGATTATATACGGCTCTGATGGCTCTTTTCTGCAGAATAAATATAGACTCAATATCAAAGCAATATCTGCAGCCCGCCCCCACAGCAAAATGCCATAAGACATTACCTATACTATGAAAGTAACTAAAATAAACCAGTCTAGCGGTATCTACATCAGTATACTGACGGATTTTTCTAATGGCATAGGCTGCTGAACTTAGACGCCCCGCAAGAGATGTCAAATGAGAACCTCATTGTAGCCTTGAATCAAGCGTAATCCCCAGGAAAACCGTTTTATCTACGAATTCAAGTTTCTCTGTATTCAATATTATATCACAATCACTACTTTTAATATTCGGTAAAGCAAATCTTATGCATTTGGTTTTTTTTTCATTTAATACCAAATTGTTTGCTGTGAACCAATTTTGGACCTGAAGTAGGGCATTATTCACGTCATCTAGATTTTGGGCCCGCCTATTTATCTTAAAAATTAGGGAAGTGTCATCAGCAAATAACACCATATTTTGAGGTTGGTTTTTCAGTAAATAGGGTAGATCATTTATATATACTAGAAAGAGGAAAGGACCCAATATTGTGCCTTGTGGAACCCCCATTTTTACTTTTAACCCCTGTGAATTAACACCATTTATTTGAACATGTTGTTGTCTATCATTCAAATAAGATTTTACCAAACTAAGTACAAGTTTACCCAGTCCGTAATGCTCAAGTTTCAAAAGTAATGTGTCGTGATTTACGCAATCAAACGCTTTGGAGAGGTCACAAATTCCAATGGCGTCTTGAGACTTCCCACGCAGTAAATATGTGCTTTAATAAGGTTCCACCGGCGTCAGTTGTACAACGTCCCTTGGTGAAGCCATACTGTTGATCATGTAAGATTCTGTTGGTGTTAAAATGATAGAGCATTTGATTAAGCATTACTTTTTCAAAAACCTTGCTAAAAACTGGTAACACGGATACAGGTCTATAATTATTAGTATCTTTACTGTCCCCGGATTTGAAAAGAGGTATGACTTTACTGTATTTCATTAAATCAGGGAAAACTCCTTGGTCTACACATAAATTAAAAATTAAAGCTAAGTAAGGGGCTATAGTCTCAAGTATGGATGTACAAACTTTGACAGACATTCCCCATAGATCTTCGGTTAGTTTGATTTTTATTTGCCGGAAAGTTTTAATAACAATCATAGGGTTAATGTGTTTAAATTTAAATTCAACCAGGCAGCCAGACACATTCGCCTTTAATAAACCAATTGAGAGTTCAGGTGAGGAAATAAGAGCCTCCGTTGTTTTTTGTGGTATATCGGTAAAGAAATTAACAAATTCTTGAGCTACTCCCTGATTAGAGCTTTTAGGACCACATGCTGTATCTAATGTGTAGCTAGTGTTACGTATTTTCTTCCTGTTAGTCTCGTTATATATAACTTTCCAAACTGTCTTTATTTTATTTTCTGCTGTTTTGATCTTGTTGCTAATGTGCAGTGCTTTAGCAACCTTGCATGTATTTCTAAAAATGTTTGAATACTTACCAACATACTTGTTAAAAGTTTCAGTGTTTATAAAAGGCTTAAGGCCATAAAGCTCAAATAGTCTTTCCCTACTTTTTCTGATACCTCTAGTTGCCCAATCACTAATTAATATGAATTTAGGGCAAATACTTTTTGTCTTCTTTTCAAAAGTTTTATTGAATTCCGTGTGAACTATTGAAAAGAAACGATCATACAATTGATCTATATTAATATCATCAAGGCCCATAACGCTTAACTTGTTCTGTAGCAAAATATTATACCTATTTAATCTGCTAGAAGTTATAGGTCTAAATTTAATTTGAACTTTTTGCGATGGGGGTGTATTACACCTGAAGGCTCGATTGCTGGAGATCCCCGGCGAAACCAGCGGCTCGTCGGCTGGCAAGCCAGCCGACCACCGGGCTGGAAGCAAGGCCTGCGCTGCACCCACCAAGGCCACCAGAGGCAAGGGGAGGCCCTCCGCCGCCACCACCACCACCGTCGCCACCGCCGCAGCCACAACTGCCACCGTTGCCGCTGCCACTGTCACCGCCACAGAGGGGCCCTCGCAGGGGGCTAGGGAGGAAGCGGTAATGGAGTGCCAATAACGGCCCCATTACGCTTCCTCCAAGCGAACATCAACCACTGCGCCTGCGCCCAGGATCTGTTGCTCCAGAGCATGGCGCAGTGGTTGATTAACATTGCTGTGGTCGCTGAGCCGTATTTTGTCCTCCCCAGGGAAGACTGGGTGGCGGCCCTTAGAGGCTCAGTGACCATAGTGTCGTCGGCCGCCGCCGGTACCCCGACCCTTGAAAGTGTCAGGAGGGGTCAGGGGTGCGTAGCAGCCCGGTTCGGGGAGATCGTGGTGGTGGGAGTCTACTTCTCCCCGAGCCGAACTCTCGCCGAGTTCCACAACTCTCTCGCAGAGTTGAGTGTAGTCGTCGGAAACCATTCCCTCCCCGTGCTTGTCCTCGGGGACTTCAATGCCAAGAACTTGGCTTGGGGTTCTCGTTGCACAGACGTGCAGGGAAGGATGGTGGAAGACTGGGCCCTGGAGAAGGGCCTGGTCGTCCTAAATCGGAGGCTCTCGGGCCCCGACTGGAGGGGCTCCTAAGCGCATGCTTGGAGAGAGGCCAGTTCCCGCTTCGTTGGAAGACGGGGAAGCTGGTCCTCATCCGGAAGCCGGGGTGCCCTGCGGACTCTCCGTCCGCATACCGGCCCGTGGTGCTGCTCGACGAGGTGGGCAAGCTCTTTGAAAGAGTCATTGCAAACCGCCTCGCCGAGCACCTTGCGGGGACTGGGCCGGACCTTGCGGAACACCAGTTTGGTTTCCGCAAGGGGCGCTCTACGGTGGACGCCATCATGCGCGTGAGAGCCCTCACGACGGGGGATGCGGTGTCCAGGGGTGGGGTTGTCTTGGCGGTGTCTCTCGACATCGCCAACGCCTTCAACTCCATGCCCTGGAGCTGCATTAGGGAGGCACTCCGGTATCACCGGGTGCCGACCTACCTCCGTCGAGTAGTCGGGGACTGTCTGACGGTCAGAGCCATCATCTACCCCGGTCGCAGCGGAGAATGGAACCGGCGAGAGATGTCGTGCGGTGTTCCGCAGGGATCGGTCCTAGGGCCGCCCTTGTGGAACATCGGTTACGACTGGGTGCTGCGCGCCGACCTCCCTAGTGGTGTCAGCGTAGTTTGCTACGCTGACGACACGCTGGTGCTGGCCCAGGGGAGGTCGCACGAGGCGGCGGCCGAAGCGATGACACGCGGGGTTGCGACAGTCGTTGAAAGGATACGGCAACTGGGTCTCGAGGTGGCATTGCACAAGTCCGAGGCCATGTGCTTTCATGGGCCTCGGAATGCGCCACCTCCGGGATCCTAACTCACGGTAGGAGGGGTATCCATCGGTGTCGAGTCGACTTTGAAGTACCTAGGACTCGTCCTCGACAGCCGGTGGAACTTCGTGGAGCACTTCCGACGTTTAGCCCCCAAACTGGAACGGACTGGGGCTGCCTTCAGGTGGCTCCTGCCCAACCTGGGGGGGCCGAACGCCTCCTGCCGGAGGCTCTACGCGGGAGTCGTGCGGTCCATGGCCCTTTACGGGGCCCCGGTGTGGGCGCGTTCTTTGAGGTGGCGTGCCGCCCACTACCTGAACGCGCCCCAAAAGGTGGT
This sequence comes from Xestia xanthographa, assembly GCA_905147715.2. Lineage (NCBI taxonomy): Eukaryota > Metazoa > Arthropoda > Insecta > Lepidoptera > Noctuidae > Xestia > Xestia xanthographa. Next base: position 18,420,575 of record LR990652.1, read on the forward strand.
AGCTGTAAGGCTGGCCCGGGGCTACCGCACGATTGCCCGCGAGGCGGCGAGCCTCCTTGCCGGATTGCCACCATGGGATCTGGAGGCGATAGTCCTCGCGCGCCTACACGAATGGCGCGCGGAGGCGCTACGCCGGGGGGAAACTCCGCTGCCGCGACAAATTGTCGCTCAGCGGACAGACTTCCGGCGGGATCTCATGGCGACATGGAGAGAGCGACTGTCGCAACCCCGTGCAGGGCACGCCACGATAGTGGCGATAAGTCCCCTCTTTGAGGAGTGGCTTGAGAGACGCCACGGCGTCCTCACCTTCTGCCTGACGCAGGTCCTCACCGGACACGGAGTGTTCGGGAGGTTCCTGCACCGAATCGGGCGGGAGGAAACGCCCGGGTGCTTCCATTGTGAGGATCGACCGGAGGACACGGTGGAACACACGGTGGTGGTGTGCCCCGCGTGGGCGGAGCACCGCCGTGTCCTCGAAGCGGCGATCGGCGGCGGCGACCTCTCGCGTCCGGCCCTGGTGCAAGCCATGGTCCGGAGCGAGACGGAATGGGACGCCGTCACCTCCTTCTGCGAAGCAGTAATGCTAGAGAAGGAGGTGGCGGAACGTGAGAGGGAGAGAACCTGTCAACGTCCCGGCCGCCGCGGGAGATGCCCCGGGCGTCGGGGGCCACCACCACGTGGCCCCCGGCCACCGTAGCCGCGGGCCTGTGGACGGTGGGTTATGGGCTAGCTCGCCGTCCGTCCGTCTCATGACGACAGGCCGTGTCGACGGCGCGTTCGTGTTCCACGCGCGCCTCAAAGAGAGTCAGCAAAAGGGAAGGGGTCCGTAGGGACCGATGCCTAGGCCTAGACCGATGCCGGGTTGCGGGACTGTTCGAAAGAGATACCGTGGCCCCGGAACACAAAGGGCGATGAAGGAACATGGATGGGTTTTAGTCAGTAAAAGTCTGACACTCCCTCCTGCTCCGCCCAGAGCGGGAGGGGTTATTTGATGATTACCCAACCGAAAAAAAAAAAGGTTACAGTTTGTCCGCTATGGTCAGAGGGTAGACAATTTACTATTGCTTTATCTAAGTAATCACAATCGCAGAAAATATTATCTATACAAGTAGCAGAAGATGGAGTGACTCTAGTAGGTTCTGTAAAAGTGTTGGTCAAGTCAAATGACTTAAAAAGATTTAATAAGCGACTGCTATTTGAACATTCTTCTAAAATATTGATATTAAAATCACCACAAATAATTGTAGATTTATTACTGACTGCAAGTTTTGCCATCACATCTTCCATTATTGATTCAAATAAAGAAAAGTTTTGATAGTTTGGGGGTCTGTACACACACACAATTACATGCTTATCTAGCTCAACACAGGACAGTTCAACGCAATGTTCAACCGAGAGACCTACTATGTCATTACGTTGCTTATATTTAAAACAATTTCTTATTAATATTAGGGAACCTCCACGAAGCATAGTTTTAAGGTTAAAGCAGCTACCCACCATATAGTTCTCATAATTGATAACAAATAATGTCAAACTTACTACTTTCTAAAAACAATTCAATTTCTAATAATTTGGAAGAAATGCCTTGGATATTTTGGTGGAATAATTTCAAAGTGTTCTGCTGAGGCCCTTTTTTACTAACTAATTGAGTGCAAGAAGATACGTTGGTAGGATTAACAATATTGTTAATCGTACCTCCTGTTATCTCATTTCCTAGTTTAAATTAATTTTTGGAGTGAGGCTGGAGACACCCGTTCCATCCTCAGACAACAAGACCCTATCACTAAAATACTATTAAACCCTAATTGAGAATTCTCCACGGTGACACATGGATCCTCCTCAGTACAATGTTTGTAAACATTTATAGCACTAGTGCTATATTCATTTAAAGTCACCTGTATATTAGTACTAGCTGTTGCCCGCGGCTTCGCCCGCGTGAAGTTCGGTAACTGTCCCACTGGATCATACTAAAGGGATAATAGTGTCCTACATGTTAATTCAGGTTATAAACTATTTATGAGTCAAATTTCATAATCTAATTATTATCATCAAAATCACTATCACAACCACCATCATTATTAGAATCTAATTATTATCATCACAATCACCATCACAATCACAATCACCATCACTATCTTAATCACCATCACAATCACAATCAACATCACCATCACAATTACAATCACCATCACCATCACAATCACCATCACTATCTTAATCACCATCACAATCACAATCACCATCACAATCACCGCCCCTCTCACAATAACTATCACCATCATCGTTATCACAATCATTATCACCGTAATCACAGTCATCAACACAATCACCATCACTATCATAATCACTATCACCATCACAAAGACCATCACAATCACCATCACCATCACAATCACCATCACAATCACCATCGCTATTACCATCACAATCACCGCCACTCTCACAATAACTATCACAATCACCATCACCATCACAATCACCATCAAAATCACTATCACAATCACTATCACAATCACCATCATCGTTATCACAATCATTATCATCGTAATCACAATCGCTATCATCGTTATCACAATAAGTATCATCCTAATCACAAGCATTAACATCGTAATCACAATCATCATCATCACAATCTCCATCCTCGTCATCACAATCATTATAATCGTAATCACAATCATTATTATCGTAATCACAATCACTACCATCTTAATCACAATCATCATGATCACAATCGCCATCACTATCACAACCACAATCATTATCACAATCACCATCACAATCACAATCACCATCACAATCACCGCCCCTCTCACAATAACTATCACCATCATCGTTATCACAATCATTATCATCGTAATCACAGTCATCAACACAATCACTATCACAATCACTATCACCATCACAAAGACCATCACAATCACCATCACCATCACAATCACCATCACAATCACCATCGCTATTACCATCACAATCACCGCCACTCTCACAATAACTATCACAATCACCATCACCATCACAATAACCATCAAAATCACTATCACAATCACCATCATCGTTATCACAATCATTATCATCGTAATCACAATCGCTATCATCGTTATCACAATAAGTATCATCCTAATCACAAGCATTAACATCGTAATCACAATCATCATCATCACAATCTCCATCCTCGTCATCACAATCATTATAATCGTAATCACAATCATTATTATCGTAATCACAATCACTACCATCTTAATCACAATCATCATGATCACAATCGCCATCACTATCACAACCACAATCATTATCACAATCACCATCATTATCACAATCACCACCACTATCACAATTACCATCACCGTCACAATCACTATCACAATCACTATCCCCGTTATCACAATCATTATTATGATAATGATTGTGATAACGGTGATTGTGATGGTGATTGTGATAATGATGAAGATGATTGATTACTGACAACCTTCTTGGTATGTTATCTTAGTTGTCTATTTTTGATTTTGTTTCAAGTGATTTTGTCAGTGGTCTTCCCTCACCATCATCTTCATCATTATCACAATCACCATCAATGTCACAATCACCATCATCGTTATCACACTTATTATCATCGTATTCACAATCATTGTCATCGTTATCACAATCATCATTATCACAATCATCATCATCGTAATCACAATAATTATCATCAGGAACTCAAAATAAATGCCATTTTCGTAATCAGCGCCCCTGATAATCTCGGTATCGACACCCATATTGATTTTTAGACATTTCAACCCCATCGCACCCCAACAGGGAATGGTAGTATTTCAGGTTTGCCACATTAAATCTTAAAATCGTTGTTTTTGTAATACACCCGACCCAATTTACCACCAAACAGTACAAAACAATACTTATGTTGAATTTCAGGCTTTGTTACCCCATTTCCCCCTTCAGGGATTAAATTCTGAAAAAACCTGAAACACAAATGTTAACTCATTTATCGATAGGAGTACTCCCGTTAAGTGTTGAATAAAGTAGTCTAAATAATCCTATTTCCCCATGTAATCTTTGGACCCCCGTTTCAACCCCTTAGGAGGTGAATTTTGAAAAATCCTTTCTTAACGCACCCCTAAACCTCATAAAGAATCTATATGCCAAATTTGGAATCTCTAGACTCAGCGGTTTGGGCTAGGCTGTGCATTGATTTTTATACTTTTCCACCCCATTTCCCCCTCTTAGGGGTTGAATTCTGAAAAAACCTGAAATCCGTTTCTACTCATTTATCCATAGGAGCACTCTTGTGAAGTTTCGAATAAAATAGTCAAACTAATCTTGTTTCTCCATACAAACTTTGGATCCCCGTTTAACCCCCTTAGGGGGTGAATTTTGAAAAATCCTTTCTTAGTGCACCCTTAGAGCACATGAGGAACCAATGTGCCAAATTTGGAATCTCTAGACTCAGCGGTTTGGGCTGTGCGTTGATAGATGAGTCAGTCAGTCAGTCAGTCAGTTTCTTCTTTTATATATTTAGATTACTACTAATAGTCGCAGTGTTTATAATAGAACTAAACTTAGACATACTATTTATGTCTGTGTGAATATTATAAGCTAATAGCCGAGCTATTTTGTGTCTACATCTAATAGGTAGATACACCTTACCCCGTGTCGACTTCAGTTTACCAACAATAGTGTTGATATCCAGATATATAAGTCTGTCACTATAGTGACCTACTAAAAAATGTACATGGTTATTTAACATATGTATATAATTGTTTTTTCTATTACCCAAATTTTCAAAAAATGGAAAACCACACAATATTATTTTGTTACAATTTAACTTCAACAACTCTGAAACACAGTCAGTGATACAAGTGCACAAAACGAACCATTTTTTTCCGAGATTTTTAGCAGCCCGAGCCGAAGGCGAGGGCTGATAGTAATGTCGAGGATAAAAATGGTTTTGTGGACGAGTTATAAACTCTGCTTTTCACTTCGATTGCGAGGAAATAAAACAGAAGTATAAATTGAAGAAATTAATAAACACGCAAAAACAAGAGCTGTTTCCCGCCGCTTTCTTTTTTTGAAATCTTACGACATTGATATTAATTAGACTTGGGCTGCAGAACTATACAGCCTACTATTAATTTATTTTAAATAATTTTCTTAAATTAATTAAATAACCTACCGTAGGTACTTGAATTTAATTTTTTATATTTTTTATGTCTTAAAAAACACATAAGGCAAATAAATTAAAGTAAATATTATAAAATAACAAATTCTATCTATGAACTTCTTATTGCGTTTGACTGTATGGCTTATTTTCTTTGCCTTAATATAGATACATTTATGAGTAGATACATTAATGCCCTTGTGCACAAAATTCGATTTTGTGCAGCCTATATCCTGCACAAACAAGCACTTTCAGAGCATGAGAAGTGAAAAACTATTTATAGTCCCGCATGTAGCGTAGTCTAAATATTTACGGTCGTTTATAAGTTTAGTAACTTTGTGTTAAATTTTTAATAAATTTGATAGTTTAGTACGAGTACCCTTAACAAACCACAATTTGGGTTACATGCGTACCCTTGGTTAATTAATGAATAAACTTTCATAATGAGTAACTTCAAAGTACAATTGTTCGAAAATCATTAGTTTACTACGTATTTTACATGGAACATGACAAATATTTTACTACCACAAAGAGCTTTGATTAATTTCGTGATACATAAAACTCGAACTCCTAAGTCCGAATGACAAACACAAAACAATCACTTTTATCACGTAATTTTTACTTAACAATCTAAAATTAACATCGATCGTTTACGCAAGTCTCCTTAGATAACGTGTTACTGATAAGGCAGGTAAACAGGAACACGCTGAGAGTGAACAGTTTCAAACATGGCGGCGTATTTGTGTTGCGTACGCAATTTAAATTTCGATGACTTGCTATGTGAATATATTAAAAGAAATGGACTGTTCAATATTACACATCAAGTTTTTAAACTTCATGAAACAGTTCAATTTAAACGTATTAAATACTTACTTGAGTGAATGTTGCAAATATGAAAGAAACTCTTGTGTATATAGTGTTGTTTTGAAGTTTTCATTTTTAGGGTTCCGTACCCAAAGGGTAAAAACGGAACCCTATTACTAAGACTTCGCTGTCTGTCCGTCTGTCCGTCTGTCTGTCACCAGGCTGTATCTCATGAACCGTGACAGCTAGACAGTTGAAATTTTCACAGATGATGTATTTCTGTTGCCGCTATAACAACAAATACTAAAAACAGAATAAAATTAATATTTAAGGGGGGCTCCCATACAACAAACGTGGTTTTTTTGCGTTTTTTGATAATAATGGTACGGAACCCTTCGTGCGCGAGTCCGACTCGCACTTGGCCGGTTTTTTAAATCAACTAAGACTACTTTTGTTTTATGTCCAGTGACCATTCAATCAATCTTATTTTGCGTGCCTTTTATTTTACTGATAGACATCATAAAAGCAAATAAATTTTAACACCCTTGCTCGTAAAGCTGATGTAATTCCACCGGTTATAAATATGTAAAGCGGGTCATAAAAAACGCGTGTGTTACCAAAGCAAATAGTTAAGTTATAGTCCATAGAAATTCCATAACAGTATTATTTGCCATTTCAAATATGGATCTGATCGCCGCCGCACGACTCCAGCTAGTGAGCAGCGCGCTGTTGCTATTCAAATTTCGAACTAATCGCCGCGCGGCGTCAGTCAGTGGGCAGCGCTAGCGCGCTGTTAAAATGGCGGGAAAGCAACAGTGTGCAATAACAGATTGAGTAAAATAAAAATAAAACAGTTTATTCGGGAATTTAAAAACTTGGCTGCATGCTCTAGCGTCTTTGCCAACATTTTCACGCAACCACGGCAGAAAATAATCCTCGCGCCATTTTTCTCATTTTTTCTTTTCTTTGTACTTGTATTGTGAAATGTTTTTTTTTCTGTTTTTTCGCAAATGTGTTAAAAAACGTCGTACGATATACGTGCGTGTTGGTTATAACATTCAAAATAAAAAAAAAATCAAAATCAAAGCATTTATTTCAAGTAAGCTAGTTACAGGCACTTTTGAATTGTCGAAACAAAGATGAAAATTAAATGTAGCTACAGTCCCAGTCACATGACATAAAAACTGTGAAAGTACTGTAGTTGCCCATTCCCTAGCGTAGATCTCTATGGAGAAGAACGGGCAAGAACTCCATGGACACTCTTTTAAATCAGAATATTGTTACAAAATCTTGGTTACATCATTCACGTTGAGATGGTATATTATGTGAGAACAATGTAGCAAGATGTGCACGGTAAAAGTGTCCACAGCAAAAACACACAAACAAAAAAAAAATACAATTCAAAAATAATTAATTCAAATAAGCCATGGCAACCTTGGTTGCCATGGCTTATTTGAATTTGAGATGACCAGTCACAACTGACAGCGCCCGTTCACGGACATGACGCATGGATCAGCACCATTCAACTCAACCATTTTGAAGGGAACTAAATGATCCGACACATGCGCCACCATCAGCGAGACAATTGAGTTAGCATGACATACTCCAAACCGCCAGGGCACATTCAAGTCAAGAAAAGACGTAGGTTTCCAGTGAATGATAGCTTTCTAGTACATAGTACTCACACAATATGGGCTATGCATTTATATAATACTAAAGAGATTGATTCTATACAATGCAAAGATAGTTGTACAATCTTCAGCAGCTCCAACAATACAATTTAATGCTATCAATTTATGCGCCCCTGTCCATGTGGAGCAGGACCAGCATTGAGCCAAGCATTTTTATCAGCGATATAATCGCTCAACTTGTATTATGCTTGCTTAAATAGTGTGCGTTTAATGTATGTTTTAAATTTCGTCTCATTCAGTTCAAGAATACTTTGTGGAATTTTATTATAGCATCTCAAACAGTACCCCATGAAAGATGAGTCTACTTTAGCGAGTCTGAAACCTGGCTGAACTAGTTGGTCCCTATTTCTAGTACTGTAATTATGTCTGTCACCCCTTTTACCAAAAAGGTGCAGATTTTTTCTGACGTACATTATGTTTTCGTAGATGTATTGACAATGTACCGTCATGATGCCAATATCCTTAAACAGTTCCCTTAGAGAATCGCGCCTACGAAGATTATATACGGCTCTGATGGCTCTTTTCTGCAGAATAAATATAGACTCAATATCAAAGCAATATCTGCAGCCCGCCCCCACAGCAAAATGCCATAAGACATTACCTATACTATGAAAGTAACTAAAATAAACCAGTCTAGCGGTATCTACATCAGTATACTGACGGATTTTTCTAATGGCATAGGCTGCTGAACTTAGACGCCCCGCAAGAGATGTCAAATGAGAACCCCATTGTAGCCTTGAATCAAGCGTAATCCCCAGGAAAACCGTTTTATCTACGAATTCAAGTTTCTCTGTATTCAATATTATATCACAATCACTACTTTTAATATTCGGTAAAGCAAATCTTATGCATTTGGTTTTTTTTTCATTTAATACCAAATTGTTTGCTGTGAACCAATTTTGGACCTGAAGTAGGGCATTATTCACGTCATCTAGATTTTGGGCCCGCCTATTTATCTTAAAAATTAGGGAAGTGTCATCAGCAAATAACACCATATTTTGAGGTTGGTTTTTCAGTAAATAGGGTAGATCATTTATATATACTAGAAAGAGGAAAGGACCCAATATTGTGCCTTGTGGAACCCCCATTTTTACTTTTAACCCCTGTGAATTAACACCATTTATTTGAACATGTTGTTGTCTATCATTCAAATAAGATTTTACCAAACTAAGTACAAGTTTACCCAGTCCGTAATGCTCAAGTTTCAAAAGTAATGTGTCGTGATTTACGCAATCAAACGCTTTGGAGAGGTCACAAATTCCAATGGCGTCTTGAGACTTCCCACGCAGTAAATATGTGCTTTAATAAGGTTCCACCGGCGTCAGTTGTACAACGTCCCTTGGTGAAGCCATACTGTTGATCATGTAAGATTCTGTTGGTGTTAAAATGATAGAGCATTTGATTAAGCATTACTTTTTCAAAAACCTTGCTAAAAACTGGTAACACGGATACAGGTCTATAATTATTAGTATCTTTACTGTCCCCGGATTTGAAAAGAGGTATGACTTTACTGTATTTCATTAAATCAGGGAAAACTCCTTGGTCTACACATAAATTAAAAATTAAAGCTAAGTAAGGGGCTATAGTCTCAAGTATGGATGTACAAACTTTGACAGACATTCCCCATAGATCTTCGGTTAGTTTGATTTTTATTTGCCGGAAAGTTTTAATAACAATCATAGGGTTAATGTGTTTAAATTTAAATTCAACCAGGCAGCCAGACACATTCGCCTTTAATAAACCAATTGAGAGTTCAGGTGAGGAAATAAGAGCCTCCGTTGTTTTTTGTGGTATATCGGTAAAGAAATTAACAAATTCTTGAGCTACTCCCTGATTAGAGCTTTTAGGACCACATGCTGTATCTAATGTGTAGCTAGTGTTACGTATTTTCTTCCTGTTAGTCTCGTTATATATAACTTTCCAAACTGTCTTTATTTTATTTTCTGCTGTTTTGATCTTGTTGCTAATGTGCAGTGCTTTAGCAACCTTGCATGTATTTCTAAAAATGTTTGAATACTTACCAACATACTTGTTAAAAGTTTCAGTGTTTATAAAAGGCTTAAGGCCATAAAGCTCAAATAGTCTTTCCCTACTTTTTCTGATACCTCTAGTTGCCCAATCACTAATTAATATGAATTTAGGGCAAATACTTTTTGTCTTCTTTTCAAAAGTTTTATTGAATTCCGTGTGAACTATTGAAAAGAAACGATCATACAATTGATCTATATTAATATCATCAAGGCCCATAACGCTTAACTTGTTCTGTAGCAAAATATTATACCTATTTAATCTGCTAGAAGTTATAGGTCTAAATTTAATTTGAACTTTTTGCGATGGGGGTGTATTACACCTGAAGGCTCGATTGCTGGAGATCCCCGGCGAAACCAGCGGCTCGTCGGCTGGCAAGCCAGCCGACCACCGGGCTGGAAGCAAGGCCTGCGCTGCACCCACCAAGGCCACCAGAGGCAAGGGGAGGCCCTCCGCCGCCACCACCACCACCGTCGCCACCGCCGCAGCCACAACTGCCACCGTTGCCGCTGCCACTGTCACCGCCACAGAGGGGCCCTCGCAGGGGGCTAGGGAGGAAGCGGTAATGGAGTGCCAATAACGGCCCCATTACGCTTCCTCCAAGCGAACATCAACCACTGCGCCTGCGCCCAGGATCTGTTGCTCCAGAGCATGGCGCAGTGGTTGATTAACATTGCTGTGGTCGCTGAGCCGTATTTTGTCCTCCCCAGGGAAGACTGGGTGGCGGCCCTTAGAGGCTCAGTGACCATAGTGTCGTCGGCCGCCGCCGGTACCCCGACCCTTGAAAGTGTCAGGAGGGGTCAGGGGTGCGTAGCAGCCCGGTTCGGGGAGATCGTGGTGGTGGGAGTCTACTTCTCCCCGAGCCGAACTCTCGCCGAGTTCCACAACTCTCTCGCAGAGTTGAGTGTAGTCGTCGGAAACCATTCCCTCCCCGTGCTTGTCCTCGGGGACTTCAATGCCAAGAACTTGGCTTGGGGTTCTCGTTGCACAGACGTGCAGGGAAGGATGGTGGAAGACTGGGCCCTGGAGAAGGGCCTGGTCGTCCTAAATCGGAGGCTCTCGGGCCCCGACTGGAGGGGCTCCTAAGCGCATGCTTGGAGAGAGGCCAGTTCCCGCTTCGTTGGAAGACGGGGAAGCTGGTCCTCATCCGGAAGCCGGGGTGCCCTGCGGACTCTCCGTCCGCATACCGGCCCGTGGTGCTGCTCGACGAGGTGGGCAAGCTCTTTGAAAGAGTCATTGCAAACCGCCTCGCCGAGCACCTTGCGGGGACTGGGCCGGACCTTGCGGAACACCAGTTTGGTTTCCGCAAGGGGCGCTCTACGGTGGACGCCATCATGCGCGTGAGAGCCCTCACGACGGGGGATGCGGTGTCCAGGGGTGGGGTTGTCTTGGCGGTGTCTCTCGACATCGCCAACGCCTTCAACTCCATGCCCTGGAGCTGCATTAGGGAGGCACTCCGGTATCACCGGGTGCCGACCTACCTCCGTCGAGTAGTCGGGGACTGTCTGACGGTCAGAGCCATCATCTACCCCGGTCGCAGCGGAGAATGGAACCGGCGAGAGATGTCGTGCGGTGTTCCGCAGGGATCGGTCCTAGGGCCGCCCTTGTGGAACATCGGTTACGACTGGGTGCTGCGCGCCGACCTCCCTAGTGGTGTCAGCGTAGTTTGCTACGCTGACGACACGCTGGTGCTGGCCCAGGGGAGGTCGCACGAGGCGGCGGCCGAAGCGATGACACGCGGGGTTGCGACAGTCGTTGAAAGGATACGGCAACTGGGTCTCGAGGTGGCATTGCACAAGTAGGCCATGTGCTTTCATGGGCCTCGGAATGCGCCACCTCCGGGATCCTAACTCACGGTAGGAGGGGTATCCATCGGTGTCGAGTCGACTTTGAAGTACCTAGGACTCGTCCTCGACAGCCGGTGGAACTTCGTGGAGCACTTCCGACGTTTAGCCCCCAAACTGGAACGGACTGGGGCTGCCTTCAGGTGGCTCCTGCCCAACCTGGGGGGGGCCGAACGCCTCCTGCCGGAGGCTCTACGCGGGAGTCGTGCGGTCCATGGCCCTTTACGGGGCCCCGGTGTGGGCGCGTTCTTTGAGGTGGCGTGCCGCCCACTACCTGAACGCGCCCCAAAAGGTGGTAGCTGTAAGGCTGGCCCGGGGCTACCGCACGATTGCCCGCGAGGCGGCGAGCCTCCTTGCCGGATTGCCACCATGGGATCTGGAGGCGATAGTCCTCGCGCGCCTACACGAATGGCGCGCGGAGGCGCTACGCCGGGGGGAAACTCCGCTGCCGCGACAAATTGTCGCTCAGCGGACAGACTTCCGGCGGGATCTCATGGCGACATGGAGAGAGCGACTGTCGCAACCCCGTGCAGGGCACGCCACGATAGTGGCGATAAGTCCCCTCTTTGAGGAGTGGCTTGAGAGACGCCACGGCGTCCTCACCTTCTGCCTGACGCAGGTCCTCACCGGACACGGAGTGTTCGGGAGGTTCCTGCACCGAATCGGGCGGGAGGAAACGCCCGGGTGCTTCCATTGTGAGGATCGACCGGAGGACACGGTGGAACACACGGTGGTGGTGTGCCCCGCGTGGGCGGAGCACCGCCGTGTCCTCGAAGCGGCGATCGGCGGCGGCGACCTCTCGCGTCCGGCCCTGGTGCAAGCCATGGTCCGGAGCGAGACGGAATGGGACGCCGTCACCTCCTTCTGCGAAGCAGTAATGCTAGAGAAGGAGGTGGCGGAACGTGAGAGGGAGAGAACCTGTCAACGTCCCGGCCGCCGCGGGAGATGCCCCGGGCGTCGGGGGCCACCACCACGTGGCCCCCGGCCACCGTAGCCGCGGGCCTGTGGACGGTGGGTTATGGGCTAGCTCGCCGTCCGTCCGTCTCATGACGACAGGCCGTGTCGACGGCGCGTTCGTGTTCCACGCGCGCCTCAAAGAGAGTCAGCAAAAGGGAAGGGGTCCGTAGGGACCGATGCCTAGGCCTAGACCGATGCCGGGTTGCGGGACTGTTCGAAAGAGATACCGTGGCCCCGGAACACAAAGGGCGATGAAGGAACATGGATGGGTTTTAGTCAGTAAAAGTCTGACACTCCCTCCTGCTCCGCCCAGAGCGGGAGGGGTTATTTGATGATTACCCAACCGAAAAAAAAAAAAGGTTACAGTTTGTCCGCTATGGTCAGAGGGTAGACAATTTACTATTGCTTTATCTAAGTAATCACAATCGCAGAAAATATTATCTATACAAGTAGCAGAAGATGGAGTGACTCTAGTAGGTTCTGTAAAAGTGTTGGTCAAGTCAAATGACTTAAAAAGATTTAATAAGCGACTGCTATTTGAACATTCTTCTAAAATATTGATATTAAAATCACCACAAATAATTGTAGATTTATTACTGACTGCAAGTTTTGCCATCACATCTTCCATTATTGATTCAAATAAAGAAAAGTTTTGATAGTTTGGGGGTCTGTACACACACACAATTACATGCTTATCTAGCTCAACACAGGACAGTTCAACGCAATGTTCAACCGAGAGACCTACTATGTCATTACGTTGCTTATATTTAAAACAATTTCTTATTAATATTAGGGAACCTCCACGAAGCATAGTTTTACGGTTAAAGCAGCTACCCACCATATAGTTCTCATAATTGATAACAAATAATGTCAAACTTACTACTTTCTAAAAACAATTCAATTTCTAATAATTTGGAAGAAATGCCTTGGATATTTTGGTGGAATAATTTCAAAGTGTTCTGCTGAGGCCCTTTTTTACTAACTAATTGAGTGCAAGAAGATACGTTGGTAGGATTAACAATATTGTTAATCGTACCTCCTGTTATCTCATTTCCTAGTTTAAATTAATTTTTGGAGTGAGGCTGGAGACACCCGTTCCATCCTCAGACAACAAGACCCTATCACTAAAATACTATTAAACCCTAATTGAGAATTCTCCACGGTGACACATGGATCCTCCTCAGTACAATGTTTGTAAACATTTATAGCACTAGTGCTATATTCATTTAAAGTCACCTGTATATTAGTACTAGCTGTTGCCCGCGGCTTCGCCCGCGTGAAGTTCGGTAACTGTCCCACTGGATCATACTAAAGGGATAATAGTGTCCTACATGTTAATTCAGGTTATAAACTATTTATGAGTCAAATTTCATAATCTAATTATTATCATCAAAATCACTATCACAACCACCATCATTATTAGAATCTAATTATTATCATCACAATCACCATCACAATCACAATCACCATCACTATCTTAATCACCATCACAATCACAATCAACATCACCATCACAATTACAATCACCATCACCATCACAATCACCATCACTATCTTAATCACCATCACAATCACAATCACCATCACAATCACCGCCCCTCTCACAATAACTATCACCATCATCGTTATCACAATCATTATCACCGTAATCACAGTCATCAACACAATCACCATCACTATCATAATCACTATCACCATCACAAAGACCATCACAATCACCATCACCATCACAATCACCATCACAATCACCATCGCTATTACCATCACAATCACCGCCACTCTCACAATAACTATCACAATCACCATCACCATCACAATCACCATCAAAATCACTATCACAATCACTATCACAATCACCATCATCGTTATCACAATCATTATCATCGTAATCACAATCGCTATCATCGTTATCACAATAAGTATCATCCTAATCACAAGCATTAACATCGTAATCACAATCATCATCATCACAATCTCCATCCTCGTCATCACAATCATTATAATCGTAATCACAATCATTATTATCGTAATCACAATCACTACCATCTTAATCACAATCATCATGATCACAATCGCCATCACTATCACAACCACAATCATTATCACAATCACCATCACAATCACAATCACCATCACAATCACCGCCCCTCTCACAATAACTATCACCATCATCGTTATCACAATCATTATCATCGTAATCACAGTCATCAACACAATCACTATCACAATCACTATCACCATCACAAAGACCATCACAATCACCATCACCATCACAATCACCATCACAATCACCATCGCTATTACCATCACAATCACCGCCACTCTCACAATAACTATCACAATCACCATCACCATCACAATAACCATCAAAATCACTATCACAATCACCATCATCGTTATCACAATCATTATCATCGTAATCACAATCGCCATCATCGTTATCACAATAAGTATCATCCTAATCACAAGCATTAACATCGTAATCACAATCATCATCATCACAATCTCCATCCTCGTCATCACAATCATTATAATCGTAATCACAATCATTATTATCGTAATCACAATCACTACCATCTTAATCACAATCATCATGATCACAATCGCCATCACTATCACAACCACAATCATTATCACAATCAGCATCATTATCACAATCACCACCACTATCACAATTACCATCACCGTCACAATCACTATCACAATCACTATCCCCGTTATCACAATCATTATTATGATAATGATTGTGATAACGGTGATTGTGATGGTGATTGTGATAATGATGAAGATGATTGATTACTGACAACCTTCTTGGTATGTTATCTTAGTTGTCTATTTTTGATTTTGTTTCAAGTGATTTTGTCAGTGGTCTTCCCTCACCATCATCTTCATCATTATCACAATCACCATCAATGTCACAATCACCATCATCGTTATCACACTTATTATCATCGTATTCACAATCATTGTCATCGTTATCACAATCATCATTATCACAATCATCATCATCGTAATCACAATAATTATCATCAGGAACTCAAAATAAATGCCATTTTCGTAATCAGCGCCCCTGATAATCTCGGTATCGACACCCATATTGATTTTTAGACATTTCAACCCCATCGCACCCCAACAGGGAATGGTAGTATTTCAGGTTTGCCACATTAAATCTTAAAATCGTTGTTTTTGTAATACACCCGACCCAATTTACCACCAAACAGTACAAAACAATACTTATGTTGAATTTCAGGCTTTGTTACCCCATTTCCCCCTTCAGGGATTAAATTCTGAAAAAACCTGAAACACAAATGTTAACTCATTTATCGATAGGAGTACTCCCGTTAAGTGTTGAATAAAGTAGTCTAAATAATCCTATTTCCCCATGTAATCTTTGGACCCCCGTTTCAACCCCTTAGGAGGTGAATTTTGAAAAATCCTTTCTTAACGCACCCCTAAACCTCATAAAGAATCTATATGCCAAATTTGGAATCTCTAGACTCAGCGGTTTGGGCTAGGCTGTGCATTGATTTTTATACTTTTCCACCCCATTTCCCCCTCTTAGGGGTTGAATTCTGAAAAAACCTGAAATCCGTTTCTACTCATTTATCCATAGGAGCACTCTTGTGAAGTTTCGAATAAAATAGTCAAACTAATCTTGTTTCTCCATACAAACTTTGGATCCCCGTTTAACCCCCTTAGGGGGTGAATTTTGAAAAATCCTTTCTTAGTGCACCCTTAGAGCACATGAGGAACCAATGTGCCAAATTTGGAATCTCTAGACTCAGCGGTTTGGGCTGTGCGTTGATAGATGAGTCAGTCAGTCAGTCAGTCAGTTTCTTCTTTTATATATTTAGATTACTACTAATAGTCGCAGTGTTTATAATAGAACTAAACTTAGACATACTATTTATGTCTGTGTGAATATTATAAGCTAATAGCCGAGCTATTTTGTGTCTACATCTAATAGGTAGATACACCTTACCCCGTGTCGACTTCAGTTTACCAACAATAGTGTTGATATCCAGATATATAAGTCTGTCACTATAGTGACCTACTAAAAAATGTACATGGTTATTTAACATATGTATATAATTGTTTTTTCTATTACCCAAATTTTCAAAAAATGGAAAACCACACAATATTATTTTGTTACAATTTAACTTCAACAACTCTGAAACACAGTCAGTGATGTCTTCCTTTTTAATCTTAGAACTATTACCAACACATATAGTAATGGTGGTACTAGGCATTTTCGGCTCGATTACGCCCTCGCCTACGGCTCGGGCTGAAATTCCGCCTCGCATGTTATAACCATCTTAACGCACTAATATCGTAATGTACTATTTTAACACCCTTGCTCGTAAAGCTGATGTAATTCAACCGGTTATAAATATGTAAAGCGGGTCATAAAAGACGCGTGTGTTACCAAAGCAAATAGTTAAGTTATAGTCCATACAAATTCCATAACAGTATTATTTGCCATTTCAAATATGGAACTGATCGCCGCCGCACGACTCCAGCTAGTGAGCAGCGCGCTGTTGCTATTCAAATTTCGAACTAAACGCCGCGCGGCGTCATACAGTAGGCAGCGCTAGCGCGCTGTTAAAATGGCGGGAAAGCAACAGTGTGCAATAACGGATTGAGTTTATTTAAAATAAAAATAAAACAGTTTATTCGGGAATTTAAAAACTTGGCTGCATGCTCTAGCGTCTTTGCCAACATTTTCACGCAGCCACGGCAGAAAATAATCCTTGCGCCATTTTTCTCATTTTTTCTTTTCTTTGTACTTGTATTGTGAAATGTTTTTTTTTTCTGTTTCCTCGCAAATGTGTTAAAAAACGTCGTACGATATACGTGCGTGTTGGTTATAACATGCTCGGTTCAATTACGCCCTCGCCTACGGCTCGGACTGAAATTCCGCCTCGCATGTTATATCCATCTTAACGCACTAATATCGTAATGTACTATAACATGACAAAAACTTTTTTCGATTGTAATACGAAAACTTTAGGGCATTTTCAGCACTTTAATGCGTTTTATTTTTAGGGGGATTTTTGTAATATCTGCTGATATGTACTTTAGAATAATACGAGTGGTGGTTGTATACACATTTGTGTGCTACTTTACGTATAATTTGCTACAGCCATGGAATATAAGTGCTCAAGGCTTGGGAATCTCGGAATCGTGCTATTTCAAAACACGTATAATTTTGCGTATAGTAATCCACCAACATTATCACACAAGATGAAGGATCATCCTTCAACGAGGTTACAGCATATTGTTTACAGTTAATTGGATTTTCTCTCGTTAGCGCGTCACGCTCGCGTGTGACGTCATCGTCGAGGGTTGCCAGTAATTAACTGCACAGCTATCTATTTGACATCGTGCTGAGTTAACAGTCAAACACTTCAATACATATGAACATCAGGCGTATGCTCAGAGATTAAATACGTAATTATTCAATAAATTCATAACTCATCACCGACTTGTTATAACATACACACAATTTTTAAACACAGCTCTAACTTAGATCTTACCATAGGGTTTATTTTTAACAAATATCATCAATGCCTGCCTAGTCTTTCCCCAACTATGTTGGGGTTAGCTTCAAGTCTAAGCGGTGCAGCTGAATTCCAATATTTTACGCGGAGCGACTGTCTCAAGGTCATGCATATAATATGCCTAGCACAATAATGAGACATACCGACTAACATGAACAATTTAAATACAAATTATAAAAGAATATGATTTAAAGAAAATTGTTAGATTAAATTAATAAATAATCAAATTCATTTATTTCAGGTAAATAACACCCATTGTCACACATATACTTTTGATAAAAATCCCTATAACTATTATATTACATCAAATAAAAACAAAAAAATAAAGAAAAGAAGGAAGAAATGCTACCAAAATCAACAAGGAACAACAACAACAACAACAATAGGAACAAGTCTTAAGCTATGTTGGCGAATACGAGTCAGTCCTAAGATCTAAGCTGTATTTTTCCTGTGTGATAAAATTTTTTGCTGAACTACGGAACAGATTTAGAAGGACTTCGTTCAGTTCTCGTAAAGTTATGTCCTAAACATTGAGACGGTTTACCTTTGATAGCATCAGTGGGGTTGCTAGCCACAATATATTTAGTAAGAAAATAAATGATCAAAGATATTTTGTAACCATACGAAAAACGCAAATTAATATCATGGTGGAATACTTCATCATTCTCCTGCCCATAATATATATCCCAAGTCTTCTTTCATACTTCTCTATTACTCTTCTTATTATTGTTATTAATTAATAACATGGTAGGAATACCATGTTATTAATTCGCGTTTTTCGTGATAATAACTTTGAATAATAAACTGGCGCTTCTGCCCCCATATTTTGTTATAAATTGCCTCATGAAATGACCTGGATAAAAAGTTTGCACAAGAGTGAAATGAAAAGTTGTGAGCTTATTTATCACATTGACCCGTTACGTCGCTACACTCTACTACTGCGATATTGATCATCACTTCACTTGATTACCGCAACTAGTGGATACCCAAACTTTACCATTTGCAAACATAAACTTAACTGAAAAGGCTATACAACTTTGCAGAATAAATTTTAGTTAAAGAATTTAGAATGTTGTGGTGACTATTACGTAAACCTACGAAATATGGTGTCGGCAAAGCTCAGCGCTTTCCAACTAGAACATGACTACTAGTTATTGGTCACGTCAAGCAAGTTAGTTTTAAAATCTAAACACAAACATCGCTGGCAGCTTGAACTATTGGAAATGTTTCATAAGACAGTATCCAGATACTGTCTTATGAAACATTTCCAATAGTTGAGTGGAAATGTCCCGTGTGACACCAGTGTCACACGGGACATTTCCACTCAAGTGACAAGAGGCTTGATAAACATTCCTTCACTTAAAGTGTAACTCCCGCCATCGCTGCCGTGAGGAAGTATTTTTCAAACACGCGACCACAATTTGTTCAAGCAAAGTAATTCCTGAATTTTTCACGAGATTTTCTTTGGCTTTGGGAAGTACGTAAATATGTTTATTTACTTCAGAGCTGCTTAAGATGCGGCTTCAAAGAATGTTTGCGAATTTATATTTTAAGACAAATATTATGTGGCAACATAACCTATGGAATGAATGGTTTTTACCTAATATATTATAATATTCGTGCATTGCAGGTGTTTAAGTTTTTCACAATTTACTTTGGGACGTTCATTTGAGAGCAATTTAAAAATTATGGGTGTTCGATAATGCGGTATAAACAATGCCCGATGTTTATCTTTTCACGGAACGGTTCACTTACATTCAACTGTAAGCGTGATATACAGTTTGATTCCGAATAATGTTTTACAACAAATTTCTGATCGACATCAAAAGTTTATCTTTCTAAACGCCACTACGTACTGCCAGTTACGTGTTATCAGCGAGCTAATGTTTATTCTATAAACGAGCTTTATTATGTTTAGCCTCGAAATAAACTTGATTTATTTTATATTGATGTATAAACGAGTATACAGAGTTTTCAGCATGAAATAACTTCACTTCCCCTAATTTTTTCTCATTCAGAGTAATAATTTCGAAATTCCCTAGTTGTTGTAAGATGCCCAGACCAACATACGAATCAGAATCAGAATCATTTATTCCTAAAAATAGGTAAAAATTTACAACAAGATCTTAAAAATTAGGTAGTGCGCTATGTTTTGCCAATTGACATACAAATTATTAAAAACAAAAAAAACAACAACGATATATATTATACGTACCTGCTGAGATTTATTATTCTCACGGATGCACCTCGGCATTATTCCGTCAATTTGTATAAAGTCATAGGTACTAAAAGTTAGTTCTAAAGATAGTTTAAACAAAGGCAAAGCATTTTCGTCAAAACGCTTTCAACGACATTTATCTCCATTAAGTAAAAATCACTTCACATTAACTTAAAAACACATTTTCATTTACAGATAATGAGAATCATTAAGTTACATTTTGTTCGAATATTTTAAAAGCCCTGTAATGTCTTTCTGAAATATTGCATCTGAAAAACAGTCATTTATTTATATTTAGATACAGCAGAATAAAGTTTCAGTCTAATTTCCTTTAAGTTGTACCTGATTTACTTCAGAGAGAGGACAACTTGGGTCGCAGCCGCCGTCCTCATTTCATTCAATCGTATCAAATGAGCGAAACTTTTAGTTTACAGAACATTTAACTATAGGGCAAAATTAACACTTCTATTTGACCCCTCAAATAATCAGTAGGTATATTGTTCCTTTATGGACTCACACGACAATTACAAACTGGAAACATCAATGAAAAATTATCTGATAGCGCTTTTTTAATTGTCACACAGCCAATTAATGAAATTATATCTGCGGAAAACGAGAGAGAATATAGGTTAACATTTTAGGAAAACGTATGAGATTGACTGGCTAGATTTTCAGTCAGCCAGACAAGTGGACATATAGACAAACAGACATACGCAGCACAATCTCAACGATTGTTGGAAGTGCATTGGGACACGTTATCCTACATGAAGTAAATAACTAATTTGCATTTGCGTCTAACTGTTCTCCCTTGAAATCTGTATTATTTATGGTGTACTATAAGATTTCCCACCACCTTAACCCAATCAATTAAATTGAAACACTTCAAAGGATGAAGTTAGCTCAAGTGTTAATTACGTACTAGTTAATGTTTTTGGGTTATTAACCAACAGACGCAGATCTGTTGTAATAATGTTATCATTGTTTACTCTGTAACAGACTAATATATTCATTGTGCCAGCAACATTAATTGGTAATTAATATGGTAAGTGTACCTTAACAGTGAGTTTGAACAAGTCACCAACAACCAACATAGTTGTCGCTACGATGTAGCTCGCGCGGAGTTACGGCGTAGCTCATGCGCTACGCAGAATGCTACGATTTGGCGTTCTAGAAAGAAACTAAACCACATCTATCATAAATGATTTTAACCAGACGAGGGAACGGTAGACCGAAGCCTTTTTATATATAAACGTATCGTAACTAACTGACATGCATTTTTTTTCGGATTGGAAATCATCAAATGACTCCTCCCGCTCTGGGCGGAGCAGGAGGGAGTGTCAGACTTTTACTGACTAAAACCTATCTATGTTCCTTCATCGCCCTTTGTGTTCCGGGACCACGGTATCTCTTTCGAACAGTCCCACAACCCCGGCAGGCATCGGTCTTTACGGACCCCTTCCTTTTTGCTGA
Source organism: Xestia xanthographa (assembly GCA_905147715.2). Taxonomy (NCBI): domain Eukaryota; kingdom Metazoa; phylum Arthropoda; class Insecta; order Lepidoptera; family Noctuidae; genus Xestia; species Xestia xanthographa. Next base: position 18,442,300 of record LR990652.1, read on the forward strand.
CTCTCTTTGAGGCACGCGTGGAACACAAAGGCGCCGTCGACACGGCCTGTCGTCATGAGACGGACGGACGGCGAGCTAGCTTATAGCCCACCGTCCACAGGCCCGCGCCTACGGTGGCCGCCGACGCCCGGGGCGTCTCCCGCGGCGTCCGGGACGTTGAGAGGTTCTCTCCCTCTCACGTTCCGCCACCTCTTTCTCTAGCATTACTGCTTCGCAGAAGGAGGTGACGACGTCCCATTCCGTCTCGCTCCGGACCATGGCTTGCACCAGGGCCGGACGCGGGAGGTCGCCGCCGCCAATCGCCGCTTCGAGGACACGGCGGTGCTCCGCCCACGCGGTGCACACCTCCACCGTGTGCTCCACCGTGTCCTCTGTTCGATCCTCGCAGTGGAACTAACTGACATGCCTTAAATACTTTATTGTAATTCCATACCAAATACAGTCCACTTACCTAGATCGGATAAAATTCAATGAATCGAGAACCCTTACACATAATAGCTGTAGTAATAGCAGAATGTGCCGATAGTACGTTAATTGCGAACTTAGTGGAAAGTTTCAGGTGTAGTCTCTGGGTACCGGAACTGTTGATCAATAAATAACTTAAGTTTAGCCCAAGTTTTGAACATAGACCTTCACACCATTTATTGCACAACTAATAAATGTTCAAATTATAAAAACATATTACCGGAACAAACATAAGCAACGAATAAAATACCTATGGATATTGAGCGAGCAACCACAAATAATAAGAGATAACACATTAATGTGTATCGTACCATCTCCTATAATTGCATTCCTATGACCGACATCGACGTATCTATAGATGTGGAACGTTTATGACAGTAGTCGCACTGCACGGTGTCTCAATGTAGAATTAGATAAGAGAATAGCGTCAAGTGTTGCTCGCTGATTCCACTGAAATTGTTGCAACTGTTGAATATGACAGGAACTGCTTATTGAACTTATTGAACGGATTATTCAATTATATTCGTATTAGTCGTTCATTAATTTATTTTATAAGATTTAAAATGGATCTATCAACTGAAACTAAAGTCACAATATATTTCTATTAAGAACCCTACATTTTGATGTTACGCTAATTGTACGTTACAATTTAGTTAAAAAGGCATATAACAAAAAAGTGTTCTACTATTATGTATAGGATATTTGTGAGATGAAAAAAAAAGTTGATTGTCTATATATTCAATAGAATCTACAAATTAGAGGTCCCAAATCATGAAATCAGGTTTCCGTGAGTTTTTGCCTAAAAATTCGTTCTATTAATATTGAAGTAGAGAAAACGTAGGTACCGATAGTACCAACCATTTGTAACAAGTAATAGACTTTTCAAGTAACGAATGAAAAACGAATAATTTGAACGAATAACCTTGCAATTTCGCGTTTTTTTTTTTGTAACAGGCCTCATAAGTACAAAGTGCAATTTTGGCCCATCCGTATTTGGAATACATTGAAAATACTGGCCAATTGCTCTTAAAAATACAGAGATGACAATGTCATCATAAAAATTTATAAGAGAGAATACGAGATCAATAATAATAAAAATTCAAGTATAAAAAATCAAAAGTTAATGCAGTTAAGTTGGTATGTATCTTGTAACTCGAGGCTTTATTTGTATGTCGCTTATCAGCCCTATAATTTGTTATTCACAGCGAAATTACTTTGTATGCCACCGTTACAACGGTAAACGCACATTTTGAATATCAAATACGATCAGAGTGCACAGTAAATAACACTATTGTTCGCATTTTCTATTTTGTTATTGTCCAGTATCAGGTCTAAAAGGAGGCCAGCAGCTTATTAGCAAAGCCGCGAATAATGTGAAACTAAGCATTAATAAAGGGATATCATCGCCGAGCAAGATTAGCATATCAAAAGCCGCATTGCCCGGTCTCGGGACAAAGCGAAAGAGTGCGGGAAACGGTGACGCAGAACTGTGACGTCATAGACTGTGGCTCAAGTAGGTGTTTTGAAGAAAGAGAAGTCGCGCGACTACGACTGCTAACACAACACCATTTTAAATGCTCGCCGGGATTTAAATCTCTTAACACAATATTGTTCACGAGATTTAGCGTTTTGCCGAGATCTTTAGTTTATACCATTGTGAGTTGGTTGAAAGATACTTTTTAACAGGAGATTTTTAGATTTTCTTCTCTTGACTGACGTAATGTTTGCTTTTGTTTTTGGTATGTATTTAAATTGCAGTTAGAAAAGTTATCCCGATGGAGTTCATTAAAAAATGCTCTTAAATGCCATTAATATTTCGGAAACAATTACGTTAATTAAAAAGCAATTAAATGTCGGAGGTTAGTACTGTTTCTTTGCAAGTTTGATATTGAGAACTTTATCAACTGTGACCTGGAGACGCTTCTGTTTAATTACCCGTGTGTTTGAGTTTATACTGAGAGTGACTAGTCACTGACGAGTGACTGACGGAGCAAAACAACACACAGAATTACATCTTAGATTATTCACTGTGAAATTGTTATGATAGGTAGTTTTAGATTGATGAAACATGAATGCTGACTCTGTTGTTCACTTTGTGTTAGTACCTAGGTGGTATTCTCTACTTACACTTATAAACTTACTTAATAGATAATTTCCTGGCCGTAAAAAATAAATATATAGAAGAAAAAATATACAGAAGCGAAAAATGTATAGAAAAGGATTTCTACGCCAGTGTTAATTAAAATCTCTCATTGTAATTAATTCTTCCATCGCAGCATTCCATGGATTAATGAGATTCTATGAATATAATTTCAATTTTATAAGTCTGGCGAAAAAAAGGTTTCATAGCTAGCTTTTTTTATTGTAAAAAGAAAACATGGACAAAAGAATTTCACAATGAACAACTAGTAACACCAACTCGACCAATAAAAAAAAACACATGACCCAGTAAAGGAAATATGTACATTATACAAAATCGTATTTGGGTATGTTTAAGACTTAGATAAATCTAAGTCCTAAACATACCTAAATACAATTTGCAGATGATGATTTCTTATTAGATTATAAATTCTGAAAGGTCACAAGGGAATATAAAAGATTCACAGGTTCAGTGTCTTGATATCGGCACACGTGAAAATATACCACTTTGTATAAAAAATATAAAAGATTCACAGGTTCAGTGTCTTGATATCGGCACACGTGAAAATATACCACTTTGTATAAAAAAGTGCAAAGTTGCTCTGTGCAAATAAGGAATATCTCAGTAGATCCAACATCGTATTGGCTACAGAAATAAGTTATGCACGAGCTCTGGCGGAGCCTCTGACGTTATTTTTTTTGTCCCAGATGGACCATGTTTTATTATTTGTTCATATTCGCAAAGCAGGCAAGATATCTCTGTAAATGAAAGGTAATATTTGGTTTTTGGTTAATGCCTCTACTCTATTAAAAAAATCACTGTTACAAAACCAATCAAGGATTTAAAGTATGATCGGCAGGCGCAGGGGTAGCTTTTATGCATAGCAAAACAGTTGAAATGTTTTAAATGGACTGACTCCTCGCCCGAATATTTAATTTGGTTAAATAACTATAGCTGATAAGACACTTTCTTTCCATCACTGGAATAACAAAGCATCGTAGTTTATGTGGCTAAACGTTCTACGAAATATTGTTACATCGGAACTACTCCAAATTTGGCCGTAATTTGATTTTAGTTTGCTACAGTCCCGTACTAATTAAATTCGCTCTGTGCCAGCCACTAGTTTGGTTTCGACAATCGAAATGGTGAAATTTATTATTTTATTTTATTTTATTATTTTCGGAAAACTTACAGCTAGGCAGACATAACTGAAGGCGTTAACAGGTGTCACTGCAAGTTTTCCTACTCATTTCTTCTTTTGTGCAAATGAATTGCAGAATGCTAATAAAAGAAATAAAAGAGAACTTATTTATCAAAGTATTGTGAATACTTTTTCTGTTTGATTGCGTTGTTGTTGCGCAGCGTATTGTACTTTTCCGTATCAGCACAAAGTGAGTGTCCGATATCTACTAAATATAATAAATAATATGCTGATGCACAGTACTACGTGTCTTCATAATTAATTGGATCTTGTTTCTTCGTCGTTCATACGTTTTCCTCAATTTCCCGGAATTCTGCTGAGCGAGCTGCACGTCCGTGTCTCAGTAAAGTCACTGAGCTAATCAAATCTTTGCTGTCGGAGTGCAATCAGAAAGTCTATCAAGATAACTCGGAGTGCGATACAAAAATTACGCGGTTTCAAGGACATTTATTATATCAATGTGAGACATAGACGCAATGGAAGCCTATCCTAATGTAGTATGGTACTGACACTGTGTGTGCGTGGAAACAGCAGTCAAACCGGTCTGCATTATTCACACTAATCCCACGGCTTGACAATGAATTAAAACTTCAGAAACTCTATTTGAATCTCAACTTTCTTCAGCAGGTCGTGCAAATGCTTATGAAACTTCTTCCTAGAGCTACTTTGCGTAAATCGTTGGTTAAAAACACAAATCATGTTCAAGATTTAATTACTGATTGATTTAGTCTGAAAGACTTAGGAGGCTCCACACATAATTAAAAAAAAAAGATTATTCGCTGTCGCGATCACAGCGGTTCATTAAATATTCTCTTGGTCTCGTTGGTCTTCGTAATTGGTAATTACAACGTGAATATTGGAAACACTCGGGCTTCGTGCGCTTTCGTGTTTAATTAGGTAAAGCCTAGTTAATCTATATTCTATCCGACGGTACGTAATAGCACGCTCATGCTCTCATCACCCAGATTATATCACTCACCAAAACTCTGATGAACCTTGGTCTTCATCTTGAGAGGCCTATGACATGGAATGAGCATCCACGAACACCTGGAAATGTTCAGAGTGAGAGAAGAGATTACCAACGTCAACACTAATTACAGGGAATGGCTAGAAGCTCACCCCAATACCCTTGCACGACAGCTCACAATTCTCAGCTATGCTAAACGCCTTAATAGAAAAGATATCCTATAAGGGAGAGAATTACGTGTGGATGTTTTTGCTGGAGGACACATTCTGAATGAGAGAAGCATGCAACTCATCTACTAAGAATGAATGGACCGATTACAGATGCAACAGTAAAAAAACATTGCTATCATCTTGAAATCATTGATGTCAAAACTGCTAAGCAAGCTCCTAAGCGGTCGATGCGAACCATGGCAATCATGGTTACATCGGCGACAGTATTGAAGTGTCGACAGTATGACAATATGCAACTCCAGTCTCCAATCACGACTCATTATTGGATTAATTTAGATTTTGACGCGACTTCAACTGGTTATTTTTATATGATTTTAATGAAAAAGGCAGTAATGGTTTTCCTGAAACAACGAAACAGCAGGAAAATGTATTCCGTGGGGGTTTTAACGTGTCCCAGTGTTAGCAACAAAAGTGATAGTCGTGGACAGGTTGAATCACAGGGACGCGATCCGAAAGCCGTTTTATTGAAATCTTCGACGGATTCGGAGAATAATAGATATACATATTTGAAAGTAAGGAGGTAGTACTACTGTGGGACTGTTCGAAAGAGATACCGTGGCCCCGAAACACAAAGGGCGATGAAGGAACATGGATGGGTTTTAGTCAGTAAAAGTCTGACACTCCATCCTGCTCCGCCCAGAGCGGGAGGAGTCATTTGATGATTTCGAAACCGAAAAAAAAAAGAAGGTGGTAGTACTCTGTGAAATGCTTGTATACGTTGTAGTATTATAGCCTTGAAGCTAAAATCTCTATTTTCATTCATGCAAAGGTATTGAAGTGTTAACATCTCGTACAAAACCCTCTAGAGATGCCCTCAGATGGAAGTAAAATGGATCGATTTATATCTCAAGGGATGCTGCGCGATGTGAACTCTGAGAAAAATTGATCCAGTATATGAACAACAGAGAACGCAATAAATGTGCAAATAAAATATGCATTGTTTAAATGGCTAGGAGGGCTTGCAGCTATGTCTGGGATCGTTGGGGTGAGACAAATAACATCGATAAATTAATGTTCTCCATAAACGATGGACACTTTGTAATAGTTCAGCAGCTGTTATCAAATAATGTTTGTATCTTTGCATATTATACTAGCGGACATCACGCGGTTTCAACCGCGTCGTTCCTGTTCCCGTGGGATTACGGGGATAAAATATAGCCTATGTTACTCAGTAAAGACGTGGCTTTCTAATGGTGAAACAATTTTTGAAATTGGCGCAGTAGTTTTTGAGTTTATTCATTACAAACATAAACACACACAAAAATACAAATCTTTCCTCTTTAGAATATTATTATTATTATTGTTGTGTAGATACAATAATCCCATACTTTCTGTATACGACTGCACATAAAGAACTACGTACTACTTTTACGCATCGATATGCGCAAAATTAAAAATTAAACAGCAAAAATGCAAGCAATATAGAATGTAGATCTAAAGCTTTTATCATAATTCCAACCATCGAGTTCTGCAATAACTTATTGATTCAATTTGTTCATCATCTCGATTTATGTTCAGAAAGGAATCCGAGGGGAATCGTATATTTTTATTGGTTAAGGAAAATGGGTTCCGCAATCAATTGTTTGTCTGTGAAGTAGATGTTGTGTTAGTGGAACAAAGTATTCGAAATTGTTTTATAGAAAAACACGTTTTAACTACAATCAACCAATCAATTTGCAATCACTATGATTACAACTAATTTAAACTTGCCTATCTTACTTGTCGGTGCATATAATTTTATTTTTTATTAGCTTAAATTATTATAAAAATATTATTTCCCAATTTAATCGAAACAATTTCAAGGTTTTTCTTTAAAGGAACCCTTAAATCTTTTTTCAAAATGAAAAAAAAAAAACATGTTGATTTTTAAAGCATCAGCCATCTGCCAATAAAAGGCCTGTCAAAATCGGTCTTGTCGTTACGGAGATTAGCCGGAACAAACAGACAGACAGACATAAAATTTTTTCAAAGTGTTTTTTTTTATTTTAAGTACCGTATATACCTACATACTTTTTTAAGCATTTTGTAAAAAACTGTTATTTTGAAATTACAAACGGACATTTCCATTTCATTGATTTGTATAGATTAATCTGTTCTGTCCCACTGCTAGCAAACATTTATTTATGAATGTTTTATCATTTTCACCAACACTCTTTCTCAAATTGAATACCCATTAAATGATAAATGATAAATGATGTTTATTTTGCAAGTAGGTTTCTACAAACACTTTTACACGTCATTTTTTAAAACTAGATGGGGCCGGTGTTTCGTACCTGACTACTCTGAGAAGAAACAGCCGAAACAAACTCAGAGGTCATAGTCTCTTTTAAAGTCCAGACAATCTTACTCAATTCACATGAGGACTATGCAGATTAGTGTCTGATATGATCTTTTGAAGAAAGAACCATACAGTTTTGAGTGGACCTGTCCAGTTAGTGCAAGCATTTGTCAGTTAACGTGTAGCTCGACTTATAACTCAAGGAGCTCAACGAAACGACGAACAATACCAAAGAAAGGACATTTGGGTAGGTCGCTTAGAGTACTCAAACTGTCTGACAGTTGTGGGAAAAAATAAACAAAAAAAATAAATGTGACCCACATGGTCCCCACATTCACGATAATCATATAAAATTCATAACAAGTTCTATTCAAAAAGAATGTAAATAAAAATCACAAAAATCATTAAAAGGCAAAATGATGATAAAAAAAAAGTAAAATACTTAACAAAATAAGTATTCATGTCAAATCAGTAAATGTCAAATAAAAAAATAATAGAGTCAAAAATAATAAAATACATGTTAAAACATTAAATGTCAGTGTATAAAAAATAATAAAATACATGTCAAAACATTAAATGTCAGAGTGTATAAAAAAAGGAAAAGAAAAAATAAAAAAAGGAAAAGAAAGGAATAAATAATAAACAAGCGGAGTCCCAAGGCTCGACATTCACAGAGCAAATTTCATTGGAGCAGCTTAATCCCAAGCCTTTTTATCTTCGAGATAGTGATTAACATGATAGTAGGCTTTCAGGCACAGCTTCCGTTTTATAAACGATTTGAATTTATTTAGGCTTAGTGCTTGAATTTGGCTCGGAAGTTTATTGTAAAAACGTATACATTGGCATCTAAACGTACCCCCTATTTTTTTGAGCCTCGTTGCAGGAACAACAAATTTTATGTTTGTTCCTCGTATTTATGTTGTGGATATCACTGTATTTCTTAAACAAATTAATATATTATTTTTGTGTGCGTACAAAAGGTTTTCTATACTAATATTATAAAGAGGAAAACTTTGTTTGTTTGGTTGTTTGTTTGGTTGTAATGAATAGGCTCAAAAACTACTGGACCGATTTAAAAAATTCTTTCACCATTCGAAAGCTACATTATCCACGAGTAACATAGGCTATATTTTATCTCCGTACTCTCACGGGAACGGGAACTACGCGGGTGAAACCGCGGGACGTCCGCTAGTCATAAATAAACTGAGAAGGGACAGTAAGAACATTAATCTCTTTAAATTTTTCTCTGAGGGAGTATCTGGGACTTAATTTATAAATTGAACGAATTGCCCTTTTTTGCAAAACAAATATTGTCTGAATGTCGGCGGCATTGCCCCACAAGAAAATACCGTACGACATCACGCTATGGAAATAACTAAAGTAAACTAAACGGGCTGTCTCTAAATCAGTTAACTGACGAATTCTTCTAACGGCGTATGCTGCAGAGCTAAGTTTTTTTGACAATTTGTCTATATGCGGGCCCCACTGAAGCTTGGCATCCAAAGTTATGCCTAGGAACACTGTGCTATCTTCCGGTTTCAACTCTTCATCCTTAATTAGTACAGTAGTTTCCACTTGTCTTACATGGGGTATCGTAAACTTAATACATTTAGTTTTTTTCTCATTTAGGAGTAGGTTATTAACATTAAACCAATTAACGACTTTTGCCAGGGCGCTATTAACATCATCCGTAACTAACTGCTGACGTTTGAGTTTAAATAAAAGAGAAGTGTCGTCTGCAAACAATACTATGTCATGATTATCCTTTATGAGGTGAGGCAAGTCATTTATGTAAATAAGAAACAAAAATGGACCAAGAATTGAGCCCTGTGGTACCCCCATTCTTACTACGGATCCGGGATTAACTGGGTTTCTAATCAGAACAACGTAAGCCTCACCACGAAGCACCATCAATACGTCGTGTTCGTAAACAAGTGTTTACCTTCATGAACTCGACCATTCAGTTAACAAACAAACGTTCGTCAGTCCCTCGATACTGACCTTTTAGCAGTCATGTGTGGTAAGAGACAATGAGGAAATAAACCTCTATAAGATCTTTGTTCAAACTCCGGAACTAAACGGATTTATTTACACTAGAACGTTGTGTTTTTGAAGTGAAAACTTCTTTAGGTGCGTTGAGTACTTTTTGGGTGAAGAAAAAACATTGAACTCATCGTCACTTGACGTAACGTGTGGTCACGCTTCGTAGCACTCATAGGTGATCCGCTATGGCGTAGCACCACATAGGCATGCGCGGGGCATAACTAGTGCTACGACTGGGGACTTTTTTTTTCACTTCGATCGGTAGTCCCGAAAGACTGCCCCGATTGTTTTTTGTTTTCAACCATATTGCTATAAAGCAGTCGAACCTTCAACACTAAACAAAAATCTCAAATTCGGGTTGACACTCGTAGGTACGCATCAAAAATCCTCAACCGAAATTGCCCTGTTGCCATAACACATAGGAAAGCTTGTTTATGTTTCGGTATTGATACAAAATTAAATTAACTAATAGAAACTTCACCATCGGAGAGCTAACTCGTGTCTAATCTATATCTATATCTATACATATGGGTGTTAAAAGATAACCAACAGAACTCATTTCCAGAATTTTTGGAATTTTTGTCTGTTTGTCTGTTTGTCTGTTTCGATGATCAAGCATCACGCAAAATATACGAAACCAATAAAGATAACTTTTATACATAAAAAATGTGCGTATCTTGAGGTATTATTTGGTTTTTGTTTCACCGTCAACGGTTAATTCTATCAAAAGATATATGAATTTAAAGTGTTCAAGAAGAACTAATCATCAAATGTAAGATACAACGACATCTGTTGCACTAAAATGGTACTAATATCTAAAAATGTGTTCACCAGATAACTTCTACATCGACTTACTTACTGGCTTCAAAAAAAGTTATTATAGCATAAGGTACTCTAGATTAGTCTACATGACGCTGGTTTGAAAATTTACATAGCATTTCCGTGCATAATGCACGGCAGTTTTAGCAGTTTAACTACTTGGTCGATAGAACGCGTTGTTCATTTCACTTCATTTTCTGAATCGCGGTGTTAAGATTTTCCGTGAAAGAATGACCCCTCGCACGTGTAAGTTGCCACAACTCCTAAACTTTGGTTTTTAAATGACGAAACAACAGGAGGAAGTTCTCGCAACAGTTTACAGCTTTATCGTGTCCCTCCCTATTTCATGCACCTTGATGAGAACTTTAAACCAAGCTGGAGTATGACTGCCATCGGCGATCTAATGATGGAGACAGAAGGCAGTTGAAAGAGTTCCGCAACAGTTTATAGCAGCTTTATCGTGTTCCGGCTTATGTCATGCACCTTGATGAGAAATTTCGACCTAGCTGGAGTATGACTGTCATCGAGTGTATAAGGATGAAGACGTAAGGTTGTCGAGACAAGCTCTTATTTGGAAAAACATAAGTAAATTATTTAAGCAATTAATGCAATTAAATCGGAGAAATTAAATTGTTATACACTTGTATCTGTTCTAATATAATAAAGCTCAAGAGTTTGTTTGGTTCGTTGAACGCGCTAATTTCAGGAACTCCTCCTCCTCATGTCGTGCTCCTCATTACTGAGGGAATTTCAGGAACTATTGGTTCGAATTAAAAAAAAAAACTTTCAGTGTTGGATAGTCCATTTATCGAGGAAAGCTATAGGTCATCAAACATCACGCTACAACTAAGCAAAAATGGGGAAACATTCTTTTGAGAGCTTCCGTTGTGAGCGCTGCATAAACGGTCAAAGTTACGCAACAATCATGTATGATGGAATTGTACCTCTTATAAAGTTTAAAAAAAAAATATCCGCGAATGCATATGTCTATCTTTTAAGGTTGATTCATACTCTCTCTAACCCTCTCTCTCTCTCTCATGTGACGCAGACGAAGTTGGGCGGGTCAGCTAGTGTTGTAATAAATTATCAATATCCAAATGTTGAGATTGTCTAACAAATTCTCCAACAAAATATACGATGAGTCTATCTAGACAACACATCCAATCCTTTGTAACATCATCAATTTCTCTCTATTCTTATGTTATAGATGATTACAAGTTTCTACACAGATTTTCATTCTATTCACCGCGTATGAATTCTTCAGTCGTTGGCTGTATGTCTCATATTTCTGTAGTTTGTTCCAGACATATTGAAGTAAATATATCTGCAGACTTCATCCGAATGTTTACGTGCGCGCGTGTACGTGACAGAGGCACTACTCTCTAACGTTTCGTCCGTATATTCGGATCTATCCGTTTCACTCGCACTAACTGCAAAAGTGCGCGAGAGAGACGGATAGATCCGAATATACGGACGAAACATTAGAGAGTAGGGCCCCTGGCGTGAGATGAGCTTTCGCGAATTAAAGGGATGCTTGCTTGTTTAACTAGTTAAGCTTAAGAGCGTAAGTCGCTTGTTTTGTTAACACTCTAAAGTATTGCAGTCTTACAAAGGTTTCGGCTTGTTCCATTTAGCGTGATCTAATCACATAAAATTACAATAGGGATTGTGAGAGTTGTTCTATCAATCATCTCTAAAAGTCATTTATATTTCTCCAGATTGTCTTACAGCCAACTCAGTGGAATAGATAGGAAATTCACATTTATATCCAAAACAATTGTGTGAAGAGAAAGTTCAGGCTCACTTTACAAAATGACGGAGAAAATTATGTACGTTCTTGCCCTGAGCAACTTACTGAGTGAAGAAAGATAATAATGTGCAACATTACGGTAGTTATTCAACGTTACGAGGTTGTCGTCAAGTGTACCGCGGCTGCGATGAGAAAATAATGTTGCTGACTTTTTTAAGCTTGGATACCGGGAAAAAAGAAATAGAGTTTATTTTTTATGCGAGCTTATTATGTTGTGCCGACTTTTTTACTTAAAACCTTTTTAATGAATTCAACTTGCACTTGCAATATAAGCAAAATGCAAGTGGCATATTGGTGACATTAGACGCTAAGATATTAAAAAAAAACCGGCCAAGTGCAAGTTAGACTCACGCACCGAGGGTTTCGTATAATCTTGTAGGTATTTTGGTTTTCAGATTTTTACCTTTGCATTTGCGAATTTCATGATTCTAGGTCAACGGGAACTACCATATAGGGTTTCAACCCAAAACCTATAGGGTACTTCCAGTTGACCTAGAATTGTCAATTTTGGTTAAAAGCAACTCAAGGCTTGAATTACTGTCGCGCTGACCGTCGGTCGCGTACGCCAGCGAAGAAATAAAGTTCAAATTTGACTTAATAGGTACGCGCCGCTGACGTCAGCGGCAAATGACAGCCCAGCCGTATTAAGTCAAATTTGAACTTTTTGTTTTATTATAAATGAAAGGTACATCATATATACGTACGGGTTTGATGAAAAAAAAAATTGAGTTTCAGTTCTAAGTATGGGGAACCCCCAAAATTTATTGTTTTTTTTTTCTATTTTTGTGTGAAAATCTTAATGCGGTTCACAGAATACATTTACTTACCGAGTTTCCGAAACTATAAGAACAGCATAATTCTTATGGTTTCGGAAAAAAGTGGCTGTGACATACGGACGGACAGACAGACAGACATGACGAATCCATAAGGGTTCCGTTTTTTGTCATTTGGCTACGGAACCCTAAAAAATGTGTCATCATTTTTGCCATGTGGTGTGGTGCATCATTCATTCAAGTTTGCAAATGACTACAAAATAGTTGTAATTGCAAAGTTGTCAAATTGTCAAAGTTCCAACTTTTTCACAAGTTTTTTTTTTTAAAGACTAGTTTTTAATGTAAGATGTTTATTTTAAAAACCTTTACGACCCCTTTACTATTCGATCTATGCATCAACACAATGTTTTAAGTACGTTACATTGAGTTCTACCACTAAACATGATTTTTCACCCAAAAAAAAAAACTCTAATTAAACGATTGATGTTCATTTACCATTTGATATTGTATCTGCGGGCGTGGTGTTTTATGATTATTTTATTCCACAATGATTGCGTTCACACCTGTACTGATTAATTTTGAGGTAGGTTCTGTATATTTCAATAAAGCCCTACACACACAAAATAAAACAAGCGAGTGATATATAGTATCCGATAATATCACGAGTTCCGTTCAACATAATAATGAAAGAAAGCATTGGCCTTCCAAAGAAAATATTAAGTATAGAGGGAAGCACAGAGCAGTGGTAATTTTCTGTTAAACAAAAGCGGACTGAGGAAGAAATGCGGATGTGAGCCCGTTGCTATGGAGAACGATTTCAATTACGTTTCCATGTGTAAGTCTGATTCAGTCAGACCGAAGAAGTTATTTTTCCTTGATAAATTCGAAAAACTCGTTGTCACGATACAACACATAAGGATGCCATGTGAAGGGTGAAATACTTGTCGAGTATATGTTTGGTTATAAGTAACATGCTAATTTTCGCACTTTGGGAGCATGTGTTTAAAGGGTGTAGAAAGACTTTTAACGAAGCCGAAAGACACCGTGTTCTCCCCGTCATTGCGATCATTTTTTTTTGTTCTAGACCATACCTTGTTTAAGTTCCAACTTTTTCACAAGTGATTTTTTACCCAAAAAAAAGTCGTTTCCCAGCAATATGTTTTGTTACTTAGTTTAATGTACAGAATACTTGGTTGACGGTTTCGTGATGAGTCTGTTTACACCCTGTATATTTATGTATGTAAAAAAAATTTATCCAAGCCTGGGGCTATTTGCGGAATTAAAACTATCCGAACTTCAGGATAGTTCAAAATCACGGAAGATCCCGTAAGTGACAGTGTAAGTTAACTAGTGTGTGCTAATTAGCTTAACTTATTCAAAAAATTTATTCAGTTTGGACACAACGCGCTGAAATCCGCTCCTCATCATTTATAGCTGAAATAGGCCGGGAGCTGACCGTGCGGTTGCGTTACGCTATAGAAAAACATCGACACGTGATACGCTTGGGTTGATGCTAAATCGAATATCGACTGTGGGAACGTCCCGGTGTGTCGCATGCATGATGGTCGGCAAACGCAATATCCAACTTTAAACCCTTTGTTTTACTGGCATTCACGAATTCACTTTGAATGATGGTACACTCGTGTACGTAACAAAACATCATCATCATCATCATCATTTTAGCCGAAAGACGTCCACTGCTGGATATAGGCCTCCCCCAAGTGTCGCCGGGTCATTGACCGGTCCCGTGCGACTCGCATCCAGCGGATTCCTGCAATCTTCACCAGGTCATCGGTCCACCTAGTGGGAGGCCTTCCAACGCAACGTCTTCCGGTTCGCGGTCGCCACTCCAGAACTTTTCGGCCCCATCGGCCATCCGTTCTGCAAGCAATGTGCCCTGCCCACTGCCACTTAAGTGTGGCAATTTATTCTTCGGGCTACGTCGGTAACCTTTGTTCTCTTGCGGATGTCTTCATTTCTGATTCGATAGCCCTGTCCATTGACCTTTGGGTGACTTTAAGCTTTCTGATGAGGCCCATTGTGAGCGACCACGTTTCGGTCCCGTATGTAATCACTGGCAACACACACTGGTCATAGACTTTCGTCTTGAGTCACTGCGGTAAGTTGGACGAGAAGATACCGCGCAATTTCCCGAACGCTGCCCAACCGAGTCGGATTCGACGATTGACCTCTTTCTCGAAGTTAGACTTATTTAACTGGACCGTTTGTCCCAGGTACACATAATCTTCTACAACTTCGAGAGTAAAGTCTCTGATCTTGATAGGAGTGGGTGTGACATGGGCATTTAACATGACCTTAGTCTTGTCCATGTTCATTTTTAGACCCACTCTTCCGGAAGCTTTACTGAGGTCATCGAGCATTGTACTGAGTTCCTCCATGGTCTCAGCCATTACCACTTTATCATCGGCAAACCGAAGGTGAGTGATGTACTCGCCATTGACGTTGATGCCTAGCCCTCTCCAGTCCAGAACCTTGAAGACATCCTCCAGTGCAGCGGTGAACAGTTTCGGAGATATGACGTCTCCCTGTCTCACACCTCGCTGCAGGAGGATAGGTTTCGAGGCTTGGTCCTGAAGTCGGACTGACATGGTGGCGTTTTTGTACAAACACTTCAACACCTCGATGTACCGATAGTCGATTTGGCACCGTTGGAGAGACTGCAGTACAGCCCAGGTCTCGATCGAATCGAAGGCTTTCTCGTAGTCCACAAACGCTAAACAGAGAGGCAGGTTATACTCTTCTGTCTTCTGTATAACTTGCCGCAGCGTATGTATGTGGTCCACGGTGCTAAAGCCTTTTCGGAAACCGGCTTGTTCGAGTGGCTGGAAATCGTCAAACCTGCGCGCGAGACGATTCGTGATGACTCTAGAAAACAACTTGTAGACATGGCTTAGAAGTGAGATGGGCCTATAATTCTTTAGCCGGGCATTGTCACCCTTTTTGAAGAAGAGCACCACCACACCCCTGCACCATGCCTGTGGCGTTTTTCCCTCAAGAATGACGGAATTAAACAACTTCTGAAGGGCCTTAAGTACCGGTTTTCCACCCGCCTTCAGGAGTTCGGCCGTAATTCCGTCATCACCCGGTGCCTTGTTGTTTTTGAGCTGCTTCAAAGCCATCCTAATCTCGTACAGGCTGACGTCCGGGATGTCTTCGGTATAGTGTCGGGTCAGTCTAGCTCTTGGGTCGTTTACTAGATCTACGACGGGTTTACTGGTTGACGTGTACAACTGTCCATAGAAGCTCTCGATCTTCCTCAGAAGCTCCGGTTTGGCGGATAAGATCCTACCATCGTCGGTCTTCAGTTTCGTGAGCTGGCTCTGCCCAATAGCCAGATCCCTTGCAAATACCTTGGAGCCTTTATTCCGCTCAATCGCGTCTTTAATACGCTCGGTATTAAAGCGGCGGAGGTCGCTCTTCAAGGATTTAGAGATCCGTCTATTGAGCTGCCGGTATTTACACGCCTCGTCTGAAGACTGCAGGATCATCTCACGCCGCTCCTTCATGAGCTTGAGAGTGTGATCGGAGAGCCTCTTGTTCTGATCTGTACGACGCGCCTTGAAGAACTTAGACCCGGTCGTATGGACAGTTTTCACGAACCCATCGTTGTATTCGTCCACTGAGCTTCCTAGGCACTCGAAACGGTTCTGGAGTTCAAGCTGAAAGCTCTCGGGGTTTTGGATTTGGATCTGTGCTGGACGGAGCGTAGACTTCATCAATCGATACCTTTCAAGCTTGATATTGATGTTCAATGTGCCTCTTACCATGCGGTGATCGCTCCCGGTTTTCACCGAATTGATCACAGAGACATCATTGAACATTTGCTTCTTGGTTGACATGATGAAGTCGATCTCATTTCTAGTTGCACCATCGGGGCTCTGCCAGGTCCACTTCCTGTGCTCATGCTTTCTGAAGAAGGAGTTCATCATATAGAGGCCCTCCTTCTCCATAAAACTAGCCAGTTGGTGACCCCGGCGATTCCGATGTCCAACTCCAAATTGCCCCACCTGCAGCTCATCCCCGTCTCGTTTGCCCAGTTTCGCGTTGAAGTCCCCCATGACAACTATGAAGTGAGTTTTGGAACCATGCATGGCTTTAGATATATCCTCATACATGGTCTCCACTTCGTCGTCGGGGTGTGCCGAGGTCGGGGCGTAGACCTGTATGACCTTCAGCGAATATCTTGAGGATATTCTGAGTATAAGTTACGCCACCCTGGTTGACACACTCTCGATCTTCACCACGTTGTTCACAAGGGACTTGTGGACGATAAACGCAACACCACCCTGGGACTGCCGGTCACCCTCTTGGGAATAGAACAGGTTGCCGGATTTCAGGATTATCGTGTCCTCCCCCTCTCTTCGGACTTCAGATAATCCCACAATACTCCATCGCAGCCTGCTCAATTCCTCTTCTAGTTCCGCTATCTTCTCGTCGGTCCGGAGTGTGCGCGTGTTATATGTTGCCAGGTCCAGTCGTTGGTATTGGCAGCCGGATCCCTTCCGGAACAAAACATACTGATTGAATTTCAACAAAACAGTTGAATTTTATGGTGTCTTTGAAAAGCAATATCAATAGATTGATAGTGTTTTATTCAATCATGTTGGTCAAAGACAATAAAATAATCTATACTAACATTATATGAAGAGTTTGTTTGTTTGTTTGTTTGAACGCGCTAATCTCTGGAACTGTTGGTCCGATTTGAATGATTCTTTCAGTGTTGGGTAGTCCATTTATCGAGGAAGGCTATAAGCTATATAACATCACGCTGCGACCAAAAGGAGCGAAGCATAAATGAAAAATATTGCAAAAACGGTGAAAAATGTATTCCTTTTGTGAGCTGTTTCTCTTTTATGTGACGCAGACGAAGTTGCGTGGGTCAGCTAGTAATTAATAATAGTAATTTGTAATATAGTAATTTCAGGTCAAAGATAATTCTGAAAGAAACCTGGAGTTGTTAGCAATTGGGCGTGGTAAGGTACTGTTATACGGGATCCCGAAAATAACGTTTGGAAAAAATCACTTTTGGTTACCGGAAGGAATGAGTTTAATTTGGGGTTGACGTTGTACACTTCGGGCTTAAGAATAATTTGGAACTGGTAGACACTATGATAAAATTAACGAGATGGTAGAGGTACGGCGATCGGGGTGAGACTAGTGCGCCGCGGGAGCGGGAGGCATTACAGCCTTTAAAATGATGACAAGACATTTTAGAGAAAACCTTATTAGTCAATTATTATTGATCACTAATCTAACATTGGGAAATCGTAATAGTACGATATGCCTAGCTGACCTTATGGTACCCGTCATTCACACTTATGGCTCACCCTCTCGTGTTACTTTCGTGGATAAAAACTAAAAACAATAAATAATGTTGCCCTTTCGTTGTGTAACAGATTTTGTGACCCCTTTTCGGCTAAAGTTTTTGGGCAGAAAAAATTACACGGTTAATCCGAAAGCGACCTTTGACTGCTCGCACGTAGCGCTTTTTATTTTAAGCACGATGTTTGTATTTTTGGTCAACATTGTCCCTGCGTGAGTTTTATATGAAACATTATTTTTATTTTTGTTTTAAATTGTATCATTTAATACCTACCATTATACTTATAGATGAATGGCTAGAAAGGAGGTGTCTGATGAGATAACGACTAATAAAGAAGTATGGAAGACAACCAGTCTTACCAAGGTATATCGTATTACCCAGTATTAGCTGGGTTGTGGTGGTCAGATAGGCAGTCGCTCCATGTAAAATACTGGTATTTAGCTGCATCCGGTTAGAATGGAAGCCAACTCCAACATAGTTGGGAAAAGGCTAGGCAGATGATGATAATTAAACCATTAACAATATCCTTGACCTCGGCTGGAAGAATGCAAAATTAAATATAACAGAACAAGAAACGCCAACAGCAGTAGAAATAAGAAATATAGACCAGCAGTTGGAATTCCAGAAGAACAGAGAAGTTTTACCGAAGGCGTCTGACATGTCAAGTCACGACATCTATCTCTACTCGGTTACATCTTTGTTGTTGGGAGGAATCGCTGTGCTTGCCCTCTATATTACCACTAAACGATGGTGCGAAACAAAGAAAGGCGTCAATACACTCTCTGCCAAAACAGGAGTGACACCTAGAGGAAGGGATAACTTTGGAGGGGACATCGAGCTACAAGAAATACATTCGACAGCAGCGGAGCCCGTTTACAGCGAAGTTAGGCAACCGAAGAAAGCATTTCACTTCGACGAATTAAATTAAATGTTATTCCTATACTTTTACACATTTACTATTGTTTATTATTTCACTTTTAACTATTTAAATTTTAATTATTTCACTTTTAACTATTTACTTTTACATTTATTTTTTAACTACTGTTTGTAATGGATGATCATCCCACTTTTCACTCGGGAGCATGTACGGTTCACTTACAGGCTAGTAAGTCGCTGACGCCGCGACCTACTTTCGTTAATTCATTTTATATACTTTTATTATACTAAACGTTAGTTGACCATTAGCTACCGTAACAATGATACCACGCATTAGCACCCAACATAACTTGTGTGTAACTTTACAATAAACTTGGGATCGTGAAGTCTGTGGTTTTCGTCAACTCGCCTCACTGCAACTTGACCACTGACTAGACTGGAAGCCGACCCAAACATAGTTGGGAAAAGGCTAAGCAGATGGTGACTTGTTATTATAGTATTCTCAGTATTTGTTTATGGAAAATTAGGCACTGCGTGAGATAAAATTAACCTGATTTTTGCCCTTGAGTTTATTCCGTTACAAAATATTCAAGAATAAAGGGTATAATATCACCATTACATTGAAAAGTTGGAATACGAATTCAGCTACAGTCGCTGCCTTTTCTGTTCCCTATGTTACAAAAAGAATAGGTAGATGCTGACTTGGTATATTAATCTTGTGTAAATATATGAGAACTGCACACTTGTTCAGCGCAGATAAGGGTAAAGCCAACTTAACAGAGAACTCGAAACTTCTAACATGGAACTTCTAACACCAGCCACAACCAGTTTCCCCGCGTCTAATAAGATAAGAGGTAACACTATACTACTACTACTACTACTACTATAACAGCCCATAAAGTCCACTGCTGGACATAAGCCTCTCCCATGATGGGAGGAATTTGCCATAATCTCCACGCTTGGCAGGCGGATTGGACATCGCAGTGATGAAACACTAACAGAAAACGCTGCTGCCCATTCTCTGGTCTACGGAGGCGCAAGGTGTTCTGCCTCAGACATTAGTCGCCTTATACGACACCCGTGAGTTTAATGGGTTGGTTCTATTCTACTCTGCCGGATACCACACGGCTAAACAAGAGAGTAGAGATAGCACACAACACGGCTAGAGGTAACACGATTATGCAAAATTGCTACGCGGTGCCTTCGCGAGAGAGGAAATTCAAAAACTAATACATTCCAAATTTCTTGCGAAATCTTTTATGAAAAGCGCGAGGTACTCGGATGTTCTGTTTGTACCGCAAACTTATCGACGATATGTTCGCTATTGGTATGTCTGTGCTATACGCTCTTAATGTGCACGTCTTTCTACATCGCTCTCTCCTAAATTCTATATGAACTCAACATGAATGATGTAACCAAGATTTTGTAACAATATTTTGATTTAAAATAGTGTTCATGGAGTTTCTTGCCCATTCTTCTCCATATATATCTCCGCTTTGGAATGTGCAACTACAGTACTTTCTCAAGTTATTATGCCTTGTGACTGTGACAGTAGCTTCGCTTGTTTCTTGTTTTTTTGACATTCAAAAGTGCCGCAATGGTATGATTGTGAAATAAATGCTTTCAGTTTGAGTTTGAGTTTGACCTATAATTACTTTTTGCCTACGTGTTCCACACGCGCCAGGACCGATGCCTGCCGGGGTTGCGGGACTGTTCGAAAGAGATACCGCGGCCCCGGAACACAAAGGGCGATGAAGGAACATGGATGGGTTTTAGTCAGTAAAAGTCTGACACTCCCTCCTGCTCCGCCCAAAGCAGGAGAAGTCATTTGATGATTTCCCATCCGAAAAAATAAATGGGGCTAGATCTGTTAGGAAACCAGATTAACTTAAGGCATTTCAACATAAATATTATGTACGAAAAATATTTGGGGTAGATCAAAATTCAGGAACTTTCAGTACTATAAAAGAAGAATTCGATCACTAAGGGTGCGGAAAAGCCTGTCAATATCGTAAACCTTTTTGCTTCGGAAAAATAGGTTAAGTATGAACGTGTGAAGTCAACTATTAAGATTTTGA
Organism: Xestia xanthographa; assembly: GCA_905147715.2. Classification (NCBI taxonomy): domain Eukaryota; kingdom Metazoa; phylum Arthropoda; class Insecta; order Lepidoptera; family Noctuidae; genus Xestia; species Xestia xanthographa. The sequence continues at coordinate 18,463,324 of LR990652.1, forward strand.
GAATAATTTAATGATAAAAAACTTGCTTAGAAAATAGGACATATTTTTAAAACCAATACATTATAAAAATACTTTATCGGAATGGTTAAAATCACAAACATACGATGAAATTGAACTTTTATTAACCAGAATCTGCTAAAGTAATACCTGTAAACAATTTTAACATACATAAAACGATCAATCATTAAGACACCTATTCATACCCACACTCGGCATATCCACCTTTCACACACGCACACACACTCAAAACCACACAAACACACACACCACACACCCACAAACACTACACATACCTGAACTTGCTAATTTTGTAACATAATTGTACCTAAAAATAGGCTTTATTAATTTTAATTATGTCTCAACACTGCAAACTGTAACCCAATGGAAAGTTGCGAGGTAACCCCAACACAAGTATCCTTTTAACTTAAAGGGGCTGCCTCAATTTTGTGCTGTAGAACAATTGTATGAGAAACAATAAAAACTTTTTATTTTTTTATTTATTTTACAAAATTACTCTTTTGGTAGAAAATTCACAATTTAAACGTGAATTTCAATATAGACTGGCACTGGTCCCAGGACGCATCGCCGAGAGACGCGGATGACGAGGGTACTTCGATACAAAATCATGTTTTGTGGTAGAACTCAATGTAACGGACTCAAAACATTGTGCTGATGGATGGATTTTGATTAGATTGGAGTACGGGGGTCGTGGAGGTGTTTAAAGTAAAAATCTTATATTTAAAACTAATATTTAAAAAAAAAAACTCAAAAAGTTGGAACTTTGACATATCTCCGTACCTAGAAGGTTCCCAGGTATGGTGTAGAACAAAAAAATGATCCCAATGTCGAGCAGAACAAGTGCCTTTCGGCTTCGTTAAGAGATGTTTTACATCGTTAATATTGTTGTATCAAACGTGGAAATAACAAAATACAACACATGATTTTGGAAAAGTGCCACTAAGTATGCTTTTGGCTTTGAAATTTAATTTACGAAAATACGATCATTATTATTTTCAAAAGGTCTTTCTTATACACATTAGGTAACCTGCACTTTACATGACTCATTCGCACAAAGTTTAAGTAAAGTATAAGTAATACGACTATCCACATCCTACCGTCCGACCCATCGTTCCGTCCTATCAACATTATTGGACCAAAGTTTATGGCCATAAGTTTGTATCTCTGTAGAGAAGTACATTAACATGTAGTTAGAAATTGTAGAACGTATATTATTGACTGAAACTCATTCAAGTTTACAAAATGTCAAAGGTCATAATTAAACTTACCCTCTCCGCAGCTATCTGGGTCATTTGCGTTATGGCTGCATTACACTTGATAGCTATCTAGTACATTTGTATGGCGCGCACCCGCCTCCCAAAAAACTGCATTAAAAACCGTCTAAAACTGTCTCCTCTAGAGCTTATACCTCTGTGTTCAATTCGTTACTAAATTCCTCAATAATAAAATCGAACATCGCAACACTACTCCATAGACAATTTGCCGAAAAAAAAAAAAACTTTCATTTGACAGACGGTGAACACTCAAATTTACCTCCGCAGCAAATGTCGTGATAACTCTGGTATTTTTAATGGTAGCTGATACTATTATATATCAAAATTATCCTTGAGAACCGTGCTTCATTATTTTGTCAACGTAAATTCGTTTTGGAATCTCGAAGTTGCAATATTTCGCCCGTGAAAAAGTAGTTATTATATGTACCTATAGTGATTGTGTTGGAAAGAAATACGTGATTTAGTGACTAAAACGTGTGTGAAATGGGAAAAACAGTGCTTAATTAGTGAGGTGATTAGATTGTTCAACTATCTACACCAAAAAACATGTGGGTTTGTGTGTTTTTTCATCCAACACCGGCTGCCAAAAATTAGTTCCCAGATGTAAACAAACAGTGAGTATCTAGTTTCATAAGTATATTTAGATATGATGCTATTGAGCTATAAATGAGATTGTGGTCTTGTTGGAAAGGAAATATAGTCTAGTTTATTTCTTTAATGTTAAAATGGATAAAAAACTAAGAGAAAACTGATATTTCTAGCGAAATATCAGTTTTTGTAACTATTTTTTGCTATACATTATGACTTGGAGTATATAATTAAAGTATTTCATTTTGATTTCTAGATAAGTAGATTCCTTATCTAATCAGCTTGACAACAGTATTTTTGTAATTGCTCTAGGACTTGTAGTTTTTGAGCTACAGGTGTTTTTATCGGATCGGGCAGAAAATGTTTTGAAAACTTGCAAAAATTTTTGCATGTGAGCGGTTACGGTATTTGCAAATCCGCGCGCTTAGCTGCGAAGTGCGCATTTAAACACACTCCAAGACGGATTGCCAATCTACTGAACTTTGCAAATAACCTGTAGCTAACTATACCTAAATATTTCGTTATATTGAACACTACAAGGCGGTATTCAAGTACTTAAAATACCGACTTTATTAGTATCTATTAAAAAAACATAAAACTTGCCTTCTTTTATCAAAACGACTTCTTAACAAAACTGTTCTGATTAAGTCTCCGCAGTATGTAAAGAAACAAACGAAGGAACTCGTATGTTTGCTGATACCTTCCATACAGCACAACCATCACGTTCTTACGTGATTGGCACATGACTGTTCATCACGTTGTCGGCACACGTTGTAATCACACTGAGCTACGCAACACCGTCGTACATCAGGTGTATGTGACGGCTGACAGACGCGGCTGATATTGGGTCATTCTTGTTTTGTTTCGTGACCTATTAATAGCGAGGTATGATTGCGTAAATAACGTCCTTTGGATGTTGGGAAACGCGTTTTAATAGATACTGGTGTCGATTCTGTTGTGCACAAACTAAACTTTTTAGGCTATTGCTATCTTTTTCTCTCTAATAAAAAGAGAAAGAGACGGACGTAATTTAGAGCTGTCAAGTTTAGTTGGAACTAATATTTTTCTATACAAATGAAGGGTGCACGTAAAAACATGTCGACTTAATACACGGTGAAGCGCAAGGCATAAACTAGTTTAACATCTCTAACTTAGTTCATAGCTATAGCCGTCCTTTTCTCGCACTGCCTTTTAGTAAAAGATAGCAATAACCTAAATTAAGTTTAGTTTGTGCGCAACAGAATCGATAGGTACCATTGTCCCTTTCTTTCGGCATGAACCAAAAATATCGTACACATATATCCTTTTACATAACTACATAACTACCTAAACACCATGTCGTGATCTTTCTAAATTTTAAATGTAAGAATATTCTAAGTCACTTATCAAAACTGAAATATAGAATGACATACGAACACACAGCATCCATTGACGTAGTGAGTCGTCAATCGAGCAACTGGTCGATTGACGACTCACTCCGTCAATGCAACTGCAATTGATTGGAAATACAAACATTGTAGACATATTTCGAGTTGAGATAAATGTCGCACTCGTGACATGAGTTCTATTTGTGGATTGATAAAATACCCATATGAATAATATTGAACTCAGTTTAATCCTCTGACCGAATAATGTTAAACAATTTAATATGAATGCTCAAGGCGTAAGGCGTGTTCAGCGCACGTTGCTGTAAATAAGGGATCAGTCCCACATGCACGTCTCTATAATTTATCATACAAAAACAGACAGCGGTGTGGCCTCATCACTATCTTCTTTCGTAAAACAATACTCTGGGGTAGTGAAATTAGGTCAGTACAGTTTATAATTGCTGAGATAGACATGTTAGGTAACATGGTCTGCGAAAGTGGAGACAGAGAGCAGCTTGGGCCATTAGCTAGAACTGAATATAAGATAAAATCATAAAGAGGGTCTTGCTTAAAGCGTATTGCACCAATGGAACCACCCCGCGTTAAAAAAGCTGTCATGTGTCAACAACCACACACTGCCACAACAACAACAACGACGTAGCAATGTTAGGTGCTTGTGCACCTAACATTGCTACGGGTTTGTATGTGTCTAAAAGAATCAACCGGGTAAAACGGAACGGTTATTTACTATTTGCAGAGCAACCGGTTTGAATCAACTACCTACATATAACGCTCAATAGGGATAGAAATATGATGTTGGCAATTTCTCCCAGAAAAGTAATTGGTATATGCATAGAGAGATGATTGTAAACCATTTGTATGCGATCGGATACGACGCACGCCACAAGCCGTTACGCCGCGGTACGGACCGCTACGGCGCCTTTTGCTATAACATGCTACGAATAGATATGCTCATAGTCGCTATCGCTAGATAAGTACTAAGCGAAAATTTAATTTCCTTGGAAATACCAATGCTAATTTGACTAACTTAGTAAAGATTCTCATTATGCTGTGCTGGTAATGCCGCTGCGGCTATAGAAAACCTCAAATGGCGTCAATATAGTATAAGTAAATGTAGTTCAGGTGTAATAACTTTATTGGGAACTATATTTCCGATCCGTTTGGGGTTGAAACTTTTAGATAATCATTCATGCTGCAAAGGACTCACTATCAAGATTACGATCAGCAAACATCAATTAAAGAGCCCTATTCAGATCAGAACTCAGACTCAATAGCTCACTAACAATCACAAACTAAACAGTGGTTGTCTCAAGCGTTGATGCCTCAGATGAACAGATTGCGGCTCGCGATCTCTCATCTAAATTTGAAAACAGAACCATCAAGTACACTAGACTAGATGAAACGAAGGATTGAGTCACAAACGATTATCCACTGAATACGAGAGTGGAATTTTAAATCGAGAACAAAAGCAAAGCGCGCAGTAATTGGGCTGTTAATTCAGTGAAGGACGGTATCATGTGGTAGTGTTGGGTAGAGGACGAGATAATAAGCTATATGGAGGTTTTGTTGTTCGAGAGTGGCTTTCGATTAACATTTTGTACGTATCGGTTTAGCCGCTCAAGATTTGCTCTTTCAGTTGAGTTCCAGATCTAAAATTCATGTAATTGCAATGGATACTTAGCTTATCATTTTTAATAGTAAAATGATCAAAGGATCTTTGAGGTTTCTATTTTGTGTAGGAACTAATATGCTAGTATTAACAGACCAAGGCGTTCGTTGCCCACCCCATTAACTTAACTAAATAGACTGTAGGCACAAAACATTTCTAGAATTACCAACTTACCTGAAGAGCAAATAGATTGGGCAGATCACATCCAAGCTACTCATTACTGTGTAGGAGGATCAAAATCTGAGTACAATCTTAGAATGTTGTTGCCCAGGCAATAATACTGTCTCAAACGAATTACGATTTCTATAAACTTATAACCACATTATTTGACTCGACTGAAGCTAGAATCTGATGTAGCAGCAAAACGGAAAGCCAATCTTTTCATAGACTCTTCACTTCCATGTTAATGTTTAAGCAAACTTAAGTAAACAAAGATTTGTTTTAATTAACTGAACTCTAACAACAGTTCTTCTAATGTTTAGAATAAAATAATAAAAATCTTTATTTATACAAAAACCTTCAACATTGATTTAAGACTAGGTCACATAAATTTCAGTGAAATAAAGGTGATACTGATAGAGTAACCCTGACTCCCAAACTAGGAGATCCTGTGACTTAGGAGTCAGTGTTCTGCTGTCACTATGATACAAAAACCTTTTACTAAAAAGTGTGTTAACAAAATCTTGGCAAAAAAGAAACAAATTTGAAAGTACAACTAAATTATTTTAACAGAGATTAAACTAGGAGTGAAGGAATTTATTAATTGCAGTTGTATTATGAATGTGCATGTGTAGGTAATTGTGTGTGTATTGTGTGTGAAGTTTTCCTATATTTTTCAATTACTCGTAATGGTCGGTTGTCTCAAGATTACACTTGTTCGTGCTGATGACTTTGCTTAAACATTCATTACAATGTTTGTAAATGACCATTAGAAGGAAAGGAGAAAAAATCAAATTAATTTTAGCTGTTATTTGAAAGTTAAATCAGTGTTTTCGCGGGGTTTGGACCCATTTTATTTTAGGAGTTTTTTGTACTGTCTGCAAATTCTACTGGACTGTTAACAATTCATGTCGTTAAGCCTTATTGGATGGTTCGTAAGTGTTCCGTTTTTTTTAGTTCAGTTCAATATTAGTAGATACTAAAGCTTTAATTTTATGAATACTTGAATGACCAACTCCATAATGATCACGATAGTAATTAATTCAAGGAAAAAAATTGCAACCAGTTTAAGGGAGAGCTTTACAATCTAGCTATTTTCAGATCCTTTCATTATATCCAGGTCACTGTTTTCATCCGACCGATCAATAAGTCTAGCAGCTCAAATAACCTGCTCAAACAATTTCCGTCCTCTAAAACCCGCCAGGTATAAAAAAGTAGTGTGCTAAAGTGTTATGTGAAATTAAATTGATCAGATTTTGTTAGGATGCATCAGAAAGCTTTGCGGTTTATAGACCGATGTTAGCTCACAAACATGTATGCAAGATTAAAAGTGTCGTAACTACTTGGTACACGGATTTTGATGATGGTTAGTGGTCGTCGGATTGACAAAATAGCGCTATATTTAAACATTGAGTGCGGCGAGAGCTTGTGCCTTATCCTCTGAATATTTATCCGGCACTCAGAATCGTAAATTGGTGAAAAGCTTTTGAGCAATTTCGAAAAAACATCAGGAAATTTTCAGAGGCGGTTTCAGTCAGAGTGGTAGAAACGTTTGCAAACAGTGTGTTAAGTTCTGAATAGCAGTCTTTGAAAACGTTATCACAAGCAAAAAAAAAAAAGTATTTTAGGCATTAATGAACATTTTTAGGAAAATCCTTTTATTGTGCATCATGGGCTTCGTTAAAAAAACAGGAACAGCCATCTGAGAGCCTTCCACCTGGGCATGCTTTGCTGTGGTTGACTTGGAAATCTCTAAATAGATTCCGAACCCAAGTCGGCCGTAGCAAAATCTCGTCAGATGAGAGTTCATGGACGATTAAGATCTCAAGTGTGAATGTTGCATGATTCCACAAACAATGGCCTGCCTTCCACCTTGCGCAGCATGCTCTGACACCTTATTTAATATATGTGACGATAATAATTATAATAGGTTAAAAATATTATTTGTTAGTTTTTAAAGTTAATTTTTTGTATCGGGGGGTTTAAATTTTACTTTTATTTTGTTGTTTTTCTTTTTAAAGTAGGTTTAAATATTAGGAAGGTATTTATAGTGATAAGTTAATTGTGTTAGTATCTTAGTTAGGTACTAGTTATCATATTAGTTTTAATTTAATAGATTAATGGAAGGTAGTCAGATTAAAGAAGTCAGAAAGAACTAATGATCTTCAAACGGCTGATCAGGTCATGGTTACCTTACCAGATACTTTCAATATCATTGAAGTAACACGGTACCAAATATCGAATCGATACCATACATATGGAAGGGAGTCAGATCCCTTCATCAAATATTAAAGAGCTGATGATCTTCAAACGGCTGATCAGGTCATGGTTACCTTACCAGATACTTTCAATATCATTGAAGTAACACGGTACCAAATATCGAATCGATACCATACATATGGAAGGGAGTCAGATCCCTTCATCAAATATTAAAGAGCTGATGATCTTCAAACGGCTGATCAGGTCATGGTTACCTTACCAGATACTTTCAATATCATTGAAGTAACACGGTACCAAATATCGAATCGATACCATACATATGGAAGGGAGTCAGATCCCTTCATCAAATATTAAAGAGCTGATGATCTTCAAACGGCTGATCAGGTCATGGTTACCTTACCGTATACTTTCAATATCATACGGTACCAAATTTCGAATCGATCGGACATAGGAAGTTAGTCAGATCCCCTCCTCAACTAGAAAAGAGCTGATGATCTTCAAACGGCTGAACAGATTTTCATAAAACATGGCTAAGAACACTCGGCATATATATATATTATCTATGACACAAAAAAAACTAAACGAAAATCAGTTCATCCGTTTGGGAGCTACGATACCACAAACAGATACACAGAGAGACACGTTAAACTTATAGCACCCCTCTTTTTTGGTCGGGGGTTAAAAAATGAAACTCACTTTTAAATTCGAGCATTTTTTTGCATTTTTACAGCCAATAAAAATCGACATACCTGTACCATGAAAATTTAATATTTTCCTACTGGAATAAATACGCTTTATATAAATGATAAAAATGGTGGCTTTTAAATATTTCCGCACAAAAATTTACCTTTAGCAATCATGGCCAGCAAACATTTAATTTTGTGTACATTTAACTTTCTGAAACACAAAGCTGAACTCCAAACTCTTTGCGCTCACAGTAGACTTTCAGCACAAAATATAAATAAATTGCTCTCAGAGCTCATTTACTGAGACGCGGTGCGTCGCGGGTCGCCTGCGGCGGGCGTGACGTCTCGTGGCGCGTTACGTATTTTTTCCGTTTACGGAGAGGCGGTGGCGCGTGCAGCGACCAGCGTTTAAACAAAAGCGTTAACACAAACAATGAAAAAAAAAACCGGCCAAGTGCGAGTTGAACTCGCGTTGAGAGGTTTCCGTACAATTTATAGAATTCTTATAGGTTTTCCTGTAAACTATAAGCAATGAACTATATTTTGTATTTTTTCAAAGTTTTAGGCTCAGTGGTTTCGGAGATCAGGGGGGGAATAGTCAATTTTCGTCTTCTTTCATGAATAAAATCAAAACCATTTATTTTACAATAATAACAAAAATACATAAATAAATAATATATTTCAGATCCTCATAACGAGCCCTTTCATTTAATGTATGACACAAAGAGGTTCGCAACTTTTTTTTTAAATTTCCTAATTTGTCCCCCGAAAATGAGCCTTATTTAAGAAAAATATTTATTTACATTGCACATCTGTGTTTGGGTCATAGGATTACACCGTCCTACCAAATTAATTCCACCTGATTTGGTACAGTAGATTCGGAGCAAATTGGCTGTGACAGACAGACGTACAGACAGACAGACGCACGAGTGATCATATAAAGGGTTCCGATTTTTAATTTTTTGTACGGAACCCTAAAAACAATGCAAATGTAATGGCAGTGTAATATGATTTTGTTTACGAAGACAAGTGCGTGATATCACGCGTAGTGCGGTGCGTAAGGAGCAGCGGAGTAGGAGTAGCGTGTAAGTTTTGCGGCACACGTGGCAAGAATTGACTTATACCTATCGTCTGCGTTGTGCGATAATCCAAACAACAAGATCACAGCTGTAGTGTCGACGAATAAGTTACGACATCTTAGATTAGTCGGATGTCAGCGTTGTCCGAGCATACCAACAGTGTAATACTACCATTATGGACATTTATTCCGATACTTACAATAAGGTTGAGGTCGGAGATTAGAAGCGAGAGCTTGATAAATTGCCAGCACTTGACTGTGAAACAATTGATGAGGTGGCGATGAGTCAGGATTATAAATACTAGGAAAAAAAGGTATGCGCGGCCAAAGGGTACATCATCATTCAACATACTCGTATCTGTAGGTCACAAACACCATTTATTCATGTCATGTCTATTTACCATCTTTAGCATTATTTACTGAACAAACTCTGGAACCTTGTTCCTCCATTTAATGCTTGAGGCAACACAAACATAACCTACTTGTATACGGAAATATAACAGAGATCTGAATGTTGTTTCTGTTGCGAGGAGTCATGCATAATGAGCTGGTACTGTGTTTGAATATAATGTATATTTAATTTATTTTGATAAAATAACACAAAACTCTTATTCATTATTTTTGTAGAAAGTTTGAATCACCAGGAGGCAACTTAAACATTTCAGTTACTTATAGTTTTTTTTTTTAATTTATGAACAATCCTGCGGACAGTCAAGACGACTGTTTTATGAATTTGTGAAACATTCTCTCACCGGGCAGCGTCCCCTCGGAGCAAATACTCAGAATTACATAGCAATCACTGGTTGTCAGGGATGTACAATACTCGTAATGCCTCACGGGTCAGTGGGTAGTGGGTTTCGTATCATCTTAGAATCTTGAAAAGGAATATCTTAGTAAACTTTAAACATTTTTAATATGACGGAAGCTATTATTTCAAACTAAATTATTTCACACAAAATCATTTCTTGAACGACAGTAAACTTGATAATAAAAAAAAATTGCTTATTCATGGCAAAGGCTCAATTGAGAGCAGCGGTGTCTCAGTGGTGGCGGCCTAGACTTACGCACAATAAGTCGGTGGTTCGAACCCAGACAGGCGCATTCCTTTGTGTAATTTATGTCATCACCACTGCTCTCAACATGGTGAAGGAAAACATCGTGAGGAAACCGGCATGTCCTAAAACCAAGAAATTCGAAGACATGAGACATTTACCAATCCGCACTGGATTCGCGTGGTGGATTACAGCCCATTCCCTCTCATAGAGAGGAGGCCTGTGTCCCAGCAGTGGGAACATTAATTGGATGATCATGAGGCTCAATCGTTAGTAACATTGGACGTCTGACCAGCTCAACCATAGCGTGCGACTACCAGGGTACTGTTATATGGGACCCCGAAAATACCGTTTTAAAAAAAACACTTGTTTATCGGAAAGAAATAGTAAAAGTTTAATTTGGGGTTTGACCTTGTACAATAATTTAAAGAACTGGCAGACACGGAAACGAGATGGTCACGGTATGGCGATCGGAAGAAGACTGGTGCCCCGCGGGTGCGGGAGGCAATACCGCCTTTAAAATGATGACATGATAATTAAGAGAAAACCCTAGTAATCAATTATTATTGATTACTAAGAGTTTCCTCTAGCATTGGGAAATCGTAACAGCCCCCCGATTTAGAGTAAACTACACCTTTTAAAGTGAAGTTTAAGTTTAATAAACGTGAGTCAGCCGATTCGAAGAGAGGGCCCCGTGTTTATGTTTGAGGGTTGAATGTCATCTAATTCAATGTCATTATTTTCAGGACTTCTAGTTTCTTTAGATTTCATTAGTCTCTTGTGTATGCCAGTTGTATACACCTTATATATAATAAAGAACACAATAGAAATTATAATTACAATGGTAATACCTGAATAATATTTTTGATATAAAACAATATGTGGTTTTTCAATTATATTGTTAAGGCTTTTCAGGATTTCAGGATTATCATAAGCTAAGGAATCTAAGTTAACATTCTTAAGATTAACTACAGGTAAGTTTGATACAATATTATTATACGCTACAATATTACAACATGAATCATTTAAAATATTAAAATTAGAAACAATAGTTTTCAACTGAACCTTACGATTTTCATGCGGAGTTAAACGAGTGTCCTTGCAATAGGCAACACATTCAGAAGGTAAGTACAATATACCATTTCCACTAAATTCTATTTCAGTAGATTGGGAGTTATTACATTCAATACTTATTTTAGTTTTTTCTGTCATTACATATAACCACCTATTATGGCGTAGTGGCTGCCAGATGCTAATGTGACCATGAATAAATTTGGTTTCACAAATCGAAGGAATTGAGGTAAGTACCTTTGTAATAATTTCCGTTTCACAGGAAGGCGTCGCAGAAGAGGAGTACAATATTGATGTTTCACAAAGGTAATGGTAATTATTAATTATTTTACAATAGTCGAGGTTATCTAATTTACAGTACATTGACCTATCTCTGTTTATACCAATATATTTGGATGATGGAATGATGGTCGAGTATGACTCTGGATTATTTTTATCATGAGGAACCGGTGAAGGTAAGTTATGATATATATTTAATTGTATAGGGTTAATGAGAGGAATTTTAACAGTAAATACCACTTTTTCTTTACTAAAGTAACTAGATATTTCCGATATATTTAAAATAGTATGCATATTGTCGAGTTTTAAAGGAACTGGAAATTGTTTAGATTCGGGTAAGAATCTGTAATTATCGATTAATTCGGTGTAAAGTTCTTTAGGTGTTAGGATAGTGGGGTACAAAACATTAGATTTGCTAAACATGATAGAGTTAATCAAGTCTTCGAGTTTGAAGGACAAGGCTAGGAGACTATTTTCTATCATGGAAGTTATTTCCAGCATGCGAGACCTAATACTTAATTCTCTTGAAGCATGAGTCAGAATTGGAATATCTTGGGACAATCCATCAATTGCATTTTTCAGATGCTTTTCATTTAGATCAATTATGGACAGAGTTTCATTGAAAGATCTAAGGGAAGAAGTAGTGACTAATATATTTTCTTTCATTAGAAGAGCTAGTTTCTTTTGGTCTGTTTCTACTTCTCTAATGGCATTGTCGTATCGGATGGCATCGTCTTCATCCATTGTGCCGAATAGTTTCTTTGATAAAGTGCCTACGAATCCTAGAAGTGCAGACCTTCTCGACTGACGAGATGTTAGGTGAAAGATAGCCTCATTATCATGGGCTATGTCATTATAACGAGTGTTCAATGGTTCAAAGAGATTTGTACATTCCAAATAATCAAAGACTTTACCATTGTCACATACTTGCTTGGATTTATCGAGAATAAGACGAAGGTTTAGAATATGTGGATTAATAAAGGATACATCATAAGGAATAACTATACTAAGGTGACTATCAAATAAACTTAAGGAACCTAAAGGGTCGAAGTAGATGCCAGGACTGTTCGTCAAGGACGTAATGAACTCCTGACCCAGCGCAGAATTACTGTAATAGAATATAATTAAAATTAGTATTAAGTATATAACTAGGACTACGTTATAGATCTAGGAGCTAGTTTGACTTCGTCATAGTGATGTGTCACATGACGTCTATTTATGAGTAAAGTTAAAGTACTTCTGCCATTGATCTTTATTACTTTATACGGGCCTTTCCAAATTGGCGAAAGGGCCTTACGCAGACGTACATGATTTTTGAGATATACGTAATCTCCGACTTTATACTGAACAGGTCGCGAATGGTTGTCATAATACTGTTTAGATCTTTCTTTAGATCGTTGGATGTTTTCGATGGCTTTTTCGCGTGAGAGTTTTAGGCGATGATGCAGGGACTTCAGATATTCTGGATATGTAAGGTCTGATTGTAATTCATAGACGGAGTCCGGGATAAAAGGCTTTTGACCGAAGAGAAGCTCGTATGGTGTAAAGTTAGTAGTGGAATGAGTAGAAGTGTTGTATGCCAACATAGCAGTATAGACATATTTATGCCAATCAGAATGATTTTCATTGACATAAGATTTAAGGTATTCCTTGAGTGTGGAGTGACTGCGTTCAAGCGCACCTTGAGTTTGAGGATGGTATGGGGAAGACCAGATTTGTTTAATTTTCAGGAAGTTGCAGGTTCTTTTAAATAAATCTGCGGTGAAGTTTGTGCCTTGGTCAGTTAAAATAGACTTCGGGATGCCGAAAACAGAAATAAAGTGCACCAGACACTCACATGTTTCTTCTGCAGTCGCATTAGTGATAGGGTAAGCAAGGGAATATTTGGTGAGGTCATCCTGTAATGTAACAATGAACTTGAGCTTAGTAAGGCCAGCTTCCGGAAGAGGACCCACAAGGTCGAGGCTGAGTCGTTCAAATGGTTTAGTGGAAGTGGTAGTTATTTGCATCGGTGATTTATTAATTTGTCTTAGGGCTTTATTACTTTGGCATTGGGAGCAATTTTTTACATATGTTTCGATATCTGACCGCATGTTTTTCCAGAAATACCTTTCTTTTATTCTGTGAAACATTCGCGTAGATCCTAAATGTCCGGCAATAGGAATGTCATGGTTTTCGCGTAGTATTTTAGGTATCTCTGAGGGTGTAGGGTAAATAATAGTATTATGATAAATATAAATTGATACTTGAGTATTGTTAAAGATATAGCAGAACATGTTGTATATTTTTGCCCAGATGTGTTTGTCGAAAGGATTTTGGAAATCAGTAATGGCTAAGTTTAGGTTGGGGTCAGTAGGATTATGTAATAAGTCGGATCGAAGATTTAGTATACTTTTATAAATGTCTTCATAAGAACTGTTATAAAAGTGATATACTTTAGTGAATAGGAAATATATTAATTTTCCTTTATGATCGAAAGAGATAAAAGAGTAGAGAGTTCTTTCCCTATCTAATAGTTCCTTGGAGTTTTCAAGGTTGCTCAAGATTTCTTCTACGTGGGGATTGGATTCATCGAGATCAATGGAAGTAGGTATGACAATGATTTTGCAGTTAGTTTTCAGGATGCTTTCGTTGTGTTCTATGATTTTAGCATTACTATTAAAGTCTTTGTTGCTCATTGTTTTCAGGAATTTGCTATAATTATCGTCACGAAGGGGATTTGTTGTGAGATTCGGGGAATTGTTAGATGAAGTAGAAGGATCATCGATTTCTGGTGGTGAATCATTGTTTTCTAAAAGGTCTACTGAAGGTAATTTATCGTCAAAGTCTAGGGAACCAGGAGGTAGTTGGATATCAAGATCCTCGAGAGTTAGAGGGCTGAATGGAGGTGATGAAGCATCTGCGTTTTGGTTAGAAGTAGATGGAATAGGATCACAGTCTGATGGTTGAATTGGATTTACAGGATATCGGGATAAGGCGTCAGCAGCGGCATTAAGTTTCCCTTTCTGATAATCGATTTCGTAATCGTACTCCATTAGTTTCAGGCGCCACCTTTGTAATTTACTACTAGGATCTTTATGATTAAACAACCACTTTAATGGCCTATGATCAGTAATGATCAGGAATTTTCGTCCATAGAGATATGGGCGAAAGGTTTTACAACCGAACAAAATAGCAAGGAGTTCTTTTTCAGTGGTATTGTAGTTAGATTCACTCTTGTTGAGGGTCCGAGAGGCATAGGCTATTGGCCTATCTTTACCAACTGGACCTTGACTAAGTACGGCACCGATGGCATAATTAGAAGCATCACACGTTAAAATAAAAGGGGCAGAGAAATCTGGATAAATGAGGATGGGAGCAGAGGTAAGTTTGTGCTTAAGTTCGTCAAAGGCGACTTGTTGTTGATTTTCCCAAAGGAAGGGAACATCCTTTTTTAAAAGTTGAGTTAGAGGTTTTGCAATTTTCGAGAAGTTAGCAATGAAACGGCGATAGTAAGATACAAGTCCGAGGAAGGACTTAATGTCCTTCGGAGATTTGGGAGTAGGAAATTGGGTTACTGCTCTTATCTTTTCAGGGTTAGGTTTTACACCATCTTTAGTTATTTGATGGCCAAGATATGCGACTTCACGTCGGAGAAACTCGCACTTGTCGGGTTGAAGTTTTAGATTGTAATCTCTAAGCCTTTGGAATACTGATGAAAGATTATCGATGTGAGAATTCAAATCATGAGAATATATTACTATGTCATCAAGATATACAAAACACCGTATACCTTGGAGGCCTGTGAGGGCTGTATTCATTAATCGTTGGAAAGTAGCGGGTGCATTTTTTAAGCCAAATGGCATTCTTGTAAATTGGTAATGTCCTTGAGGTACACTAAACGCTGTTTTAGGAGCGTCTTCTTCATTAATTAAGATCTGATGGAATCCAGATGCGAGGTCAAGGGTCGAGAAGTATTTACTCTGACCCAACTGATCTAAAATTTCGGATATCTGCGGTATGGGGTAGCTATCACCAATGGTGACATCATTAAGTTTTCGGTAGTCGATAACTATACGCCATTTTTGTTGTCCGGATGCATCAATCTTTTTTGGGACAATCCAAATTGGAGAAGACCATGGAGACTCTGAATGTTTTATGATTCCTTGGTCGAGCATTTGGTCAATTTGTTTATTGACTTCTTGTTTGTGTACCTCTGGGAACCGATATGATTTTACATTAATTGGATTTTGATCGCTCGTCTTTATGTTATGCTTAAGTGCATTCGTGTGAGACAGTTTATCACCGGGGATAAAGAATATATCTGAGTATTCAGAACAAACATCGTGAAGAGCATTTGCTTCTTCAGGATTGAGGTGAGAGATTCTAAGGAGGTTTAATACTTCTTGTGTTCGGATGTAAGAGTTGGTATTTTTGAGATGGCAAACTGTATGAGCGTCTACTGTATCAATAGGATTGATTAAAGAACTTATGGGAATTAGTGTGATATCTAGATTTGACTTTAAGGTTATAGGAGTTTCAGAAGTATTTATTACTGATAAATTAATTCTTTTGTTTTCTTTGACTGCAACTAAGCAATTAGCAATTAGTAAATCTTCGTGATAGCATTGATCTAGTACGAGCCCTTCTTTCACCTCAGGGTTGGAGACGGAGCATTCTATGACAGTTTCAGACCTGGGAGGAATTATATAAGTTGGTTCATTGAAATGTAATTTTATTTCGTATTTACCTATTTTCAAGGTTTCGCGAGTGTAGTCAATTGTGCAGCCAAAGGCGATTAGCATATCAGTGCCAATTATACCATCATAAGGTAAGTGGATTCGGGGTATTATGTGGAATCTATGCGTGATACTATTTTTATCATCTACTTTTAATTTCAGCTGAAAATGACCCATGGTTGGTGAAGCTTGATCAATGGGATCAATGCCTTTCAAAAAGATTATTTCTGTTGAGATATCAACTGGTATTTGTATAGAAGATCGTTTCAGTAGGCTTACAGTTGCGCCAGAATCTACGAGAAGAGATAAGGTAGTATCTGACACTGAGGAATAGACAAGGATGTGAGGTAAGCGTTTCTTAAATGGACCAATATTAATTTCATAGATTTTTGTTTCAGGTATTGGAGGATCTGATTTATGTTCGGCGGGAGCAGAGGATTCAACGGGAGCAGAGGATGCAACGGGAGCAGAGGATGCAACGGGAGCAGAGGATACAGCGGGAGCAGAGGATACAGCGGGAGCAGAGGATTCAACGGGAGCAGAGGATACAACGGGAGCAGAGGATACAGCGGGAGCAGAGGATACAGCGGAGGCAGAGGATACAGCGGATGCAGAGGATGTAGGGGATACAGTGGATGTAGGAGATACAGAGGATGCAGAGGATACAGTGTTGCGATTTATTCGCGAGTCCCTATTTTTAGGGGATACAGAGGATTCAGAGGATACAGTGTTGCGATTTATTCGCGAGTCCCTATTTATAGGGGATACAGAGGATACAGTGTTGCGATTTGTTCGCGAGTCCCTATTTTTAGGGGATACAGAGGATACAGAGGATACAGTGTTGCGATTTATTCGCGAGTCCCTATTTATAGGGGATACAGAGGATACAGTGTTGCGATTTGTTCGCGAGTCCCTATTCTTAGGGGATACAGAGGATACAGCGGATATAGTATTGGTGTCTTTGATATGGCATTGTTTGGTAATTTGAAGTGTGGGTCTCACGAGACACCGCCGTGAGCCCTTTATTCGTTTAAATCGTCGTTTGATTTAACCTGAGTATTTTCCATATAGTCATAGCCTTCGTCATTATTTACCATGTGAATTTGACCTTGATTATTTTGGTAACGCTTTGGAAATTGTCTTTGATTATTTTGGTCTCTGAAACGATTATTATTGAACTCTCGTTTTCTGCATTCTTCAATGGTATGGCCAACATTTTTACAATACCGGCACACCGGAGGACCTGAAGTAGATGGTCTCTGATTATTGGGGTCATTTGGGTAACT
Organism: Xestia xanthographa; assembly: GCA_905147715.2. NCBI lineage: Eukaryota > Metazoa > Arthropoda > Insecta > Lepidoptera > Noctuidae > Xestia > Xestia xanthographa. The sequence goes on from LR990652.1 coordinate 18,480,810, forward strand.
TTGCTGTTGGTTTCGGTTTTGTTGGAATCGGCGTTGAGGCCAACGTCCTTGATTGGGTGAGTTAGTATTGGTTGCTGACGCTGAACGCTTAGAAATGGTCTGAATAATCTTTTCTTCGGACATAGCGAAGCCAATGGCTTCGTTTAATGTTTCAGGGTCACGGCATCTTACTACAGTCGACAATCTAGAGTTTAAGCCACTGATAAATGTATGCAATGCCAGGTCTTGCATTGCAGCGACACGGCCAGCCAGTTCGCCTTTCTTTTTTGTAGGGATTGAGATATTAATTTCAGTTAACAGTTTGGCTAGGCATGTTTCTACGCGTAGTGCGAACTGGTTAACATTTTCGCTGTTAGATTGACAGCAATCTTGGAGGTCCGAGAGTAGTGCAGCGTAATGTTTTTTCTCGCCGAATTGATTTTTTAGGAATTCCTCTAGCTGTTGCCAGGTTTCAAATTCTTTGATTGAGCACGCACTTTCAGCACGGCCTTCGAGTTGACTCAAAATGTATTTTAATACTATATTTTGCTGAAGCGATGATGCAAGGCTTATTGCATTTCTGCAATTATTTAAAAATGCATTCAGTTTTTCGCGGTTTCCGTCGAATTTATTTATAAATTTGCTAATGAAGTTCATGTCTATTTCCTTTGTGGACATGTCACTAGACTCGTCTTTAGGCATGGTAGACAAAACAAAAGATAGCGCGCAAGGTACGGAGAATTCGCGATAAGAAAGGAATGTTGCACTAGTCTCGGAGCTTCGGAACTTTATGATTAGGAATAGTACAAATGGACAATTTAATTAACTGAATGTTATATAGCACTTTAGAATTTGAAATAGTTTGGAATTATGGTGAAACTTGCAGTTTAAGACACTTGCACTATTTTCACAACACGGAAACGGTAGGTACTTACAGGAACACTGCGACTATGACGGCACCACTAATCATTTCGTAGCCAGGCGAGATCACCCAAGGTGAGTGATAGATGTTCGGAGTATGCCCACCAGGGCACGTGAGGGTCTGACTGATGAGACCAGCAGGATACGGCGTGAGGGTCTGATGAGACCAGCAGGATACAGCGTGAGGGTCTTATGAGACCAGCAGGATACAGCGACACGGAGGTGATATTGGATAGCACTTTTCACTGACACGATCACGACATGATTTGAGGCGTTCCGAGGATTTAATTTTTAAAAATCCCACCGCTGCCACCAATGTTATATGGGACCCCGAAAATACCGTTTTAAAAAAAACACTTGTTTATCGGAAAGAAATAGTAAAAGTTTAATTTGGGGTTTGACCTTGTACAATAATTTAAAGAACTGGCAGACACGGAAACGAGATGGTCACGGTATGGCGATCGGAAGAAGACTGGTGCCCCGCGGGTGCGGGAGGCAATACCGCCTTTAAAATGATGACATGATAATTAAGAGAAAACCCTAGTAATCAATTATTATTGATTACTAAGAGTTTCCTCTAGCATTGGGAAATCGTAACAGTACGTCGCATCGTATATTGCCATAAATATGCTAATGATGCCGTTAGAAATAGACCGTACTTGTCAAGATGGGGTTAATTCGAGTTTTGATATGTCTGAAACATTTTCAAATGGCAAAAATCATAAAAGGATAATAATCTTGAGGGCTCAGTATCCACGTGTGTGTTTATGTTCATCCATCAAAAGCAAACACAAATTCCGAATTTTCCTTTCTTATACGAATAGCAGTGCCAGTGCCTGAAAAAATCATGCCAATAAAGGATTGGATCAAGTTCGTGTTCTCTACAATTTACTTATTTTATTACTCAAGATTACTTTAGTAGAATATTAAACATGTACCCACATTGGGGCTGAAATAGAAATATCTAGACGAGATTTTTATGTGAAGGGACTTACTTTATAAACTACGAAATGTAAAGTCGTATTATTAGCATAAACTTGTGCAACATTTTAGCTCCAAACAAACATATTATATTTTTGTCAACTGCCAGAATAAATGAGGATAAAAGAATACCAAGTCATAAACGAAAAGCTAGATCTTCGGCAAAATGGCCTTCAATAGATTCAGCTTATTCCACCTTGTGCTCTAATCCTAAAACGCACACATCCGTGAACGTTCCATGCAATCACAGATGTCACAGTCAACAGTCGAGAACTTTGTGACGCGCGTGTTAGCATTTGAAAATATAACTATGTAGATTATGTAACTAAATGTATTTATAGTTATTTATGCAACTGTTGTATAATGAGGGGTATTAAAACACGAATGTGGGTTTATCACACGAGGCGAAGCCGAGTGTGATAATAGTATCACATGAGTGTTTTAATACCTAATTATGTACAGTTGCATACAAGACTTTATCTACATCCATGATATGAATCCTCCATAAAAGGTTCTGAAACCATAGGGTGTTGCAGTGTTCTAAGAAGTCTATGTAAATTCATGGAAAGTTTAATTGCTTGTATTTAATACAAACAAACCGTGTATAGGTAGTAATATAATTATTTACATTTTGGATTGTTCAATTATCAAAATTCACAAAGCTTGTATCACTCATTTTTGTAAACAACAAAGTACTTAGTGCAATACTAATATCCAAATATCGAACAAAGATGGCGGGATACGACGTGAATTCGAATTAACCTATAAGTTTTTTTTTTTATTACGTCGCTGTGGTAGTGAATCGCACGTGCTAGACGTTCGATTCACCACCACATTCGATGTTCTTTTTTTAAAACGAGTTGCATAATGAAATTCAGTACAACATTATAACACCCGTTTGGATGTTATAATGGTTATTATGACACTGGCTGTTTTAATGTTGGCCATAAGCTAACTGTTTCAGATACTTTTATAGAGGATTTATAGCATGGGTGTAGATAAAATATTTAATGTTCGTAACTTATTAGGTATAAAATATAAACAATGGGATTCACTTCATAATAACATTATATTTACTAGTGTATATAACACAACGTAACGTAGCAATATAATATCAACCATAACTAATAAACAACACACATAATAATCACATCATAATAACCACAATCATCTTCATTATCTTGTAATAATGAAGATGATTGTGATTCACCTTTATTATCACAATCATCATTTTATCACAATCGTCGTTTTATCACAATCGTTGTTTTATCACAATCGTCGTTTTATCACAATCATCATTTTATCACATCATCATCGTTTTATCACAATCGTCGTTTTATCACAATCGTCGTTTTATCACAATCATCATTTTATCATATCATCATCATTTTATCACAATCGTCGTTTTATCACAATCATCATGTTATCATTTTATCATATCATCATCATTTTATCACAATCGTTGTTTTATCACAATCATCATTTTATCACATCATTTTATCACATCATTTTATCACATCATCATCATCATTTTATCACAATCATCATTTTATCACAATCATCATCATCTTATCACAATCATCAACATTTTATCATTTTATCACAATCATCATCATCTTATCACAATCATCAACATTTTATCATTTTATCACAATCATTATCATTTTATCACAATCATCATCATTTTATCACAATCATCATCATTTTATCACAATCATCATCATTTTATCACAATCATCATCATTTTATCACAATCATCATCATTTTATTACAATCATCAACATTTTATCACAATCATCAACATTTTATCACAATCATCAACATTTTGATCACAATATTAATCTAACCTAACCTAACCTAAACCTAACCTAACACAGTCACCATTGTCGTTATCACAATCACTAACACAATCACCATCGTCACTATCACAATCACTATCACAATCACCATCGTCGCACTATCATAATCACCATCGTTGTTATCACAATCACCATCATCGTTATCACAATCACTATCATCGTTATCACGACAAATCAACAATATAATCAGAATAGTATTATCAACCATAATCAAAATAATATCACACCTTAGATGTTAACGCCTTAAAAGTCGTAGACAGGGGGGTGAAACTTCCATACATTGGCTTCAAACAAAATTTTCATAGACAGTGCCATCTATGTGGTTAGGAACGCTTGTTTGGCCATAGTTTTATACTTTTGCCAATAGATAGAGCTAGTTGATAACAGTACAATAAAAGTATTACTAATTAATAAAAAAAGTATTATTTATTATTATTATTTCAACATGTTTTACATTACAGATACATTTTAAAATATTATTGCAAAATAAATAAGACCTTTTCGTTTTCACTTCAAGTAGTTTATTTATTACACAGTAACAGTGGGGGTACATTTGAAAACTTTTTTTAAGTTACGTTTGTTCTTTCGTGGTGTTCTGTTGATCTGTTTTGTGTTCTTTTACGATCTAAAACTGTGCTTGTTTTCTTGATATCTGCTATTATAAACGTTGGACTCTTCCCTTGGACCCTGTGATAAGATACGTAAACGATTGATCCAACGCTGTGTACCTATACGTATAGTGGACCTCAATTTTATCTTTTCGATTTGAATTCGACGAGTTAAGTGCTTTTTGGATGTATTGTATGTATATTATTATAACACACATTGTAAAAAAGGAAATAAATTCTTTAAAAAACTAAATATTTTTCATTTCTATCTATCATTCATTTATTGATATGGCTCTTATTGATTTCATTCCTAGCTTAAGATTAGGAAGAATGATTTTCCTTTTATTGACGACTGATTGTTATTTATTTTGTGAATTAAGTAAATTCTTATGTGTATGTTTCGAATTCTATATTTTATTTAGGGCAAGACTAGAATAATCATGATGTTGTCATCATAGTCTATTTATACACATAAGAATTCATTTATTTCACACAAATAAATAACAATCATTCTTCAATAAAAGGATTTATTACTAGAAACAAAACCTAAAAGCGCCATCTAGTGAGCGATAGCGTAAGTGGAAGGTACATTGAGACAAGTAACGCCATCTAACAGTTGGGGTACACAGTTTTTAAAACGAAAACCTCAGTTGCACATCTATCTTGTATTATATAGTGTCTGTGTGTGTCTCTGTATCTATGGTCGTAGAGCAACTGAGCCCGCTCCAATGAGGCTCCGCTCTTTTATCCCGGTAACAAATAAATATGATTCACAAGTGACCGTTGAGTCAAATCAGTGTTTGACTTGTACACAAATAAGTTTGTTATTTAATTAATTCATTTTAACAATTGATTATCCATACTTCCATACTAATATTATAAATGCGAAAGTAAGTTTGTTTGTTTGTTTGTTACCTCTTCACGCCTAACCCACTAAACCAATCATCCTGAAATTTTGCATATACATTTTCAGGTGTACTGTAAAGGACATAGGGTACCTTTCATCCCGAAAAAAAGTACTGTTCCCGAGGAAAACAGCAATAACGTACTTTTGGTAATAGGTGGCGCCACGTGTCTTACGAATCATCGAAGCTTTAGTAGTGTGATATGAGTTATTTTTTTAAATTGAAGTACCTTTTTTACCCCATTTCGTGAGTCTAGACTTAGAGAGTCGATAGACCGGTTTTTTATCCTGTTAACTTTAATTATTATAATAGATTATAGATGCGAAAGTAATTTGATTTGTGTGACTGGAGAGCCAAGCCCGTCAATCTTCTCTGAGAGCGTCTGACGAGTGAGAGTCTCTGAACGCCCATGCTTATGCGTGGGCAAAGAACTACTGACCGACATGACTTAGTTGCCCGCGTGTTTCGTGTAAAGGTTCAAAAACGAATGAATGTTATTTCAAAGGGAAAAGTATTTGGAAACGTCCAGTGCCACATGTATTCCATTGAATGGCAAAAACGAGGCCTTCCACATGTGCACATTCTTATTTGGTTAAAAGAAAAGCCGCGTCCCAACCAAATAGATAAAATTATAAGCGCCAAAATTCCGGATCCAGAACAAGATAGGGATTTGCACGAAACCATAACCAGAAACATGGTTCATGGCCACTGTGGAGCATGTAATCCAGCATCGCCTTGCATGAAAAGTGGGAAATGTACAAAAAAATACCCCCGAGAGCTGCTGAAGGAAATAGTGCATAATGACAAGGGTTACCCTTTATACAGACGAAGAGCACCCAAAGATGGTGGAAGGGTAACGATTCAGAGTCACGGTGGGGCGGTTGGAACTCTTGATAATAGCTGGGTCGTGCCATATTCACCTATTCTATGTAAAATATTAAATATTTTACATAGAATAGGTGAATATGGCACGACCCAGCTATTCATTATATATAGCAGGCTTCTACATTAATGTGGGCACTAAATTTTAATGCCCACATTAATGTAGAAGCCTGCAACTCTGTTCGTGCCATTAATATATATTTGTAAAATATTAATAAAGGGAGTGTATCAGGCGATTTTCAATCTACGTGATGATAGTGTAGTGCAGTCACTTAATGAAGTACAAACCTATCAGGCAGGGCGATATGTCAGCAGTAATGAGGCAGCGTGGCGACTTCTTAGTTTACCCTTACACGAAAGACATCCAACTGTTACTCACCTTGCCGTACATTTAGAAAATGGACTGCGTGTTTTCTTTAATGAACGTAATTTCCAGGAAAGGATTTCATCACCGCCTAAAACCACATTAACCACCTTTTTCGAGCATTGTCAGATAGATCCTTACGCAAAAACATTATCGTATTCTGAAGTCTCCCGTTATTATTCATGGAACACTTCAAGAAGGGAGTGGAAACGCCGCGTTCAAGGTACGCTGTTGAACATTGGCCTGGGGTAAAATCATCGGACGCTCTTGGTCGTGTATATACCGTCCATGTAACTAACTTTGAATGCTTTTGTCTGCGCATGTTATTGCATCATGTTCGAGGTCCAACTACCTTTAGGGAGCTTAGAATTGTTAACGGTCAGGAGTGCAGAACTTACAGAGAAGCATGTGAAGCTCTACGTCTCTTAGAGAACGATAATCACTGGGACGAAGCTATGGAGGAAGTCGTGCAGTGCCGATCACCAGACAAAATCAGGGAACTTTACGCAATCCTCATATCGTCTTGCGGCCTTTCAAATCCGCAAACACTATCAACGATCAGGTGAAAGTGACTTAAACGATGAAATTGCTCGAGAATCAAACTACGACTTCACAGCGTTGCAACAGCAATTGCTCGAATTAGTTCCTCGGTTGCTTCCAGAACAAAGTCACGTCTTTCAACAGGTATTACATCAAGTAGAGTCTGGGAATGGAGTACTTTTTTTGTCGACGCCCCTGGAGGAACTGGAAAAACGTTTTTGTTAAACTTATTATTGGCGCTCATAAGAAAAGACGAGAAAATAGCTGTTGCCGTGGCTTTCTCCGCTACACTACTGAACGGTGATCGCACTGCACATTCCGTCCTAAAACTGCTATTAAATCTTGCACAGGAAGAGTCACCAATCTGGGGACGAAAGTACTATGTCCCACAAAAAAGCTATAGAGGCGTTAAACCGAACTCTACAGGACGTGCGAGACAGTACTGATATTATGGGAGGCATGGTAGTTTTACTGGCTGGTGACTTCCGACAAACTCTACCGGTGATCCAGAGACGCACACCTGCAGATGAAATCAAAGCCTGTCTCAAGTCATCAAGCTTATGGTCAAAAGTAACAAAATTCAGCTTATCAACGAATATGAGAGTGCACCTTTATAATGACGCAGATTCGGGACATTATGCTGAGACAATGTTAAAAATTAGCGATGGACGTTAGGACACGGATGCTGAAGGTTGTATTTTACTGTCGGGGGAATTCTGTAATTTGGTTGAAAACAGTGTGGAACTCATCGCTAAAGTTTACCCAGACTTAAAAGTAAATTTAAATTGTGATCAGTGGCTATGTGCGAGAGCAATCTTTGCACCTAAAAATTAAACTATTAACCAGATAAACACTGACATTTTGAATAAGGTGCAAGGAGATATAAAAGAGTATTTGTCAATGGATACCATCATGGAACCAGAACAGAGCACTTCATTTCCCGCTGAATTTTATAATTCTCTAGAGAATTATAAAATTCAGCGAGGGTACACCTGACAGCTCTAGAGCTGTCAGGTGTACCCTCGCACAAACTTCAATTAAAATTAGGTGTGCCCGTCATGCTTATGCGCGATTTAGATGCACCCCGATTATGTAATGGGACGAGGCTTCGGATTACACAATTAGGACAAAATATAGTCGATGCCACTATTTTAACTGGTTTGGTAAAAGGGGAAAGTGTTATTATACCTCGAATCCCAATAATCCCCACTGACCTACCATTTCAATTTAAAAGACTCCAGTTTCCAATAAAACTAAGTTTTGCTATTACAATTAATAAAGCGCAAGGGCAAACATTGCAAGTAGCAGGGGTGCATTTGGAAAAGCCATGCTTTTGCCATGGGCAGCTATATGTAGCATGTTCGCGTGTCTCCAATCCCCAGAATTTATACATTTAGCGCCAAATAGAAGGACATACAACATTGTGTACAGGAGCGTCCTAGAATAATGTTCCATTCTGAGCCCATGATTGCAACGGCCAAACAACAAACAGAGTACAACCCGAATTGATTGTCAAATTCTAAATTAACGCGAGCGAAGCCGCGGGCGAAAGCTAGTAAGCTATATTTTGTGACGCACACGAAGTTGCGCGGGTCAGCTAGTAATTATTATAATGTTAGTTTGTAATGGAAACTTATCTTTCGCTACTCGCGTAGATTTAACAAAATTACGGTTTAAAATAAAAGAAATACGTTTACATAGCTGTGGTACGCTGGTATCACAAATGTTAACAAGCGTGGTTGTTACCGCCTCTCGTTCTTTTTCTCTGGGGACTACAGATGTTATTTTTTTAACGAAAAACCTAAATGTAAGATGTTGGACTTTTGAAACAAGTAGGTAATGTTGTATAGCATTTGACATTCAGTTCACCCGCAGTTTGGTAGTTAAGCATGAAGATTTATAAAAAAAAGTTGGTTTTGAATTTAATTTTAATGCCTACTGTTTATTACTTCGTCAGACTACAAAAACAAGTTTAAAGCCTTAAACTTACGAAATTTGATACAATTCAAGTTGTAAAAAGTTCAGGGTCAAAACTAATAAACTTCGGAAATCTTAACGAAGTACAGGTGTTGGTATTATAGTACGGTAGTTAACAATAACTTTTTTGTTTTCGGTTATGCGGCTTTTATTGAGCACTATTCTGTAAAACGCATTCGATGGAAATCCAGAATAAGATTTACTAAAGCTGAAACTAAAATCTCTTCGGGAATGGTCATAGTTTTCTTTTGCTACTGCTACTTTCTCAACTTATCTTGATACAGTACTGGCGAAGTACCGATCCCTTTTCCAGCTTCTTCTTGCAACAGTCTACAGAGATAACATTGAGTAGTTTTTAACACCTCACTATGAATTATTCGGCCCATTCATTTTATAAACCAACCTTCTTTCCAAGATGCCTTTGTTAACATAACGTCATCTACATAAAACAAATGCTTTGTTCAAAGTAACAGAAAGGTATTGGCGACTCAAGAGATTATTGTGCAGAACAAAACTCTGTTGCATAATGCATGTCTTGAGACTCTGAAAGTTTTATCCGAATTTTCAAACGAATAGTGCTCTAGGTATTATAAAACGACAGGGCAACGGGTGGAAGGAAATACTTGTAAAATTTTTAAACATTAGTTTTTGTGAAATGTTTTTTTTTTTAATGGAGCTATTGTATAAATATTGAGTTACCCTTGGCTACGACAGCGTAGCTCACGTAGCGGTCGCGTGCTACGCCGTAGCACCAATTCGTCTAAGTTGAATGTAAGTAGGAAAGAAAAAAAACTCATACAAACTAAAACTTACAAAATTAACATAAACACTGGTGGCACGTGAGCCTATTAACTCGTCAGCCCGTCGGCTCGTAACGAGCCGACGAATGTTCTCTCTTTAATTATGTACATAGTAATGTGTGTACTCTCCTGAGGGTACGTCCGTTGTTAAACATTTCTACCATTTTAGGAGTAAGCTTGTTGTTATAACATTATATTTTAAAATTAGGAACGACGACGTCGAAAAAAATTCTAAATTTTATAGCAGTTTCCGGTTTGATCCTCAACATAAAGCGATGGCTTTGGCGCGCATCCAACTGACGACACACATAACTTGCATACCACCACTGGTTTTCCTTTGCGTTAATATAATTTACCAGGACAGTCACAGTAAGTACTACGATCAGAAACATAAATGTGATAATTGGAGCCAAGTTTAATAATATTAAGAATATACGTGGTTGTTCACTTTGCAAATAGTACGACGAAGTTCTGTAGAATAATCCTAAATTTATTTGTAAGAACACACAACATTCTGAGATAAATTTAAAAACCAATTTCTTATTTTTTTTTTTCAGCTTGTTGTAGCAGAAAAAAAAACAAGAAATTATGTATGTTATTTAAAAATACAACTTGTTATCTTCTTCGGCTGCGTTGCCAGTTCCTTCTTGGCTTGACACACTGGCGCGTGTCTCGATTACAGTAAAACCCACTGCGTGGGTTTAAGTTATAAACAGTTTTTACGTTGGAATGGTCGGAAGCAAACGATTCACTAGAAATAATGTGGAAAGGTTCACCTTCAATGTTGGTCATACTGGGAGCAATTATTTATATTGAAAAGTTAACGATATTTGAGCCTTTGAGTTAACAGCAAACCATCAGAAAAGATTTAACAGGCGCACTTTCTGTTTAACTTTTCCTGTACCAACATCTAAAATAATAAGGAACTTGGGAAGACCTAGGCTTTAAGTTCTCTGAAACTTCCCTACTAAAGTAGATACCTAGAACACAAATGAAATTATTTTTATTGTTAAAAGATTGCAAGACTGACTGATGAAAGGCATTTGCATGTCGTGGAGATGAGGATGCTAAGGGGGATATGTGGTGTTACTCTAATAGATAAAGTAAGAAATTAGTATATAAGAGGAAGTCTGAAAGTGGCGCCGGTGACTGAAAAGTTGTGTGGTAATCGGTTGTCATGGTATGGGCATATGATGCGGAGGGATGAGGAAAATGTTGTGAGGGAAGTTTTGAGTATGAATGTCGATGGGTATATAAGTAGAAGAAGACCAAAGAAACGATGGATGGACTGTGTTAAGAATGATATGGCAAGAAAAGAAGTGCCTGATGAGATGACGAAAAATAGAGAAGTATGGAGGAAGAAGACATGCTGCGCCGACCACAAATGAATTGGGATAAGGGCAAGAGAATGGTGATGATGAGATTGCGAGACTTGGCGCAAAAGTAAATTTAATGCAGTTCAATCTAACACTCCAATTCGTAAGGGTTCTTATAATTTGGTTATCCTAACATTTAGACCCCGCTATAAAAGTCAGTCGGCACGGGTAGGTATTGGTAAATGAATACTCATTGATTGTCCTTCATTATACGCGGAGCTTCACTAATTAACAGGTGGTGAGTACATAATTTAATAAAATTACCCGAAAAGTGACGAAAATACCCAACCTTTAACGTGATTAATAGTTATTTATGCAACTGTTGTATAATGAGGGGTATTAAAACACGAATGTGGGTTTATCACACGAGGCGAAGCCGAGTGTGATAATAGTATCACATGAGTGTTTTAATACCTAATTATGTACAGTTGCATACAAGACTTTATCTACATCCATGAAATGAATCCTCTTTAAAAGGTTCTGAAACCTTTTGTAGTGTTGTAAGAAGTCTATGTAAATTCATGGAAAGTTTAATTGCTGAGTATTTATTACAAAGAAACCATGTATAGGTAATAATATAATTATTTACATGTTGGATTGTACTATTATTAAAATGCACAAAGCTTGTATCACTCATTTTTGTAAACAACAAAGTACATAATGCAATACTCATATCCAAATATCGAACAAAAATGGCGGGATACGACGTGAATTCGAATTAGCTTAATTTTTTTTTAATTACGGCGCTGTGATAGTGAATCGCACGTGCTAGACAATGTTCTTTTTTTAAAACGAGTTGCATAATGAAATTCAGTACAACATTATAACACCCGTTTGGGTGTTATAATGGTTATTAAGACACTGGCTGTTTTAATGTTGGCCATAAGCTAACTGTTTCAGATACTTTTATAGAGGATTTATAGCATGGGTGTAGATAAATGCCTTTAAAACACTTCCCTCGAATTTTCCGTAATGCGATTTTAAAAGGAAATGACAGAGTTTTGTGTTTTTTTGCGAAAAAAAATCAACATCAAAAGGGAGGAGTTATTATTTTAGTGGAAAGTTTGAGTTTTTAAGAGGAAAACTCGGCGAACTTAAAAGTGGAATAAACTTTGTACGAGACTAAAATGCCGAATTGACGTATATCCACCTGGAGATGATCCAGTACTTATGTATGTTGATTTTTTCAGTTTTGGCCGTATGGCTTGTTCTCATAAGTGTGTTTTTCTTGATACCTTGTTCGCCTTCTTTATCCAACTAACAAATTGCGGTACAAATTATATGCTTAAATGTTGTTTAATGGCTCTACAATCAACCGCCCTCATGATGTCGTTAGCAGTGTCTAGCTTATCTGTAATTACTACTGAGAGGTTGTCTCAGCTACTAGTCAATCTTCTGTCCCATCTCACTGAAGAATATAATAAGAGGTACTTTGATAGCTGGGAGCAGTATTAAACGACTACGATTCGATAGCACAGCGTGTATTCGCTGTCTTGGGCGTGTTGCTAATGATCGAACAATTTTATATTTTACTCACCTACCCACTATAAACTAATTGTTTTATTAACACAATACATCACAATCACCTTAAATATTAATATAATCAAGTTAGTAAACGTTTCTGTTGGCTGAAAAAACACTACCTACTCGCTTAACACTTAGCCGTCAATTTCTGCTGTATCCTGGGTGCGTTTACAAACATTTAGACTTACATACAAAAACAGCCAGGACCCAGAATAACAACCTGTAGGCCATACAAATATTTGTTCCATACGGGAATCGAACACGCAATACTAGCGTAGCAGTCAATTGCTCAGCCACTGCACCAACCGTGCCGTCAAATTGCTTACTCCCTATCGCTTATGAGATAAACGTCTAAATTAATTATTTAAACTAGTGTTGCCCAAAATCGGTCTTGGTCTTGCAGTCTTGGTCTTGTTCTTGCATTTCTGCAAGACCAAGACCAAGACCAAGACTGACTTATTGTAGCAAGACCAAGACCAAGACTGAACCCTGCAAGACTTGAGCAAGAACAAGACTAAGCCTGCAAGACTCTTGCGTCTCGCAGTTAAGTCAAACTGAGATTTGGGCGTTATAGTAGGCATTTGGTTTCAATCCCGATTATGATAGACGTTCCCCAGTATCAAAACCGTATCGTCATAACACTAAAAGGACTACTATTTTTTTGATTATTATATATTTCGACTATTTATTAATTAAGTAGGTAGCGTGTTACTTACAAATATGTTCCCATGTACCTAATAAAAATGTACCTAGCATAACTTTCTAGCAAAGTTCATTTCATACCTTGTAGGTATGAAATCTACCTATAGTATTATATTATGCTTGTAATAAGTCTAATGTGCAGATCTAACGTTAGTAGGTTGGTACACATTATGTAGGTACTTATGTTTCAAAGTTTATAATTATTATTCTTCTATTCAGCAAAATTTAAAACTAACAGCGAGTCGAGTAGGTCTAGTACTAGTAGCAGTTTTTAAGCCAGCCGATGTTATGGTACAGTACTACAGACGCCAGCACATCAAGCTACTGCAATCTGCCAAATGTCTTTAACAGATTTTCAACTTTATCGCTAAAGCATTAAGGTTCATGGTTGATTGGGAAAATTTGACGTTCTGCGAAGTTTGAAATTATAAACATCAATTATTTTATTTCATAAATCAGCTGATTTTTTTTTAAAGTGCGATAGATAAATAAAAGGTGCTTAAAAAATCCAACAAACAATTTTCGTTCGTCACAAGCCACAATAGACATCCAAAAAATGATATGTCTGATACATTTTAATCTAGGTAGGTATCAAAAATTTAATTCATGTTTTAGATGTTTGTGCTGGTAATTAAAGGTCGTAGCACATTAGACAAGCACCGCACCAGCACTGCACCAGCACAGCTGTTGCCCGGTGTTGCCTCGAATTTAGGCTATGGCGCGCTGCCCACCCGCGGTCCGCGCGGCGTCCACCCGCGGTCCGCGCGGCGTCCACCCGTGGTCCGCGCGGCGTCCACCCGCGGTCCGCGCGGCGCCAACCCGCGGGCCGCGCGCCGTCCGCGAGGCGCAAGCTCGCAGTCCACGTACTAGTCGGCATAGTACGGGAGCTAGCATTTTAGGTAGTATTTTTACGCTGATCGTTTGCCCTCTTGTTCATCGATTTCGAATGACTGATAAGTGAACCCAGCGTAAGCTGACACACCTGCGGTGGGTGGAGGATTTGCAGTTACGGAGATGGTGAAAAAAAAAAGAAAAAAGAATTGGGACCATAGACCTACGTACCCCCTATTGTGTCTAGTAATTATATTTTTTATGTTAAGTGAATTCGTGGATTAATTCACCTACCCCACTAACACCCTTTCCGTTACAGTTTAAAAGGAGACAGCTTAGTAGCAATGCTCCAATATTTTTAACTGTTACTGCGTCAGCTGACGGGCTGTCCACCGCTACTCACGCAGCCGATTGTTGTTTTCGTACTTTTGATAATTTAAACAATCACTTAGTTTTTCATCAGGTGTACTGTAACTTTATTTTACATGATTCTTTTACAAGTTTATACGAGCGGCTGACGCATAATCCTCCCTCCACCATTCAGCTGACGATTTTTTTTAAGCTCAGTATGATGTAAACTATTTATGAAAAAGTTTCATGACTTTTTTGTTTGCAACGCTATCTCCCGGTCTATGAGCTTGCTGCATTTGTTTACGACATTGTTTCGCGGGCAACCGCGGGCAACTAGGAGTCGCCGCGCCGTAAGCAGGCGGCCCGCGCGACGTCGGCGCGCCGACCACCCGCGGTCCGCGCGCGGGCCACGCGCCGGCTCCGAGGCGCCCGCGAGTCGAGTCGTATGGTAGCGGTAAGCGGGGTGACCGCCCGCCGTAAGCTTTTTCCTACAGACATTGTAAAATATATTTTATGATATACGATTTAATGCTCTAATTTGAATGGCAAGTTAAATGCTGGGTCGGAGCGGTGCCGGTGCTGTGCTTGTCTAGTGTGCCATGACCTTAAAAGTCTAGCTTTTTCGCTACTCAGCGTACTTACCTAACAAAACGTATTAGGTAAGTAAATTAAATTCGATTCAACTACTTACACGAAAAGATATTTTGTTTGAAAGTAGGTACATGTGAATCGCTTTGTTGTCATCTACCTAGCTGATCTAGCATCAATGGCCACTGCACGTGAAAACAGACGGACGCTCTACTCTTCAGCATGGGGCCACAAATGGCCTCGATCGTATTCCCTAAGCCATACCATACCTCAACAGTTAAACATGTACTTACGTTTCTGCGATGATGATTGATAACCGGCATCGTTCGAGAACGAGACTATTGCAGTCTCGTCTAGTTCAGCCAAAACGCACTCGCTCACAATTAAGTACTCACAAACACAATGTACTCACAGTAGCAACACTCGTCTACCTATCACCTCTCTAACGTAATCACTATCACACAACACGAAACACGCACGAATATGGTACTCACTGCCCAAACAAACAAGTAAAAAAAAACCGGCCAAGTGCGAGTCGGACTCGCGCACAAAGGGTTCCGTACCATTATTATCAAAAAATCACGTTTGTTGTATGGGAGCCCGCCCCCCTTAAATATTAATTTTACTCTGTTTTTAGTATGTGTTGTTATAGCGGCAACAGAAATACATCATCTGTGAAAATTTCAACTGTATAGCTGTCACGGTTCATGAGATACAGCCTGGTGACAGACAGACGGACAGACGGACGGACAGACGGACAGACAGCGAAGTCTTAGTAATAGAGTTCCGTTTTTACCTTTTGGGTACGGAACCCTAAAAAGAAACATGAACATTGAACGTAAATAAAAAGTTGCGTAATAAAAATACACATGCACACTCGATGGCGCCAGAAACGGAACTAATAATTCTTAAAATTTGGAATTTCTTCGTAGGATAGGCTTTAGGTACGCTAAAGGGCGCGATGGCGGGCGCTGCCGCCACCACCCCGGCCCGCTGCTTTGATGTACTCCGATGATGAAACGCATGCCGCCGCGCTGCTACTAGCGACTTACGGAGTCCATTTTAATGTGCTATTTTTTACCAATTGACAAACTTACCGGTTGACCACTTTTCAATCTTAATGCTAAAGGCTTAAGGGTTAAAAGTGGTCAACCGCCGGCTTTGTCGTGTGTTTGTAGATGGGATAGAATGTGAGTGTCGTTAGAGTTTGCTTTAACATTGCAAATTATTGTGTAAAATTTGTAGCTTTGCTACCTAGTTACATTAAATTACTAAACAACTCATCATTAATGTTTATGTAAGCCGTCTGAAATCAAAAACTGTTCGATGCACACAAGTAAATCACATTCAACCGTGTTGACGGTTAGGCTTGTAGGTATACGGCCGCTCGAATTCAAACGTTACCGCGACACGTGGCGCCGCGCCACGTGTCACCGCGCAGTGAGAAGGTACGTAGGTATTGCAGTACTACATGGGTAAAAAATACTTGATTTAAACTAGGTACTTACCTAATGACCATCGCTGTCGCTGTTATCCAAGATCGATACCTTCGCAAAAGTTTTCGCGAAAACTATCAAGCATGCACATTCGATGATGTAAGAAACCGAACTAATAAATAAAAAATAATCCTTAAAATCTTCATGAAATAAATTTCTTTGTGGGAAACTACACGCACACAATATCACTCACAACTACATACACAACGTCGGGTCCCGAGGCGGTATCTTTGAACTTCTTCGGTCAAATTTTCTCATTCGATTTTAAACTTAACAACCAACATTTTATGGTTTAAAATCATTTCGAGAAATTAAAAAAAAAGAAATTTTTGGGTATGATTTGTTATTACAATTAATTATTATTCTTTTGGCAGGATTCAATGATAACAATATCACGCCTGTAATCCTCGAAGGCTAAGGCAGGGGTGTACCGAAAGTACACACTCATTTCGAAAGTTATGTTGCCTCACAAAACCGTGTTTACGGTTTGTCTGTGGGAACGGAAAACAACAGTATTAAAAATACAAAAATTTGCCAAACATATTTAGGTACTTGAATCTGCAGTTTTTAAAAGATTTTTTGTGGGTTTTTCGATATTGCAATTCAGTATCTCAACAATCCACAGAGTAAACTTGTGTATCGCAGAGCAAATAACCCATAATCAACGTTTTTAAAAAACATCTGAAATCAAAAACTGTTTAATGCAAACAAATAAATGTCCTTTAATCGATCATCTGAGTACGCGGGTAACACGGCCGACGGCCGCTCACTTTCATGCGTTGAACTCAAATGACTCAAGGTCACACGCACCACGGGCACAGCTGATACCGCGCGCTTGTGTGCGTGGAACGACCGCGCGGCTTGTCAATGTGGGTGTGCGCTTGGTTATGAATGTTATGATACATTGAATTTCGTAACTTCAAACGCATAATTTGTTAAGAAAATTTCAAAATTTTGATAACGTTTGTTTGGAAAAAAAATTTGTGATAACGGTTAGAATTCGATGGTGCAGAAATGTAAAAAAAAATGACACTTTGACCTTCAAATTCTCCAGAACCTGTGGTTTCCCAGGTATTGTCTAGAAGAAAAAAATGATCCCAATGATTGGCAGAATATGAGGTTTTCGTTTTCGTTAAGAGGTCTTTTACACCCTTTATAGCAAAATAGGCTAATAGGTATTTGAAAGTGGTCTAGTCTAAGTAGTAGAGTCTCGCAGGACTTGCGAGACTCTTGCTGCAAGACCAAGACCAAGACTGAGAGCGCAATACCAAGACCAAGACCAAGACCAGGTGTATTGACGCAAGACCAAGACCAAGACTGGCTAAGGTCTCGTCACGGTCTTGCATTTCGGCAACACTAATTTAAACTACCAAATGTTAGTGTTCGTCTCATGAATACTACTTCTAGGATTTTATCAGTAGGAAATTGTAAGATGTAAGCAGTGTCATCTCTCCGATCAGTAAATATAAAACTTCAATCCTGTGCGATCTGTAAGCTACAGCCCAAAAATGAAGGACTTTACAAAAGAAAACCAAACAAAGCATTTCAACTCAAAACTTGAAAAAACAAACATTTCAATATCTCCAAAATAATAAGTACTTATGATACTTACTTGCTAGCTTTTCACATCTAAATTACACCACTTTACTACGCTGTTATTGTAGACATTTTTAATGCTGGCGTCTTGAACAAGAAAACCGGCCGGGGAAAATGACATGATGAACGAAAATCTATTCAGCCTACGAGCATGGACTTAGTAAGTCCATGCCTACGAGCTTCAAGCTAATATGATGAACGAATAATCAATTGAGTGACAAACAAGCATGGATTTAATAAGCCCATGCCTACGAGTTGCAAGCAAACAGATCCTCGTTACGATTAGAGATGTCTTTGGTAACTCCATAAAACCTTAAGTTATTACTATGGCCTTTTTTGTATCGTTTTGTAACTCTAACGTAATGAAAAGACTGAGGATTGCATTATTATACATTGTTACTGTGACTCTTAAACTGCTTGATGCTTCATACCTTTCGCACGACTGTCTTGTTTTTTCTTTGGCGTTAAAACAGTATTTAATTGAAACTAAAAAGTCATAATCAATAGTTTATCATTTCGCGAGTACTTGATTCTTACGTTTTGTTAACAAATAAAATATTGTCAGTGGCAATAAGCACGAATAGTGCAATGCCAAAACGAGAAAAAAAAAAACCGGCCAAGAGCGTGTCGGGCCACGCTCAGTGTAGGGTTCCGTAGATTCCCGTCCGTCACAATAAGTGTTCCCACTTATGAGTTTAAAGGTGGGTATCCATTATGTAAAAATGCTTGATTATACGAATATACTACAAACTTAGTACAAAAATTATTTTGTACAACTTTTTGTCTTTTTTGTACAAAAACTGTTGTTTCCATCAAGTTCAAAATGATTTTCCTAGAAAGTCCTTATAAAGTTCTACTTTTCAGATATTTTTCATATTTTCTAAACTTATGGTTCAAAAGTTAGAGGGGGACACACATTGTTTTTTACTTTTGGAGCGATTATTTCCAAAATTATTGACATTATCAAAAAATGATTTCATTAAACCCCTATTCATTTTTAAATACCTTTCCAACAATATATCACACTTAGGGTTGAAATTAAAAAAAAAAAACACTTCTCACTTTACATATAGGGGGGCTACCCTAATAAAACATTTTTTTCCAATTTTTATTTTACCACTTTGTCGGCGTGATTAATATACATATTGGTACCAAATTTTAGCTTTCTAGTGCTAACGGTCACAGAGATTAAGCGAGGACGGACGGACGGACAGACATGGCGAAACTATAAGGGTTCCTAGTTGACTACGGAACCCTAAAAACCACAATAGTTTCAAATAACACTGGCTAATATTGATGAAAAAAATGTGTATGTATTGCCATTAAATTAGTAACGAATAAATAAATTAAGAAAAAAAACCTAATGGCATTTCAAACATTTTTTTAAACAAGTGTGAGTATTAATCTTCACTAAACAATCTACTTTTTTTTTGTACACAATGTAACAAAAATACAACTGACTGACTGGAAAATAATAAACCTTGGGTGTAAAATCTAATTAATCTGTAAAGAAACTAGTTTTTTGCACATGATGCAGCAAAATTCGACGAAATAATCTTGAAAAAGAGCAGCAGAAATGCCACATCAAAAAGCCCAGCTCACAAATCACGCTATGTGCGGTCACCGTGACATACTTGTTGCTGCAAATGGCATACTTAACGTTCTTTTTTTTGGGAAAAATATAAATTAAAAAAAAAATCGAAATTCAAATCATACGCGTAAAAACGCGCGGAAATTAAATATATTTCAAATGGGTTGATTAAAAAAATTCAGTCCAGAATATGATTAAATAGCAATTTAAAAATTATATTACAAATGCTGTGACGTTTTTAAATTTGTATAATTTACACGGAGAAAAAAAGATTTATGTACAAAGTCATGAATCGTGTATTTTGTGTCCAGGTGCAGAGTCCAGTGCTAGTGGTGGAGCTAACCCTGAACAGACTGGAGGGCACACAGCTCAGGGCGCTGGGTCTGCCGTGTACGGGTTCATCGTGACGTATGAGGTGCGGGGAGCGGCGCAGTCTCCGGGACCCACTTCATGCAGCGCCATCGAGTGCAGGCTGCTGGGCCACTGCTACGCCACTAGGGATTATCAGTAAGTTGGACACAAATTAAACGATAAGTGCAAAGCTTAGGTTTCAAAAAGGCTGTAACTTATAATTAGTGCCTTCAATAATTACGTGAGAAAGTTAAAAACCAAGCACTTACCCTAAAACAACAATTCATTCTAACATCAGTAAGGGGTCATAAACTTTAAGGCAAAGTGGCATACGAACACGGCTATCCGCTATAAAAATTTTAGATGAGAATAATTATTTTCTTGTTTCATACTTTTTAGAGCGTAATTTTTCAGTAGTCGGGTTTTAGTTTCACTCACACATACAACTAGTCAATACACACTCACCCGACACAACAACTACTCACAGCACATACAAAGTGCTGCACAAGATATCACATCACCTGAACTTCCTACGCAACAGGACGCCATCGACCACAGCTCGTGCAAGAAACGCAGTGTGTAGTAAACTACAGTTACGTGGAAACAGGGATGTGATATGACAAGCAGTTTTGGTATACTAGTGTACTTAGTATTGTAAAATGTAGTACAAATGAATTATTAACTTAGAAAGGTAACCTTTTTAATATTTAGTTACCTAAGTTTTCATAAAAACAACGAGCATTTTTTGTTAAAAAACTAGTTACATAAAAGTTATTCAATACACGACGGATCTCATTGTAAATTAGTTTGGTATTAATAAATACAAGTATTACCAAAATAAACTTTCTGCTTCTAAAGTGTCACGTTTTCGAGCTATGAGCTATCAAAGTTGTGCTGAAGATGCCATCACTGGACTTTAACTTTGATAGCTTTATAGCGATCGGTTTTTTGCGTGGCTGATCAAATCAAAGTTAGGCCAGCCATTCAATTCAAACCCCTTTATATAGGTACTAATTTCAGCGCAGCAAAAACGTAATGTAATGAAATTATACTTTTGTACCTGTATTTGGAGACTTGTTTAATTTCAATTTAATATGTTCATCTGTTTACAGTGTGAAAAATACCACGAATTTTATAGAATAGTAAGATCTAAGTATAATTATAATAATTTGCTTAAAAGTGCCCTTCACTTGAGTAACACGTGCTGTATGCGATATTCTTCAAATTTCTGGGCAAAACAATTGTTGGACGTCTCTGTCTTTTATCTTTATTTTCTTTCCTTTATTCAATGTTTATTTTGTTTTACTTGACTGTGTCAGCAGTGATTTGCTCAATGTTGTTGCGATTGACGCGCTCCGGTAAAGTTGAACAGAAACGATTGTGTAAATACAATCAGTTGCCTGTTGTGTTCGTTGTTTACAATGATAAACAGGATGTTTTTGTACGGTGTTATGGTTTTCTTCGTGTCAGGAATCAAAGTTGTTTCCACAGCGTGGTGAATTTGAAAAGTTGCGTGGCCCACCTCAGTTTTTTCATAAATTTTATAGAGGCACTTGCCCTCTGAAGCCAGTCTCAGGCGAAAACGAGATTTGAATGCTTGTTGACTGGGTCAAGTAATGTCTATTGATGGTGAGTCTGAGGACAGAACGCTGTCGCGGGCGAAGTTTTATAGAGGCTTGCGACTGAACGTAAGCTGACCTAAAAATCTTTTTTTTGTCGTTAAATAAAAACCTAGCTGTAGCTGTTTAAACTATGCAAGGAATCCACCCGTAATCTGTAAAACACAAATGTCCAAAGTACCAAGTAAATATTGTAATTAGAGCGTTCTGACAAATGCCTGCCGGGGCTGCGATGCCTGCCGGGGCTGCGGGACTGTTTGAAAGAGATACCGTGGCCTCGGAACACAAAAGGCGAAGAAGGAACATGGATGGGTTTTAGTCAGTAAAAGTCTGACACTCGCTCCCGCTCCGCCCAGAGCGAGAGGAGTCATTTGATGATTTCCCATCCGAAAAAAAGGGTTTCTGACAAGAAGCTCGAATAAGACCGAGATAAGGTTTTAATGTTTACCCGGTATCGTTCGGGAGATTTTTTGAAACGTATTTGAAGCGTTTCTCCCTCTCGCCTTCACGTCGAGTTTTAAAAAAATACTATCAATCAAATGAAGGCAAAGTCGTCTCTAAAAATATTAGAACATCTATTGTGTAGTATTCATAACTACTTGCTATGCCATTAATGTGAAGCAATTACTTGTATTTCCATTCAGTCACTTGGTTATCTTTAGTGTCAGCACGGCACTTAATGGGCAGGTATATATGGGCGCAAAACCATCATTTGATTTTAATTTTAAGTTAGTTTGTAATTTGAGGGTAGTTCCGTTTTTATTTTGACATAAGTAGGTTTATTGTAGGGTAGTGAGTTTTCTATTTGACATGTGTTGAGTTGAATTACTGAACTAATATTTGTATATCCGTCTATTTAATTTAAAAAGTAATCGTAACTTCCGTTTGCTTCAATAATAAGGATTATGTTTGATTTACCCTTAGCCACCTAACGTGTATTCTAGTAACACATCCACCTAACGTCGGTCATGGTGACCGCTTGCGTATAAGTACTATTAGGAAAGTAAAAAGCTCAAAAATGTCTACAAATCAAAACTACATCATGTTCTTCAGTTGTTTTTATTTCAAATTGTTGTAATAAACTCTTCAAATTAACACTTTTTACTTTTTATTATCATTAATAAAAGTTGACTTACAAATATTTCAACAAATTATATGTTTTTTAATTATGCTGAGATCTAAGCAATAACAATCAATGAGGCTACTTAGTTTTTAATTATTTTAGTAATAAATTATATAACCTCTTATATAAAACTATAATTGGCACAATCAAATCACAATCATTACAAAATTACAGCTGCCTAACATTTACCATTTCTCGCGGCAGCCTACACACATTTTTTGAGAACACTCAACGCAAATTGGATTTTTGCACTGAAAACACAAATGGAATGTTTTACGTTTCCTTTTTGGGTCACACGTTGAACAAGTTTTGCGTGATTCTAATTTGTCAGAGCTGCCTGCCTAAGATGTTTTTGGTTGTTCATCTATCTTGAGAATCCGGCGAATAGCATTCTGAAGTTCCCTTTGCAATCCAAACTGGTTTACTCGACGTCTTAAATGGGGTTTGATAAGATCTTCAGCCAGTCGTTTCATGAAATTCGAAAACGTTGAGACATGATATACCTAAAAAAACTGAAAACACTAAAAGTAACGTAACAACCTAGCGTCGGTCACCATGACCGCATCCCAGGCAGCAATTTTTCGTCCTCACGACGTACATTCAAAGTCATTTCCGACGTAATTGACGTCGTAAATAGTCGTCGCATGGACGTACAAAATGACGTGTCTATGTCATAGCCCCACGACGTCTCTTACGACCTCAATAGGACGTCTCAATAAAGACGTAATATGAACGTATTATAGAAACGTCAGTAGGTCGTCGTCTACAGACGTTAGTAGGTCGTCTCCTACAGACGTTAATTAGTAGTCTTGTATAGACGTTAGTAGGTCGTCTTCTACAGACGTTAGTAGGTCGTCTTCTACAGACGTTAGTAGGTCGTCTTCTACAGACGTTAGTAGGTCGTCTTCTACCGACGTTAGTAGGTCGTCTTTGACCGACGTTAATAAGTCGTCTTCTACAGACGTTAGTAGGTCGTCTTCTACAGACGTCAGTAGGTCGCCTTCTACAGACGTCAGTAGGTCGCCTCCTACAGACGTTAGTGGGTCGTCTTTTATCGACGTTATTAAGTCGTCTTCTACAGACGTCAGTAGGTCGCCTCCTACAGACGTTAGTGGGTCGTCTTTTATCGACGTTAATAAGTCGTCTTCTACAGACGTTAGTAGGTCGTGTTCTACAGACGTCAGTAGGTCGCCTCCTACAGACGTTAGTGGATCGTCTTTTACCGACGTTAATAAGTCGTCTTCTACAGACGTTATTAGGTAGTCTTCTATAGACGTCAGTAGGTCGTCTTTGAAGACATTCGTAGGACGTCTTCAGAGACGTACCCTCAAAATGATGTTTAATTGGCAATTACAATAAGTTCATTGGAATACCACTTTACGCCTGCAAAAAGGAGGTTTTTGACTATGAAGTTGACGTCATTACATCACACAGGAAAATGTTTTCGTATGTGCAATGATGTTAACTTAGATCATTGACCAAAAGCACTTCACAATAATATTTATAATGTACTTATATTGTAATAGCCAATCGAACGTAAAGCTGGACGGGATGTAATACAAACAAGAAAAAACAGAAAATCGAATCACAAACTAGTTATATTCAAAAATTTTCACAAAGAGAGATTGAAAGAATATTTTTTAGAACAACTGGTCCTGCATACAACAAAAACCTTCTAAACTCTGTGGCTTTCCATTAATCACAGTTTGCATGGAGGACTGGGAAGCAAATAGAATAATTACTATTTGTCTCTTGGGGAAAAACAATACATTTAGAAATTATGTCACATATAGAAAAGAGTTTGTAATCTAAACAGATTTCTGAGACTTTAAAAATACTAACTAATGCAGAATCATAAGGATATATATAGTATGAATCGTATTTAACGAACTCTTTTCCATAAATGAACAAACATTCCTTTTCATTTATCTTACATCTCAGAATATTATGTATTTCGACTACTTTGCCCTTTGCATAACAATAACAATCAGCTACACGATAGGATTTGGCATACAATGCAAAACCGTCACATACGAGTTTCTTAAAGCATTCGTAAACATTGTTATCAATAGGCATTGGTCCTACACTATTACAATATGAAACAGCTGGTAACTGCTCTTCAGATTTTGGCAGCGATGGCTCCATTTCTTTTAATCGTTTAACAATTTGCAGTAATGGTTTGTTAGGTGACCTAACTAAATGCTTTAACATACCCAAATAATTTTCAAACGGAAATGCAGAGTAATTGTCCAAAGCCCCAAATATACGAACATCATCACACAAATGACATAACATATGAACATTATAAATTAAAAATTTCCAACCACAGACAGTAGCAGAGTGTTTTATAAACATTAGTAACAACTCGTGGTGCTAAATTAGTGCCTATTTTATTGATGTGTTTAGGAGAAATGAGAATTGTTGTAGCACAGTGAAGCAATAAAAAAATTTCATAAAGTGAGATCGGAAGAATATTTTTTAGAACAACTGGTCCTGTATACAACAAAAACATTCTAAACTCTGTGGCTTTCCAGCGAGCCAACTCATTGATGCTTCGCGGCCGCCTGTTAAACTCCACAGGAATACAATTTGCATTGTTAAGCAATTTTTCCGAAATAACTTTCACTAATCGACTACATAAACGAACGTTTAAGTCACCACTGACCCATACATTTAAAAGTTTTCTCATGACTCCTAAACATACGGCGTGCATATAATCAACGGGAAATAATGCAACTAAATCTATAGGAAGGGTCGCAAGTGGAGATTCACCAAGGTGATGGTCTTCATCAGACTGTAAGCGAAACTGTAAATCTGTTCTCCTACTAGCAGATACACTCTTATAAATCACTCTGCCTTGAATATATTCACCTGGTTCTACACATTTGTCACATGATGAATATCCACCATGTGATTTAGTGCATTTTATAAAAGCCCTAGCCGGAGCGTCACAAACAAAACTATGTACTTTGACTGTATAATGGGTCCCTTCAAAATCAATTCCATCACTAAGTAATTTAGACAGTTCTCCAACAAAAGGTTCCAAATACAGATTCAGGGGAGAAGGTTTAGAATTTCCACAGAATAGAGATATTACAAATGGCTGTGCAGACTGAAAGTTTTTTATCAACCCTAATATGGGCCATAGTTGTATATTCGAACTTTTAAAAAGGGGCAAACCATCCACATTAAAAGACAAGAATATTTCTCTATTTTCAATGTTGTCCACTCGGTATAACTTTAGTTGTGCCAGTATTTGATGAAAGAGACCAATGTGCACCATTTCTCCAGTTTGCAAAGAGATAGTTGTTATATTCATTGGCGTATTTAAAAAGGTTCTACTATCTTTAGGTAATTCAGGACAAATTGGATTTAGAATTTTCAACAGACTGTCAAGAGCATTGTGGGGAATTTTGTGTTTTACAGTGGCCCAATGTCTTAATTGAGATGGCAAATCTTTTGTACTATCAGACTTTGAGGCATAGTCATGTACATAATTATTTTCTACAGATTTATCAGATTTTGTGACATGTTCATAATCATCGTAACTATTCCATAAAGATGCATGCAAACTTGAAATGTTTTCAGCAAAACTTGTCCCAGAATTATTGGTTCTATATTCAGGAATACTTTTAAAATCTGTATAAGTGGATGTACTTTGTAGAGATAATAAATTACTTAATGATGGCTGTAAGGTATTTCTTAGCTCACCAGACTGGTGTATCTCCAAAAGAATTTTTTGTTTTTCCTTTCTAACTCTTCGAAACATTTGACGCTCACCTACCACAGTTTTTCTATTGTGTGGCATTTCTATGATCTACACTCATTGGATCTACAGTTGATTGGCGAAATTGTGACAAGCGCTTTTTAGTTCGTTCCGGCGCATGCTTGAGCCACACTTTTATACTGTCTTCAACGTCTTTTTGTGTGGTTTCAGTACTTTTTAGGCTATCTGTAAAGAAAAAAAAAGAAGAAAGGTTTAGTAGTGTAGTTTAGGTCATTACCTTGAATACTATTCGAAAATGGAATGTAAACTAAATTAACTATAAATTAAACACATACCAACAATAGACGCTTGAAGACGTAGCTCTGAAAAGGCTTTTTTGGTAGATCTTTTTCCATAGAAATTGTACTTGCTTGCCATAGAGTCAGATATTGCAACTTTCATAACTCTTGATACTTTATTGCTAATGCCCTTTCCACCAAGACTCTTAAAGTAAGCTACCTGTAAAATAAATTCAAAACAGAATTTGTTAACTTTAGTAAAAAAATGTTCACTTTACATATCTCATCATTTGCCTAGCCTTTTCCCAACTGTGTTGGGGTCGGTTTCCAGTCTTACTGGATGCAGCTGAATAACATTTTACATGGAGCGACTGCCTATCTGACCTCCACAACCCAGTTAGTACCGGGTAATACGATACCCCTTGGTAAGACTGGTTGTCAGACTTTTTGGGCCACTGACTACCTTAATGACTGTCAAAGTTCTACAAATGACAACCGGGACCAACGGCTTAACGTGCTTTCCGGGGCTCGGAGGAAACTCAGTATGTACTGGGTGCACAAACCAACCTAGGCAAGCATGGCTTGACCTCAAGATCGACCCGAGCGGCTGTTATTACTCGCCACGAGCTCCTCCCAACTCGAGTGTCGTGTCGAGTTCACTTTACAATCTATTGTGGTTTAAGATATACAGCCATTTAAAAGACAGACAAACACACTATGGGCTTAGTCATACGGTCCCATTGACACATTTTGGGTACAGAACACTAATAAATACTACTTAATACTTGCCCTTATCATACACAATATTTACCTAAACCGAGAATCAAATATGGGCTTACAAGTACTGTTCATAACAGCTATCACATAATCAAACTTCAACTTACCACGCTAGCATAATTCTCTTGGTCAGCCAATAATCGTTCTACTGTGTCCAAATCTTCCGGTGTTTCCAAAGGAAACTTAAACTCTGGCTTCAGCTGGCATTCTGGTTTGGCATTTCCTTTTTCTTGCAAAATTGACAGAATCATGTCATTTTGGGTTTTTATGTGTGCCAATAGTGACAGCACTTTATCTTGAAGACCTGAATGAAGACAGACAGTAATATAATATGAGGCTACATGGACAAGTTAAGTACCATGTGAAGTGATAGACAGAATCCAGTTCAATTTCTTTAATAAAAATAAATACTATAGTCAAAATAAGTAACAATAATTATCAGGTGTACACACTATTGTAATGATAAAAAAAAAGAAAAGAAGTGAACGGGTGTTTTATGAATTATATTATAAATGTTAAAAAATGTGTAGTGTGCTCCAAATAAAAATAATAAATAAAAATGGAAATTCGGGCGCCAGGAGTACACACAAAACTATGCCTAGGATAGACTTACCTGCGAGAGTTGGATTTTAATCTTCAAGCGGGAAGGTATCAATAAAAATCGACCATGAAAGTTACAGATCTATTTTATTACCCGAAGGCTTGCTGGTTGGGAGAAAAACACAAAAAAAAATTCCTTTCTAATATTAAAACATAAGGTTCTGAATAAAGGTGTAAAACTAAGAATAAACGGGTGTTATTTTGTGACCTGTCATTATTGCACTTTGGAAAATATAAAATAGGTACCACAAACCATACTAAAATTTTGTCAAATAATTTAAATCCGATGGGCTAAATACGTGCTCATCTTGGTGACCTCCGCTGTGATGCCAACGGCGTCCATCATAAATCTTGGTAGAGGCGAGCGTTCAAATATTTACGTTGTAAAAAATAAGAAGGATCGTCGGAAGAAAAACTAATCGTATAAAGAAAACTAATCGTAGAAAGAAAACTAAAAGTCGAAAAGAAACGCCTCGTACGGCTGCGAACAAACATTAATAATTCGTTAGCTGGAGTACAGCGTTGATGAAAAAATGGCGGACCACGCCAATCGAACAAATACTATTAAACTCACCGTTTCTTCCAAAATATCCAAAAGCAGTCATCAGTAGATGATGCAATCCAAGCAAATATATTATGTCCAAGTTAAAAAATCCTGAAACAATTAAATATCGGAAACTAAAGCGTCTGCTATGAAAATAACCAAAACATGTGAAACGAACAAAATTACGAAAAATTCGCTTACCATCAAAAATATATGCTATCCAACTAGGATGCGGGCAAGGGCAATCGGCTACCACATAATGGTGATTAGATGCCGCCCATTGGAAGCTATATTTAACGATTTCTTAGGAGCGCTGTAATTACGCCATCACCCAAAAAATTGACGAGCCGAAAAGTGAGCAATGTCAAAGTGAACTTGACAGTATAAAATCAGTGTGACCACTACATGAATCCAAGTCAACCAACCAATGAATTTTTTAAAAGGCAACACCCAAGCTAATTTGTCAAGTAAACGACGAGAATATTATGCATCGATGTGACGAGCTAAAAAGCCTCGTTACATTACATCCCTCCCCGAAAATAAAAGAAAGGAACTTTCTTTTATTAAAAAAAGAATTATTTAACCAAATAAACCAGTCTTAATAATTTTATAATTCCACAGGAAAAATCACTAAAGATTCAAAGTGTAAATGAATTCTGAAAACGTCAAACGACAAGGTCTCAAGAATTTAATAAAAGTAAAAAATGCAAATGACTAAAAGTCAAAAACGAAATCTGTGAAGAACAGACAAAATTATAAGTTATAAAAACTTTATCAAATAAATGAAAGAAAGAAAAACTTTCCAATTCTTCTAAACTCCAAAACAGTACAGCTAGGCACTATAGCCGCTGACTAAATTCAACAAACCTACAGAAATTTAAAAATAAAATGTAAGTTATAAAAAACTTAATAAAAGAAGAAAATCCCTAAGTTTCCCAAAACCCATAGTAGTTCAGTTAAGCGCCATAGCCACTGACTAAAAATTTCTAAATCCGTCTCATCTATCAACTCATACCACAAATTTAAGTTCAGTTAAGCACCATCGCCACTGACTAAAAATTTCAAACAACTTGGAACAGTACAACTTAGAGTGCAGTTAGGCACCATAGCCACTGACTACAAAGTCAACTGCTTCCAACTCTCCTATCTCCACGAGTGCAGTTAGGCTTCATCGCCACTGACTATCTATCTATCTCCACAACAAACAATCCGAAAATTTCTATCCCCAAACGAAAGTATTAGATAAAGTTGAAGGACTATATCCAAAAAATTTTGTTACAGCAACAACCTGCAACAAGAAAAGCATATTGTGGTCGGCCTATCACCACCGGACTTCCGAACACAATAGCTGAAAGTGGAAAGGAATGCAATCGGCAAGTGCCTCTTCAAAAACCAATCCAAACAAAAACATTGAGATCTCCAATGAGAAATCTCAACAACAAAAGGCGAAAGCCAAAAAATTTCATATTGCGGTCGGCACATCACCACCGAACTTCCGAACGCAATAACTGAAAGTGGAAAGGAATGCAATCGGCAAGTGCCTCTTCAAAAACCAATCCAAGTGGAAAGGAATGCAATCGGCAAGTGCCTCTTCAAAAACCAATCCAAACAAAAACATTGAGATCTCCAATGAGAAATCTCAATATCAAAAGGCGAAAGCCAAAAAAAAATTTCATATTGTGATCGGCGCAACGCCACCAACTTTCCGGGCACAATAGAAAAAATAAATGGTAAAGCCAAAGCTTCACAATGCGATCGGCACATCACCACCGAACTTCCGAACGCAAAGAAAAAGAATGACGAAAGTCAAAAGAAATATCCGCATTGTGATTGGAACAACATGTCCAACACAATGGAAAAAGGAAAAAATATGGCCGGGGCCGAAATCCCACATTGTGATCGGCACAACACCACCGACTTTCCGAGCACAATGGAAAAAATAGTTGAAATCAAGGTCAAAAGTTACACCAAGATCCAAAAATAATAAGGCATTTTGTAACAAAGGTTACAGAATGACCCTAAAAAGTAAAGTCCAGGATGAACGCGTTGCTAACAAAGTCACATCCGAGCAATGTCGAATGAATCTCGAGATAAGAAATGGTAAACACTGTCAATAAACAGTAGAAACAGACTTACAAATCAATAACTATTTAAGACTAATAGAATGATTCCAATCTAAGAAAAAGGTAGGATTATAAAAACTTGAAATTAAATTTAAGCTTTTAAATCTCTAAATGTAAAAAAACAAGTGTGAAATTATATAAGATCTCAAATAAATGTAAACACAGGTAAAAAACAAGGTTACCCTATATGTAAAAGTAAAATTAAGATCCCATACAACTCAAACAAGAAAACAAAACAAACAAATAAGATCCTTCGATGTGAAAAATATTTTTATAAGTGTGAAAAAAGAATTCTTTTAAATTAACCGAAATGACCTAAGTTTTATTTTAGAAAGAATTGAATTGGAATCTAATAAATTGTATGGAAGTTGCCTAACATAATAATACTTTTCAAACTGCTATATCCTTTCATTCATCATTCTATCAGAAGCAGATCTCCACACAGAAATAGTCAACACCAAGACAAAGTCTATAAATTTCCCAGAATTAAAATTTAATAATATCCTTTACATGATAACGCCCTACTGAACCCTTATTTAAATCTTTCAAAACATAAACGTTATCAGAAACTTTTTCAGTTATTCTACACTTTAAGAACTTAGGTGCAAGCTTAGCCGAAAAATAAGCAGGTGCTTGAGATTGAACAAAACTTCTTCTCCACACTATATCGCCCACATCAAAAGAAATGACTTTCCGACCCTTATTATAATAAGCGGCATTTCGCTTATACCCCTTTAACAAATAAACTTGAACTTTAACAAAAATATCACTAAGTGAATTAAGAGAAACTGCATAAGCATTTCTATTTGAAATTTCTAGTTGAGATAAGTTATCAACTGAATTACTAAAATGATGTAATGAAGCATCAAGAACAAGCTCTCTACCAAACATAAGAAAGTTAGGTGTAAACTCTGTAGCAAGGTTTACACTACTATTTAAAGCTAATTGAACATTGGGCAAAAAAGTTGACCAAGTTCTATGATCATCTTTAACAAAACACGATATGCAAGTTTCGACCGTCTTATTATACCTCTCAACAGGATTATTTTGAGGTGTATACAAAGTGTTATAAAATATTTTAGTTATATTAAAACCTTTCAAAAATTCCACAAAATGTTTTGAGGTAAATTGAGTTCCATTGTCACAAACTATTATTTTTGGACAACCAAACTTAAGAAATATTTCTTTTTCAAAATGTTTACAAATTACTCTAGTGGTAGCATTAATCATTGGGAAAAACCAGCAATATTTAGTGAAAACATCAACAACTGAAAGTATGTATCTATGTCCTGAATAAGTTTTAGGTAAGATTCCTATAATATCAACTGAAAGCATAAGCATGGGACGATCTACCTTTTTGGGATTAATCATAGTACCGAAAGGAGGAGAAGTAGTATGTTTATAAGCTTTACAAGTATCACATGACAAAATGTATTGGTGAACATCATTAAACATTCCTTTCCAAAAATAATGTTGTTTTAATTTCTTTAAAGTTTTATGAATTCCTAAATGACCAGAGTTTACATCATCATGATTTGACCTAATAGTATCTAAAATATGCTCTTTTGGTATAACAATTTTCCAATCTAACAAACTGTGAGGGTTAAATTTATTTCTACAAAATTTATACAAAGTATTATTTTCTACTCTAAAATTTTTATATTTTCTAGGATATTTCTGACATTGGGTGAATACTTTTCTATACCATGGGTCAGTAATATCATCGTCAGGAGAGACTAAATTATCCTGAGCGTTTATAGCAGTGACTTCTATCCGTGACAGAGCATCTGGAACTAAATGTAATGAACCTTTTTTATGAATAATATCGAATGTAAATTGAGAAATTCTGGCTGCCCAACGAGCTAACCGTCCACTAGGATTACTAAGACCTAAAAGCCACTTTAAACAAGCGTGGTCGGTGATTACTGTAAACTTCATTCCCTCGACATAAGGTCTAAAATGTTCTATGGAATCTAAAATAGCTAATAATTCACGTTCAGTGGTACTATAGTTTCTTTCACATTTATTAAGAGATCTCGAATAAAAGGCAATGGGATGCTGATCTCCATTCTCATCCTCTTGGCTTAAAACACTACCTAGTCCTACAGAACTGGCGTCACAATGCAAAAAGAAAGGTTTTTGAAAATTAGGACATTGTAAAACAGGAGAAGTTATTAAAGATTGTTTTAATTCTTGGAAGGCAATTTCTGCTTCGTCATTCCAAACGAGTGATTTTTTTGAATTTTTACTACCTGCTGTCAATTTAGTCAAAGATGAAGCTATATCAGCGAATTTACTAATGAATCTACGATAATAAGAACATAAACCAAGGAAACTACGGAGTTGTTTTACCGTTTCTGGACGAGGGAAATTTTCTATTGTCTCTAATTTAGAAGGATCAGTGTGTAAACCATTACTATCAACTATAAAACCAAGGTAGCGAAGTCTATCCTTGCAAAAATTACATTTCTTTAAATTTACAGTTAGTCTTGCCTCTTTCAATATTTTATGAATTTTATGCAACTGTTCTATGTGGCTGCTAAAGTCTGAATTTATACAAATTAAATCATCTAAATAACAAAATACAGAATTATCATACTCTGGACCAAAAAGTTTATCTACTAGTCTCTGCAACTCAGCCGGTGCATTAGTGAGACCGAAAGGCATCCTAACAAATTCATAAAGTCCTTTCCCAGGGACCACAAAAGCAGTCTTCTCACGGGAGGATTTTTCAAGTGCAATTTGTAAAAAGGCTTTAGAAAGATCTATAGTACTAATATATTTAGCATCTCTAAGGTTATCTAATATTCTAGAAGTATAAGGAAGGGGATAAGAATCTTTAATAGTAACGGAATTTAAACGTCTCGAATCTAAACACAATCTAGTTCCTCCATCTTTCTTCTCTACCGCCAGAACAGGTGAGCACCAAGGGGACTTAGAGGGCTGGATAATACCTTCTTTCAATAAAACCTCTACCTCATCAAAAAGTTCCTTCTGTTTAGCAGGACTCAAAGGCCAATATCGTTGCTTAAAAGGTTCACTAGTTACGTTAATTTTATGTTCTACTAAAGGAGTGAGACCTAGGCCTCTTTTCTCATAAGAAATATCTTCAAATAAAGCAATGGTATCATTTAACTGTTGTTTCTCAGAAGGAGATAATTCAGTAATAGCAGTAACAGAACAAACCTGTTTGCTATTTCCTGGAATAAATTTAATGTTTTTCCACAAATCTTTAGCTAAATTAAATTTAATCCAAAAGTCAAAACCTAAAATGATTGGTGGGTCAAAAGAAGGAATAATTAAAAATTCTACTAACTTAGTCATACCATCGCAAGTTACTGGTAAATCCAAGGCACCAATAATTCTCCGAGAGGAACCATCCGCTGTGGATGCAGAACCACAAGTAGGTCTAATTTTAAATCCTAATTGTAAAAATTGTTTATGAACATTACAACCTAAAACGCACTTATTGGAACCACTGTCCAATAATCCTGAAAAAGTTTGATTACTAACGGTGAACTCTAAAAAAGGCCTAACATCCTCCTGTTTTGTAAAAAGAACAGGGGCTGAACGGTAAATATGAAAAAAAGTTTTTAAATAGTCTAACCAATTTGAAAAATCTTTGTTACGGGCAACATTACCAGGCTTGTGACTACTAATAATTTTCTCACACATCGAGTCTCTCGAAGTTTTATCAAAAACGTGGGCTCGATGCTGCCTAATCAGTTTTTTGACTCTTGCGAGTTTTTAGTTTCCGAATTACAAACATCACAAGTCTTAGAGGTGACCCCAGCTTTATGACACTTAAAACAAACAACACCTGGAATGGATTTACAATTTTTATATGAATGTCCAGGTTTTTGACATTTTAAACACGTTAAATTATTCGAAACGGCATTAGACCTAACAGCTGGCTTACTTGAATCTTTGAAAGGCTTTCTGTCAACAACAACTTCTAGTTCCTTCGCAAGTTCTAGAAACTGTTCAATGGAATCAATCTGTTTAAGAAACAAAAAAGGTGTATAAATTGGCAACATATTGTGTTTTATCGCATTGACTAAAGTTTTATCAAATAAAGGTTCTGAAAGACGACTAGCCATGTCAGAGATTTCGGTGATGAAGTCAGGAAGTGACTCAGACTGTTTCTGTTTCCTAGTACGGAGTTCATTTTCCAAAAAATAATCAAAATCGGGTTTATCAAAACGTTTCAAAAGAGCTAACTTAAGTGCTGTCCAAGAAGGAATCCGAAATCGAACAGACCTGAACCATTTGAGAGCTATCCCGTCAAGCAAATCCGAAAAAGAACCAACAAGTAAAGTTTCATTGAAATTTTTATAAAGAAAATATTCTTCAATTTGAGTAATAAACTCTCTAACACAAGTTTTACCATTAAAAATTATTCTACTTTTCTTCAAATCAGGCAGCTTTGTAAAAGGTGGGAAATTTTTCCGAATATTTTCATTTACAAGAGCATTCAGTGAATTAAATGAAGGCGCAACGTTCATTGCGAAAGCCGAAGAAGAATGGGCAATCCTGGATTCAAATGGATTATCTACCTCGGGGGCATTGACCATCTCATGCTCCACTTCCCTAACGTTCTGCTCACCAACAGCAACCTTACCTGGATCCTCCAATTGTGGGCACTGAACTC
The DNA here is from genome assembly GCA_905147715.2 of Xestia xanthographa. Taxonomy (NCBI): domain Eukaryota; kingdom Metazoa; phylum Arthropoda; class Insecta; order Lepidoptera; family Noctuidae; genus Xestia; species Xestia xanthographa. Next base: position 18,516,474 of record LR990652.1, read on the forward strand.
CCTTGTCCATGCTTAACTCGTACAAAAACAAATAGTAGCGAAAGGCAAGACTAAACTTCAAAAAGTTTCAAAATAAATCAAAGTTTTGAAAATAAAATTCTAAGTTTGAGGTTAAGTATGAAAGTCAATGTGATATTTTTATAAAAACTACTAAGTTATTTAACGTTGAAAAAGTGCAATAATCACTTACAAACAGCTTAAATCTAGATAAACAAGGTGTACTATAATGTACTTATGTTAAGATTAAATTATTTACTTAAAAAGTTAAGCTAAGTTATGAAATAACTTCACTGTTGAGAACAACAAAGAGCGGTCTATGCTATACAATTGTTGGTTATGCTAAGGAAAAAAACATGTTATAAACAACAGGTTATAAACAAAATTATCAATTGTAAAAACTAAACAATGTTTACAAAAGATTCAACAAGTTAAACAACAACTCATGAGTCAAATTATCAAAGTTACATTAAACAAAGTTATGAAATTAATAATGCACAGAACAAATTACTGTAAACAATAGACTCATCAGTTAAAGTGTTAATTAATTAATAGTGCAATAATGACAGTATATAATTACCAGCAAAACCTACTTCAAGTCCCTGTTCGGGCGCCAATTGTAATGATAAAAAAAAAGAAAAGAAGTGAATGGGTGTTTTATGAATTATATTATAAATGTTAAAAAATGTGTAGTGTGCTCCAAATAAAAATAATAAATAAAAATGGAAATTCGGGCGCCAGGAGTACACACAAAACTATGCCTAGGATAGACTTACCTGCGAGAGTTGGATTTTAATCTTCAAGCGGGAAGGTATCAATAAAAATCGACCATGAAAGTTACAGATCTATTTTATTACCCGAAGGCTTGCTGGTTGGGAGAAAAACACAAAAAAAAATTCCTTTCTAATATTAAAACATAAGGTTCTGAATAAAGGTGTAAAACTAAGAATAAACGGGTGTTATTTTGTGACCTGTCATTATTGCACTTTGGAAAATATAAAATAGGTACCACAAACCATACTAAAATTTTGTCAAATAATTTAAATCCGATGGGCTAAATACGTGCTCATCTTGGTGACCTCCGCTGTGATGCCAACGGCGTCCATCATAAATCTTGGTAGAGGCGAGCGTTCAAATATTTACGTTGTAAAAAATAAGAAGGATCGTCGGAAGAAAAACTAATCGTATAAAGAAAACTAATCGTAGAAAGAAAACTAAAAGTCGAAAAGAAACGCCTCGTACGGCTGCGAACAAACATTAATAATTCGTTAGCTGGAGTACAGCGTTGATGAAAAAATGGCGGACCACGCCAATCGAACAAATACTATTAAACTCACCGTTTCTTCCAAAATATCCAAAAGCAGTCATCAGTAGATGATGCAATCCAAGCAAATATATTATGTCCAAGTTAAAAAATCCTGAAACAATTAAATATCGGAAACTAAAGCGTCTGCTATGAAAATAACCAAAACATGTGAAACGAACAAAATTACGAAAAATTCGCTTACCATCAAAAATATATGCTATCCAACTAGGATGCGGGCAAGGGCAATCGGCTACCACATAATGGTGATTAGATGCCGCCCATTGGAAGCTATATTTAACGATTTCTTAGGAGCGCTGTAATTACGCCATCACCCAAAAAATTGACGAGCCGAAAAGTGAGCAATGTCAAAGTGAACTTGACAGTATAAAATCAGTGTGACCACTACATGAATCCAAGTCAACCAACCAATGAATTTTTTAAAAGGCAACACCCAAGCTAATTTGTCAAGTAAACGACGAGAATATTATGCATCGATGTGACGAGCTAAAAAGCCTCGTTACACTATATATATGTATATGACACTTACCACATTTGGAATTGTTACATACTGGAAGAAATCCTGGTGTGCATGAGCCAAGTTCAAGATTAGAGGAGCCTGGAAGTTCACAGTTTTCATTTGTTAAATGATAACTGTCTGATATCTCTTTGCTGACTCCGGGTGAGCTCAGAGTTTCACTGTTATTGTTTGAAACATTGGTGTCATAGTCCTTTGAATTAATAGAATGTGGTATCAATCCACTGTTGCTTTTATTTAACCTCGGAGAGTGAAGATCTGCAATACAAAATATAGCAATTAAAACAAAAGAAAATTTAATAAATAATAAAATAAAAAATAGTAGAAGCAAGTTAATTACAGCTGCTTAGAAGTTTCTTTAAGGGTGGAGGCCGTGTAAGATCACACTCATCTTCATCATCTGATGATGATACATATCTGTTATTTTTTTTTATTGTGCGTTTAGTTGCTTTAATTTCAGATTCTTCCTCCGTCTGGATATCTGATGTGAATTCCACCAATTTCAGCTTTTTCTTGGCCTTATCCAACTCATCTAAAAGCCGAAACAAACATGTATTAGTAAGGAGGTACAGATACCGGCACGGTTCTTGAGCGCTCGGCGGAAGAGTGGGGATCGCTTTGCGCATCGTGCACCTATACGCGCCCCACTTCATACCACCAAAGGGACCCAATAACTCACTTTTGCGCAGGTGAAGGTCAGCGCTCAAGAATCGTGCCGATGATTGTAACACAATTTAAATCCGCCCCTATGACGACCCACTGACCGAAATATGTCTTGTCTTATTTATCTAGGGCTCGTGATTCGTGCTTGCGACATGTCGCGGGCGCCATCGGTGGCGCCAACTTGTTACAAAGTAGATACCTACGGTAAAACAAAATAAGTAGCGATAGGTAGGTACTATAATCGGCAGGACTGCTGAATGCACATCGCCTGCGCGTTGCACAAGACCAGCACCTAATTATTATACTAAACGTGGTACAATTAGTGTGCAATGGTTACAGAACGACCTCACCACCACGGTGGCGTTTTTATAGGTTTGCCATCGTGTAGGAGGCGCTTTTTACGTTGTATGATAAATTATGATTTTGAAAAACTTACCAGTTTCATAGAACACCCTTTCAATTCCATACAGTGACCATCGCTCGTTTGGAGAAGCGCACTGAATTAGCAATTTATCAAATGCTTTGACTTCTTTTGTTGGCGGCCAGAAAATCTCAGTTTTTTTTGGAGTTAGCCACTTGTTAACCACAACAGATACCGTTCCTCCTTCTTTTTCAGAAAACTGTACCACACTATACATATTGTACTTCTCTTATTCTTTAAATAAATCCACTTTATTATTTAAAGTCGCAAACGCAAACCGTCACGAATAATAGGCAAACCGTCTGCGGTCTGTCTGATACTCTGATTACTGCGCAGTGTTGCCAGATGGAATCTGAAGAAATCAGTAGAAAAATTAAAGTTTTAGCATTAATTAAATCGAAGGAAAAATCATTATATTAAAGTCATACCCAAATGAGGTAAAATGGACTTGAGCTTAGATTATAAATTTGATTTAAATACATTAGAACATCGCCAACAACTTTGAATTTGTAGGTATGTGCCTAATATTATTTTTAATGGCCTCTAGATCCATCTCCAAAAAAAAAACCATCCCTCTATGAAACTATTTCATGCTTACGAACTTAAAATTAATTACCTCGTTAAATGCTTGATATTGTTAATGCAGTCCAGTCTCTCGAAACACACAAGTACAACAACAAAACCTCCGTAACTCGTAAGCAATCCACTTTGAACACCAACACAAACTTTTTACTCTTTCACTATTGGCAGACTCAGCAAGTAGTACCACAGCCACCACAGGTAATATACAGGGTTAGTTTTCAATGACCGGCCAAATTTTCAGAGATGGTTTAGAATCGATAATATTTTCGATAAAAAAATACAAAATTAAAAAAAAAAAACATTCCTGTCCACCAATAAAAAGCGAACGTGAAAATATTGCAACTTACAGCACATTCAGGGGGCCTAAAATGGCTGCTTTACCGAAATCGTAATATGAATCACGTTAAAAATGTAAAATTCTTAAAATGGACCTTAAGACTATGAACATAAAGTCTATTTTATGAATTCATTTTGTTAACGTGATTCACATTATGATTCTGCTAAAGCGACCATTTCAGACCCCCAGTTCAACAACCTAGATAAGTAACAGTTAGCACACACATAAATTTGGCGGTGCATGCACGCACACGAGTGCATTGATTCCCACTAGGTTTATAATTTAGGACATTTTTTTTTAAATGAATGCTATTATTTTATTTAATATTTTTCGACAATAATATTAAAAAATGCACTTTTGGTTTGATAACTAGATCTCTTAATTTTATATTTTGACTGGTCATTGAAAACTAACCCTGTTTACTACCGTCAGTGATTGGTCGGTCTTGCACTCTTGCACACACTACTGATAAAAAAACACCGCGAATTCACAAAACTTGTTGAACAAAATGTCATGTTATTTATGCTTAAGCCAGATGATACAACACGACAACACTAACTAGATGATCCGATCTGATTTGGAAAAAATTAGGTAGATTTCGTAATTAATATCAATCAAGGCAGTAGATCAGTAGATTTTATAAAATTAGGTAGATCTACTGCTAAATCAGTAGATCTGGCATCATTGTTACCGTGTCTGTTTATTTTAAATTATTGGGGATACACAGGCAAAGATAATCTAAGATAGTGCCACCGTAGCTGGTCTCGATCCGACCAATCAGGTTAAGGTATTTTGAAATATAAAATGACATTACCACATTTTCGACCAATGACGATCTTGGGAACCAGCTATGCTAGCGCCATTAGTTCCACAGTGTGTGTCCCCATTGGTTATTGAAATAATTCCATTATAGTGTTACCAACATAACGAATTTTTCGAAAAATTGTGGGAATTTACGAGTAAGTAGGCCTCGCTCAGTGAGCTAGAGGACAGAAGGTTTTTCTACCGTGGTCCGTGGTAGTACGCAAACGTAGCAGTTAAGGTTTGCATAGGTACTATGTTAGTACCTCCAGACAATGACCCTAATTTGACGTCAGTAAGATAATTTTTTTCCGACGAGCTCAGAACGTCCAGGTGCTGACCCTTATTTGACGTTTTTATGACGTTCTTTTTCCACAGGGTGTAAACGACCTCATCACAAAGCCGTCAACCAAGCATTCTGTACATCAAACTATAGTTGATGCCAGTTAAGAAGAGAATAGCGGTCATTGACCCACCTACATTTATTAGACTTCTTAACTTTGAAAACCAAAAATAAGCCTGTTCAAGTTTGGAATGGTCATCTATCGTGATCTTCAACATTTTTCGTAATGAAAAACGATACATGGTTTATTTGTTTTGGTTCGTACGAAAAGATATTAGGGAAAGGGCGATGACCGCTATTCTTATCTTAACTGGCACTAACTATAGGTAATTTTACGCAAAAATAATGCTAGGAAACAACTTTTTTTTTTTGGGTGCAATATCATGTTTTGTGGTAGACCGTAGAACTCAATGTAACGCACTCAAAACATTATGCTGATGGATGGATTGAATAGTAAGGGGGTCGTGGAAGTGTTTAAAAAACTTACATTAAAAACTTGTAGGTATTGAAAAAAAAAACTTGTCAAAAAGTTGGAACTTTGACCCCCAATATCTCCGTAACTAGAAGGTTCCCAAGGTATGGTGTAGAACAAAAAAATGATCGCAATGACGGGCAGAATAAGTGCCGTTCCGCTTCTTTAAGAGGTTTTTTACACCCTATACAGTTCGTTCAGATTCTTATTTGACAACAGTAAGGTTCTTTTTCCACTGAATATGATACGTCTACATAAGGACCTTTATTTGACGTCAGTTAGACATGTTTTTTACACTGAATATAGTACGTTCACATTCTGGCCCTTATTTGACATCAGCAAGACGTTTCCTTTCGACCAAATATAGTATAACCACATAATGACCCTTATTTGACGTCAGTAAGACGTTTTCTTTCCACTGTACGTCCACGTAGGGACCCTTATTTGACGTTAGGTAGACGTGTTCTTTACACTGAATGTAGTACGTCCAGATTCTGACCCTTATTTGACGTCAGCAAGACGTTCTCTTTCGGCCAAATATAGTACGTCCAAATGAAGACCCTTATTTGACGTCAGCAATACGTTTCCTTTCGACCAAATATAGTATGTCCACATAATGACCCTTATTTGACGTCAGTAAGACGTTTTCTTTCCACTGAATATGGTACGTCCACGTAGGGACTCTTATTTGACGTTAGTTAGACGTGTTCTTTACACTGAATATAGTACGTCCAGATTTTGACCCTTATTCGACGTCAGCAAGACGTTCTCTTTCGGCTAAATATGGTACGTCCACATAATGACCATTATTTCACGTCAGCAAGATGTTTCCTTTTGGCCAAATATAGTACGTCCACATAATGACCCTTATTTGACGTCAGTAAGACGTGTTCTTTACACTGAATATAGTACGTCCAGATTCTGACCCTTATTTGACGTCAACAAGACGTTCTCTTTCGGCCAAATATAGAACGTCCACATAATGACCCTTATTTGACGTCAATATGACGTGTTCTTTACACAGAATATAGTACGTCCAGGTTCTGACTCTTATTTGATGTCAGCAAGACGTTCTCTTTCGGCCAAATATAGTACGTCGACATGATGACCCTTATTTGACGTCAGTTAGACGTGTTCTTTACACTGAATATGGTGCGTCCAGATTCTGACCCTTATTTGACGTCAGCAAGACGTTCTCTTTCGGTCTAATATAGTACGTCCACATAATGACCCTTGTTTGACGTCACTAAGACGTGTTCTTTACATTGAATACAGTACGTCCAGATTCTGACCCTCATTTGACGTCAGTAAGACGTTCTCTTTCAGCCAAATATAGTACGTCCACATAATGACCCTTGTTTGACGTCAGTAAGACGTGTTCTTTACACTGAATACAGTACGTCCAGATTCTGACCCTCACTTGACGTCAGTAAGACGTTCTCTTTCAGCCAAATATAGTACGTCCACATAATGACCCTTGTTTGACGTCAGTAAGACGTGTTCTTTACACTGAATACAGTACGTCCACATTCTGACCCTCATTTGACGTCAGTAAGACGTTCTCTTTCGGCCAAATATAGTACGTCCACATAATGACCCTTATTTGACGTCAGTAAGACGTGTTCTTTGTACTGAATATAGTAGGTCCAGATTCTGACCCTTATTTGACGTCAGCAAGACGTTTCCTTTCGGCCAAATATAGTACGTCCACATAATGACTCTTATTTGACGTCAGTAAGACGTGTTCTTTGTACTGAATACAGTACGTCCACATTCTGACCCTCATTTGACGTCAGTAAGACGTTCTCTTTCGTCCAAATATAGTACGTCCACATAATGACCCTTATTTGACGTCAGTTAGACGTTTTCTTTCCACCGAATACAGTACGTCCACATTCTGACCCTCATTTGACGTCAGTAAGACGTTCTCTTTCGGCCAAATATAGTACGTCCACATAATGACCCTTATTTGACGTCAGTTAGACGTTTTCTTTCCACCGAATATAGTAGGTCCAGATTCTGACCCTTATTTGACGTCAGCAAGACGTTTCCTTTCGGCCAAATATAGTACGTCCACATAATGACTCTTATTTGACGTCAGTAAGACGTGTTCTTTGTACTGAATATAGTACGTCCATATTCTGACCCTTATTTGACGTCAGCAAGACGTTCTCTTTCAGCCAAATATAGTACGTCCACATAATGACCCTTGTTTGACGTCAGTAAGACGTGTTCTTTACACTGAATACAGTACGTCCAGATTCTGACCCTCATTTGACGTCAGTAAGACGTTCTCTTTCGGCCAAATATAGTACGTCCACATAAGTGACCCTTATTTGACGTCAGTTAGACGTACGCTTCAGACGAATAAATAACCGACCTTAATATGACCTATGAATGACGTCACCTATACGTTGCTGACGTCAGCTTGCTACCTGGGTTTTCTTATACTTTATTTGTATTTCCAGTTGGAAATACAAATAAAGTATAATTAGGTTAGAGGTTTTTTTTTTTTTTTGATGTTGTGTGCTTTTTCCCGTTCATGGATCGGGATCTTGTTAATCTAGGTACTCATTCATTCCAGTTCTCACATTTATTCCTCTCGCACTTTCATGCTTCATACTTTATCTTTCTTTTACACATCCTTTCATTCTTAGCCGGGTGGGACTCCCGCTATTCTTACTACTTGTAATTAATTTCCTTTGTTTAGGGGTATTTAGTACACAGTTTGTTTTTATTTACATTGTTTCTTACTATCTATCTTTCTATATGCTAGGTTTTATTTGTTCAAAGCTTCTAATATAATGCACATCTTGATTCTGGACACTTTCTTCTTATTTCTATATTATTATTATACATTTGCTTTCTTATTCTAATACATTATTATTATTATCTAAAGGGTGAAGCATATTTTCTTACATAATTACTTTACATGTCTATTATCTTATTGTATGTTATCCAGTTCGATGCTTATCCTAATAGGTACTTTACTTTTTCTATATTATTTTTAGATACAAGATGGTTTTTTAATTGGCATTTGGTTTCATGACTGATCTAAGGGCTTGTGTGGATTCCTCTGCTTTGTTACATTATTTATTTTCTTTAGGTTTGTGGCAATAATATATATATACCTACTTATGTTATAAATATGTCATTATGTCATTTCTTAACCTGGGGTTTCATTTTTACCAATGTTTTTAGGGGTTTTTTGGGGTGTGTGTTTGGCGGTATGCGTGTGTTCTGATATATTTGTATATATTTACTATATATTTTATATATCTGTGTTTGTTTTTGTTTTCTGGTTTCTGTGTGTCCGTTCATACCATTGTTATGATCCACTTTTGTTATGTACTCCCAGTTTGTGTTGCTGTATTGGTGTGTTCCTGTGTGAGTTCCTGTGTATGTTGCGTGTATTACGTGTACCCTAAGGAGTTTAGACATATGCCGTTGTCGTCCGAGCCAGGTAGTCCCATTTCTTGCGGACCGGACACTCCACGCTGAATGCGTTATGGTTGGTCTTCTGGTTCTTTGAGTGCAGACAGTTGCAGCATTGCGGTTCATTGCCTGCGATAAATTCCACGCACTTTTCGCGTAGGTGCGGTCCTCCGCAGTGACTGCATCTGTCCACACTCTCAGTGCAAAATTTCCGGCCATGTCCAAATGCCAAGCATTTTGTACATTGGATGAGCGGCGACTGGTCCTCCACCCTGACCCTTCGCAGGTCAAGGTAAAGAGCCCCAGCCTCCGTCATCCTCTGCCATACCTTTGGTCTAACCTGGACGACAACGTGTGCTGATTTGGGGTTTCTGGTTCTCTTCTTGTACTTAATGGTCATTTCTTTCTCTTTTTTGTCTAAGTCCCTAAAGATGTTGTTGTTCTGGGAATAGAGCGCCATTACCATTTTGTCGTCATCTATGTCCAAAAAAACGTCTTTTAGGTCGACGAGTGGGTTTTTATTTGTCATAGGCGCTACTATTAGCCCTCCACCTCGGCTTTCAATCCTATCTTTCACTCTTTTGAGCTCCGCTTCTGAGTCACACCCCAGTATGACAGTCTGATTTTTTGCCTTACGGACTTTATTTATTTTTAGTCCAGTTCCCCTGGCATCGACCGCCTTCTTCACCCTGGTGAGCACCTCGTCAGCAGTCTCCAGACCGCTTTCAAAGGTGACCGCCATCGAGTGAAGTGCCGGCCGATACCCGGGTTTGGCTGCCGTGATGTTGGCGTAAGACTGTGGGTCAACTTTTGGCTCGCATAGAGGTTAGGTTAGAGGTTTTTTTTTTTTTTTTTTTTTTTGTGCTTTTCCCCGTTCCTTCCAACGGGCTCTTGTAATTCTAAATTTCTCATTCATTCCAGTTCTATCATTTATTCCTCTCGCACTTTCATGCTTCATACTGTATCTTTCTTTTACACATCCTTTCATTCTTAGCCGGGTGGGACTCCCGCTATTCTAACTACTTTAACTTTTCTTTATTTAGGGATATTTAAATACACACTTGTTTTATTTACATTATTTCTTACTATCTATGTTTTTACATGCTAGGTTTTATATTTATTCTAAGCTTCTATTATAATACGTATGCACATCAAATTTATGGACATTTTCTCTTATTTCTATATTATGATAAGATATTATGTGCTTTCTTATTTTAATACATTCTTATCTTCTAAACAGGTATCTATAATGTTTCCTTATATACTTAGTTTACATATCTATTATCTTATTCTATGTTCATACGATACATGGTACAGGTTCATCCTAATATTTTACTTTCATATATTATGACATTTGGTTACTGGACTGTTCTAGGGGCTTGTGTGGATTTCTTTCACATTGTTGTTTTATTTTCTTTAATTTGCGGCAATAATATATATATATATACATAAGTTATACATATTTACTGACAATTCTTGTTCTGGGGTTTTTTCTTTCTTATCGTTATAAGGGATTGTTTGGGGTGTGTGTTTTGTGTTATGTGTGTGTTTTGATATATTCGTATATATTTACTATATATTTTGTATATCTGTGTTTGTTGTTGTTTTCTGGTTTCCATGTTTCTGTTCATTTCGTAGGTAGTTATAATCCACTTTCGTTGTGTACTCCCAGTTTGTGTTGCTGTATTGGTGTGTTACTGTGTGTGTTCCTGTGTGTGTTCCCGTGTGTGTTGCGTGTGTTAAGTGTACCCTAAGAAGCAGTTTAGGCGTATGCCGTCGTCGTCCGGGCCAGCTAATCCCACTTCTTGCGGGACGGACATTCCATGCTGAAGGCATTGTGGTCGGTCATCTGGAGCTTTGAGTGCAGGCAGTTGCAGCACTGCGGTTCGTTCCCCGCGAGAAATTCTGAGCATTTCTCTCGGAGGTGCGGTCCTCCGCAGTGACTACACCTGTCCACACTTTCGGTGCAAAATTTCCGGCCATGTCCGAAAGCCAGGCACTTTGTGCATTGGATGAGCGGTGACTGGTCCTCCACCCTGACCCTTTGCAGGTTAAGGTAGAGGGCACCAGCCTCCGTCATCCTCTGCCAAACCCTGGGTCTGACCTGGACGACGACGTGCGCCGTCTTGGGGTTTCGGGTCCTTTTCTTATACTTTACTTGTATTTCCGTCTCGTCTTCGTCCATGTCCCTAAAAATATTCTTGTTTTGGGAGTGGAGCGCCTTGACCATGTCTTCGTCGGTGCCGTCTAAGAAGACGTCCTTGAGGACAACCAACGGGTTTTTATTTTTCATGGGCGCTACCACTAGCCCTTCGCCTCGGCTCTCGATCCTTTCCTGTACTCTTTTCAGTTCCACCTCTGTGTCGCACCCCAGTATAACCGTTTGGTTTTTGGCCTTCCTCACCTTATTTATTTTTAAGCCAGTTTCCCTGGCATCGACCGCCTTCTTCACTCTGGCTAACACCTCGTCCGCAGTCTCCTGGCTGCCTTCGAGGGTGACCGCCATAGAGTGAAGTGCCGGCCGATACGGGGGTCTGGCTGCCGTGATACTGGCATATGACGGCACCTCGGGTTTTGGATCGGATTCAACTCTTTTTATGACCTCCTTGACGTCTCTGGCGGCTTCATCTATCCTGAGCTCGAGGACACCCTGCCCCACCTCAACCTTGCAGCTGAGTTCCTCAAGCTGTTCGCCGATCTTGTCTAGGAGGTCGGCGCCGCTGTCATTTATCTCGTCTTTTATGTCCAAGGTGACTTTTGAAACCTTCTCTTCTAGCTGGTTGAGCCGCGTCTCCAAGTTCGATTCCACCCTTTTTAGCCTTCCCAAGATGTCCTCCGACAGTTCGGGTGGGGTAGGCTTGATGTCAGTTGTGGGTGGAACCGTTCCGGGCGCTGTCTCCAGGCTCTTTATCCGCTTGCTCAACTCGAACAAGGTCCGCAGGCACTTGTCTGACTGGGTTTCTAAAAATATTTTAATGTCCCTTCGCATCTGTGGGTAGCCTTGGACTCTAGTCGGAATGTCCTCGAAAGTCTTCATGACTTCTTGTAGGAGCTTGTCAGTAGACGATGTGGCATAGATGTTGGTCTGCTGTTTGTAAGCGTCCATTAAGTCTAGAGACCTCCTTTTCCGCTCTGGCCTCCGGATAAAGGTTTTAGCGGCGTCCAGCGCCTGTGCCGGCTGTCCTACCTGATTGGGAGTGGTGGTGGTGGGGGGAGCGACGGCACCAGAGGTCCCTGCCGATGGCGACAGTGGCGTTTTGGCTGTTCCGTCGGCGCCGGCCCTCGCCCCTCTCCCTGTTACTGAGGTGCGGATTCCGGACATCATTTTAGGTAGGTTTAGTTCCGCCTGTTGGATGTTGTGTGGCTAGTGTGTAAAGGGCACTGCCAGGGAAACGGGGAAAAGTGGTGTCAACTGCACACAGTGTAAAGGGTGTGTGCAGTTTAAATAAATAAATAAATAAACAATAAGAACAGTCAAAAGAACGAAACACAATAAAGAAGATATTAGAAGTAGGTGGGTGTAAAATGCGCTTGGGATATCAATATCCACAAGTGTCTAGCCTTCGCTCAAAAGAGCGGGTCACAATAAGAGTCTAACACTACAGTTTAAGAAAATATTTTGGTTTTGGTTCCTTACCAAAATAAAGATCCAAAAGTGGTTAAGAAAGGATATCACCAAAACAACCGGCCCAAAAACACCGGTGTTTGGGCTCTCCGAACTTGGCTCGGCAAGACCGATCCACCGGAACAATTTTCAAACTAAAAATTTCAGGCCCCGAAAACCCACGAAAAGGCACTAGCCAGGTAAAGAAGAGTGAGCCAGCGTCCCCAGCGCAAACCCGAGCGCTCCACGACCCCCAGTTCAGGAGTTATCCGAGTCCGAAGTTTCGTCTGACAGTTTGAGAACTGTCAAAGTCTATCTCAAACCCGGGCTAACTTCCCTCTCAGCGGTCGTAGAACGTCCGTGCTTGGACTTATACGGTTTGGCTTCACCCAACCTGTCCCGCAACGCGGTTTCCCGGGTCCCAAAAACCTCCAGTCCAAAAACCCCTAAAACCTAGTACATAAGATGGGTATTGCCCTCCCAAGTCCTCCTGTGCAAACAGCGGCTTTCTACTGCCACCCAGTCCAGAGCTATGTCGGTTGTAAGTTTTCCAAGATGGCGTCCAAGATGGCGGCTGGAAATGCAAAATTGGCACCCGTTGACCGAGACCACCCGAGTTTGGGCTCTCCGGAAAGGGCTTTAAGAGACCAGTCTTAATTTTGCAAATTTGCTCCTGGAAAACTTACCCCCGATTTTTGGTAGCCAAAAAACCCCTTAAAATTATGAATAAACATATACAGCACAAAAGAGAACACGCACAATTTTTTAAAAACTTAATATTAATATTATACCTAACTAGGACTATTTTTAAAGGGTAGTTTCAGAGATATTAGACCCTTATTTACCACCCCTCGTGTCAACCCTTAAATTTAAAATAAATCAAATCATCAAAAAGTGATAGGAAGCAGAAATTTTGTAATTGTTCAGGGACCATAGAGGCCCTACAGATGCTCAAATAAAAAATGGGGGTCGTCGCGACAAATAATTAAATCTGATTTTTTGAAAAATGTGGAAATTTTGAAAAGTCAATATCTCAGAAACCACTTAACCGTTTGTTCTGCTTGAAACGCCGTTCTGGTAGTCTCAGCGTCCCGCCTCGATGCCGTTTGATGGTGTCAGCCGCACTCGCCCAAAACTAGTAGCACGTGGCCACGTGGTAATTAGTTTTTCCCAATTTCGTCCGAAGGCGTGGCCCGGAAAAATCAGGAAGCAGCTTCGGACGGTAGACGTCAATGAGATGCGTCGTTTGACACCTCAAAAAGCAGGTGTCGTCGATCTCCTTCTCGCAGCGTTTCAATTTGAAAACAATAATTTTTCAAATTTTGCACTTTTTTGAGTTTTCCTCACTTTTCACGGCACTCTCGATTGTACACTTTCCACTATCGGATAGCCCGTATTTTTCCGCACAGTTTGGTGGTTTACACGATTAAAATCGGTTAAAAAATACCACTTTGGCGATTTTTTAAATATTTTTAAAAGATTTTTTTTGCGCGGAGCAGACTTTGGCACGTGTTCTCGTCGCGGGGGGTGACCGCGGTCTCTAGGTTAGAGGTTAGGTTAGAGGTTAGGTTAGAGGTTAGGTTAGAGGTTAGGTTAGAGGTTAGGTTAGAGGTTAGGTTAGAGGTTAGGTTAGAGGTTAGGTTAGAGGTTAGGTTAGGTTAGGTTAGAGGTTAGGTTAGAGGTTAGGTTAGAGGTTAGGTTAGAGGTTAGGTTAGAGGTTAGGTTAGAGGTTAGGTTAGAGGTTAGGTTAGAGGTTAGGTTAGAGGTTAGGTTAGAGGTTAGGTTAGAGGTTAGGTTAGAGGTTAGGTTAGAGGTTAGGTTAGAGGTTAGGTTAGAGGTTAGGTTAGAGGTTAGGTTAGAGGTTAGGTTAGAGGTTAGGTTAGAGGTTAGGTTAGAGGTTAGGTTAGAGGTTAGGTTAGAGGTTAGGTTAGAGGTTAGGTTAGAGGTTAGGTTAGAGGTTAGGTTAGAGGTTAGGTTAGGTTAGGTTAGAGGTTAGGTTAGAGGTTAGGTTAGAGGTTAGGTTAGAGGTTAGGTTAGAGGTTAGGTTAGAGGTTAGGTTAGAGGTTAGGTTA